>OU342982.1:21889962-24587462 GCA_910592155.1 Ypsolopha scabrella
ATAATATAGATACTTCACCGATAATATTATAAACCTATTAAAATAAAAAAGCTTATTTTACCACTTGTATTTTTCTATATTATTGCGGAATGTGGGTCAGTGGAACTTTCTTCAAAAGTTTCTGGTTATTTAAGTTGACTTTAAGTTATGCAACCAAACTCATACTGGATGCTTGGTAAGTGATCAGTAACACGGATCGATAACTTGCTGATTTCGCAAAGTAAAATGTTGACGTCCCATAGTAATTGACTCGGGGCTGGGCTTGCGTTTGTAAGGAACACGAAAAGAATAATTCACGAATTTCACAAAAAGCGTCATCGAACCTTGTTACTGAGCACTTACTGAATCTTCAGTAAGAATTTGGCTGCATAAATTAAAGTCACCATGCTATGCATTGTAGGTGAATTGAGTTCGTATTATCATAGTACACTCTCGAGACTGGTAGTATATAAATATGTATTTAACTGGTTCTAACGCAAGGTTTTATTTATTTTTCAAGCTCACGACATTTCGACAAGATCTATTCAAGAAAAAAATTTTTTTCTAGGTTTTATTTTTACCAATTTACTACTTACAAACAGCAAAATTACAGCTTTCTAGAACTAAGAGTATCTGTGCGCGGAAAGACAGACAGAGACTGACAGACGGACGGACATGGCGAAACTATAAGGGTTCCTTGTTGACTATGGAACCCTCAAAACATGCATATACTAAAATGGGATAGGCTTCGATGTCATTACGATTAAACTGTATCGATTACGGTATCTTTATCCATTAGATACTATTAACTGATACGCTTGTCATACTACGTTTTGCTTACGTTAAACCCAATTGAAAAATACCCATTTATTTGAGTCATAATTTTGTATATTTGGTTGATTTTACAGGATATGATTTCATTTAGATATTTTGAACACTATGACTGCATTACAAACTGGGAAAAAATAATTTGAAGTACTTAAAATTTGTTTATAATGTTTTTTATATTTACTTAAGATTCAATCAGCTACAACTAAAATATAAAGTTATAATAATAAACTAACTATAAATTATTCGGTTCTGTATAGAATACCGAGGCAAAGTATATAATAAAATAGTACATACGAGAGCGATGAAACGTTTTCTGACGAGTGTGAGTTTGCGGCACGAGCCGAAGGTGAGTGCTGCAATCACACGAGTCGAGAAAAAGTTTCTCGCACGAGTATCGTATAATATTTTACGCACGGTGTGCTATAATATTATATTTCATACATTACGTCTACACTATTTTACGTCTACACGATTTGGGTTTTCTATACATTGCCAAGGTATTATACATTTTAGAATACCGGATCATACAGATTGCCGGTAACATAAATACATATTAATTAAAGTAACAGAAATGTATTTATCCTAAAAAAAATGGATTGATTGATCCTTTCTAATTGATTTTTAGGGTTCCGTACCCGAAGGGTGTCAAACGGGACCCTTTTACCAAGCCTCGCTGTCTGTCTGTGTACGCGGTACGTCTGTCACAGGGGTCTTCAGCTTCAACTGTAGAAAGTTGAAATTTTCACAGAATGCGTGTTACTATGGCTTCTATCAAGACAAATAATAAAATGAAATGAAAAAATGAAGGTGGTTCCCCGTACAAGAAACCTCGCAAAAGTTGCTCTACTTAAATAAACGTTATTGGTTTTGGCTCTTACTTAAGACGACGCCACGAAATTTTGGCGACATGGATCTCCATTTTTCTTAGCAATAAAAAAACATATGTAATTACCAATTTATATACTAGATTAAGCATTTCATTGACATCATTTTGCCGGAAGATTTAGTTGATTGATTAATTTTCATAACAGAGAATAAAATATTTAGAAAACCTCTTTTAAAACAGAGATTTCTATTTTACTGACAAACGGGAGCAACTGAAGCCTCTAGGTTTTTTATTTAAATTAGTCTACAAATACACTTCAATATGGCCGATTGGATTTATTAAATTACTTATAGTTGTCAATTTAAATGAAAAATACTGTTTTGCCGCATACGACCTTACGGCATAAGCTAGTTCGTGAGCGCATATCTGTATGGAGTAAGTCCCCCTCAGTCCACTCCCCTAAGGCGCCAATTTGAAATTAAAAGTTTATCAATGCCTCGCCTTAAAGACGGTAACACACACACAAGTTTTAAAAGTAGGACACACTCTAAAGTAATCCAAAAAAATTATCGCGTGAGTCCGACTCGCACTTTGCCAATTTATTTCAAATTAGTAATGCACTCTTAATGTTGTTTATGATTTCTTTTACTTTTCGTTTTCAATACAATTGTTTCAATCTGAAAATGTTACTCTTTCTTTCTAATTCCGAGTCTAGTCGCTTTGGTGTTTTAAATGTATATTAGGTGACTTTAATTTATGCAGCCAAATTCTTACTTAAAACTCAGTAAGTGCTCAGTAACAAGGTTCGATTGAGCCCTTTTGTGAAATTTGTAAATTATTCTTTTTGTGTTCCTTACGAACGCAAGTCCAGTCCCGAGTTAATTACTATGAGACGTCGAGATTTCGTTTTGCGAAATAAGCAAAAAGTGTTATCGATCCGTGATACTGAACACTTACCAAGCCTCCAGTATGAGTTTGGCTGCATAAATTAAAGTCACCTTATATTATTAGAACAAATTACAAATTGTGAAGCCAATCTTTATACAAATTTTCAAAAATGTGAGCTGACATAAATTTTTTTCTCAAAAAATAACTGCCTCCTTATTGGCTAACTTAAACATCTGTCGTTTAAAACCGCATCATGATTGCATAAAAATGACATCATACATGATATTTAGCCAATACGATACATTCGAAAGCGGTGGCGATACATGTTGAAGTTGGACAGTAAGGCCCCTCCTGTATAACCTTTATGGGGCTATAATACCTCAATTCGCTTAGCATGATCCTGTTTTATACTAACAACTACTGCAACAGTCACTCTGAAATTAACATATGATAAAGTTGAGGACCAATGCTATGAAAACTTGATTCCATAAAATTTTCTCGATAAAAAAAATACAAAGTAACCTCCAAACCGTACAATAAATCGATAGTATTCAATGAATACTTGAAATTAGATCTGAAACTTTGCATAATATAACTGGTATTAGTATAAAGCAGCTGCAGACTGTTCCATAAAAATGAAAAAACCATCAGTGTAGCTGCGATTTCAAAATAACTGATGTTTTTGCGTGCGCGGCATCTGATTAGAGTGGGATAGATAGTTAAAAAGCAGAAGCGTTAGAGCAGGAATGCGAATTGAGGTATTATGGGCCCTTAACCACTCGTCTGTTTAGTCAAGGATAAAAACAATAATTGATTTCATTTTTATATATTTTTGCTCACATACGAAAGTACTCACACAGTACTCGTGTCAGATTGATAGACGCTTTACAAATCTTGAAGTATTACAGAGAAATTAAGAAACTATGTACTGATTGCAATTTTTAATGCTTTTCTTTTCCTCAAAATTGCAGTTTTTAGGGTTCCGTAGTACCTAAAAGGTACAAAAATAACCTTTATGGTGAGACTCCGTTGTCCGTCCGTCCGTATGTCACAGCCTCATAACTTTAGAACCGTTAAAGATTAAGGCTTGAAATTTGCCACAAAAACACTTGCCTACGTAATACGGTATAAAAAATATATTTAAAAGTTTGGAATTGTTCAAAATATTTCCAATATAAAAGAAAGAAAAATAAAAATAATATCTTAAAAATACAATATGGGTATCAAATTGTAGATATTACAGCTGATTATAAAAATATATACTTTTATTATATTTACTGGCACCAATTTCGAGAAATCATTGAAAAACCACAAAAATGCGTGTCTTCCCCTTATTTCCAAAACTGGTGGACCGAAAAAAATAACGATTAAAGGCCATAACTGGCCAATTACAGGAAAACTATAGCGATTAAAAAAATGATAACAAATGAGAAATATAAAAACAAATAATAAATATATTTTTATTTTTTTTATAAAAATACAATATGGGTATCAAATTCTAGATATTAAAGAGCTGATTATAAAAATATATACTTTTACTATATTTACTTGCACGTATTTCGAGAAATCTTTGAAAAACCACAAAAAAAATCATGTTCCCCACCCCTTATTTCTGAAACCAATAAACCTTCTCGGTGAAAAAAATCATGGTAATTTGAAATTACGTAAAGATTACAGGAAAAATATAGCGGATGAGAAACTCACGACAAAAAATGTCAAAATTGAATTTTTCATGTACGGTATAAAAATATTTGATTCTCTCTTTTGCAGTACAATCAATTCTTGTTTTAGTTATCATAAACAGTTGAATCTTTGAATCTTGAATCTTGAGTTTGGGCAAGATTTTAAATACCTTCTTCCTTCCTGTCCCCAAAACTGTCGAATTACGGAACCCTAGGTATGCGAGTCTGACTCGCACTTGACCGGTTTTTTGTCTTGCAGACTTTAAAAGTCGTGATGATCATAGGATTGGACCATCCATACAATAAATAAGGAAAAGCTAATAATTAGACGCTAGAGAAGTATATATCCGCTAGATGAATTATGTATTCGCTAGGGGCGGATATATTCGCTAGAGGCTTATGTATGAGCTAGAGGCGTATATATTTTCTAGGGGTGTGTATATCCGTTGGAGGCGTATATATTGCGTATACATCCGCTAGAGGTGTATATATCTCCGTTATCGAACGCAAATTGTATATCTGCGTGTTACACGGTTTCAATATACCGACTCAAGAACCATGTTATACGACTCACTTCGAATTTGATGTTAAGAACCAAACATCTGATTTCATTGATAAATCCAGAAATAATTAATTAAAAAAGTGCATATTTCTTCAAGTATCTTCTATATGTAAGACTGTATGTGAAAGAGTAAATTTCTTAAAGAATTTCTTGAGGCCTGAACAGAATTGAAATGTAGTTTTCATAATTTCATAAAAATATTTGTATTTATAAATAAAAGAAACAATTTAGTGTCTACAAAATACTTGTATGTGTCATATACTCGTATACATATATGTGTTCATAAAAATATGAGAAATTACAATTATTACTACTTACATATATTTAATCGCTAAAAATAATATTTTATAAGAGAACTGTATATCTGTCGTTATTGTCTAAGTATTTATTATTGTTAATAAAGTATTTTATGTATGCTCAATGAAGATCTATTTTTTAATTTTTCTATTTTTATTTAAATACCTTTGCCCTTTCTTATTTAATCTTTCATTCCTTGGGAGTGATTCATTCACTGGTCTCTGCCAAGTATAAATCTAAATTATCATAGTAACGAATAGTGAACTGTGCATAGCTGGCCAGCATCAGAATTGACAAGGTGACTCCCAGCAGCAGCGATACCGGGATGGTATGTCCATCAGCCTGAGCTCGTCCACTGCTGGACATAGGCCTTTTCAAGATTTCGCCACTCATGGCAGTCCTCCGCCACCCGCAACGTCCTTCAGGTTTGGTCCAGCGGTCACGAGGTCGGCCTACGCTACGCTTTGCTGTATGTGGTCTCCATTTGTGGCCTTTCGATCACAACGGCCATCATGGTCGCGACAGATATGACCTGCCCACTGCCACTTCAACTTACTGGTTCGGCAGGCTATGTCGGTCACTTTCGATCTCCGACGGATCTCCTGCACCCTGATTCTGTATCATAAAATCAATTGCCTAACCGAGTGCCTATCGTCGAAAACACACATATCCGCTTATTTAAGGATACGTTCGCACTTGAAATAACGTCACAATCCGTAAATAGTTCAATACCCATTGAAGGTTATTTTGGAAGTTAATTTTTTTATTTGTTTTGGTAAATAGCAACCAAAGATGGCAACCGACACTGAGTTACATAAAAGGCCCGCAGAACGGAGTAGGGACTCAAGGTATAGGAATTCATCAATTTAATTTAATTCCGTGGAACCAAAGAGAATTCTTTGAAGATACTTGGTCCAGTTGCACAGCTAGTTGTTACTAAACAAAGAAAAACAAAACAGCTCATAAATATTCAATTCTTCCACATTAATATCATTGCGGTATAGAAAAGCAGTAAAGAAAAACTGGACGTAAGGAGCTCTGAACCGAGATCCCAGATAATTATATATTGTTGATTTGTTATCTCCTTGCGATGGATAAATCGCCAAGTGTTTAAAATATTATAGAGATTTATTTCTATCATGGTTTTATGTTAATGCGGAGGCTGCGCAATTTTCAACAGTTTTTGTTACGAAACAATATAACTCAATATAATAATTTTGGGTATCTTTTCAAAATTCCCGACAAATCCAATTTTTTCCTGTTTTCCTGACAGAGGGTTAAAATTCCGAACATGTCAGGAACATTTCTGTAATCTGGTAACCCTAGCCATAGTATGTATGTACTATGCCCTAGCTTAGGGTATCTTTTTAGGATTTTTTAGGTAATAATGCGACGCGGAAGGCATATAAGCAAAACCTAACTACGGAGTTTTGATACCGTTTTGCGATTGTTCAAATACTCCATAGTTAGATTTTACCATCAACGCCAACTCAACTGTTAGATTTTGATGGAGCAAAATAATGCAGTGAAGTCCTAAAAACAGTGAATATTATTAAATTTGGGTTACTGTTAAAACTAGGGACGTCGCCTCGCTCCGCTCCGCTTCACTCGGCTCCTTATTTCAGCTTACATGTCAACCTAACACGCTCCTCCTCGCTTCGCTCGTTGTCGCACCTATTTTTTGACTTTTAGTAATAGTTTTTGCCCACTCATCTGTCGACGCGTACTCAGTAGGTAGAGATTGCGCGCATAGTCTAACTACGGAGTTTTTGCACCAGTCAGAGATCACTATCGAAACTCAATAGTTGGATTTTGCTTATATGCGCGTGGGAGTGGTTGCCATGCCCTACTTACTGAAGAACCTCAATTTATCTGACACGTATAATATCCGCTCCGCTTCACTCGGCTCCTTATTTCAGCTTACATGTCAACCTAACACGCTCCTCCTCGCTTCGCTCGTTGTCGCACCTATTTTTTGACTTTTAGTAATAGTTTTTGCCCACTCATCTGTCGACGCGTACTCAGTAGGTAGAGATTGCGCGCATAGTCTAACTACGGAGTTTTTGCACCAGTCAGAGATCACTATCGAAACTCAATAGTTGGATTTTGCTTATATGCGCGTGGGAGTGGTTGCCATGCCCTACTTACTGAAGAACCTCAATTTATCTGACACGTATAATATCCGCTAAGCGCTCGGATTATGTATCTTTTATTTATCAAATACTGGGAATGATAAAGCTGTGATAATATTATATTTCTATGTAGGTATCTGCTGATTAAATGTCATTCGAAAATGATTTTTTACCGAAATTATTAAAGCAAATATATGTGTAAATCGTGAATCATTTCATTGTTATCATTCTTGTGTATACGAGTGGATTAAAAAAGGAAATAAAAGCGTTACTCAAATTAAATAAACATATTTCATCAGATAATAAACTGCTGGTAAGCACTTAATTTAACATACTATTTTACTGTTTAGACAGAACGTTTTTTTGCCAGAATACAAAGCTTGTAAAGAGTAAGCCATGCGTACGAAGATACTGACACAAACTAATAATGGAGACATAAGTTCTTTATCATAATTTTTTACTATGAAGGCACGTCAAGCAGTGGGTTTATATTAAATTTGTGCTCTAAGAACGGGGTTAGGCTCAGGGCCGTATTTTAAGATGTGGACTAGTGTGGAGGCCCCTGGGCAGAAACGAAGTCAGTTGTACTTAGTGTTTGAAAACAATTTTGTGTGTTTTTTTTTTATCATTAAACAAGAAACAATCTCATACATTTAAGCAGTGCCCTGCAAAACTGTATAAACAGTTTGTCTGCAGGAATGAGTCTCGAGAATAACAAAGAGAAATAAATTTGGCTTAATTAACAAAGAAAATTAGGTACATAAACTTATACAAAAAAAATGTCTCTTAGATATTAAACTAATTAAGTATGGAGTGTTTTTATGAGACTTCCTAAAATTAAGTTTATTTGGCTCATTTCGGATATCATCGGGCAAACTATTTAGCAAATATGGTAGGCGTTTTTTCAAAGTTCTGTCACCAAAGTAATTATTTACCCTAGGTACTTCAAGTTTACCCGAGGATTATATTAAAATTACCCTTTGAATTAGTATAAGTAGTTACATTTCTTAAAAAAGTAAAATAAAACGAAAAATATATTTCTCAATTATTATTAAATCGGCTTTAACACTCACGTATTATAATTGTTGACTATATGCCAACTGTTTCACCGAGACAATTTCGCAATTATCAAGGCGAGTGTCGTTCTTAGGAGTGTTAAAGCCGGTATTTAATAATAATTCAGAATGTCAGCTCACGTGAGTTTTAATAATATTATAATAAAGTTCTCATGGACAAAGCCAATACAAATAGAAAAAAAAAAACATCGTGAGCCCTAACATATTTATGCAATTTGTACTTACCGTGTTTTTATGTATGGTTAGTTAAACATATGTATCTACCTATAAACGGCGAGTTATTTATTCGAAATAACAGTTAGTGTGCTTGTGGAGGTCCCTCTTATGTGGAGGCCCCTGGGCTTCAGCCCCGGTTGCCCTCCCCTGAATCCGGCCCTATAGGCTCACCACCTATCAGGCTGGGATGCAGTAATCGTCCGTGAAACGTGCGTGTACGAGTGTGGACTGTGATTCGCATTCCCTCTGACACCACCCCGCCCCGGGCATTGTATTTTGTATAATTGATATGCATAGGTGTAGGTTGGGGTCAAGGGGGCACGGCTCCCCCAGAGAACCATCTACCCCCAGAAGTATGGATGTCTGTCATATATAGATGCTTTATCCAATTTTAAGCGTTATTTGTGTTGATTTTTACTTTGTATTTAATCTGGTTGTATGAATGGTTATTTCTCTGTCTTATTACGGTCCCATATTTAATCGAGAACAGATACTTGTTGATGGCTTCAGGAGCCGGGGGCCAGGCCCCCCAGCTACAAATCTTAATTACGCCAATAGGTCCTGCAATAATAAGTGAAAATGTTTCTAGGGTAGATTGTGTATCGTTAATTGATCAGAATTCAAATTGATTGTTATATGGCTATTCGGTTAAGCAAATTAGCCTGTTTGACAAATGAAATCGTTCGTTTTTGGTTGTCAACAACAAAATAAGACAATTGGGTATCTAAAGTAGTTTTAAAGTATTGGGTATTTAAAGTGGTTTTATATTTTATTTATGAATATCTGTCTAAAATAAGCAAAAAATGTATAAATGTATATATCTTTATTTTAAACGGTAGTTAATTGTACATAATTTTTCAAAGTTTTGTTGTGGTCACGTCATGAGGTAAACTAAATCGACCTTTTTATTCATAGAGAAGGAAGAGATTGATACCTTTGCCTTATATTTGACTATTAAAAACATTAAAAAAAGAACAAAGTCTTTGTCTACTGGTTCTGGTTTGACAATTAGTTATTGTTCTGAGGGTTTGACGTTTGAAGTTTGACAGCATCAACAACAACAGCCAAAATTTACATTATTTTAACTAAATCTGAACAAGAAGAATACGATAACGATTTTAAGCAGATTAAGATTAAAACTATTTATGAATCGACCCAGTAAATATCGTATAGTACCTTTTTACCAATTAGTAAAAAGACACTAAATTTGCCGACAAAAATTGTTTGTATTCATGAGAAGTCTTAAAACGGAAGTGGTGCAAGGAAGTAAAGTGGAGTCTGGCTGGAATGCAAGCCTGAGCAGCGTTTGTTTTGTTGTGAAGATCATTTGAACTTAATGGTTTTACGACTATGATTAGCATTCGACATATCATCTTCATTGTACTAGGTCTATGATTGTAACAGATTTAATGTTACCAGCAGTCAAACACGAAAAGGCCCGAAACCGAATCAGAAATAATCCGATTTGTATATTTCTTTTTAAAAAGTTACAAGCAATTTCTTTTAGCGTTTTAATCACATATCTTTAAATAAATTTATTAACAGGAATTCCAAATTCGTTTGTTTATAATGACTTCAACCTACAATAAGGTACTCGACCACTAGTCCAGAGGGCGCGGGTTCAGATTCCGTACGGAAATGTTGTATCTGGTCTGCATCTTTGTTACCCATCATGCAGGCAGGGATACTCATCGGTAAAACGTGGGTGAACGAGTTTAGATTGTGAATTGCATTTCACAGTCCATACTGAGACACACCACCTCGAGGATTCATGTCATGACGATCTATGTATTGTATACCTATTATAATGGTGCTTTTAAATCTGATATTCTAGATTGAAAAAGAAAATAATTTAAATGTTTTTCTGTTTTATTTATTTATTCCCGTTTTTAAGTTAAATTTTAAGAAAAAATACAAATATATTGTCGAAAAATACAAGACCAAGAATTTATTCACAAAAAATTTGTCATTTTACTTATGTACAATATATTGAGAGTTGTTTGCTGATAATAATATTTTTTGATACATCAAAATGCTCGGCTGGTAATAAATATTAATTTGATGAGCAATGACATTCCAGGTATTTGTTGTTTATATTACAATTTTCCATTTACTTTCGGAAAACATCGGAAAAAATCAAATGCATTTTTCGTACACAAAAATACCCAAAATTACGTGAAATTCGGTAAATTTACCCGTACCAACAACCCTGAATAGATTGTCAACTGTCTAATTTGTTGTCATCATGTTGTCATTGATAAGGCAAAGACAATATGTTTTATATATTTTTTTGCAATTGACCTATTTCTACTAATCAGCCTAGCCTATGACATCATTTAGTGGTCAAATGAAAGTGAAAGTAGTTAGTGTATTTTTGTTAAAATATACACGATCTCATAGTTTTTAAACCTTTAAATAGAAAAATACGATCTAAAAACCTAATATCTCGAAATAGTTTCGGAAAAAGCACCGTTTACTTGTCACTTTACATACCCAATTGTATTCATTTGACAGCCAAAAAGCCTTATTTGCTTAGCCGAAAAGCCCTATGACAATCGAATTTGAAAACGATTAGTTTACACAATTCGAACTAACCATAAATTGTAACAGGCCCTTTTGTGTATTTTTTTTTAAATATAGGCTAATACATGAAGATACATACTGTTCTTTAACTTTCAGGTGGTATTTTTTAAAACGAAATTATTTTTTGAAAATCAGTTTGGGGAAATGAGAATGTGACGTAATAGTCATACCGTTTAGGCTCAAGAGGGAGAGTTCATTGACGTAAAGAAAGAATGAAAAAAAAAAATAGGGGATAAAACCTGAAGATGGGATTCATATGGGATTACTGAAAATAAAAAAAAAACAGACGTCGGTTTTGACACAACTTTTTTTTTGTGGGCAATGGCCTATTTCCTGTAATGCCTAAATGACATGACTATTACGTCATCAAAGCTATTTATTCAGTTCCTGAATATTTTCACGTATATCTTTTGTATTTCAACGAGAAAAAAAAATACTTTTATATGACATTAAAAAGTCTATTCCTTTCAAAAAAATCGACAATTAGGTGCTGTTATGGTTTTCTGGACTATTCGAATTCCACCTCCTATCACATTCCAGAAGAAGAAAAAAATCTAGTCATATAATTGTTTCACTTCCCAGTACAAAGTGGTTCAGTAATCTGACTCAATTTCTAAGAAAAGGTGAAAAATAAGTTCGCGCATAAAAATAAATTTTTCGTTGGAAAGTGGTACTCTATCACCTCTTAATTTTTTTTTTACTATGTAAATTGTAGGACTCCATGTTGATTTATGCAGCCAAATTCCCAAATACAGACTTACAGTGAAGATAACACCAAAATACAAGAAGTTTATTGAAATAGAATTTTCTTGTACTTAGTGATGAATCATAAACTACTTTGCTTTTTGGGGTTCCGTACCCAAAGGCCCAAAGGGTAACCAACGGGACCCTATTACTAAGACTCCGCTGTTCGTCCGTCTGTCACCAGGCTGTATCTCGTGAACCGTGATAGTTAGACAGTTGAAATTTCCACAGATGATGTATTTCTGTTGCCGCTATAACAAAAAATACTAAAACCGGCCAAGTGCGAGTCGGACCCGCGCACTCCCATACAACAGGCATGATTTTTTTGCCGTTTTTATAGATAATGGTACAGAACCCTTCGTGCGCGAGTCCGACTCGCACTTGGCCGGTTTTTGCGCTTTGCTAATCAATTACTTTGTTTATTTTTTGTACGGAGGAAAATACGTTTGGTCAGTCTATTAAAAATTCTTAAAAGTCGTTGGGGTCTAGGATAAATAGCCCAGCTCCTAAGATTTAAGAAGCAACTCTTTTGATATAGATTGAACATTAAAGCAAGAGCAGCGGTGGCTCTGGGGTAGAACTCTGGCCTCTCAATCAGGAGACCCAGGTTCGATCCCCGGCTGGGCATGCACCAATGAGTTTTTCGGAATTTTAATAATATATAAGTAGTAATAGTATAATTTGTTCTTACTTACCACTTGCTGAACGGTGAAGGAAAACATCGTGAGGAAACCTGCATGCCCTAAAACGCGTGTAATTGTGCCCGAAGAACGGCGTAGGGCTCACCACCCATCACGTTGTGACGTAATAATCGTCGGTGAAACGCGGGGGTACCGAGTATGGACTGTGACTTGCATTTCACAGTTCATACTCGGAACACCTAGTACACCCCCTCGGGGATTCATGTCGTGACGATTAATTATTAAATTTATTGATATCCTAGACCCAATGCTTTTTAATAAACTGACCAAACTTACCTTCTCCATACAAAAATAATAATAAACGAAGTTGTTTATTGGCTAAGGTACTGGTATAAGAAAAACACTTGGAATAAATTATCGCCGTAATTATTAGAATATGTTGAAAGAAAAAACAATATGAAAAGCAAAGTTGTTTTTGATTCATCATCAAAGTGCAAGAAAATTCGATTTAAGCCCATTCCAAAGCCGCTCTCCATACAAACTTGTGGGAACCAACAACCACGACAAAAGCATTATAATTTCGTTCTTTTACTTTTTTCTACTCCTTCTATGAATTCTACATCCGCGAACAATCAATATTTTCACCAAAAAAAAGTTTATACAGATCTAATTTTGCTATTTAATACTTTCATACATTTTTTAAACAGCAAAATTTGACAGCGTTTTTTTGTTCTTGTTATTTGCGGGTGTAGAATTTATTGAAGGAGTAGAAAAAAGTAAAACAACGAAATTATAATGCTTCTGTCGTTGATTGTTGGTACCGACAAGTTTGTATGGAGAGCGGCGTTGGAAACTATACGTACTACATCCTAATAAAAAGATAACCTCTTAGACCTACGCCTTCGTATCAGTTAGGTTATTGCATTTGATAACATGAGAGTCTGCCAAGTACGTGTCCGTACAGGCTCTCCGGGTTCTGTCATTGTAAATGATTGAAAATTTCAGTGAAGACGTCAGAACAGGCGCGATCGCAGCTTGATTTTGGCTCAAGTACAGTTAAAGAGGCCAACTTTACCAATATAACAGGTCAAGCAAATAAATTAAAAATTTAATAAAATTAATAATGTCAACTACAAAAGCAAATGGAACCCTTATTTAATTTTAAGAAGCTTTGAAAATTTTTGAATATTTTTAACTAAGATGTTAGTAGGTAAAATAATTTGTTTGAAATTTTCGCGACTTTTTGAGTTTACATTAATGATTTTGGGGAGACATGACCCCTGTGCCCCCCCCCCCCCCCTCTCGGACCGCCACTGGTCAGCATTACTCTATAGAAACCAGAAACAAACAAATAATGACTTTTCCAAAAATTAAACTTGCCAAAGCAAGTACCACTTTCGTAGGACATAGTTTTACAATCAATTTCCAAAGGAAGTTCCTTAGGTTGCTAGAAAATAAGTTTGAACTATACAGGTTTAGTTTTAAAAATCGGCGTGGATAGCCACATCGAAAACTAGGGTTGCCAACTCAGTTGATCAGAAATCCGGGAGGTAATAAAAAATAATGAAAATAAAAAAAAACTTTTATTTAAAGTTGTATTTTTTTACTCTGCGAGCAGCTTGTAGTGCCTTTTTATTACAAACAATAAAATCATAGAATTCTTTAGATGTGTAATTGAAATTCGTGCAAACTTGTATTTCAGATTTTACATGTGTTTCGTTCAGCCGATAGCGACTTTTTGATCACAGTTCATTTACTACGCTAAAAACCCGTTCAGCAGAATGAATGTAACAAGTTTTTTTAATTCTTTGCCAGATTCTTCTTTACATTTTTCAAAAAAATGAACCCAACGTAAGTCTACTCTCTTTGTTTTACTCGCCAAAACTTCACGAACTTCTCGCAATAAACAGTAATCATCATATAATTTGTCTTCATTTATGGGTATATTCAGGGAATCACGCAGCTCTTTTAATTCATTCCAGTTAATTTCTTCGTCCATTGTCAAAATATTCATTTTCTTGTAAATAGAGTCATCAAATTCGTACCACTTATTCAAATAAGTCAAACATCGCTCCAAATATTTGTTCGCATCCTCTTTAAATGTATTTTGGTCACTCTCCGTCAACTTCATTAGACATTGCCTCGCTGAATGTCCGTAGAACATATCATTCTTTCTGTTAGTAATTTTGGTTCGCAATTCCGTCATAATCGTGGGTAGTTCAGTGCATGTAATATAGTCACTTTCCAGTTTTTTAATGTAAGCATCAAAAATTTGCATTATGTTGTGAATAAAATATCAGTAGCATAATGGAAGACAATTCTCATCTTTAAAGGCCATCCAAATTATTGCTGCACATTCATTTTCACCTTCATTAAGAAAATATTCTCTCAAAGCCGGCCAATTCAAAATAAGCCTGTCTAAAGCTGGAAGCAATGATAACCATCGAGTAGGCACATGACGGAGAATAGATTTGTACTCTAAATTAGTGAAATCGAAGAATTCCTTAAGCTTCGCAGTTCGCTTGGCAAACGCGGAAAATTCGCTGTAAATTTTTAAAACCAAAGATTCCACATCAAACTGCAATGCTTTTAATGCATGTTTGTTACAATTGTGTAAAATGTGACACTTACAATTAGCTTTCAAAATACTTTTATTTTCATTTTTGAGTTTTTGAAAAACTGAGTTATTAATTCCATAATTCACTGAAGCATTATCTGCGGATAGCGAAGATACTGATTCCAAGGATAAGCTATTTTCCTGTAAAACTTTACAGAGCTGTGTTTTGATAGCTTCACTAGTTTCAGCAGGGTCTTGATAAAAGTCAAGTAAACCCTGCTTTAAGCCATCTTTCAGTGAAAACCATTGCACCGTAACTGGAAACATTATCAAATTTCCTTTGTTAGAGGAGTCTGTACCAATAGAAAAATACTTCGAATCATGTAATTCGGATAGCAGAATTTCTTGCGACAGCGGAGCTATGACATTTTCACAAATAGTTGTAGCTTTCACGCTACTTTCTTTGCTACTTAAGAATCAGGAAATATCGTCCGAAACAACTTATTGTTACAGTCTTGACTTGAGTAACTGTGGTGATGTTTAACTCCATGATACACAGATGTGACTTCTGCGGCAGTTACAAGATCTTCTTCCCGTGAATGCTTTTGCACAAAAAAACCAGAAACTGATGGTGTCGAAGACTTGTTTTTTACAAATAACTTGTGTTTTTTACCTTCTGAATGTACAATCAGAGCTCTTTTACCTTCGTATTTTACTGAAATATCTGTTTTACATAATTTGCATTCAGCGGTGGAATCATCTCGTTTTTTAATCCAAGAACTAAACTGAGGATCGTTCAACCAGTTCACATCAAAGCTTGTATGATACTTCATTTTTCTCTTTTTCGGCGGTGTCTTCTGCGTTGAGCTTTCCGAGTCCGACATTAGGTACGCTTTATTTAGACAAAATGAATACTCGAATTCGCACACAACATTTAAAATGAGTACGATAATGTAGCTGTAATTACGCAGCAAAAAAAGGCGCGAAACTGCTGGCCGGTCGTGCGGTGCAAACGTAACTGAGAGTGAGTGGTCACTGACAGACAAAGTGAGTGGGGGCGGGGCGGGGGGAGCGAAGGAAAGGACAACGCAGCGCAAGTGCTCCGCTCGCGTCTCACCCCCACCCGCCCCGCCACGACAACTGCCCGCACCGCAGGTCGCCAGTCGCGATTCCGGGAGATTTTAGCTGCGTTCCTGGAGCCGGGAGATTTTAAAATCTAATGCCTGTTTTTCGGGAGAATCCCGGAATTCCGGGAGGGTTGGCAACCCTATCGAAAACTCTAAAGATTTTTGCGTGACACATATTTAGCTGAACCTAGTTCCTTTTCCCTCCCAGTGTCACGTGACTTATCACGAGTGAAAGACGAATGAATTTATCAACGAATCATTTATTATACAAATGTTGGTGGACACCATTCTAAGAACGCAAAAATCAGAAGGAAGATTTACAATATTTCATCCATCCATGGATTACTGAGACTCGTGACAATTGTCACGTGACGACCACCCCCCTTCCCCTAATTAGCGTCACGTAATTTATGGATGCCTATTTCTTCATCTGACATCAAAAGTGAATTAACAACAATACGTGTAAGGGAGATCAGCTCAAAGCGGTTACAAGTTTGATTGACAGAAAAACTTGTAAGAAGAGAGTTATTTTACAAAAACTTGTTACTAATGAAAGTAAAATTTAGTTAAGTTTTATAATGTCAAATTTGTTTCCAAATAAATTAATAAATAACATCACAACCAGCAAATTACAAAACCCTGTCAAAAAACCGCTTTGCCCGGGAGGGGTGCCTAAAGCGGTTACAGGTGTTGGGCAAAGCGGACACTCATTAATTTTATAGAAAATTTAATTATTGAGATGGCTCTTTACTTATGAACTATGAAATAAAATGCCAAAATATTAAAAACATTTAATGAATGAAAATAAAATTAAAACTAAAACAAAAAATCCTAACATCTTTCCTAAAAATTAATTAAAGATCTACATGTTATTGGCACTTGTACTTTTATGAAGCTCAGATTGGCCTAATAATAGAACGAGCGAGCGAAGTGAGCGAGTTCTCCGAGTCTACTAGAACAATCCGGCGTTTGTATGTATGTATGTATGAATGTTTGTTCGACTATAACTCGAGTATTGTTGATCGGAATTTCATGAAATTTGGCAGGCAAGTAAATAAGGCAAGAGGAATTTTACAAGTTCAAACATGAGCCAAATTGGTCAAGCACAAATTGGGCGAGCGCGAGTTCACAGTTCGGGGCGAACTACTAGTAATATTAATTAAATAAAAATGTCAATTCGACCTAAGCATAAAATACTCTGTCACTTTCAAAGTTCACACTCGGGGCAAAGCGGTTACTGACCACTTTGCCCGAGCCGCTTTTCCTTTCACCGCCATTTGGTTTTAAATCGAGACCTCTTCTAAGTGTTACCATATTCTCGAGCAAATATCACAGAAGAACTACCAGATAGACACAAAACAATATAAAACTAGTGATAGTAACCAGAGTTAGTTACTTCTGGTTTATACAGAACGGACTTACCTAGCATTTTTTTCTGTCGAATCGGTGAAAATGATTTTTTCGTTTCTACACACGCAGGCGCAATCTAAACTCTTCCTGACGACTGCCTAGGAGAGGGCAGAGGGAAAGCTATGCTACAACGTGACAATGTAACATTACCACTTAAAATGGCCAGATAATCAGGCCTATCCGCTTTGCCTTCTATGGCCGCTTTGATCTGACTTCCCTAAGTAGGAGATCGATGATTTATCTTAGGTAAATAAGTAAATTACCCAGAGTCTCAGCCTGAGATTCAGAGTGCATTTTGAGTCCGAACTCAATCTTACAAACGTCACTCTAGTATGAGATCACGTCGCTTTTTGACGTTTGTAAGATTAAGTTCGGACTCAAAATGCACTCTGAATCTCAGCCTCAGTGTCATTCCCTGACCAAGTTGTTTCCACAATATTGTATTCTTAATTTTGACTGAACCCTAGAAGTAAATTTATTAACGAACATGTGTTGGCCATTTGTAAATCATTAGTTTTTGCCGCGAGTTGGTTCGTGTGTTCAGAAAAATATTCCTGACCCTCGTTTCTATAAAGATTTCAATGCAAACTCTAATCCTATCTGCCAGGTCTTGTAGACTTCGCTTTGATCCTTGTACCTCCTTCCTAAAACTTCTTTTCCCTGATCCTCCGCCTAATACGGGATATTGATTGGTCCATCCCTCTTTCCTCCCGTCTAATCAAAACGACCTCATTAAAAGCTGTTGAGTGATTGGTTTATTTAAAAGCAAACATACAGACAACCGGCGACCGATTATCAAAACATAAGTACTTAATTTAAATGTTAGGTCAGTGTTAGTTTCGAAGTTTTCGTAAAAAACCGGTAACTATTTTACTTTATTATAAAAGTAAAACAATAAATAAAAACCGGCCAAGTGCGTGTCGGGCCACGCGTAACGTAGGGTTCCGTAGTTGCCCAGCACATTTTATAAGTTGGTCTACTAATACAGATCGCTCCAAACTTCTAGTCCCATACATTTAGAACAACGGCCCATACATTGTCGTGTTTAGAGGGGGCCAAAAGTTTGGCGCGACCTGTACCTGTAAAGCCTACTTAGCTGTGCATGTTAACAACGTGAAATTTAAGTCATTTTCTAGTACTCATAGTCTCTGAGCTAAGCCGTGGACAGACGGACAGTTGGACATGGCGAAACTATAAGGGTTCCTTGTCGGACTGCTTGTTCCGTTCTTAGAGGGTGCCGAATTGTCAGCCGCTACTGTTTTAGCCACAGGTAACAGATGAGGTGATCTATAGTTTTAGCGCATCGTTTTTTGTCGCCTTGATGTTGCTATGGCAATCTATGTTGTTGTTATTTATCATAATATTTTTAGCGTTCAGACCAAAATAGACGTAGTTTACTCTACGTAACGGGTGAGGCAGGCCAAAAGTGAGACAGTCTCGTGTTCGTACACGGCTTGAAACTCACACATGCGCAATCTGTCTCAGTTTTTACTTGGCGGCAACACTCACTAAGTGCACACATGTTTACGAAACTGGCTTCACGTCAATGTTGACAGCTCTCCGTCTTGAGTTTTTATTTGGTCTGAGGGTTCTGTAAGGTCCTACAATAATAAGTGAAAATAATTCTTGGGTAGATCATGTATCGTTAACTGATCAAATTCCAGGCGAAGAAAAAAATTTTTGCTCAAATATTTTTGTCACTTCCCAGTACAAAGTGGTTCAATCCAAGGATTACAATATATTTAACAGTTATTAGATTGAGCGGAGCAGACGTGTTACACGGAATTATTAAAAATTAAATTAAATTAATTGAGAATAAGGAAAATTAGCGCTTATAACATAGTGGATACGATCGGCCATACAAGAAAAAAACGGCCTTGCGCAGTCAACCACCTGAAGGGACAAGCAGCCGCCATCTCTGTTCTACCTGCAGCAGGCGGCGCTCGGCTGTCTCTTTCGCAACCCAAGTCCGTCTAGTATGCGGCGCGGCGCGTGAGTAGACTTATAATAATCAATAATTAAGTTATGGAATCAACTCTTGCAGAAAGAAGATTCGGTCCTTCAGTTTTCTGGAATGTGTTACTTGTAAAGCACTTTTCGATTTAGACTGCGTCGGCATAAGGCTTGTGGTTTTTTATACATTTTCTCAAGAAGCTAAGGAAATGCATAAGGGAGAGACCTAAAAAAGGTAACATCAATACGCCTATACGCACTTCTATTGGAGAATGGAACACTACATGTGTCAGAGAGTAACACAACAATTACCGATGACACTGTTACGGAAAAAGATAGAAATGTAAATTTGATACGTGGAGGTAGTTCCAATAATGATTTCCTATTTATGAAGTTGATGCTCGTGATTGTTGGCACTAGGTGGAACTTTTGATACATTTTTGATTGAAAAACACTTGTTTAAGTGGACAAGTACAAGAGTTTTTCAATCAAAAATGAAAAAAAAAATCCTATTTAAATTGCTTAACAAC
This sequence comes from Ypsolopha scabrella, assembly GCA_910592155.1. Taxonomy (NCBI): domain Eukaryota; kingdom Metazoa; phylum Arthropoda; class Insecta; order Lepidoptera; family Ypsolophidae; genus Ypsolopha; species Ypsolopha scabrella. Next base: position 21,909,997 of record OU342982.1, read on the forward strand.
TCGTCACTCGATGAAAATCTGTCGGAAATACTGCTTGGTATCCGTAATGAGCTTTATCTACTCAGAACCCAAAACGAGGAGACAGGACGTTGAACGACTAAGCAAGGTAGTAGAAGATATGTCAAAGTCGATATAGAATTGAAAAACTCCTTGGAGGCAAGAGATAAGTTTATAGAAAAATTAGAAAGCAGGATGCCTGATTCGAATCAGTCAGTTGCCAAGTCATACGCAGATACGGTGGCTAGGGTGAAGCAAATTATCACCAAAACTAACCCGTTACCCACGCAAACTGAACATAAAAATATCGTAGTGGAAACGGCCGATTCCCCAACTAACAACTTGGCTGGGTAAAAAGGATTACAATCACACACGACCATCATTTTCTGCTGTTTTTTCGTCACGTTGTGATAACAACACAATTCTAGAGCCGAAGGTTGGGGCTAGAAAACAAACGAAAATGTCTATTACGGCAGAAACGCGACAGGAGGAAATGAAATCCGTGAGTGCAAGCGAAGAGTGGAATGTAGTTAAAAACAGTAGGAGAAAAATTAACTTTACGGAAGTAAAAAAGGGGGCAACACATGTAGTCTACAACTAAAGGACACGAGCGGAAGAAGTATCTTCATGTTTGGCGACTACATAAAACCACATCGGAAAAAGAGCTGACAGCTTTTGTTGTGAGCATAGTTGAAAGCGAGGAAGGTGTGAAAATAGAAAAAATAAGCACAAAAATTGAACGGGATTACGCTTCATACGTAATAGGAGTGCCGGAAAGTTTTTACGACAAGTTGTGTCAATCTGAAGTATGGCCAGTTAACGTAGAATTTGCTGAATGGATTTGGTTTCGCAAAGAAAGGGCTAGCAATGTGCCCAGCGAAGCAAAATCGCTGCATTAACGTTTTCTATCAAAATGTCCGAGGTCTTCGAACGAAGTTTGACGAGTTTAGAAATAACCTCAATGCATCATCTTCCGATTTGTACGCGGTGACGGAGACAGGATGCAATGATTCCATTTACGATGCAGAGATAATACCACCAACATTTAAAATAATTAGGTGCGATCGGAATGACACGGACGCAAGCAAGGCGGCGCATTTTTAGTGGCCACACCCGATTTCGAGCCAAAACAACTCGCTCCAAGTGACGTCATCGTCGACCACGAAGTATTCGAAATTGTGTGTGCTTCCGTCTATAAAAATAATAATTTGTTAACTATATTATGCGTCGTTTATATTCCACCAAATAGTGCTGATAAGGATTATATGTGTTTATTTAGAATTATTGAACATTTGTGTCTAAAAAATGTAAATGTATTGGTAGTCGGAGATTTTAATATGTACTCTTGTTCAGTTGAGATACAAAATTATTTTGAATATTTTGTTTCGTTCTGTGGATTCACTCAGAGGGATTTTAACCCTAATAATATGGATCGCTGTTTAGATTTGGGTGAATCTTCAAAAAACAGTTATTTGAATTAATTTATGACTTTTTTATTTATTAAATTATTTTCATTATATTTATAACCCCTCAGCAAAATATCATCTTTTTACATTATTTTGTATAAAAGGCACAAGAAATTAAGGAATACTTTAGTAGAAAATGCAATTTATATTTTTATTGGTGATGGTAATGAATTTGATCTTACATGGTAATGATTCCCAACGAATGGTAATGAAATAAGGGGGTAAGGTAATCAAAATAATAAATATAACATTGAATCAAATATGTGTATTTTCTGCATTTTAAGGCAATAATTATCAAATATCTCCAGTTACAATGAAATATGATAACGAACACTTAACAAAACTTTAAATTCTATATAATCAAACACAAAAAAATAAAAAAATATAGTTTACCAAGTTGTATTACTTAATTAAATCTCTAAAACATAATCATTTAATAATCTAAATAGGATAATTATCACAAAATAAGGAAAATACTATTATATCACAATTCAACAATGAACTTGGTAAGCTATATTTTTTCTGTAAATAAACATCCAAATTAACATTCCTTTGTTATCAAAGATATTTTAATTGCTCAGTCAAATAATCAAATAATATAAAATTAATACCAAACAAAAACTAGCAAGACTAGCAGTGAAACTAGCAAGTTCTTCTATCAAACTAACTAAAGGATAAAATCTCTTGTAATTGAAATCAGTTAGCACTTGAACAATCTGGTAGTTATATTCGTATTGTTTAATAATAATCTGACAGCATTCCTATTAATATTTCTTTGTTTTTTTCCCCTTACCCTTATTTTTCCTTGGTATAACATCTGCTTTTATAAAATGTTCAAAATCTTTTATTTGTGATTTATCAATAGGTGATACTGATAACAGTTTATTCCCAATAAATTTGGTGTTTTGCCACAGATTTTTTGTTTTGATGGATAAGACACTTACTTTTGGTTTTGTGTTTTTCTCGGAAGATGTGGACGCAAAAGATGATTTTATAATGAAAGACTTAGCTTTTCCTCCATAAGCAACGCCCGGTATAGCAACTAGATTTTCTGAAACAGTTTTTGTGCTGGATGTTGATGGTTGTTGTTTACTTCTATCATTATTATTATTTTCTTTATCGTGGTTATATTCTTCTTTTGGAACACCAAGAAAACCTTTATGTTTTCCATGAGTACATGGGACGTCTGGATTCATACAAATAAAACAACTTTGTGTCCTAAATGCAATTTTTCTACTGTTGAAGTACCAGAGCACTTGATTAACGCAAAGAGTCCCTTTAAAACCTGGAACTTTTGATGGTAATACTTTGTTTTTTTCATTGATAGCCTCGCCATCCACAACCATCATTTTTATATTTTCCACACTGTCTTGGACAAGATTTATGAACTGGTCAAAGGAAGCAACATCGCGGCCCGAGTTAACAATTCTATCTGCAGTCCTTTTTAAGGTTGCACCTAAGCCATCAGGGGCTCCTTTGCCGTGCCCTGCTTCCATGTAGTTCCAGGTAACAAGTCGGAGCCCTTCAAAGTCATTCTGCAGTTGAGTTGTAATGTAAAACATGAAGCGATTCCTGTATTGGCTACTGGGACCATCGCTAAAAAAATGCACTGTGTCAATAAATGGAGATTGCTGCTTCACAAAATTTAAAATTGGTACTAAATGAGCCCAAACGGCAGACGCATCATGTCTAAGATTTTTGCTTAATGTGCATATGGAATGGACCTTGTTTTTTCCTGGTTTATTTAAGTCTGATGTGTAAACAACAACTGTATGAATAGACACCTGTTGACGGCTACCCCCAAAGTGAAACGACTGGATTTCTTCGCTATATTTCAGTGCATAATTTTCACTAAAATCAATGTGTATAATGACTTCATTGTTGTTCAAACCAGCTTTTAATTCCCTTAGAGATGTGGTTTGGGCAAGATCGTTGGCAGCATGTGGCAAAAACTTGTCCAGAGATGAATCCAGCTTTGCAATAACTTGTAGAGGAGTGTTCATTCTTGTCTGTTTAGTCCAAATAACTTTGTTAGTTTCTTTACCCTCTTTAGTTACATGTTTTTCGGATGTTTTGTTCCACTCATCGTATTCAATTTGACAAAATTAAACTCCAAACTCCAAATATTTTACTTGTTTATGAAAACATTGTTCACATAATCTGTCCATGCACTTCTGATTAAATCTATCACAAGTCAATTGCTGCAATAATTCAGAGTTGCTCTTTACGACAGAAATTTTAGATTTGTATAGACTTTGTATCAATAGATCAGTGTTTGCATGTAATAAACACTGACAAGTATTTCGCGATTTTTCCGAACCATAAACGACCCAAAATGGTCTATGTTTGCAAAAGTAAGAATAAGATACCTTCAATCCAGATTCTTTCAGAAAATTTGCGTGTAAGTTTCTCAACGTGTCGTTTAGATACCTCTTCTGTTTTCTCTTTTTTTTCCTGGTTATGAACTCCTTTTTTCCAGCCGCTAATCTACTATATCTGTCGTCGTCGTAAAATGTTGTGATTTTCGCAATAATTTCTTTTTGAATGTTCCTCAACTTTGTCAACTCTTGTTCATCCATTTTCGTCTTTTCAAGTCTACTCTTCACCTTCGTTAATTTTGGTACATTTCCCATGCTCATCCTAAGCTTACTTATGGTCTTTCGTAGTTTAGCATTAGTAGCACTTAAAACCTTAACTCGAAGTTGCCATTGTTTCTTCTCTTTAAAGTGTTTGTAACGCAGTTTTCTTATTTGAGTTTTCAGTTTGCATGCGACGTCTTTTGCTGGAATATCATTATTTTCATTTGTCGAAAGTGGATCTGGCTCAGAAGTAACTTCTTCCTCTCCAGATGAACTCACTAGTGTTACTTCTGCAATCTTTTTCTTCTTTGCCATTCTTTTTAAATATGCCTTGCTATTTACTTTCCACTTCTTTCTTTTCTCTCTTTGTGCACGCTGTGTTAAATCTTTTATAGATAAAATTTTCTTTTGTTCTTTTCTTTTCTGATAACGTATTCTCTCCTTTTCTCTCTCAATTGTATTAAGTTCTTCATTATTTTTTATTTCTTGGTATCGTTTTCTTCTAGCTAATCTCCTACGGGCTAAAATTTCTTCCTTCGTCTTAGTTTTAGGTCTTCCCATCTCGATAGTCGGTAACTGTAACAAATTTATAATATTTATACAATAATTACAAGTGTTAAGGTTATTTGACGCAATGTTACTAAAAATAATATGATGTATGACTGTATTAACAAATTTTTATCAACATCAATAACAATAAATTGCCATTTTGCCAATATCTTTTAATTCATGTACATACCTACATAAAGTTAGATTTGTATTGAATTAAGAACTAAGTACCTTCATATTGTAAAATACTTAAACTCTGTAAAATATCATTACCAGAAATTTTCCTTCATTACCGTGGCCTTATAAAGTTACGGGAAACTACGGTAATGAAAGGGCCGGTAGTGAGAAATAATGCATCATGGCGGATTTATAACTTCAAACAGTAAAATATTATAAAACAAAAATAAAAGCAAGAAACTAGTTTGTAATAGTAATATGTAAATGAATAAATAATATGGTATTATGTTTCACTTACCTTAATTGAAAACGTTTTTGTTCACATGCTTCGTCGTGACAAAACCCTTACTGGCGGCTTGTTTTTGATTTGTTGCACTAACGTGACGCGCACCCTCACTCGCATGTGTCCCACTCGCGACTGCCGACCCGAAAGATGAAGAGGGGAAGCGGGGTGTCGTGGGAAGCGTCGAGAACTTTATTATTATTGAGTTTCAATTCGCTGTCACGGAAATGAAGTGAAAGTACTGACAAACATTTACATTATTGTAATTTGTTAATTTATTAATAAACAGATATTGAAATTACATAGAATAATGCAAAACATAATAGTTTATAGCTGAACTATATCAAAAACTATTCTTTACTGTTAAGGCGCTTAGCCATGCCACCATTTCAGTACAAAATTTGATAACCCGTTTCTCTGTTGTGTTTCGTTATACACTAAAGTTTATGACCTTTATCATCTGGTACTGATATTTTAAAAGGCACTGTTTTGCCATAATTTTGAATATTGGTTTTATTTTAAAGATATCTAGCTGGATAGATTTACATACAAAGTTGTTTTCTTGCCCTAAATTGTTCCTATACCAAAATTTTACATTTCAGCCAAATAGTGTCCTCGTAAATGCGTGTATTAAACTATAGAGTTCTTAAACTTTAGTCTATGATGAAAAACAACAGAGAAACGGATTATCAAATTTTGTACTAAAACGGTGGCTTGCCTATGCGCCTTAACTTATAAAATTATATTTTTTTGGTAGAACTTTTTCACAATGTGACAGCTCTGGTAATGATTTTCAATAGCTTTTTTCAATAATATCTTTTTGTGCGTATTGTTTATCAACAAACTTGAAAATGTGCTATTGGGCCCCCCTTTGAAGACTATTGTAATGTATTCATATTTTATTTTTCTATTGAATTTTGCGTAGAAAATATGTAAGACATGTTTACCGGCACCTATTGAAGAAATACCCATTTAGTGTTGAGTACTGAGAGGGCGAATGCGGTAGAGGTGTCCCTGTCGGAGGAGCCCCTGGTGAACATAGATAAGCTGCACCCACCGCTGGCGATCACCGTGCGCCTCGCGCCGTCTCCCGTGCCGCAACCCCTATTCCGCTCACCTCCCGGGACTCAGGATCAATCCTCCATTTTTGAGCCTGCCAAGAATTCTTGGAATTTTTATAGAACAGACTTTTCTGCCTTATACTCGATAATGTGCGTAATAGACCGGATTGACCTTTACCGCGTTAAAGACGTTAACGAAGCCGTGGATCTATTATACGAAAAGTTATATTATGCCATAGATACTTGCGTACCTAAAAAGAGAGGTACTATCGCAAACTCTCGCTATAGTTACCCGGAATGGTTTTCGGCTGAGCTAATTAATGAAATTAGGCATAAAGCAACGCTACACCGGAGATATAAAATTAGTAAATCGGTTGAAGATTACGCATTGTTTTCTTTAAGTAGAACGAGAGTTAAGGAAAGGATGCTTGCGGATCAAAACAATAACAGACATTGGTTACAGAAACAGCTAGCAAATGAACCGAAATCCTTTTGGAATTTTGTACTATCTAAGCGGAAAAATACGAAAAAACATAAAATCCTGAGAGATGGTTCTGCTCTTGATGAGCAGGAGTGTGCTAGGGAATTCGCCAAGTTCTTCCACCCGGTGTACAACTCGCAGCCCCCCGTACTCGATGCGGAGGCGGTGGCGCGTGCGGTCAGCGGGGGCGAGGCGGGGGGTGCGATGTGCGTGCACCTCACAGCGCTCGAGCCCGCCCAGGTGCTTCGCGCGCTCGCCGCCCTCCCGCCCAAGCGCTCTGTAGGACCGGACGGGATTCCGCCATACCTGGCGTGTGATTGTAGGACGGTGTTAGTAGGACCACTCACGCATGTGTACAATCTGTGCTTGGAGAGCTCAACATTCCCGGATAAAACATCTCTGGTAATCCCAGTCCCAAAAGGAGCAGGAGGGTCCGATGTAGGCGATTACAGGCCAGTGGCAGTGTCATGTACCTATGCCAAAGTCTTTGAGTCGGCACTGTATAACCTTGTCTACGAGGAGATCAAAGCGCATTTGTCGGATGCACAACATGGGTTTAGACCTGGTCGCAGCACACCAGTAACCTTTTGAACTTTGCGTCATATATGTATAGTACCACACGTTGACCAAAGTATACAGGTGGATGCTGCGTACTTTGACTTCAGGAAGGCCTTTGATACCGTTGACAACGACGTGTTTCTCATGAAGTTGGCAGGAGCGGGTTGCACACATAAAACGTTGCGATTATTTGCGAATTATATGAAGGACAAAAAACAATATGTCCAGTGCGGCAACAGCGTATCCGAAACGTATTTTACATACTCCGGAGTCAATCAGGGTAGCAATCTTGGACCGCTCGAGTTTATCATTTTAATTAACGATCTACCCAAAGTAGTTGAACATGCTCAGTGTCTTTTGTTTGCGGACGACTTGAAGCTGTATATGAAAATCACGTGCGAGGAAGATCACAATCAGCTTCAGCGTGATGTAGATAAGGTTGTGGCGTGGAGTCATGAGAACAAACTCCGCTTTAACGTGTCCAAGTGCAACGTCATATCTTTCAGCCGGAGTCTTTCTCCCCACATACGTCATTACTCAGTAGAGGGCAGTGCGATGGAGCGTGTGACGTCATTGCTCGATCTGGGCGTGCGGATATCAACAGATCTCACATTCCGTGAGCACATTGTCAATGTCTGCAAAAAGGCGTTTCAAACGTTGGGGTTTGTTCTCAGGACGACTAACAGCTTTACTAGCATCACAGCTCTTAAGGTCTTGTACAATGCTTTAGTACGCAGCAAGCTGGAATGTAATGCGGTTGTCTGGGCCCCCCATGAGGCAAAGTATAGTCTCATGTTAGAGAAAATCCAAAATAAATTCACAAGATTTCTCTACATGAAACTTTATGGCGTGTATCCAAAATACCCGTTGATGTATAGTATATATATATATATAGTACCCCCCCGATTCAGGGCTGTTCCTACCTTGGGGGCCGCTAGTAAACATAAGTATACTTTTTATCCAAGATTTTATGTAAACCTAGCTTAGCATTTCTGTTTTTACTACTGTAAACCATTTAAGTCGAAAATAAACATATTTCTATTTCTATGTATTCCACATTATTCGTGCTGGGTATGGTAAGATATAATCAGCTCAAAGTAAGACGGGAACTTGCCCTGGCGTCGTACTTGTTTAGAGTATGGCGTGGAAAGGAAACTAACTTAGTTTTGCTAGCGAAATGTAAGCATGAATTGAAGCTTCGTATTTTTTTTTCTCGTAATGACATCAGAATCGTTTATACTTTCATACCCTAAAGGGATTCTTGACTTTGCATTTACAGCCTGTATAACCATATACGGAATTCTTTGTGCGCGAGTCAGACTCGCACTTTTTTGCTATCGTGTCTAACGAGAAATTTTGTGACCTATGTGATGCGGGTGCGGATTTTACTGAAATTTAGGTGGTCGACCACAAATGTTAGGGTTCGATTCCCCTCGTGCCATTCACTAGATAGGTGCAAAGCAAGTGCTTATTAGAAAACACTTCAAAATAATGCGATTCAAGAAAATTTAAAATATGTAAATATATAAATTTCATTTATATGTAGCCAAATTCATATTGGAGACTGGGTAAGTGGTCAGGACCAAGGTTCAATGAAATACGCAAAATAAAATTAAGACTTCCCAAACTAATTGAGCTAAGGTTGTTCAGTGAACAAGAATAGACGCACAAAACATTTTTTTTCGTATTTCGCAAACAGGGTCATTGATCCTTGGTCCTGACCACTTAACGAGTCTCCAGTATGAATTTGGCTACATAAACAAAAGCCAACTTATACGGATTGAAAATGAACCCCTAGCTTTATTGAAATCTATGAATCAGAATCTATATAGAACACAAAACCGTAAAAATAAAGGTTTTTTTAAATTTATTTTTTTTGGTTCCTTAATTTCGAATAAATAGGTTGACCATGCTTCCTACGCGACACGTGACTGACAATATACCGTTCATATTCCTAGCGGTAAATAATGCACATAAATCTATGTAGTTTCGGTTTCGTAGAGCGTCGTCTCTGTCACCGGAATATTAGTGCTTCTTTTGACAGTCGATACCGTTTTAAGGGTTCCGTAGTCCGACAAGTTTCGCCATATCCGTCTGTCCGTCTGTCCGCGGCTTAGCGCAGAGACTATTAGTACTAGAAAGCTGTAATTTGGCATGGATATAAATATTAATTACGCTGACAAAGTGGTAAAATAAAAGCTTGAAATGATTTTTTTTTAAGGGTACCTCTCATACACGTAAACTGGGGATGATTTTTCTTTCTCGTCTATCCCATAGTGTGGGGTATCGTTGGATAGGCCGTTTAAAAACATTGTGGGTGTGTGAAAACCATTTTTCGATTTAGGGATCCGTTGGCGAAATATTAAGCTTTAAAGTGAATATTTTAGTTGAGAGTGGAGCGTCCCCCCCCCCCTGCCGGCTAAACAGTTGCTTATAGAAATGTGAAAAATTTCACAGAAGTAGTGTATATAATTAATTTAAAAGGAAAACTATCACAGTTAAGTAGGCTTTACAGGTTTATGAGAACAGGTCGCGCCAAACTTTTGGCCCCCTATAATGTATGGGTTCATTTTCAAGTATATACATTTTAAATAGATGATAGCATCTGGAAGAAAGCATCCTTGAACAATGTAATAATAAAATTGATTTACGTGACATGTTTACACTATTTGTATAAATTGATTGACAATTACAGATAATAATCCTCGGACAGCCAAGTTCCTCATTCCAAGATGGAGTCTTCAGTGGAGCAGTCGCAGGAGCTGGTGCATCATTACCATGAGAAACCGACCGGTGAGTAGAGCTTCTTAGGCGTTACTAGCCAGGTAGGGGCCAGGGGGGCACGCCCCCCCCTCGTGCTTATACCTGCGAGACCCCAAATCCGGTGACTACTGAAATGTAATGAATATAACCAATAAAGTTATGTCTATGTCTGTGTCTACTAAAATAGTTAAGGAATTTAGTTCCAGATTAGTTCCATCGAGAACAATTTTTTTTTTAATTTGTTCTGTCGAAATGGTAAAACTACCTACGTATAATTTTCGCTAAACAATAATACTTTTCGTGAAAGAAAGTTCATTTTAAAGTTCTCAAAAAATGCCTTCCCGGTAAAAAATATGTCCAAGGCATAAGAAACTCTTGGCGTAAATAAACCCTTCGCGTAAAGAAACCCTTGACGTAAAGAAACCCTTCGCGTAAAGAAACCCTTGACGTAAAGAAACCCTTGGCGTAAAGAAACCACAAAATCTTTTTTTCCGTGTACCATGTGTGGATTGTGTTGTGACTTCTAATTCGCAGTTCACACATGGAAACACCTCTGATTCATGTAGTGACGATGTTTTTTGTTTTTTATATGTAAGTCCAGTGCCGGGCCGAGGCAAAATTTATAACCGAGGCAAAGTTTTTTGCCCTTCTTGTTAGCAAATGGAACGGGCGGTGTTACACGCCGCGTATTGTAAAAGGAACTCGACTGTGGCGGTACCACCATCTTACTCGCAAATCCTCCCGAAGTTATTCGGGGGAGAGTAAGAGAACAGCTCTCAGGCAAAACCAGGCGGCCCACCATTGCCTGGGACCGATGGAAGGCGGTATATCCATCCCCAATAGCCGAGACTTATATAAAACAGACTGGTGACGGGCAGCGGCGTCACTGGTGCAAGGGTTTCGGCACCGCGCTCACCAACCCGCCTGCCCAGCGTGTGTGGGTATTTCTTCCAGGAGGACCGCCAACAGTGGCGAAATCCTGGAAAGGCCTATGTCCAGCAGTGGACGAAACAGGCTGATGGATGGATGGATGGATGTATAATATTTTTGTTTTTATATTTTTACTTATGTAGGTATGAGTATGTGACGTTATTAAATTTAAGCAAGCCTGACTTTGAAATATTTCTTATTGTGTTGCTCCGTTTTTATTTTTCATATTATTTTATTGTTTTCTAGAGTTTCGTACCCGAAGGATAGCAAAACAAACGGGACCTTATTACTAAGCTTCCGCTGTCTGTCTGTTCGTCCGTCTGTCACAGGGGTCTACCAGCTTTATCCGTAATAGATAGTCAGTTGAAATTTTCACAGAATATGTATTACTATAGCCTCTACCATGACAAATACTAAAAAGTAAAAAAAAATGAAAAACAAAGGGGGTCCCCGTACAAAAAATGCAATGTTTTCAAGGTTATTAAGACATTAATACACACAACTTTCAAATTTGATCAGATTTTAAATATACTGGGTTTATTTTGTATCAAATTTGATAAAATTTGGTAGTCGAGCGGAGCGGAGCGGGGCGAGGTCACCCCCCTAGCTTTAACAGAAATACGACATGCCCAGGCAGATCATGATATGCCCAATTCTATGTTCTTCCGACGACATCTATGTAAAGAATATCTTTTTTAAATTTTAAATGAAATCGATGTTAAGTATTGTACTGAAGCAAAAAGTACCATGTTTAGAATTTTTATCTATCTGTCTGTATGTATGTTCCGTTTTTACTTGAGAAATACTACGAATTTGAGAACCATCATCGGATTTGGATACGGTTTTCTTTATTATCATCCTAGTGACCCCGTTCGAAATATAAGCTATAAGGGGTGTTGATAAATTAACGCCCAAACCGATTTAGTAAACACTAGTAGAGCAGCGGGCGAAAGGTTAGTACTATATACGCGTATTAAGATTAATTATTAAAATTATTAGTAACAATTAAAATAATTTAAATTATCTGGTGAACAAATTTTAAGTAAATCGTGGATTTCTTCAACTTGGGTGTTCGCCAAATTTGTGAAAAATAGGCATAGAGGTTACAGAGCTGGTGCCGGGCTCGACTTTGAGGTACCACCATCTTGCAGATCCCCGAAGTTATTCGGGGGAGAGTAAGAGGACAGCTCTCAAACAGGTACAACCAGGTGGCCCAACATTGCCTGGGACCGATTTATGGTGGTACATCTATCCCAAATTGCCAGGCCCTATATAAAACAGACTGGTAATTGGCAGCGGCGTCATTGGTGCGAGGGTTTCGGCAACGCGCTCAGCAACCCGCCTAGCCAGCGTGTGTGAGCGGGCATTTCTTGCAAGAGGACCGCGAAGAGTGGCAAAATCATGGAAATACCTATGTCCAGCAGTGGATGAACTAGGCTGATAGATGGATGGCGGCATTGAGGCGTCTCCGGGGCGTAGCGCCAGGAGCGGCCGCTCCTTTCGCCCTATACTTAGGCCGGCCCTGGCCTGGCGTAAAACCTTTTAGGCACCGCAGATCCAACTTTAAATTAAACAATTCAGAACGTCATGTTAAATAAACATTCAGAGGCATGTTTAGACAGTGTACGTAATTTACATCTGCTTATATAAAGAAACTATGCGTCGATTTTGAATATCAGTACTGATGTGAACGTTTATCGCGTTGTGTGGACGACAGACGTTGCGACATACATAAACACGCGCTGAGAGCGGCGTCGTCTGTGGACCAGATACTTAACTTAGTGCAGCGGTTCTTAACCTTTTTGTGATGATGAGGGACCATTTCTGCCGTCATACGTAAGAAAGCGGCTATAACCCGTGCGGTTAAAGAAACAATCTGTAAATGGCGACTGGTACTTAGAGTAGCCTCAGCAAAAGAAGTCAAGCGGCAGCCAAACAATATTTCATTAATTATTTTGAATATATTTCAGGAATTATATAGAGTGCTGCAAGCAACTGTTTATTTTATTAAATAAACTTTTAAATAGTTAACATTATCCCGAGAACATTTATTTATTTTACTTTATTCTGTACTTGTTTTTCTGTATGCAATAAAGAATTTAAAACATATCTCGGCATTTTGCCTACAGGCAAAAACAGTGTGAATGCTAATCTAAACTAATAATTTTTTTTTTGTACGTAGGTCGAGACAGCGTGAATGCTAATTCAAACTGATTATTTTTTTGTACTTAGTACATACTGTGCGAGTATAGACAGAGCGACGATGTGAGCGAGATAGCACGAGACCGTCCGCCATTTATAGATTTTTTTTTTATCCGCACGGGTCATAAGTGACTTATTTATGAAACAAACTTTATGGCACGTTTATATTCATAAAAAAAAACCTATAGACCTGTCTTACAATCACCCAAGACTTGTAGGTATGGGAATAGTCTACAAGTCCTAGGGGAATCATTGTAAGACATGTCTATAGGTTTTTTTTAATGAATATAAACGTGCCATAAAGTCATTTTCACAAAAATGTCACTCAGCCGCTTTCATACGTATGGCGGCAGATTTGACAAAATTTCTGTCTTGCCACGGACCACCAACTCTTTGCTAGTAATATATAGTTAAAGAACATAAATAAAGGGGTCTATATATATAACTATCAATTTTAATTAAAACACGCATGCATTCGTTCAAAGCCAATAGAATTTTAATTTTTACGAAAATTTGACAATACTACAGAGATAATTAAGTAGGTATATTATCTTAATGTGATTTTTGTGACTCCATACTCTTTGCTATCTTCTGAAACTGGCTTTAGCCAGTGCTAGCAATTTCTCGAATCTTTGAGAAAAAAAATGCTTTCTTGCCTCATTTTTTCGGATGACTTCGCGGATCACTTTGAGTGCTTCCAGGGACCACCAGTAGTCCGCGGACCACCGGTTAAGAACCACTGGTTTTTGTGAAATTGACTTTTTCATTGTAAACTATTTAGTTTGTGTCTGGAAATGATAAGTCTCTCTTCCTCGCCTCAGTACAAAATAAGTGATAAAGTCGCAACAAAATTGTTTCAATATCTGTTTTATCACAAAGATTGGTATCTTGTCTTTGGATAACTAATATTGTTATTCGCTTTAAGTCAATGCTGGACAGATACAAATTTATGTATAGAAGATAAATAAATACATACTTTTAGTTGAAATTTCTCAGGCCTGGTTTGAACCTGCGACCTTTTGTTTAACATTTTTAGTTGAAGTGAGTGAGTGTTTTGTGTTGTGCTTAGTTTTATCAAAACTGAAATGGAAGTCAGCAGGACAATGCGAGGTAAGAATGGAGTACTTTTGGAAATTTTGGAACGCGTCCATTTTTGACTACTAAAAAACAGTTGAAATTGTAATTTAAAATGAAAAATACTGATAAAGGTTTGCTTCACAAAAACAAAATCGGTGTCGCGAACGGCAGCTAGACTATCATAAAAGGTGACTTTCGTTTATGTAACCAAATTTATACTGGAGACTCGATAAGTGGTCAGTACAAAAGGGTCTGATCCACCGGTTTAAGGTCGCTCAGCGAGCTATGGAGCGGGCTTTGCTTGGGGTATCTCTGATGGATAGAATCCGAAATGAGGAGATCCGTCGGAGATCGAAAGTAACCGACATAGCCTGCAGAATTAATAAGTTGAAGTGGCAGTGGGCAGGCCATATTTGTTGCCGACATGATGCACGTTGGGGCCGAAAGGCTTTAGAATGGAGACCACGTACAGCAAAGCGCTGCCCGCTGGACCGACGACCTGAAGGACGTTGCGGGGGGCGGCTGGATGAGGAGGACGGAGGACCGACATGAGTGAGTGGCGAAATTTGGGAAAGGCCTTTGTCCAGCAGTGGACGAAACAGGCTGATGGGAGGATGGATCACCTAACTATCAACAAGCGTTTGCGCGAATTGCTATAAAATGCAAAAACTTTTTATTCAAAATCAAGGAAAACAATAATACGTATATTATGATGTGCATTTTGCACCGAGATCCTCTGTTACCACCTGTAATATAATGTCCCTACGTCCAGCGGTTTGAACTGACGCTCCTACAGTCAATGAATCACTAGTTATCCAGTTGTCATTTCAATATTTCAATTGACTGATGGGGTTTCTCAAATAAGTGATTCACTTTACTTGTACCAAATTTGATAAACATTATTTGTAAGATAATCCTTATCAAATTTAATCAGATTGAGAATATTTTCTCGTAGCGTAAAAGAGCAATTAATTAAAAAAAAGCCTGAACAAGGACACATTTTGAGGTGGAAAGGGGTGTTACGTCAAGTAATAAAGTCAAAGGGAGAATCAACCCAAAGCTATGAAGTCACGCTGGGTTCGAAACATAAATAAATATTGTACCATCGAAGAAATGGCCGCAGACCTACTTTTGCCCGTATTGTAATGGTAATAAGGGCGAAAGTAGGTCTGCGGCCATTTCTTCGATAATACATTCAATTTGCAGAATGACTGCATTATATGCCTTTGATGCAATTTAATCAATCGACTTTAATAATAAAAAACGGGACAAGTGCGAATCGGACTCGTCCACCGAGGGTTCCGTTAAAGACTATATTTTTTATGATTTAATTATAAATGTTTGTGTAGTTTTCAGATTTTTCCCTATACTTGTAGTATAATACGGTATTACTTGCCAAATGATTATGGCAGTTGGCGGCCCGCAATTTTCTCGTTTCAAAGGCATGCATTATACAAAGCGCAAAAAGTTGGATCTTGGAAAAAATTGCATGATTTTTAAAGTCCGGGGGGCAAAGTAATTTTTCTGAAAAATTAATCCAAATAAATGCTTTTGAACGTACGAATGACTGCCATTTTGAAAACTGTCGATGGCTAGAGTTCACGCCGCCACTGAAGTCCTGTGACGAAGTCTTTATTGGCTTTGAAATATGAACCGAATTGCCTTAATCCATCAGACTTCAGTGGTGGCGAGGACTCTATGATTAACCAATGAGTTTTCATTGTGTCTTTTTTACTTTATCGTTCTGATTCATGCTTATAATATTAACGTACTTTACATGCAGTTCAGTTGTGTAACTTTGTACAAGCTGATGTATAGAGCAGGTCACAAAAACGCAAATATCTCGTTTCTCCATACTTTTAGATATTCATGGTTTTAATAAAGCTTTTATTTCGGCAAAATCCTTTAAATTTAACTTGATTTCATTAATTTAACATCACGAATTCATGGAAATAACACCGGGCTAAGTTAATTACTAGACCCGCCATTCACTTTTAAAGTTCTAACTAGACCTATATACCCTATAAATTTTGATTCCATTGAGAGTGCTAAAATATACGTTTTTTGCGGCATAAACGACCGTATCTTTTTTCACGTTAACTTAGATGTTTAATTTTTTCACAATTTCAAGGGACTGAGTATGTGGTTTTAATTTCAACTTGATACCTCCACGCGTTCCCCAGATAAAGGGTCTTGACAGACAGACGGGCAACAAAGTGATCCTACTCGTATAAGGGTTCTGTTTTTTCGTTTTGAGGTACGGATCCCTAAAAAAAGTCTTCACTTTTTCGTTTTTTTTTCGATGCAGCAAACTTTTCTCTATCACGTTTTGGGCTTTACTTTGTCATTGTCTTGGAAAATGACTTCATTAAAACATGTATTTATCTTGCCTTATACTAAATCCTTTGTAGTTTAGGAATAACACTGTTTCAAAACCTTATTTTTTACTGCGCGTAGTCTTAAGATTCAAGATTCAAAATGTTTTTTTGTAAAATAGATACATAACGTATACGTTTTAAATGTCAAATCTAATCTGTATAAAAATAATATTTTATAATGAAACCAGTATGATACTTACGAGAAATATATATATCAAAAACTATATTTAAGTTGGGCTACTAAAGTTATACACATGCATAAAATAAAGACTTATTGGAATAAGAATATTATTATACATACTTTAGTTTCCTTTAACTTGTATTAATAATAAAAAAATATTAATTTTCGAAATATATTTCGGCCCACTATGGGGCCGGCATCAGTCGAATACTTAAAAGACATAATGTAAAAATGACATGATGATATATACAGTATAATTGTGGGATGGAGCAAATATTGTCGCTTTTGCGAATTAACTTGAAATAAATATATATAATTTAGCTATATAAAGCCTTTAGTTTCCTTTAACTTGTATTAATAATAAAAAAATATTAATTTTCGAAATATATTTCGGCCCACTATGGGGCCGGCATCAGTCGAATACTTAAAAGACATAATGTAAAAATGACATGATGATATATACAGTATAATTGTGGGATGGAGCAAATATTGTCGCTTTTGCGAATTAACTTGAAATAAATATATATAATTTAGCTATATAAAGCCTTTAGTTTCCTTTAACTTGTATTAATAATAAAAAAATAGTGGGCCGAAATATATTTCGAAAATTAATATTTTTTTATTATTAATACAAGTTAAAGGAAACTAAAGGCTTTATATAGCTAAATTATATATATTTATTTCAAGTTAATTCGCAAAAGCGACAATATTTGCTCCATCCCACAATTATACTGTATATATCATCATGTCATTTTTACATTATGTCTTTTAAGTATTCGACTGATGCCGGCCCCATAGTGGGCCGAAATATATTTCGAAAATTAATATTTTTTTATTATACATACTGCAATTAATAAATAAGTTGATAAATAAACTGAATAGACCATAAATAAATATAATGCCTAACCAAATATATACTAACATAAATAAAATAAAGTAAATTTTAACAATATAATACGTATCTTTAGAATATAAAAAAATATATAATAATACGGGAAATAAAATATACACCTGCATAAAATAGAGGAATCTAGGAATAAAAATATAAAAATATTATATATACATAATGCAATGAAGAAATAAGTTCATAAATAAAAACGGGAAATACATACAAAAAATATTAAGGTTGGGCTACTAGCAAGTTCATGTCTTTTTTTATCAGTATTTTTTTTCTCAATATGGCTTAATACTATTATCTACAGTCTTTTTAAATGTATTAAACTTTAATAACTAAAGGATAAAAAAATTAAAGGAAAGCATTCCGTACTGTATAATGATGTGATAATCAAGGTCCCGAGTTTGAATCCCGGTTCAGAACTTCTCACATCCAGATTTACCTTTCTTCTGCGTTTCTACACCGCAATGATATGATGATGCCACTAATATTA
Organism: Ypsolopha scabrella; assembly: GCA_910592155.1. Lineage (NCBI taxonomy): Eukaryota > Metazoa > Arthropoda > Insecta > Lepidoptera > Ypsolophidae > Ypsolopha > Ypsolopha scabrella. Next base: position 21,928,067 of record OU342982.1, read on the forward strand.
TAAATACGAAAGTTTGGATGGATGGATGGATGTTTAGTTGATGCTTGTGATTGTTGGCCCTTGGTGGAAATTAATACACATTGTGTTTATTTTACTCTCGTACCTACTTATCCACAAATATTTTATTCTATATTAAACCCAACCGGTTTCGTTTTAATAAAACCCTTGTGAATGCTAAATAGCGAAACCGGTTGGGTGTAATATAGAATAAAATATTTTTGGATAAGTACAAGAGTAAAATAAAAAATAAGTTCCCATGGTAAAACTATAAGAGACATACAAAATGGGAAACACGGAGGCGCATAACACACACATAATCACCAGCTATGACAGATTTTATAGGACTACACTATAGTAAAAACAGACAAAAACTAATTAAACGCGGGCGAAGGCGCGGGCAAAAGCTAGTAATAACATAATTTGTTTCCATCTCCAGGGTTGAACCGGTTCAAGGCGGTCTTCAGACGCAACAAGAGCAAGCCGTTCGACCCTCAGCGTGTGCAAGGCGTGGTGCTGGGATCCATCATCGGCCTCACCATGAACGAAGTCTGTGTGCAGCTGATACTGAAGATGAGTGCCGACAGAGGGGAACTACCCGCCTATATCAATAGTAAGTGATCTACGACTTGAGGGTTTTATACACAGTGCGCTTACGGTTAGGATTGCCACCGCCTGTCCCTTTGGTTCTGGGATAGACCATCTCAAAATAAAACCAGTTATTTTTATAATATAGACAGGTTGAAAATAAACCCCCTAGCTTTATTGAAATCTATGAACAGAATGACTAAAAGAACACAAAACTAAAAAAAAAATTTTTTTTTTTCGTTCCCTAGGTTCTTACATAAAATGTTCATAAGGCTGTGTAGCTTCAGCTTCGTAGAGCGTCTTTGTCTCCGGAGTATTAGGCTGAGATTCAGAGTGCATTTTGAGTCCGAACTCAAGAGGAACTCAATCTTACAAACGTCACTCTAGTATGAGATCACGTCAGTTTTTGACGTTTGTAAGATTGAGTTCGGACTCAGAATGCACTCTGAATATCAGCCTTAGTGCTTCTTTTGATGGTCGATACCTTTTTTTTATTATAAATTTTGACAAAAGTAACAAAACATGTTTTTTATTTCAAACATATAACAGTTTCCTTTGTTACACCCTATCCAAAAGTTCGTGGCAGGTGCGATCATAAAACGCTTAATCAATATGCTCTAATCCGGTCCCACGTTTTATTGCTCGGCCTGCCACGAGCCTTCCTTTGGACAGCCTATTGAGGGTTCATTTTCAACAATATATTTTAAAATTCATATTTTTCATTGGATCGTGTAAGCGGATTGTCATAACATTGTTATCCATTCGAAATGCTTTTAGGGTAGGACCTTGTGCGTTTTGATGCCTTTGCGCGTAGCAAAGCCAATGGAAGTGTGTGAGTAAGTGAGATGTATAAATGCGTTCCTATATTGAGTACATACACAACAACACATACTATCCTATCCATTTTGTATGGATTAATACATTCCATTTTAAAATAAGTTAATAAATTAATTTTCTCTAAAAACCAGTAAATCTATGGCTTTTATTTTTTAGTAAATTGTAGTTTTATTTGTAAAATCAAAGAAATATACAGTTTAATGCGCTATATTTTGACCCCTAAGTGGGGTCGACATCAGGCGAATGGACATATATCGTGAAAAGCACTGACTTTATTTTAAAATTGACAATCGTCGTACTTCTTTCCTTCGTCCGTAATCAAACATTATAAATGAAATACGAGATAAATGCGTACACTCGCAGGTCTCGCAGCCGACGACGTTCAAACAATTTTCTATTCAACCTCGACGTACCCGCGCGCCAATTGGAAAATTCGGAACAATTCTGATTCTGGGAGACTCCCGAAAATCCGGAAGACTGCTGAGGTGGCAACCCTACTTAAGTCTGACCACTACCGCATAATAAATGACTATGTCCCTAGGAAACTGCCCGTCCCCAACAAACTATAATCTATATCTAAGTGGAGAGTCTAACCATTACAACAGTGAAAGAATTTTCATAATCGGTTCATTAGTTCCAGAGATTACCCCCTAAAAACAAACAAACAAATTTTACCTCTTCATAATATAAGTGTAGTAAGATTAAAAAAGAAGTCGTTTAGAAAATTGAAACAATTTATAATGTTTTCATTGGAATAAAGATAACATTTGTAACATTTTCCGCACAAAATACAAAAATAATGTATTATATGGATAACGAAGTAATTTATATAATAGTAGTTTAAAATATAGAAATGTGCGAGACGAACTCGAAACGAGTTCCGTACCATCACTCAATATAAAAATTTCTAGTAAATAGCAAGCTAAATGCCATAGTAACATTAAGGCGACAAAAATTAAGCTACTAAAATGGTTGCGCCTGACAAACAATTCGGCACCGAACTCAGAGTCGTGATCAGCGACCCAAAAAACCCTAGAATCCAATTCTAAGGCAAAATAATTTTTATTTATTTATTTATTTTTCATTCCCCTATCATCTATCTTTACAGGATGCATCCTAATGCTATAGAGGTTTATTTAACATTAACACTTAACAATTAAATTTACAGACACAATTAAACTTTTACATTAATACTTAGTATGGCCTTTGTGAACTCGCTCACGTTACAATTAAACAAATCAACCCGCCCGGATCCAGCCACCGCGTTTAGCAAACGCATAGCGCGCGTAAGCGACGCCCTCTGCAGCAGATTGGTGCGTGCCCGCGGAACTGCCAGGATTGCCGGCTGCAACCGCCGCGCCGCCAGTCCGTCCGGCACGCACAGTCGCAGTTGCTCGAGGGAGGCCGGGTTGTGCACCTCGCCTCTCAGCACACGAAATAAGTACGTGGCGAAGGATGCGTCTCTTCTCAATTCCAGTTTGCTGTATTCCACCATTCCTAATACAAACAGTGTAGGATACAGCAAAGGATATCCCGGATACACACCATACATCTTTAAATATATAAACCTTGTAAATTTATTTTGAATACGTTCCAACATCGTTTTATATTTAGCTTCACTCGGAGACCATACCATCGAGCTACCCTCTAAGTGGCTTTTCACGAGAGCCTCGTATAAGGTTTTTAAAGCACAGATGTTAGTAAATCCGTTTGCCTGGCGTAAGACAAACCCTAAATTCCTGAAAGCTTTTTTGCAAACATCCTTAATGTGCTCTCGGAAGTTGAGATCAGCTGTGAAGCGAATGCCCAGGTCTCTTACTTCCGATACTCGCTGCAGCAGTTCTCTTCCAATTTGGTACTGCGAGAGTATAGGGTGCGCGCGCGATTGAACGACATTACAGAACATTTGGATACATTAAATAGTAATTTATTCCTCTGACTCCATTCAACAATCCTGTCTAAGCCCTGCTGAAGTTTCCTCTGATCCTCGCCATCTTTTACTTCCAGCACCAATTTTAGGTCGTCCGCAAAAAGCAGACACGTGGACGCCTTGACTACATCCGGTAGATCATTTACCATGATGATAAATTGGAGGGGCCCTAGGTTGCTCCCTTGACTGACTCCTGATCTAGTGTAGTAGGGCTCCAACCGATGTCCCCCACAGTCGACGTACTGCCGCCTGTCCCCCAAGTAGCTGACGAAGAAGTTGATCGTGTGCGGTGTGCAGCCCACGCCTGCCAATTTCGCGAGCAGAACGTCGTTGTCGACCGTGTCAAAGGCCTTTCTGAAGTCGCAGTAAGCGACGTCTACCTGTACTCCGGCATCCACCGCTGGCACTAATCGTGACATCAGGTGCAGCAGGTTCCCTTCCGTTCCACGCCCCGGACGGAAGCCGCGCTGTGCGTCAGACAACTGGCCACTTATCGCGCATATAAGCAGTGGTGTATTGCCGATTCAAATACCTTGGCCGGAGTACACAGGATTGCCACTGGCCTGTAGTCGGTGGGATCCTGGCCTCCTCTCCCTTTCGGTACCGGTACCACTCGAGACAACTTCCAACGATCAGGAAACTGAGCGGCCGCTATACTAACGTTGAACACGTGTAGCAGAGGTTTTTCCAACACCGTCCGACAGTCTCTAAAAACGAAGGGTGGTATGCCATCGGGTCCCTGGGAGCGCTTGGATGGCAAGCGGGCGAGCGCTCGGCGCACTGCCGCCGGCTCCAGGCTCGCGAGGTGCGCTACCCGCCGCCGCCGCCGACACTGCTGCGGGGACGCTCAGTGCTGGAGGCTCCGGATTATATACTGACTGAAAGAACTGTGCAAACTCTTCAGCACATTCTTGATCTGAAGGGTCTCGCCCGTTCTTTTTTAATTTTTGCTGGCTCGAGTCAGCTCGAGTTTTTTCGATTTCATGTAGCTCCAGAATGCCTTTGGATCACTGGCTAGATGGTTCTGCACGCGATCACGATGACGGTCGTGAGCAAGTGCCGTCTCCGCCTTGACTCTCGCCCTGCACCGAGCGAACGCTTCATAATCACTTTGTGAATTACTTATTTTGTATTTCTTATGAAGGACGTATTTTAGTTTAATATCTCTGATTATGTCCGAAGTATACCAAACAGGATAATTGTATCTAGTATCTGACTTTATTGTTTTTTTTAGAGGTACACACGCATCGAAAACACCGAATATCTTGTTATAAAAACAATCTAAACTGAATTTGGTTCTCGTAAACTGGACATTTCAGTCCAATCAATATTCATCAGTAAATAGTATAATTTATAGAAGTCAGCCTTATTGAAATTCTATAGTTTAAATGGTACCTGGGTTTTTCGTTGACCCGTATCCCCGAGCGCCTCCCCAAAGCCCCGCGCGCTTACAGTGACGGTTACGGCCAGGGGCGGGTGGTACGCGTCCACCGGTTGTAGGCCTTCGTCCGCTCTCTGCACCATTACGCCACCGTCGTCCCCGCGCCCGCCCAACACGAGATCCAGTTGTCTGTTATTACAGTTAGGTACTTGATTGTACTGAACGAGCTCACAAAAGGTCACAAAATATTCATAATAGTTGCTCACATTGTTATTGCACGAAAACAAATTTAAATCTCCAATTATTAACACGCTATTCTTATATTTAACACATATATCTTCAATTAATTTAAACATAAATATATACACATTCTCCTCAGTCTTTGGTGCAATATATATAATACAACATGCAAATAAAAAGCGATTCTTTAAATGTACTGTAGCACAAATTAGTTCGAAGTTGTAACTATCCCGATCGGGTATCGATATTCTTCGCAACTCAAACCTCGGCGTGGCCACTAACAGCGCGCCTCCCTGTGACGCGCGTCACATCTCAGTATTGTATAGCCGGACAGTGTGATTTCCGCGTTTTGGATTGATTCATTGCAGCCCGTTTCTGTGATTGCGAATATATCGGAGCCCGACGATTCTAATAAAGATAAAAACTTGGTTGTTTTTGTACGAAGACCCCTTACATTTTGATAAAAAATATTTATATCTTTGCTTGGCGACTGCGAATGGTTGTGGTTATGATTATGATTTTGTGGTTGAGTCACGAAACCAAATCCATTCGCTATATTCAGCATATCTTGGCCAGATGTCTGGATTGCACAATTTATCAAAGTTCGCTTCAGTCACACAAATTCTAAAAGACGAATATCCTCTTTCAGATTTGTGCCTTATCTTATCCACTTTCAAGCAACTTTCACTTCCCACCACCTCCTGTACATATTTTAATAAGTCCTCTTCTGTTGTTTCTGATACAAGCCTCCATATATGAAAATATTTCCTCCGTTCCACCGCTTTTATTTGCAGATTAGACATGTTACCTCCTTTTTTTATTGGATTCAACGTCTTTTTGTTTGTCTTCACTTCAATCCAATCTAGCTCTGGACGCTCCGTTTTATCTGCGATTTTGGTGCTCCTGGCCACCCCCGCATAGCTCATAATCGTTGGTTCATGTGGCTGAGTTTCAACTGAGGGCACGGTATCAGTGGTTCCGGCGCCGGGCGATATCATCACTGAGTTTCCACAAACAAGTTGATCAGCCTTTGGATCGCCAACTAGTAAACGTGGCTTTTTAGCAGGTGGTTTCTGAGGCATTGTAGCTACATTGTTTTTCTGTTTCCTCAGAGTCTGGACCTCAGCTTCTAAAGCCAAACACTTTACTTTGGTCTCATTTAATTCCTTTCTCAATTGATCATTCTCGCTCGCTGATATAGCTGAAATCGCCGTTTTTATCTCACCGATTAATTTATTTTCCAGCATATCCATCCTTGCCGCAATCGACTCGTTTACCGCTTTCATAAACATAGTTATATCGATCATTTCTCTCGGCGCCGACGCTGCACACTCGCCAGCCTCCACAAAGTAAGCTGACGCCTCTCTCTTGCCGTCGATCGCAGGTGAAGGCGTGTGTTTCGAAGCGATGGTGGCGGCTGCGGCCGCTCCGACTCCGACCGGCGTATCGTCCTTCGTTACAATGCGTCGGGTAACATTTGAACAATCCCCGCATATAACAGTGCGCTTAAGTTCTTCCTTTTTTTCTCTAAAAAACAGCTGACTGGATATTTAAACATCTATAGTGGTAACATTTTTTGCATGCACTGCATTGCAAAATATCCAATCGTTCAATATTAGTTTCGCAGCTCACACAAATCATTTTTTATTTTTCACTATGACAGTCCGAGCGAGACAAAGCGATCGTTTGGCGCAACGAGGGAAAGAGACGCCTCGTCGCGCTTCCTCCAGTTCACTAACCTCTCACTCAGATTTTATTTACGATCACAAAGTTTCAAATTACACTTTTATCCATTGTTATTTGCACTTGAATCCATGTACACTATCAAAACAACAGTGGGGAATCGTTTTGCACTTCTTTTATTCACTCATTAACGCAGCTAACTTCCATAATTGTAACGCACACACGGAGCAAACGCGCGCCATGAGTTTTTTTTACGACAGCGATTTTTTGGGGCAGTTTAGGGGATTATAATATCCATCCCCAATTGCCGGGCCTTATATAAAACAGACTGGTGACGGGCAGCGGCGTCACTAGTGCAAGGGTTTCGGCACCGCGCTCACCAACCCGCCTGCCCAGCGAGTATGGGCATTTCTTCCAGGAGGACCGCCAATAGTGGCGAAGTCCTGGAAAGGCCTATGTCCAGCAGTGGACGAAACAGGCTGATGGATAATTCCCAAACTTTGTAATTTTCAGGGGTCAATGCTGACGAATGTTCCTGTGGGTCTAAGGAACACGTGAAAGTAGAAATGTTTCAAATATTATGTATAATTTTTTTAATGACAGCTGCTTTTTAGGGGTCAGACTTTCCTTACTTTCTCATTTTCGGAGGTAATGCAAAGGTTAATATGGATGAATTTTCTTGGCGGTTTACAGAACACGTGAAAGAAAGAATTTCTGAAATCGGTGCCGTTCCACCAATTTTCTACATTTGACTCTTATTTACTAGACTATTAGGTCTTCGGTATAAGTGAAGGAATCCTTAAGTTATACATTCCTCATTAAATGTTTAAAAATACTCGACCGACTTAGTTTGACAGTTTTGGTTCATACATTTTGTTTTGTTTTTCTACATTAGAAATAGAAATATGTTTATTTTTGACTCATAAGGCTTACAGTAAAAAAACAGAAATGCCAATCTAGGTTAACATAAAATCTTGAATAAAAAGTATATGTTTACTAGCGGCCCCTAAGGTAGGAACAGCCCTGAATCTAAGGGGGGGGGGGGGGATTTGTTTGGCAATTTTTGTCACAATGCACTTCTTAAATAGGTTTCTGTTTGGCACCCTTTGGGTATGGAACCCTCAAAAGGAAATTAAAGGAATAATACTTACTCGCACATATAACTTTTTGGTACAATATAATACAATATCTTTATTTATAAAAAAGATTACACTACATTACATGCTCCATATAATTTTAAACTAGCAAATATAAATTAAATAACATGCAAAACACAATATGATTAATTGTGGACCCCACACTAAGTCTAACTTGTCCGGTGGGACCCAGGTCTGATTACAAAAAAGAATAAATTCGGAGTTTTGAAAAAAGAAGGCAGAATGTTATACAATGAATAAAAAATAGGAACTAGGTTTATACAATTTTAACTTAACACAAAGCTTAAAAATAAATGAATACAAATTTAAGTAAACTCGAAATATCTTACTGTTTAGATATATTACAATACAATACAATACAATATAAAAAAATATATATTAATAATAATCAAATCAACTTTCAATAAAAATAATAATTATTATTATAAATAGAGTTATCGAATATTATTTTAATAGATTGTACCTAAAATGTGTTTATTTTAAGAAGGCATGCAATGTGTGTAATTTCTATTTGTACGCTGTGAGGCAAACATGAAGAACTTTATGTGTTAACAATGACATCTGTATGTATTTCTACTCATGTTTTTACAAATAAATAATATTTTGATTTTGATTTTTGATTTTGAATACAAAATAAAACACCATATTTACATTGAATTCTAGGGCTGTTTCACGACACTGATAACAATAAGGCCTCTGTTTCCAGAGCCGTCTTTACCTATAGTGCAGGGTGTGCAGCGCACACGGGCGCAGGGTCTTAGGGGGCGCCGAACGCCGCTCGCGATACTTGCAAAGAAAGAGCATGGTCACTCGCGGCGACCCAGTGCTCTCAAAGACCCTGCGCCCGGGCCCGTGTTATGGCCGAAGCCGGTGTTATAGTCGAACCATAGCCAGGGCCCAGTCTCTATTATCCTACTGTTAAGGATATGTCTAGCTAGATGCTGTCTGCATTTTCGCGGACATCGAAGCGTTAGATCACTGTGGCACTACACAATAACTTTTGTTTCAACGTGGAAACAGCAAAGTTGTGCCTTAATATTCTTGTAACCCCTTCCTTCCTAAAAATGCTTTTTAGTTGTGCACTTAAAATTGCAACATTTGCACTTGAATTTCCGTTCATTGGTGAAATGTAACTGTAAGTATTCCATTTTGACCGCGCGCCTACTAGAGGGCGCCAGGGTTATGGTTGCACACAGGCGCTACATGGGCTAAAGACGGCTCTGTCTGTTTCGTCATATTTAAGTGTTAGCAACCATTTTGCTATAGTAGTTTTAGCTTCCTCAGTTGTCGAAGTTTTTATATCGTTGTGTTTACACACAGTGTTGTAGACAAATGGAAAGGAGAAAGACGAAAAGCGTTTGGCGAATGATGTCTTAATTGTTGGAAGGTCAACTCTATATATTCTCCTGCTTAACAAATATGAGTATTCTGGTGAGTTAATTACAAACTTGTGATGGAAAAGTGATGCTCGTAAGATATAAAGTTGTCTCACCGTTAAAAAGTTGGTTTCCCTAAATAAATCAAATGTGGCATACTGATATGGCTTTTTAAGCATTACCTTTAAGATTGACCTCTGTGCTCTTTCTGCAGCGATGATATGTGTTTCCCCCGCATATCCCCATATAGTAATATAGTAAAGTAGTAAGGAGTAAGGTAAAAAGAGACATGCTCAGCATGTGCTTATCTGGGAAACATTTTAGCGCATCTTTTTTCTGCAAGCATGTGAACTTAAAAAATAGTAAATACACTATTATTGAAAAATTTAATAGACTTTTGAAATAATATAAAAGACCACAACATTATAACTATGACGTTTAAATATTTTACTTAAAAAATATTAAATACTAGCTTTTTCCCGCGGCTCCGCCCGCGTTTTATTCGGTTTAACGACATGCTTTTTCCAGGATAAAAAGTAACCTATGTGTTAAGTTGGGGTATAAGCTATATCCATTCTAAATTTCATCCAAATCCGTCCAGCCGTTTCAGCGTGAAAGAGTAACAAACATACATACACACACACACACAAACTTTCGCATTTATAATATTATAGTGTGAAGTGTGATGAGATAACATAGCCTTGTCTTATTACACCACAAACGATTAAGACCGCGCTAATTAGACACCTAATTTTTCAATAATATTGATCTATCCTACAGGAACCATGCATTTTTCCGGGATAAAAAGTAGCCTATGTGTTAAGTTAGGGTATAAGCTATATCCATTCTAAATTTCATCCAAATCCGTTCAGCCGTTTCAGCGTGAAAGAGTAACAAACATACACATACACACCAACACACGCACAAACTTTCGCATTTATAATATTAGTAGGAAGTAGGATAGGATTAGTAGGATTTGCCAGAATATATGAAGACATTGCCGGAACCATTGTTTAGGAGAAAACTGTTTAGCTGGCTCTTTGACAGAGGTTTTTACACTGTCAAAGAATTTATGAATAATAATAATTATAAGCATTAGGATAAAACTTAACTTGAAAAATGTATATACATAATAAATAACACTATCCTGACTTTAGTTCAATGAAATTGTTATGACATGCATGCCGAGATTATTAATAATTGTAAAGACATTGTAATTTAATTGTATTAAAGTATTTGTATACCTCCTGCAGGTGAAACATGCTGAACTGTAATTATATTTAACATCTTTTGTAAACCATGTTTGAAACAAATAAATATTTCTATTTCTATTTATTGTTAAGATTATGTTTTATTGCGAAATCCATCGCTTTGGAATACTCTAAAATTGATTGTTATTAATTAAATAGGTATAAATAAATATTTTGCTTATCCTTCTGGTACAATTTATGCTGAAAAAGAAAGAGTATCAATATATAACGTAGTTGGGTCTTTCAGCATGAGACTCGAGCCTAGCCACTACGTTAATATAAAAGGTCTCTCGTTGAACTTCCTAGTTTAAGTACTAACTGAAGGACCTACGTTTGGGAAACTGTATGAAGGCAAACAACGGGATATGGTAACCACGATAATCTTATTTATTCATATTATATATATATTAAGGACTAAGGTAAATCGGTGGCGGCTGCCTGATGGTTAGCCCTTTCTTATTCAGGGTTGATAACACTGTGGCTGCTGCCTTACGGTACGAACCCGGTTCGGGATTCCAGAGAGGTTGGAACTGAAGGGTTGCCAATCCTTCCCCTCCTCAGCAACACGTATTCGAGGTGCGAACCGCGTCGGCCGGGGAGAGGTCAGGATGATGGCCTCAGTGGAGCAGCCGGTCCTTCCTTTACCAAGCAACACGGTTCGGGGTGCGAACCGCGTCGGCCGGGGAGAGGTCAGGATGATGGCCTCAGTGGAGCAGCCGGTCCTTCCTTTACCAAGCAACACGGTTCGGGGTGCGAACCGCGTCAGCCGGGGAGAGGTCAGGATGATGGCCTCAGTGGAGCAGCCGGTCCTTCCTTTACCAAGCAACACGGTTCGGGGTGCGAACCGCGTCGGCTGGGGAGAGGTCAGGATGATGGCCTCAGTGGAGCAGCCGGTCCTTCCTTTACCAAGCAACACGGTTCGGGGTGCGAACCGCGTCGGCCGGGGAGAGGTCAGGATGATGGCCTCAGTGGAGCAGCCGGTCCTTCCTTTACCAAGCAACACGGTTCGGGGTGCGAACCGCGTCGGCCGGGGAGAGGTCAGGATGATGGCCTCAGTGGAGCAGCCGGTCCTTCCTTTACCAAGCAACACGGTTCGGGGTGCGAACCGCGTCGGCTGGGGAGAGGTCAGGATGATGGCCTCAGTGGAGCAGCCGGTCCTTCCTTTACCAAGCAACACGGTTCGGGGTGCGAACCGCGTCGGCTGGGGAGAGGTCAGGATGATGGCCTCAGTGGAGCAGCCGGTCCTTCCTTTACCAAGCAACACGGTTCGGGGTGCGAACCGCGTCGGCCGGGGAGAGGTCAGGATGATGGCCTCAGTGGAGCAGCCGGTCCTTCCTTTACCAAGCAACACGGTTCGGGGTGCGAACCGCGTCGGCCGGGGAGAGGTCAGGATGATGGCCTCAGTGGAGCAGCCGGTCCTTCCTTTACCAAGCAACACGGTTCGGGGTGCGAACCGCGTCGGCTGGGGAGAGGTCAGGATGATGGCCTCAGTGGAGCAGCCGGTCCTTCCTTTACCAAGCAACACGGTTCGGGGTGCGAACTGCGTCGGCCGGGGAGAGGTTGGACTGCCAGTGATTTTTTTTTTGTGATTGACTTTTTTCGCTGTTGGCCTTTTGGCCTTTACGGCTTTACCTTAATAGTGAGAGGGACAAAGAGTATCCGACCTCAAAGTTTATTGTCTATTTTTAAAAGTACATGATATTGTGTTATTTATTATTAAGTGAGTGCCCCGAGGCGGACTTTAATCACGTTTAAGGTGGGTGCGATATGTGTGTGGGAGAGAAGCGGCCTGGCATGTACTTATACCGTGTGTCGTTGCGTTATAACCATGCACGCCGCCTTATTAAGTCAGGTGTCAGCGGTACGTTGGGTCGGGAGTTTGTCTTAGACCGTCTTCGTCTACGAGGCCGGTGTACGTATAATGGTGAAGTGGGGCCAGTCATATTATTGTTTTGATTGTCAGGGGGATTTGAAGCGGATAGCTTTTTGGTCAAATCGTCGTCTGAGTCTAGTAATATATTCCTAGGATGTCTGCGTGGTTGTGTGACATTTTGAGATGCTTCGTAATCAGAAGCGAACCTGATAAGGCTGCCCGTGAGGTCGGTGCGCATGGACTTATAAAGCCCGCGGCGTTGCGGTGCGGGTAGCGGGAGCGGTGCGTCAGCGGAGGGGCCGTCGTCGCTCGCCGCTGCGTGGGGGCTGCGGCCGGAGGTGATGGCGTTGTCGCGGCGTTACAAATATAATTACTTGCAAAATTTGGGATTAAAATTGTAAATGGTTTTAGTTTTAACATAAAATGTTAAAACTTGTATGTACAAAATGTTCTCTACTTTTATCAAAGTATTTAGGTAACTCAAATACACACAGACTATTCTCATCTCCAACTGTATAAGTAGGTAGATGTTGAATTACTCATCGACTTGTCAAAATAACAAACCGGTCAAGTGCGAGTGGGACTTGCGCCCGAGGTATCCGTAATGTATGAAACAAAACTGCAAAATTATCTTGGTCGAATATTACTCAAAGCCTACTTAGCTGTGGTAGTTTTTCTTTAAGCTTCGTTATTTAATGTTGTGAATTTTTTCACAAATATGTATATCCAAAAACAACCGTTTAGCTGGCAGGGGGGGACACTTGAGTTTGACAAAAATTTGCAGTTTAAAGCTTAATATTTCGCAAACGGATCCCTGAATCGAAAAATGGTTTTCACATACCTACAATACTTTTAAAAGATCTATCCAAATATATGGGGTAGACGTGAAAAAAATTCCATCCCCACTTTACGTGTAAGGGAGTTACACAAAAAAGCGAGAGTTTATTTTACCACTTTGTCGGCGTAATTAATATGTATACCCATGCCAAATTACAGCTTTCTATTGCTAAGAGTCTCTGAGCTAAACCACGGATAGGCAGACAGACATGGCGAAACTATAAAGGTTTCTTGTTAACTACGGAACCCTAAAAATGACAGCATTGTTCTGTTATCTTATCAGTGATAAATAAGATAACAGAACAATGCTTTCATTTTTATTTTAACACGAATTATCACATTACACTAAGAATGTCCGGAAAATTACAAAATCACGCTTATTTACTTAACTGTACAACATTTACCTTTTCAAACGTCGTCGCATGATGCTTGATTGCACCTACGTTACCTACTTATAAACACTAAATGATGTTATTCGGTGTGACGATACTTCTATCCATCCATCCATCAGCCCGTGTTCGTCCACTGCTGAACATAGGCCTTTCCCAAATTTCGTCACTCATGTCATTCCTTCGTCCTCCTCATCCAGCCGCCCCCCGCAACGTCCTTCAGGTCTTCGGTCCAGCGGGCACGAGGTCGGCCTACACTACGCTTTGCTGTACGTGGTCTCTATTCTAGAGCGTTTCGGCCCCAACGGCCATCATGTCGGCGACAAATATGGCCTGCCCACTGCCACTTCAACTTACTGATTCTGCAGGCTATGTTGGTTACTTTCGATCTCCGACTTCCTATTAATTATTCCTATTAAATACTTCTCATTAAAAAGCAATTTTAACCATGGACGAAATTCGTCCATGTTTTAACCTACCTACTTAACACACAAAAACAATTACCCGAGGTGAAGTGCAGATACTTGTAGCCAGCAGCGTGGTTCAGTTTATTGTTTGTAATTTGGTATTTGTTTGTAATTGTTTGAAAATTAGGCCGTAGAAAATAAGAAAAACAATCGTAAAGTTTAAGCAGGCGCACTATTAACATTGTAAATTAAAGAAACTTACTGACAAAATGAAAATACCCGTTTCTAGCCAGCCCAACCGGCTCTGAATGGTTTTAATCGAAAACACCCGTTTAAACCGCTTGGCTAAAAACGACTTTAGCCGGCATAACATCTATATGCGTGACACACGCATGCGGGGCGCGGGCCGCAGACGCAGGCGCCGCCCGCGTGCGCTCTGCCCGCATGCGTGTAGGGTTCCATGCACTTTTACTCTCAAGCGGATAATACGCCTGCGTACAGTACCTACTGCCAACTTATCTGTTCAGTTGGATCATCCGCCGTCTCTTTCTAATGAAACTCTTTTCTACCGTACTAGAAAGAGATGTGCAGAAGATCCAAGTGAACAGATAATTTGGTGGCACTGTATGTACAATGAACATGAAATCCACACGGAGAGAGTCCATTTCTTTTTTATTCTTCATCATCAAAACTAGGCACCAATTCTCTGGAAATTTTTAGCCACGCTGCATCTCTTGTATCTCGGTTATTATACAGATCATTACTCTCATCCCATAATAAAAGGCGTAAATGAACTTCAATTATTATTGTTGGCATGTGCTATAAGACCTAATAGGCTTGTACACAGGGTAAACAAAATATTATTCTATTAAGTCCGTCATTTAGATTATCAAAAAATATTGGACACGTATTTTTTCTTTTGTCAATCAAACAAAAAAAGACAGAGATAAAGCGCGTCAAAGTTTGGTAGTGGGGGAAAATGACGTAACTTCTCAGTAAAATTGTACCTAGATGTGACGTCACGCGGAACTTCAGCGGGCTATATCTTCATCATTGTTTGTTTAATTGAAAAAAGAAAAAATACGTGTCCAATATTTTCTGATAATCTAACTGACGGACTATTAATTTTTTTTTAGTCATCATGCCTATTGTGAAAGAACTATCAAGTTTCTAGATCAACTGGAATTGCCCCATAAGATTTTTTGGTGATCCCATTGGTATGAAATTGATTAATTATATAATGGGCAATGAATTTTTTTTCAAGTTGAATTAGAAAACTGATATTTCAACAGCACTGTGGGCTCGTAGACATTTGTAGTAAGTACTTACCTATTATTTTCAACTTTAGGGCGCTAAAAATTACCGTTACATAAACTTAGAAACTTTCTCGCAGTTAATTTCCATAGAAGTAAAAGCTTTTAGTTGAAATCGCTATTTAAGTTTTACGTGCCAAGTAGGATCTCTTTTGTCTTAAGGCGCAATGTGTCCATCGCATAACGAAAGAGATAAACATATCGGAGAAAGTGCGCGAGTAGTGCGGTGAATCAAGACAAGGACGGATAATGCTGTTTTTTAGTGAATAAAACTTAAAATAAAAACAACAAGAGTGTTTTAGAAAAAAACGCAATTCTATGTTTTAGATAATAGGTTTTTATGTTGACAACTAACAGGCTCTATTCCAGAGAAGCATACTCTGCTTTTCATACCTCCTGCGAGACAATAAATAGTCAGGGCTCTATAAATTAAGTATTTATTTTGTAGTTACTAAAAATAAAAAATTAAGTAGAATCACTATCGCTCGACATTTTTTATCAACATGAATATTACAATAAAATTCACTGACAATCACAGCACCAAACACCGTCTTTTGTATCACATTCTTTGTTTTTTTTTTTGAGTCCTGTCATGGACGAATTTAATTCGTCCATGGTTCCATTTATGGTGGCCAGTTCGATTTTCGAACAAACCTCTTTACAATGCCATATGGGCATTTTTTTATTTTGAGTTTTCCATGAGTTTCCACACAAATTTGACGTTCCAAATTCAAATCACTTTATTCCCTAGGGAGTTTCATACAACTTTATTGCTTTACTTTACGTTGCATGATATGTAATTAGACATTGTCAAGCAAGTGGTGTGAAAATGTTATTTTTATCTTAGTTTGAACGGACTACTGTTTTGAACTGAAAAATAAAAAACAGCCTTCACCTTGCATTTTTTTCGATGCAACGTAATTTTCTCTATCACGTTTTGGGCTATGCTATCGTCTTGGAAAAAGCCCCCTTTATAACATCTATTTTTGTAGAACCCTATATTTTCTGATGTGAGAGTTCTACTGTTTTAAAATCTCATATTTTACTACCTATGTCGTCTTAAGAGAATATCCAGCGATTGGGATGAATACTGATCAATTTCTGAGTACTATCCAAGTCCTTATTCATCAACGTTTGTCCACAGATACAGTATTCCTCACTATATCAGTACTGGAGACGCTGCTGGCTGGGCCTCTCTGCTGGGCGTTTCCCAAACGCCGCCCCGCTGTAATGCTGACGTGGTCTCTACTCGCCATCGCTACCTGCCTTCCCATGTTATTTTTGAACTTCGATTCTGTTACTGCTACAGGGACAGGTGAGCTAGTACATGTAAATACAGTATATCAGTAGTAAACAGGGACAAGTGGGCAAGTATATGTAGATACAGTATTTCAGTAGTAAACGGGGACAGGTGATCTAGTATGTAGATACAGTATATCAGTAGTAAACAGGGACAAGTGGGCAAGTATATGTAGATACAGTATTTCAGTAGTAAACGGGGACAGGTGAGCTAGTATGTAGATACAGTATATCAGTAGTAAACAGGGACAGGTGAGCTAGTATGTAGATACAGTATATCAGTAGTAAACAGGGACAGGTGAGCTAGTATGTAGATACAGTATATCAGTAGTAAACAGGGACAGGTGAGCTAGTACATGTAAATACAGTATATCAGTAGTAAACAGGGACAAGTGGGCAAGTATATGTAGATACAGTATTTCAGTAGTAAACGGGGACAGGTGAGCTAGTATGTAGATACAGTATATCAGTAGTAAACAGGGACAAGTGGGCAAGTATATGTAGATACAGTATTTCAGTAGTAAACGGGGACAGGTGAGCTAGTATGTAGATACAGTATATCAGTAGTAAACAGGGACAGGTGAGCTAGTATGTAGATACAGTATATCAGTAGTAAACAGGGACAGGTGAGCTAGTATGTAGATACAGTATATCAGTAGTAAACAGGGACAGGTGAGCTAGTACATGTAAATACAGTATATCAGTAGTAAACAGGGACAAGTGGGCAAGTATATGTAGATACAGTATTTCAGTAGTAAACGGGGACAGGTGAGCTAGTATGTAGATACAGTATATCAGTAGTAAACAGGGACAAGTGGGCAAGTATATGTAGATACAGTATTTCAGTAGTAAACGGGGACAGGTGAGCTAGTATGTAGATACAGTATATCAGTAGTAAACAGGGACAAGTGGGCAAGTATATGTAGATACAGTATTTCAGTAGTAAACGGGGACAGGTGAGCTAGTATGTAGATACAGTATATCAGTAGTAAACAGGGACAGGTGAGCTAGTATGTAGATACAGTATATCAGTAGTAAACAGGGACAGGTGAGCTAGTATGTAGATACAGTATATCAGTAGTAAACAGGGACAAGTGGGCAAGTATATGTAGATACAGTATATCAGTAGTAAACAGGGACAGGTGAGCTAGTATGTAGATACAGTATATCAGTAGTAAACAGGGACAGGTGAGCTAGTATGTAGATATAGTATATCAGTAGTAAACAGGGACAAGTGAGCTAGTATGTAGATACAGTATATCAGTAGTAAACAGGGACAGGTGAGCTAGTATGTAGATACAGTATATCAGTAGTAAACAGGGACAGGTAAGCTAGTATTTGTAGATACAGTATATCAGTAGTAAACAGGGACAGGTGAGCTAGTATGTAGATACAGTATATCAGTAGTAAACAGGGACAGGTGAGCTAGTATGTAGATACAGTATATCAGTAGTAAACAGGGACAAGTGGGCAAGTATATGTAGATACAGTATATCAGTAGTAAACAGGGACAGGTGAGCTAGTATGTAGATACAGTATATCAGTAGTAAACAGGGACAGGTGAGCTAGTATGTAGATATAGTATATCAGTAGTAAACAGGGACAAGTGAGCTAGTATGTAGATACAGTATATCAGTAGTAAACAGGGACAGGTGAGCTAGTATGTAGATACAGTATATCAGTAGTAAACAGGGACAGGTAAGCTAGTATTTGTAGATACAGTATATCAGTGCTGGAGAAACTACTAGCTGGTCCCTCTGGTGTGTTATCAGCGCCGCGCAAATTGATAAATCAGCAAATTAAATGTACTAATGTAGAGTACAAAGAACATTACAAATGTTTTGTATGGGTAGGTCAGCATTTAAACTTTATATTTCTGTTGAATATATTATTCCTTACGAATTTAATTTTCAATAGATAACTACGATTGGCAAAGTGTAGGGCGTTAAACTTTTAAATACTGGATTGGTGAACTAGTATACATAAATATAGTATATTAGTGTTGGAACTGTTATACATCATGTTATCTGTTGACTCTAGTTACAACGCCACAAACTTATATGTACCTATAGGCCAAACTAAAATGACTTCTATATTTGTTAGTGTAAGTCTTTGTCATCGGAACAGATAAGTTTGTGGCGCTGTAACTCGGATCAAGTCATGAATACAGAGGCCCATGAAACGGTAACTTGCAGGACGAAAGAGCACCGAGAGCAAAATGATCCTTGTATTTAGAGTCCGACAAATAACGTTCTGAGTGTAGACATGATAAATAAATCGTTACAAGGGCATTTCCACCATTTTGATGTTATCATATCAGCTATCAATCAGTTATGTAATACGTAAGATTACAATGTGATAAGATAAGTAATTATTACAGTCCGCCAATATTTACGATTCGAAAACCGTTTCGGGGAATCATCATCATTATCAAGTGCCATCTCCATCCCGGAGGTCGGCGACCATTTTCCTCTCCCTATCTTTTTTATATATTTCTGGGAATGGTTTTTCTTTATTGTTTCTAGTAAACAGTTTTTTTATAATTATATATTTTATAAACTGATTTTTAAAATGAGCGTCCAATGAATAATTTGAGATGTCTATTTTCCGACTCCCTGCGACGTCATCACCACACATTTCCGTTGGGATTTTTTTGAATGTATCCTTTTCTGTTAAATGGTCGAAACTATACACCCTTATATGATGACATCACTTACTGTAAATACTAAAAGACTTACGAAATCGGTTTAGAAGCATGAACAAAAAACCGGTCAGGTGCGAAGTCAGACTCGCACACCTAGGGTTCCGTAATTCGACGGTTTTGGAACAGGCAGGAATAAGGTATTTAAAATCTTGCCCATAACTGTTTATGATAACTAAAACAAGAATCGATTGTACCACAAAAGAGAGACTCCGATATTTTTATGCCGTACTCGAAATAAAACTCGTGGATGAAACATTCAATTTTGTCATTTAGCTATCGTGAATTTCTCACCCGCTATATTTTTCCTGTAATCTTTACGTAATCACAAATCACCATGATTTTTTTCTGTTGTTCACCCGACAGCTCAATCACTATTCAATTCATATTGTATTTATATAATATATATATATATATTGTTTTCTCTTTTGTTATCATTTTTTTTATCGCTATGTTTGTCCTGTAATTAGCCAGTTATCATCTATAATTGTAATTCTTTTCATATTTTTCAGTCCACCAGTTTCGGAAATAGGGGGGGGGGGGGACATACATTTTTAGTGGTTTTTCAAAGATTTCTCTAAATCGGTGCCAGTAAATGTAGTAAAAGTATATATTTTTACAATCAGCTCGTTAATATCTATCAAATTCGGAGTTAACGATACAAACAATATAACATTTATTTATCGTTATTTTACCAGGAGCGAATGTAATCAAAGCGCGTGCGATTTCACCCGGAGCTAAGTGGGCAGTATAAACTCAAATATGCAAGGGATTTTAGTCAAGTGGTTGATTGGGGGCTCATGTATAAAAACTAATATTTGCAAGTTAGAAAGAGATACAATATTGTGTTGAAATAACGCAGATTTATTGTATTCCAACACCGGAAGTGATGTCTAAGTCTTGAACATGTCACGAGTTACGTACTAACAAAGAAGTGTCCACTTCAAGGCCAACCGAATTGTTTCAGATCTCTGTCTCGTCGGCCCGCAGCCCCGCAACTTGCCCGGCATGTCCACAAAGGCCATAATCCGTCTTACTGTCTTAATTATAATGGGCCTGATCTCCGCTTTCGCCAGGTAACATTTATACTTAATACTCACTGAATACCGAGTGCAGATGTACTTCTGTACCGTATAGTACTCGACTGAACGCCGTGCGCGCTCGTACCCGCGAACAGCTCTGATGATAAGTCAGTCTCATCGAAAGCTCGACCTGCGCCTCCTATCTATATCTATACTAATAATAAAGTAGTAAAAAAGTCGTGTCTGCTTACTGAATATATTTACGAAATTTTAAATGAAATGGGTTATTATTATACAAAGGCCAGAACCACAATTTTTTGAAATTTTCTCTGTATGTTTAACTCGAGAAGCACTCGACGGATTTAGATGCGTTTTTAGGGTTCCGTAGTCCGGAGGAACCCTTATAGTTTCGCCATGTCCGTGTGTTCGCGGCTTAGCGCAGAGACTATTAAAACTAGAAAGCTGTAATTTGGCATGGATATAAATATTTATCACGCCGACAAAATGGTAAAATAAGGGTACCTCTCATACACGTAAACTGGGGATGAAGTTTAGCTTTAAAGTGATAATTTTAGTTAGAGTGGAGCGTCGTCCCTGCCCTGCTGGCTAAACGGTTGTTTATAGGAATGTGAAAAAATTCACAGAAGTAGTATATATAATGAATTTAAAAGGAAAACTATCACTGCTAAGTAGGCTTTACAGGTTTACGAGTACAGGTCGCGCCAAACTTTTGGTCCCCTACAATGTATGGGACCAGAAGTTTGGCGCCGTCTGTATTAGTAGACCTGTAAAGCCTACTTAGGTGTGATCTAAGTACCGTGCGACTACGGAACCCTACATTGCGCGTGGCCCGACACGCACTTGGCCGGTTTTTTTTATTATCATATTGTGAACATAAAACAACTCTCAAGCCGAAAACGGGGCAAAGATTGAAAAACGCTTTTAACTCGAGAACTACTCAATGGATTTGGATGCGGTTTTCTTTATTATCGTCGTAGTGACCCTGGTCAGAATAAGGGTGTCGATAAACTGACCGCCAAATTCAAGATAATAATTTTTGGACACTTACGCAAACGAAGCGAGGTAGTAACTTTATTAAGCTCTGATGGCATTAATACTATAGAGATTTCTTAACAATTTGTATGATTTCAGATTGAGCATTTGGGCCCATGGTGTAGCTGTATTAGACGCTTATCGACCTGCTCTCATTGCCAAGGATTTCGGTAAATAACATTGACCTCTCATAAACAACTAGACTCACAATCTCGCTCAAAAAGTGTCCGCGATCCATCTTGTCACCGCTACGACGGGACAAGATCGAATGACGATTGCGTACAACTGACATTGCATCTTATTTCAACGATATAGCGTCTTAATTTGGTTGAATGCATTTTTGCTACTATGCACGTCGCCGTTCGGACGCTTTCTGACGAACTTTTATTAGAAACCGCGCGTCTAGCTAGTTGTCAAGTAAATAACCACCTAAAACTAGTTTGCAGCTTTCGCTTCTTCGTCTTCTACCATTTCTATTCTGAATGATTTTAACTTGCTCTCTTGACGGCTCTCCCAACAAGACTCGTTAGCGATGAATAAGTAATGAGTGCTGAATACTAAACCTTCGAACACAGGAGATCTAATTGTTATTTGATTGCTAAGAAAAATCTAAACTAAGTGCGACGACCTGAAGGATGTTTGTCTGTTTGTCAGTCTGTCTGTCTGTTTGTCTGTCTGTCTGTCTGTCTGTCTGTGGTGATGTTGTGTGTGGTGGCTGGATGTAGAGGATGAATGACTGCCAACAGTGGTGAAATCTTGGAAAGACCTATGTCCATCAGTGGAAGAACACAGGATGATGGATGAAAGAAATTGCTACTAAAATATACATTTTTTTTACAGGAATCTTCGTAGCAGCTAGGATAATGGCCTTAGTCCTATCAAAGGGCGCAGTTATGGACTTACTGGTTAACAAATTCGAGGTACAAATCGGCATCTTGATCGCGCCCATGATTGTGACAGTAGTCATGATACTGCTGCTACCTCGGGACTTGAGGGGACCAGATGATGACGAAGTGGCTGCTATTGAGGAAACGGGGGGACAAGGTAAGTGCACGATGCACATGCTAACATATGAACCTACATAGTAAAAACATAGTATTAGCACTAGATTTAGTTATACCTTATTGTTACATTATACAACTTACTCGCAAATCCTCCCGAAGTTATTCGGGGGAGAGTAAGAGAACAGCTCTCAGGCAAAACCAGGCGGCCCACCATTGCCTGGGACCGATGGATGGCGGTATATCCATCCCCAATTGCCGGGCCTTATATAAAATATACTGGTGACGGGCAGCAGCGTTGCTGGTGTGAGGGTTTTGGCACCGCGCTCACCAACCCGCCTGCCCAGCGTGTGGTATGGGCATTTCTTCCAGGAGGACCGCCAAGAGTGGCGAAATGCTGGAATGGCCTGTGTGGACGAATGATACGAATGAATGATGGATGGATGGTTGCATTATTACTTTAGAGTTCATTAAACCACCGCCGCGAACATCTTATAATATTATCCTACCGCGAACACTCGCCTTTACATCCTACAGTAGGCCTTTTATGATAATGCTAAAGTTGGTTTGATCAAGTTGTTTGCTCGCTTTCGTAGTTCTTATAGGATTGTTCGTTTATTTATTTATTTATTTATTTATAACACTTTTTGCACATTTACAAAAATTATATGGGAGACAGATTAACGAAACAAACAAATATTGTGTACAAAGGCGGCACTTATTGCTAATAGCAATATCTTCCAGGCAACCTTTGGAAGCATACAGAGAGATAGACAAAGAAATTACATGGAAGGTGTAAATGCTAATTATAAAAAAGGAGACTAAGAAGAAAATACATTATCTAGGACATAAACTTACATATACTTACAAATTCATGAACCTACTTAAATTAATACTTAAATTAAAATATACACATATATACTCATAACTATAAAAAATAAATAAACATTAAATAAATATACATAATACTGGATATTCGAATTCTACTATGATGGGTACTCTGTTGAGAAAAATTGTTTTAGTTTTATTTTAAATGAATTCGTATTTTTCAGTGACTGAATAGACACAGGTAAGCGATTCCAAAGTCTTGCAGCGTGTACAGAAAAAAATCGCTATAAAATCCGGTTCTGTTTTCGGGAATAGCCAACCTTTCACTGTTGCCCAAGCGCATTGCACGCCCGCGCTCTGTAATAAATGTAAAACGTTCACGGAGGTAACTAGGAGCAGATTTATTGTTTAAGACACTATGGAGAAGATTAAGGATGTGAGCATTTCTGTGAAGACGAATGGGGAGCCAATTTAACTGCGAACGGAACTGTGAAACATGATCGTATTTACGAAGAGAAAAGATAAAGCGAATACATAAATTTTGAAGTCGTTCGAGTTTATTGAGAAGCTCCTCAGTGAGATCTAAATAACAGGAGTCCGCGTAATCTAGAATGGGGAGAAGAAAAGACTGTGCTAGCATAATTTTGGTTTTGATTGGCAGAAAGCTCTGCATGCGTTTTAATGCGTGAAAGGTACCGTACATCTTTCTGCTTAAAGATTCCACGTGTGGAGCCCAAGACAGCGTTCTATCAAACGTCACACCCAAGTTTTTCACTGTATCAGTGTAAGAGATTACCGAAGTATTAAATATAAGCCTTGGAATTGCGTCGATATCAATCTTAGACCGCATACGCGAACTACCAATAATTATAGCTTGCGACTTACTGGGGTTGACCAGCAAGCCGAAGGCCTTAGCCCATACTGATATTGTACTTAAGTCCTTATTCAGAGCACAAATTGCTTCATTAATGCCATCTACAGGTGCATCAACATAGAGCTGCAGGTCATCAGCATAAAAGTGGTAGCGAGAAGATAACTGTTTGGCAAGGATGTTTATGAATATAGAAAAAAGTAATGGAGACAAGACACCACCCTGAGGTACACCTGTTGTTAATGGACACCAGTCCGAAAAACAATCACAGGCCTTGACGCACTGTTGGCGACCGCGAAGATATGATTCAAACCAAGAGATGACGGCTGGAGAAATGTTAAGCGTGCGTAACGCCCCTAGCAGAAGGTCAAAGTCAACTGAGTTGAAGGCGTTGCTGAAATCAAGCAACGTAAGAACTGTGAGACGCTGCTTCTCCATATTAAAACGGATATCATCAGTGACTTTGACAAGGGCAGTTACAGTGCTGTGACCGGGACGAAAACCAGACTGTAGCGGGTTAACTAAATTGTTTCGGAACAGGTATTCACTCAATTGAGTATGGACAATTTTCTCAAGGACTTTGGATAGGAAGGGAAGTATGGAAATTGGGCGATAATTTTTATAGGATGTAGGATTATTGATCTTAGGTAGTGGTATAACGAAAGCTTGTTTCCACGAAAAGGGAAATGTGTTGCTGGCCATAGAGTCATTAAAAAGTTGTGTGAGAGGAGGAAGCAACACATCTAGGATAGGTGTGAGCATGTGCAAGCCTATGCAGTCACTACCAACAGCTTTCGAGGAAATGGAGAGGATACCCTTCTTAACATTCTCAACCGTGACATTATTAAAATTAAAAGGTTCATGCTCGAGAGTAGGCAAATTGTTTAAATAATTTAGGGAATTACTTTTGATCGACTGTTCAACAATCATCGGAGGAGTTGTAAAGAAATTGTTGAGACCATTTAGGTCTACGTTTGTAGGTGAGGAAGTAGAGGTTTTGCCTACACCAAGAGTCTTAAGAAATTGCCATATGTTATTTCTGTTACATTTGTCTATAGAGGAGTGAATGTGGCGTCTTTGTGCATCTCTACACACTCTATTGCATCTGTTCCTGTACTCATTAAACAATTTAAAATTTTCTTCTGTAGCATTAGCCTGATATTTTGAACTGGCATGGTCACGTAATGCTTGCAGTCTTTTAATTTTTGGTGTGAGCCAAGGAGCTGGAGGATGTTTCACTGTGACTGGTCTGAGAGGAGCGTGCTTATCATATAGCTCAGTAATAATTTTACTAAGTACTACGACCTTTTGACTAACATCAATAGTCTCATCAAAACCAGACCAATTAATGTTATTGGCGTCCGCAAGCAACGCATCCTTGTCAATTGCACCAAAATTACGCAGCAGAAGAGAGTGTTTTATATGTTTTGGGGGGCGAATTTTGTACGAGAGATAAATAAGGTGATGATGGGAAAAACCAGCTGCAGTTAACTGACCGTGTGTTGCCACACGGTCAGTAGATGAGGTAATTATTAAATCTAAGAGAGAAGGAACACAGTTTGGAAAGAAATGAGTCGCCTTGAGCGGCAAAATGTTTAAATTGAGAGAACTGAGTAGGGATTGCAGCTTGGCCGAACGAGAGTCTTGTTTTAGGAGGCAGGTATTAAAATCACCCAAAATAATAGTATGATCGTATTGTGGACAAAGATCATCAAGAAGATTCTCAAAGGAAGAAAAATAGTCTATTCTGAGATTGGGGCTGTAGAAGACACCGAGAAGAACTTTTCTATAATTGAGGCTTACTTCAAGAAACAAATGCTCAGCTGATTCAGAGTATGCTGACGGAGATTGATTGACTATTTTATAGGGAATATGACCACGCAGGTAAACAGCAACTCCGCCACCACCTTTATCAGTACGATCATTACGAATTAACTGAAAACCAGGAATCGAAACGAGAGTTGAGGGGAGAGTGGGCTTGAGGAGACTTTCAGAAACTAGGACAGCATGAATATTTGGATTATTTTCAAAAGTAGACAGGAGATAAGCATAATGCGCATCAAGACTTTGGGCGTTTATATGAACCATGTTGAAATTTTTAGAGAGAGAGGAATATGTGGACTCAAGAATGTCATGTAGGGTCGAAATATTTGTGTCGCTGTCACTAAAGAATTCATCAGAGTTATCCGAACATGAAAAGAACTCGTCTTCAATATCAATATCCATCACAAATAATATATATAATATAATATGAATAAAATAAACTAAATATAACTAAAAACTTATTATAAAATACAGTACACTATATAAAACCGGTTTCTTTCTTAGATTTTCACCTGCCAGTTGTAGAATTAAACAAATTACAGTAAGAATATTTTTTTTACATATTTTTCTATGAAATAGGAATAGCAAAGAATCAAAGTGGACACCAAAATGAACAAGAATTTATACAAAGGCTTAAGATAAATATATATTATAATATACTAATTTATTTACACTAAACTTTCATTATTTCCGAAAGGAAACATACACAGAAACTTTAAATATGTAGGTACATTATTATTATAAAATAACAACCAAAACAGAAAAAAAAGACACTTAGGTCATGTTCCGCTCGTTCACACCAAAGCATCACGTTTAATTATTTTTTTATTTGTATTCCAATTTTTGGAGTTAGCCGTAATGATTTTCTGCCTCCAGGGAAATTATGGTCCTAATTAATACTGCAAATATGGTCGGAGATTGTTTACTTACAATACCTATAGAATTGGTGAATTTTTCGAGGTATAACACTGAAATCAAAGTCATCAAAATTAATTTACTTTCCGGTTTTCACAACACGACATTTTTACTACTTTATAATTGCTGGTGACCTACAAAGCCACAAGAGCCAGTTCAATTCGAAAAAATATAAATTATAAAAAAATACTATAGAATATAAAAAATAAGGGGGAACGTTTCGAGCTCGGTGCAAAATGCACAACTTATGATTGTTTTAAATATTATTATTTGAGTGTATTACAAACCAGAAAAGATAAATCAGAAACAAATGTAAAGACAAGAATTTGAAAAAATTCCTCGGGCCAGGATTCGAACCTGCGACCTCTTGTTTCCCAGACAAGCGCGCTACCAATTGCGCCACCGAGGTACTAACCTAGACCGTTGAATTTTTCCACCATACTTGTCCACTGAATATTTTTGTGACTATTTGATCTAACTAACTTGTAATGCACATACTGAACGCTCACGAGGGCGTTATGTGATTTCACGCCTTGTTCTTAAGAAACAGATGGCGCTGTCGTCGCTACAATATGTGTTGCTTCAGACAGTTAAGAAATTCACAGTTCTCATTAACTGAGATTATGTTTTTATGAGTATGATTGTTTTTCTTACTATTGCATAAAAAGTACTAAATAAATGTGATATGTGGCATTTCTCGACCATTGTTTAGTGTCAATTGGGCTTTCCTACCAAAATTTTGTAATTTTATGTATTACGTTGTAAATGAATGGGCATACGAACTTAAAAAACGCTTTTATGTTTGTATACCCATTCATTTACAACGTAATGCATAAAATGATGCAATTCTGCTAAAAACCCCTGATAATTATTCAACAATAGTCGCAAAATAAGACGAAACTATTTTATTTCATACATTTTATTTTAAAATAAGGTAAACAAACTTATGTTATGTTATGGGGAACGTTTCGAGCTCAGTACAAAATGCATAAGGCTGCGCCGAGCGTACGACGATTAGACCATAGATAAGAGTATAAACCGGGAATAGATACGAAACTTGGCTAACTTCACAGGCAATGCTAGTGCTGCCGCCAAGCGGCTAAGCTCTCAACTAATGTCTGGTGTAAACATACGCATAAGTACAGTACGATTAAAATCAGTTAACGATTCGGCTTTTCTCGGATATCATCGCCTAAATCCCGAGACGGAAATGACACGAAATACATTACCGCGATTTATTTTAAGTAGTGATGGGGAAATCGTTTTAAAATGACAAATCTGTTCAAATCGATTGAAAAAAAAAGCTAATCGATTCAAATCGATTTGCATGAATATAGAAAAACAGCATACAAAATGTACCAAAATCGAATTTACCGATGTAATTTTGATAGAATGGCGTGGTTTATTTATTCATATTAAAGATAATTAAAATAATTAATAATTTTTCTTTTCTGAAATAAATAGAATAAATCATAGAAATAAGCAATAGCACCAAACAAACAATTTGTTGCAAATCAAAAACACGTTTAATTAACTAATTACTAATTAAGTACTTCTTAGTACCAGCTACCTAGGCCCTAGGCTTTATAAGTTTCTTTATTTCGTGCTGTTAAGAAAAATAATTTGGTCTAGTTTCTTGCTACTATACATGAGTGTTTACTATTTGCGGATGACACCTCGGTTATTATAAAGTGCGAGCAAAAAGATTCGTTTGAAAAAAATGTTAATGATACACTGGCTCAAGTTATACAATGGTTACAGAACAATAAACTCAAAATTAATTTAAGTAAAACCAATTTTATGCAATTTAGAACATACCAAGAGCAACATTTCAAATTAAATATCGAACACAATAATGAAAAAGTAAATGAAGTTGATTATACGGTATTTTTAGGTGTAACGTTGGACAAAAATCTAAATTGGAAACAACATATTAAAGCTGTTTGCAATAAACTCGATAAATTTGTGTTTGCTTTGAGGCGCCTAAGAAATACAATATCTCAAACAGCAGCGATTACCGCCTACCATGGGTACGTCTCTTCAGTCCTCAACTATGGCTTAATTATGTGGGGGAACTCTGTAGAGGTTGAAAAGGCATTTAAGGTCCAGAAAAAGTGCATACGAGCAATCTGTGGCGCTTGGTACAGAGATAGCTGTAAACCTCTTTTTAAAAAATTAAAGATTCTACCTCTGCCGTGCATGTATATTAAAGAAATTTGTTTGTTTGTGGCACAACATCAAAATTGTTTTTTAAAAAATACAGATGCTTATGAAAAGCAGACAAGGCATAAAGATAATCTTTATATGCCAAAATGTAAATTAAATATATTTCAAAAGAATGTATCTTGCATGGCGATCAAAATTTTCAATACATTGCCACAAGAATTCAAAAGCTTGCCAATAAAAATCCTAAAAAGGAAATTACATACATGGCTCCAAGATAAATCTTTTTATGATATCAAAGAATATTTAAATAATTAAAATGTATATACTTATATTAGGATGTTTACTTTCATATTGTGCAAATTTCATATGTATATACGTACAGTATAATAATTAATAACGTAAATACAATACATATGAGGTAAATTAGCTTATATTGTTGCATGTTAGTTTTTTTTTTTAAGAATAAATATTTGCATACTATATAATATGGTAAAATGTGCTGTTTCTAATATTAAGATACAATAAGACCTGTACTTACAACGCATGTTTATGCAAATAAATTTTTACTTTACTTTACTTTACTTTACTTTACTTTACTTTACTTTACTATTCTCTGGCTAGATCGACTCAGTAGCGGCGAGTGGATCA
The DNA here is from genome assembly GCA_910592155.1 of Ypsolopha scabrella. Taxonomy (NCBI): domain Eukaryota; kingdom Metazoa; phylum Arthropoda; class Insecta; order Lepidoptera; family Ypsolophidae; genus Ypsolopha; species Ypsolopha scabrella. Next base: position 21,957,653 of record OU342982.1, read on the forward strand.
AAAAGATTTGACCAAGTCTTAGAATCGATTTGAATCGTTTGAGTGTCAAATCGATTTGAATCGATTTGAATCGATTTGATCGATTTGTTAAACCGATTTCACACGTCGCTACTTTTAAGTAGCATTCAATTTGAAGTATCATAAACGCAATGTATAGCACCTGCCAAGATGATATTACTAACCGGTAAACCCAAGAAATTTATTATGCATAAGCGACATGAATTTGAACATTCATTATTTACTGAAGCTATACTTGTATACAATATATATATATATATATTTTAATTATATTTACATTCTTCTTTTTTAAATAAATAAGCTTCTTTTCTAAAATAGTTATATACATTATTTACAATTTCACGAGATTGAGCAACAATTTTTTTTCCACGCTTTAAATTTGTTCAAGCCATGATACATTACTATTGTAAGTTAATTTTGATAAAATTTGACAGAATCGAATATTTTCACGATTCATATACGTCAAACTGTTTTTATTGACACTAAGAAGTCATACTGCCAAAATAGTCACTTATTTTTCTTATTTCAATATAAAGGTTGTGTTAGTTTTGAGCTACAAAAGAGGTTTTGTTGCTCATATCGTTCTTGTATTGTATTCAATAAGACAACGAGTAATATAATTAAAGGTCATATCTGTAAATTGAGAACTCTATGTGAGAGATGAGGGATTCACGACAATTACCGAGGTTGGCCGAATCGTGAACTGATTTTAATCGTTCTCTATGTACATATATAACACTGCTATAGCATCGTTAGCAGCTAGCCCCAGACAGAACTTTTATCTCGATGTGTCTACCAACCACGCTATATATTGCACGAAAAAAAATTTACTGCGGTTTACATTTTTACTAAAGACGTAAATATGGTAATAAGTAAACCGAAGTGATTTTTTCTCAACGTGCAAAATATAGCCTGGTTGGTAGACACATTGAGATAAAAATTCTGTCTGGGGCTAGCTGTAGGTATATTTGCAATTATTACCAGAAACAGATTAAAAATAGAATAAAACAAAGTTCCTTTCTCATTATATTATTTTAATTTTCGTTGCTTCTTACTCACTAATCACTGCACTATAGTTTTTAAGAAAATCGTGGGTATTCGTGAAGAAGAAAGAATTCTCACTCAACACTAATCACTTCACTAAAGTTTGTTGGCTGTAATTTGCAGAGGAGTAGCCCTAACTCAACTCTATTAAAATTACTGCACTAGATGCTACAAATATACAAAATCTTCTTAAAACAACTACGGAACAAGCTTTGAATACAAGCGCTCACGCAGCCGGCAGACATTTTGTTTTTGTGATGTGTGTGACCAGTGTTGCCACCTCCCACAATGACAATGACTTTATGACAGGCGACGACACCGCCCTCTATTGTGCCTTTGTGTAAAACATTGAAATTCTTTCCTTATTTGAGAGCCAGCTCAATAGATGACGCTGTTGATTAGACACCTCGCTCTGTACTCTCGTGGTCGTGTTTGTCGTGGTATATGCTGCCCGGCCATACTAAATGTGTAACGCAATAAATCGTATTTAAATTGCCAGGCAATATTTTTTAAAATGTAAGTCGGACAAATTGTAGTTTATACTTTGGTGATTGTTTGAAATTAAGCTTGAGATAAAATTCCACAGTTAAGTTGTTAAAATAACTTAAACGCTAATACGCCTTTGTTACATTTTGGGCTTAGTTTAAATAGTTTTGTTTTATGAAGTATGCATTACTTTTAATTTTTGCTTCGGATCAAGTGTACATAAGTTTTCTGTGATACTAAATACGTTTTTTCTTATTTTTATTTATTAAATATTTATTAAATCAACTTAACCATGATTGCCGATTAAGCTTATTTTGGTCGTTACACCCATAACTTATGATTGCTTATCTTATTTTCAAATAAAATGTACGATATAAAATAGTTTCATCTTATTTTGCGACTATTTTTTAATAATTATCAGGGGTTTTTAGCAGAATCGACAACATTACAAATTAATAATTGGTGAAAAACTGAAAACCATTTCGAGATATGGGCTTTCTGAGCATCATGTTTTTTTTTCAGAATTAAATCATGATTAAATATAGATATACTTTCAAAAAACTAAAAATATGGTAAACACAGGATTTTAGAAACAATTTCATTTGCTTTTAAGTTCAGATTGCTTAAAAAAAAATCAACTGTCATGTCATGTGACAGCAGACATAAACATGCCAAGCTTTTTTTTTAATAATCCTTGGCAATGAACATCGACTTTTGAAATCCTCAGATGCGACTTACATCCTTTTAGAATGAGTGAATAAGAAAACATTAAATTATGCAGGAAAAACATAAAATAAAACAAAATAAAAATACATAAGCTTCTAAGTAAAGGATATATGAATATAATTTGCAATATTCCGCTAAACAATTCTTGTCGTGCTATTCAAAATGCAGACTCGTGCACCGCCCGCCCGCCCGCATAAAAACATGCAACAAGCAAGCGATACAAGCAAAGCAATCTTAAATAACAAGCAAGAAAACTTATCGACACGTGTTTCGCCTCTGAACAAGGCATCCTCGGGATGTGTTGCTAGCCCGGCTTCTCCGCAGCAACTGATGTGTTGCTCGCCCAGCCGCTCCGCAGCAACTGATGTTGTTCGCCCGACAGCTCAGCAGCTAGTGACGAGCCGCCGACCAAAACTCGCCTTTTATACACCGGCCTGACTAGTTGTTTGGTGGGGAAAATGGGGAGACGAAAACATGCGTAACAGTGGGGTAGTGGTAAAGTTAGTTTGTTCGTTTAGTAAATCAGGGTTATTCTTGTTTTTTAGTATTTCTAATTGTTCTAACACACACATTCTTAAACCTTTTTTACAAATATGTTTTACTTCAAATGAATGGTTATCAGGCAAACTATGACCGGACTCTAATAGATGTTTTGCAAAGTGTGATTTTTCAGGATGATTATTTCTATGGGCTGAGATATGTTCTTTCTAGTTTCAAAACTGCGACCTGTTTGACCTACATAGACACCGTTACAATCATTGCAAGACAATTTGTAAATACCAGACTGTTGTTTTTTATCCAATTTGTCCTTACCATTGCAAATACGCTTTATCTTGTTTTTGGTTCTGAATGCAACGCGAACCCCACAACGCCGAAAAATCTTCGCAATCCGTTCAGAAATTGGACCTAGATAAGTTATGCTTGTTTTATATTTCTGAACACTCGTACTTTCAGGCTGTAAAGCAGACAAACTGTTTCTATTAATGATATTCTGTTTTTTGTGGACTAATCTATCAACCATTTTTGCACTATACCCGTTATTCACAGCAATCTGATATATTATGTTGAGTTCTTTTTTAAAGTTGTCAGGACTTAGAGGCACCGTCATCAATCTGTGAACATAACAACGAAATGCTGCAAGCTTATGTTCCCAAGGGTGACAAGATGAAGAAGGTATTACAGTATCGGTGTGTGTTGGCTTGCGGTATATTTGAAATTCATGTTTATTCTGTGCCCGAGTAATCGTTAAATCTAGAAAATTAAGGGAGTTTTCTTGTTCGACTTCTAATTTAAATTTTATTTTGGGGTGAATTTTGTTCAATTTGTCAACAAATACATCGAGCTGTCTACCAGTACCAGTCCAGCAAATAATGATGTCATCAACGTATCTGTAATAATACAAAATATTCGAACTACTGACAATGTGTTTGTTCTCAAAACTATCCATGAAAATATCGGCCATTAATGGACTTAAGGGTGAACCCATCGCTAAACCTTCTTTCTGCATATAGAATCTATCATTGAATTTGAAATAATTTTGACGCATGCAAACTGATGCAAGGCTAATGAGGTCATCAATTTCGTTAGTGTGAAGACGTTGTTTTTCTAGTAAATTTCTAATAACAATCAAACACTCATCGGAAGGAACATTGGTAAACAAGCTATCTACATCTAAAGATATCAACTTCGCATTAGAGGGCAAATGGACATTCTGAATTTTTGATATTAAGTCATCTTTGTTCCTAAGACAATAAATGGGCTTGAAGGCAGTTTTTTCCATCAAAATATGATTTAACCGTTTTGACAAATCATAAGCTGGAGCACCTATATAAGAGACAACCGGACGAACTGGAATATTATCTTTATGAATTTTTGGCAAACCGTGCAAAGCTGGAGCTACAGGGTTCATAGGAAGTAATTTTGCTTTATAGTGAGAATTGTCTGGAAAAACAAAGGAGGTGTTGTTGACGGCTAATTTTAACTCTGCTTGAAATTTCTTAGTTGGATCTGAATTAAGAGGAACAAAGGCGTCACCCTGAATAACATCATTTACCTTTATATTATAGCCTTATCGGCCTTGGAAATCACTAAGTTATTTTCGTTGACCCTACTCTGAACAGATTTAAATATTGCTAGTTACGGATTAATTTTGAGACTTGATGAGACAACGGACTCTTGAATTTCATGCGTAACCAAATTTTTCACAATATTGTCTTGCTTAGAAACAATTGCAGTAATCTCAGCATCAACAGCTAAATTTTCTAATGAATTTTGGGACAAACTAGAAGGAATATTATATTTTAAACCCTTTTCTAAAAGAGACATCTCAATATTAGGAAAAACAACATTAGTTAAATTTTTTACTCGAGGGTAGAATGAAGAAGTTGATGAATTTTGCACGGGCTGTCGACTAAAATCGTTATTACACTGTATTAATCTATCTAACTTACTTTTCTGAATGAGATACTTCTCGTGCACAACCTTCGATGCCAAATCTCTAGCCTTTCTATCCAAGCTGTCAAATTCAGTGCTGTGTAAAGAAAAAGTTAATTCAGTATGGAGAACTTTGAGATGAGTTTTAAGGTTATTTCTTACCGAAAACCAATACCTTATTTCTTCATTCAACCAAGCCAATTGTGCTCTTCTAATAGCTAAAAATGAAGACCTAGTGTGTGTGTTACAACGAATATTAAGTTTTATGTAGTTGGGGATAACTTGATTTTTCTTACATTGTTGATTAAACCAAACATTCTGTGCGGCTACTCTGTGTAATTTGGTAAGTTTAACATACAATTTCGCCTGTTCAGCTATGCTTGCTGACCTAAGATGATTAATTGAAATAGGCGTTACCTTGCGGAAGTCCATCACTAAGTAAAGGATATATGAATATAATTTGCAATATTCCGCTAAACAATTCTTGTCGTGCTATTCAAAATGCAGACTCGTGCACCGCCCGCCCGCCCGCATAAAAACATGCAACAAGCAAGCGATACAAGCAAAGCAATCTTAAATAACAAGCAAGAAAACTTATCGACACGTGTTTCGCCTCTGAACAAGGCATCCTCGGGATGTGTTGCTAGCCCGGCTTCTCCGCAGCAACTGATGTGTTGCTCGCCCAATTAATTAATCAACATAAGCTTCTTTTTTACGCAGACTTTCAATATGAATATTAAAAACAAATGGTTATCTAATATGAAATGTTGTCGATTGCGTCATTTTATGGATTATAGTTAACGTAAATGTCCACACCCACTTAAAAGCGTGTTTTAAGTTGGTGTCGACATTAATTTACAAGGTAATGCATAAAGTTACAATCACAAAATTTTGGTAGAAAAGCCTAATTGACATTAAACTATGGTCGCAAAATGCCATAAATCACATTTATTTAGTACTTTTTATTCAATAATAAGAAAAACTATCATAAGTTTTGTTTGCACCGAGCTCGATACGTTCCGACTTAATTGGAATTTTAAATTTTCATTATGAACTTTATCTAAATAAAAACCAAAATAAGGTCCAAATTAAGACTAAGATCTGATTTAATTAATTAAGTCTGCAAAGAAATATCTTCAAACTTAAAAAAAACAAGTTAAAAATTCACAACAAATGAGTTCATTTAGGTGGTAGAGCTGATGCCGGGCTCGACTGTGGAGGTACCACCATCTTACTCGCAAATCATCCCGAAGTTATTTGGGGGAGAGTAAGAGAACAGCTCTCAGGCAAAACCAGGCGGCCCACCATTGCCTGGGACCGATGGATGGCGGTATATCCATCCCCAATTGCCGGGCCTTATATAAAACAGACTGGTGACGGGCAGCGGCGTCACTGGTGCAAGGGTTTCGGCACCGCGCTCACCAATCCGCCTGCCCAGCGTGTGGGCATTTCTTCCAGGAGGACCGCCTAGAGTGGCGAAATCCTGGAAAGGCCTATGTCCAGCAGTGGACGAAACAGGCTGATGGATGGAGTTCCCTTGATTATTTTTAAAGAATTTTAGTTTTGATAATTGTAATTAATTATTTAGGTATATTTTAGCGCGTTCGCAACTAGATTCCCCGTCGAGTGACGGAGAGATCAATACGGGACGAGTCGTGCGAGGGACTGAGATGCACGCACCCGGGGCAATTAACCTAAATATTTTTTTGTATGTATTTCCCTTATTAGTATATATATATTATTATTTTTATTCTCAAGATATATATTATACTTTTTTTTTCGCGAAACAAAATAATTTTATTAATGTGTTAAGACCTTAAATAACATAATAATATTATGCTTATATGTATCTATTTTACAAAATATATATATTTTTTATTTGGTCACCAGCAGTAATTGTCACCTTAACAAGTATATATTAGTGGAACAACGAACAAGTAGTTCGTTAGTATTTTTATTTTATTGTTAATGTTCCACTAAGAAGTGATAACGCACAGTATCAATCGGTATCACTATTCGGCCACAATAACACAATATAATTTCGCTGTAATCAGGGCCGTATTTGAAGGTGGGGGCCCCTGGGCAAGAATTAAGTTAGTTGTACTTAGTGTTTGAAAACAATTCCGTGTTTTAACATTACTCTTTTAATTAGTGTAGTTAAATTTTTTCAAGGCGACGCCACGAAATTTTGGCGACATAGATCTCCATTTTTCTCAGCAATAAAAAAACATATGTCATTACCAATTTATATACTAGATTAAACATTTCATTGGAATCATTTTGTCCGAAGATTTAGTTGATTGATTAATTTTCATAGCAGAGAAAAAAATATTTTGAAAACCTCTTTTAAAACAGAGATTTCTATTTTACTGACAAACCGGAGCGGGTGAAGCCTCTAAGTTTTTTATTTAAATTAGTCTACAAATATACTTCAATATGGCCGATTGGATTTATTAAATTACTTATAGTTGTCATTTTATATGAAAAATGCTGTTTTGCCGCATACGACCTTACGGCATAAGCTAGTTCGTGAGCGCATATTTGCATGGAGTAAGTCCCCCTCACTCCACCCCTCTAAGGCACCGATTTGAAATTAAAAGTTTATCAATGCCTAGCCTTAAGTAAGATAAAACGAAAAATATAGTTCTCATGGACAAAGTCAATACAAATAGAAAAAGAAAAACATCGTGAGCACTAACATCTTTATACAGTTTGTACTTACTGTATTTTTATGTATGGTTATTTAAAAATATGCATACGGCGAGTTATTTATTCTAAAAAACAATTAGTGCACAACATTAAAAACTTGTGTGTTACCCTCTTGTGTGGGGGCCCCTGAGCATCAGCCCCGGTTGGCGCTGGCTGTCAGTTTTCTTTGACACCTTGTGTCACAGTAATTTTTCCGATCACACATGTTTCGTTGTAACGGAAGCCATAACACAATTCAATTAACATATGAATACTGTATTCCATTTTATAGCACTGGTACATTGGAACGACATAAATTATGCGCCTAATTAAGGCCTTCTTGCCATAATGTATGATGGTTACATAAAAATTGCGTTTCCGAAAAACGCATAACTTATTTCGTCCACTTATACTTTGGGTAAAAAATAAATAACGCATTTAAATAATTGGACTACCAGATAAAAGAACAATGAAACTAAATAAACATAGTCCTATGTGTTCCACCAGGTTTCTTCACAACAACCGGCCGCATATTTACAAATTCCACTGCGATGCTCCACATGATATCTCTCGGCGTGTTCTCTGCAGCCATCTGGGGCTTCGCTCTCAACAATGATGAGATAATGAAGACAAAATACCAACTGGTATTCACTGCGAGTCAGGCCAGCAATATGGCTGATATTTTCAGGACTTACTTCGTTATTTTAATGGTTTTGGTGAGTATTTCTGGCAATCAAAAGTTGCTAAAGCCGATATTACTATAAAACTAACGTTCTGGTCTAAGTGAGAAGTGAGGGAATTATTTACAATGCCCGGGCAGTATGAATAATGACAAGTCGAATCGAGCAGTGTAATAAGAACTTTCTTAAACTTTATTATTTATCATAGTGGCTGGCCATTACCACATACCTTTTTATAGGAAAGGGGGCCATAGCGCAAGGAAATAAAAATATTTTCTAGAAAATAAACTATTGACAAACGAAAAGAACTATCATGAATGACACAATTAAAAAATTTACAAAATTATGAACACATAAATTATAAAAAAAACCCTTATCTAAACGGTCAGTCATCGGCGACAACACTATTCATAAGTATTTCGTATTTAGTATTTCAATTACTGCCTGACGTGTATTTTGCCCACCCCTGAATACGCATTGACCTTTATTGGTGTCGATTCGGTGTAACACGACTGACCTTATTTGACAGGACTAAACTTAAATGAAGCATTTTGTCCTTTTCTGCCAAAAAATTGGGAAATTTGAATCACAAATTCACAACCCCTAAAAACGTCCATTTTACGGTTTTTTCACCCAAAGTGTAGCCGAATGTGTTTTAGTCAAAAAATGAATACTAGGTGAGCTTCAAAAAGGTTATCGAATTAATATTAACCAAAAATATGTTTGAAAACGTCCACGATCTTGCCAAAACCATGTTTCTCCTGACACAAGTTTAAAATTTTGCGCCCACAACGAAATCAGAACGGTTGTATTGCCTTCCCAAGTTTCGTGGGGGACGCCCCAGAACAGAAAGCACTTCCTTTATGGGCGTGCACGTAATTAGCGAAAGGAAACAGCATTACATTTGGCCGCCCTCAATACTGAGTTGTCGCGTCATGATGGTTGCTCTTAAGAGTAATATCAGACGTATTCAAAGACAAATGTAGTGGGGTGACTCTTTACTTTGGCAATGTAGTTACAATACAAGCGACTTCAGTACTTCCCACCCAGACTTTGCGTCTCCATGTGCTGTGCTCCTCCGTTGATGAAGTAGGAGCCCCCCGTGATGCTGCGGGCATCCTCACTGTTCGCAAGAAACACTATCAGCCTCGTCACCTCTAGTGGCTCCGTTATACCGAGCGGCAACACTTGGTTTATCCTTTCGTAAAATTCTTCACCTTATGTAGCGGAACCAACGGTGCTGCCATATATATTGGTTCTGACGAACCCGGGATGAACCGAGTTGGCTCTGACCCCACCGTCCGCCAGGTCTAAAGCCACGCATTTAGTAAACATCTCCAGCCCGGCTTTGCTTACACAGTACATATGCGTCATATGATTAGGACATTTTGAACGTCCGCTGGAAATGTTGACGATATTCCCTTTAGTTTTAATTAAATATGGTGCAGCTTTGTTGGTCAAAACCACGGGGGCTTTGAGGTTGACTCCGATGATTCTGTCAAATTTTGGAGTGACATCTTCATCTGTCATACTTTCAACTGATAAAATTCCGGCGCAGTTGATCAAAACGTCGATCCTTGGTAAATCACTAGCAGAAAATATATCATCCTCCCTACCTTGTTCCAAAGGTGATCTATACACCAAACGAAATGTTGACTCATTTGTACTAACCCATACAGATGAAGATGAAGTTGGACGTCTCATCTTAACCCTGAAAAATGTTTCTTCCGTAGGCTGGGACAACATATCCAACACCTTGCTTAAAGAAAATAAAGATATTTTTGTCCCACATTTAACACATATTTTAACATGTGCCTGGAAAAGGGTGTGTTTCCCAGTGCCTTAAAAATAGCTCAAATTCGTCCAATTTATAAGGGGGGAGAGAGGGACCGTATAGGCAATTATAGACCGATTTCAATATTACCTTCACTATCGAAAATCTTGGAAAGGATTGTTAACCAACGGCTGGTAAACTATCTGGAACCTAAACAAATTTTATCAAATAATCAGTTTAGTTTTAGACAAGGAAGATCCACAGATGATGCTGTTAACAATCTTACCGACTTTGTTACAACTAACCTGGACAAAGGAAATAAATGTATATCAATTTTCCTAGATCTATCCAAAGCGTTTGATACGGTCTCTGTCCCTATTCTCATACAAAAACTTGAAACTATTGGCGTCAGAGGTATACAGTTAAGATTTCTAACAGACTACTTGTCCAATAGATCCCAGTATGTTAGAGTGGGTCCTCACACTATTATTGACCTTCCAATAACTTACGGAGTACCACAAGCCAGCATTCTTGGTCCAACTCTTTTTCTCGTTTACATTAACGATCTCCTAAGTCTCAACTCTTTTCATGGAAAAGTCATTTCTTATGCAGATGATACTGCACTCACTTTCGTTGCTAAGACATGGAAAGAGGCCTATGAATCTGCCCAAGTTGGTTTTAACATGATTCAAAGATGGCTTCATGATAACGTCCTCACCCTAAATACGGATTAAACTAAATATCTTGCTTTCTCAATACGCAATACTACTTCTCAGGACGATTTTAAATTGATCGCGCATAGCTGCTATTTTTATCCTGGGTCGGTTTGTAATAGTCTTTGTAAACCCTTAGTTCAGTCTAAAACAATTAAATATTTGGGCATAGTATTGGACGATAATGTCAACTTCAAACAACACATCGAAACAATGAGTAACAGAACTCGTAAAATAATTTACGTATTTAAGACTTTGAGACAGGTAATTGAGCCTAATCACCTGAAAGAAATATATTTTGCTCTATGCCAGTCACTAATCACTTACTGCATATCTTCATGGGGTGGCGTACCGAAAACGACTTAAGCCATTAGAAGTTGCACAAAGAGCCATTTTAAAAGTGTGTACTTTTAAACCTTATCTACTCAACTGAGCTCCTTTACAAATATTGTGAAGTACTAACTGTGCGGCAGCTCTTTTTGCTTAGCATTGTGATGAAACAACATAGTGAGTTGGAATACAATTTCTTCTTGCTTACTCAGATCAGCGACGATGGTCAGGTGCTTTATGGTGCTTCGTTTTTCGCAAAGCGCCAGTATTTCTTTCAGTTTTTCTTCGTTCTTGTCCACTAGTGCCAGTTGGGCGGATAGTTCAGCAAACTGGAGAGCCGTGGCGGCGCCGATACCTGATGCGGCACCGGTTAGTAAAATTACTTTTCCTTCAAACGCCATTCTGCTCGAAGTTAATGAAAGCGAAAAAATATCCGACGCTGTATAAAAATATCTCTGACAAAAGAATTATTAGTTCAGATGGAAATGCAAGAAACAAGCGCCTAATTGTATATAAATATTCGACGCTATATAAAAATGTCTCTGACAAAAGAATATTAATGATTAGTTCAGAATGCAAGAAACATGTGCCTATAATTGGCGTTAAATAACCTTACAGTGCCTTTTGTATAAGCGACAATTGGGGGTGCTAACTTTCCGGACAAGAACGGAAATCTCAAAACCATTTCGAGAAATATGTTTTCTGTACAGTTGCTACTTATCAGATTAATAAATAAATCTATACTTTTAAAGATATTTTAACAAAACACAATGAACTTCATTTGACTTATCTATGACGTCATGACATGACATTTGACATGCAGTGCATTCCGTGATTATATCGCGTCTATCATCATTCCGAGTCACTGTGAGCCCGATAATTAATCAACCGCCAGAATTCATATTGGAGACTCGGTTAGTGATCAGGAACAATGTTTAATGAACCTCAAGGTAAAACTGAAAACAAAAAATTGCTCCCGTACCTACCTACTGCCTATTCAGTCAGTATGGAAACAATTTTTTTTATGATTTCGAAAATAACGATCATTGAATTTTGTTCCTGATCACTAACCGAGTCTCCAGTATGAATAAGGGTGATTGATTAAATTTCACCTTGTTTATCATAGACGAAATCCTTAACGACGCCATGTTGTGATATGCCTATGCTTCAGAGCGTTTGCACTATGAGCGATCTATGAAAAGTGCTAGCTGGCCGGTGGCAATTTCAAAAATAGGTTTTTCGAAGAATAAGAGCATTAGTTAAATCATGATTATAAGATTGTAGTTAGAAGAAATTACTTCTTGGACCTAGTAAAGTAGTATATCCTTTGTATTCACGTAACTTAAATGAATTTCTACAAATTCTGTCATCATTCATGTTGCGTTCAAAAGAACCCTAAATGGATTATAAGTATAAACAGTGATGGACGCCATTTTTCATTCGGAACGACTTGATGGGCGTGAGAAGTTTGATGGTAGTGTTAGCACTATTAGCGCCATGCGGAACGCCTCTTGTGACGTCACGTTCACTTTTGGCGGGTAAAATTTAAGTTTTTGTTTTTAAATAGATGCAATGAATAAAACCCAAAAATAATGAAATTAGTTTCATAAAATAGTGTACATTTTCAAACTAAATTATTTAAAAAATATATATCAGAAACATGCATGGCTAATTACAAACTCTTACATAATTTCAAAAAGACTGAAAATGTTATCGGTTTACGCTAGTGTTTTAATTAATTGAGCAGCTATAAGTGTAAATAATGATGTATTCTTAAGTGGGTTGGTACACTAAATATATTTAACGCCAATTAGGCGCTTGTTTCTTGATTTACATCTGAACTAATAATATTCTTTTGTCAGAGACACTTTTATGTAGCGTCGGATATTTTTCCGCTTTCATTGTCAGAGTTGACTTCGAGCAGAATGGCGTTTGAAGGAAAAGTAATTTTACTAACCGGTGCCGCATCGGGTATCGGCGCCGCCACCGCTCTCCAGTTTGCTGAACTATCCGCTCAACTGGCACTAGTGGACAAGAACGAAGAAAACTTGAAAGAAATACTGGCGCTTTGCGAAAAACGAAGCACCATAAAGCACCTGACCATCGTTGCCGATCTGAGTAAGCAAGAAGAACTCCTCACCGTCGTTCCGGAAACTGTCCAACGTTTTGGAAGGATCGACGTTTTGATCAACTGCGCCGGAATTTCATCACTAGAAAGTATGACAGATGAAGATGTCACTCCAAACTTTGATAGAATCATCGGAATCAACCTCAAAGCCCCCGTGGTTTTGACCAACAAAGCTGCACCATATTTAATTAAAACTAAAGGGAATGTAGTCAACATTTCCAGCGCACGCTCAAAATGTCCTTGTCATACGACGCCGATGTACTGTGTAAGCAAAGCCGGGCTGGAGATGTTCACTAAATGCGTGGCTTTAGACCTGGCGGACCGTGGGGTCAGAGCCAACTCGGTTCATCCCGGGTTCGTCAGATCCAATATGTATACCAATACCGCTACAAACGGTGAAGAATATTATGAAAAGAAAAACAAAGCGTTGCCGTTCGGCATAACGGAGCCACTAGAGGTGGCGAGGCTGATAGTGTTCCTCGCGAACAGTGAGGATGCCCGCAGCATCACGGGCGGCTCCTACTTCATCGACGGAGGAGCACAGCACATGGAGACGCAAAGTCTGGGTGGGAAGTACTGAAGTCGCTTGTATTGTAACTACATTGCCAAAGTAAAGAGTCACCCCACTACATTTGTCTTTGAATACGTCTGATATTACTACATAGTAATTATTTGGCGCCATATTGTTGTTATCATAATCACAATATTCCATCCATCCATCCATCAGCCCGTGTTCGTCCACTGCTGGACATAGGCCTTTCCCAAATTTCGCCACTCATGTCGGTCCTCCGTCCTCCTCATCCAGCCGCCCCCCGAAACGTCCTTCAGGTCGTCGGTCCAGCGGGCACGAGGTCGGCCTACACTACGCTTTGCTGTACGTGGTCTCTATTCTAGAGCCTTTCGGCCCCAACGGCCATCATCTCGGCGACAAATATGGCCTGCCCACTGCTACTTCAACTTACTGATTCTGCAGGCTATGTCGGTTACTTTCGATCTCCGACGGATCTCCTCGTTTCGGATTCTATCCATCAGAGATACCCCAAGCATAGCCCGCTCCATAGCTCGCTGAGCGACCTTAAATCGGTGGATCAGGCCCTTTGTAAGAGACCACGTCTCAGCGCCATACGTCATCACAAGAAGGACGCACTGATTGAACATCTTAGCCTTTAAGCATTGTGGTATTGACGACGTAAATATGTGACGAATGCTGCCCAACCCAAGCATATTCTTCTGTCAGCCTCGGCGTCGAAGTTGTTTTTATCCAGCTGTATAACTTGACCCCGATAAACATATTTCTGAACAACTTCGATGCTGACATTGTCGACGGTTAGTGGCCCTTGGATGACGTGACAGTTGGACATGACCTTAGTCTTCTCCAAATTCATCCGCAGGCCCACTCGTCTCGAAGAATCGCTAATCGCTGATCACAATATTATCAATAAGTTTTCATAAACAAAAATCATAAATAAAAATCCGGAAATAATAGGAAGAGACAGAATTTAAAAAAAATAGAAACGAAAAAATATCGTTTGTCTTTTGTCAATTAATAAATGCTTAAAAATATTTATTTATTGAGTTACATTGTGTTGTTAACAAAAACTGTTAAAAATCGCGCTGCCTCCGTAGCTACACGTACATAAACCTTTACGAAAGTGTCAGGGAATTTATTTAATTATCAGGGATTTTGTCAGAAACTCGCGCTACTGGATCTGGTAACCCTACACATATGCGACTCCTACAGGCGAGGTTATCCAGATAAATCTGTCCTGCTCCAACGCTTTCATTTTACACTCTTCTATCCTGCTCAATTCCCGCTCAGAAAACTCGCGATTTCGAGGTGCTTTTATTTATTATATGGAATTAAGGCCCTTGTAGCCTCCAATGACCTTGAGATATTTTAAATAAAGTCAAAATGAACGTTAATACCTTGCTTTTGATTTTGTAATCGACTGTTCCGAAACTTGTCGTTTACGGCAACGTTGACGCCACGCGCTCTCAAAATATTTAGTTTTTATTTATTAACTCTGCTGTAAATCAATATTTTTAAATTTCCTGCAATGAGTTTTATAAGCTATACTTTTTTTGTATTTTAGTGCAAGAATAATATAAATAACATTAGCGGTTTCCAAGAAATAGCCAATTTTATTTTAAAAACAGCTTGACTTTGGGAAATATTTTCAAGGTGTTTCTTATAGGCGAGAATAATTTCCTGCAATGAAATTGTTTCTTATACTTTAAACAATGACATATATTTTTTTCATAATTTTTAAGTAGGCCGTTTAAGAGAAATAACTTTATCAATGGGAGTAATTTTCGGATGACGCGGGAACACGCGCCTGTGGATGGATTTTTAATATGGCGGCCGTTTTGTATCACATTTCTTACGACGTTTATTTTAGTAAAAGCTTTATTGTCTTAAACTTACTATAACTCTACTGAAATGGTATTTGTATCATAGTTTAGGCTTATCTTTGCGATTTTACTGGATGCAGCAAAATGCAAGTAATCTGAGCGGCAGAAATTTTAGTTCAAAGAGTGAATTACAACATATATTTTTTTCAAATGTACTTAATTATTACAATTTCATAGTTTATAATGAATTAGTAAGGAGACAATATCGCCTAATTAGTATTGGTGTATGAAGTAACGAAGCTAATACCATTAATACGGCAGTGGTGTGCGTTGGACTTTTTGCTGGAAATGCAATGAGAAGGTCAAGTTTGACAATAAAAAAAAATGCAATGTCCAATGCACGCCACTGTGACCTATTCTCGTGCAGCAAACCTTAAATTTAGAGTTGAAAAACCTAAAATAATACAAGGTCATTTAACTTTTATCCATCTGCGTTAAATTTGCAATGAAAAGTTTTAGGTTATGTACCTCTAAATCTAATATTTGCTACACGAGAATAGGTGTCATTGTCACGCGGCGTTATGTGGGGATTAAATAGGTTTGATTTGGCATGGCTAATAAAGGGTCTGCCCAATAGAGCGCTGTAAAAAAATATCCAAAAGGAAGACAAACACATAATCAAGGAACAAAACCCAAAATGTGTTTTTATTCTAATAAAATTAAGCTGGAAAATGTGGAAATGTGGTGGAACAGCACCGATTAAAAAAAAAATTTCTTTCCTGTATACTGTAGACCCCCAGGAACATTCATCAACATTAATTAACCTTTGCATTACTTTCGAAAATGAGAAAGTTAGATGGGTCTGTTCCTCCAAAAGTTAGGACCTCAGATTCGTGATCAGCGACCCAAAAGACCCTTAAAAGCCAATTCTGAGGCGAAATAATAAAAGCAGACGAATTTTTCTGTAGATTTAGGCATAAGCAGCGGGCATACCGGTTATATAAAAACGATAGATGTACATACCTGTGTGTGAATGTGATTGTGTGCGTATAGTTTAAGCTAGTGTTTGAGTATTTTGTAGTGTGCGTGCATCGCGACGCTGCCTCGTCCCCCACCGAAAATGACAGACTTTTTTGCGTAGAAATTAGTGCGCGGCTCCACTCCAGTTGGTTTTTTCCTCCAAGGGGTCTACAGACCACGTGCATTGGCGTATAAAGGGGGGTGGGCCGTTTGGAGCCAAGACCGAGCCAAGGTATTCGCCGATCGGCTCGAAGGGCAATTTAAACCGAACCCAACCAATGATGTGAAGCACGTCGGAGCAGTCGAGTCCCACCTGCGAGATTAATTTACTGAGCCGATGGCCGCTCATGAGGACCCCACAGTTTTCTTGCCTGGCCAGAATGAACGCATTTCGTGGTGTTGTACGTGACGTCACGATACGTTTTTGTGTTGGCGACGCGCAGATGAGTACCTACAGGAAATGAGGTTTCATTATTTGGGATTTCAATAGATTTGGCTAAAACATCTCCTAAATGTTTATTTCCAGCTACACATTAATTTATAATAGCTACTATTAATCAAAAATATAAAATACACTTGGAAATTGAATTTAAAACAATTAAATACTCATACATAAGTTTTACATTGAATAATTTAGATTAGATAAATAAGGGTTAGTAGTTTTTCTACCACCCAAGCTAGTAAAACGTTAACTTTTCCGTTCTCTAAATACAATATAATGACTTATGGTAGTCGTGTAAGTCGTAGAGTGCAGGCAATATTATATTTATGGTGCTTTATTGCACGTAATTTGATATATGTAATTTTTTTTAAGAATTGATACCTATTGCTATCTCAGCGTGAATGTAAATAGCACAAAGTTTTGTCTTAGCACTATACCACAGAAGATATATCAATCAGTACTGAAACTACAACGAAACGCCCGAAACCGACACACACACAGACATACGCTTTTACACGCCGCCGTCTCGGCAATTGTCGCGGAACGTTGGCGTTGGTTGGCAGTCGCGAGCGCTGTGCATCGTGTCACGAGGTTGCGCTTAGATTTCGTCCGTGCTGTTCCCACGTCGGTGTCAGTCGTTTTTAGGGTTTCGTACCCGAAGGGTGCCAAACGGGACCCTATTACTAAGCCTCCGATGTATGTCTGTCCGTCTATCACAAGGGTAAGAGCGTCAGCCGTAATAGGTAGAAAGTTTAAATTTTCACGAAATACGTGTGAATATGGCCTTTACCGCGACAAATAATAAAACTGAAAAAAAAACATGGGGGAAAAAATAGCATTTTTTTAACGTTATCACAACAAAGTTATTTTATCTATCTGAGAAACGGTTATACGGACAAGTTTCAAATTTGCACAAATCTTTGTATGAATGAATAAACACTTTATTGCACACAGAACAAGATATTTACAAATATACAAAGAACAGACAGAAGGCAAGGGCGGACTTATTCCTAAAAGGAATTTCTTCATACTCTAAACTAAAACAACAAATAATAAATTTAGGGTCCCGTACTCAGAGGGTGCTAATTTGTTTGCCATGTGGTACAATTTTAGCACCTTGTTTTTTGCCCCCTTTTGTTATGTATAGCATCTATATTGTTGTCATTGTTGATATGTATGTTCTTAGAGTTCCGTACCCGTATTGCGTGGTGGTATGGAATTCTTTGTGCGTGAGTTTGTCAAAGTTTGGGAGTGGGGAAAAATGACGTTACTTCTAAGTAAAATTGTACCTAGATGTGACGTCACGCGCAACTTCAGCGGGCTATATCTTCATCACTGTTTGTTTCATTGACAAAAGAAAAAATACTTATTCAATATTTTTTGATAATCTAAATGACGGACTAAATAGAATAATATTTTGTTTACCCTGTGTACAAGCCTATTCTTGCCTTTATCGCATGGTTTTGTGGTTTACTGTCCAAACACCCCGAGCGTGTCCGAGTGGATCGATTTTAAGACTGTTATTGGTGGTGTCTCGACAGATAACCGGCTACCAGTACGGCACTCCCGTCGTGCGAGAGTTCCAGAAAATGAAAGCGATGAAGTCAGTGGTCTGCATGTCGATATTCGCGGCCATCTTTATCGTGGTGACGTCACTGTTGCGATGTGACCCGACCGTCAACGGGCTGGATGCTACGAGCTACGTGCAGCCGGAGTGTGGCTTGGGGTGTGGGTTAGTAATATCTAATATGTACGGTGACTTTCGTTTATGCAGCCAAATTCATAAGTAGTCAGGACCAAGATTCAGTCACCCTTTCTGTGAAATACGCAAAATCAAATTTTGACCTTCTATTCTAATCGAGTTGAGGTTACTCTAGAACAAGTACAACACAAAAAAAAGTTTTCGTATTTCTCAGATAGCAAGCACGTATCCAGGGGGGGGGGATTTGTGGGATTTATTCCCCCCCCCCGAAATACACGGGAGCGGGAATGTTTAAGTATTCATAACCACTGTGAAGTATGGTAAAGTACGTTTTAATAAAAAAGGTACGGTACTTTTGATACTTAATAATATTATAGTACAGTGATTTCAGAGGTTATTTCACTTCACATTGTTGTTTCAATGGAATGTCCCCCCCCCCCCCCCCGAAACAAAAGTCTGGATACGTGCCTGGCAGATAGGGCCATTGAACCTTGGTCCTGGCCAATTACCGAGTCTCGAACATGAATTTGGCTAGATAAACGAAAGTCACCTTGTTACCGGCCAAAATAAGTCATAGACCAATCGGTGCTATTTTTATTCCGGCGAACAATTTAAAATAAAGAAAATTGGCCAATTATACGTAAAACCATAAGAATACAAAAAAAATTCTTAATCAATAGGCGCGATTTTACGCAATAAATATTTTGTGAGAATTTGATTGCGTTTCTTGAAAATGGATTTTAGTAGAGAAAGTGCTTTTTTTGAATTGTCCCTTTTTATTGTTGGCCTTTTGGCCTTTACAATTTTACCATAGTTTTTCGAGGGAAACAGAGAGTTTCATCTGTGACGACATATTAACACCTGAAGAAACAAAAAATATGGTAAATAAAGTAATAGATAATCTTTTGCCTCCAAAATCCAGTAATAAATATTTGAAAATCCATGAGAATTTCATCACTTAGAAACCAGAAAAACGGGTGAAATCATTTTCCGAGAGCGTATTTTTGGCTTATAGTGAGCTATCGAATAACGTTTAATAACTGTACGAACGTAACTATTAATTTTTCTAAATGAACATTTTTGGGATTATTTTGACATCAGTTCTTTATTTGGAAGTTGAAATAATGACTTTCTGCTCGATGCAACAATCGTGTCTGTACATTGTATATTTACGGAAATGGGTTATTGGTACTGTACTGAGGCCGAAACAACAATTTATGGAACTTTTGTCTGTCTGTCTGTTCCGTTTTAACTCGAGAACCACTCAACGGATTTGGATGCGGTTTTGTTTATAATCATCGTACTAACCATCTCCAACACATAGGATATAAGGGATGTTCATGAAATAACGCCCAAGCCAAAAATGGGGCAAATATTGAATAAACGCAAACGGCAAAGGCTATTATATAAATCTATGGGAAGTCTGATTCGAATTTATATCCGAAACCCACGCGAAAGAAGTCGCGGGCAAAAGCTAGTCTACTATAAATTATGGACGTATTTACAGTATTGTCTGACAAAAACACATTTAACTACACTTTTGGTAAAAACCGTTAAATTTATGCTTACATAAACATTAACCGAACGTCTCTGTCGTACAATGGTGTCGATTCGGTGTAACACAATATTCAGATAAATCTGTCCTGCTCTAACGCTTTCATTGTACACTTTTCTATCCCGCTTGGGAGCAGGCCACTCAGAAAACTCGCGATTTCAAGGTGTTTTTATTTAAAATTTTGAAATAAGAGAATTCATTTGAATATAACGGCCGTTTTATATCACATTTAATAAAAAGTTTATTTTAGTATAAGTTTTATTGTCAATGAAATGGTATTTATATCATAGTTTAGGCCTATCTTTGCGATTTTATTGGATGCTGTAAAATGCAAGTTACATCGAATGGCTGAAAATATAAAATTATTTGTTTTTTCAAATATAATTATTACAATTTTACGGTTTAAAATGAATTTGCAAAGAGACAATATCGGGACAACCCCTCTTAACTTATTGGACAAGACTAAACTTAATTTAAAAGCATTCTGTCTTTTTCTTTCCGTATCGAAAAGACAAAGACAGGACAATTAAAATAAGGTTAGTCCTGTCAAAAAAGTTAAGTTGTGTATAGCAAATCGAATCCAATGTATGCTTATGGGGGGTTATCCCGACTTTGTCTCTTTTTAAATTCATTTTAAACCAATAAAAAGCGAAGATTAAATTTTGCAGTTGTATTTCACCCTTTCATCTTAAGGCGGAACG
Organism: Ypsolopha scabrella; assembly: GCA_910592155.1. Lineage (NCBI taxonomy): Eukaryota > Metazoa > Arthropoda > Insecta > Lepidoptera > Ypsolophidae > Ypsolopha > Ypsolopha scabrella. The sequence goes on from OU342982.1 coordinate 21,978,445, forward strand.
TTTCGAGCTCGGTGCAAAATGCACAACTTGTGATTGTTTTTCTTGTTATTTAATTAAAAGTACTAAATAAATGTGATATATGGCATTTCGTCACCATAGTTTAATGTCAATTGGGCTTATCTACCAAAATTTTGTAATTTTATGCATTGTGTTGTAAATGAATGGGCACACCAACTTAAAACACGCTTTTAAGTTTGTATGGACATTCACGCCAACTATAATCCATAAAATGACGCAATTCTGCTAAAAACCCCTGATAATTATTAAACAACAGTCGCAAAATAAGATGAAATGAGATAAACAATCATAAGTTATGCATTTTGCACTGATCTCGAAACGTTCCCCCTTAATATTTCGGCTGTTCGAAACACGATTGCTTACACTTCCCTCGGTCCGATTAAATCGCAAAGATAGGTTTTGGACAATAAAACTTATACTTACTAAAATAAACGTGAGTTTTCTGAGCGGCCCGCTTCCGGTGAGCAGGATAAACATGTGAAAAATGAAAGCGTTGGAGCAGGATAGATTTTTCTGGATAACCTCGCCTTAATACTTACAGACTTTTTAAATGACATAGGCGTACGCAATGTTTATAAATAAAGTCGGTAAAACTAGGGGGGAGCCACTTTTACTAAAATAAAAGATGTTTGATTTTAATATCTATTCATTTATTTATAAAAACAAAATAAAGTATTCTGCCCTACTAAGCTGAAAGGTGGTATCTCAACTGAACTAAGTTTACGAAAGAAATAAAACAACGTATTTTTTTGAGATGCCGCCTTTTAGCTTAGCAGTATTGGTTAATTGCTACGACCGTCCTTTCACCTTTTTGGACACCTATTAGAAGTTTTAAATATCTTTCTATCTAAAGCCTGTTATTTGGATGACTTTATGACAATGTTGGTATTTCAGTTGCCCCTCCCGCGCCTCCGACTTTTCCCCCGTCTGCGTGTTAGATGAGATGACGACATACTACTCTCCCTGTCACGCCGGATGTACAAACAGGACTCAAGTCAATGGAGTTTCGTAAGTACATCTCACAGACAAATATTCCCTAGTTATTGCAATATTTATGTTGATAAAATATGTCGATCGATAGTGAGTCTACTCCAGAGTTTATCAAAACCCTTTCGGCCGCCTATGTAACTGTATTCTGTAACCGGTTACATAAGAAGAAAATTTTCTCTTTTCTCGTAACCAGTTACAAACTAGTAAATATTATCTACAGACGCTTTAGAGATTATTATTAATCTTTTACAGGAAAAATCAAAAATCATATGGAACCCTGGCTTTTTATTGTCTCGCAGAAGGTGTGCAAATTAGAGTATGCTCCTCTGGAATAAAGCCTGTCTTCGTCTTGGGCAGCTTGAACCCCTCGCTTCACTCAGGACACTATACCGGGAGTTAACCATAGAGTCCCTCGTTACGCTCAGGGTTCAATATGCCGCCCGCGACAGACTGCTTTATTCCCTTAGTGCATAATCTACTATTAAAAATAATTCCATAAATAACCCGCGCTAAGCTATGTCCTTAGGGAACTGCCCGTAGGTAGTACAATTCTATGCTTTAGATAATGGGTTTATTTATATGTTTCCAACATTCATTATTGTTTATTTTACTTTATTAGTTTGGACGGACTACTGTTTTGAACTCAAAAAACCGGTCAAGTGCGAGTCAGACTCGCATACCTAGGGTTCCGTAATTTGACAGTCTTGGGAACAGTCAGGAAGAAGATATTTAAAATCTTGCCCATAACTGTTTATGATAACTAAAAATAGAATTGATTGTACCCCAAAACAGAGACTCAAATATTTTTATACCGTACTCGAAATAAAACTGGTGGATGAAACATTTCATTTTGTCATTTTGCTATCGTGAATTTCACACCCGCTATATTTTTCCTGTAATCTTTACGTAAGCCTAAATTACCATGATTTTTTTCATATTTTTCGGTTCATTAGTTTCGGAAATGAGAGCAATGTGTTTTTTGTGGTTTTTCAAAGATTTCTCGAAATCGGTGCCAGTAAATATACTAAACGTATATATTTTTACAATCAGCTCTTTAATGTCTACAATTTGATACCCATATTGTATTTTCAAGAATTATTTTTTTATTTTCTCACTTTTGTATTGGAAATATTTTGAACAATTTAATTTTTTTAAATGTATGTTATATTATGTACCTATATTGAAGATTAGATGATTTGATTCGATACTCTCTATCTACTCCAGAATCCTCACAAACTGCCTGTGCTCCCCGTCGCGCGGGAACGCGACTATCGGCGCGTGCGCAGCGGACGAATGCCGCGGCGTCCACAGCTTGCATCAGATATTATTCGTTATTGTACTCATCTTTGCTGGTAAGTGGGATGGATTTTGATGGTCAACCTGTTACCAAAAGCAATTTAGACATTCTTATTATTGTGGCCCAATCAGCCTGTTTCGACCACTGCTGGACATAGGCCTTCATCAGATTTCGTCACTCTTGGCGGTCCTGATGGGAGATATGCCCATACTCACACATGCTGGGCAGGCGGGGTGCACCAGTCACCAGTCTGTTTTATATAGGGGCTGGCAATCGGGGATGGATATACCGCCATCCATCGGTCCCAGGCAATAGTGGGCCGCTTGGTTTTGCCTGAGAGCTGTTCTCTTACTCTCCCCCAGATAACTTTTGGGGGGGGGGGGTGCGAGTAAGATGGTGGTGCCTCCACAGTCGAGCCCGGCAACAGCTCTATCGCCTCTGTAATTTGATTGATACATAACAAGTTGTTGTTGGATGAAATTGTAAACAAAATTATACACCCACTTACCGTTTCATATTTGTTTATTCAAATTGTTACTTGAAGCTGAAGCACTAACGGAAAACAATCATTCAAGTAAATTATTATTTGTTAACTAATAAATAAAATAATATGAACAAAATTAAAAGAATATTCTAAACTATAAACCACTCAATTTTAAAGATTCAAATATTTATTTGCAAGTTTTTTGGTGCAAAATAAAGATTACAAAATACTATGTCGAGACCAACAAAAATTTGCCCCTTCAGGCGTACAAACTCCAAAGTATTTACAATCATCATAACCATAAATTATAATATCTACAAAATTTACACTTAAATAATAATTTTTTGATGTCACTATTAATCAGAATTTTTGGTTTATTTTATGTCTAAAGTATTCACCAATGGAGTAAAAGCAGTAACATATTGAAGCTTCTTCTTAAATCGGGTAAGGGGTAGCTCTTTTAAATCATCAGGCAGTTCATTATGAACCTGGACTGCCATTTGGTATACATTCTGCTTGGTCAGCAGGAAAGTATCAAGACATGTGAGGTGGGTGCCGCCCGACGATCAAACTGAAAGCAGTCTATTTCTGTCAAGTTGGCAAATTGCGTGCAGAGAAAGACAATGCCCGCCTAGCGTTCATTTGGAGTATTTAATGTTTGTTTCTTTACTGATGTTTCCTTTACTTGTTCACACTATGCATTGAAAAATGTAGTATGATACACGTGGGTAATGGCAATATCTTACTCGTAACGTTTAAAACACGTAGAACACCTTTTTTCAAATCACCCCCAATCTGCCTTAGCAATTTTTGCGCACGTGCCAGAATAGTCGTCCAGAGCAAGTTTATGTTGAAAAGAGAAAAAATCATTTGCTCTGGACATATTTTATTCAATGTATTGTGATCATTTAGGAACACAAATAAACCCAAGGAACTAACGAATTAAAGTTGTATATAAAAATTCTAGCAATCTATAAATTTGAAGATTTTAATTGATATTGTAATAATATATTCTAAAATTATAATACTTAAAAAAAAAACTTAACTAAATTATATAAACATAAAAGTTAAATTAAATAAAAGACTTTATTTAAGTCGTCGCTGTCACAAATTTTAATTTGAATTGCAATTTTGATTTTAATTCAATTTTAATCTCCATTTTTAATGTTTTATTATAAGTTTTGTTTATGCTATTATGTAATACTTTAAAAATGACGTGAAATAATAGTTATGAATATAAATGTCTTATCCTTTCAAGAGAGTTTCGAGCGCGACGAGTTTTGATGAAACTCGGTGTTCCTGTTACAGTGACCGTGTTCACACTGCACGGGCTGATCATCCTCCGCTCGGTCGACGCCAGAGACAAGGCCACTGCTCTAGGAGTGACGTTCTCTATGGTTGCTCTCTTCGCATATGTGGGCTCGCACGTCCTCTTTATGGGAATCACTTGTAAGTATGAGTATTTTTATTATTTACGTGGTCAAACGTGATGTTGTAATGCTTTAGAGGACCTCAGTGCGAAAAGGCTCATTATAACATTGTTATCCTTTTTGAATAAAAAGTATGCAATAATAGTAGTTTATGAAACTGGTACATAAAAATACCTAGTTATGTACACTAATTTATCTAAACTCATGCCTACTAACTTGTTTCCATAATCTTGGTAAGTTTTTCGTTAGCCATTTTTGACTTTTCTTTTAAAAGCTTGTTCTAAATACGTAATTTCCGTCGTCGTTATTATCAAATATCATCACCATCCCTGCTGTCAATAATTTTAGGGCAAAATAATTATTTTGACCCATAAAACCACAGTAAGTAATTAATAAATTTCCTCTTAGAAGAATAATGTTTATTATAGATGGATGTTTCCTCTCAGAAATATAAGATTTCCTCGAAAACTATGGCGCAACAAACAGTTCAGTTCATCCATTGAGAGACTGAGTCCAACGCGCTGTAAGCCATAGACAATACCTGGCCGAAAATAATGTTGACTGTAACCTCGTTGTAGTTTTCTACGTATTGGAGAACATTATATAAAAACCTCATTGGTATTTGATATTAAACCTCAGACATGGCTGTATGGGCTAAGTTCCCTTTGCCTTCCTCGTTAGTATCACATGCATGTACTGTAATCTCAGAAAAAGTTTTTTTATAGCGTTATGTTGTTAGGAGATCTATACTATAATTAAATGAAAAAAAAAAACATTATGGAAGTAGTTTTGAGTTTATACTGAGAATTTTACGATATGAGGTTAGATCAAATAATTTCTATGATAATCGTAAAATTATCCTGATTATGAACTCAAAAATAGTGCATGATGAAAAAAAAATCACGTACCTACGTCCCTAATATAGAAAAAAAAATGGTATAAGTATAGTGTTCATAACAACATACTGCTATAAAATATTTTCTGATATAATACATACAATCACACTAAGTGAAAAGGCAAAGAATACTAAGTCCATACGGTAATGTCTGAGGTTTTGATATCTATATCAATGAGGTCTTAAAATAATGTTGGCTTTTACGTATAACAATACATTGCGGCCCGACAAAGGAGATTTTATGGCGGTGCTAGACCCCACTGCTATTAAACCTCCTTTACCTAATGCATAATTGCTAGGATTTTTACGCCATAATTTAGATAATTAATTCAATAAGAACTGTTTCTGTTTGTTAAAAGTTTTATTCTGGTCTGTCTGACAACAGTGGTCGAGTGATACTGAGCAACGAAAATTATGAACAATTTCATAACAGCAAAATCAAGAAAAGCTTCGACAAATTTTACCAAGTTTTTATGGATTGAAAAATAAATAGATACTTACTCGTAATATTCTATGAGTTTAGATAAAGTAATGATAATATTAATTGAACCTTGGTCCTGATCACTTATCGAGTCTTCAGTATGAATTTGGCTATATAAACGAAAGTCACCTTATATACTAGTAATAAAGTGGTAAAAAACTCGTGTCTGTACGTTAAATACATTTTAATTTTTTTTAATGATATTATGTATTAATTAGTATTCTACTGAAGCCAAGACTACCATTTTTAGAATTTTTGTATGTCTGTATGTACGTATGTTCAGTTTTACTCGAGAACCACTAAACGGATTTGGATGCGTTTTTTTTTTATTATCATCGTAGTGACCCTGGTAAACATAAAGTCTATAAGGGGTGTTCATAAAATTGCGATCAAGCCAAAAACGGCGCAGAGATAATTAAATATATCTGAGCGTGCAGAGATAGCCCAGTCGGTAAGACGTTAGACTCAGTCTTCTCCCGCGGGTTCAAATCCGAGTGTGAACTAATGAGTTTTTTCATATTTATATGCATAGTATTTGTTCTTGCCACTTGTTAATATCTGGTATTATTTTTGTTTCAGCATGGACCTGTGCGTACAAGGAAAACGGGAGATGCGAGCTCCAAAACTCACAGTTTTCTTTTGCCGTCGGAGTGTGTAGCGCCATTTTAGTTTTAATATCCGCCATCTTGAATATAACCTCAAACTGTATAATGGGGAGAAAAATGCGGACATAAATTATGTGAGCTTGTTTTACAGATGTATAAGTCAAAATGTATTTAATATTGGTAAATTGTTAATATTTTGATACAATATCTGAGATTGTTTGGTGACTATATTGTGAATTTTACAAATTATGTTTAAATAATTAAGCAACTGTTGTAAAAAGTAACTTAAATGTGTAAGAAACTTGAGATTTTTAAATAATTTTTACTATTTGTTAATTAATTTGATTGATGTTACATAATGTTAATGAAATTATGTATATAATGTCATCGAAACATCGTAAAATTGGCAATATTTTGAATTGGTAATCTAGTTAGTAAAGACTATAAGTCAAAAGTATGTAGGTGCGACGACGAACGAAGCGAGGAGAAGTATGTTAAGGAGGTCACAGAGAACCTCGGTGCAAAATGCACATCATAACATTGTTTTCCTTACTTTTTAATAAAAAGTATGGAATAAATACGTTTTTATGTGTATTCGCGAAAATTGCTTTGTAATAATTATGTTTTAATAAGAAAGTTATGTAATTTTATGCATTATATTTTGATTTTACTACATTACAAAATTGTAAACATGCTTTAAAGTTTGTTAATGTAATGCAATCAAAACTCTTTGCATAAAATGACGTAATTTTCTTGTTAAAACATGATTATTATAAAGCATTTTCGCAATACACAGAAAACACATATATATATTGAATACTTTTCATTCAAAAGTAAGGAAAACAATATTAAGATGTGCATTTTGCACCGAGATCCTGTGTTACCCCCTTAAGTTGCTTGTTATCCTAAATTCTAGAGCCGAGCGAAGCGGAGTGGAGTGAGGCTACCTCTGTACTTACTTTTAAAAGAATTCAACAATATAGTATAGACGGCAGGGCCTACCGCAAAATTACAATATAGACTTGAATTTTATCAAAAATACACACATTTTAGTAATAGTTATAGAAAATAAAAGTATCATATTTGTATGAATGCTAAAAAAATGGTAAAATAAAACTGGTGCACAGTACATGATGAACAGTTATTGTTATTATTTATTAATTAAATAATAAAATAAGAACTTTAGTACTGGGCACAATATGTTTATGATTGTGTAGTGTATTAATGTGTACTCGAAAAATAGTTTACTGTACGATTATTTTTAAAATAGCACAGAGCACAATGTTTGCTCAACTCATTGACGAAACTAGAGTTTTATTTTCTACTATTTGTTAATCAATTTAATGGAGGTACTTAGTGTAAAAATAAATTAATATAATGTAAGTATATTTCAAGGGTAATGCTCGAGGAATTATAATATTACAACCAGAGCGTTGAGTAGACCTAGGTGAATTTCCGGACTTTACCCAAAAGCTTGGTTAATTCTAAATTTTCCCAGGTATACTTAGTTTTACCCATTTTTGGAACCTTAATCGTTAAACTAATTTTACAAAACTACGAGATAAACTTGTTTTAATCTAATTTATAATTTATACTTGCGATTGTCGGCACTTGGTGAAACTTGGAAAACATCACAATTAAATTCACTTGTACTTGTTTCACTGCTTTTTAATTTTGAGGTTTACGCGTTAATCCCGACCTGTTTCGGTTAATACACCATTCTCAAGGGATACAGAAATTCAGGAAATTAAACAAACATTACGGCGAGCCGTTAAAAAGCAGTGAAACAAGTACAAGTAAATTTAATTGTGATGTTGTATTAATCTATCTTGTTAAAAAAAAAAACATTTAAATAATGTTCATGAGAATGTAACTTTTTTTCAACACACTTGCTTATAAAGTGGCCATTATTGCAGTGTTCTTAGGGTCATAATGCAGCTAATTAAACACGCGTACTTTTTACCTTACATTATCGCACTAGTGTTTTTTACATTACCTACAATTTTTTTTAAATCTTAGCAATGGGTTTTGATGGATTGATAAATAGTAAAGTTTTTGCAAATAAGTAAACTGTCTCAGTTAAAATATAATAAATAATCATTAAATTTTATCAAATTATTTGTTTTTATGAACAAGTTTGACTCAATTTTTTGTTGTAAATACAAAAAATATTCAGTTTGTTAATATTTAATATTCGGCTTTTTGGCAATATTTGACTTTTTGGCGGATGCGTCAGTGCCTCTATTTCCATCTGCGCGCGCATAGACAAAATCTCCACCCCATTTTTCAAAGAAAATTCTTAATTCATAGCTGTGGTTTCGATTATGTGGAAAAATAAGCAGTGAAATTTCATTATTTTTCCTCGCAGGTGTGTTGAAAAACGTAGTATGAAACGCGTGAGCATTAGACATTCGGCTCGGCCTGCAATCCCGCCTCGACTGTAATGTCCAACGCAGCTCACTTGTATCATAATCTTGTTAAAAAACAGATTTAAATAATGTCCATGAGGATGTTATTGAAAAAAAAAAACTAATTTTTAGGAATGCTAAATAATATGGCTAAATAATTCCAGTACAAAATACATTATGAATTGAGTAAATAATAAAATAAGAACTTGATTAAATATATATTATACTCTTCTAAGCTTTAATTTTTATTATTTTTGTTTGGGATACTTGTTAATCCGTCCATCCATCCATTAGCTTGTTTCGTCCACTGCTGGACATAGGCCTTTCCAGGATTTCGCCACTCTTGGCGGTCCTCCAGGAAGAAATGCCCATACTCACACACGCTGGGCAGGCGGGTTGGTGAGCGCGGTGCCGAAATCCTTGCACCAGTGACGCCGCTGCCAGTCACCAGTCTGTTATATAAGGCTCGGCAATTAGGGATGGATTTACCGCCATCCATCGGTCCCAGGCAATGGTGGGCCGCCTGGTTTTGCCTGAGAGCTGTTCTCTTACTCTCCCCCGAATAACTTCGGGAGGATTTCCGGGTAAGATGGTGGTACCTCCACAGTCGAGCCCGGCATCAGCCATTGTTAATAATTATTAAAAACAATAAAATATATTTTTAACTTGATATATGTCGGCGCACGGTATGGGGCCGTCATCAGTGTAGAGTGTTCTGACAATTATATAAATACATGAAAAAGTAAAAGTGACACCTGTTAACTACAAATATCCAATATTTACTATCATCCTCTCTCAGACCAAATAAAAACTCAAGACGGAGCGCTGTCAACATTGACGTGGAGCCAGTTTCGTAAACATGTGTGCACTTAGTGAGTGTTGCCGCCAAGTAAAAACTGAGACAGATTGCGCATGTGTGAGTTTCAAGCCGTGTACGAACACGAGACTGTCTCACTTTTGGCCTGCTTCACCCGTTAGATAGAGTAAACTACGTCTTTACTTTTTATTTGGTCTTATATATTGGATGTCTGTGCTGTTAACCAATTTATTGGAAGTGTTTTGAATGAGTTGCTAGACTGCCCGCGGCTCCGCCCCCGTTTATTCAATCTTTGTTGCATTATTTTATGAACATCCCTTATAGCCTATGTATTGACCGGGGTTACTACGGTAATAATAAAAAAAACATATCCGTTGAGTGGTTCTCGAGTTAAAACGGAACGTAATATAATACAGAGAGGCAAAAAATCTAAAAATTGATGTTTTGCCTCTGTACACGACTTTCTTACTACCTACTTTATTATTAGTATATTAAAGCCGATTTTGAAGGCTTTAGTTTTAGTTTGACATACATAAAATTAAACTTAAGTATGGTTAAAACGAGGAGCCATTTTCAAGTCACCATTTTATAAATGTCAAACAAAAGTTTTAGTTTCACAGCCATAATTCACCCAACTTAGTGATTATAACTTGTTTTGGTAATTCCAATGCACATCTTAGAGCTGTCATTTGTTTGAATTTAAAAAAAAATAGTTTGGATTCAGGAGGGTTTATAAGACTTGCTAATTTTGGTTGGTGTGCCTTTCAGAATAGCAAAATATAGTGCTTTCACTTGAAATTACGTTTTTAGTAAGTTTCTTAGATTAAAATTAAAACCTTCAAAATCGGCTTTATTATCAACTTAAATTAATATATTGCCAAAACCAATGCTTGCACGAGAATGTTTCTTTGGAAGAGTTGTTCAGTGTGATCATTTATTGTTCTGGACGTGAGGAGCTCCGAACCGGGATTCGAACGCGGGACCTCTCGCTTACCAGGCGATTGCCCTACCAACTGACCTATCCAGTTCTCAACGCAACCCGCGAATTTACCCAATGTGCTTGCTTTCGCATACTGCAACGATATTTTATAGATAGGTATAGTAAGACACTTGGCGTCTAGAGGGCGCTAGTGTATTCAAGACAACTAGTCTGGCTATTATGCCCAAATTATGCCCTATTGCGTCACCTATTACAGCATCGAGCAGTGAAGAATTACGAGGGAGCACAGCTATATAACAAATTACCAAGACATTAAAAATATGAAATCAATGTTAACATTTAAAAAAATCCTTAAAGCTCATATTTTTAAAAATGTTACCACTCTTACAGAATACCAATTGTACCATTCGCTACAGTTATTCAACCGGTTTCTTCGATTTTAGTTTTTCTTTATCTTTGATTCTTTTACAGAATTTTCAAAATTTAAAGTTTCGAAGATCTTGTCATGGTTTTTGTTTGTTTTTCTCATTTTGAAGAGTATTGTCGTCGAGTCCACAAGACTAAATAAACTAAATAAATTTCTGAATTTTAATTGGATTCGTAATACAGGATACATTTGCTTTGAAGTATATTTTCAAGCCTTTTCTCTTCTCCTGGTAAGTTTTCTGTACTTTTGGTTTCATTCTCCGAAAATCACTTTTGTATCATTTAATTTCAAAATAACACCATCCTCCTGGTATCTTGTGTGGATGCACAACACGAACTCATTTCCACGACATCTGGAAGACAATCCTGTCGCATAGCAGAGTCTGGCTGCAGTTCACGGCGTGGTGAGGATTGGCTAGCTACGAGCGAGCGTTTTGGGGACCACCCCATACCAGAAGGCCTGCCGAATCGACCCCAGGAAGGAACCAGGTTCTTGGTAGCTTAGTAATGATCTTATTCTGTTTAGGTAATTTTCTTTCCTTATGTAAGGCTGAATAACGACAGCTCTTAAAACTTTCACTCATTAAGATATATTTTCTCTCGCCTAAGATTTATTAATATTTCCGCGATATTTCTTGGGATCCCAAAAAAATAGATTAACTTTTAATTTCAAATTTATAATAAAATAAGCTTAAAGCGTCGTTTTAGCTATATTAGAAAATTGTAAACCTTAAAAAAGGTGATTTACTAAATTAAGTTTTATTGTAAAATTTTTGGGGCTCGACGATATACTTTTCTACAATTTTGTTTTTATACCTTTTTTTCTTTTTCTTTTCGCTGTTTAAGCTTTTATTGATATTTAAATTATACTTTTAACCAGGTTTTTCAGCATTTTTTTTTCGTAAAGTGTTTCGCTACACAATGTGCCAGCTACATTTATTTTGTTATTAATATTATATTTATGAACTAACAAACATCAAAATTAAACATTGTATTTTGGAACAACTTGCATGCAAATCTATGTAAATATATTTTAAGGACTAACAATGAATACGTAAGAAAATTTATTTCTCATTTTAAGTGAACAAATGTATATTTTGTTCAGAGAATAAACATTTAAACCTAAAACCTATGACGCTATCGCGTAATTCTCGTTTCTTTTTATAGGTCAGTAGTTACTACAACAAACTTAAAATATTTTTTTATAACCAGTCTTCGTTTATTTTGACCATGGTTATTTAAATTTGAACATAAAACTTTGTCAAAAATAAATGTCTCTGTTAGTAGAAATTTTTTATTTCTTCATTTTGAGACAATAATAACAAAATATTGGTTTTTAGAAATATATTTCGGCCCACTCTGGAGCCGGCATCAGTCGAATCAAAAGAAAGAAGAAATAAAAAGCTTTATATAGCCAATAATATATATATTTTAATTTAATATTAGTAGAAATGTAACTTTATGGCTAGTTTTTTGACACTGACATCAACGTCAATATAAAATTTTCATTAAGTACATTAAAATAAACTTTCTTTTATAATTTGTTATAAGCGGTTAATTTTCTGTAGCCGTTACTTTTTTGTAAGGCTCTGGTGACTCAAAGTAAACCCAAATTCCAAAGCGGTTAAATTTCTGTGAACATTGTTTTTTTGGTATGACGTCATTTCGGTGAATTAAGGTATCGTAATTTATGGGTTATTCAATCCTTGCCTACCGGTGCGCGGTGGTAAGCCGAAAAATGCTGCAAATGTTTAAAGCATGACACAAAAAGAAACTAATATTATTATAGCGATATAGGTTTAATCTCCCAGCTCTTTGTTTTATTTGAACCGCGTTGGGGGGGTCACGTGCCTCTGTGCCCCCCCCCCACCCTCTGGGTCCGCCCTTGAGTTAGTGTAGCAACCCGGGTACAGTCTGTCAAAAAAGAGTTTAAATGAATATTGAAGGAACTATTTTTCTTTCGCCTGGTTTCACCATACAAACACGTACAAAGTCTGTTAAATCGAGTTTACCGCTTTGTTATTTCATAAATATATTAGGTACCTAAATCTAAATTATTTTATTTTATTTTATTTATTCTTAGGGAAACAAACAGTTTATAAACAAATTATAGTAACTTAAAACTAGAAAAAATTGGTAGCAATAAAGTTTCCACTGACAGTAATACATATTGTTGACTTACATTGATAGATAATACAATTTGAAAAATATGACAAATTTCTCAAGTAATGCCGAGACCAGAAGGCAGATTTTTTTAAATATGTATATATGTGCATTAAATAACAAAAACAAAAAAAAATAATAACAAAAATACTATAAATGATAAACAATTTGTGAGGACTTAATAAATACATTCCAGATGATACATGATAAAGGTATTTTCATTTGTGATCTTGCCTTATCATAATTTAAAAGTTGTTTAAAGCTAGAAAGTGAGAGATGGAAAATATCTACTTCTTCACTGTATACATCATTATTAATTTCATTACATATACTTGCCCAAGGTTTTAGGTATAGGTAAATGAATTTTTTGCATAATTAGTGCGGCTAAGAGGTTTACTAAATAGCTTTCTACGAGTTTGCCGTATTCTCTGATTGGAACAGAGAAGAGAGATCTGCGCGATATTATACTAGGTACTTGAACGTTTAAAGTTCAATATTCATTTCAACACTTTTTTAACAGACATAAAGGCAACACAACCCAGTGTGAGTATTTGAACGACTATCTGGGACTTTCCTTCTCAAAGAGCGTTTTGATTATGCAAATTTGAAAATTTATCCTTGAAACATGTTCATTCAAGGCCTTGGCCGCGTTCAGTTTGATCGCCCGCTCATCACTGACAGCAGGATAGCATATACAAAATCAACGCGTGCAAAAGGGATGCTATCAAACTGAACTCAGCCCTTGACAAAAACTACGTAAATAAATTATATACTTAGAAAAAAGTTGTATTACGTTTCGTTTCATCGATGAGCATCTGACGTTTGAAATTTAATCAGTGTTGCCAGATCGTCCTAAAAGGGACGATTTTCGTCCTTCTTAGCAATGAACCATCCTTTTTTTGTCCTTTATCTTATCATCCACCGTTCCTTTTTTGTACTATCCAGAATTTTCATGTATTAAGCATATTTATTTCGTTGGTAAGTAATTTGTTGTGCATAAATTACATTTTAGTCTTCAAAGGCGAACTATTAAAAGAAATGCTTTATTATTGTTTTTAAATTAGCTAATACTTTAATTTTAACTTTTAATTCAGGCAAATTTGAAAAGCCGTTCCTTTTCTTCTAAAATGATAAAATCGATGGCCCGTCGTCGGTCGTGTCGTCCGGAATTTCAAGTGCATACTGTACTGGTAGCACTGCAATGCAATTGACAATCAGGTGTAGGGATGTTCCGATACCACCTAAGTATCGATACCTACACAAATGAGTAGTACTCAAATCGTCTTATGATACTACTTATTGGAGTATCTGAAAGGTATCGATACTTAATAACATCGATACATTTTTTCAACTTTTTATAGGAATGAGGTAAACTTAAATTAAATAAATTATTAATTTTATACACATAGTCAAATAAAACACATAAACACGGTTAATCTACAGGTTAAAAAAATAAATCAGCTTATAGAAAGTTTCCAAAAAAAGAGTAATTACTGATATTTACGAGATAGATAAGTTATTTATCACCTAAAAAGCACACACTACACGTGCTCAAACTGAGCAGTTTTTTGCAATGGTGGATGGGATGGTGCATTCGATCGAATTGACGCTAGATTTATCATTATACAATTTTTATACAATTTTCCACGCGTGTGACAGAGATGGAATAAGAACCCGTGTTGCGACACCTATTTAGATTAGTTCGGTAATTATTCGGGAGTACTCGGGAGCGTCGTGCAGGTGTCGACTCGACGCACTTAGGATCATTCAGAATTTAGTCGCTTGCGCGATTCGATTCGATTCAATTACTTATTTTCCGATACCAAGTAAGTATCGAAAGAAGGGATTCGATACCAAAAGTACTTGGTATCGAAACAAAAGTATCGAGTACTTACTCGTATTTACTTGTATCGGAATATCCTTAATCAGCAGCGCTGCCAATTGGCGGGTAATTACACGAATTGCGGGTAATTTGACGATAAATTGAGAAGGCGGGTAATTTGGCAGGTATTTGTTGTCTTGAGGGTAAAAGCGGGTATTTTGTAATGTAGACAATTTTAATTTTAAAAAATGTTGGCTGTTTGGAAGTTAAGTCAATGCCGGTATTTCTAGAATATGAAACAATTTATAGTGTCTATAGTGAGGGATTCACCTCCTAAATGCATACGCTATTACCGCATTGAATGTATTGAAGGTCTGTTAGCTATTGGTTATTTTATTTTTCTCCATTACGCGTCGTACTGCTAAAACCCATTGCTCTGATTACGAGAAAGTCTATAAAACAAACGTCTGTTTTATAGGTTGAGCTAATCACCTTGGCGAGTGAGTGTTTTGTTCGATTTTAAATCATAAAAATGATGAAAAGTGGTTAAAAAGAACGAAAAAAAGTGATTGTGACATTTCAACCTAATGCTGAATGCTAAAAACAAAACTGTGGTAGGTAAATAAGTTAGCTTAGGCAAAACTTTTAAATATTTCATTAAGTTTCAAAATTATATGTGTCGATTAGATACAAAAAATTGATTTTATTTTAAGGCCAAAAAAAATACCCTCTGCGGGTATTTTGTGTTTGAAGGCGGGTAAAAGCGAGTATTTTTGTGACTCGTTGCGGGAAATCTGACGATTCAAGTCTGGCAGCCCTGCTAATCAGGTGATAGAGACGAGATTTCGTTCAAGTCCGATCTATGTACATAATAGTTCTAATTTTATTAATATAAATCTGATAAGCCGTATTATTCCTCTTCAAAATAACAACTGAAACTGCGTAAAGTAATGGCAGATATGGGAGACGGCGATAAGAAGGTATTTTCAGTTATCTATTTACGAGTATGCTCTGTCGAAGTTATTTACAATAATTGCCCGGATAACCGAGTTGTATTATCAATGTATGACCTTGTATAACCTTAGAGGTCACAGAAAAAGAGCATAATTACCTAACTGGCGCTCAGAAGAGATGTATTCGCCGCAAACACGTTTATTTTGCGAATAAACACGTAAAACGTGCCACCATGGACACAGGTTATGTTGGTATGCTCATTTTATATGGATCTCCTGATAAAACTAGCTAATGCTTTGTCTATCTGATAAGAAACAGATAAAAAGCTATATTATATATGCGAGTTAAACCTGACCGAGAAATCAATTCCACTGAGGCAGAGCATAGCAGACTAGTTTCTGATATTGGTTCTTGTGGGGTTTGTCATTTAGTTTTCATTCACATTGGTGGATCCAAAAAAAAATATTGGGGGGCAGAGGGTAGGTTTAATTATGCTTTTTCAGGAAATCATAGTATATTGTTTACTATATAAATACGTGTAGATAAGTAAATAATACTGTTATACAAACTAAGTAGATATTGCCATAATAGAGAAGTATAAAAGAAATTTTTGAGTCTTATAACATATATTTCCACCCCTGGATCTGCTATTGTTGGTGCATCTGCACATACCTTGCCTTAACAAATGTAATTGAATAAGGATTTTAACAAGTTACCCTCAATTTGTTTTAAAGCCAAAGTATAACCTTCAAAGTTATCATTAAAGAGCCGATTTCAGGAAAGACAGTTTGTGCTTACTAGTAAACACTCTTATGCATGTGTGTTGTATCTGTCAATGTCTGTTTTCTACGTCTCGATGTCTCAAGTACAAAAAGGATAACAGTATTGACTGCTGAAAATATTATTAAGTAGGTAATTTGTTATCTTTATTTAAAAAAGTTCTAGAGTAACTTGTTTATATATGACACTGAGTTTTAATACAAAGAATATTGTAATATTACAAACAAAATAACTTGAATTATTAAAAAACATTCTTTTTATTGATGTCTATTATATGTACATCTTCCATAAAATATGTAAGTATTGTATAAAATTTCAAAATGCATGCTCAAGCTCCAAATTGTATTATTTTTCAATTGTTATGAAAAAGTTGATAACTGACTAGATTAGTTATATCCAAGACAACTCAGATAATGCTGTCTTTATGCATATGATAGCCAGTATAATATGTAATATAATACTAGCTGGACATCTGAAAGACAAAGTAAGTTTCATACAGCTTATCAAATGGGACTTTCTCCAAATCATCTCTTCGATTTGATTTCAAGTATATTTATATAAAATATTTTCAAAAGCTTGTCTTTTCATCTAAAAATATAAACCCAAAAATTATTATCATGCAAGGTAGCACTTCTAAACTTCTCAAAGATGTTTATCGAAGTTAAACACCAGCCAAAATGTTAAAAAAATGTACTCAATGAATTTTAGGAATGCTTGACTATGCAATAAATAATATTCCAACATGACAATGCTACAATTATTTATTATATATTATTTAATGCTTTGAGTATAACCCAAACATTCAGAGCTACTGCTTTACACTAGCCTCTGGTAGGTACATATGTATGAATAAGTGTTGTTTGCACAATGCTCTTGCACAGACTTGACAATCTATGCCTTTGTTGTATGTATTACTTCTCTTCTAATTATCAAAAGAATATAACAATCAGCTCCAATGAGTCTGTACTTATAGTATAGATGCATCTTTCCCTTCTGCATTGCTCTCTTTTTAACTACCTACATTAAAAACAAAATAGCATTGTTTTGATTTTTTTAGAGATTGATTGCATAAAACTATCTTTAAGTAATGATTACATTACTGGCATAAAATATCTTGGTGATAGTGACTATACAGGTTGATTTTTAATCGAATTGAATTGCTTATGAAGTAATACAAACTTTGAAGTACTACTACGAAGTACGTAAACAATTAAATTAAACATCATTATGTATAGTCACTGCCTTGGTATTTTATACCAGATTCATGATGAACTAATACAACCTAAGTTTAAAATTTCGTTTCATTTATTTATTGTAGATATGGCGCTGCATTCGATTCTCAGTGTATTATTATGTATGTAGTTTCAGTTTTCGCCGTTTTAAATTATTTTCATTGATTCGTTAGGATAACAATAAATTGTTTTTGCAAGTAACATTTTCTAATAATTTTTCTAATTATTTAAATTAATAATTTTAATTGTTTTCTCATCTTAAATGTGTCCCACAAATGTTTATATTAATACACCCTTAAATTATAAGGGTTACGTTTTAAATCACCTTGTATAGCTAGTAATTTATGGCGGTAGTGACAGCAACAGAGTAGAGAGTAAATTGATGAGGGAATGTTTTATGTATGGACTCAATGGAGCTGTAGTGTATTCTCAAGTTATTCTTCTTCTAACTGGGATATAAAGTTCAGGCCAAAGAAGGCAGGCATGAAGTCAGCTGGCACGTGCTCAGTATGCCCTTCCTCATAAATGCTCCAAGAATGCATTGTTATGTTACGAAACCATCTACTCGTAACTTCGCTCCTGCCTTCATGATTGGCCCGAAATCTTTCTGAACTGTATTGTTTTCTTTTCTATAATTTTGGATCTATCCGCAATCCTCCAAATTTTTACTACAAACGGCACCAAACTTAATGGCGCCTTTAAGATTGGCGCGAAAAATACTATGCCGTTCATAGAAGTACAAAAAAAGTCGGATGTGAGTTTCGCCAACCAAAAACTGAAGCACCCATAGTAATCCTACTCGCGTGTACGCACGAGCCCGGTACGCACACATTCACATCATAGTAAGCCTAATTCTATAATAAATCCACTCACACACTTGTAAATCGCCGCCATTGCTATGCTTCAGTTTTTGCTTAGCGGCGACTCCGTTCCCGTTTTTATTCGTATATGATGTCGTTTAAAACTTTTATTAAAATATAAAATGTTTTTTTGTTGTAAAATGGGATAGATCCGAAATGGTTGCACATAATGTATTGTAGAGTATTGAGTGTGGCTTAAATCTGAACTTATCTATCACTTGCAGCTCGATGATAATCGCCTGAGACCAGCGGTAAGCCAAATTGAAATTTGTCAAAATTGGGTTCACTTTACAGTGCTAACTTAACTTGTGGAAAAATACCAAATTGGAAGCATTTAGTAATTTTTTTTTTAAATTATTTGTATGTCATTAACTTTTTATCTATGCCCTTGCCTACATAACATACTATTTTGATAAGCTACTATATCTACTATAAGATTAATACCCACAGATAGACTGATAAATAGGTCTATATATTTTGTTCTGTTTTCAATGGCTGACAAAGCAATTTTTTGCCTAAATTAAATGATATTTAAAACTGCGACAGAAATAAATTTCTATGTTTTAATGGAGGGGGTAACAGAGGTGTCGGTTCAAAAAGCACATCTTAATATTGTTACGATCCTGCTTTTTACCAACAAATACTGCAACAATCACTCTGAAAGTTGAGGACTAATGCTATGTCAACGCAATGGTGAAAACTCGATTCCATTAAATTTTCTCGATAGAAATAAATTACAAAGTTACCTCCAAACCGGTAGCATTCAATGAATACTTCAAATTAGATCTGAAACTTTGCATAATATAACTGACATTAGTACTTACAAGGGTCATTTCAAAAATAATGCACCCTTTGCCTTTTTTGGTTGTCCCATGTATATATATATTTTTTTCTATTTCCTGGCTATTAGCCACGGAAGTTTCTTATTTCTTACTTAAATAAGAAGTATCTGAGAACCAATTACAATAATTGCATTTTAATGGATTTATCGATTATTGAAAATACTGAAAATGACGGTTTCATACTGTCCCATCGGCGAAATTTGTAACTTCTGACTGCGTTTTAAAACATTTTTCTTCTGCATAAGTTATTATTTTTTGTTGTTAAACAAAATGGTATCTTGTTTTTATGTGTGTTTATTTGCTTTAGCAAGGCAATCATATGCTTAAATCAACCATTAAATTTTACTAAATTTTCAATTTGGTATTTTTTTGCAATAGCGCATGGAATTGGGTGAAGATTTTAATTTGGTTAAAAATAATAACATTTTGAGTTTGTGTCGAAGAGGTTTTAGATATCAATATATTTCATAGCAAGTTATTTATTTGAAATTTATATGTTATTGCTTTTTGTCGTGCATGTTATCTGTACTAATTATAAAGTAGTAAAAAAGTCGTGTACATTTAGCGAAATTTAGCGATTATTTTAAATGAAATGGGTTATTAGTATTTTACTGAGGCCAAAACTACAATTTTTAGAACTTTTGTCTGTTTGTCTGTATGTTCCGTTTTAATTAGAGAACCACTGAACGGATTTGGATGCGGTTTTCTTTATTATCCTCGTTTCATACTGAAGGCTCGGTAGGTGCTCACTATCAAGGTTCGAGGACACTTTTTGTGAAATCTCTTGGCGGTACCCCTGGAAGAAATGCCGTAACGCCGCTGCCCGTCACAAGTAAGGCCCGCCAATTTGGGATCGTTGAACACCCATTGAAGGTTGTTTTGGAAGTTAATTTTTTATCTGTTTTTGGTGAATAGCAACCATAGTTGGCAACCATTTAGAATAGGCCCGCTGGATAATACACGGAAAACATGGTATTTTATTTTTAATTTTGTCAGCTGTTTTTAAAACAGATTCCATCCTTGTTGACAGCGCGTGCCTACATTGTACGCGGCGTACAATTACACTTCTTTTTATTTTGTTTTTTTTTTTCCTTTTTGTGGTCATCTTCAGTATCGACACCGTAATTAGTGAACGACGGAGCCTGATAACAACGAAAAGGACCCCTTGAATGAAGAATTGAGATGAAGTCATGGAACAGTAGTATTCCTTCCAAAATATTGTATTTGAAATAATTATCTTTATTTTCATTAATAAGTAAGGTTTTGGAAGGTTTAATTTTAGTTAAGTGCTGTCAAAACTTATTTTTTCCAACGTAATATAGCTTCTGTTGGTAACACTGAAGAACTATTTTGAAATGGAGAAAATCTAGTTTTGACAGCACTAAAACTAAATTTAAACCCTCTAGAATCTGCTTTATTATCGTAATAAAAATGATGTATAAATTAATAATTTCATTTGATGATAAATGATAAATGATTTTAGGCCAAAAGGGACCCGCTGCGCATACCAACAACTACACATTCTCACTGTCTTTAAAAATATGTATATTTTGAGAGGACGCCGAACGCTATAAATACTGGTAGCGACTTATACTAGCGACACGCAAAGAATCCAGAAAAAAGTGAAAAGAAATAAAAACTGTTAAATATTCAGAGTAAATAATACACGCGAAAAATATAAGCCAGGTTCGATTACCGTGAAACTAAATCTATCATCTTGTTTGTACCTATTACCGGTGTTCAGAAGCTTATATGAAAATAATAGAGAAGTTTTGTCTCTCGACGAATTCAAAAATACGAAAAACGATAATAAGTCGAACGTTTGGGATCGAGACCGCGTCGCAACCACCTACTACATTTACAACTCAAGAACGTTTGAACTGATTTCGATTACCATTAATTTTCATTCATACATACAAGTTCGCATACTGTCCGGCGAATACACTTAACTCGTTGATAAGCTATCTAGTGAACTCGTCGCTTCATACATACTCATATAAAGTATTGTGACAACTAAAATCTACTCAGTTTATCTGTCAGATACCCGCCGCTGTGTACCACGCACTCTTTCGTTTTGCGACGAACAAACACGGCGTTCCCCGCCATCAGTTATTACAAAATCATTGAAAACTTCTGTGCTAGTGATTTTCTTATAGAATAGTGTTGTGAACAGCCGGTTTTTAAGTTTCAATCATGGATATGCTAAGCAAGGTAATAATTAGTTGTGGAGGTAAGTAAATACATTTGTGGAATTAGTAGGTTGGCGTAATTTTATCTCTTCAGCATATTCCGACGGTTTATTTGTTTCCCTTTTATAGAAATAATAGGAATTAATAAAAGCCATTAGTTGGCTTTTTGAATATGTGAATATTTGGTTTCGAGTACTGTAAATACTACCTAGATTTCAATTTCTATTATGTAACATATTGTTTTTACAACATAACTGCTTTCGTGTTATCATTTTATGAGTTTAACTGGCTTTTCAAAGATTATGCGGTTTGATGTTTTTATCATTTTATTAAGACCCGTATGACCTTTTTGACCTTGATAAACCTCTAAAATACGTCTTATTTTATTTTTTACTGATTCTCCTTTAAAAATAATATAATTAATAAAGATTTTTCTTTCATACATCCACGCAATATTTAAGCGAAGCTGCCATCTTTCTAACTAAAAGACTACATGATTTTTATTTATTTTTCCATATACAATCGAACACGTCATATATTTGTGGCCGCCATGCCTCCCAACACACCCAGAAATTCAACACATTTTTGAATTTGATTCGGGTGCCCTTTTACACAACTTAGGTATATCCGAAAATAACAATACATTATTTGCACCAAGCATGGACAATGAACATTCTTAGAATCACTACCTAGCAGTGGCGAAGGGTCCATATAACACGATTCCTATCGGCTTGTTTAGGAAATGGCATCCATACTACATTTGTTTATTCTGTGCTCTTAGCTTTGTCAAACATTTCCATAAATCATACACTTGGCAGACAGGGAGTTGCAAAGTACAAAAAAAAAATGTTTTCCTTGGTTACTTCTCTGAATAAGGCGATTTTTTTGTCCGGCTTCCCTTTTTATAATGTTTAACCCTTCGCCACTGCTGTTTAGTATCTACTCACCCCGCGAACATTTTCCATTTATAAAAAAGCTGAAAATATGAAACTTTTCATTTGTTTCTTACAATTTTCTTTTAAAAAGTAAAAGAATTCTGATACAAACTTTCACTAAGTATATTTATTTTACCTCTCGCCCTGTTATGGAATAAATTAACAAATATTTTTTTTTTAATTTGTGGTATTTTGACTCTAGCTCCAAACTTTTTGACAGAATGCCCTCCCCCTCAAAATAAAATCCCAGATTTGCCTTGGGTCGCCATATGATTAAGTAAACTGTTTTTTGTCTTTCAAAAGTCGAATAGGCTTGTACACAGGGTAAACAAAATATTATTCTATTTAGTTCGTCATTTAGATTATCAAAAAATATTGGACACATATTTTTTCTTTTGTCAATCAAACAAAAAATGACAGAGATAAAGCGCGTCAAAGTTTGGAAGTGGGGGAAAATGACGTCACTTTTAAGTAAAATTGTACCTAGATGTGATGTCACGCGGAACTTCTACGGGCTATATCTTCATAATTTTTTGTTTAATTGAAAAAAGAACTACGGGCTATATCTTCATAATTTTTTGTTTAATTGAAAAAAGAATAAATACGTGTCCAATATTTTCTGACAATCTAACTGACGGACTAATAAAATTTTTTTAGTCATCATGCCTATTATGGCGTAAAAGCAGACTCATTACGCGATCACACGGAATTATACCACTGAATTCCAAAAAAGTGAAATTAAAACAATTACGAAACTCTTTCAACAAAAAGTAAAAAAAACTAGCGAAGCGAAGCGGAGCAAGGAGGAGCGTGTTAGATTTACAAGTCTTAGCATACGATTTTGTAACTGTGATCGTGTAATATGACTGTTTACGCCATAATTCGGTTTTTCACGTAAAAGCAGTTACCACCATCCTGCGACGACATATCTATACCTAATAACTTTAAATGTGCCCCACTGTAAGTACAGTGCGCTTCATTTAGTACAATTATTTAGAGAAGCGCAGGCTATAAATAGGACCGTTCTACCGAGTGCAGTAGTGGTTTCACACTATGTCCTGTGCATTTGATCCCATTAGGTAATACCAGCCTACTGTCACCCGACAGATTATTCTCCAGTCCCTTGTCGATCCCGTCTGCAGGTAATGTCATACGGTGTATGTATATATACGTATAGTCATCTCTCCTCTCGATCCTGTGGGAATTTCATGAAACCCATTCTTAGCTGATATCTACGAGGAACTTTATGAATTTTATGTTCCAACATTATCAGGGGATGCATGCAACTGCCTATATATTACACGATATAATACTTTTTGCATCCTTACAATTATAAGAATAGGAACAAGATAATAACGTTTGGGCATTTACGTCTCGTTAAGTGGTAACCGGTGCAAGGGTTTCGGCACCGCGCTCACCAACCCGCCTGCCCAGGGTGTGTGAGTATGGGCATTTCTTCCAGGAGGACCGCTAATAGTGGCGAAGTCCTGGAAAGGCCTATGTCCAGCATTGGACGAAACAGGCTGATGGATGGATGGGAAGTCGCGTTTTATTATCAAAATAATTGGTATATCTTTATGTGTATTTTTCTCCAAGACCGGGGTGCATGTGCAACCCCTACCGGCGCCCATTAGCCGTTGATAGAGCAGTCAGTCAGGGATTTCTTATTACAGGCTGAAAAAATTCAAGGGCCCTGGAGGGGAACTACCTTACATCCTTTAGTTAGCTCATTTTACTGAAAGGAAACATTCCTTTATTTTTTTAAAGAAACAAAACTGCATTCAAAGATCTTCTAAAATTCATATGTCTCACCCGGGAATCGAACCAACTAAAAATAAAAAAATAAACCCTCGCTATTTTATCATACGAATCGGTAGGATTATTGTTCAGGATAAAAATTGTCCCATAAACATTTGGTCTTTGAAATAAAAAATGTGAAAATTAATATTTATTTTATTTTATCATCAATACGAATACTTGTCTCACACAAGCGAATAAGTTAGTTCCCCTCCAGGGTCCTTGAATTTTTTTCATCCTGTATGTTGTCTAAGGATGGCGAAAACTGCTTATTTTGCGCTTTTTCGTGAAAAACCGAATTATGGCGTAAGCACAGTCTCATTACGCGTTACGCTTCGCTCGGCTCCCCTTTATTTAGATGTAAACCTAACACGCTCCTCGCTCCGCTCGCCGTCGCATCTATTTCTGACCATTTGCTGAAAGACTTTCGTATTTGTTTTAATCTCGCTTTTTGGGGTTCCGTAACGGGACCTTATTACTTACTAAGACTCCGCTGTCCGTCTGTCACCAGGCTGTATCTCATGAACCGTGATAGTTAGACAGTTGAAATTTTCACAGATGATGTCTTTCTGTTTCCTGCAAACAACAAATACTAAAACAGGATAAAATAAAAATTTAAGTGGGGCTCCCATACAATATAAAGACATGATGCCGTTTTTATAGATAATGGCACGGAACCATTCGTGCGCGAGTCCGACTCGCACTTGGCCGGTTTTTGCTCTTTAATAATTTTCCATTTCGAGAAAAAGCTGACTAGTTTTCTATAATTGCGTAATAGGCCTTTACGCCATAATTAGTTTTTTTACGAAAGAGCGCGTTTTTGGAAAAATGTAGTAATGCGATTTTACAGCAATATTATACATAATATATTGCACATTCTATTCATAGCAACTGACACATACGAATTTGATGGGATCGTAACACCGGGATCAAAAGTCAGCTATCACTATTCGTGAAGCGGTTGGTTCCTTTATTGGCACAAATTGATTTGCCCCGCACTACGCTGCGTTATGATAAGAAAACTGATCGTAATTTTTTTTAATACCAACAGCGTGTGTAAAATTTAACACACAAGCTTGCAATTTTCATGCCCGTTTAGTTCTTGTCTTTATTATTCTGTAATAATTAAAAATATCCATCCATCAGCCTGTTCCACTGCTGCTAGGTTTTTCCAAGATTTTGCCACTTTTGGCGGTCCTCCATCCTCCTCATCCAGGCGCCACCCGCAACGTCCTTCCAGCAGGCACGAGGCCGGCCTATGCTACGCTTTGCTGGTCTCCATTCTAACGCCATACTGGCGACACGGCCATCATGACGGCGACAAATTAAAAATACATTAATTAGGCATTTTTTACTTCCTTGTTCTTGAGTATTAAAAGACTCGTAAATAAATATAGTAATAATTTATCACAGTCATCTAATGGCATCCCGGTTAATAATGACAAATTATATGTTGATGGATATTACTTGGTGTTATTAATTTGTTCGGAATTATAGTCTTGGGTTTAGTTTAGGACCATTCTCAACCATACATAACTGTGGTGACTTTTTCTTTTTCTGCCCAGGCAAATTTTATTTACATGGCCACGTTACTTAACAATAATTAGATTTTCACAAAAAAGTTCTGTTAATTTATTAATTACTATTTGGTTGCATTAGGTGCGAGCCACACGGAAGCGGCGCGGCGCGCATCGAGCGCGCGGGCGTCATTCTATTTTCGTACAAACCGCATGGAAATAAAGTCGCAATTTGAGGTATGGTACGGACGCCCGTTCCACGCCCGACACGCCTGAAACATTTTGTACGTTTTGTACGAAATTTGAATGACGCCCGCGCGCCTTATGCGCGCCGCGCCGCTTCTGTGTGGCTTGAATCTTACATTACAACGTTACTGTAAACGCTGTGATAATTTGTAGGAATTGCCATAAACGCATTTACTGCGTATATACTTTTTAAGTTGAGGGGGAGGTAAATAGGGTTCCCATAGTTACTCCATTATCTTCTCTATCTACACCGAGTTTAAAGAAGTTGTTGGTTTGTATGTTGGTCTGTAACTACTGAACCGATTTTGAAATGCCTTTCACTGTTCTAATGGTAAGACTCTTTCCTTGGACATTATATAGTTTCTTCCCTGGAAACAGGTAACCTAGAGATATAGCCATTCGCCGAATGTATCGCGCGGGTAATCTCTAGAACAGTGGTTCCTAACCTTTTATATCTGGTTACCCCTAAGTAAGGAACGTGTCTTTACCCATATGTTAAAATTAATATTAATACCCCAAAAATATGGATAATATCAAATTATATGATAAGAATTAATAAGCTGTTATATAAAAAAACAAAAAAATATATTCTACTACGATATTATTAGGAGCCAAACAAAAATGAATATCGTGGTTTAAGATCCTAATTATTTCTTATAAATTATATCTTAAGTACAACAGCTAGCAATTTTTTTATACTATCCAAACTTAAGTGACCTACTGTTAATTTTAATTCTGCTTACTGTGAATATTTAAATTTATTAGTAAGCATTTTATATAATTTGGAAGTATCTTCCAGCTTTATTACCCCCGTCGAATAGCTCTTTTACCCCTACGGGGGGTAATTACCTCCAGGTTAGGAATCGCTGCTCTAGAATAACATCTCCATGATTGCTGTTTTTTTTTCACTTTTTTCTTTGGGAGTGATTTTAGTACAATCAGTAGATAAACTGTTTTAAAAAGAAACTGTCTTTGTACACGCAGTACATTTTAAGGTCAGAACTGCATAATGATTTCATAATAACTCTGAAAACACAACTTCGTAGGTATACGGAAATCGCTTTATCATCGTTATTAGCAGTTTTGTTACTCAATTCCTATGTAGTGGCCTGAGATACGGAATCTGTGATTTCCGTAATAAGTCTTGGATGAAAATGTGGTTTTAATGGAAGATTATACGCAGGGTTATAATGTAGTATACCTACATACATACATAGGTGATGGGCTGCTTAACAAAACTTTGTTACGTAATTTTATACTACTAAAAAGCTGATTCTAAAGGCTTTAATTTTAGTTTTAGTGCTGTCAAAACTAAATATTCTTCATTCCAAAATAGCCCTAAAACTAAAACTTTCAGAATCGACTTTAATGCCCTCACAGTTGTTTGTTCCACTGGTAATCTTATAAATTTATCAAAAATGTTTTATGGAAAAACCGAAAAGAGTAGATAATTGTTTTCACCAAATGGCGACAATAACAATCGTAACATACGAGTTTTATTAATATTATGTCGTCCGTATTTCTGTTAAAACTAGGTGGGTCGCCTCGCTCCATTCCGCTTCGCTCGGCTCCCATGGTTTTTTATGGATATGGCATAGCCAAGATTAAACACATTATTTTACATCAGGCGAAAACAACCTTTATTACGTTGTATCTTAGTCTACAATCGCACGCTCTTCGTCCTGGCAGTTACGACGACAGAAAGGCCTCGCGTTCGTGAAAAAAACATATTATTTAGATTTCTTTATCTATGTTTGCCGTAAGAACTGCAATTTTAGGTAACTGCAATAGGTATCAATAATACCTATTTTACTATATAAAAACCAAGCGAATCTGTTGAATAATACAGGAGAAATGATTTTTTAAAACATGAAATATCATGAAAACTGAGGTTTACAAATATTTTTATTCTGGATTGAATATTTGATTAATTTAATTTTAATTAGGTAAACGCACTTTACAAAAGATCACTCAACGTCATATATTTTTTTCAATGGATGGACCTTATAGCTACTCCAGAAAACTACAATCGAAAAACAAAACAAAAACCACGCTCTTCCTCGCCCCGCTCTTCGTTACACCTATTTTTTACTTTTGATAATATGCCGAATCGAATCCTATGATTTGCCAATGACTTCTATAAAGTGACTTCTAATTACATAGCCAAATTCACACTGGAGACTCGGTAACTGGTCAGGATCGAGGTTTAATGACCCTTCCTGTGAAAAACGCAAAATAACATTTAGGCTTACTAATACTAATTGACTTTTGAGTTCGTTTTGTATAAGGGCATAAATTTTATTTTGCGTTTTTCACAGGAAATTAAACATATTAAACAATGTCATTAAACCTCGGTCCTGACCAGTTACCGAGTCTCCAGTACTAATTTGGCAGTATTAGAAGTAACCGTGTATATGAAAACAATGGTAACAGTCCAAGGACCTAATTAGAACTTCGACGGTACGGACAAGCACAAATTGGTCTATTAATCGATAGCCTACCTCACATTTGTATAATACCAGTTTCTGAGTGACCGTCAGTTTTGTTCGCACGTTCTTATTTGTTCGACCAATATCCAACGGTCACAGTTTTGCCGTCGCTCGTTGTGGGACAACATTGGTTTTGTTAATCTTCATTTTATTTTTGGATAATTTTTTTTCTCAGTTATTCTAGCCTAGTTTCGTGCTTTTAAGAGTTTTTAGTCCTTGAAAAAGCTTTGGCATGTGCTTGAATTTTAGTGACATTTAGTGATTATAACTAGTAATATATAGTTTAGATATTTATAGTAAATAGGTTTGTTTGTGTGTGAAAAATGCCTTCCGGTGGAGATTATATTGGATCTTTGGTACGTATGTAAATTAAGTTTGCTACGCAATTAAGATTTATATAATATGACGCAGGTAGGGTATCATGCGAAATAACTTCTGTCTCTCGTTCTGCGGCCCCTTAACTGGTGGAAATGGACTTGTATATTGATGATGTTTTACTGACTATACTGAACAAGTTTTCCAAAGAACTCTTGTAATTATTAAAGATATAACAGTGAATATGAAACAAATATTCATATGGCGGCACATTGTAACGATAGGGTCACCTGTCTCCCAGAGGGGTAGGCAAAGACTACAGATTTCCATATGCTACGATCCTGACACACCTCTTTCGCCTCTTCCACAGCCATCAATCTGGTCACACAAGCTCTTCCATTCCGGGTAGTTTTGACTTAGCCATTCTTCAGTATGTCGCCAATTTGATCGACATACGTCCTTCTAGGGCGGCTCGGTCGAGCTCAGTGTTGCCAGATGAGAAAACTGATATTACAGTGTTGAGGGCTCAAAATTACAGTGTTTGGGACCAAATTACAGTAGAATCAAAATAGAATTACAGTGGGTTTTACAGTAGAATTAAAAACATTTTTCTTTGAGGTTCACCTTTTTTTTATTATTATACCGTACAAAATTTATTATTTGTAAATTATTTAATAACTGTCACTATTGTTTAGGCCGATAAAAACTGACTCTTTTTTATATATTCCCGAATCAAACCATTTAATCATTGAATTGGTTGCTTTAAATTTTACGCAATTGTCACTATGACGTAAAATGCTTAGCTAACATATTTCCCCTTATAGTTTTCGTTATTAGTCTAATGTGTTTTTTCGTTTTTATATCATTAATCTGACTACACATCCTTTCGCACTCAGCATTAGAATTTGGAAGAGCGAAGATGTTTATCATGAATTGCCCAATCAAACAGAACTCTTCCAACTACTTTACTTGAAAAGCAACATTTATTTAAGAAACTAAAATATGAATGTAAATATAAATAAGAACTTATAAATTGTAAGAACTACCGTGTCCTAAAATTCATCAGGTCCTGTAATTGCATCAAAGCCCTCTTTTAATTTGGGCAATTTTCAACTAATTTATGTGATTTTTGGCGTTAGAAAAATTACAGTGTTCTCCATACACTGTAATTTTGCTATTACAGTATACAGTAGATCGTGTTAAATTACAGTAGATCTACTGTAATTACAGTGTGTCTGGCAACACTGGTCGCGATTTACCTTCCACTTGTGCAGCATACATTTCTTTCGTCACTCTACTTTCATCCATCCTCTCTATATGTCCAAACGACGTCTGCCATGCTATTTTTACACGACAGACACCAAAAAAGGGAGTATTGTTTTAAGGGTTCATGTGGGGTTTTTTTTTTTAATTCCACCATAACTTCTTAGTGCCTGAACCGATATAAATATATACAAAAAAGTATTAAATAAAAATAAATAATAAAAAATATTAAAAAACCCGGCTGCCGAAATAGAGATTTATTTCGGATTTCAGTGCAGTCGGGGGACTATTACATTGAATACGTGTTGTTTTGTATGTCCCCCAACTGCACTGAAATTCGAAATAAATCTCTATTTCGGCAGCCGGGTTTTTTAATATTTTTTATTATTTATTTTTATTACAAATGTGGAGAGGCAAAGTGCAGTAAATAAGTTATGAAACCTTCAGATCCGCAGCCACCAGCGCACCCCATCTGGCTCTAGAGACTTCAAGGAAGCCACCAAGCGCGATGCTCTCACCCGCCTCGAGGGGGACCTGGAGAAACTCCTGGCTGAAGGGCCGGCCAACAGGAGGACACACGTCGAGAAGGAGTTGCGCGGGTTCAAGAATCTCTTCAGTCGGTTTTTGGCTGAGCGTAAGTGGCTTATGAGCTTTTGTTAAAGGGGGTAACTTTATACCTCGGTACAAAACGCACATCATAATATTGTTTTCCTTACTTTTGAATAAAAAGTATGCAATAAATGTGTTTTAAAGCAACTTGCGGAAATAGTTTATTAATAATAAAGTCTTCACAAAAAATTACGTACTTTAATGGATTACATTTTGTTTGCGTTACATTAACAAACTTAAAAGCGTGTTTACAGCTTACAGCAGCTAAAATGTAACACATAAAATTGAATAATTTCCATGTGATCACCTAACTATTAACAAGCAGTTTGCGCGAATTGCTATAAAACGAATTTATTGCAAACATTTTATATAAAAGTAAGGAAAACAATATCATGTGCATTTTACACAGAGATCCTCCGTTACCACCATAAGGCGAGAGTATCCAGAAAAATCTGTTCTGCTCCAACGCTTTCATTTTTTACATGTTTATCCTGCTCAACGGAAGCGGGCCGCTCAGAAAACTCGCGGTTTCGAGGTGTTTTTATTTATTATTTTCGAATTAGAAGGCTGGGTTTTTAATATGATGGCCGTTTTATATCACATTTTTACGACGTTTATTTTAGTATAAGTTTTATTGTTCAAAACTTAATATAGCTCAAATGAAATGATATTTAGATCGTAGTTTAGACATATCTTTGCGATTTAATCGGATCGAGGTAAATGTAAGCAATCGTTTATCGAACAGCCGAAATATTAAGATTATAAAGTGAAATATCACTTTGTCACTCTATATTGGTTTAAAATTAATTTGAAAATAAAAAAAGTCGGGATATCCCCCCCTTAATGATGAACCGAGTGTGGCCGAGTGGTAAGGCGTTCGCCTGCTAATCCAGACGTCGTGGGTTCAATTCCTGCGCTGTACAATAATTAGTGATCGGTTTACGTGCGTCGGAAGGTACGTTAAGCTGTTGGTGCATTGGGACCGTAGTTTAGCGATAGGGCTCACCATCCGTTTAGGACGTATTAATTGTCGATAAAAAGTGGGTGGACCAGTGCGGACAGTGACTTGCAATTCACAGTTTCCACTTGGGAATACCTCTGACCTACAAACAGTTCAAAAAAAGATGTCTACCGAGTGTTATGTAATTGTTAAGGGGTTGATGATGGGGAGACAGTCTTCGAGTTCCACAGTTATTTATTAAAACACAACATCACAACAGCAGCCGTGTTAGGAGAAGACCATAGACAATACAAATTATTTATAGACACCAAAGTATACTTCACACTTTTGCATGCTTTCATTGGTACTTTATAATGCCAGTCTTACACATCATTATACAAACTTACCATGTTAATGGTATCTTTAAATGAAGATGCATAACCTGACCATACTGGATAGCTTCCCGAAGAAGCATAACCGCGCAACTGAATGAAAATTGAATTCGTTATACAAGTGAAAAGTGGAATTGCTCATACAAAATTCACAGTAGGTTCTTGAAAATTTGTGAAATTTTCTCATTTCTGTAGGTTTTGTTTTTTCGAAAATCTGTTTGGTATGACCAGTACAGTAGATAATTTGATTTCATTTAATTACACCTGCCTATCACCCGTTTTTATAAAATAATACCCTAACTGATTGACTGTCACCCAGTATGGTGGCGTTACGCTTTGTTCCTGATTAACTGGAGCTAAAACGTTGGTTTTTTACCCAAGCATACTATCTTAAAAAGGGAAAAAGTAACTAAAGATTTTGTCAAAACGTCAATATCAAAAATAAATCTTCTCTTTCCAGAGGGTCCGTCAGTCACATGGGAGAAGATCCAGAAACTCCCAGAAGGGGCGGTCATAGACTACAACTCTCTGGAGACGCCGACCACAGACAACATCCACCATTTCCTGGACAAACTAGTCGTGGTGAAACTCAATGGTGGCTTGGGCACGTCTATGGGATGCAAAGGACCTAAGTCAGTAATCCAAGTCAGAAATGAGCTGACATTCCTGGATTTGACCGTACAACAGATTGAGGTAAGCAATGAAACATCTTATATACAGTATTTATTTTCTTCTCTTAGCAACCGGTTTCGTTTAATCATCACCAGGCACTGAGTCTTAGGGTTAAGAAGTAATTTACATACTTAAATACACATACTCACGCCTGTCACCCAGAGGGGTAGGCAGAGACCACAGATTTCCATCTGCCACGATTCTGACACACCTCTTTTGCTTCTACACATATCAATCTGGTCATACAAGCTCTTCTATTCCGGGTATTTTTTACTTTGCCCTTCTTCAATATGTCGCATACTTGATCGGCATACGTCCGACCTAAGAAGTAATTTTGTATTTTTTTTTAACTATTTGGTTTGTTTACATTTTGAAGTGAGTACTTAAACCGGTTAAGTGCGAGCTGGACTCGTGCCCTGATGGTTCCGTAAATGAAATTAAACGTAATAATAAAATTCTATATTGCACAAAAATACAATTATTGTTGTAACAAAAAATACAAACTTATCATTACGTGAAAATATCTGCGTTCAGATTTAGTCCTTTTCTTTGCCAAAACACCTCCCTCTTTACCAATTTTCAAGATTATAGATCTGGAGCACCTCTAACATGGAGGACCATATCGAGCTCGATAGCGCTCGATACAGTGCTCTGTCTCACTCTGTTGAACTCCCTAAAGAGGGACAGATAGTGTATATCGAGCTTGATATGGTCTACCATACTAGGTACCCAAGAAGTACCATATAGGTTTTGTTGTACAGTCAGTGAGTGGGCTTATAAGTATTAAACTACGCTTTAAAAGGCCGTATATTTTTACTGCGTTTAAATCGCAACTTGAGTTTATTACAGCAGTCTGAGGCTATAAACTTTAGTACCTCCTCGATGTAATTTAAACTTGATACTTACCTTAAACCATTTCTGAGAAGAAGGGCCTCGACAGACGGACAGACTTCGGAAAGTAATTTATGCTGCGAATTCAATTTGTGCCTGAAGTACGTCGTCAGGGCTTACCATCCATCCATCCATCCATCAGCCCGTGTTCATCCACTGCTGGACATGGGCCTTTCCAATATTTCGCCACTCATGTCGGTCCTCCGTCCTCCTCATCCAGCCGTCACCCACAACTTCCTTCAGATCGTCGGTCCAGCGGGCACGAGGTCGGCCTGCGCTACGCTTTGCTGTACCTGGTCTTCATTCTAACGCCTTTAGGGCTCATCTCTAATTAAATGAAATCATTATTATGTAATATAGGTACATAATATACACTTGTCACACACTAAATCTTAATGTAAAGAACATAGAATGTAACTTACTGTAATACAAAAGTTAGGGCTTACTTGAATTTTATAAAATAACTTCACTTGCATAAATACAAAATATAGTTGTACTTAATTAATGTATGTATTACAATAAATACAATAAAGTTGACATATAAATAAATACAGACGTTAAATAAATAAATGTTATGCATAACTCCGCCCAGACGAATAGATTTGCTAGGAAGAAGGGCAAGAAACTTAGCAAGTTCTTTCTTTCTAAATACTTTATTGCACAAAACAAAAGTTACATGTACAACAGGCGGACTTAATGGTAAAAGCATTTTCTCCCAGTCAACCCGACAGAAAGTACAAGAAATGAACAGAGGCAGGCGTGCAGAAAGGCTTTAAGACATAAAAAAAATAAGTGAGAAAAAAAAAGACATGAATGTACTAATAAATAAAATAGATAAGTAGATTTGTAGGTAAATACTAAATACATAAATTAATAAAAATACATAAATATATTTTAACCAAATAACGATAATTACTACATAAATACGAAAATAAGTTCATTCTTTTTAATATTAATTTTTACTTTTTTTAATGTTTGTGTTACAAAAACAAGACCAATGCTCACTGGGTCATTACAATCGTCAGTCAAAAGTAGGTGTGCAGAGTGTGGACTGTGACAACGTAGTCCACACTCGACAACACCTCTGTCACCCCCTCGGGGATTCATGCCGTTCGTACATAGACAAATTAATATTGTAGACTCGGTAAATGGTCAGTACCAAGTTTCAAGTACCTTTCTGTGAAATACGCAAAAAAATAAGACTTCCTATACTAATTGAGTTGAGGTTATTCTTGAACAAGTATATAGGCACAAAAATGATTTTTCGTATTTCGCAAACAGGGTCATTAAACTTTGGCCTTGACCGCTAATTGAGACTCCACTATCAATTTGGCTGCACAAGAGTAACAAACACACACACACACAAACTTTCGCATTTATAATATTAGTGTGATATTATATCAAACCCTTTTATTCCAGCACCTGAACAAAACGTACAAGTGCAACGTGCCCCTCGTGCTGATGAACTCGTTCAACACGGACGAGGACACACAGAAGGTGATCCGCAAGTACAAGGGTCTCAAGCTGGAGATCCACACCTTCAACCAGTCCTGCCATCCTCGCATCAACCGGGAGTCGCTGCTGCCTGTCGCCAAGGGGCCCGATGTCCAGTGTGACATTGAAGCGTAAGTCACTGATTTCCATCCATCCATCCATCAGTCTGTCATCATCCACTGCTTGATATAGACCTTTCCAATATTACGCCACTCTTGGCTTGGCTCTTGGCGTCCTTTAGGTCGTCGGTCCAGCGGGCACGAGGTCGGCCTACGCTATGCTTTGCTGTACGTGGTCTCCAATCTCCATTCTAAAGCCTATTCTAACGGCCCAACGACTGTCACGTCGGCGACAGATATGGCGTCCACTGCCACTTCAACTTACTGATTCGGCAGGCTATGTCGGTCACTTTCGATCTCCAACGGATGTCCTAGTTTCCTTGAGATATCCAAAGCATAGCCCGCTCCATAGCTCGCTGAGTGACCTTAAATCGGTGGATCAAGCCCTTTGTAAGAGACCACGTCTCAGCGCCATACGTCATCACAGGGAGGACACACTGGTTGAACATCTTAGCCTTGACAACGTAAATATGTGACGCAACTTTCCGAATGCTGCCCAACCCAAGCATATTCTTCTGTCAACTTCGGCGTCGAAGTTGTTTTTATCCAGCTATGTAACTTGACCCAGATAAACATATTTTTGAACAACTTCGATGCTGACATTGTCGACGGTTTTCGTGAGACAGCTGTTTACGCGTATTGTTCTAAAATAGACCTTCCTCTTGCGAAATAGAATCCTTAAGTTACAGTTTATTTTTTTTCGTTTAAATATATTTTGTATAATTTTTTTATTATTGTTTGTATGGAAGGACCTAGCCTCCATAACACAGACAATTCTAAGGTCGAGGTTGTTGTTACGTTTCTGTGTATCCAATATTTTCTGTGACAATAATATTTTTCATTTTCTCACTATGATCTCCATCTCTTGCAGATGGTACCCGCCAGGCCACGGTGACTTCTACGAGTCATTCTACAACTCTGGTCTACTGGAGAAGTTCATCAAAGAAGGTCGCACTTACTGCTTCATCAGCAACATCGACAACCTGGGCGCCACCGTCGACCTAAACATCCTCAACCTCCTTCTCAACCCTGACCCCAACAAGCCTGTCAACGAGTTCGTCATGGAGGTCACGGACAAAACCAGGGCCGACGTCAAAGGAGGCACTCTAATCCAGTACGAAGACAAGCTGAGACTCCTGGAGATCGCACAAGTCCCAAAAGAACACATTGATGACTTCAAATCAGTTTCCCAATTCAAGTTCTTCAATACCAATAACTTGTGGGCTAAACTCGACGCCATCCAACGAGTCGTCGACCGAGGGTCTTTGAACATGGAGATCATTGTGAACAACAAGCATCTGGCTGATGGTATCAACGTGATTCAACTGGAAACCGCTGTGGGGGCAGCGATGAAGTGTTTCGAAGGTGGAATCGGCGTCAATGTCCCTAGAAGCCGTTTCTTGCCCGTGAAAAAGACTTCGGATTTACTGCTGGTGATGTCCAATTTGTACAGCCTGTCTCATGGGTCCCTAGTGATGTCTGACCAGAGGATGTTCCCCAGTACCCCGTTAGTCAAGTTGGGGGACAACCACTTCGCTAAAGTGAAGGAGTTCTTGAACAGATTCCTGACGATCCCTGACTTGATCGAGTTGGATCATCTGACGGTGTCTGGTGACGTCACGTTTGGGCGGGGGGTGTCTTTGAAGGTGAGTTTGAATTAATTTATTCAAGTTCAATAAAAAAAGGTAAAAATGGCGGCTACCGAAAGAAATTATAAAGTTTTACTGTTTTATTGGTAAAGGACCATTGGCAAATTTGTATGGAGACTGGACCAAATCCTCAACAATAATGAAACCTACTCGAAATGAAAGATTTTGGGGTATTATTTAATTGCTACTATGGGAGCCAAGTCGAAATCGAGCGCCAACAAAATGTCAAAATGTCAGGAAAAAATATTTTTTTACAATTTTGATGATATGATTTTGATGCTTTCTCAGTATTGAAAGCGTTCTAAAACACCATGTTCGCGCTCTAATTATATGTAGCTGCCATAATAAGAAATTAATAATACCGTAAAAGCTTTCATATGGCATAAGATTTATCACTGTTGAGTTAATGGTCCAAAATTACTCATGGTCCTTTGGATAAAATTTATTTTAATGATATTAACCAATAAAATAGTAAAATTATCTGAATTATTTCTATCGGTTTCCGCTGCCATTTGAACGGATATATTTTTTCAGTGTTTTTAGGGTAAAATCAAAGTCCCAAACCATTTAATGAAATTTATTGTGTTAGAACATAGGTACCTACGTTTAGTGGTTGTTGTTACTTAAATCTACATAGACCTCCATGTTTTACCTTTTCAGGTGTATACATACGTATATTAGTAACATTCACTATTTAGACTAGGCCTGTGGCCATTCTTAGTCACATATTGTTTGGACAAATACACATTAAACTAACATTAGTAACGTTACGTTATATATTAAATTTATATCGTTGCGGTATAGAAAATCAGAAAAGTAAACCTGGACGTGAGGAGCTCTGAACCGGGATTCTAACACGGGACCTTTCGCTTACCGGGTAGTTGCTCTACCAACTGAGCTATCCAGTTCTCAACACAACCTGCGAATTTACCCACGTGCTTTCCCATACCGCAACGATATGTATAGATACTCACTTAATAGCAAGCCACTTGGCGTCTAGAGGGCGCTAGTGTATTCAAGACGAGTCTATTTTATTTATTCTTATTATTATTTTTATTTTATTTATTCTAGTCACCTGTTACAGCATCGGATAGTGAATTTGGCTACATAACGAAAGTCACCTTAAGGGCTTGCCTTTGGTCTCTCAACGGTTTTTGTTTTATATACGAGGGGTGGCTGAAAAGTAATCTACCTGACTATGAAAGAAAATACATGGATTAATGATTTATTTTTTATTTTTCAATATAGTCCCCTGCAACTGAAATGCACTTACGACATTTGTCAATAAGTGACAGCATACCATTAAAATAATAATTATTATTTTGTTCGTCAAAATAGTCATTCACAGCGTCCTTCATCTCTTCGTCTGTTGAAAATCTGCGCCCTCCCAAATTTTTCTTTAAATTTTTAAATAAGAAGTAGTCAGAGGAAGCCAGGTCTGGACTATAGGGTGGGTGGTTGATCTCTGTAAAGCCGTTTTTTGTCAGAGATGACCGCGCCTTAAAGGCCGTGTGCGTGGGTGCATTATCATGCAAAATCAAAACGCCTTTGCTAAGTTTGCCCCTCCTGTCTTCTTTTATTTTTTTGCGTAGCTGGTCAAGTAAGTTCGCATAGTATTCAGCATTCATCGTGGTGTTTTTTGGCAGGTAATCTATCATAAGAATCCCCTCAACATCCCAAAAAATGGTTGCCATTAGTTTGCCCGCTGACAGCCGGACCTTAAACTTCCTTGGTGGTTTTTCCCCTTTAAATTTCCATTGCATCGATTCTTGTTTGCTTTCGGGATCCCACTGACGAATCCAAGTTTCATCACAGGTCACTATTCGCAAGATAGTTTCTTCCTCTTTATCCTTTACCAAGTCTAAAAATGACTGACAACATTCCACACGCCTTTGCTTATCAAACGGGGTCAACATTTTAGGCACCCAACGTGCGCTCACCTTGGACATTCCCAAATGTTCATGAATTATTTCATGAACTCGTTCCTTGCTAATGCCAACATCTCTAGCTATTTCCCACTGCTTAATTCGCCGATCGGCAAGGATCAGTTTCTTCACTTTTTCCACATTATCTGCGGTAACTGCAGAAATGGGCCTTCCACTACGGGGATCGTCTTCTAAGCTCACACGGCCTTGTTTAAACTGCTTTGACCAACACTTTATTACAAATTCGGAAGGACATGAATCTCCGAACACCTTAAACATGCGCTCTCGGATCTGCGTCGGCGTATTCCCTTCTTTACCGAGGAATTTAATCACAGCGCGATACTCAATTTTATCCATTTTTAATTTTATTGCAACTTGATAAAAACGAAGACGCGCCAAAAAAAAATTGAACTCGTAGAAACAAATAAGTGTCATAATTTTTAAAAAAGGAATAAACAAAGAATACGGGAATATAGTGGCCAGTAACATTTTTTAAACTTTCTTTAACAAAGGAGATTTTATATCAGCCACCCCTCGTATAGGTATGCTGAGTCGCCTACTTATCTGATCAATGTAAAACTTGGAAACGTGTTTTTTCAGGCCTTTGTCTTTCCGTTGTCAGCTCGGTTACCTAATCGGACACATTTCACTCGATAGATTTTATTTTTGAACATGATGCCTTTTTAAGTAATTAATTCGTTTTATGTCTAAACGGCTTAAGTTTTGTGTCTTTAATTACTGTTCGAACAAGAAAACATGGTTTATTTTCCGATGTCAGGTAAAAAAACTCCTACATTTGGTTTTTCAACGGTTATTGTCAACTACTTATCTGATCAATGTAAAACTTGGACACGTGTTTTTTCAGACCTTTGTCTTTCCGTTGTCAGGTCGGTTACATAATTGGACACATTTCACTCGATAGATTTTATTTTTGAACATGATGCCTTTTAAGTAATTAATTCGTTTTATGTCTAAACGGCTTGAGTTTTATGTGTGAAGTTACTGTTAGAACAAGAAAACATGGTTTATTTTCCGATGTCAGGTTAAAAAACTCCTACATCAAATACTTTTTCGTAAAATCCAGAAAAACCTCGAAAATTCACTGATTTTGCGTGCCGGCAGCGCGCGAAGCGAGCGTTCTAATGTAGACTTGCTGACAACATACTGAAGTTCAAAATCGCTCAGTAAGATTATCGTGCACCAAGGGTAAGGCCTTAAGCCAAACTTAATGAGGCAACGAAAAAAAAACGTGACTTTTCTTTTTTGTATGGTTTTTTATTTGTTTCCGATAAACTTTTAAAATAAACATTGTTACCAATTGACCTTGTTTTTATAGTTTATTTTTAAGAAATTGAAAGGTAGGGGCTAATAAGCCCAGAGCCCTGTAAAGGGTTAATATGTAAGAGACTAAACCCACACATTTGCTTGAAAAAAAATTATAGACCAATAACCTAACACGTTTTTCTTATTTTCAGGGTACCGTAATCATAATAGCGAACCACGGCGACAGAATTGATATCCCATCGGGCGCTGTGCTTGAAAACAAAATCGTCTCAGGAAATCTACGTATTTTGGATCACTAATTTTACTGTAGCTCTTATTACAAACGTTTTAGGTACATTTTACAATACGCAAAGTGGAAGCGAAAATACTCCGCAGGGCACTTGGGGCTACAAATTGTTTTTGGTGGCAAAAATTAGGTTTATTTATCGACCTCATTATCAATTTTTACATTCTGGAACTATTAAGTAATTAAAGCGTATACAGGTTGTTGTTTTGGTCTACAACATCCGGTTACAGTGGTCACGATACTGATGTAAAAAAAGCTGAGTTACTAATATCCCGAATAGAAATAATTTGGATTATTTCTATTTCGCCAGTCGACCTTAAACAGGGAAGCGGAATGGGTGGAAGGATGATGCGCCGTCACTGTTCCTAGTGCTTAGCGCCTGTGTTGCCATACTCCAAGAAAATTTTATGAGAAGAACATAAGGCATATCTCCATCTCCAATTATAATAATTTATCTATTTATACCCGTTTTTTGCAATAAGCATTGAGTATATTATAATTGCAAAAGTTGCGGACCAAATTAACAGCCTGTATACGAAAAGTTGGATACATCATACGTACCTTGACTGACGTACAAATAAATAAAGAAGCGTAAGATTAATTGGATATGATTTTCGCTAATACTTTTTGTATGAACTGTGCTAAAAGTGGATACCTAAGTAATCGATAGAAGTATACATCCCATAGGTAAAGTAAGTACTACAAAAGCACAAATATTAGTTTTAAGTGTGTAATATTTGGAATATTTGTTTTAAATAATTGAGTCATATAAATTCAAACTCGATAATCTCCATTACACCATCGAATTTAAGCTGCGAATTTAGAACTTTTTGTCTGTGATTTCAAATTTATTTTTCTTTGTCTTTTTCAAGTTACAATTTTATTCAAATGCAGCAATCTCCAGTAATATTCGTTCTTTGTTGCTTCTGAATTTTTTGATGAAAATGGAGATTAATTGCTGGGTTTGATTTTATACAATTACTTACGTAATATTTGTATAGTATACCTTTGATGATATTATTAATAATAACTGGAATTGTTAGTTCAGTAATCTAAACGTCTACGTAAATTAAGATTGCTTATATATTTGGTTTTACGTAATTATTTGAGACCAGTGTGGCTAGCACGCGTCAGAAATAAAGCTGCTATCTACACTCTTTTGCACATTGGCAAACGCGGTATGCAAGAGAGCGCAAGTGGGATAGATAGACGCTGTATCTCCGGCGCGTGCTATCCCAACAAGGCTTGAATAACCAAAAATTTACCATAACGGTAAACGGTGTAACCTTCTTACTGCGATATCCTTATATAGCAATACACAATTTTTCGGTACCGAAAAATAATGGTACAGTTACTTTTTACGCTACCTTAACCAACAACATAAAGGTTTTCTTTTAATACGAGACACCGCTTCCGCGCCCGCCGCGCCGCTACCCGCACCGCCGGACTCATCCTGTGAATTCGATACCGTAATACAGTAGTATTCCGCTTTCCTTTAAAAAAGTGCTACCATTATTTATACCGGTATGCGTAATGTTATACCGTAACCGCTTTTAATCCATGTTTGAGACTTTTTTACAAATTTTGATCAACAATCAACAAAATATACGAATTATGGGTTCTAAATATATTTATGGTAAAGTTAGCTATTATGTATAAATACTTGTATTTTGTTAAATAGATTTTTATTTTTATACCTTTAGTGTAAATGAGAATCAAGTTTTAAATGTTTTTGTATGAATTTATTATTTTTAACTAATTTTATAAATAAGTAGGTACAATATGAAATGTATTTAAGTAGATTTATTATTATCAAAACTAATAATTTACAATAAACATTAGTACGTAGGTGTGTTTGGTAGTCAGCTAACTAAAATTGTGTGATTTTAAAAAGTGCCATTTGGCTAAAAGTTTTTCTAAATAAAAGTTGTTATTTCTGATCCCTTTTTTATTCTGTACTTGTGTACATAACATACTAATAATAGAGTTTTAAATAGTCATCATCATCATCATCATAAATACTTTATTGCACAAAAAATAAGTACAAAAAGGCGGACTTAATGCATAAAGCATTTTCTACCAGTCAACCCACAGATGGTACAAGATAAATAGGTAGGTGGGCGTGCAAGAAGAGTAAAAACTTTAAAATTACAAATTAAATGAAGATACTACTCTAAATTTATAACTAGGTAACAATACCTAAAAAGAATATATGTTAATACATAAATAAATACAAGTTTTAATAAGTATATTGTAAATAAATACATAAATAAATACATACCATGACTGCAAAAAATAATAAGAATTAAAGAAGTTCATATTTGTGTGTTTTTGGAGAGGTAGTGTCTGTGCACAGAATACTTAAAGGAGTTACGGGAGGGGGCTTTTCTGACATCGTCGGGAAGTTCGTTCCAGAGACGAACGGCAACCACACTAAAAGAATTGGATACAAATCCGGAATGATGCAAAGGAATCGAGAGAAGAAGGTTATTTGAGGATCTGAGCATTCTATCGTGATTGTCAGACAAGAGATGTATCATTGACTTGAGGTATGAGGGGGTATTTGAATCGGTAATTATACTATAAAGAAGGCAAACAATTCTTAGG
Organism: Ypsolopha scabrella; assembly: GCA_910592155.1. NCBI lineage: Eukaryota > Metazoa > Arthropoda > Insecta > Lepidoptera > Ypsolophidae > Ypsolopha > Ypsolopha scabrella. Next base: position 22,021,508 of record OU342982.1, read on the forward strand.
TTTCTACGGTCGCGAATAGGAAGCCAGTTGAGTTTTGCACGAAACTCTGAAACGTGGTCATATTTCCTCAAGCCAAATATGAAACGGATGCAGGTGTTAAGCAAGCGTTCCAGTTTATTGAGATGCTCTTCTTTAGCATCCAAATAACAGGTATCAGCGTAGTTAATAATAGGGATGAGAAGGGAATTGGCGATAGAGATTTTCGTTGAAATAGGTAATACGTTTTTCAGACTTAAAAGAGAATGGAGAGAGGCATAAAATTTTCGAGAAACTTTTTCGATTTGAGCATCCCAATTAAAATCCTGATCGATAACTAAACCTAAATCATTAACGGTAGAAGAGAAGCTGATACCGCAATCGTTATATTTCAACTGTGGCAGCGTGTCAAAGTCAATTTTTGTAATTTGTTGTGAACTTCCGACAATGATAGCCTGACACTTGTTTGGGTTCACCGCTATACCGAACCGCTCTGACCAGAATTGTATGCTACGAAGATTAACGTTAAGATGGTCAATACAATCGTGAAGGTCATCAACCTTAGCCTGCCCATAAAGCTGGAGGTCGTCAGCATAAAGATGGTAAGAACACTTAAGGTAGGGTGTAGCTAAATTAATAAATATTGAAAATAACAGAGGGGAGAGAATGCTACCTTGAGGAACACCAGCATCTAAATCACACCAATTGGACAGGGTCTGATCACAGCGAATGGCCTGCCGGCGTCCTCGAAGATAGGAAGTGAACCAGTTTAAAGCAGGGAGAGATATATTCAAACGGTCAAGGGAAGCAAGTAGGAGGTCGTGATCGACAGCGTTGAAAGCATTACTAAAATCTACTAGAACCAGCGCAGTTACCATTCCCTTCTCCATTCCTAATCTTATGTCCTCAGTCACTTTAAGGAGCGCTGTGGTTGTGCTATGACCAGTTCTAAAGCCAGACTGATAAGGGTTTAAAAGATTACTCGTCGATAGGTAATATGTGAGCTGACGATGAACAAGGGATTCGATGACTTTGGACAGAAATGGAAGGACAGAAATCGGACGGTACTGAGTTGGAAGTTGGGGGTCATAAACTTTTGGAAGAGGAATTACATGCGCCATGCGCCACATGTCGGGAAATATACCAGAAGTAAGGGAGAAATTGACAATGTGAGTGATTGGAGGAAGAAGGACATCAAGCAAATGAGTAATCATAATGCGACCTATGTCATCGCAGCCAACGGCTTTTGATTTTAGGGATAGTATTATTTTTTTGACGTCTTCCCTGCAAACTGGTGAGAAATTAAAAAGTTCAGTATTTGGGGAAGGTAAACTATGTAAAAAACGCAAAGTTTCTATTTTGGTATTTGAAGAAAGGGGAGGAACAGTGGCAAAAAATTGATTAAGGGTATTTAAGTCCAAAGAAATCTCTTTATGATTTGTACATTTCCCCACACCGAGAGACTTGAGAAACTTCCAGATACCTGCTGGCGAGGATAATTCCAACTGTTCTGCGATGTATCGGCGTCTGGAGGTTTTACAGAATTGGTTACAACGATTTCTCGCAACTTTATAAGCAGACCAATTTGCATCTGACCGATCCTTCTTGTATTTTCGAAAAGCACGATCTCTCAATGCCATGGCTTTGCGAATACGATCATTGATCCAAGGTGTAGGCCGATGTTTCATCGTGACAGGGCGGAGGGGAGCGTGTTTATTGAACAATAACAAAATATTATTGCAGAGAAAAGAAACCTTATCGTCTACATTATCAAAATCTTGCATATCACTCCACGGTATAGCCGCCGCATCAGATCGCAGTTTATCCGAATCCATCCTTGCAAAATTCCGCTGAAGTCGTGTTACCGGTTTGACCCTGGGCCTACGTAGTCGGTAAGAACAAAAAATTAAATCATGGTGTGAGAACGCAGGAGCAAGATATTGACCGTGATCCGCGATAAAGCTGTCATCAGATGTTAAGATAAGATCCAGCAATGTATCGTCAGTATCATTATTATGGTGAGTGGCCGATAAAGGAAGGATCTTTAAGTTAACTGAGTGAACAAGAGCATTCAATTTTCGGGACCGAGAATCGACTCTTAAAAGGTTGGTATTAAAATCACCCATTATCAGGTGGTGGGAATAGTTAGAAACTAGATTTTCGAAAACTCCCTCAAGCAACGAAAAATAGTCCTTAGAGGGTGGGTAATACACCACTCCAAGAAGCAGTTTCATCCCGAAATCTACCTCTAAGAATAAATGTTCAGCAGGAGAATCAGGCGCTGCAGGAGATTTGTCAATAATCTTAAAGGGAATGTTACTTCTGAGATAAATAGCGACGCCACCCCAACCCCTGCCAATACGGTCATTGCGCACCAACACAAAGCCAGGTAAAGAGTAAGCTGTGGATGGAAGTGTAGGCTTGAGCAAAGTTTCAGAGACAAGAACAGCATGAATGTTTGTCGAAGAAAAGGTATCTAAGAGATCAGAATAATGAGCGTTAATACTCTCAGCATTGATATGACACACGTTGAAATTTTTATGAAATTTAGTCGTGTCTGTACATTGAATATTTCTGCGAAGTTTAAAATGAAATAATCGTGGCCCTGAGAGCTAAGTGCGAGTTGTCTATCGAATAACTTTACTACCGCGTGAATCGAGTTAAACCGGGTTTCCAGCGCATGTTTTGTCCTCACATTACACCAAAAACGTGCACACAAACAAAACATTGTTTCCCTACACAGTTTGCTGACAAGCATATAGAAGACACACATCAACAAAAATATGTAGATTTTTTGATTGAAAAACACTTTTACTTTTCCACTTATTTATATTATTTCCCTTACCGGTTTCGCTGTTATAGCATTATCAGCGAAACCGGTAAGGGAAATAATATAAATAAGTGGACAATTTTTTTGTTTGATAAACACTTGTACTTGTCCACTTATTTATATTATTTCCCTTACCGGTTTCGCTGTTAAAGCATTATCAAAGGTTTGTTTGGTTGTTTTTTTTTTTTTTAAATGTTTCAAAAGTTCCACCAAGTGCCAACAATCACGAGCATCAACTCCATAAGAGTAAAGTTATTCGATAGACAACTCGCACTCAGCTCTCTGGTCAACATTGGCTATAAGGGGTGTTGTATACAGGTGCAAAGATCGAATGCCACATGGATGGCAACTACCTTAAATATTGTAAATAGCACATTATGTGTAAAGGAGCTTTCCTTTGTTTTTTTCATAAATCCATAAATGCAGAATTTATTGTTTTTAAAAACAAAGGAAAGTCTACTTTTAAAATATACATTGAAAGACACACGCGAGCGAGGTCGCGGGCCATAGCTAGTTGCATATAAAAAACAGACTAGGTGCTAAGACCGAGCCTCCCAAATAAAGAAGAAAAATCAATCAGTATGTAAGGTTTTCTCTGTAAAAGAGAAAAATGAAGATTTCTCGGGCCCACTTCCAAAATCCGTAAAACATATTTTTTCGCCCTGCACTCCTTTATGGGCAGCTAAATGTGACTTAAATGTGATTGGCGGTTCATAATGGAGTGTTGGCTCCTACGCTTATGTATGGTAGTGAATGTTGGGTCTGGCAAGATGAGCATCGCAGTAGAGTGAATGCAGTGGAAATGCGTTCCTTACGGAGTATGTGTGGTCTGACATTGAATGATAATGAGAAAAATATCGACATAAGGGATCGTCGCGGTGTGAAAGAAGATGTAGTGACTAGAATAGAAAAAGGAATGCTTCCGTGGTTTGGGCATATAGAGAGGATGAATGAAAGTAGAGTGACGAAAGGAATTTATGCTGCACAAGTGGAATGTAAAGCGCGACCAACAGGCCCATTATGTACCTAACTCTGTGTCGGTTGCCATCTATGGTTGCTATTCACCAAAAACAGATAAAAATGAACTTCCAAAATAACCTTCAACTATTTACAAATTGTGACGTCATTTCAAGTGCGAGCGTATCCTTAGGTAAGCGGATATGTATGTTCTCGACAATAGGCACTTGGTTTGGCAACTGATTTTACGATACAGAATCAGGGGGCAGGTCCCCCTAGAAGGAAAGTTGCCGACCAAATAGGCGACATACTGAAGAAAGGCAAAGTAAAAAGCACCCGGAATAGGAGAGCTTGTATGACTAAATTGATGGATGTAGAAACAAAAGAGGTGTATCAGGGTCGTGGCAGATGGAAATCTGTAGCCTCTGCCTACCCCTGTGGGAGACAGGCGTGAGTATATGCACGTTTGTATTAAACTTATAACCAAAAATATTTGTCACAGCGAAAATGGCGAATAATACTGGCTTTTTAGGTGAAACACTTCCCGGTATAATAGTAAAAACAGAATAGTACGCTATCTTCACAGAGATATCGACCGCGCGGCTTATATGTGTGCGAGCCTGCACGTACGAACCACAGCACGCACACAACGACAATATCTCAGACGGTTTCTGGCGGTGTGCCGCGCTTACGTACGCCGCGCTACAAAATAGATAGGTACTTTGTGGCTGCGCGCCGTTCCTCGCATCGCCGCTAAATAAATTGACAGCCCTGCAGCATTTAATCAGCTTTGGCATTTAAGCCTCGCATGACGCGGGAGTTGTTTTACTATTCTGTTTTTACTATGCCGGCACCCTCTTTATCATTATTCATTATAGTTTCTGAATAGACAATCTTGATGAAAATCTTGTAAGGAACTGAAAAACGATTTTCAAAATACAACGTGAAATTCAAGTCATTTTGTTAACGAAAACTGGTGATAGTATTCGTCCATATGAACAACTTTTACTATGAAGCCAACCCTGAAATCGTGAAAAAAAAACAGCTGTTTCATACATTTGGGTGGAGTAGGTATTTAACTTTTCTATGGAACAGCCTTCGATCATCATTGTATATTGATGATCGAAGGAAACAGCTGTTTTTTTCACGATTTCAGGGTTGGCTCCATAGTAAAAGTTGTTCATATGGACGAATACTATAACCAGTTTTCGTTAACAAAATAACTTAAATTTCACGCTGTATATAAATTTATTATTTGTCTTATTTTATGTTTACTCACACTATCTCTTGAGGAAAAAAGTTAATCCTGATAATAAAAACATGTGTAGATAATGTATTAAATAATAAATAACAACACAATCTATCTTAAAATCTACATTAAATACTTAAAGATCAACGGTTACTAGCTATCTTTAGATTGGATATACGGTGACTGATTGATTAACAAATTCATAATGGAGGGAGACCTGTCATTTTAGTCGATTTTTGAACGGGTTAGAGTTTTGCGCCCGGCAAAACAGTTTTATTGTCCGAAGGTGACCATCTAACATTTACAGCAGGATAGCGTATACAAATTAGTGAATTACCATTTTTTGCGAAATTAATTTCTCGGAAATAAGGGCACAAAATATTTTGCAAAATATTTTTTCGCACAAAGAGTCGCTGAAACTTGTTTCCGAACATGTATGTACAGGAAATACCTTTATTTAACTACGGTTAAGTTTACTGTGTTGTATCTAACTGTGGTTAAGTTAATTGTGTTGTATCTAACTGTGGTTAAGTTAATTGTGTTGTATCTGACGTAAATTTTCTGCACGTACTAGGTATATCTCTTAACCTGGACATTTTGAGAGCATTTTCTCTCAATGCATCAGGAGAACTTGACAACTCCAGTCCATTCACAGGGTTTATTTCTACCGTCACGCGGTGACTCCTCGCCATGAAGAATGCTATGAAGCTGATGATTGCTGATAGAAGTATTAATATGGAGGTAAGTCCAGCGACCGCTGGAGGAAGAAGGTGGCTGTGAAAAAGGCAGTTTGAACCGTCTTTGTAGACACAGGTTATATCTGAAAAGAAAAGAAAAATACTACAGGTCTAGCGCTTAACTGAGTCTGTTCCTGATAGGAGCGGTACGGGGGGGGGTGCTGTTTACGGAACGTCAAACGAAGCGTAACTTCAGTCGGGCGTCAGCCTTGCCTAACTTGTCACCCCTCCTGTGCCGCTCCCAAACCTTAGGAACAGACTCACTTATGCGCTAGACCTGTAACATAGAGTCTCGAGTGTCTCCTAGAAGATGTCCAAAATGTTGTCCAGTGTAGACTGTCATTAGAGCAGTTGGAATTCGTAGCTCCCTCTGTTCTTAATTATCGGCGTACTTCGGGCACAAATGAGCAAGTGGTATAATGAGCTAAGTATAGAAATACCATGGGCATACATTTCTAAAAACTCATTGTTGCTTGTGAAACCAGTAGGCTTCGAACTTGTGTCTCAATATTGAGAGTTCGGCGTCCTATTGTGCTATCCCTGCATTAAGAAAGAAAATAACAGACATTTCTTTACCGAATATCGTAATTTGAGGAAAGTTGATGCCTTACATATTCCATCCATCCATCAGCCTATTTCGCTCACTGCTTTCCAAGATTTCGCCACTCTTGGCGGTCCTCCCGGAAGAAATGTCCATACTCATACACGCTGGGCAGGTGGGTTGGTGAGTGAGGTGGCGAAACCCTCACACTAGTGACGCCGCTGCCTGTCACCAGTCTGTTCTTTTATAAGGCCTTTTTGGGATGGATATATAAACGGACCCAGGCAATGGTGGCCACCTGGTTGTGCCTGTCTGCGAGCTGTCACCACTCTCCCCCGAATAACTTCGGGAGGATTAGCGAGTAAAGATGGTGGTACCTCCACAATCGAGCCCGGCATCAGCTCTACCATCTCTATTACATATTGTTGAAACATTTGAACGTTGAAATCGAACTCTTGGACTTCTTCTTTTTATTAGGTAATTCTAATTGGTACTAAATATATTTAAGTATACAAGTTTAAAACTACTTTACATATTTAGGCATGAAACAAAAAAATATATAAAGATGTTTTTCCAAGGTTGATTGGCAGAAATTTCTTACAGGATTAAGTCTGCCCTTGCCTTCTGACTGTTCTTTGTATATTGGTAAATGTTTTCTTTGTTGTGCAATAAAATGTTTATTAAATCATTCATGAATTCATTCATTGTTGAACAACAATCCGAGCCGTGTCAGTAACTCACCACTGATGTAGTTGTACAAGTAATGTCCCGGGACGTGCGCAACAAGGGCTGTCACCCCGAAGGTGGCTCCGATGGCAGTGGTCTTGTCACTCGGGCGCACTGCTCGCAGCAGCACCATGCCTTGCATCAGGAGGGCGGACGCTGGAATTTATGAAAATATGCTGCATTATAGAGTCACCCGACATGAATTTTAAAATATGCTTTATTTGTCACTCGACATGAATTTAAGATATGCTTCATGCAACCCGTCAAGAATTTAAAAAATATGTGTTTCAATGCGGATGACAAAAAACAGTAAAGCTTCGCTAAAACTGTTTCGAGGTTATCTAAGAGTGCCAGAGCGTTGACGTACACGACCTGGTAGATAGAGTAGCTGGTGCGGCAGGAGGCGAGGTCACAAGCTCCTTGCACTACCTTCTGGCTGGTGCAGGTGCAGATCTCCAGTAGACTGCAATGTTAACGGGCAGTGTGGTCACTGTACTACCTGAGAGTGCCAGAGCGTTGACGTACACGACCTGGTAGATAGAGTAGCTGGTGCGGCAGGAGGCGAGGTCACAAGCTCCTTGCACTACCTTCTGGCTGGTGCAGGTGCAGATCTCCAGTAGACTGAAATGTTAACGGGCAGTGTGGTCACTGTACTACCTGAGAGTGCCAGAGCGTTGACGTACACGACCTGGTAGATAGAGTAGCTGGTGCGGCAGGAGGCGAGGTCACAAGCTCCTTGCACTACCTTCTGGCTGGTGCAGGTGCAGTTCTCCAGTAGACTGAAATGTTAACGGGCAGTGTGGTCACTGTACTACCTGAGAGTGCCAGAGCGTTGACGTACACGACCTGGTAGATAGAGTAGCTGGTGCGGCAGGAGGCGAGGTCACAAGCTCCTTGCACTACCTTCTGGCTGGTGCAGGTGCAGATCTCCAGTAGACTGCAATGTTAACGGGCAGTGTGGTCACTGTACTACCTGAGAGTGCCAGAGCGTTGACGTACACGACCTGGTAGATAGAGTAGCTGGTGCGGCAGGAGGCGAGGTCACAAGCTCCTTGCACTACCTTCTGGCTGGTGCAGGTGCAGATCTCCAGTAGACTGCAATGTTAACGGGCAGTGTGGTCACTGTACTACCTGAGAGTGCCAGAGCGTTGACGTACACGACCTGGTAGATAGAGTAGCTGGTGCGGCAGGAGGCGAGGTCACAAGCTCCTTGCACTACCTTCTGGCTGGTGCAGGTGCAGTTCTCCAGTAGACTGCAATGTTAACGGGCAGTGTGGTCACTGTACTACCTGAGAGTGCCAGAGCGTTGACGTACACGACCTGGTAGATAGAGTAGCTGGTGCGGCAGGAGGCGAGGTCACAAGCTCCTTGCACTACCTTCTGGCTGGTGCAGGTGCAGATCTCCAGTAGACTGAAATGTTAACGGGCAGTGTGGTCACTGTACTACCTGAGAGTGCCAGAGCGTTGACGTACACGACCTGGTAGATAGAGTAGCTGGTGCGGCAGGAGGCGAGGTCACAAGCTCCTTGCACTACCTTCTGGCTGGTGCAGGTGCAGATCTCCAGTAGACTGCAATGTTAACGGGCAGTGTGGTCACTGTACTACCTGAGAGTGCCAGAGCGTTGACGTACACGACCTGGTAGATAGAGTAGCTGGTGCGGCAGGAGGCGAGGTCACAAGCTCCTTGCACTACCTTCTGGCTGGTGCAGGTGCAGTTCTCCAGTAGACTGAAATGTTAACGGGCAGTGTGGTCACTGTACTACCTGAGAGTGCCAGAGCGTTGACGTACACGACCTGGTAGATAGAGTAGCTGGTGCGGCAGGAGGCGAGGTCACAAGCTCCTTGCACTACCTTCTGGCTGGTGCAGGTGCAGATCTCCAGTAGACTGCAATGTTAACGGGCAGTGTGGTCACTGTACTACCTGAGAGTGCCAGAGCGTTGACGTACACGACCTGGTAGATAGAGTAGCTGGTGCGGCAGGAGGCGAGGTCACAAGCTCCTTGCACTACCTTCTGGCTGGTGCAGGTGCAGATCTCCAGTAGACTGCAATGTTAACGGGCAGTGTGGTCACTGTACTACCTGAGAGTGCCAGAGCGTTGACGTACACGACCTGGTAGATAGAGTAGCTGGTGCGGCAGGAGGCGAGGTCACAAGCTCCTTGCACTACCTTCTGGCTGGTGCAGGTGCAGTTCTCCAGTAGACTGAAATGTTAACGGGCAGTGTGGTCACTGTACTACCTGAGAGTGCCAGACCGTTGACGTACACGACCTGGTAGATAGAGTAGCTGGTGCGGCAGGAGGCGAGGTCACAAGCTCCTTGCACTACCTTCTGGCTGGTGCAGGTGCAGTTCTCCAGTAGACTGCAATGTTAACGGGCAGTGTGGTCACTGTACTACCTGAGAGTGCCAGAGCGTTGACGTACACGACCTGGTAGATAGAGTAGCTGGTGCGGTAGGAGGCGAGGTCACAAGCTCCTTGCACTACCTTCTGGCTGGTGCAGGTGCAGTTCTCCAGTAGACTGAAATGTTAACGGGCAGTGTGGTCACTGTACTACCTGAGAGTGCCAGAGCGTTCACTTACACGACCTGGTAGATAGAGTAGCTGGTGCGTCAGGAGGCGAGGTCACAAGCTCCTTGCACTACCTTCTGGCTGGTGCAGGTGCAGTTCTCCAGTAGACTGAAATGTTAACGGGCAGTGTGGTCACTGTACTACCTGAGAGTGCCAGAGCGTTGACGTACACGACCTGGTTGATAGAGTAGCTGGTGCGGCAGGGGGCGAGGTCACAAGCTCCTTGCACTACCTTCTGGCTGGTGCAGGTGCAGTTCTCCAGTAGACTGCAATGTTAACGGGCAGTGTGGTCACTGTACTACCTGAGAGTGCCAGAGCGTTGACGTACACGACCTGGTAGATAGAGTAGCTGGTGCGGCAGGAGGCGAGGTCACAAGCTCCTTGCACTACCTTCTGGCTAGTGCAGGTGCAGTTCTCCAGTAGACTGCAATGTTAACGGGCAGTGTGGTCACTGTACTACCTGAGAGTGCCAGAGCGTTGACGTACACGACCTGGTAGATAGAGTAGCTGGTGCGGCAGGAGGCAAGGTCACAAGCTCCTTGCACTACCTTCTGGCTGGTGCAGGTGCAGATCTCCAGTAGACTGACATGTTAATGGGCAGTGTGGTCACTGTACCACCAGAGAGTAACAGAGCGTTGACGTACACGACCTGGTAGATAGAGTAGCTGGTGCGGCAGGAGGCGAGGTCACAAGCTCCTTGCACTACCTTCTGGCTGGTGCAGGTGCAGATCTCCAGTAGACTGCAATGTTAACGGGCAGTATGGTCACTGTACTACCTGAAAGTGCCAGAGTGTTGACGTACACGACCTGGTAGATAGAGTAGCTGGTGCGGCAGGAGGCGAGGTCACAAGCTCCTTGCACTACCTTCCGGCTGGTGCAGGTGCAATTCTCCAGTAGACTGCAATGTTAACGGGCAGTGTGGTCACTGTACTACCTGAGAGTGCCAGAGCGTTGACGTACACGACCTGGTAGATAGAGTAGCTGGTGTGGCAGGAGGCGAGGTCACAAGCTCCTTGCACTACCTTCTGGCTGGTGCAGGTGCAGTTCTCCAGTAGACTGCAATGTTAACGGGCAGTGTGGTCACTGTACTACCTGAGAGTGCCAGAGCGTTGACGTACACGACCTGGTAGATAGAGTAGCTGGTGCGGCAGGAGGCAAGGTCACAAGCTCCTTGCACTACCTTCTGGCTGGTGCAGGTGCAGATCTCCAGTAGACTGACATGTTAATGGGCAGTGTGGTCACTGTACTACCTGAGAGTGCCAGAGCGTTGACGTACACGACCTGGTAGATAGAGTAGCTGGTGCGGCAGGAGGCGAGGTCACAAGCTCCTTGCACTACCTTCTGGCTGGTGCAGGTGCAGATCTACAGTAGACTGACATGTTAACGGGCAGTGTGGTCACTGTACTACCTGAGAGTGCTTGAGCGTTGACGTACACGACCTGGTAGATAGAGTAGCTGGTGCGGCAGGAGGCGAGGTCACAAGCTCCTTGCACTACCTTCTGGCTGGTGCAGGTGCAGATCTCCAGTAGACTGCAATGTTAACGGGCAGTGTGGTCACTGTACTACCTGAGAGTGCCAGAGCGTTGACGTACACGACCTGGTAGATAGAGTAGCTGGTGCGGCAGGAGGCGAGGTCACAAGCTCCTTGCACTACCTTCTGGCTGGTGCAGGTGCAGATCTCCAGTAGACTGCAATGTTAACGGGCAGTGTGGTCACTGTACTACCTGAGAGTGCCAGAGCGTTGACGTACACGACCTGGTAGATAGAGTAGCTGGTGCGGCAGGAGGCGAGGTCACAAGCTCCTTGCACTACCTTCTGGCTGGTGCAGGTGCAGATCTACAGTAGACTGACATGTTAACGGGCAGTGTGGTCACTGAACTACCTGAGAGTGCTTGAGCGTTGACGTACACGACCTGGTAGATAGAGTAGCTGGTGCGGCAGGAGGCGAGGTCACAAGCTCCTTGCACTACCTTCTGGCTGGTGCAGGTGCAGATCTCCAGTAGACTGACATGTTAACGGGCAGTGTGGTCACTGTACTACCTGAGAGTGCCAGAGCGTTGATGTACACGACCTGGTAGATAGAGTAGCTGGTGCGGCAGGAGGCGAGGTCACAAGTTCCTTGCACTACCTTCTGGCTGGTGCAGGTGCAGATCTCCAGTAGACTGCAATGTTAACGGGCAGTGTGGTCACTGTACTACCTGAGAGTGCCAGAGCGTTGACGTACACGACCTGGTAGATAGAGTAGCTGGTGCGGCAGGGGGCGAGGTCACAAGCTCCTTGCACTACCTTCTGGCTGGTGCAGGTGCAGTTCTCCAGTAGACTGAAATGTTAACGGGCAGTGTGGTCACTGTACTACCTGAGAGTGCCAGACCGTTGACGTACACGACCTGGTAGATAGAGTAGCTGGTGCGGCAGGAGGCGAGGTCACAAGCTCCTTGCACTACCTTCTGGCTGGTGCAGGTGCAGTTCTCCAGTAGACTGCAATGTTAACGGGCAGTGTGGTCACTGTACTACCTGAGAGTGCCAGAGCGTTGACGTACACGACCTGGTAGATAGAGTAGCTGGTGCGGCAGGAGGCGAGGTCACAAGCTCCTTGCACTACCTTCTGGCTAGTGCAGGTGCAGTTCTCCAGTAGACTGACATGTTAACGGGCAGTGTGGTCACTGTACTACCTGAGAGTGCCAGAGCGTTGATGTACACGACCTGGTAGATAGAGTAGCTGGTGCGGCAGGAGGCGAGGTCACAAGCTCCTTGCACTACCTTCTGGCTGGTGCAGGTGCAGATCTCCAGTAGACTGCAATGTTAACGGGCAGTGTGGTCACTGTACTACCTGAGAGTGCCAGAGCGTTGACGTACACGACCTGGTAGCTGGTGCGGCAGGAGGCGAGGTCACAAGCTCCTTGCACTACCTTCTGGCTGGTGCATGTGCAGATCTCCAGTAGACTGCAATGTTAACGGGCAGTGTGGTCACTGTACTACCTGAGAGTGCCAGAGCGTTGACGTACACGACCTGGTAGATAGAGTAGCTGGTGCGGCAGGAGGCGAGGTCACAAGCTCCTTGCACTACCTTCTGGCTGGTGCAGGTGCAGTTCTCCAGTAGACTGACATGTTAACGGGCAGTGTGGTCACTGTACTACATGAGAGTGCCACAGCGTTGACGTACACGACCTGGTAGATAGAGTAGCTGGTGCGGCAGGAGGCGAGGTCACAAGCTCCTTGCACTACCTTCTGGCTGGTGCAGGTGCAGTTCTCCAGTAGACTGACATGTTAACGGGCAGTGTGGTCACTGTACTACCTGAGAGTGCCACAGCGTTGACGTACACGACCTGGTAGATAGAGTAGCTGGTGCGGCAGGAGGCGAGGTCACAAGCTCCTTGCACTTCCTTCTGGCTGGTGCAGGTGCAGATCTCCAGTAGACTGCAATGTTAACGGGCAGTGTGGTCACTGTACTACCTGAGAGTGCCAGAGCGTTGACTTACACGACCTGGTAGATAGAGTAGCTGGTGCGGCAGGAGGCGAGGTCACAAGCTCCTTGCACTACCTTCTGGCTGGTGCAGGTGCAGTTCTCCAGTAGACTGACATGTTAACGGGCAGTGTGGTCACTGTACTACCTGAGAGTGCCAGAGCGTTGATGTACACGACCTGGTAGATAGAGTAGCTGGTGCGGCAGGAGGCGAGGTCACAAGCTCCTTGCACTACCTTCTGGCTGGTGCAGGTGCAGTTCTCCAGTAGACTGCAATGTTAACAGGCAGTGTGGTCACTGTACTACCTGAGAGTGCCAGAGCGTTGACGTACACGACCTGGTAGATAGAGTAGCTGGTGCGGCAGGAGGCGAGGTCACAAGCTCCTTGCACTACCTTCTGGCTGGTGCAGGTGCAGTTCTCCAGTAGACTGAAATGTTAACGGGCAGTGTGGTCGCTCTATTCTAGTCATATTTTATTCGGCCGTTTGCATGAGAAATAATAATAGTAACGGGCTTACTTATACCAAAAATCCTCGACACAAAGAGGGAGTCAGGTTGTTTCCTGCGCGAATGCAAAAATCAGTATGCTCGCATCATTCGCCTATTTTTTTGTCTGGGGCTCAGCTAGTCTAGCATAGCAAACCATATCGAGCTCGATAGCGCTTGATACAGTGCTCTCTATCTCACTCTGTTGATCGACCTAAACAGAGACAGATAGTGTATATCGAGCTGTCACATATGGCCTGCAATGCAACGTACCCTGGCTTCTCTCTCTCTTTTAAATTATTCGGCAAAAATTTTCCAAATATAAATTATTTTTGTAATAAGTTACAAAGGATTAAAGACAGTGCTTATACATACACAGATACTTTATATTAGACGTCTGATGAACACGAATCCAGTGAAGAATTAACTTTAAACCCATCTGTTAACTACATGGGAAACAATGCTCTCAGATCTACAGGTTTAGAAGCTCCATTTATTGCACGGTTTGGTGAAACTCGCAATTCACCAAGGAGTTATTAAATAGACGAGAAAGTTATAAGCAAATTATCTTACAGGAATCCATTCAAATCTTCATATTCATTGCATCCAGCGTGGCAGGGGGAGAAGAACGTGGTATGTGTGTCAACCGCGCAGACTGGAGCGAATCCGTACTTCTCTGAGTTACACCCGCAAAAAATAACTTGAATCAGCTGCGAGGAATTCGAGCGTTCGAGACCTAGATAGGGGCTAAAGAGGCATGGACCCCCCCAGAAATAAGGGTGTGATTGATGTAGGTACAAATATCTTTTATCCAATTTGAGGCGTGATTTGTGTTATTTTATGGTTTGAATGTAGTTCCTTTCTATGTGAGGTTATCTTTAATTATCTTTTAACGATCACATAATCGAGAACAGATATTAGTTGATGGCTTCATGAGTTGGAACCCAGGGCGACCGCCCCCCCCCCCCAGCTCTAAATTCTAGTTACGCCAAAGACTTCAATGTGCAATTTTTCTCTTCTATGTATAGTCTGTCAAAAAAGTGTTGAAATGAAAATGAAACTTTAATTAACTTTATAGCACACCGTGCGTAAAATGACCACTTTACGCACGCTGCGCTTGCGTAAAGTCGGCATTTTCCGCACTTGTGCTATAAAATATTATACGAAACTCGTGCGAGAAACTTTTTCTCGACTCGTGTGATTGCAGCACTCACCTTCGGCTCGTGCCGCAAACTCACACTCGTCAGAAAACGTTTCATCGCTCTCTTCCTTACCTACCTAGGCAACAAAGGTAGACGATGGTTACTAGGTTTCTTTAATAACATCCTGGAAACAAGTACTCTACCAAAAATATTTCTCGAAGCTAAAGTAGTAGCCATTCTCAAGCCCGGGAAACCAGAGGACGATCCAGCGAGTTACAGGCCAATAGCCCTGCTGAGCGTCACTTATAAGTTGCTTGAACGCCTAATATACAATCGCATCTCCCCAGCAGTGAACCCAACGATACCGACGGAACAAGCCGGATTTAGAGCAAACCGTAGCTGCGCTGATCAAGTCTTGGCCCTTACATCATTCATAGAGGCTGGTTTTCAGCGAGGGGAAAAGACGTTTGTAGCGTTCGTCGATTTAAAAGCAGCCTACGATACTGTCTGGATCAACGGCCTGCTACACAAGCTCAGCAGCATAGTACCATGTAAGAAAATCTTCTTCCTGCTAAAACGCATGCTGGGGCCACGCAACATCAAAGTGATGCTCGGCGCCGAAGAAAGTACTTACAAGCTGCTGAAGAACGGTCTCCCTCAAGGTTCTGTTTTGGCCCCGCTTTTGTTCAATGTGTACACTAGTGACATGCCCAGCACCCGATCGGAAAAATTCATATACGCTGATGACCTGGCCCTGGCTTTCCAAGGAAAAAAGTTTGAAGATGCAGAAGCTGTGCTATGTGAAGATCTTCGTGAGCTGAACAAATATTATACGCAGTGGCGACTTCAACCAAACCCTACAAAAACTGAAGTAAGCGCCTTTCATCTCTCAAACAGCCTGGCTCGATGTGAACTTCGGGTGACATTCTGTGGAAAAATATTACGTCATAATTTTTCCCCAAAATACCTAGGTGTTATCCTAGACAGATCTCTGACCTTCCGTGATCACCTGGAGAACGTCGCCCAAAAGCTGAAGACTCGAGTCAACCTAATTGGCCGGCTAGCTGGCACGACGTGGGGAGCTCGCGCTGACGTCCTTCGTACCTCCGCACTTGCCTTGGTGTACTCCACCACTGAGTTCTGCGCTCCAGTGTGGTACCAAAGCGCACATACAAATAAAATAGATGTCCAACTAAACAGAGTGATGCGAATTATATCAGGCACCCTCAAGCCAACTCCGATACCGTGGCTACCGGTGCTAGCACACATAGCCCCACCACAGCTCAGGAGAGAGCAAGCAACTGCTAGTGAATGGACTAGAGCATTCAACGAGGCCCCACACAAAATGCCTATAAGGAAAACATTAGACCAGATACCACCTCAGCGACTTCCTTCCCGCAAACCAATCTGGATTGATGCCAAGATCAAACACCAAACTGACATCCAGACTGAATGGCGGGCAAAATGGCGAGAAGAAAAATGTTCAGAGGCGGACATCATATCTGACCCGTCTGCCACACAACCAGGTTTTAGAGAACACCGTAAGCTATGGACTACGCTGAATAGAATTCGTACTGGCGTGGCAAGGTGCAACTACAACATGCATCAGTGGGATATAGCTGACTCACCTCGTTGTGACTGTGGAGCCTCGGAACAAACTATCCGTCACATCGTGGAAGAGTGCCCCAACAGAAGGTTTTCTGGTGGGCTGGAGCAGCTACATAAGTTAACACCTCAGGCAAAAGTATGGCTATCAAACCTGGATTTAGAATTGTAGCTGTATATATAAAATAGAAAATACTAAGATAAAGCAGGATACCAAGGCCATACGATGATGATGATGATCGCTCTCGTATTGTAATGTACTATTATTGGACTTTAAACGTTCAAGTAGTATAATTTAGGTAATATATTTATGAAATAACAACGCGGTTAACTCGATTTAACAGATTTTGTACTTATTTGTTTTGTGTAACCAGGCGAAAGAAAAATAGTTTCTTCAAAGTTAAATTTGTTAATTTTAAGGTTTTCTAAGGAAGTAACATATAAGGTTGAATGGCCGGTTCCTTGAGACTTCAGGATGCGTTCAAGAAAAATAAAATATGTCTATGGAAATGTGGAGTTATGACGTCACTGAAGGTTAAGTGCAAGACATCGATTTTTTCATGTAATAAAGTAAATGCACGCTTATTTTAAAATCACTTTACTAAAACCAATTAATGAAAGCTATTCCTCGAAACGATTTTCGAATCGTAAATATTGGTGAAAAAAAGAAAAGGCCAATTCTTCTTAAACTCGTCCAAATTTTAGTTTCGTGATAATCATCAAACTTGTGGATTATCTAGTTTTTTGAATTACAAAATCTCATACCCACACTGCTGACTGCATTCTGGTTGCTGGTAAATATTGCCGGAGTTTAAACCGGAAATGTCGTCGGTCCCACAACCCAGGACGGCTAACAAGGTGATGACAGCGAAGAACGCTGCAGATAAGATACCAACGACGGCCCCAACTTTGGAAGCAGTTGACGCTTTGACTCCTTCGGGACGACGACCGGAGAAGCGAGCACGAAATATCTAAAATAAAACAAAACCATTTGATTGTACCATAAATCCATCAATCTGGAGTTTTCAGGTTGTCGTCCACCTCCACACACATTTGTGTCCAGTCTGTGTGCTTCGTAAGGCACGGCCCGTAGTTCGGCGAAAGACCATTAAGAGCCCGGTCCGCGACGACGACAACTTTGATCAAAAACAATATGTTAAATATTTTTCTGGCCTTTATCGCGATGTTTTTGGAAAAACTAGGGACATACACCACTTTATATTGGCCGTCTAAATAAAGGCCTAGAATTCATTTGATTGAATTGTTTCTCTTTTGCGAGTTATTTTATTACTTACGAGCCCGCTCCGAATCGTTACTCATGATATCAAAATAACGCGCAAAAGAGAAACAATTAAATCAAATAAATTTTAGGTCTTCATTTAGATGGCCAATATGGACTGGTGTATGTCCCCGCTTTTACAAAACATCGCTGCAATGACAAGAAAAATAATTAAAATAATGCTTCGCATCAAACAGACGAAAAATACGGACCAGCCTCTTTTAATTTCAAATCTGCGCCTTAGGGGAGAGGAGTGAGGGGAACTTACTCCATACAAATATGCACTCACGAACTAGCTTATGCCGTAAGGTCGTATGCGACAAAACAGTATTTTTCATTTAAAATGACAACTATAAGTAATTTAATAAAGCCAATCGGCCATATTGAAGTGTATTTGTAGACTTATTTAAATAAAAACTTAGAGGCTTCATTCTCTCCCATTTGTCAGTAAAATAGAAATCTCTGTATAAAAGAGGTTTTCTGAATATAGTTTTCTCTGCTATGAAAATTAATCAATCAACTAAATCTTCGGGCAAAATGATGTCAATCTATTATATAAATTGGTAATTACATATGTTTTTTATTGCTGAGAAAAATGGAGATCCATATCGCCAAAATTTCGTGGCGTTGCCTTAAATCGTGGGTTAGCAGGAAACACCTCTGACAGCCTTCGGGGAGTCTTGGATATAGGCGTACCTAGGTAAGAGCCAGGGGCACAGCCCTCCCCAAAAATATGGATGTCATTACTGTAAAAAAGTATGCTTTTGGTTTGTGTGTGATCTTTTTGTATATACTTGTTGCTGGCTTCATAAGTTCGAGCCAGTGGCCAGCCCCTCCAGCTAAAAATCATGTGATGCACAAATCAATGGCGGCTAACAAACGAAAGTTGAACTAAATACTTACCGCAACAAAGAATATAATGACGAAACTCCTCAGAATGTCGCCAACAAGTCTTGAGGAGCGACCATCCGACCATTTGCTGGCATCTTCAATGTGGAAGCGTTCCTGGGAATTTATTTGAGAACATACTTTGTAGTTCACGGGAGGAAAAACAAGAGAAACTACGGCGCATTTATTTTGTCTATTTACATATATAATTGGTGTACTAGTATACAGAGTGAACCAAAAGAATGCCCCCTGGAGGAAAAGTACCATATTTAAGATAGCAAATTTTACTTAAAGGAACCTTTATTTTATTTTTAATGTTCAGGAAAACTGCATTCAAAGAATTTAAAAAAATCACCTGCTTGAACCGGGAATCGAACCGGACAAATGTGTAAAAGAAACATTCTGTATTTTTATGATACCGATCGAAAGGGTCAAGCATTGGAATCTAATTCTTCGAAGTAACATAGTATCGTAAATTAAAGGAAGACCATGAAATTTAACATTTTAATAATACAGCTCCCAAAAAAAACAATATTGGATTTTATGTAGAAACCATTTGTATGTCTATTACCTATTTTATGAAAAAAAAAATCAGGTTGATCTCTTAGCCGCCTCCTTGAAACGAACGTTTGAAAACAAAAAAAAGAGGGCGGAAAATATTTTTTTTGACAAAAGTACCTATAACACCTTAAATATGCAGGTAATTGAACACCTTAAATATGCAGGTAATGGTCTGCCCAGAGTGCTGGCGATGTTCTACTCCCTGTGTGTGGGGCACTCGTACTTACCTGCGCAGATGATGAGGACTGTGGTGGTGCCGATTGTGAAGAGCAGGACTGGCGATATTAGTGACGGGAGCAATTATAGGCCTATCTCATTAGCCACTATTATCTCGAAGGTTCTTGACGGTTTGCTTAACACTCAGCTTGATAAATATCTACAAATACATGACAACCAATTCGGTTTTAAGTCAGGTCTCTCCACAGAAACAGCTGTATTGTGTTTAAAGCAAACTGTCAAGTACTATACTGATAGAAATACGCCTATTTTTGCTTGTTTCCTCGACTTATCGAAGGCGTTTGACCTGGTTTGTTATGATATTCTTTGGAAAAAACTTCACCAAACTTCAATGCCCGAGGAACTAATAAGCATTTTTAAATATTGGTATCAGAATCAGGACAATGTCGTTCGATGGTCGGGGGCCTATTCAATCCCATACAGGTTGGAGTGTGGAGTGAGGCAAGGAGGGCTAACCTCACCTAAGCTCTTCAACCTCTATGTGAATGCGCTGATTGAGAGGCTCAGCAGCACACATGTTGGCTGTCATATTGGAGGAATTAGCATTAACAATATTAGTTATGCTGATGACATGGTGCTGCTGAGCGCCTCTGTGAGCGGTTTATCAAAGCTGCTTGGCATTTGCGAAGAGTACGCTGACAATCACGGGCTGTTGTATAACGTGAAAAAAAGCGAATGCATGGTCTTTCAGGCCCGAGGAAGACATCTACATAATATACCAGCTATTAAACTCTACGGGTATCCTATTAATAGAGTCAATCAGTTTAAATACCTTGGACATGTTGTAACCTCGGACCTGAGAGACGATGCAGACATAGAGAGGGAGCGTAGGGCGTTGTCTGTTCGTGCTAATATGATAGCCCGCAGATTTGCTCGCTGCTCAATAAACGTCAAAATCACCCTGTTCAGGGCATTTTGTACGTCCTTCTACACGAGCAGTCTGTGGGTGAGTTATACGCAAAGACAGTACAGCGCGCTACGAGTCCAATACAACAATGCGTTTAGGATGATTTTGGGGCTGCCTCGCTTCTGTAGTGCGTCGGGGATGTTCGCGGACGCGCATGTGGATTGCTTTTATGCAACGATGCGCGGGCGGTGCACATCCCTGTTGCGCAGGGTGCGGGCCAGCCGCAACTGTATCCTGAACGCATTTGCGGAACGGTTTGACTGTCAGTACCTGAATCATTGCAGCATGATTCATGTGCTGACAGCAGCCAAAATATTGTTTTAATTTTATATATATTTTATTGTACTAATTGATAATTGATTTTTTTGTGTATATGTGTATTAATAATTATGATCTTAATCGATCGAAATAAACGTCATTCTATTCTATTCTATTCTATTCTATATAAATCTTAGTACATTGTTTATAAGTGGATAACCTAGATAAAAGATCAATAACACAAATATAGTTTTTTAAATATTAAGTCTTAATTTCTTTAAAAGAATCCTCGAAAATCTGGCTTTTTTCATGTTCTAGGGTCAGGTACAGCCTTACTTAACTTATACAGCCAGCAGCCTCTGGATTCAAGCATTTCATTTATTTTATTTAGATTTAAGCATTCAACTGGATGCCGCCATTTAATTAACGACCTAGGCGTCCAATTTGGAGGCTGGTTTAACCATCTGGTGGCGACATCTATATCCATTTTGTCATCTGCTACAACTTACCCGCGCATAATCAGGCTCATGGAACACAAAGCCCCATACACTAGTAGTGAGTAGCGCCAGCGCAACTGTCTGAGTGATCACTACTTTGTTCTTCACGATTCTGCCTAGTGTCTTAAAGAAACCTGAAAATGTTTTTAAGATGAAAGTATTTTCAGTAAAGAAAAAGTTGTGCAGTTAAATGAACATTCGCGAACCGAATGACTCAGCCAGAATTTTTGAAATACCAATAGATAGAGGTGCAGTAAAATATAGGTATTATATGTGAATGTTTTGATTTTAGGATTCCGTATTCGAAAGGTGCCAAACGGGACTCTACTACTAAAAAATATTACAGAAAAAATAAGTCAAATTTAAATAAAAATGGTTCAATCAATTTATCTCTAAAAAGTATTATTTTTTACGTTTTTAAAGACGGTAATATAAAGTAATACAAAGTGCCAAATTCATACTGGAGACTCAGTAAGTGCCCGAGACCTTCGTAACTTTACTTTTAGAGGGAATGCCAAGGATATTAACATTCATCTCAGAGCCTACAGCGTTGAAGATGCGACTTCTATCGGAGACACTCACCATCGTCACCGACCTTCTCCTTCTTCCATCCGTTCATTCTCTTCGGGAACAAGGTGAACAGAATCCCAAACATGAGAGTCAGCATGGAGAGGGAGAGTTGTCCTTTCCACCAGTCCTGGCTGCGGGAGTGGGGGGCCATCCAGGAGCGAGCATTCGTGCCCACCGATATGCGGATGGAGATTAGGATTCCTGGGGCAGAAAGAAATTTTATTACCAACCGAGGACTACAATAGTACTTTATGATACAAGTGAGCTGCGTTGGACATTACAGTCGAGGCGGGATTGCAGCCCGAGCCGAAGGCGAGGCCGTAATGGAGCCGAGAGTGTAATGTCTATTGCTCACGCGTTTCATACGACGTTTTTCAACACACTTGCGAGGAAAAATTATAAAATTTCACTGTCTTTTTTCCACATAATCGAACTCGAACATAAACTAACAATTTTCTTTGAAAAATGGCGGCGGAGATTTTGTTTTTTGCGCAGATGGAAATAGAGGCACTGACGCAAAATGCCAAACATCCAAATATTAAATATTAACAAACTGAATATTTTTGTATTTACAACAAATATTTTAATTAATTTGTTGATAAAAATAAATAATTTGATGAAATTAAATGATTATTTATTATATTTCAACTGAGACAGTCTATTTATTCGCAAAAACTTTACTATTTCTCAAGACATTTCTTTGCTAAGATAAAAAAAAACTGTAATGTAAAAAACACTATTGCGATAATGTAAAGTAAGAAGCACGCGTATTTAATATGCTGCATTATGACCCTAAGAACGCTGCAATAAGGGCCACTTTATAAGAAAGTGTGTTGAAAAATAACTTTGCTACTCATGCTAAGGTGAGGTAAGTCATCCAAAGTACACAATGCTTAGATAGAGAAAGGTAATTGCCATTCAACTTCCATCTTTGTGAAGGTGGAATTACGGTTGATAACGGCTTAGTGTACCGGCAGCTCAGTCGTCGTTAGGGCCTGCCTCTCAATCTTGAGACCGGGTTCAAACCTGCCGGCCACAAGCATGCACTAATGAGTGTATTTTGTAAACACTTGCTGAACTATGGAAGGAAGACACTTTGTGGGAAACATCGCTCTCATGCCTCTTCTGGGATATTATGTCGTATATTTTTACCTTCCACTTGCGCGGCATAAATTTATTTCGTCCTTCTACTTTGAATCATCCTCTCTATATACCCAGGTGGAAGGTAAAGCCCGACTAAATAGGCGACACACTGAAGAAGGGCCAAGTTAAAAGTACCCGGAATAGAATTAAGTGATTGTATTATTGATGGTTGCAAAGGAAGCAAAATCAGTGTGTGAGGACCGTAGCAGATGGTTATCTGTAGTCCCTGCCTACCCCTCTGGGAGAAAGGCATGAGTATATGTATGGATGTTTTTACCCGGTTACTGTACATACCATAAAAGTAAGCCCCATTGGCGGGCTCGTGATCGTCCAGGTAGGTGACCCCGTGAGCCCACACGCTGACCCTGGCCAGTGCGCACAGCACCGCCGTGGTGATGATGAAGGCAGCTCGAGCTGACCCGAACTTGTCGGAGATGGTTGGAAGTGGAGAGACGGTGTTACATAGCTCTGGAAGTAAAGTTGCGCAGTGATGGTCCGAGAGCGGTTAAGAATAATCTTACGTCATAGTACCTACGGAAAATATCTATCAACTGAAGACATTGACCTTACATTGGGTGTAAGTGGACAGATAATAAAACGAAAATTTATTCCGAGATGTGGCTGCACTATCGCTTCGACCTGCAGGTCTACCACGCAAGATTTAAGAATTACGTGGTAGACCTGCTGCACTGTATAAGCCTTAGGTCATTTATTCTTAAAATTGGCAGAGTTGTAAACGTCTTTGAACCTACCTCTTTGGATTGTAATGTTGCTGTAAGCATGACTGACTTGACAATCGTTTTCTTATTACCCAATATAGAGAACTAAGGTGGTCTTAAGATGGCGAATTTAACGTCATAATTTTATCTATTATACGTATAAATAAAACTTTGGAATTGTAAAAAATACTTCCCTATTAAGACTTTAAACTACAATCCCTACGCCTTTATTGAATTATAATTTCCCAAAAATACGTTTACTTTTGAAAGTTTATTTTAATTTTAGGGGTTCCGAATAAAATTTGGGTTGAATTAAAAGTGTAGCCATCTGCAATTAGCTTTGCCTAGCTCCTCAGATATGATGCACTTCTATTGCAGATCAAATACATCCTGTAAATAGGGTTATTTTGGCCTTGTTGTCTTAAGTTGTAGTCCGAAACATGACAGGTATTGCGTAAATTATATACACACATATACATTCATAAAGAAAAACCCTATTGAGTGTTAGTTTAAGTGAATTAATTTATTCCTCTTACCAACATCCGGCACGTAAAGGTCAGGCTGCGGAAAGGCCAGCACTACGAGGCCAGACGCCGCGACTATCATCAGCCAGACTGCCAGCGACAGATGACGCCGCGCGCGCCCATACCACGCCAGAAGAGCACCGAAGACGAACTCAGCTCCCGCTGAACACATGAACACCCAGTCTGGAAGATATGAAAGAAAAATTAATAACTTTTTATTTGGGTTTTAATCAAATCTAATAAAATATTTTATTTTTTTAAATATATACATAAAGTATACTTTCTACACGCCAAATCTAATCTTTATAAATACTATAGAATATGATAAATATAATATAATACGTGAAATATATAAAATCTATATAATTGGCAAGTAAAATTATACACCGGCATAAAATAAAGAAATATAGGAATGAGAATGTTATATATATATAGTGCAATTAATAAATAAGTTGATAACTAAACTAAATAGACCATAAATAAATATACTCCCTAACCAAGTATATGTCGCAGGCATTTGGTTAAATCAGATGTAGCTTAGGTTAGAACTACGTGGCGCGACTCACCATACCTAATCTTCGTGGTTATTTTTTTTTAATGACCACCGTTTAATCCAAAAGCCTAGTCATTTAGTTAAGTCACTGAATTTAACCAGATGCCTGCGACATATACTAAAAAAATATTAAAAAATTTATAGTTTTACAGAAAATATAGCCCATGTAATATAAAACTCAAGCTCTCGTAAAATTGAATAACAAGCTACTAATAAATTCAAAATATATAAATAATATTAATAATAATAGATGCTGATCTACTTTTGCAGGGGTCCAAGTTAGAGTTAGTCAACAAAACGAAGTTTTTAGGCATTACTATAGACTCTCGTCTTCAGTGGGGTCCCCACATAGAAGGCCTTTCTGGTAGACTAAGTTCAGCCGCATACGCTGTTAGACGGATGAGGCAAATTACTGATGAGGATACTGCTAGATTGGTGTACTTTAGTTATTTTCACAGCATTATGTCATATGGTATGTTGCTGTGGGGTAGAGCTGCGGATATAAACGCAGTCTTTGTTTTGCACAAGAGAACAATTCGAGCTTTTTACAATATGAAGCATCGGGATTCATTAAGAGAAAAATTCAAAGAAAATAAATATTGTAACAGTTCCTTGTGAATTTATTTACCAAGTTATTAAATATATCAGAAAATATATCGATACTTTCCCTAGGCTCGGTGAGCATCACTCTATAGACACTAGGAAGAAACATAAACCGGCTTTTCTAAAAATTTGACTTGCAAAAGGAGGCACCTCTTTTGTAGGACATGGTATAAGATTTTACAATAAACTTCCAAAGGAGGTCCTTAGTTTTTCAGAAAATAATTTTAAATTATATATTAAGCAGGGACTCTTGAGAAAAGCATATTATAAAATCAATGACTATTTGGATGGAGCTTGGTGTCATGAGAATATTGATTGATACTACTGTTCGTTTATTTTCATACTGATTTATGTTTTTGAAATCGTTTGTTTTTATGTAGACTAATGTTTTTATAATTTTTTTTTTAAATTATCATTTTGACATTTCTTTTTACATATTGACATGAACATTTTATAACTTAAACTTAGCATTTATTAGTTGATAATCTGACTATAAAAAAAGTGATAAACTATATGAGACAGGTGGATGATGTTTTGCTTAGTATTTTAACTTACTACGTAGACTAATATATATATATATATATTTATTTATTTATTTAATTGGTACACCAACAGGATACATATTAAACATTGTTTGTTATATTCAAGAAGGTTGTGCATCTGATACGTATCCCTTTAATAGGTATACACATCATTCTTGAATTAAAAATTTAACTAAAATGTTAAAATAAAAATCAAAAATGAACTTTTCTCAGTAGATAAATAACATAACAGTATTATTAGTAGGTTATAATATAACAGTTAAAAAAATTAACTAAAAATGACAATTTAAAGGTGCAATAGATTTAAGCAGTTGATGTTTATATTTGTTGAGCGAATCATTAAAAATATCTATGTTGTTTTTTAAGTTCACTTCGTTATAGGTCTTGCAAATTCTAGTAAGAGGAGAGTGCAAACCTATGTTAGGTTTAGAGAAATGGACATTAAATATGTTGGTAATAAGACATCTTGGATAGTTAAAGGGAACTGTTAAGTGAATACTTTCAATGAGACTAGAACAATTAATTTGGTGAATGATAATTTTGTGTAAGTAGATGAGGTCTTGTATTTTACGACGGTTTCGCAGAGAGATCATGTGAAAGAAGGCTAGACGTTGGTCATATGTACATCTGTGTGATATGACTGTAGATGTGAAAGCTAAGTGTCTAGTAAATGAACGTTGAATACTTTCGACACGCTGAGAGTGTACACTGTATTGAGGATTCCACGCTACGCTTACGAATTCTAGATGACTACGTACAAGAGCATTATAGAGAAGAAGTTTTATTTGAGGAAGACGGAAATCCTTAGTATTTCTTTTTAGAAAACCAAGCATTTGACCTGCTTTTTTAACTATTGAGTTGATATGTGTCTTAAAAGTTAATTTATCATCAATTGTTACACCCAAATCCCGGATTTCATTCACTTTATTAATTATTGTTTGGCCTATTCTATATGTTGAGTCTAAAGGTTTTTTCTTTCTCGTGTATTTTATATGGAAACATTTGCTAACATTAAGCGACATCTGGTTATATATTTTTATATTATTTATATATTTTTCTAATGACACAATTTCCTTCTGTCTTTTATATTTTTATCCTCTTATAATATATTGTTTAGTATTATTTATATATAAGTTAAAAAAAACTGTAATAGTATTAAGCCATATTGAGAAAAAAATACTGATAAAAAAGACATGATCTTGCTAAGTTTAGCAAGATTAATCGAATGGGCGGATTTAGGCATTATATCTATTTATAGTTTATTTATCTATTACCTTATTTATTCATTGCATTATGAAGGTATGTATATACAATATTATTTTTTTTACTTATGTTAGTATATATTTGGCTAGGCATTATATTTATTTATGGTCTATTCAGTTTATTTATCAACTTATTTATTAATTGCATTATGTAGGTATAATAATACTCTTATTCTAATAAGTCTTTTTATTTTATGCATGTGTACATATAAGTTTAGTAGCCTAACTTTAATACAGTTTTTTTTATATATTTCCCGTATCATATTTGTTTCATCATAAAATATTATTTTTATACAGATTAGATTTGACATGTAAAACGTATACTTTATGTATCTATTTTACAAATAATCAATTCGAATCTTTAATATTATTTATAAAACTAACGAATGCTCCATTATCTTTAAAATCGGTATGATGGGGAACTTTTCGGCCAAATTTTGAAATAGAAAATAAAATCGTCTTAGAAATCGAAATAACAGAAAACTGTTTTCAAAACAAACAAAAGCAAAACTAACGAATGACACAATTTTTTTATCAGTGGGATGGGGTAGGTGGGGTATCCAAGTTTAGGCGGGAGCACGGATTGCGTTACATCCGTGGGCGGGAGTTAGAGGACGAGTTAAATTAAATGTCAAATCGGGGGTATATACTTGACAATTACTTGATACTTGAACAACGGACACCCTTATTTCTACACCTTATCGACTTAATATACTAGCTTCTTTTCAAGAGGGGGAAACGTGTGATAAACAGGTCAAGCTTTAGATGCCAATGTTACCTTCAACATCTTCAGTCAGTAGGTCAGAAGCTGCGCTTCTCCTCAGCAGCAGATAGGCGTACCCTTCTAGCAGAGTGAGGATCAGAAGCGTCCCCTGCAGGAAGAGGTCGAAGCGAGCCAGGGTCAGGATACTGCGGATGAGCGACCATAGCTTCATCCATACTGGAAACATGAAGCAAACGTCTTTTATAATGTGAGCGAAATTTAGTGAAACTTTAGCTTGATTTGTCATCATAATTTCGTAGACAGATCTTGAATTTCATGTTGAAAATAGATAGCTGCCATGTATTCTGCTCCGTATCCTGAACAATCTCCTTACAGAGGTCTATCGACCTAGCTAGGTTACTCGCCTTTAGCTAATTGGCTAAGGCTTAATAAGTTGTCCCAAAATTTTGTTGGAGAACTTTGACTTTCAAAAATTTTCCTTCCAAAATTTACGTTTAATTTACAATTATAAATTTTTAACGTCTGAAATTGGAAGAAAACATAATTTTATAAGACAATTGAGATGTTATGTGTCGCAGGATAATCAGAAAAAAATGATGAACGCGAACCACTTTGAATAATTGCAAAGGTCCGAAAAATTTAAAACTAGGAAATATCTTTTTTATAAACATCCTAGCATGATTTGCGATTCAACAAAATGTTAAAAATATGTGCCATGACGAACGAAACGAAGAGAAGCGTGTTAGGTTTACATGTAAATTAATTTGCAGAGCCGAGCGAAGCGGAGCGGAGCGAGGCGATCTCTTTGGTTCTTAACAGAAGTATAAATAATATGATTTTTGCGATGATCCATTTTGTCTAAATTGTCTTACGACATAAATACTACAAATTCCATAGGCCTTTTCAATATTTCCTTTTCTTGGTGGTCCTCCTGAAATGAAAGAAATTCGGATACATATGCTGGGCCGTTGTCGGGTTGAAAAACTCTCGCACGAGTAGCGTAGCTGCCCATTAATAGCCTGTTTTATATAAAGGGGATGGATATATCGCCATTAATCAGCCCCAGGCATGGTGGGACACCCGGTAGTACCTGTTTGAAGCTGTTCCCTTAATCTCCCCCGAATAACGAATAAGATGGTTGGTACCACCACAGTTGAGCCCCATATCAGCTCGTTCACATAACGTGTATACACAGTACGAAAAACAATAAAAAATTACCATTATCACCCTCCCACGCCAACATTTTGTTCTGTTATAAACTTTTTTTAATTTATTTAATTCACACAACAATTACATGTATTATCATAGTTATGATAAACAACACCTTACTATCATATCGTAAACCCCACTGAGTTATTTGTTATTAGATTAGCTCATTTTCGATAACGTGATTATGAGATAATGTTCGGGATTAGAACGGGAGCACTCGACATGAATTTCGAACATCATTTGGCAAACGGAGATTGCGAACTTTCAAGAATAAAAAATATGTATCTGTTCATATAATAACATAACACGACACCCAACGTTTATAACATTGATTTGTAATACGTGGAAAGTTTTTATTGTATTTAGTCTGCATGGATATTTCTTCGATTGTAACGTTAAAACTATAATATACTAACCTCCACGATGCACCGTTCGCCCGCGCGCTGCGCACGCTCAATGCAATAGCTGATGTCACAGACTTGTTTTCATGTTCATTGGGCGAGTTCACAAAGGCCGGCCAGTGTATATTGTGTGTTTCAAATTTGTAAATATCTTTTCCTTTTGTGTTTATATTTTGTTTGTGTATTTACTATTCTATCGCATTAGGTTTAAGCTTCCTGTATTGATAGTGTTAGTATTTTAAGAAAGAAATAAATAAATAAATAATTCAACATTAACCTGTGTCATGTTAGCGGTAGAGACTAGCTACCCACAACCCAGGGAATCCTACTGTGGTGACTAGAGAACATGTTTTGTAACTATGTTTAAGTGTTCACAATAAACGATTTATTTATTTTATTTATTTAATTTAAATGGTTTTTAATTGTAAATGAATGTTACTTATAATATAATGGTAAGTGCCTACAGAATAATTTATATCTACGCATCCCAATTTGTAAAGACGTATAAATACAAACCATGTGTTCCTTTTAGTATTACAATTTAAACAAAACCAGGTAAAAATAAAAAATAAATTACTTCCAAGTATAATCTAAATAAAGTCATGACATGACAAGCCATGCCGTGCATTGATACTCGTAACTGCATTACTGAATTTTGCTAGGTTTCGAAATTGTATTTATCATTTTACGAAAATCAATGACTTTTTATTGACGTGGCCTTTTCTTTTATTAACTCTTTGTCCATAATCAAAACAATGATCAATTTCAACATGACATCTGCTTTGTGTGGCAAAAAATAATTTTTATCATCATTTCAAAAGTAACATTTGATTATTAATTTGAAAATCTACATCTACACTATTATATAAAGAGGTAAAATTTGTTCGTTTCTATGTAAGGGATAATCTCTGGAATTACAAAAGCGATTCAAAAAAAAATCTCTTATAGAAAGCTACCATAATAAACTCCCTAGGGATGGACAGTACCCTAAGGATTTAGCCATTAATTACATTTGAGCGGGTAATCTCTGGAACAACTGAATTATTTCTCTGTTTTTATTTAGATCTTCACCTGGACAAAGTCTATAATCACACTTCGCACTAATATTATAAATGTGTGTGTGTGTTTGTTTGTGTATGTATGTGTGTGTAGGTGTGTGTGTGTGTGTGTGGGTGTGTGTGTGAGGGTGTGTGTGAGTATGTGTGTGTGTGTGTTTGTTACTCTTTCACGCTGAAACGGCTGGACAAATTGGGATGAAATTTAGAATGGATATAGCTTATAGCCTAACATAACACATAGGCTACTTTTTATCCCGGAAAAAAGCACGTCGTTAAGCCGAATAACACGGACTTCTATTGTAACCACGGCGGAGCCGCGGGCAAAAGCTAGTATATATATGTGTTACTGCAGAAGCCCGAATAGTGGTAAATCCTAGGATTTTCCGGTAATCTTCGATAATTGTTAATTTAGGACTTTTACCGTCAGTCACCTAGTTATTCTTAGGTTTTACCACAGAGTCATGGTATACGCTGAAAAAAATACACTATTATATGTAGTTTGCTTGCAGCAGTCCTGCACCTTGACACTAAAAATCTTTTACCAGACAAAGTTAAAAATAGGCGCGACGACGAGCGAAGCGAGGAAGAGCGTGTTAGGTTGTTTGTGATCATAAATTTGGGAAGCCGAGTGAAGCGGAGCGAAGCGAGGCGACGCCCCTAGTTGTAACAGAAATACGATATTTCCAGGCAAGACAAAGAAATTTATGGGAACCAAAAAGATAATGAATTGTAGCTTATTTATTTTCACGTAATTTCCAAAATAGTGTGCTGGTGTACTGAAAACAAACTATGAACATAAGATTATGTTTTCATTGCGAAATCCATCGCTTTGGAATACTCTAAATATTTTATTATTAGAGTGCATTACAAACCAGAAAAGATAAATTAGAAACAAATGTAAAGACAAGAATTTGAAAAAATTCCTCGGGCCAGGATTCGAACCTGCGACCTCTTGTTATCTTGCCATCTGTTTCTTAAGAACAAGGCGTCAAATCACATAAAGCCCTCGTGAGCATTCAGTATGAGCATTACAAGCTGTTTAGATCAAATATTTACAAAAATATTCGGTGGGTATGGTGGAAAAATTCAACGATCTAGGTATCTGAGTACCTCGGTGGCGCAGTTGGTAGCGCGCTTGTCTTAATAACAAGAGGTCGCAGGTTCGAATCCTGGCCCGAGGATTTTTTTCAAATTCTCTTCTTTACTATTTACGTTTCTAATTTATCTTTCCTGGTTTGTAATGCACTCTAATGAAAAAATTATGAACATGTCGTTTTTAGCATTTAACATGACTCTGTGGTACCTAAGACTAACCAGGGACTGCCGGTAAAAGCCCGAAATAAACGATTAAACCAAACTTAACGAAACGAAATTAAACGAAAGAACAACTCGGACTTTTACCATCATCACTTGGTAAATCTTAGGTTTTATCGGAAAATCCTAGGATTTACTACTATTAGAGCTTTTACAGTAACATATTTTTTTTCTGGGGGCGGGTGGGCATCTACAGAAGGACATTGCTATTAGTTAATAAAATTAGCGCGCATTATCCACGGAACTACCGAACCATATTGAACATTATTTCTATGTTGTAATGTTTCGACTCATCACGTGGACATAGGCTGTAATTTGTTCCTGGGAACTGGTAGTGTCTAGAGACATAGACATCGGGTCAGAAATATATAAAATTATTTTCATGAGAACCAAAAGTCAAAGTCAAATTATTGGTACGAAAAATATTACCTACTAGATTTGATAGGTCTACCAAAAAAAACTATAGTATGTTCGAGTTATCATGATATAGGTGGCAGTTCAAAGTTGACAGTTATAGTTATGTGCCTTAACGAAATAGAATCGATTTTCTTAAGTATCTAGAACGCTAACAAGGGTTATCAAATCGATTTTTTATTTGATTGATCTTTTATTATCCAAACTACTTTTTGTTAATTTCTAATAACTCACAAGCTTGAGAGGTCAAAGATTTTTTTTTGTTTTTCTCGGCATTTCACCAAAAACAAACAACAATAACAAAACAAAAATCAACAAAAACTCTAACAAACGTCAAAACAAATAGCACGTAAACCAACCGCAACGAAAACACAAACCGCATACAAGATGAACTCATACTGACGCGATCCTATAAGATGTCTGCACCGATTCATCGATGTATTTTCGATTATGTAGTGTCAGTACCTATGGGTTAACGTTCCAATGCACGCATCAAGTAGCAAAAAGACATTATTCTTTTCTGAATCTTTTTTGTTAAATTTAACGAATACACTGTGATTATTGTTTCGATTTATAGATAAATAATTTATTGTATTTTTGCAATAATTATTTACATTATTTCTAAAACCTAATATTTTCTTTTGTGCCTGGGTGTATGTAGTATGGTGTGAGTAGTATAAGTGAAACGGAAAATTGCGAACTGTCACCCATATCATGATAATTCGAACATACTATAATCAATGCGGGCGAAGCTGCAGGCAAAAGTTAGTATTTTACATTTAAAATAATAGTGGAGGTATTACCAAGTCATATAGGTGTCGCAGTAAATTGGTTAAATTAGACACTTAATTAACACCCTAGACCGTTAATTAAAGACCGACGTTTAACCAAGTCGCTAAAGTTCCGTCAGACAAGTGAGTGAACGAAACGTTTAACGAGTTGTCTAAACGTTCCTAGGCAACAAGACGCATTTCAACCTTGGTAGAGTGACCAAGATATTTGTTTGGAAAAAAATGGATACTAAAAAGACATGGCTTGTCTTATGTTTATTCATAAAGCGTAATGCCCACTTAGATGGTGTGGCGTAACATCGATCTGACAAAGGCCACCTTTGCTCGGCATGTTCTACCCAACCGAAATTTAAGAACATGCCTTACATTTTTTTGTTTTATGTTTTTTTTTAATTAGAAATAAATAAAACCTGCTTTGCTACAGAACATAAATATTTGGTACATTTGTTTGTTACGTTTTACCACCAACATGTTTGGACAAAGACCAAATTTGAAATAAAAAACCACTGAACACAACAAACCAACGTTTGCTTTGCCAAAAAGATAGACTCTGAAAGTAATCAGCTGTTGTCGTGACGCCATCTTGTTTTACATTATTTTAAAAACACGCCGGCTTTCGGTAAAACAGATTGTTAAACGTTTTCGACGATGCTTTATTTAAATCAAAATGCTAGTGACTTGGTTAAACGTCGATCTTTAATTAACGGTCTAGGGTGTTAGTTGAGTGTCTAATTTAACCAACTAACTTTAGGTTTGACGCCCAAGAAAAAGAAATCATTTATATTTTGATTGTGGAATAAATGGTCGAGACAAAGAAATAAACAAATATTGTGTAAACAGTTCATTTAATTTTTCAGTAAAAAACGATTAGTATCATTTGAAAATATTTTGTGCACATAATTATTACATCATTTTTTGTGTCTAACAATTTTATTTGTTATAAAACTGAAGATTCTAAAACAAAACCTATGTATCTTATCTATAGGTACCATCGAAGAAATGGCCGCAAATCTACTTTTCGCTCTTATTACCATTGCAATACGGGCGAAAAGTAGGTCTGCGGCCATTTCTTCGATGGTACTTTTAGGTACAAAAAACTTAAATACTTGAGAGCTTATTTGTGTTAAAATCACAGGTATCTGCTGTTTCTTACAAAATAACTTGTTATAGTTCTCCAAATTATTATAGAAAACAAATTAAATTTATATCATTGCGGTATAGAAAATGAGAAAAGTAAACCGCATCTATACCGCAATGATATAAATTTAATTTGCTATCTCTAATTTGTTTAAAAAATATAGAATTATTTTGGTATCATAGTTTATTACAGAAAAATATTTTAGGGTCTTCCAGCAAATATATGAGTAACAAAATAACCGACCAAGTGCGAGTCGGACTTGCGCACGAAGGGTTCCGTACCGTTATCTGTAAAAACGGCAAAATAATCATGTCTGTTGTATGGGAGCGCCCCTTAAATATTAATTTTATTTTATTATTTAATTTTAAATTGAATATATAAATAAATATTCTGTGAATATTTTAAGCGTCTACCTGCTGCCGTTATCAATATCGAGCAAAAACAAACAAAAAATCACGTTTGTTGTATGGGAGCCCCCTTTAATATTTATTTTATTCTGTTTTTTAGTATTTGTTGTTATAGCGGCAACAGAAGTTCATCATTTGTGAAAATTTCAACTGTCTAACTATCACGGTTCATGAGATACAGCTTGGTGACAGGCAGACAGACAGACGGACAGACGGACAGTGGAGTCTTAGTAATAGGGTCTCGTTGGTTACCTTTTGGGTACGGAACCCTAAAGATCGTAACTTGAACAGTTGTGTACAACTGCGGACTAAAAGAACAAAAGTGCTCCAGTCTGGGAGTTTTTAATTTCAAACGATCCTTAAAAACTAATTTTCGTATTTAAATCTATCATGAAAAATATGAATAACAAAAATCAACACAAAAAAAAAACTTCTAACACAACTACATACAAGAACAAATGCTCAGGGAGTTATTGATTTTAAAAGATCCTCAAAAACTTATTTTCGTATGTAAATATACTTCTGAAAAATATTTTAGGGTCGTGCAGCCTAAAAATATGGGTAATGAAAATCAACACGGAAAAATGCAACTCGTTGCAGAACTACAGACTAAAGAAAATCATATCACAAGAAGAATTTATAATACTACGACCAATTATTTATTTGCTTTAACCTCAACTTGAGTTTTATTATCATCTTAATTCGTGTTTGTAAGCACTAATTTATTCAGGGCTCCTTATTGGGGATTTGTTTATTTCAGAATTTGTTTTTGGTTTGTTCGTCTGGCGTTTTCTCTTGTTCACACAGCTCGTATGACCAGGATCTGTGTTAATAGAATCCTTGGAGGCAACTCTGCCAGGTATTTTTATAGTGTCTTTGGAACTCCCTAGTGTGCTGGCTGAGAGGTCTTTTTCTGTTAATTGAGTTTCGTCAGCGCTATCAGATGTTAGTTGTGTCATTTCAGAATTCAACGTGTCAGCGTACGCATAAGATTATTTATTTTCACTATTC
The DNA here is from genome assembly GCA_910592155.1 of Ypsolopha scabrella. NCBI lineage: Eukaryota > Metazoa > Arthropoda > Insecta > Lepidoptera > Ypsolophidae > Ypsolopha > Ypsolopha scabrella. Next base: position 22,056,797 of record OU342982.1, read on the forward strand.
TTTAATAGATTTTTGGGTTAGGTTTGCTTTTGGTACAGTAGTTGATTCAAATTTTTCAATTTGAGTCGCCTCGAATTCAGAAATCGCGCAGTTTTGGCTGATTCTACCGATTATTGAATCATTTTGGAAGTCGCAGTCGCGTTTTTACCAAATAATATTTAAAAATAAAAGATAAAAGGAAACTGAACGCTACGCCATCAAACCTAGCGTGAATGCCGTGCCAACTGGGATGGAACTGTGGTCCGAATCAGCTTCCGAATACTTCACCAAATTAGTAGGCGACTTATCCACTCCATCGAGACGATGATCGTGCTCAAAGATGTCACGACTTAAGTGGACATTTTCGATAATGAACGAAACTTGACGGGTAAAATAGTGAGTAAAAGCCACGCTTCAAGATTTGAAGTGACCGTAGCGGAGAGCTTCCGTCTTGCTTCTCGAGACACGTAAATTCGCCTTCAGAGTTTTAGATCCGATCACAAACTGCCACAGCTAAGCTACAATCCTCGAAAGCCGCCATGGTTGATGCCGAAAAGTTTCTTGAACTTGCTGAGAAAAAAGAAGTAGTCTGCAAAATATCCCGAAGATGGCTCGTGGTATCGATCTCAGATTATAGTCGATAGTTTCGAAGGCACAAAAGTCATTTTCATGGACTATGGCTACGCGTCTATCGCTCCTGAACTACGCAATCTACCAGACGACCAGGAAGCTAAATCAGCGCTATCCAAAAAATGTGCGCTTCAAAAACCGAGCGATAGCAAATCATGGTTGCGGCATCCATCCATCCATCCATCCATCAGCCTGTTTCGTCCACTGCTGGACATAGGCCTTTCCAGGATTTCGCCACTCTTGGCGGTCCTCCTGGAAGAAATGCCCATACTCACACACGCTGGGCAGGCGGGTTGGTGAGCTCGGTGCCGAAACCCTCGCACCAGTGACGCCGCTGCCCGTCACCAGTCTGTTTTATAAAAGGCCCGGCAATTGGGGATGGATATACCGCCATCCATCGGTCCCTGGCAATGGTGGGCCGCCTGGTTTTGCCTGAGAGCTGTTTTCTTGCTCCCCCCCGAATAACTTCGGGAGGATTTGCGAGTAAGATGGTGGTGCCTCCACAGTCGAGCCCGGCATCAGCTCTACCACCTAACAAACAGGAACAAAGCTAAGTGTGAAATATTCAGACATTTGTCTGAAGACTTGGGGCAAATAGAATTGCTCGCTAATCGCTGTCGGTCGCCTATGGCTGATATCACCGAATACCCTAAGAAATGCTTCGACATATACGTAGCTAAAGACTATACATTCCAATTAGAGTTCGTAGATACTACCAAAGAGCCAGAGCTAGTAAGACTAACATTAACCGGAGAAAATATTAGCAATATTATAAAATTTGCTAAAAACGCGACTGCGACTTCCAAAATAATTCAGGAATCGGTAAAATCAGCCAAAACTGCGCATTTCTGAAGTCGAAGACACTCGAACTTGAAAAATTTAATCAACTAGCAGCAGCAAAACCCAAAAAGCAATTAGTCAAAGTCAAACGTTTATTGCAAACCAAGTGTAAAAAAGATGGGAATAAAAATAAGGATCTTACAACTTAGTTGCATTTTACTAGGCACAGCAAATATCTGGAGGATACACACAAAGACCTAAAAATAAGGTAACTTTCAATATTTTCCCTTACATCTTTAATATGAAATATTCAATGTAGTCTCAATCAGACTGTGAAATGCTCTACCGCACTGCATTCGCGACTCACATACTATCAGTTCCTTCAAAAAAAGCTGAAGGAACATTACCTCTCACTGTCCGTATAGGTATTAACATGTATGTATTCTATTTTTTAACATATATATATCTTTAATATTTTATAGTGTGTCTTAATATGTAATTTATTAATATTTTCTTTCTCTGTACAATTTAACCTTTTTTGTTTGTACACGTGTATGATTTACTTACCTACTCTGTTTCTTTTCTCTTGGTTTTGCTGGAAGAAATCTCTTTTTAGTGATAAGCGCGCCAACGTACATACTGTTTCACTGTAAACCTGTTTCCATGTTTCTGTTTTTGTGCAATAAAGAATGAATGAATGAAATATAATATACAAGTAGAAAAAGTTGAGTTAATCCCGGTTGGGGTTGGAACTTCTGTAGAAACTGATTATCCAAGAGCTGAAACTGACAAATTAACGACAGTCTCAAGAATTTGACGCGTACGCTGACACGTTGAATTCTGAAATGACACAACGAACATCTGATAGCGCTGACGAAACTCAATAAACAGAAAAAGACCTCTCAGCCAGCACACTAGGGAGTTCCAACGACACTATAAAAATACATGGCAAAGTTGCCGCGAAGGATTGCCTGACCAGATACTGATCATGAACAAGAGAAAAGGCCAGACGAACAAACCAACAAAAAAATTGTTGCCACTACTGAAAAAAAGTATTTGTGGATTCTGAAATAAACAAATGGCCAAAAAGAGCCCTGAATAAATTAGTGCTTACAAACACGAGTGATTATTACCTTAAACAAAGATGATAATAAAACTGAAGTTGAGTTTAAAGCAAATAAATAATTGTAGTATTATAAATTCTCCTTGTGATATAATTTTCTTTAGTCTGTAGTTCTGTAACAAGTTACGTTTTTTTGTTTTGATTTTTGTTATCCATGTTTTTAGGCTGGACAAACCTAAAATGCTTGTCAGAAGTAGATTTATAAACGAAAATAAGTTTTTGAGGACCGATCGATTAAAATCAACAACTCCCACATCATTTGTTATTTTAGTCGTTGTGTAAGAAGTTACGTTCTTTTTGTGTTGATTTTTGTTATTCATATTTTTAGGCTTGACGACTATAAAATATTTTTCAGCATGCAGTTTTTTTTTTTCAGAAGTCGCGTTTTGTCTTCAGTTTTGTAAGTTACGTTTTTTTTTTGTTACTTATTTATTTGCTGGACGACTCCAAATTATTACGTAATTTACATTTATGCTAAACATTTACATGTTATAAATTGAACTGCTTTTTCTCAAGAAAGAAATAAATAAAATAAAAATAAAAAATATTAAAAACACAACTGCTGGAACAGAGATTTAATTCGGATTTCAGTGCAGTCGGGGGACATTACAAAACAACACGTATCCACGTAATAGTCCCCCGACTTCACTGAAATCCAAATTAAATCTCTATTCTGGTAGTCGTGTTTTTTGATATATATTATTACTTATTTTTATTTAAGACATTTTGTATACGTTTATAGCCTATTCTACTCAGGATGCTATAAGGATTCTAACGACACCACACACTTCGAAATCGGTTCAGGCATTAAGAAGTTATGGTGGAATTAAGAAAAATACCCACATGAACCCTGAAAAGAATACACTCCTTTTTTGGAGTGAATCGTGTAATAATAAGCAAGCATTGTTTTTTTAATATGTGATAAATTTTATAGCTTTTTATCTCGTGAAATGAAATAGTTATTGAATACGGGGTGTAAATGCAAAGTCAAGAATCCCTTTAGGGTATGAAAGTATACACGATTCTGATGTCATTACGAGAAAAAAATATATGCCTTGAATTTTCACCAAAAATGCCATCATTTTTCTAAGCTATGGCTACGCAGCTCACCGGTCTCCCCACACACCTAATTGCACCCCGCAACCCGCACCCCTCATCCGAGTGGCCAGCGACCAGTGAGGGTGTCCACGCGATTAGTGTATTTTGAGTAAAGAAAATCGTCTTATTATGAGGTACTGGTACTTTATTCAGAGATCCCAGTATTTAAAATAATATCTTTACCGATCATACTAACACAACCTTAAAGGATTCTTGTCTTTGCTTTTACACCCGGTATTTAGTTGATATTATTATATATGAAGCAGTAACAAAATTGGAGAGCTATAATTATATTTGTCATTCATCGTAATAAATCTTAAAATTAACCATTATTCTAATATCTTACATAATAAATACTTAATCGAGAGTTTCTTAACTGGAGGTCTTAAATATGCATCTGAAAAATGTTCACGACGTAAAGTAAACGTTTATACAAAAACATCGCTCCAGGCGCATAATCAAAAAGTATGTTACTATTAGTTCCCACCTCTTCCTAGAGCCACGTGTCATGTTTGCGTTATCTAAATAATGAACATCAAAGTCCAGGTTATCATAATTACAGTGACATGGTTTCCTGCACCGTCTTCTGTATCCAGGGTACGAAGTGCGTGACCCTCGAGTAGACACCAGGAAATCCGGCTTCAGCGCACTTTTTGCCGTAAGACACCACGCCGATTTGGTAGAAGTAGGTTTGCAGGGTGCTTTTGTTCCACTGTAAAAAAAACAGGAAGTTGTAGTCATTTGGGAAGACTTTATGATCACGATGATGATAATACAACGTGACGCAAACATTGAAAATTTTTACCCCCGCTCTCCAAGTAGCCTTTTGGTGGCTGTTATGTGTTCATTTGCTATTTTAAGAACTAAAGAATACGAGTAGAAGAAATTTAATTTCTCCCCCTTTATCTCTATAGGCTGAAGGTGTAAGGTAAGGAACGTACAATAGGCTGCATTAGCGGTCCACCGCTGTCACCTTGGCAGGCATCCCTCCCTCCCTTCTTGTACCCCGCACAGAGCACTCTCTTGTCTATGGTCTGCGCTTTGTACTGCTTGTAGGCGTTGGAGCAGAAGTCGTTGCTGACGACCGGCAGCTGCAGGACTTGGAGGTGGCTTGCTGATGGCCCTCCTGGAAATCAGAACAACGTGATATGTGTTAGATGTAATGCGCTTTGAGATTATCCCGTATCAAAGCTGTAAGTATCTAACTTATATAAGGTCCTACAATAATAAGTGAAAATAATTCTAGGGTAGATCAAAGTGGTTCAATCAGCTGACAAAATTTCTATGGAAAGGTTAAAAAAAAATACGCACAATAAATTTTTTTTAGGTGGAATGTGGTATATTATGGAGACTATCACCTGTTAATTTTTTTTCACTTTGAATTGTAGGACCTTATATATGTAAGAACAACAGGGCGGGGCGTACGGACAAACCCTAAACCATTTTCTGGGTCTTTTTTGTAAAATACGAGTACACTTAAAAAACTATTGTGAATTATTCACTGTGCGAGAGGGACGGATTCCGGGAAAAAATGCAAAATGTCGGTTTTAAATCAATATAAAATTAACTAAAACAGTATCAAAATTTCACATTCACAAAATTTAGATAAACATTTGTAATAAAATATCGTCCAGGTCTATATGTCATTCCTATTTCGCATACTATGAAAAACAGTGTAGAAGAAGACCTCATTTCAATAATTATTTCTATCGAGCAAAAGTTCTGCAATCGCGTTTCTGTATTCAAGCGCACTAGAAAAAGGTACCCATATTCATAGACTAATTTATCAAATTAGTGGCTTCTTCTGAAAATCAGGTAAATAACTTCAAAAAGTGCCGATTTTAGTGAGGTAGCGCCTTAAATCATGGTTAAAAATTCAGCATGAAAACATTTCCTTTGAGAATACAAAAACAATATACACATCACGATACATATAATATCACTGAAGGGATGTCAGAGATGTTTTCTCAAGGGGGACTGTCATTACTCGAACTTCACTTCGACAACTTTAACATCCCAACGTGGTAGAACCTCATTGTCGTACCTCGGGCACAAATACATGCCTTATAGGATTCACCTAACAGTATTTTCTGTAACTGTTCAGCAAATAAACAAACATGCATGCATGCACGACCCGCAAGATTGAAAGACTGACGTCTTATAGACTTACGAAGAATAATCGCAGGGGACAAATGTAGGCTTGAGTTTCACTTAGACAATTTAGTTGATAATAGTTGAACGTGGACCCAAGAGCCCTGCTTTACAAAATAACTTACGGAACTCAGTGTCTCCCCAGCCAGCAATAAGGGGAGTATAGTTTTCGAAACTTCTAGCGCGCAGTTCACTGTCAGTTGGTATGCAGATTGGGCTGATCAAAGCTGGAAGATAGATAAACAATTATGTATATCAATCTATAGGTAAACATAACATATTCATCGTAATGAAGTTGTAACTAAATTAACTAGTAGTTCGCCCAAACTGTGAGCTCGCGTTCGCCCGATTCGCGCTTGACCGATTTGGCTCATGTTTGAACTTAAAAATTCAATTTGCCTCATTTACACGCCTGCCAAATTTCATGACATTCCGATCAACGATACTCGAGTTATCATCGAACAAACATTCATACATACATACATACATACAAACGCTGGATTGTTTCAGTAGACTCGGAGAACTCGATCGCTCGTTCAATTGAATGTTCTAGAAGCCGAATCAGAATATTCAAATTCAAATTGTTTATTTGTAAAATAGATACATAAAGTATACGTTTAACATGTCAAATCTAATCTGTATAAAGATAATATTTTATGATGAAATAAATATGATACGGGAAATATATAAAAAAACTGTATTTAAGTTGAGCTACTAAACTTATATGTACACATGCATAAAATAAAAAGACTTATTGGAATAAGAGTATTACTATACCTACATAATGCAATTAATAAATAAGTTGATAAATAAACTGAATAAACCATAAATAAACATAATGCCTACCTAGCCAAATATATACTAACAAAAGTAAAAAAATTAAATATTGCATATACATACCTACATAATGCAATGAATAAATAAACTATAAATAGATATAATGCCTGAATCCGCCCATTCGATTAATCTTGCTAAGAAGAAGGGCAAGAAACTTAGCAAGGTCATGTCTTTTTTATCATATTTTTTTTCTGAATATGTCTTAATACTATAAGAGATTTTTTTTTACTTACATAAAATAATACTAAATAATATATTATATAAGGATAAAAATATAAAAGACAGAAGGAAATTGTGCCATGAGAAAAAAATATATATATCTTAGTCTACCTGTCTAATGAGGTAGTAAGTTAAAATACTAAGCAAAACATCATCCACCTGTCTCATATAGTTTATCACTTTTTTTATAGTCAGATTATCAACTAATAAATGCTAAGTTTAAGTCATAAAATGTTCATGTCAATATGTAAAAAGATATGTCAAAATGATAATAAAAAAAAACAATATAAAAATATTAGTCTACATAAAAACACAAATCAGTTAGAAAATAATAGAACAGTAGTATCAATCAATATTCTCATGACACCAAGCGTCACTATCATCCAAATAGTCAAAGGTTTTTTTTGCTCTGCATAGATTTGTTAAGGTTTTCACTACTTCATAAAGTTGTGTTTCAGGAATAATTTAAACTAAACCAAAGAATTACAATATTTTATTTCTTAAATTATATATTTTTTATAGAAACTTTTCTTGTATATGTTGAAAAAAAAAACACATTTTTCCTCTATTTTATAAAATAAAAATAGCTTCTTTTTACCAACAACCATAAAAAATAATGTAAAAATAAAAAATATGTTAATTTATAATTATAAGTTACCGTAAAAATTAAACAAAACCTTATTTACTTAATAAATAATACTAATATAATCAATATTGGTAGAGCTGATGCCGGGCTCGACTGTGGAGGTACCACCATCTTACTCGCAAACCCTCCCGAAGTTATTCGGGGGAGAGTAAGAGAATAGCTCTCAGGCAAAACCAGGCGGCCCACCATTCCCTGGGACCGACGGATGGCGGTATATCCATCCCTAATCGCCGGGCCTTATATAAAACAGACTATAGTGACGGGCAGCGGCGTCACTGGTCACTTTCGGCACCGCGCTCACCAACCCGCCTGCCCAGCGTGTGTGAGTATGGGCATTTCGGGGTCTTTGTATTATAGGGCTTTATTGTATACTGTATTATAGCTCTTTCATAGGGCCTATGTCCAGCAGTGGACGAAAAAGTTGATAGATCAATCAATACAAAGACCACCTTTTGAGCTCGGAAGCAGGGTGTCAACAGGGTGAACCCTTAGGCCCTGCCATTTTCAGTCTGGTGATACAGCCCATAATATCAAGGCTAAATTCAAAATTCAACGTGTGGTACCTGGATGACGGAACCATTGGCGCCGAGGCGACTACTGTTATAAATTACTTTGAAACTATAGTAAATAAATTCAAAGAAAAAGAACTCGAATTAAATTTAAACAAATGCGATAATAATTCGCATTTGTTTAAATTTAATTCGAGTTCTTTTAGACAATACCTACTGTTAATAAAAACGAAATAATTGATAAGTTCAATATTCTGGCACCTAATATTAAAATTATTAGTAGCGAGTCGCTTCGCCTCCTTGGAGCTCCAATTTTAGGCATCAGTACGGTATCCCTGGATATATTTCGGAACAGATAGCAAAATTCGAAGAGTCATCCAGTTGTTGATCTGAAATCAACCCACACATGGCACTATTCATAATTCGTATTTGCTCATTTGTACCAAAATTCACCTACGCTCTGCGCTGCACACCCTTTTGAATATAATCATAGAGCATCCATATTTGGACAAAGACCTCCTTGATAAATCTTCGAATTGTTTTTTTTTCTTTGCTTGTTTGATCAAGACACTCACTATACTATACTTAATGCTTCAATTGGTAATTGTAGCGCTGATAAAATGTAAGTTTCTTCACCTACGAAAATCGTTGTGAAAAGTGCAGTATATTAATCGTCACGATATGAATCCTCGCAGGGGTGTCAGACTGTTTCCGAGTACGGACTGTGAAAATGCCAGCGTCACAGTCCCCATTCGTAAACCTACGTTTTACCGACGATTATAACAACACAGCGTATAGGTAGTGAGCTCTATCGCCGTACTTCAGACACAAATGGACCCCAGGGGCGGATCCACCGTTGTGGACACGGTGGGCATGCCTCAACCCTAAATGAGGTCGTCGCGTAGCAAATTGGACTTCGTTTTATACTATTTTTTCTAGTGTTCGTGACCAAACCGACAAATCGTGACCAAACCGACAAATATTCTATAGTTTTGTTAGTGTTTGCCCCGCGGCTTTGCCTGCTTGGACCAGTGATACAAAAATATAAAAGCTTAATCTTGAAGGGAGTACCCATACAAGAAGGGAGTCCTTAGTCCAATTCGCACTTGGCCAAGTTTTGGGTCGCCGTCACAACAACCTTTTTTAAGGGCTAGTTCCACGCCTGATAGACTCACTACAGCTTAACATGTTTTCTGAAGCATGTAGATCGAACACAAATGCACCTATATACGGGATTTGAATCTGGAACCGCCGGATTAGTACTCGAGTACTTGAACTATGGTGGTTAAATATATACCGGTGGTAAAATATATACCGGTGGTCAAATATATACCGGTGGTTAAATAAAATCGCAAATCTTACCAGTGAACTCCACAGTTCTCTCCAGCACCAAGATCCCGATATCGTTGGTGAAGGCGGTGGCGCTGTACTCCTCATGTTTCCTCTTCTCCTGGATGGGCACGTCCGTCGGAGTAGCACCCTCATCGTCTCGCTCTAAGTCCAACTCACCCAGGCGGACTATGTAACTGAAATAACACAAATTTTCTTAACATTAAACTATTGGCCTTGTGATGCCGGTAGAGTGGAATAGCATCACCAAGTAACTTGCAATGAGAGTCGCACAAGGTGACTAAGGGTATTGTTATTGTAAAAATAGTTATTGTATTTTTTTGTTAATAGGTAATTGTCGAATTATTTTTTCAACCTACCCATGACGTTACGCAATATGACAATTGCTCCTGGCCTAGTGCATTGCACTCTCAGGGATGCTGAGATACAGACATTTATTATGGTACAGAATCCTTTCAACTCAACCAAATGAACCATAAAGTGCACTCAAAACAAGAATCAAGACAACTTTGCATTATGACAACCCGAACCCGATTTTACAACAAACTAATTTTGCCTAGGCGGAAATTATTCAGCACAGAAACGAGCCGGATATATATAAAATATAATAAGGTGACTTTAATTTATACAGCTAAACTCATACTGGAGGCTTGATAAATGACCAGTAACACGGATCGCAAAAGCTAATTACGCAAAATAAAATCTTGACGTCCCATAGTAATTGACTCGGGGCTGGGCTTGCGTTTGTAGGGAACACGAAAAGAATAATTTACGAATTTCACAAAATGGGTCATCGAACCTTGTTACTGAGCACTTACCGAGTCTTCCGTAAGAATTTGACTGCATAAATTAAAGTCACCTTATATATAATCTTCGTAGTTTTAATATGGCAATCCAGAATGTTTAACCGAGTCAAAACTAGTTTTTCCTAAAATCGTATTTGGCCGGCAACATATGCAAATGCAATAGTAAATAGCTACCATGTTAGTCGGCGAACGACTGCCGCCCGGGATGGCACAAAACCGGTTCATTATGTAAACAGTGACCTCTTGTAGGTCGCAGTGCCATTAGAACATTATAGAATATTGTATTACCTCCGCAGATGATACTGGTATTGTAATTGTATTTCCGATTCTAAATATGTACATACAAATGTGCCTCTATGCAGGGGCGTATTTTAACATTTGGCGCCCTGGGCGGCTATTACGGCACTATTACGCATTCGCAATATCAATTATTAAATATTTGTTTAAAGTTAGATATATACCATGCGATAGAAATTACAGTGACTAAACCACATCAAATAAAACCTTAACTATATAAGGAATGCTCACTATAAGTTTTCAATCAAAAAAATCAATACATATCTCTACAAAATCCCTTTTAAAGTAACTCGCAATCTGCTTATGCAATTTTTGCGCACGTGCCATTATTGAGGGCCTGGGCCTCTAGATAAACGAAAAAAAAAGGTGAAAATATTTCAACTCATAAAGTAAAATAAAATCCAGCAGCGTGTTAATGCGGGATATTAATGATGATGATGATGAGTGAAAAATCTAAAAAGGACATACAAAGAAAGAAACACTTTCCCAATGCACAAATTTGTTAAAAAGTTCTTCAATGACACTGTCATAGTTCATGGATTTTATCAAGTCAGCTTCTGTATTAAAAATAGCTAAACTGTTTAAACATTATTGGCCTATACGGCAGCGTCAACATTTTTTATTCCTTTAAGAACGGAAAACTAAAGTTCCGCACTGCAATTTGTTACTTCAGTGCACAAAAATATATGCGTAATGCCATTTAGTATATGCTTCCTTCAAATCCTTTTGTTTAAAAAATAAGTTAAGTTTCCTTAAACTCATTTTAATTGCAAGAGACGTCAACAATTGTTATAAAAGAACACATTCTTGAACACAGGTTCGCGCCCCCTTCGCAGCCTGCCGACCGATTTACTTACGGTGAATACGCCACTGTCTCTATGGTCTAGAGGTTCAACAGGTGGAAAAAGTCCTGCTCTAACGCTTTTGTTTTTTAATTGTCTATCTCGCTCTAATCACGTGCTCGGAAAATCTCAGTTGTTTTGACATTTTTTGCAATATTTTTACGTAGTGCAGAATCGTATCGTATAACTTTTTTTCTTTATCACGCTTTTTCATGTGTTTCTATGGTTCTGAAATATGTATGTTTTGTCATTGTTAGGTCTCTAATTAAATCACAATACTGGGAATACGGCAATGCTATTCGAGAGTTTTAAAATTCCCGATTTCCCGATTCAAACAAATTTGACTTGAGATTTTTTTCATGATCTCCTTAATTTTATAGAGTAGCAGGGGATGTTTATTTTGTTTCGAAAGTTTAATATTTACTATCATAACTCGTTGTTACTATCACCTTAAGTGAGAATGCCAAACTCTGTTTTTGCCCGATTTAGGATGTGGTCACTACACGTTTGCCTGAGGTACCTAGGTACTATACACTATACGCGTGCGACAGGGCTCGCCACCAATCGAGGTGGAAGAGTGATTTGTTGTTGCGTCGGTGTACAAGCGTGTACTGTGAGCTGTATTTCACAATCCCTAAATCACCTCTGACACCCCTGACTGTGCACTATGCATACTACTTATGTGTTCTCTCTACAAAAGGCTAAAACAATGCCATTATACAGGTTCATTAGAAGTCCAACTCCCGTCAGGGGTGTCAGCAACATAAGTATTCCAAAAAGAGAAACAAATATTTTAATAAATTATAATTTAAGATGGTGATATCACTTATGTCTTTCTTTATTTTTTTTTTGTTTATGGCATTGCTACGAAGCGCTTAACTTTCACGGCCCATTTGCCATTTGACTGCGCTATGGCCGAAATCGTGCAAAAACATAAATATTTAAGAAATCCGGGTTTTTTTTTAATAATTTTTTCAGTGTTGTATATTTTAGTTCTCGTACCTCTGTGACTAAGGTTACCAGACGACAGGAATTTTCCTGACATGTTAGGAATTTTGGCCCTCTCTGTCAGGGAATCAGGAAAAAATGAGATTTGTCCAGAATTTCAAGAGATAGTGAGTATATGCTTAAAATTGTTGTATTCATTGAGTCACATTGTGTTTATAGCAAAAACTATTGCAAATCGTGCTGCATTAGTATTAAGCTTTTACGAAAATTTCAGGAAATTTATTGAAATAACCGGAATTTTGTCTGGAATTCACGTTTCTGGATCTGTAAGTACCGAAGTAGCGGACTTAATCAACACACTTTGCAGAAAAGGTCATTTAAATTTTCTGAACAAAAATGTAAGGTCAACCTGTTTTACACTTGAGTTTATACTATTCAGAGTGTAACGAGAAAAAATACTGGTGATCCATTCCGTTTACTTCCGATATTATTATAGAAAATCTCGCATTTCCGCAGTTATTCCGTCTGTACTGTCGCCCGTGGGTAGCTTGCCATTTTACACGATTTAAACTCCTTTATTTACGGCCAGCCTATGTGGTAGAGATGATGCTGGGCTCGACTGTGGAGGTACCACCATCTTACTCGCAAATCCTCCCGAAGTTATTCGGGGGAGAGTAAGAGAACAGCTCTCAGGCAAAACCAGGCGGCCCACCATTGCCTGGGACCGATGGATGGCGGTATATCCATCCTCAATTGCTGGGCCTTATATGAAACAGACTGGTGACGGGCAGCGGCGTCACTGGTGCGAGGGTTTCGGCACCGCGCTCATCAAGCCGCCTGCCCAGCGTGTGTGAGTATGGGCATTTCTTCCAGGAGGATCGCCAAGTGTGGCGAAATCCTGGAAAGGCATATGTCCAGCAGTGGACGAAACAGGTTGATGGATGGATGGATGGATTAACCAGACATGCGGGCCATTTTACTGCAACAATAAGTATCATGAATGCTTATGGTTACATTAAAAGTTACAACACAATCACTTGGATTGAACGAGTTATTTTAGTATCATTCTACGTGTAGTATTTAGCATTTAAATAGGATTATCTAGCTAAATGTATCCCTGTGGTTTTTTATCCAATTTGTTACGATTTTTATAAAAATATTAACTGGCAGCCAAAATAATATAAAATAACATGTTTTTCTCACTTGTTGGAAATTCAATTTATTTTATTTAAAAAAACCGGTCAAGTGCGAGTCAGACTCGCATACCTAGGGTTCCGTAATTCAACAGTTTTGGGAACAGTCAGGAAGAAGGTATTTAAAATTTTGATTGTACCACAAAAGAGAGACTCAATATTTTATACCGCACTCAAAATTAAACTCGTGGATGAAAAATTTAATTTTGTAATTTTAATATAATGAATTTCTCACCTGCTATATTTATCCTGTAATCTTTACGTAATCCTAAAATAACAAAATTTTTTCTCATTAGTTTCGGAAATAAGGGGAGGGACATGCATTTTTTTGTAGTTTTTCAATAATTTCTCGAAATCGGTGCCAGTCTATATAGTAAATTTGAATAGTACAATTTGATACCCATATTGTATTTAAAAGGCAAATTCGTTTTGACCTGCGCCAACATAACACTCGCGTCATTGAATACGCGATCCAGCGAAACAAAGGCTCAAAAGTTTTTGCCCAGCAGTTAGGAGGGACCAATCTGACGAAGCTGAAGACATCTGACAATAGAACCGTTACCTCTAGGCCAGAGATCTTCGCCGAAATCGAGAAATTTTATGGGCTCCTATATTCTTCACACGCTCCCAAGCCAACTGCTCGCGATGAAGACGACAAACGTGCACCTCTAGTCCGCCACTACACCGACGAACTCCCGGATGTCGAAATGGGTGAGATTATAAAATAGCTCTTGAACAGCTGAAAAACAATAAGGCGCCGGGCGAGGACGGCATCATCTGAACTCCTGAAAGCTGGAGGTTACCCTATACTCGGACAGCTACAGGACCTCTTTAATGCCGTTATTCGTACAGGTACTACGCCAAAGGAGTGGATCAGGAGCCTGGTTATTTTGTTCTTCAAAAAAGGGGACAAAATCCTACTAAAGAACTATAGACCAATCGCACTCCTGAGCCACACCTACAAGCTGTTCTCAAGAGTTATCACGAATCGTCTCACTCAACGATTCGACGACTTCCAACCTCCAGAGCAGGCTGGGTTTCGAAAAGGCTACAGCACCGTGGACCACATTCACACGCTAAGGCAGGTTATACAAAACCCAAGAGTATAATCAGCCTTTATGTCTAGCGTTTGTGGACTACGAGAAAGCCTTCGACTCCATCGAAACTTGGTCTGTTTTGCAGTCCTTGCAGCGATGCCAAGTTGACTGGCGTTACGTGGAGATGTTGAAATGTCTGTATAACTTCGCTACGATGTCCGTCCAAGTACAGGGTGTACAAACAAGACCGACACATCTTCAGCGCGGCGTGAGACAGGGAGATGTTATTTCCCCAAAACTGTTTACCGCCGCGCTGGAGGACGTCTTTAAAACACTAGACTGGAATGGACGAGGCCTAAACGTAAACGGAGAGTACATTTCACATCTTCGCTTTGCCGATGACATCGTGATAATGGCGGAATCGCTGCAGGAACTGGAGGTAATAGTGCGCGGCCTTAGCGATTCTTCGAGACGAGTGGGCCTGCGGATGAATTTGGATAAGACTAAGGTCATGTCCAACTGTCACGTCATCCAAGGGCCACTAACCGTCGACAATGTCAGCATCGAAGTTGTTCAGAAATATGTTTATCTGGGTCAAGTCATACAGCTGGATAAAAACAACTTCGATGCCGAGGCTGACAGAAGAATATGCTTGGATTGGGCAGCATTCGGAAAGTTGCGTCACATATTTACGTCGTCAATACCGCAGTGCTTAAAGGCTAAGATGTTAAACCAGTGCGTGCTTCCTGTGATGACGTATGGCGCTGAGACGTGGTCTCTTACAAAGGGCCTGATCCACCGATTTAAGGTCGCTCAGCGAGCTATGGAGCGGGCTATGCTTGGGGTATCTTTGATGGATAGAATCCGAAACGAGGAGATCCGTCGGAGATCGAAAGTAACCGACATAGCCTGCAGAATAAGTAAGTTGAAGTGGCAGTGGGCAGACCATATTTGTCGCCGACATGATGGACGTTGGGGCCGAAAGGCTCTAGAATGGAGATCACGTACAGCAAGGCGTAGTGTAGGCCGACCTCGTGCCCGCTGGACCGACGACCTGAAGGATGTTGCGGGGGGCGGCTGGATGAGGAGAACGGAGGACCGACATGAGTGGCGAAATTTGGGAAAGGCCTATGTCCAGCAGTGGATGAACACGGGCTAATGGATGGATGGATTGTATTTTTATAAAATATGTTGGAAATATTTTGAACAATTTCAAATTTTTCATTTTTTTTAATATTGTATTATGTAAGCAAGTGAATGCTATTTTTGTGAAAAATTTCAAGTCTTTATCTTTAACGGTGCTAAAGTTATGAGGCTGTGCATACGGACGGACTGACGGACGGACTACGGATTCTTACCATAAAGGTTCGTTTTGTACCTTTTAGGTACTACGGAACCCTAAAAACAAACTCTTTTACGGATTTATCAGCCGCAGCGAGCGTCTGACGTAACAGCCATTTTGCATTGCAAGCTGAAATGAGCGTATAATAGTACATTACGATACGAGAGCGATGAAACGTTTTCTGACGAGTGTGAGTTTGCGGCACGAGCCGAAGGTGAGTAATATTTTATAGCAAAAGTGCGGAAAATGCCGACTTTACGCAAGCGCAGCGTGCGTAAAGTGGTCATTTTACGCACGGTGTGCTATAAAATATTATACGATACTCGTGCGAGAAACTTTTTCTCGACTCGTATCGTAATGTACTATTATAGCACAAGTGGGGAAAATGCCGACTTTACGCAAGCGCAGCGTGCGTAAAGTGGTCATTTTACGCACGGTGTGCTATACAATATTTTTTTGCTCGAAATTAAAACTACCACGAATCGAGCTACTTTTCCGACACACTCACGAGTAAGAGGTTAGACGTTACCACAGACAAAACTTGTCTATGGAGGTTACAGATGTTACAGATCCTACTCAAATTCTTTAAAAATATTTTTTTTGAATAAAACTTTGCTAAAGGTTGTGAAAGTTAAAGTGTATGAGAGGGTGAATGTGTGTGTGTGAGGATAGTGAAATTATTACGTAAATGCAAGTTATATATGAGAAAAGTTATGCAGGAACTCACAGATCCTGCTCATGTCCATGAATGCAGTGCGCGGCAGTCAGCACATGCCTGGCGCTGATGAGGGAGCCACCGCACAGCCAGCGCGGCCCCTCGCTCCGCCGTGACGTGTACCCGAGCAGGGCCATCCAGGGGAAATCGCCTGGGGCAGGGTAAAGGTTCATTTACCAATGTGACAATTGGTTACCTTAGTTTAACTCGGTGACAATAATTACATTACATAGATAACAATTGACTACCTTACCTCAGTGCAATGGCTTACTTAGGTGACCATTGGTTACCTCGGTAACAATGAAAATGACTTATCTCGGAGAAAATTCTGTCTTGATCACGCAAGTTTGGGAAAAGGAAAAATTGCAATTTCAAAACATGTTAATTTTTTCCCGCACTACGTTTATTCGTCGCACACAATTTTTTAACACAGTTTATTCTTATAAAATCAGAGAAACATAAGCGCCTTGCCATAGCCAGTGGTTATTTCTTTAAATGACAAAACATTCCACTTGTATTTCGGTGAAGGCGAACAGCTTTGCCAGTCAATATGGCATCTACGTGCTTAAAAGTATTTTCTACTTAACAACATATAGGGTGTTCGTAGAACATAGTCACGCCATAACTGCTAAAGGTAAAATATTAATTAGCTTGAGGCTTTCTTAGAATTGTATATTCTCAAAGTGGAATAAATTTCAAATTTAAATAAGATCAAACAAAAAAATGGATTACAATTATTAAAATTTTTCACTCTTAACATGTCGAACCAAAATGTATTTTTTTAATTTAAATTTTAGCTGAAACTTACCTCCCGAGTGACCTAATTGAGATACAGCCACTACTGATTACTTCAAATACGCCTGCTTGACAGTTTGTCTGTTTGTCCGCTTTCCATCAGGTGCAGTAATGGCCAAGCGTGAGTAAAGGCAGTTTGCCCCCCCCCCGGACACTTTGTCAGTGATCAAAACTAATTTTGCATATTGCGAAAATAATCATTGACCCCTGCTGCTGATGAGTTAACAAAGTCCTGCCCCCTGATTCTCTATCGTAAACTCAGTTGCCAAACCGATCTATCGTCGAAAACATACATATACAAAATAATCCATGGGTTATTTTGGAAGTTCACTTTTTATCTGGTTTTGGCGAATAGCGCAACTAATTCAACGATACGTAATTGAGCAGTTGAGCGTATCTGTTTCAACCAAAGCTTTCAAGTTGATTCCTTACCAAGTTTAGCAGGCACGCCCCCCACCACTCTGCTGAAGGAGGCATTGCTGAAGCCGCACACCGGAGGAGACAGGTTCCAGTCGCCGCTGACCGAGTGCTCTCCATCACCAGGCATCTTCACGGGGGCTGGAGTCGTGGTCGTGGTGGAGAATGCGGGTAGACCAGTGGGGATAGCTGCCGCGGGGCAGCACACCTGAATAACAGGATAGGATTTTAAAACCGGCCAAGTGCGAGTTGGATTAGCGCACGAAGGGAACCCTTAACATTAGTAAACTTTAAACTTTCGCGATTTTCACATATTATTAACTTTTTATTGGGGCCTTACTCGCGTTAACTAACAGTATACCTTAATAGATATGTGCTTGACGTTTCGACGCCTCTGTAGGCTGTCGTGGTCACAAGCTAACTGACGAGAGTAGCAGCAAAAATGTCCTTGGCGAGCCGGCGGTAGGTAGCACATTATTTTTCATTTTCCTACCCGCACTTTGTCTTTTGTTAATTAATTGTTTCTTTCGTCACACACGACACACAACACTAACAGTATTGAGGCAAATATTCGAAAATAAATCGCGAGGTTTAAATTTCTGTATGACTGAACTCCATGCCGAAGATAACTTAAATCCGTCTTCCCGATTGAAATTTTTTGGGTGTTTTTTAATTTCAAACGTCAAGCACAATCTATCTATTAAGGTATGTTGTTAGTTATTCCGTAACATTATCTATAAAAATGGCAAAAAAAACAAGTTTGTTGTATGAGAGCTCCCTTTAATATTTATTTTATTCTGTTTTTCAGTATTTGGTGTTATAGCGGCAACAGAAATACATCATCTGTGAAAATTTCAACTGTCTAACTATCACGGTTCATGAGATACATCCTGGTGACAGACGGACGGACAGTGGAGTCTTAGTAATCCCTATTACCCTTCCCATTGGTTACTCTTTGGGTACGGAACCCTAAAAATTGGGCTGACGAGATTAAGCACAAAATGAGTTCTAAGTAGGTATACAAAACTTGCCGAATTTAATGTTTAATATTTTATTATTTGTCGTGGCAGAGGCCATAGTAACATTTTGTGAAAATTTCAACTTTTTACTTATTACGGTTGAAGCTGTAGACCCCTGTGACAGACGGACAAGCAGACAAACAGCGGCGGCTTAGTCATAGGGTCCCGTTTGGCACCCTCCAGATATGAAACCCCAAAAATGCTCTGGACTCAGACTAGCTTTGAGCTTGGTAATAGAAAAGTAAATCTATATTTCGTCGTCTTAGAGTGAAAACCTCGTAAGGGCCTTATGATGAATTGTGTAGGAGGAACAAAAAACTGCCTCGTTCTCACCAAACTGAGCGGTACGAATCAATATGAGGTTTTCCAACATATCAATAGATGGCGCTACGTGTCACAGAAATGCATCACAGTCAAAGGGAAATGATGCAATACGAGGTTATCATTCAAATGAAATAATAAAACTATTTTCGTATAATTTGGTCATCCGAGGTTTTCACTCTAAAGCGACGATTTGGACGATATTGTAATGAAACGACGCGTGGTGTCATAATATTGATCTTTGTCATAAAAATACCTACAGTTAATTTCCTAACTGATTTGTAATTTACTGTTTTCATGACGTTTCGTTTATTCTAAGTACTATTGTTATTTTTATCTTGATAATTTAGTGTTTATTTATAGATAATCTGGCTGTAAAAAGTGATAAACTGTATGGGACAGGGGAACAAGTCTTTTATTTTTTAATTCTTTACTCAAATGTGGAAAAAAATTGGCATAACAGAGACAAAGCATATCTCGCTAAGTTTCTTGCTCTTCTTCTCAGAAAAACTAATCGAATGGGTGGATTTAGGCATATATTTATTAAATTTACGTATATGTACTTAGTGTGCTACATACATATATTTATCATATACCTGCATTTTACACAAATAATAATTTATTCCTGTAAATTAGTATTAGTAAATTAATTAGTTAGTTATTAATTTCATTTAATCAAATTGAGGTAAGACAAAAAGCATTCTTTTTAGTGTATTATCCTTTAGAGAATGAACATTGTTTATTTTTATAATAAAATAACGACTATTGCAAATAAATATACTTTTTTCTAATAGTTATCATCGTAGGGACCTTGATCAACATATTATAGGCTATAAGAGGTGTTGACAAGATAACGCCGAAGTCTAAAACGGAGCAGAGATTGAACAAACGCGGGAGAAAGGACAGTAACTCCAAAAACAGAAAGAAATAAAAATACCTTAGGGCTGTTCCCTTCGAACCCACAATGAGCCCGGCGTAGCACCTGCACGGCAGCCGGGTTGACCTTGGCGTCACTCAGCAAGGTCACGTACTGGGCGCACT
This sequence comes from Ypsolopha scabrella, assembly GCA_910592155.1. Taxonomy (NCBI): domain Eukaryota; kingdom Metazoa; phylum Arthropoda; class Insecta; order Lepidoptera; family Ypsolophidae; genus Ypsolopha; species Ypsolopha scabrella. Next base: position 22,076,892 of record OU342982.1, read on the forward strand.
TGCTGATGGCTACACAAGTCCCGAAGGCTCCATCCGCGGTCGTGCACGAGTCGTCTGACGAAACAAAGGCAACTATGTAGTACACCAATTATTTATTAAATTCATTTTAATACACCACTTTGAAGGGGTTCAAGGATTTTATTAGAATATTAATATGAGCCATAACAAGTATTAAATACGACATATATTTATCTAATACGAGTGTTAGTTCGAGAATATCATTACGAGTTATTACAATATTAACCATATAGGTCGATAACTTAGACCATATAACACGGAACTAGGCAAGCGCACTTATCCCTCTCTGCCGAAGTACATGAACAATTTGTTCATGTAAGTTTGCTTGTATGCGCGTTTTGTGTTTGTGTTGCAGCTTTTGATTTAGTGTGACATATCAATTTTTGCAGGAGTGTGCGTGAATGAATAAGTGTGTGCTGTGCGTGTTTACCTCCCCTCCCGTGGAAAACGGCAGAATAATTTCAGTACTAAGAGTCACGCTTTGCCAGGTCCCGTGTTAAATGGTCTAATAACGAATGGCGAAAAAATCGAATGGCGAACCTTCCATATGTCTCCCTAAAATTCTCATTGCGCTGCTCCCTTTTGTCATAGCGTGATGACATGAATAAAATGATGTACTCGTAGAGTGACGAGCGTAAGTGGAAGATAAAGCTCGACCGGGCCGCCCCAGAAGGACGTATGCCGACCAAATAGGCGACATACTGAAAAAGAGCTCAGTCAAAAGTATCCGGCGTAGAAGAGCTTATATAGCTAGATTTGAATTTTCAGTATGTTTTAAAATGTTTAATGTTTGAATTTGGTACGTAACGTACGTACGTATGTAATTCCGACGTGTTAAATGATCTAAGGTCGATAACCATGCAATGGTAAATGCAGTACCAAATTCAAACATTAAACATTTTAAAACATACTGAAAATTCAAATCTAGTTATATAAGCTCTTCTATGACGAGTACTTTTGACTGAGCTCTTTTTCAGTATATCGCCTATTTGGTCGACATACGTCCTTCTAGGGCGGCCCGGTCGAGCTTTACCTTACACTTGCGTTCGTCTCTCTACGAGCACATCATTTTATTTTATTCATCCTCTCTATGTACAAACCACCGAAGCATTTACACTAATTTTTATTTAATTTATTAAGAAAAGTATTACTTTTTTAAAATTAGATACCTGGAGCAACGTTTTTTATGCAAGCTTACACGCGTGCATACTCGTATCTATACAGACAGGCAGTATAGAGGATAGCGCGTTGAAATGGGCAGTATGGGTAAAAATTAAACTAGATAAATTAGCTCAAAGGACTCTCATCATGGATTTTAGAGAAAATAAAAACTGCATTCAAAGTTTTTTGAAAAGGCCTTTCCTTAGCCGGGAATAGAACCTGCTCATTTTGCAAACATAATAAAATACCGTATTATGGCATCAATTGATAATGTTGCTAGTAATAAAAGTCTTGTAAAGAAACATTAGGTTTCAAATCAAGGGCAATAGCTTATTTTTTGTACTTTCTTAGAATTCATCTTACTTTTACTTCTAAATATTAGCCACCAAAAACAAAACTTGTAAAAAAAAACAAGTCTCGCAACTTAGTTCTTCTACCGTAAAAAGTTGTGAGATCCATGTAAATCCAAGTCGGGTAATTTATTCAGTTCCTACTTAAGGGACCTTCTGTCTTAAGTTATTACATAATTAGCTAACCTAACAACATCTTATAGTGACCGTATCAATATTAAAAATCTTTTATGTTTTAAATAAATAAATTGACTTGGCAATCGCATGAAAACACAATGTATCTCACAAGTAATACATATTACATTAAATTAGATTATTTAGTGTGATTTCCAAGTCAATCTATTTTTTTAAAACATAAAAGATTTTTAATTAGAAGCTTCTATGTCTGCTAGAAGTGCCTTAGAGTTTTGATGATCGGTCAGTCAGTCAGTCAGTGAGTGAGTGAGTGAGTGAGTGATGAAATTGAGAAACTAGTTATAATTATTAAACTACTGGTTCAAATTGAATGAATAAACCGTGTTACGAGGCTTCTAGTTTTATCCACAACAAAGTTATCGGGTGGTCGAAAATGGCCTTAACTGTTTCGAGAAAAGGATGCTACGGCCGTGCCGCTTTTTAGCTCGACTTGGCGGGGGCACTGCCGTGCCTCCAGATTAGTAGCCCGCATTCTCTGGGTATGAAAAAGTGACCGAGTTGATTCTGGGTTCAAAACTATGGTGAGTTTCGCATTTTGTAGGAGTTGTCGAATATTTAAGTCTTGGTTGCGAAGTAGAAAGCGTCTCAGAGCTATACCACCATGAAGATGTCTACAGATCGCACAAAAAACAACTTATTCAGGACAGTATAGGATCATCCGCATTAACTTCTAGAATACATTAAACCCAAGATCAAATATTTTTCGGGGACGTTTAGAAAAGGCTGTCAAAAAATCCTTTGGCTCTGTGCAGATTTTGCTATCGGGTGGAGCAGAGTCCAATTGATAAGAAAAACCTCGTCTTAGGTATCCGGAAGCGTTTAAAAATTATGCCACTTAAAACATTTAGGACAGAACTTAAAAACAAAATGGTATTAATACAATTGTATCGAAATCACAAGTCTTAAAGTCAAAATGCACAAAAAAAAACCATTTATTCATTTGATAAAATGATTAATAAAATAAGTACCAAGTTGCCGACTTTAGATTTACTGAGTTAAAAACAATTGTGAATTAACAGATAATTGTTTATAAGTTCTTGTGGTCCATACAAATATGTGAACAATGGGAAGGGCAACATGGAAACCACAAAATTCTACATTAATTTTTATGAGAAGTTATAAATACTCATGAACTATAAAAATGTATGGAAAAAATAGTTATAGTAGTTCAATTTAACAAAAAGTGTAAACTTTATACTGTACTTCCTTCTAAAGGCCTATTTTTTTGTACTCAAACGATCATATTAAACCAAAAAAGCATTTTGGGAGGGACATGTTTTTTCATAATACAATCTTTTCTTACTTGATATGCATAGACAATAAAAAACAAACTCACACGATATTTTTTTGTTTTTAGTTTAGATTTGATCGTCTATGTAATGTATAGGTACTTATGTGGTAGATTCTAATGGTACCTCACACAAACTAAGATTGTGTAAGAACTGTATGTGATTAAATTAATAAAATGAACATAACATAGAATATTTCGAATATTTAAAATGAAAAATTGAACATAAGTAAGTGAACACCCTGTAAATACTCGTAAATATACAACAATCGAGCATTATAAATATGAATTGTGCACAAATAGTTTACTATACAAATTGCTCCATACCTACGCAAGTGCTGGCAAAGTAGCAAACAGTGGTTTATCTTATACCACACAAAGTGACGCGCCATACAAAGCCACTCAATACTGGTAAGTATCTACACTATGTATTTAGAAAGAAACCAAGTAAAATTAAGTTTTCAATAACAGTAAATTGGTAGCGTGCTACATTTTATGAAAACCTTACAGTAATTTCACAATGCAGCGATTAGTCCTTTAGGTAATGAGAAATTTTAAATGTATAAATGCTCTTATTATAGATTATTCATTAGCAATGTTAAAGTGATGACCGTTCTACGGCCGAGCGGTCGAGCGCTCGCCTGCTAACCCAGAGGTCGTGGGTTCAATCACCGCGGTGCACATTTAATTTGTGTTCGGTCTGCTGCGTGTGTTCTATTTGTGCCCGAAGTACGGCGATAGGGCTCTCCACCCATCACGTTTGGGACGTAATAATCGTCGGTGAAAAGCGTGGACTGTGACTTGCATTCATAGTTCACACTTGCGAACACCTCTGGAACCCCCCGAGGTTTTATGTCGTGACGAAGTTTATGTTATTATATAATATTATACTATAGATAATAAATAAGTATTATTTCACAAGAAGATGCCAGGCCAATCCGTTTTAATATTAAAGACGCAATTGCTGCTATTTCAATTGTGATTTATTTAATATGTTTGTTTAATTACTCATTAAATTATCTGTCGAGCGTTTCCTTACAAAAAACAAGTACTTAAATACGACTTGTTTATTTTTTTATTTTTATACGTTTTCTTAAAAGACAGCGCATAATAATATCAAAATATCATAAAATAATGCAAGAATAAAATATACAAAAAAGAAAGTTCGAGCGCGCGTTGGTGTCTTTTGAATGACTAATTAAACATTTTCTTGTAAAAGACCTAAACGGGTGTCCGAAAATTGTTTGAAGTCATTATCATTTGACAGAAGGGGTTAAGGACATTCCAAGTGCAAAATTTAGAACCCGATAATACTTGAAGCATTAAGAAGAGCTTGTAAAAAAATTCCGTTGACTTAAGACCATAATAATTGCACCAAGATCAAAACGAGTTATGTTTCGAGCAGGCAATAATGCCTGTAGGTATTCGGGTTTTGGGATTTCTGTTTTTTAATTCAGCAGTTAACTAAAAAAAGTATAGAGCTTAGTTATAAATGAAGTTATAAACTTTTGTAAATTATTTCAATTTCAATTTATTTTTGATTATAAATTTCTCCTTTGAAATTTATAGAAATAAATTTCTTTATTTTAATACTGTTTGGTGATTTTCCATCGCAAAGAGATAAAAAATAACATTAGCTATTGAAAAGTCCCAGGTTCGTGTTCTTTCCAAGCTCCCTATATTTAGATTGTTATATTTCTTCTACATTTCTATATACCGCAGTAACTTAATGTTAATATTAGCTGGATTTTCCTTCGCTAAAAAACAGAAAACTACAGATTTGTAATACTCGTATAAAAGAAAAACTTTACTTCGGAGTCAACACCGAAAACGCAAAAAAAATAACTGTTAGAATAATTTTAGTTAAGTAGCAATGATCTCTTTCTTTGGAATAGCTGATTTTTTTAGTACCTATGACATGCTATTTTATGGGTATGTAGGGTTAGTTTGTAGCTCATAGTTACGTTTGGCGAACTCAACTATTCAGAACTTCTTCGAGTCAATGACTTTTAACACTTTTTTCTCACGGTGTCGGTCGAATAACTTTGTTTGTTTATTCTGTATTAACCAGGAAATCCCGTAGAGTAGGTACAACGCGTAATGCGTCATGTTTTAGGTTTTTATAATTAAATGCTTATTTTCATATGATAGAGTTCTAAAAAAATGTAAGCGCAAAGCCCGCTGTTTTACTAAAGCATTAAAATCACCCACAACCACAAGTAACCAATCCAAATAATAAGAGAAATATTTACGGAATTCTCCGAAGTTGACGCCGCTCTTCCCCTCAGGCACTGGCGTCAAAGCTTGAAGTACTTCTGTAGACGTCTCCCCATCATGAGGAGGATCCACATCACCATGTCTATCTTCGAAGTTTCCTGCTCCACCATTATTATTGACAGCTTCTTCGATTACTATCACACCTTCTTTTGGTTTTTCAGTGTTGCCAGGGAACAACATTGGTATACCAGGAACTTTCGGGTTAGGTTGGTATCCTTCTGTGCTATAACTTGGTGGTACATTTGGTATGTTATTCTGTTCGTTTGGTTTGTCATTAAAGTTCACTTCTGGGGGATCAACGTTGTTTTGTGGGTTGGTTTCTGGGACGTTATAATTTTGGTTTTCATTCCCGAAGTTGGTCGGAGGGTAGTTATTTTCTGTTGATTGACCGTTATTTTGGTTTCCATTTCCGAAGTTGGTCGGTGGGTAGTTATTACCCGTTGATTGACCGTCATTTTGGTTTCCATTTCCGTAATTGGTCGGTGGGTAGTTATTTTCCGTTGATTGACCGTTATTTTGGTTTCCATTTCCGTAATTGTTCGGTGGATAGTTATATTCTGGGGAGTAACCGTAATTTTGGTAACCGTAAGGATTGTTTTGGGTGTCTGGGAAGACGAACTCGTTTCTTCTTGGTGGTTCTTTATCAGCGACATGGACGATTCCAGTGATCCTCTTTATTGTGTTTGGCACAAAGTTCACAATCCCTTGGCCGAAGTTCTGGAGTCCATGGCGACGCTCGTCTCTGTCTCGGTGATTGTTTAGGAAACCTAGAGGTTGCGAGGATATTTGTTAGTTTGTCTATTTTTTTGAAGTTAAGTTTCTACATTTATTTATTAAAGCTATTTTTTTTAAATATCGGTTACATTTGTTTTGAGATCCTAACATTCTACCATGTTTTTTATGTTTTTTAGGAGATTTAAACTATTTTAGAATATTTTACTTGCATACAATGCGTTTTTCAATATTATTATTTAAATGTTTTGCAACAAAATGTAAATACGAAAGTTCAACAGGAAAATCCCAAGAAACTAAAGCTACAACAAAACTAATAGAAAGGACAAACATTTTTGTGCACATATAGACTTTACTTAGTTGTGAGACCTCAACTTACAATTGTTTTGTTTGTTTTCCTGTGTTTGTTGAATTTACTAAGAACATAAAATACCTTACTTATAACCATACACAAGCAATAAATCCGATTCTAAAGGCTTTAATTTTAGTTAAAGTGCTGCAAAAGTTAATTTTTCCATAGCAATATAGCTTCTGTTGTTGACACTAAAGATCTATTTTGGAATGAAGAAATTTTGGTTTTGACAGCATTAAAACTAAAATTAAATCAAAAATCAAAATCAAATCAAAGTTATTTTGTAACCTAGATACATAAAGTATACTTTCTACAAGTCAAAGTTAATCTTTACAATATATGTATATCCTTAGATATATAAAAAAATATATACTATTAAGGGAAATACATAAAAAAAATATTTAGGTTGGGCTATTAAAATGTAATTATACACCTGCATGAAATAGAGGGATCTAGGAATAAAAATATTATATATAAATTATACAATGTACAAATAAGTTGATAAATAAATACGGGAAATACATACAAAAAATATGAAGGTTGGGCTACTAAAATGTAATAAAGTTATATACCTGCATAAAATAGAGAAATATAGGAATAAAAATATTATATGAACATAATGCCTAACCATCCGCACCATTTGATTAGTATTGCTAAGAAGAAGGGCAAGAAACTATGCAAACAAGCCTTCAGAATCGGCTTTAATGTTAGAAGACGTCATTAATCATTATTTTTTTGTATTCCATCACCAACGAATCGACCCAAAGCAATAAACACTCAAACAGGTTGAGTTATTTATTGTCATCATAAAGTTTTTCATCGGATTCAGTTCCTGCTAAAAAGAAAATAAAAATTTGAAAAAATTCAGTGTTTTTTGACTATTATTTACATTCCATAAACATACATACTTATATTCTTCTTACAATTAAATTGCTTTTGAATAACTTATTAAAAATACATATTTACTACAAGAAAAATGTATAGTAAATGTCCCAATGTATCCGTGAATTCGTTGGAACAATATTTTTACCGCAAGATTCAGAGAGTAATTTTTACAACAGCCGAAACTACTCATAATACGGAGAATAATAATCACACTTGTTACACTTTAGCCATTTAAAGCACCACTTATTAGGCAGATGAAAAATAATTAGGGTTATCAAACAATTTCCCGGGGATTCCCATTTATGATGATGATATAAAATGGCCGCAATTTTGTGCCAATGGCTTCGTGTTACTGTGTGAAGTTTTATTATTAGCTTTTTATGACAAACATATTACTTTTTGTCACATTTTTAACAAAGTCATGGACTGTTTTGTTAAGTATTTACTTTTTGCTTAGTGCACGTTATTTTATGAGTAATAGGATTTCTCAAAAGTGTTGACTGGTGAAACCAAAAAAAATATTTTTACAAGAAGCTTAAAAACATTGAGGCACCTAAAATACCGGGTATAAAAGCAAAGGCAAGAATCCTTTAAGGGTGTGTTAGTATGACCGGTAAAGATATTATTTTAAATACTGGGATCTCTAAATAAAGTACCAGTACCTCATAATAAGACGATTTTCTTTACTCAAAATACACTAATTGCGTGGACACCCTCACTGGTCGCTGGCCACTCTGATGAGGGGTGCGGGTTGCGGGGTGCAATTAGGTGTGTGGGAGGCCGGTGAGCTGCGTAGCTATAGCTTAGAAAAATGATGGAATTTTAGGTGAAAATTCAAGGTATATATTTTTTTCTCGTAATGACATCAGAATCGTGTACACTTTCTTACCATAAAGGGATTCTTCACTTTGCATATACACCCTGTATAGGCTACGATATTTTATCTGCCATTATAATTCATCGATAATGGTATAATTTAATTATAGATTAAATAAAGATGGATAATATCGATTAATTTCGGTAATGTGGTTAACCTTATTAAAAAAAAGGTTTGTTCCAGAGTCAAACGCTCAAAATCGTGAATGGGATTGCAAGTCCAAACATGACTATATTAAGTTACAAAGATGTGATTAAGCCAAGGCCTCGCAAATAGCAAACCAAAACATGATCAGCCCATTAGGACAGGTCTTCCTTATTGCACCTATGGTTAAAAATAATTTTATGTGGTCAATATTCCAACCAGTATTTATATAGGTATTAGTAGCTTCTCATAAATTTCTTTATAAATTATAAAATATACTAGCTTTTGCCCGCGGCTCCGCCCGCGTGTTATTCGTTTTAACGACATGCTTTTTTCCGGGATAAAAAGTAACCTATGTGTTAAGTTAGGGTATAAACTATATCCATTCTAAATTTCATCTTAATCCGTCTAGCCGTTTCAGCGTGAAAGAGTAACAAACATACACACACACAAACTTTCGCATTTATAATATTGGTGTGAAGTGTGATGAAATAACATAGCCATGTCTTATTTCACCACAAACGATTAAGGACCGCGCTAATTAGACAACTGATGTATGAAATAACAAAGCCTTGTCTTTTATCACTACAAACGAATGCGACCGCGCTAATTAGACACCTCATTTTGTAATGATATTTATCTATCCTACTGAAACCATGCATTTTTGCGGGATAAAAAGTAGCTTTTGTGTTAAGTTAGGGTATAAGCTATATCCATTCTAAATTTCATACAAATCCGTTCAGCCGTTTCAGCGTGAAAGAGTAACAAACATACATACACACACACACACACACACACACACACACACACACACACACACACACATACACACATACACATTTCGCGTTTATAATATTAGTAGGATAGGAAGAAGGATGTAAGAACGAACAATATGAATATATATGTATAACATACTTTTAGAACGCGTAGGATATATAACATACTGTTAAAGATACAAGTACCTATATACTTGACGTTTCAAAGTTCTGCTCGTACTTCATAACGCAGGTAGACAAACCAAAGAAGAAAGAATTTAATAGAAAAATGTATATAGACTTTAATTATAATAATATAGAATGCATTGTCTGCCTTTGCTCGTCTGGATGTTATGCGTTGAACTTGAGATTTACATTTTGATTGTTGTTGTCTTGTTGAGGTCTCTTACATAGGAGGCTTAGGATAAAACTTGACGATAACTAAAAAAATTGTGGTGGGTATAGAAGTCGTGCTACTCCCGCTAGTTTTTTCTGTTAATTCAATTTTCTCTTTGGATGCCATGTCAAAATTTGATTTTAACTATACCTGAAAATCGTACGTCATTGTGTCACGAATTGCAGGATTATATTTATTTCTTCAGTCCTCGCTCCCCGGTTCTATGACGTCATCTAAATGAAATCGCGGGGTTGAAGGAATGACTAAACGTATATTTTTCTATTATTGCCGAGCGGATCTTCACAACGGTATTTATTTACTTTTGTAACTATTAAACTTTAGGATTATGAAGCTTATAAAAGTACCTATACATGAATTTTATGTCTCAAGTGTTGGTTTCCCGGATTTTCCTGGAGATATGTCGTATAATTTTGTGTCACTCTTACATCTTATTTCACTCTTTGATCTTATTATTTCGGCCTTTTGATAACTGATTACTGCATCCAATAATAAGATAGATGTATGTAAATATAATTTAATTGGACTTATATCAGGTTAAAATAATTTTAAGTTTGAAGGTATTATTATACTTATAACAAATAAACGTCGTAAAGAAATATCTTGCAACCGGCCGTCAAATTAAAAACCATCCCTCTAATTCTAAGGACTTGAATAAAAAGATCTCTAAATCGCGAGTTTCTGCCCGCTTCCACTGATCAGAGGTGCAATTGTTTAATTAAAAGTCGGACAGATTTCTCTGAATACCCTCGCTTTATTTAGTAAATTTTACGTGAAAATCTTCTCAAATAGGTACAAGTAGGAAGATATTCGTCTATACACGTTTTGTTCTTCTGTCGTGTTGCTTGGCTTGTTTTCTATTGAGTGACTTAAGGTTATCAAGAGCTACCGTAAATATTGAATTTATATTGATTCCATGTGAATTGTTAAATATGTTGTTTCACTTTGACCTACATTTGAAAGTTGAATCGCAATAAATAACAATTGAATTTTGTTTCTTGCATTTTCTTATTTCATGGGTTAATACTATCAGTATTCTTTTTGTTGTAGGTAATGTATTTTATTATGCGATAATATATATTTAACTGATAGAATTATTTAGCCACGATCTATTGTAAATCAATTGTTTACAATCAAATCAAATCTATAACTTATATTCTAAGAATTATTGTACCTCTTTCTGTTCGTACTCTTCATCAATAAATAAAAAAAAAAAAAATATTATCAAAAGTAAATAACTGTACTGGTTAAGTTCAATGTGACACAATTGATTCACAATTTATTATATCAATTATTTACTGTGTTACTGTTTTTTTTAATGCTATGTATTTTTTTGGTTACCCGCTAGAAATAGGCATAGATAACTACAAGCTAAGGCCACAAGCTCAAATAAGCACTAAAGCTCACACTGACTACACAAATCACTTGGACACTTACCAAATTGACAAAACACTAAATTAAAACACAAGCAAACACTCACAAAACCGCGCATAAAACTCGCCATTTTCCTTAAAAACCACGCGAAAAACGTCCTATTCACCGCACTTATATTATAAAACTGCTATTGTCGAAAAACTGGTTCTTTGATATCGTTTTTACAGTCTCAAAAAAACTGCATGTTACCTCGGTTGAACTGGTCTAAGAACTGAAGAACTTCGGCAAAGTATATAAAGTTATACTCCGCGCCGAGGTTACCTACGCACACATGGGCAACTTGCATGTGTACGTAAGGTCCGGTGAACACACATGACCGGAGATTTTGACCTTAACCTAGGGAATTTTATTGGTGTGCTCTCGTCATCGGTCTCGGGGGATTTAACCTAAAATAACAAGTTTAGATTGAGAATTCAAATTCAATACATAATATTTAAACAAACCTATCTACTAAGATTAAGTTCAATATTTGCACTAGCTCAAGGCACGGGATGTCACTTTAAAAATATCTTTAACGAAAGTCCATTATCCAGATGTTATACCGTTTTAAATCCCTTTAGGAAGTCCATCCATCCATCCAATCAGCCCGTTTCGTCCACTGCTGGACATAGGCCATTCCAGGATTTTGCCACGCTTGGCGGTCCTCCTTGAAGAAATGCCCACATACTCACACACGCTGGGCAGGCGGGTTGGTGAGCGCGGTGCTGAAACCCTTGCACTAGTGACGCCGCTGCCCGTCACCAGTCTGTTTTATATAAGCCTCGGCAATTTGGGATGGATATACCGCCATCCATCGGTCCCAGGCAATGGTGGGCCGCCTGGTTTTTTTGCCTGAGAGCTGTTCTCTTACTCTCTTTCGAATAACTTCGGGAGGATTTGCGAGTAAGATGGTGGTACCTACACAGTCGAGCCCGGCATTAGCTCTACCACCTACTAAATTAGGGAATTTCCTACTTAGGAAATCATCGTCATATATTTATCCTCTGATACTGTCAGACACTACTATATTAGACACTACTAAGACACAGATAGGTCTTCTCCGAGGTGTAACAGTGCTGAGACCGTTTCCTAAGAATGTAGGTTTTGTAGGCAATAAATTCGAGTTCGAGTATTCACTTGGCCAAATAATTTATCTCCCCAGCTGGAGGGATCAGCGAGCCGTCGTGTCATTGATCACATCCGGTGACTTTCCACCGGCGCCGGCGCAGCTGATGATGAACCTGTACTGAATTCAGTAATTACACTGCCGACTGCGTTGGTAATTATTATGTAAATTGTGTAACGAGTACTTATCGGTGCGATGTATCGAGATAGCTGTTTGTTGCAATACCGTAATCTATGCCGAAATTTTATGGAAAGGTCGGAAAATTGGGCACTTCCTAAGTGTAGATTTAGTCATAAATAACTCGTTTTTAGCCGCGGCTTCGCCCGCTTGGATGTGTCTTTGAAATAAAAACTATTATCGTCACACCCCTTTTAGGTAGCCTATATGTTGAACAGGATCACTACGATGATAATAAAGGAAACCGCATCCAAAACCGTTGAGTAGTTATCAAGTTAAAATGGAACAAATTCTAAAAGAAGCAGCGATAGTTTCGTCGGTAGGACTTGATCTCAAGACCCGGGTTCGATTCCAGCTGGCTGAGTTAGCACCAATGAGTTTTTTGGAATTTGTGTGCATAGTAAAGTTGATTCTGAAGGTTTTTTTTAGTTTCAGTGCTGTCAAAACTTAATTTTTTCCAAAGAAATATAGTTTTTGTTGTTAACACTAAGGAACTTTTTGGAATGAAGATAAACTAAAATTAAAGCCTTCAGAATCGGCTTTAATATTTGCATACTAACGTTACACCTAGGCCCTGGATACATGTCTAAAATAAACGCTCACTGTAAGAAAACTTCTCCTAGTTTACCAAAATCTGCATGGAAAATAATGAACCTAGATAGGTAAGTTTAATCTTATAAAAAGACTTCGTCAAGTCATTCTGAATCATTTCGTACGCATTTCGGCGACGTCAATCTCCGGTTTATATAAGGAAGTGACTAAAAAACCGCTAGTGGTCCTTTGATTTTTAAACCATAAGTCATTATTTAGCTGTTGGAATATCTTCCTTAGCACGAACTAATAAAGTTCAATTTGCAATTTACAGTTCAGAAAGGGAAGCGGTCCTTTAATTTTATAAATTATTGAACCGTAAGTGAAAATGTTTTTTTCTGCATATCGTGAATTCTGTTAAAACTACGGGAGTCACCTCGCTCCACTCCGCTTCACTCAGCTCCCTAATATGTACTTACATGTCAACCTAACCGCTCCTCCTCGCTTCGCTCGTCGTCACAACCTATTACCCTAGCGGTCGAATAAAATTAAAACTAAGGAAGCCGCTAACGGCTATTTAGTCACTTCCTTTATATAAAAGCAAAGCCGACCAAAAAAATATAGTCCAGCCAAATTCTATCGGTATAACATTGTTTCATCGTAGCGCACTTTCGGCGAGTCAAGCCATCGGCAAACACCTCCTAAACGGAGTTGATGCTCGTGATTGTTGGCACTTGGTGGAACTTTTGAAACATTTTTTGTTTGATAAACACTTGTACTTGTCCACTTATTTATATTAATTTCCCTTACCGGTTTCGCTGTTAAAGCATTATCAAAAACAACCAAACAAACCTCCTAAACATTTTTTTTTCATATAACCCTTCATCGGCAAACACTTCCTAAACGGAGTTGATGCTCGTGATTGTTGGCACTTGGTGGAACTTTTGAAACATTTTTTGTTTGATAAACACTTGTACTTGTCCACTTATTTATATTAATTTCCCTTACCGGTTTCGCTGTTAAGCATTATCAAAAAACAGCCAAACAAACCTCCTAAACATTTTTTTTTCATATAACCCTTCATCGGCAAACCTTGTTGTCGGTGACCTGTACAATTGATTAAGAGTAATTCAATAAACAATACTGAGGTCTTAGAACATACTCACGCCTGTCTCCCACAGGTGTAGGCAGTGACAACAGATCTCCATCTGCTAAGATCCTCACACACTTCTTTCGCCTCTTCTACATCCATCAAACTAGTTATACAAGCTCTTTCTTCTCTTTTCCGGGTACTTTTTACTTTGCCCTTCTCCAGGATGTCACCAGTTTTGTCGGTATACGTCTTTCTAGGGCGGCCCGGTCGAGCTTTACCTTTCAATTCGTCACTCCTGAGAGTCCCTGAGGACTAGGAGAAATAACTCGTTGCTCACTCTACTTTCGTACATCTTCTTTATATAAGGTGACTTTTATTTATACAGCCAAACACTGGAGGCTTGGTAAGTGATCAGTAACACGGATCAATAACACTTTTTGCTAATTTCGCAAAATCAAAGCTTGACGTCCCATAGTAATTGACTCGGCTGGGCTTGCGTTTGTAAGGAACACGAAAAGAATAATTTATGAATTTCACAAAAAGGGTCATCAAACCATGTTACTGAGCACTTACCGAGTCTTCAGTGAGAATTTGGCTGCATAATTTAAAGTCACCTTATTATGTCTAAAAATATTATTCTGTAACACGGTTGCCCGAAAAATAATCATGTTCTGACGTTTTTTAAGTCACAGGAAGCAATTTCCAAGCTCATTATTTTCAATGTCTATTTTCTTGGAAAAAGTCAAATGGAGACTATTTAGCTAAAATTTTGTAAAAATTGAGGATATGTCAGCCATTTAATTTTTGTTTGATTTAATTTTTGACGGCGATTCTCGCAAATTTTTTCACACGTTCTGCTTTTCACACGTCTCTGTTTATCGTGTCATAAATGGCGTGTGATGATAATTGCAATATGCTGGCCCGCAGGTTTGCAAGATGCACGAAACCAGTCAAAATAACGCTGTTTAAAGCATACTGTCAGTCACTTTACACGGGTGGCCTGTGGGTCAGCTATACGCAGAGGGCCTTCAATGCTCTCCGTGTGCAATATAATAATGCATTCAGGGTGATGTTGAGACTGCCCAGATTTTGTAGCGCGTCAGGCATGTTTGCGGAGGCTCGAACTGATGACTTTCATGCTCTCGTTCGTAAACGCATAGCCTCACTAAGAGATAGGGTCAATTGCAGTCTCAACAGCATCCTGAGCACTCTCAGGAATAGAGAGGACTGTCCATTGATGGGACATTGGGTATACCGCCATATGTCCGGAGCTGCAGGTTTGGGCGCTCCAAATTAAAATTATTTTAAATTGAAATTAAAATTTAAAGTAAGTATTTTGTATCTTATATTTTACATTGAATTCTAATTTATTAATTTTCATTTTTATCTTTATTATTGCCTGGTTTTTCTTTTTCATGTTTTGTTTTATTGTGTTTAAATATGGACTAATTTGGTCTGAAATAAATATATTTGATTTGATAATTCTATTGAATATAACTCCTAAAAAGACACGTCAAGCATGTTATGAATACGGACAACAGGTTTATATTTTAAAAGTTTGATACATTTCTTCGTAAAGAGCTTGTAAAAATCGCATGTGCGAGAATCGCCATACTGTAATTTGAATATAAAATTTCAGAAGAATAATAACTAACACGATCTACAGTTGACTATTTAACATAATCGTGAAAAAGTGAGTTCTGGGTCACCAGTACAGTTTATGCCCTTGTATAGGTAGTTACAGACCAAAACCTTCTCAAAATTTTGAAGCATAGATTTAAGTATCAATATATTATTTTGATGATTTACTTTATGAAAAATAACAAAAAAAAACTTACCTTGTTTCAATTTCTGACTCCTGTGCCTTTTCGGAACCTTGTTCTTTTTCACCACAATCTTGTACTTAGTATTGTACGTGCTCGTTGGCGCGTATCCCTTGCCCAAGGTCACGTTATACACCTTCTTAAAGCTTGGATAGCCATGGGAGTGCGTGTAGCCGTAGCCCCCGTGGTGGGGATAGCCTGGGGAGACAGCTGGGTAGTTGTAATGGCAGGGGTTGTGGTGATGATTGTAGTCTGGGGGTTTTCTGTAGGCTTCGTAATGGTAGGCGTACTGGTGACCATATTGGTGGTCTTGACAACCGTGATGCTCCCCATGGCCGTGATGCTCCCCATGGCTGTGATGCTCCCCATGGCCATGACCGAATAGGGTCTGGAGAAGAGCGTCGTAAGCCGCGTAGTATTCTGGAGACTGGGTAGGCGTTGGCGGTTTGTAGATTAATGGTGTTTGGAGACAGTATTGGTGGTTTTGGGCTAAGATCAGAAGTACTGGAAAGCTCTGTATGAGGCCACAGAGGGTGTCCCCACCTACTGTCATTTTTGATGTGAAAATACACTTTTCTAGCGAGTCTGCAGTATAAACTCAAAAACACAACTGAAGGAATTGTGGTGAAAAATTTCGTTTGAAAATTGGGTTATCGTCTAAATCTGTAATTTAAAATGTAGGGCATTTCATAACAGATTTTGTTTACACCAATTTGAGACCCATCGTTAGGTTACTATTGCATATATTTCTACATAATTGTATGGTGAAATAAAGATAATATCTCCGTGATTATTTCAATTTGAAACGGTGTCTGATCCCCTATTTTATTGGTAGGCATAGAGAATAACGAAAATCATTGATATTTTTGTTTTCTTTCTATCGTTATTAGACTGAAGTCCTCTCCCAAGATACTCCAACATTGAGCACATACTGATGTATCTTTTTGTTTCGTAGTAACTGTAAGAAAAGTTGGTGACCGCACACTACACCGCAACACACGTAAGTTTGCCGATAGTCAGTTGACGAGATCTGTTACACAGCTCATGCAAGTAATTGTTTTTTAATTAAAATGCTTATTTTGAGTTAATATGCCAAAGATGCTAATAAGTATGTTCTTGAAATTAATTAAGGAATAAAAGGCACTTCGATAAAAAATCCCCCTTTCACCGGCAATCATATAAGTATTATATATATTATAAGTATCATATATATATAGTAGTATTTTTCTTTCGCCTGGTTACACCAAAATCTGTTAAATCGAGTTAACCGCGTCGTTATTTCGTAAATATATCACCTAAGTGATACTACTTGAACGTTTAAAGTCCAATAAAGTTTCATTTTCATTTCAACACTTTTTTGACAGTGTTACAAAGGACGCTTCGACGGTCTATGCATCGATATGAGTCTATGGTATTTAGACTACTCACTACTAAGCTAATAATCGGTTTTAAGAACCTCGTTTGTTAGGTGGTTTAGTCGACTATCTATCTAATACCTAAATACCTACCTGTCTCAGCAGATGTACTAATGGTTGAAGTTGATAATGGCTAGGTGCTCAGCGATTTCGCCCCAAAATCATGCTATCATAAAACATACAAGAATTAATAATCGATAAAATTGATGATTCTCAAAATCAATGAATTTATAATCATGGCGCAATATTTAAGTACCTTTAAATCAAGGGTTTTCCACACCTTTCACTAGAAGTCATCAAAATCTCCAGCATCCACAGATGAATTACCGGTGACGTGAAGGTTATCTAGTTTACATTAATTTAAGAGCATCAAGCCGTCAAGTTGAGTCAGACATTATTTAGTTTGGTGTATCTATGATGCATACTAATTACGATCTGTGTCAATGAGGGTCACCGGAGATCATAAAGATAGCTCTCTAGAGCTACATAGCCAAACAGACACGTCTGTTACCATAGTTTCATACAAAAATGTAAATAGCGTTAAGCTTTATGTTTGTAATTGTAATAAATATTATATGAATTTTAAAATAACGATAATTCATATTTAAAAATCGTGTTCTTGACAAAATCATCATTATTTGAATTTACAAAAGCATAAAAGCATAAAAGCATAAAAGCATTGTTTTTGTTGGTTGAACGTTAATTTTGCACCACACTAGAATGGTGTCATTACATTAGTCATTAGACAGCATATGGTGTCGATTCTGTGTAACATGATACCTCAATTCGCAGTCCTGCTCTAACGCTTCTGCTTTTTAACTGTCTATCCTACTCTAATCAGATGTCGCGCACGCAAAAACATCAGTTATTTTGAAATCGCGGCTACACTGATGGTTTTTTCATTTTTATCGAACTGTCTGCAGCTGCTTTATACTAATATCAGTTATATTATGCAAAGTTTCAGATATAATTTCAAGTATTCATTGAATGCTATCGGTTTATTGTACGGTTTGGGGGTAAATTTGTATTTTTTTTCTATAGAGAAAATTTAATGGAATCAAGTTTTCACAACAGCATTGACATAGCATTAGTCCTCAACTTTATCATATATAAATATCAGAGTGATTGTTGCAGTATTTATTGGTATAAAACAGGATCATGCGAAGCGAAGTGAGGTATTATACACCCTTAACTGATTTGATAAGACTAACCTTATTTTAAGCGCTCTGTCATTGCCCTTTCTATATAGAAAGAAAAAGACTGGAAGAATGCTTAAATAGAATGTAGTCCTATCAAATAAGATAAGTCGTACTACGCCGAATTGAAACCAATATCCCTCTAGATAATGCCTCCTCTATGTGGTGGACAAGCGCGTGAACTGACGGACGTACCTGTGAAGGTGAGACCATGGACTTATGTATAAACAGGCTACGTATATCTGTTTTGCTGACCTATATCACACCGTAGTGAACCTACAAACTATTTGAACTGAACTGTAGTAGTTCTCCTACTATATTTACTATTATTTTATCTTATTCTAATGTTTTTTAGGATTATTGTCGACGTGTAAAATGTGTATTATGTAACTATTTTACAAAAAAACGTATTTGAATTTGATCTGACTATAGACAAAATTAATAAAGCACCAGATTTTTGTTTTCAATGGGAGAGGATTTCGATGTCAAAAGCAAAGATGCATAAAATTGAAAAAAAAACCTTATCTAAGGCCCAGCCTATAATACCACAAAATAAATACATACAGAAGGCCAGCTCCATATAACCAGTGATTACGGGAGCACACACACATACACATAAAAAATGCTAACTAGCATTAAGCTCACCTATGTACACTTCTTTTGTACAATGAGGAATTTTTAATAATAATAATCCATCCATCCATCCATCAGCCTGTTTCACTGAAATACTCACACACGCTGAGCAGGCGGGTTAGTGAGCGCGGTGCCGAAACCCTTGCACCAGTGATGCCGCTGCCCGTCACTAGTCTGTTCTATATAAGCCACGGCAATTGGGGATGCATATACCGCCATCCATCGGTCCCAGGCAATGGTGGGCCGCCTGGTTTTGCCTGAGAGCTCTTACTCTCGCTTAAATAACTTCGGAAGGATTTGCGAGTAAGATGGTGGTAACTCCACAGTCGAGCCCGGCATCAACTCTACCACCTATTAATAATAATAATAATAATAGACTGGTATGCAAGGATCTCGGTTAACTCGTGTACTGGCATTCGACCGACTTCGACCGAGACCGTCGTCGTAGGTACGCGTCTATGTGTGCGTGCGCCCGGAATCGCGTGCTGGCTGTATGGAGCTGACTTCTTGTATGTATTTATTTTGTGCCCATAATTCCTTTTCGGCTTGAAATTTCGGGTGATCGACGTGTTTCAAAACAAAACTGAGTAAGTACTCAGACATCTTGTAATTTAAGCTTGAAAATGTCGATATTTTATGAGCCCAACCCCCATTCACTTATAGATTTTTAACCTACTTTATTTATAAATAATAACTTTTTTTCTTGAATTTAAAACATATTAACCCTGTGGTAGTTCATAAGAAAGTGCTAACTAGTAGTTTGTTATGTAATATAAATAGGATAGCAATAAAAGGTTAAGGGTGTATAATACTCACCTCACTTCGCTTCGCATGATCCTGTTTTATACCAACAAATACTGCAACAATTACTCTGAAATTAATATATGATTAAGTTGAGGACTAATGCTATGTCCATGCTGTTGTGAAAACTTGATTCCATTAAATTTTCTTAATAGAAAAAAATTGTAAATCAAACCTCCAAACCGTACAATAAACCGATAGCATTCAATGAATACTTGAAATTAGATCTGAAACTTTGCATAATATAACTGATATTAGTATGAAGCAGCTGCAGACTGTAACATAAAAATGAAAAAACCATCAGTGTAGCCGCGATTTCGAAATAACTGATGTTTTCGCATGCGTGGCATCTGATTAGAGTAGGATAGACATTTAAAAAGCAGAAGCGTTAGAGCAGGACTGCGAAATGAGGTATTAAAATCGCAGTAAAAAGTTTCTCTTGCAACAGACGACGTAACAATCTAAATGTGTTAATTAAATAACTGACGTACCATTAAAGAAAAATCTGCAGCCCCACTTATCACCCTTATTGCAATAGTAATAAGATAAGTGGGCTAGCGGCAACTTCTTTCATTGTACAGTGTAGCCCATATCAAGCTTATACTGAAAGTGTATAGCTTGAAGTGGGCTCCACTGTACATGCATACATACATATATGGTTGTCGCAAGTAATTAATAAATCATACTTGATTGGGCCAATTGTTGATTTGATACATCCCACAGTTTCTTTATACATATGTATATCGCCATGACATGAATCCCGGGGGTGTCAGAGGTGTTCCCAATGCACGTTACAGTCCACATTCGTACACCCGCGTTTCACCGACGATTATTGCGTCCCAAACGTGATGGGTGGTGAGTCCTGTCGCCGTACTTCGGGCACAAATGGACCAACAGCTTAACGTGCCTTCCGAAGCACGCAGACCGAACACAAATTATGTGCACCGTGGGGATTGAACCCACGACCTATGGGTGAGCAGGCGAGCCCCCTAGCTACCACTGGGCGGCCAACTTGATCAAGCGAGTTCAAACCAAATAGACATAATGAATCAACCTCATTGGAATTTATCTTTGACAGGTGGTATTTTAAGTTCCGATCGAGTCACTTAGACTTTCGGTAAAAAAACCGCTCAAAATCCTGTTGCATAAACTAAGATCAAATCAAATCAAATCAAAATATTTATTTTGTAAAATAGATACATAAAGTATACTTTCTACAAGTCAAAGTTAATCTTTACAATATTATCTTTAGAATAAAAAAAATATATATATATATATACTTACTAATAAGGGAAATACATACAAAAAATATTTAGGTTGGGCTACAAAAATTAATTTACACATACATAAAGTAGAGAAATCTAGGAATAAAAATTATATATAAATATGATGCAACGAACAAACAAGTTGAGAAATAAATAAGGGAAATACATCCAAAAAATATAAAGGTTGGGCTACTAAAATATAATAAAGTTATAAACCTACATAAAGTAAAGAAATATAGGAATAAAAATATTATATATACATAATGCCTAACCATCCGCACCATTCGATTAGTATTGCTAAGAAGAAGGGCAAGAAACTTAGCAAACATGAATTTTTTCATTTGTAACATAACCTTAATATATACAATTTTCTTATAGTAAATATATAGATATAAATTCTTAAGTAAAGGCAAATATAAAACCATAGGAATTATGTCCAAGAGAAAAAAAAAATTGATCTTAGTCAATCCGTCTTACATTGTCTATTACCTTTTACAGCAAAGTCAGTTTACATATTAATTAACTATAAAGGGCTTAAGATAAGCCTTTAGAGGAATCAAACATTATTAAAATTTGCTAATTATGACTCACAATTTTGATAGAGATTATTATTATTTATTACACCATGCTTCATTATCGTCCAGTTAATCATTGATTTTATAATAAGCCTTTTTAAGTAGTCCCTGTTTAATGTATAATTTTAACTTATTTTCAGGCAAACTAAGGACCTCCTTTGGAAGTTTATTGTAAAATCTTATACCATGTCCTACAAAAGAGGTACCTACCTTGGCAAATCTGAATTTTGGAAAAGCTAGTTTATGTTTGTTTCTGGTTTCAACAGAGTGGTCCACACCAAGCCTCGAGAAATTATCAATATTTTTTCTGACATATGTAATAACTTGATAACTTGATATAAGAGACCATTATAATAAGATACGTATTAAAATGTCCAGTCGTCTGCGCATACGCACACTTCCGTTCAGAATATCCCGCTACTTCGAATAAATGTGTATCTTTTTCTTTGAAGTCGTGACAAGGACATTGTGTGACGTCATAGTTTACCGTTTCGGTAATGTAACCTTGTTTGACCAAATATCGACGTGAATTAAATTTGATAAGGTTTTGATGGTTTCCAAGTAGCCAGTAGTGCGTTTCAGTATTTTTATCATTTATTACGCTTTTTGTACATTATTTAACAACACATTTCAACAAACACAACAGACATTGTGGACAAAGGCGACACTTATTGCTTTTAGCAATATCTCCCAGCCAACCTTTGGGTGGAAAGAAGAAATTACGGTTACGTCGAGAAGATAAGTTTCTTTAGGGTTCCGTATCCGAAGGGTGCCAAATGGAACCCTATAACTAAGCCTCTGTCCGTTAAGTCTATCTGCTATAGATAGTGATACAATATCATGATTTTTATACTTTGATAAATATGCAAAAAAAATCAAACTAACTGATTGAACAAAAACTACAGATAAGGTATAATTTTGTTATTAATTTAATTATAATAATTATTTCATACTAGCTTTTGCCCGCGGCTTCGCCCGCGTTGTATTAGTTTTTGTGTACTCCTATAAAATCTGTCAATATTTTACCTACAGTAAACACAGCTGCTGAAATGTGTGTTGTGCGCCTCTGTGTTTCCCATTTGTATGACTTTTATAGATTTTCCATGGGAACTGATTTATGGGATGAAAAGTAGTTTTTATCTTATTCTACATCTAGAACATTATTTGTGCAAAGTTTCAGACCAATCGGTTCAATAGGTACGGCGGTTTCTATAGAAACTTGAAAACTCATTTTCATCCAATGGGAAATGATTTATGGGATAAAAAGTAACCTATGTCCTATTCCAGGTCTAGAACTACATTCATGTAAAATTTCAGCCCAATCGGTTCAGTAGTTACGGCGTGAAAGAGTAACAAACATCCATACATCCATCCAAACTTTCGCATTTATAATATTACTAGTGGGATTGATTTTAATTATATTTTATGTTTTACCTAACGCGGAAAAATGTCCAAATAGAAGACTAAAGTTTTGTCATTATGTTGATGACTATATATTTATTTCATGACTGTTTAAAACTTCTGGAAAAAGTTTACGGGTGTAAATGGACAGGTATCTATAAAATGAGACCACATAATGTAGTGATCATACTGAACAAAGAGACGGGGTAAATAAATACGAAATTCAGCTATCAAAATTTGCATGGTATGGAAATATATTTTGTTTCTAAGGCCTTACATTTTTGAGAAATTTATTAGAGCTTCAGACGTCGTGGAACCAAAACAATATACCCATAAGTTCAAATTGTGGTTAACGAACCTTGATTATGATGATACGGAGGAGCTGCTGGTGATAACTAGATAAATAAATGGATACGATTTGGTATTCTCAAATTTAACCAATACCATAAACACTCATCTCAGTCACACATTCACACACCTCGTACACTCACACTTTCTAATACCCCTTCACATACATACCTTGTTACCCGTAACACACACCCTCACAGATTTACAACATGCGTGCGTTTAAAATAATAATTACTATTTTTGTATACATACCTACTAATTATGTATTATTTTTTGCTACTGTCATGCTGCAGGACGGCTATGTAGCCAGTGCAGATACCAGGGTCTAATTATTTTTTTTTGTAATACAATTATTTTTATATTTTACTTAAGATTACGATAAGGTGGTAGAGCTGATGCCGGGCTCGACTGTGGAGGTACCACCATCTTACTCGCAAATCCTCCTGAAGTTATTCAGGAGAGAGTAAGAGAACAGCTCTCAGGCAAAACCAGGCGGCCCACCATTGCCTGGGACCGATGGATGGCGGTATATCCATCCCCAATTGCCGAGCTTTATAAAAAACAGACTAGTGACGGGCAGCGGCGTCACTGGTGCAAGGGTTTCGGCACCGCGCTCACCAACCCGCCTGCCCAGTGTGTGCGAGTATGGGCATTTCTTCCAGGAGGACCGCCAAGAGTGGCGAAATCCTGGAAAGGCCTATGTCCAGCAGTGGACGAAACAGGCTGATGGATGGATGGACTTAAGAAAGCTGTTTTTGACGATATGTATGCTATTTCTGTTTAGTCCAATAAACTATTTGTATTTCCACAGGTTTGGAAATCAGTTGGTTTCATTTATAATACCTACCCGTTAATTTAAACTCGGTATTGTTATGTATTGTGTTAGGCCAAGAAGACGATATTAATTCGCTGTATTTTGTTTTTTTTGGGTATGTTACTCCATAACTTTAATATCATTTCTTAACCAAATTGTTTTATTTTGTTTGGAGGAGTTCGCTTCCATGTATGTCCCATTTAAGTTTGGCCGTGAGATAGGCAGTAGAACTCCTCAACGGAAAACGGCCTATCACTCGATATTGAGGCAAACGCTTTTTTCCAGGATGCTGATTGCAAGGTGATGAAAATTGACATATACCCACCTGACCTTGGATCCTGGCCTCATCACCATAGAATTACGCTACGGATGACAGCGCATAACTCTAAATTGCGGCAATCACTTTGTGTTGTTGTGCTGGTATTACTTAAAAGTAAAAAAACCGGCTAAGTGCGTGTCGGGCCACGCGCTATGTAGGGTTCGGTAGCTGCCCAGTACATTTTATGAGTTGGTCTACTAATACAGATCGCACCAAATTTCTAGTACCATACATTTAGAAGAACGGCCCATACATTGTCGTGTTTAGAGGGGGCCAAAAGTTTGGCGCGACCTGTACTCGTAAACCTGTAAAGCCTACTTAGCTGTGATAAATTTCCTTTTAATTTCATTATATATACTACTTCTGTGAATTTTTCACATATCTATAAACAACCGTTTAGCCGGCAGGGGGGGGGACGCTTGACTCTAACAAAGATTAGCACTTTAAAGCTTAATATTTTGCCAACGGAACCCTAAATCGAAAAATGGTTTCACACACCCATAATTTTTTTAAACGACCTATCCAACTATATCCCAAACTATTGGATAGACGAGAAAAAGAAATCATACCCAAATTACGTGTAGTGTACACGAGAAACAAAAGCGAGATTTTATTTTACCATTTTGTCGATGTGATTATTTATGTATACTCATGCCAAATTACAGCTTTCTAGTACTCATAGTCTCTGAGCAAAGCCGCGGACAGACGAACATGGTGAAATTATAAGGGTTCCTTGTGGGATTACGGAACCATAAAAAGCGGGAAATAAATGAACTTTTTACAAAAAAATAGTAACCAACTTCAAAAACAGCGGACATTCACGGGAGTGTCAAATATTATGGTCTGACCTATGGTACCGAAATTAAACTTTTGGCGACTTCTTTCTTTCTGAGACATATATGTTATCTAGAAATCTGCATATTCCCTATGGTATCTATAGGAACACAAAAACCAATATGAGAACGGCGACTTAGAGAGCATTGTTTCAGGAAGAAAGAAGTCGGCAAAAGTGTTATTTTGGTACTATAGGTCAGTACATAATTATTTTACACTTTTTAGGGAATGTCTGATGTAAAATTTTAAGTCGGTTACAATTTTTTTTAATAAGTATATTTATTTCTTCTAATGTAATAATCTACTCCCCAGAACTAAAAGTTCAAATAAAGGTAAATTACTTTTTTTCTCTTTATATTTTCTAAAATTTACATGTTTTTATAAAATAAAAACTATGTTTTCCTTTATTTAGTACTAAATAAATAAATCATTAAATAAAAAACTGTTTATTTTATTTGATTACTCATTAAAAACTCAAGTAAAAAACAAAAAATATTCTTGATATCTATCGATATTTTGATATGTAAGGTCATACAATAATAAGTGAAAATAATTCTACGGTAGATCCATCCATCCATCCATCAGCCTGTTTCGTCCACTGCTGGACATAGGCCTTTCCTTGGCGGTCCTCCTGGAAGAAATGCCCATACTCACACACGCTGTGCAGGCGGGTTGGTGAGCGCGGTGCCGAAGCCCTTGCACCAGTGACACCGCTGCCCGTCACCAGTTTTATATAAGGCTCGGCAATTGGGGATGGATATACCGCCATCCATCGGTCCCAGGCAATGGTGGGCCGCCTGTTTTTGCCTGAGAGCTGTCCTCTTACTCTCCCCGAATAACTTCGGGAGGATTTGCGAGTAAGATGGTGGTACCGCCACAGTCGAGCCCGGCATCAGCTCTACCTACCTATCTAGGGTAGATCATGTATCGTTTACTGATCAAATTCCAGAAGAAGAAAAGATCATGCCCGACTCGTCGTAACACCAGGTTTTGCTCAAATAAAATTTTTCCACTTCTCAGTACAAAGTAGTTCAATCAGCTGACAAAATTTCTATGGAAAGGTAAGAAAAAAAAACTAGCAAAAATTTTTTTTTCTTCGGAATGTCCTCTATTAGGGATACTCTATCATTTGTTAATATTTTTTCACTTTGAATTGTAAGACCTTATACAAATATCGGATATACTATCAAAAGATCCGTTTTTTTACTATTAAAAATTAGATTTTTTGGAACCCTACTCAAAAGCGATCTATACCACTAATTCCAGACAATAATTATAATTTTATAAAATAGTAACCATTTTATAATCTGGTCATGGGCAATAAACGTTTGTGGAAATCATTAAATTAAAACAGTGTGCGTCATTTTCAATATTTATTTGCTGCTGTGACACTATTCACGGCGCCTGCGCATACTCGAACAGATCCATAGATCATTGTAGATCCTTCACTGAATCATTGTGTGAAGTGGTATTTATTGGTTTATCCTATTTTCTAAGAATTTTAATATAGTATGAAAATTTAGTTTCTGCTTCCGTTTATGACGAAACTAGCGTTCTTTGAAATTAGGTCGTAAATATTATGTCTGTTCTATTCTTAGAAAATGCAGGTATTCAACGTGATATTTATTTAGGCAGCCAAATTGTGGCTTGGTAAGTGATCAGTATCACGATTCAATGAAATACTTTTTGTAATCTGAAAAATAATTTTTTGACTTTTCGTGTAGGAAACAGGAGAAAATAAATATTCGGATTTCCCAAACTATTTACCGAATCTCCAGTATACATTTGGCTTTATAGATAAATGTAAACTTATATGATTTTCGTTTATATACGTCAGGACCGAGGTTAAATTACCCTGTTTGCGAAAAAAATATATCGTATTTTGTGCCTCTATACTTGTTTAATGTTTAAGAGGCCTGTAGTCGGTGGCTCTTTTTTTATATTCTAAAGGTATATTATATTGTTAAAATTAACTTTGACTTGTAGAAGGTATACTTTATGTATCTATTTTGCAAAAATAAATATTTTGATTTGATTGATTTTGATTTGATTTTCTTGAAGTCAGTCGCGCACGGGGTCGTTATGGTTGCTATTTCATTCTACATTCAACTTCGGATTATAGAGCACTGACTGACTGTTATAACAAATAAACTAACTAACTAACCGAACACGGTGTGAGAGGCAAGCTAACGCGAGACAACATTCATGTTTTGAAAAAACTCGAAAATGGTTTTGGTTCTTCCTATGATTTCAGGAGAAATATCCCAAAAATTTAAATAAAACAAAAATATTTTTGAATAATATACAACATACTATGCTGTGAACCTAAAGTTATTTGATTTGTTGTATCGCTTCTAGGATATTACGGTATTTCATCAAAATATGTGTAAAATCCAGGACTTTAATACGCTTGTAACTTTTGTATGTATTTGATTTTGATAAATGTTTCAGGTTCAAGTCATAGATATTGTATGGTATATATTGAAAAAGAAAAAAATAATAAGCAAGTACCTATACGTAAGGATATTATCAGCGAACTGCGCTAGTATGGGAGTTGAGGCTAATAGAGTGCCCTTAAGAACAGCCTCGAGTCATTTAGTAGATATAGGAATTTAAAATTTTATTTTGCGTATTTCACAGGAAGGCTCATTGAATCTAGGTCCTGACCACAAACCGAGTCTCCAGTATGAATTCCAAGTCTCCATATATTGGTATGTCGTCGGCAGGTCGTAGAATCTGCCCAGTCATATCGTATTTCTGTTAAAGCTAGGGGAGTCGCCTCGCTCCGTTCCGCTCCGCTCGGCTCCCCAAATCTACGATCACAAGCAACCTAACACGCTCCTCCTGGCTCCGCTCGTCGTTGCACCTATTTTTCACTTTTGGTGAAAGATTTTCGGTTTCACACTTTGCGATACCTACTACGATCTTCCGACGACGTATACAATAGGTGTGTCATTTTTCGTTTTTTTTTTCGAATTTCATAATGTATAGTGAAATAATTTTGCAAGAATCTATAAAAAGACCAAATAAAAATTTAAAAAAATATTGGACGACATCTTCTGCTCGCTCATTTGATCCAAAGTTATACAAAATGTATGGGAGAAGAAAATATTTTTTCGCCTATTATATTTTTTGTATTTTTTTCTTGTTGAATCTTCATTAAGTATACTATAACAAAATATTATAAAAATATTCGTCTCGCAGCATGGTTCAGATAAAATAAAAACTGTAAATTCACAGAATTTCCAATCTGGGACATTTATAACAGTTTTTATTCGTAGGACCTCAGAAAACAACATAGTTTTCATGACCTATTTTTGATGAATTACAGACATAAGGACAAATCAAAAAAGTATACAAAAATTATTAAATCGAAAAAAAATATGTTTCTTCAATACATTTTAAAAAACTTTGAATCAAATGAGTGAGCAGAAGACCAATATTTTTTATTTGTTTTATTTGGGCTTTTTATAGACTGCAAAATAATTTCACTATTAAATTATGAAATTCGAAAAAAGTCGAAAAATGACACACCCAAGAATACTTACTAACAGGGAAATTCGTAAATACAGTGACGTTTGTAAAGTTTACTTTTAAATTCTAGTCACGTAGCGACATCTCCCGGTTACTGTCTGATTCCAATTTAAACGGTATGGAATATAAAACTAAGATGTTGTCATCTGATAAATATAGGAACTGCATGTGGGGAATTCTAAAGTCTAAGTTGGACTCATTCATTCCTTGAAGAGAACTGCCCCGAATTCAATGAGGTTGTATTATATGAGTTGACTTTGATTGATGTAGCCACATTCATACTAGAGACTCTGTAAGTGGTCATGACTAAGGTTCAATGAGAACCTTCCAGAGGAGGTCCTTAGTTTGCCTGAAAATAAGTTTAAACTATATATTAAGCAGGGACTACTTAAGAAAGCTTATTATAAAATCAATGATTATTTGGACGATAATGAAGCATGGTGTAATAAATAATAATAATCTCTATCAAAATTGTGAGTCATAATTAGCAAATTTTAATACTGTATGATTCCTCTAAAGGCTTAAAATTAATTAATATGTAAACTTACTTTGTTAAGTAACAGACAATATGAGACGGGTTGATTAAGATATATTTTTTTCTCGTGACTGATTCCTGCAGTCTTATATTTTTTTATGCCTTTACTTGAGTAGGTATGTATATGATTTTGTATCATATGTTTGATTTTGAAAAAAGGAATGTAAGAAGAAGGGCAAGAAACTTAGCAAGAAAATTACGATTATCATTATTATATTAACACAACATTGTTTTAGCAAAGAGATAGAAAGTACAGGACAAGAGAAAGTCCGATAATCAGGCCAAAAATGTAGTACCATAGTATTGAAAACAAATAATTATTAAATTAAGTATATCTTTATATTGAAAACAATGTATGTGAATTTTTGTATTGCAACAACCCTTAGCCTTCAAATAAATTTAATAAGGTTTGAGATGGCTTAACTCCATGCATTTGTATCTTCCAAATATTCACTAGTACCATAGACTAAATAGTCTATGCTAATACCATAGTAAGCTTTCTCATAAAGACCTTTCTTAACATGTTTTTAAATTTATTTTCTGAAAGATCAAGTATTTCCTTTGGTATTTTGTTATAAAAACGAATAATGTAACCAACAAAGGAAGTAATTGTTTTGTGGAGTCTCAATTCTGGAGCATCAAGTTTATGTTTACTTCTGCTACCCTTTCTGTAAAATATTCAAAATAAAATTTAGGCATCTAACTTAAACTAATCGAGTCGAGGCTGTTCTTGAACAAGTATAGAAAATAAAAAAAATAATTTTACTAATTCGCAAGAGATGAATTTTCTAGCTCAGTATTCTTTCCAAAAGACCTGTAGCTCATACCCAGTAGGGGCTGCTAACTTTTTTTATGGATTATAAGGGACTTATTAACAAAGAAGATAAAAAAACGGGACTATCCATTTTTGCTCATCCGTCCAACTATTTGCCCAGGACAAACATAATTAAATAATTTCACTTCTATAGGTATTATTCTTACAATTATATATTTTAATGGACCTTGTAGGACCTGAAGGACGTTGCGGGGGGCGGCTGGATGAGGAGGACGGAGGACCGACATGAGTGGCGAAATTTGGGAAAGTCCTATGTCCAGCAGTGGACGAAAACGGGCTGATGGATGGATGGATAATCGTAATTAAACATTGTCAGAAGTTACGCTTTTATGAGATCCGATGATCAGATATGAAAATACTCTTTCCATTTATTTTTTTATTTATTTATGTATTATTATATCTGCATAGCATAAAAGATTAAATCCAAATCACCGTACAGACACAAAGAAAATTACAAGGATACAGAAATAACACAGAAGAGTAACTACAAACAGAAAAATTAAATAAAAATGTTAAAACAATCCAATATTGTAAATCTGAGGATTTGAGGCATATTATATTATTATCCATATAACAGTTATAGCATATGATACTAAATATGAAAGAGATTATAAAATATACAAAATGTTTAAATACGTAATCTTTATTGAAAAAAAAATGTCACCCAATGATGTTGCCGACCAAACTGGTTACATACTGAAGAAGGGCAAAGTCAAAAGTACCCGAAATAGGAGCTGTTTGACTACGTTGTTTCATGTGGAAGAGGAATAATAGGTGTGTCAGGATCGCAGCAGGTGGAAATTTGTACTCTCTGCCCACCCCTCTGGGAGACAGGCGTACCTATATATTGTTTTAATCAACTTATTTATTCAACTAAAATTTTTTGCTGGGAATAATAAAGGCTGAGGCTTGTCCTGCTAAGACCTTTAAATTTACAGCTAAAATACGGAACGTCCCGGGAAGCGAAAATACAAATGCAGATGCAGCACAGACACCCATAGTCCGTGCTGCATAACGCAGCGAATGACTTAGAGAGTGATAGTTCGTCCGAACCCAGCTGCAATACAGCGGTCTGTAGTGCAGTAGCATTTGTTTGTGTAGGTAAGGAATTGAAAGTGCTGATTCAACACAGACAGACACCTAAAAATAAACTATGCAGCATTATCTTCTGATTGATTTTATTATGATTATTCATCATGTTTGGTAGTATAACATACCTAATGCGTGTTGTGTATATGACAATGTTTATTTGTTTGAGTAGGTAAGGAATTGAAAGTGCTGATTCAACACAGACAGACACCTAAAAATAAACTATGCAGCATTATCTTCTGATTGATTTTATTATGATTATTCATCATGTTTGGTAGTATAACATACCTAATGCGTGTTGTGTATATGACAATGTTTATTTGTTGGAGTAGGTAAGGAATTGAAAGTGCTGATTCAACACAGACAGACACCTAAAAATAAACTATGCAGCATTATCTTCTGATTGATTTTATTATGATTATTCATCATGTTTGGTAGTATAACATACCTAATGCGTGTTGTGTATATGACAATGTTTATTTGTTTGAGTAGGTAAGGAATTGAAAGTGCTGATTCAACACAGACGGACACCTAAAAATAAACTATGCAGCATTATCTTCTGATTGATTTTATTATGATTATTCATCATGTTTGGTAGTATAACATACCTAATGCGTGTTGTGTATATGACAATGTTTATTTGTTTGAGTAGGTAAGGAATTGAAAGTGCTGATTCAACACAGACAGACACCTAAAAATAAACTATGCAGCATTATCTTCTGATTGATTTTATTATGATTATTCATCATGTTTGGTAGTATAACATACCTAATGCGTGTTGTGTATATGACAATGTTTATTTGTTTGAGTAGGTAAGGAATTGAAAGTGCTGATTCAACACAGACAGACACCTAAAAATAAACTACGCAGCATTATCTTCTGATTGATTTTATTATGATTATTCATCATGTTTGGTAGTATAACATACCTAATGCGTGTTGTGTATATGACAATGTTTATTTGTTTGAGTAGGTAAGGAATTGAAAGTGCTGATTCAACACAGACAGACACCTAAAAATAAACTATGCAGCATTATCTTCTGATTGATTTTATTATGATTATTCATCATGTTTGGTAGTATAACATACCTAATGCGTGTTGTGTATATGACAATGTTTATTTGTTTGAGTAGGTAAGGAATTGAAAGTGCTGATTCAACACAGACAGACACCTAAAAATAAACTATGCAGCATTATCTTCTGATTGATTTTATTATGATTATTCATCATGTTTGGTAGTATAACATACCTAATGCCTGTTGTGTATATGACAATGTTTATTTGTTTGAGTAGGTAAGGAATTGAAAGTGCTGATTCAACACAGACAGACACCTAAAAATAAACTATGCAGTATTATCTTCTGATTGATTTTATTATGATTATTCATCATGTTTGGTAGTATAACATACCTAATGCGTGTTGTGTATATGACAATGTTTATTTGTTTGAGTAGGTAAGGAATTGAAAGTGCTGATTCAACACAGACAGACACCTAAAAATAAACTATGCAGCATTATCTTCTGATTGATTTTATTATGATTATTCATCATGTTTGGTAGTATAACATACCTAATGCGTGTTGTGTATATGACAATGTTTATTTGTTTGAGTAGGTAAGGAATTGAAAGTGCTGATTCAACACAGACAGACACCTAAAAATAAACTATGCAGCATTATCTTCTGATTGATTTTATTATGATTATTCATCATGTTTGGTAGTATAACATACCTAATGCGTGTTGTGTATATGACAATGTTTATTTGTTTGAGTAGGTAAGGAATTGAAAGTGCTGATTCAACACAGACAGACACCTAAAAATAAACTATGCAGCATTATCTTCTGATTGATTTTATTATGATTATTCATCATGTTTGGTAGTATAACATACCTAATGCGTGTTGTGTATATGACAATGTTTATTTGTTTGAGTAGGTAAGGAATTGAAAGTGCTGATTCAACACAGACAGACACCTAAAAATAAACTATGCAGCATTATCTTCTGATTGATTTTATTATGATTATTCATCATGTTTGGTAGTATAACATACCTAATGCGTGTTGTGTATATGACAATGTTTATTTGTTTGAGTAGGTAAGGAATTGAAAGTGCTGATTCAACACAGACAGACACCTAAAAATAAACTATGCAGCATTATCTTCTGATTGATTTTATTATGATTATTCATCATGTTTGGTAGTATAACATACCTAATGCGTGTTGTGTATATGACAATGTTTATTTGTTTGAGTAGGTAAGGAATTGAAAGTGCTGATTCAACACAGACAGACACCTAAAAATAAACTATGCAGCATTATCTTCTGATTGATTTTATTATGATTATTCATCATGTTTGGTAGTATAACATACCTAATGCGTGTTGTGTATATGACAATGTTTATTTGTTTGAGTAGGTAAGGAATTGAAAGTGCTGATTCAACACAGACAGACACCTAAAAATAAACTATGCAGCATTATCTTCTGATTGATTTTATTATGATTATTCATCATGTTTGGTAGTATAACATACCTAATGCGTGTTGTGTATATGACAATGTTTATTTGTTTGAGTAGGTAAGGAATTGAAAGTGCTGATTCAACACAGACAGACACCTAAAAATAAACTATGCAGCATTATCTTCTGATTGATTTTATTATGATTATTCATCATGTTTGGTAGTATAACATACCTAATGCGTGTTGTGTATATGACAATGTTTATTTGTTTGAGTAGGTAAGGAATTGAAAGTGCTGATTCAACACAGACAGACACCTAAAAATAAACTATGCAGCATTATCTTCTGATTGATTTTATTATGATTATTCATCATGTTTGGTAGTATAACATACCTAATGCGTGTTGTGTATATGACAATGTTTATTTGTTTGAGTAGGTAAGGAATTGAAAGTGCTGATTCAACACAGACAGACACCTAAAAATAAACTATGCAGCATTATCTTCTGATTGATTTTATTATGATTATTCATCATGTTTGGTAGTATAACATACCTAATGCGTGTTGTGTATATGACAATGTTTATTTGTTTGAGTAGGTAAGGAATTGAAAGTGCTGATTCAACACAGACAGACACCTAAAAATAAACTATGCAGCATTATCTTCTGATTGATTTTATTATGATTATTCATCATGTTTGGTAGTATAACATACCTAATGCGTGTTGTGTATATGACAATGTTTATTTGTTTGAGTAGGTAAGGAATTGAAAGTGCTGATTCAACACAGACAGACACCTAAAAATAAACTATGCAGCATTATCTTCTGATTGATTTTATTATGATTATTCATCATGTTTGGTAGTATAACATACCTAATGCGTGTTGTGTATATGACAATGTTTATTTGTTTGAGTAGGTAAGGAATTGAAAGTGCTGATTCAACACAGACAGACACCTAAAAATAAACTATGCAGCATTATCTTCTGATTGATTTTATTATGATTATTCATCATGTTTGGTAGTAAAGTAAAAAAAAAAGTGCTTTGCTCCTTGTACGAATTTTAAGGATTTTTATTATTTTGCACATAAAAGCGTATTATTAACAGTACTTAATTATTGAGTAAAACCAGAGTAGTACCAGTGTTTAGATGGTGAATTACTTTACTACGAATATCGTGGAAAAACAGCAAAATTTCCAAGTGCAAGTTGCATGACATTCCAGGAAAGCCACATCGTTATTTTGCATTTCTTTTTGCCATTTGCCATCTTAATGTCTAAAGAAACGACATCGAACAGCAAAAACACAATCAGTAAAAATGATGAAAAGAATATTACCGTACGTACAAAACAAAAGGCGGACGAAACAGTCGGTGACATTGACATGGCGTCACTTCTTGAGAGATTCACGCTGACGATCACATCTCGTCTCAATACGTTTGAAGAAAATATGAACGCAAAGTTTAATGAACTACGTGAAGATACCATTATGTTGAAGAAGAGGGTTGGTTCCTTGGAAACCCAACAAGGCAATATGTCAATCGACATTGCAGAACTCCTAAAAACATCTCAGTTCACCTCAGATGAGTACAAAGATCTAAAAAAAGAAGTCACGAAGATCTCTTCTGATGTTAAACACTTGAAAGAATCCGACAAAGAGATCTCTACTTTAAAAGCAAGTATCATCAGCATTCAATATGATTTGAATAATCAGCAACAACGTGAACGATCAAAAAACCTGGAAATCTCGGGAATTCCGGAGAAACGCAGTGAGCTTCTTGTTGACTATGCAATCAAAATAGGTCATGCCATTGGAGTCCAGGTAACCACTGAAGATATTGATCACATCAACAGAGTCCAGCCACGTCAGCACCAAAGCGGCCGCCCCAAAAATATTATCATGAAACTGAAATCCCGAGCTTTGAAGGATGCTATTATATCAGGTATCAAGAAAAACCGTGGACTAAAGACCACTGAGATTGATCTCCCAGGGGATGAGAGGAATATTTATTAGAATGAACACCTGACACCAGTAAACAAGTTACTATTCAAGAAAAAAAAAAGGAGGTTGCGAAATCACATGATTACATCCACGTGTGGACCAAGAATGGAAATATTTTCGTCAGGAAAAGTGATAATAGTGCCCTGATAAAAATACATAATGACTCTGATATATTTAATAAGATTAAGTGACTCTTTACGTTAATATGTTGTGTATGTTATTTACTAAGTTTCTCATTTGTGTACAAAATGTTTTTCAAAGATGTTGAAATGCTCTGCTTGGGTGTGCAAGTAACTGCACTTGAGGTATGTAGCCTTGCTCTAACTATTCAAAGTCTCATGGTATATTTATTACAAACTATATTCTTATTCTGTTATCTAGGTATCCACCATGCAATAATAATTATATCTGTATTCTATTTCTATCTTAGTAAAATAAACCAACCCACAAGTATTATATTTATAAAAAACAAGATATTTATAGTATACATTTATCCTATTTACAAGCATATTGAAAAATATATCTTATTATCATATTTAATTTATTTACATGAACATAATTCATCATCATCATACTTATACAAAAATATAAAACTGTTTATGCTTTCTCTGCCACTAAACTATCCCAGGTATCTCTACTGCTCAAGTGTTATAATAACTAATATTAATTCTAAACTTTACCAAGCTGGTTATAAACTTGATTTAAATTACATTTGCTCATACAAATACATGAATTTTGCTTTAGATTTCATTCACTTTTCTAATGCTTAGCTCGGCTGAAACTCGTCCATTAAAGATATACTACCAAAATGTCCGTGGACTTAGAACCAAAACCTTAGAATTTTACAATAATATTCTTTCCAATGATTATGATATATTACTCATAACCGAATCATGGCTGCAAAGTGATATTTTGGATTATGAATTATGCGATCACAGGTAGGTATGATGTGTTCCGTTGTGACCGCGATTTAATGTTATGTGATAAAAAAGTGGAGGTGGAGTGATGGTTTGTTGTAAACGAGAACTAGGTGCACGAGAGCGCCCAGAATTTCTTTATAAGCCTACTGAACTTATCTGTGTGACCATACCAGCTCGTAAATTAGGTGCTGCAGCGGACTTGCACATTGTATTGGTTTACATACCTCCCAATCTAGGTGATAAGCTGCTTCACAGATTGAGTGATATTCAGCATGTTTTATTGAAACTATCAAACATGTATACCCACGATAATATTCTTTTAATTGGTGATTTTAATTTTTCATGTATAAGTTGGGGAGATGAGTCATTTACCTTGGTACACCAAGACACAGTCGATCACCAAAACAGCATTGTGAGTTTTATTGAAATTATTGAATTTCATGGTCTACGGCAGTACAGTCGCATACTAAATTATCGCAGTAATAGAACATTGGATCTATGTTTCTCTAACCTCCCACTAACCGTCACTAGGTCTGATGACCCCATCTTACATGAAGATGCTTACCATCCTTCAATACATATAGATATATTAGATTTGAACATAAAACCACTGTCTGAAAATATTGAGCCACGGTATAATTTCTTCAAGGGGAATTACGATAACATTAACATGTTTTTCAACAATACTAATTGGGAAACTCTACTGAGTAATGGTACAGTTGATGAGCTGACGGATAAGCTGTATGAAAAAATATATGAAAGCTTTGAATTATGTATACCAAAAATCATACCTAAAGATACACGATATCCAGTTTGGTTCAGCTCCTCACTAAAGAAAATCATAAACGAAAAAACCAAGGTTCACAGTAGATGGAAAAGGTTCGGCAATCCTCGTGATTATGATGAGTTCTCTCTCCTGAGAGCGCGACAGCATCGGGTACGGACCCAATGCTTCCAAAAATTTACACGATACGCGGAGGAGAAGATATGCCATAGCCCGAAAATGTTTTGGAGTTACGTAAAATCAAAGAGACGTGGTTCCAATTATCCAAAAGAATTTACTCTAGCTAATGAGACCTTTAATACTGGTGAGAGTATTTGTACTGCTTTCAATTCTTACTTCCAAAATATGTTAACACAAGCTTCCAATCTTGCAAATCATCAAGGTACACTAAG
This sequence comes from Ypsolopha scabrella, assembly GCA_910592155.1. Taxonomy (NCBI): domain Eukaryota; kingdom Metazoa; phylum Arthropoda; class Insecta; order Lepidoptera; family Ypsolophidae; genus Ypsolopha; species Ypsolopha scabrella. Next base: position 22,114,649 of record OU342982.1, read on the forward strand.
CGAAACAGATACTTTATTTGATGTGTCTCAGATTCAAGTATCATCTGAAACAGTTTACAACCTTCTACGGTTATTGGACAAAACTAAAGGACCTGGTTGTGATGGAGTGCATCCTATCTTCTTATCTCAATGTGCTAAAGCGTTATCAGTACCCCTCTCAATTATATTTGATAAATCTTTACAATCTGGAGTATTCCCGTCTGTCTGGAAGCAAGCTTTTATAACTCCCATTCATAAGAAAGGTTCTAAGTCACGAATTGATCATTATCGTCCTATATCAAAATTAAATACTATGAGTAAAGTTTTTGAAAAAATTGTGTACAACCAAATTTATCCTGTAATATCCAGCGCTATATCTTCTAAGCAGCATGGTTTTATGAGAGGCAGGTCAACCACATCCAATCTTGCTTGTTATACTGATTTCTTGATTAATAATATGGAGGGAGGCGGGCAGGTTGACGTGGTATACACCGATTTTGAAAAAGCTTTTGACCGAGTCGATCACGTCATTCTGCTCGCCAAGATTCAGTCTCTAGGAATTCATGGGGATTTACTTCGATGGGTAGAGTCCTATCTGAACAACCGTTCACAGGCTGTAGTACTCAGTGGGTATAAATCTAACTTTATTGCTATCCCTTCCGGAGTGCCTCAGGGCTCGCATCTTGGCCCTCTCTTTTATAACGCCTACATTTATGATATCTACAAAGTTATTAATAACTCTCATCACTTACTCTACGCTGATGATAAAAAGGTTTATCTAAAGGTTGAAAACCTCGCTGATTGTGAATTATTACAAGATGATCTCAACAATTTAAATACATATTATGAAAGGAATAATATCACAATCAGCATTAGCAAATGCCAATGTATATCCTTTAATCGTAAAAACAATCCTATTACTTTTCAATATAATTTCAATGGTGTTGTAATTGAGAGAGTCAACATTGTCAAAGACCTAGGTGTATTACTTGATTCAAAATTGATTATGAATCATCATATTGATGCTGCTGTTCTGAAAGCTTACCGAAATCTGGGATTTGTAATACGTACTTGCAAAGCTTTCGAATGTCGTTTCAGTCTAATGATAGTATACTTTGCTTATGTAAGGAGTATTCTAGAATACGCCAGCTCTGTTTGGTCACCTTGTTATAAGACTTATGTCGATAGAATAGAGCGTATACAGAGATGCTTTCTTAAACACGTTAATTTTCGTGAAAAGAAAACTTTTAAGTCATACACCGAAAATTTCCGATATTATAATCTATTATCACTAGAAGAGAGACGGACAGTTATAGACATGGGACTGTTGTTCGATGTGTTACGCGACCGCATCAACTGTCCTGAGCTCTTGACAAGATTAGGACTGTGGGTACCTGGACACCGCTCACGTCATACAAAGATGTTATATGTGCCTAGGCACTCAACTAATTATGGTAAAAATTCAGTCCTTACCAGACTTTCGAACACATATAACCAGTTATTTAATGACGTGGAGATTTTCTCCGCTTCAAAAGTTAGATTCAAATCTGAAATTAGAGTGTCTCTAAAAAGTATTTCTGATGATAATTCTTGATACACATCGTGTTGTGTATAGTTGCTAAAACTACCTACTTTAAAATTTATATTTTTACACTTTACACTATATATACATATATTTACTTATATAGATAATATATAATTTACCATAATATTATGTATACCTACCTATATATTAAATCCATTATAACTATTTATTTAAAAACACGAATTACCAATAAAATTGCATACCTGCCTGTTAGACATTCCTTGATCTATTTTTTGAAATACATTGTAATTGATTTACGATATTCACAAAATTAATTTTACTACTTTTTGAACTCATTGTCTAAGTTTTGATTTTTAGTGAAAACCTGTTATTGGCCTTGTTTATGTATCTAACTATAGTAATATCTCATTGTGTGATCGCTGTTGGTTTTCCAAATAAACGATAAAATAAAAATAAAAAAATAAAGTATAACATACCTAATGCGTGTTGTGTATATGACAATGTTTATTTGTTTGAGTAGGTAAGGAATTGAAAGTGCTGATTCAACACAGACAGACACCTAAAAATAAACTATGCAGCATTATCTTCTGATTGATTTTATTATGATTATTCATCATGTTTGGTAGTATAACATACCTAATGCGTGTTGTGTATATGACAATGTTTATTTGTTTGAGTAGGTAAGGAATTGAAAGTGCTGATTCAACACAGACAGACACCTAAAAATAAACTATGCAGCATTATTTTCTGATTGATTTTATTATGATTATTCATCATGTTTGGTAGTATAACATACCTAATGCGTGTTGTGTATATGACAATGTTTATTTGTTTGAGTAGGTAAGGAATTGAAAGTGCTGATTCAACACAGACAGACACCTAAAAATAAACTATGCAGCATTATCTTCTGATTGATTTTATTATGATTATTCATCATGTTTGGTAGTATAACATACCTAATGCGTGTTGTGTATATGACAATGTTTATTTGTTTGAGTAGGTAAGGAATTGAAAGTGCTGATTCAACACAGACAGACACCTAAAAATAAACTATGCAGCATTATCTTCTGATTGATTTTATTATGATTATTCATCATGTTTGGTAGTATAACATACCTAATGCGTGTTGTGTATATGACAATGTTTATTTGTTTGAGTAGGTAAGGAATTGAAAGTGCTGATTCAACACAGACAGACACCTAAAAATAAACTATGCAGCATTATTTTCTGATTGATTTTATTATGATTATTCATCATGTTTGGTAGTATAACATACCTAATGCGTGTTGTGTATATGACAATGTTTATTTGTTTGAGTAGGTAAGGAATTGAAAGTGCTGATCCAACACAGACAGACACCTAAAAATAAACTATGCAGCATTATCTTCTGATTGATTTTATTATGATTATTCATCATGTTTGGTAGTATAACATATCTAATGCGTGTTGTGTATATGACAATGTTTATTTGTTTGAGTAGGTAAGGAATTGAAAGTGCTGATTCAACACAGACAGACACCTAAAAATAAACTATGCAGCATTATCTTCTGATTGATTTTATTATGATTATTCATCATGTTTGGTAGTATAACATACCTAATGCGTGTTGTGTATATGACAATGTTTATTTGTTTGAGTAGGTAAGGAATTGAAAGTGCTGATTCAACACAGACAGACACCTAAAAATAAACTATGCAGCATTATCTTCTGATTGATTTTATTATGATTATTCATCATGTTTGGTAGTATAACATACCTAATGCGTGTTGTGTATATGACAATGTTTATTTGTTTGAGTAGGTAAGGAATTGAAAGTGCTGATTCAACACAGACAGACACCTAAAAATAAACTATGCAGCATTATCTTCTGATTGATTTTATTATGATTATTCATCATGTTTGGTAGTATAACATACCTAATGCGTGTTGTGTATATGACAATGTTTATTTGTTTGAGTAGGTAAGGAATTGAAAGTGCTGATTCAACACAGACAGACACCTAAAAATAAACTATGCAGCATTATCTTCTGATTGATTTTATTATGATTATTCATCATGTTTGGTAGTATAACATACCTAATGCCTGTTGTGTATATGACAATGTTTATTTGTTTGAGTAGGTAAGGAATTGAAAGTGCTGATTCAACACAGACAGACACCTAAAAATAAACTATGCAGCATTATCTTCTGATTGATTTTATTATGATTATTCATCATGTTTGGTAGTATAACATACCTAATGCGTGTTGTGTATATGACAATGTTTATTTGTTTGAGTAGGTAAGGAATTGAAAGTGCTGATTCAACACAGACAGACACCTAAAAATAAACTATGCAGCATTATCTTCTGATTGATTTTATTATGATTATTCATCATGTTTGGTAGTATAACATACCTAATGCGTGTTGTGTATATGACAATGTTTATTTGTTTGAGTAGGTAAGGAATTGAAAGTGCTGATTCAACACAGACAGACACCTAAAAATAAACTATGCAGCATTATCTTCTGATTGATTTTATTATGATTATTCATCATGTTTGGTAGTATAACATACCTAATGCGTGTTGTGTATATGACAATGTTTATTTGTTTGAGTAGGTAAGGAATTGAAAGTGCTGATTCAACACAGACAGACACCTAAAAATAAACTATGCAGCATTATCTTCTGATTGATTTTATTATGATTATTCATCATGTTTGGTAGTATAACATACCTAATGCCTGTTGTGTATATGACAATGTTTATTTGTTTGAGTAGGTAAGGAATTGAAAGTGCTGATTCAACACAGACAGACACCTAAAAATAAACTATGCAGCATTATCTTCTGATTGATTTTATTATGATTATTCATCATGTTTGGTAGTATAACATACCTAATGCGTGTTGTGTATATGACAATGTTTATTTGTTTGTGTAGGTAAGGAATTGAAAGTGCTGATTCAACACAGAGAGACACCTAAAAATAAACTATGCAGCATTATCTTCTGATTGATTTTATTATGATTATTCATCATGTTTGGTAGTATAACATACCTAATGCGTGTTGTGTATATGACAATGTTTATTTGTTTGAGTAGGTAAGGAATTGAAAGTGCTGATTCAACACAGACAGACACCTAAAAATAAACTATGCAGCATTATCTTCTGATTGATTTTATTATGATTATTCATCATGTTTGGTAGTATAACATACCTAATGCGTGTTGTGTATATGACAATGTTTATTTGTTTGAGTAGGTAAGGAATTGAAAGTGCTGATTCAACACAGACAGACACCTAAAAATAAACTATGCAGCATTATCTTCTGATTGATTTTATTATGAGTATTCATCATGTTTGGTAGTATAACATACCTAATGCGTGTTGTGTATATGACAATGTTTATTTGTTTGAGTAGGTAAGGAATTGAAAGTGCTGATTCAACACAGACAGACACCTAAAAATAAACTATGCAGCATTATCTTCTGATTGATTTTATTATGATTATTCATCATGTTTGGTAGTATAACATACCTAATGCGTGTTGTGTATATGACAATGTTTATTTGTTTGAGTAGGTAAGGAATTGAAAGTGCTGATTCAACACAGACAGACACCTAAAAATAAACTATGCAGCATTATCTTCTGATTGATTTTATTATGATTATTCATCATGTTTGGTAGTATAACATACCTAATGCGTGTTGTGTATATGACAATGTTTATTTGTTTGAGTAGGTAGTAAAAAAGACAAATGCTGTAGAACGTTTTATTTTTAAAAAGGGGTATTTAAGTACTTAGTTTAAAAAAATATACGTGACCTTAATGTTTTTTGGCGTTAGGTAGATAAAATTTAATATTTTCACCGATGTTGTGGCTGCGTCTTTTCTTCTTCGCTGCGGTGGTGCTAGGACGTCCACTTTGTATCCTTCAGGAAGACTTCGTGATGCCTCTGTCTTTGTGAAGAGCAATAGATGTGGGTTGGACTTTGATCCGTTTACTCCTTTGACAATTAATTTTCGTGATTGCAAACGATCTCGCTTGAGCAGGTGCCTCCATTTCGGTCAAAAAAATTCTAACCTCTTCATTATTAAGAAGTTGTTCGGTACGATCTCTTGAGTTATTAAGTTGCTCATACGAATGAAGCGGCTTTTTAAATTTTCACCTTGAATTTGCATGCAATTGTTTAATAAATGTAGAGCGTCGTCAGTTCGCGAAATCTAGCAAACATAGTTTGTGGTACCTTTAAAATTTTTCAAAACGATGACATGAAATTAAATAATGTTACTTTCAGCCATGTACAAGTCAAAAAATATCAAATCTTCGTGTCCAATTAATCTGTCTGTAGAGCCGCCGTATTTGCGCAACGTTGCCGTTCCGAACGCGATTATAAGTAACACAACAGTTTAGCACCTACCGATCTGCAGTGCATCAGTGTTTATCAGACAGAGTGAGCTGTATTGCAATGGCCTTCGTAGCGAAAATGTTATCCGTTTCCGATCACATTACAGACAGTCGTCAAGTGTCTGTGGTGCAGTAGTGTTTGTAATACTTTATTCATACGGATGCAGCTGCGCTGCAGAGCAACCCATTTGTGTGCTGCATCAGCATTTGTATTTACGCTCCCGGGAAACATGGGACGGTTTGTACTTAGTTCACACTTCTAACTTCTTGTTTGTCTCAAACGATTCCTTGTGACGCATAGTTTGGTCTTAGATAAAACAAAAACAAAAGGAAGATACACTACCCCGCTTCTCGCGCACGGCACTACAAATATTGGGCGTATTTAGTGTAACTTGTCTCGCTTGCGCCACTCTCGAAGCTTGTCGTTCTATATCTGTCGTTCGGTGGCGCTTGTTTAAAAAAGAGGTCCATTTTGCAGTAGACGATATAAGAACGTACCGCATCTACCTTTTGTTTGGTATTTCAATGAGTTTGGTACCGAGGCGTCGCGGCGTCTATTTCCTGAAGTGACGAAAGTTGAGCTATAAATATAGATGGTTATCTCAACGAAGTACTTACATCTCCATATCCTTATCTTGATCAAATTACACAAACAATATTGATGATGATTACATAAAATTGCAAATAATTTGTAAACAACAAGTTTCTGCACACTATTCACTGTCTGCTGGAGATATTATTATATTTCTGCGTCTTGTCGATAATTTGTAAATATTAGCAACAATCCATCGTTAGTAATTTATTGTTCTATGTACAAAGTACCTACTTAGTTCGAATGACTATGAATAACTTGGTTTTTACGAGAATTAAACTCTTATAAAACAACAATAAATTATAGCAGAATACCGTTCAAGTGCGAGTAGAACTTGCCCTTGGGTTCCGTACAATTCAGGACTTAAATGATTCGAATAAAAATTACAAAGTTATGAAATACACAAAATTGTATGAAACAAAACTGCAAAAATAAGTTGGTCTTGTAAAGCTTACTGACCTATGATAGTTTTCCTTTTAACTTCATTATATACCTATTAAGTTTACGACTGCCGTGAATTTTTTCACATAATCAAAGACAACCATTTAGATGGCAGGGGGAGACACTTGACTGAAACAAAAATATTTCGTAAACGTATCCCTGAATCGTGAACAATATTTTTCAAAAACCTATCCAACGACACACCACACCACGAAATAGACGCGAAAAATAAATCTTTCCCACTTTACATGGAGATGTACACAATATTTTTTTTCAGAGTTTTGCTTTTCCACCTTTTTAACGTATGTACTCGTAATTAATATGTATATCCATGCCAAATTACAGCTTTCTACTAATCTAAGCCGCGGACAGACAGACAGAGACGGACGGACAAAGCGAAACTATAAGGATTTCTTGTTGACTAGGGAACCCTAAAAACGGATACGAAATAAAAATACCCTTTTTTTTTTTCAAAAACATGATGATGTTTATTCCAGGATTAAAAATACTGGCAGATAGGATAGCTAATTAAAAAATGAATAAGTAGAACATAAAAGCAAAACAAAAGGTACGAAATCACAAATATTTTTTTTTGGTGACGTCATGTTTTGTCCCTTTATCGGTGCTCAGTTCGACGTTCTTCCAATCTTGACACATTTACCAATAGTCTTATACGAGAGCTGGTGAACTTCAACATGGAGTAACAAAGAGCAAGCCCAACTTTCCACAGCTGCAACTCTTAGTCACTTGAAAGTAACTAAGGCGAGGTAGTCCTTTGGTTTTTTAACGTGAATTCGATCATCGAATTGAATTTCTTCCTTGTCGTCCCGAAAAATGTGATGTCATGTACTTTTGAAAGCTTCGTACTCCTAAAGTTTAATAGTTACAAAAGTAATAGTTATATCGTTATGAAGATCCATTCGGCGACAACACGAAAATATATGTTTGACCTTCCCTCCACCCCCCGCGATGACGTCATAGACCACGGTAGTTAGCACTAAATAATTAAATGTAATCTTGCAAATCGTGACCACCTACGACGTACAATTTTCAGGTATAGATAAAATCGAATTTTGACATGGACTTCTACATCTTCTTGAAAATCATCGAATTCACGAAAAAATCTAGCGGTAGTAGACGACTTCTACCCATCTAATTTTTATTAAACACAATGTGCTTACTCTTCGCTACGTCTGATGTAGAAGGGTCGACGAGATTTGGGCTGAAACGCGCTCGCCCATATAATGGGAGAGTGTAACCTTGGTGAGGTAACAATCAGTCAGAAGACTGGGACTTCCGTAAAGCAAGCCTATATTGATGGATGTAGAAGCGAAAAAGGTATGTCAGGATAGTAGCAGATGGAAATCTGTAGTCTCTGCCTACCCTTCTTAGAGACAGGCGTATCTGGCACATATTCAAATTCCGGAATACAACGAGTCTTCGCCGGAAGGTTTCGTCATGGGTTGGTGACAAGACATGACTGAAGCCATGCGCGGTCGCAGCTCAAGATTTGGGGGGGGGGGGTCATCGTGGCTCAAATACTGTTCAAGAAGCCAACTCTAACAGTAAAACAGTTTAAGTAAATATAGAACATTTTTAGTAAAATGAAAAATCTCAATCATAAAACAAATGGAAGGCTTCTATCAATTTTATGGAGTATGCGGCAGCCGCGAGCAACGTCTGCTTTAGCACGTATATTTCGCGGGCTTTACAAATTTGGTTTGCACCGTTTGAGTTACTATGAACATTCTTGACTTAGAAGTTAGCAGGCAGACAATAATTTGTTTGAAATATTCGTAAACCCTGAATGGTCGCCACTGACTGAAGCCTACCACCAGTTGATGGAGTGAAAGGATGTGTCAGTTAATTGGGTTTTGAACTAAATGTCCAGGGTACATCCATTGATGGTTCTATCTCGACCGCCTTTCGGTGTCTAGAAGACGCAATTATTTAGAAATTTGTAGTCTCGACCTGTCTAGACTTTTTAATTCAGATGACTACGAGTAAGTAAGGCTTGCATAAAGTTACTTCATTACAGTCACAGCTCTTATCTATGACACTTATTCCACAAACAACTTCAAACTGACCTGCCCTCTTATTGTCTATCTTCAATACCCATTGCTACTGCCTTCAAAAACGTCGTGATTGGCCAACAATTATGTGTGATGCTATTTCTAGCCAATCACGGAGCATTTGAAGACGATTGCCATGGCTGCCGAAGTTAGACAGTAAGGGCCCTGGATCGCAGTCATCATAATTGCAAGGTCCCAGCGACGGTCTGCTGTATCCAGGGTATGAAGCTGGTGACCCTGGTGTAGACCCCTGGCACTCCTCCCACGCCGCACTTCTTGCCGTACGACACGATGCCGATCTGGTAGAAGTAGGACACGAGGTTGTTGCTGTTCCACTGGAAAGTGAATCCCAGTCTTATTTATTTATCTTCGTAAGAGACGAGACTGGATGTGAGGAGCTCTGAACCGGGATACGAAATCAGGACCTCTCGCTTACCCGGTTATTGGTCAAGATATCCAGGTTTCAATAGAACTCACGCATATATCCGTTAAATACTAGTTCGGAGCAGCTCACATCCAAAATTTTTACAATAGATGCAACGCACAAACTGGCCAAACAGGAAGGCAACGCGGCAAGCGTCTTGGGCTTGCCCGTATTGCCATAAGAGTTGTTTTCTACAATGTCAATGGTGTGCACGCACACAATCGCAATTCTACAGTCTCACCTTCTGCACTGTACTATGGGAAAAGATTCGAACACGATTCTGCGGCACCACGACCTCGGGGTTTAAACCACCAGACCAAAGAGGCCGTGTAACCCAATGGCAAATAGGTTAAAACTCACAAGAGGCTGCATGAGCGGCCCCCCGCTGTCGCCCTGGCAAGAGTCCTTGCCCTTACTGAACCCGGCGCAGAGCACCCTCTCGTCGATCACGTTGGTGCGATGGGGAGTCCGGGAGTACACCTCGTCGCAGAACTTGTTGGTGACCACGGGCAGCTGGACCGCTCGCAGGTACGATGACTCCGGCGACACTGGGACATGATAAAAGGGATAGAGGTTCTTTTGAATTGTTCCTATATTGTTGGCAATGTGGCCTTCACAACTTTACCCGACAAAAGGATATTCATATTCGAGAATATTCAGCTCCAGTTAAATTCTAGTTATAAGTCCCGCAGGCTCGGGACACTGAAGATGTCGCTTCTGTCGGTGAGTGGACAGTTGGACTCTAATTGTATTGTTATGTAATACTCCTTACGACAATGAAAAAATATATTTTCAGGGCAATTCAGGCGCACATAAGGGAGGGGTTTTGGGCCCCCCCTTAGCATATGGGGAAAAATAAATATTCGCGTTATATTTACATTTTGTATCCGTTATTTAGCAGTGCAGTAAAATACAAGATGACGTTTATTTATTAATTTTAGCCAAATTCATACTGAAAATTCAGTAAGTGTATTCATTCAAGTCAAGATTTGAGAACCTTGTTGCAAGTCCGTAGGCAAGGGGAGGGGGTCCAAACCCCCCCCCGAAATTCTATTGGTCTTAGCGAACCCACCGTTTCATGTATACCTATTAAATATTTTCGACTATTTTTTTTTCTTTTTCGTCACGCGCTTTATTCGCGTCGGTTGCTTTTTAAGAAGGTAAATTTATATTGCTCTAAAATTATGACACATTTATTTTAAAATAAAGTTGTACCTTATTGTCTCTAGTCCAGAGCCCGACCCCTCCCCGAAATTAAATCCTAGCTACGGGCCTGCCTTGTTGTGACATTCGTAGATTATTTTCCCTACGAACGCAAACCGAGCCACGAGTGAATTACTATAGGAGGTCAGCATTTTTATTTTGCATTCTTGGATCCTTTGACCCCCCCCTAAGACAGCTATGCTAGCTACGCCCATGGACACCAGTATGAAGCCACAGCTCATTCAATATTGTTTTGTGCATTGTGCATCGAGATTGAGATGGTTACTAGCCGTAAGATCATAATTTTAATGTATTATTTTGCAAAATAAATAAATATTATTACTATTATTATTACTCAAGTCTAGTGACTACCACAGGTGGTACAGTCAAGAGCACGTCAAGAGCCTGCATTACGACATTATCCATCCATCATCAGCCTGTTTCGTCCACTGCTGGACATACGCCTTTACAAGATTTCACCACTCTTGGGGGTCCTCCTGGAAGAAATGCCCATACTCATACATGATGGGCAGGTGGGCTGGTGAGCACGGTGCCGAAACCCTCACACCAGTGACGCCGCTGCCCGTCACCAGTCTGTTTTATATAAGGCCCGGCAATTGGGGATGGATATACCGCTATCCGCCGGGCCCAGGCAATGGTGGGCCGCCTGCTATTAGCCACTATAGTGAAGGATATAAGATAGGTACAAAGTGACTGTCCAATATATTACTTACAATAGGCAGTGTTGCCCCAACCCGCCACTACCGGCATGTACTTCTCGAATGTCTTCTTCCTCAGCTCTTCGTCCAAGGGTAGGCAGATCGGTTTGATGAGGGCTGGAATTTATATGGAAGTTGCCAGGTTTTTTTTGTAAATATTTTATTGCAGATAATAAGGACTTTGTACAAAGACATGACCAGTAACAATATTTGATGCTGACTTCCAAATCGTCAGTGTAGTAAGTCAGACATTTTGTTTCAAGAAATTAATGATAACTTGTTCTGTAGACTAAAATACAACTATTAATTTAGACCCTGAACTTTTTCGTATCTTTTCTTAGGGTTTCGTACGCAAAGGGCAAAACGGAACCATTAGTCACTTAGCTATCCGTCTGTTTGTCCGTCCGTATGTCCTTTGACCGGTTTAATTTTTATTTCATGGATTGGTTGATGAAAAAACCGAGTTAGTCATATCATTTTATGGTTTTACCGTCAAGCCTATGAAAAACATACAACTTTTTTTGTTTAGAATTTAAAGAGGATCATTTTGGTCCTTGACATTTTTTTTGTATCTATTATAGTTTTCCCAAGGTAAAAAACCGATAACGGGGACACATTTAACGGTGAGGGGGGGTAAAACGTCAGGTGGAGAGGGTGTGAGGGTATTGAACTTTAAAGATCGCATCCAAATGTATCATGATGTCACACAAGATTTAAAACTTTATTAATGTGTTTCATTTTACCATACATTGATTACATAGAATTACTCAATCAATAAGTAAGATTGTTTCAACGAAGGTCCCCACCTTCCGCGGGTAATAAGTGATCATCAAAGTAAATTAGTAACCGAGTTCAATCAACGTATATTTATTTTGCATAGGAAAACGCTTCATTAAGATACCAACATGGGGGAGTTTCTTCTGATATCTACCAAACAAGAAATTTGTAGAAGATTTTCTAGATTTTTCGGGGTCTCAAATTTGCTCCTAATATTCAGCATTGTAATACAGAAAAGGCTTCACTATTCAGGTTTTCGACAGGAAACTTACGGGTAAACAGAACTTTCCTATTCAGGGCTACAATGCCGATGTCATTGGTGAGGGTCTTCGGATCGTATTCCTGATGCATGATCATCTGTCTGATGAATACATCGTCTGGAGTAGCGCCGTCATCGTCACGCGCCGTGTCCAGTTCACCCAGGCGAACTATGTACCTGGAACCAGACGGCTTACCCTGAGAATCTGATCTACTTAGTCTTTAAATGTCAACCCATCCATCAGCCTATCTTGTCATCTGCACATGGGCCTTTCCAGATCTCGCCATGGTGGTCACGCAAGGAGATGTGATGTATGAGAAGCATCGATATAACAAAAGTTAAATTCCTAAATCGTCAACTGAAAAATGGAAAATAGAGCGCCACCAAACGACAGAGATAGAGCGACAAGCTTCGACAGTGGCGCGAGCGAGACAAGTTACACAAAACAGGCCCATTGGGCCTATATTTGCAGGGCCGCGCGCGAGTTTGGTTTTGCTTAACTTAGAAGTTTGATTTTTTCACAGCTTCGAAGGACTGTAGATTTGAGTCCATCCATCCATCCATCAGCCTGTTACATCCACTGCTGGACATAGGCCTTTCCAAGATTTCGCCACTCTTGGCGGTCCTTTTGGAAGAAATGCCCACACTCACACAATCTGGGCAGGCGGGTTGGTGAGCGCGGTGCCGAAACCCTCGCACCAGTGACGCCGCTGCCCGTCACCAGTCTGTTTTATATAAGGCCCGGCAATTGGGGATGGATACACCGCCATCCATCGGTCCCAGGCAATGGTGGGCCGCCTGGTTTTGCCTGAGAGCTGTTCTCTTACTCTCCCCCGAATGACTTCGGGAGGATTTGCGAGTAAGATGGTGGTACCTCCACAGTCGAGCCCGGCACCAGTTCTACCACCTCTATTTGAGTATATGGTTTTAATTTCAACTCGATACCTCCACGCGTTCCCAAGATAAAGGGTCTTGACAGACAGATGGAAAAACGGACAGACGGACAACAAAGAGGGTTTTATTTTTTTCCTTTTGAGGTACGGAACCCTAAAAATAGTCATGTACAGTCAACTGCTACAAGGTTGTACATACTCGTATGTTGTAATACTTTAGCGTAAGCATTTTATATTAAAACTAATTACCTAGTTACAATCAACAAAAATGTATGTTTATGGTCTTTCGGGTGTCCTTTAAGCCATGTAAAGTGTAGACCAAGTGTAGCTTACAGATTATTTTCCTGGTGCAGGATGCAATGGGCTGCCGTGAGGACATGGCTGTCTGTGATCAGAGATCCACCGCACTTCCAATCTGGAGTTCCAGCTCTGGTCTTGTAGCCCAGCAGCGCCATCCAGGGGAAGCTACCTACAGAAACAGGAGTTACTTTAAATTAACATTAACTGGTCAAGTGCGGGCAAGAGTTGCCCTGAGGGTTCCGTACATACCCTCTTTAAAACACAAACTTATTCCTCGTGCAGTTATTGACACCAACTTAACTTGATACTAAAGATGTATTAAACTCCATGTATCCAAGGGGTCTAGCTAGGTTGGACAGCAATATCCCTTGAATAATTAAATACTAGCCTTTGCCCGCAGCTTCGCCCGCGTTCGGTGAATCTTTGCCCCATTTTCGGCTTGGGCCTTATTTTATGAACACCCCTATAGCTCATGTGTTGACCAGGGTCACTACAATGATAATAAAAGAAAAAACACATCCAAACCCGTTGAGTGGTTGCAGAAATAAAGCGTTTATTCAATATTTGCCCCGTTTTCGGCTTAGATGTTATTTTATGACCATTCCTATGTGTTGATTGGGTTAATATATCCTACTTCCTACTAATATTATAAATTATTTGGGCGTTCGTGTGTGTGTGTGTGTGTGTGTGTGTGTATGTTCGTTACTATTTCACGCTGAAACGGCTCGACGGATTTGGTTGAAATTTTATAATGGATGTAGCTTATTAACTTAACACATACGCTACTCTTTATCCCGGAAAAAAGCATGTCGTTAAACCGAAAAACACGTGGGCGAAGCCGCGGGCAAAAGCTAGTTGATAATAAAAAAAACCGCATCCCAATTCGTTCAGTGGTTCTCGAGTTAAAACGGAACATACAGACAGCCAGACAGACAGACAGACAGACAAAAAAGAAAAAAATATATTGTTGTTTCGGCCTCAGTACAGTACCAATAACCCATTCCATTTAAAATTTCGCGAAAATATTCAATGTACAGACACGACTTTCTTACTACTTTATTATTAGTAGTATATACAAGGTGACTTTAATTTTTGCAGCCAAATTCGTACCGAAAAGTCGGTAAGTGCTCAGTAACAAGGTTCGAGGACCCTTTTTGTGAAATTCGTTAATTATTCTTTTCGTGTTCCTTACAAACGCAAGCCCAGCCCCGAGTCAATTACTATGGGACGTCAAGATTTTATGTTGCGAAATTAGGAAAAAGTGTTATCGATCCGTGATACTGATCACTTACCAAGCCACCGGTATGAATTTGGATGGTAAATTAAAGTCACCTTATATTATAGATGGCTAATTTTTCATTTTTTCCTATACCTGTGCTATGCTACAAGACCTACTTTTAAATGTAATTTCAAGATCCTTCGTAAACTGGAAGGTAGTGCCCTATAGATTTTCATGGTGACCCAATGTGTATGAAATTTATTAAGTAAAAGGCAATAACTTTTTTGTGTTTAAGAAGCCTGGTTTTTTGACAGCACCATGGGGCCCGAGAAAAAGGTCCGAAGACGGACAAACGACAACGAACTAATCGTACAAGTGTTACGTGTGTAACACCAGACCTTTACACTGACGATTTTAACATCCCACGTGATAGGGGGTGAGACTTATGGCCGTACTTCGTGCACAAATAAATACCTTAGACGCTTTTAGGGCATGCATGGTTTACCTGACAGAGTTTTCCTTCAGCAAGTGTTTCCATTTGTATGCAAATGCAAATCAATTCGGTAAAATTCATTGTTGCATGCTTAGTCGGACAGGATTCGAACCTGGGTCTGAAGATTGAGAGTTCAGAACGCTAAGTGCGAGTTGCCATCGAATGACTTTACTACCGCGTGAATCGAGTAAGCCGGGTCTCCAGCGCACGTTTTGTACTACACACTAAACAAAAACGTGTACACAAAACATTGTTTCGCTACACATTTTTACTGATAATCATGCAGGAGATACGGGGCTTATAAACACAAATATGTAGCGGAACAATATACTGTGTAGACGGTGTAGTGTGTCGGACAAAACACGCGCTGGAAACCCAGCTTAACTCTATTCACGTGGTAGTAAAGTCATTCGATTGCAACTCGCACTTAGCGTTCAGCGTTCCACCAACTGAGCTTCCACTGATTTAAACAAATGACACTAAAATACAAAAAGCATGTTGCAGATATGGTAGAGCTACCTAGTTTAGCAGGTAAGCCGCCCACAATTCTACCCGCAGGACCTTGGAGATCCCCACCGACGCCGCATTCTGGAGGCTTCGGGAACAGGTCTACAAGGTTCATGTCCTTGGGAAGGGATCTCTTTGTGACCGGCGAGGGGCGCAGTGTTGATGTACTTGTTGGCCCAGTGGTGGGGGGGCAACAAACCTGCAATATACGACTAGTGAATGGTGTGGTAAATGATCCTCTGCAAATGGCGTGAACTAAGATAAAACACTGATTACATACAAATACGCCTAGCAAACCCTGAACAGTTAGTCCAAGATGGAGCTAACTGACAAATTCTTTCACTTCAACTGGTGGTAGGCTGTGTTCATAGCTTGTCATCGTTCGTCCTCATGACGAAACTACGCCATCAAATGACTCGTCGTGTCTTGGCATGACATCATATAACGTAAGAGAGTTTACAGGTCTTTGCGTAGTATCAGTCATTTGTTCAACTTCTGTAGATTTTTGTGCACCTGGAAATATTGATTAACGCCTCGCCTCCTGTCATCGTCGTTCACATCGACGCTTAGCGTTAAGACCATAACGTGTAAAAAAAAGCTCGTGATCAGGATACTTACGGATTTCTATCAATAACATAACATGATCAGTTTTTACCTTAGGAATAGTACCATCAAAGCCACAATGTGCTTTACGTAACAAGCTGACATCATCCTCGGTCGCTCTGGCCACTTTCTCCAGCAAAGGTTTGCAAGAGTACAGGATCATGCAGGTTCCTCTGCCACTATCTTTAGTTTGGCAGGAGTCTTCTGCATAAACAGTACAAGAATTTTCACCGTCTACCATAGTCTTACAAACTTATAAGCAGTAAAAAGCTGTAATTAATTAACTTACCATTATTCTCAGGAATCCTTGATTCTACGATAATTTCTGTTGTTTTAGGTGTACTTGTTGCTTTTATTGTCACCGCAGTTTTATTTCTAAATTTATCTAAAGGTTTTGCTTGTTCATCAACAAGATATGGCATTTTTGGTGACGTACCTGTTTCTGGTCTGTTAAATGTAACTTCTATTTTTGTCTCACGTTTTTCAGTACCTATACAATCACGAACTTCAGCATCGTTTTCGATACGTTCGTCTTCTGGGCCGCTGTTAAGCATACCCGAGTTGACGTCATCGACAGAATCGTCTACATCAACAACATTTTCTTTATTTTTAAACCCATTGTACTTTTGATCCTTCAAGCTATTTTGATAAAAGTATGGTGACCCAACATGAGAGTCTTCTTTCTTATTAAATGAGTCAATAGTATTTTGATTGCCATATGGTGATGTCGGTGATGCATCATGCCTTTTTTCGTTTGTTTTAAATGTGTAGTAAGTCGTTGTTGTCTCCACCTTTGGAGGTTTTACAGTTGACCATGGTTCTGTTGGTGTATTTTGATTTTCATCATAATTGTCTTTCAAATTATTTGGAAGAACTTCAGTGCTTTCATCAGTCCGCAGTGCTTTTACAATATCGTTTGAATGATTGTTTTTACTTGTTTGATTTCTTGCATTAATTAATTCATTCATCGTTGGTATTTTACTAGGTATTGGTGCTATATATTTTCTGGAGATTTCATCATCATCATCTTCCATATTATCTGGAATGACTTTGGTTCTTTCGTTATCCCGCTCTGCTTTTGTAGTATTGTTTGAATAATGGTTTTTATCCACTTCATTTTTTGCATAATTCAATTGGGTTCTCGTTGGTACTGCAAGAGCTGTTGGTTCAAGAGGCATATTGGTACGTTTTACGTCTATCACCTTTTTTTTTGGTTTTAAAAATGACTTTTCTTCACTAGCTGAAGTTGTAGGTTTCGTATCTAAACTCTCCATAAGTATATAAGGATTTTCTTTTTCAAAGTTTTTCTGGTTTTGGTTGGGTTTTTTGGTCCAAATTTTTTCAGTAGTTTGAAAACCAGATTCATATTCATCTAATGAATACAAGGACTGACTTTCATTTTTATCAGAAAAAGATGTATCTGTATTTTGTGTTGTATTTATCTGTGAATTATCTTGCTTTGGATCTACTGGAAAATATTCTTTGTCATTTGGAATAATACTACTAGGTTGTTGGAAATCTGGTAGTTTTGTAGATTCTGTAGTAGGTGGTTCAGAAGACAATTCAGTAGGTTTGTTATTTTCTCTATGTTGTTCGCTGGATTGTCTTATAGACTGTTCCGTTGTATGGTCTATAGTAGTACTATCTGGAATTCTATCATCAGTGTTGGTATTAATTGGTTGACCAAATTTGTTAAGTAATTTATTCCAATCATATCTATGCAAATTTGTTTGAAATAATGGTACATATATTTGGTTAGGTACAGTTTGGTATATTCCATTAGGATTACTTTTAATAAAATCAGTAAGGAACGGATTTCTATCTTCTTCGAATGGCTTATGATAAGGATTTTTAATTTCTGTATCGCTTTCACTCGGAGCAGTTATTTCTTGCCTCGCACGATATGTTTTAGATATATCGGGGTTCTGATAAGATGGAATTATACCCTTGAAAGGTGGACCAGGTGTCAAACCATAAGGATTGTAGTGATTGGGATACACTGGCATCGTTAAGGGAGGCATATGCTGTTGATGAAAACGATTAGGATTACTGAGCATATCTAGATTGTCGGCACCGGCGAGACCCACATTTTGAATTCCAGATTTATCATTATTAAAACCATGAAATGGAAATTCTTCTGGTCCATCCGGACTAAAACCTCTAAAAGGAGCCACTGTTTCTTCTATGTATTGTTCATCAGCTAATTTTTTGACTCTTTGATCAAAGCCGGCAGAAGATATAGAATCGCCAATTTGATTGAAGTCATTTTCCATGGCAACCCGTGGGATGTACCCAGTGTAAGTTGGTGTTCCATAGTAGTCGTATGAGAGGAAGTGACTTGGGTATGAATTCAAGCTAGGACCTGCAAAAGGTATCTCCTGATAAGGATTTTGAAAACCTGAAAGCAGTTTAATACCTTATTTTCTAATTTCATGGAAAAATCTTAGTAGATTGAAAGAAAATCAAACTGTTTTCAGGGTTAGCACAGTAATTTAAAAAATCCCCGCTTCCCTTTATTAGACTCTATAATTGCATAACATCTCTAGCTTAGCGTATGCTTTTACTGTCTCAGAAATCATCTAATAATTTAATAAATTACTTACATACGTACCATACTGACAAAATACCGATTCCAAGCACACACAAGCACTTAAAATGTACCACACATTGTTCAAAGTTTTCATTATTTAATGAATATTTTTGTAATAAAACTAATAACCCTCACACACTCTCCGCTCTGGAATGTCATACTGTCCGTGTGTATACTTTGAGTGTTGGATAATTTAATAATAAAAGTAAATGTTATCTAAATGTTTATAAATAGTGTGGAGTGAGTACGTTATTGGGATTTTCTTGGAAGCAAATTGTTTTATTGTCTCGAAAAACAATAAGCATTCATCTAGGTGAAACCAAACACTGGTGCTGCTCGTCTTTGAATTTGAATACCTATTTTAAATGGGAATTTTGAGAAGGAAGTGATAACTTACTTGTTTACTTACCTCTTACTAAACAGTGGTGGAAAACATTGTGAACTTAGAACAATCTCAGATTGTGAAGTTAATTCCCTAAAAAGAGTTTATTGTACCCAAAGTACGGCGATAAGGCTCAACCTCTATATCACATAAATAAGGTGACTTTAATGTTTACAGCCAAACTCATACTGGAGGCTCGGTAAGTGATCAGTAACTTACTTACTTAATACGGATCGATTACACCTTTTGCTAATTTCACAAAATAAAATTTTGTTCGTCCCATTATTCTTTTCGTGTTCCCTACAAACGCAAGCCCACTTGGGGCTGGGCTTGCGTTTGTAGGGAACACGAAAAGAATAATTTACAAATTTCACAAAAAGGGTCATCGAACCTTGTTACTGAGCACCTACCGGGGTTTCAGTAAATTAAAGTCACCTTATATATAAAATCCTCTGTGAAAAGAGGGTGTACGAGTGAAGACTGTTTTGTCAGTCAACTCTCGGAAACATGATGTCGAAACAAATGTCGTGACGATGCGTTTTTGTTTTATCGATGTTTGTTTTTTCAGTATTATAAATATGTGGGCCTGACTGAATCAACGATATATATTTTAAAATAAATGTATATAAACTTCACTAGCTTGTTCTTTTATTTTTGTTTTTTATTATATTAAAGTATATATGTACACAAAAGAATAAAAAAAAAATAATTTCAAGATATATTTCGGACCCTACTGGTATCAACTATCAGTTAATATAATAATGACATTTACAATGAAATGATGGCACATAAAAAATATACCTATACATTTAAATTTAAAAATTGGATAACTGAATTTTAAATTATCACTGATCAATCACTTACCGAGCTTCCAGTATAAATTTGAACACATTAATCACGTGCCGAAAATTCGCAACAAAACATTCAAGAATTGTTTGAAAGATGATGAGGTGGGTATTGATATTTTAGAAGAATTCCATATTGTTTTGATTGCTAAGTTAAGGCGAATGTATACTCAAACTGCAATATTTGAAGGCGTACTTCTTCTATAGTACTCTCCCACATTTTTCTACTGTTGCTTTTGTAAAAAAAGAAAACGAAAATATCGAAAGTTTCTTATAATCTACGCAGGAATTGTCTTGAAACTTCCGAACGATTAAAGCGATTTAGATTATGAACAATTTAAAGATCTATGTATATGTCGTCACTTAGTTATTGATAATGATAAGTTTTTAACTTTTTTCTGAAACACTTTCGTAATACTTAAAATCCGTTTTTCATGTAACATCTGTTTCTTCGCGAAAAGGCAGAATAATTTCGTATGATTCAATATGCAACGTGAAATGGTAATAGTACTCGTCCATATGAACAACTTTTACTATGGAGCCAACCCTGAAATCGTGAAAAAAAAATCAGCTGTTCCATAGAAAAGTTAAATACCTACTCGACCCAAATGTATGAAACAGCTGATATTTTTTTCACGATTTCAGGGTTGGCTTCATAGTAAAAGTTGTTCATATGGACGAGTACTATCACCAGTTTTCGTTAACAAAATGACTTGAATTACACGTTGTATATTAATATTCGGTTTACTGTTTAACTGCGACATATAAGGTCAAGATTTTTCATGTAAAATCCATTATTTTCTCTTATTTTGCGCTATTGGGGACGCAGCGATAGTCGTAACAGGACTTTGCAATGCGCGCTGATAAGAACGTCTCGTTTCGTCATGTGTCGGTCGTTTCCGTCGATGTCTTTTGTCCCGACAAGCATTTAGGGTATGTAGATGTAGTGATACCTATTCTCGTGTATCAAATATTAGATATAGAGACAAAACTTTTCATTGCAAATTAGACTTTAACGCAGACGGATAAAAGTTAAATGAGCTTGTATTATTTTAGGTTTTTCAACTGTAAATTTAGGGTTTGCTGCACGAGAATAGGTCACAATATGCGCCTTAATTTCTTGTTAAGTCCTCATATTCTTGCGAGTGAGGTCATCCTTCCGACCAATACTGGTGATTTTATCTTCGTCTGTTTGTATGTTTGTATGTATGTCTGTCCACTTATAACTAGAGAACCACTGAGTGGATTTTGATGCGGTTTTCACTGTTTCTTCGGGGGCCTTTATAAGATGGTTTTAGCATAAGCATCATTACGATGTAACAAACAGTAGCTAAACAATAACCATTTTCATCTATATGTATGATCTCATATTTTTAAAAGATTGCCTCTGGGTGTCTCGACCACTAATCAGAAGGTTCAGGGTGCAAATCCTGTAGGGACACGTACACACAATTAGGGTGCCTGAAGGGTTCCAAACGGGACCCTATAACTAAGCCTCCGCTGTCTGTCTGTCTGTCCGTCTGTCACAGGGGTCTACAGCTTCAGCCGTAATAGGTAGACAACTAAAAATTTCACAGAATACGTGTTACTATGTTTTCTATCGTGCCAAATAATAAAAATCAAAAATAGGTATATTAAACCCAAGGGTTCAAAACACCTCGAAAAAGTAGCTCTTTTTGGACGTTATTTTTGTTTGAGCTCTATCTTAAAGTCGGTAATACAACTTTCAAATTTGATCAAATTATAGTTACTCTTTAGTAAAACAACCAGTAATAAGAATTTGGGTTCAATTGTTTGTCTAGCGCTACCATTTTAGAGGCTCGTTTTGTTTCGCCTTGATGTTGCTACTATGTATATATATATTGTTATTTACCATGTTCTTAGGGATCCTTGCCCGTATTGTGTGCTGGTACGGAACCTTTTGTGCGCGTGTCCGACTCGCACTTGACCGGTTCTTTTATACCGTCTCCATCTATAGTTCCTCGCTTGTACTTGTCAAGGAAAGTAAATAAAACAGTTCGAGTGTTATCAGTACGCTTGTTAAAGTCAGGGATATTCTTAGTTGATAGATAACCTTTCCGATCTTCGCTCTTAAATAAATAAGAGGCATATATTTATTTTATTTATGTATTGTATCTTACTCGCAAATCCTCCCGAAGTTATTCGGGGGAGAGTAAGAGAACAGCTCTCTGGCAAAACCAGGCGGCCCACCATCGCCTGGGACCGATGGATGGCGGTATATCCATCCCCAATTGCCGAGCCTTAATAAAACAGACCGGTGACGGGCAGCGGCGTCACTGGTGCGAGGGTTTCGGCACCGCGCTCACCAACCCGCCTGCCCAGCGTGTGTGAGTATGGGCATTTCTTCCAGGAGGACCGCCAAGAGTGGTGAAATCTTGGAAAGGCCTATGTCCAGCAGTGGACGAAAGAGGCTGATGGATGGATGGATGGATTGTACTTAGTATGGTCAATACTTAGTAGTTTTGGCTTCATTATACTTCGAATTTCGTAAAATATCACAAAATATGTGTTATTATTTTATTATGTGTGTGTATGTATTTTTTTTTGCATAATTGGAGCAAGGAGATAATGTATAAGTATGTACTTATTTTTATTGTTATTTCGCGTCAAAACTAGTCGTCAAAGACAAATAAACACCAAAATATAGAAAATTTAATTTTATATCAATGCGGTATAGAAAATCAGAAAAGTAAATCTGAACCGGGGCTCGAACCCGGGACCTCGCTTACCGGGCGGTGATATAAAATTTAATTTGTTATCTCCTTGCGATGGATAAATCGCCAAGTGTTTAAAAATATAGAAATTTATTTCTATCATAGTTTCAAAATATAGAAGTTTTTGAATTTAAAAAACGCACTATTTATCGAAATTCAAAGTACGTAAGAATATTTGAATAATTCTATATACAATACAACCATGTTCAATGATATTATGGTTTTATTTGCGATTTCGGAGATGTCCTGATTCCAAACAAATTTTCATAAATTGACAGTTTTGTTGCCACATTATCTCACATGATATATTTGAGTATAACTATGGTGAGACGAAACCATTTCATCCAAAAAAAGAACGACAGTCGAAAAATTCAAATATTAATAAATCTATGAAAATCGAATTTTAGCCCACAGTGCGTCGTTTCAAAACTGTGTTACTAATCTTCTATCCGATGCCATTGATGTTTCCTGAAATTTTAAATAGCTGAAACTAAATACAGAGCAGGAAAAAACAATTTTTGGTAGTCAATTATTTGCTGAGAATAAAAAATACTCATTTACGATTCTATGAAAATAAAAGATTACATTGCCCCATTTCAAAAATTCCTTCCACACGGCCGACCTCACGTTTTTATCCAAAGTTTGACCCAAATTACTGATAGCCAATGGCTGCTACCTCTCCGAGCTTGCATGGTGCATATCCGGGCTCCGGGTTAGACATCGATATCTCCAGGTCTGACTGGGCGGTGACAGGGCGGTTTTTTCAATCCATATAAGCAATGTGTTCGTTGAACGTGTATTTTCTTTATTGGGAAACTTATGGACAGACAAGCTTAATTGCTTAACACTTATCAGTAAACATGGTGGAGGTAGAGTTAATTGTAAAGATTAATTAAATATGAATTACTAAGAATTTTTAAAGTTTTTGAAACAACCTGAGCAAGAAAAGATGTTGAAACGATCCCTCAAAAATGAAAAATATTAAGCTGGTCCAAGTCAGCCTAGCACTAGCTGTATAGGTAATTTAAATGTAATAAAATATATTAGTTACTATGTAGGTAAGTAGTATGAACCATACTTAAAAAAACTGTTGTTTTTTTGTAAAATAACTATTGTACTAAAATCTCCGGGTCTATGTTTTGTTAAAGGTGGCAGCCCTACTCATAGCACATTTGGCCAAAATGTGCTAATTTTTTTGCTTCGAAAGCCAATAGTATTATACTTACTAGCTTTTTCACCCGAATTCGTCCTCATGGCTTTCGGGTTGTCGAATTAGGTTTATTTATTTATTTATTTATTGGAACAAGGAGTAAAAACAGAAAAAGATACATATTTTATAAGATAGAACTGATACAGGTAATTAAATAAATATATCAGTTTCCTTAACATACTCACTAATACATTAATATTTTTTAGATAGACGCAAACATGAGATACATATGAATATAACTAATAGTTTACTACAAATAACATACAACAATCTGAAATGTACACAGCCTAAACATTAAACGTAAAACTAACATGCACATGCACACAACTTGGGTTAGTAAAATAGTAAAAGTTACAGTTTTTTAGGCACTACTGTTGAAGAGCGCTTTCTTCAACTCGGTTCTGTATCGATTGTATGAAAAATTGAATAAGTCTGTATCAAGAAGTCTCTCATTAAATAATTTACACATTCTATATATTGGAGCCCTACTACCGGCGTTTGTTCGGACTCTGCGCAGAAAAAATGTATGCTTCGGTCTAGTACTACGACAGGGTAATGTTGGCACACGGAAATCAATAGAATTTAGAAGGTCTGTGAAGTTGTACATCCCGATGCAAATGTTCCGGAGGATAATTGCAGCACAGAATTGTCGTCGAGCGGTAAGGGAAGGACAGTT
Source organism: Ypsolopha scabrella (assembly GCA_910592155.1). Taxonomy (NCBI): domain Eukaryota; kingdom Metazoa; phylum Arthropoda; class Insecta; order Lepidoptera; family Ypsolophidae; genus Ypsolopha; species Ypsolopha scabrella. The sequence continues at coordinate 22,139,500 of OU342982.1, forward strand.
ATATTTCTTTGAAAGTTTGAGACAGTTATATTTCTTTGAAAGGTTGTGGATTATCCTAAACGATTTTTCATGCAAAAGTCCATTTACAGGTTGTGGATTATCCTAAACGATTTTTCATGCAAAAGTCCATTTGAAAAGTCCATTTTGAAAAATCGTTTAGGATAATCCACAACCTAATTCGACAACCCGAAAGCCATGAGGACGAATTCGGGTGAAAAAGCTAGTTAGTATAATAGTATTGGCCTACGAAGCAAAAAAATTAGCACATTTTGGCCAAATGTGCTATGAGTAGGGGGTTGATTTTCGAAAAATCCTTTCCTATTTCACCACTTATTCTAAAATATTTTGAAATAATGGTAAAATGTTAAATTTAATTTTCTAGAATATTATGCCAAACTTTCTCACTCCGTTTCATTATTTTTGTATAATTTTCGAAAAATGCTGTTACACATGTTATTATAAATTATTCAAATTACACAGGAAATACGAACTTCTTTTCATCCCATTTCACCCCTTTAATAGAATGAAAACGCAAAAAAAACTATTTATTTATTGTTTAAAGTGATTTTGAACGTCATTGCGATTTCCTCTAAGTTTTTCTTTTTCAAAAATTTGGCTTACCGTAAATTTCAAACACGGGGCAAGTGCGAATTCCACAAGTCACTGAGGTTTCCGTACTAAAACAGGGTTTCTGTAAATTATGCTAAAATCTCTATATACTTTACCTTTTTTATTTACTCAGCTTTTTATATAATAATCCTTTTCTATTATAACTAAATTATAATTACATAATTTCACATTTCAGTCGATTACTTTAAAAAAAGGCCATGTGCGAGTCGGACTCACGTACGAAGTGTTCCGTACCATTATATGTATATAAAAACGGCAAATAAATCAAGTCTGTTGTATGGGAGTGCGTGGTTCCGACTCGCACTTGGCTGGTTTTAGTATTTGGTGTTATAGCGGCAACAGAAATACATCATCTGTGAAAATTTCAACTGTCTAACTATCACGGTTCATGAGGTACAGCCTGGTGACAGACGGACGGATGGACAGCGGAGTGTTAGTAATAGGATCCCGTTGGTTACCCTTCGGGTACGGAACCCTAAAAATGATCGGAAAATTGATTTCTCGTACATTTTTAATTACCCAAAAAATACGTAACATAACATATCGTCACGACATGAATCCCCGAGGGGGTAGTTAGTGCTGTTCCCGAGTGTGAACTGTGAAAAGCAAGTCACATAAACGAAGATCGAGCGGAATGTTGACACCATAGCAAGTTTGCTGCTTGCAGACTATTTTGGTGGCAGGAGGGGGTCTCAGCTCATCTAATTCATACGCAAATGTAGCCTGTTAAAAAACGAGAGGCAATTAATTAAGGTATTAGGGGCTTTTGTATTCAGTACTCATTCCCGATTCATTGCTAATTGCGTGGCGCTCATGAATCTCAAGCTTGAAACTAAAGCATTTAATATAGGTTTATTAAACCACTTGCGGTCACGTAATAAGAAAACTACAATACGGAAGTAACAAATTGTTTTTAATAATGAATATAATACTGGATTAGTTTACCTAACAAGTTATCTTTATCTAGTACAGTTTCCCAGACGTGGCAGTTTCCCATGGCAGTTCCTAATGCTTTGGTATTAAGTTGATAATCGTAAAATTATTTTATACTTTATTCTCATGTGTATTTACTTGTACTTAAGGCGCAATATGTCCATCGCACAACAAAAGAGATAGACATATCTGAAAAAGTGCGCGGCCGAGTAGTGCGGTGAATCAAGAAAAGGTTGGATATTGCTGTTTGTTTGTGAATAATATTTAATATAAACTCAAACGAGGGCGTTTAAAAAAAACGCGTTTTATGTTTTAGATAATAGGTTTACATGTTGACAACAGTACCTAATCCACAAGTTTTCATTTCTGTTAAGGTAAAAAAATAAAAGTCTATGGAGTTATGTTTTCTTTTATTCCGAAAAGCGTTTAATTTTTTTTTCCTTAGTTCTAGAGATATGTTGGAAAAAAAACACATTTTAAGGATATGGGCTGAACGCCAGAATTCATTTGCCTATCAATAAATAAAAATACTAGCTGTCAATGTGAAGTGTCAATTGTCGCGTTTAACAACCTCGCATCGCTGCAGCGATGAACTGTGCAGCCGCTGCAAAGAGTTATAATCGACCATTTCACATGACTTTAACAAGAATCGAGCAGCGCAAATAATTTCCACTGATCTCTGCAGCGTATCATTTTGACGTATGGCTGTTTAACACAAATCCATCGCTGCAACCGTTGCATAACTCATCGCTGCAGCGATGCAAACCTGTTAAACACGACAAATGACATTTGATATACTAAGCTCTATGGTCATGCCATTTCGTTTTTTTTAAATACAATCAAGTCTGTCAAAAAAGTGTTGAAATAAATATTGAAGAAACTATTTTTCTTTCGCCTTGTTACACCAAACAAATACAGTCAGTGACACAAGAGCGTACGGGGTGAAAATAAAGAATGGTGGACCAGGGGAAAGGGGGGATGCTACTAATGTATACAGCGGAGCAACGACTCTGATGCACAGTGCATGGTCTCGGGAAAAATATGATTGTTGAGTTCTATCTAGGTTTTGCTATGTAAAAGTGAGACCTAGTCTCAAGCCTAACCTTAGGTCTCTGTGAATATGAGCGCAAAAACTCTTTACTGTTAACCTGTAAGTGCACCTTGTTGTAGCATTGGTTGTAGGTAGCAACATCGATATCAGTAAATTCTTACAGCATTAGAACGGCCACCCGCGACGGCGATAACGCTCTTATCGCTGAACTTAAATGGTATTTATATTAATTTCCTCTCATTCAATTAAATATGTTATCGGGCTTAATTAACCGATCTCATCCTGTCCGTGGGGTTTATTGAAATATTAATAGTTCGGAAAAATGAAACAATACACCATTGTTCGATAAGGTTTGACGTCATACCTACGGTAAGGCATACCTATGGTAAGGCATACCTACGGTAAGGTGTACAGGTACACCTGCCGAGGTAATTAAGTGTTCATCACCTAACGATGGTGTGCATGGACGATTCAACAAAAACCCAAGTCTCTCGGGTTCGCTTGGTAAACTGCTTTGCGGACATGAGTGCACGCTGCAACGCTGTAGTGGGATAGCTTGTCGGAGCCGAACATTCGAAGAACATACAACATAGTCGAGTAAGACTGCAGGTCACGTAGCAAGACTGCGTGCATACTCAGCATGCCGGGGTGCTTGCAGTTAGAGTTGAAACAATCGTTGGTTGCATTTGTACCGTAACGAGCACGTACTGAAGCTTACCTATACTTTTTTCCATACGGAGCATGATTGTGCTAGCTAACAGAAGTTAACACAGTGTATGATATGACTCCCGTAATAAAATGTAAAACTGTATGCATTATCCTTATCAATTTTTTCCTTTTCAGCTGAAAATAACTGGGTATTGCCGATATATGCATGTATTACCCGTTGACATCATCGATATTGCGCCATTTTACCACAAAATACGTTTCTCTACCTAATTTGCTTATCAATACTGCGGTACACCATGATGTCACGGTATTTGAATTATCCCTCATTATAACGAGCTTATTCAAGTGGGAAAAAATTCGCGATAATTATGGAACAACCAGTCCTTGTTAGGTAGTTTTCGGGTTAGTATAAATGGAGGAAAGTACATATACAATCAATCATTAGCACATATACACTCGCCATAATCACAAGGCTGTGTACAATCGATCAGTCTTAACAAAATCACCATGTCATCATTCACAAAATCATCATCCACCATGAGCGGAAACTCTGGAGAAGCCGTTCATCGAGACAACGGGGAAAAATCTCGGAAGGAGCAAGAGCGGGCGGAAGAAGAAGCAGAAAAGCGCAGACAAGACTTGGAGCGTGAGGAGAGAAAACGTCAGAAGGCAGAGCAGCGGCGACTGGACAGGCACTTGATGCAGTATGCACTAGCTTTGCGTGAGCAGGCATCGTGGCGTGGAACTCTCAACCGGCCGAAGTAGTGCTAGTCATAGATATGATCATTTGTTTATATAATAAGTATTAGGTATTTGTGTACATCAGTATTAAGTATATTGTGTATGTGAGTGTTTGTTTTTGAAAATAAAAAAAAAAACTTGTTCCCGATACATATTTATTTCATTTCAAAATGCATGCCGACTTACAAATGTCACGACATACCAGTTTCCTTCATGATACTAGTTCTATCCACTAAGATGTTGTACAATCTACATCCATGCATAGATAACCGTGGTCACTACACTTTGTAACACGATAGAGGGGCGACGCGACATGCTATGCAGCGATAGGTAGGTACGGTGCAGTGTTTAGGTAAGGTATCTGTCATACCATAGTCCTAACATTACAGGAATCATGAAAAGTATACATATTTAGAATGATGTTTTGTACATCGTTATAGTCTAACCAAACCTGAAAGCTATACAATGACAAATCTTAAGTATAAGTGAGGTGTATACATGTATGAAGCACACGTGTATGTCCCGGTAATTTTCTATGGTCACTCATCAGTTTTGATTTCGTTTCGAAATACACGCCGCCAGTCGGATACAGATCATAAAATGAATATAGCACGGGTTTTCCCGAATATTTCAAGACAGTGCCAACTAAACGTGGGTTGCCGTAATACGCTGGAGCTACTTACGTTCGGCCGGCAGCCTGTAATAATATTTCGATGAAGGTCCCGTCGTCTTATCATATTTACCTATCTTTTGAGTAGTGACACATAGTTTGTTCCATATTTAAACGAGAGCGTGCCATGTGGTCATACGTATTATCGGTTCATAAGGAGTTATAGATGTAACGCCAATTGCCGCCAGTCTTTGTCATAATACTGTTTGCGGCTTACATGCAGTTATTCATGGATATAAAGTTAAGAAAAACCTTATTTAGACGTCTCATATTCCTGTATGGTCGGCTCCATACCTAAACGTCGCAGATACACGTACTCAGAGGCGAATGCACACTCAGGCCTTGCTCAAGACATATGATAAGCATATGCCAAGCATAGTTTGTGATAACGGAGCTTTGCAAACATATTATAAACACAAATATTTATTTTAATAAGCGAACGTCACATTGCAGCAGCATTGCTGCACTATTTAGCACTTTTATCACTGATGTTGCGAGCCGACTGCAGCAACATTTCTGTGTCCGTCCGGTCACCCGTCGAATAATATAGTAAGATTTGCGGATCACCTTCATGCACTTTCTGGATGACCTCTCTGAAGATTTCTTGGGATTCTTTCAGCAGAATCGCCGGGACCATGTACTTGGTTATCCACGCAGAGACGTGCGCCGTGCAGAAATGATGAAAGTGCTGTGGGATCCTGCACTCACGTCCCGGTGGTACCACTACATTAGGCCTCTTGCCGCAGGAACAGGTGTCCCCGGCGACCGCCTTGCACTTCGAAAAGCGAATCTTCTTTTCAACAAACTCCAGTATAGTGGGCACCCTCACGAGATCCCTCTCACCTGGCGGCGGCCCCCAAAATAAGGGCATGAGCCAGTCCCAGTTCACCATCAGACGATCTTCTTCTGGCCTCGTCGGATCAAAGTTGTAGCGGACGGGGCATGGCTTCCCGTTAAGGAAAGTCAGGTCGTCCAGCTGTCGTTCCGCCTGAAGAAACTGTTTGTATGCTTTATTGAATTGCAGAATTTCGCCGGGGCTGAAAGGGGCCTCCTCGGGTATAGAAGGCCCGCGCCTCGTGAAGGTGTCCACCGGGAAACTGAGTATTCTGTCTTGGGACTGCATCTTGAGTTCTGGATGGATGTCACGGGACTCCTAAGTCTATACGATGTTCTTTCAGCAATGTTGACCGTGTAGTGTCTAGCCACTGACTGCCCGCATAGCAATTTATACCACTCCAGTTGTTTATCGTACCGAATAAAGAAAACAATATAGGGATAATATCAATTTGGAATTCCCACAACCTCGCGTGCGGGTTATCGTTCGGCGCGGTAATCGGATCATTCCTAAAATAAACGAGTGAATATTAAAATATTCTTGGACCACGTCAGTCAAACTTCCATCCTTATGAAAATAGACGATTTACAATTCATCCCGCGCTCCCATACTGGGGCCCCGGGAGTCACTCACGTGTTCACATAGTCACTATAGATCGTATCTCATACCTACGATAAAAATTACGCTACCAATTTGGGACATCGATAACAACGTTTAATTGCTGTACTCGATGCATTGTCTTAGCTCGCAACACCATAATATAAATGCCGGGCATTCATAGGGAAAACCAGGTCAAAAGTTTGTAACTTTAGTATACAGGTAAAACATACCTATTAAGCACATACGGCATTGTGTGCGCGATAAGAGCGTGTCTTAACAACGACAATGATGCAGATCGGATGCAGTTTTAGTAGGGTGAAACAACTAGTATGTGACTCTTGACCGAATACTGATAACACAGAAGATATAAACAAAATAGACGGGGTTTCTCCAAAACGAGAAACTGTTAGGTTATCGGGCGACTCAGTGATAAGGTATTTAACTCGTGTAAAAGCAATGCTGAGACCACGTCAGCCGATATTTAGATACACGTCGCACTTAGGTATCATCCCACTTTAGTACTCCTGTTTGAAAAAGAACTACAATTATAGCACTAGTGGATCTTGTGAGTGCCCGCTATGAATGCTGCGCTGCAGTCCAGCGTCATGCTCACATTATGCAAAAGTGGCAAAGCGGTGTATGGCCTATGAGATGCGGGTGACCGCTGCATGGCAACAAAGCAGATAATTCTACAAGAAGTATGTTTATTCTAGGCGTTCTAGGTATCGTTCCGTGAGAACGTGAGCTGTAGGTTTCTGGCAATTCGGCCCCAGCTTGGATGCTGATGCTGCGGCCCCAGCAATTCATGTTACCTGCTGCTTTGACCCATACTCATATCACTTTAGAGGCGGCACATACGAAAAAAGTCAAAATTTTCGGAAATGCATCTGACCCCTATGCACTATAGAATCTTCATCACTGAATACGAAAATAGTACCCTTGCCTTACCTAGATGTTTAATTTTGAAATTATAGACCGTACGCTACCGTGTCATTGACTGTAAGTACAAAATCTGTTAAATCTAGTTAACCGCGTTTTTATTTCATAAATATATTACCTAAATTATACTACTTGAACGTATAAAGGCCAATAAAGTTCATTAAAGTTTCATTTTCATTTCAACACTTTTTTGACAGACTATAGTTACTGGCATTGGTACGAAAGGTATGCCTACACGGCTTTTGCTGAAAAGTCAAAGTTTAAAAAAACCATTTAAGTATGTAAATATGCATTTTTTGGGGCTCTGTTATCGTCTTGGAAAAGGCGTTATTTGTAACGTGTTTATAGTTTCAGAACCCTATCTATTGTAGTATGGGAGTTCTACTGTTTTAAAATCTCATTATTTACTACCTATGTCGCTTTAAGGGAACGGGTATAAATTATTATTTTAGTAAACTATTAATAATATGAAGTATGGAATAATAAAAATAGTCCTTATAGAATTTAGTATACAGAAGTATTTATTATACGTGTCAGGTGGGTACAAAACACACAAAGGATGTTTAAATAAACGAAGAAAATATGTTTTCTTAAGAAACTATGGCTCATATGTATATTCAGTTTTTAACTTCCTTAAGTAATTTATATTTTACAATATTTACATTTTACACAGATTTTATTTGAATACACTACAAGGCATGTAATGGCTTGAACTTCAAATTTACCTATTTACAAATTTCGCAAGCTATCGCTTTGTTTCGTTTTTTATTAACATTGTGCTTACCGAGATATTTAAGGTGGAAAAACCAAATCCCGGTGCAAATGCACATTATAATATTGTTTTCCTTACTTTTAAATAAAAAGTATGCGAAAATTGTGTTTTAACGCAATTAGCGAAAATTGATTACTAACAGTAGGGTTCTCGCATTAAAATTATGTTATTTTATGCCTTACATTTTGATTACATTCGACTACAACGATAAATACGCTTTTAAGTTTGTTAATCAAATGAAATCAAAATGTAAATCATAAAATGATAGAATTTGAATGTAAAACCCAAATTATTACTAATTTATTCCCGCTAATTGCTTTAAAATGCAATTTTTGCATACTTTTTATTCAAAAGTAAAGAAAACAATATTATGATGTGCATTTTGCACCAGGATTCGGTTTTACCACCTAAATAGCGGCTCTAAAGTATGTCTATGTATGTGTCTATCTCTGTCTTTCATCTCTCTCTGTCCTCTATGTATTTCTCTCTGTCTCACAGGCGCTAAAATCACTCAGATGTCTTATGCGTGAACTGTACATATTTTCTTTCATGTTCAATTCTATCTCACAAAAAACGTTGCGCTATGGTTGTAGCAGGGCGTGCACATACACTTTTTTAATGTGCGTCACCTTGGAAGCGCTATAAAACGCGCCACAAACAAAAAAACGCGCTCTTCTACGGGGTGAAATGAAATCAACCGACCAAATTCATACTGGAGACTCGGTTAGTGATCAGGAACTAGGTTCAGTAATCCTTTTGGCCAATTTCGAAATATACATTTTTTTACTCCCTTACTGGTTGGACTAGTTTATGTACAATAGGCATGATGACTAAAAAAAATTAATTAGTCCGTCAGTTAGATTATCAGAAAATATTGGACACGTATTTTTTTCTTTTTTCAATTAAACAAACAATGATGAAGATATAGCCCGCTGAAGTTCCGCGTGACGTCACATCTAGGTACAATTTTACTTAGAAGTGACGTCATTTTCCCCCACTCCCAAACTTTGACGCGCTTTATCTCTGTCTTTTTTTGTTTGATTGACCAAAGAAAAAATACGTGTCCAATATTTTTTGATAATCTAAATGACGGACTAAATAGTATAATAATTTGCTTACCCTATGTAATATAATATATACAATAATATATTACATACCGACCAAATTGATACTGCACTAAGAATATGTATATTCCTAGTGCACGCACCATGGGGCACAAAAATCTTTTCGAATTTCACCTGGAGGGTCATTAAACCTTGTTCCCGATGACTAACCGAGTCTCCAGTATGAATTTGGTCGGTTGATTTAATTTCACCTAGTATACATGGCCTTATTACAACCATAGCCAAACGGACTTCGTGAAATAGAATATCTGTATTAGGTACCTTACAATGTGGCGGGATAATAAAATAAATAGCATCAGTATAATTACAATGAATAAGGTAAGTATTTACATTTTGCGAAGATTAATCATGGCAATTGGATTTGTAACAAGATATCACCAACATAATTTTTTTCTTACTCACAATGAGTACACGTTGTTCATAACTTTAGCAGGCCTAACATGGTTGCCACTTTAACACCATTTAAAACACCATTTGACAGTAAATATATGAAATTTACTTTCAAATGGTGTTAAGTGGCACCATGTTAGGCTTCTAGGTGTTTGGAACGTAACTCTTGGGTTTTGATTCTGTAGAACGAATGTTTATACGAAGTGACTTAGATTTGTACAGCCAAATTCATTCTGGGCATTCAGTAAGTGATCCGAGCCTAGGGTCCATAATTAAATTATTTGACTTCTAGAAAATGCATTGTGCTACAATCTTCGCCGTTATTTATTGTTTAGGTTATTGTTTTAGCGATCTCATGATCTTCTTACTGAACGCTTACCGAGTCTTTAGTATGAATTTGCCTGTAGAAATTAAAGTCCCCTATCAACTGTACTCTTGTGGAGATGCTAGAGTTAAGGCGGGGGTATTCAGAGAAATCTGTCTTGTTTCAACGCTTTCATTATGCACTTGCCTATCCTGCTCAGTGGAAGCGATCTGCTCGAAAAACTCGCGATTCAATGTGTCTTTATTAGTTTTTAATGTATATTTTAATAATATTACAAATATCGTCTCCATAAAAACTAAAGAATACCAAATCCTTTCACTTGTTATTTGTTTAATTGCAAATCAATAATTTTACAATAAATGAAACCGTTTCTTAGCTGAAAATTATCTACATGTTTCAGAATTATTTTTATTTTGTGAAGTACAATAAATTGATTAAAAATTTCCATAGTAATTTAAAGAAAGTGACTACGTAGCCGTTAGCGGCTTCCTTAGTTTTAATTTTATTCGACCATTAGGGATAAGTCGCGATGACGAGCGAAGCGAGGAGGAGCGGTTAGGTTGACATGTAAGTACATATTAGAGAGCCGAGCGAAGCGGAGCGGAGCGAGGTGACTCCCGAAGTTTTAACAGAATTCACGATATGCAGAATAAATAATTCTCCGAGCACTTTCCGATGACTTACGGTTCAATAATTTATACAATTAGAGGATCGCTTCCTTTTCCGAACTGTATATTGCAAATTGAACTTTATTAGTTTGTGCTAAGGAATATATTCCAACAGCTGGATAATGACCTAAGGTTCAATAGTTTACAAATCAAAGAACCGCTAACGGTCCTCTAGTCACTTCCCAATTTGAAAAAAGACATGAAGAGGCACAATACCTATATTATTTTGGATTTAAAAACAAGCATTTTTGGGTAAACACGAATACCCCTGCCTTAACATGGTAGAAGAAGAGTTCGTGGGTTTGATTCCCGGCCAGACTGTCTTTAGTGTTTGTGTGGAGGAGGCATCAGTTGGAGTGGTTCCTGGCGGGGTGAGGCGCGGGGGACTGAAGTGCCGGGTTGGCGACGGCGATGATGCTGTCCCCCCGGGCCGCCACCACCTGGGGACGGGACTCCTCTGTGTCCTGGGGAATACGAAGTTTCTGTCATGTGCGAACAGTGAAAAGTTCTGCTCCTAAGCAAAGAACAGAACAAATATAAGGTGATTTTCGTTTATACATATATATCCAAATTTATACTAGAGACTCCGTAAGTGAATAGGACCAAGGTTCAATGACCCTGTATGCGTAATACATTCAAGAACAATGACAATCTCAACTAGCATAGAAAGTCTTGCGTATTTCAGTGAAAGGGTCATTGAACCTTAGCCCTTACCACTTACCGAGTCTCCAGCATGAATTTGGATATATAAACGAAAGTTACCTTATATACATCGTCACGACATGAATCCCCGAGGGGGTGTCAGAGGTTTCCACGAGCGCGAACTGTGAAATGCAAGTCGCAGTCCACACGTTTCACCGACGATTATGATATATTTTATTTTGCGAAATAAGCAAAAAGTGTTATCCATCCATTACGTTACGAAGCCTACAAATTGGCTGTGTAAATAAATTTCACCTTATATTAAATGTGATTTTGAAATGCAATGATGAAGAAATTCACTAACGAGTAAAACGGAACGTTGAAGGAAAACATCGTGAGGAAACTTGCATGTCTTAAAAAGCGTGTAATACCCGTAACGTAGGGACGTAATAATCGGTGGAACGCGGGTGTACCGGATGTGGACTCTGAGTTGCATCTCACAGTTGACACCTGGGAACACCACTGACACCCCGTCGAAGATCCATGTTGTGATGATATGTATGTATGATAAAGAAGAAGAAATACTTACAGGGGGAGGTGTGCTGGTGCTGGAGTAGGAACATCTTGAATCTGCGTCATCACTTTCTATCTTCACTCCCCACCAACTGGAAGAACATGTAAATCGTTTAAAGCGAGATGCAACCACGCATATCAACGATGACAACAAAAACTATTCTTAAGACGGATGCGAAACGGGTGTTTCGTTTCTCAACGCTTTAAAAATACGCTGTTAATTTGTTGTGATTATTGTTATTTTACGCGGTAGAGCTGATACCGGGCTTGACTGTTGAGGTACCACCATCTTACTTGCAAACCCCTTCGAATTTATGCAAGGGAGAGTATACTATAGGAGAACAGCTCTTAAACAGGCACAACCAGGTGGTCCACCATTTCCTGGGACCGATTGATGGCGGGATATCCATCCCTAACTATAAATCAGTATATTATTTTAAACTTTTTAGTGAATGGCTGCTATAATAATTAAAGACGGTTGTTATCTTTTTGTTAAAAGTTTATTTATTTAATTTTAGTGTTGACGGGTTAAATTGTGAAAAATACTGAGCATACAGTGAGCATAATGAGCATACAGTGAGCATAATGAGCATACAGTGAGCATAATGACAATTTACAAGTAATATCCTGCATGAGCTCACCAGCACAAAGCGATTACCGCCATTGAGATATATGTGTGTGCTGTCATCCATTGAGGAGTTCTATGGTGATGAGGCTAGGATAGAAGGTCAGGTGGATATATGTCAATTTTCAAGTAACATCGTGCAATCAGCATCGTAATACGAAGCGTTTATCTCAATATCGAGTGAATGCCGTCATCCGTTGAGGAGTTCCACTGCCTATTTCTGAAGACCATCATCAGATCACGACCAAACTAAAATGGGACCTACCTGGAAGCAAATCCAACCAAACAAAAAATTAATTTTAAATCGGTCAAGATTTGTCAGAGTTACGGAGTAACAAACCCAAAAAAAACACAGTCGAATTTAGTCGAATTTCCTCCTTTTTTGAAGTCGGTTAGAAATAACAAAAACAATCATGAGTGGTGCGTTTGGAAACGAGACCCGGAGCAATCACTTTAATTAGTCCGGTAGTCTATCTTTCTCCCTCCAACGCGTAGATGCGTCGCCATCGCGTATCATCGATTGAACATCGGGGTGACTTACCTCACCCCCATATGTGCAGTCAAGGCTTTATAGTGTTAGGAACGTACCCGTGATTGGAATTACTTCGTGCCGCGTCGGGGCTCGCTCGGACACCATTGCCTTCCTCTGGATCCTGGAAATTAGAACAAAACAATCAAAAAAGTATAACTGTACTTACTGTAAAATATGTATACTTGGTTATAAATGGACAGGTTGTCTTATAATCAATAGAGTTGATGCTCGTGATTGTTGGCACTTGGTGGAACTTTTGATACATTTTTGATTGAAATACACTTGTACTTGTCCACTGATTTATATTATTTCCCTTACCGGTTTCGCTGTTAAAGAATTATCTGATAGTGCTTTATAGCTGATAATGCTTTAACAGCGAAACCGGTAAGGGAAATAATATAAATCAGTGGACAAGTACAAGTGCTTTTCAATAAAATAAAAAAAAATTATAATCAATATTTTATATTATTTATTATACAAATAAATATTACATCATTGCGGTAAAGAAAAGCAGAGGAAAAGTAAAACTGAATGTGAGTAGATTCGAACCTGGGATCTCCTGCTTATCAGGCAAATGCCCTTCCAACTCAGACATCCAGTTCTTAAGGCGCTTTCTGTGTATTTCATAAAGTAAACCGAAAATCGTAATGAATTTTTGGTACATACATTTTGACTATATAATCTAGGGTTTTTATTTTGGAAAACACGTTTGGATAAAATTTCCTCGATAGAAATAATTATTGAAATGAGGTCTTCAAACACACTTTTTCTTCTCGTTTGACGGATAGGGATCATGTACAGAACTCAAACATATTTCTTAAGATGGGTTTTAACAATATCTAGATATTTGATTTTGGAAACTTTGCTAGATATTTTAGTTTTTTTTTATAAAATTCAAAAACTTACTTTTTTCTCTTTTGCGCTGAATCCGCCCCTCTCGCACTGCGCGTTTTTTCGCTTGGAGTGAGAGTGACAAAAATAAAATTTACATAGCCCCTTAACGCAACTCACAAAACTCATGTGCTTTGCTTATCTTCTGCGTTTCTATACTGCAATGATATAAATCGCCAAGTGTTTAAGATATATAAATTTAGTTGGATCTTAGTTCTATTCAACAACTTTCATTACGAAACATAATCATGCAAATTAAATAAAATGTAAAACTTTAAAGACCAATTTTGTATGGGGCGAGTGCAATTTTATTTTCTTTGGGCCGGCTATGTTTTTTTGGCCCGTCTATGTTTTTTTGGCGTGGCTATGTTTCTTTGGGAAAGTTGTTCAGTGTGATCAGGTGAGAATGTGGTTTTGTTTAAAGATGGCTGCCTATTTAAAACTGGTTTGAGGATATAGATATAAGTGTTATAATTTAAGTATGCTAACGCGCATCGAAGATTGCAACACTGAGCAATATCTTAAAATGTCATGTCGGGAAAGTTCCACAAACGCACTTTTCACTTTAATAAGAGCAAAATTAATACTTTCTACATTCAAGTTCGGATTATAGAGCACTGACTGACTGTTATTGGTTGGCCCGAACGTTCATTTCCCGAGCTCGTACGGAACTAACCGAACACGCAGTGAGAGGCAAGGTAACGCGAGGCAAAATTAATGTCTTGAAAAACTCGAGAATGGTTTCAGTTCTTCCTATGATTTCAGGAGAATTATCCCAAAAATTGAAATGAAACAAAAATGTTTTTGAAAAGTATAAAATATACTATGCTGTTGACCTAAAATTATTTGATTTGTTGTATCGCTTCTAGGACATGATGTGTAAAATCCAGGATTTTTACAGTAACTTTTGTATATATTTGATTTTGATAAATGTTTTAGGTTCAAGTCATGGATAATATGGATATTGTATGATATATGTTGAAAAAGTAAAAATAATAAGCAAGTACCTATAAATAAGGATATTATCAGTGAACTGCGCTAGTATGGGAGTTCCGGCGAATAGAGTGCTCTTAAAAGTTGCCAGTATTTTCGGATATTATTATAGGATTTAAACTATGGAAATTTTAATTCTTCAACATTGTTTTGTATCTGGGCTAGCTATAGAATTTTTGTTGAGCTATTAATTTCCATCAAATGTCCAAAAACGTCGTAAAAAAAATTAAAAGTAAATACTCTAATTATAATTAAGCAAAATTGGAATTCTACATATTTACATTTTTACACTATTATACAAATTTTCATAGTATCTACAGGTAAATCCCCAAAAAGAGAAAACATTGTTGAAGATTTACCTGCAAAATTTTAAAAAATTAATACATAAAACACATATTATACAAAAAAATATAATTAAGTACTCTACTTACCGAAACATTAGGCCATACCCGAAGGTCTAAGCAGAAAGAAGAAACTAAAAGTGTGCAAAAAAATTAGAATGTTGCTAAAGCCTCTGATATTGTGTACCATGCTTACGTTTATCTATAACAAGCAGATTATTATTTAAATATGTATGACTCGTTAGAAACTTCCTTTATCTTCATAAGACCGATGAAAACTTTTTCAAGAATGTATACGGATTCACAGTCTCTAAAATATTTGAAGTGGTATTCCTCAGGGGTCTATCCACAGAACAGATTAATAAGGAGGGTGTGTTTTTACATGAAAAGATCCAAAATAAGAATAATTGAGACATTATTTTGAGTGCATTGGAAACTAGAAAATATTAAATGAAACAAATTTCAAATGAGAAAAGTATCCCAATAAAAGGACTTTTTGTTTTCTATCCCTGAGTTCTCAGATGCAATCTTATACGAGATAAGTTATAGGAGACCAATAGGTTTCTGTCTGTAGTCTTCATAGTATCAAATTCGATTTTTGTAAGAATATACCTTTTGTTGATACAACTTCCGTCGTAGGGGTATTAGTAAACATAACGTTTATTGCAAAAACATTGTAAAAAAACTAAACAGGTAATAAGAGATAGAGATATATAAGGTCCTACAATAATAAGTGAAAATAATTCTAGGGTACATTAACTGATGAGATACAAGAAGAAAAAAAAACGAATAATATTTTACTTCCCAGTACAAATTGGTTTATTCCGCTGACTGAATTACTATAGAAAAGTGAAAAAAGGTAGGCAATTTTTTTTTTCTTTGGAAAGTGGTCTATATCTATGTATTAGCGATACCCTACCACCTCTTGAATTTTTTCCACTTAGAATTGTAGGAACTTAAATAATAAAACCTAGCATTCTAATAAGTTGTGATAAAGTAATATCTTTTTAATTTATGAAGATGAAGACTAACTAATGCAACTACGTAACATCTAACCAATTATATCCACGGAAGCAATTAATGCGATGCTAGGGAAGTCGCATAAGAATACTACGAGACTCAAATAGATGAGCAAAGAATTAAAGTCTACAAGTTAGTGGGATCAGGTAAGACCATATCCAGTGGTGTCAGTGAGGTTAGGGACCACAGCCGGTGCTAGTCTAGAGGACTACGTCTAATCTGTGAGGTCTACATGAGTGGTGTGCGGGACCTGCCGCGCGCGCTTGTGAGGAGTCTCATCGTCATCCCGCTCGTCGCCGGTTGATGCTGTCGGTGGTAAACTGGAAGGAAGAACAATGAAAGTTTAGTTTGTTAATAAATCAATATCCACCAATTTTGTAAAGATATTCTCCTCACAATTTATTTAATTATTATTTATCCGTGTCGTGATAATAAATTAGTAAAAATGCGGTGTGTGTATGTATTACATTGAATATATTTCTAATTTTAATTTTTTGAATTTTTGTCTATTGTATGTTCCATTTTAACTCGAGAACCGATCAACAGATTTTGATGCGGTCTTCTTTATTATCATCGTAGTGACCCTGGCAATAGGGGTGTTTATTGAATACAGGCGAAAGGTTAGTTTTTATTAAAACATACCCATGTTTAGAGTAGTGCAGTCCAGCTCTCCGCACCACCTGCCTGGCCAGAGGGAACAACTCGTCTCGCCGCGTCAACAGCGCTGGCACACAGCGACACATCTGCGCGGCTGCCTCGTTCACCATCACCTGAAAAATTAAAAGGACACATTGAAAATGTTGGCGGCACGAATCTCAATTTTTGTCAACCATTACAAAACATTTGGATCTGATATTTATGTATTTCATTTATCATATCTTTGACATCATTTTAGTGATTCCTTTTCTTGATTGGAAAGAAAAAAATTACAAAAACTGCTTTTAACCAGAGATTTTCATTTTACAGAGACACGAGACCGATAAAAGCCTCAAAACTTTCAGATTATTATAGTCTAAGTATCTACACACTTCCAAATGGTAATTGGGTTTTGTAAAATTTGCGATATAGTCTTTAATTTAACGAGAAATTCTGTTTTGGTGCATACGACCTTACGGCATCAATTAGTTCGCGACCGTATATTTGTATGGAGTAAATCCCTCTCAATCCGCTCCCAAGACACCGAGGCTTACCAATTTGAGAATTTTTCAACGGCCACTATCATTTCAACCGAAAAAACGCTCTTTGCGTGAGGGACGGATTCAAAGTGGAGAGAAAATGGTACTTATTAATGTAACAAAAACTAGAATAGGAAAATTTTCTGTATATGATTCCTATTCATGAAACAAGGAGAGAAAGTGTGTTTGAATACCGCATTCCAATGATTATTTCTATCGAGTGGAAGTTTTTCAAACGAGATTCTGTGCAGGAATCTGGAAAAAGGTTCCAGAAATGTTTATCTAACTAATAGCTTTTTCTTGAAAGTAGTTACAGGACTCCAAAAAGTGCAAATTTTTCGCGGTAGCACCTTGAACGAATCATTTCTCTCTACCTCTTCAAGGTTCCGTCAAAATAGGTCCGTCTGTCTGACTGGGAGCAGCAGCATCAGACCTAAGGAAGTTTGCAACTCAGCTCAAAATAATGTAGGTTTAGTAGAGAACATGGGTCCTGATATTTGTACAAATAAATATATAATATGTGTAACATATGTTATATAACCTTGTAATTCCAATTAGAATCGTGTTGTTTAGGCTTCTTATTATCCTTATTAGAATTTTAAATCGCATGAGCGATATATTCTAATTACAAGAAGTATTCGCATATGAAAGTTTATATGTAAATCACCCAGCACCAACGTTTCATCTATTGAATACCCACCTCATGTAGCGTCAAAGGCTTCTCCGGTTTCCTCTTGCAGTCAAACCTTCCATATATCGCCGCGTACTTCCTTATCTCCTCCATCCTCTTCGGATCTGACTCCGGCATTAACATCACCAGCTCCAAATCCTTACACATCTTCTTTTTTGTATTCTGTGGCTTTGGCTCCAGTTGGGGCAAATGTTTGGACAACTTCTCCGCCGCCGCCGCCAATTTCTGCACTTGAACGTCCAGTAACACTGGTGTGAGTTGGACCGGTGACGTCACCGATGATGGACTGGATCCGGCTGATGCTGGTGGACATGCGCTTTGCGGAGAAAACGATCTGGTGACTGTTGAAGATATGGGAGCGGTAGGGGCAGGGGATTGAGGTAAAACTATTTTGGTGAAGGTCTGACTTGGAGGTGTTTGGTTGTGGACGGGACTGGCGCTTGGAGCTGAGGTGGTGGAGCCACAGCTGTTCTCCGGGGCGCCTGGTGACGGACTGTACATAGGTCTATTGGTTTCCGGTGACGCTACAGATCTAGGCAGGACGTTTGGTATTGAAGGTGGTAGGTTCAGGAGTCTTTGGTTGCACTGGATGAAGGGGTTTTCTGTGGGACAGAGATTGGGGACGATGGGTATTTGGAATAACGCTGGGTTTGTGACCCATTCTTGTAAGGCTTTCTGTAGTCTTCTGACGTGGAGAGGTTTTGATGCCATGCCGACTAGTGCCATTATTTCTAGGAACTCTTCTTCGCCTGCGTCACAGAGTTGCTGGACGTCGTCACCACCTGGAACATTCAAGATTAATCTGTGAACTGGATCCGTGACACGATCTGGACTGTCATCTGTACTTTGCTATTGTTTTACTAATGTTTTAGCACTATTGAGAATTCGAACGGTCCAGAATACCATAACAGCACCTAATTGTCGATTTTTTGAAAGGAATAGACTTATTTAAGGTCATATAAAAGTATAAAGCTTTTTCTCCTTGAAATAGAAAAGATATACATGAAAATATTCAGGAACTGAATAAATACCTTTGATGACGTAATAGTCATGTCATTTAAGCATTACAGGAAATAGGCCATTGCCCACAAGAAAAAAAAGTAATGTCAAAACCGACGTCTGTTTTTTTTTAATTTCAGTATCTTCAGGTATTATCCCCAAATTTTTTTTTTCATTATTTTTTTACTTCAAGGTACTCTTCCTATTGAACCTAAACGGTATGACTATTACGTCACATTCCCATTTCTCCAAACTGATTATCAAAAAGTAATTTCGTTTTAAAAAATACCACCTGAAAGTTAAAGAACAGTATGTATCTTCATGAGTTAGCCTATATTTTCAGAAAAAAATATACAAGAGGACCTGTTACAATTTATGGTTGGTTTGAATTTGGAGGGTTTGCTCAACTAAAAACCAAATTACTTATGTCATTTCATAAGGATTTAACACAAAATACAAATCTATATCAACATAATAAAGTAGCAAACAAGTCGCATCTTTCCATTGAGTATTTTTTCAAAATGTGTATTACTTATTAGTAGGTATTGCACTGAAGCCAAAACTAGCCATTTTTAGAATTTTTGTCTGTATGTTGCATTTTAATTCGAGAATCACTTAAGGGATTTGGATGCGCTTTTCTTAATTATCATCGTATCTGATCAACATACAGGCTATATTGGGTATGGATAAAATAACGCCCAAGCCGAAAACGGGGCAGATATTAAATAAACGCGGGCGGAGCCGTGGGCGAAAGGCTAGTTACAAATATATTTTGTTGTCCTTGATTGATACAGCCTAAATCATACTACAGACTCGTTATGTGATCAGATCAATAAGATTTACCCTTTTCGTAGAATACGGAAAATTGAAATTTGGCTTCACAGACCAGTCAGCACTTATAGTTGAATTATAGTTGAATTATTAAGGAAATTTATTTATTATTGATGATATACTTATACATATTTGCTTTTTTATTTTTTAGGAACCTCCAGGTCTATTTTACTTTATTGTTACCTAATAAGGTGACTTTAATTTATGCAGCCAAACTCATACTGGATGCTTGGTAGGTGATCAGTAACGCGGATCGATGACACTTTTTGCTAATTTCGCAGAATAAAATCTTGACGTCCCATAGTAATTGACTCGAGGCTGGGCTTGCGTTTGTAAGGAACACGAAAAGAATAATTTACGAATTTCACAAAAAGGGTCATCGAACCTTGTTACTGAGCACTAACCAAGTCTTCAGTAAGAATTTGGCTGCATAAATTAAAGTCATTTTATATGTATCAAAATTTTTGTGTGACTGTCACAATAAAAAAAATTTACGAAGTGCAGGAAAGAGCTCTTACAATCTGAAGAGCAACTAGTTAAACTTGTGTCTCCACTCATCATTCAACAAGAAACATTCTCAAGACAAAAAAAAAACTAACAAGCGCCACTAATCCAATCTCCCAACATTAATATTCAAAATAATTTCACTATCATTGTTAACAACAAAAACGTGTGATTTGATGAAAAAACTCAACTCACACACTTTTAATTTAGTCGCATATGCAAATGTATACGTGACCATTTTGCGAAGGGGCTCAGTAAAAAAAAACAAAGCCAGACCGGCCAAAACCCTTCCTTCGAAGATAATTGCGAGAATTAAAAAAAGAAAAAATAAATTTGCATCGCGCACCGGGCGTCTGGAGAGTTCCGCTTATGTAAATGTATTTTTTGGACGTCCAGAATGATGAGAAAGTGTTTTTTCGTGTGTTCCTATGAGGTTCGGGGATTTTTTGAATTATTATTATGTTAGAGCATCAAACCTCTTATATATTTTTTTATGTTTAGCACAGTTGTTGTTTTTATAAATTAATGCGCAAGCTCTGTATGGATTTTTTTTACCAATTAAAGTTATAGGGAATGTTGTTTTTGACGATTGCGTGAAAAAACTGTCTCTAAAATTTCGAAACTATTTTTTTTATTGGATTGCCCTTTATTTTGTTATATCATATTCTATTGTTTTTTTTAAGATTTAGTAATAATAAGTTACGATCATTCGGGGGAGAGTAAAGGAACAGCACTCAAACAGGGACAACCAGAGCCAATTATGGTATTCAAATTGATTGTCATATGGCTATTCGGCTAAGCAAATTAGCCCGTTTGACAATTGAAATCGTACATTTTTGGCTGTCAAATGATCATAATTGTCTTGTTTTGTTGTTGACAACCACGTAAGATTTCAACTGTCAAACGGGCTTATTTGCTTAGCCGAATAGCCATATGACAATCGAATTTGAATACGATTGACTTATACAATTGACAACATTATCTACAAATTAATAGTTGGTACAAAACTAAAAACCATTTCGAGATATTGGCCTTCTGAGCATAATATATTTTTTTCAGAATTAAATCATTATGAAATAGAGATTCTTTTTTAAATTCAAAAATTTGGTAAACACAGGATTTTTAAAACAATTACCTTTGCTTTCAAGTTCATTCCGTATTTTAAAAAATCAACTGTCATGTCATTGTGACTGTTGACATTGACAGCGAACATAAACATGCCAATTTTTTTTTAATAATCCCTTGTTAATTAACATCGAGTTTGAAATCCTCAGTTGCGACTTACGTTCTTTTAGAATAAGTGAATAAGAAAAAATTAAAATAAGCATTAAAAACACACAATAAAACAAAATAAAAAATACGTAAGCTTTATTTTTACCCAGACTTTCAATATAAATATTGAAAACAAATGGTTACCTGAAATGAAATGATGTCGATTGCACCTCACGTGGCCCACCATGCCCCGGACAGATCGATGATGGTATATTTCTTACATAAAACAGACTGCTGACGGGCAGCAGTGTCACTAGTGCGAAGTTTTTGGCACCGCGCTCACCAACCCGCCTGCAGAACGTGTGTGACTATGGGCATTTCTTCCAGAAGGAACGCCAAGAGTGGCGAAATCTTGGAAAGGCTTATGTCCAGTAGTGGACGAACAAGGCTGATGGATGTACATAGTATTTGTACACTTGTCCCTTGTTGTCGGTGAAGGAACACTGTGCTAAAAAATCGTGTATTTGTGCCCGTAGTAAGGCGATAAGGCTGATCCACGTTAGGACGTTAAAATCGTCGGTGAAAAGTGGGTGTTACGTGAGGTCCTACACTCAGAAACACCCTTATCACCCCTTCGCTGATAATATCGTGACAATTACAATCAAATGGTTTGTAACAAAACAAGCTTACCCATTTCTAGCAGAGTGTCGTAGTAAGCTAGCAGGCTGGCGCGCTGCATCACCCTGTATAGCTGCAACTCAGCCTCGTTGGACGGTGCTGATGTTACCACCACTGAAATTGAAAGAAACGCATATTCATTGAAAGAATGGAGTTTGACTTCGATCACCACAGAATAAAAATGTTTCTGCACGACAAGATTTAACAAGAACAAAATAACAATCGATAATTAAAACAAATTGAGACATAACGTAATTAATTATTATTAAGGACAGTGGAGGAAAACGCAATGTTCTATACTGATCATTAGTAAAATGTCAATGGATGTTTAGCTTTAAATTTGTATACCTAGTTCGTATCTATTTGGATAACTGCTTCGGTATTATAATAACATTAGAACGATAGAAATAGTAAAAACTAAATCATCAGCACATGTCAGGTTTCTGTTCTTTAGCAGCTGTCTCGGTCGACTAAACAAAGAAGAAGGAAATAGAAAACACAAAATTGCATCGACATAAAACAAAATTTCCAATGTTTCATATTGCTAGCGTGCCCCAATCCAATTTCGTACCATCGAAAATCGCGTGCGGGGAGGCACAATGAGCACAAAAAACAACCCCTTTTTAACCAGCCCTAGCTATTACCGAAAAGAATCGGTTCAACCGTTACGGCGAGAAAAAACTAGATGAATAAGTTTTACATAGAGGGGAACCTCTTTTGTTACAGAACGGGTTAAAATGCGCGCCAATGCATGGTTTGCGCGGGAAAAATATCGATCGGGGTTGCTGCATTCAAAAAAATGTAGCCAACCCTCGCGTGCATTATTCGGTTCTGTGTTGAAAAAATGTGGGGTTGGTCTAGTA
Organism: Ypsolopha scabrella; assembly: GCA_910592155.1. Lineage (NCBI taxonomy): Eukaryota > Metazoa > Arthropoda > Insecta > Lepidoptera > Ypsolophidae > Ypsolopha > Ypsolopha scabrella. The sequence goes on from OU342982.1 coordinate 22,162,417, forward strand.
GACTCCACCCCTGAGTTAGGTAAAAAAAAGTTTACATGAAAAAAAGGTGCGGCAGAATTCTATGTCGTTTTTTTGTTGTATTTTGATGTGTGTTGTTCTTTTTTTATGTGACTGTTGGTATATATTTTTGATGTATCAATATTTGCAATATTATATAATTATACCATTGATTCGCCAATAATCTGATTCATTGTCAGATAATTTATCCATCATACTAATTGTATTTCTTTTTTGAACTTATTCCCTGCAGATGCCATATCTAGCCAAGCTGCCCTAACTATTACTATAATGTTATAAAAGTTGTTTTCCATTAGTAAAGAAAAGTTGCTGAGAGAGAAACATTCATCGCCTAAAAAACTTTCTTTCATACATCGCCCTCACTAACATGATAATATTATCTCTATACAAAAGTACTCTTTCTCACTGGTTAGACGATGTCCAAAAAAATAATTAACATAATCTTTTTACGCGCAAAAAATCGCCAGGGTCATGCAAATTTAGTTTTTTTGGACACGAAAAGGGTAAGCAAGGGCGATTCGCCGGCGCTTTGTTTTTTTATTTCCACTTTTTTATCTTGAAAAATGGTCACGTAGGATATTTGCATGCATGTATAAATTAAATTAGTTTTTTCTTAGATCTCACGGTTTCTTGAAGCGAAGCTAGTTTTTTTGGAGCGTTTTTTGTCTTCGGCGTGAAGGATAGTCTGATATTGAAATTAGTTTTTTATACAAACGAAAAGAAATGCCCGTGGGAAGTTATTTTTGAAGAAATTAGTTCTTTCATACTTTTGATACGTAAGTTTTTTTATCACATTAACATAATCAGAATACCTAAATGCATTTTTCACAATCTCTATTTATCTTACTGGCCAATTTTATCATGTTTTGGAATAAAAAAGCGGGCTAAGCGCTTGCAATAAAGTTAGATTTTACCGAATTACTTTATTTTATTGTTCTGAGCCAAACAAGTATAACTCTGTTAATAAAGTCATGAAATCGACAAGTAATGGTTGCAGTAGAGTTGTCAATGGGATTTAGTAGTTTCCTGTCCTGAAACCGGGTGAAGCGTCAAGTTTTAACGGTCCGTATAAGGCTAGGTGCCCAATTTCAAAATGAGCATATCACATTGTGTAACTTGGTTAATTGTATAGTAAAAATAAAATAGACAGTACACTATATGGCTGACAGGCTGATCTTAGAAAAAACGCAAAATTTTTAAGTTCACTCGATAGAAAAAAATAACGTGCTTACCTCTAAATTTAATGTATTTCGAGTGTTAAAGGGCCTTCCTTAAATCATACAGCCGTGAAATTTGTATTAAAAATAAGTTCTGATTGATGCAGAATGAGGTGCTCAATCTAACCTTTTATGCAGCCTTAACGGTCAATGTTACATGCAGAAAATGCGCACTGTAAGAGGAGTCGATTGAGACAGCAGAAAATAAAAGTTTTTTTATTTATTTATTTTTATTTCTTAAATAGCTAGCCTTTCCAATTACCAAAATGTGGATATTGTTAAAATCCATCTAATAAAATATGATTTAGTTGTCTAATGAATGTTATTAGTCAAATTATGAAAAAGCGTGTTTTTGATTTCAATAATTATTTCTAGTGAGTGAAAGCTTTTCAATCAACACCGAAAAGTGCAAATTGTTCGCGGCGCGTCGCGTCCTCGTCGCATCGACAAGTAACAAGTTTCGAGCCACAATATTTCCTACAGTCTATTGTTTTACTGTTATTTTAGCGATAACGAGAACTCAATAAATTGAGTTTTACTTTTTCAAAGTAATATGTAATATTAATGTTTATTAATCATGAAAATTAAACTAATTAAATGAACATCGTTAATTATGAGAACGGAATACAGTTACATTACCATTTCCAAATGATAAAGAAAACTTGATTGTTACCGTACCTGATGAAAAGACCTAGCACGAAGCGCGTTTGCCCAGAAACTGGAAGAGTGGCAGCAGGCGAGGCGTGAATCAGTCAGTGTTTCCAGGGACTTCCACAAAAATCTACGTAAGTCGGTAGTGGATGAATGACTAATACTACGCAACTGCCTGTAACCACGTCCCCGGTAAGGAGAGCTAATGACGTCACGCCGGAACACGACGAGTCGCTTGGCGGCATGATGACGTGAGGAGGGAGGTGACAAGCCACGGCTGAAGTCTACGTAAGTCGGTAGTGGATGAATGACTAATACTACGCAACTGCCTGTAACCACGTCCCCGGTAAGGAGAGCTAATGACGTCACGCCGGAACACGACGAGTCGCTTGGCGGCATGATGACTTGATGAGGGAGGTGACAAGCCACGGCTGAAGTCTACGTAAGTCGGTAGTGGATGAATGACTAATACTACGCAACTGCCTGTAACCACGTCCCCGGTAAGGAGAGCTAATGACGTCACGCCGGAACACGACGAGTCGCTTGGCGGCATGATGACGTGATGAGGGAGGTGACAAGCCACGGCTGAAGTCTACGTAAGTCGGTAGTGGATGAATGACTAATACTACGCAACTGCCTGTAACCACGTCCCCGGTAAGGAGAGCTAATGACGTCACGCCGGAACACGACGAGTCGCTTGGCGGCATGATGACGTGATGAGGGAGGTGACAAGCCACGGCTGAAGTCTACGTAAGTCGGTAGTGGATGAATGACTAATACTACGCAACTGCCTGTAACCACGTCCCCGGTAAGGAGAGCTAATGACGTCACGCCGGAACACGACGAGTCGCTTGGCGGCATGATGACGTGATGAGGGAGGTGACAAGCCACGGCTGAAGTCTACGTAAGTCGGTAGTGGATGAATGACTAATACTACGCAACTGCCTGTAACCACGTCCCCGGTAAGGAGAGCTAATGACGTCACGCCGGAACACGACGAGTCGCTTGGCGGCATGATGACGTGATGAGGGAGGTGACAAGCCACGGCTGAAGTCTACGTAAGTCGGTAGTGGATGAATGACTAATACTACGCAACTGCCTGTAACCACGTCCCCGGTAAGGAGAGCTAATGACGTCACGCCGGAACACGACGAGTCGCTTGGCGGCATGATGACGTGATGAGGGAGGTGACAAGCCACGGCTGAAGTCTACGTAAGTCGGTAGTGGATGAATGACTAATACTACGCAACTGCCTGTAACCACGTCCCCGGTAAGGAGAGCTAATGACGTCACGCCGGAACACGACGTGTCGCTTGGCGGCATGGTGACGTGATGAGGGAGGTGACAAGCCACGGCTGAAGTCTACGTAAGTCGGTAGTGGATGAATGACTAATACTACGCAACTGCCTGTAACCACGTCCCCGGTAAGGAGAGCTAATGACGTCACGCCGGAACACGACGTGTCGCTTGGCGGCATGGTGACGTGATGAGGGAGGTGACAAGCCACGGCTGAAGTCTACGTAAGTCGGTAGTGGATGAATGACTAATACTACGCAACTGCCTGTAACCACGTCCCCGGTAAGGAGAGCTAATGACGTCACGCCGGAACACGACGTGTCGCTCGGCGGCATGGTGACGTGATGAGGGAGGTGACAAGCCACGGCTGAAGTCTACGTAAGTCGGTAGTGGATGAATGACTAATACTACGCAACTGCCTGTAACCACGTCCCCGGTAAGGAGAGCTAATGACGTCACGCCGGAACACGACGAGTCGCTTGGCGGCATGATGACGTGATGAGGGAGGTGACAAGCCACGGCTGAAGTCTACGTAAGTCGGTAGTGGATGAATGACTAATACTACGCAACTGCCTGTAACCACGTCCCCGGTAAGGAGAGCTAATGACGTCACGCCGGAACACGACGTGTCGCTCGGCGGCATGGTGACGTAATGAGGGAGGTGACAAGCCACGGCTGAAGTCTACGTAAGTCGGTAGTGGATGAATGACTAATACTACGCAACTGCCTGTAACCACGTCCCCGGTAAGGAGAGCTAATGACGTCACGCCGGAACACGACGTGTCGCTCGGCGGCATGGTGACGTGATGAGGGAGGTGACAAGCCACGGCTGAAGTCTACGTAAGTCGGTAGTGGATGAATGACTAATACTACGCAACTGCCTGTAACCACGTCCCCGGTAAGGAGAGCTAATGACTTCACGCCGGAACACGACGTGTCGCTCGGCGGCATGGTGACGTGATGAGGGAGGTGACAAGCCACGGCTGAAGTCTACGTAAGTCGGTAGTGGATGAATGACTAATACTACGCAACTGCCTGTAACCACGTCCCCGGTAAGGAGAGCTAATGACGTCACGCCGGAACACGACGAGTCGCTCGGCGGCATGGTGACGTGATGAGGGAGGTGACAAGCCACGGCTGAAGTCTACGTAAGTCGGTAGTGGATGAATGACTAATACTACGCAACTGCCTGTAACCACGTCCCCGGTAAGGAGAGCTAATGACGTCACGCCTGAACACGACGTGTCGCTCGGCGGCATGGTGACGTGATGAGGGAGGTGACAAGCCACGGCTGAAGTCTACGTAAGTCGGTAGTGGATGAATGACTAATACTACGCAACTGCCTGTAACCACGTCCCCGGTAAGGAGAGCTAATGACGTCACGCCGGAACACGACGTGTCGCTCGGCGGCATGGTGACGTGATGAGGGAGGTGACAAGCCACGGCTGAAGTCTACGTAAGTCGGTAGTGGATGAATGACTAATACTACGCAACTGCCTGTAACCACGTCCCCGGTAAGGAGAGCTAATGACGTCACGCCGGAACACGACGTGTCGCTCGGCGGCATGGTGACGTGATGAGGGAGGTGACAAGCCACGGCTGAAGTCTACGTAAGTCGGTAGTGGATGAATGACTAATACTACGCAACTGCCTGTAACCACGTCCCCGGTAAGGAGAGCTAATGACGTCACGCCGGAACACGACGTGTCGCTCGGCGGCATGGTGACGTGATGAGGGAGGTGACAAGCCACGGCTGAAGTCTACGTAAGTCGGTAGTGGATGAATGACTAATACTACGCAACTGCCTGTAACCACGTCCCCGGTAAGGAGAGCTAATGACGTCACGCCGGAACACGACGTGTCGCTCGGCGGCATGGTGACGTGATGAGGGAGGTGACAAGCCACGGCTGAAGTCTACGTAAGTCGGTAGTGGATGAATGACTAATACTACGCAACTGCCTGTAACCACGTCCCCGGTAAGGAGAGCTAATGACGTCACGCCGGAACACGACGTGTCGCTCGGCGGCATGGTGACGTGATGAGGGAGGTGACAAGCCACGGCTGAAGTCTACGTAAGTCGGTAGTGGATGAATGACTAATACTACGCAACTGCCTGTAACCACGTCCCCGGTAAGGAGAGCTAATGACGTCACGCCGGAACACGACGTGTCGCTTGGCGGCATGGTGACGTGATGAGGGAGGTGACAAGCCACGGCTGAAGTCTACGATCAAAAAATAAAATTACGAATACCTACTTCTTTGTCTAACTTAGATAGGTAACAAAGCCGATTTTGATCTTTAATTTTGGCTTTAATGCTGTCAAAACGAAAATTTCTTCATTCCAAAATACTTCTTTACTGTTAAAACAGAAGATATATAGGGTGAAATTAAATCAACCGACCAAATTCATACTGGAGACTCGGTTAGTGATCAAGAAATGGGTTCAGTAATCTTTTTGGCCAATTTCGAAAAATTATTTTTTTTGCTCCCTTACAGGTTGGACTAGTTTATGTACAATTCCTAGTGCAGGCACTATGGGGCAAAAAAATGTTTTTTCGAATTAAAAGTTGTTCCTGATGACTAACCAAGTCTCCGGTATGAATTTGGTCGGTTGATTTAATTTCACCTAGTATTGCTTTGGAAAATTTTATGCTTTGACAGCACTAAACTGTGTCAGCCTCGTCAGCTGACGGCCTTTCCACCGCTACCCGCGCAGCTGATTGTTGTTTTCGTACTTTTAATTATTAAAAGAATCACCTAGTAAAATTTCATGCGGCGGCGTACTATCACTTTATTTTACGTATTTTTTTACAAGTTATAACTGACGCATATTCCCCCCCCACGATGCCGCTGACAGTTTTTTCAGCTCAGTAACTATGTGTGAGAAAAGCTTCAGCCGGCGTGACTTTTGTATTTGCAACGGTACCTCCTGGACTTTTTATGTATGTATTTTTTCCACAGACATTAATAATTATACGTTTATGATTTTTTCCAAGATTTTTATATAATTCTTATTAGAATGTATTAGATTCAGGGACCACAAGGAACATCAGGTACTATCTGCTAACGGGTGTACGGGAAAATTCGATCCACGGCTTGAAAAGTGGGGAAAAGGGTTTTAGTTACATCCTTGGGGAACTGCCCTTGTATGGTTAAATAAGTAACATTAGTACATTACGATACGAGAGCAATCACACGAGTCGAGAAAAAGTTTCTCGCACGAGTTTCGTATAATATTTTATAGCAAAAGTGCGGAAAATGCCGACTTTACGCAAGCGCAGCGTGCGTAAAGTGGTGATTTTACGCACGGTGTGCTATAAAGTATATTTATTATTATTTATGATTCTGTATTTATGCTTATTATATTTATTTTCTTTATGAGGAGCCTCTAGTAAAGTCCAATCGTGGGATCATTTACGATTTAAGGGGGAACGTTTCGAGCTCAGTGCAAAATGCATAACTTATGATTTTTTATCTCATTTTTAAATAAAATGTACGAAATAAAATAGTTTAATCTTATTTTGCGACTATTGTTTAATAATTATGGGTTTTTAGTAGAATTGGGTCATTTTATCGATTTTAGTTACCGTGAATGTCCGTACAAACTTAAAAGCGTGTTTTAAATTCGTGTGGACATTCATTTACAACTCAATGCATAAGGTTACAAAATTTTGGTAGAAAAGCCTAATTGACATTAAAGTATGACCACAAAATGCCATACATCACATTTATTTAGTACTTTTTATTCAATAATAAGAAAAACAATCATAAATTGAGCATTTTGAACCGAGCTCGAAACGTTCCGCCTTAAGGTTCAGCAACGCTTGGTATGAGAGGAACCATACAAAAAATAGGCGACATTTAAGCTACATGGTACGAAGAAACGTTTAAAATGGGTTGTTTTGGCTGGCTTGTGCTGGAAACATATTTGTTAATACCTAAACTAATCTCTCGTATTAGGTATATGTTGTTTTGGAAACAATCAATATTTATATTTAAAAGTGCCCTTAATTCACAGAGCTATAATTGGTTCACGTCGACTCTGTGCGTTTATTATAAATGTTAGGTCTGCTAGTATTTATAAGTCTGTGGGTACGAGTGCACTCTCTTCACTCCAAAGGTAATGAAATGAATGAGTAATGAGTAGTGAATCCTGCTCACAGATTTGTTGATAATAATATATATAAGGTGACTTTCGTTTATATAGCCAAATTCATACCGGAGACTCGGTAAGTGCTCAGGATCAAGATTCAATCATTCTGTTTGCGAAATACTAATAATACTAATAATAGTTTGTGCTTCTATCTCGACTCTAATTGAGTAAAAGTGAACGCACGTAAAAAGAGCTCCGAGCGACGTACCAGCGCAGTGAGCGAATTAGCGGCCATCCGAAAATATATCAGCTGTTCCATACAAAAGTTAAATACATATGTTAATGACATGTTTTCGTGGCGCTACGGATTTGTAAACAACTATGGAATGAAAATAATATTTCAACAGATATTAGAGACGATTGATTTCATAAAATTTTGTAAGGATAAAGAAATACTAAGCGGACATTTTCACAAGACAAACATTGATGAGTTTTTTCGTATTTAATCATGTATTTATACTACATCAAAACATTGTAAGCATTTTAAAGAAGGCTGATAGTTTAATGGTCTGCTTAGAAGAACTAGCATCTGAACAGAAAACTGTCGATGTAATATGTGTAACTGAGCACTTTATGATGGATGGACAAGAAGAATTATTGACAGTACAGAACTATCATCTGGCAACTCATTTCTCACGGAACAAGAAAAGAGGAGGTTCCTGTATTTTAGTAAGGTCAGGACTTCAGTATAGGGAACTAATAGATGTAAAAAATATATCGATCTTGGGAATTTTTGAATGCTGTGCAATAGAGCTTGTTGAGCATAATTTAATTATTGCTTGTGTGTACAGAGTTCCAAAGAAAAAACAAGTAAAAAAGTATTTTGCCTTGTTTCATGAGAAGTTGGAAATCCTGCTAAAATTATTAAGCACAAATTCGAGTAAAAAGGTTGTGTTATGTGGAGACTTTAACATAGATATTCTAAGAAGCAACCCCGTTAGTAGATATTTTAGTCAACTTTTGAAGGCTTACAATCTGAAACTTGAAATAAAGGAACCAACAAGACTAGTCAGTAAAACATGTTTGGATAATTTCGCGCACAATGTAAAGCGAGGTTGTCAGGGTAGAGTCATTGAGTACGGTTTATCCGATCATACAGCACAATTGTTAAAGATCCCTGTGAAAAAATCTTGCAGAATTAATTCATGGTCAACTACTAGACGAGACTTCAGTACAGAAAATCTCGAAAAATTCAAAAACCATTTAGAAAATTTAACTTTTTCGGACATGTATGAATCGAGTGACTGTAACAGCGCTTATGACATTTTCTTTGGGACGTTTATTTTGTTTTATAATCTTTGTTTTCCTCTCGTTACTGTAAGGCGAAGAACACATCAAAAAGCTAAATGGGTGTCTAAAGGCATAAAAAAATGTAGTAGAAAGCAACGTGAATTGTTATGGTGCTATAGAACAAATAAAACCGAAGAAAACAAAAATAAATTGAAAGATTACACAAAAAAGCTCAAGATAATAATAAAATTAACACAAAAAGCGCAAAACAACTACGCCATAAAAACAGCTGAAAATAAATGTCGTACAAGCTGGAAAGTGATAAATAATTGCAAAACCAATTTTCCAAAAGAACCAATACATAAAATAGACACCGGATATAAAACGCTCACAGATCCTACAGATATTGCTAATGCATTCAATGACTTTTTCGTAGACCAAATTAAAACTTCAACAACAAACAGTATTAAATTTAATGAAATCGTTAACAATTCAGCAAATTCAATGTTTATGGCACCAATAGCGCCTAACGATATTGTTAAGGTGATAAAGGCACTCAAAAATAAAAATAGTGTAGGATATAATGATGTACATACAAAGCCTTTAAAGTACGTTGCAGAAGTTATAAGTGGCCATCTTTCTTACATTATCAATATGGGTATTAGTCAAGGTATATATCCAGACAAGCTTAAGCCGGTAATAGTAAAACCGTTGTTTAAAAAAGAAGACAAGAAAAACATGAAGTTTTATCGGCCAGTTGCTGTAACATCAGTATTGTCTAAAATTTTCGAAAAGATTATATACAATGCCTTAGAGTCTTACTTAAATCAATTCAATATTCTGATTAAAGAACAAAGGGGATTCAGGAAGAAAATGAACATTAATATGGCTATATATGACATGTTAAATGAAATAACTAGATATGTGGACAAAAGAATGCCTATATGTGCAGTGTACATGGATTTAACAAAGGCGTTTGATTATGTAAATCACAACATACTACTACATAAACTAAATTCATATGGTATCAGGGGAAGCATACTTAGTCTGATCAAATCGTATCTAAATAATAGGGTACAATATACGGAAATAACGAGGATATGTCCAAAAACAAAAAAGGAAATTAAATATCTATCTGGTGACAGACGGATCACTTGTGGAGTTCCACAGGGTAGTGTGTTGGGTCCTTTGTTGTTTATACTGTATATTAATGACTTGCCTAAAAATATTGCTTTTCCCATGGTGTTATTTGCGGATGACAGCACAGTAACAATCAATTGCAATGACATTAATAATTATGAAAATACAATCAATGACATTTTAAAAGATATAATTCAATGGCTAAATAATAATAAATTAATTGCAAACTTGAACAAGACAAAAATAATGACTTTTTATCAACGTGTGAATAAAACCCCAAATCTCAATATAAATTATAATGATAAACAAATTGAAGAAGTATCTGTGACAAAATTTCTCGGATTATTGGTTGATAATCACCTCACATGGAAGGCTCAAGCTGCATCAGTTTGCGAAAAACTAGGAAAGTCAGCGTATCTTTTATTCAAACTATCCAGTATTGTTAGCAAAGACGTGGTTTTAACTGCCTACCATGGACTAGTAGCATCTGTTTTGCGATATGGAATAATCTTTTGGGGCAACTCCACGGCAAAAAATGACGTCTTTAAGGCTCAGAAACGGTGTATTCGGTCCATGTGTGGTCTGAAACAGCATGAAACTTGTGTACCGTATTTTAGGTCTCTTAAAATACTAACCATGCCCTCGCTTTACATTTTTGAAGTTGCTATATTTGTAAAAACAAACCCCGAGCTCTTTGTTGAGGTTTCCCAAGTACACTTCCATGATGTAAGAGCCCAGTATAGAAACGACTTGTGTTTACGGAGCTCAAAAACAACTCTCATGCGAAATAGCATATTCTGTATGGCTGCGAAAATATTTAATAAAATTCCAACCAGCATTAGAGATTTGAACTTTAGACAGTTTAAGAATAAATTATATTTGTTTTTACTTGATAAATGCTATTATAAAATTGATAATTTCTTTAATGATAACTTTTAATTTTAATTACTCGTATACGTTTCTTTGAATGTTACTTGTATATCTACTTCAGACATTTTATGTATATTATCAAGAATTTTGACATTCCTATTTGAATTCACCTTTCTTATGTATTTGCATGTGCATGTAACAGAATAATTTAATTAAAAAGAAAAAAAAACCATTCAATATTTGTACGCCGTCAGGTAGAACATAGTGCTCTTAATTAATACCTAACATCTTGTTGTGACATTTATAAATTGTACATACATTTCCTATGTTCACAAATAAACTATTCTTTCTTTCTTTCTTTACCTACTCGACCCAAATGTATGAAACAGCTGATATTTCTTTCACGCTTTCAGGGTTGGCTTCATAGTAAGAGTTGTTCATATGGACGAGTACTATCACCAGTTTTCATTATCAAAATGACTTGAATTTCACGAAGACTCGGTAAGTGCTCAGTAACAAGGTTCAATGACCCCTTTTGTGAAAGTCGTGAATTATTATTTTCGTGTTCCTTACAAACGCAAGCCCAGCCCCGAGTCAATTACTATGGGACGTCAAGTGTTTATTTTGCGAAATTAGAAAAAAGTGTTATCAATCCGTGTTACTGATCACTTACCAATCCTACAGTATGAGTTTGGCTGTATATATAAAAATAACCTTATATAAGGTATATAGGAAGTCTAAATTTAATTTTGCGTATTTCTCACAAAGGGTCATTGAACCTTGGTCCTCTCCAGTATGAATTTGGCTATATCAACGAAAGCCACCTTATACAGGATGTTACGATGATAACCTTTTTCCTTAAACGGGGTATTCGACCCATCAATATGAACAACTATTACTATGGGGCCAACCCTGAAATCGCGCATAAAAAATAAGCTGTTTCATACATTTAACCCGCCATTGGTGACGTCGTCGTCGGTTTGACTTACATCGTTGGTGACGCCGCCGCCGCGACAGTTCAACACACGGGGATTTTCTATTTATTTTTGAGAAAGTTAGCTTAGTGTTAAAATTAATTATACTTTTGACAGTAAAACAAAGATGTATCATATTTGTAAATCATAGGCCGTTTATTAGGAGTCATACATTGGTATTTGGAATACTTAAAATTAATTTTTCAAACAAAACTTTTAAAACTATATCAGCTTTGGCCAGTCTTATGACATTATACAATATTATAAAATCAAATAAATGTGTTTGACCTAAGCACAAAAACCAAAAAAAAAAAATTGACTTACTGTTTAGTGACGCCGGTCTCACAGACCGGATTAGCGCCAAAACTCGAGAACGTGTGCCGCTTTGGCACCGCGAGCTGCTGACGGCAGGGGGCGTGCAATGAGGCAGCTACTCGAAATCACGACACGAATCGATGGCAGGTGTAAAAGTTATCATAATTTTTTTAACCACCCGGTCTTACAGACATATACGTCACCACTGACGGGTTAATTTTAGTTCGAGTAGGTATTTAACTTTTCTATGGACCAACTGATTTTGTTTTCGCGATTTCAGGGTTGGCCCCATAGTAAAAGTCGTTTATATGGATGTTTTAAGGAAAAAGGTTATCATCTTAACATCTGTATAATAGACCATAATATAAAGTATGAATCATTGGAGTTCATTCACTAAACCGTCCAAAAATGAAACCCGGAAATACCAATATCAGAACCAAAATTACCATCACAACCCCTTTCTTTTAATTAATTACCTTCTACGAGTAGTTTACCGCAAGTTGAAAACAGTTAACACGTGCACTGCCGCACCGTGCGAAAAATATTCAAAACCAAACCAAATACGATCCCAATTAGAGCTTGAAACCTGAAGACGCATGCAACCAAACAGTACAGTGTCTCTAAAAAACCTCTCCCCAGTCTATGACCGCGCATAATTTAAATAAATCCTAATCTCGATTCTAATATAATAATTTCTTTAGCGGATAAACAAAAACAGCCCATTGTAGAATGTCTTACATTTGAATAAAGTGTGCAATGACAAAAAAGCCGTTCCCAGAAGGTAAAAAGGCGCTAATGACAGAGCGGGCATACAAAACAATGTGACGGGATGTGTTCGCGCATGTGATTAGGTCTTTTTTAGCACTTGCAACGTGTGATTGATATGCGCAATACTGTCTCCGTCCATGAATATTTATTAGCTAATCCTTGCAGGTTAGCAACTTGAAGAAAAAAATCCTTTTCTATAGTTTCCGTGCGAATTTCGCTCCTTGAATTTCTTTGGATTATAAAAAATCCTAGCACATGGTAATCGAGTGACAAAAAAGTTCAACTCAGTAATGGTATGTAAATGACAGCTAACTAAAAATGTTTCGTTAGATCACGAACCTAATCCCATATGACTTCCGTCGAATCACTTTTTTGCCGCGTCCCACAAAAGACAATGACTTGTCGATTTACATATAGAATCACGGGGCGGTAAAAACCTACACTTTTTTATGTTTTTTTTTCTCGCGTACGAAAGCGAGATTTTTTCGGCAGGTGGCGCTGACCCACTCTTTTTCTAGTAATTAATCAGAGCTACAGCTGTTCGGTAATTACGAACCGCGGACCGCATTTGAAGGGTTAATCAAATATAATAAAGAAATTAGAATATTCCTGACGGACATGTGTTTTCGTGACGGTCTTTGTCTTCATTGCGTTTCTTTGATTAGAAGTAGTCATCAATTTTTTTTGTTTTATTAGCTTTTTATTTATAGTTGTTTAACTATTTCAGATACTAAAACACCTGTAAGAATATACTTTGTTTTCTTGTATTATAAACACTTTTATATTCACAAAATTATTTTATTCTATTGATGCATTTTGCGAAATTAGACAAGTACAATCGCAACTATAAATGTATATAAGGTGACATTCGTTTATTAGCCAAATTCATACTGGAGACTCGATATGTGTTCAGAACCAAGGTTCAATAACCCTGTTTGCGAAACACGAAACATATTTTTTTTTCTTGCCCCTATTACTTGTTCAAGAACAGCCTCGATTCAATTAGTATAGAAAGTCCACATTGTGTTTTGCGTATTTTACAGAAAGGGTAATTGAACCTTGCTTGGTCCTAACCACTCACCGAGTCTCCAGTATGAATTTAACTATATAAATGGAAGTCACCTTATATACATATCTACACTGTCTACATCTACACTATTAATATTTATGTATTTATTAAGATTAAGACACATAATCTATTGATGTGTCGGGGTCAATTACAAGTATGAATATTTATAATAATAATAATTTATAAATGTAAAAATTTATGATCAATAGTTACAAGAAGTGGTAATCAATACATAATAATGAAACAGTAGAAACCGCTGTGTCTGTGTACATTGAAGAAAAGTAATAGAAATAGAAAGGGGGTGACTAAAGAACAGTAATAGAACACAAATCAACAATTTTTAGAATTCTTTTCTGTCTGTCTGTTTGTTCACGCACATCTCTAAAACTACTGAACGGATTTTCATGTATTTTCCACAACTGTACAAAACTTAATTTGGAATAGAATATAGGCTTTATTTTATTAAAATCGGATCTCGGAAAAAAAGTTATCGTCATTTAAAGATTTTTGGAATTTACTTTTCTACTGGTAGTAATTTGAAGTTATGATACGGGATCTCCTCAACGGATGTAGCAGGATGATGTAGCAGACCCTTCGAGTGTGGGCTTATTTGATTGGTCTTTATTAGCACTTTGGTGAAACATGGTGACCGGGGTCTGATGATGGGACTGGAAGGTGGGAACGGGATCTCCTCAACGGATAACAGCAGACCCTTCGAGTTTGGGCTAATTTGATGGGTATCTATTAGCACTTTAGTAAAACATGGTGACCGTTGCATATTGTCGTTCAAAAAATCATATTAATAATAATAATAAAGTCATTTATTTCAGGCAAAAAACCCATACAAATATATTCTTTTGTTTTCCTTATTTCCACGAAAATCCATTCGACGCGGGCGGAGCCGTGGGCAAAAGCTAGTATTATATAAAGAGGTAAAATTGGTTTGTTTGTTTTTTTGTATTTAAGAGTAAATATTTTTTTTATATATTTTATTAATAGAAAGACAAGACAAATACTCTTTATTGTGCACCAAATACAAATAATGCAAATAAAAAACAATACAGCATAAAAGAAGGTACCAAATGGCGGCCTTATCGCTTTTAGCGATTTCTTCCAGAAAGCAACACTATCGATAAGTAACATAGGCTAATATTTTAATTAAAAAAGTTTTCACTTCAAAAATATCAATGTGAATCGAGTAGTAAAAACTGGCCAAGTGCGTGTCGGGCCACGCGCAATGTAGGGTTCCGTAGTTGCCCGGTACATATAAGTTGGTCTACTAACACAGACCGCGCCAAACTTCTGGTCCCATACATTATAGGGGACCAAAAGTTTGGCGCGACCTGTACTCGTAAACCTGTAAAGCCTACTTAGCTGTGATAGTTTTCCTTTTAAATTAATTATATATACTACTCTTGTGAATTTTTTCACATTTCTATAAACAACCGTTAAGCCAGCAGGGGTGGGGGGGGGGGGGGACGCTCCACTATTAAATGTGTAAAATTATAGTACATAGATTTCATAAGTTTAATTAAGTTTAACAGAGGGTTTTTTCTGCCCACAAACTGTAATGCAGTTTGGCAGAATTATTTTTATAATTCGTGTAATTTCTTATGGAATTAAACGTCTATTACTATTACTATGTTACAGATTAAAAAAAAAAAAAAAAAAAAAAAACTAACTAAAATTTTCACTTTAAAGCTTTATATTTCCCTAAATCGAAAAATAGTTTTCACACACCCGCAATGTTAAACGGCCTATCCAACGATACCCCACACTATGGGATAAACGGGAAAAAAAAACGGTTACGTGTATGAGAGGAGAGGTACACTTAAAAAAAAAATTTTCGAGATTTTGTTTTACCATTTTGTTGGCGTAATAAATATTGATATCCATGCCAAATTACAGCTTTCTAGTAACAATAGACTCTGCGCTAAGCCGCGGACAGACGGACATGGCGAAGCTTTAAGGGTTCCTTGTCGGACTACGGAACCCTAAAAACGCTGCTCGGCTGGTTTATTGGCGGGCTTTGACCAAAATTTTTGGTATACGTAAAAAAACCGGCTAAGTGTGAAAAGGACTCGTTACTTGAGGGTTCCGTACATAGGAGGCTTGGCTCATGGTGCACGATAATCTTACTGAGTGATTTTGAACTTCAGTATGTTGTCATAAAACTCAAGCCGTTTAGACATAAAACGAATTAGTAACTTAAAAAGAAATATTTTCAAAAATAAAATCTATCGAGGGAAATGTGTCCAATTAGGTAACCGACCTGACAACGGAAAGATAATGGTCTTAAAACACTTGTCAAAGTTTTACATTGATCAGATTTGTAGTTGACTCAGCATATTAGAGCAAAACCGTTGAAAGACCAAGGGCAAGCCCAACTTATTCCACGTGCAGTTATGAATGTCAAAATTAACTTGACACTACGATCTATTAAATTCCATGTATCCAAAGGGTCTAATTTGATGAATTGGTTATAATGAGACAAGATTGATTTATTCAGAAGGGATTTTATTATTGAGAGGTGACACACAAGTTAACATGGCGGCGGTTGACAGTGCAAGAAGGAGATGACACATAAGTGAACGAGACAGCAGATGATTGCGTTCCGTTTACATTTCTAACATAATTAAGTTGGGCTTTACTTTTGTAATAAATATCAAAATATAGGTCATTTTCAGTTGTTTTTCTTAAACGTATGCTTTTAGACCTACTTGAAAACGGAATAGGCATGATGACTAAAAAAAATTATTAGTCCGTCAGTTAGATTATCAGAAAATATTGGACACGTATTTTTTCTTTTTTCAATTAAACAAACAATGATGAAGATGTAGCCCGCTGAAGTTCCGCGTGACGTCACATCTAGGTACAATTTTACTTAGAAGTGACGTCATTTTCCCTCACTCCCAAACTTTGACGCGCTTTATCTCTGTCATTTTTTGTTTGATTGACAAAAGAAAAAATACGTGTCCAATATTTTCTGATAATCTAAATAACGGACTAAATAGAATAATAATTTGCTTACCCTGTGTACAAGCCTATTTTAAGTTTCTTAGTAACTGATGTATAGGTTTTTATTGTGAACCAATTTCCAATTTGTATGAAATTGATCACGTAAAGGGCAATTCACCATATTCACCGGGAAAATAAAAAAAAATGAAAAAAAATATGACCGTTTAGTGATCTTTATATAAATTATTTTTTTCGTATATTTTTAAAATTACGAAACAAGTGAACGTCACTTGTTTCTTTGAAGCATCATAAAATAACCGAGATATCCTTTGAACTGGTTCAAAAAAACAATTTATTTAACATTTATTTTTATGTATATGTCAAAAGAATTACCTCTTAATGTGTGTAATATTTGTGTCAAAACTTCCCATACCCAACTATATTTAATATTAAAAGTACTAAAATTTCCATATCCCTGTTTCACACAACGCAATTCGTATAAACCAACAGAAGTCCACTAATGTCCCGCATTATTTGTTTTATCAATATTTTACATGTACCAACAACAACAAAAAAATATATCTAGAATATTTTATTAAAAACATCCATAGTATTTGATAATAAAGTTGCTTTTCCATTGAACACACGTAATAGAACACGTTGTCCGTATTCAGAGCGAGTCAAAAGGGTTGAGTCGACTGACGGAGGGACAGATGGTAAATCGACACGGTTAGGGTTGCCACCGCTGACGAGTAAAAATAAATAGAATCCGTTTGTAACTTAATTTGCTTCCGGTGCGGAGCGGTCCGAATATCAATGGACTGTTTTGTTTTATTCTGTGATAAATCGAGCTGGTTGCAA
Source organism: Ypsolopha scabrella (assembly GCA_910592155.1). NCBI lineage: Eukaryota > Metazoa > Arthropoda > Insecta > Lepidoptera > Ypsolophidae > Ypsolopha > Ypsolopha scabrella. Next base: position 22,179,937 of record OU342982.1, read on the forward strand.
GACTTAATGTAACATTTTGATAAAGGGATAAGACATAAGGGATTTTAAGTAAAAAAAACTATAAAAAAATTGTTATTTGGTTTCCATTCAATTTTTGTTTTTTTTTAACAAAGGAATGAAAAGAAACCTACTTATAAATATATTCACATTGTATCATATCCGTATAAAAACGCATAATAAGAGCAGTTTTGGATGTGAGGAGCTCTAAAAGTTTGTGTTTTCTGGAGCCTGAGTTTTTAAACCGCTTCTCAAGAGCCCGGTCCGCGACGACGACAACTTTGATCAAAAACAAAATGTTAAATATTTTTCGTTTTTGGAAAAACTAGGGATATACACCACTTCATATTGGCCGTCTAAAGAAAGGCCTAGCATTCATTTGATTAAACTCTTTCTCTTTTGCGAGTTATTTTATTACTTACGAGCCCGCTCCGAATCGTTATTCATAATATCTAAGTATCAAAATAACGCGCAAAGGAGAAACAATTAAATCAAATAAATTTTAGTTCTTTATTTAGATGGCCAATATGGACTAATGGCAATGACAAGAAAAATAATTAAAATAATGCTTCGCATCAAACAAACGAAAAATACGGAGCGGCCTCTTAAAAAATGTTTATTTTTGTCTCTTAAACGGAAGAAAGAAAATTTATTTGCATAAATTGTAATGTAAGTAGATTGAATGCAATTTACATTATTCAGGCATGTACATTTTTAGAGCATACGAGTACATTACCACAGATAGATAAATCATTAAATGAAAAATTTATGTAATATAAACTACATAAATATTTTTAATTTGTGTTTTTAAGCAACCCTAGAAAGCAACACGACCGCGGCGAGTGTATTAAAAACGCGTCCATTTTTTTCAAACACTCGTTTTTACCTTAAAATTAATGTTTTTTAAGCCTTGCGTAGGCGAGGTGTTAAGTATGGGACCCTCAAGGAGTTTAAAAGGAACAATTAGACATAATGTTAAAATTATTGTAGAAACACGACATGTGTTAAGGCACTAAGTGGCGCTTCGGGGGTTAAACTTTTTGTTCGTGGCTTTTCAATTTAGTTTTGTGTAATTAATTTTGTACCTTTAAAATAAAACTTTTGGTAAGCAACCCTAACTTGAAAAACCACAGACCGTCGAGAAACTCGTGAAACTTTTTACTTTTATATCATAAAAATTATTGAATAGTATTGGTAATTATTTAACGGTATCGTCACGAGATGATATCCTCGAGAAGGTGTTTTTCCTAGATTAAATTGTCACGGAAACACTCAACACTTGTACGTAACACTTTTCGCAGACGCTTTTTACATCCCATTGTGATTGTGATATGGGGTGAGTGATCCTCATCGCGGCCGTACTTCGGGCACAAATACACGCTTCTTACACGACTGACCCCAAAAAAGGAGTGTATTGTTTTCAGGGTCCGTGTGGGTATTTTTTTCAATTCCACCATAACTTCTTAATGCCTGAACCGATTTCGAAGTGTGTGGTATCGTTAGAATCCTTATAGCATCCTGAGTGGAATAACCTATAAATATATACAAACGTAACAAATAAAAATAAATTAATGTTGTCGGAATAGAGATTTAATTCGGATTTCAGTGCAGTCGGGGAACATACAAAACAACACTTATACAATATAATAGTCCCGGGACTGCCCTGAAATCCGAATAATTTATCAATATCTGTTGTGGGTATATAGTACAATAAGGCATAATCATGAAGTATATAAAATTGAAAATCGTTTAACAAAAAGTCAAACAAGTAGTGCGATGACGAGCGTATTATACAGAGTGTAAAAGAAAAGTCAAGAATCCTTTATGGGTGTGTTAGTATGATCGGTAAAGATATTATATTAAATACTGGGATCTGTAAATAAAGTACCAGTACCTCATAATAAGACGATTTTCTTTACTCAAAATACACTAATCGCGTGGACACCCTCACTGGTCGCTGGCCACTCGGATGAGGGGTGCGGGTTGCGGGGTGCAATTAGGTGTGTGGGGAGGCCGGTGAGCTGCGTAGCCATAGATTAGAAAAAGGATGGAATTTTTGGTGGAAATTCAAGGTGTATTTTTTTTCTCGTAATGACATCAGAATCGTGTAAACTTTCATACCCTAAAGGGATTCTTGACTTTGCATTTACACTCTGTATTTACATGTAAGTTAGAGCGAAGCGGATAGTTATAACAGAATTGATGCTATTACTACGCAGATCATGATGTGCCGACCACATATCGATATCTATCAAACAAAATGATGAACCAAGTTACATCCACAAATATGCCACCATGACCTATATCAATCAATCAACGCGTGGAGTCTGACACTTCGAGCGCTCGAGGTTTACGTAGCTGCGATTGGTCAATGAGCTGTCAAAGCCTGCAGCGCTTTATGTTCTGTTTGTGTGATGAGCGTCAGGACTGTAAGTTGTCCGGAGTAGAGTTCACGCCACCACTGAAGTCCTGCAACGAAGTCTTTAATGGCTTTGGAATATGAACCCAAATGCCTTAATCCATCAGACTTCAGTGGTGGCGAGGTCTCTAGTCCAGACGGTGCGTTGGGTTCCCGTAAGGTCATGTTAATAAAAGAAGTGGATCGTTTTTTGTGTCTTCGCGCATGAGATGAGTTGAAAGTTAAAGTAGGGCTTGGCTTATTAAATGCAGATTATTTATTTTTAACAGAAATAGATAGGTACAAATATATTGTTTTGAAGAACTCCCGGAGCACTTTTTGACAGTACCTACCAAATTAATAGTGACTAGAGGCCAGACGGAATGACGCTCATTCCATGGCAGAATGGTCGCTCTCTGGTGTGGGACGCGACGTGCGTGGATACTCTCGCTGCGTCCCATATCCAGTCGACCGCTGTCACGGCTGGCGTGGCTGCTGCAACGGCGGAGCGCAACAAGCGGCGCAAATATGCAGCTTTAGGAGAAGGCTACATTTTTGTGCCGTTTGGAGTCGAGACGTTTGGGCCGTGGGGGCCTGACGCTCGACTGCTATATAAACAAATAGCATCGCGTCTGGTGGATGCTTCAGGGGACCCAAGGACTGGAGCTTATCTCGGGCAACGCATCAGCCTTGCTATCCAGCGAGGTAATGCGGCCAGTGTTTTGGGTACTCTGCCCAGTGACAGCGACGACTTAAATAAAGTCTTTTATTTAATTTAACTTTTATGTTTATATAATTTAGTTAAGTTTTTTTTTTTAAAATGTATTATAATTTTATAATAATATAGTGACTATGCCAAATTGAAGGAAATCGTAAAATTTTGGGGCAGCCATTTTGATGAACATCTCAAAGTTGTTTAGGGTTCTATAGTCAAGAAGGAAGTCATTCACTATATCCGTCTGTCTAGCTGTCCGTCCGTCCGCGGCTTTGCTCAGAGATTCTAAGTACTAGAAAACTGTAATTTGGCATGGGTATACATATTAATAATGCCAACAAAGTGGTAAAATAAAACATAGTTTTTTTATGGCTTGTACATTGGGGATGTTTTTTTTTCACGTCTATCCCCTGGTGTGGGATGTCGTGATAAGTCGTTCAAAAATATTGTTGGTGTGCAAAAACCATTTTTCGATTCAGGGATCCTTTTGCGAAATATTAAGCTTTAAAGTGCAAATTTTTGTAAGAGTCAAGTTTTAGACATACGACAAAAAATTTAAATTCAAGTGTGATTTCTTTCTTGAACTTTACAGTAGAGGAATATATTTACGGTCCCATGTGAATTTATTTATCAAGTTATTGGATATGTCAGAAAAAATATTGATAATCTCCCGAGGCTTGGTGTGGACCACTCTGTTGAAACCAGAAACAAACATAAACTAGCTTTTGTAGGACATGGTATAAGATTTTACAATAAACTTCCAAAGGAGGTCCTTAGTTCGCCTGAAAATAAGTTTAAACTATATATTAAGCAGGGACTACTTGAAAAAGCTTATTATAAAATCAATGATTATCTGGACGATAATGAAGCATGGTGTAACTTAATTTATAATTTTATTTTATTTATAATTCTTGGCATACGGATGGATAGACAGACAGCATTGACATTATTAGGGCTCCGTCTCCGAGTTGGCATTGACAGGGAACTATAAAATATAAAATGTTTGTTTTTTTATTTCTAAATATACTTGTTTATGGCAGTAATATCACCATAATATAAAGACATTTAAAAAGAGATGGCCGATTTTTTATTAAATATAGCGGCCACAAAATAAACCTTAAAACGCATGCGTTTGAAGAGATGAACTTATCCAATTATTATTTTTCCTTTGTAGGAATAAACTCGTCTTACAAGCATAAGTATTATATTCAAAATATATTCAAAGATAGTTTTGGCGACATACTGAAAATGATCTAAGTCAAAAACAAGAACACACGGGCTGTCCTGTACTCGATCGATAAACTTGAAAAAAGCGAAATAGATGTTTCAGGATCGAATCAAATGAAGCCCACTAAGGAGCCGGACTAAACAAACAACACTGACCGACAGACATACGTACTTTACACATTTCTAACACCTAGTCTGAAACACAAACACGTATATATATTTTCGTTTTTTACACAAGCAGTTGAAATCAAATCAAATCAAAATATTTATTTTGTAAAATAGATACATAAAGTATACTTTCTACAAGTCAAAGTTAATCTTTACAATATATATCCTTAGAATAAAAAAATTAAAAAAATATATACTAATAAGGGAAATACATACAAAAAATATTTAGGTTGGGCTACTAAAATGTAATTATACACCTGCTTAAAATAATTAAGTCAGAATTAGCAAATTTTAATACGAAATGTTTGACTCCTCTAAATCTTAAAATCTTAAGCCCTTTATAGTTAATTAATATGTAAACTGACTTTGCTGTAAAAGGTAATAGACAGTAAGACGGATTGACTAAGATCAATATTTTTTTCTTTTCTCTTGGACATAATTCCTATGGTTTTATATTTGCCTTTACTTAAGTTGGTATAAGAAAATTGTATAGATTAAGTTTATGTTACAAATTAAAAATTTCATGTTTGCTAAGTTTATTGCCCTTCTTCTTATCAATACTAATCGAATGGTGCGGATGGTTAGGCATTATGTATATATAATATTTTTATTCCTATATTTCTCTATTTTATGCAGGTTTATAACTTTATTACATTTTAGTGGCCGAAACTTAATATTTTTTGTATGTATTTCCCTTATTAGTATATACATATTATTTTTTTATTCTAAAGATATTTATTGTAAAGATTAACTTTGACTTGTAGAAAGTATACTTTATGTATCTATTTTACACAATAAATATTTTGATTTGATTTGATTTGGAGCAAACTTGTATTAAAATTAAAATTTACTTTACATAACATTTACAAATGTACTTTATAATAATGTAATTACTTATGAATTTTATGATTTATCAAAACGAGATACTCACGCGTATTTGTCTAAAAGTATCGTTAAAGGAATATTTTTTTATTAACCTACTAGCTTCGCTCTCGTAGACTAGGGTCGTGGGGGGAGAGTTACATATTTAAGACTAGCTTTTGCCCGCGGCTCCGCCCGCGTGTTATTCGGTTTAACGACATGCTTTTTTCCAGGATAAAAAGCAACATACGGTTAAGTTGGGGTATAAGCTATATCCATTCTAAATTTCATCCAAATCCGTCCAGCCGTTTCAGCGTAAAAGAGAATATTAGTGTGAAGTGTGATGAGATAACATGGCCTCTTCTTAATTTACCACAAACGACAAAGGACCGCGCCAATTAGACACCTGATGTAAGAATTAACAAAGCCTTGTCTTATTTCACCACAAATGATGTTGACCGCGCTAGTTAGACACCTGTTTTTTCAATGATATTTATATATCCTACAGGAACCATGCATTTTTACGGGATAAAAAGTAGCCTATGTGTTAAGTTAGGGTATAAGCTACATCCATTCTAAATTTCATCTAAATCTGTTTAGCCGTTTAAGCGTGAAAGAGTAACAAACATACACACACACACACGCGCACAAACTTTCGCATTTATAATATTAGTAGGAAGTAGGATAGGATAATGATACTTGCCCCTGTGACATTTTGGAGTTAGGTTTTTAGAAAACAGGGCACCTATCCCACTTTGGCAACTATCCCGCCTATACCCTAGGCTACACAGAGTGTTGAGAAAATAACCACCAAGCCGAGAACTGACGACTATAGTTTTAATCTAACGCGCAAGTAAAAGATAAATTATCAGCGCTAGTCTTATTATAAAAGTTACAGCTATTTTTTACTACTCTTCTATTGTCTTCAAAACTCCTAATTCAAAAATGCAGGTAAAATAGGTGATTTAATAGATACAGTGTAAAAGAGGTACCTATAGACATAGATAGAAAGGTAATTTTTTTTAAACTCTATTATGCGAGCGCATTTTCACATTATAACAAGAAATTTTCTGAAATTGTAAATATCAGAATCTGAATATTTCATCCTACCTCCAATTCGACCCCTTCTCATGGCAAAAAGATGACCGTCCAATAAAACGAGTTATAGTAATGCATGCACCCTTCGCTACCTACAGTTCTCATAGATAACCCTTCACTTAAAAGAATAAAGTCTACGAAACCAAACACCCGTGGTCCAGAACACCATGTGTAAACTTTTTGTCTGTCCACCCGTCTACTTCCTCTCATTAAATTCATTTAAACTTAAAGCATCTTCCCGGAAATAAAAAAATACCATAACATTCGAGGGGTCATTCTTTCCCACATCTCTTGCACCTTACGCATACGGACAGCGAAAACAAACTACAATTTTAATACCGGCAACCCTTCCGTGTTTTTTTTTTCTGAAAAAAGTTTTGATATCAGTTCATTCAGCCTCTTCCGTGAGAACCTCAAACAAGAGCATAGAGAAAAAATAAGGAGTGCGGAGGTTGAGGTTTGATAAAAAATATTCAAATGGGGCGAGTGGACAGTTGTATCACAAAAAAGAGTTATTGCTTAGAAATGAATAATAAATAGCTTTGATATGACGTTAAAGGTGGCTAATCTGATTGAATTGAATGGTGAAGCTGGTCTTTTATTGGGTGTTTTATACAAGAGATTAGTCTTTGTTCTAATTTAAAACGAGGAATGGTTTGAAACTTTGTTTTTCGCAGCTGTCTGCTTCAAGAGTCTTACCTCTCAATTGATACAATCAACAATATATTATAGTAAACTCACTTTTTTTTATAGAGCCATATTTCATAAGGTTAAATGACCCTGTTTGCGAAATAAGAAAAATATTTTTTGTGCCGTACTTGTTCAAGAACAAGCTCAACTCAATTAGTATAGGAAGTCTAAATTTTATTTTGGGTATTTCACAGAAAAGGTAATTGAACCTTAGTCCTGACTACTTAGCGAGTCTCCAGTATTAATTTCGCTGCATAAACGAAAGTCACCTTATATAATATAGATTAGTACATTGTAGTTATTTTGTAAGCTGTCAATAGCTTGAAACATTTTTCGAATTGGTAAAAAATTGGAATCACATCTATGAATGGATGAAAAATGTGAGCAAAAAAAAACCCATCAAACTTATTCTCACTGCCTTCTCACGGTTAGCTCATTACAATGTTTTATAGTTTTTTTCACTTCTAAGAACCCTCTCCCTCACTTCTCAGAGGCAGAGATACAGGTGTTAGTCAGAAAAAACCTAATAAACCATAGACTATAGAGCAATGTGTGTTCCCGCGTTTTTCTGACTGAATAAAGTCTAAAGTCTGTGTGAACGAAATTACTTAAAAGATAAGAAACGCTACCTAGATATACCTCACTGTTGTTATATTTTTTATTACTCTAGTAGTTAATTTTATAAGTACGCTAATAAAAGTAATAAAATAAGGTTAGTGTAAGGTGTACATAAGTAAACGTCTGTAGGTTTTTAAAATCAAATCAAATAAATTTAATGACGTTTGATTCCTTCCGACACATGCCACATCCGATTCGTTCGGTCTCAAAATCAGTTAACCCTTCAAAAAAACAAAAATGACAGCCGCGGCATCATCCGCAATGACCCAGTCCACAATTAAAAAGAAATAAAACAAATCCGTTTCCATAAAAAGAGCGGGAAAATGAACAACTGACGCCTTTATTTTTTTTTTCAATTCATCTAACAGGTGGCAAAGGGTTATATTGTTAAGATGATGACTAATGGAGCCTAATGCTTATTCCTGCGTTAGAGAAAGCGTGACAAACTCACTGACATATACGTCTAAACATGTGTTGCGGTCGTTTGTTAATTAATTTTGTTAGAAGAAACTGAAAGTTATCTCTTGCTGTCGATTTTTAAACCGAATCTATATAAGGTGACTTTCGTTTATGCACCCAAATTCATACTGGAGACTTGGTAAGCTGCCCAGACCAAGGTTTGAAGCTATTCGCGAAATACGAAATATATTTTTGTGCCTCTATGCTAGTTCAAGAGCAACCTCAACTCAATTAGTATAGGAAGTCTAAATTTTATTTTGCGTATTTTATTAAACCCTGCCCAGTTACCGAGTCTCCAGTAAGAATTTGGCTATACGAGTACCTATAAACGATAGTCACCTTAAATTCCATAAATTATAATTTTTGGACTTTGTATTTTTTGTATATCTTATGGGTTAATTTTATTCTTTAAGCTATAAAACAGTCTATAAGGTTCTGGTTCATATCCTGACATGCAATTTTTATTGGTTTTACACTAAATAGGATGATCATTAAGTTGAGAATATATATATTGTTATTTTTATTTTCCTTTTTTCTTTTTTCTTTTTTTTTTTCTCTATTTGGCCATTGGTTTATTATCCTTACGTTATTAAAATCAAAACACAATACAGGCTGACGTTTAACCTAACCCCGATAATTTAATATTTTGTAGATGAATAAAAACTGGTTTTATGAAAATCATTCAAAATTATATTCATATTTTTTTTACGTTAGAGCTTTTTCGTGATTTTCGTAAAATGCAAAAAAATCATGGTCGGTCACCCGAAGAGATAAGATAATCGAACGCGCAAATTTATTTTTATTAATGATCCCACTATTTTGGACATTTTTAAAATTTTTCCTTAAGGGAATGGCTAGGATAATCATACATTTTATTTCCAAGTAATGTTTTTATAATATTTATTTTATACATCTGATTTTAATTGTTTTTACATTTAAAATGGATTCTACACGTTTCAAAATAACCTCTAAAATTATCGGGGTTTATTTGAAAGTTACTGTGTGTTGATATACACAGAGCGACACCAGGGTAACTATACGTTTAGGTTATTCAGATGCTGGCTTTTGCCCGCGGCTTCGCTCGCTTTTGTACCATCACCATTATGGCCAGGTTTCGGCTGGGAAAAGACGCACAAAAATCCGTCAAAAGGTTTCAAAGTTACATACGAAACACAGAAAAATAAAAATAAATAGTTTTCCTCTAAATACTTTGGCCTAGCCATTTTAGTAACTGTAGTAAATAGTACATTAAGATACAAGTGAGCTGCGTTGAGCTTTCTTCGGCTCGGCCGGCAATCCCGCCTCAACTGTAATGTCTAATGCTCACGTGTTTCATACGACGTTTTTCAACACACTTGCGAGGAAAAATAATAGAATTTCACTGTCTTTTTTCCACATAATCGAAAACACAGCTATTCTATGAACTAACAATTTTTTTTGAAAAATGGCGGCGAAGATTTTGTTTTTTGCGCAGATGGAAATAGAGGCACTGACGCAAAGGCCAAACAGCCAAATATTAAATATTAACAAACTGAATATTTTTGTATTTACAACAAAAATTTGAGTAAATTTGTTGATAAAAATAAATAATTTGATGAAATTAAATTATTATTTATTATCTTTCAACTGAGACAGTCTATTTAATATTTACTCGCAAAAACTTTACTATTTCTCAAGACATCAAAACTCTTTGCTAAGATTTAAAAAAAACTGTAATGTAAAAAACACCATTGCGATAATGTAAAGTAAAAAGCACGCGTGTTTAATATGCTTTATTATACACTTTATTAGCAAGTGTGTTGAAAAAATAATTAATGTACAGAACACGCGCTTCTTACAATGTTATTATTGTTTGAAGATATCCAATAAGAAAATTCTAAGGCCATCAATTTGTGTCAACGATCGATAAACTTCGAAACCATTTTATTGAATTTTGATGAATCTATCATACACATATTATTTCCGATCACATTTCAAAAGTTCGATGACCTTCCAATATACCCAATTTAGATATTGGCTTTTAATTTCAACTTTAATCCACTAATATTAAAGATCAAACCAAAAGCTTTTTATATGTAATGGTAAGTAAATCGGTTTGTCCATCAAAAAGCGAACATCTGCCGACAGCTGTGAACGTTAGATCAGTATCGACCTGTCCGAATGAATATCAAATCTGGCCAACAAAGGGTTAAGATTTTTTGTCTTAGAATTAAAACTGAGTGAAAATGTTGTTTTGTCCACGTTTGTGAAAAATGCGAAAGCTCCTGTAATGTTTGATTTTTGTTTTTCGGGTGAATTTTTAGGGTTTCGTAGCTCAAAATGAAAAAACGAAACCCTTGTACGATCACTTGTTGTCCGTCTGTCTGTCCGTCTGTGAAGACCCTTATTGATCAATTATTCAATTAGGGGCTGTTCATTTATTACGTAAGACGACTCGGGGTAGGAGGGGGTCCGAACAAGTCTTATTTTTTCTTAGATGGGGGGAGGGGGTCTAGATTGTTCTTACGTAAGATCACAAAAGAAAGCAAAAATAATATTTTCAATTCTGATTCACATTTTGAGTAAAACATAATGTTACCGATTCATATTGAAAAGTTACTTTTTTTAACATAAACCAACGCGTTTTTATATTTTTGCTTCTTTTTCTTCGCAATTTTGATAGATACTTATCTTACGTAAGATTGAAGAGGGGGGGGGGGTTCATACAAGTCTTATTTTTTCTTACGTAGGGGGGGGTGTCAACAAGCGGCTAAAATGTGTCTTACGTAATAAATGAACAGCCCCTACTTCTTACAGAATTCGACGGCCCCATTGTGCTGTTAAAAATCAGGCTAAATCAACACGAAAAAAGTTATTTGCCTGTACGTAATAGTTTCGTAAAAATTGGTTCACCATGAAAACTTTGTTGTTCACTTAGAAACTTGAAATACGTTTATAGCACACATCCAGGAAAAATACTGAAAATCACCTACCTATATTTAATTATTCGTACAAATTTATAGATCGCAAATGTCAAGTTAAGGCGAGGTTATCCAGAAAATCTGTCCTACTCCAATGCTTTCATTTTACACATGTTTATCCTGCTCAGCGGAAGCGGGCCGCTCAGATAACTCGCGGTTTCGAGGTGTTTTTGTTTATTATTTTGGAATTAGAAGGATACCATCCCAAACCCATCCCGTTTTTAATATCACATTTTTCACGACGTTTATTTTGGTGTAAGTTTTATTGTCCAAAACCACAATGAAAATAGTTTAAACCTATCTTTGGGATTTAATTGGTTCGAGCAAAATTTAAGTAATCGTGTATCAAACAGCCGAAATATCAGGATCAAAGAGTGAAATATGACATAATGTTTTTACAGAATAATCATCGCTTTATTGGTATAGAATTTGAAAAGGGACAAAATGGGATACCCCCCCCCCTTAGGTTAGACGTATTCACTGCTCGTGGAATAAGTTTCTGTTTGAAATGTTATGTACGGAACTCTCAGTACACGAGCCCTACTCGCATCTCACTAGTTTTTAGTGGGTCGATAAAAAGCCTGAAACTAGAGATATTCCTCTATAACAACTTTTACCGTGGAGAAAACCCTGAAATTGCGAAAACAAATCAGCTGTTCCATAAAAAAACTGGTCTAGTGCGAGTAAGACTCGTGCCCTGAGGGTTCCGTACAAAACTTTTAAAACGCAAACTTATTTCACGAAAAGTTATAAAGACCAACTTACTTGACACGATATATTGAACTCTTTGTATCCAAAGGGTCAAATTAAGTAGGGCATACATTTTTTTAAATTTTAATAATTAAACATAGATTTTTCCCTAGAAGTGACATCACAGTCAGACCTAATTTTGAACGGAATTTCAAGTTGCTGAGTCAACTGTCTATAGGTTTTAAGGGTGACTGATGACTTGATGAGCTAATTTTGTATTAAATTGATTACATAAACAGCAATAACCTTTTTTCGTGTTGAGTTAGAAGCTTGATTTTTAACATCTATATGGGGTCATATTATGTAGAATGTATTAGTTTCAGCTTGATAACTCTAATAGAGTCCGGGAAAAAGGATTTTGACAGTCGGACAGACGGACAATAAAATGCTCGTATAAGGGTTCCGTTTTTTCATTTTGAGGTAGGAAACCCTAAGAAAACAGGACAAGTGCGAGTTGGACTCACTCACCGAGGGTTCCGTTAAAGACTATATTTTTATGATTTAATTACAATTAGTTTAGTTTCCAGATTTTTCACTATACTTGTAGAAGACGGTCCTTATTACTCACCTAATTTCATAGTTCTAGGTCAAAGGAAAATACCGAAATATACGTTTTGGCGGTTTATACGGCCGTATCTTTTATTTATTTTTTCACAGCTTCAAGGGACTATAGACTTGAGTATATGGTTTTAATTTCAGGTTGATACCTCCACGCGTTTCCAAAATAAAGGGTCTTGCTTGACAGACAGACGGACAACAAAGTGATCCTGTAAGGGCTTCTTTTTTCCTCTTGAACCTAAAAAAATGTATAGCATTTCTGTAATACAGATTAGCCGAGACACCAATAGTGGATATAAAAATCAGTCACTCATACATACATAATATCATACAATTACTTACTACGTCTTTGTACGAAACATACGACATACAATTTTTTATCAAACGATGCAATACTGAACATATACGTCTTAATGATCATGTGCAACCTCCTTTCATTTCCAACAAAAAGTTGTAAGTCCTCGCTGATGGAAACCGACCTTCTTGGTAAAAAGTTGCGTTCAGATGTGGAGGAAAAAATATTATGACCCCGTTCGCGGTTTGATTAAAAGATGGCGTTTTTTTGTTCCCTAGGTCTGCTACCTATATAAGGTGACATTTATTTATGCCGCCAAATTCATACTGGAGGTTTGGTAAGTGATCAGTATCACGGATTGATAACACTTTTTGCTAAATATCGCAACCTAAAATGTTGACCTCCCATAATAATTGACTCTAGGCTGTGCTTGCGTTTGTAGGAAACAGGTTTTTTTTTTGTTTCCCAATTATTGTAATCGAACCTTAATACCGACTATTTACCGAGACTTCAGTATGAATTTGGCTGCATGAACAAATGTCACCTTATATATCTACGCATACTACAAAAAACATTTGTAAGATAAAAATTATAGTCTGTCAAAAAAGTGTTGAAATGAATATTGAAGAAACTATTTTTCTTTCGCCTGGTTACACCGAACAAAAAAGGACAAAATCTGTTAAATCTAGTTAACCGCGTTGTTATTTCATAAATATATTATCTAAATTATACTACTTGAACGTTTAAAGTCCAATAAAGTTCATTAAAGTTTCATTTTCATTTCAACACTTTTTTGAAAGACTACTCGTATACATCATAATTATTTAGTTACTGCAACTACACGCGAATAAACCAAAGGTTTACAGTTTGTGAACGTCTCGAAAATTTTGTTATTTTTGACAAAAAAGTCTAGACACAAAACTTGCCTCTTATTTTTAATATTGCCATGTTATGATATGATTGAGCCCATTTAATGCAATCCAGTCGAAAGCAACCAAAGCGTGCGCGTAAAAATAGCCCGGCGAAAAAAGCTGCGCGCGCAGATGCATTTTATTATAAAATAAAAATGGCGACCACGATTCGGTGCTAGCCGCTTATTATAAATAATTAATGATTCCACCCGCTCTTATGCACGATAAAATGCCATTACGGTTTTCATCGGGGCCTCGCAAAAAATTAAGAAAACCGCCGCCCAAACCCGTCCTCGCAAAAAATCCTGCTTAAAAGAGTCTGCGGGCATCGCTGAAATTCCTACTCTTTCTTACCACTACCGCCATTTGACTCCAACCATTATCTGCGGAATTAACACCGATAAAAAACTCACCAATTCGATATAAAGGTACGGTCGAGCCGGCGACAGTTTTTGTATTATAAATAAAGGGAATATGGAAACAGCGAAAACTTGGCGCGCTTAATGGCGTCAACATAATAAATATTGCACTCATGAAAATTCAGTGACTCTGTATCACAGCCATGGCACTGCAAGATATCGTTTAAAACCCCTCGATCCGTCGCGTCGGCCTCTTCAATTTAGGTACTTTGCACTTTTTATTTCACACTGGGATGTTAATACTGACTAATTTTAAATAAAAATTTATTCTAAGAATGTCCATCCATCCATCCATCAGCCTGTTTCGTCCACTGCTGGACATAGGCCTTTCCAGGATTTCGCCACTCTTGGCGGTCCTCCTGGAAGAAATGCCCATACTCACACACGCTGGGCAGGCGGGTTGGTGAGCGCGGTGCCGAAACCCTTGCACCAGTGACGCCGCTGCCGTCACTAGTCTGTTTTTTATAAGGCTTGGCAATTGGGGATGGATAAACCGCCATCCATCGGTCCCAGGCAATGGTGGGCCGCCTGGTTTTGCCTGAGAGCTGTTCTCTTACTCTCCCCCGAATAACTTCGGGAGGATTTGCGAGTAAGATGGTGGTACCTCCACAGTCGAGCCCGGCATCAGCTCTACCACCTTAATTTAATTTTTTATATTTTATTTTATAAGAATGGGGCTGGATCTAATTTTACACCTTATGCGTAAATGTTAAATAAATTCTTGCAGAAGTGAAGCGTGTACTAAAATGCGTTCAAAAAAACAGTTTTTATGTTGTAAAAATGACAGATGCATCAGACTCGAGGGAGTTGAATTAAAAGATAAACGGACACCATTACAAACAAAGCAAAAAATACGTCTCCAGCAAGACAATTAACAATGATTTGCATAGTCACACAGCGGTATTGTAAAATAAGCCAAGAAAGGAGTCGGGATAAAAGAACGGTAAAAAAACAAGCAACCGCTTTTCGGAAGCATCTTTGCGTAAATCTTGTACTCATAAACGTGTTTCGGTATTTCAATTGAATACGGAACGGTATTGTCTATGCGGGGGAGGCTTGGCGCGAAAACAAAAAAAAGCCGGTCAAGTGCGAGTCAGACTCGCATACCTAGGGTTCCGTAATTCAACAGTTTTGGTAACAGTAAGGAAAAAAGTATTTAAAATCTTGCCCAGAACTGTTAATGTTAACTTAAAAAAGAATTAATTGTCCCACAAAAGAGAGACACAAATATTTTTATACCGTACTCGAAATAAAACCCGAGGATGAAAAATTACATTTTGTCATTTTATCATCGTGAATTTCTAAACCGTTATATTTTTCCTGTAATCTTTATACAATCCCAAATCACCATGATTTTTAATTTTTTTTCGATCCACCTGTTTTAGAGATAAGAGGGGGGGGGGGGGGGACATGCGCTTTTTTGTGGTTTTTCAAAGATTTCTCGAAGTTGGTGGCAGTTAATATAGCAAAAGTATATATTTTTATAATCACATCTTTAATATCTACAATTTGATACCAATATTGTACTTTTATAAAATATTTTATTAATTTATTTTACATTTTTTTATATTTCTCATTTGTTATCAACTTTTTTTTATCGCTTTAGTTTTCTTGTGATTGGCCAGTTATGGCCTATAATCAGGATTTTTTCATTTTTTTTCGGTCCACCAGTTCCGGAAATAAGGGGGGGGACATGCATTTTTTTGTCTTTTTTCAAAGATTTCTCGAAATTGGTGACAGTAAATACAGTAAAAGTATATATTTTTATAATCAAATCTTTAATATCCACAATTTGATACCCATATTGTATTTTTAGGATATTATTTTTTATTTTTCTAACTTTTGCATAGGAAATATATTTAACAATTTAAAAAATTTAATTTTTTTTTACACCATATTGTGTATACAAGTTAATGCTATTTTGTAGCAAATTTCAAGTCTTCACCTTTAACGGTGTCAAAGTTATGAGGCTGTGACATACGGACGGACGGACAACGCGGTCTCACCATAAAGGTTCCTTTTACCTTTCATTCAGGTACTACGGAACCCTAAAAACAATCAGGTCTTTTATCGCATCACGAAAAGCCTATGGTAATAAAGTCGGTAAAAAAAATCCGCATAACGTGCTGCCACACTGCATCGTTGGCAAAGGAAACACTTCATACTTTTTTAAATCTCGCGACTAAGTACGGCACAGGAAGTTTTCCTCTCCATACATCAAGATATAGCGCTTTCTGCATTCATTTGCTGTGTCCAGCGCATATAATATCCATAAAGGCTTATAAAAATTGGCGGGAATTTCCATAATATGTAGATTTTGTACCAGCTTATGCTAAATGAAGACATGTCAATTCGTTTTTCTTTAGCGTTGGGGCAAATGGCAAAAAATATAAATTTTCTTTTAGCGAGAATTCATTTTTGGTTTTGGTTGCAAAATTCGCTTTAAACGCTTAAGGGCTATATTTTTTTAAGAACTTAAATCCTCATATTTTTACATTTTTAGATATCATTTATAACGAGCTTTTATCTGTGGTGTCATACGAGCGAACGAAAAAACAAAAAAGGTTGTTTACTTAATGTATTTCAAAAATATAGTTAGGGACTCTTATTATTATTATTATACTCAAAGGGCTATTAAAATTTAAAATAGTGCAAGGTACCTAATTTTAATTGTTTTTTTTTGCATTGAGATCTGTTTTGCAATGAAAAATTGATTTGAAAAAAGAGGTCAACTCAAGACCTTACCTTTAATTTGCTATTTCCGTAAACCCTAGCATTCTTAGAAATGACGACCTCAGCATTTTTCCAGTACCTGTAAATTTTTATGAATATCGAATGTAATAATGTATTTCCGAACTTACAGAATGCTAAAAACACAAATATCTAAAATTTTGAAGCTCTTATAACGGAAAAAGTTTTTTTTTTATTAATTACAATAAAATGGCGACTGATTGACACAGAAGAGGGCCCGAAATATATCTCACTCAATTTTTATTATATTTTATTCATCAGTATATCTTTATAAAAACTTTACAATAAAGACAACCAAGTCGATTAATCATATTAATTAACATTTTTTTATCGAAGAATTTGTCATTTCTTGATTATTTTATTTCACTCCGAACTTACGAGTATTGTCAAAATCCTCACGTCGTCGTTACTCATACATTTAACCTAAAACAAAAGGGGTTAGGCATTTTTTACAAAGTAAGCCTGGCGTTTAAGAAACAATAATAATTGACGAATAAATTTTTATTTAATATTTTGGTTACATCACACTAATGTTATAAATGCGAATGTTTGTGTGTGTGTGTGTATGTTTGTTACTCTTTCACGCTGAAACGACTGAACAGATTTGGATGAAATTTAGAATGGATATAGCTTATACCCTAACTTAACACATAGGCTACTTTTTATCCCGGAAAAAAGCATGTCATTAAACCGAATAACACTACATTCAAACCTCATTAACATTCAGAATTTCCGCAAGCCTACTGGATCTCAGTCGACACAGGGAGGCATGTGCTACTCCGCAAGTTTTTCATCGCGCCGGCACTCACAATGCGAAAGCAGTTTTTCATAGTTTTCCACGGTTTTTCCACCCTCGACGGAGACTGGCTGTTTTTGTTGACACCGTGCCTGTAACGCGAATTGTTAGACGCAACTGATCTTGATGTTTTTAATTTTTTTCTCATGGGAATCCAATAAGATTTTGAATCATGGACATTTAAGTGGTATTTAATTTACATATACTTAGACCCATATATTTAAAGGTTTATAAAATTGTTTTAGTTAAAAATCTGCCTTCTTAAGGATTCTATAACAAAAGGGTTACAAAATTGCATAAACGTATGACTACGTTTTTTGTTACAGCCTTAACACGTTTGAGCTGTTTGAGAGGGCGACATGAAATAAATAGCATTTACTGGCTCACGCTAACTATGGAAAAAGACACAGTTTAGAAAAACATGGTACTGCATAGCATTTCCTACCATAAACAAGACAAATGCATTCTTTTTCAGATACATTTTCAGTTTTTCATTTCATAGAAAGAAGAATTAATAATAATAAATAATTAAAAATTAATTATGTCTGGAAATGTCATGCCTTTCTTGCTCTCAATGCCTCAATTTATCTTGAAAAACCAGTGTAATTCATCTTCTTTACATAAAATATAACGCGTACGATATTACAAAAACAAACGTTATTCCTTTAATTTTGTGTGATCAGATCAGCAAAAAAGTTGAAAATTTACAGATCAATATTAAAATGATATTTTTTTATATCGTAGAGTTCAAAAATAAAATAAAAACGTAACAAAATAAGCTACTATCTACAACATATTTTTAATTTTTTTTGTAATGTTATTGCGATAGCTCATTTGGGGCTCGCGTAAGCCACGGACTGAAACTTAAGGCTGCTGAAAGTAATTAAGGGGTAGTTTCTGCTTTATTGTGATCAGGCATTTCACAGACAGAAGGCGGTCAAGCGTTTAAGCGTTCCAAAAGAAAATAGTCTATGGAAACGAAACACCTGGATGCGTGATCTGCTTCTGTCTGCAAAATCCCATATTCTTCCTAATTACTTATTAATTTACCATCTCAGACTTGATTTGAGTTATTATAATATAATATTATGTCAACGTGAGATTGTACAATCCGACAGTTAATAATTTCACTTGGTTAGGTTAGTTTATAAACAACCTAACAAAAACCTACCGCGAAATTATAAACTACGGACCTTACGGTGACATATACATAAAGAAAACCCCAACTACCAAGTACCGAGACCGCTTGCGGCCGCTATACGAACATTAAGGCACAGTGTGCAGTAAAAACTGCAGTTGAGACAAAGAGCCGGCGATGGTGTTAGAAAAACGCAAATTACGCGAGCTCCGGGTTCGATTCTCGTTGCATGCGTTTTTAGAGTTCCGCTGAGAAACGAAAACCCTGATCGTGAAGCCTTACAGTTGGTCTTTAGGAGAATTTGATAGTAAATGGTTTTAATCTTTAGCTATGTTTTGTTATTTTCTCGTTTTTCATTCGTTATCTTTGTGTGTAAATAAATAAAATTGTTATTATTATTAGTTTTTGTGGGAATTTTCACCTACTTCAGCTCAATTGGCCCAGACTCTCTTAGGACTGCCGTGGATGGACAGACACCAAAGCTATCATTTGGGTTATTGTACCAATGATAAGGACGCCGCATTTCAAAGTTACTTATGAAGCAGTGGTATAGATCCGTCCCCCTCCTCCCCAACCAGCCCCCTTATTATCTCACATCAACATCTAATATCTATCGCTTTCGAAGGTATTTGGCTAGAAACTACATTTAAAAGCAATAGATATTAAAGTTAGACAATAAGGCCCTGTCTTCGAATTCTGGCGGCTGAGCTTGCACCAATGAGTTCTTAGAATTCAGTAGATAGATTATAATATAATATTATGCATATTTATTAGTAGTTTATGAAACTGGTACATAAAGACGATATTAAAACACGAGTAGGTATGGGTTTTAAAAACGAGCCGTAGGCGAGTTTTTAATAGTATCACAGGCGACGCCACCAAATTTTGGCGACATGGATCTCCATTTTTCTCAGCATTATAAAAACATATGTAATTACCAATTTATATAATAGGTTAAGCATTTCATTGACATCATTTTGCCCGAAGACTTTGTTGATTGATTGATTTTCATAGCAGAGAAAAAAAAATTAGAAAACCTCTTTTAAAACTGAGATTTCTATTTTACTGACAAATGGGAGCGAATGAAGCCTCTAAGTTTTTATTTAAATTAGTCTACAAATACACTTCAATATGGCCGATTGGATTTATTAAATTACTTGTAAATGTCATTTTAAATGAAAAATACTGTTTTGCCGCATACGACCTTACGGCATAAGCTAGTTCGTGAGCGCATATTTGTATGGAGTAAGTCCCCCTGACTCCACTCCCCTAAGGCGCCGCTTTGAAATTAAAAGTTTATCAATGCCTTGCCTATGTGCAGCTTCATACATACACTAGGTTATCCACACTCATGAAATAGTTACCTACATATTTTTCAATACATAAAAACTTGATAAGCTTTTCTTCATTTTGCTGTCATGAAATTATCATGTTTACCGGGTTTTTGTGCCCGAAGCTTCGACCATTGATCGAAGGCCCGAAGTACGGCGATAAGCCCCCCCCCCCCCCTTCTATCACGTTAGTCGAAATCGTCGGTGTAGTGAGGGTGTGCGAGTGTTAACTATTCTATTGTCAGTTCACAATTGGAAACACCGCTGACACCCCCAGAAATATAATATGTTGTGGTGATATGTTTCTATTTCTGATAGAAATAATCTTCACTTTCAGACCATTAAACTATGTTGAAGGAACCCATGAAACGATCGTGTGGCTTATATATGACAGTTTTCTTACTACCCAGAATCGTAAGTAAAAACTGAAAAGTCGGTTCGAGGAATCGCCGTGTCGTGTCGTGGTATGTGAACGATCGTGTTTTTTATTTAAAGAAGGAATACCAATAAGGTTCCAATTAGTGATAGGTGGTGCTGAATTCGAAATTAGTTGGAACAAATATTTGTATACCTATAGTTTGGTACAGAATCCCCGCAAAACGGTAATTTATTCTTCCCTGTATAAGAAAATAAGTACATACTTCTGTCAAGAATATAATGCACACTCTTAGCGTTACAGAATCTTCTGAAGTCATTGTTGCAGTATTAAAAAAAGGAATACTAGAGATAAGTCAAAAAATAACTCGTTGTTTGAATGTTGTTTTCACGTAAAAAGTTCAAGGTTATTTGTCGATTTAAAATTTATCCCAGAAACGTTTAGATGTGTCGTATAAACGTTAGTTTTCTTTTTATAATAAAATTTGTGAAAAAACTGTTGAATTTGGAGTTTTTTCTGTATTCCATCCCTCTCGCACTGCAGGTCTTCCCACATGGAGTAACAGCGATTGATGCAAGCGTGACCTAACTATTCTCGAAAAAGCGCGTGCGCATGAGCGATACTGCGCCAGTGACAGCTGACTGTACCGGCCCATACCGTAATGAATGAGGTGTGCTAAAATAACCCTGAGGATTTCTCTTTCATGTGTGGGATATATAAGGCCCTTGTAGCCTCCAATAACCTTGAGATATTTTAAACAAAGCCAAAATGGACGTTAAAACCTTGCATTTGATTTTGTAATCGACTGTTCCGAAACTTGTCGTTTACGGCAACGTTGACGCCATGCGCTCTCAAAATATCTAGTTTTTACTTATTAACTCTGCTGTAAATCAACATTTTTAAATTTCCCGCAATGAGTTTTATAAGCTATACTTTTTTTGTATTTTAGTGCAAGAACCATACAAATAACATTAGCGGTTTCCAAGAAATAGCCAATTTTATTCTAAAAACAGCTTGATTTTGGGAAATATTTTCAAGGTGTTTCTTATAGTCTAGAATAATTTCCTGCAATGAGATTGTTTTTTATACTTTAAATAATGACGTATACTTTTTTCATAATTTTTAAGTAAGCCGTTTAAGAGAAATAACTTCATCAATGGGAGTAATTTTCCGATGACGCGGGAACACGCGCCTTAAGAATGTATTTTGGAATCCTCGCACTATTTGCATGTGCATACATTTGAGCAGAAGGTGCTTTTTGAAAAAGAAAAAATTATTGAAATTCAATTTTTTTTTAAAGAAATTTCATTGCACATATTTTTCAGCCAATCAAGATACATTTAAAAGCGATAGATGTTAAAGTTAGACAATTTGGGCCCCTGACCTAAAAATATTGTTATAAAATATCTACCAGTTAAAACTGTTTCAAAGTATTTTGGTCGATACGTTTTCTCCTCTATGCGTTTTATTAACAATTAATTGCTTTTTGATGTATCAAAAATAGATACTCCCGATATTTAACGGTATTTTCATGCATATTTAACCAAAAATAATAAGATTGGATAAGGTATATTTGTATAACTTGCTTTATTTTCACTTCTATTATCTTAGATTTACCTTAGTGACGTTTTTGGTGCTTTTCAGGCTGTGTTAAAATTGACAAGTGTAAAACATAAATTATTGAATTGAAATAGTACATTTTGATGTAGGTAAGTGCGAAACAGTCGGGACGAGACATATCACTACTTTCGCACGTGTATCAAACTACGTTTTTAATATATCTGCGAAAAATTACATGAAACAATAAAATTAAAATAATTTTGTTGCAAATCAAAACAACATACCGAGAAACAGAAGAAAACGCAGTGTCTGGTTGGCGCCAATCTACACTACAAAGAGCAATGTCTCTTTCCAAAGTCTTTTTAATAATAAGTTTTAAGATAGATTCAAATATAATATAAATTATGACGTCTAAAATGGTTTCGAATTTTTAAAACATCATTTCCAATTTAACATTATATAATATATTTATAAATAATATAAAAGTTTAAAAATACTCATCTTAAACAGTTTTTAGGGAATCCGGTTACTTCCAGAAATAGCAACAAAACGAAAAGTAAAACAAAGGTTTAAATGCTTACTAAATGATGTGGCCGCTTTCCCCTAGATGGCGTCAGCAGTAAAAACAAAAAGCACGAGTGCGAAATATGTCATTTTACGCCCACAAAACAGGCACATGTATTAAAAAATAACTTTATTTATAACGCTATTCAGGGCCTTTTGAAAATTTGCATTTTTTAATAACAATTGCATGTTCAATGACAATTAGCAGAATATTGCAAATAAATTAATATTTTGAATATGCTTTATCGGAATTCCGTACCCGAAGGGTGCTAAACTTACCCTCCCCTGTTATTAGCCTCCACTGTCTGTCTGTCCGTCTGTCACAGGGGTTTACATCTTCAACCGTAATAGGTAGAAAGTTGAAATTTTCACAAAATACGTATTCCTATAGCCTCTATAACAACAAGTTATAAAATATTATTTAAATTTAAATTTAAAGGGCGTCCCCTTACAGGTAACTTATACATACACCAGACAAGTCTGACTTGCGCACAAAGTGTTCCGTATCAGCCCACAATAGCGTGCGGAACCCTAAAAACATTATGTTAAATAACAACAATATACACGTCAAAGCAACATGAAGGCTACAAAAAACAAGGCGCAAAAATGGCAGTGCCTAATAAAAATTTGGCGCCGTCTGCGTACGGAACACAGCTTATTATTTTTTGTTTTACTTTAGAGTATGTCCTACAATCTGACTAGATTTAAAACTTGTATGTATTACCGTCTTTATGGAAGAGCCAAATGCAATCATGTTTAATTAATGCAACTTTGTCGAGGTTTCTTAAGTGAGCAACCCCATATTATTTTATTATTTGTCATGATAGAGGTGTGGAGGCCAAGCACGTGTCCAGGGGGATGGATAGGTGGGATTTACCCCCCCCCCCTTTCACAATTTACATTGTTGTTTCAATGAATGTCCCCCCCCCAAACAAAAGTCTGGATACGTGCCTGGTGGAGGCCATAGTAACACATATTCTGTGGAAATCTCAGCTTTCTATCTATTACGGTTGATGCTGTAGATCTCTGTGACAGACGCACAGACAGGCAGACAGTGGAGGCTTAGTAACAGGGTCCCGTTTCGCTTGGCACCCTTCGGGTACGGAACCCTAAAAATTTAATAACCCTCAATACAACGTGAAATTTAAGTCATTTTGTTAACGAAAACTGGTGATAGTACTCGTCCATATGAACAACTTTTACTATGAAGCCAACCCTGAAATCGTGAAAAAAATATCAGCTGTTTCATACATTTGGGTCGAGTAGGTATTTAACTTTTCTATGGAACAGCTGATATTTTTTTCACGATTTCAGGGTTGGCTTCATAGTAAAAGTTGTTCATATGGACGAGTACTATCACCAGTTTTCGTTAACAAAATGACTTAAATTGAAATTGTATAAGGTCCTACAATAATAGGTGAAAATAATTTAAGGGTAAATCATGTATCGTTAACTGATCACAATAAAGAAGAAAACATTTTTTTGGTGAAATATTTTTTTCACTACCCAGTACAGAGTGGTTCAATTAACTGACTCAATTTCTATAGAAAAGTGAAAAAAAAATTCGCGCGATAAAATTTATTTTCGTTGGAAAGTGGACTATTAGGGATACCCAATCACCTCTTAAATTTGTTTCACTTTGAATTGTAGAATCTTATATATTTACGTATAAGTATAGGTTTAAATTAACCAGTGAATTAATTTAATCGTGATACAATTTGTGTTATAAAATATCTAAGTATACTTATGATGACATATTTATGTTGCATAATCAAATAATGATTATAATCATAATAAAATTTAAATATATATCAATAATAATAATTTGACTTCGAAAATAAGATTATTAGAATGTTTTGCGTAATAAAGTTTTATTATTTAGCCCCTTGATTTATTAATTTGCAAACCGTAATAAAAAGGGATGCCTTAAAAAAAATAAGAAAATAATTTAGAAGACCAATAACTTACGAGTAGAATACCGAATTAAGTACGCAAACATATAAAAAGCTTTCCAAGTACATTTTATTTACCACAAAATGTCATTTTCAGACAACAAAGATATTAGTAATTAATCATTAAGTAAGATACTTTCGTCTGTGTTGTATAAGTTTAGAAAAATACCACTAAACATCTCTCGAGAGACGCATGTGTAATTTTACATTCTTAATTAATATTATGTACCTACAAGTACTGTATATAGGTAATTTTTAATAAAAATTGTATCAAGTGTTGAAATTTTCCAATTATTTATTTTTCAGTGACTTACTGGTTCCATTCACATTGCGTCCGATGATCTTATTGGCTCCGTTCGACTGCGCGGGGGTGTGGGGCGCGGGAGGCGCGTGCCGGCCCGCTTCCTCACCCGGACTCTCCATCTCTCCCCTCTCGCTCGCACACATAAACCCGCCAATTCAAAATACTTCACAAAACTCCAAACTCCGAAAATTATTACATGGCTGAAAAATATAAACCACTGTACGAATCTTAAAAAAAAAAGAAAAAGTCAATGGTATTTTATCGCGGCAAATTCTAACTGGAATCGGAATTCCCGCGTGTTTGCTGGCAGTTTAAAGGGAAGCCGTGACGTGAGCTCGGTGGCTGGCGCGTCTCGACTGACGGCCCTCAGCGAAGCCCTAGCCTAGGCCCGCAGCTGCAACGCCACACCACGCCCAGCACCCCACGCGACCCCTCCACGTGGCTGTAAGAACGCTTCCCTTGCCCTCGATGGGTACATAAAAAACAAAGGACGTAGGGTTTCTGTGGCTGTGTGCGCAGTTTTTGACAGTGTGCGAGTGCTTTATGTGAAGGGATTGAAAGGGTGCAGCAAACTTGAGGGTCGGCGGGACGAAGCTTTTTAATTTAGATTTCTTGGAGTGTGCTATTGAGCAAAAGAAATACCTATGTAGATATGAAGGAAGGTAAACTTCTAAATTAAAACGCAGGTATTACCTTAAAAGCCTCTAGTGTTATTCCGTATGATTTTCAATATTAGATACATGTTCCTTTCCTACGGCATGTAAACTGTCAAACAATAGCGATCTATCAAAACAAGGCAATCTGTGTATTTTGTGTAAAATGTTACCCCAAAACTGAATATTTTATCAGAAATTCAAAACAATTACTTTTAGGGCGGGCTACATTGTTATTGTCTAAAACTCATTGAGGAGAGAAAAAAATGTAAATTATATTATTTTAATCTTCAAAAATAAGGAAATGGGGGGCCATCAAACTTGTCAGTTTTGGATCATTTTTGTTAGAGGGTCTGTCTCAAAAACAAACCCATTAAGGAATTTGGAATTTCTGTATTATGTATTTGAAATAAAACATAAAAACGTACATAAAAATAAAATAAACGGTAATTAAACAACAAACGGATATTTAAAGTTCCCTTATCCCTGACATTAAGCACCGTAAAAAATCTATAAAATTCCTCTCCGCCTCTTTGGTCCACGTCTGCATTTCCCATCCCGCAACAAAGTAGTGAATTGAGCGAGCTTGCTCTAAATGTTTCTTTCTATCTATTAATGTAGGTTAACCGATTATAGTAATTGTAACTGCATGCAGAAACCTAAACACGAACGTGCATTCAAATCAAATTAAACATAATTATTCCGTTCAAATTCTCATTCTATGGAGAACACTTTTAACTCCTTCCAAGGAGGGTATAAAAAAACATAACGAATACATGTAACGGGATCTATCTAGCGAATTTGCAAAAAAATATGATCTTTTGATTTTCAGAGTTCTGTAGTGTACCTCATCTCAGAAAAACAGAACCCTTACAGGATATATATTTTGCTTGAAATACAAAACTGAAAAATACTGAAGAAATGTAGCCTCATATCATGCTGCGTATTATATAATAAAGTATAACGCAATAAAAAGATACGGACTTGCAAAGTGTATGTTTATAAAACTTAAAAGACTTAAGCTTATTTACAAACACCCCAGTTAGCTGCTCTTGCACAAGTATAGAACGTGTGGAATCTGTAAAATACCTTGGTGTTGTGCTTGATGAAAAGTTAAACTTTAAACAACATGTGCAATGCGTGGCTGGGCGTGTTAGACGGCTTATTGGTATCATGAAACTTCTGCGGAATAGCGCTGATAAAACTGTCCTGAGGCTCGTTTACCTGTCACTCTGCCAATCAGTTTTATCCTATTGCATTACGGCATGGGGCAGTTCTGCAAAGACCACCCTACTACCTATTGAAAGGGCGCAAAGGTCAGTTCTCAAGGTCATGCTTAAGAAACCATTCCGGCACCCGACTTACGAAACATACAAGGAAGCGGAGGTCCTTTCTGTGAGGCAATTGTATATACTTCGGGTAGCTCTCCTGCATCACAGAGCGGAGCTAAAATCGGGTGATCAAAATCGGACTAGACGAAGACGACATCATCTAAACGTTAAAACTGCTCTTGTGAAGACGGCTTTTGCGCAAAGATTTAAATCATTTGCTTTCCCTTACATCTACAAACAAGCCAGTAAGACCCGTGACCTGAAAAGCTGCACTTGTTGGGAGGCAAAAAACAAAATCACGAAATGGCTCCTCACCCTTGACTATGTCTCCACTGAAGCTGTCCTAAAGATACAACAATGAAAAGTAGAAGATTATTTATTTTGTAATCTTACCTCCATAACTCATTGTATCTACTCTGCCTGGATATACATTTAAATGATACATGCGTATATATTTATAGTACTAATGATATATATATATTTAAATTTGTAATGTATATATTTTTACTTCCATTTATTAAGTATTTTGTTTTTTCTTAATACATACGTTTATATATAAATTAAATACAAACTAATCATTTCCAAATTGTAATTGTCCTTAACGTAATTAATAATTTAATTTTGCTAATTTATATATATAATGAGCAAAAGCGTAAAAATTTGTGTACTGTGTCCCATTAATACAACCATATTGTTTGCAACCTTGGTCTAGACCCCCAGAACAAGTCCGACTTAGTGTGGGGTCTGCTACTAACCATTACTTTCGGTGTGTTAATTCTATACTCAAGTACTTCTTCTATCGTATGTGTATATTAAACTAAACTGAACATCTAGTGTACTTTAATACTGTTTTACTCTTACTGTTTTATTAGTTTACCTACACTTTTGTTGAAACTTTTATAATTTAACGGTATCACGGAACAATGTATGTAGTGCTATGAGAAATATATATTTTTTGTCTTGTCTTTGTCTTGTCTATACTAAAAATTCAACTTACTGACTGATCAACAAAACCTATTGTACTTCCTGCTGACCTACAATCTTGACATTTGGTTTTGTTATAAGTTAGTCATAGACAAATATGTAATGTATAAGCACAGACGTATAATATAGAAGTAGACCTAACATTAATAATAAACGCATAGGCAATTTTAGCTCCGTGAACTACGGGCTCTTTTAAATATAAAAATTGCTTGTTTCAAAACAAAATAATATACTAGAGATTAGTTTAGGAATTAACAAATATGTTCCAAGCATAAGCCAACCAAAACGACCCATTTTTATACGTTTCTTTGTACCATGAAGCCTAAATGTAGCTTATTTTTTGTATGGAAACTTGCCACACTATTTAATCCTTATGCTTGGTCTGCTACTTAGTAATTATTATATGTCTGTGTGTATAAGTGAAGGAATGAATCCGAAAACGATTCATCAAATTTATCATCGTTTTTCTCGTTGCGTTGTTACGTTTTACGTGAATTCGATTAACTTCTTCATTATCACCATACGCCACAGAAATGATGTTCGTAGCAGTCAGTAAAGTCGCTTCTGAAGGCTTTAATTTTAGTTTCAAGTGCTGTCAAAATTAAAATTATTCCCACTTGTGTTGTTAACACTAAAGACCTAAATATTATTTATTATTATGGAATGAAGAAAATGTCGTTTTCAGAATCGGTTTTAATGTCAATGTAAATCTTTTAAGTTCGTTTAAGATCTGTACGTCGAACTATCCTACTAATACGTGGGACGCACTATAAGTTTCCGGAATGAATATGAAAAAATACTATTAAAGGTACAAAATTAATTTATTGTTTTTCAAAATAATCTCCCTTGGCGTCTATGCACTTTTTCATTCGATCAAACCAGTTTTGAAAACTTTTGTGCCACTCCCCTGTGGTGACCTCTGAAACGTGTTTTTCATACTCCTCGACAGCCTCTTCTGGTGATGAAAATCGTTGACCGCGTAATTGGTTCTTAATTTTTGGGAACAGAAAAAAGTCACAAGGTGCCTGGTCGGGACTGTATGCAGGATTACTCATGAGTTCTACATTTTTCGTCTTCAAAAAGTCGTTTGTCTGTCTGGCCGTGTGAGAACTAGCATTGCCGTGGTGCAGGATGATACGGCGTTTACGGTTATTTTTACGGAGTTCGTCAATAACTTCCGGCAAACAAATGGTCGTGTACCAGTCACTATTCACGGTACGACGATTCTCTAAAGCAACAGTAGCCACGTGTCCAGTTTTATTAAAAAAAGAAGCAATCATCCGCTTAGATGCACTTTTCACGCGCGCCACTTTAGTTGGTTTCGGCTCATCTTGAAAGACCCATACGCTCGATTGCTGCTTTGTTTTGGGATCGTAGCAATAAATCCATGTTTCGTCACCTGTTACTATGTCCCACACCAAATTTGACGCACCTTCGTTGAATCTGGTAAGCATGGCACTGCACCAAGTGACGCGGTCCGTTTTTTGAGCCTCGGTCAAGTTGTGTGGGATCCACCGCGAGCACAGCTTTCTCACACCCAAATGTTTGTGTAGGATTGATTGTATTTGACTCATGCCTATTTCTAAGGATGCGCGAATTTCATGGTAGGTCACATGCCTGTCTGTTTCAATCATACGGCGCACAGCATCGATGTTTTTGTTGGTCACAGCGGTGGACGGCCGACCATCGCGAGATTCGTCACTGAGATTGATACGACCACGCTTGAATTCTGGAAACCAGCTATAAACAGTCGTCTTGCATGGTGCTTCATTGCCAAAAGCTGTTTCAAGCCGAGCGATGCTCTGTTGAGCTGTCAAATTACACTTAAAATCGTAGAAAATCATACTACGAAAATTTTCCCGAGTTAAATCCATGTTGATGCAGACACACAATTTTTTAAATGGCGCCACAAGGTAAAAACAAAAGACAGTCAGATGAAACAAACTGCATTCTACAGCCAAAGAGTTCTATTTTCAAATGTTGCAATAAATTTTTAAATATTGTTTATGTAAGTGGCCAGTTCCGGAAACTTTTAGTGTTACCTATGTACCAATATTGTCTCAGCCTAAGTCTATGGTCTCGAGTACGACAGTGCCATCTAGGAATCTTATTTAACACTAAATTTGACACAAGGAAAAATGCTTATTATATTGACATAATTTTGCAGTTCTTTTCATACATTTCTAACGTAATAATAAAAAAATTTAAAAAATACACACCAACTTATTTGATACTTATATACCTTCAGGGCATGAATCCTAGTCGCACTTTACCGATTTATTTTGTTTTTTTACTTTTTACCTTACTGTCAAAGATATTATACTGAACTAGCTTTTGCCCGCGGCTCCGCCCGCGTTTTATTCGGTTTAAGGACATGCTTTTTTCAGGATAAAAAGTAGCCTATGTGTTAAGTTGGGGTATAAGCTATATCCATTCTAAATTTCATCCAAATCTGTTCAGTCGTTTCAGCGTGAAAGAGTAACAAACATACACACTCACACGCACACAAACTTTCGCATTTATAATATTAGTGTGATTTACGTATGTTCTAACGCTAACTTGTATTATTTATTTATTTATTAATATCGTAGAATATCAGTGTCTACGAACATAGCCGGCGTATGTAACACAAAATGGCTAGCGTTGAAATGCATGTATTACAGACACCGAGTAAAAAAAAATCTGATGATATCACAATTGATGGACAAAATAAATCAGATAACTTCAAGGAATACACAATAATTACGAAACCGCGACTTTTAATCTACTCAGTAATAAATTTCAACCGTTGATGTGAGTTTTGTAGGTACCCTAATAGTATACATATTACAGTTACATAATTCTTATTGAGTAATTTTCCAAGAATAATCATGCATTATTAACATCAGTAAACAAAATTATTTTCTGTCCGTAAATTGCAATTAACTTCAGTATTATATACCTATAGAACCTCTCAGGGAAAACCTTAGAGTATTTTCCTCGGACAAAAACAACTGGTTACCAAAGATTTTCCCACAGTACAAGTGAGTCCGTTAGTGTATGTATGAGCATTTTTCTAACTGCCCACTCTTTGCAACCTTTCACCAGCGCGAAGAAAAACCTACACTGCCTTAAAGTGACTTGGATATTATTTACAGTAAGTGCTGTGGCGCTTGGGCCACGCAACTAGCGAACTGAGAGCGAGATTGTGGGGCGGAAACGTCCATTCGTGAGCTTAGAGCGGGTATGATCTTGCTAAGTGTTTTGCCGTTCTTCTTAGCAAGATAATCGAATGGATGGAACTAAACATAATATTTATTTATTTAAGGCATAAAATATAAATAAAATAAAAACAGATTTTTAAAATTTTTAAAGAAAATAAATGGCTAAATATAGCAGTTATATCTATATTTTTATTTAAAGCAGTGTTTCTTGAACTTTTTGTAGCCACGGATCACTTTAAGAATTTCAAAAATTCCGAACCCCTGTCGTGGAAACTTTTAGGAAAATAAAATGAATAATAATATAAAAAATCACCTTTATTGGTTGGTTTACATTAATACTTCATTAAATAGTATCAAAACTAAGTTAATGAAAAGGATACCGTTGTTTGGATTCAGTATGATAAATATGTCAAAAGTGAACTTAGTGGCCGTGGACCCCTGGCACTCATGTCACAGACCCCTAAGGGGTCCATGTACCTACCCCAGTTTAAGAAATCCTGATTTAAAGTATTTGTGTTTATTTTTATTTTATTTATACATATAATATTTCAACAACTTTGATATTTTATATATTACAACTTTGTTGTATGTGTATATTGCATATAAAAGGTGACTTTAATTTATGCAGCCAAATTCTTAGTGAATACTCGGTAAGTGCTCAGTAACAAGGTTCAATGACCCTTTTTGTAAAATTCGTAAATTATTCTTTTCATTGTTCGTTACAAACGCAGCGCAATTACTATGAGACGTCAAGATTTTATTTAGCAAAATTGGCAAAAAATGTTCTCGATCCGTGTTACTAATCACTTACCGAGCCTCCCGTATGAGTTTAGCTGTATAAATTAAAGTTGCCTTGTATTTATTATTTATTACCATATTTTTATTTTTGCAAGCACATTATATTATTTTATTTAAGTAGGTAAGTACAGTAAGACAATTTGTTTTTTAAATTTGACTTTTAATAAGTGTATGTAATCGACGACGCCATCTCTCATTAACTTAACGCACGCTTTCTGTACTGGCTGTACTCGTTGAATTTCCATAATAGCACAGAAGAAATAGTACGTTTTAATAAGGCTCATTCTTTATTGCGTTGGGACGAAAAAATCTTCAAAGAAAGGGTGAACAAAAAATCGCTCAAACTATGTACTGCATGCAAAAAAATACTTCTTATTTTCTTCATATTTTCGGGGATTTTTTTGTAACGTATCGCAGTTTTAATGGCCATACACGCGTAGTAAAGACACTCTCGAAATGATATTTTCTCACGGCCAGCCAGTTGATGTATTTAGTATGTAGTTCCTGCCTAAGTACCCTCTATTATATGTGATTTAATTATTTCCCTCAATTATACTATATACAAATACTTAGTAGTGATTATAATACCCCATCGATATCTCTCTAAAGGCGTTATAGAAGCGAATTAAGAAGTAACCTCATTAAATCTTGGAAGCCGTTAAGGTGAAGTTGTATTAAATAACCGTCTCCGAATAGCCACAAAAAACCTAGCATTATTCATAAATGCCCACTCCTCAAACAAGAATTTCATCAGAACCTTTTTACGAGGTTGTAATTTTCGGAACGCACCATCATTTCGAGATGTTCGCGCGGGAAAAACATTAAAATGGCGGGCGGCAGCGGCCGCGATGCAAATTGCTGCCCTGAAAAAGTAGTAAAAAGCTAAAGGAACTCATAGTATTCATCGGCGTCGCCGGTTATTGAGCGGGAGTGGTGTTTTTGCAGAGATTCCCGCGATCGAGGCTCGTCTGGTTTTTGCATTACCAGAGTCTGGGAAGCGCGCGGTAGCTTCGCTCAACAAAAACCTCGCCCGCCATAACGCTGCTAACCGACGCAAAAACGTCGCGACATATGGATAGAATTAATGCGGAGACTTTAATTTTCTTGAAGAAAGCGCGGGAGGAAATGGCGTAATGAGTGTTACCAGCAAAAACTATCAACTGTAATGACGTCGCTCATTTTTAAAGCCAGTTTTTAAATTCACTGCGCTGATTCTCGTTTTCTTGCTGATGAGTCGTAGAATCTTGGGTTTCTTCTTTCTTATTGGTCCTTCTTATGAGAGCGCAAACGTTTTCTAACAAGAACTCGTTCTATCTTGATCTCTAAAACGGAACGTTTTTCAATTTTATTACAAAAATGAAGGTAATTTATAATTCCATTGTTCGCCACGCAACCGCCGAATCCAACACCACATTGCCACGACGTCTTCCCTCGCGAACGCTTGTATCCAAAACCCTCAAAAGCCATGGAACGCTTCGATTCCGTAGACTCAAATTGCTCAAACTGTTCAGACTACGAGGTGGCATGCTCGAGTGGCGTTTGCCCACGAGGCGGCATCAACCTCCCGTTCGATCCGTCTTGGCTGGAGAAGATCATCCTGCTCATTGGCGACAACTTCGACCTAAGGATCCTGTACCAGAGTGACAGTGTGAAGAAAGCCATGGCTGTGACTTCGGGACTGGCTATCGCTGGTGGTCTAATAGGGAAGCATTTTGGCGGGAACGTGGGAGCGGCCGTTGGTAGCGCCGT
The DNA here is from genome assembly GCA_910592155.1 of Ypsolopha scabrella. Lineage (NCBI taxonomy): Eukaryota > Metazoa > Arthropoda > Insecta > Lepidoptera > Ypsolophidae > Ypsolopha > Ypsolopha scabrella. The sequence continues at coordinate 22,213,551 of OU342982.1, forward strand.
CGGGGGTGCTTGCGGGATTGGCATTGTTGGTGAGTGTATTTTAATTTTTTTCTGTTAGGGAAAATAGGGCTTGGGATTATAGGAAATATAATGTCAAAATAACACGTGGCTGTCTTTGGATAGTGAGATGGACTGGAGACTTCATATTCACACACTCACGGGTACTATAATCTAATATGAAACTATCAAATAAACATGCAGCAAGCACCCTTCTGATATACAATAGTTGCCTACATACCATATATCTGCTTGATGATACGTACAATCTAAAATTACAGTTTATAAGTTGCTTTAAATTGCTCAGGTTGCATTTATTTACGTTACGTAGGTAGATATTAATAATTCCAATGAGAATTTTCCAAAGATTATTTCCATCGGTAAATAATAAGTTCTCTGTACAATAGTTTACGCGTATTCGAGCAGGGTAAACCGTATATCGTCCAAAATTGGGATCGTTCACGTCATTAATGTAGACGTGATATGGCGGAGGGTACACTTCACATGAACACATTTTCCGTAGGTACTTATGCCGGAGTTTTAGCGAAAGATGGCCCAGCCGTTTTTTGGACGTTACGTAAAGCAGACGTCGAAGCCTTGCTTTCCATTTTAAACGAACCCTGAGAATAATTATAAGAACTTCAGGTTTAAGGTAGATGCAGAAAATCTATTCTCGAATATGTATCTACATAAATATGTACAGGGACGCCGACGGGGATGCCAGGTGATGCAGTTGAGTCCTTAGGAGTCCTAGGATCAAAATGATAACCTATAACATCGACGTACTACCAAGTGGGCATCGCGTCTGTGCTCAAAGGTGTCCGAACCAAAAGAGAGTCAAAACCATTGAAAATTAAAAAAGGGTGTCAATCACACGTCAATCAAAATTAAGCCGTGCAGCAATGACATACGATTCAAATTAAAACGTTTTGTTTCTTAATATTTTGACATTTCACTGAGGACACGTTTTTGGTAAATTTTATACTAGACCCGAGGTCCATGGTTTGGTATGTCAATGACCTATAATTAGTTTCTAAGTAAATTTACCAATGGAACCCTTGAGTTTGAGTTGTGTCATAGTGTATGTGATTCGAGCCAGATAGCTAGTGGGTAAAATTGTTTGTTCTGTAGCATGACACTATTTTACATGAAACCGATAGACGTGGCAGATTTAAAAGTTGAACCCTGGAAATAAAATGGGAAAACTTTGATGGCGGCCATTTTGAAATTCATGTTTCGTGTAGAATGAAACGTATTTTCAAGTAGATTAGTTCCGTCAATATAACCTGTAATTGTCTTATTGTTTTTTGCTTACCCTGTCATTTCTTTTGTTAATTTATTTTAAAAAATCGCCCTTTACATACACCTAAACTCACACCTGCCTCCCAGAGACTACAGATTTCTATCTGCCACGATCCTGACACCCCTCTTTTGCTTCTACATCCATCAATCTAGTCATACGAGCTGTTCTATTCCGGGTACTTGTTTCTATGAATGTTTATTTATTTAAAAAAGGTACACCAACAGCGCACATATGAAACACTAGCTTTTGCCCGCGGTTTCACCCGCGCTGAATTAGTTTTTGTGTACTCCTATAAAATCAGTCAATATTATTCGGACTGTTACCTACAGTAAACACAGCTGGTGAAATGTGTGTGTTATGCGCCTCTGTTTCCCATTTTGTGTGTCTCTTTTATAGTTTTTCCATGGGAACAAAGGGAAAAAGTAGTTTTTGTCCTATTCAAAGTCTAGAATTACATTTATCAAATTTCCAGCCTAATCGGTTTCTTAAGCATGGCGTGAAAGGGTGACACATCACTTTTCGATAGAAATTTGAAAGCTCATTTTCATCCAATGGAAACTGATTTATGGGATAAAAGTAGGCTATGTCCTATTCCACATCTAGAACTACATTCATGTAAAATTTCAGCCCAATTGGTTCAGTAGTTACATCCATCCATCTATACATCCTAACTTTCGCATTTATATTATTAGTGGGATTTACAAGGAACTTACATTTATACATATATGTATATTCTGATACAAGTGCCACTAACAGGTATACACAACATTTGCCAAACAATTATAAACAACAGGAGTAAATCATCATCACACTACAATAATAAAAACACGAAAGAGAAATTAGTTACAAACCAAATACATACTATAATTACTCAACTAAACACTAGAAATACTACACCTATAATACTAAATCGATTTAAAAAACTTGTGATTTTATTTATTACAGCACTAGCTTTTGCCCACGGCTCCGCCCGCGTGTTATTCGGTTTAACGACATGCTTTTTTCCGGGATGAAAAGTAGCCTATGTGTTAAGTTAGAGTATATCCATTCTAAATTTCGTTAAAATCCGTCTAGCCGTTTCAGAGTGAAAGAGTAACAAACATACACACACACACAAACTTTCTCATTTATAATATTAGTGTGCTTCATTGTAAACAAAACGGAAATGTAAGTTTCATTTTGAAATCTGGTTAGTTTTATTGAACTATCTACTCTTTATTGTAATTCTGTGCTGTATGATTTCTCAATTAAGAAGATTAATATGGATAAGAATTTCGTAGGATAAGTTTGTAATTTTTGTTAAAATAATTTAGGTATATTAAGGGCACATAATACCTCAATTCGCAGTCCTGCTCTAACGCTTCTGCTTTTTAACTGTCTATCCTACTCTAATCAGATGCTGCGCACGCAAAAACATCAGTTATTTTGAAATCGCGGCTACACTGATGGTTTTTTCATTTTTATGGAACAGTCTGCAGCTGCTTTATACTAATATCAGTTATATTATGCAAAGTTTCAGATCTAATTTCAAGTATTCATTGAATGCTATCGGTTTATTGTACGGTTTGGAGGTAACTTTGTAATTTTTTTCTATCGATTAAATTTAATGGAATCAAGTTTTCACAACAGCATGGACATAGCATTCGTCCTTAACTTTATTATATATCAATTTTAGAGTGATTGTTGCAGTATTTGTTGGTATAAAGCAGGATCATGCGAAGCAAAGTGAGTTTATTATACACCCTTAACTTATTTAAATGATACGTAACCCTCAGGGCGCGAGTCCGACTCGCACTTGACCGGTTATTGTTCGTATCGTTTTAATAAATCGAATGGAGACAAACCGACGGACCATGCAGCATCGGTATTCATAATGATAAATCTTTTTTTCATTTTTTTCAGCGTACACCATGCGCGATGTCTGGAATGAAATAAAAGGGAAACTGACTGAACTGTATGACATTGTGTACGACTATCTCGCTGGATTAGGTAATTATCTTCTTATTATCTGAGGTGACTTTCGTTTATATAACCAAATTCATACTGGAGACTCGGTAAGTGTCATCTCAGCCTGTTTCGTCCACTGCTGGACATAGGCCTTTCCAGGATTTCGCCACTGTTGGCGGTCCTCCTGGAAGAAATGCCCATACTCACACACGCTGGGCAGGCGGGTTGGTGAACGCGGTGCCGAAACCCTTGCACCAGTGACGCCGCTGCCCGTCACCAGTCTGTTTTATATAAGGCCCGGCGATTAGGGATGGATATACCGCCATCCATCGGTCCCAGGCAATGGTGGGCCGCCTGGTTTTGCCTGAGAGCTGTTCTCTTACTCTCCCCCGAATAACTTCGGGAGGATTTGCGAGTAAGATGGTGGTACCTCCACAGTCGAGCCCGGCATCAGCTCTACCACCAATTGGTATAGGAAGTTAAAATTTCATTTTGCGTATTACGTATTACACGGAAATTGTCTATCTCCAGTATAAACTTGGCTATATTAGGTGAAATTGAATCAACCGACCAAATTCATACTGGAAACTCGGTTAGTCATCAGAAACAAGATTTAAAGACCCACCAGGTAAAATTCGAAAAATTCTTTTTTTTGCCCTATTGTGCCTGCACTAGGAATTGTACTTAAACTTGTCCAACCAGTAAGGGAACAAAAACAATTATTTTTTGAAATTGGCAAAGAGGATTACTGAACCCAGTTCTTGATCACTAACCAAGTCTCCAGTATGAATTTGGTCGGTTGATTTAATTTCAGCCTATATAAACGGAACTCTCCTATATATTAAAATTGATATTTTGCTACGTTCATGGGGAACAGCCACACAGCACGTTCCTTTGGGTAACGTTGTCCGTCCGTCCGTAGCCTCATGAACGCAGCAAATGATTTGAGGGTGTGACAACATGTACCTAATGTTATTAACCGTGTTGAAACTTTAAGGTGGTAACGGAGGATCTCGGTGCAAAACGCACATCACAATATTGTTTTTCTTACCTTTTAATAAAATGTTTGCAATAAATGCGTTTTATAGCAATTCGCGCAAACTGCTTGTTAATAGTTAGGTGATCACATGAAAATTATTAAATTTTACGCGTTACAATTTAGCTGCATTACGTTACAACTGTAAACACGCTTTTAAGTTTGTTAATGTCAAGCAAACAAAATGTAATGCATTAAAGTTGGTATTTTTTGTGAAGACTTTATTATTAATAAACTATTCCCGCAAGTTGCTTTAAAACACATTTATTGCATACTTTTTGAATATAATCAAAAGTAAGGAAAACAATATTATGATGTGCATTTTGTACCGAGTTAAAGTTACCCCCTTAAAAGGAAAATTATTTCTAACCATAGACATATAATTATTACTAAGTAGTTTCTAACTCACTTTTGTTGTGAATATTTTCGATTATTTTCATTATTTTTACTTATTATTATACTTATAGGAAAATTAATGTTATTCGCATTTTTTGTGTTAAGGGCTTGCCTTTGGTCTTTCAACGGTTTTTGGTTTAATATGCTAAGTCAACTACCTAACTGATCAGTGTAAAACTTGGACACGTGTTTTTTCAGACCTTTATTTCTCCGGTGTTAGGTCGGTTACATAATTCATTATTACAAATTCATTGAAAATGATGCCTTTTATGTAATTAATTCGTTTTTGTCTAAACAGCTTGAGTTTTATGTCTGAAATTACTGATATAACAAGAAAACATGATTTATTTTCCGATGCCAGGTGAAAAAACTCCTACATCAAATATTTTTTCGTAAAATCCAGAAAAACCTCGAAAATTCACTGATTATGCGTGCCGGCGCGCGCGAATCGAGTGTTCTAATGTAGACTTTCTGACAATATATGTAAGGTTCCAAATCACTCAGTAAGATTGTCTTGCACCATGGGACAAGTTTGTATCTATAAGGACACCCATACCGCTCAAACCTCAACACAATCGCAAACACAACATTGTAAGGTGTCTAAAAGAATATTTTTGTAATATTTTAGGCTGAGTCCATTGACTACATAATTGAAATCTATGTTATTAAACAAATTAGAACAAAAAATCGGGAACCTTAAATCATATCAGAATCAGATTTCTCATCTAAAGATAAAATAAAATAAATGCATTTTAAGTAATTTCGCATTCGCATCGAAAGTGATATCTAGTATACATTATATTCTCTTTGGTGATACCATAATAAATAGGTATAGTCTTGTAAAAACAGACATTTTGTTTCTCCTGTCCTGTCGTACGTTTTCAATTGTGTGCCCGCGACGCCCACGTAACGCGAAATTTATCAAAAAGTATGTACTAAAAGCGGATTGTAAAAATACATAAGATCCTACAAAGTGAAAAAAAAGAGATGATACAGCTAGTATCTCTAATAGACCACTCCCCAAAGAAAAATTTTACTGTATGCGCTCTTGTTATTCACTTGATTGAACCACTTTGTACTGGGAATTGAAAAAATAATTTGACCAAAACAGGTTTTTAGGGTTCCGTAGTACCTTAAAGGTAAAAGGAACCTTTATGGCGAGACTCCGTTGTCCGTCCGTCAGTATGTCACAGCCTCATAACTTTTGAAATTTGCTACAAAATTGCATTCACTTGCCTACACAATACGGAGTAAAAAAAAGTTTCTTTTTTTTTTTAAATTGTTCAATATATTTCAAGTACAAAAGTGAGAAAAATATGGGTATCAAATTGTAGATATTAAAGAGCTGATTATAAAAATAGGTACTTTTACAATATTTACTGTCACCAATTTCGAGAAATCTTTGAAAAACCACAAAAACTGCATGTCCCCCCCCCTTATTTTAGAAACTGGTGGACAAAAAAAATGAAAAAAATCAAGATTATAGGCCATAACTGGCCAATTATAGGAAAACTAAAGTGATTAGAAAAAAGTTGAACACATATGAGAAATATTAAAATAAATGTAGAATAAATAAAAAAAACATTGTATACAATACAAAAAGGTGGTAGAGCTGATGCCGAGCTCGACTGTGGAGGTACCACCATCTTACTCGCAAATCCTCCCGAAGTTATTCGGGGGAGAGTAAGAGAACAGCTCTCAGGCAAAACCAGGCGGCCCACCATTGCCTGGGCCCGATGGATGGCGGTTTATCCATCCCCAATTGCCGGGCCTTATATAAAATAGACTGGTGACGGGCAGCGGCGTCACTGGTGCAAGGGTTTCGGCACCGCGCTCACCAACCCGTCTGCCCAGCGTGTGTGAGTATGGGCATTTCTTCCAGGAGGACCGCCAACAGTGGCGAAATCCTGGAAAGGACCGCCAGCAGTGGACGAAACAGGCTGATGGATGATACAATACAATAAGGGTATCAAATAGTAGATATTAAAGAGCTGATTATAAAAATATATTTTTTTACTATATTTACTGGCACCGATTTCGAGAAATCTTTGAAAAACCAAAAAAAATGCATGTCCTCTCCCCCTCATATCCGAAACTAGTGGACCGAAAAAAATGAAAAAAAATCACGATTATAGGCCATAACTGGCCAATTACAGAAAAATTATAGCGATTAAAAAAAAGTTAAACATAAATAAGAAATTTAAAAATACTTAATGTAAAATAAATTTAAAGAATATTTTATAAAAATACAATATGAGCATCAAATTGTAGATATTAAAGAGTTTATTATAAAAATACATAATTTTGCAATCTGGCACCGATTTCGAGAAATCTTTGCAAAAACAAAAAAATTCATATCCCCCCTTATTTCCGAAACTGGTTAACCGAAAAAAACTATGGTGATTTGTGTAAATGTGTGTATTATGTAAAGATTACAGGAAAAATATAGCGGTTGAGAAATTCACGACAGTAAAATGAAAAAAATAAATTTTTCATCCTCGAGTTTTATTTCGAGTACGGCATAAAAATACTTGCGTCTCTCTTTTGTGGTACAATCAATTCTTATTTAAGTTAACATAAACAGTTATGGGCAAAATTTTAAATACTTTTTTCCTGACTGTTCCCAAAACTGTCGAATTACGGAACCCTAGGTATGCGAGTCTGACTCGCACTTGACCGGTTTTTCTTCCGGAATATGATCTGCTAGCCTAGCAAACCATACCGAGCTCGATAGCGCTTGACACAGTGCTTTGTCTCACTCTGTTGATCTACCTAAAGAGGGACAGACAGTCTATATCGAGCGGTCAAAGCTCGATATTATGGTCTACTATGCTAGATACCCAGGGAAACACTTTTGAAACCCCTTCGAGGATACCGTGTCGTGATGATATGTTATTACCTGGCGGGACTTTTAGTCGTGAAAAGCTAGAAAAACTATATAAGTACCTACTCGCGAAAAAACTCTGCTGTTACAAAAGGTGACTTTAATTTATGCAGCCAAAGTTATACTGGAGGCTTGGTAGGTGATCAGTAACACGGATCGATAACACTTTTTGCTATTTTCGCAAAATAAAATGTTGACGTTCCATAGTAATTGACTCGGGGCTGGGCTTGCGTTTGTAAGGAACACGAAAAGAATAATTTACGAATTTCACAAAAAGTGTCATCGACCCTTGTTACTGAGCACTTACCAAGCCTCCAGTATAAGTTTGGCTGTATAAATTAAAGTCACCTTATATATACCTACATAGTATAAGGTAAAGGAGGTATTAACAAATAATATATATCGCCATGAATCCCCGAGAGGGGGTGTCAGAGGTGTACCGGGTGTGAACTGTGAAAGGCAAGTCACAGTCCACACCCGGTACACCCGCGATTCACCGACGATTATTACGTCCCAACGTGAAGGGTGAGGTGAGCCCAATCGTCTTTCTTCGGGCACAAATACACGCGTTTTAGGGCGTGCAGGTTTCATCACGATGTTTTCCTTCACCGTTCAGCAAGCGGTGATAGCTCCGAGGTAGAACGCTGGTATCTCAATCTTTGAGATCCATGTTCGATCCCCGGCCGGGCATGCACCAATGAGTGTTTCGGAATTTATGTGCAGAATATTTAATACTTAAGGTAAATACGTACTTGACCAAAACATTCAAAACATACTTTTTTCGGCTCCACTAAAGTGGTTCGGTATTTAAGAGATGATAAAGTATCTTTCCAACTTTCTAAAGAAAAAAAAATGTTTTTGCGCGATCTTTTTTTTCACCTCTCCATAGAAATTTATTCAGCTGATTGAACCACTTTGTATTGGGAAGTGAATAAATTATTTGACATAACGATACATAATCTACTCTAGAATTATTTTCACTTATTATTGTAGGATCTTATAGACAAGTAGTATGTCTAGTTTTCAGATTTTCATACTTCGAGCTTTCAACACTAAAGTCCAGCCATTTAATCGCACAATGTTGGTCCAGGTATAGAGGACTACACCAAGGCGGCCACATTTCTGATGCACAACAGCGGCAGCACCACACAGCTCGGCATGATCATAGTGCAGGTGCTCTCTGACACCCTGGGGAAGAAGGTGCTCTCTACCTTCACAGCTTGATCTGTACTTACTGCCACCCTGGGGAAGAAGGTGCTCTCTAGCGTGACAATTTGATATGTATTTACTGACACCCTGGGGAAGAAAGTGCTCTCTAGCTTGACAGTGTATTTGATATGTACTTAAGATGGTCTGTAGTTACTGAAAGCTTTTAATTTAGTTATAAAACTATACGTGATTCGCAATCTCATCAATACTTTGACATTTGTCTCATCTATCACATTTTCTATAATCTGTCAAAATAAACTGTTAAGGCATTTTGAATACGTCATTATTGCTGGTTATTACAAATAACACAAAAAGATAGAATTGTTATGATTGCGTCCCACATATAGTTATTTATTCGAGCCGTGAAGAGTGAGCCCCAAAGACCCGCTGTTCTTAAAAGACTGTTGTGTTTTATCAACCCTAGGATTACAATTCACAAATATGCAGAATAGAGGCTTAGTTTTGTACCTACTTAATTATATTAGTTTCAGGGTTAAATTGACTATTTTTTTATGATTTGAGAGATTATGACTGAAAATGAATGTATAAGTATTGACAAATTAATTTCGTGACTAAGGTAAGATATAATTAGGTAGATAATGTATTATTCTAGATAGTTTAAGCAAGCATGAGTTAGATAAAAAAATAAAGATGCTAAAATTATTCTTTTTTTAAGAGTAAGTAGGTAGGTTAAATAAAATTAAAATTATTTATTTCTTTGTTCTATTTGATTTCTTTTTACGATTTATTTTAGATTATATTTGAGGACATTTGAGGAGGATGAAATTTCTTATTGACAAATTTTTGTTTAATTAATTGCGCTGGTAGTCAGATTGAAATTATTACTGGAATAAAATAAATTATTAAGATGTTATATGTTTTAATTTAATTGGTTTTAAAGTGCCCCCCCCCCCCCCCCCCCCTTGAACAAGCAAGCGCACTTCAAGTGTTAGGAAGTGTTAATTTATGTATAGTGATACGTAGGTATCCCTGGTTTCAATTTATGACATGGGCCTGAAATACAGAATTTATTATATTATCTATTAATAATATATTCACAATAATGGGTCAAAGCAGAACAAAAGCTACTACTACTTGTTTGTTACTAGATATTAGGGATCATTCAACAATTACGTGATCACCGGAAGGGGGGGGGGGTCGGATGCTTGTATATACATCAGATTATTGTGGGGGGGGGGGGGGGGAAGAATCCATGATTACGTCATCTGCGCTTCGTTTCCGAAAATAAATTATATTTAAATATTTACGTCCAATTTTGAAGTTTATTACTGGTAACACTTACTATTAGATAGATGAAACGGGATTTCCCCTGCTATAGACAAACTGTGGAACAGTGTGACCAGATTCAGTATTTTTATACTTTTTCGGAATATTTTACCGACTTTTCCAAGCATCAGTATTGTTATAGGTATAATACGGATATATAGGAAGTAAGTATTTTGGGTATATTTTAGGTAAAAAGTTATCAAAACTGTAGCGGTCGTGCCCTTGAATATTGATGTTCAGATCCTGCTTTGAAAATCAGTATTTTTACTGGTATATTTGTGCAGTTGGCAGCCAAAATCGAATTTCCAAACCAAGAATTTGAGACAACACCCTACGACTTTTACTGCCCATCTGTTCAAGACAAGCTTAAGTTGAGGATTTGCAGTACCTGTGGGCTGTACTTCGCTACGCAGAAAGCTACAACAGAGCACAAGCGGAACGCTCACAATCTTGCATGTCTTATGAACATCGAAGCTGCAGACACTCCCGAGCTTCCCGTGCGGCGAACCTACTCGCATTATAGCCCGTCGTGGAGGTGAAGTACTAACCGAGCTGCAGGATGAGATCGGTGTCCCTCTGGATGTTGAGTGGGTTCCGGCGCCTCCCGACGACTCCGGATCAGAAGAGGATCCCGAGGATGACCTACCTCTTATTCACCTCATCAAAGATGTAGCTGAATGGTCTGCGTCTCCATTTAGCCAGGAATAGTCTGTATTCTTATTCTTAATAATTTTATTTAAAAATGACTGACGTAAATAAATATTAAAATGTGTAGGTACATGTTCCTGTCAAACGTCAATTTACGTTCCTGTTTAATTTGTTCCTGTTAAACGTAACTTTAAGTTACGTTAGTCACTAATAGTGAGAAAGAGTTGATTTTATTTCGTCGTTTCAATAAATACTAACGAAAGTATCTATTTTATTGATATAACTATAGTTCTTACCTTATGCATTTTGACAAAATGACACACCCTCTTCCCAAATTTAGGTCATTTAAGACCTATAGAAACATGACATACGTGTCAGTGCTAATAAACAGCAAAAATTTTAAGCACGGACGAAGATTACGTAATCAAGGCGAGGGGGGGGGGGGGGGTAAAAACTAAAGATTACGTTGTGATCACATAAGGGGGGGGGGGGGGTTAAAAAAACGGCCAAAAATGATCACGTAATTGTTGAACGATCCCTTATGTACAATTTTATGTAAATTCAATAAGAAGGGGGAAAATCGCTCGTTCACATGCATCGCAGCGAGCGGTCTGCAGGCACTTGCTTCGCACTTCACACATTGTCGCCGCACCCGTGAACAATTAGGGTGGCTGTTGGTTTCGGCTAATTAGCCGAAATTAATGCGATACGAAGCCTTACGAGTTACGAAAAACGAACGAGTGAAGTACTTACGTAGTGCGTTGATGCGGCCAAAACGGAATAGACCAGTCAAAACAGGGCTGCCAGATTGGTTCTTTTTACCAGCCCCAGCCAGCCGCCTGAATCCGTATCGTAAGAAATATATAGATTCTCAAACAATTATTATTATTACATTTTTATCACTGCGGTATAGAAAATCAGAAAAGTAAATCTGGACGTGAGGAGCTTTATTATTATTATTATTATTTCACCTTTTATGGAAATATAACACCCTAAGAATGAAATTACATTTCATGAAATATAAGCATGATATACAGGTGACTTTTAACCTAACCCCGATTGTTTAATATTTTGTAGAAGAATAAATACTGTATTTATGAAAACCATCCAAAATTATATTCATCTATTTAAAAAAATCCTTTGATAGATTTTCGTTAAATCCAAAGAAATCATGATCACTTGAAGAGATAAGGTAATTAGATCGCGCGAAGTTACTTTAATTTTATTGATCCTACTATTTGGACTATTTAAAATTTGTTATGAATGGGAATGGCTAGGATAACCATAAATTCTAACTGATCAATAAAACAAAAAGATATATATTTATACCTATGTATATTTTTTGTATAAAAGTTTGAAGAAAATCATGTATTTTTATTTTATTCGATTTAAACCAAAAATAAAAATCAGTTAGGTACGATAATGAAACAAATCAAAATCAAATCAGCTCTTTACAACACTTAACAATGCTGCCCTATCGAGATTTACCAGATGTGCGCGAATTTCAACTCATTTATGATGTACAAGGCAATCCGGGTTCCTTCTAAAACGAAAGTTTTTAGTTTGAAAGTCTGTTCTGTGTCTTGTAGTTCTTTAAATATCTGTTGGCTAAATTAGAAATAGACCATCCTGATATTACATTTGTTAGTACATACTTCATTTATTCATTCGAATGCGGATTCACGAATTTAATAAACGGAGCTAAATCTGTAATAAACATGTTACCCACTAAAATTCTAAAAGGTGTATTGCACGCACCAGGCGCGCACTGTGCGGTTAATAAGCTAAGCACTCACGCACGCGTTACCCGTCGGACGTATGACGTATCTCAGATCCGATCCGTGACTTCGCATAGGTATAGTGCAGCAAACTTATCTGACCCGGTGACGAGGACTGTCGTTTCTTGAATATAGAGGTCATTTTAGTTTGGCTTATAGGGTCAGACAAGCTCGTGGCGCTGTACATGCACGGTTTTACCCGGCGGCCGGATGCTTCTCAGAATAAAGAAAAAAGAAACGTGAAAATCGATCTTATTGAATTTACATCGACTTTCACAAATTAGTACGAGACTTCCTCTTTTTAGACCATTGGATACCACAAAAAAATTTACTTAGACCATTTTGTCTTAATGTCTATCTCCGGTGTTTTTAAAGATATCGAAATTCCAGTTAGACCCTTTTTATAGAAAAAAACTAATCAAAGTGTTAAAAAAATCTTATTTTGGGCCTAAGTCGAGTTAAACCGTTGTCCACCGGACCCACAGAGTTAGTTATATTGAAAAACACAAAAATATTTATACTTTTCGATATATTTCGGCCCATGGTATGGGGCCGTTATCATTTATTACTTACATTACTCTTGATAGTTGATTTTTTAAACAAAAAAGTTAATTTCGTTTTAATTCTATGAGTAGGTATATTTTACTGATTTACATAGTTCGAGAATCAAATTATAAAATATGGGTATAAAACCCAGGCCATCTGGCAACATTGGTCATGTCATAACAACGGTCAACAACCAGCGCGTTCCTAGTCAAAACATAATCGATTACATCGCGTCTGTCGTCATTCCGAGTCAACGTTAGTCCGATAACGATAGCCCTATTAATGGTTGCTATGACGTCATGAATTACATCATAAAGCCGCCATATTGTGCTATCAGCGCCCATGCTTCTGAGCGTTAGCACTGTGAGTGATCTATCAAAAGTGACAGCCAACCGGCGGCAATTTCAAAAATAGGTTATTCTTAGTCTAAGAATTTAATATTAAACCATGAATCAGAGATTGTAGATCACTTCGTGGACCTAAGTTTATAGTACTAAATAATTATGAGCCCAGAAAAAGGTTTTTTGACGAAATAATAAACCAACACTTAATGATTGCTCTCAATGAGGCCCAAATAACTTTTGCACAACAACGTAGCGTAGGTAAAGTTATATACTTGGTATTCACGTAACGTTATCAAATTGTGGCTAAAGGTTAATTTTTCTGTCACTGACAAGTGTCATCATCCACGTTGCGTCCAAATGAGTTCCGAGTGGATCATAAGTTTAAGCCCTGATGGACGCAATTTCCCATTCGGAATGACTTGATGGGCGTGAGTAGTTTGATGGTAGTTTTTAGCAAATGTTATCGCCATTCGGAACGCTGTGAAGGTCACAGTTACAGAAACAGATATTTTTTTAATTTTTTGCTTTTATTTTTATCCTACCTTGTTGAATTTGCCAAAATCTTTCTACGCGTAATTCAATATCAAACGTATCACTCACGATCAAAATATTTCCCAAACAAAATGTCCATGGAAATACAACCCTACTGTCCTGAAGCTGTAGGATTTGATTCAAGTTACATTGAGTTAATTATCTTAAAACTAGGTAAGTTTGCCTTTGAACCTTAGACTTCCATTTAATAGCACACAACGGTACCTCTAGTTTTTCGCGTACCACGCTCTGCTCGCTCACACCACACCCGTTTTTTGGTACCTAGTGTGTCCCTGCACGCGCCTGCTTACAAAATAACAAAAATCGAATATTCTTTGAAATTTGCTGCCATACATACATACATAAACAGCCGATGGAGGGGAAATGCACAATACTCATGATCATGGAGAGTCAGTGCAGGACCCATCGCCCCCGCTATGAATTTAAAATTAAAAGTGACTAAATAGCCGTTAGTGGCTTCCTTAGGGATAGGTTGCGATGATGAGCGAAGCTAGGAGGAACAGTTAGGTTGACATGGAAGTACATATTAGGGAGCCGAGTAAAGCAGAAAGTCCTTTCACAAAAAAAATTCAATCATTTATTGGTAAGAAAACTTTACTTTTTAATTTGATGATTTCCAGTAAAATAGATTAATCTGCAAGTCAGTAATTATAATTTCATAAACTGTCATGTATCTTTATAATATCCAAATCAAAAAAAACATCATTCAGACATGGTACACTCTATTTGGAAAATGCTCTGTAACACTACACTCAATACACCTTTGAGGATGAAGTAGGCAGAGATTTCCATTTACTACGATTCTAACTAACACACTCCTTGATAATGATGTTGAGGTGGGACGCCAGCTGGTGTCAGACAGATGGTTGGCTCTCTAATTGGAGCTATTTCATCCAATTCCCTTTTTTGCTTGGAGCTTTGATAATAATAATAATATTTATTTATTTTGGGTAATGAACTTAAAAATAATACATTCAAATTATGATCTTACCCCTTTCTTTACTTGGTCATCACCAAGTATCTCCCATCTCAGGCTATTATATCTAAGCATTCACCTCAGTAGTGCTTGCTAGTTTTTTCCCCACTGCAGTGCTGGTGAGAGGGATCCTCCTGTACTTTCATTGTTCATAGATGTCTGTTCAGCCTACAATGGCCAGTCAGAATACCTACCAACATGTAGTAGGAATTTTTGAATGCCATTGTTATCTATTGTTAAGTTTGACCGCTAAATGAGCAGTGCATAACGAAATATAAATATTTTATGTTAATAGCAACTTTACCACCTAAACAAAAAGGCTCAAATTTGAACACCAAGACGCCAACGCATTTCAGATTCTGTTCCTTTCCATTTTTGAAATTGCAAGCGGTAGCCATTTTGTCTGTCAGTTACAGGTGATTAAGTAATGGCTTTCGGATCTTAATATTGTATACTTTTCTGTGTTTTATTCTGGATATTTCATAAATTTGAGCCTGGCCTACGGTTATAGGATTTTGATTGCTTACTATTTGGATTTTTGTGAAAAGTGTGGTCGATAAGACCCCCAGCTGTGTATATGGACTTTGATTTAGCGGGAATAAGAGGTACGAAAATGTAATTATATGTAATTTTAAATGTAACTTCAATAATTGTCGTAGATTGCAGCTGTACAATTTTTAATCGGTATTTGTAGGTACTTACTGGTTTTTATTGGAATTATATAAGTATAAGTCAACATAGTTATTTAGTAAACAACAAATGTGTGTTTGATTAAGTTTCAAAAAGACAAATGAACTTTTTTTAACTTAAATACTGTTTTTCTTAATAACATGCATACTCGTACAAAATTATGTAAAAATCTTAAATCGTTTCACTCTGTATCACACCTGTACCTTGCTGCGGCTTTCAATTTCAAAAAGTACTATCTGGTATGAGTTTCAGTTCAAATTTGAGCCTTTTTGTCCAGGCGTAAAGTTGCTATTAACATAAAATATTTTGTTGTTTATGCATTTCGTTGTGCACTGATAATTAGTGGTGGAACTTCACAATGCAACAATGCCATTCATTGGAAGATAAGTTCTTAATCAGATTCCGACATTAAAAAAAATGTCGAGCCCTCGATGTACATCCATTCATCTGCTGATTCTTCTAAAGACAGATGGCTTATTATCTTATTAGTGACGTTTGAGGGAATAGGTAACCTAGGCTCTGGTCCAATGAACCTGTCCTCTGCCCCTTCTCTAGCTAATTTGTCTGCTTTTTCATCACCTTCAATGCCTTGATGTTCTGAGACCCAGGCCACTAACACACTCCTTTTGGGTCAGGGTACAATTGTCCTCTTGAAATTCGTACTGCGTAAATTTGTCCTTAAAAGTATTTATTGAAAATTCATCCTCTTTTTGGATGTCGATTCGTCCCCTTCGTCTTGACAATGGATTTTATACCTAGGTTTCTATTTATTTTATATAAGAGTATATACTAATACCATATAATTTCATAAAATTTTATTAAAGTTTCCTCAATTTTGCTGATCTTGCATATACTTTTATGTTATTTACAAATTTTTTTTAAATTCATAGTCTATCAAATCAAAATACTTGTAATATGTTTTATCAAAAAATATAAATGTAATTGTTGTGTTGTGACATGTAAAATCAAATATAAAATATGTACTTTATTTAATGATGTATACATTCAATTTAAAATAAAAATGTAGTTGCTGCGCCCTGACAGGGTAACATGTTCTATATGTATACACTATTGATCACCTGTGTAATTTACATCCGTCCATCAGCCTGTTTCGTCCACTGCTGGACATAGGCCTTTCCAGGAGTTCACCACTCTTGGCGGTCCTCCTGGAAGAAATGCCCATACTCACACACGCTGGGCAGGCGGGTTGGTGAGCGCGGTGACGAAACCCTGGCACTAGTGACGCCGCTGCCCGTCACCAGTCTGATTTATATAAGGCCCGGCAATTGGGGATGGATAAACTGCCATCTGTCGGGCCCAGGGCCCCAGGCAATGGTGGGCCGCCTGGTTTTGCCTGAGAGCTGTTCCCTTACTCTCCCCCGAATAACTTCGGGAGGATTTGCGAGTAAGATGGTGGTACCTCCACAGTCGAGCCCGGCATCAGCTCTATCACCTACTTTATGTATCTATTTTACAAAATAGATATTTTGATTTTCATCCAAATCCGTCCAGCCGTTTCAGCGTGAAAGAGTAACAAACACACACACACACACACACACACACACACACACACACACATTCGCATTTATAATATTATAGTGTGATGTGTGAGTATTTTTATGTATACTTTAGTTGAAGTTACAGTTACTTAAATAAATCTTTGATTTTTAATAAACAGAATGTTGATTGCTTTACTTCTATTTTGTTCTGATTTCACTTTTTACTCTCATTGTACTATCGAAAAGAAATACCATTTTTAAGTAGGTACCTAACGGTTATGTACATATGTTATGAGTTGAGGGATGAATTTTCTCTGCTTGTGTCAAAAGGGACGACCTTTACCAAAAATAGAAAAGAGGACGAATATTCCCCAAATCCTCCTTTCTGAGCACCATTCTGATAGTTTCAATTTTTTTTTACTGCCTGTCTCCAATGTGACCCAGCTTGGTTGTATGTCCTTCTATGGCGACCAGGTTGAGCTTTATCTTCCATATTATATTTATGTATTGTTTGTTTGTCCTTCTAGGTGACGCTTTTGACATCCGTATAGTATGGGATCGGGACACGGCCATGTTGACGGGGGCCCTAGCCTTGGCTGGCGGATTCCTGGGAGGTTATGCTGGAGGCCGGATGGGGGCAGCACTCGGTGCCGGGATCGGTGGAGCCACTGGGCTGGGGATTTCAAGTAAGAAGTCTTTCGTTATTTACTACATATGTCTTATACTACCTTATACTTAATATGTACAGCGGGCCTATTACGTATCTTTGAATCGGTTGCCAACTATGGTTGTTGTTCACCAAAAGCAGATAAAAAATCTACTTCCAAAATGACCTTCAATGGGTATTGAACTATTTACGAATTGTGACGTCATTTCAAGTGTGAACGTATCCTTATATAAGTGGATATGTATGTTCTCGACGGCTAAGGCGTCATCTCGGCCACATAAAACTCGGCCTAGTGGCCGAGTTGAAACCTATCAATTTTATTGGGGGTCAACTCGGCCTCACATACAAAGTACAGTCAATTTAAGAAAGGATTGGATCCAAATACCTACTATAAAACTTCGAATAAAACTGTTAAAAAAAATTAAAAGCAATTTCGTAGCCAAAAAATATATTAAATATATTCAAATAAGATCTTTTAAAAAAACTTGCAGCATCAAGTGATGGCACTTTTGAGGTTTAAATGCATACCAAGTTTCGTTATTACTTACACGTACAAAAAGTTCATTTTTTCATTTGTTTGGTTATAGAGATAACAAGTGCCATATGCTTGAAACTTTGTTATAGCTATTGGTGATTAGATTAATTATGGCCACGTATAGTATTAGTTCATATTTTCATGATGTTGATTTTTATAAAATATATGCCTATTTAAATATTGATATTTTCCTATATTTTGAAGCCACGTCGTTATTTGTCTTAAGAATTTTAATCATATTACATTTTCTAAGGACTTCTTGTGTTGATTGTACAGTGGAGCCCACATCAAGCTATACACATTGAGTATAAGCTGACCTCTCACTGTAAGGGAAGCCTACACAATGAGAGGTCAGCATAAACTCAAAGTGTTTAGCTTGATGGGCTCCACTGTACATAACTACCTCAAATTTTGACTGTCGGCCAAGTTGACCCCTAATATAATTGATTTAATCGAAATATGTCAACTCGGCCACGCGGCCGAGCTTTATGTGGCCGAGATGACGCCTTAGGCTTCTCGACGATAGGCACTCGTTTTGGCAACTGATTTTACGATACAGAATGAGGGGGCTGGGCGGCTATTCCGGCGTTATTGCGCATTCGCAATATCGGTAATCGGACAAGGTAGAATTGAAGCAAAAATTGAGATTTATGAAACTATAGTAATCATTATAAGGCAAATGTTTCATTATAGCTCTTAAGAGCCCATAATACCTCAATTCGCAGTCCTGCTCTAACGCGTCTGCTTTTTAACTGTCTATCCTACTCTAATCAGATGCCGCGCACGCAAAAACATCAGTTATTTTGAAATCGCGGCTACACTGATGGTTTTTTCATTTTTATGGAACAGTCTGCAGCTGCTTTATACTAATATCAGTTATATTATGCAAAGTTTCAGATCTAATTTCAAGTATTCATTGAATGCTATCGGTTTATTGTACGGTTTGGAGGTAACTTTGTAATTTTTTTCTATCGAATAAATTTAATGGAATCAAGTTTTCACAACAGCATGGACATAGCATTAGTCCTCAACTTTATCATATATTAATTTCAGAGTGATTGTTGCAGTATTTGTTGGTATAAAACAGGATCATGCGAAGCGAAGTGAGGTATTATACACCCTTAAGTGCATTTTTGTTGAGCAGAGTTAGGTGCATGAAAAATGTTAAAACCACAAATAGTGGTTACTGCAATACCATTAGGTCTAGCCGGAAACTATATGATATTTATTTATTTATGTATTATTAACTGCACAGCATAACAGATTAAATCCAAATCACCATACAGACACAAAGAAAATTACAAAGATACAGAAGTGAGACAGAAAAGTAACGACAAACAGAAAAATGAAATAAAAATCTTAAAACAATCTAATATTGTAAATCTAAGGACATGGTCATTGAGGCTTCACTCTCACAGAACCTCAAGCACTCACGCATCACATCCGTCAATCTATCATAGAAAAGATCACACTTAGGTGCCGAAACCAAAAGTGCGTTGAGCTTCGTGAGCGCGCGCACCAGTGGAGACTTGCTATGTGCCACGGAGACCGAAGGGGGCACCGCCAAGAGCCGGTGCGAGCGTGCACGGAGATAGTTGTCTGGCAATATTATTCTGATATTAATTACGTGTGTTATTCTCAGAACTTTCGCCTCAGTGTTCATTTTGGGGATTGACCACAAAACAGTTTTGGCGCATTTGAAAAAAGTTGGGTACACAAAAAAGCTCGATATTTGGGTGCCTCATGAGCTCACTGAAAGAAACTTAATAAACCGTGTACTAATTTGTGATTCTTTATTACGACGTAATGAAACCGAACCATTTTTGATAAACCTGATAACTGGTGATGAAAAGTGGATCACGTACGACAAGAACGTGCGAAAAAGGTCGTGGTCAAAGGCTGGTCAGGCTTCACAGACTCTGGCGAAACCCGGGTTATCTCGCAACAAGGTAATGCTGTGTGTATGGTGGGATTGGAAGGGCATTATTCATTATGAGCTGTTACCGCCAGGCAGGACCATCGATTCTGAACTCTATTGCGAACAACTGATGAGATTAAAGCAAGAAGTTGAGAGAAAGCGGCCGGAATTAGTCAACAGAAGGGGTGTGGTTTTTCATCATGATAAAGCTAGACCTCACACATCTTTAGCCACTCAGCAAAAATTAAGAGAGTTTGGCTGGGACGTATTAATGCATCCGCCGTATAGTCCTGACCTTGCACCTTCAGATTTCCACTTGCTTCGGTCTCTTCAGAATTCTTTAGGCAGTGTCAGGTTAACATCACGAGAGGACTGCCAAAACCACTTGTCGCGGTTTTTTGACCAGAAGCCCCAGAATTTCTATAGCAATGGGATCATGTCCCTACTTACAAGATGGCAGAAAGTTATCGAACAAAATGGCACCTAGATACTTTAGTTAAATGTAAATAAACTTTATTAAAAAATGTTTTGAATTTGCATATAAAATGCGAAGAAACTTTTTCCCCAACCTACATGATCGTGATAAGAGAAATAGAGATAACCGTCCATACAACAATGCCTTATACTAGGTGAAAGTAAATCAACCGACCAAATTCATACTGGAGACTCAGTTAGTCATCAGGAACAAGGTTTAATGACCTTCCAGCAGAAATTCGAAAAAAATTTTTTTTTGCCCCGTAGTGCCTGCACCAGGAATTCTACTTAAACTAGGTCCAACCAGTAATTTTTCGAAATTGGCCAAAAGGATTACTGAACCTAGTTCTTGATCACTAACTGAGTCTCCAGTATAAATTTGTTCGGTTGATTTAATTTCACCCTATATTAGGTAAAGCATCTTTACATTAATGACAATTTTATTTTTGAGGGGGCGTGCCCCCTTTCCCCTACCTAGTTATGCCTAACACTACAAGTAAGTAAGTTATAATCATGGTATCTCTTTCTGTTTCCAGCGGTGGTCTCCCTCCGAGAGATCTGGGCATTGGTTAAGGAAAAACTCAAAGGGCTGATATTCATAGTACTCAACTATTTGCGGAGACTGGATCCAATCGACTATATCAACGCTGCAGAAATACTATGGGCTTGCTACGGTTCCAGGAAGGAACTTGTTATGACGATTTTGGAATTTATTGCTGTTAAGTTAGGGAGGGAAGTCCTTTCCAGCATTGCTGCAGCGTGAAGGGCCTTTTTAGACTTTTTATTTTAATTAGTTTTAATGCTATCCATCCTTAGTTAATGATCTGATATGTAATAGATTTTGTGTTCTTACTGTTAAGTGTTTGTAATCCTAACAGACCTGATTTCATCATACACTGTTAGTTATATCATAAATCAGACATTACCTACTGAGGGATTAAAATTAACAAGAACACTAACATCTCTGTTAATTTTGTATGTCCCATGTCGAAAATGTATTAGTAAATCAAACATTAAGCGGATGACTCAAAATCATTCACTCACATTCTAAGCCAACCAAAACAAAAGGTCCTTATTTGTTTTGTCATTATTGCGCACACGGACACTTTTTTCACTAGTCGTATTATAAGTTTCGTGTTTGCTAAGGCGACTGATTTGAAATGCCGTTTGTTCTGTTGAATTCAATAGAGATCGGTTTACATTTCGTTTTGCTGGTTCAAATGTCAAAAGTTTTGAGTCTTCGAGATAGGTCAGTTGCCGGTAGCCATGACAACAATGTAAACAATGGCAAACATGGCCGATCCCGACATCTGTGGGTCTGTGTGACAGTAAGCTAATCGTCTGTTACTAATCTAACGAACCCCTAGAGCAGTCATTAAGTTTAACAACTCATTAAGGAAATTATAGCATGGTGGGACACTCGCTAACTTTAACAGTCTGTTAAATGATATAACAGGGGTGTCAACTAACTAACAGAGTATGGTGAAATTGGTTCTAAAAATGTTTTTGTCCTATATTTAGCCGCACACATTGCATATTTTCTAGCATCATAAACATACATCATTCATCATGCGTATCAAACAAAGGAAATAAATTCAAGAAGAATATTCCGTGAAGAGCAGATGTTTAGACCAGATAAAATAATTAAATAAACTTCTGACATAACTGTCTGTTCCTATCGTCGCAATTGACATGAAACCTATAGAACTAAATTGGATGGGGTTTTGTCATCATCTTGTGTATCATCTTATATTTGCCTCGGAAGTTCTTCTTTATCTCCCTATCCGGGGCTAATTTAAGTTAGACAGGGGCTGTACTTCGTTGCACTATAACCGTGTGTTAAACTCGACTCTGTGCCACCAGATGGCACTACGTGTTCCTTTTTTACCACAGACATATAATTATTACTAAGTAGCAGACCAACCATAAGGATTAAATAGCGTGGCAAGTTTCCATACAAAAAATAAGCTACATTTAGGCTTCATGGTACGAAGAAACGTATAAAAATGCGTTGTTTTGACTGGCTTATGCTTGGAACATATTTGTTATTTCTTAAACTAATCTCTAGTATATATTTTGTTTGGAAACAAGCAATATTTATATTTAAAAGAGCCCGAAGTTCACTGAGCTAAAATTGCCACCCGTCGACTCTATGCGTTTATTATTAATGTTAGGTCTGTTACTATATTATACGTCCGTGTTTTTGACTTAGAGGAGATGGCACTAGCTAGTGAGTGAACTAGATGGCACTTTACAATGAGTTACATCATTATGTTTTAAATGCTCGAAATCAAATACGCAAGCTAGTTATAATATTAATTTGTGTGCTCTAAAAGTAAATTGTTTTTTAAAGTGTTCACACAAAAACTTAGTATACCTAGAACATAATTTTATCACTCAAAGGACGTTTATACTCACCGCGACTTCATAGATTTGAAATGGGCCATAAAGTCTCTATGAAAATCGACTTATTACTTGTCATTATATATTGAATTATTTATAAATTATAGCATTTTTGTAACAACTTGTTCAATGAACATTCAAAACGATTGGTTTGCACTCCCACTGAAATAACGATTTTCACGTTCACTAAAATTGCTCTAACGTCATTTATCTACGTTCGCTGAAGTAGCTATAAAATCGCAATTCACAAGTGATTTGTTTCGGTAATAAAAATGGACCGGAGGTTGCCCGGTGGTAAAATTGCTTGATCAGGTAGCAATAAGAAAGCAAATGAAAGGCTGAAGGGAACAATCAGCTGAGTCACATTGACAAAACTTTACAGCATAGATGATTAAAGTTTTGATAGCATTGCATGGCTGACTTGAACATTTTTCTCATACAAGAACTATTGATTTAAAAATGAAGTTTTATATGTATTACGAAGTGTTTCTGTAAAGAAATAGCGAAAACATAACAATAACTGAAATTTCATATCCCCCCCCCCCCCCCCCGAGCACCGTCTGGTCCCGCCAGAAATACGGGCGCCATTGATTTAAAAATATGCCTTATTCGATTTAAGGCATTAAGGGGAGGTTATCCCAACTTTGTTTCTTTTCAAATTAATTCTAAACCAAAAAAGCGACGATTAAAATTTGCAAAAAATATATGTCATATTTCACTCTTTGATCTTAATATTTCGGCTGTTCGATTCACGATTGCTTACATTTACCTCGATCCGATTAAATCGCAAAGATAGGTCTAGACTACGATCTAAATATCATTTAATTTGAGCTATATTAAGTTTTGGACAATAAAACTAATACTAAAATAAACGTCGTGAAAAATGTGATATAAAACGGCCATCATAGTAAAAACCCATCCCTCTAAATCTAAAATAAAATAAAAACACCTCAAAACTGCGAGTTATCGCGAGCTTCTGCTGAGCATGTGAAAAATGAAAGCGTTGGATCAAGACTGATTTTCCTGGATACTCTTTGATGGCTTTATGAGTTTGAGCCAGCCCCCCCCCCCATCTCCCCCCATCTCTCCCCCCCCCCCAGCTACAAATCCTAGTTACGCCAATGGTAAAGTCCCTCCTCCCTGAAACTTGCTCTGAAACAGACCTCTGAACAGCGACACTGACATCCATTTGACATTTGAGTTGGGAATGAGCAGCATCCCGGCCATCCCGAAGTGCGTGGATGGTAAACCTATCTTCCGCACAAAATACCTACAAACCTGACGCCCAACAACTTTTGAACGTGCGACCAATCGTTTTTTTTGTGCAAATTATTTTCGTTGCTGAATTGTCCTTATTGTAAAATCAATTAAATCATTTATTATTGACTGAGATAATATTTTTTTATCTATGTTTTAAGTGTGATTTTAATGTGTGTTTTCTTTGCCAAGCTTCTTCAGTTTATTTAAAATTGTGATTAAGGCAAGGTCGTCTAAATTCGGGAAGCTATTATGGTTCGTCGTAATTGCCTTTATGGATGCCCAATCAATACTCATGCGATCGTGACCCTACTATATCTACGTACTAAGTATACGTACCTAGAAAGGTGCTTTTTAAAATTATTGATATATTATTTTAGTGATTAATGAAATGCTTATCCGCCTTTATTGTGCCTACCTATTAGAGTTAAATACATTGTAGTTGATATCATATCATAGCTACCAGTCCAGCACAATCAGGCCAAAGCTGAAGACTTTATTAGATTTGGACAGAGGCCATTATTGGTTGGATCATGGGCCTAATTGTCTTGGACGGGTAGTAAACTTAGATTTTAAATACACACATAGTTGCACAGGGTTGTACTATGGTTCTGTTCTATTTTTATTTTTATTGTTTTTTTTTACAATGTGACCGTACCAAATGTTGTGATTTTTAGATTTAAATACTTGACAATAAAATTTATTTTAATAAATATGCACTAAAGTTTTATTTCCGATGTATCTGATTTTCCAAATATTCGGAATTAGGTTTATGTTAGAGATATGTAGTCATTATTAACGGGGTGAACCAGTATGGCGGGTGATGCCCGATCTCCCCAAGTTCCAAGATCCTCCAAGCTTTTATTACATAGGTAACACTAAAAGTTTCCGGAACTGGCCACTTACATAAACAATATTTAAAAATTTATTGCAACATTTGAAAATAGAACTCTTTGGCTGTAGAATGCAGTTTGTTTCATCTGACTGTCTTTTGTTTTTACCTTGTGGCGCCATTTAAAAAATTGTGTGTCTGCATCAACATGGATTTAACTCGGGAAAATTTTCGTAGTATGATTTTCTACGATTTTAAGTGTAATTTGACAGCTCAACAGAGCATCGCTCGGCTTGAAACAGCTTTTGGCAATGAAGCACCATGCAAGACGACTGTTTATAGCTGGTTTGCAGAATTCAAGCGTGGTCGTATCAATCTCAGTGACGAATCTCGCGATGGTCGGCCGTCCATCGCTGTGACCAACAAAAACATCGATGCTGTGCGCTGTATGTTTGAAACAGACAGGCATGTGACCTACCATGAAATTCGCGCATCCTTAGAAATAGGCATGAGTCAAATACAATCAATCCTACACAAACATTTGGGTGTGAGAAAGCTGTGCTCGCGGTGGATCCCACACAACTTGACCGAGGCTCAAAAAACGGGCCGCGTCACTTGGTGCAGTGCCATGCTTACCAGATTCAACGAAGGTGCGTCAAATTTGGTGTGAGACATAGTAACAGGTGACGAAACATGGATTTATTGCTACGATCCCAAAACAAAGCAGCAATCGAGCGTATGGGTCTTTCAAGATGAGCCGAAACCAACCAAAGTGGCGCGCGTGAAAAGTGCATCTAAGCGGATGATTGCTTCTTTTTTTAATAAAACTGGACACGTGGCTACTGTTGCTTTAGAGAATCGTCGTACCGTGAATAGTGACTGGTACACGACCATTTGTTTGCCGGAAGTTATTGACGAACTCCGTAAAAATAACCGTAAACGCCGTATCATCCTGCACCACGACAATGCTAGTTCTCACACGGCCAGACAGACAAACGACTTTTTGAAGACGAAAAATGTAGAACTCATGAGTCATCCTGCATACAGTCCCGACCTGGCACCTTGTGACTTTTTTCTGTTCCCAAAAATTAAGAACCAATTACGCGGTCAACGATTTTCATCACCAGAAGAGGCTGTCGAGGAGTATGAAAAACACGTTTCAGAGGTCACCACAGGGGAGTGGCACAAAAGTTTTCAAAACTGGTTTGATCGAATGAAAAAGTGCATAGACGCCAAGGGAGATTATTTTGAAAAACAATAAATAAATTTTGTACCTTTAATAGTATTTTTTCATATTCATTCCGGAAACTTATAGTGCGTCCCACGTATTAACTAAAAGTTGCACGACTCTGTCTTGACCGAAACTGTGAATGGTACAGTCGCCGAATCAATACTTACGTAATTAAGGGTAGGTACCTACTTAAGTACAGAAAAAACGACGTTGGTCTGTACTCAATTACCAGTTAGGCGCCCATCAATAGAGGTGCGAATGAGAGGGAAATATCAAAACTAAACTAGGGGACTAAAAGTTTGGCACGATCTGTACTCGTTAACCTGTAAAGCCTACTTAGTTGTGATAGTTTTCCTTTTAACTTCATTATATTCAACCTCAAACAGCTGCAGGTTTCACGGACGACGCTCTCTCTAAACTCACCCGTATGTCGGTGCGTTAGGGTTCACGCATTTTTGCTTGGAACTCAATTATTTCCCAAACTAAGGGTGTCCGCGGGTATGACTCTTGGGAAAAGTGGTTCAGTAGGGTCGGTAGAATATGTGGTTTCATTTAATGGTCGCAGTCTATTTACACCCGGTATATAAAAATCGTTTTAAAAGTTCATTAATGATATCAAATTGTAGGCATAAAATGATTTTTATTCAAAATATTAAAACAATTTTGGCTACATTCCAAACTAGTTTGTTGGCCAAGGAATGTGCCCGATAGTTTGTGAAAGTTTCCCCCACTGAGCAAGTTTTCCCCTGAGGCTTAGTTGCGCTGCCTAGAGCCTGCTGTAGAGTTACCATATCCAGAACCTGCTATGAGTTCTTGACAAAATCCCTTTTAATTTAATAGAGGTTTTATGTTAATATGGAGGCAACACGATTTACAATACAACAGCCGTTGTTACAAACATAACGTAAATATTCCTGTCTTTTGGTTACTCTACTCACCAAGGGGCACCAGCTAGTCTAGCATAGCAAGCCATATCGAGCTCGATAGCGCTTGATACAGTGCTCTGTCTCACTCTGTTGATTTACCTAAAGAGGGACAGACAGTGGTATACCGAGCTGGCAAAGCTCTACTATGCTAAGTACCCTGGGCACCAGCATATCGGCGCAGATAGCACTCCCCTGTCTCCACAGTCATAACGTCGGGTCTCTTGCCAACAAGAATAACTTAGGCACATTGACGGTAGCAAGAGCCCTTCGGATTCGAATGATATCATTTATAATACGGTAATTATAGATGTTTTATGAGGCAATATTTATAATGTTTTGAACCTAGTGTGACTTGATAGCTTTGGATAGAATGATATAAATTAACAACCCTCCGTACCCATCTACTTGACGCAGCCCCCCCCCCCTCGCCCTAAAATATGTCTCTGTTCACGGTTTTTTAATTTTTTAAGGAAATCTTTAAGAGTTACGAAAAAATTGTTCAAGACAGAAATAATGCTTATTAAATTTGCAACACATAAGGTGCCATCTTTTTTTCGATATAATGAACCGTCTCCAAGTTATCACTAGGCGCATTACGCAAAAAGTTCACGACAGGCAAAATGTACCATTACAAGCACAGAATTTTAATTAACTATAGAAGATACGAGAAAATCATCTAATGCTGAATTTACTGTCATATGATGTTACAAAAAATGGCTTCATTCATTTCTATAGGTATTATATTTCTGGAGATATTGTAATAAATTATTTTGGTAGGGAAATATTTACTCTTATTTTGGTAAAAAAGACATATAACTCTAAAAACAAAGCGAACATTTTTTTTTCAACAGTTAGTGTGATAATGTGATAAACCATAAAGGTTCTACATACATACATATACTCACGCCTGTCTCCCGGAGGGGTAGGTGGAGAGACAGATGTGAGTAGGTATATGTATGTACCTATATGTATAATGTACCAGAATCGTTATTATTTGTCTCCTTAATTGTACAAAAAAAACGTGAAATTTTCTGATGAATGTCGCCAATTTACTTTGATTTTTGTACTTAAAAAAGCATAATTACAGTTAAAAATTCATGTCACAATGACCTATGATCCTTAACCAATCGTATTTTGCAATTATATTGATGATTTATTCATTTAATTAGACCGTAAAATATAATAACATGACTCCAAATTCCAACAAAATTACAATCCACAAAGTCACTCCATATAAAAAGCGTAATTTGGTGAATGGCTCTTAAAATAGACTAGACATTAAAAAATATTGAACAAATAATCTCTTCCTCTTGCTCATGACGACGATGAGTCTTCTCACAACCCCTTTCTGGGGCGTGGGGAGTCAGTATTGGGGCTGGGCCTCCTGGCTGAGGTGTCTTCTGCTGCCCATTCTTGCTAATGTTCTTCATCGTCTTTGGTTTTATTGCTGCAACTCAGACCTCGACAACTAAGAAAGAAAGAAAGAAAATGTTTTATTTGTCACACAAGAAAAAATAAATTACAAACTAAATACATATACAAAAAAAAATGTTACAAAAAGGTACCATCTCAGCATTTGCTGTAGATTGCAAGCAATTCTACAACGCTGGTTTTCAGATGGCTCCATTTCATACTTATTTAATAACACGACAGGTAGGTTTAATGTTGTTGACAATATACACATACACAAAACATAATTTCTTATAAAAGAATAATTTATACATTATTTTTTATGAAATTTTAAACATTATTAATAAAAATAAATGTTGCCACACAATAATTAATTAAATGTTATAAATAAAACATATTGCAAAACAAAGGCACATTGTGGTGCAACGCAGATCGGCCTTAACGCATCGACATAATCTTCCCACAGTCCTTGCTAGTGCATGTAATCAGATTCAGTTTTGAAGCTGGAGCTGGGGCTTCTGTCGTCAATTGTGGATTTAAGTAATTGCCAACATTTTTTCAACCCAAGTTGGTGAAAAACCCGCCTGAAATGTTGACATGCCGCAGCTGAAGTAGTCGGCAACTTTGAAAGCAACCCAGCGCTACTTACTTGTCCTACAAGTTTGTTAAATGACACCATATCTTTGTTCGTTTAGACTTATCGCCAGCATATTCTATTCCCTCATGAGTGGCGTTACTATTATTATAATAATAAATATTTTAACTTTATAAAAGCTTTTTCATTGTTTTTTATTAATATATATATATGTATGTACACTTTTATATATATGCAAAAAAAGAAATAATAACTTCGAAATATATTTCGATCCACTCGGGGTCGTCGTCAGTCGAATATGGAACAGTAGATAAATGTAACCATAGATAAAAAGTAGACATAAAAAAATAACAGACTTAAACCTATTTTCTTAACCTATTTGTCTTATTGCTCTCGTTTGAACTGCTTGTGTAAAAAAGAAAAAATATATACGTCTTTGTGGTTGAGACTGGGTGTTAGGAATGTGTACAGTACATATGTCGGTCGTTCAGTGTTGTTTGTTTAGTCCGGCTCCGTAGTGGGCACCAAGTGACCAAATGTAAGAAGATTCCCAAGTCCTCAGTTCAATGTCAGTTAAAGGTGGGTGAAAAGCTTTAATGACACGGACGGTGAAGCAATTGTTAAATTATTAAATTTAATAAATATATCAGTAATGTCATGTAAGTCTGTCCTATTATTGAACAATTAGACGGCCTAGGGTTCAATGACTATCGACACCAGCCAGTAGGAATGGCCGGACTTTATCGAAGTGGCAAGGTCGCGCATCTCGTGCAGCATCATCGTTTATAGTGACCGACCCAATATTGCATGTGAATAGAAATAAAAAATAATGACAATTACCTTATAAAAGCTAACCACGATGCATACCCACCATTTGTTGGATAATTTTCTTGTAGTTCCTACAAAACACTCAAAATCTTAGCTCAAAATGGTAAATTTTGCTTGATCTAAAGTTTTCCCGTAATGCGGCTGGATGGTGACAGAGACGGTTGGTCCTATAAAAAAACCATATGACCCTATTTGTAGTAAATTTAATAAGGATTATTTCTGTCGTAGATGATTTTTTGCAACTCTTATAGATTTCTTTAAAATATTAAAAAACCGTGAACTGGAACATATTTTAGGGCGAGGGAGGGGGGGGATGCGTCAAGGGAAGGGGTACGGAGGGTTGTGAATTTTTATCACTCAATCCAAAGCTATCGAATCACACTAGTTTCAAAACTTTATAAATATTGCCGCATGCGCCACACATTGATTTTCCAGAATGACTTGATTATTAGGGCCGCATGGCGAGAGCTGCGATCCGTGACAATTCCGCATCCAGTTGACAAGACAGCCCGTTGTGGCCGCAGTTATAAGACCACACACAAGTAAACATCACATATTTTACGAATTTAGATCCCTTTTACCTAAGTACATGAAGTGAATATCATTATTTGTTGTAACAAAGCGATCGCAAGGATTAGCTATTGAGTAGGTAGGTATAAGTACTTAGCAAGATAACTGACAGGGAAAGTATAATAAGACGATAAATAACTAATAAAATAAGATAACCGATGTGTTGGTAATAAGAAAGTAAATACATATTTGTAAATAAAATATTGATTTCTGTACAAGTGACGAGTAACTACGATTTATAAATATTTAAAAAACTGATACGACTCACTTTTTTAAGTGTGCAGGCACAGGTTGAGCTTTCGATGAAGAGTCCTGATGATGATGAGTCATAATCTCATCGAAAGCTCGACCTGTGCCTCAAGTGTGCCTCCT
The DNA here is from genome assembly GCA_910592155.1 of Ypsolopha scabrella. NCBI lineage: Eukaryota > Metazoa > Arthropoda > Insecta > Lepidoptera > Ypsolophidae > Ypsolopha > Ypsolopha scabrella. The sequence continues at coordinate 22,244,661 of OU342982.1, forward strand.
TGCACAGTTAAAAAAGTGAGTCCTATCCGTTTTTTAGCCGACTTCAAAAAAGGAGGAGGTTCTCAATTCGATCGTTTTTTTTGAGTACGTTACTCCATAACTCTGGCATTTCTTAAACGATTTGAAATTATTTTTTTCGTTTGGGAGGATTTGCTTCCGGGTAGGTCCCATTTTAGTTTGGTCGTGATCTGATGACGGACTTCGGAGATCAACGGATGACGGCATTCACTCGATATTGAGGCAAATATCTCCGACATATCTGAACCGATTTGAAATTTTTTTTTCGTCTGAGAAAAGTGTGCTTCCATGTAGAACCATTTTAGTTTGGTCGTGATCTGATGATGGTCTTCAGAGATAGGCAGTGGAACTCCTCAACGGATCACAGCATATCGCTCGAAATTGCGGCAAACACTTTGTACTGGGATGCAGATTGCAGGATGTTACTTAAAAATGTACATAATCCACCTGACCTTCGATCTTGGCCTCGTCACTATAGAACTCCTGAACGGATGACAGCACATAACACGATATTTCGGAAATTACTTTGTGTGAGTATGCTGATTCCAAGGTATCACTTGAAAATTGACAATATGCCCACTGACCTTCGATCCTAGCTACATCACCATAGAACTCCTGAACGAATGACAGCACATAACTCTAAATGGCGGCAATCGCTTTGTGTTAGTGTGCTCATTGCAGGATATTACTTGAAAATTGTCATTATGTCACGGGACTTTTGAATTTGGAACTCCTCAAATAAGGCAATCAGAGTGCTCACTGTAGTCTACCCATTTTTCACAATTTATCGCGTTAACACTAAAAAGCGTGAAATAAATAAACTGTTAACAAAAAAATAACAACCGACTTCAAATATTGTAGCAGCCATTCACTAAGAAGTTTAAAATAACTATTTACGGACCGATGGTACCAAAATAACACTTGCCGACTTCTTTCTTCGTGAAACATATGTTATCTAGAAGTCGGCGCATTTCCAATAGTAAATAACATAATAACCAATAGTACCTAGAGCGCCGACTTCTAGAGAACATGTGTTTCAGGAAGAAAGAAGTCAGCAAGTGATATTTTGGTACCATCGGTCGATTGTTATTTTTTTGTCAAAAGTTTATTAAATATTTATAACTAGCTTTTGCCCGCAGCTTTGCCCGCGTTGAATTAGTTTTTGTGTACTCCTTTACAATCTGCCAATATTTTTTGTTACCTACAGTAAACAAAGCTGGTGAAATGTGTGCGCCTCTTTGTTTCCCGTTTTGTATACCTCTTTTACAGCTTTTCAATGGGAACTGATTTATGGGATAAAAAGTAGCCTGTCCTATTCCAGGTCTAGAAATACATTCATGCAAAATTTCAGCCCAACCAGTTCAGTAGTTACGGCGTGAAAGAGTAACAAACATTCATCCATCCATTCATCCAAACTTTCGCATTTATAATACTAGCTTTTGCACGCGGTTTCACCCGTGTACTGCTAGAAAAGTCATTATTATTCGGACTGTCACCTACAGTAAACACAGTTGGTGAAATGTGTGTGTTATGCGCCTCTGTTTCCCATTTTGTGTGTCTCTTTTATAGTTTTTCCATGGGAAAAAAGGGAAAAAATAGTTTTTGTCCTATCCAAAGTCTACAATTACATTTATGCAAAATTTCAGCCTAATCGGTTTCGTAAGCATGGCGTGAAAGAGTGACACATCACTTTTCTATGGAAATTTGAAAGCTCATTTTCATCCCATGTTAACTGATTTATGGGATAAAAAGTAGCCTATGTCCTATTCCAGATCTAGAAATACATTCATGCAAAATTTCAGCCCAATCAGTTCAGTAGTTACGGCGTGAAAGAGTAACAAACATTCATCCATCCATTCATCCAAACTTTCGCATTTATAATACTAGCTTTTGCCCGCGGTTTCATCCGTGTACTGCTAGAAAAGTCATTATTATTCGGACTATCACCTACAGTAAACACAGTTGGTGAAATGTGTGTGTTATGCGCCTCTGTTTCCCATTTTGTGTGTCTCTTTTATAGTTTTTCCATGGGAAAAAAGGGAAAAAATAGTTTTTGTCCTATCCAAAGTCTACAATTACATTTATGCAAAATTTCAGCCTAATCGGTTTCGTAAGCATGGCGTGAAAGAGAGACACATCACTTTTCTATGGAAATTTGAAAGCTCATTTTCATCCCATGTTAACTGATTTATGGGATAAAAAGTAGCCTATGTCCTATTCCAGATCTAGAAATACATTCATGCAAAATTTCAGCCCAATCAGTTCAGTAGTTACGACGTGAAAAAGTAACAAACATTCATCCATCCAAACTTTCGCATTTATAATATTATTATTAGTGGGATGGGAAGTGGGAAGTGGGATTAGTGGGAAGTGGGATGGGATTAATGGGTTGGGATGGGACTACGATTTGCCGATTTCTCAGGTCCATCGACGCCGGCAGGATTATTGTCAGGGAGGTGCCTCTACCTATACAATATTGTGATATAATATTTCTGTATATCCTTATATAATGGAACAAATATAAGGTAATACGTTCAGGAATTTACAACACGTTAAAATTAGCGCGGCTGTGGCTATTCCAGCAACAACTTATTCGCTAACCAAAAACTGAAGCAACATGGTTAGCCTACTCGAGTGTACGCACGAGCCCGGCACGCACACATTCACATCATAGTTATTCGGTAAGCCTATTTTCCACAGTAATTCCACTCACACACTATTAAACCGGCGCCATTGCTATGCTTCCGCTTTTTGGGACGTTTATGTTCTACCCTATTGTGACTTCAAGAGCTATAAACAAATGGTAGAGCGAGACCGAAGGCCTCATCATCACTGTGAGACCCACTGATAAATTACCTACCTACTAACAGAGCAAGGCGAAATTAAACAGGGAACTCTGTCTTACAACTTACTACTCCGGTATGGGGCCTTTGGATCCCTGAATCGAAAATGGTTTTCACACTTTCACCTTCCCCTGAATTACTTCGGACCATACATAAGAAGCTCAAAAAATAAAAAACAACACAATTTAATTTATTTTAAAATTATTAATTTTGTCTATTCCCGATTCGACACAGCACAGAATGTACAGCCAGCAGCAAAATACCACTTCCATTAGTTTAGAATAAAATATCCCCACAGTAAATGTGTTCTATCGTAAGAGAGATAGAGCATACAACTGAATGCACAAACGCAATAATTATTATTACATTAAAACTAAAAATAATAAATAAAAAAAATAAAAAAATATTTCATTTCGGACAACTTAGATCCATAGTATGTTAGTAAGACTTATTAATAATGAGTTAGTAACAAAGAAAAGAAAAATTTAATGAAACAAAATACAAATACACAAAAACCTAACAATTACTTATATCTATACAAAAACACAAAACAACTTAGTGCTCCGTACCAGGAGCGATCAAGGAGATGATGAAGTCTCCATGATCACTCTCCGCACAAAGCACCTCCACAGTGGCGACGTAAATCTGTCGGCAACGGCTTCCAGGATGCTGTTGGGACTGTCCCGCGTCCTGCGGATCAAGGATATGGTCTTTTTGCGGATTATGGTTGCAAAGCCATCAGTTTGGTACTCAACAAACATCCCTGACGCACTACATAAGCGGGGCAGACCCATCAACATCCTAAATACATTATTATATTGGACGCGCAGGGTGTCCAGCGACCTTTTGGTATACTTGACCCACAGATTCCCCGTGTACAAGCTCTGGGAGTATGCCTTAAAAAGTGTTAGCTTGACTTCCTCTGTACAACGGGAAAATCTGCGATACAGCATGTTACCTCTAACTGCCAGAGCCCTGCGTTCCCTCTCAATATTTTCATCGTCTTTAAGGCCGTCAGCAACGATATGTCCCAGATATTTAAATATAGTCACACGTGTGACGTGAACGTGCCATTTAGGGTAATATTCATTGTGGGATCTGGACATTTACCGGAATCTTTAAAGACCATGAATACGGTTTTTTGACATTATATACGAGTCCATGCTCAGCTGCATATGCCTCACAGACTCTTAACAGCTCCTGAAGACCGCCCACTGTCAGACTGAGCAGCACCATGTCGTCCACGTAGCTTATATTATTGATGCTAACGCCATCTATCCGACAACCTACACGCATGCTGCTCAGCCTCACAATGAGATCATTAACATAAAAGTTAAAGAGCGTGGGAGAAGTCAAAACTCCCTGTCTAACCCCACACTCCAACCCATAGGCGTCCGAGACAGAATTAGCCCACCTTACAAAATTGGTTTGGTTAGCATAGCAAATTTTTAGGAAATTCCGTACCTCAACCGATACACCCCTGTCTCGCAACTTTCTCCAAAGTACCTAGTAAAATTACTTATTCCTTATATTATTTCATTTCCTTATTCTATGAAAAATAAGTAAATTTATGCTTATACTTTATGCATACCTATTACTTATTTGTACTGATTATTGGAAGTTGTCAATCTAGTTTTATAATATTAAATAAATTAAGCTTCAACTGTCTTGCGAATTTGCCTTTTGTTTTATTTTGCTAATGTTACAACCAACCCAACCTAAATATTTTTTGTATATGTTTCCCTTATTAGTATATACATATTATTGTTTTATTCTAAATATATATATTGTAAAGATTAACTTTGACTTGTAGAAAGTATACTTTATGTATCTATTTTAGAAAATAAATATTTTGATTTGATTGATTTGATTTGTACGTACAAATCAATTGTATTGTATTTCTGTTGAAATACGGAGTTGTGGTGAATCAGGAACACAAATAATCGAAATTTTAATATTTTTCTAATTTGTGGTGAATCGGGAATGAATGTATGAGAGTAAAAAGTTGTGTCGAATCGGGAATTGCGCCCCGATAAAATTTGTGAAAACGCTACTTCGTAAATACGTATAAAAATTGGGATTAAATCTGTAAACAATTTATGTTTAAAAATTTGAAAATATTTCCGGAGGGAAGTTAAAAAAAATTAATATTGTTTTCGTTCTTGTGTTATCATCACCAGTCCTTTGCTCGGCGATAACAAAATGTGCAGATAGCTTCGCGTCAGCTATTCTGTATTTAGTATTTAAAATTATTATTTTAAAGTACTTTATGGTAGAATTCGGTACCTATCTAAAGTTAGAATTACTCTACTATCATCATGTCAAATACGGTTTCATGTGCTCAGAAAATTGTGGTGGAAAAGACGCCAAGTGATGAAGAAGCGGTTCTTACTGAAAAACTTATTTTGGAAATTGGTGAGTCTCTTTTAGTTTTAGTTATTAATGTAGCTAGTTTCTACAGATATTTTAGAATACCTACTCCCTAACGAACTTTTTGTTTGGTTTTCGTGCGAATAGATTAAGAACTCATAATAGCTTTTTCAGCAGTTGAACTATATAAATGAAATTGTAACAAAAGGTAAGTATTGTCCGGACAAACGAAAAATATAGTCAGAAGTAGTTTCCTTAGTCATGTATGATAATTTCAAAAATGTTAGCCATTTTTGTTTGTATGTCTGCGATTCACGTAAAAATACTAAACGAATTTGGATAAGGTTTAGCGGTTGAAAAGAAAAAAAGAAAAGAAAATCTTTATTTGCTATTGTTTAGTTTTATGTCCTGGGATATACATAGTTAGTGGGTAAGTATACCGGGTGTAAATAGAGTGCGACCATTAAATGAAACCACATATTCTACCGACCCTACTGAACCACTTTTCCTAAGAGTCATACCCGCGGACAGCCTTAGTTTAGGAAATAATTGAGTTCCAAACAAAAATGCGTGAACCCCAATGCACCGATATACGGGCGAGTTTAGACAGAGCGTCGTCCGTGAAACCTTGCAGCTGTTTAAGGTCATCGCTCTCTCTAACCTCGCCCGTATGTCGGTGCGTTAGAGTTCACGCATTTTTGTTTGGAACTCAATTATTTCTTAAACTAAGGGTGTCCGCGGGTATGACTCTTGGGAAAAGTGGTTCAGTAGGGTCGGTAGAATATGTGGTTTCATTTAATGGTCGCACTCTATTTACACCCGGTATAATTTTTTCGATAAATTTTCCCCAAGTAGTTGGGGATACATGTACCTACAAACAAGCTGTGGTAATTAGTTCATGGGGCGAACAACTAGATTGTTCCACGCGGACATAGTCGCAGGCAAAAGCTAGTTATAAGTAGATAAAACATCTAAGTAAGAAATTTGTATCCTTTTTACTATAATCTTTTGTTTTCAGCTAACGAGTTTGACATTAGACTTCGGAATGATCCTGCAAAAGGACGGGTCTACACTGATGGTACCGGAGATGACGCAGGTTTGTTCAAAAACTTCTTAATCAGTCAGTCATCGCAAGTCTTCATAATTCTTGTTGATAGAAGAAACATCATCAACATTTTGAGCAGGGGTCCCCCTGAAATATAAATAAGTTTTCATAACAGAGGAATTCAAAAACAAACCAAAAATACTACTACTGACTTCTGTGATCATATAAAAGAATTACAGATGAGAACTAAACATAAGTTTGGAAAAAGCAGCTTCTTGCTACAATTAAATGCATTAAATGGTTCAAGTAAGAACCGCTAGATGGCGGCCTGTAGAAAAAAGTTTTTTTTTAGAGTCCGACGAGATTCCCCTCAGCAGCATGTGGTCTTCTGTCCGAGGCCCCATGAAGGATCTGGTCACCATTGTCTTCAACTTCCTGAGAAACCTTGATGCTCAAGACGTTGCTAATGCAGCGAACATCGTCAGGGCAAGCTATGGACAGAAAAGAGAGATTCTTATTGCAGTTTTACAGTTTATATCTGTAAAATTAGATAAAATAGCAGTCGGTGGCAGGCAGGAATATTTCGAGTGTGCCCCCAAAAAGGCCGAAAAATAGTGCATATTTCCTACCGATTCTTTATCTATGTATGTTCCTACCTCAGAACAATAACTTTAATTAACTTAACTTTAGTTATTGTTCTGAGGTTCCTACCTACACATTGCCTACGCTCATACAAAACTTACGTAAGTAACTATAGGTATATAAGCCCGAATAGTGCTAAAGGTGGTGGAGCTGATGCCGGGCTCGACTGTGGAGGAGGTACCACCATCTTACTCGCAAACCCTCCCGAAGTTATTCGGGGGAGAGTAAGAGGACAGCTCTCAGGCAAAAAAACCAGGCGGCCCACCATTGCCTGGGACCGATGGATGGCGGTATATCCATCCCCAATTGCCGGGCCTTATATAAATCAGACTGGTGACGGGCAGCGGCGTCACTGGTGCAAGGGTTTCGGCACCGCGCTCACCAACCCGCCTGCCCCGCGTGTGTGAGTATGGGCATTTCTTCCAGGAGGACCGCCAGGAGTGGCGAAATCCTGGAAAGGCCTATGTCCAGCAGTGGACGAAACAGGCTGATGGATGGATGGAGTGCTAAATCTTATGTATGACTTGATATGCCGACAAGTTTATGAAAGTTAGGATGATCCAAAAGAAGTTGATATTTCGGTCTTTTACCAGTCGAATTTGGCACATGCTAGGATTTACTCACAATTCCTACAAATATTGTTTGGTAAAAGTAAGTTTTACGAATAAAACGAGGTATTAAAATTTGTATTTCGAAGGCTCACACTCACACGCCATGTGACGGACGACGAGCGAAGCGATTACAAGATCGGGTGCCGAGCGAAGCGGAGTCGCCTCGATTCGATTTGAGCCGGTCGGTCGATTCGATCGGCTCGTTTTCCACTGCACAAAGGTAATGAAAGGCAGGAGATAGCTAAGTGGAACAGAGTAAAATAGTCTTAGCCTTCTACTAAGAAAGAGTTTCACAGAAAAAATATACTTGCATTCCATTGCCATTTGGCAGTGAGCTAGCTGGGAAATGAGGTGGGTCAGATGGGCGAGCTATTGGACTTCCATTTATCAGCGGTCATTGCGGAGTCAATAGGGGGCTTTAGGGGGCAGGAGGAGACGGTAGGTCGCGAAACTAATCCGCGGTTGCAGTTTTCTTGAAATGTTTCGTTCGTTATCATGTCAGGCGATTACAGTGAAGACGATAAGATAAATACGATAACTAAATGCTTGCTACTTCGCAGTTATAAACAAAAACAAGAAATCAAAGCGTAACAAAACGAAATTTTAGAGAGTCACCCCACCATGTAGATTCTATGATTTACATTGCATAGCAGGCTTTCGGACTCAAAAACACCATAACACAGCCACAGAAGATTTAATAGGGTTTACCAGTTCGCTCCGCTCAATCCGCTTACTGGAAGCACTTCTATGAAATTTACTGATGCGAGTCAAGCGGAGTCCGTATGAATGGACTTCGTTCTGCTCGCAGTGGAAGGATCTAATCTAAGCACAAGCTACCTACCAGGCTCCTCGTGGCTTCGCTCGTCGTCGCACCTTTGGTTGGACATGCCCCTTTTCAGCATTTACGTTGCATCAATGATGGTAAAACCTAAGATTAACGATGATTGCTGGTAAAAGTTCGAAATTAACGATTATTAAAGAACATTTCGGACTTATACCTTCTACACTTGGTAAATTTTACTATTTATCGTAGCTTAAGGTATAAATAAGTGTCAAATGTTATGAAATTAGATAGAAGTTTAATCAAATCGATGTTTATTTTGTTTTACCCTATACTTTTAGGTACTCTACCTTATCACAATGGTACGGAGTAATCAAATTCAAAAGTTCATATTTTACTGTCGGTGAAATGGGTAGAAGCACTGATGCTCTTTTTATTAAAAGTTTGTTGGTTTTGACATGGAAATTACACTAGTCGTATTAGGTAGGGTAGAGTCAGGCCCAGTCGCAGCTCAAACTCTCACAGACCCAAATACACTACTCACATTTCTAGTAGTTACTATACTGATCCCAAGACCTGAGTCATAGGGCTAGGGAATTTCACCCTTTCATTCACACACACACACACACCCACCCTCACATTTCACACAATACACCTTCTCACACACCTTAGTTTATTATAAGCTTCCTATCTGGAAGCTGCATGCTATGTAATCAAATATTAATTTTGTAAATTGTTGGTACATATGTATATTTTTTTATGTATTCATGTAATCATAAATATTGTAAAGGAAGAGCTTGCCGCCTATAGCACCGGTACATACACCCTCGTAGGCGTCAAGGCAATCCTAACCTTTTTGTGTAAATTTTACTACGAATAAACCATATTCTATTCTATAAACTTCGGGAGGAGGGGGGGGGGGGATCATCTTGGCTCAAGTACAGTTCAAACAGGTCAAGCAAGCAAAGAATATTTTCAAATCTCAGATGCGGCTGCCGCCACCAACGTCCACGTTGGCACGAATATTTCACGGGCTTTTTCAGATTTTTTTGCTCTGTGTGAGTTACTTTTTATAATGTAATTTTGAATATTTTTGACTTAGGCGTAGTATGCAGATAATAATTTGTTTGAAATGGTCGTAAACCGTCAAGTTTTATATTTTTCGAGTTGACGTGAGATTTTGGGGGGGGTCATGGCCCCTGTGACCCCCCCGCCCCCGCCCCTCGGACCGCCATATGAAGTCTTATTTAAATTAGGTACATTTTATCAGGTCGCTTGTGTCCTACATGCATGCTACACTCGTGCATGTTGTGCTTGTCTTTACTACTGGGTGTAAAAGCAAAGGCAAGAATCCTTTAAGGGTGTGTTAGTATGATCGGTAAAGATATTATTTTAAATACTGGGATCTCTAAATAAAGTACCAGTACCTCTTAATAAGACGATATTCTTTACTCAAAATATACTAATCGCGTGGACACCCTCACTGGTCGCTGGCCACTCGGATGAGGGGTGCGGGTTGCGGGGTGCAATTAGGTGTGTGGGGAGGCCGGTGAGCTGCGTAGAAAAATGATGGAATTTTAGGTGAAAATTCAAGGTATATTTTTTTTTTCTCGTAATGACATCAGAATCGTGTATACTTTCATATCCTCAAGGGATTCTTGACTTTGCATTTACATCCTGTATATAAGGTGACTTTATTTTATGCAGCCAAACTCATACTGGAGGCTTGGTAAGTGATCAGTAACACGGATCGATAACTGTTTTTGCTAATTTCGCAAAATAAATTCTTGACATCCATAGTACTCGTAATTGACTCAGGGCTGGGTTTTCGTTTGTAAGAAACAATAAAATAATAATTTACGAATTTCACAAAAAGGGTCATTGAACCTTGATATTAAGCACCTACCGAGTCTTCAATAAGAATTTGGCTACATAAATTAAAGTCACCTTATGTATACTTTTATAACTGTATTTTTTGTTGGCAGACCAATAAAAATAAAATAAAGTCTTGGATAACTTTTATAGGCAATTTGGCTTGCGTTTGGTCATTACCATGCTTGATGGAAAACGTCGTCGACAGAACCGTGCTCGCCCAGAACTTGAGAGAATGACAGCAGGCGCATACGCACGCCACCGTTTTAGTACAAAATTTGATAACCCGTTTCTCTGTTGTTTTTCATTATAGACTAAAGTTTGAGACCTCTATAGTTTAATACAGGCATTTACAGAGTCACTATCTGACTGAAATGTAAAATTTTGGTTTTGGTACGATTTAAGGCACGAAAACAAATTTGTGTATAAACCTGTCCAGCTTCTTTAAAACAAAATCAATATTCAAAATTTTTACCTTTAAAACTTCAGTACCAAATGAAAAAGGTTTTAATGGTCTTAAATTTTGGTCTATAACGAAAAGCAACAGAGAAACGGGTTATCAGATTTTGTACTAAAACGCTGGCGTGCCGTGCCTATGCGCCTATTCGCCCGAACTCCCATACTAGCGCAGTTCGCTGATCATATCCTTATTTATAGGTACTTGCTTATTATTTTTTCTTTTTCAACATATCCCATACAATATCCATGACGTGAAACTAAAACATTTATCAAAATCAAATACATACAAAAGTTACAAGCGTATAAAAGTCCTGGATTTTACACATATTTTGATGAATGTTTATGTACCGTAATGTCCTAGAAGCGATATAACAAAACAAATACTTTTAGGTTCACAGCATAGTATATTTTATGCTATTCAAAAATAGTTTGTATCATTTCGATTTTTGGGATATTTCTCCTGAAATGATAGGAAGACCCAAAACCATTCTCGAGTTTTTTGAAGACATGACTTTTGTCTCGCGTTAGCTTGTCTCCCACAGCGTGTTCGGTTAGTTCCGTACGAGCTCGGGAAATGAACGTTCGGGCCAACCAATAAGGTCAGTCAGTGCTCTATAATACGAACTTGAATGTAGAATGAAATAGCAAACATAGCGACCACGTGCGCGACTGACTTCAAGCCACCGAATACAGGATTACCCAGGCAGGGCCGTATTTTAAGGTGTGGAGGGCCCTGGGGCACGAACCACGAAGTAGAAACGAACGAAGGTAGTTGTACTTAGTGTTTGAAAACAATTTTGTGTTTTAACATTACCCTTTGAATTAGTATAGTTACATTTCTCAAAAAAGTAAGATAAAACGAAAAATATAGCTCTCATGGACAATAGAAAAAAAACAATACAATCGCTTTTCTTAAACCCAAAATTTATCGGTCATTTACCTGAAATAAATTTTGCTACCGAAAGAATATATACAAAGAAAAAAAATACTTTAAAATCAGTGTCTGACTTCTGATAATCTGCTTTATCTATCAGTTTGGCGGAATATCATTATTTGTGTATTTTTACTTAGGTATGATAAATAAAGTTATTTCGAAATGTAGATAAATTGACCAAGAATATAATTTCAGTCAAAAAAAGTTGTTTGGCTTTTGATCCTGCTGAAAACTCTCAAACCAGAATTTAAGGCAAAGATTTTCAATAAAGATCTGAAGCTTCTGCCTCATCGAAGACTTCTAGACCAGAGGGTAGATTAATGACTATGCCAGGAATGCCTACGGCTTCGTCAGATATACCTAGAAAATAAGGTCAGGGACCAAGAAAATAATTAAACGCCTTTTTACGTCAAGGACATTAAATAAAATTGATCTGAACGCGCAGACCGCCTTCGGTAATGCTAAATCCCCAAGATTAGAAGAAATAGGGTCCCGTTTAGCACCTATAAGTATAGAGCTTTAAAAGTCAACCTCACCCTGCGCAGACGATATATCGTAAGTTACTACGTGCTCGTCGTTATTTATTATGTCTATAAATAGATGTCCAGATAAGTAGTACTACAAACTTATCTGTACCTACAGGCCAAACTAAAACGACTTCTATGTTCATTACTGAAAGTCTTCGTCACTGAAACAGATAAGTTTGTTGCGCTGTAGCGTCAGCCAATTGTTGGAAATCCCAGTGACTGCACTGCGGTTCACTACACATGGGTACAAGTCGCAATTTTGTTATGTTTGGGGTTACCATTCAGATTTGACGAGACATGTCCTGACTTTCGGCCTTCCGTCATGACTTTGTCCGGATTTTTGGCTTAGATGAATAAATGTTTAATTTTCGTATATAATTACTTCAAATTAAATAAATATAAGGGTTAAACCAATCTTCAATGTTTATTACACTACATAAAACTAGCTAATAAACTTCAAAGAAAACTTCCTAGGAACAAGGCGTAAAATCACATGGCGCCCTCGTGAGCGTTCAGTATGTGCCTTACTAGCTAGTGTATCAAATATTTACAAAATTTGGTGGTACAATATGGTGAAAAATTCAAATGTCTATAGGATAAGTACCAAGGTGGCACAGTCGGTAGCGCGCTTGTCGTGATAGCATGTAGTCGCAGGTTCAAATCCTGGCCCGAGAAATTATTAGTTTGCACTTTAATGAGCTAGAACTGAACTCTAGTTCTGAACTCTAGTTCTAGCTCAAACATAAAAAAAATCTTCTTTTAGCAATCAACTTACTAGTTCGGTATTTAATTTTGTTTCCAAAATGTCCGGACTTTTTTTAATGTCCTGCTCTTTGTCAGGATTTTTCAAATTTCTAAATGGTAACCCTAGCCGTGTAAATATTGGACGCCTGAAGGAGGATCATGTAATTTTCATCATTATTCCCTGATGATAAGGTATATGACAGGGGTAGGGCTCAGAGTAGTATACATTGAGTCGTCATGTACAAATATTTTCTATATTATATCATTTATGTAATTCATTTGTAATACAAGGGCCTTACAATTGTAGGTATGATTATACTTTTTAAGCATAGGTCGTCGGCATTCTGTTCCCCACTAAGTAAATTTATTTATTTATAAGGTTTGCCAACAGATATTACACTATGACATATGTACAAAAATAGCTTAAGCGATTAGCTTAGTTAGAGTGCATACCCAATAACAGGCAGACACAACATACAAAAAAATACTGCTACATAAGAGAACATGTATCGCATATCGCAATTAAAATTTAAACTACAAAACAATACAAAAAACTAATACTCAACTTTAAATTAATCAAAAATAAAACAATCAAAATTAATAAAAAATTAAATTAAATTATTTCTAAAGGTTACGCATTAGTCTGCAATAGGAAGGATAGATAGATAGGTGCTTTTTGTAGACCCTGAAAGACTGGGAAAAAAAATTCTTAATAAGGACACTTTTAATAATAAAGATAAGATATTATGTACTCGTATTCCAAGTATAGATAGGTATTGCAGAAATCTCCCAGTGCAAGGCGAGTCGGCATACCGTATGGTTCAGTTATACATTTTCCCTGTTGATAACTGACTCTCGCAGTGCAAGTAAACAATATTACATTTAGCCTCCATATTGTGCTCACGCTAACGGTGGAATCGGTGAGTGAAATGAAATTCGTGAATTTAAAGTGACGTTTTTGGATATGCGTGGGAGAAGAAGTAAACATACACTATAAGAATTTTTTTCTCTCTCATTTCAAAAAATTAGCCAGAAATGAGTCGGGCTCGCATAAATAGGGTTCCGTACCGTATCAAAACCGTAAATTTTTTTAATTAAACAGCGGAAGTATTACTTGTTTCCCTGTGTATATGTCGCAGTAAATTGGTTTAATTAGACACTTAATTAACACCCTAGACCGTTAATTAAAGACCGACGTTTAACCAAGTCGCTAAAGTTCCGACAGACAAGTGAGTGAATTTCAACTTTGGTGGTGTGACCAAGATGGTTGATTGGAAAAAAATGAATAGTAAAAAGACATGGCTTGTCTTATGTTTATTCCTAAGGCGCAATGCCCACTTAGATGGTGTGGCGTAACATCGATCTGACAAAGGCCACCTTTGCATGGCATGTAATACGCAACCGAAATTTAAGAACATGCCTGGCATTTTTTTTGTTTTATGTTTCTTTAATTAGAACAAAATAAAACCTGCTTTTCTACAGAACATAAATGTTTCGTACATTTGTGTGGTACGTTTTACCAACAACATGTTTACAATTGCACCATAGAACAAATTTGAAATAAATAAAACCGGCCAAGTGCGAGTCGGACTCCGTACCATTATTTATAAAAACGGCGAAAAAATCATGTCTGTTGTATAGGAGTGCGCAGGTCCGACTCACACTTGGCTGGTTTTAGTACTTGTTGTTATATCGGCAACAGAAATACATCATCTGTGAAAATTTCAACTGTCTAACTATCACGGTTCATGAGATACAGCCTGGTGCACACGGACAGACAGACGGACAGTGGAGTCTTAGTAATAGGGTCCCACTGGTTACCCTTTGGGTACGGAACCCTAAAAACCACTGAACACAACACAACGCACAACGTTTTCCAAAAAGATAGACTCTGAAAGTAATCAGCTGTTGCCGTGACGCCATCTTGTTTTACATTGTATAACCAACACGCCCGCCGCGCGCCGGCTTTCGGTAAAACAGATTGTTAAACATTTTCGACGATGCTGTATTTAAATCAAAATGCTAGTGACTTAGTTAAACCATCCATCCATCCATCAGCCTGTTTCGTCCACTGCTGGACATAGGCCTTTCCAGGATTTCGCCACTCTTGGTGGTCCTCCTGGAAGAAATGCCCATACTCACACACGCTGGGCAGGCGGGTTGGTGAGCGCGGTGCCGAAACCCTTGCACCAGTGACGCCGCTGCCCGTCACCAGTCTGTTTTATATAAGTCCCGGCAATTGGGGATGGATATACCGCCATCCATCGGTCCTAGGCAATATTGGGCCGCCTGGTTTTTTGCCTGAGAGCTGTTCTCTTACTCTCCCCCGAATAACTTCGGGAGGATTTGCGAGTAAGATGGTGGTACCTCCACAGTCGAGCCCGGCATTAGCTCTACCACCTAACTAAAGTTAAACGTCGATCTTTAATTAACGGTCTAGGGTGTTAGTTAAGTGTCTAATTTAACCAATTAACTTCGACATATACAAGGTGAAATTAAATTAACCGACCAAATTCATACTGGAGAATCGGTTAGTGATCAGAAACAAGCTTCATTTACCTTTTTGGTGAAATTAGATAAATAAATTTTTTCTTTCCTCACTGCCTAGACTAGGAACGAGTCCAACCAGTAAAGGAGCAAAAAAAATGTTTTTTTCAATTGGCCAAAAGAATTACTGAACCTAGTTCCTGATCACTAATCGAGTCTCCAGTACGAATTTGGTCGGTTGATTTAATTTCACCCTATACAACGTGATACACTTATTTTGTCTCTTTTTAGGGAATATTGATACTGTATTAGCTTCTTTCAACGTTTTGTGATATTTCTGTGACTACAGAACAGAATCTATGTCTGTGACTGTGCTTATAATTGTTGACTATTTGACGTATGGCCTAGGTAGGTATCAAGATTTCCACACAGATTATAATTTTATAATTATTTATTTATCACGTAAGTATAGGGGCGCCTGTTCAGAACTTGGACGTCACTTCCGAGACCAACTTCACGAAAGAAGTCACGCACGCAGCCAAGGGGTCGTCCTTTAATCACTTGAGGTTCGGACAGGGGGGGGTGAGTAAAACATATTAATCACAATGGGGGGAGAGGACCATGTGATAATCACGCGTATTTTTTCGTATGATGAAAAGTGACGTAAAATATTGTTTAACAATAATTGTAATGTATTAATAATTACAATTTACAAATAATTGTAAGTCATTGATTTTTCTGTTGATAGTATATATGTAGTTTTAATGTAATTTAATTTAAAGTATTTCTATTGTACCTATATTAATTGTAATCTATGGAAATTGTACTGAAATAAAGCTATATTATTATTATTATGTAGGTACACTTTTCAGTCTCGGGCCCATAGGGACCCGGTCATTTGAAAGGCATTCATGGGGCCGAAGCCAACATTGAAGAGGCCATGGGGTGGCCAGGGGGCAACACTATGTAAGCAGCCAAGGTTGTCCAGAGGTGAGTCTGCGGGGCGCAAGATCCTTATACAGTCAAGTGCCCCCGGCGGCGTTATGACATTTTACACTTCCAACCTGGAGCATAGGTTCCGCTCTTGCGACTCCACTCTGGCCGGCTGGTTAAGGCAAGCGCAGAGGCGGGGAGGTGTGTCGCTGTGTGTATGTGTGTGTTTCCCCTGGAGGTAGGGTCCGAGGTGTCGCCACTCACCATCGGCTCGCCACAAGCCGCCTTGCGGTGACTGCTTGCACTGTACGTACCAGAGGGCGAAGGGTTCGTCACACCCCGACGCCATCTAGACGCACCAGTGGGCGGTGGGGTCGTCACACCCCGACGCCGGTTTTATTATTAATAAATGAATTGAACTGAACTGTGCGACAACGTAAAATAAAAACCTGAGCGAGTGAATTTATGTCTAAAAAGAGCTAGTGCAGTAAATTACTACTAAATTCTCAATTTTACTATATTATTATGGTTTTTCGAAATCTAGTTTTATGATATTTTTATATAAAACAAATTTTAAATAAAATACTTGTGATGCTGGGAGCAGAGGAGAGGCAGCCTACAACCTCACGATACATCACCAATGGGTAGGTGGCAAAATGTTGCCTAAAATACCTCACGTGATTAAAGGACGGCCCCAAGGTATTTTCATATTCAATACTTAACAATAACAATACCCTGAACAGAGTAGTTCTTTCGCGAAAAGAACTTTAGGATAAAGCTTGCCATCATCTGCGCATTTACTAAAATATTTTTTTCAACATAGGATAATTTGATTTCTCATTTTATTAGAAACGTTTATTTAATCATTTTCAATTTCTAACCTCAACAGATATACCTGTTCTATTCCGTCGTCGGGTAAAAGAAGCGCACCATGTTTTCAAGATTCGTTGCAGAAAGTGTAGCTGGAGTTGCAGGTGCTGGCTTCGCTCCACCGCAGATGTCGATGTCCTATCGGGAGCGGAGAATTGTTGAAGACCTAATTCTGGACATCGGTGAGAACTGACGTTTCTGAAGTGGGATTTTAGTTCGTGCGTCATAAACCGGTGATCACATCTGTCATCGTAAAAACAGAATTCAATTCAAATTCAAATTTATTTATTTTTCAACAAAAAGATACAAACCATAAAGCAACTGGCTCCCAAAAAGTTAAAACTGAGATTCAGGAGCCAGTTTCTCCTCTTATTTACAAAATTAAATTTTTGTGTTAGCGTAATAATTATTTACTAAATTTACACAAATGTGTAAATTGTATACATTTTAGGTTTAATTTACTTTTCTATCTTATTATTATTATTATTTTTTTTAATTTCAAGTATAAAACTATTAGACGATAGATTGTCATATTTTATATTCTAAAATCTATCTTATATTCTAGAGAATAACAAACAAAAGAAGAAAGGAGAGTGTATGAGTGTGAGGGTGAGTATAGTATGTGTGAGTAGCGTGTGTGTGTAGTGTATAAACGTAGGGTGAGGATGAATGTGTAGGGTGTGTGAAGACGTGTATTTGTGTATTTAAACTAATAATATAATATAATATATGAATCTCGCCATATCTACTTTTTCATGAAGAAGACTAGTGGGTAGAGCAAATCTTCGGTCTCCTGGTATGTTAAATTTTGGATCCAGTCCTTGATGGCAATTTTACATCGTCGTTGAGGAAGAGGGTAAATATGGATTTCTCTGTTTATCTTGTTGTAGAGGCGTCCACACAAGCTCGGATAGTGGCGATTTGCTAATGCTGTTTTAAACAAAGGAATTTTGCAGACAAGGTCATTGCGGCGCTTTTCTGTTATCAAGTTCGGATCATAGGCTAGAGAAGCATGTTTTCGCAGAACAACCTGAAGTACAAAGAGCTGTCTTACGGTTAGAACTTTGCATTCTTGATATAAAAGTGTCGTCGGGTATCGAAAAGGTTTAGAATGCATCACTTTAAGAATAGCCCTCTGCGCTCTCTCGATACTGAGAAATGATGATACACCAGCACCTCCCCATGCAGCAATGCCGTATGTTAAGATGGATTGGGCTAGGGCATGATAAACCATTAGAAGTGTTTTTTGGTCAGCACACGATCTAAGGTTCTTGAATATGTAAACAAGTTTCCTGACACGAGGTTTTAAGTATTCAAGGTGATGTTTCCAACTTAGGGTATTATCAATTAAAACACCTAGATATTTAAGGGCCTATAATACCTCACTTCTCTTCGCATGATCCTGCTTTATACCAACAAACACTGCAACAATCACCCTGAAATTAATATATGATAAAGTTGAGGACTAATGCTATGTCAACCTAGTGGTGAAAACTTGATTCCGTAAAATTTTCTCGATAGAAAAAAATTACAAAGTTACCTCCAAACCGTACAATAAACCGATAGTATTCAACGAATACTCGAAATTAGATCTGAAACTTTGCATAATATAACTGATATTAGTATAAAGCAGCTGCAGACAGAATTATAAAAATGGAAAAACCATTATCTTTACCGTAAAAAGAAAATACCTAAATGATCGAGCGTCGTACTCAGCCTAACCTGGACCGCCCTGCCGCCCGACCCCCGATTCAGTTCCGCTTCGGCTTTCGTACGGGGAGGCTGCGTCGCTTGCGCTCACTAAACTCACGATCTTAGGCAACAAACGACATCAATTAAAATCTCATTATTTCTTAGTAGGCTTTTTGTGACTAAACGCAATTATGGGAAATTCACGTAACAAGAAAAAGAAGAGTTGGCATTATCGTAAGGAGGCGGTCAAACGGATGAACGACGTAAAAAAATAAGTACCTACTGCAATACCAAGACCAAATTTTTATTTCCCTAATAAACGTAGGTAAACTAGTTTGATTGTTCTGCATGTTTTTTAGGGTGGATGTCCCAATCGCAGCCAAAGTACAAAATATAGAGTGAAATTTAATCAACCGACCAAATTCATACTAGAGACTCGGTTGGTGATCAAGAACTAGGTTCAGTAATCCTTTTGGCCAATTTCGAAAAATAACTTTTTTTGCTCCCATACTGGTTGGACTAGTATAAGTACAATTCCTAGTGCAGGTTCTACGGGAAAAAAAAATTTATTTTTCGAATTTCACCTGGAGGGTCATTAAACCTTGTTCCTGATGACTAACCGAGTCTCCAGTATGAATTTGGTCGGTTGATTTAATTTCACCTAGTATGTAGGTACTTGATACGCATAAATTTTTCTTCACGCCAGGGTTATGAATCAAGACGCTGCAGCGTCCAATTTCGCCAAAGTGGTGAATAGGCGTGAAACTACAAACGTGAAAAACCTGGTCAGGAACCTCATTTACCCAAAAAATCTAAGTCATGTGCCGTCCCTAAAACATGGAATAGGCCACGAAGCAACTGCAGAGTCATTTTCAATTTTTTTGGGCCGTTACCAAACTGTTGTTACAAAACTGTTATAAAAAAATCGTTGTTTATTGGACCAAAGTAACCAAATTGTAATTATAAAGCTTAGTTTACAATATAGCGGTTCGCCGCCGAAATTTTTTATAAATTTCTAAAACATGACTTATCTTATCACAAATAAAACAACTCTTGAAAATCAAACAACATGTTTATTCAATTGAGTTTTATATCTTTACTAAGCATACAAACCTCAAAGGCTCAAATTAAAATAAAAGACTCAATCAAAATTTCCACAAGATAAGTTTAAAGCAATAATCCAAATAAATGAAAACCCAAAGTATTTTGGTTTGGAATAAAATCAGTTACAATAATCTTTTCCAAGCTATACCTATCTAATAGGAACCTTAAATAGGTAGGACAAAACATTTACTCAATTATTGTTTTCATAATCAAAATAAATGTCATCTTCATCGTTTATCAACATATATTCGATTGGGTTTTCATTTATTTGGAGCAAATCTAAGTCTATAAGTAACAGTGTCCTCGTCCTCAAGTTTTGGTGTAGTAAACTTCAGTGCTTCATTTTTTCCGATAGATTTATAAAAACTTATTCTGTACATATTCGTATCACGATTTATGAATAATATATACCTTATTATTATTAATAAATTAATTTATATTAAATTTAATGTTTTTATTTAGCTTTTTTTCTGTATTGGCATTTTTTTATTTAATAATTTATTTTCGCTAACATTAAAGCAGATTATGAAGGCTTTTATTTTATTATTTTAAATTTTAGTACCGTCAAAACAAAATTTTCTTAATTGCAAAATTGTAAGGAATAGAAGCTAAAATTCTTTAGACAATTTTATATTACGACGTCACTAAAACTAAAATTAAAGCCCTCAGAATCGGCTTTTACGGTCATTAGCTTTACTACAAATTAATGTAGTTGAGCGTACCCACGTGTATTAACGTGTCTTATATTATAACTGACTGCTAGCTGCTGAGATAAAACCAAGAAAAGCATCAATCTGTCTTTATTGACGTAGTCGGTAAAATCCAAAATGTGCACCTAGCCTAGAACAGTTTTATAATGTAACGAAACGTTACAAAACTGTAAGTAAAAAGTAACCTAAAAATTGATTTTCCATGGGACAGCAGAACGCACAAGTAGGAAACAGCGTAAGATTATAAGAAAAGTGTCTTATAAATAGCTCTCTTTAATCACACTTGCATAAAAATAACAAGTATCCCAAAAAACACAATATTCTTTTTTCGTTAACAAACTGGTGACGCCTTGTATAAACGGATACACGAATAAAATGGATGACAATTCAGGCTGACATACACCATCACAGTTTACTATCAGCCAATCAGAATTGAGTTAGTTCTGCCAACATTATTAGCATTAAGCTGCGTTCAAAATTTATAAGGGATCATCTTGAAATAACGTTATAAAACTGTTTGTAACCAAATTGTTAATTTAGCAGGACAAGTATAGAACCGCTGCTATTTTATTTATTTTGAAAGATATGCATATTTTATTTATATATATGACAAATATAACTTAGTCACAGAGATATTAGGGGTCTATGATTATTTAAAAGACTCGAAATAATTGTGAAAATCCTGTCTGGGGCCTTAGAACGAGATACAAAAATAGTGACTTTTGGAAGAGGCTTCAGCTGTCAAATTTGATTTTTTGCATACTAAAAATCAAGTTTGACAGTAAAAGACTCTTTCAAAAGACACTCTTTTTGTGCCTCGTTCTAAGGCCCCTGAACTTGTGAAGGCATGGGCGGACAGATATTTTTTGTATGAAGAAGAAAAGTCAATAATTCAAAAAACAATAAAAATTGGCATTAATTCAAAAGAAATAAGTATTTTTTTAATAAATCCATGAAGTTTAATACTTCTTCTTAAAATAATGAATTTTGAAATAATAAACAAGATACTAACGCTAATAAATACTCTTGTTCAAAGTTTGAGGACATGTCATTTTCCCCAAAGGCCCAAAAAATTTGAAAATGACTCTGCTATGGAACAGCTAGCATCGCAATTGAAAATTGAAACAGAGCCTTGTGGTCTTTTCATCGATAAAATGTTGCCTTTCTTAGGTGCAACTCCAGACGGAGTTGTAGGAGACAACACCATCGTTGAAATTAAGTGTCCAATCACAGCCTACAAAACATCATTGGAAGACGCTGTGGATAAGAAAAAGGTCAACTTTTGGAGAAAAACCAATATAGGATTACTCGTAAATAAAAAACATCCGTGGTACATACAAGTGCAGGGGCAACTACATATCACCGGTAGGCATCAATGTATTTTCGGAGTATGGTATGGATGCGACAAAGAGATCAAAGTTGAAATGATACAGAGAGATGATCATTATTGGGAACAAATGGAACTAAAATTAAAACATTTTATATATCATACATGTTGCCAGAATTATGTGATCCCTGACATGTTCGAAATATGCCAATTAAAGATTTAAGCGACATAAAATAAATGTTTATTTCAGTGTGTTTAATTTTAACAATGTTTAGTTTACATACATACTCACTCTTTTCTCTCAGAGAGTTAGGCATGATCCTGACACACTTCTATTCTTCCACGTCTATCAATCTATTTATACAAGCTATTCTATTTTGGGGACTTTTGACTTTGCCCTTGTTCAGTTTTCTAACTCCAACCTTAATAATACTTTATCAACTATTTTAACCACGATATGCATATGTATAAGTTGACTTTTATTGACATAGCCAAATTCATACTGGAGGCTTGGTAAATAATCAGTATCACGAACCGGTAACACTTTTTGGTAATATCGAAAATAAAATGTTGACCTTCCAAAGTAATTGACTCGTGCTGGGCTTGAGATTGTAGGGAAAACGGAAAAAAAATTGGCAAATTTCACAAAAAAGGTGATCGAACCTGGATACTGATCACTTAATGAGTATCCAGTATGAATTTGGATATATCATTTGGCTATATTTTGGTTTCATGTAAATCTAGGGAACTATGGAACCCTACGTGGCTCGACACGCACTTGGCCGGTTTTTAATTATTTGGGACAAATAATTCTTTTTTTAGTCATCATAAACAGAATGCCTGACTCCCAATTGACCGTTTTTTAATATTTAAGGTCCTATGAGTCAAGGTGAAAAAAATAAAATAAGCGATAGAGTATCCCCAATAGACAACATTCCAATGAAAACATTCTTTTTGCACGAGCTTTTTTTAACCTTTCCATTGAAAAGTAGCCTGCTAATTAAACCGCTTTGTACTCGGAAGTGAAAAATTATTTGGCCAAAAAATATTACACAATCCATAATTATTATTATTATTACATAATACTTACTAACCAATGGAAATAAATAAAATGTGCCATATATTTTATCAAATAATAACTTAGGCCTATCTATAACATAAAAAAAGGTTTGATATTTTCATAACTTAAAATACCTGTCCGAAAATTGTTGTAGTTACCCTAACAAAATCGCGTGTTGTCGCGTCAAAGGTGTGCGAGCCGCGGCAGCGAGCGGTCTGCGTAAAGTGAAGTGAGGCGCGGAGAAGTGGGGGTGAAACTCGAATTCGAGCTGAGGTATTATAGACTCTTAACGCAAATGGATCTTTTTAGATTGGAACATTGACAGTTTTGTTCCCAGCCGGAGCGATTGCAGCTATGGGCTGTGAGATGGTACGAGTCAAGAGGAGGCTGATTCAAAGCTCTAGCACTGAATGTAATGAATTGGGATTTGTCAATATTTAGTGTAAGCTGATTGACGGAAAAGCATCTCATAACTCTGCCAATCGCGTGTTCGGCATGCTCATGTGCATCTTTCCAAGTTTTACCTTGAACGAGAAGGGCAGTGTCATCGGCGTAAGATATAATTTTACAATTTGGAATTTGGAATTTACACAAATTATTTATATAAATTAGGAACAGGGTTGGACCCAGGACACTCCCTTGCGGTACCCCAAATGATAGCTGTTCATCCCTACTCGTAAGTCCATCAATAGTCACACACTGAAAACGATTTGATAGGTAGTCACAAAAAATATCATGAGCAAGGCCTCTGACTCCTATTTGATGTAATCGGTCGAGAAGTAGAGGAACAGAGACAGTGTCGAAGGCCTTAGAGAGGTCAAGAAAAATACCTATAGTCTTTATTTTTTTGTCCACATATTCAGTCACAGTGTTTGTAAGATTAAGTAATGCATCTTCCGTAGATTTACCAGTTTGAAATCCGTATTGGTTCTTTGATATTAAGTTATTATTATGCAGAAACTGAACTAGTCGTGAATTAAGTACTTTTTCAAGGATTTTGGATAAAGTAGTTAGGACGGATATAGGCCTGTAGTTGTTGACACTGCCTCTGTCCCCCGCCTTAAACACCGGATGCACAATCGCCTTTTTAAATACGTTGGGAAAAGTGCCAGTTCTAAGACAAAGATTACAGACATGTGTTAGTGCAGGAATAATGCAGTGTCGGGCTGCCTTAATAATGGTTGAAGAGATACCATCCCATCCCACTGCACAGTCATTGCGAAGACCAAGTATAATTTTTTCGATTTCATGCTCATCAACAACTAGTAGAACAACTCCCGCGCAGCGCGCCGCCGTGCGAGTCTAAACACCTACTGTTGCAGGGTTATCACTTTATTTTGCGGCGATATGCGACGAACAACGGGGAGCGCTGCCGATCCTAGTCACACCGCCAGAAGCCGCCTGAGATATTGTCGTTGTGTGCGTGCTGTGGTTCGTACGTGCAGGCTCGCACACATATAAGCCGCGCGGGCGAGCTTACTATTCTGTTTTTACTATGCCTCTGTGGTCGAATGGTTCCAGTACTACTAACCTTCGGTCGCGGGTTCAAATCAAGTAGGGCACATTTGTGTTCGGTCAAAACTAAGGTACGTTAAGGCCGTACCTAAGCCTAGAACATGAACAAAGACTTTTTTCAAAGTTCAAAGTTGTTCAAAGACAAAGATTTTCGAGGGTTCGTTTCAAGATACTATTTTCATATTGAAAAAAGTAATTTGATTTGTTGGTAAATTTTTATTAGTTACAGAAGGTACTATAAAAAAAAACATTGAAGTATATAAGGTCCTACAATTCAAAGTGAAAAAAATTTAACACATGATAGAGTATCCCTAATAGACCACATTCCACCGAAAAAAAAATTTTTTAAGCGTACTTTTTTTTTACCTTTCCGTAGAAATTTCGTCAGCTGATTGAACCAAATGGCGACATGGATCTTCATTTTTTTCAGCAATAAAAAAACATATGTAATTACCAATTTATATACTAGATTAAGCATTTCATTGACTTCATTTTGCCTGAAGATTTTGTTGATTGATGAATTTTCATAGCAGAGAAAAAAATATTTAGAAAACCTCTTTTAGAACAGAGATTTCTATTTTACTGACAAACGGGAGTGAATGAAGCCTCTAAGTTTTTTATTTAAATTAGTCTACAAATACACGTCAATATGGCCGATTGGATTTACTAAATTACTTATAGTTGTCATTTTAAATGAAAAATACTGTTTTGCCGCATACGACTTAACGGCATAAGCTAGTTCGTGAGCGCATATTTGTATGGATTAAGTCCCCCTCACTCCACTCCCCTAAGCGCCGATTTGAAATAAAAAGTTTATCAATGCCTCGCCTTACCGGCTAAAAACATCTAAAAATAGGCTGTGTGAGCAACATGTGGAGCAATTTAATATTAGATGATTTTACTTAGTCCCAAAAGAAACGAAAGAACCTGGACGAGGTTATGTGTTCCCGGTTATTTAGTCTACGCCGAATCTCCGTTATATCCCGGGACCATTCCCTACTACATAACTGGGCTAGTTTTATTTTTATTTTTTTACTATACACTGCCGTAAATTTTTTCACATATCCAAAAACAACCGTTTAACTGGACTTGACTAACAAAAACAACCGTTTAACTGGACTTGACTAACAAAGTTTTACATTTCAAAGCATAATATTTCGCAAACGGATTCCTGAATCGAAAAATTGTTTTCACACACCCGAAATATTTTTGAACGACCTATCCAATAACACCCTGCAGTGTTACACCATGGGAAAGACGAGAAAAAAAATTATCCCTACTTTACGTGTAGGGGAAGTAATATTTTTCAATGCAAGTGCTCGTAAAGACCTATTTCATATGCTCCAAAACTGTTGTCAAAGTCAACTTTACCGTACTAGTGCTTTATTTTCATTTATTTTTATTTATTGAAAATAGTTGCCAGTTTTTTCTTATGTATGTACCATAGAAAGACTTGACAGAAAGAATACCCGTCTAAAGTTCATTGGGAGTATTTATTGTTTGTTTGTTTCTTTAATTAAGTTTTATTTATTTACTCACACTATGCATTGAATAACGTAGTCTCGCTCGTGTTTCAAATCGTGCCTCCTTACCGCACTTATAGCATAAACTACTATTTTCAGAATTTTATTTTAGATCTTTGTCTGCGTGATTAATATAATAGGTATAATTACAGCTTTCTAGTACCAATAATCTCTGTGCTAAGCCGCGCACAGACAGACGGACGAACATAGCGAAACTGTAAGGGTTCCGTAGTCAACAAGGACAATTTTTTTTTAGTTAATATAACAAACAAAGCAAATAATAATTTTTGTTTCCCCAGGTGACGAGTATGACGTGGAAATCCAAGAATCGCCAGGATTTTTAGGCTCCTTATTCGGAAACTCAAGTGAGTATGACTATAATGTTTTTTTGGAAAACTACCTTTACCTCAATTTCACATTTTACGTTGCTAAATTGATAGGCTAATAAATAAATAGGTGAATGGCTAATTCATCGCCTAAAGAATCACTTAGCGTGATTTTTACATTCAGAAACTGGCCTGTCATAACTGTGATAGAAATAAATTTCTATATTTTAAACACTTGGCGATTAACCATCGCAAGGAGATAAAAAATTAAATTTTTATATCATTGCGGTATAGAAAATTAGAAAAGTAAATCTGGACGTGAGGAGCTCTGAACCAATGGCAATAAATCTTAGACTCATCATGAATACACTAGCGCCCTCTAGACGCCAAGAGGCTCACTACTAAGTGAGTACCTATACATATCGTTTCGGTATGGGAAAGCACATGAGTAACTTCGCAGGTTGTGTTGAGAACTGGATAGCTCAGTGGTAGAGCAACCGCCCGGTAAGCTAGAAGTCCCGGGTTCGAGTCCCGGTACAGAGCTCCTCACGTCCAGATTTACTTTTCTGATATATACCGCAATGATGTAAAAAAATAATTTGGCCTATCATAATAAGTGCAAGAACTGGGTTTCGTTCCAAGTAACCTAAATAATTTTAAAGCGTGATCAAAATCCTATAAGAACTTGGCAGAGCTGATTCTGGGCTTGACTGTGGAGGTACCACCATCTTACTCGCAAATCCTCCCGAAGTTATCCGGGGGAGAGGACAACTCTCAAAACTGACCTCTTATTATAGAGGTGGCGTTTGCCGGCCCTTATACCGGGTGTAAAAGCAAAGACAAGAATCCTTTAAGGGTGTGTTAGTATGATCGGTAAAGATATTATTTTAAATACTGGGATCTCTAAATAAAGTACCAGTACCTCATAATAAGACGATTTTCTTTACTCAAAATACACTAATCGCGTGGACACCCTCACTGGTCGCTGGCCACTCGGATGAGGGGTGCGGGTTGCGGGGTGCAATTAGGTGTGTGGGGAGGCCGGTGAGCTGCGTAGCCATAGCTTAGAAAAATGATGGAATTTTTGCTGAAAATTCAAGGTATTTTCGTAATGACATCAGAATCGTGTATACTTTCATACCCTAAAGGGATTCTTGACTTTGCATTTACAACCTGTATAAAACAGACTAGGTGGTAGAGCTGATGCCGGGCTCGACTGTGGAGGTACCACCATCTTACTCGCAGATCCTCCCGAAGTTATTCGGGGGAGAGTAAGAGGACAGCTCTCAGGCAAAACCAGGCGGCCCACCATTGCCTGGGACCGATGGATGGCGGTATATCCATCCCCAATTGCCGGGCCTTATATAAAACAGACTGGTGACGGGCAGCGGCGTCACTGGTGCAAGGGCTTCGGCAGCGCACTCACCAACCCGCCTGCCCAGCGTGGGTGAGTATGGGCATTTCTTCCAGGAGGACCGCCAAGAGTGGCGAAATCCTGGAAAGGCCAATGTCCAGCAGTGGATGAAACAGGCTGATGGATGATAAAACAGACTGGTAATGGTAAAGGGCTGCGTTCTGCCAGCGTGGGTGGGTGAGTATGGCTGACAAAATCTTGGAAAAGCCTATGTCCAGCAGTGAACGAAGGCTGGCATCGTATTTACTCATTATTATTACATAAATACCTTCACTTGTACTAAAAAATCTCCCTTGGTACCAAAGTTCAAGATTGTAAGACGAGATTTTTTGAACGAATAATAAATAAAACAAAAAGCTTGGATTTATTGCAACAGCATGAGGCTACAGACCGAAGTATCCGATATTTTACTTGATGAGACCTCAAGCCCTTGAACCCTTGACACACAGACGGACTGACGGACAACAAAGGGATCCTTTTTTTCAAGAGGAAAGTACAAAAAACATTTTTTCCGTAACTGCAGCAACATCACAATCCCTCCGGAGCGCATGGTCATCGATCAAGAGCTCCCTGAACGACCTGGTGGTCTGGGTGTTGAACTTTCTGCGAGGTCTTGATGCTCAGGACCTGGAGAACGCGGCGAACATCGCCAGAGCCAGCGAGAGGAGCAAGGCGGAGCTCCTCGGAGCCATCATGAAGTTCATCAGTGACAAGCTGAACAAGACCGTTGTGATCAGGCAGACACACTACAATACGCATACAAACACGCATGATTTACCCCACATGGCGTATCAGTGAAAGTATTAATCGCGCACGCAGGCATTGAAATACCGATAAAAATTGTTATTTTGACGTTATTTTTGGGGAAATACGCATAAAGCTAACTTTATACAGGAAGGCCGGGAAAGAGACGTCCAAAAATTTTTTTGGCTGTCTTACATTTAAGGCTATCCAAATCACCCCTATAAATGTTCCGCGATTTTTTGTAGTTTAGGAGATATGATTATTTTAAATGATTTTTAGAATAATTTTCACCCGAAATTAGTTTTGATTTTTTCTCTCCTTATATTTAATATTTGTGAATGTTTTTCTAGGTTATTTATGAAAACTATGTGAATAACTACCTTAAAAATTATGGTTTACCTAAGTCTTGTGGAACATGACTAAAATTTTGTCGAAAGTTCAATATTACTGTTCAATCATAATAGACTTAAATTTCAAAAACTAGAAAAGTGTATTTGTATAGTTGTCAATGGTTTAAAAGTAATTTCAAAAACTGCTATTGCCCTTAAGCAACAA
Source organism: Ypsolopha scabrella (assembly GCA_910592155.1). Classification (NCBI taxonomy): domain Eukaryota; kingdom Metazoa; phylum Arthropoda; class Insecta; order Lepidoptera; family Ypsolophidae; genus Ypsolopha; species Ypsolopha scabrella. Next base: position 22,273,767 of record OU342982.1, read on the forward strand.
AAACCATAAAAAAACAGACCTCAATAGGCTTTTTTTTTCTGTAACCAGCCTTCAAAGTTAAAGAGTAACTTTTTTTAAAAAACTTAATAAATAATTGTATGTTCTTTAATTTATGATTTTATTATATTCAAAAACTATTTGATTATGATTAAAAATTAATTAATTTACAGCAAGTAATCGAAGTGCCACACTCCAACAGAAATGCACAACCTACACCTACGCAAGAAATTTTATTTTAATTGCCTAAAAGCTACACTGTTGCTTCTTGTAACATTTCCAGCTTCTTCAATTTTCTCCCTCAGCTCATTTTCACAAGAAGCTTATTGTGCGTATGCTATTTCCTTAAAATAACCCCAAAAAAAATCCAGGGAGCGTGGGGGCCAGTTGATTGGTCCGCGTCTTATGATCCATCGTTGGGGTATTTTCGATTTTTTTCATTTGGGGTTATTTTAAGGAAATAGCATACGCACAATAAGCTTCTTGTGAAAATGAGCTGAGGGAGAAAATTGAAGAAGCTGGAAATGTTACAAGAAGCAACATGTAGCTTTTAGGCAATTAAAATAAAATTTCTTGCGTAGGTGTAGGTTGTGCATTTCTGTTGGAGTGTGGCACTTCGATTACTTGCTATAAATTAATTAATTTTTAATCATAATCAAATATTTTTTGAATATAATAAAATCATAAATTAAAGAACATACAATTATTTATTAAGTTTTTTAAAAAAGTTACTCTTTAACTTTGAAGGCTGGTTACAGAAAAAAAAGCCTGTTGAGGTCTGGTTTATTTTAATGGTTTTTGTTGCTGAAGGGCAATAGTAGTTTTTGAAATTACTTTGAAACCACTGACCTGATTTCAAATACAATTTAATATTTTTTGAAATTTTAGGGTTATTATGATTAAACAGTAATTTTGAACTTTCGACTAAATTTTAGTCATGTTCCACAAGACCTAGGTAAACTATAATTTTGAAGGTAGTTACTCACATATTTTTAATAAATAACTTTGAAAAAACAATCACAAATATTAAATAGAAAGAGAAAAAAAAATCAAAACTAATGTCAGGTGAAAATTATTATTAAAATCATTTAAAATAATCATATCTCCACAACTACTAAAAATCGCAGAACATACATGGAGCTGATTCAGATACCCTGAACGTAAGGCAGCCAAAACAAGAAATTGGACGTCTCTGTCCCAGCCTCCCTGTATATTGCTATTAATATAGGAAGTATATCGTTATGATTCTTGATTTGTTACATCAAAAATCTACAATAATACTATAAAGATTAAGTAGCAAAAATCAAATTAACGACAATTAACGAAACGAATCAATCAAAACGCTATACAACATTTTTACGGTAATTTTATTAATGTCATTACAATTAAGGTTTGCGCGCGCCCATGCACCGCACGCGCCTCGTGAAACGGATTTGCTGAATACCTCCCTTACCTTCCCCCACACACTTTCCTTCCCGCATACTTTCTTTCTCCGCATACTTATCTTACCCTTTCCTTCTCCGTATGCCACGCCGCGCCGCGCCGCGCCCTGGATTTGAGGCGGGCTCCAAGGGCAAACACACCACCAAACAAAAATATAATTTAAAAAAACAAAGCGTCTTAAAATTTTCAATTAAGACCAAAAGCATACCAAAGGTCTATTACGATAGTCAGTACAGCTTGGCAAAAAAGAGTTTGGAAAAAATGAGGGCGCTATACCACCGCGTCAAACTCTTTTTTGCCAAGCTGTACTTAAAGTCTTTTAATTCTCATGGATACTTTGCATTTGTTTGTACTAGTTGTTTTGTAATCTTATGCATTTCGGATTTGTGCGGTAAAATAATGCATTTTAATGGTACCGCTCTATATAGGAAACGGTTCACAGCTAAAAGTTTCTAATTACGGGAGAGATGGTTGAAAAAAAAATTGTAGTTCAATCGGGATTTAGAAGAGGTATGGGTTGTGTATCACATATTTTCTTAACGAAGAATATCTGAAATATATCTGGGAAATGAGCAGGTGTTTCGTGCGTTTGTGGATTTAGAAAGGGAGTGGTGGTGAAGGATGACTTGTGGACAACACTGTCCGGGTATGGGGAACCTGTGAACTGGAGCTAAGGGAGTCACGTGTCAAATACCTCTCTTACTGCGATGACCAAGTTGTCCTCGCTTCATGACAGATGAGCTGCAAAAAAATAATAGAATAGAATAGAATCGTTTATTTGTTCGATTTTCTGTCCCTAAAATAGGCATCAGATCAAAAATCTACCAAATTCGGCGTACAAATAGTCCTAACAATTTTGCATGGTGCCTTTAAAAGGAAAGCAAAGTAGGAAAAACAGAGGTAATGGTGCTAAAAAGGAATGAATCGGTGACTGAATATAGGGATTGGAGACGAGGAAGTAGAACAGCTTGTCTATGTGGAATATCTAATTACGCGCGTTAGAAAATGTGACGGTGATATTGAAAGAAGAGTGAATACGGAAAATAAAGTGAACTAGGGAACTGGTGTTCAATGAAATTATTATAATAAAAAAATAGCAAGATAACACACTTTTATCAAATGGTGGATTAAAAATGGCGGCCAAAAGGAAATATTCTGTGATCAGCCTAAAAGTTTGAATTATTCTACTTTAAATGCCATAGTTTCCAATTAAATTGTGGAAATGATACTACATAATCTACTGATGTACCTACTAAACAAATTCCAAAAAGAAAAATACCTGAAAAAAAAAAACATTTATATCATACCTGATTTCGTTGAAGATCACATCAAGCTATACATAGGTGTAGACATCAGTCTTTGTACCTATTTTATATCCTTCACTAAAGACTAATGTCGACGTGTTCTTGATTGTACAAGTTCTTTATCATTTGTTCTACTATGTTTCTTGTTTCTTTGGAAATGTTGTTCAGTATGATCAATATTGAACATGTAGTTTCATTAAAAGACACATGTCCATTCACATCCGGTATTTTGCATCCAAGATGTCCTTCTCCCTCTCCCCCATTTAACAACACTCCCCCCCCCCCCTTATTCATTGTTTTTTGACTCCCCCGAATTGATCAAGAATTCTTTACAAGCTTCAAATAAGGATCGTCCCAGACCTGAGGTTTGTGCATTTTAAGGCGTTATGTGCATTGTTTTTTGGTTTGTATGTGATCAGTTATGATCTCGTTGTATGGAGTCTTTATTTATCATATTACAATCGCACAATCGAGAACATACTTGTTGATGACTTCATGACTTGATAACTTCATGACTTCATGACTTGGCCTGGGTCGGGCCCCCCAACTACAAATCTCTGTCCGTCTGTCACCAGGCTGTATCTCATGAACCGTGATAGCTAGGCAGTTAAAATTTTCACAGATGATGTATTTCTGTTGCCGCTTTAACTAGCAACAAATACTAATAAACAGAATAAAATAAATATTAAAGGGGGCTCCAATACAACAGACATGATTTTGGCTTAGACTAACTTTGACAAGTATATTTTATGTACCTACCTATTTTCAAAATAAATATTTCGATTTTGATAAATTATTGAACCGTAAGTCATAGGAAAGTGCTCGGAAATGATTTCCTCTGCATATCGACCTATCCCTAGCGGTCGAATAAAATTAAAACTAAGAAGCCGCTAACGGCTATTTAGTCACTTCTTATAGATTTAGTTTATATAGATAATGGTACGAAACCCTTCGTGCGCGAGTCCGACTCGCACTTGGCCGGTTTTTTGATTATTCCATCTCAACAATTACCTATGTGCTTGACCAATCTTAGGTCACGCATTGCCATTGAATTTTGTGGTCAACTTTGCGACAAAACTAAGGTTCGGTGGATCCGGGTCAGGTCGGACGTTGTAAATATATTCGAAGATTTTGACGTGGATACTTCTTCGTTCGCATCTCTTGTGTTCAGAACTTGTACGTCATTTCCGGAATATCTTTTTTACAAAGGATTTCTGATCACAGATTATTACGTATTTTAATCGTTAAATATTTGCAGTAATTATTAATGTTTCATGTATGATATTGAGGCTATTTCACGTAGCTGCCCCGAGTGGGCCACTGCACATTGAAGTGGCGGCAATATAACACAAGCTATGGTGTCTAAAGTCATTGATATAGTTTTCTTTTTTTTTCTTATTGTTTTGTACGAATTATTATTATTTGGATTATTGTACTAATGTTTAAATGTGTAATATAGCGTATTTTTATAGTTTTATGTAAATCAAGTTGAAATAAAGAATTTTATTATTATTGTTTCATACTTATTTGATCTCACACTACGAATAAATAATTAAATAAAAACCGCACCGTTTTTGGCTTGGGCCATATTTTATATTATAGGTTTATACCCTATAAGTTGATGACAATAAAAAAACCGCATCCAAATCTGTAGAGTGGTTCTCGAGTTAAAATGAAAAATACATACATACAGACAGAGAGAAAGACAGAATTATATTCGATGTACAGACACGACTTTTTTACTAATTTATTATTAGTATAGATAGATACGTATTTAAATTTGAATTTAGATTTTCATGGATATTATTTTCTATGTGACCGCCTCTGTCTGTAGCCGGTACAATCCCCATGGTGCACATTAATTTGTGTCCGGTCTGCGTGCTTCGAAAGGTACATTATGCTGTTAAACCGTTTGTGTCCGAAGTACGGCGATAGGGATCACCACCAATTACGTTTGTTGGGACCAAATTTCAAATAACAGCCTGTAATCAGCATCCGGGTACAACGCGTTTGCCTCAATATTGAGTGATATGCTGGCATCCATTGAGAAGTTCCACTGCCTATCTCTTAAGGCAATCATTAGATCAAGACAAAACTAACGCCGGACCTATTTAGAAGCACAACCTTCCAAACAAAAAAAGAATCTTACAAATCGGCTTACATAAAAATGACGGAGTGATGGAGTAATATACAAAAAAAAACTATAACAAAATACAGTCAAATTGAGAACTTTCGCTTTTTTGAAATCGGTAAAAAATTTTGAAGATGCAAATCTGTAGTCTGATTAAACTGATACAGTTTTTTCGAAATCAATACTTAAACCTGGCTGTAATCACTGTTCCAAGCTAAATATTAGCAAGAGGTGTGTCCGGATCGTTGTAGATGTAAATCTGTATCAGATGAAACTGATATAGTTTTCCCGTATGGAAAAATGACCGGTTTTATCACGTGTAACACGCACGCCGATAAATGCCGACTTGATTAACAGATAATAAATTTTCATACATATAACTTATTTTTATTTAAATAAAATATAGTTTATGCTACACGGCAATAGTGTAGCTTTTTATAGGTGATAGATCAAAAACTCAACTTTAAATTGCACATAACAGCACTGTCGGGCTGAGTAGGTTGATATACATCATGAATGTATATTTTATTTCCCGTATTATTATATATTTTTTTTATATTCTAAAGACATATTATATTGTGTAAATTAACTTTGACTCGTAGAAAGTATACTTAATGTATCTATTTTGCAAAAATAAATATTTTGATTTGATTTGATTTGATTTGAATAATCACGATTCATGAAACAGCTACGTGATACAGCTCGCATAGTGATTGATATCCTCAAGACTTCGCTTTGTGCCATTACTGGTGATATGCAATCTTGTTGGAGCAGGGCAGTAAAGAGTTATGCTAAAAGTCGAAAGAGCACAACGGTCTGAAATAATGACAAAGAAAACCAACCCTATATGAAACAGAAAGACTCTACAAAGACTGAGAGTCCCCTGTCAAAATACTTATTGTCAAAGCATAAATACGAAAATGCCTTAATCCATTGGACTTCTTTCGTGACAAGAAGTTTACTGTCGGTTATTTGTTTATCTTTCAAGTGTTTTTCAGTGTTCACAAGATTGTTCTAAACTGGGAAGACTGCGAAAACATGTTGAGCAAAAGAAATAAACTAATTGTACTAACCATGAGTTGGTACAACGTTCGAGAGGCGTTTTTTGGTTTACGTGTAATCAATATCACATATACTAAAACAGTTTAAACCGCTGTGTCCGTACATTGAATAAAAGTAATAGAAATAGAAAGGGGGTGACTAAAGAAGAGTAATAGAACACAAATCAATGATTTTTAGAATTCTTTTCTGTCTGTCTGTCTGTTTGTTCACGCACATCTCTAAAACTACTGAACAGATTTTCATGTGATTTCCACAGCTGTACAGAACTTAATTTGGAATAGAATATATAGGCTTTATTTCATTAAAATCGGATCTCGGAAAAAAAAGTTATCGTCATTTAAAGATTTTTGGAATTTACTTGTCCACTGGTAGTCAGTGTTGCCAGACACACTGTAATTACAGTAGAACTACTGTAATTCAACACGATCTACTGTATACTGCAATAGCAAAATTACAGTGTATGGAGAACACTGAAATTTTTCTAACGCCAAAAATCACGTAACTTCGTTGAAAATTGCCCAAACTTTGTTACAACAATAAGACCTGATGAATTTTAGGACAAGTTCAGTTCTTACAATTTTATAATTTACAAGTTCTTATTCATATTTTAGTTTCTTAAATAAATGTTGCTTTTCAAGTAAAGCAGTTGGAAGAGTTCTGTTTGATTGGGCAATTCATGATAAACATCTTGGCTCTTCCAAATTCTAATACTGAATGCGAAAGGATGTTTAGTCGGATTAATGATATAAAAACGAAAAAAACGCATTAGACTAATAACAAAACTATAAGGGGAAATATGTTGGCTAAGCATTTTACGTCATAGTGACAATTGCGTAAAATTTAAAGCAACCAATTCAATGATTAAATGGTTTGATTCATGAATATATAAAAAAGAGTCAGCTTTTATCGGCCTAAGCAATAGTGACAGTTATTAAATAATTTACAAATAATAAATATTGTACGGTATAATAATAAAAAAAAGGTGAACTTCAAAGAAAAATGTTTTTAATTCTACTGTAAACCCCACTGTAATTCTATTTTGATTCTACTGTAATTTGGTCCCAAACACTGTAATTTTGAGCCCTCAGCACTGTAGTATCAGTTTTCTCATCTGGCAACACTGACTGGTAGTAATTGGAAGTTATGTAGCAAATAATAATTCCCGAACGATTGTAAAATTTGGTTAGAATGCAGACCCTTTGAGTTTGGGCTTATTTTATTGGTCTTTTTAAGCACTTTGGTGAAACATGGTGACCAGGGTCTAATGACGGGACTGGAAAATGGGTACGGGATCTCCTCAACGATCAACAGCAGACCCTTCGAGTTTGGGCTTATTTGATTGGTATTTATTAGCACTTTAGTAAAACATGGTGACCAAGGTCTGCCGATGGGACTGGAAGGTGGGTACATGATCTCCTGAACGGATAACAGCAGACCCTTCGAGTTTGGGCATATTTGATTGGTCTTTATTAGCCACTCTTCGAGTTTGGGCATATTTGATTGGTCTTTATTAGCCACTCTTCGAGTTTGGGCTTATTTGATTGGTCTTTATTAGCACTTTGGTAAAACATGGTAACCACTGTCTGATGATGGGACTGGAAGGTAGGTACGGGATCTCCTCAACGGACAACAGCAGACCATTCGAGTTTGGGCTTATTTGATTGATATTTATTAGCACTTTAGTAAAACATGGTGACCAAGGTCTGCCTATGGGACTGGAAGGTGGGTACATGATCTCCTGAACGGATAACAGCAGACCCTTCGAGTTTGGGCATATTTGATTGGTCTTTATTAGCCACTCTTCGAGTTTGGGCTTATTTGATTGGTCTTTATTAGCACTTTGGTAAAACATGGTAACCACTGTCTGATGATGGGACTGGAAGGTAGGTACGGGATCTCCTCAACGGACAACAGCAGACCATTCGAGTTTGGGCTTATTTGATTGATATTTATTAGCTCTTTGGTAAGACATGGTGACCGTTGCATATAGTCGTTCAAAAATCATATTCTTTGGTTTTCCTTATTTCCACGAAAATCTTTTCGACGCGGGCGGAGCCGCGGGCAAAAGCTAGTATCAGATGTAAAAGTTGAAAATGAACCATATAGCCATAAGTTTGGTCATTCAACGTGGTAACGCTGCCAGCCTTTTGGGCACCCTTCCCAGCGATGGTAGCGATCTGGCCAGCATTTTTTATTTGTTATAAATATTTAAGCTTTGAGGTTATATTTGTTAGGTTTTTTATTTAAGTTTATTTTTAGTTAAGTTTTGTAATGATGTTATTTAAGGTCTTAATACATTTTTGATTGTGTCTGAAAGAAAATAAAGTAACATACCATCTAGCTTTATCAAACAAAACTGTGCTATGTTCAAAATAAAAAATACATATCATATTAGTTACTTATGAGGTTAGAAAGTACATTTTTGTAAACTTCTAACAATAAACTAACTATAAATTATATGTTCATTAAAATTAGAGTGAGTTGACTTCATAAATATTTAAAAAAACGGATTGGGCTCACTTTTTTAACTGTGCAAGGAGGAGACCTGTGCCTCCTTGCACAGATAAAAAAGTGAGTCCAATCCGTTTTTTTTATATTTATAAATTATATGTGTCACCGGAAATCAGTTAAAACCCTATATAAAATACTTGCTATACAAAAAAAAATAGGTGGTAGAGCTAATGCCGGGCTCGACTGTGGAGGTACCACCATCTTACTCGCAAACACTCCCGAAGTTATTCGGGGGAGAGTAAGAGAACAGCTCTCAGGCAAAACCAGGCGGCCCACCATTGCCTGGGACCGATGAATGGCGGTATATCCATCCCCAATTGCCGGGACTTATATAAAACAGACTGGTGATGGGCAGCGGCGTCACTGGTGCAAGGGTTTCGGCACCGCGCTCACTAATCCGCCTGCCCAGCGTGTGTGAGTATGGGCATTTCTTCCAGGAGGACCGCCAAGAGTGTCGAAATCGTGGAAAGGCCTATGTCCAGCAGTGGACGAAACAGGCTGATGGATGGATGGATGGACAAAAAAAAAAACAAAATACTGGCTACGTTCGATACTTCTCTGTATGGCAAGACTTATTATACGCTGGCACAGATAAGAGCCAGCCCGCCAGTCGCCGCTGATATCTACCAGCTTGACAGAGAAGTCTTTGTTATGTTGTCGCGCCTCTGGACCCCATGTTCCCATTGTCTAGGGTTGCCATACGTCAGGATTTGTCCTGACATGTCGGGATTTTTTGGTCCCAGTCAGGATTCCGGCCGGACTTGGAAAATGTCAGGATTTTTGGATTTTAGAGTAAGATAAAAGATAAAATAAACAAATATATCGTCATGACATGAATCCCCGGGGGCGTGTCAGAGGTGTTCCGTGTGTGAACTGTGAAATGCAAGTCACAGTTCACACTCGGCACACCCCGCGTTTCACCGACGATTATTACGTACCAACGTGACGGGTGGTGAGCCCTATCGCCGTTCTTTGGGTACAAATACACGCTTTCAGGGCATGCAGGTTTCCTCACCAAGTTTTCCTTCACCGTTCAGCAAGTGGTATGTATTAAATACAATGCAAATAAATTCCGAAAGACTCATCGGTGCATGTCCAGCCGGGGATCGAACCTGGATCTCATAGATAGAGGAGAGGCCAGCGTTCTACCCTGAGCTACCGCCGCTAAAACCAATCGTAGAAATTTCGTTTTATTTATTGTTATTTTCTTTGGTAACAATCAACTAGGTACATTGGCAGTAAATAATAATCAACACCGGTCTGGTACGAGTCAGACTCGCATACCTAGGGTTCCGTAATTCGACAGTTTTGGGAACAGTGAGGAAGAACGTATTTAAAATCTTGCCCATAACTGTTTATGATGACTAAAAAAAGAATTTATTGTACCACATTTCAAATTAATATTAGAAAATATATTGTCTATGGCCGTGTCTTCGCGAGTTGTTGACTCATCATTAGGATAGGCAGTTAAATGAAATCTTGTGAAATAATTAGAAATTTCATTAGCGGGATGTTTTCTAAAATCAATATTAAAATCGCCAAAGGTAAGTACCATAAATTACTAGTATTGCCCCCAAATAGAGCGTAATCAATACATTGTACTGCTATGTTCACTGGACAAGATGGAGATCAGTAGACTCCAAGTAATTTAACTCCAGCGATTTCGATCACAGAACATTCACAGCGGCCACCATTATCGCGATCTACAGTATCTTAACGCTCTTCGATTTAATATCTAATCTGTTGGTGGTTTTATATTATTTTATTACTATTGCGGGATGGATGATAAAATAGGTTATCTAATATCTACTTCTTTTGCGTATTTCTAGAAACAAAAGAGAGACATAAATATTTTTATACCGTACTCGAAATAAAACTCGTAGATGAAAAATTTGATTTTGTCATTTTATTATCGTGAATTTCTCAACCGCTATATTTTTCCTGTAATCTTTACGTAATCCCAAATTACCATGATTTTTTTCATTTTTTTCGGTCCACAAGTTTCGGAAATAAGGGGGGGGACATACATTTTTTTGTGGTTTTGTAAAGATTTCTCGAAGTACATTAAGTATAGTAAAAGTATATATTTTTATAATCAACTCTTTAATACCTACAATTCAAATCAAATAATCAAATAAGTTTGGCCTATTATCGTATTTTTTTATTTTCTTTCTGTCCACCAGTTTCGGAAATAAGGGGGGGGGGGCATGCATTTTTTTTGTGGTTTTAATATTGTATTTTTAAGAATTTATTTTTTATTTTTCTCACTTTTGTATTAGAATTATTTTGAAAAATTTAGAATTTTTCAATATTTTTTTTGTGCCATACTATGTGGCAAGTGAATGCTATTTTTCTAGAAAATTTCAAGTCTATCTTTATCGATACTAAAGTTATGAGGCTGTGACATACGGACGGACGGACGGACGGACGGACGGACGGACAACGGAGTCTCACCATAAAGATTCCTTTTACCTTTTAGGTACTACGGAACCCTAAAAAACGAAAAACTAAATCTTTCTTTTTCTACTTGTAAATTTACGTTTAATTATAAAAACAAACAATAATAATTTATATAATATACTTATTTTTGTCACATCACAGTGGTGGGCGGGCGCTGTAGCAGTATGTCAGAACTTTTTACTAAAAATCAGGATTTTATAGATATACCCTACCATTGTCTCAACCCCAAAAGGCGTAAACATGTAGCTTGAACCTGCATAATTTAATTTTTTTTTAAATATCGACCATCAATAGAAGCATTAACCGTGGTTATCATACACGCAGAAGTCCTACAACGCTCTCCGCGTTCAATACAATAATGCGATGAGGGCAATGTTGCGGCTGCCCCGCTTCTGCAGCGCGTCGGGAATGTTCGCTGCAGTGCGCGTTGACTGCTCCTATACCACCATGCGCAGGCGAGCAACTGCGATGGCGGGCAGGGTGCGGGACAGCGGAAACAGCCTTCTCACCATCGCCAGCGGGTCGGACGGTCCCTTTATGAAACATTGGCAGGCGCTACAGACTCCTTCGTTCCAAATATGGGGAAGGTAGCACCAAAATAATGTGCTTGTTTGAATTTAATTTGAAATTGACATTGTAATTCTAATTCTAATTGTAATATTCTAATTGTAATTTTAATTCAATTTTTATATGTCCTTAAATGTATTTGTGCTGTCGTAATTGTTTTGTAATGCTCTATGTCAGTTTGTGTGTTTATTGTAATAATAAGAATTGTATATAAATCTTGATGGGTCATTGGCCTGAAATAAATAAATTCATTAAGGTTTAAGGTTTAAGATATTTATTTCTCAAAAAGAATAAAATTCACTTACATGAGAAACAATAAATTATCACAGTTATAATTTATAACAGCGAACGCTTTAATCGCGTAACAAATAAAAATATGTGGGTAATCCTTAAAAAGTGATTAGCTTCACTAACAATGCAATGTTATGTAGGGTTGTGTTTACAGTGAGTTGATAGGATGAATATTTAATATTATAAGTGCGAGTAGGTTTCTACCAAAAGCTTCTATTAATAAACTAATAATTAATTAATAAACACTAGGTTTTAATGAAGTAATGAATAGTCCTTCAAAATGTGACTCTTCAATAGTTTTTTGTAAATAAGCAATGATTTTGCTTCTTTAATATCTTTCGGTAACTTGTTATACATTCGTGCTCCCTCAGCCACTATGCTACTATTACCGTAGTTGGTTCTCTGACGTTGTATGTATATATTATTAGCTTGTCTTGTTAAGCGCATTTTTAATTGTATTTTTTTAGTAAAAGATATTTGTGTGTGAATATCGTTGGTTAAGATTTTTCGTATCAATATACAGGTATTGTATTTATATGTTTGAGATATGTTAAATATTTTAGTTTCTTTATAGATTTTAGCGCTTTCTGTAAGGTAATTATAACCAAAAAGTGTTTTTATAATTTTGTTTTGAGCAGTTTGCAGAGTACGCAGATTTGTCTTCGCGGCTGATCCCCACACTTCTATCAAATATTCTATGTGTTCATTCATTCATTCAATACTCCGGTGACAGAGACGATGAGACGGTCTACGAAGACGAAGCTACATAGCCTTATGCGCATTATTACCGCCGCGCCTTGGCCGCGCCAACAATATGTACGGTCTAATTGTCAGTCACTTGTCGCGTCGCGTAAGTTGGCGATTAAGACGACGTAGGTAGTAAACTAGGAGTTTTTGAACAAGTAGTACTCCCAAACTACAAAAGATAAATACATTTCTGAAATAAATACATGTTATAAACAAAGCCTTTTCCAAGGCGATGTAACAGCCCAAAATGCGATACAGAAAAATTGGCTCGATCGAAAAAAAATGCAAAATGAAGGCTATTTTTTTATTTCACACAAGCAGTCTATCGAAACTGATAAAGTAAAAACAACAATGATTACTGTTTTGAACATGTAAACCTATTATCTAAACGATAGCACAGCGATTTATTTTAAAACGCACTTATGTTACATTTTATTACATTTTATTACATTTTATTACTTGAAAGACAACATTTTCCACTCTCTTCTTGATTTACCGCACCGCTCAGACGCGCGCTTTTTTAGATATGCTTATCTCTTCCGTTGTGTGATCGACCTACTACGCCTTAATATGAAAGGAAAACAAAAAAAAATATTAAAAAAATGTTTTTTTACGGTTTTGTGTTCAATTAGTTATTCTGATACGTTAATTTCAATAGAGCTAGGGGGTTGATTTTCAACCTGATATGTACGTAGAATGTGAATTTCGTTTATGTAGCCAAATTCATACTGGAGACTCGGTAAGTAGTCAGGACCAAGGTTCAATTACCCTGTTTGCGAAATACGAAATATATTGTAACCTCGCATCGATTAGTATATATGAAGTCTAAATTTCATTTTACGTATTTCACAGAAAGGGTAATTGAACCTTGGACCTGACAATGTACCTAGTCTCCAGTATGACTTTGGCTGCATAAACAGAGTCACCCTATCTATAACCAGGTAAGTAAGCTGTAGCTGTAAGCTAACTAAAGCAAAACAAATAGCACAGAACTGGCTAATATCTCTAAACTCCTTTCGCAAATTTTTAAATTACGACTTTTTAATAACTTTATTTAGATTAGTTTAGGTCCAATACGTAATATACAATGATTGGACCCAAAAATATCGGCCGATTCGTAGGACTACAAAAAACTAAATTAAAAGTCAACATGACGAAAGAAAAAAAAGTTTTAAGTTTTTAGATTTTAGTTTTTTGAAGAATCTATAAAGGCCGCCCTTTGAAACGAACATATTATGTTTAATTATGACGTTGAGTGATCTTTTGTGAAGACAATTATAATGAAATTAAAAAATAATTAATTCAGAAAAAAAAATTAGGAACCTCAGTTGTAATTAAATATGTTTAAAAAAACTGAACAAGTGCGAGTCGGACTCACCCACCGAGGGTTCAGTAGTAAAAGTTAAAAAAATCTACAACAAGATTTGATCCCGCGCATACCGTTGCTTAAACTCGATCATTTTTTCATGATTTAATAACAATAGTATAGTTTTAAGATTTTTTCCTAAAATTTGTAGTATTAGACTGTATTACTTGCCAAATTTCACAGTTCTAGGTCAACGGGAAATACCCTATAAATTTTGACCCTTGAGAGTGTCGAAATATACGTTTTCTGCGGCATAAACGGCAATATCTTTTTCTTCAAAGTAAGATTTGTTCAAAGCTTCAAGGGACTCTAGACCTGAGTATATGGTTTTAATTTCAACTCGATACCTCCACGCATTCCCGAGATAAGGGGACATCTTGACAGACAGACGGACAGACAGACGGACAATTTCCGGCCGGTGAATTTTGTTGCGAGCAGACGTGTTTTGTGCTGTTAGAATTAAATTTACCATATGTACTAATATCATTCATAGTGAAGTGATCCCAATCAATGGGTTAATACAAACCAATTTTCCTTATCAACCTGCGAAACAAGTCCTAAGCATCTCAGCGGGTGACAGCGACCAACGTGACCGTGGCTACTCTTCACCCCCTCGGGTAAAAGAGGCAGTTGCTATTGTTGATCTCGCTCACACATAGCTTATCCGGGCGGCAAATCGTAAGCACCTTATTTTCTACGCTACTAAGCTATATTTCTACTGACTCAATATGATGAGCCGTACTCCCCCACATGAGCCGTCCCTACAACACGCTCAATCGCAACCCGATCTTACGCACACTGATCCGGCAGACGATGATAGATCACGATTAATAACAATCAGAAAGCGAAAACAACTCGAATGCTGTGATGTCACCCAATCCGTATCACTGTTTCGTACAGAAATGATGGATTGTTTCAAGGAACTTTTTAAATCACAAAATGAAAACCTAACAAAACTTTGCGAAAATGTTGCCATTATACGAAACAAATTAAAAAACAATCAGAATTAACTGAAAACAAGATTGTATCCCTAGAAACTGATTTGAAATTCCTGAAAAATTTACCGTCTCCATCGTCCTCACCATCAGTTACACAGATAACTCCAAAAAGCTACGAGGGATTATTAAGTGAATGTCAGGAGCGATTTCAGAGGGAGAAAAATATATTGGTCACTGGAATTGATGAGCCAAAAAATGAAGATATTGCTAACAGGCATTCATACGACAAAAATGAATGTATGAAAATTATTAGTTCCATACATGTTGATTATCCAGAACCTTTAATGATGCATCGTATTGGTAAATATACTGCTGGTAAAGTCGACCACTGAAAGTTATCTTTGATTCTAATACTACGACTAAATACATACGTCAGAGAAACAAGCTGGAAAAAAGTACAAAGTTCTCTCGGATCAAACACCTAGTCAACGGCGTTAATGAAATCAAGGATGAATTGAAAGTGCGGCAAACAAAAGGAGAAGAACATCTTATCATAAAATATATCAAAGGGATCCCTACAATCATTACAGATGTCCCAAAAAACTCCAATTGATCCCAAATTTCACCGTAACTCCTAATACCACCGAAGAAGAAGCCAACATAACTTATAGAATATTTGACGACTATCAAAACATTACTACGTGTCCTTGGTCCTTGAAATTCTTTTATGCTAACGTTCGTAGTATAGTTAAACCTGGTAAATTAGACGAATTGAAGTGTATACTAAAATCTATCCCAAGCCCAAGTCCATATTTTATTGTTTACTAAAACATGGATAAAATCTCAAGCTGATATAATATACGTCGAAATAGAAAACTGTCACCATTATTATGATTTTAGAAATGATTGTATAGGTGGCGGTGTATCAATATATGTGCACAATAGTCTAAAACACAACTTGATTGAAGATTTCACACAGCGTGAGGTCCATCATATCATCACGAAGAGGATACCACACAAGCAGAGCAAAGACATATATGGCATATCGTGTGATCTATTAAACACTTTAGCTGACTGTCTTGCTACGCCTCTATCCCTTCTCTATAAAGAGTGCCTGAAAAGGGGAATCTATCCAAAAACCCTTAAAAAGGTAAAAGTTTCTCCAATACACAAGGGTAAAGGGAAGAAAGAAGACATTGATGCTTACAGACCTGTTGCCGTCATTCCTGCTCCCGCCAAAGTTTTTGAAAATGGCTTAAGCTCACGAATTACAGGATTTCTGAACTCTACGGCAGCCCTCAGTGACCAACAGTATGCGTACAGGGAAGGACGGTCTACGAATTCTCTCGCCCGTGAGGTTGTTTGGAGCATATATAAAGCGCGAGAGCAAGGGAAGCAGGTAGCGTTGCTATCATGCGACTTATCGAAAGCATTCGATGTTGCAGATCATGATATCATAGCAACTAAATTACAACACTATGGAATCAGAGGACCACCACTGGCTTTACTAATCGACTTTATGACCAACAGAACTCAAGCAGTGGTTGGTGAGAGCGGTACAATTAAGTCAAATGAAATGCAAACATATATTGGCGTTGCCCAGGGATCCTCTCTATCAAACATTATGTTCTCGTTGTTGTTAAATGATCTACCTGGTTCCATAAATGGTGCTGAAATCACTATGTTCGTGGATGACGTTGCAGCAATAGTCACTGGTAAAACAGTCGATGAGCTGGAGTTGCACCTGTGTGATGTTGCTAAGCAACTGGCTGAATGGTTCCATATTAATGGCCTTGTTTTGAATTCCAAGAAAACAAATTTGATGCACTTCAACCTGGCTGGACGTCCCTATCGTTCACTGAACGTAAAAATTAACGAAGACATCCTGTCTCAAATATCTACCACCTGTTTCTTGGGATTCAGACTTGATTTCGCACTATTGTGGGACGTTCACATTGAGTGGCTATGCAAAAGACTGGGAAGTGCATGCTTCGCCCTCTCTCGCTTAGCAGCCACTCTGCCTCGGGACGTTGTACGTACGGCATACTTTGCTACTATTCAGTCCCTTCTGTGCTACGGACTTGAGTTGTGGGGAAGAACAGCGGACTGGCACAGAGTTTTCGTCATGCAGAAACGAGCGGTGCGGACGATAGCCCGCATCAAGTATGACGACACAGCACGACCACATTTTGTTGAGCTAGGTATACTGACGTTGCCCTGCTTGTATATACTCCAAGTCGCGTTATTTATGAGGCAAAACCTCCACAAATTTGACAGGAGATGCGAACGTACTAGGGGCCGTGACAAGCTCCGATCAGTTTCTCGTAGGCTTGCGAAGAGCGCTCGATCGGTGTACGTATGTGGTCCAACTATTTACAACCGACTTCCAGATGACATTGCAAAAATCGAATCGTTTTCCCTCTTTAAATGTAAGTTGAAGAAATGGCTCATTCAGCAGGCATTTTATTCAGTTGATGATTTTTTTAAATAAAGTGGCTATTATTATAATTATCAGAATTAGACGATGTGATGACATTAAGAATATTAAAATTATTATTATTATTATTTTTATTTTTTTTTGTATTATTTGACATTATGATTTTACATTTCATACACTGTGCATGACAAATTTGCTTAGATAAATTACTTTGTGACTAGTTATTTAACTTAATTTAATTTTAATTTAATAATTATTGTTTTACTCCATTTTTTTGTTATTTGATAACAACATGACATGTAACTGACCGTTATGAATAAAGTTCTGTATTCTGTATTCTGTTATTATGTAGGAGGCAATAATTATTCGTGGATCCACCTTCCAAAATACTCTTTAGATGTAGGAGTCGTATACAAACCTGGGAATACTAAGCCCAACGAATTTCTAGAAGTTTACGAAAATCAACTGCAGAAGATAAAAAGGGCAATAATATTTGGAGACTTTAACTTTGATTTAATGAAGCCAGACAGATCAACCAAAAAATATAAAGAAATGTTAAAAGGAACTGGATTTAGACTACTAAACAAAATTGACCCGTTATATTGTACACGTGAAACATCGACAAGTAAAACAATACTTGATCATTCATGTTATAATCTTAAAAACCAAAAGTTTTTATTTTCTATCATCGAATCTCCGCTAGGAGATCACAAACAAATATACTTAGAAATCAAAAAGTTCACTAATGAAAAGAGACAAAAACTTCAGTACAAGGCTATCGATTACGGTAAATTATTTAAAAACGTTAAGGCTACAATAAAAACTTTAGAAACTAACAATTACGAAGATCTAGATAATTATATAAAAAAGAAAATAAGTGAAAATAAATTTAATAAAATTAAATATTTAAATGCTCCCCAAGACGACTGGATTGATAAAACAATTATAAATGGCATCCATGAAAGAAACAAACTATGGCGTAAACTAAAACAATACCCGAATAATACAAAACTTCGAACAGAATTTATAAACAAAAGAAATTGGTTAACTATAACTATTAAAAAAACAAAACACCTATTTTACAAGAGAGCTTTTAAAAAATGTATTAATAAACCAAAAAAGATGTGGAACTTAATTAACGAGTTCACTAAAAATAAACAAAAACAAAATAGTGCACCCGCAAAACTTATCTTGGATGGTAAAGAAATAACAGATGAAATTGAAATATGTGATTGCTTTAATAATTACTTTGCTACTATTGGTTCCATACTGCCTAGTAAAATTCCACAAAAATTTCACAATAATAATTTAAACACAACTGTTACCAGATCAACCGATAACACTGAACTAAGTAAAATTGAATTGTGTACAACTACAGAAATTAATAAAATTATAAATAAATTAGATCCTAACACAAGTACCGGAATTCATGGCATAAGCGCGAAAAGCATTAAATGTATCAAAAAAGAAATTGTTAATAAACTTACTAGCTGCATAAACAACTGTCTCGAGGATGTCGCTTCCCGGAAAGTATGAAATAAGCAAACTAATCTTTAATTAATCCCCATCTTTAAGTCTGGAAAAAAGTCTACACATGGTGATTACCGCCCAGTATCAGTGTTATCTACCCCATCTAAAATTCTAGAAAGGGTATTACATAATCGTTGGGAATCACATTTAATTAAAATAAACTTTCTAATTAATAAACAATATGGTTTTAGGCCGAATTCTAATACACTTTCTTCTACAGTAGATCTTGTCACGGAAATAAAACTGAATATAGATAGTAAAAACATTGCATTGGGGGTATTCATCGATTTAAAAAAGGCCTTCGATACCGTTAGTCATACAATTCTACTATAAAAACTAAATAATATTGGCATAGTTGGTAACGCTTATAAAATATTTGAGTCTTACCTAAGAAATCGGCACCATTTAGTTAAAATAGGTTCTAGTGAGAGTACTTATAGGCTAGTGGATTGTGGTGTTCTACAGGGATCTATATTGGGACCTCTCCTATTCCTGATTTATGTAAATAACATAAGTACAATAGGATTACATGGTAAAGTTTCACTATATGCAGACGACACATGTTTATTCTATTTTGGTCACACCATTCATCAATTAGTAGCTCAGGCTCAAGAAGAATTAGACAAACTTAACATGTGGTTTCAATATAACTTACTTACCATCAATACTTCAAAAACTTGCTACATCATTTTTTCAGCTAAAAACAAAAAAATTCCTCATCATAAGAGCTAAAAATTAATGGCGATATAATCTACAAAACTAACGAAGAAAAATACCTTGGACTAATACTTGACTCCAAGTTAACCTGGAAAACACACACCGATAAGATCAGAACCAAACTCACTTCTCTCACAGGTGCTATGCGTGGTATAGTCGGGAGTCTACCTAGACAAGGTACACTATTTACAACTCGCTAGTCAAACCCCATCTTGAATACTTAATAGAAATATGGGGCTCAGCATGCAAAACATATCTCAAACAAATACAAATAGCACAAAATAAAATTGTAAAGGTCCTATTTCACTATGATTATTTAGAATCAACATCAAAAATTTATAAAGAAACTAATTTAATGCACATTAATCAAATATTTACATTTCGAACCTGTATCTTAATATATAAAATTATAAATAAAAATATTCATTCAAACTTATCTCTGAAAAGACGTCAACATAAGTATAACACAAGAAGTGCAAATTTCTTAACCCTAATCAAAACTCGAACAAATTACGGGAAAAAAGTCTGGTGTTTCAGGGAGCGCAGATGTTTAATAAGCTGCCAAAAACAATATAAGAATCTAAATCCTTGCCCAAATTAAAAAAAACTATTGAGGAATTACGTCACTACCAATATTAAAACAATTATTAAATAAACAAAAAAAAAAGAACATTAATTATTATGCTTAATAGGTATTGTTATAAAATTGGCGGGCCAACTAGCTTAGTTTAGCTTGTAACTGTTATCTTGTTTTATTAGTTTTAGATTTTAGGATACATATCTGATGTGATGACTGACTCAATTAACTTTAATTAGAATTTATTAAGTTCTCATTTTAAGTGAATGTGTAAATGTTCTTGTGAGAAATAAAGAATCTTAAACCCTTGACAACAAAGTGATCCTATAAGGGCTCCGTTTTTTTCTATTTAGGTACGGAACCCTAATCATTTCTCCTGTGTTATTGAACAGATTCACTTGGTTTTTACATCGTAAAATAGGTATGCAGTTCTTACGGCAAAATATCTACTTAAGTAATGTGTTTATATCACGAACGCGTGACATTTCTGTCGTCTTAACTGCCAGGATGAAGCGCGCGAGATCGTACACTAAAATGTAACGTAGTAAAATTGTTTTCGCCTGATGCAAATGAAGGTGGTAAGGGAGGATCTCGGTGCAAAATGAACATCATAATATTGTTTTCGTCACTTTTGAATAAAAAGTATGCAATAAATGTGTTTTATAGCAATTTGCGCATAATGCTTGTTAATAGTTAGGTGATCACATGAAAATTATTCAATTTTATGCGTTACATTTTAGCTGCAATACATTACAACTGTAAACACGCTTTTGCAAACAAAAAGTAACACATTATTATACGTATTTTTTATGTGAAGACTTTATTATCAATAAACTATTTCCGCAAGTTGCTTTAAAACGCATTTATTGCATACTTTTTATTCAAAAGTAAGGCAAACAATATTATGATGTGCATTTTGTACCGAGGTAAAAAGTTACCCCCTTAAGGCGTTCAATCTTGCCTATGCCAAGTCCGCTAATATTAATATTATAAACAAAGTGAGGATATTCCAAGCGATAACGTTTGCTCGCAGACATTCTATATATATATGCTGATCACGCACACAAAGGTTAAATGCAAAATTAAATTTAATGTCCAGTGATAGTCACCACATTTGGAAATCCCAGTGTTGGTGGTACTGAGTTACAATGTGTCAACGCCGCGCCCCGGCTAAGTTCCGAATCCAGACAGTATCCCAGAATGAAGGAGAGGAACCTTGGTCATGTAAACCCAGGAGGAACTGTACCTATCCCAAATAAAGGAAGATTGGGGCTTAGTTAGAAATCAGTTTCAAACATTCACCTCATAAACAACAAGACACAGTCTCTAAGAAAAGTTCGTCAGAAAGCGTCCGAACCTGTAACGTGCATAGTAGCAAAAATCTTCAACCAAATTGAGACGTTATGTCGTTAACATAAGATGCAATGTCAATTGTACGAAATCGTCAATGGAACTTGTCACGCCGTAGCAGTGACAGATGCATCGCGGACACTTTTCTAACGAGATTGTGAGTCTTGTTGTTTATGAGAGGTCAATGGTTTCAAAAGATTAATCATTATAATTTATAAAAAAATTACGCAATTGAAAGATTTCATTTTGTGTTAATTAAATTATGTATTAAGGCGAGGTTATCCAGCGAAATAGGTCCTGCTTCAACGCTTTCGTTTTACACATGTTTATCCTGCTCAGCGGGAGCGCGCCGCTCGGCAAACTCACGGTTTCGAGGTGTTTTTATTTATTACTAGCTTTTCCCCGCGGCTCAGCCCGCGCCGAAGAGATTTTCGTGGAAATAATGAAAACAAAAGAATGTGATTTTTCGAACGACTATGTTTAACGGTCACCATGTTTTACCAAAGTGCTAATAAAGACCAATCAAATAAGCCCAAACTCGAAGGGTCTGCTGTTGTCCGTTGATGAGATCCCGTACCCACCTTCCAGTCCCATCATCAGACCCTGGTTACCATGTTTTACCAAAGTGCTAATAAATACCAATCAAATCATCACCAAACCCTGGTCTCCATGTTTTACCAAAGTGCTAATAAAGACCAATCAAATGAGTCCGAACTCGAACTCTGTATCCGTTGAGGAGATCCCGTACCATAACTTCTAATTACTACCAGTAGAAAAGTAAATTATAAATTAATAAAATCTTTAAATGACGATAACTTTTTTTTCCGTAATCCGATTTTAATTAAATAAAGTTATTATTCTATTCCAAATTAAGCTCTGTACAGCTGTGAAAATTAAATTAAAATCCGTTTAGTAGTTTTAGAGATGTGCGTGAACAAACATACAGACAGACAGAAAAGAATTCTAAAAATCGTTGATTTGTGTTCTATTACTCTTCTTTAGTCACCCCCTTTCTATTTCTATTACTTTTCTTCAATGTACAGACACAGGAGTTTATACTGTTTTATTATAAGTATTGACATTGATTTTGTAATTAGAGGCATGGGTTTTTATAATGTCGGCCGTTTGACGTTTATTTTAACTAGCTTTTGCCCGCGGCTCCGCCCGCGTGTTATTCGGTTTAACGACATGCTTTTTTCTGGGATAAAAAGTAGCCTATGTGTTAAATTAGGGTATAAGCTATATCCATTCTAAATTTCATCCCAATCCGTTCAGCCGTTTCAGCACACACACACACACACAAACTTTCGAATTTCGGTTTAAAACTAATTTAAAAAGAGACAAAATCGGAATAGCCCCCCCCCCCCTCCTCCATAAGCGGCCAATCTGGATTTTAGGACAAACTAGTTTGGTTCGTTTTTCAGAAATCCTTCAGCGCGGGAGGGAGCTGGTGGTATGTTAGGTTAGAAGTACTTATGCATAACCTTCGTGGTTTTATTTTTATTCCTTGGCCAAGGCCAAATTAGTTTGTCTTAAAATTAGATTTTGCCGGTAACATATAAAATCACGACACTGTGTCGGGGCAATGCCTTACGTAGTATTATTAAATTCCCGGAATTCAAGTACCTAGTTCGGAATAAAGCCAGATAAGACCACCCAGTAAAGTAGGTAAATAAAGAGGTATATATAAACATTGCTGAAAGCAAGCACGTCGCTCTCAGTCGCATTCTGACCTTGCACCACGCAAACGTACACGCGTGGCGAATCGTTCAAATACGATACAATAAGTAATATCTACATACATTGAAGGTTATTCTCTGACTGAAGCAATGGATTTGTTTTCACGGTTGGGCGGAATCGTCGGTGTCGGTGTAGGCAGAATGGTAGATCCGGACTACGAGAATATATCGACTCGCCACCGGAAAATTATTGAAGAGTTAATTTTGGATATCTGTAAGTACCTATCGTAACCATTACTAGATTATATATTATTAGTAGAGTGCATTACAAACTAGAAAAGATCAATTAGATACAAATTTAAAGTCAAGAATTTGATACAACTAAGAAATTAAATTCTCGTCTTTAGAAAAACTCAAATTCTTATGTTGAAATTTGTTTCTAATTGATATTTTCTAGTTTGTAATGCACTCTAATAGTAATATTTAGAGTATTCCAAAGCGATGGATTTCGCAATAAAAACATAACATCGCTATACCTATCTAGACTGTTCGTCCCAAATTATTTTTAAATCACTAACACTTAATTTCACTACATAATTTTTTACTTAGTTTAGGGTTTAATTCAGAGAAGCCTCTATTTTACTGTCTGTTGGTTAAAGCTATGATATAAACTATTTACGTATTTACGTTTATAATAGTGAAAGGTCGTGTCCGTACTTACATTAAATATTTTCGCGAAATTTTAAACGATTATTTATTGGTATTGTATTGAGGTCAAAACCACATTTTTTTAAATTTTTTGTCTGTCTCTCTGTATGTATGTTCCGTTTTAACTCGAGAACCGCTCAACGGATTTGAATGCGGTTTTTTTTATTATCATCGCAGTGACCCTGGTCTACACATAGGCTATAAGGATGTCCATAAAGTAAGGCCCAAGCTGAAAACGGGGTACAAGATGGGCTGCGCCCGCGTTTAAAAGGCTAGTAATTTAAGGTGATTTCTAATTATACGAGAACAAGAAATTAACAAGAAGTAAAATATTAACAAATTTTAGCCATTTTATGTATCCATGAGTGATCACATGAGTAGGGTTACCATATCTCAGGGTTTTGAATTTTGAAAAGAGTTTTGCCAAAAAAATAATATTGACCCCCTTTCTGTTACTTTAAATTTAATTTACGACGGAACAGAAAGACTTACAAAACTATATTTTTATATATAGTTTCTATATTTTCTATATTAATTTAAAGTAACAGAAAAGGGGTCAATATTACAAAATCAAAATATTTATTTTGTAAGATAGATACATAAAGTATACTTTCTACAAGTCAAAGTTAATCTTTACAATATATATCTTTAGAATAAAAAAATAATATGTGTATACTAATTAGGGAATACTATACATACAAAAAATATTTAGGTTGGGCTACTAAAATGTAATTATACACCTGCATAAAATAGAGAAATCTAGGAATAAAAACATTATATATAAATGATGCAACGAACAAACAAGTTGATAAATAAATACGGGAAATACATCCAAAAAAATATTAAGGTTGGGCTACTAAAATGTAATAAAGTTATACACGTGCATAAAATAGAGAAATATAGGAATAAAAATATTATATATACATAATGCCTAACCATCCGCCGAAGGGCAAGAAACTTAGCAAACATGAATTTTTTCATTTGTATCATAACCTTAATCTATACAATTTTCTTATACCTACTTAAGTAAAGGCAAATATAAAAGGATAGGAATTATGTCCAAAAAAAATATTGATCTTAGTCAATCCGTCTTACATTGTCTATTACCTTTTACAGCAAAGTCAGTTAACATATTAATTAACTATAAACGGCTTAACATTAGCCTTTATAGGAATCAAACATTACTTTTTTGGCAAAACTCTTTTCAAAACTCAAATTCCAAAATCTGTGGTTTACAAAAATTTACAGTACTTATCCGATCCGTTTTTGGACTTCTCTTTGTCTCTTTCAACGTGAGCTTTTGCTCTCTCTCTCTCACACACACACCTATAAAGACTCGATGTATAAGTTGTCTCTATTTACAATTAATCAAGGACAAAGTAGGCTTATAGCACCTTATAGGTAGATATCGGTGCATGTTACTAAGATAACGCACGTTATTGTAACACTCCCCGCCCCGCGCCCCGCACCCCGCGCCCCGCGCTGTCTATGAACGGCCTAAAATAAATGGCTAGGTACGTCACTATCGCATTCTGAGTCACGATCATAAATTATTTAAAATAGTATAATAAATTTGGCTAAGTGCGAGTCGGACTCGCGCACAAAGGGTTCCGTACCACCACACGAAACGGTTAAGGGACCCTAAAAACATGATAAAAAACAACAACATAAACGCCATAGAAACATTAAGGCGTCAGTAAAAAGGCGCTGAAACGATAGCGCTTCTCAAATAATTCGGCATCCTGTGTGTACGGAACCCTAATTTTTATTATTTCTTCTTTTACTTTAGAGTAGGTATGTATAACATTCCAGCCCAAAAAAAAAAACTTGTGTATATTACTGTCTATATGATAGAGCTGAAACAAATAACCTTGGCCTTTGTTTTTCATATTTTTAAAACTGTTTGTCGTGCCATAGTAATACGTATAAAATTTCGAATGGCTACCTATTACGGCTGAAGCTGTAGACCCCTGTGACAGACGGACGGACAGACAGAGCCTAAGCGGAGGCTTAGTTATAGGGTCCCGTTTGGCACCCTTCGGGTACGGAACCCTAAAAACGAATTAGACTTGCAAGTTGAGTTGTTGTTTTTCGTTATAGACTAAAGTTTAAGACCTATAGTTTAATACAGACGTTTACAAAGTTACTATCTGGCTGAAATGTAAAATTTTGGTAAAGGTACAATTCAAGGCAAGAAAACAACTTTGTATGTAAATCTGTCCAGCTTGATATCTTTAAAACCAAATCAATATACAAAATTTTGTCAAAATGGTGCCTTTTTCAAAATATCAGTACCAGATGATGGAGGTCTTATGCTTTGGTAACGAAAAATAACTAAGAAACGGGTGATCAAATTTTGTACTAAGACGGTAGCGTGCCTATGCGCCTTAACGAACCAGCATTCGCCCGCATTTATTAAATCTTTGCCCCTTTTTCGGCTTGGGCGTTATTTTATGAACAACCCTTATAACATATGTGTTGACTAGGGTCACTATGATGTAATGGGTCGTGGCCCAACTAGGTGGACTACTGGCCTTCGGTCGGGGTGGCTGTCCAAGTGATGATGGTAAAAAAACCGCATCCATATTCGTTGAGTGGTTCTCAAGTTAAAACGGAACATACATACGAACAAACATTCAAAAAAATATGGTTTTGGCCTCAGTACAATACTAATAGTAATAAACTAATAACCTATTTCATTAAAAATTTCGCGAAAAAAAAGGTAATGCTTGCGATTGTCGCCACTTGGTGAAACTTCAACCATACAATGTACAGACACGACTTTTTTACTAAGTACTTCATTATTAATTAGTATAGATTTAAAATAGTTGAGTGTTCTGATTTCTGTCCTAGAAGTGTTCGCCTCATCTAAGAATAATTTTAAATTAAAATTCTAAATTTTTAAATATAAATTCTCGGTTATCGCCGTCATGCTTGTACCATGTTGCAGGTGACAAGTATAATGTGTTGGTGAAGGTCGAGGAAGATGCAGGGTTCTCTCTCGGATCGCTGTGGGGGTCGACGGCGGGGTCACCTCTCTCGTCAGGATTACTTGAAAGTGGAGCTGCTGCTGGGTTTGGTATGTGGTACTCATATTTTTTTTAATTCACAATTTTCTTACGCTTGGCCATTACCGCGCCTGGTAGAATGCGTCTACCTGCTAGAATGCAGGCGCTGGCCAAGAAAGTGGGTGTAATCAGTATCTCCAGGGACATCCACAAAATCTACGGACGTCGGTAACGGACGGATAACTAGAAACAGCCTGTAATCGATCTGCTTTTGAAAATTATTTAATGTTGTTTTTATTTGTCTCTTTCTGCATTCTTCAATTTTAAACATGTTTATGGAAGAAGGTCGGTCTCAAACACATTCTAAGGCTGATGACCCGCCCGTGTCCGTTTTTACAGGCATGGTTTGTTTGGTGCTAGAAATCTTTGGTTCAAAAATATATATTTCGGTTAAAAAATTTGGGATAGTAAATTTACAAGGGCGAAATTCTAAAATTACAACTCTAAGAGTAACAAACTTTTTGTCCTAGATATTTTAGAAACTTTAAGTAACGCTCTTACATTACATACTTGCTAGGGTCATAATTATATATTTTGGCCATTAATCGGAGGTTTACTTTTTCCAAAGCTTTGAAACACGTCGAAAAATTGCTTGCTTCTCGGTTTTTTAGGTAATATTTTGGATGAATTTCGTTTCATCACCCATATGTCGGCAGTACCTATTCCAACAGATCGCAAGCAACGTCTCAAATTTTTGTTTAAAAATTATCATTCGTACCGCTGAGATGTGGGATCCTCTGCCTGCGTCGAATGTCTTGTCCAGATTCCTTAAAAAGAAGAGTAAATAAACCTTCACCCGACTCGCCAAACGTAAGCCATGTGTGAATTGAAAAAAAAACAAGATTTATAACTAGTATAGTACCTCGGTTTACAATAAACTTTAATTGCAAATGCAAAGTACTTGTACATATTTAATAATTAAATGAATAGAGTTAAATTTTAATTCTAACGTAACGTAAAGTGACGGTATGCGTCGCATTACAAAGTTCCATGGACCAACCACGTTATAGCGAATCCACGTAAAGTGATGTAGCATAAACCGAGGTATTACACATACTGTATTCCAAATTTCAATTTGACCTTTATCTGTCTCGGAGAAAAATGGATATGAAAGACAAATGAACGGACGGACGAATCATACCTCAAGGGTTCATTTTTCTCATTTTTGACCACGAAAGTCTAAATTCATTAACCACTTGTCTGTAATCCGAGCCACGATCTGGACTGCGATCTATTATTCTAGCGATAATGTGAATTAAGGCTGGAACGAGAGGGGATTCGGTAAAATGACCTATGGATGATATTATTAAAAGTGCTCGAATATTTTTCTATTGATAGGAATAACCTTTCCCATAAACTGGAAAAAAGCTCGGAAAAAAATATTCGAGCACTTTTAATAGCATCAGCCATAGGCCATTGCGTATATAGTGTGAAATTAAATCAACCTACCAAATTCATACTGGAGACTCGGTTAGTGGTCAAGAACTAGGTTCAGTAATCCTTTTGGCCAATTTCGAAAAATGCATTTTTTTGCTCCCTTGCTGGTTGGACTAGTTTAAGTACAATTCCTAGTACAGGCACTATGGGGCAAAAAACTTTTTATTTTAGAATTTCACCTGGATGGTCATTAAACCTTGTTCCTGATGACTAACCGAGCCTCCAGTATGAATTTGGTCGGGTAATTTAATTTCACCTAGTATTTAGCTCTATTTGGCTTATCATTGACGATTATTCCAGCCTTAGCCCACATCGTGCCTCGGACCCATCTTCCAGATTAAAGAACACCTTGTTCCTGTTCAGGCAGCCGCCGCCTACACTACACCAGCGACAACTACGTCCCCGTCCGGGCGGTGTGGTCAGCGGTATCCTCGGCTTCAACCAGGCTGATCGTGTGGGTCTTCGACTTCCTGAGAACCATCGACGCCGAAGACTTGGAGAACGCCGCCAACATCGTTAGAGCCAGCGAGAGAAGCGGCTTGGAGATGGTCGCAGAGATACTCTGGTTTTTTGTTCATAGACTGCACAGAAACGCTACATCCGACAGAGCGATAGCCAGGGAGAATATCTAGGGTCTAATTGGCTTACATTGGAGGGGGGCATACCAAATCATTTGGGGACCCATGTATCCGTTACGTTTTTCTTCAACGGCAGACATAATACCCATTTATGACATCGCTCTTTTAATCTCGAGGGGTTAGGCTCCGGGCTGGTCGAGCAAGCACCAATGAGATTTTCGTAAGTGTGGGTATAGTATTTGTATACTTACTTACCATACCACTTGAAGGAAAACAGTGTGAGCTAACACTTAAATGCGCAATTTGTTGCTCAAATACGGTAATGGATCCAAGGGAATATTATATTATTAGGCGAAAAGTGAGTTTAATAGTTTAGTATAAACTCTGACACCCATACAATAACATATTTGGGATTTGGTAGCCCCAAGCCCTTTACTTTGAAACGGATTGATGGAAAAACTGAAATAAACCTTGATAGCAATACATCGAAAAAACTAGCACGCAAAAGTTATCAGAAAAAGGGATGCTGGTAAAATAACGCCCAAGCCGGAAATGGGGCAGACTTAATAAACGGGGGTGAAAGGCTAGTGAAATATAGTAAACAACTGAAATTGTTTGTTCACAATTATTTGCCGAATAAAAATCATAATTGCTTTATTGGCTAATTACTCAATAAATACTGCTTATCACAGATTGGTCTGAATTTAAATTGTGAGGCCGCTCCGTATTTTTCGTCTGTTTGATGCGAAGCATTATTTTAATTATATTTCTTGTCATTGCCGCGATGTTTTGGTAAAAGTCAGAGACATACACCCGTCCATATTGGCGATCTAAATGAAGACCTAGAATTTATTTGATTCAATTGTTTCCCCTTTGCACGTTATTTTGGTACTTGGATATTATGAATAACGATTCGGAGCGGGCTCGTAAGTAATAAAATAACTCTCAAAGGAGAAACGGCCACTATGAAGTGGTGTATGTTCCTAGTTTTTCTAGTTAGTTAATTAGTAGATTTCAACTCTATACCTACAAACATTCGTGGAATGACTGGCTACAAAAGCTTGTAGTATTCTTTAAAAGTTCCTACAAGAATATACTACACATCTGAAATAACGAAATTCCAGTGTAAGATCTTCTCAGATCAATATTTATTTATTGTAAACGTCTACTCGCCATATGTATTTATTTTTGTGCCGTTTAGCTTCGTATTTATCAGCTACCGAGTTTAAATCAATCCACGCGATGCACATTTTTAATTAATTTGTGTTCGGTATGCGTGTTTCGAAAGGCACGTCACCTCCATTTGTGCCAGAAGTAGGTACATCAGCAGCGGTAATCGTCGGTGAAAAGCGGGTGTACCAAGCGTGGACTGTGACTTACATTTCACACTTGGGAACACTTCTGACACCCGCCTCGGGGATTCATGTCGTGAAGATGTGTTGTATGTTGTTGTTGTTAAACTTAAGGCGTGGCTCTTTGTAAGTTCTATTAATAAGAAATTATTTTTTAAATAAATACCTTTTTTTAACTAATTTCTTGTATAATTGCTACGAAACCCTAAATTCATGGGTGTAAAACACGTCCTTGGCCAATTTTTTTGGGTTCCGTACCTTAGTTAATAACGGAACCCATAGAAGATCACTCTGGTGTCCATCCGTCTGTATGTCACAGAGGATTCCCGAAAACAATGCGACGTAGGAATTTTAAATTTGGCAAAAGTTGGGTCTGTTGAAGCTCGATTCGAACCAACCATAAATTGTAACAGGTCCTCTTGTATATTTTTTTCTGAAAATATAGGCTAACTCATGAAGATACATACTGTTCTTTAACTTTCAGGTGGTATTTTTTATAACGAAATTATTTTTTGATAATCAGCTCAGAGAAATGGGAATGTGACGTAATAGTCATACCGTTTAGGCTCAATAGGGAGAGTTCCTTGAAGTAAAAAAATAATGAAAAAAAAATTTTGGGGATAATACCTGAAGATGGGATTACTGAAAATAAAAAAAACAGACGTCGGTTTTGACACAACTTTTTTTTCTTGTGGTCAATGGCCTATTTCCTGTAATGCTTAAATGACATGACTATTACGTCATCAAAGGTATTTATTCAGTTCCTGAATATTTTCATGTATATCTTTTGTATTTCATTTTGTATATATGCTTTTATAATGACCGTAAGAAAGTCTATTCCTTTCAAACAAATCGACAATTAGGTGCTGTTATGGTTATTCTGGACCATTCGAATTCGTGTTATATCGTCAGTCAACAAAAATCAATTATTTTTTTTCATTAAAATAAGGGTTGTCAGGTGGTCCACAAAAAATGTTTTAATTTATTTATCGTAATTTAAGTATAATTTAAATAAAAGAGCTAACTCTAAGGATTCATAATGATACGACTCACAAATTAAAGTTCCCTTTGCTAGAAATTAAAGTTCCCAAATTTTCTGTAAATTTGCGTTCCCCTTACCTCCTCAGTAAACTTTTATTTTAATAAGGTTAGTAATTATTGATTCATGATTACCGAAAAACTGAAGGTTTTTTCGACATTGTAATAGTTATGTTTTTGGAATACTCTAAATATTATTATTAGAGTGCATTACAAGCTAGTTAGATCAAGTAGTTACAAAACTATTCGGTGGACAAGTACCTATGGTGGAAAAATTCAACGGTCTAGTAAGTACCTCGAAGGCGCAGGTTCGAATCCTGGCCCGAGAATGCTATAACAGCGAAACCGGTAAGGGAAATAATATAAATAAGTGGACAAGTACAAGTGTTTCAATCAAAAATGTATCAAAAGTTCCACCAAGTGCCAACAATCACGAGCATCAACTCCACTCTAATAATATTTATTGTAATAGTTTCATTAATTTTTTCATTTTCCCAAGTTTTTGATGAGTTTTAACCAAACATAAATAGTTTAATTTGGTCTAGAGACTGCTTACTGTATTTGTATTGGTACGGAACCCCAATTGTGCGAGCTCGACTTGCTCTTGGCCAGATTTTATTTTAATTATTAAATAAAAATCGTATAACCTCTAAAATATTTATTTGGTGCAAATTGACGAATATAATAATAATTCACAATGAAATGCAATCTATCACAATTCTAAATGGCAACATTTAAGGTACGAAGTTATTCGAATCACAATTGTCATAAATACATTTATTTTTAATATTTATTTTATTATAAATAACTCTATTCTTAACCCTTCCAGGGGCACAGACCGCTCAAAGACATTCCATTATTCTTACTATTGTATCTCGTTGTGGCCCTGAAAGTGTTAAGACTGGTGATTTACCAACATTTTTGTATGAAAATGCTGGCGTTTATGTGCAGTCACCCGCAGTACTAACTACCTAAAGTAAGGCCAACAATACGAGATAAAGAATGTAAACAAAATTTCGGGGGTTTAAAACATTTTTATTTGAATAAATTATATACAAATTTTGAACTCCCTATTCTAATCATTGTCATCTGTATTAGACGAAGATGATTCGTCGGAAGAGTCCGAATCAGACGTATTTATGACAAAACTATTTATTGTATTATCATTTATCAATCATGTTGTCAATCAATCAAAAATTAGCAAGAAAAACGAACAGTAAAAGAAAAACAGTAAAGGATTAAAATAAAAAAAAAACTAAACAAATACCTAAACGAAAGAATACGTATAACTTCGAACGCAATCCAAACAGGAATGAACTTGTTCACAAAATGGCGGACCAAATGTTAGTAAATGCGGTACTGACTGCTTACCTGTACCACACGACTCACGCAACGACAGCTGTCGTCGACCAACTGACGCCATTATTGCGTACGAGCGGTACGAGAGATAAGGGTAGAGATAACTCAGTAACGGTCCGATTGTTTACGTATTTTATCTCGTCTCGTTGGCCTTACCTTATTTGTAAACTATTATAACGTATAACGTCTATGACGCCGCAATAAGAACTAACAGACTACCTACAGTCTGTCATGTTGCCGTCGGTACCATCGAGGAAAATTGCGCAGAACCACTTTTCCTTACACCCTTAAGGAGATTATTATAAGACTGAAAAATGGTTGTAGATCTTTCCGCGATGGTATATTAAATTTCAATCACTCTTTAATATTTTATTATTTAGACAAAATATTAGGTAAAAAGCAATCAGCTTTTTCAAGTCTTTACTTAAGACAAAGTGCAACCACGCATATCGATGATGAGAACGAAAATCACTTTTAGCAGCTCAGATTAGAGTTGAATTTTGTGTGGCACAAACTAGGAGGCTTCTGATGTGAGAAATGCATAAAAGTAACATTATATTGCGGGTAATCAGTTGTTTTATCGAAAACTGAAACTTAAAGAAAGTGCTCGGTTTCGCATTAAAAGTAAAAATGCAAAAGTAAATGTTTTTTTTTTGTGTTAAAATTCTGAGATTTCGGGAATGAAAGCTTATTTTCAAGAGGTGGTTTGCAATTTATTTTTACTGACACCATAGAAAATACGAGTAAAATAACTGTTCGGTTAATAATTTAATTTGTATTCTTAGTTGTGCATTGTATTTTTTGGGGCCTAACATCCGTTAACATTCTCCCCCTTGACGTCAAAAAACTCTAATTTTCGGCTAATCATGATGGCACGGGGTGAAGTTAAGTTAATAACTGGGCAACTTATAAATTAATTAATCAACCACTGCAGTGTGTCAAAAAGTCTAAACATTTAAGTAGCAAAATATATACTTGATATAGCTCAGCAAATATACAAACTACGTATATTAAGAGCCCGGTCCGCGACGACGACAATTTTGATGAAAAGTAATATGTTATATATTTTTCCGGCCTTTATCACGATGTTTTTGGAAAAAACTAGGGACATACACCACTTCATATTGGCCGTCTAAATGAAGGCCTAGAATTTATTTGATTGAATTGTTTCTCTTTTGCGAGTTATTTTGATACTTACGAGCCCTCTCCGAATCGTTATTCATAATATCTAAGTACCAAAATAAAGCGCAAAGGAGAAACAATTAAATCAAATAAATTTTAGGTCTTCATTTAGATCGCCAATATGGACTGGTGTATGTCTCTGACTTTTACCAAAACATCGCGGCAATCACAAGAAAAATAATTATAATAATGCTTCGCATCAAACAGACGAGAAATACGGAGCGGGTTCTTAAATGAAATGTATACAATCACTCACGGCTTTCATAAACCCATCAAATTAAGTAGAAATACCTTCAAAACCCGTAACAAACACCGTTAATAATTTAAATATATGCTAAGATATAAATTAATAAAACAATAGTAAAGTAAAATTACAAACAAGCTTATTTAGATACATTTTAACTTTTTGCGCATGTCATGTGTGTTGAGATTTCTTTTTATTTTGGTCAACAACTATGTATATAAACAGAGGTGCAATTGTATAAGACAATCTTCATCAAATTCGATTGTCATATGGCTATTTGGTTAGTCAAATTAGTCCGTTTGACAGTTGAAATCGTACTTTTTTTGTTGTCAACAACAAAAAGAAACAATCGCATGATTATAATGTGAAATCGTACGATTTCAACTGTCAAACGGGCTAATTTGTTTAGCCGAATAGCCATATGACAATCGAATTTGATGACGATGGTGTAAGTACCATTTTTTACAACTTAGGCCATAGAGGTTATACATTTTAGAAACTTGGAAAGTATAATTGGCCAATCAGGATGCAACACTATAGTGCGCCCAAAATGGCGTGCCGCTATTAATCGACTGATTTAGCGGACGCAGCAACCCACAGCGTTCAAAAAACCATTGGGATTGGACATTTTTATCTGAGCCTGTTAGTCGACAGGGATTGGTATTTAGCATGTTTTCATCAATTCCTGCGTGACCAATGTGAACAGTTTTATGGGAAGTAAAATTCCAAGTAAAACATATCCTGCTCAGTCCTAATTTCGTTTATTTTTTTTACTTTATTTCTCTGTCAAATGTGTAAGTTTCTTATAAAACTGTTCACAATTGGCACCTAGGAATTAGATAAAAGCATTTTAAATACCAATCCCATCGACCCAAAGAGCCAGATAAAAATGTCCGATTCCAAGGGTATTTGCACATTGTGCGACCTACTGTCAGTGAAACGAATTTTGCACAATAATCTAAAGATCTAAATCTATTTAGGGAAGCTGTATCGCACTGTATTAAATTGTCCACAACTCGTATACGAGCGAGCGGGACAGTAAGTTTAGATCGGGTGCGAGCGAGCGAGACAAGAGTTACTCTGCATCTGTCAGCATATTTTTGATTCTGTAGAAGTATTTAGAAAGTGTTTGCAATAAATCAGTATAAGTTTGTGTATGCGGTGGGAACATTGTAAACGTAGTAAAATCAATAAACCTAGGAAGATCGTACAAAAATGGTAAGTTTTTGTTAGGTACCTAGTTTATAAACAACCTAACAAAACTTATATTTTTATAAACTGCATGCAGTGCGACAAGGCGAGTGGATTGATTGTGGCCAAAATCGGAACAAACGCCGCTATCATAATATAACGTAACTAAGATTATGTTTTTATTGCGAAATCCATCGCTTTGGAATACTCTAAATATTAAATAGTACCTCGGTGGCGCAATTGGTAGCGTGATTGTCTTGGTAACAAGAGGTCGCAGGTTCCAGTCCTGGCTCGAGGAATTTTTTTAAATTCTTGTCTTTACATTTGTTTCCAATTTATCTTTTCTAGTTTGTAATGCACTCTAATAAAAATATAACGTAACCCTTGTTAAAAGAGCCTTGTCGTACTGTTTGTACCAGGTGACTTTGGTTGACATAGCCAGTGAAGACTCAGAAAGTGGACAGAACCAAGATTGATTCTGTTTGTGAAACACGCAAACATTTCCTATTCTAATAGAGTCGAAGTTGTTTTAAAAAAAAGGGCACAAAAGTATACTTTTCGTATTTCACAAACAGGGCCATTGAATCGAACAATTGAACCATGGTCCTGACCACTTATCGAGTCTCCAGTATGAATTTTGCTATATCAACCAAAGTCACCTTATATGGCATGAATGGTTATTGCCACAGGCGCACGGACGAACATTGAAAAAGAGTCAAAGGGACAATCAACTTTTTTATCCACACAACTTTTTGGATCATGGCCAGTTTCACATTCACAATTTCGCTCTTTTATTTCCGAAAATGGTTTTGCTCCCGTATCACATAATTTAGCAACATTTCTAAATAAACACTTAATAAGAAATTTTTGTATTTTTTGATAAATGTACTCAGTAGACTAGTTTGTCCCGGAGTTACTGTGGAAAAACGGTCTTGTCTTCTGAGTTACCCCCTAGTTTTATGAAAAATTACAATAATTATAAAAATGATTTGATTCGAAAGACACTCAATGATCTCTTTATCTAATATTCTTGTTTTTAACAAAAAGGCTACGCGTTAAAGTCACTTATTTAGAAGAATTAGCAGTGTGGGTAAAAAAGTTGATAAGCCCTGTACGTACCCATACGTACAGTACGCGCAATCTTCGCCGCTCGAAGTTAGACTCTCTCCCTCTTGCGCAGATATAGCTTTCAGAAAGAGAGGAGCCTAACTGAGGCCTACCAAGTCAGATTGCGCATACTGTTGATCCAAACTACAGCACTCTTAAAGCTAACAAATAAATAAATAAATTATTCACATAACGCCCTCGTGAGCGTTCAGTATGTGCATTACAAGCTAGTTAGATCAAATAGTTACAAAAATATTCGGTGGACAAGTATGGTGGAAAAATTCAACGGTTTAGGTAAGTACCTCGGTGGCGGAATTGGTAGCGCGGTTGTCTGGGAAACAAGAGGTTGCAGGTTCGAATCCTGGCCCGAGGAATTTTTTCAAATTCATGTTTTTACATTTGTTTCTAATTTATCTTTTCTGGTTTGTAATGCACTCTAATAATAATATTTAAAATAAATTATATCTACATTATGTAGAAGTTCTGTAGGTACAATCGGCGTACTAAAGGCTTATCAGTTTGTGTAGAGTTGCGATGCTGAGATAGATCACGTGTGATCTTACACCAGCACTGGTATATTAATACATGTTACTAAAGTTAATAAATTAATTAAAAAAGAGCATAAGGTTCAAAAGCGAAAAGCGGTTTACTTACTTTAGTATTCTTTTTAGGACTAAGAATGGAACGTCGCGGTAAAAAGACACAAGATTTCACTCGTGTCTCGAATTTTCAAAGAGCTTCAAATTATACATTTCTTGAGAAATTATCACATACTCGGCACTTAGTTCTAATAATAACAACTAATAGAAATACATTAAACACTATTAAGCTGTCGCTTTCAAAGCAAGCTCTCTGTTTTTTGTACAACACTTTGTACTCTGATCTCAAGGAACGCTATAGTGAATCCAAAATCTATTTGAACTGACCATAGACAACGATTTAGGTTGCTATGCAGTACCAACAGAACAATCTTTATCTATGGTCAGTTGAAACTGTTCGGAGTTCGTTAATTTTAGTGATAAATAAATAACTTTAATTTCTACTGTCATCTAAAATAACGTTGGAATCAATTCTTACATAATATTATATTCATAGGTTAGGTAAATAAAAGCTTTCACATATATTTTATTATACGGGCTTTACACAGTCACTCTGGCCTTAATTGATAGAGTCTACCAAATTCTTACTGGAGACTTGATAAGTAATCAAATCAGTAACAAGTTTCAATGACATCTTGTTAAATAAGACACTTGTACTTGTCCACAGGATTATAATTTCACTTAATACACCCGACCGGTTTCGCTTATAAGCATTGTCTAGGGCTTTATTACATAAAAAATAACTTAAATAATATTTACATGTTTAATTCGTGCGATGATCGCATGTATTAAACATGTAAATATTATTTAAGTTATTTTTTATGTAATAAAGCCCTAGACAATGCTTATAAGCGAAACCGGTAGGGTGTATTAAGTGAAATTATAATCCTGTGGACAAGTACAAGTGTCTTATTTAACAAGATGTATAATAAATTCCACCAAGTGCCGACAATCACAACCATCAACAGTTTCAATGACAATTGTTTCTTCCCATCCCGTTTGACACAGGGTAAAAAGTGTAATTTTACCTTCACTGGTCACTTACTGAGACACCGGTACGAATTTTAAATATACCTATATATATTTTTTTAACTTTTATTTAAAAGCTTTTTAAAAGCCCCCAAAACAAAATCTGTTAAAGAATTAAAACGCACAGTAACAGTTTTATATCGCCTTGGGTATGTGCGGGGTGAAGTCTACAAAACCCTCAGATTCATTTTATTCTTAGCCTTGCATTTTGACGGCTACAAAAACCGATAAAGGCGTCATAGGTGCAAGAGAGACAAGTAATGACGTGCAACCAATGTATCTCTATCTCTGTCGCACTAGATTAAACAACTAAGATAATAAAGTCGATTTTAAAGGCTTTAATTTCCAAAGTAATATAGCTTATGTTGTTCAAACTAAAAAAAAAACATTTTGGAATGAAGAAAATTTAATTTTGCCAGCACTAAAATTAAAATTAAAGCCTTTCAGAATCGGCTTTAATACGACCTATTTTTGTATAATTTGAATGGTGCATAATGGCAATCCAAGAAAGGGACGCAGCTATACAAATAAGTGAGAAGACAGCTCCATCTCTTTCTTATACTATCACTTTGCAATATCTCATAAAAATAGACTTCCGCATCCGCAACTTAAGATTAGATCTGTCATGGATTGTATTCGATAAGCGAATACTATATGTAATAACAACCACATGCAACCAACTCTCCGAATGAATCACTCAGCAATGGTGCTGCTTCTCTTACTGTTTGTCATCCATTGCCGTTTTGAGCTCCATAGCCAGTTTGTATCCGAGCTCTGGTCTTCTGTCGCGACCTTCTACCATCGCCGGGATCTGGAAATATGCGAGAAAAAATATTTTTGTATATTAAATAATAACTAGATTATTACACTTTATCAGGTTTACAGTCCCTTGAAGCTGTGAAAAAATCAAACACTTATGCCGCAAAAAACGTATATTTCGACACTTCCAAGGGAATCAACATTTATTGGGTATTTTCCTAGGTAGAAAGGTAGAACTATGAAATTTGGCAATTAATATTACAAGTTATACTACAAGTATAGGGAAAAACCTGAAAACCATACATTTGTAATTAAATCATAAAAAATAAAGTATTTAACGGAACCCTCGGTGGGCGAAATAACCTTTTTTTTTTATAAAATCCAACTTAATTAGACCTCCTGCATACATAACATAGAGTTTAATAGATGCCATCAAAAACAAAACTTGTAAAAAAAACCAAGTCTCGCAACTTATAGATATTCTACCGTAAAAAGTTGTGAGATCCATGTAAATCCAAGTCGGTTAATTTATTCAGTCCCTACTTAAGGGACCATCTGTCTTAAGTTATTACATAATTAGCTAACCTAACAACATCTTATAGTGACCATATCAATATTAAAAATCTTTTATGTTTTTTGCCAGCTAAACGGTTGTTCATGAATATGTGAAAAATTCACAGGAGTAGTATATATAATGAAGTTAAAAGGAAAACTATCACAGCTAAGTAGGCTTTACTGGTTTACGAGTACATGTCGCGCCAAACTTTTAGTCCCCTCTAAACACGACATTTATGGGCCGTTCTTCGGGAGAGCAACTTCCGAGCAGACTAGAAGTTTGGCGCGATCTGTATTAGTAAACCAATTTGTAAAATGTACTGGACAACTACGGAACCCGCGTAGCCCGACACGCACTTGGCTGTTTTTTTATATTACATAGGTAACACTAAAAGTTTCCGGAACTGGCCACTTACATAAACAATATTTAAAAATTTATTGCAACATTTGAAAATAGAACTCTTTGGCTGTAGAATGCAGTTTGTTTCATCTGACTGTCTTTTGTTTTTACCTTGTGGCGCCATTTAAAAAATTGTGTGTCCGCATCAACATGGATTTAACTCGGGAAAATTTTCGTAGTATGATTTTCTACGATTTTAAGTGTAATTTGACAGCTCAACAGAGCATCGCTCGGCTTGAAACAGCTTTTGGCAATGAAGCACCATGCAAGACGACTGTTTATAACTGGTTTGCAGAATTCAAGCGTGGTCGTATCAATCTCAGTGACGAATCTCGCGATGGTCGGCCGTCCACCGCTGTGACCAACAAAAACATCGATGCTGTGCGCCGTATGATTGAAACAGACAGGCATGTGACCTACCATGAAATTCGCGCATCCTTAGAAATAGGCATGAGTCAAACACAATCAATCCTACACAAACATTTGGGTGTGAGAAAGCTGTGCTCGCGTTGGATCCCACACAACTTGACCGAGGCTCAAAAAACGGACCGCGTCACTTGGTGCAGTGCCATGCTTACCAGATTCAACGAAGGTGCGTCAAATTTGGTGTGGGACATAGTAACAGGTGACGAAACATGGATTTATTGCTACGATCCCAAAACAAAGCAGCAATCGAGCGTATGGGTCTTTCAAGATGAGCCGAAACCAACCAAAGTGGCGCGCGTGAAAAGTGCATCTAAGCGGATGATTGCTTCTTTTTTTAATAAAACTGGACACGTGGCTACTGTTGCTTTAGAGAATCGTCGTACCGTGAATAGTGACTGGTACACGACCATTTGTTTGCCGGAAGTTATTGACGAACTCCGTAAAAATAACCGTAAACGCCGTATCATCCTGCACCACGACAAGCTAGTTCTCACACGGCCAGACAGACAAACGACTTTTTGAAGACGAAAAATGTAGAACTCATGAGTCATCCTGCATACAGTCCCGACCTGGCACCTTGTGACTTTTTTCTGTTCCCAAAAATTAAGAACCAATTACGTGGTCAACGATTTTCATCACCAGAAGAGGCTGTCGAGGAGTATGAAAAACACGTTTCAGAGGTCACCACAGGGGGGTGGCACAAAAGTTTTCAAAACTGGTTTGATCGAATGAAAAAGTGCATAGACGCCAAGGGAGATTATTTTGAAA
The DNA here is from genome assembly GCA_910592155.1 of Ypsolopha scabrella. NCBI lineage: Eukaryota > Metazoa > Arthropoda > Insecta > Lepidoptera > Ypsolophidae > Ypsolopha > Ypsolopha scabrella. Next base: position 22,314,674 of record OU342982.1, read on the forward strand.
AACAATAAATTAATTTTTTACTTTTAATAGTATTTTTTCATATTCATTCCGGAAACTTATAGTGCGTCCCACGTATACACATACATGCATATACTCTCGCCTGTCTCCTAAAGCGGTAGGTAGACTACAGATTGCTATCAGCTATGATCCTGCCACACCTCTTTTGCTTCTACATCCATCAATCTATTCATACAAGAATAGAAGAGCTATTTTGGGTACTTTTTACTTCGCCCTTCTTCACCATGTCTTCAGTGAGTAATTCTTCGACCTTTCGTTTTGGTATCGTCTGTAGCTAGTAGAATACAATACAAACCTCGTCAGCAGTGACGATGACACCGTTGTTGTTGACGATGGTTGCCTTCGTGCTCTCAATGTCGGCCAGGTCGACGCCGCGCGACGCGTCGTCGATCAAGATGGCGCGGTACCCGATAGCTAGTGCGTCCGCTATTGTAGCCCCTGGTAACATTCAACATTGACTAAACTTCTTCAAACGTATTCAATTCATATCATTGCGGTATAGAAAATCAGAAAGGTAAATCTGACCGGGTTCGATCTCGGGACCTCTCGCTTACCGGGCGAGTGCTCTACCAACTGAGCTATCCAGTTCTCAACACAACCTCCGAATTTACTTATGTGCTTTCCCATATCACAACGGTATGTATAGATACTCAATAGTGAGCCACTTGGCGTCTAGAGGGCGCTAGTGTATTCAATGTTAAAACGTCCTTCAAGCTATACAGTATTATAGACCCATTTCACCAAATTATGCTTTTTGTATGCCGTGCTTCTATGGGTCATATTTTTCTTGGAATTTGGAGTGATTTCAATTATGTTTTTCGGTTCAATTAAACAAACGGAATGTGAATAAAACTACATAATTCGAATGTCAAAGGTTATTCTGACATGAAACTTTGACTGTATTTGTGCTTTATTCAATACAAAAACTCGTAGTAAACTAGCGACATTAATCGGGCTATGTTTACCATCTATTCAAAAGTATAGTCCTCCCTAAGATGGTAAATTAGGCGGTGGAAGTTTTATATTACTCGCATGAAAATGTAAACCGTTGTCGTGAGAAAACGGCGGGACATCGGATTGGAGTTTTAAATATTTCAAGGGTTTTGAAATGTATAATCGTCACGTAACAGTTAAGACGCAGCCTTATCTGCCTTTATTCGGTATAATTTCACAGTTCAATCAATTCTCATCCATCCATCCATCAGCCCGTGTTCTTCCACTGCTGGGCAAAAGCCTTTCTTAGATTTCGCAACTCTTTGCGGTCCTCCGTCCTCCTCATCCAGCCGTCACCCACAACTGCTTTCAGTTTACACTTTGCTGTACGTGGTCTCCATTCTACCGCCTTTCGGCCCCAACTGCCATCATGTCGGCGATAAATATGGCCGGTCCACTGCCTGCTTACTGATTCTGCAAGCTACGTCGGTCACTTTCGATCGCCGATGGATCTCCTCATGTCGGATTCTATCCATCAGAGATACCGGAAGCATAGCGCGCTCCGTAGCTCGCTGAGCGACCTTAAATCGGTAATCAATCAACTCTGTAAATAAATAACTTTAAGCAATGAGCAAGGTATCCTCACCAACACAAACATCGTAAGCCAGCCCGCAGATGTATATATCAGAAGCTTGCCGCAATCTCAGCTGTGATCCCAGAGTGGTGTCTGTCAGCTTTTTATTGTCCCAGAACACAGAGTACGAGTCCACTTCTGGGTTCGTGCCTTTGTATATTTTCACTGCTCCGTCTACTATCTGAAAAGGTCCAATTATACATATTTATTAATTCACACAACGCAACAACACACAGACAAAAGAATCATAAATATACAGGTTGAACCAAACGAATAACGATAGCGGAAATGTCTGTATAAGTACATATACGAAGTATGGCGTCTCTAAAGGTGGAACGAGTAAGTCTGTCTGCTCCCAATGGTTGCATTTTTTGGTTTTTTCCTCAAGCTTAGTGGGAAGGCGAAGGGAAGTTAGCCCATACAGCCATGTCCGAGGTTATCTGTTGTACATTGTACATGGCTGTATGGGCTAAGATCAAAAAATATTTTCTTTCATGTCATATTTCTCGAAAATGGAACCATTGGGAGCAGACAGACTTACTCGTTCCAGCTTTGGAGACGCCATACTTCGTATATGTACTTAGACAGATCATTTCCGTTATCGTTTTATTTGCTGAACGATAAAGCCTCTTTCATGAGCTATTTCTCGAAGATGCAACCACTACGAACAGACAGACCGACATAATATAAATCAGGGGATCACTCTACAACCCATTAAAATAAATCTAACCGTATCCATGATGGTTCTGCAAAATCCCGTGACCTCCTAGTCAATAAGTTTATAACCAAGCTGAAGGTATAACCTCTAATAAACCGGGCACGCTAAAATTCAATTCAATCTCTTGTGAGGTGACTGTTTCTCTTTACTTTATTCTCTTCGAGTGTGAATCTATTACTCATTAAGACAATTTTAAGGTCAGATTTTTTCGCGTGGCCTCGTTGTAGAAGGTTAGCGGTCCAGTGGTTATAAGCTTCTTGAAGCACTTAATACCGAAGAGGGTGAAACGTGAGCACATGAAACGTTTACAGAGAAAAGTTGCAACTTTACACAAGTTTTAGCTATATTTAAATAATGGTGGCTGCTAAGAACAGCCAGCCACAAAGAGCATGCCAAAATAGGGTATTTATGGGTATAAAAGTTATGTTAACCTCCTTGCACTTTAAAATTATAAACCTATTTTTATTGCTCGTTTCTGGAGTCCGTGGTCAGACAATCTTAGATGATTTAACACGGGACCTGGCAAAGCGCGACTCTTAGTACTGAAATTATTCTGCCGTTTTCCACGGGAGGGGAGGTAAACACGCACAGCACACATTTACTCATTCACGCACACTCCTGCGAAAAATTTATATGTCACACTAAATCAAAAGCTGCAACACAAACACAAAACAAGCACACAAGCAAATATACATGAACAGATTGTTCATGTACTTCGGCGGAGGGGGATAAGTGCGCTTGACTAGTCCCGTGTTATATGGTCTAAGCAGACAATGCGTGGGTAGACTGCTAATTCGATATACACTTGACATTTCTTTCTTCACACATGAATAATCCCAAAAAAAATCAACAATTGCAAAACTGACTCAGACATTTCCTGGACGAAACCTAATTAAGGTGGTCTAACCAAATCTCGGTGCCAAATCTTGAGGATTAAAGGAATTTTGATTCATATTCCTTAATCCTCAAGACCTCTATTGTTCCTCTCATTCCCCACGTTCTGAAATTACTGACAGAAGCGGACATTTCTTAGCGTCAGCGCACTTGGGGAAATGTCATTTAGTGCGTTAAAGATTGTCAAGTCGCAGCAGCTCGGGATGTTTCAGGCTGTAACGTAAGAGTGTGTAAAGAAAGTAAAATAAGAAAGATTAAAGTAAATTAAAAGGAAATATAAAAAAGTCTGCAAAGCATACTGACTCCGCATCGTATCTGTTCAAGAAAAGGTTTTATTACACATCCCACGCGTACATAAAAAGGTGTCATCAACCAAAAAAAAGTATTTTTCCAGAGATTCCAGATTAATTCTCCTACACGGCATCTGCTCAATAGGCATCGTCGTACATTAGACAACCAGACGCAGTGTCGCGGCCACAGACGTTGTTTCATGGGAGGAGGGCCCGCGAACACCACTGTATCGTACGAAGATTACCTTGAGATCTTTATGTAGCTCGGCGCCCCATGTGTCCTGGACGCAGTGTCGCGGTCACAGACGTTGTTTCATGGGAGGAGGACCCGCGAACACCACTGTATCGTACGAAGATTACCTTGAGATCTTTATGTAGCTCGGCGCCCCATGTGTCCTGGACGCAGTGTCGCGGCCACAGACGTTGTTTCATGGGAGGAGGACCCGCGAACACCACTGTATCGTACGAAGATTACCTTGAGATCTTTATGTAGCTCGGCGCCCCATGTGTCCTGGACGCAGTGTCGCGGCCACAGACGTTGTTTCATGGGAGGAGGACCCGCGAACACCACTGTGTCGTACGAAGATTACCTTGAGATCTTTATGTAGCTCGGCGCCCCATGTGTCCTGGACGCAGTGTCGCGGCCACAGACGTTGTTTCATGGGAGGAGGACCCGCGAACACCACTGTGTCGTACGAAGATTACCTTGAGATCTTTATGTAGCTCGGCGCCCCATGTGTCCTGGACGCAGTGTCGCGGCCACAGACGTTGTTTCATGGGAGGAGGACCCGCGAACACCACTGTATCGTACGAAGATTACCTTGAGATCTTTATGTAGCTCGGCGCCCCATGTGTCCTGGACGCAGTGTCGCGGCCACAGACGTTGTTTCATGGGAGGAGGACCCGCGAACACCACTGTGTCGTACGAAGATTACCTTGAGATCTTTATGTAGCTCGGCGCCCCATGTGTCCTGGACGCAGTGTCGCGGCCACAGACGTTGTTTCATGGGAGGAGGACCCGCGAACACCACTGTATCGTACGAAGATTACCTTGAGATCTTTATGTAGCTCGGCGCCCCATGTGTCCTGGACGCAGTGTCGCGGCCACAGACGTTGTTTCATGGGAGGAGGACCCGCGAACACCACTGTATCGTACGAAGATTACCTTGAGATCTTTATGTAGCTCGGCGCCCCATGTGTCCTGGACGCAGTGTCGCGGCCACAGACGTTGTTTCATGGGAGGAGGACCCGCGAACACCACTGTATCGTACGAAGATTACCTTGAGATCTTTATGTAGCTCGGCGCCCCATGTGTCCTGGACGCAGTGTCGCGGCCACAGACGTTGTTTCATGGGAGGAGGACCCGCGAACACCACTGTATCGTACGAAGATTACCTTGAGATCTTTATGTAGCTCGGCGCCCCATGTGTCCTGGACGCAGTGTCGCGGCCACAGACGTTGTTTCATGGGAGGAGGACCCGCGAACACCACTGTATCGTACGAAGATTACCTTGAGATCTTTATGTAGCTCGGCGCCCCATGTGTCCTGGACGCAGTGTCGCGGCCACAGACGTTGTTTCATGGGAGGAGGACCCGCGAACACCACTGTATCGTACGAAGATTACCTTGAGATCTTTATGTAGCTCGGCGCCCCATGTGTCCTGGACGCAGTGTCGCGGCCACAGACGTTGTTTCATGGGAGGAGGACCCGCGAACACCACTGTGTCGTACGCCTGCGCTTTGTCTGCCGAAACCTAGAGTATTTGAAAGACATTAGTACTAGTTTAAATAAATACAGATGGCGGTAATTGAAACAGCATACGTTTGCCGAAAAATTCACAAAAGGCATTTTAAATTAGTAAAAAAGTAAAAAAAACATTGTAAAAGTTGTTCATTGTGATCAGTAGGGTATTATGGTTTTATTTATAACTGTTTATTTACATCCGGTACATATAGATGGTGTTTTGTTTCACACATAACATTTCTGAGATGCCTTTATTATTATGTATTCACGTGAAAAAGCATCTTGTTATAATAATAACACATCTGTGATAAAAATAACCGATCTTATGTTTTTATAGCGAAATCCATCGGTTTGGAATTCTCTAAATATTATTATTAGAGTGCATGACAAACTAGAAAAGATAAATTAGAAACAGATTTAAAGACAAGGATTTGAAAAAAATCCTCTAGCCAGTATTCGAAACTGTGACCTCTTGTTTTAGCTATATTTAGAAAAGCGCGCTACTGAGTGCGCCATCAACGTACTTATCATAGACCGCTGAATTGTGTCACCATACTTGCCCACCGAATATTTTTGCAAATATTTGATCTAACCAGCTTGTAAGGCACATACTTAAAACGCACGAGGGCGTTATGTGATTTCACGCCTTGCTCTTAGGAAACAGATGGCGCTGTCTTCTTCTTATGTCTAATAATATAAAATATGTAATTAAAACTGTCTTAACTTTGTTTAACTTTATATAATTTTGGTACTTTTGTTTTCTAAATTCTGTGTGTTTTAATTTGTTTATTTATTATCTTTCTTTTTTGTGTGTATCTTGTTAATTAAAAGCTAAGGATGAAAATCAGCGGCTTTTTGTTTAAATTACAGACTGTCATAAGCCGAGTCTTAGACCGATTTTTCTCTTTTCATGTATAAAATTATTGTGTATTAATTATATTGTGTTTTTTGAGACAAATAAAAAGCTTTTATGATTATTATTATATGTGTTGCTTCAGACAGCTGAGAAATTCACAGTTCTTATTAACTAATCATTAATTAACTAAGATTACGTTATTATTGCGAAATCCATCACTTTGGAATACACTAAATATTATTATTATTATTATTATTAGAGTGCATTACAAACTCGAAAAGATAAATTAGAAACAATAATGACAATTAGTAAATTAAAACGATTTGGCCCCTTCTGCATCTCCACGACAACTGTGCCCTAAATGAATTACTACATTTTTATCGAAGGTTGAAATTTATTCAACTTCAATAGATACCACCACTTCGAAATCACGCAAATCGTACCGTGATACTTATGAAATGGAATATTCCTTACAGATCACAACCACTTAACCTTTCGATTTGACAACAATTCGGTAAAACGCTTTATTTATTTTGGTATTGAGGTGGTAGAGCTGATGCCGGGCTCGACTGTGGAGGTACCACCATCTTACTTGCAAACCAAATCAAATTATAAGAGACACTTAAAACATTGTTATTTGTTATTTGTCGGGTGTTACAGGGGCGAGGGTTCCGGAACCGCGGTCACGAACCCGCCTGCTCAGCGTGTGTGAGTATGGAAATTTCTTCCAGGAGGACCCCCAAGAGTAGCCAAAACTTGATAAAACCTATAGGCTATAGCAATGGATGGATGGAGGGTAATCAACACGTCATCAATTTATTCTAAACTTGAAATAACTAAACTGTTGAATGAAACAGTATTTATACACCACATGAAAGCACTATATGCATTGAAGCCGTAGAATGCTGCAAAATCCCATTTCAACACAATCTGAGCAATTTTCGATATAAGAACGCCAATACGTTTATAAAGTAGAATTTGGTAGAAACCATTCGACAGATCTGATATCAGAAAAAGCTTGTTAAGATCAGTTGCGTAGATTTAATATTGCGTGCCCATTGCACGTTGACGGTGTATCATTCATTTACAAAGTCAAGGACTCTCCTACCGAAATACAATGGGAATTCGGTTCCACGAAGACTTTATTCTGCCTTTTTCAGCATATGTGCAGGTTATTTACGAGGTCGTGTAAGTAAATTTTACTAGGTTATATGAAATAAAAGATATACCTGAACTAATCTGATTTAAGAACGGAATAGCTAATAAACTATCTACCCACATAAACTGAATATCTACTAATAAACTGTGCAGCAACTGTAATTTCACTCAAGCCAACTGTTTAGGTTATTTTCCAGTGTCTCTATACAAATTGACAAGGTTAGTTTTTATACATACTCGTAAATGGAACCTATTAGGTCATACTTGGTACCGATTGAAAAAGGTCATGATTTTTCTGGGTTTTGAGCCATTATTTGTCGTGATTTTGATCATCCTTCCAAACCTTTGAAAAACAAAGTCTCATGTTTCGGCGATGTTTATCAAAATCGAATGTTTGGTAAATTAATATATATACATATATTGAAATATCAAGATTTTTACAAATTTTGCTAATACGTGGGACGCACTATAAGTTTCCGGAATGAATATGCAAAAATACTATTAAAGGTACAAAATTAATTTATTGTTTTTCAAAATAATCTCCCTTGGTGTCTATGCACTTTTTCATTCGATCAAACCAGTTTTGAAAACTTTTGTGCCACTCCCCTGTGGTGACCTCTGAAACGTGTTTTTCATACTCCTCGACAGCCTCTTCTGGTGATGAAAATCGTTGACCGCGTAATTGGTTCTTAATTTTTGGGAACAGAAAAAAGTCACAAGGTGCCAGGTCGGGACTGTATGCAGGATGACTCATGAGTTCTACATTTTTCGTCTTCAAAAAGTCGTTTGTCTGTCTGGCCGTGTGAGAACTAGCATTGTCGTGGTGCAGGATGATACGGCGTTTACGGTTATTTTTACGGAGTTCGTCAATAACTTCCGGCAAACAAATGGTCGTGTACCAGTCACTATTCACGGTACGACGATTCTCTAAAGCAACAGTAGCCACGTGTCCAGTTTTATTAAAAAAAGAAGCAATCATCCGCTTAGATGCACTTTTCACGCGCGCCACTTTGGTTGGTTTCGGCTCATCTTGAAAGACCCATACGCTCGATTGCTGCTTTGTTTTGGGATCGTAGCAATAAATCCATGTTTCGTCACCTGTTACTATGTCCCACACCAAATTTGACGCACCTTCGTTGAATCTGGTAAGCATGGCACTGCACCAAGTGACGCGGTCCGTTTTTTGAGCCTCGGTCAAGTTGTGTGGGATCCACCGCGAGCACAGCTTTCTCACACCCAAATGTTTGTGTAGGATTGATTGTATTTGACTCATGCTTATTTCTAAGGATGCGCGAATTTCATGGTAGGTCACATGCCTGTCTGTTTCAATCATACGGCGCACAGCATCGATGTTTTTGTTGGTCACAGCGGTGGACGGCCGACCATCGCGAGATTCGTCACTGAGATTGATACGACCACGCTTGAATTCTGCAAACCAGCTATAAACAGTCGTCTTGCATGGTGCTTCATTGCCAAAAGCTGTTTCAAGCCGAGCGATGCTCTGTTGAGCTGTCAAATTACACTTAAAATCGTAGAAAATCATACTACGAAAATTTTCCCGAGTTAAATCCATGTTGATGCAGACACACAATTTTTTAAATGGTGCCACAAGGTAAAAACAAAAGACAGTCAGATGAAACAAACTGCATTCTACAGCCAAAGAGTTCTATTTTCAAATGTTGCAATAAATTTTTCAATATTGTTTATGTAAGTGGCCAGTTCCGGAAACTTTTAGTGTTACCTATGTACTCGGCATAGGTGTGTATTGTGCATACATCAGCAGATTATTATAAAAGAGTTGAATCTGAAACTCGGAACCGTAGCTACCGTTGCAGCCTTTTCTTATCCGTTTGCAAAACTTTTGTTAGCTTGTGTAAACCACACATTCAACTGGGTTACCCATTCATCTGGGTTAACATTAGTAAGAAAATGTTGTATTATAAATATGTGAAGTAGTCGGTCAGTATTTAAGGTGACTTTGGTTGATCTAGTTCATAATGGATACTCGGTAAGCGGTAAGGACCAAGGTTCAAAGACCCTGCTTGCGAAATACCAAAAAAAAATATTGTTCCCTATACTTGTACAAATGGACATCCCAATGAATTCATTACCATATTTTTACCTTTTATTAAAATACGGCATGATTGGGAAAATAAAGGCTTTATTATTATTATACTTGTTCAAGAATAACCTCGACTCAATTAGTATAGGAAGTCTAAATTTATTCTGCGTGTTTCCTTTACTAATAGAATTGAACAAGTATGGAGGCACAAAAAATATTTATCGTATTTCGCAAACAGGGTAATTGAACCTTGGTCCTGGCCACTTACCGAGTCTCCAGTATAAATTTGGCTATATAAATGAAAGTCACCTTATATAAGTTATCAGTTAAGTTGTATGTTTGGTAGCAAACCAATGAATAAATAAAATAAAATAAGCATCAACCAAAGTTAAAAGCTATTCCAACTGACTTATAAAACTTACCGGACTGGACGGATGCAGCTCCCGCATGTGTACATTGTCTATGAAGGACACGTGGTCCGGCGGATGCCAGTCCAGGGAGTAGAACACCGCGTCGAAGTTTACCGTCTCCAGCAGGTGATTGATGGGCTCCACTACCTGAGGCAGATAAAAAGAATTATACTGAAACCACGGCCTGTTTCTTCAAATCGACCTATGCAAACGATTTTAGTATTTATACGGTTGCCATAAGATACTCTCGTCTATTCCCAGGGCCATTAGAAGCTAGTTTCTCTTTAAATATATTTTTGTATCTTAATATCTATAACTTTACTGAAAGTAATGAGAAAAATATGGTCACTTGGTGCTCACTATGGACCAGGACTTCACAGAGAGCACTAACTGACGGAAATGACGTGACTCACCATTAAATAACTAAATACTGACTACTACACATAAATATCGAAATATATCGTGTATTTTTTTCTTTTTTAGTTTCTCTATTATTCATATTATAACTACAGTAATTTAAGGCCATATACAGATAAAATAAAAATAAAAATTTATTTACACGATATCTTTATCAACGTTTCGATTTGTTCACAGAGGGATCAACTAAGTGCCGCTGTGCAGTGCCACGTATCGGGAGAAGGACGGAGTCGCAGGCAAAACTAGTAATAAAACAACGACGATTTTACGTGAAATTTAGTTAGTAGAAATTTCGTGAAATTTAGGGTATGCAATATTTTTCATTCGGTTTAAGCATGAGTGGGCAGTGTAAATCTTCCTTTAATGAACGTTAGATCAGAGTTGTATATTTCAAATCGATTTATAAATGCCTAGTAAGTTGGTTTGTTTGCGATGTCGCTGAAATTCAGCATATAACTAAAAGTAAATATCATTTTATCAAGGAACTCTAGACATCTGTCACTTCTGGAATATCTCAATTTTTAAAATCTGTCTCTTTTAACATCTGCCACTTTCGACATCTGTCACCTTTGACATCTGACACTTTTAACATTTGTAACTTATGACGCCAACCATACACAACTGTCAATTTCGACATCTGTCACACAAAACTGTCATTTTGTCACATCCGTCACCTTTGAAATTGAAATATTTACCCACGATTTCACAATTGAGAATTTCTAGTTAAGTAGTGCTTAACTTTCAAATGCAGCGCTGTGATTGGCCAATTCGTCACTTATGTATCCACTTAGCGAGACTTTCAGAAACTGGCCTATAGACTGTCTTAAAAAAAATAACCACTTGGGCGAAGCCGCAGGTAAACGCTAGTAATAATTATTTATTACTTGACTAAATGCTGTAGTTACAAAGAAAAAGTCATTTCCATAATAGATTTCGCCATTATTACGTAAAAGCATAGCTGAATTCAAGGCTAAAGACTCGAGGAAACTCACGCTGTTTGCAGGTGGAGTATCGTATCAACAATAACTTTATACAAATTGATTTACTACATTTGTTTGAAGCAATTTTATTGCTACGCCCTATAAAGGAACCTATCAAGTTATTGCCATCGACTCATTGTGCCAAGCACCATTTCGTGTTAAGATGGTTTGCGGATATCGATAGATGGAACTAGTTATGTGCCACAAAGCGCCCATCAAAAAAGCATTGAAATATATGGTCTCAGTTCAGATTGCTGAGGGCATAATCCTTACCAACGACTCAGTTGTACCGTGGAAAATACATAGACTTTACTTCCTTTAATTTATTCTCTTAAGGGCCCATAATACCTCAATTCGCAGTCCTGCTCTAATGCTTCTGCTTTTTAACTGTTTATCTCTAATCAGACGCCGCGCACGCAAGAACATCAGTTATTTTGAAATCGCGGCTACACTGATGGTTTTTTCATTTTTATGGAACAGTCTGCAGCTGCTTTATACTAATATCAGTTATATTATGCAAAGTTTCAGATCTAATTTAATGTATTCATTGAATGCTATCGGTTTATTGTACGGTTTGGAGGTAACTTTGTAAATTTTTTCTATAGGGAAAATTCAATGGAATCAAGTTTTCACAACAGTATGGAAATAGCATTAGTCCTCAACTTTATCATATATTAATTTCAGAGTGATTGTTGCAGTATTTGTTGGTACTAAACAGGATCATGTGAAGCGAAGTGAGGTATTATACACCCTTAACCTTTTTCCCTATTTTGCCAATCCAGTCCATCAGCCAACATCGGTCCAATACTGGACATAGGCCTCTTCAAGGGCATAACACATTTTTCTAGCCTCGGCCATCCTCATTCCCAAAGACACCACAACGGAAGTAACTAAACTCAACGAAGATCTAAGACAAATATCTGATTGGTCAGATAAAAATGGATTGGTTTTAAATCCAGCTAAAACAAAGTTTCTAGTTTTGGGGACAAAAAATCAAATTAAACTAATTAAAAGTCATATTATTGATATTAAAATTAGAAACATCCAGATGAACAAGTTCCTGAAGTGCGAAATTTAGGAGTTATATTCGATGAGAGATTAAGGTTTGAGAAGCATGTCTTAGAGACAGTGAAAAATTGTTATTATAGGTTGAAAGTACTATACAAAGTACGTGAACATCTTAGCGTGGATACGAGAATTCACCTTTGTGAATCGCTGATTTTATCAAAGCTTAACTACGCTGATACAGTTATTGGCGGGTGCTTATTAGCTAGAACTCGGAAATTAATTCAAAGAGTGCAAAACTCCTGCGCAAGGTTCTGTTTTCCGGTTCCCCGCCGAGCACATATTACACCTTACCTAAATAGAAGTAATTTATTAAACATGGAATCACGACGCGCACTACACTTCGCAACGTTACTTTTTGGCGTAATTAAAACAAAAAGTCCGCTTTATTTGTACAATAAACTTAAATTCTCTCAACATCAGTTACGTATTCCCCAATTGTTACTTTGTCCATCCCATAAAACATCTTTATTTCGAGGAAGTTTTCGTTACTGCGCCACAAAATGTTGGAATAATATCCCTCCCCCTCTCAAGCTCTCTTCATCAGTAAATAGTTTCAGATGTAGGTATAAAAGATTTTTAATCAATGTCCAAAAAGAGAAGCAGCAATTTAATTGATATTTTTTCGTTACATATTGTATAAAATAAAGTATTTTATATGTTTTCATTTATATTTATTTTTATAGATAAATATAATATATATACATATTTATTTATTTATTCATTTTTGTTTCACAAAAGTTGTTCTGTTTTTTGTGTGTTATTTGTTATGTTATGAACGGTATAACTGGAACTGCTAACCCAACTTTAAAACATGGGCATCCGCTGAAAATCAGCGTCGTGGCCGTAGCTGCGATATTATGCTGAGCGGAGACCTTTTTGGTATCATTTAGTTTTTAAGTAGTTAGAATATTTTATAAGATGTTTTGTTAATACAACTAGGTAAAAGTCTTAAGTAATTTCTGGTACCAAATAAACATTTTTTCTTTCTTTCTTTTCTTTCTTTCATTCAGCCACTACCGGCAATATTTTCAAGATAGTCAGTCAAGCGAGCTGGCGGGTGTCCTACACTGCGTCTGTCCCACAGACAAGATAGCCAATCTGTATGATCTGATGGGTATATTGTCTGTGGTCTGTCGGTTCGTGGTCTTCACTCGGGAACATTTTCCCTCATCGGTTGTCGGTTCTTCGGCAGATGTGACCAGCCCACTGCCACATCAGCTTACTAGTCTTAGAGGCTACCACATTTGTGATATGACCTATGTTGAGGATCCGAATGAATATGTAAATAAAACTGCGGCGCTCCTCTTGATATGGTGTATTAAGTGATTTTACAATAAATAATGAATAATTAGACTTTTCGATCCAAGCTCCAATTCGTAATGACCGTTGAGCCGAGCGCCTTCCCCGCGACCCGCGGCCCGGGGGTGAAGAAACCAGTTTTCTAGTCGCTGCTGTGTGCCGCAACATCATCCCCGGCCCTCGAAGACGTAGGGCTTCGAGGATCTTCCGAAGCTGCTGCCTCGTACTGGTGAGGACTTAGTTGCGTAGGTTTCGGCAGTGGACACAGCTTGTTAATAGCACGCCGATAAATGCCTTTAGTTGTGTAAACGTCTGCTACTCTGGAAATCTGATTAGCTCCCGGATACAATTTTTGGATCCTCCCTAATTTCCAATTCATACAAGGCAGATTTGGATATTTTATGACTACCAAATCGTTAACCTGTAGTCCTTGATTGACTCGCCACTTCGTCCGTTGTTGTAGTTCGGACAGGAATTCACTCTGCCACCGATTCCAAAATTGCTGCCTCACTTGTTCAATGTATTGGTATCTGCTGAGTCTGTTCGGGTTGATGTCTAGCATAGAAGGGGACGGTATCGATGTGAGTGCTCTGCCGATCAAGAAGTGCCCAGGAGTGAGAGGTTCAAGGTCACAGGGATTCGAAGATAATGGGGTCAAGGGTCTGGAGTAAACCAGACTTTAAGTAGACTTTTCGATCCAAGCTCCAATTCGTAATGACCGTTGAGCCGGGCGCCTTCCCCGCGACCCGCGGCCCTAGTGTGAAGAAACCAGTTTTCTAGTCGCTGCTGTGTGCCGCAACAACCTATGAAAGATACTCCGAACTAGGGTTACCATATGACAGGCATTTGCCAGGTGTTTTTAGGCTGCTGAGACAGGCGTGCGGCCGGCGTTGATCTAAGACAGGCATTTTTAAATTTCTTGTGAAGACTTACACCTAAACTTGTTAGAATTCTTTTAGCTTATTATTATTGTTACTATAAAGGTACACGTGTATTGTGTCGATTTATTAAATAAGATTTAAACATTTTTTTTTAGGGTCCGTACCCGAAGGGTTCCAAACTGGACCCTACAACAAAGCCTCCGCTCTGTGTCTATCCAAATCAATGACATCATGAAGATCACAAGTGACCCAATGTTCTAACGAAGCTCAAGTTTGTCGAAACAAACGTAATACAAATTAATCTTCGGTCTAACCTTGAAATGCGATCTATTATGAGGATAGTCTAATAAAACGTCTAATCGATACTGCGACATTACGTAATTATAGTCATATTGTCATTCTACTTTATAGCTTTCGCAGTCTGCCATAAAAAATATGTATGTTACTGGCAAAAACTGATTTTAGGCTAAACTAGTTTTGCCCAGAGCAAACAGAAATCCTTCAGCGCAGAAGCGAGCCGGTAGGTTAGGTTAGGTTATTTTTTATGACAACCCAGAAATCAATTTGACCTAGACGAAACTAGGCCAAAATGTAAAATTGTTTCGATTTGGCTCAAAATGATGACGTATGGCGCTGAGACGTGTACTCTTGATCACACAGATTTAAGGTCGCTCAACGCTATGGAGCGGGCTATGCTTGGAGTATCTCTGATAGAATCCGAAATGAGGGATCCGTCGGAGATCGAAAATAACCGACATAGCCTGCAGAATCAGTAAGCTGAAGTGGCAGTGGGCAGGCCACATTTATCACCGACATGATGGCCGTTGGGAACGAACGGCGTTAGAATTGAGACCACGTACAGCAAAGCGTAGCGTAGGCCGACCTCATGCCAGCTGGACCGACGACCTGAAGGACGTTGTGGATGGCGGTTGGATGAGGAGAACGGAGGACCGACATGAGTGGCGACCCCTGGGAAAGGCTTATGTCCAGCAGTGGACGAACTCGGGCTGCTGGATGGATGGATTGGCTCAAAGTACCCCCAAACCAATTATTACATTCTTGTTTTCAGTTCGCCAAGCGAAGTATTTCGCTAGAAATCATATACCTACGATTAATCCAAGAAAAGAATCTCCAAAACAGGTATACTATTTCCGATTCTGACATCCATCTCTACTATTCTCTACTGACCTTAACATTCAGCTAGGCAATCGCGATGCAGCCAACCGATAAATGTTAACATGTACCGGCTGCGGAAATAGGCCCCATTACTACAATATATTTGATTGATGAATAGTTGGCATGCTAATTTGTTAAAACTACTGAACCCAATCGACCATGCAACTTATCCTCTGTTACTCAATGCGGAAAGAACCGCAGTGCAAGAGGGACGGATTCCGGAAAAAAGAGTAAAAAGAAAATTTTCTTCAGCACTAACTTTATATTTTTTTAAACTGAAGGTTGTATGAGATATCTGTTTCAGAATTTAATAATTTATACAGGTTTCAATCCATAAATAATTGGTATGGGTATTTGCTCTTATTAATAAAATAACCTTAAGCATCGACATGAAAACTATTATTAGAGCCATCTTGGTTTTGTTTCTTCTCAGTGTTGGTATGACTTCAGAAGATCCTGTTATGATAAGTGTGCATTATATTCTTGGTAGAAGCTTTATTTTAACATGTGGTTTTGCTAGATTCTTCAAACCGGAAAGAATAAATTACGGTTTTGCGGCAACTATCCTCTTAATAGAAAGATTTAACACAATTTAGACATACTTAAGTCGAGAATGGTACCTAACACAAACCTTTGGTTACACCAAGGCTGTTTACAACCCCTAATTCGATTAAAAGAGTAACCTCCTTCTATTATTGTCACGTTTTTAACCAAACAGTTCCAATAGACATCGCTCATTATTCGAGAACCGATGTTTCCGCTTTCTCCACCCCCTAACCTTTCAGAAGAAGGGGTTGATCCGTACCAGGCACCAATGAAACGTGTTAAAAGCATAATTCAGATTTCCACCGATAGGTGTGAAGTTTAACCTCTTTTGAATTGGTTTTCGCTGTTGGCATTTTGAGCTTCAATCTTTGTCTAAGTTTGACAGCTGTTTGACAGGTACTTAATTTCGCGCTTTCTGATTCGTATTTTCGAACTGTTTCTAAATCCTTTACTTTTGGAAATAGAAAGCTTGCATGCAAAAGTACAGTTAACTAAATTGGTAGTGAAAATAGAGTTGTTGAATTACTGAAAAAGTTTTATTAGCTAAATACGCTAAAACTGTTTTTTTTAGATCAGACGAAAGCGATCCTTGCTGAACAGCAAAAGAAGTTAAATTTGAAAAACATCTGATCTTGGTACTCAGTTCATCATGAAGTTGTTTAAACTAGTTTCAAGTTGAAAATTATGGGTTGCAGAAATGCTAACCACGAAACCTCCCACAATTCAAAACGTCATCTGTAAAACTTTATTCATAAATCAATCGACAATGTCCTCGCAGTCAAAAAGTTTTCTGGAAAACATAGGAGAGTGTTAAAATACTATTTCACAACGAGTCTAAAATCTCAATATGGAATGACAAAAAAAGTTGAAACCCGAGTTCAGCCATGTCCAATTAGCTAGAACCCTGAAGTGAAATCCATATCTGTCAGGATTCATACAGCCTACAGGCATGTCGTGCTTGCCAACTATGAAAAAAACTTCCCTTATCTACAGCATTGCAGTGTTAGTTTCTACTGGCTAAACAAGCATGGCCAGGAACTTTTTTTTTTTTACTTTGTATTGGCTTACGCTTGGCCTTTACGACTTAGGATGAAGAGCGCTCTCCTAGAAACTAGGGAGAGTGACAAAAGGCGAGGCGTTAGTCTTTCCAGGGCCTTCCACAAAAATCTACGTAAGTCGGTAACCGTATGAATGACTGATATTACGTAACTGCTTATATAGCCCAGCGGAAATACTACTGAAGTCAATAAAAAAATCATTTAATTTCCGAGTAAAGTTTGATTTTTAAATGGATTCTATTGTATGGATTATAACTTAGTGTACACATGTCGATGAATAGATATTTATAACTGACGTGAATAACTTAAGGGGGTAACTTTTTATCTCTGTACAAAATGCACATCATAATATTGTTTTCCTTACGTTTGAAAAAGTATGCAATAAATGCGTTTTAAGCAACTTGCACTAGTTTATTAAAAATAAAGTCTTCACAAAAAAATTACGTACTTTAATGTATTACATTTTGTTTGCATTACATTAACAAACTTAAAAGCGTATTTACAGTTGTAATGTAATGCAGCTAAAAGGTAACGCATAAAATTGAATAGTTTTCATGTGAATAATGCTATAAAACGCATTTATTGCATACTTTTTATTCAAAAGTAAAGAAAACAACATCATGATGTGCATTTGGCACCGAGATCCTCTGTTACCACCTTAAAGGTATAAAAAACCAAGGAGCTCCGTGAAAATCAAATCAAATAATTTATTTTAAGACCAACAGTGGATCACACTTTTGTTAGTAAACTTAAAAACTGGTCTTTGTTAAATGTTAGTAACAGAGAGAAAGTTCAAGAAAAAGACGAATCACTTTAGCAAACGTTTATACGTTCAAAGGCGATAATAAAGCATACTATATGATTTTATAACAATTTTAACAATATAAATAAAATTTAACATTTTAGCAGAAATAAAAACTAACATCTTCGTATTTTAATAAAATGCATAAACATTGTTTAAATTGTCATAAAATGATAAAAAGTGCTTTTTTACCGTCTTTAAATATTCTATATCTATTTTGCAAAAGAGATTTGAATTTTTTGTACCCTTTAAGTTATTCACAACGTTTACAAAACACCCATCGATCAACATCTGTTACAAAACATTAACGTCCTCCTTAACATTGTTAACTCTATATAATAGCAGAAAAACGTGACTCGTGAGTTAATAGGTCAGAAGGTCCCCGGACAGAAGACTCAAGTCAGGAAGATTTTAATAAAAGTTCATAAACGTTAAGTATTTAGTATCTAACAGTCAAACATTTTTTTATATGTCCTGAACGGAGTTTGAGTTATTTTATTAATCACCTAGAAAAATGTTTATCGGATCAATTAGCTACCATGTAATGTATGTACAGCCGACCGCAGTTCCAGCTACCTACTTGCAAACAATTTTAACGGATACAACACCGAAACAAGACTGTCGATAGGTAGCATTTTTGCATGCAACTTGCCGTCACGATACCTCAATTTTTGTACAAATTTTGTTAGCACAAATTGTATTTAACTTACAAATCGTTTACGTAAAACTGAGTATTTTTATTATGTGGCTTATTTCACGACTGCAATTGCCTGCAAAAGTTTTATAATCCATGCCATTATAGACGATAAATCTACCTCACGCGTGACAATCTGATGTGACTTTTGTTTATACAGGGTGTAAATGCAAAGTCAAGAATCCCTTTAGGGTATGAAAGTATACACGTTTCTGATGTCATTACGAGAAAAAATTATATACCTTGAATTTTCACCAAAAATTCCATCATTTTTCTAAGCTATGGCTACGCAGCTCACCGGCCTCCCCACACACCTAATTGCACCCCGCAACCCGCACCCCTCATCCGAGTGGCCAGCGACCGTGAGGGTGTCCACGCGATTAGTGTATTTTGAGGAAAGTAAATCGTCTTATTATGAGGTACTGGTACTTTATTTAGAGATCCCAGTATTTAAAATAATATCTATACCGATCATACTAACACACCCATAAAGGATTCTTGACTTTGCTTTTACACCCGGTATAGCCAAATTCATACTGAAGACTCAGTGAGTCAATCAATAAAATCAAATCAAAATATTTATTTTTTAAAATAGATACATAAAGTATACTTTCTACAAGTCAAACTTAATCTTTACAATATATAGGTATATCTTAAGAATATACAAAAAATATACTTATACTAATAAGGGAAATACATACAAAAATATTTAGGCTGGGCTACTAAACTGTAATTATACACCTGCATAAATAAATATGGGAAATACATACAAAAAATATTAAGGTTGGCTACTAAATGTAATAAAGTAAGTGGTTAGGACGAAGGATCAATTAATCTTTCTGTAAATACGCAAAATGAAGTTTAGGCTTCCTATACTAAATGAGTCGAGGTTGTTCTTGAACAAGTATAGGGGGCACCATTATTTTATTCGTATTTCTCAGTTATGGTCTTTGAACCCTCGTCGTGACCACTTATCGAGTCTCCAGTACGAATTTGTCTATATAAACGAAAGTCTTACTTGAAATCTAACATTCAGTATTGTTCATATGCTTGAAATCAAGCATAACAGTAGCAATAGTATAAGACTGAGATTCAGAGTGCATTTTGAGTCCGAACTCTTCAAAAAGCAACCTGATCTCATATTAGAGTGACGTTTGTAAGATTGAGTTCGGACTCAAAATGCACTCTGAATCTCAGCCTAAGATATTCTATCTAACATAATCCGTTTGGCTATTATGGTCGTAGCAGTGCATGCACAAACATTTTACTGTAGTGTGCGTAACCTTTGGAGCGGTACAAACGCGGGTTGGGGAAGATTCGTGCCGCGGAATTCGTGCTCTTTTTTATTTTGGTGGCGACTCGTGCCGCTGTTTTTAACCAGTGACGATTCGTGCTACGTTGAAATTATTTAATAGTAAATTGGCAATGCTTCTCAAAAATAGAAAAGTACAGTTGGTGTAAATGGTATAAATTAATAAAACAATTTAATTAGCAGTCTGTTTTTATTTTTATAAAATTAACGCTTTATATTACATGATATGTTTATTCTTATAACTAATAACACGGAAAAAATAGTGATAATTAGAAAAATGTAGCTGTTATTCAGACTTTTGTTTTAATTATAGTACTTCTAAATCATTCAAAAATTTTGCGATCAACATTGAACTTCGGTGCCAATAACGGCAAATCGATGTTAAGCAAACATAATGTATTTTACTTCTATTTATTTATTATTTTTGAAATGACTTTTGTGACTGGTAGTACTCCAATGTGAAATAAATGAAGATTTTGAATTGTCAAGTTGTACGGCACGAATCTACACCAAAAAAGGGGACGAGTTTACACCTAGTGAATATATTTTATTAACGGAGCACGAATCTACATCAAAAGTAAAGATTTTTGGCACGGCACGAATTTCGCGGAGCACGAATCTTCCCCAACCCCAAAATGCGCTTATCTGTACACGTCACTACTACAACCGTAGCCAAACGTACTTCGCGATATAGTATATATGAACAGTACGATTAAAATCAGTTAACGATTCGGCCAACCTCGGTAATTGTCGTGAATCCCTCATCTCTCACATAGAGTTATCAATTTACAGATATGACCTTTAATTATATTACTCGTTGTCTTATTGAATACAATACAAGAACGATATGAGCAACAAAACCTCCTTTGTAGCTCAAAACTAACACAACCTTTATATTGAAATTAGAAAAATAATTGACTATTTTGACAGTATGACTTCTTAGTGCCAATAAAAACAGTTTGACGTATATGATACATTTATGTTTATGAACGCTAATTTCATTCGTGAAAATATTCGATTCTATCAAATTTTATCAAAATTAACTTACAATAGTTATGTATCATGGCTTCAACAAATTAAAAGCGTGGTAAAAAAATGTTGCTCAATCTCGTGAAATTGTAAATAATGTATATAACTATTTTAGAAAAGAAGCTAATTTATTTAAAAAAGAAGAAAGAATATATTTTTTTAATATATTGTATACAAGTATAGCTTCAGTAAATAATGAATGTTCAAATTCATGTCGCTTCTGCATAATAAATTTCTTAGGTCTACCGGTTAGTAATATCATCTTGGCAGGTGCTATACATTGCGTTTATGATACTTCAAATTGAATGCTACCTAAAAGAAATCGCGGTAATGTATTCCGTGTCATTTCCGTCTCGGGATTTGATGATGATATCCGAGAAAAGCCGAATCGTTAACTGATTTTAATCGTATTGTAATATATGTACCTACTGAAAGGTTATTGGAATTAAACAAACAAATTGAACAAATTAAATCCCAGCGAACTGCTGCACACTTTAATACTATCTAAGCAGCGGTAAAATTAGCTACCGAAAAATATACTAATTTAACTGTGTAACATCTACCGACAAAGTTAATACAAGATAGCAAACTAAAATTCCTTACGACCACCTGGTATAAATAATGAACCTCCGAATAAATTACTGAACTTCCGAAAGAAATACTAAGTTAACGAAAAAAAATGTTCTGATGAGTCAAAAAATAGGTGCGACGACTAGCGTAGCGAGGAGGGGCGTGTTAGGTCGACATGTAAATACATATTGGGAGCCGAGCGAAGCGGACCGGAGCTAGGCGACCGACCCCTTAAGTTTTAACAGAGTTCATGATATGGTCAGGCAACTTTGAATTTTTATTCTGAGATCTACGACAAAAAAGCTGACAATAGTTTTCGCTGAAATGTATTTTCAGCTGGTGAACTAGTATTACGTCAGCTTTTGATGTATTAAGCTTTCGGAATTTTCAGTATTTCATTCGGTAGTTGATAGTTTATTTATTAGCACAGAAGTTTTCGGTAACTTAGTATTTAAAGCAGTAACATTCATATATTGAACATCCTCATTTTTTATTTAGTTTTCGGAGCTTTCATTACTAGCCAAGGTAATTCATATAAGATACAAACACGCCCCGTACGTACAAGTACATATACAAGGTGAAATTAAATTAACCGACCAAATTCATACTGGAGACTCGGTCAGAAACAAGCTTCAATTGTGAAATCCGAAAAAAACTTTTTTTGCTTCGTTACTGCCTAGACTAGGAATTCTACTTAAACTAGTCCAACTAGTAAGGGTGCAAAAAAATGTATTTTTCGAATTTGCCCAAAAGGATTACTGAACCCAGTTCCTGATCACTAACCGAGTCTCCAGTATGAATTTGGTCGGTTGATTTAATTTCACCCTATATGTAGTTGTATCATAGACCAAACAATAATCAGGCGTGAGGTTCCACATCAATGCACAAAAAAGGTTACATTTGTTGCGTTTCACGAGGACGTATAAATAATCGCACGAAATAATCTAATTTAATGTAATATGTATTACTTGTGAGATACATTGTGTTTTCATGCGAGTCAATCTATTTATTTAAAACATAAAAGAATTTTAATATTGACATGGTCACTATAAGATGTTGTTAGGTTAGCTAACTTAAGACAGATGGTCCCTTAAGTAGGGACTGAATAAATTAACCGACTTGGATTTACATGGATCTCACAACTTTTGACGGTGCGTGGAAGAACTAAGTTGCGAGACTTGGTATTTTTTTACAAATTTTGTTTTAGTGTAATATGTATTACTTGTGAGATACATTGTGTTTTCATGCGAGTCAATCTATTTATTTAAAACATAAAAGAATTTTAATATTGACATGGTCACTATAAGATGTTGTTAGGTTAGCTAACTTAAGACAGATGGTCCCTTAAGTAGGGACTGAATAAATTAACCGACTTGGATTTACATGGATCTCACAACTTTTGACGGTGCGTGGAAGAACTAAGTTGCGAGACTTGGTATTTTTTTACAAATTTTGTTTTTGATGGTCATCTTTTATGAGGCTTGGTCTCTAGCTATCGATGCGCGGATTTAAAATAGTTGTAACTTTTGGCCTCAAAAAGGTTTCCGTATCCGAAGAATGCCAAACGGAACCCTATTACTAATCCTCCGCTGTCTGTCTGTCCGTCTGTCACAGGGGTCTATAACTGCAACCGTAATAGGTAGACAGTTGAAATTTTCAAAGAATACGCATGCACTGTTGCATTAGGTTTCAACCTGTAATGTTAGTGTTAGTTGTTAAATTAAATAAATAAATAAATGTTACTTACTTATTATGTTCTCGAGTTTATTTATTTATTTTTTCACTTACAAACAAACTGGTAGAATCAGCTGACAAAATTTCTATGAGAAGGTGACAAAAAAAAATTCGCGCAAAAATTTTTTTTTTCCGTGTATAGTGGTCTATTAGGGATACTCTATCATCTCTTAAATTCTTTTCACTTTGAATTGTAGGACCTTATAGATTAAATTTCAAATATTATAAAAATATTTGTGTTGGAGCCGCTGATCGATAAATTTAATATATTATTTTGCTTAAATACCTTGAAAAGTGGCATACATGTGGGGCTATTATTTCTGAAATATGTTTTACTGATTTGGTGTGCACTGCATTTATTTTTTAATTGCGTAACGATGGAGGTGTTTTTGAGGCCTTATACCTACATTGAGTTAACTATATAATTATAGCTAATTCCACCGGAGCTGCACGATGACGTGCCAAATAACATTATAAAAATTGTTGAAAACTACCTCAGAGACACAAAAACGAGAGGAAAATTTAGAACAATGACATGCTAAGAAAAAATCACACCACACGGTGTGCCCCAAGGTTCAATACTAGGACCACTGATCTTCAATCTTTATGTACACGACAACCCAAAGAGCAAAATCGCAGGTCAGATGTTGTCAAAATATACAGGCGACTTCTGTATCCTTAACACGGCGGGAAGACCAGATAACGCAACGATAAGAGCCACATGGGCAGCAGAAGAAATAATTGACTACTACGAACGATGGGGATTCCAATGTAATGTGGAAAAGACCGAGTCGCGGATATAAACCAACAATGAAGATCACAGAAAAACTTCTAGAATACCAAACAAGTGTGCAATATCTGGGAGTGATTTTAGACAAAAGACTAAGCATGAACGAACATGTGAAAAAAATTATCGCGAAAGCGAAAAGCGTAAGAGGCATTCGATCAGGTAATCAGGTGGTATTCGAAAGTGAACATCGAAACAAAAGTGGCTGTAATACAAGCGTGCCTATTACCTATCTTTGACTATGGAGTAGTGCAGTTACTACCTAGAATAAACAAGACAAACCTTTTGTCGATTGAGCGCCAGTATAGAATGGCGCTAAAGTCGGCTGGAGGTTTTCCAAGACCATTACCTAGCTGCGTTCTATGGGAAATGCTCGACGAGGATCCGCGGCATCTCCGAGTACACGATCTACATCATGATATGATAGATAAACTAAATAATGTATGCATACAAAGACTTGATGTCCCGGGTCCAGCGTATACGAGGTACGGGCAACACAACCCGATGTTGTTCAGCACGAGAATTGGCGATGTGCAATACATAAACAAACATGAGAGAGGCAAGCGGGTCAGCAAGCGGCATGCCGCTCCTAGATCAGCAATATTACAATTTTTTTTTATTGTTCAGTCATTCATACCAGAATACCAACCATAAATGAAGTCACTAGATCTTTAAGACGTATGTCACTAACAAACACCCGCAAGGCGGACAGTTTTTGTAACAGAAAAGATAAACAATCAATATTTTTCTATTCGATTCTATTCCGGAGCTGCTCAACTTCGACATCCATCGCATCGCCTTCAAACGCGCTGTGATTGGCTAGAAATGACGTCACACATCACTTTTGACCAATTACAACACTTTTGAAGGCTATGGCGAAGGATATTGAAGTTAGACAATAAGAGGGCCGGTTGCACTTTGATTTGCATTATTTATTTCGTCGACAAAATTTAATTGCATACGCATTTGATACACACTTTTTATTCAAAAATAAGTAAAACAATTTCATGATGTGCATTTTGCACCGAGATCCTCTGTTAACACCTCAAGGCGAGGTTATCCAACGAAATCTGTCCTGCTTCAACGCTTTCATTTTACACATGTTAATTCTGCTCAGCGGAAACGGGCCGCTCAGAAAACTCACGGTTTTGAGTTGTTTTAATTTATTATTTTGGAATTAGGGGAATGGGTTTTTAATATGATGGCCGTTTTATATCACATTTTTCACGACGTTTATTTTAATATAAGTTTTATTGTCCAAAACTTAATATAGCTCAAATGAAATGATATTTAGATCATAGTTTAGACCTATCTTTGCGATTTAATCGGATCGAGAAAAATGTAAGCAATCGTGTGTCGAACAGCCGAAATATTAAGATCAAAGATTGAAATATCACATATATCACATATAATATCACATATATCACATATTTTTATTGGTTTAAAAAGAGACAAAGTCGGGAAAATGCATAACTTATAATTGTTTATCTCATTTTTAAATAAAATGTATGAAATAAAATAGTTTCATCTTATTTTAATAAACTATTGTTTAATAATTATCAGGGGTTTTAGCAGAATTGCGTCATTTTATGGATTATAGTTAGCGTGAATGTCCATACAAACTTAAAAGCGTGTTTTAAGTTGGTGTAGACATTCATTTACAACGCAATGCATAAAATTACAAAATTTTGGTAGGAAAGCCTAAAACTATTAAACTAAATTGAAGTAATTTATCCTTTCAACATGTTATTTTGATATACACGTTACCTAGAGAAGCAGTTCAGCAGGGTAGCTCATAAGTAATTTGGCTACAATACAACCAAAAGAAATTGCAAAAAAACACGAATGACGGACGGTTTTTGCGTAAAAATTGGGCTGGCAGGTTAACGTATAGGCTCTAAGCATCCACAAATTATATTTTATGCGGGTGGGGCCTTCCCCTTATGCTAATGCAAGATTTATATTGTCAATATGCACGAAACTATTTGAAATTTGCTACTGACTAAGCGGGATAATTTGCGGGGAAACAGCATGTTGCGTTTTAAGGTGACGCCACGAAATTTTGGAGACAAGGATCTTTTCTCAGCAATAAAATCCACTCTTCTCAGCAATAAAAAACATGTAATTAACAATTTATATACTAGATTGAGCATTTCATTGACATCATTTTGCCCGAAGATTTAGTTTTTTGATTCATTTTCATAGCAGAGAAAAAAATATTTAGAAAGCCTCTTTTAGAACAGAGATTTCTATTTTACTGACAAACGGGAGCGAATGAAGCCTCTAAGTTTTTATTTAAATTAGTCCACAAATACACTTCAATATAAAAATAAATAAAATAAAATAAAATAATTTATTTGGGCATTACATAACAGGTTACATTACAAGTGACTGATGTCTCCTTTAAGCTTGTAAGTTGCCTGTGTCAGGAGACACCACTCTTCCTAGATATGTACATACTTCAAGTTGTAGCCACAAACTTTCTTTCTTAATTAACATTTACTTCTTATTTTTAATTTTATAGATATCTAAGATATATGTTTATGTATTTATTACACTTTTAATTAGTAACTATCTCTAATTACTATTAAATAAATTTTATTACATTTTGAACTAGCAGGTGGTAGAGCTAATGCCGAGCTCGACTGTGAAGGCACCACCATCTTACTCGGAAATCCTCCCGAAGTTATTCGGGGAAGAGTAAGAGGACAGCTCTCAGGCAAAAAACCAGGCGGCCCACCATTGCCTGGGACCGATGGATGGCGGTATATCCATCCCCAATTGCTGGGCCTTATATAAAACAGACCGGTGACGGGCAGCGGCGTCACCAGTGCAAGGGCAACTAATTGTGAGTATCATATTTATGCGGATGATCTACAAATATATTTATCTGTTGACCACAATAATTTAGATCAATCAGTTAAGCATATTAATGATGACATTGATAAAATCTTTCAATGGGCATCTAGGAGTGGGCTTGTCTTGAATCCAATGAAGTCCAAATATATAATTCTTGGTACTAAAAACCAAATTCAAAGGATCGCGAATGGATGCCCTCAAACTTTAATAGATGGGGTACCAATAGAAAGGGTTCATATAGCTAGAAATTTAGGTATTCAAATGGATGAACAACTCCGTTTTGAAGCCCATGTCAATGAATTAGTTCGCAGCTGCTTCTACCTAGAATCAGAATCAGAATCAGAATCAGAAATATTTATTTGTGAACATGGGTATAAATGTTAGGTACAAATAGTTGTTAGTAATATTTTATAAGAGCGCCATGATCTGCCTTACGGCATACAAATATTAATTTAATTACATTTATAATTATTCATACAGTGTGACAAAGTAATATAAATAAAGATCATAAAGTAATAAAAAATGAAATTACAGTCAAAATATTGTCATTTAAAAATTTGTCGATGCTATAATAACATTTTTGAATTAACATAAAGAATAATTTATGTTTAAATCTTTTATGTCATTAGGGATTTTATTATAAATTTTAGGTGCCATACAATAGATACTTTTTTTCATTAGAGCAGTTTTTGATTCCCTTATACACAAGTGATGCCTAAATTGTTGTCTAACATCTGTAAGTTTAACTTCGGAAAGTTTAACAAAGAGCGAGGGGTTAGTCTTTACAAACACAGCCACTTCGAATATGTATAGCGATGGTACAGTAAGTATTTTTAGAGACTTGAAGTAAGGTTCACAGCTCTGTCGTCGTGTGAGACCACACATTGATCTAACACATCTCTTTTGGGCTTTGAATATGGTTTCCCTCATTGTGGAATTCCCCCAGAAAATAATACCATATCGCAGAACTGATGCAACAAGGCCGTGATAGGCTGTTAAAACGACGTCATTGTTGACGATTTGGGAGAGTTTATATAAAAGATATGCTGATTGTCCAAGTCTTTCACATATTTTTGCTGCCTGAGCCTTCCACGTTAGCTTATTGTCAATTAGTAATCCAAGAAATTTGGTAGTTGAGACATTTTCAATTCGTTGTTGTTTATATACAACATTTATATTTGGCGTTTTATTGACGCGTTGATAGAAATTTATTGTTTTGGTTTTTTCTAGATTTACAATTAGTTTATTATTGTTAAGCCAGTCTATTATTTCTTTTAAAGTGTTATTAATGTCATTTTCGAAATTTTCGGTAGTGTTGCTTTTAATTGTGACTGTGCTGTCGTCAGCAAATAGCACCATTGGATGATGAACATTTTTTGGTAAGTCATTAATGTATAATAAAAAAAGTAGTGGCCCAAGAACGCTGCCTTGGGGTACACCGCATGTCACTTCTCTCTCGTCAGATAAATACTTTATTTCATTTTTAGTTATTGGATAGATTCTAGATATCTCTGTCTGTTGTTTTCTATGGCTAAGATATGACTCTATTAGTCGGAGAACATTACCTCTTATTCCGTATGAATCGAGCTTTTGTAGAAGGATTTTGTGATTTACGAAGTCAAAGGCTTTGTTTGTCCACACTAGGCATAATGTTATTAAGAAAGTCATATATCGCTAAGTTTATTGTCCTTTTCTTTCGGAATCCCTTTTGTTCGTCAACTAATATGTCATATTTATTTAAATAAGATTCTAATGCGTTATATATAATTTTTTCAATGATTTTGGAAAATATGGAGACCAATGCTACAGGTCGATAGAATTTCATGTCTTTTCTATCATCTTTCTTAAATAGTGGTTTTACTATGATGGGTTTTAAACCTTCAGGGTACGTGCCATCACTAATGCACAGATTTATTATATAAGTAAGATGACTTGATATTGTATTAGCTACGTGTTTTATAACTTTAGTATGCACTCCATCGTATCCAACACTATTTTTATTTTTTAATGATTTAATAATATTCAGCACGTTGTTAGCTGTTGTAGGGGACATAAACATTGAAGATGCGAAGTTATTATATTTGTTTGTATGTTTGTCTATTTTGCCTATATAGACTTAAGGTGCTCTATAATATCCGACAGTATTTGAGTGTGGATATGCGCTTGAAATTATGTGAAGCACTCATTTTATCCAAACTTAATTATTGCATCTGTGTCTATGGAACGTGTATTTTTTAAAAATCACATCGGCTTCTGCAACGGATTCAAAATGCTTGTGCACGGTTTTGCTATCATATCCCACCCCGCTCTCACGTGACCCCCTATCTCAATAAGGCTGACATCCTTAAGATGGATAGCAGAATTAACCTCCACCTGTCATGCTTGCTATTCGGCGTCGTTAAATCCAAGAAGCCACTATATTTATACGAGCAATTATCATGGAAAGACAGTGAACGTGTACGTTCGTTGAGGGCCTGTGTGCGGCCGCTATCCGTACCTTCACACCATTCGGCTGCGTTTCGGGGCAGCCTCAAATACATGGCTACCAAATGCTGGAACAATATACCGCCACCTCTGCGAGATCTAAATAATACCAAAAGTTTTAAACAAAAATATCGTTCCCATTTGTTGGCCACATAAAAAGAAAAAGCGAAGTAGCGACTGCAATTTTATAAATTTTAAACACTTCTAGGCACACAATGTAGGTATTCCGACTGTTTTTTTTTTATTTCTTCTCGTTTATTGCATTTGTTTATTTATTTGTTACACCGGTTTTATAGTCGTTTTATAATATATGTATATTTTTCTCTATCAACTATCTATGGATGTATTTATTTTAAAGCTAATATTTTTTTCTATAGATAAACCAGCGTGGTCTCATTCACCGCAGCTGGTTCTGGTAGAATAACCAGCGTTGCAGATCCGTCTGCGGCATTATGCTGAGTCAGAACCATTTTGCCGTCACGATCTCATGCTACTTGAGTTTTAAGTAGATTTAGCTACAGGTACTGTTTTTGTTAAATGTCTATTAAAATTATTATTTTTGTTATTGTTTTGCTTGAATCTACTGTTTATATTATTTTGTTATATGTTTTATCTTCTCTTTTTCTATGTCTTGTGTGATTGTGACAGCAAATAAATGATTTCTATTCTATTCTATTCTATTATTAAATACAATTAAAACAGAAGGAAAGTAAAGTAAAGTAAAGTAAAGTAAAAATTTATTTGCATAAACATGTGTTGTAAGTACAGGTCTTATTGTATCTTAATATTAGAAACAGCACATTTTACCATATTATATAGTATGCAATTATTTATTCTTAAAAAACTTACATGCAACAATATAAGCTAAATTACCTCATATGTATTGTATTTACGTTATTAATTATTATACTGTACGTATATACATTATCATATTATTAATTATTATATTAGATATTTATTATGAAATTTGCACAATATGAAAGTTAACATCCTAATATAAGTATATAGGTATACATTTTAATTATTTAAATATTCTTTGATATCATAAAAACGTTTATCTTGGAGCCATGTATGTAATTTCCTTTTTAGGATTTTTATTGGCAAGCTTTTGAATTCTTGTGGCAATGTATTGAAAATTTTGATTGCCATGCAAGAAACATTCTTTTGAAATATGTCTAATTTACATTTTGGCATATAAAGATTATCTTTATGCCTTGTCTGCTTCTCATAAGCATCTGTATTTTTTAAAAAACAATTTTGATGTTGTGCCACAAACAAACAAATTTCTTTAATATACATGCACGGCAGAGGTAGAATCTTTAATTTTTTTAAAAGAGGTTTACAGCTTTCTCTGTACCAAGCGCCACAGATTGCTCGTATGCACTTTTTCTGGACCTTAAATGCCTTTTCAACCTCTACAGAGTTCCCCCACATAATTAAGCCATAGTTGAGGACTGAAGAGACGTACCCATGGTAGGCGGTAATCGCTGCTGTTTGAGATATTGTATTTCTTAGGCGCCTCGAAGCAAACACAAATTTATCGAGTTTATTACAAACAGCTTTAATATGTTGTTTCCAATTTAGATTTTTGTCCAACGTTACACCTAAAAATACCGTATAATCAACTTCATTTACTTTTTCATTATTGTGTTCGATATTTAATTTGAAATGTTGCTCTTGGTATGTTCTAAATTGCATAAAATTGGTTTTACTTAAATTAATTTTGAGTTTATTGTTCTGTAACCATTGTATAACTTGAACCAGTGCATCATTAACATTTTTTTCAAACGAATCTTGTTGCTCGCACTTTATAATAACCGAGGTGTCATCCGCAAATAGTAAGCACTCATGTATAGTAGCGTTCGGTAAATCATTTATGTATAGGAGAAACAGAAGTGGACCTAATATGCTACCTTGTGGAACGCCACTTCCATTTAACCTATAGTCGGATCTAAAGCTTTGTTTCAGAGCTTTTTTGTGAGTCTTGCAAATATTTGAGATCTCTGTGCATTGATATCTGTTACTGAGATAACATTTCAACCAATCATGGGCTAATCCTCTAATACCATATCTTTGCAACTTAGATAGCAGTATTTCATGGTTTACAAAGTCAAAAGCTTTGCTCATATCTAGAAAGACCGTTACTGTTGGTGTACCTTTATTCAGATTTTCAGTCACATTCTTCACTATAGTCGCCGTCAATAGAAATTGTGGACTATGTAAACAAAGCGCCATGTTGTCTTTGTCTATGAATAGGTGAACTATCTAGAGATGGGTAAGTATGTGATTAAAATATGTTAGGTGCTTAATTAATTTTCTTTATTTGATTCATCGCTAAAATATTCTGATGAATCGCTAATCAAATCGCCCACGTTAATTACAAATGGTTCCGTCACATCGTCGGTGGTTGTATCTATTATCCCATCCAGTTCTTTCATTTTTTCTTCTACTTTTAGGACATGAGCTACACATTTCGCCCACTGTTCTGGCCCGATCCGCGCCAAACCTTGGTCCAACAAAATCTTCACATCGTCCATTTTGAATGTTTTGTTGTTCCTTCCAACGTAACCTTTTACTTGCGCTCATATCAACTCTATCGGGTTAAGCTCGCAATGATATGGTGGAAGGCGCAAAACTCACATTTTTGATGCCGCCAACTCATATATAATTTTTTTTATTTTTGCTTGTCTACTTTAGCGATGAGATTCGCTTTGATTTCGGTTTCTTGAAATTTGATTTCTTTTTCGCGCAACCAGTTTTGGATAGCCTCCTTCCGCCAACTCATGTTGGGCGCCTTTTCGATTTGACGCGAATGATATGGGGCATTGTCCATTACTATGACGATAAAATCAGTAAGAGAAGCCAAGTCGTTAGAATAGCGAAAACACAAAAGATTTTAGGGCAACGCTGGAAGATCACACAGCTCTCGATAGAATCAAACACACGTTTATGTCAAAGATTATGAAGTAACGCTGTCAAAAAAAATGACGGAATAAAATAGCATCACGAATAAAATAGGTTTATATTCAAATAGATTCGTACATCACTAATTTTCAAAGACAATACAGATTCGATGAGAAAAAAATATGACAGCAATCTCGACGCAGTACAAAATTGACTATTGATTCTATGATTTTCCGTAATTAACTGGTGATTATTGAATATTTCATGATGAAATACAGCGAATGGCAGGTGGAACTTGATGCTTCATGATTTGGAATAATGTTCAGTGAGACTCCGTGACAGAACCTTGAGAAAAATTGAGAAAACGGTTTGTTTACATAGTCCACAATTTCCATTGACGGCGACTATAGGTTAAAACATGCAAGTGAAGTTGAGCTGTTTTTTCTAAAGCCGTATTGTTTCTGGGTTAAGATGTTATGCTTATTTAAAAAACTAGTTAGTCGTTTGTGCATAGTGCGTTCAAATACTTTTGAAATGACGGTAATCAGAGTTACTGGGCGGTAATGGTTGAGATCTGATTTGTCACCTTTTTGTGTATGGGCCTAACAATACAAAGCTTTAAGGCTTCTGGAAAGTTTCCTTCAGAAAACGACAGGTTTATAAGAAAACTGATGGGTACGCAGAGGAAATATGCACACGATTTGAGAACTTTGGTACTAATTTCATCATAACCCACAGAGTTGCTATTATTTAACGACATGATTATTTTGAATACCTCTTGTGGATCCGTTGGTTGTAGGAACATTGTACTTTCATTGTTTGTCATGTCTTTGAAATTATTTTTACAACATTTAATTTTATGTTGTCAATATTGTTATTAGCTATATTTCGATTAAATTTATTTTGAATTGTGTTCCAAGTTGCTTTGCATTTATTTTTATTGTTTTTAATGTATTTATCATTTTGCTGTCTTTGGCTTACTAGGATACATTTTTTTAGTAAATTAGAATATTTAGTGTACGCATTTTTATTCAAGCTTTTATTTATATTAGAGTTTCGATATTTGAAATAAAGATTTCTTTTAATCTGAGAACACTTTTTTATCCCTTTTGTAACCCATCTTAGTTTAGTAGGTCTGTTACTCATTTTAACTTTTATGACAGGAAAGCATAATTTATAAAATAGAGTTACAAGATTTTGAAATTCATTGTATGCGTCTTCAAGGTTTTTATTTTTATATACCTCTGTAAAACTCAGAGCAGTCATGCATTCATAAAATTTGAGAATATTATCATAATTATAATCTCTCCTGTATTCAAACCAGTCAGAGTAGATTTTTTTACTATTGATTTTAAGAGATAAGGTTTGGGCCGTGTGATCTGAAAGTGCTAAGTGGTGTACCTCGCTCTTAGCACTGCGGTCGTTGCTAGCAAATTGATCGGGACAAGATTTATTCCGGGTCGGTGCATGAACATGAATGTTTAGATTGTAGTTTCCAAGAATACTAAGGAGTGATGTCGAAAATTTATCTTGTATTAAAGTATTTATATTCCAGTCGCCGCAGATAACAATTATTTTTCTTGTTTTGTCTTTGGTCAGGGAATGTAACATGTTGTCTAAACGATTGAAAACATTTTCCATACGTTTTTTGTTTGTCCCAGGTACTCTATAAATACATACAACAATCACATTAAATTCTGTTATTTCAACACCACAACTTTCAAAGTCGTATAAACAACTTAATTTATCAGCTATGTCTAAGTTTTTAAGGAATTATTAAGGAATCAGCAAAAGAGTTAAATGAAACATAAATTTAATTGTTATTATGAATAAGTATAATTTTATTGGCGTATTCGTCAATTTACTAATTGTTGAGTACGATATCTGGGTACCTAGCATAGTAGACCATATCGACCTGCTCGATATACACTGTCCCACCCTCTATGTAGATCGACAGAGTGAGACAGAGCACTGTATCAAGCGCTATCGAGCTCGATATGGTTTGCTATGCTAGACTAGCTGGTTTGGGCTATAGATTGACAGGATGAATGAAAGTACGAAAGAAATTATGGTGCGCAAGTGGAAGCGAGAGAGGGAAAGTCAAAAGCACCCGGCTATATATAGAAGAACTTGTACAAGATTGATGGATGTGTGTCAGGATCGTAGCAGATGGAAAACCATGGTCTCTGCCTACTCCTCTGGGAAAAAGACGTGAGTACATGCATGTGTGTTCGTATGCTTTCTGCAACTTAATGCCTTTTATATCTTGACTTATACTGCAGCCAACAGACAGACGGACAACTGAACGAGTATAGGGGTTCCCATTTCAAGTCGGAACCCTAAAAATCTAACTATATGTACAGCCAGCAACGAAATAAGTCGCATACTAATAATAAAATTACGCTTCTTGCAAAGTTTTATCATTTTTATGACAACAGATATCGCATGTATACGTCACGGCACGGCACATGTGATTTATCGACCAAACATCCATCGTTTCTACGATCAATTACCAACGTTTTTAGATATGAGGGATAACTCTTAATGCGAAGGCCAGAAGAGATATTTTCGAATGAAGTCTTGAGACGATTCGCTGGTCGTATGTGTATGATTCAGATAAAATTGCAAATTAGACTGTGTTCTACTCTGGCTGTTTTTTGAGGGACTTTACAGAGAATTTATAGTATGAATGGAATTTACTACAGAAAAGTCACGTTTATTTTTCAAATTTCGCAAGATATATTACAATTCAAAGTGAAAAAAAAATTAACAGATGATAGAGTATCCATAATAGACCACATTCAACCGAAAAAAAAAATTTTTGCCCGTACTTTTTTAGGGTTCCGTAGTCCGACAAGGAACCCTTATAGTTTCGCCATGTCCGTCTGTCCGTCTGGCCGCGGCTTAGCGCGGAGACTATTAATACTAGAAAGCTGTAATTTGGCATGAACATAAATATTTATCACGCCGACAAAATGGTAAAATAAAATCTCAAAAAAAAATTTTTGAACGGTACACGTGAACTGGGGATGATTTTTTTTTCTTGTCTATCCCATAGTGTGGGGTATCGTTGGATAGGCCGTTTAAAAACATTATGGGTGTGTGAAAACCATTTTTCCATTTAGAGATCCGTTGGCGAAATATTAAGCTTTAAAGTGAAAATTTTAGTTAGAGTGGAGCCTCCCCCCTGCCGGCCAAACGGTTGTTTATAGAAATGTGAAAAAATTCACAGAAGTAGTATATATAATGAAATTAAAAGGAAAACTATCACAGCAAAGTAGGCTTTACAGGTTTACGAGTACAGGTCGCGCCAAACTTTTGGTCCCCTATAATGTATGGGACCAGAAGTTTGGCGCGGTCTGTATTAGTAGACCAACTTATATGTACCGGGCAACTACGGAACCCTACATTGCGCGTGGCCCGACACGGACTTGGCCGGTTTTTTTTACCTTTCCATAGAAATTTATTCAGCTGATTGAACCACGTTGTACTGGGAAGTGAAAAAATTATTTGAGCAAAACATTTTTTCTTCTTCTGGAATTTGATTGAATATTAACGATACATGATTTACCCTAGAATTATTTTCACTTATTATTGTAGGACCTTATATTGATTTATTTTTCATTGTCGATATGCGCAGTCGTCGATGACCGTCGATGTCTTTGAATTATAAATACTAATTATCATTACAATACAAATTATAAATAAATATAATACTTGACAGGCTTAAGAGCAGTAAAAATTCGCTACCAAATATCCAATCTGCAATTTTATAACACGCGTTCATAAAATCTGGTTTTATTCCCATAGTTTATTTATCCCTTTTTAGGGTTCCGTAGTCTCACAAGGAACCCTTATAGTTTCACCATGTCCGTCTGTCCGCGGCTTAGCTCAGAGACTTAGTACTAGAAAGCTGTAATTTGGTATGGGTATACATATTAATCACGCCGACAAAACGGTAAAAAAATCTCGAAAAAAAATATTTTCAAGTGTACACGAATTGGGGATGATTTTTTTCTGAGCAACTTATAAAATATTCGGAACCCTACACTGCGCTTGGCCCGACACGCCCTTGAGCGGTTTTTTATTGTTGACAACTTCTAGGCGGTAATAATTTCTACTAATATTTCCCAAGCACCGTTTTATTCGGAGCTAGCTTCGCTCGCGTGAAAGTGTCTTTCAATCTTTACGTAGGTAACAACAGTTATCGCCTTGGTCACTATTTTATTAAGACCCCTTACAGTCTATATGTTGACCAGGGTCACCACGATGATAAGAGAGAAAACCACATCCAAATCTGTTGAGTGGTTCGCGAGTTAAGCCGGAACAAACACACAGACAAAAATGAAATAGTTTTAGGTTCATTACAAAACTAACAATCCATTCCATCCATCCATCCATCAGCATGTTTCGTCCACTGCTGGACATAGGCCTTTCCAGGATTTCGCCACCCTTGGCTGTCCTCCTGGAAGAAATGCCCATACTCACACACACTAGGCCAGTAATGCCGCTGTCCGTCACCAGTCTGTTTTATATAAGGCCCGGCAATTGGGGATGGATATACCGCCATCCATCGGTCCCAGGCAATGGTGGGCCGCCTGGTTTTGCCTGAGAACTGTTCTCTTACTCCCCCCCCGAATAACAAACGCTTCGGGAGGATTGGCGAGTAAGATTATAATAATATAATAATAATTATATAAAATAATATTTAGCCTTTTATTTTCTTTAAATATTGGTAATAAAGTATTAATAAAAATAAAAACAGATTATTCAATATATAATATTTCGGCCTCTTCTATGAGGCCGTCATCAGTTGAATAGGCCGAAATAT
Organism: Ypsolopha scabrella; assembly: GCA_910592155.1. Classification (NCBI taxonomy): domain Eukaryota; kingdom Metazoa; phylum Arthropoda; class Insecta; order Lepidoptera; family Ypsolophidae; genus Ypsolopha; species Ypsolopha scabrella. The sequence continues at coordinate 22,351,822 of OU342982.1, forward strand.
ATTGAATAATCTGTTTTTATTTTAATCCATCAAAGGTATTTCTGTCCAGACACGATTATTACTACACTTTATTATTAGTGTAGATGTAGATTAGTACACAAGTTATAGATAGATAGTCCTTTAAAGAGGCAAATGTAAAAAATACATGAATGCTTTGTTTCTGTGTATTTCATTAGTACACGGAAAATTTTAGTAAATTTTTGGTAAGTATAGGTATATGCATTTTGACTATATACCTAGTCGGTGCTTAAATTCTGTCACAAACAAAATTGGCTATAAAATGAAAACTAATCATGATACTCAAAAAAAGTTTTTTTTTTTTAAATTTATTCAAAATGATTGCCACCATTTTTCACACAAGCCTTCAATCTTCGAGGCCAATCATCAATAGCAGCACGGACCATATTCATGTCGATATCGGCCACTGCTTTAATCAATGATGACTTTAGGCTGCTCAAATTTTTGTGAGGTTTAGAACAGACCTTCTCCTCCAATTCCTGCCAAATTTTGTAATCCAGTGGATTGAGGTCAGGGCTAGTAGAGGGCCAATCTTGATGCCTTATTAGCTCGATATTCTGGCGCTCGAACCACTCCTGAGTTGTTTTGGCCTTATGAGCAGGTGCGGAGTCCTGTTGAAACACAAATGGCCGTCCTCCAAAGAGTGTCTGGGGCAGATCTTTTACTATGCGATCTAAAACCGTGTCTTGGTACACTTTTGCACTGGTTTTGACACCTTTTTCACAAAAATGCACTTCAGTAGGGCCATAGTAGGACACTCCCAACCAAATCATGACTGATGATGGATGATGGCCGTGCTGCACTCTAGGAATGGCATTTCCAGCGGCCGCAGAGCTGGTAGCGTACACCCTGTCATTTTGTTTGTTGTACTTCTCTTCGATATTAAAATTTTTCTCGTCTGTAAACAGGATATCGCGGTGTCTGTTTCTTGCGTACCGCTTTAGCAAAACTTTGCATTTTTTGGCTCTCATAGCTATCAGACGCGCGTTCAGAAGATGTCCACTCTTTTTTCGGTAAGCTCGTAGTCCCAGGTCTTCATTGAGTACTTTTTTTACGGTACTTCTGTTTAAACCCATCTCCAAAGCCATCAGTTTCTGCTTGCGGACGGGATTTCTTGCAATACGCGCCTTGATTGCTTTGATGACCCATGGAGTCCTAACGGAACGAGGTCTGCCAGTTCTTTTCTCGGCATCGACACTAGAGGTTTCATTGTACCTCTTGATGGTACGGTACACGAACCTCTTCGTGAATTTTAATTTTTGAAGCAAGTTGAATATCGTCTCCGGTGGATGGCCGCAACGATGCAATGCAATTACTGCTACTCGGTCCTCTTTGCGAGTCCACTCCATCGTAAAAAATGAACGAATGTAATTGTGATTTGGCAGATTATTAATCAAAAAATATGTGAAAATCGAACACCATTTCATTTTTTTTTCTAGTTGTTCTATTTTTAAAATAAATGGCCAGTGACAGTATTTAAGAACCGACTAGGTAATTTAGGTTTGGAAAACACGTTTGGATAAATTTTCCTAGATAGAAATAATTATTGAATGAGGTCTTCAAACACAATTTTTCTCCTCGTTTGAAGAATAGGGATCCTGTATAGAACTTAAACATATTTTATTAGATGGGTTTTAACATTATCTAGATATTTGATTTTGGAAATTTTGCTAGCTATTTTAGTTTTTTTTATAAAATTAAAAAACATACTTTGTTCTCCTTTGCGTTGAATCCGCCCCTCTCGCACTGCGCGTTTTTTCGCTTGGAGTGAGAGTGACAAAAATAAAATTTACATAGCCTTTGAACCCCTGACCAGGTGATAAGAGAAGCAGCTCACCTCACTGCCATCTTGCTGCGCGTTGCACTTGCTTATGTTCAGCGTCCCGGAGATGAAGTCGTTCTGCACGTCCACCACCAGGAAGGCGTTCACCGGCCGCACTATCTGGTACAACAGAAAATAAACTAAATAAAAAACAACACACACCCTTAACAACACACACACTCCTGAGATGGTAACAGAGAATCTCGGTGCAAACTGCACATCATAATATTGTTTCCCTAACTTTTGAATAAAAAGTATTCAATAAATGCGTTTTATAGCAATTGGCGGAAACTGCTTGTTAATAGTGTTACGAGCTGGGGTTCGGGATAAATAAATTTATAAGAATTCGCACCAAAAATACTGACTGTCTTTATTTGAAACAACACTCACTATTAAAAAACAATTTTATTCAACACTGATACTAAATTACTGACTGGACTATCAACTGGAATCACTGGATCAATAATTTAACCGAATTATAGTCGCACTGTATCGTAAACTTTTCACTTTACTTTTTCACTTCCTTCTTTATCGCATTAGAGCTTAAAAAAAAGTGTGGATTTTAAACTGTGATCATACGGAGTTTTTGAGTCTTCTTTAAGTAGGTAATTAATTAATATTGTTACATAATGTTCCTAATTTTTATTAAGAATATTTAGTTAGGCATAGTTAAATCCATTACTGGCTTTATCACTTTTAAGAAATCCTTTTGGACCTGCTGTGGATTTTGGTTAAGTACTAAAATAAAAATAGTACAACCTGTAACCAGGCCCGGACTTAAAAATCCAGGGCCTATGCACTTGACAGTTGAAGCCAACCAACATACACACAAAAAAAAACTATTATTGTCAAAAATTCAAATGCAATCAGATTGGTCAGCAATTTAACAAAAAGGAACACTACTTATTATTCATATTTCGCTATTACAATATAAAATAGATAGCCAACAGAAAAAATAAAACAATTACAAGGTAGGAAGCTGGCTTGCGCATTTCACGCGAGTCTCAAGTTAAGGGGGTAACTTTTTACCTCGGTACAAAATGCACATCATAATATTGTTTATAGCACACCGTGCGTAAAATGACCGCTTTACGCACGCTGCGCTTGCGTAAAGTCGGCATTTTCCGCACTTGTGCTATAAAATATTATACGATACTCGTGCGAGAAACTTTTTCTCGACTCGTGTGAGTTTGCGGCACGAGCCGTAATGTACTATTTCCTTACTTTTGAATAATAAGTATGCAATAAATGTGTTTTAAAACACATTTATTGCATACTTATTATTTTCGCGCAAACTGCTTGTTAATAGTTAGGTGATCACATTAAAATTATTCAATTTAATGCGTTACATTTTAACTGCATTACATTACAACTGTAAACACGCTTTTAAGTTTGTTAATGTAATGCAAACAAAATGTAATACATTAAAGTACGTAATTTTTTTGTGAAGACTTTATTTTTAATAAACTATTTCCGCAAGTTGCTTTAAAACACATTTATTGCATACTTTTTATTCAAAAGTAAGGATAACAATATTATGATGTGCATTTTTTACCGAGGTAAGAAGTTACCCCCTTAACTACTAGAATATACTTGAAGTTACAACAGGCTACGTACGAAGTTATCATTACATTTATTACACTTGTAATAATTGTCGTAATTTATTTGATAATTATTTTTTAAGAAAAAAAAATCAAAATATTTATTTTGTAAAATAGATACCTACATAAAGTATACTTTCTACAAGTCAAAGTTAATCTTTACAATATATAGGTATATCTTTAGAATATAAAATAATATATATATACTAATAAGGTATAAAAACATACAAAAAATAATTAGGTTGGGGCTACTAAAATGTAATTATGCACCTGCATAAAATAGAGAAATCTAGGAATCAAACTATTATATATACATAATGCCTAACCATCCGCACCATTCGAGTAGTATTGCTAAGAAGAAGGGCAAGAAACTTAGCAAACATGTCTTTTTTAATAAAATATGTGGTACAAAACCAAAATATACATTTTTTTTATACCTACTTAAGCAAAGGCATAAGAAATACTTATATAATAGGTAGTACAGTAGTCTTACAGTAGTAAGACTGCAGGAATATGTCATGAGAAAAAATGTATCTTAGTCAACCCATCTCATATTGTCTATTACCTTTAACAAAGTCAGTTTACATATTAATTAATTTTAAGCCTTTAGAGGAATCATACAGTATTAAAATATGCTAATTATGAATTACAATTTTGATAATGATTATTATTATTTATTACACCATGCTTCATTATCGTCCAAATAATTATTGATTTTATAATCAGCTTTCTTAAGTAGTCCCTGCTTAATATATGACAATCAATTTGAATTGGCTTACACAATTGCACCCCAGCCTCTTAAAGACAATTAGTTTTATCGTTAAGGGCTTGTATTGGGTCTTTCAATGGTTTTTGTTTTAATATGCAGAGTCAATTACTTATCTGATCAATATAAAACTTGGACACGTGCTTTTTCAGACCTTTGTCTTTCCGTTGTCAAGTCGGTTACCTAATTGGACACATTTCACTCGATAGATTTAATTTTTGAAAATTATGCCTTTTTATGTTATTTTTTCGTTTTATGTCTAAACGGCTTGAGTTTTATGTCTGAAATTACTGCTATAACAAGAAAACATGGTTTATTCTCCGATATCAGGTGGAAAAACTCCTACATCAAATACTTTTTCGTAGAATCCTGAAAACCTCCAAAATTCACTGATTTTGCGTGCCGCCAGCGCGCGAAGCGAGCATTCTAATGTAGACTTTCTGACAACATACTGAAGTTCAAAATCGCTCAGTAAGATTATCGCGCACCAGGGGTAAGGCCTTAAGAAGATAGACTTTGCGCATCCATATTTGTGCCCTAAACGCTAAAACGAACCGCGAATTATTTTGCCCAAAGCAATTCATGTATGCATGTATTTCTGCCCGAAGTACCGAGATAATATCGACGGTGGAAAGGTAAAATGTATTATACACTAATTTTTGGTTAAAAGGAGTTATTTAAATTGTTGTAAACAGAAAAAAAAATCTTCCACATGAGACATTTAAAAAATATCTAAGCACTCATTGTTGTATGGTATATAAATGGTCCATGGAGGAAATTCCTACTGACACATTTTTCACTCCTATCACCTATATCACTCCTATCATCCTATTACAATGCAAACAAAAGCGAGCCTGTAGATTATTCTCGATACTCAGTATTTTTTTTATTGATTCTAATTGCCATCAGCACGTCTAGCCTTTATCAGATTTGCAACAATGGCTGCCACATATCTTGAGCTCTGTGCGTTCTATGTTGCACTTATCACATACAGCTCAAGATCTGTGCAACCAGCTGTACTCACCACTTTGATCCAATGATTCCAGCAGAAGGTAAACTCTTCTCTGTCTATGAACCCGTCTCCATTCTTGTCAAACACCTGGAAGATATGACGCGCCTTCTCCTCGGAGAGCGGGTATATGTGGCCCTTGTCATTCCGGAACAGAGCCTTGCAGATCAGCCGGAATTCCTCCAAGTTCAGCTTTCCGTCCCTATTGGGGTTCACAAATGATAGGCTGTCCGGATAAATCAGTCTTCACCCACGTGTGTGAGAGATACACTCTCTCTCACTCACAAACCTGCCTTTCGCTCTCCACACGATTCCCTTTGTCATCATCCACCGCATTGTGAGTGAAAACTGACTTATACAATTTGTCTATAGATGCTACAGGGTTTCCAAATAGGATTATATCTAATACAATGGAATTGGTTTTTGTTAGTTTCAAAATATAGAAAAATTTAGACGGTTTATATGGGTTCAGTCAGATCAATACTAAAATAAAAGTGAACTTTGTTAAAAAAATCTTTTCTTTTCTTTATTTCTTTTTTCTAATTACATTCGCAAATAACTGCATGCTTCTAAAAAGATTAATATTGAAACATAGTATTCATAGCACCAAATTACAGTATTTTATTACAATATTTATATGGATAGACTCCTGAGAATGTTCTATGTTAAAGTATTGGTTCAACTGAAGACAAGCAGGAAAATAATTTCTCCACAAAACCCCTATAAATAATTCAAAAAAAGTATTTTACAATGCAACATCCCAAAAGTATTATAACAATTTGGCCGAGTGCTAGTTGGCATACCACTACACAATACGGATACAGAATCCTAAACACATTCAGATAAATTACAAGAATACAGATGCCATAGAAACATCAAGGTTAAATCAAAATCAAAATATTTATTTTGTAAAATAGATATATAAAGTATACTTTTTACAGGTCAAAGTTAATCTATACGAAAATAAAATATGAAAAAAATTATAATAATTCAGGAAATACATATAAATATATTTAGGTTGGGCTATTAAAATTAAATAAAACTATACACCTGCATAAAATAGAGAAATATATAGAAATGAAAATATTATATATACAAATGCAATGAACAAACAAGTTGATAAATAAATACGGGAAATACATACAAAAAATATTTAGGGTGGGCTACTAAAATGTAATAAAATTATACACCTGCATAAAACAAAAAACAGTAGTGCCTGATAAAAAATTTGGCACCCTCTGCAATTTGTTAAATAGCAGAATTAGATTGTAAAAACTTTTTTTTGTGAAAAGATTGAGTATTCTTGGATGTAGAATTCATTGCGAGTAGAAAAAAAATAAAATAACGAAATTATAATGCTTCTGTTGTGGTTGTTGGTTCCCACAAGTTTCTATTGGTGGCTTACCCACACAATTGGTCTGTCTGAGCGCTTTTGTTGGAAACTGTGCCAACGGCCCAATTAAAACTATTTCTCCATACATATATTTGTTTCCAGTTGAATATGTTTTAAAAGCAAAACTTTTCAGTTTCATTATTTTCACCGCCAATTGTAAAGGTGAAACAGAACTTTGAAAACAATTTCAAATTTAACTTTATTTCCACTTGCTTAGTTATTAAAAAGTTGCTCTAGAAATTAACCAAATGGTCAAGTATGTAGGTACTGAAATTACCATAAAATTAAATGACTCCAAACTTTAGGTCTTTTCTGGTGCCATAAAACTTAAACAACAATCAACATACCCATCTTTATCAAAAGTGTCATAGCAGGCGTCCATATCGAGCAAGCAGGATTCGTCGAATGCGCTGCCGTTAGCAACCTCCGACATCGTAGGTTGGATCGAAATGAGGCGTCTGCCATCGCAACGGCCTTTTATATACCTGTCCAGCCTCATATTTACCTGCGCGGCTAACCTATACCCTAACCTAACAGATAAATATTATGTAAGTCAGTTTAACAAACTAGTACTTCGTATCTTGCAATATCTCACTAAAACTTGCTATTCCTTTTTAATGTTGCAGTAAATTTCACCAATGTTTTTCAAGTTTTGTCGATAGTTTTATTGAGAAAGTTTTCTTATTTTTCTTCTGTGTTATAATGTCAAAATTGTAAAAATCACAGATTATACAAACTGTCAAAATAAATCACAGACAGAGAAATAAATAAATATCCACGGGGGATGGTTTCATAGAATGCTCTGTGTAGTGGCCTAAATTAAAAGGGAGGTGGCTCCAACTGTCGACTGGTTCGGTCAACACACGATTAGGATAATCTCAGCATGAATAAGAAACTCTTAGAGCTAGAACTCGAACATCTAATTCGTGTTATTTCAGATAGTTTGTGATTTTTCTGTCAGTTTTTGGCTTCTTTTAGCGTCTATTTACCAGATACAATGAGATTAAAGACAAAATAGTGTAGCTTAGCTGAGCGGTTTTAATTTTTTTTGTCCAAGGCATTAAATCAGTGTCCTAAACTTTAAAGGTTGTTTTTTTTTTTTTTGCTGTAGTGTGTGGGTAAAAATGTACGTTTTTTGGATAAAGGAGTTAATTATCTACAAAAAGAAATATATAATTCACAAATATATCATCTAATTTAAACAAATACTTGAAAAAATAATAACATTGAACTTCTTAATGTATGAGAGAACAAATGTCTTCTAGTCAGATTTTCATGTTCGAGGTAAAATTTTGGGAAAATATGTATTTAAGGAGACATATTTTTGTAGGATAACGGGAGTATTAGGAAGGAAAGCATCTAAAATTGAATAGTTTACATTGAAATTCAAAACCAAATAAAAAATATGAATATTTTATTTTTGTCTTCAAGATTTTCCACTTTAAAATTCCACTTTGGTTACCATACGTTTTATTACGTAATCTTGAGCAATCTTTAATACAAAATAGTAATTTTACGTCGGCAACACTATGCTCTATGGTAACGACCACCATCTTGGCATGTGTCAGTTGAATTACGTCAGTTCTAGTGAACAAGTGAAGAGGGGAGAAGTAAGAAAAAAATATTTTTCCATTTGGAAACCGAATTTTGTGAGGTAAATGAGCGTTTATTTCATTATTCCTAATTGTATACGGTAAAACAACAATATAAGTTACCTGTTTTCAAACCATTTTAGTAAAATTGTGTTTGTTCAATCTAGAAAAAAATATATTTACATCGTGGAATGTTCATTTGGTTACTTCCATTTGATTACCAACTCAAAGCTAACATATTAGTGGAACGTAAAAGTAACCAAATGGAAACTCTTAGGCTTGGTTTTCATGGGCATAAATGAACTTTTTTATTAAAGTTGTTTGTATTTTTTTCTTATAACGGAATCCAAAGAAAACAGTATAGAATTGTTTTTTTTTTTCTATTTATGTTCAGTGGTACAAAATGAAATATAAGATGATAATTATTTATCAGACCTTTTCTTTTACGAGAAGATAAACTTAGCTTATTTGTGACCTTGGATGAGTAATTGACCAAAACTTTTTTTTTTTAGCAACGGTATGAATAAATGTAGTATTGTTATGTAATTGTAAAAATAAACTTTTTATTTTCGGTAATGTACATTATTAATTTCAGAATAAATAACAATGCCCTTAACTGCGGCAGAAAAGATGAAACGATACAGACGAAAATTAAAAGAAGATCCAGCTAGACATGAAATACAAAGAAAAAAAAACTTAGAATGCATTAAAAAGAGACAAAAAAAGATATCCGAAATGACGGCAGCAGAAAAAGAAAGAACTAGAGAAAAATGGCGCCAACAAAAAAAGAAACAAAAAGAAAAGAAAATGAACGAGAAAATAAATGAAATGACAGAGAGTAGTTCTGCTTTTAATAACACAACAAGTACAGAACAAAGTAAAAAAGAAAAAAGATTGTCAAATAAGGTTAAATATTTGCAAGATATAAGAAATAAAATGAAAGAAAAATTAGAAAAGTGTCTCAGAATTAACAATACTCTCAAAAAAAGAAATTATAGACTAAACCGTGAGAAGACAATGGTTTCAGAAAAGTTAATAAAGGAATTAAACACATTGCAAGAAAAGAACGAGTTGCTAGAAAGCGCTCTTAAAAACGCTTATAAAAATTGCAAAAGCAACCAGGAAAAATGGAATTTAAAAAACATTGCGTATTTCCATCCCAATAAAAAAGAGGCAAGATATCTAACAAAAGCAATAGGTCTTACTGGAAGAATTCGCAAATTTAACAAACAACGTGACTCAAACAGTCGCGACGAAATCAGGGAATTCTACCTTAGAGACGATGTCACGCGAGCCACCTCTGGCAAGAAAGAGTGCCGTACATTAAAAAAAGAGAAAAAACAAATCAGGTTCTTACTTGATACAATAAGAAATTCATATGAAAAATATAAAGAAGAAGGTGGCAAATACAAGTTCACGACATTTTGGCGTTACAAACCGTTCTTTGTTCTAACTCCAAACATTCATAAAAGGAACACATGTTTGTGCATAAAACACGACAATATAGAGTTAAAACTGCATGCATTGGCGAATAAGCCCAATGTCAAGAGCTGCAAAACTATAAAACAACTAATGTCACATACATCTTGCGATGTTAATAACTACAAGTGTATGTACGGAATGTGCAATGCATGTAGTACAATTAAATTAAACGCAGCAACAGAGGATTCAGGCCAGCAAAACACCTCTTGGTTACAGTGGGAAGTCGAAAAATTTGAATATTCAAAAAACGGAAAAAATATTTCTTCCAAAAGAACTATCAAAAAACCATATGACGGAAAGGTGGACGAACTCATCAAATTGATAGAGGCAGATATTCCTATGTTTAAAATTCATTATTTTAACATGAACCATCAACAGCGTCAATTCAAACAACTCATTGACAATTTGAAACCAGGAGAAGCCCTCTTACACTGCGATTTTTCGGAGAATTATAAGTGTGGTATGTTCTCTGAGGTACAAGCGATGCATTTTGGCGCTTCCAAAACGGAAATCTCACTGCACACAGGAGCATTGTACTCTAAAGACTATTTCCAAACATTTTGCAGCATTTCACCCAACAATGACCATCAGCCTGCAAGTATTTGGGCGCATTTGCTGCCTGTGATACAGTTTATAAAGGAAAGACTACCTGATGTGAAAGTTATTCATGTATATTCGGATGGGCCCACTAGCCAATATAGGCAGAAACACAACTTTTTTCTGTTAAACACATACTTCATCAAATGTGAATTAGACTACCTGACATGGTCTTTTTTTGAAAGTGGACACGGTAAGGGTGTCCCAGATGCTGTTGGCGGAACCGTAAAAAGGATAATGGACCAAAAAATATCATGCGGAAAAGATATCACCACAGCAAGAGAAGCTTTCGATATATTAAAAACATCTATAAAAGCCATCGAGTTTTTTTATATTAGCGAAACAGATGTGCAACTGATACAGACACAGATACCTGCTGATATCAAGACAATCCCAGGAACAATGAAAATACATCAGGTCGTGTCAACAAAACCAAACGAAATAAACCACAGAAAACTGAGTTGTTTCTGCAACGATGAGAAACATGGAATTTGCGCCTGTTTCGCTCCCCAAACGCATAGATTCAATACAACAAGGTCCAAACATTTCAATGACTCCGAAACTCCTAAGACTGGAACAGTTGCTAATGCAAATGTCAATATTTTAAAAGATAGAACAAACGTTTCAACTGATGTTGCAAATAAGCCGCTAATGAATGACTTAACTGGAAATAATGACACAACTGCTGTTACAAGTGACCTGATTTTAAAACATGGAATAGAAAACTCGTCCGATGTAGAAAATAACTTGTTTTTAACAAATGAACACTTGTTGTTATCGGATGATAATATATTTGAAGAAGTGTTGATAGGCGAAGACTCAGAAATAGACCAAGAAATTATTATTGCAGATACTGATACATCAATTGATTTAGATTCAGTTGAAGTCACAGTTACAAAAGATAATTCTAATAATTTTTGCCAGGGTGCCGTAGTAAACATATTCGATGAAAATGGCGATGTCGTACCTGGTTATTCTGGACAAGTGCATAACGAAATTTCAGATCTCAATAACAAAGTTTTGACTGATTCAATCGATTTGACACACAAAACTACTTGCGAACCCTCGTGGTCTGGACTTAAATACAAATCAGAGCCAATACCATTCAAGTCGAAATCACTTCGAACATCCGTAAGCCGTAAAATAAGTTGCAGCATTTGCAATAGCTATGATAATTTTAGCAGATTGGTTAAATGCATGGTTTGTGGGAAACATGTATGTAGAATTTGCAGTCAAGGCCAAACCGCCTTTGATTACATATGTGACGAGTGTATTTTATCCTAGTATAATAATATAATACATCGTCACCATGTGTTGTACCAGTGTTTTATTTCAATGCATGTAACCTTAGCCTAATCTTTTCCATTACAGTTACCACTTCTTCCATTTGGTTATTGTCCCTCGCTTTTGATACTGAACATTTAAACATTACAATAAATTGCGGAAACATAATTGTTGCAATTGTTTTTTTTATTAATTTATGTTCAGATTTAGATTCACAAAACAGAATTATTATTTTAAATATACATTAAAAATAATATTAAAAATGAAAGTATCATTAGTGAAAGTCTGAAAAGTAACTTAATGGAATACCATGCATAGTTTTTCCATATATTGTTGATGGTAACCAAGTGGATTTATTTTTTCGTTCGTTCACACAATTTATTGTCGTTTTCTTAAATAAAGTAAAAAGTAATGAGTCCATGATAAAATTTGAATAATATATTGATTAATCTTTGATATCATGTAAGCAATTATAGAAAATACGTAAAACAATATATATATTACTATTTAAACGGCAAGGACAAAAAATTTGAAAACCGCTCAGCTACTATGATGTGCTTGAGCTTTTTTAAAATAAAACGACCGTTACTTAAGTGGAACACCATAATTTTGAAATCTTTCATTTGTATTTAAATATTTATTACTGGGTAGCTTATTGAATAAACTACATGATTTGATTAAAAATACGTAAATAAATTATAATGTTACAGAGAAAAAAAAATGTTCGAGCAGTGTGCTGGAAAAAACACTCCATTTAGCAACTTTTTCAACTTGAATTTTTGTGCGAATAAAACAAGTGTTATTTGTGTTTTTTTATTTAGCACATAACAATAAACAAATTTTCAAAAAATATAATTCTTTATTAATGTAACACTTCACATGACGAGTATTTCCCTAAGGAAGATCTATTTGGTAACTTTTGTGCTGTAACACCGTACAAAATAACCTTTTGTATCAAACCTACAAAAATTGAACAATATTTTTATATGATAAAATATAATGCTTACACAAATAAACCATATAAAATTATTAAAAATGTCTTTACTTTATAAGCTTAGATAAACTAAAAATTAAATACCATCACGGTGGGACAGTTACTAAGTGAAACTAGCGTTACTAATAGGAACTGCTTAGGGTGCGTTATAATCACGTTATAATAAACTTCGATTATTTTTAATGTTTTATTTAAATTTAATTAGAAATAAGTGAACTGGGTGTAAGGAAAAGTACTGCGATCCTTTCAAGCATTTAGATAAACCATAACATAACATTTGTTTTTACGCAATTTTTGTTTAATTTTTTTTAAGTCGATAAACTTTTAAAATTGAAACTTTTTACCGGTATTATTTATATTCACATCACAGAAAGACAGAAAACCATCTATACTTTTATTTTTCATTTTTTCATTTTTCTTTATTATGGAAAACAAACAGCCTTAAATAATACATAAAAATAAAAATACAAATAGGCATCGCATTGGCCAGTGAAGTTTCCTCGAATAAATGTACACAAAATGCAAATATATCTTACTAACATAAAACTAAAAGTACAAACAGTCAACAAAATATCGAGTTAACCCATTCTTAACTATACGTAAAAAAACAATAAAAACATGTTCAGATAAGATAGAGGGTAGCTCTTATGGTAGATAACTAACCAACAAAATAACCAGAGACCTATTTTTATCTCTAAACCTAAGGAAATGTAGACTAAAATGGTGTATCAGAATAAATAAGTCTCGAGCAGGACAAACGTTAGTCAATCCAATGAGATGTTGGTCGTGTGGTTTATTCCTATCACATTAACAAACCAAACCCACAAAACAATTTTTTATATGAATGATATTAAATACATTTATAAAGTGTTTTTTTAATTTAAGGTTTATGCTTTTTCTAATACTATCTGGAATGAAGTTTAACTAGTTAGTAATTTCAATCAAGACACAGCTTTACAATTCCATTTAGTAACAGTAACCTTCCGCATATAAATAACGCTACTTAACGGATGTTACGAATAGCTGTCGTGAACTGTTTAAGCCATGTTTTTATACAATAAATAATGGGTAACTTGAAAAAATATTGGCAATAAATAATCTTTGACTATTATGGAACCCATTTATAAACATGAATCAATAAGAAAAACATAACTTACCAGTAAAAACACAGCTACTTAAGGGAACAAATTTTTTGGTGGTCACAACCTCACTGTGGAAAGTAACGAACTGCGTCATTTTGGACCGAAGGAAGCATGCTTACAGTGCTACAAGGATCTTTTGGCACTTGGGTGACATTGACAGGAGGGCGCTGGTGTGAGATTAGGGTTACCAGTACAAAACAAATACCTTTTTTTCAGGGAATTTAAGCTGTAATGTAAGGCGATCTTTTTAAGTTCAAGTTAATACAAAATGTGGGTTAAAAAATATGTTTTATTTTATTAGCTGTTTTATAGTGAGCGATAAAATTAAGATTAAGGAGTGAAGTTATTCAGTATAGTTTTTTTATGTTAAAGGAATGGAATAGGCTAAGTAGGTAATCGTTCATAACATGAACACAGCGAGTTATTGATTGGAATGTTTTATTTACATTTTTTTAAAGTTTACAATAATTATGTTCTGCTGCAACTTGGTCTAAGGGTTGCATTGAATTAAAATCATCATCAAAATCACATTCATCATCACGATCACTACTCTCGTAGCTCTCTGAATTTAATTCAATTATAAATGGTTCATCCAAATATCCATCTTTTTTCCTGTATTCTTCTTCAATTTTTTTGACATGGGCACAATGATTACGCCATTCTTCGAAGGATATAGCGTTAAAGGCATTTTCAACCATTTGTGGCATTTCGTTGGCTGGTTTTCCGATGTTAACTGCTGCGACTTTCCGTTTCATTGATGCCCAAACCATTTCGATAGGATTGAGGACACAATGATATGGCGGTAATCGCGATATCTGTGGAAAACAAATAAAGTTAATCAAATAAAGGTAATTATAAATCATAAATCATTTATTGTTCGTCATCGCAGGTCATCATAATTGACTGGATACGTGTCATATAATTATTAATAACATTGTACTTTACCTTGTGACCCAATCCTTTCAAAATTGCATCAACAGCATAAACTGGTTCAGGTTTATATCTTTGTACAATTTCTAATAATTGCGGTTTTGTATAGTCCTCTGAATATTCAATGTTGTTCATTCGGAGCCACTCAACTATATCACTTTTCCTAGAATTTGTGTTTGGGGGTTTGTTGAGGCTTGTATTGTGATACGGAGCATTATCCATCACAATAAGACTAGGCTCCTTTAGGTTTGGCGCCAACTTTTCAGACCCATTTTTTAAAATTTGTGTGATTCATGTCATCGTGGTAATCACCGCTCTTTGTTTGTGATTTAAAAATTAAGCTTGCGTTTTCCACAAAACCTTGCTTACCACCAGCATGGACAATAATAAATCTTTTTCCTTTTGATATAGGGTCCAGTACACCTGCAAACAAATATTTTTAATATTTGATTTAGGAGGCCATGATCAGTGTTGTAGGTAGGTAGGTACTCAATTTTTTTAAAACATATTTACCCAAATTTACCCATATTATAACCCATACTTATATTCATTAAATATTAAAGCCAATACCTGTTTCATCATCATTTTGCCAACATTTTCCCGCTGTATGACCGGCGTGAATATAAGTCTCATCCAGGTAAACGACTGGTAATTTTTCGTTCTCTTCATTATGATTTAAAGACTGAAATATAATTAATTGCAAAGTAAGTTGTTGAATAGTCTATAGCTTTAATAAATTGTTATTTGTTATTATTACTTTTATATGGATACTATAAAAAATAAATTAGGTAGCCGACCTAGTGAAATACGGGAAAAAAGGCTAGGAAGAAGACAAAAAAATAAATAAATAATATACCTGCAGATACCGAGCACGCCATGCGGTTATGTCATTTCTTTCCATAAGGACCTTTCTATTGCTCTTTGTTTTTTTGAACCGGAAACCAATCTTTTTAATATCTTGTCTAAGGATTTCCCGACTGCCTTCAAATCCAATTTCTTCTATCAGTAGACGGTGTAGTTTGTTAACTGTCGGAATTTCTTTTTTGATAACATAAAATTCGTGAATTTTTCGCCGTAAAACTCCAATATCAAAATTATCCATTTCAATTTTGTCCTTCCTTGTTTTTCGATTTTTTCTTGGTGTAACTATTTTAGTTCCTGAAGCTGTCGCCACTCGTCCTTCATTTCCAATCCGTGTTATAGTTCGTAAAGATAGTCCTGAAATCCAATAAAATTATAGATAGAAATACAAAATACAAATTAGTGCTGCAGCAAAACTTAACCTATTTTATGTTCATAAAAGGAAGTTAAGCTACGAGGTATGGTATCACTTACCCGTTGCCGCTGCAACTCGCTCATTTACTTTTTCAAACGGTATTATCGGGGCGTCAGCCTGCTTTTCTTTCATGAAAAACTCTTTCACGTTTAAGACCATTTGTCTCACTCCACTACGTATCACTTTTGGCATATTTTACGTATTTTTATTGAATTATAAGCGCAAAATGACCACGACAAACAACACATTGAATGATCCGTCAATGAATGACATTTTACAAGATGGCGTCGTTACTTCCGATTTCCGACACGCGCCAAAAGATCCTTGTAGCACTGTATTATTGACATTTAGATCGATAATGTTGCCTGACGTAATAAAACATTGTTTTTTGGTTTCTTTTTCGTTTGTTAGTCACTATAATCACCGTTACTTAGTTGGAATTTCCGCCATCTCCGATTTCATGAGACAAGATTTAAATGACTATAAATTAATTTTTTCCCTCTATAACACCTTGTTTAACATAAATTCTTGTATTCTTAGATATTTATCTTTCAACAGAGGGTGATTTTACTATAAATTTAATTAAATTTGCTGCAGTTATTAGAGTTTAAAGCTGCCAGTATATAGGGTGAAATTTAATCAACCGACCAAATTCATACTAGAGACTCGGTTAGTGATCAAGAACTAGGTTCAGTAATCCTTTTAGCCAATTTCGAAAAATATTTTTTTTTGCTCCCGTACTGGTTGGACTAGTTTAAGTACAATTCCTAGTGCAGGTTCTATGGGTAAAAAAATTTTTTTTTCGAATTTCACCTGGAGGGTCATTTAACCTTGTTCCTGATGACTAACCGAGTCTCCAGTATGAATTTGGTCGGTTGATTTAATTTCACCTAGTATAGGGTGGACATACGAAATTTTGATTTTCTTTGAGACTATTTTTCGTTTTAATTTTATTTGCTAAGTACGTTTAGTAAATTTTTTGATCAGAACTGTATATAATTAGTTTTATAATTAGTATTGAACAAATGAGTTAACAATTTTGATATATCTTATGAGATATTCATAGTCAAAGTCAGTGGACAGCATGTTTTTCAGGCGGTCATTTTATTTAAAAAAAGCTCACTTACGTAAAAATAAACTTCGACTGATAAATAAAGAATCCAGAAGGACCGAAAGAGTGGCGAAATCCCGGAAAAGCCAATGTCCAGCAGTGGACGAAGCAGGCTGATGGATGGGAATAAATATGATATGATTATTATTTATAAAAAAAATATCTTTTGAAAGAGTCTCCAACTGTCAAACTTAATGTTTTACAAAAATATTAAGTTTGACAGATATCGACTCTTTAAAAAACAACTCTTTTTTGCCTTTTTCTAGGCCCCCAGGGCCGCGTTCATAAATTCGGGGTCTCGACACGGGTTCTAATGCCATCTTTGTCGCACGCTTTGAAAATTGTATACGCTATCCTGCTGTCAGTGTCGGAACCTGACGAAGTCTTAGTTGATGAACGGGGGTCAGAGTCCGTCAGAGGATGACTTCATTTTGATGTAAAATGTCTTTCAATTCGGTTAGTAGGGGGTCACTTGCTAAAACTGCGTAACGAAAATACGTCACCTCGGTGATGATTGTAGCTCTGTTACCGGTTGCCATGCGTGATATCGTTGAAAAGAGCCACAGACGTATAATAATTTTATGTCTGTGAGTAGAGCAACGAAGCCATTACTCACCTCACCCTCACCGCCTCTTACACGTGCAGGTAGATGACGCCAGTGCTGTTGCTGCGTAATACAACTGATACAAGTCGCAGTTTGGGCTGAAAATGCACGCTTACAATACAAGGCGTTCTTTCGTGTATAGCGATGGTATTTATCCGAGTTTAAATTCACCATTGGATAAAAACTGAGTTTTTACCCATATTCATCCGATTATTAACTCAAAAGCAGGATAAATACAGTTTACAGTTTTTACATACAGTTTTTACCTTTGTTTCGTGTTTCATTCAATATGGTGATTTTACCTTAAGGTTATTGGTCTTGCTTGTGTGCACATGACCTGACCATGAGAATTGAATATCAGTAGAATATCAAACCTTTTCATCCTTATTGACGTTTTATTTTACACCTTCTCTTTTTCAAGCGTACTTTAGGTACTCAGTAAATGATCTGAAAGCTAAATCTAACAAAATGAAACTGATTAAGTGCGAGTAGAACTCGTGGCCCGAGGGTTCTGTACATACAGTTTAAAACACAAACGTATTCCACAAGCAGTTATAACTATTATATCTATATAATGCCTTATTTTGACAATACATATAGCTACAAAACGGTCACTGATTCACTGATTGACATGGTAGATTAGTTGGTTGGGGGGCCTGACATTAAAATTATGTAGGGGGGGTTATAGGGGACTATTATGTGTCCCCGAGAAAATCTGACATTTGTCATTTTTTGACATTTGACATGACTTGCTCAAAGCGAGGTCGTTTGTATGGGATTTATGCATGAACAATTTTTTTTTCTGTCCAACCGAGCTGGCGAGACCGGAAGTCAAGCCAGCGAGGTGTGTCCATGGAATAAACTTTGACTCTGACATTCTTTACTTTGACATTTTTTTTACATTTTCTCTAGTTCCCGTTGAGATATTTCTATGGGAAAAAATTCCTACTGGTGT
The DNA here is from genome assembly GCA_910592155.1 of Ypsolopha scabrella. Lineage (NCBI taxonomy): Eukaryota > Metazoa > Arthropoda > Insecta > Lepidoptera > Ypsolophidae > Ypsolopha > Ypsolopha scabrella. The sequence goes on from OU342982.1 coordinate 22,370,398, forward strand.
CTTGCTGAGCTGGCGAGACCAAATGTCAAACCTACGAGGAGTGTTGTCCATGGAAAAAACTTTTGACCGTTTTGACATTTTTCGCTAAATCCTGTTCCCGTTGAAATATTCGAACGGGAAAAAATTCCTACTGGATAGGTCAAGTATACAGGGAAAAAAGGGGGTTCCAAAAAAAAATGGTTGGAAATAAAACTTTGTTTTGGCCATATCTATGGGACGGATGGTATTGGGACCCCCAAACTTGGACACCGGGGTTCCAAAAAAAGGTTTTAAACTTTGAAAAAAAAAACATCTGAGGCCCGGAAAAAAAATATTTTGACCATATCTCCGGATTGGTTGGTCTTGGAACCCTCAAACTTGGACACCTGGGGTACAAAAAAATGGTCTTTCTTTTTCAAGTGTCAATTCTTTTTCGGCCCATATCTCCTAAACGGTTGAAGCTAGACCCCAGTTTCTGGTGTTTTTTTAAAAGGGCTTGGAGAGATCTACCCTAATATGCAAAAAAAAATTTGGTCACATTTGGCCACATGGCTTTATCTCGGGAACGTACAGAGCTAGAGCTACCGGGTTTTCCATCCATCCATCCATCCATCCATGCATCAGCCCGTGTTCGTCCACTGCTGGACATTGGCCTTTCCCAAATTTCGCCACTCATGTCGGTCCTCCGTCCTCCTCACCCAGCCGCCCCCCGCAACGTCCTTCAGGTCGTCGGTCCAGCGGGCACGAGGTCGGCCTACACTACGCTTTGCTGTACGTAGTCTCCATTCTAGAGCCTTTCGGCCCCAACGGCCATCATCTCGGCGACAAATATGGCCTGTCCACTGCCACTTCAACTTACTGATTCTGTAGGCTATGTCGGTTACTTTCGATCTCCGACGGATCTCCTCGTTTCGAATTCTATCCATCAGAGATACCCCAACTATAGCCCGCTCCATAACTCGCTGAGCGACCTTAAATCGGTGGATCAGGCCCTTTGTAAGAGACCACGTCTCAGCGCCATACGTCATCACGGGAAGGACGCACTGGTTGAACATCTTAGCCTTTAAGCACTGCGGTATTGAGGACGTAAATATGTTACGCAACTTTCCGAATGCTGCCCAACCCAAGCATATTCTTCGGTCAGCCTCGGCGTCGAAGTTGTTTTTATCCAGCTGTATGACTTGACCTAGATAAACATATTTCTGAACAACTTCGATGCTGACATTGTCGACGGTTAGTGGCCCTTGGATGACGTGACAATTGGACTTGACCTTAGTCTTCTCCATATTCATCCGCAGGCCCGCTCGTCTCGAAGAATCGCTAAGGCCGCGCACCATTACCTCCAGTTCCTGCAGCGATTCCGCCATTATCACGATGTCATCGGCAAAGCGAAGAAGTGAAATGTACTCTCCGTTTACGTTTATGCCTCGTCCATTCCAGTCTAGTGTTTTAAAGATGTCCTCCAGCGCGGCGGTAAACAGTTTTGGGGAAATAACATCTCCCTGTCTCACGCCGCGCTTAAGATGTATCGGTCTTGTTTGTACACCCTGTACTTGGACGGACATCGTAGTGGAGTCGAGTCATACAAACATTTCAACATCTCCACGTAACGCCAGTCAACTTGGAATCGCTGCAAGGCCTGCAGAACAGATCAAGTTTCGATGGAGTCGAAGGCTTTCTCTTAGTCCACAAACGCTAGACATAAAGGCTGATTATACTCTTAGGTTTTTTGTAGTACCTGCCTTAGCGTGTGAATGTGGTTCACGGTGCTGTAGCCTTTTCGAAACCCAGCCTGCTCTGGAGGTTGGAAGTCGTCGAATCGTTGAGCGAGACGATTCGTGATAACTCTTGAGAACAGCTTGTAGGTGTGGCTCAGGAGTGCGATTGGTCTATAGTTCTTTAGTAGGATTTTGTCCCCTTTTTTGAAGAACAAAATGACCAGGCTCCTGCTCCACTCCTTTGGCGTAGTACCTGTACGAATAACGGCATTAAAGAGGTCCTGTAGCTGTCCGACTATAGGGTAACCTCCAGCTTTCAGGAGTTCAGTTGTGATGCCGTCCTCGCTCAGCGCCTTATTGTTTTTCAGCTGTCCAAGAGCTATCCTAATCTCACCCATTTCGACATCCGGGAGTTCATCGGTGTAGTGGCGGACTAGAGGTGCACGTTTGTCGTCTTCATCGCGAGCAGTTGGCTTGGGAGCGTGTGAAGAATATAGGAGCCCATAAAATTTCTCGATTTCGGCGAGGATCTCTGGCCTAGAGGTAACGGTTCTATTGTCAGATGTCTTCAGCTAGGCGAAGCAAATAAGCTCATATTTTACAAAAGAGTGGCATTAAGTCACTGCTCGAACTTAAAAGTTTTTAAATGTGATAGATGACTAATAAATTACCTCTATGGTAACTTAAAATATAACCATCCCTTAGGCAAGGGATGGAAAGGGGTGAATGCTATTATTGTTTATAACTTCGAGGGAAAATTATCTGTAGTCGGTGCAATTTGATATACGAATTAGAGTACCCTGATCTACGTTTGCTAAAAGTGCAGTTTGGGATACAAATTACGGAACTACTATTTTTACTTTTTTTTGCAAATGTGCGATTGTGACTCGGGGGAAATGACTGTAGTTTCCGCGAATTGGCAATGTGATTAAGAAATAGTCTTCATTCATTGCCCGATTCGCAACTTTGGCCGGGTCATACGGAAAAGGTATTTTTATATTTATCTGACATTCTACTTCGGGGGAAATGTCTGCAGTTTTAGAACTTATCTCAAAGTTAGCCTTTTGGCTAGTACCTCATTCGCCGGTTATAAAATATGGGCATTTTCACACGGAACATACTTAATTTTACAAAATGGTTGTACAAGTAGGTATATACGTAGGTATATCGTACAACCACAGACTAATAAACAGATAGAAGTGGCAAGCGGGCTAAATTAAGCGTAATTAAGTATTTTATTAGATAGTAATACTTCAGTGTATGCATGCACTTACCCATAAATTCAACAACATACATATAAAGCATTATACAAAATGTAATATAAAATAATCATGACGCGTTTTATTCTGAACAGTATCGATGTAAATGTCACAGGCATTTAGTTAAATCAGGTGTTTGGTTAAATCAGGTAGAAGAGAGGCAGTAGCTTATGTTAGAAGGTTAGGTATGGCGAGTCGCGCCACGTAGTGGCGTGACCGCCGTACATAACCTTCGTGGTTATTTTTTCATGACCACCATTTAAACCAAAACCCTAATCATTTAGTTAAGTCACTGAATTTAACCAGATGCCTGCGCCATACATTGCTGAATATTAAAAACCTTAGTGAGGCGAAAGTAGGTAGGTATATCTGCTCATGAATACGATCAACTTTAGTACATCCATAAACATATACGCTAGAGAAAATTATTACAAACAAAAAATACTTTTTATGACTTTTTAAGGGGGTAAACGAGGAAACTAATATGAACTTGTTAATCTAGATGGCTTTAGGGAAGCAAAATGTAAAAAAATGAAAATTAGTCACCCTACAATGGATTCACTCAACTTGCGCAGACTTGTACTACAAGAGAACATGAAAAGATATACGAGTAATATATAGGTAGTTCTATTGTCCGTTTCAAAACGACGTACATTACAAATTCTCGGAAAATGCTCAAGTGTGCAACAATATTGTAACTGTGTGCGTGTCTCGGAATCACCTGCATAGTATCTTTGGAGACCGCAACAAGTTAAGACACTTCTGACTTAGTACCTATCTTATATTCTTCTTTGTAGGGGCTAATGTCGTACTGCAAGTGTATAGCTTTATGTCGTCTCCACTGTGTACTTATTGAATTAATGAATGAAATGCCGTAGTCTGCGGGGTGGAGCCCGCGCACAGAGCACATATCCCGCGTAATGTTTCTTTGTTTTTACACTTAGCTTGGTGCACGTTTCGGTTTACTTGATCACGGCAAATATAATTGATATTTCTTTGACATTTTCGCTAAATCCTGTTCTGGTTTAGATATTTGAACGGAAAAAAATTCCTACTAGATAGTGGGTCGAGTATAAGGCTTTTGCATCTCAAAATATTAAGAACCTCCACATTTAGAACCCAGGTTAAAAAAAAAGAATTTTATCTTTTAAATGTTTGATCCGGGGATAATTATTATCCATCCATCCATCAGCTTGTTTCATCCACTGCTGGACTTAGGCCTTTCCAGGATTTCGCCACTCTTGGCGGTCCTCCTGGAAGAAATGCCCATACTCACACACGCTGGGCAGGCGGATTAGTGAGCGCGGTGCCGAAACCCTTGCACCAGTGACGCCGCTGCCCGTCACTAGTCTGTTTTATACAGGATGTAAAGGTGACCTGCTCAGAAAATGAAACCACATGTAGAGGATGTTATAAGGATTTTTTTTCCTATATTTCATTTCTTCATTCTTTATAATAAATCCACAAATTAATGTAATTAATAATGGGCCCTAAAGTATATAATAAAATACCCAATGGTTGGAAAGAATTAAGTATGAATGCATTTAAAAACAAATTGTTCCATTTCCTAATTCACAAATGCTATTACAAAATAAACGATTTTTTAAACGAAAATTCAATTAAATGAAATATACCCAAATTTATGTGTTGAACAAAATGACTTAATATTGTATAATACTGCATAACAATAATTTAAGCTAAGGCATGGTAATTCAAATTTCTAGTTTTGTAGCATTGTAACAACTTGTAATTATTGTAAATATTCATACGCCTTCTGGCAGACTGTAGCGTACTTAAAATTATTTCTAAGACCTACATATTGTATCACCTACATTCATGAAAAACAAATTCTTATTCTTATTCTTAATAATTTTATATTATTGTCAGGGATTTCTTTACTGACGTGTCACAGCGGCGTCATGCGGTGTATAAAAGGCAGTCGCCCACGTGGCGCGCGCTCTTTCCTTCACCGTCGCTCGTCACAGAAGCATCGGACTGTGTCTCTGTTACGTGAACCATTTTGTTTAAGTGTTATAGTGATTGTGTGTGTACTCAACAAGTTCATAAGTGTTGTGAGTAAGTTAAGGTTGATTCGTTCTTGGTAAATTGTCTAATAAATCATTTCTTTGTTAACTTTTATTTTAAAATAATTCCTTTTTAATATCAGAAGTGGGATAAAGAGCTAAGTAATTCATCTCATTAAATAACGCGCCCACTGCTAAAGAACGAATCTACCTACCCACTTATTTCATATATTTTTAATTCGTGTTTTCAAATTACGAGATTTTCACTTCGACACACGACCATGACGCGAAGTAGATCACGTGGCCCAACCAGGCACCGTCTAAGAAATGGTTCACGTGGCCGGGCACTATCGCGTTCGCGTAATGTTTCGCGAGGTAGAACTAGGTCCCGTTTGCGTTACCACACACGTGATAGAATACGCCGTCGTTCCGAAAACATTTCACACGACCGTAAAGGGCCTCATCTTCGAAATTCTTCGAGAGATAGATCGCGAAATCGCTCACGGTCCCGGTCGAAACGATCATGCGATCGCGTGCCTAGAAGACAATATCGGTCAAGAAGTAAGTCTCGTCATGATAAAAACAAAAGCCAGCATTCGGATACACCACCTAAAATTGTTACGACGGTAAATACATCTATACCTACCGACAAAAACACGTCATACACAGCTGCGACTCGCAGTGAGTCATTAACACCACCGTGCGTTAGCACCGGTTTATCGGCGCGTCTTGGTCTCTAACAAAGACACTCCGGACGTTCGTGGTACATCGATTGAATCAGCTACACACTTTTCTGAGGCGTCCACTTTAGCACAGGCTTTAGTCGAGGCTATCAAAGCCGCACAACCCAATAAGTCACAAAGTTATTTCATCTCAAACTTCGATCCTTCTACCACAAGTATTGATGCGTGGTGTGACGAGGTGGATCGCGCCAAGAATACGAATGGTTGGTGCGACCACGAATGTCTATCGCGTGTTGCTTCGTGTCTTAAGGGCGATTCTAGGGTGTGGCTTACAGAATGGGTCACAAACGATCGTACGTGGTCTAACTTCAAGCAAGAGTTTAAACCACTCTGCCCTAGTAAGTTAGATTACGCGAATATTCTTTTCGAAGCCATGAAAACTACGTCCGAACAATATAGTACGTATGCCGAATATGCTCGTCGTACATTATTGTGCCTAAAAATTGTTCAAGGTCTTAGCGACGATTTAAGAACGCTCATAGTTATTCGTGGAATTGAGAATCAACAAGTTCGTGCCGCGGCTACTAATGCAAATTTGACAACTGAAAACTTAGTCTCATTCTTGTCGACACACGTGAAGCCTAATCGACTCAAGCAAGACAGCCGTCCTCAATTTGGTAAAAAAAAATTTCAACTCACCAGCCCGAATCAATCAGATTTCAAAACCTCGTAACTGGGCCCAGATAGCGTACGTACGTACGTACGTGCGAGCGTGCGTGCGTGTTAGCGGTTGCGAGGCTAATTTGTGGTCCGTAAAGATGTCGTGTACTCTAAAGTGCAGTAATTGTAACATCGTTATTGATGAACTTCTTTCATATATACAAAACAAAATATCGATAGCTAGTGAAGATAGCCTTATCAAAATATGTGCGTCGTCATTTACGAGTGAACAAATAACAAAGTCGAAATCGTTATTATTTGAATCGGTTTCACCTGAGCTACGTAAACCTATACGCCAAGGGAAAGGAAAGGAGAATCGTGAGTTGTGCGACATGCTCAATTTCTTCAGAATCACTGATCCCGATTTGTTGCCTGTTTTTGTGGCTCGTGACCTGGACAAACTACCGCCAATAACCTTTGACCACCTGGATGTCTCTAAGCTCCTAAAGGATCTGGTGTTAGTACAGGCCGAAATCAAGACCATTAAATCGTTATATGTGACCATTGACCAGCTGGATGACATCAAGAAGGAGTGTTTCAATCAAAATAACTACTCACCACCTTTTTCGACTGCTAATATCAATACGAAGAGAGGTGCATACCGTAACAGTGGACCTTCGGGCCTATCGCTTATGAATGAATCGCTGTCAAGCTCCATAATGATTAATCATGAAAGCAAAGCGAGCTGTGAACAATTATCTCCTAAGAAAAAAAATAGTTTACATGTGAGAAATGATAACATAAGTCACAAAGAGGGTAGCGGAGAAACTTGCGCCGAGCCATCGTTCCGCAAAACAAACGGTGACGCTTGTTGTTACGTAAGAACGGCGACATCGTCACTAAACGACGGACATAGCATGACAGAGTGCGATGATTCACCTTATACCGAGACGAGCGCACAGCTGACTGTCGGAGCGAGCGTAAAGCGTACTGTGTCTTATGCGGAAGCAATAAAGTCGGACGAAGGCTGGACGGTCGTACAAAGGAAAAGAAAACAATCAAGAAATCGCGTTCAAGGAAAAACAGGAACGGTTGTGGTTGAAAATGATGAGAAGTTTAGAGCAGCAGAGAGAAAATTACCACTTTTTATTACGAATGTACATAAGGACACTTCGGAAACCGATATAGTTAACTACATCTTTAAAAAGACACAGGAAACAGTTAAATTGGAAAAAATATCGATCAAACGTGAGTGTGACCATAATGCATATAAGTTCTTCGTGTCCCAGCACAAATTACAACTGTTTCTGGACGAAAAACTATGGCCCCAAGGGATCATTTTCCGACGCTTTATTAACTTTAAAGTAAAGCGAATTAATGAAACTCCTGTAACAGGTGACGGCTCTTCAAAAATAAATAAATGAGTAATATATTTAGATTTGTCACCTTTAATTGTAAAAACGTAAAACGATCCATGCAAGCCATACGTGATTTGTGTATGACATCTGACGTTATAGCGTTACAAGAAACATGGTTACTACCGGAAGAAATACCGTTCTTAAAAACCATAAATGACGACTTCAGCTATAATGGGGTATCGGCGGTGGACACCTCGGCGGGTATACTGGTGGGGCGTCCGTATGGAGGAGTGGCTCTGCTGTGGAGGCGTAGTATTTTTCAAGACGTGGTCGTTATCCAGTGCAATAACCCACGGTTATGTGCAATAAAAATAGTGCTAAGTGATAAATCATTATTAATTCTAAGCGTATATATGCCTACGGACTCCATGTCAAATCTAACGGAATTTACGGATATTCTAAGTGCGGTAAGTGCAATTATAGATAGCTGTGCAGTAGACTGTGCGTATGTGTTGGGGGATTTTAACGCACACCCGTCAGAGCTATTTTACCGCGAGTTAACGGATGTTTGTCGTGACCAAGAATGGTCTTGTGTTGATAGTGATGTGCTAGGAGTATCTTCCAATACCTACACTTACGTAAGTGAAATAAATGGAGCAAAACGATGGCTCGACCATTGCTTGGTAACCAAAGCTGCAAAATGTTCAATAGGAAAAGTAAATGTTATGTATGACGTATTATGGTCGGACCACTATCCATTAGTGGTAGAATGTAATATTAATGTTATATTACCTAAGAAATACGCTAATGAAGTGGGTCACAACAAATTCTTATGGGGAGAAAGAACTTCTGAGGAAATCGATACTTATCAAATAGAATGTAATAAAAGATTGAGACTAATTGATTTTCCATACGAATTTCGGAGTTGTAGTGACAAACTATGTAATGATCCTAGTCATAAATTAATTATAAATGACTTATATAGGAAAATTGTTCAGGCCCTGAGTGAGGCTTCTTTGATAGGTCGTGAAAGAGGAAAATATGTAAAAAAGGTGGTTGCGGGCTGGAACAAACATGTGGCTGAGGCTCACAGGGAGGCCAAACTGAAGTTTCAGTTGTGGGTCTGGCACGGCAGACCTCCTTCAGGTAACCTCTACAACGAAATGTACGAGGCTAGAAAGGTTTTTAAGTCTCGTTTAAAATGGTGCCAGGATCATGAGAACCAAATTAAAATGGATATTCTTGCCTGCCATCATTCGAAGAATGATTTTAGGTTATTCTGGAAAGATACGAACAAGTTACAGTGTAGGCCAGGCCTCCCAGTGAGTGTTTGCGGTGTGAGTAGCTCTGAGAGTATTGCCAATCTATTTATGGATCACTTTTTTGTTAAATCTCCTTTAGGGCCCTCACGACAGTCTGTGTTGGATGCTGCGCCCGCAGTGGAGAGGGAGATAACATTAACAGCTAAAGATATTAAAAATATAATTAAATCAATGTCAAAAGGTAAATCCCCTGGCCACGACGGGCTCAGTATTGAGCACCTAAAGTTTGCTGGCCCGCATCTACCTCGAGTACTGTATATGTTGTACAACTTTTGCCTGGGTCATAGCTTTATGCCTACAGATATGTTGAGAACGGTGGTAGTGCCTATAGTGAAGAATAAAACCGGCGATCTTGAGGATAAAAATAACTATAGGCCAATCTCGTTAGCGACTGTCATTTCAAAGGTATTTGATAGCGTGCTTAATAAACAATTGAATAAATTTATCAAACCGCACGATAATCAATTTGGGTTTAGACCGGGATTGTCGACGGAAAGCGCTGTGTTGTCTCTTAAGCACGCTGTCACTTATTACACGAAACGAAAATCTCCCATTTTCGCCTGCTTTCTCGACCTGTCAAAGGCTTTTGACCTGGTTTCCTACGATGTACTCTGGGAAAAGCTTAATAAAGCACACCTCCCACTAGAACTAATTAATGTTCTCAAGTATTGGTATGGAAACCAGGTCAATAATGTACGATGGGAAGGAGTCATGTCTCGACCGTACGGGTTGGAGTGCGGGGTGAGGCAGGGGGGGTTGAGCTCACCTACGCTCTTCAACCTGTATGTGAATGACCTGATAGATGAGCTTAGTAGGACCAGAGTCGGCTGTCACATAGACGGCGTCAGCATCAACAATATTAGCTATGCGGATGATATGGTCCTGTTGAGTGCGTCTGTCTGCGGCCTGAGGAAGCTTATGGCCATTTGTGAGGCGTATGCTGAGACTCATGGACTGGTATACAATGTAAAAAAGAGCCAAGTCATGGTCTTTGAGGCTGGGAGCAAACACCATATTAGCAAGTGTCCTCCAGTTATCCTCAATAACTGTGTATTACAAAGGGTGTACAAATTTATGTATCTAGGCCATATACTGACTCCCGACCTCAAAGATGATGCGGATATTGAAAGAGGACGGAGGGCGTTATCGGTGAGAGCGAACATGTTGGCTCGCAGGTTTGCACGTTGCTCACGTAATGTTAAAATAACACTGTTCAGAGCTTTTTGCACATCATTTTACACGTGCAGCCTGTGGGCTAACTATACTCAAAAGTCTTATAACGTCCTCCGAGTGCAATATAATAATGCCTTTAGGGTGCTGTTGAGGTTGCCTCGCTTCTGCAGCGCTTCAGGGATGTTCGCAGAGGCGCGAGTTGATTGTTTCTATGCAACAATGCGCAAAAGATGCGCTTCCCTGGTGCGCAGGGTGCGGGGTAGCACCAACAGCATCCTAAATATGATCGCAAGCAGACTGGACTGCTCTTATATAGGTCATTGCTGCGAAACATCGGGTGGGGTGGTGCGAAAATGACTATCACACCACCTTCTCACATTATAATTTTATTATATTTGATTGTATATATTATTTTGTTACTAACATTTTTTTGTGTGTCTTACTAACAAACTGAGCCTTTGTTGCTTTAATAAATAAATATTCTATTCTATTCTATAGCACAGACAGCGGACGAGGAGACACGAGATCTAATGCAGAAGCTTCAGGATGGCAACTTAGATAGCAGTCGTTATGTAGCCCAAAATGATCTACTGTACTACCAGTACACCCCTGTCGGTGAAACAACAAGACTACTCTGCTACATCCCTAAGGGTTACCGATTGAGCCTACTTCGGGTGTTTCATGATGAGCATGAACACATTGGAGCCGAAAAGACACTAGAACTCATTCTACGACACTTCTGGTTCCCAGGACTACGTCAATTTGTCCGGAAGTATATAGCACACTGCCTGATATGTCTGTCACAAAAACGAGTTCAACGAGCACCCCTTCAAAACATCACCTCATGGGAGAAGCCAGATAACCCCTTTCACACAGTGCACGTGGACGCCCTAGGCCCTTTACCATTATCAGAAGGCTTCAAATTCGTCCTTATCTTAGTAGATGCATTTTCGAAGTTTTGCTTGCTCTCTTCTATTTACCGTCAGGACGTGACCGAACTCAAACGAGTCATTACACAAGCTATCTCGCTATTTGGAGTACCCAAGCTAATGGTAACAGACAAGGGTCGAATGTTTGAATCCAACGAGTTTGTCACCTGGATTAACGGTCTTGGCTGTGAGCTGCATTATATAACACCGGAAATGCACCATGCTAATGGACAAGTTGAGAGGTATGTGAGCACTGTCCTGAACATGATTCGCATAGAAGCAAATTATAAAAAGGCGACGTGGTCTGACTCCCTCTGGAAGCTTCAACTAGTACTTAACATGACAAAGCAGAAGACCATTCAAACTTCAGCACTAAATCTTCTCATCGGTACTGATGCCACCACACCAGTAATTCGTGCGTTGATTCGTGACGTAGCAGTCGAAAACTCGAGACCAAACCGAGAGGCGATGCGTGAGATTACACGCAGCAGAGCTCGTCAGCTACTCAAAGACAATAAAACAAGCCAGGACACGTATGTGAACCAACACATAGTACCACCTTGCGAATTTCACGTTAATGACCTTGTTTTTGTAATAAAAACCTCTCAGTCAACAGGAAAGCTCGTCTCTGGCATGCGTGGCCCATACAAAGTTGTCAAGGCGCTGCCGGGCGGGCGGTATACGCTGAAGTTGTTGACTGGTAGCTATGGCAAGACAACACAAGCTGCAGCCCAGTTTATGGTGCCGTGGAGAGGCGAGTGGTGCCCGGAGACATGCGCTGCGTTTTTCAGCGGTGAGTGCTATGATATGAATTACCTCTATTCGATAAAAGCGTAGCTGTACTGCTCGTCGTCATTCTCAACCCACAAATCATAAGCAGTAGAATGTTTCTTTAACCTTTTTTTTTCCCTAAATAAGCAATTGCGTTAAGTAACTTGCAGTTATAACTCCCTTGTCTAAATTTGTGAGCTACCTGTCCCTAATTTGTGCAAATCAAATAAGAATAATAAGTAACGTAGGCATCTTTTAGGAATAGAAGGGCGACGAACGGTACAGTAGGACGTATTGAGAGAGGTGGATCAGAGATCCTGTTTGTGTATGAACCCTTGTCCGCGTTTGTCGCTAGTCGGGTAGCCTGAAGCGTTTGTCGCTAGGCAGGTTGGCGTTGACGTTTGTCGTCATGTCGCCACAATGATGGATACGATATGCGTACACGTCATTGGCCCGTGTCAGCGTTTGTCGCTAGTTGGGCAGATGCGTTTGTCGCGCCATGTTACAGATGCTGTGAATCAGAATGCAGTGGCACCATGCAGAGACGTGGACAACGAAGATTTAAAAAGAAATGGGCCTTGGGTTTGAGTAGTTGAGACGTCTCATTAGTCGATGATGAATATGACTGAATGATTGGAAATCATTTGATGATGAAAGTTTCTGACGATTGAACGTTGTATGAGTGTTCATGTAAGGTATGAAAGAGGAAGCAAGTATACTTGTTTAAAAGTATATGTGCTGCTTGATACACTTGATCATTTCAGATGACGATACGGATGAAATAACTGAAGCTTCACCAACAGCAGCACCTAGTAGTCCTGACACAAGTGCAACACCGTCGATGCCCTCATTAGATCAGTCGAACTAGCTCCAGTCGAGGACGACCTCATGTCAGGAGAGGCCGTGTCAGGGATTTCTTTACTGACGTGTCACAGCGGCGTCATGCGGTGTATAAAAGGCAGTCGCCCACGTGGCGCGCGCTCTTTCCTTCACCGTCGCTCGTCACAGAAGCATTGGACTGTGTCTCTGTTACGTGAACCATTTTGTTTAAGTGTTATAGTGATTGTGTGTGTACTCAACAAGTTCATAAGTGTTGTGAGTAAGTTAAGGTTGATTCGTTCTTGGTAAATTGTCTAATAAATCATTTCTTTGTTAACTTTTATTTTAAAATAATTCCTTTTCTAATATTATTAATAATTACATATTATAATTAATATTTTTATATGGTCTACGCATTGTTTTTTTTTAATTTGAAATTTTTAAGTAGTATCCATGGAGTTATTTTTACATTTTCTCCAATTTCTGTTCCAGTTGAGATATTTGTATGGGAAAAAATTCCTACTAAATTTTCGGAAACTACCCCAACAAACCAAAAATATTTCTTTTTTAAATGTTTGAAAAAAAAATTGTTTTGGCCATATCTCCGCGAAGGTTGGTTTTGGAACCCCTAAACTCAGACCCCAGGGGTCGAAAAAATATGTCCTTCTTTTCCAAGTGTCAAATCTTTTTCGGCCCATATCTCCTACACGGTTGAAGCTAGACCCTTGTTCCTGGGGTTTTTTTTAAAAGGTCTCGACAAGATATACCCGAATATGCAAAAAAAAATGTGTACCTTTTGGGTCCCTTTGGGTACCATGGCTATATCTCGAGAACGGTTAGAGCTACAGCTACTGGGTTTTCACTATAGTAAACGACTTGGCAAGGACTACTTGATGACAAAAAAAAATTGACATTTTGAAATTTTTTAACTTTTTTGACATTTTTTTTAAAGATTGCTATAACTTTGGAACGGCTGGTGGTAGCGCTTCCGGGTTTGGACTCGAATGATGGGTATCACGGGTTCTTTCCAACCGATGACAAATTTTGACATTTGACAACTGTCGAAAATTTGTCAATCACGTTTATTCAACAGATTGCCTTGAAACTCAGTTTCTACACGTTTTCAAGGTCACTTTTTGTGTTATAATAAGTGAGGCCAAAAGCCGAGCTGGTTTCACTCTAACTTAGCCGCAAAGGAATTGTAAAAGTTGATGGACTCGTCGTGCGTTGCGTCGGCTAAGTCAGGCCTCCGGAAGCGCGCGCTCATCCTGGCAACCTCGCACATGCTCCCTCCGGACTCGTCCTGCAGCCGAGTTAGAGTGAAACCGGCTCGCCCTTCGGCCTCGCTTATTGGAACACAAAAAGCGACCTTAAAAATGTGTAGAAACTGAGTTTCAAGGCAATCTGTTGAATAAACGTTATTGACATATTTTTGACAGCTTTCAAATGTCAAAATTTGCTATCGTTCAGAAAGATAATGATGCCCGTCATTCGAGTTCAAACCCGGAAGCGCTACCACCAGCCGATCCAAAGTTATAGCAATTTAAAAAAAATGACAAAAAATATCAAAATGCCAAATCTTTTTTGTCATCAAGTAGCCCTTTCCAAACCGTTTACTATTGTGAAAACCCGGTAACTCTAGCTCTAACCGTTCCCGAGATATAGTCATGGTACCCAAAGGGTACCCATTTTTTTTGCATTTTTGGGTAGTTCTCGTCGAGACCTTTTAAAAAAACCCCAGGAACAGGGGCCTAGCTTCAACCGTTTAGGAGATATGAACCAAAAAAGATTTGACACTTGAAAAAGAAGAACATTTTTTTTGGACCCCTGTGATTCCAAGACCAACCGTCGCAGAGATATGGCCAAAACAATTTTTTTTTCGCGTCTCGGATAAATTTTTTTTAAAATGTAAAACAAATTTTTTCGGAACCCCGGGGTCCAAGTCTGGGGGGTCCGAGACCAACCGTCGCGGAGATATGGCCAAAATAATTTTTTTTTCATTAAAAAATGGTTTCCGGGGGTGGTTACCGAAAATTTTGGGGTCCAAAGAACATTTACTCGACCAACTATCCAGTAGGAATTTTTTCCCATACAAATATCTCAACGGGAACGGAAATTGGAGGAAATGTCAAAAATGTTTCCCTGGATACTACTAAAGATGTCAAAGTCACACTTTTTTCCATGGATACACTTCATAGGATTGACCTCTGGTACCCAAACATAGTAGACCATATAGAGCTTTGACAGCTGGATATACACTGTCTGTCCCTCTCTAAGTAGATCAACGGAGTGAGACAGAGCACTGTATCAAGCACTATCGAGCACGATATGGTTTGCTATGCTAGACTAGCTGGTCTCTCTGGTAAGAGAGAAAAACATGTTTTCATACAAAAATCCCATACAAACGATCTAAATGTCACATGTCAAAAAATGTAAAATGTCAGATTTTATTGGGACTCAGATAATAGTCGACTACAACCCCCCTGCATCACTTTACTGTCAAACCCCCCCTTCCACCCAAACAACCATGTCAATCAGTGAGTCAGTCACCGTATTGTAGCTATAATGTACCTAGTCGGTTCTTAAATACTGTCACTGGCCATTTATTTTAAAAATATAACACCTAGAAAAAAAAATGAAATGGTGTTAGATTTTCAAATATTTTTTGATTAATAATCTGCCAAATCACAATTACATTCATTCATTTTTTACGATGGAGTGGGCTCGCAAAGAGGACCGAGTAGCAGTAATTGCATTGCATCGTTGCGGCCATCCACCGAAGACGATATTCAACTTGCTTCAAAAATTAAAAATCACAAAGAGGTTCGTGTACCGTACCATCAAGAGGTACATTGAAACCTCTAGTGTCGATGACGAGAAAAGAACTGGCAGACCTCGTTCGGTTAGGACTCCAGGGTTCATCAAAGCAATCAAGGCGCATATTGCAAGAAATCCCTTCCGCAAGCAAAAACTGATGGCTTTGGAGATGGGATTAACCAGAAGTACCGTAAAAAAAGTACTCAATGAAGACCTGGGACTACGAGCTTACCGAAAAAAGAGTGGACATCTTCTGAACGCGCGTCTGATAGCTATGAGAGCCAAAAAATGCAAAGTTTTGCTAAAGTGGTATGCAAGAAACAAACACCGCGATATCCTGTTTACAGACGAGAAAATTTTTAATATCGAAGAGAAGTACAACAAAAAAAATGACAGAGTGTACGCTACCAGCTCTGCGGCCGCTGGAAATGCCATTCCTAGAGTGCAGGACGGCCATCATCCATCATCAGTCATGATTTGGTTGGGAGTGTCCTACTATGGCCCTACTGAAGTGCATTTTTGTGAAAAAGGTGTCAAAACCAGTGCAAAAGTGTACCAAGACACGGTTTTAGATCGCATAGTAAAAGATCTGCCCCAGACACTCTTTGGAGGACGGCCATTTGTGTTTCAACAGGATTCCGCACCTGCTCATAAGGCCAAAACAACTCAGGAGTGGTTCGAGCGCCAGAATATCGAGCTAATAAGGCATCAAGATTGGCCTTCATCTAGCCCTAACCTCAATCCACTGGATTACAAAATTTGGCAGGAATTGGAGGAGAAGGTCTGTTCTAAACCTCACAAAAATTTGAGCAGCCTAAAGTCATCATTGATTAAAGCAGTGGCCAATATCGACATGAATATGGTCCGTGCTGCTATTGATGATTGGCCGCGAAGATTGAAGGCTTGTATGAAAAATGGTGGCAATCATTTTGAATAAATTTTGTGTTTAATGTAAGCTAATTAAATTACCTTTTTTTAAAAAAATACTTTTTTGAATATCATGACTAGTTTTTATTTTATAGCCAATTTTGTTTGTGACAGAATTTAAGCACCGACTAGGTATACCGGGTGTAAATAGACTGCCACCATTCAATGAAACGACATATTCTACCGACCCTACTGAACCACTTTTCCCAAGAATCATACCCCCCACCGCAACCCTTAGTTTGGGAAATAATTGAGTTCCAAACAAAAATGCATGAACCCTGACGCACCAACATACGGGCGAGTTCAGAGAGAGAGAAGACCTCAAACAGCTTCAAGTTTCACGGACGACGCTCTCTCTAAACTCGCCCGTATGTCGCTGCGTTAGGGTTCACGCATTTTTGTTTGGAACTCAATTATTTCCTAAACTATGGGTGTCCGCGGATTTGATTCTTAGGAAAAGTGGTTCAGTAGGGTTGGTAGAATATGTGGTTTCATTTAATGGTAGCAGTCTATTTACACCCGGTATATTGTCAACAACAATCAACAATAATTACATTAGAATTGTACTAATCACAATTATTTTGAATGTATACAGGTTGATTGGTAATTAGATGCAATCCTTTGAAGGGGTTGTAGAAGAGAACAATTACAGTCGCTTCGACTATATAATGCCTTATGCAAAAGTGAACCAATTCTGAGATATTTTGAATTTAAGCTTTTTTTCTAAAGTAAACTTAAATAAAATAAATAATTTTAAAAACCAGCCAATTATTTCGTTTTTTTTAACTTGTTTCGCTTTGATAACATCCCAGCCGATAAACAATAACCCTAAAATGCACATTATTGACGTAAACCAAATAAAAAAAAAACTAAAATATGGGCTGGTTTTTTTAATATATATTTTTAATATTTACTTTAGAAAAAAAGCTTTATTTCAAAATATCTCAGAAATGGTTCACTTTTGCATAGGGAACTATATAGTAAAATCAACTGCAATTGTTCTCTTCTACAAACCCTTCAAAGGATTGCATCTAATTACCAATCAGCGTGTATAATGAATAATAAATTATTATCTTAGAATAGTAATAATCACGATTCTTTTATTTCTCATATTTTTGTTTCGTATGACAGCGTAAGTACCTAACGTAAGGCGTTGCACTACTGTAGGGAGGAATATTGTATTACCTAGTGTGACAAAGCTCAAGTCAAACCGATTTCTGTAAAAGTTCTTCAAATCACGTTTACAGTTACACCCTATGTAATGTAATAAATTAATTTACTCAACTTTGGCCCGAGTTAACCAAAGGACATACTATACCTATTTCTTTAAAACAAAACACCTGCCTTTGAGAGCCTCTAGTAGAATACCATTTTTATTCATGATCGATACCTGCTCTTTTGTTATTCTCTATTCCTTCAACTATCTGATTTATGAATATAATCTACCTATTTGTATACTGACATAATAAGTGTAATAAATTATTTAACTTTTTCACGAACTTTGTCAACAGTGTCATTGCCACTTATTAAAATTTCTTGGCAAATGATGCAATACACTTCAAAATCCATTGCAGATGCCCACCTAACGCACCGCTCGTAAAATATGCGCTCAGCCGCCCGGTACTCCCCGCGCGCCCTTACCTCGCCCCTGCGTCGCTACGGGCATTTCGCGCCCGTAGGTAACTGAAGATTTTGAACTTTCATTAACAAAAATTTTTTTTTATATGTGGCGAATGAAGTTAACTTAGAATCAAAGGTATAATTAAATTTGCACAATTGCGGAAATTTCCCCTGAAGTAGTATTCTCAAATATATATTTTGACTATGATCCGTATTTAGCCTTGCTGTGCGAAATTATCAGAATGTTTATAATGTGTATAGTATTCACATGTTACTTCGCACAGATTGTAGAAGTTCCCCTGGAGTGGCAAAACAAAAAAACGAATATATCTTTACTTCTTACTTTACAGGTCTCAATATTAAACCCATAACGCATTTAAGACCAGTTTATATCCTACTGAAGCCTGTATCAAATATTTCTTTTACATACCAACATTACGTTATTTTGGAAATTATACCTAATGTTTAAAGTACTTCCGTAATGTACTAGAGATAATCACTCCGTGCGAACTTTTCTAGTCATGTCATCTAACTATTCCAAAAGATATTAGAATTACGGGACTTAACTCCACTCTTAAACGGAATTCACCTCGCTTAAGCTTCGTCAGATTGGTCCTTTCTAACTGCTGGGCAAAAACTTTTGAGCCTTTGTTTCGTTTGATCGCGTCTTCAATGACGTGAGTGTTATGTTGGCGCAGGTCAAAACGAATTTACCTTTTAACGCGCTTGTTAAGAAGGGAGTAATCTGCAGAATCTTAAGACATTTCCCGTCTCTGGCTCATCAGGTCCAGAGTTCCACTCGAAATTTTGGACTCCTTAGTCCTTCGCTCCGGCTTAAAATAAGCCCTGCCTACCTCGCGCACAACATTCGTGAAATTGATAGCAAGCTGGTCAACGTCCTTAGTGGTTTCCAACAGGGCAAATCGGTTCTGAAGTTCCATTTAGAACTTTTCGAATCCCACGGTGAATCCTGCGGTTTGGCGCAGAGAAGGGCGGAGCGTAGGCTTCATCAGACGGTTTCTCTCAAGCTGTAAGTCGATATTCAAGATGCTTCGGACAAGTTGGTGATCGCTACCGGTACAAAACCTGTTGATCACGGATACATCTTGGATTATGTGCTTTTGATCCGTCATTATGAAGTCTATCTCATTTTTAGTCTTAGCATCAGGGCTTCGCCAGGTCCACTTCCTTTGAGGCTTCTTTTTGAAGAATGAATTCATCAAATAGAGCCCCTGGCTTTCAAGGAAGCTAACCAGCATCTGGCCCCGAGGGTTTCTGTAGCCATAACTGTGTGGTCCGATTACCGATTCACCACACTCTTGTACTCCCACTTTGGCGTTGAAGTCCCCCATAACAACGGTAAAATGTGTCTTGGTGGTGTTATGTCTGGCCTTTGAAATGTCATCATAGACGGCCTCGACTACATCATCAGAGTCGCTCGACGTAGGGGCATACACTTGAATGACTTTAAGAGAATATCTCTTCGCTAATAAAAGTCTCCGTGTACGAGTTCCACTATGTTTATATTAATTTGCGACTAGTTTCCTCTCTTAGACATCTTCTGGCTTGTTAAAAAATATATATCAATTAATTGTCGCAAATTAATATAAACATAGTGGAACTCGTACACGGAGACTTTTATTAGCGTTGAAATGAAGTTCCATCAAGGAGTCACACCTTACAGTATAAATTATTAGAATATCTCTTGTTAAGTCTAAGAACGAGATATGCCACCCGAGTAGAGACACTACCGATTTCTAACACGTTGCTAGTGAGGTCTTTCTTGACCAGCATGCCAACTCCACCGACAGACAATTGATCGCCCTCTCGATAGTAGAGCAGGTTTCCTGACTCTAGGGTTATGGTATTCTCACCCGCTCGTTGGACTTCCGATAGCCCCAGAATATGCCAGTTGATTCTACCTAACTCTGACTCGAGCTCAGTGAGGTGTCTGTCTTCCCGTTACGTCCGTGTATTATACGTCGCCAAAAAAAGTTGTCGGTGTTGGTGGCCATTCAACCGGAGACTCTTAGCACCCCCTGCCCCACCGTTACCACGACCGCCACCGTAATCGGGAATAGTGGGGCTGCCGGGGACTGGGGGCCGTTTATTTTTTGTGTACATCATAATTGGGAAGAGATGCCCATACTCACACACGCTGGGCAGGCCGGTTGGTGTGCCGGGTTTTCACTTAAGGCGCCTAGGCACGCCACCGTTTTAGTACAAAATCTGATAACCCGTTTCTCTGTTGTTTTTCATTATAGATTAAAGGTATAGACCTCAATAGCTTAACACAGGCATTTACAAAGTCGCTATGTGGCTGAAATGTTAAATTTTTATATATGTACAATCTGAGGCAAGAAAACACATTTGTACGTAAATCTGTCCAGCTTAATATCTTTAAAACAAAATTAATATTCAAAATTTTGGCAAAATGGTGCCTTTTAAAATACCAACACCAGATGATGGAGGTCATATCGTTTGGTCTATTACGAGAAACAACAGAGAAACGGATTATTAAACTTTGTACTAAAACGGTGGCGTGCCTAGGCGCCTTAAGGTAAATGGCTTGACAAGGGCCACTTGATGACGAAAAAAATTGCATTTTTTTTAAGTTGCTATATCTTCGGAACGGCTGGGGCTAGCGCTTTTGGGTTTGGACTCGAATGACGGGTATCACGGGCACTCTCCGACCAATTATAGTTTTTGACATTCGAAATTCCTATGATACCTTAGAAACTGTCCAATTCATTTGGACATCATTTCGAAGATTTTAAACAAATTTCGCTTAATTTCCTTAGAAATAAAGTTGTAATTATTTTGATACCATTTTCAGGCGAAAAACGAGCCGAGCGAGATAGCTGTCACTACTCGTGTATCCTTGTCTAGCAAGTTGCCTGTTTATATAATATATACAATGTAATTATATAGTTGTAATTATTTTGATACCATTTTCAGGCGAAAAACGAGCCGAGCGAGTTAGCTGTCACTACTCGTGTATCCTTTTCTAGCAAGTTGCCTGTTTATATAATATATACAATGTTATTATATAGTGTTGTTGAGTTTCTAACGTGTCAGAAAGAGACAAACGAGTGCCAACACCCATCTCTCTCGGCTCGTTTTTCGTATCGTAGTGCACAGTCTTGTTCTCTATACAATGTCTTTGTGCCCTGGTCGCACTATAGCAACGACCTTAATGTATTCACTAGACAAGGCGCTCCGCACTGAAACATTGCGCTTTAAAGTTTGGATAATTGATATTATTATTTCAGATGTCAGATAGGAATCACTTCTTTTAAAAATGCCAAATTGCATTCTTCGATACTGCAAAAACTATTCTAGGAAGACAAGAAAATCTGATGGCGTAACGTTTCATAAGTAATAATTGAAAGAGGAATGATAAAAATATTGCCAATACAATGGGAGCAGCTAGAAAAATCATTAACGGTTAAATTAGGAAACAATGGATTATAAACTTACATTTTGTATGCGTAAGATTTGTTTCTAATATTTAAGCGTAAATGATTTTTTTCTAAATTAAAAAAATCATTAATGGTTAATTTATGAAACAATGGATTATAAAGTTACATTTTTATGCATAAGATTTGTTTCTCATATTCTACCTGCTCCTATGGTTTTGGCCATATTTTTATCATTCCTCTGTCAATTTGAGATTTTTGTACCTCATTCGAAAGCTAGTAAAATGCAAATATTTTCAAGCTATTACGCGCGCAATCTAGCTTTTTTGGGTAAATCTTTTGTAATTTTTAAGAGTTTTCAATTGTTTAGGAGCACGGTGTCAAGGTTTACGTCAAAAATGTACATTTTAGGGCTATTGTTTATTGGTTGGGAGGTTATCAAAGCGCAAGAAATGTAAAATAATGCCGGGTTTTTTAAATATAATTTTTTAAAGTTTACTTTAGAACAAAAAATTATATTCATTATATCTCAGAAATGGTTCACTTTTGCATAAGGCATTATATGGTCGAATCGACTGCAATAGCTCTCTTCTACAACCCCTTTAACAGATTGCATCTAGTTATCAGTCACCCTGAATACGTGTATGGGCATATTTTTTCAACTTTATTTTAATAAATGGTTCATGAGTCATCCATCCATCAGCCTGTTTCGTCCACTGCTGAACATAGGCCTTTCCAGGATTTCGCCCCTCTTGGCGATCCTCCTGGAAGAAATGCCCATACTCACACACGCTGGGCAGGCGGGTTGGTGAGCGCGGTGCCGAAACCCTTGCACCAGTGACGCTGCTGCCCGTCACCAGTCTGTTTTATATAAGGCCTGGCAATTGGAGATATCCATCGGTTCATGAGTATTTATGTTTAATTTATTTTACCTAAATAATTTCCATCTTTTTAAAGTTTTGTTTTACTTCAAATAAACAGACCTTTCGTTTTCGAGCCTAAATGGGTGGTTTACTCTCAGAGACAAAACGGAATTAGGTAAAGCTTGTTTCGTAGCGCATCTGCGCGGGCGCCCGCATATTCACCTATTCATCCATTTTACACGTATTTTCCCCGGCTGCGTTCAGTTTCATCGTCAGAGGACGCCCGCCTTACATTGAGAGTAGGACAACAAATACAAATTCTACTCGTAAAAAGAGATGTCAAGATAAGTGGGCGAGATCCAACGATTAAGCGGAACAAACCCCTAACTGTGACATAAGTTTAACAGGGAACTGCGAGTCTATAAAGGTCGTTGCACTGTAGGTACAATTTCTGAGGATACTTCTAGTTTTTCGCTCTGTGAAACCTGCGCACCTGATGACCGAAACGGAACGCTCCTCGTCTTCATATTTATTTGGTATGGCAGCACTTTGTACGAAATTTGAATTTTGCTTGAAAATTCGGTTCAACGGATTTTTGATTGATGCGCTTCATTTTTGTTTTCTTTACCAATATCGAGAATATTTTAATTATTTAGCTCAAGTGTTGTCTTACTTTGGTGAAATATTCAGATTGTGTGTCCTTATATGTTAGTTGTATCAAGATGACGTCGGAAAAGAGTGGTAGAAAGGATAAAAACCAAAACATACAAGTGTTTGTTCGATTGAGGTAAGTCTTCTTGCATTCCATTTACTACGTAAATATTACTCTTACAGTGTCTTTTTAATCTAGCTTATTATGCTGTGAGTGTTTAGATCCAAAATTCGTGATCGAGTAATCGCATTCATAAAGGTACACTCTATTCTATAAATTGTCGATTTCATTGAAACTGTGAATTTTAAAATAATCCCATTTTTAGCTTAGGCTTAGAATAAAAAACACCACTAAATCTGTCCGTGTTTTGGGGTCTGACTGTCGATATGGGGACATTGAGGTCAGTGTGGCTAAGGGGCACAATCCAAAGCGAATATTTTCGAAGTCTTTTTGCCCTTAACTACACCCCAACCGATGCTAAATCTCCACGAGTGCCCCCCAACCGCCGATTCAATTGACTTTAAGTAGAAAGATTTTCAAAGAAGTTGTTAATATTTATTACGGTTATACTTACCTATATGGTTAGAAAAAATATGAACTTCTTTCAAGCTAAATAGCAGTATTGGATGGATTCGATTGATGGTTCTTGGTGGAATATCATCTTGAATAAATTATATTATATAGTACAAGAATTTATGTATAATGTATTATTTAAATATTAGTGTGTAATTTGAACAATTATCTTGATTGCATTTATTATTACAATGAAATCAATACCTGAATAAAATTAACATTACTTAAGGGCATGTTTCACCACTTGCTGTATGTGTCACATACGTAGTGCATACAAAACCTGTTTGAACTTATGTTCTGGTAATCGCTTATCAGCAGATGGGTAAACAGACCATAACTATATTTCGCGACAGGCGGCTGTGTGGGCCATTTCACACTGACATGTATGTAGTCGTCTGCACTTCCGCCGTGTTGCGTTCTATATATGAACATGTCTTACAGATAAGCAATCTTTACTATTGCCTGATGCCATGTAAGGTTTCATGCAGGTTGGGTTGGAGGGTCCCTACACTTTTTAAAATAATCACAGCATTGTGTAGCCTAACTGATTAATTAAAATTTCTCCTAGACCAATTAACCAGAGAGAGCGAGAAATCAGGTCACTTGGTGTGGTGGAGGTAATCAACAATAGAGAGCTGGTTGTGCGGCAGTCACAGAATACCACACTCACCAAGAAGTTCACATTTGACAAGGCCTTTGGGCCTCATGCTAAGCAGGTGAGGAGTTCATCAATCATCTTGATGCTGATCTATTTTTTAGCTATTTCATCTTTGGATACTGACAGCATATGGCTCAGTTATTAAAAGCAGCTGGTAACAGATGAAAATGTAGCATTCTGCTATTTGAATGATAAATTTACTGACTAAAAATTAAATAGCTCCTATAATATATATTTATATATATATATTAACTCTTGTTAAAATATGCACCTAAATGAATTAGCAAGATATATTTCAAGTCCTTCTGGACAATGCAAATGTTGTCAATGCAACTGATGCTGAGTCCAGAAGGACTCGAAATATATCTTAATAATTCATTTATTTACATATTTTAACAAGAATTAATATATATATATAAATATTTATAAAGAAAAGCCAAAGGTGGATTACCTAATTATTACATATTCAAAATTCTCTGTCCACCCCTGGTATAAATCAATAATCACTAGAGCCTGTGCTAGCAAGAAGTCCTATAAATTAAGCCATTTTGGTTCTCATTCTAACATGGATTAGGACTTTCCCGCAAGCCCTTATTGGTGGCTTAAGATTGTGATGGAATTTGCTTCTTATACTAGTGCAGAAATTCACTAACATATTAAAGAATATATGGAAATATTAAGAGTATATTCTGTAAATGAAAGTAATTTAATTTTTTGATAATACATAATAATTATGGTCTATTTTTTCCAGTTGGAAATATATCAAGATGTGGTCAGCCCACTCATTGAGGAAGTCCTGGCTGGGTACAACTGTACCGTGTTCGCATACGGTCAGACTGGCACTGGCAAGACTCACACCATGGTTGGGGAGCACACAGGAGAGGGGACCAACTGGCAGAATGTAAGTTGACTGCAATCCTGGAGAACTGGTTGACTTGCCCAGACAACCGGAACTTTATTTAGTATAAAGACAACTAAGTGCAGTAAAAAAAAAACATCATCACAACATGAATCCCTGAGGGGGTGTCAGAGGTGTTTCCGAGTGTGAACTGTGAAATGTAAGTCACAGTCCAAACTCGGCACACCCGCGTTCCACAGACGATTATTACGTCCCAACGTGATGGGTGGTCAGTAAGCCCTATCGCCGTATGTACTTCGGGCACAAATACACGCTTCTTAGGGCATGCAGGTTTCCTCACAATGATTTCCTTCACCTTTCAACAATTGGTAAATATTAGATAAGAACAAGTTGAACTTGTGTACAAGTACAGTAGTATGAAATAAATAATGCATATCAGTAATATTCACGTATCTTCAGAAATACGATTTATAGGTCTAAAATCAATCCAATACTTATTATCTTGTTAGGTAGCTTGGATTCAAAGATTCAAAATGTTTATTTGTAAAATGTTTACTTTGATCTTGTGTATATAACGTGACTTTCGATATAGCCAAATTCATACTGGAGACTCGGTAAGTGGTCAGGACCAAGGTTCAATGACTCTGATATTTTTTGAGCCTCTACCTTGTTCAAGAACCACCTCCACTCAGTATAGGTGGTCTAAATTTTATTTTGCGTATTTCACAAAAAGGGTCATTGAACCTCGGTTCTGACTAATTTCCAAGTCTCTAGTATGAATTTGGCTGTACATACAAACGAAAGTCACCTTGTATAAAGTCCTACAATGATAGATGAAAATAATTCTAGGGTAGATCATGTATCGTAATAAGAGTAATAATTAATGGACTGATTGATCACACTCGAGACGAAAAACAATTTTTTTGGTCAAATAATTTTGGACTTCGTAGTACAAAGTGGTTCAATGCAATTTAAAAAAAGTTCGCGCAATAAAAACAATTTTGTTGCAAGGTGGTCTGTTAGATATACTCCATCGCCTCTAGTTTTTTTTTTTTACAGAATTATTTCTAAGTCAGCTATCCAAATTTCTCTGGATAAGAGAAAAAAGTTCGCGCAGTAAAAAAAAAAAAATTTCGTTGCAATGTTGTCTGTTAAGGGTATACTTCATCGTCTCTTGAATTTGTTTTCACTTAGAATTGTAGGACTTATAATACAGGGGTTAATACTTCCCCCTGTGAGGTCTGAATTCAATTAGAACTCATAAAAATGAATAAAAGGAAAACCGGAAACATGAAATTTTATCAGTATTGTCAGTAAATGGTGGTTTAATCGTTTCTCAGGACCCCCTGGCCGGCATCATCCCGCGCGCCCTCTCGCAGCTGTTCGACGAGCTGCGTCTCTCCAACACGGAGTACACGGTGCGCGTCTCCTACCTCGAGCTGTACAACGAGGAGCTGTTCGACCTCCTCTCGGGCTCTGAGGACAACTCCAAGCTGCGGATCTACGAGGACGTCACTAGGAAGGGGGCCAACATCGTCAACGGGTTGGAGGAGATCACGGTCAGTGAACGAAGCCTGTCACGTTGATACTATGGCGTCATGACGGAACGGAACACGATTCGCTTGGCGTCATTATGGAAACAAACTACAAGTTTTATTTCATCAACAAAAACAATATTGCACTGAACTTACTAGTTAGAATTAGAACTTACTTTTTAGGTGGTAGAGCTGGTGCCGGGCTCGACTGTGGAGGTACCACCATCTTACTCGCAAACCCTCCCGAAGTTATTCGGGGGAATGTAAGAGGACAGCTCGCAGACGGGCACAACCAGGTGGCCCACCATTGCCTGGGACCGATTGGTGGCGGTATATCCATCCCACATTGCCGGGCCTTATAACAGACTGGTGACAGGCAGCGGCGTTACTGGTGCGACGGTTTTCGCACCGCGCTCACCAACCCGCCTGCCCAGCGTGTATGAGTACGGACATTTCTTCCAGGAGGACCTCCAAGATTGGCAAAATCTTGGAAAGGCCTTAGGTCCAGCAGTGGACGAAAAAGGCCGATGGATGGATGGAACTTACTGCCTAACTAAAACTAGACAAATGAATCTTTAACGCGCCAATTTCGATGAAAAAAGGCCTGATGACATTGGAATTTCTTACATAATACAAATATTAAAGAGCACTTGTAGCATAAATCACCGCACAGGCATGTCACTGTTTTATTAATAAATTTGATAGCCCGTTTCTCTGGTCTTTTTCGTCACAGACTAAAGTTTGAGCCCTCTATCATCTCATACTAATGTTTTAAAAGGCACCAAAGGTGGGTTGCCTATGCACCTGAACAGAAACTAAAATGGTGTAACATCCGCAGGTGTACAACAAGAACGAAGTGTACAAGATAATGGCGCAAGGTCAGGAGCGGAAGAGAGTCGCTGCCACTCTCATGAACTCACAATCCAGGTACTTGTTCGATGGCGTCCATACCGAGTGTAAATAGTGTACACATAACGCGCAAGTCGACTGCAGAGCTAAGGAATGCGCTATACACACGCACAACCGTTCTCTCGACGCACACAGCAGGCGTGCGTAGCAGGTGTGCGGGCGGCGGGGGGACGTGCTCCCGCCCCTCGCCTCAGCCTCCGACTGCAGTGAACTTACGTGTTGTCTGTACAAAAACTGCTACTATATGAATCGCTAATTTTAAAAGGGCACATGTCCATTGAAGTAATGGAATCGAATGGGCGGAGCTCAGCATAAATGGAAAACAAAA
Organism: Ypsolopha scabrella; assembly: GCA_910592155.1. Classification (NCBI taxonomy): domain Eukaryota; kingdom Metazoa; phylum Arthropoda; class Insecta; order Lepidoptera; family Ypsolophidae; genus Ypsolopha; species Ypsolopha scabrella. The sequence goes on from OU342982.1 coordinate 22,398,253, forward strand.
ATATACATGAAATTTGGACAAGTGCGAATCGGACTCGCGCACTAAGGGTTCTGTACCAAAAAACGGGTAAGGAACCCTAAAACATGGTAAACAATACCAATGCAGATGCCATAGCAACGCCAAGGCGTCAAAAATAAAGCCGCTAAAATGTTACAGTACGATTAAAATCAGTTAACGATTCGGCCAACCTCGGTAATTGTCGTGAATCCCTCATCTCTCACATAGAGTTATCAATTTACAGATATGACCTTTAATTATATTACTCGTTGTCTTATTGAATACAATACAAGAACGATATGAGCAACAAAACCTCCTTTGTAGCTCAAAACTAACACAACCTTTATATTGAAATAAGAAAAATAATTGGCTATTTTGACAGTATGACTTCTTAGTGTCATTAAAAATTAATTATTAATCCGACGTAATATCGTACTGTTACTTACATCAAACAGTAAAATATTGACTTATATATGTATTTTTTTATATATTGTACAGCTTCAGTAAATAATGAATGTTCAAATTCATGTCTCTTCTGCATAATAAATTTCTTAGGTCTACCGGTTAGTAATGTCATCTTGGCAGGTGCTATACATTGCGTTTATGATACTTCAAATTGAATGCTACCTAAAAGAAATCGCGCTAATGTATTTCGTGTCATTTCCGTCTCCGTATTTAGGCGATGATATCCGAGAAAAGCCGAATCGTTATAGTACATTACTGCCGCGGTTTATAATGACTACTTTGCTGGTCGCGCTGATGATGGCCGACAGCGCAGCTCCAGGCCGACACAGCGCGGTCAGCGTGCAGCACTTGATGGACGAGCTGAGATAAAGGCCGAGACCGCTAGGCTAGCTCGAGGCAATCATATCGTGATCAACGAAGCAGTCATTGTGGGCCAAGGCTTGTATAGTGCTTTACTCAAAAATGCAAGTACCTAATCTAAATAAAACCAGGAAGTAATTTAAATAAAAAAGATTTTTATTTCATATTTGGCTGTACAGTTCCAACTACCAATGCTAAAAAAAAAAAAAAAAACATATTTGGCTGTATAGCTCCAACTACCATTGCTTAAAATAAAAGTAACAAAAGCGTGGTTCAGCGAAAATTTTGTTGACTTTTTTGCTAAAAATGAACTCTCAAAGCGAAAATTCTTCCGATTCAATGTGTTTAACACCGCCAGACATTAAAGATGAAGCTAAATTAGTGGTTGAAAATTTGATACCGCAAAACTCAAAGGAAAAATATAAGCTTGCATATGAAAAATTTATGCAGTGGAAAATCACTAGGAAATCTAAATCTTCATCCGAAAATATTTTTTGTACCTATCTCTATAAATATAAACAGCTGTGTTTTAAATAAAATCTTCTTGTATTTGATTTCTTAAAGCGTTGAAACTTCAAAATAGCGGCCGGCAATGTTTTGCCGGCCTGTTAGAGCGGCCAGCAAAACTTTGCCGGCCGCTCCTAGAAACAGAACGGCAAGGTCGACTTTGCTCTAACAAGGTTGTTAAAATAATGACCACATTACATGCATTTTTGAGTAAACTGATGTTAATCGTATTGTACCGCCGAATTAACTGTTTAGTACAATGTATAGTTTCAGTAAATATGACTTTCAAACAAACCCCGATAATTTTAGAGGTTATTGAGAAACGTTAGTAGAACACATTTTAAATGTAAAAACGAATAAAATTAAAAGTATTATTAAAAAATGTTACTTGGAAATAAAATTTATGGGTAGATAACCATTCCTATACGGAAAAAGTTGAAAATTGTTCAATATAGTGGTATCAATGATAAAAATGACTTCGCGCGATGTAATTATCTTATCTCTTCGGGTGCGCATGATTCCTTGGGTTTTACGAAAATCTTCAAAGGGCTCCAACTTTAAAAAATAATTATGAATATGATTTTGAATGGTTTTAATAAAATCAGTTTGTATTCTTCTACAAAATACTAAATTATCGGGGTTAGGTTAAAAGTCAACCTGTAATATGTAAAATGTTAGAAAAACGGAATAAATTAAAAGTATTTAATAAGGTTTTTGTCAATTTGCAGTAACCAACACAAAGAAATGTGTTCGTAAGTGGAAAAAAAATCTTTATTTATTGATTAGTATATGTTTCCTCTAAGGATATCTTTTACATACATTTTTGTTAATAAATGTTGCTCTTTGGGTTGGTTCCTGCAATTATCCTGCGAGGAAGCATATCGCAGTTGGTATTTTGCAGACATTTCGATTTGTCATTAACTTTTCTTTATGTTGACATCAAATATTATGATAAAAACGGATAACTCACTTTAAATCTGTGCAAAAATCTATACAAAATTTTTAGATATACAGGTGTAAAAGCAAAGGCAAGACTCCTTTAAGGGTGTGTTACTATGATCGGTAAAGATATTATATTAAATACTGGGATCTGTAAATAAAGTACCAGTACCTCATAATAAGACGATTTTCTTTACTCAAAATACACTAATCGCGTGGACACCCTCACTGGTCGCTGGCCACTCGGATGAGGGGTGCGGGTTGCGGGGTGCAATTAGGTGTGTGTGGAGACCGGTGAGCTGCGTAGCCATAGATTAGAAAAATGATGGAATTTTTGGTGAAGCTTCAAGGTATATTTTTGTTTCTCGTAAAGACATCAGAATCTTGTATACTTTCATAACCTAAAGGGATTCTTGACTTTGCATTTACAGCCTGTATAAGACATGCCCAGTTTATTCAAATATTTGAGTTAGAACCCTGATTTTTGACGTGAATATCTCGTATAGGGCTTAGGAGGGCCTGTTTATAACTTGGACATTACTTCCGGGACAAGGACCAAGGCATTTTCGTATTTAGTACTTGACAATAAAAGTGCTTTGACAGGAGAGTTCTTTCGTGAAAATGACATCAAGATAAATTGACTACATCTGTCTATTTGCCAAAAATAAATACCGTGTTTATAAAAAAAACTGTATTTTTTTGGAAAAAAATAAATCGAAAGTTTCCTTTGATTTACGTAAGAATTTTCTTACTCCTTCTGAATGCTTGAAGCGGTTATATTATTATGATTCTTTCACCACACTATTATAGATTTACAAAACCATTGTTCAAAACTTTTTTTTCCGTCCATCAAAAGTATTATTTTCTCGTATTTTGCGCTACCCGGAGACGCAACGATCTTCGTAACAGCCATTCTGCAATACGTACAGGTATGAATGTTATTTCAATGTCGTTCCCGTCGATTTTTGTACTGACATACTAATTTAGGGCAGGCATGCACCTCAAATATAATTCCGAAAAATCTACCCTTGGCTCCAGGTTGAACTTCGATGATCTAAAGATTCATCGTTAGTACGTCTTAGACCTTTTGCCTGTGTGCGTTAGCATACTATGTGCATCTCATTCACTCGCGCACTTCCGTCAACGTTGTTAACGCACGCACAGACATCAGGTATGACAAGGTCCTATCCTAATAGCATCTGAACCGGGTAGTACTTGGTAAACGAGAAATAGCTATTTCATCGAAAGCCCGACCTGAGCCATGTACAGCTTTCAGAGTGAGTTTATCCATTTTTAACATTAGTTTTGTAGATATTCACAAAGTAATTTTGTTCACACAAAAAAAAAAAAATCCTACACTATTTTAGCAAAATTTGCCTTTGTAACATAATATTTGTTTTTATTATAAATTATGGCTGTAGTTAAATTATAAATACATTTACACATATTCTCTCTCACGCGGTACGTTTGGCTATAGCTGTAGTAGTAATGTGTACAGATAAGCACGTTTTGTGTTTGTAACACGTTTTGTAGTGCTCCTGAGGTTACACACACTAGGAAAAAAAGCACTTGCACTACTACAAGCATAGCCCAACGGACTTATCTACAGACCATTCATCATAACTTGTCCCTTGAAGTGATGTTGGCATCGCTGCTTGTCAAGCTTTTGCTGTTATATTGTTGTCAGTCAGATTTTTATAAATTATGTATTATTATTGCCAAAGCCGTTGAACAATAGTGCAAAAGAGATTGTGTTGAAGGTACGCCTTTTGTTGAAGAGAAAATGCAAATAATGCACCGTGATTCCTCTCGATCAGGTTCGATCTCGTATCAGTGCCCGGCCCGTAAAATAGGGATACCAGCTTTAAACATAGAGCCAATTTTATGGGCAAATAATAATTAGCTATTCACTTAACTTTTTGGAAAAAAGCGTTCACATTAAGTCGCCTGGAAAAAAATCGTCAAAAACGTAAAAAAACGGGAGCTCGAAGATTTAGAACAAACGTCGTCGAGCTAAAATAAGAAATAAAAATTACCGTCATAGTACAGAGATATATGTATGGTTATATCATACCATTACTCGTAGACCATAGGGGCCGTTCAAGTATTACGTAAGCAGATTTATTACAATTATTTACCCCCCCATCCCCCTTGTCAGCAAAAGTAAGCAAAGCTCTCACCCCCTCCCCCCATGCTTACGTAAACATTTTTCAATTATAAATATATATTTTTTTATATTATAATGTTATAATTATAATTTTAAAAATAAGAAAATAGATTTAGGGTAGAGATTAGATTTTACTGATACAGTATTCAACATAGAGTAAGGGGCAAAAATATACCGATGACGTAATCATCATCTAGACTCTCCTACCCCCCATGTCATCGAAAATAAGCAAAACAAAGACCCCCCCCCCCCATAGTGCTTACGTAATACTTGAACGGCCCCATACGTATTGTTTGCGAAATACAAATCAATAACAGGGCAACATGGTTTTTGTTGTTTGAATATTTTTTTGTAATTCCTATACAAAATTGGGTCCTGAATCCGAACCTGAACTCAGATTCCTTCTATCAGCTCTCAATGTTGGTTAAGTCAACTTTAAATGTGAAAATTGTACGTTTTTTTTAAGACTACCGAGCGTGCGCTGCTCGTCAGTTTTAGGTATTTTACTTCGCCGCGCTAAGACCGCGCTCTATGTGTGGCCACGCACACTACGACACTCTGCTGGACGCCTGACCTACGGCTAAATGGTATAACTACGTAACTTACATTTTTTAAACAAAGACGCTGAGAACATGGTAATCAATTTTATTACTTATTAACATCGGTATCGGTAAATATATATACATGCTTGTTAAACTCGGTTTATATAATATAACTTGAGTATTGTTTTTTCTTAGCTAACCGTTAAAAAATTATTCAGTTTCACATAAAATTTTTACAATACATAAAATTTAATTTTGTAGTCATTTAACGTTTGGTGTACAATCGCCGGTCCCGACGAAAGCGTCCCGATTAACCTGGCTTCGCAAAAGCTTTGGGACGGGCCGCTCTGCAGTCAGGTTCAAACGAACCTACTGGAAACTTCAATAAACCCTGCGGAGCGAGCCCGTCTTCTAGCAACTAGCGAGCCAGAATCGGGATATTGGTTAAATGCATTACCATCTGCCAACATCGGGACACTACTGGAGAGGACTACTTTCAGCCTGGCAGTCGGTCTGAGAATAGGAGCTAAAATAAATGAGCCACATCGCTGCCGTTGTGGACACAGTGTCGACCAATTGGGCCACCACGGCCTATCTTGTCAGTATAGTGCTGGACGTCTGCCGCGCCATGCAGCCTTGAATGACGTCATTCGTCGGGCCCTTGCCAGTGCGAGTGTGCCGGCTATATTAGAGCCAAAGGGCATAGCACGTGACGACGGCAGGCGGCCCGACAGAATGACGCTCATTCCTTGGAAAAACGGGCGGTCACTGATATGGGACGCAACATGTGTTGAAACATTGGCACAGTCCCATGTCCAAGTGACCGCAACAAAGGCAGGCGCGGCAGCCGAAAAAGCAGAAGGTGTAAAAAGGCGCATGTATGGAGCCCTTGGCGAGGGCTTCATATTTGTGCCTTTTGCTGTTGAAATTCTTGGGCCGTGGGGTCAAGAAGCGCGACAACTTTATAAAGAAATTTCATCGCGTTTGGTCGACGCTTCAGGTGACCGAAGAGCTGGAAGCTACTTTGCCCAAAAATAAGTTTGGCCATTCAACATGGTAACGCTGCCAGCCTTTTGGGCACCCTTCCCAACGATGGTAGCGATCTGGCCAGCATTTTTTATTTGTTATAAATATATTAATTTTTAGGTTGTATTTGTTAGGTTCTTTATTTAAGATTATTTTTAATTAAGTTTTGTAATGTTATTTAAGGTCTTAACACATCAATATAAGGTGACTTTCATTGGTAGGGTCAAATATACTGGAGACTTGGTAAGTGGTCAGGAGCAGGGTTCAATAACCAAAATTGAGGCTTCCTATATTTATTGACTTAGGGTTGGTTTTGAACCAAAATAGGAAATTGAACTTTTTTTTTTCTTACTTCGCAAAATCTGACTTTATATTGTTAGTAGCAGTTTATAAATATTTATTGTTTATTTCTTTTACATTTTCCTATTGGAGTACTTAAATTTGAAGATTTTCTTTTCCTTACACGTGTGAGTTCTTTGTTTTTTATTGCCTTTGGAGAAAAGAAAAACAAAACTAAAAAACAAACTCTACACGGAGGGAAATCACTTTATAAATTCTATTAATTTGAGTGCATACGATTTTGCATAAAAAATTAAAGACAAAGCCATTGACTTACTATAATTTATTTAGTAGCAGGCTTTTTGCGTTTTGCTTTTATGTCGGTTTTGCTTTCATAATTCTTTCTCTTTTCATTTTCCCTTTTTTTATAGCTTCAGGGATATACTCAGGTTCCTTAATTTCCATTTGCCTATTTAATCTCGAGTCAATAATTTCCGGCAGCAAACAATCAAAGTAAAACATTTTCAATTATGCTTCCATGCCTTTCCAAAACTGCCCATCTTCATCTATGAGTTCTACTTTCTATGCACTGTTTTCGTCGTGTTATATGTAGTTGTCCTAGAGCCTGGAAGTACCAATCATGGTTTCGATTTACACTGGTATTGCTAAGTTTATCTATTTTCCAGAAAACTATTTCCTTTTCTCGGACGGCATCTTCAACAGTCATTCCTCTAGCCGACCATGGACATTTTATTTCTACAATTTTTTCCTCTTCTACGAGGCCATCTGGGTTTGCTCCTAAAAATGGCAAATCACGGTCTATAAATAACCCACATGTTTGTATGGAAGTTTTCAATTGCTTTTCTAGTTGGTGGTCACGTGCAAGATGTTCATGACTTTGACCATGTTGAATAGACTTGACATGATCTAAATTTTTTTCGGTCAGTATATTTTTGACTAAAGATCCACATTTTATTAGCCCACGTTTGCAAACTTTCCCAAAAACAGATGCCGTAAGGCGCAGCTTTTGCTCCTGTCCAGTGGCGGCTGCACCTTAAGTGCGCCCGTGCGCCGCACTACCATTTAAATTAAACTTACACAATAATGTCCTATACCTATCATTACCCATCCATCCATACTGCCCTATACGGAAATTAAATATCTGATTATAGTACATATATATACAAGTTTTGTTATTACGAGGTAAATAAAAATGTATAGATTTCTACTGCAAAGGAATTAAATATTATTTTTGCTTGAACAAAATCGGCCCCGTGCGCTCGGGAAAGCGCACGCAGCGAGCTCATACAACTTCTATGAAACACGGTGTAAACAGCCCGGCGCGTGAGACAGAAGATGCGTAGTACAAAATGTATGGCAGTTTTAGGACAGATTCGTGCGCCGCACGCGACCGTAAATTGCCGAAAGAATACGAAACGAAACGAGTAGTTCACTCGCGTTACCCCGAGGCCTTGACCTACGCACGATGCACTTGTCGTCAGTTTGTCACTTTTTGCGCGCGCTTGCGGAGGAGTAATTGTTTATTTAATTACTATAATTATCTAAAAAAGTAAACTAAAGATTGGAAATAGTGATAATAATGAGTGTAAATTACAATATTGACTTTATTAAAACCAACAGGACTCATGAAAACCATCATAATATAAAACAGGAATGCAAAACAAAAAATAAATCGTTCACGAGAACGTTCAAAAGTGAAATGTATGTTAAAAAGAAATGGTTATATGTGGATGTGAGAGACTACATGCTTTTTTTTGCTTTCCCTGTGTTATTTTCGGCGGAGAAGCGATTTGGACGGAATATAAATAAAATTTGTTTCCTTAAATTGCGGCATTTTATTTGATCTTTTTAATAAAACCATGCAGTGCACCACCGGTTCTCTGAGGCACCAGCCGCCACTGCTCCTGTCGCCACTCGATTGATTCAGACTGCAAAACCACAGTAATCATCGGAACTCCATTTTCATCAACATCGCCATTGAGTACAGCCAATTTAAATTCTTCTTTGGCTGCTTCCTCCATGCTTTTCTCTTTGGCTAGTTCCCATAGCTCACAGACTTTGGTATGGCATTTTGCATATAATTTATCAGACATACAGGGTATGTCAAGAGAGGCTGAAACTTGTTCCAAACCTGAAAATCCGGCACCTATGGGCATAAAACTGCTAACGTCATCATTTAGGTTGAGGTCTGCAGAGTTATCTGGGTCTTTACAATTCTTTACTTTTAATTCAACTTTACACATTCGACAAGTGAAGAAGAATTTTGAAATAAACCCTCACCTCTTTGGTGAGTTTTAAACAACTTAAGTTACAACCAAATGTTGAGTTATGGTTTGAAATTTCTACGAGTTGTTCATAAACGTACGCAAAATCAACTGTTCTTTTTCCATCTGCTGAGATTTCTTCTTCATCTTCATTTGCATTTACTGTTATAAGTTCAAAAAAATCAAAAATGAAATATGAATGCACAGTTTCATATTAAATTTCTTCGTCTTGTATTAATTTTGAATTAGAATCCATATGTTTCAATGATTCCTGAAATAAAATAAAATAATAAATAAAAGTAGGTATTTACGTAAGTAATAAAACAATATAGCAATAGCGTCGTTGTTTCTAACCAAGGTTTACTTAAAAGTATATTAAAACTAACATTAAAATTTATAAAAAATTAACATACATTTAGATTCCTGAATGACATATCCTTAACTCAACAGATTTTTTTTAAATATTTTTGACATGGCATGGCTATTAATATAAAAATTTGATATGGCAAATAATGTTTTCGATATGACTAGGTGGGCAGATCTAGATGTTAAAATGAAATAAAAATACGCGTACTTCTTTTTCCGGAATCTTCCTCTGTTTTTCAAAGTATAATATTTGTCTTTGCGCCTTCCCATTTTCACTAAAACAACAATCAATAATTAAGGTACAAACTACAAATTTGTAATAACAGGATTAAACCAAAAAGGCACTTACACGTTTTCCTGCGCAACCGCTAGTGTGCGTATACGACATCGCGATCGCGAGCGACAATTTGCGTGCGAAGCTTTGCAAAGAGACGTGACCTCGCTCTGAGCTCTCGTGGTCGACTAAATTTTCGAGCGCGTGCGTCGTGTATTTATTGAAAGCTTGTTGGCCCTACTAAAAATGTACGGCATATTAAAGATGCGTTTAAAAAAAAAACAGATTTATGCGACCGCGGAATATTTTTTTAATGTGACGTGGTCCATGGCTAGTTCATACATTTGTGATTGTTTTAAATTGAGATTGAGACATAATTCTACGGTTAAGTAATTAAAAATAGATAAACGCCAACACGCCTTTTTTAGATTTTGGGCCAACTTTAGATATTTATGTTTCAATTTTGTTTCAGCGATATTGTAGATACATTTTCTGTGCTAGTAAATGTATCTTTTATTTATTTATTATCGAAACATTATTTCTTGAATCAACTCAATCGTGACTGGCGTTTCAGCTAATTTTGTACGGTGCAGTTTTAAGATTTCTGATGAGGTTTTGCACCATTACCATTTATTTTAAAGATTTATTTTTCTTCATTACAAGCTCTTTATCAATATTATATCATAGCGAAAATAACAGAATTTGTGATTGATCCTATTTTTCCAAATAAACAATAATTCCGTAGGAGCTTACTTTGTCCGTATATTTCATCTAAGTTTTTTCTATGAAAAATCGTGTGTGATTGTTTTGTGCTCTTAAATTAAAAACTATGCTTGGTTTCATGAATATTGTTATCTTTCTATTAAAAAGAACCATTAAGAAGAATTATTATTAAAATTTAAAGCCAGAAAACTAATTTTTCCAAGCGTGAACACCTACCAAAAGTAGTAAAAACACGGGATTTTTCAAAATTGAACCTGTCTTAGATAAATATTACGAGCTGATAGAGAAAATGTGACTTCAGATTCAGATTCAGCACACATATTACTCTAAGAAAACAAAAAAATAATTCGTACAACAACAAAAAAGTTCGTTTTTGTTACCTTGTAATAGATAATTTGGATTTTTTCATTCTGTACATTTTATTTTCATTATAGAGTAGTTTAATTAATATATAAAAAAACGCAGTTAAGTAAATATTATGAAAGAGTTGTAGGGTGAATGCTACGTGAGCCATTGGCAACATTATATGCAGTGCTACCATTTCCTAAGACAGGGGACTTCTTATAGTGCATGGTCTGTAGATGAATGTTGTCACTTATGAATGTCAGTCATATTCATTGATCAGAATAGGTAGAATTTATTTGTAAGTTGGCAGCAACATGTAACATAGACCAGTAGGCGCCAACTTTATGTTAATTATTCCTTTTATGTAAATTATACCTGTTCCGATTTCTGGGATAAACGACTCCTATCCCGTATTTCTAATTTTATCTGTATCTGGTTGCCAAACATCGAAAACATAGATACACTATCGAATTCCGATTATCTAAGGATACGTTCGTGCTTAAAGTGACGTCACAGTTCGTGTACAGTTCAATACACACTGAAAGCAATTTTGAAAATTCAGATTTTATAAATAAAATAAATAAATATAAATATATCGTTACGACATGAATCCCCGAGGGTGTGTTAGAGGTAGGACGGCGGTAGGTCAGGGGTAGAACCAGGTTCGATCCCCGGCCACCAAACAATTTTTCGGAATTTATGTGTAGAGTATTTAATACTTACCACTTGCTGAACGGTGAAGGAAAACATCGTGAGGAAACCTGCACGCGTTGGGACGTAATAATCGTCGGTGACACATTTAACAGTTCACACCCGGAACACCTCCAACACCCCCTCATTCAGTTTTGTTTATAGTGTTTGATACAACGGTCAGGCTATTCACTAACAGTGTATTGAACGTCGTTCCAGTCGGTCGCACACGGTGTTTACGATCGTGGTGCACATGAAGGAGAACAGCCCGGAGGGCGAGGAGCTCGTCAAGATCGGCAAGCTGAACCTGGTCGACCTGGCCGGCTCGGAGAACATCAGCAAGGCAGGCGAGTCTCTACGGGCTCTTGTTATTTATTTTATATTGTTCGGAAAACTTACAGCTAACTTAATATTAAATGACAATGTGGGATATGCGTATTCAACCAGTCACTTCCAAGTTTTCACCTGTAGGTTGAAAAATATTTAACTTAAGTGTGACTTAAAAATAACAACTCAATTTAACACTCCTAAAATAAAATAAAAGTTGGACATAGTTTAATAATAACATGAGTGGGTTTATATACATTATTGTTAAAGGTTTACTGAGTAAAAATCATATCATTAAAAAAGGTCGAAAATATATAATATATGAACCAAACGAATGCCCCCAGGAGGGAAAGTATCTTAAATATTAGAGATACGAAATTTTACTTCAAAGAACCTTTATTTAGAAAAACCGCATTTAAAGAATTTAAAAAAATCACCCGCATCAGCCGGGAATCAAACCAGACAAAATGTGAAAAAAAAATCTGTATTTTTATGTTACCGGTCGAAAGGGTCAAACATATGAACCAAATTCTTCGAAGAAACAAAGTATCGTAAATTAAACGAAAACCATGAAATTTTACATTTTAATAACAAAACTAAGATATCCCAAAATTTAATACTTTAATACTTTGAATGCAGTTTTCCTTAACTTTAAAACTAAAATAAAGGTTCACTTAAGTAAAATTTGCTATCTTTAATATTTTAGGTACTTTCTCTCCAGGGGGCATTCGTTTGGCTCAGCCTGTATATGTATTCCATTTAAATTATTGGTTGGGAATTGCCAAAGAACGTGTCAGTTTAACAATATTGGAAAAGAAGCGTGATATCACAGTGAAGCCAATAGAAAATGTTGTTTACAAATTTGAAACTAAACTAGGACCACCGAGTGATGGCAATATATGCTATATGCCAATGTTTATGAGACAGTTAACATGTTTGTTTTGTAGGATCGGACAATCCGGCAAAACGCGAGCGTGCGCGCGAGTGTGTGAACATCAACCAGTCGCTGCTGACCCTCGGCCGAGTGATCACCGCGCTCGTCGAGCGACATCCGCACATCCCGTACCGGTCAGTACCTCCTCATCGACTGACTATAGCTACTTTGTGTGTCGCGGTCGAACCCCATGCTCCGAGCAGCTTCTGGGGGTCAAGTCCCTCCCGGAAAATGTGTTACGAGGTAGCAGTGGCGGACGGTTCATATAACACGATTCCATACTACATTTCTTTATTCCGTGCTGTTCGCTTTGTCAAACATTTACATAAATCTCAATACGTGAGGCAAGGCTGACGCCCGACTGAAGTTACGCGTCGTTTGACGTTCCGTAAACACACCCCGCCCGTACCGCTCCCATACCTCAGGAACATACTCAGTTATGCGCTAGACCTGTAGAAGTCTACTGCTGGATATACAGAATGTCAATTTGGTCCCCAACTTTCGTCCATGAATATTAATATAAAGCTCGACCAGTAACTTAGCTGACCTCGCCATATTGCAGTAAAAAGGGGTACTAAAACATTTAGCTGGCAACAATAGACTAGAAAAAGAAAGTATAACTTATCGCTATTATGTAGTTGATACTCTTTACTGCCGCCTTTGCTATTGCACCTAAAATTTGCCGGTTTAAACAATAGTGCAGCGGCGGTCAAGTTTCACGTCTGTCGATTGACTCATTCCTGTCGATAAGGTTTTTCAGGGTAAAGGATATTAAAAATTGTTTTTATGGTTAAAAAAACCAACGAAATTTGGTTATGAGAGTAGTACATCGGAGGACCAATCTTATATAAGTGATGATGATATACTTTGAGGGCATTCAATACTTGAAATCCGATTTGGATCATGCATGAATCATAGCCAAAATTTGTTTTTATTAAATATATATGTATGTTAAATTGTAAAAGATGTTTTAATAATTCAAAACCATTTTAGACGTCATAATTTTTATTATATTTTAATTATCTTAGAAATTATTATTAAAAAGATTTTAGAAAAAGACATTGGTCTTTGTATTACAGATTGGCGCCAACCAGACTGCGTGTTCTTCAGTCGACTTGTGTCTGTTTTGATTTGCAGAAAAATGCTATTATTTTATTATTTCATGTAATTTTTCGCAGGTGTATTAAAAAACGTCGTTTGATACACGTGCGAAAGTGTTGATACTTCTCGTCCCGACTGTTTTTTGCCTCGACTGCATAAAAAAATGTATTGTTTCAGGGGGGTATCATATATGAAAAAGAAGACATTACTACTTTATTATTACGTATAGCCTAAATTGGGCCTTTGTCCCACGGCTTCTTAAGTCTTCGACGGATAGAAAGCAGAGTGACATTAATAGGGCCCCGTTTTGCTCTAAGTCTAAGAGTGTCTGAGCAAGACAGATTTTTCTGTATATCCTCGTAAAACACATTGTTTTACTGTTCCAGTGAATCTAAACTGACCCGAATCCTGCAAGAGTCGCTTGGCGGCCGGACCAAGACATCCATCATTGCGACTGTGTCTCCCGGACACAAGGACCTCGAGGAGACGATGAGCACGCTCGAGTACGCGCACCGAGCCAAGAATATACAGAACAAGGTACAGTAGCGTCGCGTGACGTCACTCGTTACGTGCATGTATCTACTGCTAGACCGTGTCTCCCGGACACAAGGACAACTTATAGTGTAAACCAACTATAGTTTTATTTCTGACTATCCTATAACGTTTTCGCCCAATATCCATTCTCCCCATTCTTTCCAAAATTCTCGAGCATATTGTTCACGAGCAACTTGCTGATTTCCTATCCCATAACCATCTCCTCAATCCGCATCAGTCTGGGTTTCGTCCAGGCCATAGCACGGCTATAGCTCTCGTCAATGTGACAGATGACTTAAGACTAAACATAGAACAAAAGAATCTCACCGTCTTAGCACTCCTAGACTTCAGCAATGCTTTCAACACTGTCGACTTCGACATACTTGTTGGCGTGCTGAAGTCTCTCAATGTTTCTCCACTGGTAGTATCATGGTTCCATTCCTATCTTCACGGCAGACAGCAACTAGTCAAAATCGATAACTCCAAATCTGATTGGTGTAATCTGACTGCCGGCGTCCCACAAGGTGGTGTTCTTTCTCCTCTCCTCTTTTCTATCTTTATCAATTCTATTACTGCATCCCTTTCCTCCTCGTTACATTTATATGCTGATGACTTGCAATTATATGCGGCAGCACCGCTGAACGACATAAATAGAGCAGTGCACACTGTTAACTCTGATCTTGTCGCCATCAGGGAATGGACTAGGCGTTTTGGCCTGCATGTCAACCCAGCAAAGTCGCAGGCTATAATCATCGGTAGTAATTACTACGTCTCCCGTTTGGATATGTCTGACGTGGCTAATGTGATTTTTGATGGGGTGGTAGTGCCTTACTGCACGACTGTTAGGAATTTGGGTTTGTGGATAGACCGAACTCTTTATTAATGAAGTAAGCCGAAAAGTTTTCGGCTCATATCATTCGCTTAAGCGCCTACAGAATTTCCTGCCATTGGATACGAAAATAATGTTAGCACAATCTCTTCTTCTTCCACTTCTGGATTATGCTGATGTCGCTTTCCTAGATTCCACTGAAGAGCTGCTCGATAAGCTGGAGCGTCTTCAGAACTTGTGCATTCGATATATTTTCGGACTGCGCAAGTATGACCACGTCTCTGAGTATCGTCGCAGGCTAAAGTGGCTTCCCATTCGTTTTCGCAGGAACGTACACGTTCTTTCCCTCCTGTACAATGTTATTCATAATCCCCTCTACCCTAATTATTTGAAAAATAGATTTGTCCTACGCACTGAACGCAGCAACAGAGCGCTTCGGTCTTGTCATAATATCGATTTGGCGATACCTGCGCATACCACTGCTCGTTTCTCAAAATCATTTACGGTCAATGCAGTTCGACTTAGGAATGAACTTCCGCAAACCCTCAGAAACCTTCCTTCTGTGTCCTGTTTTAGATATAACCTGAAAAATTATTACCTTTCTCTCTGAATTACTCGACTGACTATGCTACTTTGTTTGTATGTATGTATTTGTATGTATTGTATTATATTTAAATAATAGGCTTGAAGAAAATTGTTTTCTTTTTGCACAAAAACCATTAAGTATCTAATGTGTAAAATTTTCATTTTCCTAATACCATCGGTTGACTGGAAGAAATTTCTTTAAGGAATAAGTCCGCCCTTGCCTTCTGTTTTTCTGTATTCTGTGTTTTTATTTTAATTTCCTATGCAATAAAGTGTTTATTCATTCATTCATTCACGTTTTTTAATCTTTCATTTTCTGTTATTATTTAGTAATTATTCATGATAAGTTAATGCTCGTTTGATCGGAATTAAAAATAAATAAATTTAAATGACCTCGTAAGCGAATGCGCTACCATCGTATTGATTCCCTCCTCTGTGATTGATTAAGTAAAGAGACTGCATAGAAGTATCCACTTAAATTATTTACGGTTGTATTACTGACACAATCGGGTGCTTTTTTATTTCTTGTATAATTTATGGTATGTATTATTTATTGTGTGTATAATTTACTGTGTGTATAATCGATTGTATGACGTCTGCAGCCGGAAGTGAACCAGAAGATGACGAAGAAGGCCATCCTCAAGGAGTACGCGGAGGAGATCGACCGACTGAAGAGAGACCTGCAGGCCTCTCGGGATAAGAACGGTAATGTACATAGATATATCGTCACGACTCGTAGCGCCGAGGGGGTGTCAGAGGTGTTCACTAGTGTGGACTGTGAAAATCAAGTCACACCCGCTTTTCACCGATAAATATTACGTCCTTACCGTACCTTCCGAAGCACGTAGACCGAACACTAATTAATGTGCACCGCGGGGTTGATCCCATGACCTCTGGGTTAGCAGGCGAGCGCTCTGATACTATATAGAGTGAAATTAAATCAACCGACTAAATTCATACTGGAGACTCGGTTAGTGATCAAGAACTCGGTTGAGTAATCCATTTGGCCAATTTTGAAAAATATTTTTTTTTGCTCCCTACTGGTTAGACTAGTTTCAAGTACGATTCCTAGAGCAGGCACTATGAAGCAAAAAAATATTTTTTTTCGAATTTCACATGGAGGGTCATTAAACCTTGTAGCAGTCTATTTACACCCGGTATATAATATATATATATTTTTATTTGACTAACATATATCTTTACAGGATTAGCCCGAGACGATAGTGTAGCTATTAACTTATACAATACTAGGTTTTGCCCGCAGCTTCGCCCGCGTTCTGAGAATTTTCGCCCCGTTTTCGGCTAGGGCGTTATTTTATGAACACCCCTCATATCTATGTGTTGAACACGGTTGCTACGATGATAATAAAAAAAACCGCATCCAAATCCGTGCAATGGTTCTCGAGTTATAAAAGCGTTTATTCCATCTTTTCCCCGTTTTTGGCTTGGGCGTTATTTTATGATTATCCTTTACAGCCTATGTGTTGACCAGGGTCACTACGATTATAATTAAAAAAACCGCTTCCAAATCCGTTCTGGTTTTCGTGTTAAAACGGACCAGACAGACAAAAATTCTAACAATTGTTGTTTCGACCTCAGTACAGTACCAATAACCCATTCCATTTAAAATTTCGCGAAAATATTCAATGTACAGACACGACTTTTTTAATATTTTATTATTAGTATAGATTATATACAATATGTAATGATTTTTTAAATGTACATTTCGCTGTAACAAACAATTCCATCCACAGGAGTGTACCTAGCGAACGAAACCTACACAGAGATCACCCTGAAGCAAGAGGAGCAAAGGAAAGAGATACAAGAGCTGCTGCTGCACAAGCGAGCGATGGAGGAAGAGAGAGAGAAGATGGAGGCGATCTTCGGACAGCTGAACGAGACGTTGACTGACAAACAGAGCCGGCTGGAGCAGACCGCCAAGAAACTGGACACGACCAAGATGAAGCTGAATAATACTACTAATGTAAGTTGTACTTTAACTCTTTGTTGAAGTAATACCGGGATTCTAGGCCCGAAGATAGGGGGAGTATACTGGTCTCCTACCCCCCCACTGTGAAATCCGTTTGAATTAAAAAAGTCAATTATAAATTATAATTTTACGGTGTAAGATACTAACACATGGATCGATGTAATCCGAAAATAAATAAATCATAATTATTATATCAATGTAAAAAATATTCCACGGTGACGTCTTGACTGCCAATAGATATTAAATATCCATACAGATGTCCAAGGAAGGTGTTCGGACGGAGCAGTGTGCGGGGCAAGACTCCGAGCTGCTTGTTCGAAAATTGCATGTACATCAGTGGCCTACCTCCCGCGTCTCGCCCCGTCCCGCACAATCGATCAGTTTAAGCGCTTTCGACACGTATTTAATCCGTCCATCCATCCATCAGCCTGTTTCGTCCACTGCTGGACATAGGCCTTTCCAGGATTTCGCCACTTTTGGCGGTCCTCCTGGAAGAAATGCCCATACTCACACACGCTGGGCAGGCGGGTTGGTGAGCGCGGTGCCTAAAACCTTGCACCAGTGACGCCGCTGCCCGTCACCAGTCTGTTTTATATAAGGCCCGGCAATTGGGGATAGATAAACCGCCATCCATCGGTCCCAGGCAATGGTGGGCCGCCTGGTTTTGCCTGAGAGCTGTTCTCTTACTCTCCCCCGAATAACTTCGGGAGGATTTGCGAGTAAGATGGTGGTACCTCCACAGTCGAGCCCGGCATTAGCTCTACCACCTAGTACGTATTTAATGTTTTAAGAGAATTTCTGAAATTTTTCTCTCCCCCCCCTCTACTTTCCGCTAAGTTTTTCGCATATTTTTTGTGATGTGTGTCACATGTACGAGGTACATCCTACGAATAAGAATTCTCTAGAAGAGTAACTCTCCTACAATTACTGCTTCGATTTCGGTTCTATTTACACTGACAAACTTACTCCAATAACAACGAAACACACACACATAGACAAAGCTTGCACGCGATTGGTTGCGTCGTCACCGTCGCGACACGGCGTTCTGTCAACATGGCGGCCACAGCATCTAGCTAGCATCGAGCAACAGACGATGAGTTTTCAAAATGTTTATTTACTTAGGTATGAAATATTTTTCATATCCGTGTGGCTCCTACACCACTTCACGACACATGAAAGCATATTTGTAAAATCAATTGGGGCGAAAACACAATAATATGCACAATTGAAACTTTCCGCCGCACAAACACACGACTCAAGGTGTTATGACTAACTGGCGCGTCGCGCGGTACTTATTTTGCGTCCCGCCCTCCGCGGTATCTATTTAGTGGAACCATTTTTTGGGCTTAGTTACGCTTCTAGAGAATTCTCATTCGTAGGTTACATTGATGTACGACGACCGATGTCTGCCCCCCAGATGCTACAAACGACGAAGCTCCACTTCGAGGAGCAGAAGCACCTCGTCAGTAAGCGGGCGGAGACGGAGCACAAGCTGAGCAGCCAGGCCGAGCAGCTGCTGAGTGTAGCCGAGACCGCGGCCGGGCACGTCACCACTCTACACGATAGTGTCGACAAGAGACGGTCAGTGGATACACTTGCTGGAAAATTTTTAATCTACTGAGTGTTAACTTGATAACCTCTTTCTTTTAAAATATGGACAACTTTTACTACGGTGTCAAATATAAGGTGACTTTAAGAGGCATCTTACACTTTCCTGAAGTAATCTCAATTTTCAAGCGCCTAATTTATCATCTTAGGAAAGATTTTTATACTGTTTAATACGTGATAAACATAGACCAATCTTTCGTATTGTGTGTTAATTTACCACAATTCCAAATACTACTTTGTATTTTTTGTAGTGATCAATCTCCCACACCTCGTTTACGAAAAACTGATCACATTGTCAACTTTAAGGATCTAATTCTGTCTACTAATTTCAATAAATTTGCTAAAAAAAAATACCAGTACATCAGACATATAAATTTGTTGTGACATCATTTACCAAAATATGTATAAATAATCACATTATCCCCAAAAAAATAAAAGAATTCCGTCAATTTTCCCAATTAATGTAGCCAGTATACAACGAGTTTTTGTATTGAATACAGCTTATTTTACATTCAAAATTGCATTTCGAAATAGCCTATGACTTTGATTAATTGTATTCTGTAATTTTGTTGACATTTCTTTTATTTAATTAGACTCAAAAACATCATTATCTTTACTCCAAATTCCAATAAATTACGATGCACAAACGCGCACCGATCAGTACGGCGCGAGCGCTCAATCAGGTAGGATCTATGTCAGTTTTTTCCCGCCATACTGCGTCTCGACTCTTTGTACGCGATACTCGTATACGATCGCAGAGTTTTGATCATTGATCGACACTTTTTCGTATTTCAATTTTGTTTGTTGTCAAAAATAATAGTATTTATTTCGGAATATTTATAATCTTATATTTTGGTGTTAGTTTAAATGTATGTTTATTTGCTGTATGGACTGGTTCGGATTTTCCGCTGAAAGTCGTAAGGATACTCAGAGATGATGTTTTTTGGCAGGAAAAATGCTTCCTAAATTGACTCGGTTTTACCATGATTGCGTATTGCAAGAAATCATAGACCCTAGAAAGACAAGATCAATGCCCTTACGGCAAATATATATATATATATAAAGAATGAAATTAAATCAACCGACCAAATTCATACTGGAGACTCGGTTAGTGATCAATAACTAGGTTCAGTAATCCTTTTAGCCAATTTCGAAAAACACATTTTTTGCTCCCTTACTGGTTGGACTACAATTCCTAGTGCAGGCACTAAGGGGCAAAAAAATTTTTTTTTCGAATTTCACCTGGTGGATCATTGAACCTTGTTTCTGATGACTAACCGAGTCTCCAGTATGAATTTGGTCGGTTGATTTAATTTCACCCAGTATAGCGTAAAATTAAACCATTTGTTGACTGTGGTACCAATATATTTTTGTTCCAATGTATATTTTTATAAATTAGAAGTTTCGTAAGATGTAAATTTGTGGTTTTTAATGAAAACTCAATACACACTTCCTTCCGATAACATTTTCAAGAAAATACGCTACACCTGCGCCCGTACACTTTGTTTTCATTTCTTACCATAAGCTCACTTTATATTTTTGTTGTAAACTGTTATTTTTTTAAAACATTACAAATACTCTATCTTTTAATATTTTTTATAAACAGAATAATATATCACTAATATATAATCACATCACAACCTTGACAAAAATTATCCTCACACATTAATTTCACTACCCCTTCACTCCCACATCCTCACCTTATAGGTAATACCTACACCTACACAATAGGGTAAAAAAAAACCGCGTCCAAATCCATTGAGTGGTTATCGGGTTTAAACGGTACCAAGATTCAAGATTAAAAATGTTTATTTAAAAAATATATAGTATAATAAATTACACATATGCATAAAATAAAGTCTTATTGGAATAAGAATATTATTATACATAATGCAATTAATAAATAAGTTGATAAATAAACTGAATAGACCATAAATAAATATAATGCCTAACCAAATATATAAATATATACTAACATAAGTAAAAAATTAAAACATTGTAAGTATATACCTACATAATGCAATGAATAAATACATAAGTTAAGTTAAAGACAGACCGACAAAAATAAAAAAAATAGTACAGTAATAAATACTAACAAACAACCCACTTTATTTTAAATTTTGAAAAATCATAATATTTATAAAAGATGCAAACATCAATACGTCTAGGTCGCGCTATTCGCAACATCGTCGCATCGTGCTCGAGGGTCATGAGAGGTCACGCAGCGTATTTACCGAAACTTCGATAGTGTCATTTTGTGGACTGGCTCTTAATTTATGCAGCCAAATTCTTACTGAAGACTTACCGGTTCGATGACCCTCTTTGTGAAACTCGTAAATTATTCTTTTCGTTTTGCTTAAAAACGCCAGCGCAGCCCCGAGTCAATATGGGACGTCAAGATTTTATTTTTCGAAATTAGCAAAAAGTGTTATCGATCCGTGTTGCTGTTCACTTACCAAGCCTCAAGTATGAGTATAAATCGCGAAAAACATCAACTGTTCCATATTATAAATCTTGAGGACATAGTTGTTAACCTTATCTCATCAAGTACCAGCATGACACAGTTACTGTTGGAAGTATTATAAAACCTGTGAAACCTGGCAGGTTGTGTACAGTTATGAAAAAAAGTGGATTTTTGTTTATATCGAAATACCTCATAAAGCTACCAGCATTGAACTGTGTTCATACGATACTCGTACAATACGATTAAAATCTGTTAACGATTCGGCTTTTCTCGGATATCATCGCCTAAATCCGGAGACGGAAATGACACGAAATACATTACCGCGATTTCTTTTAGGTAGCATTCAATTTGAAGTATCATAAACGCAATGTATAGCACCTGCCAAGATGACATTACTAACCGGTAGACCTAACCTAAGAATTTTATTATACAGAAGCGACATGAATTTGAACATTCATTATTTACTGAAGATATACTTGTATACAATATATAAAAAAAAAAGATATTTATTTTCTTCTTCTTTAAATAAATTCGCTTTTCTAAAATAACTTACATTATTTACAATTTCACTAGATTGAGCAACAATTTTTTTACCACGCTTTAAATTTGTTGAAGCCATGATTTTTTTTTTCTTCTCTTAGTTAAGAAACAAACAGTCACACTTATTTATATAAAATTACAGTATGGCATGATTTAAATTCAGACTTTCAGTTTCCTCAGTTAGAGTATTTAAAATAAAACTAATATACAACTGTGGTAGTAACTGCACACACAGTAAGTACTCAACATAAAATAAAAACAAATTTCACTAAAATCTAACAACTTTAGGAGTAACTAAATATGTATATAAGCACAAAGTGTTTGCTGAATATGCATATAAATCTCTACTCACAAAAACAAAAGAAAAAGTGAATTTAAGTATACGGATATATGTATATGGACAAATGTAAACTCCAATCAAACAGAATGAGTGATACTCTGTAAAGACAATTTTTAAAAACTGTTTAACGTCTCACTAAAAATGTCGACATCTTCCAACTTATTGTTATAAAGCCTGCAAGCCCTTCTCATGAAACTATTACTTGCATAAGTCGTTCGAGACCGCTTAGTATGGAAAAGGTGCTTAGCCCTACATGATCTCTCTCGACGTAGAGGTACTCTAAAAGATAATAGATGTAGTAACACAGGCGCATCAATCTGATTATTTACTACTTTATATAAAACTAAGGCGTCCGTGCGTTCACGTCGATGACTTAAAGATGTTATGTTGAGACTAGATAAACCAGCAACATAGTCTGAACTAGTACCCCTAATACGATACTCGATCGCTTTAATAAACTTTTTTTGCACTCGCTCAATCCTGTTACAATGAACTCTGTAATGTGGGTTCCAAACACAACTTGCAAATTCTAACTTACTACGCACATAACTATTATATAATACTTTATATGTCAACAGCTTTTTAAAAGGTTTGTTTGTTAAAAGTTAGGTTTTATTTTACACGTAAAATAAAACCTAACTGTTTATGGCATTTATTTAATATATTATCAATGTGGGGAACAAAGCTCAGTCTTGAGTCAAAGATCGCACCCAAGTCACGAATTTCACTCACACGAGCCAACTTTTTATTACAAAGTTTGTATGGGTAATTGATTAAAGACCGTTTCCGGGTGAAACTAATAATGAAACATTTATCAGTGTTCATAAATAGATTATTAGAAGTACAAAACATCTCAAAATTATTTAGGTCTTTTTGTAAATTAATACTGTCTTCTATACTTCGAATAATTCTAAATATTTTCGTGTCGTCAGCATACAATAACAAATTCGAACTTTTTATACACTCAGTGATGTCGTTAATGTAAAGGATAAACAACAGTGGTCCTAAATGGGAACCTTGTGGTACACCAGAAGTAATATTCCTGTAATTAGACGTGTATCCACCCACTGCTACTGCCTGCGAGCGATTTTCAACGTAAGATTTTATCCAACGGAAAAGATCGCCGTGTATACCAAGTTGCCAAAGCTTTAAAAGTAAACGTTGATGACATATTTTATCAAACGCCTTGGCAAAATCCGTATACACAGCATCTACCTGATAGTTTTGATCTAATGCGTCTAACATGAACTCAGTATAGGACAATAAATTGGTGTCAATACTTCGACCTTTGAGAAAACCATGCTGATTGGGTGTAATGTGACGTCGCACAGTAGACGTAAGTTGATCAGTCACGATTTTCTCCAAAATCTTACCAAACTGGCATAGTTTTGAAATTGGCCTATATTTCTCTATCTCATTAGTAACCTCTCCTTTAGGTAAAGGCGTAACCAAAGCACGTTTCCAGATAGAGGGGACGCAGCCTTCTCTTAAAGATTTTTTGAAAAGCAACGTTATAGGTATGCTTCATTCAGGTGCACATTTTTTAATTACCTAGTCGGTTCTTAAATACTGTCACTGGCCATTTATTTTAAAAATAGAACACCTAGAAAAAATAATGAAATGGTGTTCGATTTTCATATATTTTTTGATTAATAATCTGCCAAATCACAATTACATTCATTCATTTTTTACGATGCATTGGACTCGCAAAGAGGACCGAGTAGCAGTAATTGCATTGCATCGTTGCGGCCATCCACCGAAGACGATATTCAACTTGCTTCAAAAATTAAAAATCACGAAGAGGTTCGTGTACCGTATCATCAAGAGGTACAATGAAACCTCTAGTGTCGATGACGAGAAAAGAACTGGCAGACCTCGTTCCGTTAGGACTCCAGGGGTCATCAAAAACAATCAAGGCGCGTATTGCAAGAAATCCCGTCCGCAAGTAGAAACTGATGGCTTTGGAGATGTGATTAACCAGAAGTACCGTAAAAAAAGTTTTCAATGAACTGGGACTACGAGCTTACCGAAAAAAGAGTGGACATCTTATGAACGCGCGTCTGATAGCTACGAGAGCCAATAAACGCAAAGTTTTGCTAAAGCAGTACGCAAGAATCAGACACCGCGATATCCTGTTTACAGACGAGAAAATTTTTAATATCGAATAGAAGTACAACAAACAAAATGACAGGGTGTAGGCTACCAGCTCTGCGACCGCTGGAAATGCCATTCCTAGAGTGCAGCACGGCCATCATCCATCATCAGTCATGATTTGGTTGGGAGTGTCCTACTATGGCCCTACTAAGTGCATTTTTGTGAAAGGTGTCAAAACCAGTGAAAAAGTGTACCAAGACACGGTTTTAGATCGCATAGTAAAATATCTGCCCCAGACACTCTTTGGAGGATGGCCATTTGTGTTTCAACAGGACTCCGCACCTGCTCATAAGGCCAAAACAACTCAGGAGTGGTTCGAGCGCCAGAATATCGAGCTAATAAGGCATCAAGATTGGCCCTCATCTAGCCCTGACCTCAATCCACTGGATTACAAAATTTAGCCGGAATTGGAGGAGAAGGTCTGTTCTAAACCTCACAAAAATTTGAGCAGCCTAAAGTCATCATTGATTAAAGCAGTGGCTGATATCGACATGAATATGGTCCGTGCTGCTATTGATGATTGGCCGCGAAGATTGAAGGCTTGTGTGAAAAATGGTGGCAATCATTTTGAATAAATTTTGTGTTTAATGCAAGCTAATTAAATTACCTTTTTTTAAAAAAAAACTTTTTTTGAATGTCATGACTAGTTTTCATTTTATAGCCAATTTTGTTTGTGACAGAATTTAAGCACCGACTATAGTATGTTCGATTTATCATGATATGGGTGACAGATCGTAATTTTCCGTTTCACCTATACTACTCACACCATACTACATACACCCAGGTGCAAAAGAAAATATTAGGTTTTAGAAATAATGTATATCATCATTGCAAAAATACAATAAATTATTTATCTATAAATCGAAACAATAACCACAATGTATTCGTTAAATTTAACAAAAAAAGATTCAGAAAAGAATAATGTCTTTTTGATACATGATGCGTGGATTGGAACGCTAACCCATAGGTACGGACACTACATAATCAAAAATACAACGATGAATCGGTGCGGCCATCATATAGGATCGCGTCGGTATGAGTGCATCTTGTATGCGGTTTGTGTTTTCGTTGCGGTTGGTTTACGTGCTATTTGTTTTGACGTTTGTTACAGTTTTTGTTGATTTTTGTTTTATTTTTGTTGTTTGTTTTTGGTAAAAAGCCAAGAAAAACAAAAAATAATCTTTGATCTCTCAAGCTCGGGAGTTATTGGTTCGTTTAATTTAATTCATTCAGAAATTAACAAAAAGTAGTTTGGATAATAAAAGATCAATCAAATAAAAAATCGATTTGACAGCCCCTGTTAACGTTTTCGATACTTAAAAAAATCGATTCTATTTCGTTAGGGCACATAACTATAACTGCCAACTTTGAACTGCCACCCATATCATGATAAATCGAACATACTATAGTATAATGGGATGAATAAAATCAGGGCCAGCACCTTTATTAACATTTATAGATTTCAGATAGATTTCATGATATATAACTACCTAGTCGGTTCTTAAATACTGTCACTGGCCATTTATTTTAAAAATAGAACACCTAGAAAAAAAATTTAAATAAATGGTGTTCGATTTTCACATATTTTTTGATTAATAATCTGCCAAATCACAATTACATTCGTTCATTTTTTACGATGGAGTGGACTCGCAAAGAGGACCGAGTAGCAGTAATTGCATTGCATCGTTGCGGCCATCCACCGAAGACGATATTCAACTTGCTTCAAAAATTAAAAATCACGAAGAGGTTCGTGTACCGTACCATCAAGAGGTACAATGAAACCTCTAGTGTCGATGACGAGAAAAGAACTGGCAGACCTCGTTCCGTTAGGACTCCAGGGGTCATCAAAGCAATCAAGGCGCGTATTGCAAGAAATCCCGTCCGCAAGCAGAAACTGATGGCTTTGGAGATGGGTTTAACCAGAAGTACCGTAAAAAAAGTCTCAATGAAGATCTGGGACTACGAGCTTACCGAAAAAAGAGTGGACATCTTCTGAACGCGCGTCTGATAGCTATGAGAGCCAAAAAATGCAAAGTTTTGCTAAAGCGGTACGCAAGAAACAGACACCGCGATATCCTGTTTACAGACGAGAAAATTTTTAATATCGAAGAGAAGTACAACAAACAAAATGACAGGGTGTACGCTACCAGCTCTGCGGCCGCTGGAAATGCCATTCCTAGAGTGCAGCACGGCCATCATCCATCATCAGTCATGATTTGGTTGGGAGTGTCCTACTATGGCCCTACTGAAGTGCATTTTTGTGAAAAAGGTGTCAAAACCAGTGCAAAAGTGTACCAAGACACGGTTTTAGATCGCATAGTAAAAGATCTGCCCCAGACACTCTTTGGAGGACGGCCATTTGTGTTTCAACAGGACTCCGCACCTGCTCATAAGGCCAAAACAACTCAGGAGTGGTTCGAGCGCCAGAATATCGAGCTAATAAGGCATCAAGATTGGCCCTCTACTAGCCCTGACCTCAATCCACTGGATTACAAAATTTGGCAGGAATTGGAGGAGAAGGTCTGATCTAAACCTCACAAAAATTTGAGCAGCCTAAAGTCATCA
Organism: Ypsolopha scabrella; assembly: GCA_910592155.1. Classification (NCBI taxonomy): domain Eukaryota; kingdom Metazoa; phylum Arthropoda; class Insecta; order Lepidoptera; family Ypsolophidae; genus Ypsolopha; species Ypsolopha scabrella. Next base: position 22,425,189 of record OU342982.1, read on the forward strand.
TTGATTAAAGCAGTGGCGGATATCGACATGAATATGGTCCGTGCTGCTATTAATGATTGGCCTCGAAGATTGAAGGCTTGTGTGAAAAATGGTGGCAATCATTTTGAATAAATTTTGTGTTTAATGTAAGCTAATTAAATTACCTTTTTTAAAACAAAAACTTTTTTTGAATATCATGATTAGTTTTCATTTTATAGCCAATTTTGTTTGTGACAGAATTTAAGCACCGACTAGGTTTTGTAAGTTAATTTACATAAAATTTGATAGAATCGAATATTTTTACGAATGAAATTAGCGTTCATAAACATAAATGTATCATATACGTCAAACTGTTTTTATTGACACTAAGAAGTCATACTGTCAAAATAGTCAATTATTTTTCTTATTTCAATATAAAGGTTGTGTTAGTTTTGAGCTACAAAGGAAGTTTTGTTGCTCATATCGTTCTTGTATTGTATTCAATAAGACAACGAGTAATATAATTAAAGGTCATATCTGTAAATTGATAACTCTGTGTGAGAGATGAGGGATTCACGACAATTACCGAGGTTGGCCGAATCGTTAACTGATTTTAATCGTACTGTAGGAGACTGTAACACTCGATTAGTAGAGCTAGAAAATATTTTCAGGCGAGAGTCGGCTTGGCAGTTAGTCTGTCCGACAAATTTTAGGATCCCATAGAGGGTAGACTTTTACTCATCGAGTACCAGCATGAAACCAACGTCATATTATCTTGCCTTAGCCAAACTATTAGGAAATCCCGTAGTCGGACCAATTTTGTTTTTTTTATGGTTAAGGTCGGCCAGCTTTTTTATGGGTTACGTTTTATCATGCTTTCCTTATTGACTGTCATACTGGTACTCGATGAATCAAGGTTACCGACTATGCCCTCATGGTCTAATCCATCCATCCATCCATCAGCCCGTGTTCGTCCACTGCTAGACATAAGCCTTTCTCAAATTTCTCCACTCATGTCGGTCCTCCGTCCTCCTCATCCAGCCGCCACCCACAACGCCCGTGAGGAAAATGTCTCATTTTATTTTCGAGAAAAGCACTATACTTGCTTCAACCATACGACCTACGGGCTCGGACTAGAATACTCGTATGTATCGTTAACTGATCATGTTCAAGAAGAAAGAAACATTATTTGGTCAAAAGTTTTTTCACATCCCAGTACAAAGTGGTTCAATCAGGTAACTAAATTTCTCTACAGGTATAGAGTACGACCATTTAATAAAACCACATACTCTACTGATCATACTGAACAACTATTCGAAAGAAAAAACCGCGCAAATCTTCAGACAAAAAGATATTCAACTGTAACTCAAAGACTTTATCTTGTAGGAAGAAGGTCTATTTTAAAACGCTGCACCGCAACAGCTGTTTCACGGACGACGCTCTCTCTAAACTAGCCCGTATGTCGGTGCGTTAGGGTTCACGCATTTTTGTTTGGAACTCAATTATTTCCTAAACTAAGGTGTCCACGGGTAGAATATGTGGTTTCATTTAATGGTAGCAGTCTATTTACACCCGGTATAAAGGAGAAACTAAGATCACGCAAATTTTTCATTTTTTGTTTTTACATTGATCTTTTACGGATACTATCTATCATCTCTTGAATTTTTTCACTTCTTTGTATGTGTGAGAATTAAATATTCTCAAAGTTTACCTTCTAAAACGTTGCAAATCGTTCTCCCATTCCAGAGTGGTGGAATCGTCGAACCTGGAGGTGACGCGGATATACCGCGAGCAGTCCTCGCAACAGCGCGACCATCTGCGGAGCGGCGTCGACCTGTTCGTGGAGCGGCTCGACACCGTGCTCACCAACCTAGACACTAATACTGGTAAAATCGGCACTTGGTGGAACTTATTATTACATCTTTGTTTAAATAAGACACTTGTTCTTGTTACTTCAATACACCTGACCGGTTTCGCTTATAAGCATTTTCAAGGGATATGTTTGAAATAGGTTGAATATGTTTGTTTTTCGAGAAATTGAAGCTCGTCGTTTTTTGTATGTTCTATTAACACGGAGTAATGTTTCAGAATCGCACAGCACAGAGAGTATGACAGTCCACCAACAAAACAACAACAACATTGAAGATCTTCTGCAGAGACTTGTCGACGCAATCACAGAGGTAAGTCAATTAACTCGGAAACTGCTCTATCGATCAGGGTGGTGTTTGGCTGGCTCGAAAACAAGGAAACCGATTTTTTTCAAGATAGCTCCTTAATCTGTTTATGACCCCCTCTGTGGGCGGGTAGTAGAGCCATAGTAAAAACAGACTAGTAAGCTATCTTCACAGAGATGTCGCCCGTGCGGATTATATGTGTGCGAGCCACTGCGAGCCTGCACGTACGAACCACAGCACGCACACAACGACAATATCTCAGGCGGTTTCTGGCGGTGTGACCCGCTTACGTACGCCGCGCTACAAAACAGATAGGTACTTTGTGGACGCGGCCCGTTCGCCGAATCGCCGCTAAATAAATTGACAGCCCTGCAGCAGTAGGCATTTAAGCCTCGCACGGCGCGGGAGTTGTTCTCCTACTCTGTTTTTACTATGGTAGAGCGCTCGCCTGCTAACCCGGAGGTCGTAGGTTCAATCCCCGCGGTGCACATTCGTGTTATGTCAGCGTGCTTCGTAAGGCACGTTAAGCTGTTGGTACATTTGTGCCCGAAGTACATCGATGGGCTCATCACGCTTTGGACGTAATGTTCGTCGGTGAAAAGCGGGTGTTAAGAGTGTGAATTGTGATTTAAATGTCACTGTTCACACTTGAGAACGCGTCTGAGGGGTGAGGGGTACCTCTGTCATTCAAGTCGTGATGATATGTTATTTTATTTAACAAATGACCTAATATTTTGTAAATTCATGTGTTCTGTCAACAGAAGGCACTATCAAATCACATTAACGCAACCTCCTACGTACTTCATTTTGAATCGGTAAAATGTCTCTCTGTTTCGTTTTAACTCTAGGTTTCTTCATTATCATCGTAGTGACGCGACTATAAAGTACAATCCGCTAGTATTTCTACATGTGACTTGTGTATCTAGATCAAGTCAGCGGCGTCGAGCACCGGCCGCGCCGTGATCGCCTCGAGCTCCACGCACCGACAGCAGCTGCACGAGAGCGTGACGAGGCACGCGGACCGCGCCGAGGCACTGCTGCGGCAGTTCGTGCGCGACGTGGCCGCCTGCGTCACACAAGCTACCGACGTGGCCAGAGAGGGGACGGGGACTGTCGGCGGGGTCGTCAGCCTGTGGGTGAGTCCGTTGTACACGCCCTAACACTGTCTACATTTATTTGTACAGCCTAATTCATACTGGAGGGTTGGTAAGTGATCAGTTTCACAGATCAATAACATTTTTTGCGTAACTTTGAAAATTTTGACACGGGGCTGAGCTGAGCTTGCGTTTGTAAAGAAAAAGAAAAAAAAATCTAAAAATAATCATAGAACATTGGTGCCGACTACTTACCGAGTCTTCAATATGAATTTGGCTGCATAAATAAATGTTACCTTATATGTCGGTAACCACAGACATATATTGAAGTAGATTTGCATCAAACTTTTTCATAAAACCAAGCGTGTCACATTTTACAATGAAAACTGTTGCCACCTGTTTGAAGCTTAAGAGGATTGTAAGATTTAGGACATAATACATAAGACTCAAAGTTGTCGGAGTTAATATCCGTAAAGGAAGAGCATTGCTCTCCCTTTTGGCGCGTGATTGAGCACGCGAAGTACATACACCTGCGGTATCTACTTAGATCTATATCTTTGTCGGTAACGGTATAATTGGCCATAAAGTGAAGTTAAAATAAGACATTTACGATAGTCTTACAACATAAAGAAAAAAATAGGTGCGTGGAGGAGCGTTTGATTAGGAGCGGGGCGTCCCGACCCCTTCAGTTTTAATAGATTTTACTTCATATGACCCATCAGGTCATTAAAGCATAATTTTACGGCATAATCATAATTTTATTCTGGAAGTTAATAAGAGACAAAGATCTACATAACAATAATGTATAAAAGCTTTTTTTATTCAAGCAGGTATATGTATAAGCATTGTTTTTATTGCAAAATCCGTCGCTTTGGAATATTCTTTATTATTGGAGTGCATTGCAATTTGTTTCTAATGTATCTTTTCTAGTTCGTAATGCACTCTAAAAACAATATTTAGTAAGCATTGTTATTTTCTGTATAATCAAATCACGTTAGAACACAAATGGAATGCTAATGACATAGTGACACCTATTCTGTGTGGCACACACCTAAATTTAGAGCGCCCTAAAAAGTCACAATTTTAGGACACTCCTTAGCAAATTGGTATTCTGAGTAGCAACCAGCCCTAAATTTAAGTCACTTCTTAGAGGTTCCTAAGATGCTCTTAGTTGAATTCACAGAATAGATAATTGATTTAAAATTCATTTGTATCTGTGGTCGACTAGAGCTGAACCATCATCGATAATTACCGGTTTATGAATAAAAGATCCTTTTGGCTTGGAAATGTTTAGTTTAAACGATTTTTTACTATGAAAACAATAACAATTAACTTATATGTGGCTTATTATTAATAAAAAATAAAATTTGGAGTTGTTTTAAAATTTTATAATTTATCATAATGGTTGTAGTCCCAGGGCCGCGTTCATAAATTCGGGGTCTCGACACTGGTTCTAATGCTATCTCTGTCGCACGCTTTGAAAATTGTATACGCTATCCTGCTGTCAGTGTCAGAATCTGACGAAAGTGTTAATTGATGAACGGAGGTCAGGCTAGTAAAATAAAAAAAACGAAAGTCACAAGTTTTTGGATTTTAAGGTCATTTACCTTGGATAAATTTTTATTCCAAATCTGTATAAGTATTACATAATTTCGACTGAACATTCACCAGTGGGGTCTCTTACCGAACATAACAAAAGATATATAGCACGGAGTGACCGTCAGCTGTCAAGATTAATGGTACCGCAAACAGCAAACCAACAAAGTACCTACTTACCTAAAACTTAAACACACTGAATATAACACCTCTTCACTACAGGTGTGACTGACAACACCTATGTATAGGGTACTTACACGAGGAAGACACAGTGGAACATGTGCTGCTTCACTGTGCTGCCACCGATGATTAGTATGAGACATAAAGCAGGGATCGCAACAAGATTTTGGGTCAGCAAGCTGAAGCCGTTCAGCCCTATGTCAAGGAGATGTCCTCGCAGGGCTGGCCTACCACTACGAATTTAGAAGAATATCTAAGATTACAAATTAGCCTACTGCTTTGGCGCTGAAGGATATAATAAAACTATGCTACGGTCCCGGACTTGCCATACCTAACTTAATCTACAGGCTCAGTTAAGAATTTCTGGGTGGACGTGATTTTTTTCCTTTGTTTATGTAATATACCATTGAAAATGTTAAAACGAAACTAAAATTTATAATAAACACAAAAATCCTTCATGGTGTTTCTATTTCCTTAAGTAGGATCATGGCTAGCAACAATAGTAGTGAGATGATGGATCTAATTATTTTGGTGTATTGTAATAAAGTTATACTTACACTTTGGTCGGGGGGAGTTGTATCGAAGAATATCCCTTACCTACATCTAACCTGCCCCCGCACCACCCCGCAAATGAGACCTCAGAAGAAGTAGCGACTGTTGTTTTGTTTTGAAGGACTTTCAGATTTATAAATTATCATTTTGAGGTGCCTTATATATGTAATATTAATTAGGTATATATTTTTTTCCTGAACTTGAGTAAGATATTAAATTTTCATTTAAAACGATTCATGTTGTTTTTGAATGTAATATTAAATTTGTTACCTATTTAAGCATCTTTTATATTTTTAAGGTAGGCAGACCCATGGGCACATCTAGTAAATATTAAACTTGTAAAATTATACCCGTAGCAAATACAATGATTAATCAATTTATTTGATTGAATCAATTGAATGATTGCTCAATTGGTTTGATGTCAGAACTTCCTTAGAGAGCTAAGCTCACCGCTGTATTTCTTCAAATAAAGCAAGGAGTTGGGAGATTAACACTATACCACTTTAATAATATTAGTTTATTTTTGAGTCATACTATTTACTACCTTTGCAGCATTATTGGCTTACCGGTAGGACTAAAACATATAGTCCAATACTATGCAGGACACTCTATATCTATACCTAGGTAGAGTTCCAAATCACTTTTCAGGATTAAAATATTGCTTGCTGTCAGACAAAAGTAGCTCTATGCTGGTTCCAAAACATCTACTTTTAGGTTTTGGAACCAGCATCAAGCTACTTTTATCTGACAGCGAGTAATATTTTAATCTTGAAAAAGTGATTTGGAACGCTACCCTATTTGGCATTTGTGCCCCCCCAAAAATAAATCCTGGATCCGCCCTTGAATGCTTGGTATAGGTACCTAACCCTTTAAGAATAAGTAACAAATAAAAGTCATCATTTTGTAAAATAAAATTTTAATAATAAGTAAATCTAGAAACTTCCCCTTTTGTATTACCTACCTACCTATTTACTGCTGCTGATTGATGAACACATAAAAAATCATCAAATTTATATGATAAATAGCAGTACTACATACAAAATTCACTTGAAATCATAGCAGTGTTTTCACACATATTTCCGCTTAACTGCTGGATTATGAAATTAGGTAAGGTACTAGAACACACTTGTGATTATTCAGTTCCACCTAGAAACCAAATAAAAGTTACTAATACTGGGAAAAAGGTGGAAAAAACTCGCATTTATACTTAGTAATATTTTAGAGCGCACCTAAATAGGTGTGCCCTAAAAATCTCTACAATCAGAGCAGTCAAACTCTAAATTGTTGCTTCAGAATACCAAAAAACCTAAGTTGAATGCTTTAGAGCTGTCATCGTAAATGTGTCGTAAATTTAGTAACAATCTTAATTTGACGTTCGTAAACGCCAGCCTCAGAATACCAAAAAATTTTAGGTCGCGCTAACTCATTTTAGAGCACTTTTTTATAAACGTCAGATTAGGACATGTTGCTTCAGAATAGGTCTCAGTGCGCGCCTAAATCTTTAACATTGTTCACAGAGGGTATCTAAGGGTATTATTTGCTTTAACATTTCCAGTGTACTGGCAACGCAGAGCGCGTCGCGTCACTCCGCAACGCTCACAGTAAACTGATCAGCTCATGGCGGCAGTCTGAGAGCGAGCGCGTCGACGCGTGCAGGCGACAGCGGGACGCGCGCCTCGCCTACTACGAGCGACGGAATAACAAGCTGCAGGGTTGCTTGACTGTGAGTAGTATACTGTAATATTATATACAAACTGATCAGTTCGTGGCGGCAGTCTGAGAGCGAGCGCGTCGACGCGTGCAGGCGAAATCGGCAAAAATCGATGTCGTCTTACTATGGAGAGTCCATAACCTACCAATACAACCTCCATCAAATAAATTCATGTTCCAGGAAATCGCAACAAAACGAGCCCAAATCGAGGAGCGATTCTCGAAACAGGTGACAGAATTGGACGCAGAACGTAAAGAGACAGAAGAGAGACTGCGGAAGTGGGTCGAAGACGAGAAGCGACACTTCGAGGAGCGGCTCGCGAGACACGTGCAGCAAGAGAAGGAGGTTCTGGTAGACAAAATTAAAAAGAAGATGGCTGAGATTGAAGAGGACAAGCGGGTGCTGGAAGAGATGATGGATAGGTAATGAAATTGTGCTATCTAAAGAAACGACGTAGGCATTTAACCTATTTAGATTTACTGGTGGTAGCCCGAAAAATGTAGTGGCCAATAGGCGGTAGTATGGAGACCACGTACAGCAAAGCGTAGTGTAGGCCGACCTCGCGCCCGCTTACCGATGACCTGAAGGACGTTGCGGGGGGCGGCTGGGTGAGGAGGACGGAGGACCGACATGAGTGGCAAGATTTGGGAAAGGCCTATGTCCAGCAGTGGACGAACACGGGCTGATGGATAGAAGGATGGATGGATTGGTAGTAGGCTTGGGGCGTGGACTGTCACTACCGAAACCATGCCGCCAAGCGACTTGTCTTGTTCCGGCGTGACGTCACGAGTAGCCGTACTGGGAGTGTGGTTACAGGTTAAGGGGCTATTTCGATAAAAACGGCACTTTTTGTAGTTGTTTACCTGCTTTTCAGATGAAGCCACTAATTTGATAAGTTCGGAACCTTTTTCTAGTTTTGTTCAGTACAGAAACGCGATTGCGTAACTTTCGCTCGATAGAAATAATTATTGAAATAAGGTCTTCTTGTACAATTTTTTTCATAGTATGACAAACAGGAATGACATTTTTTTATTTTATTGTTTTAAATGTTCGGAGACAAACAGTCACACAACAGAAAAATTTACAAGGTTTACACATTAACCTAAATATTACATAATTTATAGACCTATAGTCCCCCTAATTGAATTAAGGTTACAATTATCAATAAGTTAACTTATTACCACAAACAAAACTAAATAAAAACAAAACATGAAAAAATTTAACAATTAAAAAGTAGAAACTCTAACCCTTAGAAGAAATTTTATCAGCTACTGCTTTTTTGTACTTTGTTAAGGATGTACTAAAGAGATCAACATTAACAAGCTTATCATTATAATATTTACATGCACGTCTAATAAAACTATTACTTACATAACAAGCATTACTCCTAGCTATAGAGAATAAAGGTTTTTTACAGCATATACGTTCACGTCTACGAGGCACACGGACGGAAATGTTTTGTAATAAAGCGGGGGTATCGATGATAGAGTTGACTTTTTTATACAGAAAAACAGCATCTATATAATGACGGCGATGTTTTAGTAATTCCAGTTTGTGTCTTTTGGCTGATAGTGAATATTCAGAATAAGTGTGGCCAGTTCTATAGTCAAGCGACTTAACGAATTTTCTTTGCAATCTTTCTATCATATCAATGTGGTTTGCACAAAACGGACATCCAGACCTGAACGATATTTTATTACATAGATTTTAACGATATCTAAATTTTCTTAGTTGGAAATTTTGATAGCTATTTTAGTTCATTTTATATTAATTTAAAACCGACATTTTGCTATTTTTTTCCGGAATCCGTCCCTCTCGCACTGCGGGGCGTTCCGCATGGAGTAACAGTGACCTTTGCAAGCGCGACATATCCTCTGAAGTATTATCATTATCAGTCTGTCCGATTGAAGGTCTAGCGGCTTACGAGAGGAACCAGGATTTCTAATACAAAATATTTGACGCATTCGCCAACGAGTATCGATTCCCAAACTTATGGTCGGTCTACCGCCTAGCCTGCCGTCACCCTCCCAGTTTCTGGGCGAGCTGGTTTCATCATAGATCTTATCGAGGCTAGCCTTCAGGCTGGGCATTTGCCTAGCGTAAGCCCATAGTAGATAAAAAACGAAAACTATTCTGTGAACGATCTGACAAAACTTCATGCATTATATTACCTATATATGGTACGTAGCAGTGGTAGCTCATTCGGTATGACCTCGGACTCTCAATCTTGAGATCCCCGCTTCAATACTGCTGGTCGAGCAAGCTCTAATGAACGGTGAAGAAAAACACTTGAGGTAAACCTGCCCTCTTATTGTCTAACTTCAATATACGTCTGTATAGCTTTCAAAAGAGTCGTGATTGGTCAAAAATGAGGTGTGATGTAATTTCTAGCCAATCACGACGCGTTTGAAGACGATTGCGATGAATGACGAAGTTAGATAATAAGGCCCCTGCTTCTACTAAAAGTGGTATCTTTGTGCGGTGATAACGCCCACCTCCTGTCACGTTGGGACGCTAAAATCGTTAAAGACTTACGACTCTTGCCTGTTACACTGTTGTCATAACGGTATATGCTTTATGGGTTCTTTTAATTTAGTAATTCGTATAATACATTTGAAAATGTCGTCTGAAATTATACTTTTTTCAGGATCTAAGCGTAATTCTCCACCTTTGTGCCAATTTTCACTCAAACGGCTGAGTCGTTTTTGAGTTTTAATCCAAAGAACTTTATAATCAATATTGTTTTATTTAAATCCGAACATTGTAATACAATCTAATAGCTTACGTATATTACCTGACAATTTACTTAAGTTTGAAATCACTTAACAAGATTGTCGTGCCCTGTAGGCCAGGCCTTAACGAAACTCTTTATTATTGCAGAGACATGAAGTACCGCGAGGAGCACATTCAACAGAGTAGAGAGGAATGTCAGCTGGAAGAAGCCGCGCTACTGGAATGTACAAGCGGCGCCGATGTATCAGACACACACGTGCAGACGTTCAGCAAAGCTTTCGATGACGGTACGTTGTTTTATTATCTTATTATGTATATTGGGTAACATGATGGCCGTTTGGACCTCGTGCCCGCTGGACCGACGACCTGAAGGACGTTGTGGATGGCGGCTGGATGAGGAGGACAGAGGACCGCCAAGAGGAATATTGGAAAGGCTTATGTCTAGTAGGTAGGGGACGAACACGGGCTGATGGATGGATAGAGACAAGGTGACGTTAATTTATATTTATATGTCGATATCTTTTTTAAATTAAATTATGACTCAGGCATGACAAAAGTAACAAAACATGTATTATTTATTTCGGTTGGGGAAAAAGTTTCTTCGCATTTTATATGAAAATTCAAAACATTTTTTAATAAAGTTTATTTACATTTAACTAAAGTATGTAGGTGCCATTTTGTTCAATAACTTTCTGCCATCTTGTAGGTAGGGACATGATCCCATTGCTATAGAAATTCTGGGGCTTCTGACCAAAAAACCGCAACAAGTGGTTTTGGCAGTCCTCTCGTGATGTTAACCTGACACTGCCTAAAGAATTCTGAAGAGACCGAAACAAGTGAAAATCTGAAGGTGGAAGGTCAGGACTATACGGTGGATCCATTGATACGTCCCAGCCAAACTCTCTTAATTTTTGCTGAGTGGCTAAATATGTGTGAGGTCTAGCGTTATCATGATGAAAAACCACACCCCATCTGTTGACTAATTCCGGCCGCTTTCTCTCAACTTCTTGCTTTAATCTCATCAGTTGTTCGCAGTAGAGTTCAGAATCGATGGTACTGCCTGGCGTTAATAGCTCATAATGAATAATGCCCTTCCAATCCCACCATACACACAGCATTATCTTGTTGCGAGATAACCCTGGTTTCGCCAGAGTCTGTGAAGCCTGACCAGCCTTTGACCACGACCTTTTTCGCACGTTCTTGTTGTACGTGATCCACTTTTTATCACCAGTTTTCAGGTTTTTCAAAAATGGTTCGGTTTCATTACGTCGTAATAAAAAATCACAAATGAGTACATGGTTGATTAATTTTCTTTCAGTGAGCTCATGAGGCACCCAAATATCGAGCTATTTTGTGTACCCAGCTTTTTTCAAATGAGCCAAAACTGTTTTTTGGTCAATCCCCAGTTCTTCAGCTACATCGTAACTACTGATACGCCGATCTTGATCCACTTTTTCAAAAATGGCATCCATTTTATCCGTAACAGGGCGCCCAGAGCGAGGTGCATCTTTGACATCAAAATTTCCGAATTGAAAACGCTTAAACCAAATTTGTGCTACTCTCACAGACACTACACTAGGTCCATAAACATCACAATTTTTTTCGTGGCTTGCGTTGCGTTTTTACCTTTTATGTAGTAAAATTTTAAAATTTATCGAATTTCTTCATTAGATTCATTCATCTTAACAGTAAGAAAAACAAATGAAAATCACACATTTTACCTAATTTGAATTTAGAATTATCTTTTTTAAAATTTAAAATTTTTAATAATACCAAAACCAGCCAGATGCAAATGGTATAACCAAAGAGATTTTCTCATAAGTTTATACATACTATTTGCGAAAAGAGTTTTTCCCCAACCTAATATAAAAGTTTCCTTTGTTATAGCTAGAGGGTTCATTTTCAACAGGTATGGTGTTAGGTACCTGTACACTATTCCACTTCGTATATTAAGAATTTTTCAATAGCTTAATCCTTATAAAAATATCTACAGGCAGTTTTAGTACGGTTTTGGGTGTACATAGATAGCATAGCGTAAGTTAATACACTACAAAATCAATTTCGTGCTGCATCTCTCAAGGTATTAAATAGTTTGTACATTTAATGTGATGCACATTTTTCTCCATGAAATGACCAACTCGAAAAATCCCCTCAAACTTGACGGTTTACGAACTTTTCAAACAAATTATTATCTACCTAGTAAGGTCTCTAGTGAAAAATATTAAAAATAACGTTTATAAATAGTACATTATGATACAAGTGAGCTGTGTTGGACATTACAATTGAGGTAAAATTGCAACCCGAGCCGAAGGCGAGGGTGCAATGGAGCCGAGTGTCATGTCTAATGCTCACGCGTTTCATACGGCGTTTTTCACACTTGCGAGGAAAAATAATAACATTTCACTGTCTTTTTTCCACAAAATCAAAACCACTTTACAATTTTCTATGAAAAATGGCGGTGGAGATTTTGTTTATGCGCGCGCCACAGATCACATGCGCAAGCAGATGGAAGTAAAGGCACTGAACCCACCCGCCAAACAGCCAAATATGAAATATTAACAAACTGAATATTTATGTATTTACAACAAAGATTATAGTTATATTGTTGATAAAAATAAATAATTTTATAAAATGAAATAATTGTTTATTATATTTTAACTGAGACAGTTTATTTATTCCAAAAACTTTACTATTTCTTAAGACATCAAAACTCTTAGGAAAGATAAAAAAAAACACTGTTATGTAAAAAAACACTAATGCTATAATGTAAAGTAAAAAGCACGCGTGTTTAATATGCTGCTTTATGACCTTAACAACGCTGCAATAAGGGCCACTTTATTTATTTAAGTGTGTAGAAAAAGTAATTAAAACTGTGCAACCCAAATTTGGCAAAAGCAAGTTTGCAAACATTTTATTAAAAAACTTCTTAATTTGCTTGACCTGTTTTACTGTTAAAGTTTGTTCTCTTGAACTGTACTTGAGCCTAGATGACCCCAATCTTGAGCTGCGACCGCGCCTGACCGAAGCATTGTGTATTATCAGGTTGGGTTAAAAGTACCTATAGTTTAGTAAATGTTGTGTAAACAGTGTACAAGTGGTTTTCATCAAGATGCTTTCCATGTTTCACCAAGTGCCGACAATCGCAAGTATAAGTTATATTGTGTATTATATTCCAGGTACAAATGCAATCAGCATAGACGTAGAACAGTTCAGCAAAAAGGTGATCGAGATATTGGAGCAGATCAATACTCACACTTTAGAGTCTCTCATCGCTGCCAAAGATAATGTCGAGGTGAGTTTGTTTGTTTATACAATACAGCATAAGCAAGTATCACCCGTGCAGCTTCCTGCCAGAATAATTTATTTTGTAAAATGGTTACATAAAGTACACGTTCTACTCGTCTTTAATATTTAAAAACAATAACAGATAATATTAAAATAAAAAATATGAGGTGAGTATCGTCTACACAGCCAAACCCATACCGAAGTCCCGGCAAGTAGCACAATGAAATTCGGACCTCCAATACTTGCTTCGCAAACAGGGTAACCTAACCCCCCGGCCTCGACACCCACCGAGTCCCCAGCACGAACCCGGCCACACGAACGAAAGTCACCGATATAATACGGGAAATACAAATAAACTTTTAATAAATTCATCCGTAATTAAAACAAGATCGATTGTTTTTCAGAGTGGAGTTGCGACTGCGGTCGAGGGGAACAGAAGCAACTTGCAACAGATCATAGGAGACATGGACGCGCTGTTCAGCGACATCGTGGGGGGCACTGAGCGCGTCTTGGAGACCGCCGTGCTCAATGTTGAGGTAACTATCATAGTTGTCACTTTAGTTGTTTGTTAAGTGATGGCGTTGTTACAGGAGATGGAAGAAGTTTCGAATGACTTTGTTTCCCAGTTTTCAACTTGGTTCTAAGTTGTAGAAAAAAATGTTCGAACTAATTCTGTTTAAAAACTAAGCACAATAATGGGTTGTATTTGGAGGCAGAGGATTTACTTTTACTTGTTATTACTTGATAATAAAGTCAATTCTGAAGACATTATGTTTATTTATACTCATAACAAATAACATGTTATTTTATTGCACGTACTTTATTTGTAGATTCTGAAAATGTAATTAAATAAATATTGTAGTTAAGCCCTTGAGAATGCTGAATAGCGAAACCGGTTGGGTATAATATTTAATATAAGTATATTGTGGACAAGTACATGAGTTATAAATAAACATAATGTGTATTAATTTCCACCAAGTGCCAACAATCACAAGCATCAACAATTCTGAAGACTTTAATTTTAGTTTTAGTGCTGTCAAAACATAAATTTTTCCAAAGTAACTGTTGTTTAAAGAACTATTTTGGAATGAAAAAAATTTAGTTTTGGCAGCAGTAAAATTAAAATTAAAACCTTCAGAATCGGCTTTATCATTCCCTGTTCTATGTTGATATTTAATACTCGTAATTTTTTCGGTATACAAGTTTCTGACTCGTTTCCTCCCACAGACTAACAACAGACACACGATGGAATCCCTGGCGCACCTCTCGGCGAGCTCCTCGACGCAGGCCGTGGCGGAGCAGTCTCACCTGCGGCAGCAGCAGTGCGAGGTGCGCGAGACGCGCGTGGCGGCCGGCGCCTTCCGGGAGAGTGTGCGCGAGGAGCTGGCGCGGCTGCAGGAGCTCGAGGGCAGGTACCTCATGCGGGAGTACAGGGTCTACGAGCCCACCGGTGAGTTGCCTTCGACCTTGGTTTTACCAATTCTCCAGTATGAATTTGGCGATATAAACGAAAGTCACCTTATACATACCCACCTTTATGTCCATGGGATGACTATTGCGAACGGGACAAGTTGCGAATGGGACGAGTTGCGAAAGGGACAAGTTAAACACGCGTGACGAGTTGCGAAAGGTACAAGTTGAGCAAGTGTGACGAGTTGCGAATGGGACAAGTTGAGCATGCGTGACGAGTTGCGAATGGGACGAGTTGCGAATGAGAAGAGTTGCGAACGGGACAAGTTGCGAATAGGACGAGTTGCGAATGGGACGAGTTGCACATGAGACGACCTGCGAACGACCCTTTATATCATGAAGTGCGGTCTGTGCTATCGGCAGCATTATGCTTCAATCAACTAGACCGTAAATACTAAGTCACGTAATAAGTAATCAAAATGCTGTATCGATGTAACCACGTAGCAGCCCAGGATGCTTATTGTATGGTGTGTGGTTGCAGGCTGCACGCCGGTCCGGCAGGAGTACCGGTACCCGCGCTCGCTCGCCGCCACATCGCCCCACGAGCGCATCCTCGCGAGGTTCAGAGCGACGCGACAGAACAGCCACGATGACGTGAGTATTGTTCTCACTTGGGTTCAGGGCCTTATTGTCATCCATCGCAATCGCCTTCAAACGCGCCGTGATTTGTTAGAAATAATAATAATAATAATGCTTGACAAATATTCCACAGTCCATATTAGAGATGCAACGAATATTTGGCAACTATTCGGTATTCGGCCTATTCGGCCATTTTTGTAATATTCGGTATTCGGCCGAATACCGAATACCTAATAATGAAAATAAAAACACATTTTAATCCGAAAGTATATATTTGGTAAGTTGGCAGAAAAACTTGTTTTTATTTACTACAATCTGCAATATAAATAACTACGTAAGTATTATTAAAATTTAAAATTAATCAGAGGCAGATTATGGTGAATAAAAACGAATTTTTCTGCATTGGCTGATAAAATACGATTGCGTTTTTCCAAAATGCACAGATCTCTCACCAAATATTCGGCTGCCGCTTTTGAAGGCTATAGCGATGGATATAGAGGTAAGACAATCAGGGGGCCGTTGTCTACATATAGAGTGCTATATGTATTTAAACTGTTTTAGGAGGCTACCCAAGCTTAACTCCGTTTTTGTTTTGTTTTATACTTTCTGTACGACTACTAAAAAAATTAACAAAAAACATTGTGACAATTATTGACTTATGTCCCGTAGTTATGATGTTTTAATACCTATCAAATGCTTTAAAGTAGTTTAAAAAACTGATAAAATGCTTAATTTTTTTTTAAATCAAAAGATTCGTATTTTAAATCTAATCCACGCGCACGAGCAATACAAAAATCTAAATTAAAGATGTTTAAAACTTGTAAATATCTTATTTATATATGAAAAGTATTATGTTCTCTATTTTGCGCCATCCGGTGACGCAGTGATCGTCGTAACAGCCACTTTGCAATGCTCTCTGATATGAACGCTATACCAATGTCGTTTCTGTCGATATTTGTATCGACACACATCGAGCGGTTAATTTGACTTACTGAACCCTCTCAAATGTCCTAAGTGTCCTTTTGTTTTCCTTCACTGTTCAGCAAGTGGCAAATATACGAATAGAAATACTACGCACATAAATACTAACCCATTGATGCATGCCTGACCGGGGATCGAATCAGCCCTTTTATTGTCGAACTTTAATATCTATCGCTATAGCCATTAAAGGGGTCGTGATTGGCTAAAAATTATGTGTGATGTCATTTCTAGCCAATCACGGCGCGTTTGAAGGCGATTGCGATGGATGTCGAAGTTAGACAATTGGGCAAGTGCGAGTCGGACTCACGCACAAAGGGTTCCGTACGACCTCAGAAAACTGGTAAAGAACCCTAAAAACATGATAAAAACAACAATATAGATTCCATAGCAACATAAAGGCGTCAAAAAAGCAGCTAAAATGATAACGCCTGTCAAATGATGAAGTAAGAAACCCTAATTTTAATTATTTATTCTTTTACTTTAGAGTATGTATAATAATCTAACCAAATTTGAAACTTTTATGTATTGCAGTCTTTAAGATAGAGCTGAAACAAATAACATTGAAAAAATAGCAATTTTTCATGGTTTCTTGTACGGTGACCCACTTTGTTTTTCACATTTTTCAAATTTATAATATTTGTCGTTATGGAAGCCACGGTAATACATATCGTGTGAAAATTTCAACTGTCTACCAATTACGGCTGAAGCTGTAGACCCTTGCGACAGACGGACAGGAGGCTTAGCAAGTTAGGGTCCCGTTCGGCACCTCTCTGGTGGGGAACCTTAAAAACTATCGTCTGTTCCCCAGGACTGTAAAGTAGTAGAATCCGACAGTGAGCACCCTCGCAACGGCAACGGCACCAGCGACTCGGAGTCCTCCGTCTCCGAGGACTCGGCGATTGTGTTCGCCGCTCCCTCCCCCCCCGAGCCCCGCAGCGAGCGGGACACGCCCGCCGACAGGGACTGTGTGCACTTCATCAAGAGTACATCCGAGACTGATTTATACTATAGGAAGGTAATGAAATTAATACTTTGTTTGTTGCTATGTAGGGTACATAAATACACTTATCGCACGTTAGGATTTATTTGATAATAAAAATAATTTAATTAAAAGAGGAAAAATACAATATAACAAATTAGGTTCAGGGTTTGATTATATTTATTAAGTTAATACACGTACATGAACTAAAATAGAGGTATATTTAATGTATACAATTATGTATATACGATATGATAATAATAGCTACCCATTTACTAAATAGTAATACGTTATTACATATATAAATACATGCCTAACTCCGCCCATTCCATTAGTCTTGCTAAGAAGAAGGGCAAGAAACTTAGCAAGATCATATTCCTTTTTTTTTTCGATCATCATTATATTCTCTATACATATAAAATACAAAGTCTGTCTGTCTGTCTGTCTGTCTGTCTGTTCGTTCGCTTATAACTTGAGAACCACTCAATGGATTTCTATGCTGTTTTCACTGAAAGATAAAGCATTTCTTCGGGAACGTTTAAAGCTATGTATCATCACGCTATGACAAAAAGAAGCAGCGCAATGAGAATTTTAGTGAGACATATGGAAGGTTCGCCGCCATAGCGTAGTCGATCGTCGCGGGTTCAAACCCCGACTTGTAAAATTTGTTTTCACTTTTTATTTTTTATTCTTTTATTTTATTTTCAGAAAAAAACATTTCCTTTTGTAAAAAAAATATTAAAGCTGAATTTATATTTCTTGACTGAGCAAAGACCAATAGCTAAAATATTTTTATTTTCAAGTCCTTAGAAAACGCCATTTCTGGGAAGCTAGCACTTTGGTAAAACATGGTGACATGGTGACCAGGGTCTGATGATGGGACTGGAAGGTGGTTACGGGATCTCCTCAACGGACAATAGCAGACCCTTCGAGTTTAGGCTTATTTAGTTTGTATTTATTAGCACTTTGATAAAACATGGTGACCATGGTCTTTTGATGGGACTGGAAGGTGGGTACGGGATCTCCTCAACGGACAATAGCAGACCCTTCGAGTTTAGGCTTATTTAGTTGGTATTTATTAGCACTTTGATAAAACATGGTGACCATGGTCTTTTGATGGGACTGGAAGGTGGGTACGGGATCTCCTCAACGGACAATAGCAGACCCTTCGAGTTTAGGCTTATTTAGTTGGTATTTATTAGCACTTTGATAAAACATGGTGACCATGGTCTTTTGATGGGACTGGAAGGTGGGTACGGGATCTCCTCAACGGACAACAGCAGACCCTTCGAGTTAAGGCTTATTTTGTTGGTCTTTATTAGCACTTTGGTAAAACATGGTGACCATGGTCCGATGATGGGACTGGAAGGTGGGTACGGGATCTCCTCAACGGACAACAGCAGACCCTTCGAGTTTAGACTTATTTTGTTGGTATTTATTAGCACTTTGGTAAAACATGGTGACCAGGGTCTGCTGATGGGACTGGAAGGTGGGTACGGGAGCTCCTCAAAGGAAAACAACAGACCCTTCGAGTTTGGGCTTATTTCATTGGTATTTATTGGCACTTTGGTAAAACATGGTGACCGTTGCATATTGTCGTTCAAAAAATCATATTCTATTGTTTTCCTTATTTCCACGAAAATTTCTTCGACGCGGGCGGAGCCGCGGACAAAAGCTAGTATTTATATACAACAATGTTTTAGTAAAGAGATATTCAGATGGAGTTATTCGAAGAGAGAATAGGAGCACAGCTTTTAAACAGGTACCTCTAACATGGTAGACCATATCGAGCTCTGATAGCTCGATATACCACTAGGTATATGTCTGTCCCTCTTTAGGTAGATTAACAGAGTGGGACAAAGCACTTTATCGAGCACGATATGGTCCTCTCATGTTAGAGGTGCAGGGCCCTTATTGTGTTCAACAACTAGCGCTGTCATTTCTAGCCAATCACGATATATTTGAAAGCGATAGCGATGGATGTTGAAGTTAGACAATAAGAAGGCACTCGTAAGTGGCCCACCATTGCCTGCGACCGATTGATGGCGATATATCCATCACCAATTGCCGGCCCTTTAAAGAACAGACTGGTGACGGGCAGCGGTGTATTTCGAAAACAAGGTCATTGAACCTTGATCCACTTACCGAATCTCCAGTATGAGTTTGGCTATTTTTGAACGAAAGTCGCCTCAAAAATATCATAAGGTTTCATCCCTGCGAAACGGGATGAAACCTTATGACAAAACTATTTCGTTTCGCGCAATATCAAAATTATGAAACATATTTATTATATTAGGTGACATTTATTCATACAGCCATATTCACACTGATCACTCGGTAAGTGTTCATCAAGGTTCGATGAGCCTGTTTGTGAGATTCGTAAACTTCGTTTTTTGTGTTCCTTACAAACGCAAGCCCAGCCCCGAGTCAATTACTATGAGAGGTCAACATTTTATTTTGCGAATTATCAAAAAGTGTTATCGTTCCGCTGATCACTTACCAAGCCTCCGGTATGAGTTTGGCTGCATAAATAAATTTTACCTTACATATGGATAATATAAATCATTTCTTTTTCTCCAGAAACGAAAGGGCAAGGAAAACGAGCGCATAGTTACCTCGTCCCAAAAGAAGCCATCAAAACTACCCGCACCGCCATCGCTCAAGCGTCCCCTGGCCGACAGAAACACGCCCAGCTAATAATGTAGCGTCTCATTTTGTGATGGCCAGGTATGCCACCGTTTTAGTAAAAATATGGCAACCCTTTTCTCAGCTATTTCTCGTTACAGGTAACTTAAAATATTTATGACTATCTCGGACCTTAAAATATGTATGTTATCTTAGACCCCAATGTCACAAATTCGAGAAGACTCATTTTTGTTGAAACGCCTAAAGTACGGGATGATAGTCAGGACAAAATAATCGTTGCTCCAAAACTTAAGACTCAGGGACTTTGCTTAGTAACCGAATGGTCCAGTTTTGGAATTAACATAATTTTGCTAAGAGATACTAAGCTGACGAATTAGCCAATCACGGCGATGCATCTCATAGCTAAGGATCGATTTACTTGAAATTTTCAAATGTGAAATTGGGGGTATGACAGTAACCGCTCCCCCTAAATGAAAACGCGAATTAGCAAAATCTTGGAGGAGAAAACCAACTGGAATGGAGCCGCGCACTAATTTCTATGCAAAAAGGTCTGTCATTTTCGGTGGAGGGCGAGGCAGCGTCGCGATGCACGCACACTACAAAATACTCTCAACACTACGCACACAATCACATTCACCCACAGGGACATCTATCGTTTTTATATAACCGGTATGCCCGCCGCCTTTGGCAGAGGGGTTCGCCTGTTGGTTGCCCGTCCAGTTGGTTTGTTTGTCTGAGGGCAAAACCAAACTGTTTTAGTTAGTTTGTAATCGCGTTCACAATGAAAGAGCGGATGCGTCGATTCATCGCTTCCACTTTGAACGGAGTGAAAGGGGAAGGTGAAAATTAATGGGAACTTAAAATCATACAATGTGCGGCATATGCCGAGTGTAATGGATAGGTATCTTAGCGATTCCGCAAAGCTAAACTTCAGTCCTGCTTTAATGCTTTTGTTTTATATTTGCTTTTCCTGCTCTAATCAACTGCCGCGTACGCAAAATTTCTGTTGTTTTGAAATTGCGGCTACAGTGCCACCCAACAACTTATCTGTGAATGAACTAGCTTATCCTGGGCCTATCCAATCAGATATGCTAGTGCCGCCATTTTCATTCGTCGTAATAATATTTCTAGCAAGTGTATGCGTTGCCGCTATAGGCTGTCCGAGATATCATAATATGGGTGGCAGTTCAAAGTTGACAGTTACAGTAATGTACCCTAACGAAATATAATCGATTTTTTTTTAGTATCGAAAAAGTAAACAAGGGCTATCAAATCGATTTTTTATTTGATTGATCTTTGATTATCCAAACAATTTTTTGTTAATTACTAAATTAATTAAATTAAATGAACCAATAACTCCAGAGCTTGAGAGTACAAAGTTTTTTTTTTCTCGGAATTCCACCAATAACAAAACAAAAAATCAACAAAAACTGTAACAAACGTCAAAACAAATAGCAGGTAAAGCAACCGCAACGAAAACACAAACCGTATACAAGATGTACTCATACTGACGCGATCCTATATGATGGCCGCACCGATTCATCGATATATTTTGTGAGTATGTAGTGTCAGTACCTATGGGTTAGCGTTCCGATCCACGCATCACGTAGCAAAAATACATTATTATTTACTGAATCTTTTCTTCGTTAAATGTAACGTGTACACTGAGATTTTTTATTATTATTTATTGTTAATGTACCTACCTACTTATAACTTAGTAACTAACTAATTATAGAAAAAGAAGTGCGACTCCCTCCCCACAGACAAACCAAATTCCTACTTGGTTTTTGTGGGATGTATTTAGATTTAAGTTATCCTTGAAATAAATAAATATATTCATTCATTCATTTTGTTCCGATTTATAGAGGCATTATTTATTGTGTCTTTGCAATAATTATTTACATTATTTCTAAAACCTATTATTTTCTTTTGTGCTTGGGTGTATGTAGTATGGTGTGAGTAGTATAGGTGAAACGGAAAATTACGAACTGTCACTCATATCATGAAATCTCGGACAGCCTATAGCTTCTTCTTCTTGAAGAATTATTTCTTCTTGAATTATTTCTTATTAATTCTTCTTGTTTTTCAATTCACTGCACCGCATCCGAACGTACTACAGTACCGGTAGCGGCAACGTATCGTCTTCTATAGGTTGCCGCTATTGAGGGTACCGCATCGATTTTACTAGGGCACCGTTAGCGGCAACGCATACCCTTCCAATTTTTTATGTGATGAAGCTCATTTTTTCGTTTCGTAAAGTACTGGGTTGTATTAGTTCCTTCTTAATCAGTTTTGATCTAAATCACATTTTTCATGAAATTTATACTTTTTAAAAGTAATTATGTCTAATTGACAATGTTCTTGAAACAAAAATCTATCTTTTTTCTTCAAATTCCTACCTCCTACGGAACTGAATCCGATGCAAAACTGAAGTTTAGCATTGTAGAGCCCCATAAAATGAGACACGTAGTCTACTGATCATAAGGGACAACTTTGCCGAAGACACGTGACCGCGGAAATTTATATTTTTTGTATGACTTCAAAACCAAACCAAAAACAAAAAAGAAACTATTTTTTCATCCCCCAAAAATGTTTCTTTGTGATTTCGGTTATGCGGTTCTATTTAAAGATACCTGTCTAATTACATTCGGTATTGTATCAACGACAGAACCAGTGTCTAAAAGTGCCGGTGTTTAAAGTGCCGTGTTACACCGAATAAACACCAGTGTCTGCTTTGATACAGACCATTCACTGTAAGAAGTCCCCTGGGCCGCGTTCAGTTTCATCGCCCACTCATCACTGACAGCAGGATAGCATATACAAAACCAACGCGTGCAAAAGAGATGCGGGCGATCAAACTGAACGCGGCCCAGGGGACTTCTTATAGGGAATGGTCTTTACATGTGTTTTGTGTGGCATCATTTAATCCAAAGAAGCATTCCAGTATAGCTAGCATAGATGAAACGAATATACAAGTTTTGTCTCTCGACGGAGCGTTTGACCAATGGAAACACGGAACGAGTTTGAGGCGATAGATTGTCGAGGCGATGGTCACGTGATAGAAGCTTTCTTGCGTGTCTATTGGTCAAACGCTTCTCCGAGAGACGAAATTTATCTATTCGTGACATCTATGCTAGCTATTATGCCGTTTATAATTATTTTTCTGTAGTTCGCGCCCATTGCATAGAAGCAGTTTCGTTTAAAACTCCATTGGACTTGTATCGTCCTGCAATTTGTTGGTATCAGTGTGGCTAGCACGCGCTCAGAGATACAGCATACCGCGTTTGTCAAGATGCGAGAGAGCAAGTATGATGGAATAACACTGTATCGCCGGCTTGTTCTGACCTGGTGTTTCTGGTATTTCTCGCATAGTGCATTATAAAATGAAAACAAAATTTTTGGGACCAACGCGTGATGTTATTTGAGTAAGCTTTACTTTGTAGTTTTTTTTTGTATTCAATATTTTTCTGAATAAGATTTTATAAAGGACATTTAAATTTTTATTAATGTAAGTTTTGTGCAAATTTATAATATTGGAGTGACGGGCACTTTTATTTAAGATGTATTTAAGTTAAAATTAAAATTACTGTTTATGACTTTGAGGCCAAATATTGTTAGTAAAATGGTATATTGGAATAATAATAATTACCACACTATTGATGGTTAAAAAAACATTTTGCATTTTTTTATATTATAGGATTTTTATACATACTTGGGGGCTCAAAAGCTATCAGTTATAAAATATATCTTATAATATAAGTCATAACGTTGACTGTTTGTAACTATGTTATCTTAGTGTAAACCTGTTGCCCCCCTTTCCTTGTGAAGTTAACCATAGTAATGCTTTCACATGACATTTCTGTTTAACTACGCTCTAATTTTAGGTGTTTGGAGTAATAATGTCATAGCTTATTGTTGCATCTGTACAAATATGTGTGACTACATTTGCAATAAATGATTTCTTTTATATTCGCTTTTCATTTTTTTAAAACCCACTAAATATACCTATAGTATCCTGTCAAAGTATTAAAAAATAAATTAAGTGAAAAAATATATCTATATTTCAATTTTATTTATTTAGCAAACAGACAAAAGTACATTTACAATACAGCGAGTACTTAGAGGTCTATTTACAAAGCTCTAGCATAGAGCAGACAAATATAATGCTATCTATTTTATAGTATGGCTCGAAAATACAATACATAGAAACATAGCCATTTGATGTCGAAACTACTAAATATTTTAATACTATAGTCAATATAGGTTTGGTCTTTCTTTCTACTATAACTAAAAATTAAAATCACTAAAAACAAAATAGGTATGCCATAAATACAAGATAGTTATACAATAAATAGTACTTATACGCATAAGGGTTATAAATACATTTTGGCACAGTTTATCATAAAATAAACATAAATAAAGAAAAAATAGTGGTGGGAGATAAGTTGTTTAAATGCCATCGAGAATAATTTAAGCTAAAACTAAGTATAAATAATTTACCTAAATACTATAAATAAAAGTTTTGTGATTATTTACATTTACCTCAACAAAAATTGCACCATTTGAATCAAGGCGAAGATTTATAAAACTGTTTGAATAACCAACACTTGGTTACATCTTATATTTTTATCATATCTTCCGTTCCGAAATGTCTAATATTATGTGTACATGGCTTATTAATGATTTTGGGACGTTTTGGCAGTTCCACGAAAGATGTCCTCTGCCAAAGTACTTCTCGATAGAACACAAAGATGCTATAATACTCGGTTTGGATCCGTGTGCTCAATATAACATGAACCTTGAAGTCAGCAGCTGGTCTAATATGTCTAGTAGCGATATTCGATATTTCGGAACGCAAGGCTTATCGTGTAAAACACGATCTATTGTTTCACCAGAGAACCTAAAGTCACTTATAGAAAGGTTTTCCACTAATTTAGTTTTTCCCCCGTACTGAAGTTGTAGTAAGAGCGAACTTTGAGACATCGCAAATTTTTCCCATAGTACCATTGACCTCTCATAAACAACTAGACTCACAGTCTCGCTCAAAAAGTGCCCGCGATGCATCTTGTCAACGCTATGGGGTGACAAAACAGAATGACAATTTCGTACAACTGACATTGCATCTTATGTTACCGACATAACGTCCTAATTTGTTTGAAGATTTTTGCTACTATGCACGTCGCAAGTTCGGACGCTTTCTGACGAACTGCTGAGTTGTTCACCGTTTTCAAGAGCTTTGCGATCGCTTAACAAGGTGGCACAAGTGATTGATCTGTTTTCTTGCTCACTGAGTGAATTTACAAAGGTGACACTGTGTTACCTTTCATATCGTACATGAACATATACATGTTGCTTGTAAATTGTGTTATGTAGGGTAAAATATGTAGTTTTATTTTTATTATTTTATTTTGAAATTGTTTTGTTATATTGTAATTATTATGTGTTATTTGGTACAAGGGTGTTAATTTAAAATTATTGTATATATTATTACTGATTTATGCTACTCTATCGTCTTAGGTCCAGACCTGTAAAGATAGCTGTAAGAAAGTTAAATAAATAAATAAACTTTTCTTAGAGACTGTGTCTAGTTGTTTATGAGAGGTAAATGCATATAGTACATAGTCCGTAGTCGTTTTTTCCACGAATTATTTACCTAACCAAACGGCTATTTTTGATCGTGGTTGTGATGTCATCAACGACAACATTAAGTCGCTTTAAACTGTCCGCCAGTGACGTCATTAAAAGAGTTAGACAGAGAAGGCTCTCTATTCGTTCCTATATAATATCTACGCAACAATTTACAGCGTTCAATTCACTCTCTGCAACGTCGAATTAGTTAACGTTAAATTCCTCACACTTCTGTCAACAATTAGCGACGTTTAACGTCTTTAAAACTGCAAATATTGGAAAACCTCAAACACACAGACACTCATCCATCCACTAACACTCCCGAATCCATCTCACAAAATAACCTTGCGTACCGAAATTGCTGAGAGAAGCAAACGTTTTTAGCGTTGCTTGATCCGAAATGAATTAGCGCGCTAAATACCTGACAATTCGCGAACGATTTCATTGCGTTACTGATTGAAGAACTCACCAGAAAACTATTTGTTGAAAACAACCACAATTATGATTTTGGATTGTTTTATTCTATCTGTTTCAAATGCTATTAGGATAGGACCTTGTCATACCTAATACCTGCGTGCGTTAGCACACTATGTGCATCTCATTCACTCACGCACTTCCGTCAACGTTGCTAACGCACACAGACATCAGGTATGACAAGGTCCTATCTTAATATGAGGCGATGAGAGCCAGAGTGGCCTATCTTTTCCAGACACAATTGTTTATTAATTGTGTCTGGAACGTCATCTGAAACGGATAGTAGTTTATTTATTTATTATGTTTATTGTTGGAATATTGCATTGAATCTGTTGATATTTCAGTAAACTATTTGTGCAATAAGCTGACAACGTTCTCCCATGAGTACACAGGGAGTCTTAAAAGACCAATGTTTCGGCGCGCTACCAGTGCTATCAGCTATTTCGGAACGCAGGTCATCACGAGGGATCCCGCTATAGGTTATTGACGGAGATGATCTGGTTGATCCAGCCGATGAAGGCGGAGACCTTCACGTAGACGCCGGGCACGTCCTGCCTCCCGCAGCCGAAGCCCCAGGAGACCAGGCCGGCCAGCTCGTAGAAACCGTCGTCCTGGCAGACCAGCGGGCCGCCGCCGTCACCCTGCATCAATAACTGTGTTAAATATGTCGTCACTTTTATTGTCACACATATAGGAACAGAAACAAAGCCCAAAGATTGTTCTTGTAAAAATCTCAAAGTTATTTTTGATTGTTTTGAAGCGATTATTTCAAGCAACAGCGATAGCTCATCCGTATCAGTAAAAGATAATCAAAACTAAGTTCACTGCAAAAAAAAGGAATTAACGCGGAACGTTTCGAGCTCGGTGCGAAATGCACAACTTATGATTGTTTTTCTTATTACTGAATAAAAAGTACTAAATAAATGTGATTTATGGCATTTCGCGACCGTAGTTTAATGCCAATTAGGATTTTCTACCAAAATGTTGTAATTTTATGCATTACGTTATAAATTAATGTCCATACCAACATAAATCACGCTTTTAAGGTTGTATGGACATTCACGGTAACTATAAATGACGCAATTCTGCTAAAAACCCCTGATAATTTTATTAAACAATAGTCGCAAAATAAGATGAAACTATTTTATTTCATACATTTTATTTAAAAATGAGATGAACAATCATAAGTGTTGCATTTTGCACTAAGGTTGAAACGTTCCCCCTTAACCCGTCGCTTATATCTTGGGTTAAAGATGCCGACAACAAAATTTTACAGAAACAAGACTGGCACACCAGAACATGTTTAATATATTTTCGTTCCCCTAGTAGTTTCAATACGTATAAGAATTGAGAAACGAAACGTGACACTGTAAAACTGCATGACTACAATATAATTTGCAATATTCCGCTAAACAATTCTTGTCGTGCTATTCAAAATGCAGACTTGTGCACCGTCCGCCCGCCCGCATAAAACATGCAACAAGCAAGCAATACAAGCAAAGCAATCTTAAGTAACAAGCAAGAAAACTTATCGACACGTGTTTCGCCTCTGAACGAGGCATCGTCGGGATATTGCAAATTATATTCATATATCCTTAACTTAGTGATGGACTTCTGCAAAGTAACGCCTATTTCAATTAATTAAATTAGCTGAACTATTTGGAAAAGCTATAGATGAGTACGCAGGAACAAATGGCATACAGGGGAGATTCATACCTCCAGTGGCCCCCAAGTTGGGTATGGGAACGACTGTTGAAAAGTGAGAATCCGGCGCAAAAGGTCCCCTTTGTGAAGGAAGACAAATTGAAGAAAACCTCTCAACGGTATTTGCTGAAGCCGAAACTCTGGGGAACTCTAGGTCTCTCACTCACGTTTTTGCAGAACCAAAGCTGAATCGCTAGCTTCCTTTAATTTTCTCTTGGTATCCTCATAAGGAGTACCTTCTTCATAAAATGTACTTGATTAAGACATAAGGCCGCGGCCGTGCACATTGTAACAATGCAGACTGCTTCTGGCAGATGTGGGTACACGAATACCTGCTGTGTCTAAGAGCAAAGAGCAGTATAAATGTAGCCTATTCGAATCGAATCTTGCCATAAACGACGTGGTACTCATCGTAGATAACAACCTACCAAGTGGCAAGTGGCCCCGAGAACGAGTACCCACTTGGACGTGACGGTACTATCGTCCATCAAGGGTCTTGACAGATGCACTCTCTCACCTGGCAGGCATCGTTGCCCTCCTCGCCCCCCGCGCAGAAGGAGCTCGCCGGCAGTATGAAGATCTTCTCGGTGACCGCGTTGACCTTGCGGATACACTCCGCGTCGCTCACTATAGGGAGCTCCGCTTCTCTCACGCGCAGCGGGATAGGACCGGCTGTTGAGGATAATAATACATTGATAGCTTATCCTCATCCTATCATCAAGCGCGAGATTTCTTACTTCTAGTGTTTAGTACTTCTCAATGCTATTGTTTAGAAATTGTAAAAAAAGTTTGGACAAAGAAAACTGATTTTAAAGTTTTTGCGGATGCACAATGGTTGTCGTCTATTTCGCAAGTTTTGCTATATTTTCCTGTGCAATTCGTAACGTAGCTTAACTGTTTGTGTATGTTACCTCATTGTAACACTTTTAAATTCTGCCAGACTTATGAAACTTTCCTCAATTTCTTGGGCCTCATCACTAAACTTTTTATAACCATCACCATTATTTTATTTTCGCCCATCGCCAGGAATAAACCGTTCATTCATTACCAGTCCGCCTCGGCTGAACACGTTCTGTCTCATGGCGTACGGAGACGGCAGACAGTCAACTTCTAAACCTATAAAACTATTTTTGTTAATAACTGGAAAATAGAAAATCCATCAGCCTGTGTTCGTCCACTACTGGACAAGCCTTTCCAATATTTCGCCACTCTGAGTGATCCTCCGTCCATCCAGCCGCCACCTGTAACGTTCTGGTCCATCCTCGTTAGAAGCCTCTCGACTGAGCTTGTGTTGAAAGTCACAAAAGGGAGGTCCACCGTGACCCGGATTTGACCAATGAGTAGGCAATGAATGTGTCCATGTACTGAAGAGGATTACTCACTTTCTCCCATGTAGCCATAGCCGGTGACGGTACATCGTTTGCCGGCCGCGTGGCTCACTCCTCGCGCCGGCAGGCACACTAGACAAACGCCTGGAAAACAATCGCATTGAACACTGAGAAGACCACCTAATTATTTAGACTACTTAGCTGGTTCTTCTTTTCGGTTAGTTTACTTCAGTGTCTCTTTATTATGTTCGGAAATAAGATAAGATGTTAAAAAGTGACGAGAGAAATTTAGGGTTCACATAAGAAGGTATGATGAACAAATCGAAGCACAGAGTAGTAGTAGCAGACCTAACATTAATAATAAACGCATAGAGTCGACGCGAGGCAATTTTAGCTCAGTGAACTTCGGGCTCTTTTAAATATAAATATTGCTTGTTTCCAAACAATATACAGGTGGAAAAAATTCAAGGGCCTCGGAGGGGAACTACTTTAAATCCTTTAGTTAGCTCATTCTACTGAAAGGAAACATTCCTTTATTTTTTAAACGAAACAAAACTGCATTCAAATGTCTTCTAAAATTCGCTTGTCTCACCCGGGAATCGAACCAAATAAAAAAAAAAATAAACCCTCGCAATTTTATCATACGAATCGGTAGGATTATTGTTCAGGATAAGTTTGTCTAATAAACATTTGGTCTGACACTCATCTGTTATACGAGATACCCATGAAATTGAATATTTATTACAAGTTCTTAATCCTTGTTTGGTCTGCTACTTAGTAATAAATTAAACGTCTGGACAAGTGATGAAATGAAATAATAGAAGAGCTGACTGGATAATGGATATTGATGAATAGTCCAGTCCAACTAATGTTTTATGGAGTTAAATTAAAAGGACACTGGACACTGGGTAAAAATTAAGATGAGTGAAATCAGGATTCTAATTATTTTGGACAACCATGAAAAACTTCTTTATCTCTGCCAATCTACAATATGTTCTAGCTATAATAACTAATTTAAAACGAACATAAACTCTGTTACAACTTGTATCAATGATTGCTCGTCTCACCTTCCTTCAGCTCAGCTTTCCCATGTAGCTTGAGCAGCGCTATGTCGTTGTCGAGGGTTTGACTGTTGTGGTTGTGGTGTATATAGGTGGTCGCCACCCTGAGGGTCTGCGCGCCCGGAGACCCGTACTTGCGAGTCAGGTCGTGGTCACCCACGCGCACGTATATCGCGTCTCCGGACCTCACGATGCTGGACGAGGTGAGAAGTTTATTAGACATTTATTAGAAATCGTAAACCTTGAGCGCTCGACGTGCTAAATGTGCTTTGAACATGACAATTTTTATAGAGCATACGAATAGGGGGAGTAAACGTAGAAATTGAAATATACTAGTTATTTATGTTTACACTATACATACGAGTATACACGCATTACAAGTCAGAATAAAAACAATTTTACTAAAAATGACAAGGGAAAACAGATAAAAATATTAATGATAGTAGATACACAAATTTAATTTTAAAAAATGTTGTGCAATAAATACAACAAACATTGTTGTGATGAATATATGTACAACAAGGTTTATCAATAAAAAATATAAATAAACACAAATACGTAAATAATAAATAGTATTCCTAACCCCGCCCTATCGATTGTATAATCTTAAATTAATACGTTGATTCATAAATACAAATACTAAGTATTCACACTAAAAACAAAATCAACGTTTTTGGTTTATGCTCGACGGGTTGGTTTAAACTCTTAACGGCATGCCTCGTCCTCGTTACGTCGAGCCTAGCAAAGAATTCGAAACTGAGAACCTGGATCCCGCAATCAATGAGCCGCCATCGTACCGACTGAGGGCCTGTCACTGGAAATGTGAATGAACGGAGGTAGCTGAAAACCAGCGCCAAGCAACGCATGTTTTGGATGGCACATAGCTGAGCTACATCCTTTTGTTATTTTTATCTATAGATTACTCCCTACTTAATTAAACCTTTTCTACTGTGTTAGTTTTAAGTATTTCTTTCGGTAAACGCGCGAATAAATTTATTTTCTTTCTTTCGAATCCTAATTCCTGCAAGAAGCAATATCTACTCAATAACAACCATTACAGCACGACGGGTAAAGTTGGACTTACTTGGTGACGCAATGGGCGGCAGTGAGCACCCACTGAGTGCCGATGAGCGCTGCTCCACAGAGGTACTGGTTCAGGGAGTTGATGAGTGCCACCTGCCAGCACCACTCCCCCCGCGCGCCGTCCTCGCCGCCCATCACGCGCCCGGACCGCCCCGATGAGCCTGTGACATTGTAAACAAGGACTATGAGCTTTCATTTCTTACGAAGTATAAGTCGTGAGTAATACGATACACCCTGATACCATAAGATAACGACACGACCGATACGGTCTGCGAGCGACAGGGGACGGTCAGAGACGCACAGGGGACCCGATTGACTCGCAGCTTATACATTATACATCTCTATTACCCGTAGACTATAGGCCAGGGATGGCGAACCTTTGTGGATCGACGTGCCATTTTTTCTAAAGAGGTGTTTAATGAGGCCATAATACGTGCTTTTGAATAACGTTGACTTAATGATAATTGGGAAGATAATAAAACTAAATAATAACAACTCAAAACTCTTTAAAAAAATACCAAAAAAAAACCGTTTCGATTGGTAGCGTGCCTGAAATATTTTTTCGCGTGCTATATCCCTGGCATAGGCGTATCGCGCACAAGCATCTTAAGCTTTGGTATATTTAGAAAAACGTTTTTTGTATTAAAAAGGCAGTATTGGAACTTCCCCGTACCTTTGACGCCGCAGACGTATTTGTTGTATTTCTCCGGGGTCCTCATGGTGGACCCGTAGCCTGGTGGATCGTATGGAGCTGAAATAAGAGATGATAGTCAGTACAGTCAAAGTAATTATATGTCATCCATAAATCAGAACACATGTCTCGAAATTCAAAAAGTAACACTACAAGAAGTAACTTTTTATCTCGGTGCAAAATGCACATCATAATATCGTTTTCCTTACTTTTGAATGGAAATTATGCAATCAATAAATGCGTTTCCTAACAATTCGCCGAAGTTGGTATATATAAATATATATATAAAGGTGGTAGAGCTGATGCCGGGCTCGACGGTGGAGGTACCACCATCTTACTCGCAAATCCTCCCGAAGTTATTCGGGGAAGAGTAAGAGAACAGCTTTCAGGCAAAACCAGGCGGCCCACCATCGCCTGGGACCGATGGATGGCGGTATATCCATCCCCAATCGCCGGGCCTTATTTAAAACAGACTAGTGACGGGCAGCGGCGTCACTGGTGCAAGGGTTTTGGAACCGCGCTCACCAACCCGCCTGCCCAGCATGTGTGTGTATGGACATTTCTTCCAGGAGGACCGCCAAGAGTGGCGAAATCCTAGAAAGGCCTATGTCCAGCAGTGGACGAAACAGGCTGATCGATGGATGGATATATATAACTAGGATTTTACAAAAAAATTTATTTAATTTTGATTGTATTACATCAAGTAACTTTAACTTCATAGTTATAATGAAATTTGTATTTATTACTTTGAAATGTGTCAAAAATCTGTGTAAAAAATTAATCATTTGTCAAAAAAAACTCTATAAAAAAATTATCTGTCATTTTGATGAAAATTAAACTAAACTACGACTAAGAAGTAGAGTTTGGCTACGAGGAATTCGAATCAACCATAAATTGTAACATGCCCTTTCGTATATTTTTTCTGAAAATATAGGCTAAATCATGAAGATACATACTGTTCTTTAACTTTCAAGTGGTATTTTTTATAACGAAATTATTTTTTTAAAATCAGTTTGGGGAAATGGGAATGTGACGTAACAGTCATACCGTTTAGGTTCAATATAGAGTTTCCTGACGAAAAGAAAGAATGAAAAAAAAATTTAGGGGACAAAAGCAAACGTCGGTTTTGACCTTAGACCATATAACACGGGACTACGAAAGCGCACTTATCCTGTAAGTTAGCTTGTGTGCGCGTTTTGTGTTTGTGTTGCAGCTTTTGATTTAGTGTGACGTAACAATTTTTCGCAGGAGTGTGCGTGAATGAGTAAATGTGTGCTGTGCGTGTTTACCTCTTTTACCTTGTTTTACCTCGTTTACCCCCTCCCGTGGAAAAGATTCAGAGATTCAAAATGTTTATTTGTAAAATAGATACATAAAGTATACGTTTTACATGTCAAATCTAATCTGTATAAAAATAATATTTTATAATGAAACAAATATGATACTTACGGGAAATATATATAAAAAAACAACTATGTATATTTAAGTTGGGCCACTAAAGTTATACACATGCATAAAATAAAGACTTATTGGAATAATAATATTATTATAGACAATGCAATTAATTAATAAATTGATAAATAAACTGAATAGACCATAAATAAATATAATGCCTAACCAAATATATACTAACTTAAGTAAAAAATTAAAATATTGTATAAGTATATACCTACATAATGCAATGAATAAATAAGTTAATAGATAAATAAACTATAAATAGATTTAATGCCTAAATCCTCCCATTCGATTAATCTTGCTAAGAAGAAGGGCAAGAAACTTAGCAAGATCATGTCTTTTTTTCAAAGTTTTTTTTTTTTTCAATTTGTCTTAATACTATTACAGTCTTTTTAACTTACATAAAATTATACATAACAATGTAATAAACTTTAATAACTAAAGGATAAAAATATAAAACACAGAAGGAAATTGTGTTATGAGGGAAAAAAATACATCTTAGTCTACCTGTCTAATGAGATAGTAAGTTAAAATACTAAGCAAAACATCATCTACCTGTCTGATATAGTTTATCTTTTTTTTATAGTCAGATTATCAACTAATAAATGCTAAGTTTAAGTTATAAAATGTTCATGTCAATATGTAAAAAGAAACGTCAAAATAATAATAAAAAAACAAAATAAAAATATTAGTCCACATAAAAACAAACGATTTGAAAAACACAAATCAGTTAGAAATATAACGAACAGTAGTATTATGGCTAGGATCAATATTCTCATGACACCAAGCATCATTATCGTCCAAATAGAAAATGGCAGAATAATTTCAGTACTAAGAGTCGCGCTTTGCCAGTTCCCGTGTTAAATGGTCTAAGGTTTTGACATTACTTTTTTTCTTGCGGGCAATGGCCTATTTCCTGTAATGCCCAAATGACATGACTATTACGTCATCAAAGGTCTTTATTGAGTTCCTGAACATTTTCATGTATATCTTTTGTATTTCAAGGAGAAAAAAAATATACTTTTATATGACCTGAAAAAGTCTATTCCTTTCAAAAAAATCGACAATTATGTGCTGTTATGGTATTCAGGACCATTCGAATTAAGTTCAACAACCCATAATTAATGTAATAATTTTATCTGTCACTCACTGTAGTCATTCTGCGGCGTGGTGTGCGGCATGGGTGTCGTGTAGTGCGTGTACGACGTAGCGGGGCTGGTAGCCAGCGGGTACGTGTCGTTCCTCGAGTCAGGTTTGATGCCCAGCACCTCCTGGATCTTGGATTTAGGCGCGCAGCATTGGGTGCCGGCCTTCTTGCATTTGAACACGTCTGTCATTTCTGCATTGCCTGGAAGTGGGAATTGGATATTGAAAAGTATCTTATTTAGGTTATAAGGTATTAACTCTCAGAAAATAACGCGGTCATACATTATGTACAGGCTCGGCTAACAGGCATATTTTCGGGTACCTACTTGTAAAACTTACCAGATTTTATTTTTGTGCCAGACAGCCGAGATATAAAATAATAAAAAAGTGGTTTCTGGACCTTGGCATGACAAGCTACCTATTGGCAGTTTTACCGCGGAGTCACAGCCGTTAAAGCTTGTACTGCAAGTGACTGTGTAGGTACAGGCTGCCAAACATTTTGAGCAAAAAAGCGGCGTAGTGAGGGAAGCGTAGTATCTTTGTGACGGACCGAAGCACGAAATTCATGCGGCAACTTTCCCTCACTACGCCACTTTTGTTCCCAAAGATGTTTGCTGATAGCTGTATAAGCATTGCAGAGAGCAAGGCAAGGTAACCAGCAACGGTTTCAAACCTTTACAGCAGGGAATTTTTCCGTGCTGGGCCATTAGTTATCATCGGAATGCTCTTCAGACTTCAAAATTTAGTACTTACGGAAACAAGTGAACGACAGCAGAGATACAATGCAAGATCCAGGACAGTCGGGCCTGGGATCAGAGGGGGCAGGCGTTGTAGAGGGAGTGGTCGTCGTCCGGGGCGTGGTGGTGGGCCGGGGGGTCGTCCGGCGTGGCACTCTGGAACAGTTACATGGCAGATGTGTTGTTGGTTCATTGTTCATTATTAGAAGCCTGGAGTGTATTGCTGCTGTTATAGGACCCTTGATTAAGGCGTCATTGCGGATGAGGTCGGTGCGATGTTGGGCTACTTGTGCCTGTTGCGGTAAAACGTGACGCTTGCAAGTACTGACGTTAGTTGACGTTTGTCAATAACATAGAAACAACAATTGCAACAATACGCTGCCCTTAAGTGGGAAAGTGATTTCTTCAACTCTAATTTAATTAAGTTTGAGTAACAAAGGACCTCCTTTCAATAACCTCGAGTTGGTATTGGCGGTCCACTATAACCTAAACGTGTGCCTAGCGTGTGGCTCTGTTATAAGCGGGACATTTTTGGTAATATCAAGACATAGGTAGAGAATAAACCTCATCAGGTTTCGATGCTGTTTCAAAGGGTTCACGCTCGTGGGTAGTACGAATTCTACCCGACAGATGCAAGTCTACCAACCTGGTGTTATCACAACAGATGGACCCACTCAGTTTGCAGTGCGTGTGCGAGAGCAGTATTGCTGGTCGCTCGCAGAATGCCGCCATGATGTTGAGTAGACAGTACCCTGGACACCGCGGCAATGGAGGCTGGAAAATGTACGTAGAAAAGGTATCTAGGTATGAAGGTAATAAAGTCCCTACGCACATTATCTAGTCGTGATGATGCATCTATTTGTTAGGGAGAAAATAATGCGAGCAAACCAATCATAATAGCGTTGCACTCGGGGGCTTCGGTGTGAGTTCTTAGGAAGGATTTGCGTGATGATGATATGTGTATGTTGTTTGCATATCGCAGAATGGACATTCTTAAAACATAAAATCGAAAGGCGTTTAAAGAAGTCAAAAATAGATGCAACGACGAGCGGAACGTGGAGGAGCGTGTTAAGGTTTACATGTAAATAAGTTTTATCATGTAAATCTGTTGTTTTAACAGAATTATGATATGCCTAGGCAGATTATGACATGCCCAATTCGACGACGTGTACATTGTAACGTAAAACTAAGACATTATTAAGAGAAGGATTAACGATGGCACTATTCGACAAGGTCTTATTATAAAATGCTCTAAATTCATAATTTTCTGCGATAAGTATTTCTAGTTTTCTGTAGGCCTATTGAGTTTGAAGTGGAGGCCACGTCTAGGACGACGTAGTGTGAGGCGACCTGTATCCAGGTGGACCAATGACCTGAAGAAGATCGCAGGGTCATGGTTGGATGAGGATAACCGAAGATCGAGTGCTATGGTGCGCCTTGGGAGAGGCCTATGTCCTCCAGCGTATTTAACGCAGTCGCTAGCGAGTATCGAAGTCTAAACTCATGGTAGGTCTACTGGGTATGCAGCGGTGTCTCACCGGCGTGGTAGGGCGCGGTGTGGTGGTGGTGGTGACAGCGGCCTCCTTCTCCTGCACGCAGCAGGTCGCGTCTCCGGGGCACGTGGCGTCCTCGTCCACGTGGTCGCAGAGCAGAGCGAACAGCCCGCTGATGCAGTCGCCGCGACATTTGTGTGGCGGCTTGCCGTTCTTGGGGTGCGGCGTTGTTGTTAACTGAAATATGGAATACAGTGAATGTTAGCTCCGTGAAGGCATAAAAAATGTTACCAGAGGTCTGGCTCTTGAGGGGTAGATTTAGTTTAGCCACGGTTGTGTCGGAAAAATGTAAATCAATTGTTATCGAGAATCAACTGGATAATTAAAAGGCTTCTGGCTTGAATCACCGAGTTTATCTGCATGTCCCGTTCGTTCCCGTCCTATTATTCTGTTCTCTCATAGAATAGATGAAAACTTTTTTTTTCCATTTTAATTTTTCCTAGTATTTAGAAATATAACTTGTGGGCAAATTTCTTAATTAACTCTCATTTGTTCTATTTATATGATCTTCATCATTGATTTGATTTTATTGATTTATTTTTATAGATTTTGTGACATGTCAAAAGTGACAAGTGACCAGTTTTTTTATACAGATTTTGTGACAGATGTCAAAAGTGACAGTTTTTTCAATCCAGATTTTTTGACAGTTGTCCAAAAAGACAGATGATATGTTTTTATACAGATGTCAAAAGTAACAAATGATTAATTATTTATTTATTTCACGTTAAGACGGAATAATCGTAGTTTTATGTGAGTGTACGAGTTGACTGTTTAGTTAAAACTCGAATTATCTCTGACAACCATCGAGGAGCCTGCGATTTGCATTTTTTATAAAATAATACATATCATTTTTTTTTTAATAGAAATGATTTCCTGGTAATATCTTCTATTATTATTTATTTCTTAAAAATGCTTTAATATCAAACTGGTTTGTTATAAAATATTTTTGTCATAATATTGTAAATTGTACAAGTGATCTTTCATGAAGAAATTTTAGGTCTTATTTAAATTTTGGTGTAGAGAATACAGAATGCTGACCGCAGTAGAAGGCCTCCTGGTAGTGGCTTGTTTCTCATTGGGCACCACCAGCTCGTTGGACGGTCTGTCGTTGTAGCCGTCCCTGGACACGCAGCAGCGCTTGCCGGACACGCACAGATCTGGCGAGGTCAGGTACGCCTCACAGTAGCGCGCGATCTTGTCTTCTACGCAGACGCCGGGGCAGCCTTTGTTATCTTAAATTAAAGGATTCCGTGAAAAACCTGCCACCCAAAGATTTTCAAAGGAAGGAAAGTGTTTAAACAATGCAACTTCCTAGCAATACTGATTATTTATATATTTATTATAAGATCCTGTAACTTTTAGCCGTAAGAACTCAGAAAAATCTCATTACAAGTACATTAAACTACATTGTCGGATACAATTTAGGTAAAAGAACATTAAATTTGCATTTTTCAATAGGTTTGTTGTTATGATATGATTCAAATTTCCCGATTTTTATTTCTAATTTTGCATAGATCTATATAATCTCAGTTTACTGAGCCTAAAATATTATAACAACATTCCATAGACATCTCAGAATTTTGTTTTTGCGTTTGTATGAAGATTTGTATGAGATGGTGAGTTTCTTGCCCTTCTTCTTAACAAGATTAATTGAATGGGCGGAGTTAGGCATGTATTTATTTTAAATGATATGTGAATTGTTCAACGGTCACTGTTACTCCATGCGGAATCACCCGCAGTGCGAGAGGGACGGATTCCGGGAAAAAATGCAAAATGTCAGCTTTAAATTAATATAAAATAAACTAAAATAGTTATCAAAATTTCAAATTCACAAAATTTAGATAGTGTTAAAATCTATCTTATAAAATATCGTTCAGGTCTGTATGTCATTCCTATTTTGCATACTATGAAAAAAAGGTGTAGAAGAAGACCTCATTTCAATAATTATATCTATCGAGCGACAGTTAAGCAATCGCGTTTCTGTATTCAAGAAAACTAGAAAAAGGTACCCATATTTATATAATATACCTACTAATTTATCAAATTAGTGGCTTCTTCTGAAAAGCAGGTAAACAACTTCAAAAAGTGCCGATTTTAGTAAGATAGCGCCTTAAGTAACGTATTTGTAGCTATTATTATTATCATATCGTATATGCATAATTGTATACATTAAAATATACCTTTATTTTAGTTCGTATAGGTACGTGTATTTAATATAAGCAAACACAAAACCTACATTGAATTTGTGTCTGTAATGTATTTCGTGTGTGTATTAAATAAATAAATAAATTATATTTCCTCTTTTAAATTTAATTATTTCATAAATCCTAACGTGCGGTCTATTTATGTACCTATATTGCAGAAATAAATTATTCATTTCATTTCATAATTGGCTTATTCCCAAGTAGCACTTTTAACTCTAAAAATCTGGTTCTTATTTAATGTCACCCTTTTTCATAAAATTTCTACCTCCACGACGTCCTACTGGCTCTCTACGACAGAGTAGAATGTGTACCTAATAATTACCACTGTGTTTGTGTTTGTCGTGCGCGGGAGTCGGCCGGGTGACCAGCTCGTCCTCCTCCTCGTCTTCCTCAGGCTCCGGGGTGGTCGTGTACCGGGTCGTGAACGGCCTCCGAGTCGTCGTCAGCGTGTCGTTACCTGCAAGACGGGAATATTGTTGGGTACCAAATAACAATACCGCAGTGCTTAAAGGCCAAGATGTACAACCAGTGCGTCCTTCCTGTGATGACGTACGGCGCTGAGACGTGGACTCTTACAAGCCTGATCCACCGATTTAAGGTCACTCAGCGAGCTGTAGAGCGGGCTATGTTTGGGGTATCTTTGATGGATAGAATCCGAAATGAGGAGATCCGTCGGAGATCGAAAGTAACCGACATGGCCTGTAGAATCAGTAAGTTGAAGTGGCAGTAAGCAGGCCATATCTGTCGCGACCATGATGGCCGTTGTGATCGAAAGGCTTTAGAATGGAGACCACCTACAGCAAAGCGTACACTACTGGCCCGCTGGACCGACGACATGAAGGACGTTGCGGTTGGGGGTGGACTGCCATGAGTGGCGAAATTTGGGAAAGGCCTATGTCCAGCAGTAGACGAACACGGGCTGTGGATGGATGGATGGATGGACCAAATAACTTCAAGGGCCTAAACATAGCAAGCGCACGCGAAGCGCTTCGACTTTGTATTTGTCGTTGAGAAGTGCGCTGCAGGCCATTGCTATATACAGGCCTTAGAATTGATAGATTTGACTGTTTCAAACAAACGTTTCCATTTGAGAATAAGAAAAATTTGGCAGCGCAATTAAATATGTGCTTGCCATCAACCTCATTACGAAACATGCCGCCAGGAGACAGGCCGAGGTTCCGACACGACGTTAAGGGAAGCCGTACTGGGGGTGGGGTTACGGGCTAGACCGTTTTCCATATATTTGTCTGGCAATGAAAGCTAAAATAAGATAATACGGGGTATAACCAAAGTGTGTTATATTCAGAGAGCTAAGTGCGAGTTGCCAAAAACATACCGAAAATAATTTATACTTGCGATTGTTGGCACTTGATGAAACATAGAGAGCATCTTGATTATTTGCAAAAACACTTGAGTAGATACACTTGTTTCATTTATTTTATTACAGTTTTCCAACCGGTTTCGAAAAATAATCCATCTTCTGGGGATACAAAGGTCTTAATATTATTTACGAGCCATTAACGATCCCCTGAAGGTGGATTTATTTCCGAAACCGGTTGGAAAACATCTAATAAAATAAATAAAACAAGTGTACAAGTGTTTTTGTGAATAATCAAGACATATCGACTAATTCTACCACCAGTCCGTAAAATATAACTGAACCCTGTGACAGCTGGCAGTCATCGCTATACATATTTGGGCATGAGAAAGATACATACCCTCTGATTCTCAGTAAATAGATATCGTAAGTAGTGCCTTACCCACGGGTTCATCAGCACAGCACTTCATGGAGGGGTTGGGGCACTCCACCTCCTCCAGCACTTGGGGACAGATGAGCGTGGCGAGCGCGTGCATGCACACTCCTGGGCAGTTCTTCGCGTCTACTTGCGTGTCCAGGGTGTCCAACAGACCTGGAAGAGAAGGGGGTGGTTGAGTTGATTGCTGCTGTCTAGAAATGGAGGCAAGGACGCTACCAGTAGACCACGAACTAGCTGGCTAGCTACACAGAGCACTTTTATTAATATAACATAAACATAGGCTTTCTTTTACCCGTGCCGGCTTGCGTTGACGAAAATTACAAATGAATAAATTCCCGGTATTTTTAACATTAATTTATGGTAACTGGTAGAAAAAGACAAATAACTAAGTTTCTTTTAGGATTAAATAGGAATTTAGGTATTTTTGGAAAACAGAATCCGTGAGTACATTTTAAGCGGAAATAAAAAAAGAATATTATACTCTTAATCGCGACTTTTTATGATTTTTTCTTTTCATATCAATTACCATTAATGTTAATAAAAGTTTTGCCTATTTTTTACGCCTTCGGATCCTTAATGTAAGAAATAATAAGATTTGTTTGAACCACCCTCCCCCCAATCAATCTTACGTAAGATAAAATTTTAAAGGAATATTGATGTAAAAAACTCGGGCTAGGCTCAAAAAACAAGGCTTAAATTGAAAAAGAAAAATTTCTACCTTATGGATCTGAACTAGCCCAATTAAGAATCAGATAAAGGATTAGCCAGTAGCCACTGAAAAATATGTCATATAATATTACGTACGAAATATCTCCCGCCCCCATGTAAGAAAAAATAAGATTTGGTCTGACCCCCGACACCCTAAATCGTCTTACGTAATAAATGAACGGCCCTTCAGTATTGCGTAAACGACTGGATAAAAAAATGGAGATGAGACGCTTTTTTAAAACATAGAATTTTGCAAACAAATTTTAAATTTTGTAACTAAGAAAGTCCAGCCGCATGATACAAAACATTTCACTAATTCCTTAAGATGCCTGTAGTCGGCGGCTTGAAGTCAGTCGCGCACGGGGTCGCTATGCTTGCTATTTCATTCTACATTACACTTCGGATTATAGAGCACTGACTGACTGTTATTGGTTGGCCCGAACGTTAATTTCCCGAGCTCGTACGGAACTAACCCAACACGGTGTGAGAGGGAAGACAACATTTATGTTTTGAAAAAACTCGAGACTGGTTTTGGTTCTTCCTATGATTTCAGGGGAAATACCCCAAAATCGAAATGAAACAAAATTATTTTTGAATAGTATAAAATATCCTATGCTGTGAACCTAAAATTATTTGATTTGTTGTATCGCTTCTAGGACATTACGGTACATAAACATTCATCAAAATATGTGTAAAATCCAGGACTTTTATACGCTTGTAACTTTTGTATGTATTTGATTATGATAAATGTTTTAGGTTCAAGTCATGGATATTGTAT
This sequence comes from Ypsolopha scabrella, assembly GCA_910592155.1. Lineage (NCBI taxonomy): Eukaryota > Metazoa > Arthropoda > Insecta > Lepidoptera > Ypsolophidae > Ypsolopha > Ypsolopha scabrella. The sequence goes on from OU342982.1 coordinate 22,467,434, forward strand.
GGGATATGTTGAAAAAGAAAAAATAATAAGCAAGTACCTATAAATAAGGATACATACATACATACATATACCCACGCCTGTCTCCCAGAGGGGTAGGCAGAGACTACAGATTTCCATCTGCTACGATCCTGACACACCTCTTTTGCTTCTTCTACATCCATCAACCTAGTCATACAGGCTCTTCTATTCCGGTTACTTTTCACTTTGCCCTTTTTCTGTATGTCGCTTATTTGGTCGGCATACGTCCTTCTAGGGCGGCCCGGTCGAGCTTTACCTTACACTTGTGCAGCATAAATTCCTTTGTCACTCTACTTTCATTCATCCTCTCTATATGCCCAAACCACGGAAGCACTCCTTTTTCTATTCTAGTCGCTACATCTTCTTTCAGGCCACAACGATCCCTTATGTCGATATTTTTCACTCTATCATTCAATAAATAAGGATATTATCAGTGAACTGCGCTAGTATGGGAGTTAGGGTGAATAAAGTGCCCTTGAGACCAATACTTCATTGATTGATTGAATTCTGGCTAATGTACAGAATTTTTAAAATAATGAGCGCGTGTCGATGGAAGAAATTACCTATATTGAACTAACACGGTATTCATAATTGTTCAACATGTACACATAAATAATTAGTTTCCCCTTATTTAAATATTTAAAGTATATTTTATTCGTACGTGTGTTTCATTTACTACAGAGGTCATAGAAGAAGAAGTAGATGCACATTTACCTACGAGCAATCCTATTCTGTCATTCGGCAAGTTACCTCGATATTGTAAAAATTACCTGCATTTGAAAAAAATATCACATTTCATTCTCTAAACTGCATATTTCGGCCATTTGATATACGAATACTTGCATTTTACTGCATCCAATAAAATCACAAGGATAGGTTAAACTGATATAAATACCACTTCATTCTAGTTATATTAGATAATAAAACTAGCATCAAAATGAACGTCCTAAGAAATATAATAGAAAACGGCCGTCATACCAAAAATACGTCCTCTTAATTAAAAAATAATAAGTAAAAACACCTCGAATGCGCGAGTTTTTTGATAGGATAGAAAAGTGTATAATGAAAGTGAGAGATTTTTCTGGATAACCTCCGTTAATAGTCTTTATTTTGAGTATATAATAGTTGCATAAAATACTGTTATCTCTGGAGTTACCTAAATGTCAAAAGTTCCAAGTTGCACATACATAATCTTTGAACGCCATAATCATCAACCGTCTGTATCGTAATTAGAAGCGACACTGGTATGATAACGCCATTAACCCGTTACGACCCGGTTGCCTTCAAATGCCGCCATGCATATACTTAACGCTTAACTTAAAAACGCACTAGCAACTTTTGTTGTGTTCAAATAAATAAGGATACATAAGGCGAAATTTATTTATGGATAGAATGCTTGGTAAGTTATCAATCAGTATCACGGATTGATAACACTTTGCTAATTTCGCAAAATAAAATGTTGAACTCCCATAGTTATTTACTTGGGGCTGGGCTTGCGTTTGTCGTGAAGACGAAGAAGATTTAGGTCAAACAGCGTAGAAGAAGTAAAGAAGTTCGACCGTCTACGCTGTTTGACCTAAATCTGTATGTTATTTTAAAAAATTCCTAGGAATTGTATGCATACAATGCCCGAAAAATATACATACATTAATAACATCTATTAAGTATTAGGTACATCATTGTAACGTTTTAAGCAATTTTGTTATTTCCGGAACTTTGACTATCTAAATAAACAATATTTTAAGAAGCCGACTCCATAGTTCCAAACGTTTTCTGGCACATTTTCAACTTTAGGTATATATCGATCCAAATATCTTATCCCTAATAATAAAATATGTTAAACTACAGAATATCTGGAATGTGATAGCAGAAATATAAAAAAAATATGGTTCGATAACTTTAACTGTACAAATACGAAACAAGGTCCAAAATTAGACTTAGATCCGATTTAATTAATTAAGTATGCAAAGAAACATGTAGAAACTTAGTAAAATTAGTATTATAATAACAAATATGTACCCCGTATTATTTTTAAATTACATAAGCTATGATATTACCATACCTACGTCCACTGCTACCCCAGAACGGACTTTCTCAAGCCTAAGAAGACTGAAAAACTACTTGCGCAACACAACGAGTGAAAACAGACTAAACGGTTTGGCACTCATGATATTCACTATGAGGCAGAAATTGATACAGATAAAGTAGTGGATATATTTAAAAGGAAAAACAGAAGAATCATTCTCTAATGAATTTGCAATAGTTTTTTTTTTTTCAATTGAAATAATTGAAATAAGCGTTACCTTGTGCAAGTCCATCACTAAGTTATGGATATATGAATATTTATCTAATTTTATGTACTTTTTGTCGTTTTATTTTCTTAAAACCGATACTAAAACCTGGTTACGCCCATGTAATAATTTATAATATATTTATCTTTTTATGTGTTGTTGTTCTCCTTTTATAACGACAGATACCTTGCAAGTTCGATAAAATGAAACAGCTGGTAAATACAAAGTCCTTCAACAAAAGTCCCCGGCACATTCCCGTCGAGCGGCGCGCGCGCACGCCCCGTCCGAGACGCGCTTGGAATGCGAACACGCGTAACGGAGCGGCCGCGGGGCGGGTATCATTAGTTCGGCATTCGAATCTACTATCTATTGGCTATCTCTATCTTATCTATGGGCCTCATTTGCTATGTAATCTGTAGGTTGTTCAACATGACCAGTTGATACTGGATACAATATATATTTCAATTAATATATAAGGTGACTTTAATTTATGCAACCAAACTTATACTGGAGGCTTGGTAAGTAATCAGTAACACGGATCGATAACACTTTTTGCTAATTTTGCAAAATAAATGTTGATGTCCCATAGTAATTGACTAGGGGCTGGGCTTGCGCTTGTAAGGAACACGAACAGAATAATTTACGAATTTCACAAAAAATGTAATCGAACCTTGTTACTGAGCACTTACCGAGTCTTCAGTAAGAGTTTGGCTGTATAAATTAAAGTCACCTTATTTAACTAAAAGATTCGTGGTTTATATTCATAACGGCTATTCACGATTTAATAGTCAGATTTTGCCTGACTAGTTTCACTGTATTCGTACAGTTTCTTCGGAGGCAAACATGGTTACACGGCGGTATCCCGGTTGAGACGGCGAAATCTGATAATACGTGTGAGTAGCCGTTTCAATAGCATTATCACCTTATATATCTACAAATCTGTATCACAGAGTATAATAGAAGGCAGAGACTTAACATCTTTATCAGCTCTAATGAGAGGTGATTCTTCGCAATCGTTACAAAAAGGTATAATTATTATTCAATTATAAAAATCGACAGGGATTGCTTCCTTCGCAATGTTTATTGACAATAATTGAGTCATACAAAATTTCTCGGAAACGGCTTGGCACTTCTTCAACGTGTTGCCGATTTGTTCGTCATGCATGTACGTATAACAAACCATAAGGTAACCATACCATTTTTTGACATCCTACACAAGATTAAAACTGGAAAAGTGTACGCATAAAATATCCTCACGACATGAATTCCCGAAGATGTGTCAGAGGCGTTCCCGAGTGTCAACTATGAAATACAAGTTACAGTCCACACTAAGAACACCCGCTTTTCACCGAAAATGCACAAATTTTTTATTTAAACCATGGAAAGATATAATTTCAAGATTCCAAAATTTCGCTTACAGATCTGTTATTCGTCACCCTTCAGCAGAAGAGAAAAAAACTTGCAATAGCGTCTAATAAGATTAAGCTTTTGAGTACAACATAAACCTAGTTTCCTTATTCACCAACTCTACATAAAGATAAGAATAGCCGTTCCTAGCAATCCATCACCAGATCCCAAAACCAAAGTCCCACAAAATATCTCATCTACGCTCTTAACTCAGAATACAGAACAAACGCTCTTAAATAACGATGTATTTAAATATCCAGATTCCATAACCTGCAGTGCGGCATTCCCACCCGTCCGTCTAAACCGACGCGACGACAGAGTGCCGCTAGTAACCCCCCTCCCTACCCTCCCAAAACCAGGCCCGACCTCACACCACTGACACACAAACAGTCAGAGCCAAATGAAAGGAAAACATACTGGAAATGGTCTATGTTACGAGTTGGAGCGGTTTGTACTTGCTGTGCTGATTTATTTGTTACTAACCTTTCGAGCGGCTCCGTCCACCTTTATTCGATCTCTGCCCCGTTTTCGGTCTGTGCGTTATTTTATCAACACCCCTTATAGCCTATATCTTGACCAGAGCCACTAGAATGATAATAAAGAAAACCGCATCCAAATCCGTTCAGTTGTTCTTGTGTTCATAACAAACGGGATTTTTTCTGTCTGTATGTACAGTCAGCAAGGTTCTTACCTGACCACTTCAAGGGCCAGTTTAGTGTGCAGTAGCTCGCGGCAACTTCCGCTAGGTCCTACCCTGGTAGTGTTTGTCTACCAATGGTCAGACTAATAGTCCGACTAAAGTGACCGGTGGACTCTGATGGACCCAAAAACGCCATAAAAAGTGTTTCTCGTAAACTCTAATTGGCAAATAAAATAAAAAGCGGGGCTAGCTGAGATCGCCACATGCAAGCAATAAGGTTTTGAAACTGGATAGGCGGGAGTCTTGGTGATGGTACATAGGTATGTATGTTCCTGTTTAACTCGAGAACCACTCAACGGAATAGGATGCGTTTTTTTTATTATCATATTTGTGACCTATATGTTAGGTTATAAGGGATGTTCATAAAATAGCGCTCAAGTCGAAAACGGGGCAGAATTTATATAAACGCGGGTGGAGACGCGTGCAAAGGTGTAAATTAATAAAATTTACCCTTAGCGACTTCACACAATGTCATAAAGTTCTCAAATAGTTCATTTGTCTTGTAATAAGTAACAACGTATAATTTGTTAAACAAACAAACAAACAAACAAACAAATTTATTTATTAATGCCATAAGCCAAAAAACCAAAAACAAACAATCTAAATTATAATAACTATAGGGTTACCTAATAATAGTGATGTTAAGTACTTATCAAACTTAAAATAAAACTAAAACATTGTCATAAACAAGATGAAAAATTTAGAAAAACGAAGGTAAAAATTTATTCTACATTTTAAAATGTCTGTGCTAAATAACCGAGCTCTGGCCCATAAAATAAGTATAAAAACCTTCCTATATTTCGCGACAGGCCACTCGCCCGCAATCCCGCCATGTCGCATACTATACATTATGTTTAGAACTTCTAACGCCTTCAAGGTGGTACAAGATGACTTAAAGAGAACGACAATAAGTAAAACTACTTATATAGTAAAGAAAAATGTCAGAAATCTTGGAAAATTATCCGTTCAAGCCAAGGAAATCTTTGGCTCAGACTAATAATCTTGCTCAAGTCTCGGCAAAAACAATTTCATACAAAAGACATCAACGTGTTGCTCAAGTTCTACAATTTGTCATTTTCTTGTTTTTTTGGCCTTTTATTTGTCTTCCTAATATTTACGATTCTAAGACCGTCTCGAAGGATACATTTATTTGACTGCTTTTATATGACAGGTATTATTAAAATAAGCTTGCATATCCTTTATTAAATGAAAAAAAAGCTTTATCTTGCATTTCAGCTGCAGTGACGTTATCAACACATATTTTTATCATCAATGCTTCCTAATGTCGGAAAAGGATCCTACCATTAAACCTAATATGATGACATCACTAAAAAGTAGATAAAGAACCGAATTAGTGCGCCGCTTCTTCTTCAATCTTCGACCAAAGTCAAGAATATCGCACCTACCGTTAACTGATGACCAAACGCGGACACTGCTCTGTGGGGGGGGGAGCGGTACGGTGCGGGGAGAGGGGGCAGAGCCGAAAACGAAAGTACCTACTGACGAAATGTCGCGTCCTTTGATACGCCGACTGAACGCCTGAAAGTGAAGTTTGCGCTAATGGGTTAAGAAATTACGTAGATAAGAAAAAAAAACGATCGGATTGGAAGGAATCCTGTAAATTTTTCGCAGTGAAACTTAAGTTATAATAATGTAATCTTTATTTCAGGCAGTGCCCATAGTGTTAGTAACAAGGTCTTAAAAACTATATTAGTATTACAATAATGGTGTAATTAATTTAACTTAATCTAACTGAATCTTGTGCCACTGCCTGTCGAAGTGGTATGCAATGACACCCAGTGACGCAAGATGGGACCGCTCGTCCTCTCGGCAATGAACAAGTAAAAAATATATCAGTTGTAATTATTTTGTTCCATTATGTGTATAATATAATGTAGCATGTTGCATATATTGATTTGAATGATAAATAAGTTTTTGCATACAATGCTATGAGCCGTGAAGGGAGAGACAACTAGAACTTGTTAGCCCAGGAACAGTAAGAATGGAAATCTGATAAAACGTTTAAATTTATTTAATACAAGGAAGTTCAAAACTAAATTTAATTTTTTGTATTTGTTTTAAATTTAATAAATGTTACATTTCATAAAAGTATTCCATCCATCCATCAGCCTGTTTCGTCCACTGCTGGACATAGGCCTTTCCAGGATTTCGCCACTCTTGGCGATTCTCCTGGAAGAAATGCCCATACTCACACACGCTGGGCAGGTGGGTTGGTGAGCGCGGTGCCGAAACCCTTGCACCAGTGACACCGCTGCCCGTCACCAGTCTAGTTTATATAAGGCCCGGCAATTGGGGATGGATATACCGCCATCCATCGGTCCCCAGGCAATGGTGGGCCGCCTGGTTTTGCCTGAGAGCTGTTCTCTTACTCTCCCCCGAATAACTTCGGGAGGATTTCCGAGTAAGATGGTGGTACCTCCACAGTCGAGCTTGGCATCACTACCACCTAAGTATTCATGTACCTTTAATAAATAAATAAAGTATTCATTTAATTTCAAAATATACTTTTGTGCAAGCTTTTTTTCATGAAACGAAGTAGACACACATTGACAAAATAAATATAAATAGAAAAGTGTCATTTATTCAAAGAATTCTTAATTTTTTAATTTACAATATCAATAAGTATTGAATTCATTTGCCATTTTATTTAATTCTCAACAATCCTATAAACAAAACTATGCATTGTTTTATACCATTGAATTGAAATTGTGAGCCTTTACTTGCACCAAGAACTTAGGCGAACATTAAACCTTAGAGATAAGGACAGCATAAAAAGTTACACAACCACGGTTAAGTTAGTTGGTGCAAGCGGGTCCAAGTCTTTTATAGCATTTTCAAATCCCTGAGCTGTCATATGGTACATAATTCGGATTGATTCTCTTTCCCTTGTAGATGTTGCTGCCGTTACCCACACAAAAAGGCGTATTGATTGCAAAAAGCACGATAATTCCGAGCAGGGGGCATATGTCCCAATCTGTCCGCAGCATCTCCAAATAGAGTTTTTAAATTTTCCCGTTTGACACCAATAATCCCGAAAAAGATACTATTTCAGTTACTTTCTGCCAAATATACGTATTTAAACTATCTATTCCTTTGTTATATAATAAATCTGATCAGAGATCATTAACAACCAAGGTTAAAGAAAACATAAACAATGTTCTCAATCTCTCAATCGAGGACAGATCAGCGAGTCACATTCACAAATCAACTTCAATATACAGGACGATAGAAAGCAAAGTACACGATGGTGACTTGAGAGGAGCTGTACGGCTTTTGCTTTCTGATTGTACCCTAGCCACTAGAAACGAGGAGACACTCGATGTGTTACGAAATATACACCCTGCACCATCCCGTCCACTCTCTCTCCCACCTGAACCTGACCTATCTTGTCCCACACTCACAGTTACAGTTCCCGACGTCACTGATGCCATAAGTGGTTTCTACAACGAGTCAGCGGGGGGCTTAGACGGTCTCCGACAGCAACACCTGAAAGAACTTACTTCACATACTGCCGGGGATAATGGTATAAAACTTATGGAATCTTTGACGAAACTTTGTAATTTCCTATTGAAAGGTTTACTCAACCTTGAAATCTGTCCATATTTTTACGGAGCGTCTTTGTGCGCCTTGACCAAAAAGGACGGTGGTATAAGGCCGATTGACGTTGGTAGCGTAATCCGTCGTTTGGTTGCCAAAGTAGGGTGCCGCACGGTTAAAGATGCTATGTCGGAGTACCTTCAACCACACCAACTCGGTTTCGGTACTCCTCTAGGCTGTGAAGCCGCTATACACGCCACCCGTAAATTTGCAACTACAAATGATGGGACTGACCAAATAATCTTGAAAATTGACATTAAAAATTCTTTTAATAGCGTTGAGCAGGATACTTTTTGAAATAAAAGAAAAAATACCATGTCTTTACCCCTTTTTATATCAATGTTATATTATTCACCGAGCAAATTATTTTTTGATTCTTCAACTATTTTGTCACAGGTAGGTGCTCAACAAGGGGATCTTTTAGGTCCTTTAATATTTAGTCTTGCCATTCAAAAAATAATATCCTCACTAGAGTCCCCCCAGAACATATGGTATCTGGATGACGGCACAATTGGCGGAAGCTCTGATACTGTATTCAAAGACATCGAAACAGTCCTCTCCAAATTTAAAGAGATAGGCCTCGAAGTGAACTTGAATAAATGTGAACTTTTCGAGTGTGGCCCAAATCATTCTTCATCTCTAGCTCGTTTCCAAAGACTTATTCCAGGCCTAATAGCTTTAGACAAGACGAATTTTACGCTGCTAGGTGGTCCTATTTTCCCAGATGCAATCCCAGACATTATTGAAAAGAAAAATCAGTCTCTACAAAAGGTTCAAAATAGCCTGAAAAACCTCCAAGCGCATGTTGCTCTAATTCTATTTCGTAGCTGCTTGTCTATGCCAAAATTAACATACACTTTAAGGACATGTCCTGTATAGCGCTACCCGAGTGAAGTTTGCCTATTGGATAACACAATTAAGAATATCCTAGAGGAAATTTTAAATGTTAGTCTCGACGAAAATCAGTGGCGCCAGGCGGCCCTGCCGATACGGCACGGTGGTCTTGGTATTCGCCGCGTAGAGGACACTGGACTAGTTGCCTTCTTAGCCTCTGCACATGGGGTCGTGGAACTTGTTACTCGCATACTTAGTAACAATGGTAACAATTCACGGCTACCATTTGTAGACTAGGCTTTGAAGGAATGGTCTACTGTTTGCCCTGGACAAGTTCAACCAGACCATCCGGAGGTGCAAAGAGGCTGGGACGATATCCGAGCCAATTTCATAATAGAAGAGCTCAAACAAAATAATTCAGGGGCAGAATTAGCAAGACTAAAAACCGTAACTAAACCTGAGTCCGGTGCCTGGCTTCACGCCCTTCCATCTCCACAGCTTGGGACTTTACTTGATAACGACTCCCTTCGTATTGCTGTGGCCCTGAGACTTGGTTGCCATGTTTGCGAGGAACATACCTGCATCTGCAACTCTACAGTCGACACAAAAGGTCACCACGGCCTGAGCTGCTTAAGATGTACAGGTAGATTCCCACGACACCATGCCTTAAATGAAATCATCCGCCGGGCACTCGTCTCAGCCAACATCTCTTGCACCCTGGAGCCCCCTGGCCTTAGCCGGACAGACGGCAAGCGCCCAGATGGTCTCATCCTCGTTCCCTGGGAGAGAGGTAGATGTCTGCTGTGGGATGCAACTTGCGTCAGCACTTATGCTAGCTGTCATTTAACCTCCACAGTCAGAACTGCAGGATCTGCGGCTGAGAGTGCCGCTAGGCAAAAGCACATCAAATACAATGATCTAAAACAAAATTATATTTTTATTCCCACCGCATTTGAAACGACCGGCGCGGCGTATGGGGCTCTGAGGCCAGGGCATTTCTAAAGGCACTCGGAAGAAAAATAAAAGACAGGTGCCAAGACCACCGCTCCATGTCGTACTTGGCGCAAAGGATTTCCCTAGCCATCCAACGCGGGAATGCGGCTAGCGTAATGGGGACCTTTGCGCCGGGTACGATGAGGGGCGGACTTTTTCATAGTTAGAGTTTTATTTCGTTGTTTTATTAGTTAATTTTATTTTTATAGCATAGGTTCTTCTTTTTATTTTGCTTTTAGGATTTTTAGTTTATTATCTTTTGTTTAATTGTAAATAATAATATTATTATTAGTCATGAAATGAAAAATGAAATGAAATGAAATTAAATAAATCTTACACTTTTCATAATGAAATACATATTATTAATCATGTTTTTGAAATGTTCACAGAGCACACTTTAAAAGAGCAAAGGATTTTAACTTTTAACCACAATTATTTATTTATTTCAAAATTTTCTTACCCAAAAATTTCCCCTGGTGTGGGTAGACATGATGGAAATATCTATAATATTAATAAAGACAAGCGAGTAGTTCCAGAGTCAACCAAATGTTTTACCCAGAATTAGAATTATTTTAAATTATATTCAAATTCGTTGGGTTTCATTTTATTAAGAACTCGTTTTTGCCCGCGACTTCGTTCGCGTGGGTTTCGGATATAAATTCGAATCAGATTTCCCATAAATTTATATAACAATAGCCTTTGCCGTTTGCGTTTATTCAATCTTTGCCCCGTTTTCGGCTTAGGCGTTATTTTATGAACACACTTTGTAGTATATGTGTTGACCAGGGTAACTACGATAAGAATAAAGAAAACCGCATCCAAATCCGTGGAGAGGTTCTCGAGTTATAAAATCGTTTATTCAAGCTTTGCCCCGTTTTCGTCTTGGGCGCTATTTTATGAACACTTTTTATAATCTATGTGTTGACCAGGGTAACTACAATGATAATAAAGAAAACCGCATTCAAATCTTTTGAGTGGTTCTCGAGTTATAAAAGCGTTTATTAAATCTTTGCCCCGTTTCCAGCTTGGTCGTTATTTTATGAACATCCCTTATAGCCTATGTGTTGACCAGGGTCACTACGTTTATAATAAAAAAAACGCATCCAAATCCGTTCAGTGGTTCTCGAGTTAAAACGGAACAGACAGACATACAGAAGAAAATTCTAACAATTGTTGTTTCGGCCTCAGTACAGTACCAATAACCCATTCCATTTAAAATTTCGCGAAAATATTCAATGTACAGACACGAATTTTTTACTACTTTATTATTAGTATATAGATAGATTTGAATTAGGGTTTGTTTGAGTAATAAATTCGTATGGTTGTATAAACCTCAGAACAAAAAGCATATTCTGTTTTAAAGCTTATAGCTTAATTAGCAATACATATTTGTTTCAGAGATTTCTTAAAAGAAGCGAAGTATATGTGCGCGATATATGCTGCACGGTTTGAATCAATCAAGATGGCCTGAAGAGTTCGATCAACCGTTTTTAATAACCATTCATCACATTTATTACAATTTTACATAGTTATCTGCGTTTTGCATAATAATTACTTATGCAACTTCGAAGTACAGTCTGCCTCACGTAAAGATGTACTACAGCAGTCCTTACCACGTCGGTAGTAAGACGATAATCGTACGTACGTGAAGGTGTACCACATAACTTGGTCGCGTGTACAATACACGCGTCGTAGAATGCTTTCTCCGACCCGATATACAGGTATAGACTATATAGACATCGCATCGGTTCAGACGGTTCTATGAACACAAGATATCTATCATCCTAGGACGTAGCTTACAAAGGGGTTCCTAATAAAATTAAATTAAATTCGTTTGTTTATGCAATATATACATAGGTACATCATATACACGTCTTAACTTATTATTACACTTACATTTAAAACTAAGAAATAAACAATTGAACTAGATATAAAAAAACGCAATAAAATATACATTTAATGAAAATAGGGCTTACTTAAATTTATTAAGTAATATCCATCCATCCATCCACCAGCCTGTTTCGTCCACTCTTGGCGGTCCTCCTGGAAGAAATGCCCATACTCACACACGCTGGGCAGGCGGGTTGGTGAGCGCGGTGCCGAAACCCTTGCACCAGTGACGCCGCTGCCCGTCACCAGTCTGTTTTATATAAGGGTCGGCAATTGGGGATGGATATACCGCCATCCATCGGTCCCAGGCAATGGTGGGCCGCCTGGTTTTGCCTGAGAGCTGTTCTCTTACTCTCCCCCGAATAACTTCCGAGTAAGATGGTGGTACCTCCACAGTCGAGCCCGGCATCAGCTCTACCACCTAAACGTATTGAGTAATATACTTCTGAAAATTAAAAAATACAGGGATAAATTATTAAATTACTTAATTATTTTACTTAAGTACTTTATGAGGTAGTAGTTTCCAGAACGGAAGTGATCAAACCAACTATTCGTTTGATCAAACATAAAAGGAATCGTGCGTTAACTTGCGTTACTTGGTCCGTACACGTCATGATATTCTTTACTGTCTGTGTGTTTACATTGGTGTTATGACTTATATTCGGAAACATGGGCTTATACTATCGCTTTCTCATGCAGGGGGGGGTCCAGGGATCTAAACATCCAAAATAAAATGTTGAGCTCCCAGTACGAATTTGGCTGCATAAATTATACTCACCTTGTAATTTATGGCACGAATAATGTAAATATTACGCGAATGTTTCTTTTTCCGCGTATGCTAAGGTCTGTACTCCATTAACACCCTCGTTATATACGCCCATGTAAAAAAATAGCGTGAATTTTCATCTAATGATAGCAGACCATTCGCAGACGCAGCGAACTCAAAGAAAAAGCAAACCGACGGAAAACAAATGAATACCTAACGTTTTTTTTTTAACCAATGAATATTATGAAACTGTGATATAAATAAATTTCCATATTTTAAACATTTGGCGATTTATCATCGCAAGGATAGACAAATTTATTATTAACTAGCTTTTGCGCCCGCATGTTCTTCGTTTTAACGAAATGCTTTTTTCCGGGATAACAAGTAGCATATGTGTTAGGTTAGGGTATAAGCTATATCCATTCTAAATTTCATCCAAATCCGTCCAGCCGTTTCAGCGTGAAAGAGTAACAAACATACACACACACACACACAAACTTTCGCATTTATAATATTAGTGTGATTTACATTGTATCATTGCGATGTTGAAACCACAGACATATAATTATTACTGTATTATACGTCTGTGGTTGAAACGAACAAGAAAAGTAAATATGGATGAATCTCTGAACCGGGATTTGACAATTATTTGAATATATAAGGTGACTTTAATTTATACAACCAAATTCTTCTTCTTACTGAAGACTCGGTAAGTGATCATTAAGGTCCGATTTCAGTCGATGACCCTTTTTGTAAAATTCGTAAATTATTCTTTTCGTGTTTCTTACAAACGCAAGCCCAGTCCATCAATCATCAATTACTACAAAATATCAAACTTCAGTGTTAGAAAATAGCAATTTCATCATCAAACCGGACAAGTGCGAGTCGGACTCGCCCACCTAGGGTTTCGTTAAAGATTTAATCACAAATGTATAGTTTTCAGATTTTTCCCTATAATTGTAGTACCTATAAGACGGTATTACTTGCCAAATTTCATAGTTATAGGTCAACGAAAAATACCCTATGAATTTTGATTCCCTTGAGAGTGTCGAAATATACGTTTCTTGCGGTATAAACGGCCATATCTTTTTTAACGTTAACTTAGAAGTTTGATGTTTTTACAGCTTCAAGGGACTGTAGACTTGAGTATATGGTTTTAATTTCTACTCGATACCTCTACGCGTTCCCGAGATAAAGGGTCTTGACAGACAGACGGACAGACAGAGGGACAACAAAGTGATCCTATAAGACATACATGGGCAACCGCTGGTCCGCGGGCCGCATCCGGTCCGTAACGATTTTTAATACGGCCCCCGGCGAGGAACAATTTAAAATCGAACTAAATTATTCGCCAAAAAGTCGCGATTCGTTATTTTCCTGCAACTTTAACACTTTCAGGGACACAATAGAAAAAACGTCTATGGGCGATCTGTGTTTCTGAAAGAGTTCGGTACAAGCCGCGCTTCAATTCTTTGCCGATCTGAGTCAAGAAGCGAGTTATCGAAAGCTTAAATTTAACAAATAAGTATGTACACAAGCAGGCATGAAAATCAATAAATCCAAATTAAATTTATATCATTGCGGTAGAGAAAATCAGAAAAGTAAATCTGGACGTGGGGAGCTCTGAACCGGGTCTCGAGTCCTTATCTCCTTGCGATGGATAAATCGCCAAGTGTTTAAAATATAGAAATGTGTTTCTGTCATAGTTTCAATAAATCCAAGTCACGAACCAGGCCGACCTATAAAAATTTGCAAAATACTTTGCCTGTGAATTAATGGAATTGATTCCAATATTAGGTAGTCTTGCATCTAAAAATCGGGCTCAAGCTTTACGTTCATTGAAAATTATGAATATATTACATTGTAACTTTTCTGGTTTATTATGAAATTTGAATTTAAGAAAGTATAAATTAAACCTACGGTTCACCGATCTCGTCGTTGTTTTCGTATACTATACGCATCAACCTGTGGCCCGCGAATTCGTCAGCATATGATTATTTGGCCCGCGACTTCCCGAAGGTTGCCCACACCTGCTATAATGTAATAAGGGCTCCATTTTTTCCTTTTGAGGTACGGAACCCTAAAAAGAACGTAATATAAAATCAAACTGAAAACAAAGGTGTTGCGCTGTGGGTTAGCACACTTGCCACGAAAGCAAGAGGTCGCAGGTTCGAATCCTGGCCCAGGCATTTGTCAGAATACTATTTTACTCAAATGTTCTTTTCTCGTTTGGAATGCACTCTAAAAAGGAGTTTAAAAATATTTATTGGAAGAAAAAGACAATACCAATGGTTAAGGTTATGGTACTTAATTTCTTAAGGCGACAGCTACTGCTGGTGACCTTGGTGCGTACGTCTCACTTTCTCACACGACTTGTCCCATACTGACCTATCTGTCGTTCCAAGAGTCTAGGAGAAATCAAGATGCGAACGCGCTCAAATTAACCTAATAAATAATTACAATAGGCATGATGACTAAAAAAAAATTATTGTCCGTCAATTAGATTATCAGAAAATATTGGACACGTATTTTTTCTTTTTTCAATTAAACAAACAATGATGAAGATATAGCCCGCTGAAGTTCCGCGCGACGTCACATCTACGTACAATTTTACTTAGAAGTGACGTCATTTTCCCCCACTCTCAAACTTTGACGCGCTCTATCTCTGTCATTTTTTGTTTGATTGACAAAAGAAAAAACACGTGTCCAATATTTTTTGATAATCTAAATGACGGACTAAATGGAATATTTTGTTTACCCTGTGTACAAGCCTATTATTGTAACCAAAATTCTTCAAAATAACCATGGAATCTATTTGTAGTTATAATATCTTTAAGTTTAAATTTTTTTCTTTGCATACTTAGTTAATTAAATCGGATCTTAGTCTTACATTGTTTTAATTTAGACCTTGTGGACCTTGTCGCGGCTTTTCAAGGTCACCAGAAGCAGCTGCCCCTTAAATTATACATTGTACTGTCCGTTTCAAATGCTATTAGGACAGGACCTTGTGCGTGTGTGCGTTAGCATACTATATGCATCTCATTCACTCGCGCTCTTCCGTCAACGTTGCTAACGCACACTGACATCTGAGCACAGCAGATCATATAGAAATTTTGAGCGCAACCTGGCTCGATTTGTTGATTTGTTTATTAGAAATGATAGGTTAAGATTGTGTTTGTATTGTATTATGTTTGCAAAAATTGACCCTTAATGCCATACTTGTCTTTTGTTTGAATTATAATTTGTTTGCGTTGTGTTTTGACATTTATGTAGTTTTGTATATTAATTTGATTTGACCACCAGTGTATCATGTCTGCAGGTCAAAGTTGCATGATAGATCTTTGCTTGTTAGCTTTTCATTTATGTTTTTTTTTTTTTATTGCATGTGTAAAATATTTGTACGCCCTGCTGGGCAGAGCTGAGAGGAGACATAATATTGTTATTTACACCTACCTTTATACCCTTGGTTCACAAATAAATAATCTTGAATCTTGAATCTTGAACTTTAACCGCTCGATACAAAATGTCTATCCCATTCGAGGGATATCGACAAAGTGAGAGAGAGCACTGTATCACGCGTTATCGAGCTCGATATGGTTTGCTATGCTACACTAGCACGAGTGACAAGGTCCTATACAAATAGTATCTGGAATGGATAGTACCTCTAGGCTAGGATGCTAAGTTGAGTCTATCGACACACGCGTGGTCGGTCGTCGCCCCCGCCCCCCGCTCCCGCGCCCCTCACGCGTGACGCGCTCGTGAAAGCGTTAATTTTTTAAACATTGGCTACCGCTCTGATCTGAAGGATGCTGAAAACGGAAACAGTCGAACTACCTTCAGCTGAGGATATCAGGAATCATCCCGAGGTGACATGTAAAACGTATACTTTATGTATCTATTTTACAAATAAACAATTTGAATTTGACCCTTCTTTTGTTTTGTAAAATGGATCCAGGGCACGATCTGAACTGGGATCTATTTTTAATTTATTTTAGCGATAATTTGAATTGAAGACGTTAAATACCAATCGAGATCCAAACTTTGCGTGGAAGCATTTAGCATTAATTTAAAGAGATTTTATCAAGGTAACACAAGTCTGTTAGAAACAGCAAGAGATTTTGTATGAAAATGCAAATTAAATTCTCAGTAACGCCATGGACGAACATTTTGTCTATGGTAACACTCAATTCTGAAGTTAACTGATGATGAATGATTCTGTCAATGAATGCTTTTATAGGGGGGCTCCTAGTTTATGATGGAAATGGTTGGACCAAATTTTTGACATAAGGGTCATATTTAGAGCAGTAAGGAGGTCGACATACCCAAAGTTCTCGTATCTACGTTGTGCTGGAGGTGGGGGGAGATCAAGAAGGACCCAACTTATGATTTTTCGCTTCTATTTAAAAAACGGCGCGCTGTAGCTAAGGAAAGATTGAGAATAAAATTAAGCATATGAAATTCATATAAGATTGCTTCTGAACATTATCCCACACCTCTTATAGTTACAAAAATAGCTACCAAATATCTTCTGAGATGGTATGATGCACCAGCAAAGGAGACATCGCTAAATTGTTATCGATACCAAACATAAAACCCGACATCTCCTCGCTCCCATCATGCATCTGCTGAAGGAGCAGCTCAGGAACATTCCTTTAGCACCACCACCCCAAAAGGTGGCTATTTCTAAAACTATAAGAAATGCAGGATAATATATACAAGCAATCTTGTAGGAAATTTTGTACGCTTGATTTTATTCCCAATCACTTTTTTGTTACTGCACACCGCTTTGGAGATTGAAGCGAAAAACCATAAACCAGTAACCTTAGCACAAAAACATCACGGATAAGTTATAGTTGCGTTCACGTTACATTTGGTATGAAATCTGATAGCCACCCCTAGCGTACAGTAGCGGAACTTATCAAATTCCATACAAAATTCAACGTGAAAGCAACTATAACGTAACCCTGATGTCTTCATGTTGAGGCCTTCCAGTCCAGCACAACCCTAGACACTAGGACTTTGAGTATGTTGACCTCCTAAATACGACCCTGAAATCAAAAACCTTGATCCGACCATTTCCACCAAGAATTAATCGTTGACAGGATTAGAAGGACTTTGTAGTAACACATAAAGTCTATTAGTTATTTAGTAATACGTGTTTGTTTATTTTATATTATTTCGCAAAATCTTTGAGAGTACTTACTTATTGGTAAATAAGTCATTTGTTCCGTACACGACTCAGTCCGTTCTTACTTAATTTTACTTGTAACATGTTTCAGGAGTAAACTTTCAAAATGTTTGTGAGCATATGCTAATATTTAGGCAGAATGTGATCGCGGTCGGTGAAACTTGTCTATGGATCGTGTGTCACGCGGAGTGGTGCGCGCACGCCGCTCGACGCGAGCTGCTGAAAGTGAATTAATCACGGCGGTATTACACGAGGCATTTCAGCTAATTGACATTAAGATGGTAATCGGTACTCGAATAAATGAACAAAATATAAAGACGCATCGTGAAACGATCGATACACTGATAATATAAGTCCCATTGTTTAGCGACAATACGATGGGTGTACAGCGGACAAAAAAATTAAAACTTCGCTTTGTATAATCTGTTAACGGTGCTCAGTATTTTATACATCTCATTCACTCATGCACCTCCATCAACATTGCTAACACACTCAGACTTCAGGTAGGTATGACAAGGTCCTATTCTAGGTCCCAGCTTCTTGAAAACGAAACGTTTCCTTGAAAAGAAAATGAAACTGCTTGCATAATTATAAGGTGTCTTTCGATTATGCAGCCAAATTCATACTGGAGACGCGGTTAGTGGTCAGGACCAATGTTCAATGGCCCTTTCTGTAAAATACGCAAAATAAAATTTAGACTTTCTATACTGAATGAGTCGAGGTTGTTTTTGAACATGTATAGAGGCATAAAAAATATTTTCCGTTTTTTGCAAACATGCCATAATTTAACCTTGGTCCTGACCACTTACTGAGTCTCCAGTATGAATTTGGCTATGTAAAAGAAAGTCGCCGTATATACAGGGTGTAAATGCAAAGTCAAGAATCCCTTTAGGGTATGAAATTAAACACGATTCTGATGTTATTAAGAGAAAAAAATATATACCTTGAATTTTCACCAAAAATTCCATAATTTTTCTAAGCTATGGCTACGCAGCTCACCGGCCTCCCCACACACCTAATTGCACCCCGCAACCCGCACCCCTCATCAGAGTGGCCAGCGACCAGCGAGGGTGTCCACGCGATTAGTGTATTTTGAGTAAAGAAAATCGTCTTATTGTGAGGTACTGGTACTTTATTTAGAGATCCCAGTATTTAAAATAATATCTTTATCGATCATACTAACACACCCTGACAGGATTCTTGCCTTTGCTTTTATACCCGGTGTGTATGTACTTAAGAAGGAATTAAACACAGAAATCTTATAAACCCATAACAAATAGAACTGATAATAACACACAAAGAAGTGTAAGTACTAGAAAGAATAGATCGTTACTGAAGCCAAAATACATAAAACAAACATTCTTTCTGTAAAACAAATCCTTAAGTACAAATGTTTAGTACTGAACCTGA
Organism: Ypsolopha scabrella; assembly: GCA_910592155.1. Taxonomy (NCBI): domain Eukaryota; kingdom Metazoa; phylum Arthropoda; class Insecta; order Lepidoptera; family Ypsolophidae; genus Ypsolopha; species Ypsolopha scabrella. Next base: position 22,486,549 of record OU342982.1, read on the forward strand.
TACTTCTAGCTAGAGTTTTACATAACATCGTATTTTGTAAACCACTTCATAGTACATAGGCCCATTACATCAATATTAGTGGACACATGATGCGCCGGCGCAGACAGCGGGCGTCATCGTGAGGAGTAGAAAGTAAAGAGCTCATCAGTAATTGTGTCCTGTGTCTGTGACTCATTGTTGAATACGTGACGTTTCACAATTAGGTGACATTTTATTAATGTTTTTACAAGTTTTAAACCGGCTTACAAAAATAAAGAAGCGACATAAAAATCCTATGGTCACGTCACAATTTGACATAATCCCTAGGGCGGTGTCCCAGGTGTTTCAGAGCGTAGTTCGTGTTTCAGAGCGTAGTTCAACACTCGGAAATCGTAACATCCTCTTTTTACACGGCTGACCCCAAAAAAGGAGTGTATTGTTTTCAGGGTTCATGTGGTCTTTTTCTTAATTCCACCGTAATTTCTTATTGCCTGAACCGATTTCGAAGTGTGTGGTATCATGGGCGTCGGAAGGGGGGGCAAGGGGGTTTCAGCCCCCCCCCCCCCTGGAAAAAGGAATAGGACAGTAAAAAATAGGATGTCGTAGCATGACTAAAGTACACATAAAGCGGACATAATGAGAGACAAGACCGATCGGCAGTTTTTGTTTGCACAAAAGTAAGTTTTCTTATTTTTCAACTATAAATCCCGTTGATATTTGAAAGGTTGCCCCACCCTAGACTTTCGTCTTCCGACCCCCATGTGTGGTATCGTTAGAATCCTTATAGCACCCTGAGTGGAATAAGCTATAAATATAGGTATACAAAAACCGGCCAAAATACATCATCTGTGAAAATTTCAACTGTCTGACTATCACGGTTCATTAGATACAGCCTGGTGACAGGCGGACGGACGGACAGACAGCGGAGTCTTAGTAATAGGGTCCCATTGGCTACCCTTTGGGTACGGAACCTTAAAAAGTATTAAATAAAAATAATTTCCGAGACATGTGATATAAGACCTACTTGTGAATGGAGTTTCAAGTTTCTAAGTCAACTGGAAGTCCCCTATAGGTTTTCGGCGCGATGACCCAATTTGTATGAAGTTATTACGTAAAAGGCAATTTTTTTTTTAAACTTTCAAACTTTTTTTCGCGTTGAGTTTCGCCTGATTTTTAGACAGTATAATGGGATCCCAGATTTTTGTAACAGGTATTGGGTTCTACTTGATATCTCTAACGGAGCCCGAGAAAAGGGGTCTTGACAGACTGACAACAGAGTGATCGATTAAGGGTTTCGTTTTTTCATTTTGAGGTACGGAACCCTAAAAACATTAGTCCATGCTTGGCCGGCAAGATTGTAACCTAGCTACCACAGATCATGTTTATAAACCAAAATACTGTACTATTAAATTATATATCGTCACGACATGAATCCCCGAGGGGGTGTCAGATGTGTTCCGAGTGTGAACTGTGAAATGCAAGTCACAGTCCACACTTAGTACCCCCGCGTTTCACCGACGATTATTACATCCCAACGTGATGGGTGGTGAGCCCTATCGCCGTACTTCGGGCACAAATACACGCGTTTTAGGGCATGCAGGTTTCCTCACGATGTTTTCCTTCACCGTTCAGCAAGTGGTAAGTATATAGTAAATACTATGCACATACATTCCGAAAAACTCATTGGTGCATGCCCCGGCCGGGGATCGAACTTGGATCTCAAAGATTAGTTAGAGTTTTACTCCTGAGCTACCGTTGCTCTATTAAGTTCGATTAATTAATTCGAGGGATTAATTAAGTGTGCGCAAAATGATGCAAAAATATTTCACTTATAATGATAATAAGGTGACTTTAATTTATGCAGCCAAACTCATACTGGAGGCTTGGTAAGTGAACAGTAACACGGATCGATAGCACTTTTTGCTAATTTCGCATAATATAATCTTGACGTCCCATAGTAATTGACTCGGGGCTGGGCTTGCGTTTGTAAGGAACACGAAAAGAATAATTCACGAATTTCACAAAAAGTGTCATCGTACCTTGTTACTGAGCACTTACCGGGTCTTCAGTTAGAATTTGGCTGCATAAATTAAAGTCACTTATAGAAGATAACTTTCGTTTATTTCAGCCGGATTCATACCGGAGACTCAGTAAGTGGTCAGGACCAAGGTTCAATGACCCTTTCTGTGAAACACGCAAAATAAAATTTAGACTTCCTATACTAATTGAGTAGAGGTTGTTCTTGAACAAGTAGAGGGACATAAAAAATATTTTTCGTATTTCGCAAACAGGGTCATTGAACCATGTTCCTGACCACTTACCGAGTCTCCAGTATGAATTTGGCTACATAAACGAAAGTCACCTTAAACATAATATCTACTCATAGCCAACGCTCACAATGCTGGAGGTCTTCACCGACCCAGTTCCCAACAAATCAAGAAATCCAAAGTTTACAGGAACCACTAAAAAAGTTAATTAAAACCCGACAACTCATTGAGTGCTAATAAAACGTGTTTTCGTCACTCGATCAGTATTCGGCGACCGTCCGTCTGTCCGCCACTTTCACCACCCCCTCCCCGTCGTCCGAAATTGTCGGTATTGCGTCGGTTTTCTGTTGTGGTGAAGGTATGTAAAGAGGATATTCGAAGAATCATGGTTCATATTTTTTCCTTTGCTTACTTTATCATGACCCGAGATACCTTTAGCTTTTTGTTTACCTTTCTACCTATACGTGGCTAGAGGAACTTATTATTAAATTTAATTTATATCATTGTGGTCATTGACGTCTCATAAACAACTAGACTCACAATCCCGCTCAATAAGTGTCCGCGATTGATTTTGTCTTGAACCAATTGCCAAAAAAGCCTTCTGCAGGCCGATTACATGCTTTAAAAGTAGAATGTTTTAAAGCAAGCTTAGAAGCTAAATTACCACAATTTATTCCTCTCCAAAATGATCCAAATAATCTATTTTCAGACTTATTTAACATCGTTTCCAAAGAGTTTGAAAATACTTTTAAATTGAAAAAAGTTTCAAACACTAGTAAAATCACTTTCAGTGACTGGGCGACACCAGGTATTTATAAAAGCAGAAAACATCTATATGAATTGTACGACACAAAATCTTATAATAATAGAAATAATGAATTTTTGGAATTTTTCAAAAAATACTCGTGTATTTTCAAATTGGTCTGTTTAAATGCAAAAAGCATATTTCTAAATAAAAAACTTAAAATGTCCGATAATAAAATAAAAGTAGTATGGAATATCATTAATACAGAAACTGGTAAGAGTAAAAGACGAAATAATGAACTTAAGTTGTATATTAACAATGAAACTGTTACAGGAGACAATGAAGTTGCAAATGCCTCTGAGCAATTCTTTACTGACATCCCCTCCTTGACAACTAAAGATTTGAATTCAAGTCCATTACTTGCCCAGGATCTGTTGAGTGAACACGTGCCACAGTGCGATTCTGTATTTGCTTTTAAGTATATTAACTCATTTACTGTTATATAGGCATTCAAATCTCTTAATTTAAAAAAAAAGCGAGGACTTATGGGGGCTATCTGTTAAAGTTATAAGTTACGTCATTGATTTAATATTATTTGGCTTTAATTTTTAATAAATGTATAGATGATGGTGTCTTCCCTGATTTAATGAAGTTGAGTAAATTGATCCCCATTTTTAAATCAGGTGACCATGAAGACCCGTCTAATTATAGACCAGTGTCAGTTTTACCAGTTCTGAGTAATGTTTTCGAAAAAATCATTTTAAATCAATTATTATCTCATTTTAACTTAAATAAGTTGCTTCATTGTGAACAATATGGATTTACTAGAGGGAGGTCAACTACAGATGCAGGAGTTGCTTTAGTCAAGCACATATTTGATGCTTGGGAAGAAAAACAGGATGTATTCGGTGTTTTTTGTGACCTCTCTAAAGCTTTTGACTGCGTTAATCATGAAACCCTTTTATGCAAATTGGCTCACTATGGGGTTAGGGTCAAATCTTTGGCGTTATTAAAGTCATACCTTAGTGATCGAATTCAAAAGGTAGATATTAACAGAGTAAAGTCAGCTGGAGCATTAGTTAAAATGGGTGTCCCGCAGGGCTCCATATTGGGGCCTTTATTGTTCTTAATATACATAAATGACCTTCCTTATTTGGTTAAAGACTTATCTGAGATAGTGCTATTCGCTGACGACACGTCACTTATTTTTAAAGTTAATAGACATAAAGATATCCTTGATGATGAGAATGTAACTCTATGTATGATTCTTATTGGTTTACTGCGAATAATTTAGTTTTAAAAGGGAAAAAGACAAAATGTATAAAATTCACATTACCAAATGTAATTCAAGTGGATGCTGATCTACTTTTGCAGGGGTCCAAGCTAGAGTTAGTCAAAAAAACGAAGTTTTTAGGCATTACTATAGATTCTCGTCTTCAGTGGGGTCCCCAAATAGAAGTTCAGCCGCATACGCTGTTAGACGGATGAGGCAAATTACTGATGAGGATACTGCTAGATTGGTGTACTTTAGTTATTTTCACAGCATTATGTCATATGGTATGTTGCTGGGGGGTAGAGCTGCGGATATAAACGCAGTCTTTGTTTTGCAGAAGAGAGCAATTCGTGCTATTTACAATATGAAGCATTGGGATTCATTAAGAGAAAAATTCAAAGAAATTAATATTTTAACAGTTCCTTGTGAATTTATTTACCAAGTTATTAAATATATCAGAAAAAATATCAATAGTTTCCCTAGGCTCGGTGAGCATCACTCTATAGACACTAGGAAAAAACATAAACTGGCTTTTCCAAAAATTAGACTTGCAAAAGTAGGCACCTCTTTTGTAGGACATGGTATAAGATTTTACAATAAACTTCCAAAGGAGGTCCTTAGTTTTTCAGAAAATAAGTTTAAATTATATATTAAGCAGGGACTCTTGAGAAAAGCATATTATAAAATTAATGACTATTTGGATGATAGTGACGCTTGGTGTCATGAGAATATTGATTGATACTACTGTTCGTTTATTTTCTAACTGATTTGTGTTCCAAATCGTCTGTTTTTATGTAGACTAATATTTTTATATTGTTTTTTTATTATTATTTTGACATTTCTTTTTACATATTGACATGAACATTTTATAACTTAAACTTAGCATTTATTACTTAGTTGATAATCTGACTATCAAAAAAGTGATAAACTATATGAGACAGGTGGATGATGTTTTGCTTAGTATTTTAACTTACTACCTCATTAGACAGTTAGACTAAGATATTTTTTTTTCCTCAGGACACAATTTCCTACTGTCTTTTATATTTTTATCCCTTTTTAATACATTGTTTATTATTATTTTATATAAGTTAAGAAAACTGTAATAGTATTAAGCCATATTCAGAAAAAAAATACTGATAAAAAAGACATGATCTTGCTAAGTTTCCCTTCTTCTTAGCAAGATTAATCGAATGGGCGGATTTAGGCATTATATCTATTTATAGTTTATTTATCTATTAACTTATTTATTCATTGAATTATGTAGGTATGTATATACAATATTTTAATTTCTTACTTATGTTAGTATATATTTGGCTAGGCATTATATTTATTTAGGGTCTATTCAGTTTATTTATCAACTTATATATTAATTGCATGGTGTAGTAATAATAACATATTTCCCGTATCATATTTGTTTCATCATAAATTATTATTTTTATGCTTACAGATTAGATTTGACATGTAAAACGTATACTTTATGTATATATTTTACAAATAAACAATTTGAATTTGAATTTGTCATCGCTATGGGGTGACAAATTGGAATAACGATTGCATACAACTGACATTGCATCTTATGTTAACGACATAACGACTTAATTTGGTTGAAGCATTTTTGCTACTATGCACGTTACAGGTTCGGACACTTTCTGACGAACTTTTCTTAGAGACTGTGTGTCTAGTTGTTTATGAGAGGTCGATGATTGCGGTATAGAAAATCAGAAAAGGAGCTCCTCACGTCCATATTTACTTTTCTGATTTTCTATACCGCAATAATATAAATTTAATTTGTTATCTCCTTGCGATGGATAAATCGCCAAGTGTTTTAAAAAATATAGAAATTTATTTCTATCATAGTTAACTTATTATTGACTATACCGTAATTTTAAGGGCCAGCAATTGATATTTTTAAGCAAAATGTGTACTAATATGGTCAGGAGAGTCAAGACCAAGGTTCAATAACCCTCTCTGTCAAATACGCAAAATAAAATTAAGGCTTCCAATACTAATTGAGAAGCACAACAATATTTTTCGTAATTCGCAAACAGGGTCATCGAACCTTGATCCTGACCACTTATCGAGTCTCCAATATGAATTTGGCTGCATAAACGAAAGTCACCTTATTTATATACCTAAGAGAAAATAGTATTTGATGTTCTCATAATTTTATCGCTGCTTAATCCAGTAGAGGGATTATGATCTAAGATTGTATGGGTTCACACCCATATCAGAATCGAAAGTGACCAACGAACGGACAGACAGACCAGGTGAAAACGTGTAATAAACTTATTACTAGCAATTAAATTGCAAAACTTGTAAATTGTAAAACTAGACTTTATAAATACGCTTCTCGGGCGAAAGCTAAAAGAAACTGAAGTTCACAAGGCGATTATAGTTGTCTGTTACATATTTTAACATAATCATACGGGTCTTAGAATAGATTTTTATTTTCTATTTAAAATGACTTGAATAAAATTTTAGGTAACTAGTTTTGCCTAGGCTGAACAAGTTTTTCTTTTCCGGAAACCGCCATACCTTAGTAGTTATATTTAGGGTAGGGATGCAACGAATAGTACTTTAGCGAATACGAATATCAAATAAATATTCGTCGAATACGAATATTAAACAATTTTGATTAAAAAATATCTTTACTTTACCCTAATAATTAAAATTACGGACAGGCAAGTTTTTCTTAAGAAGAGAACTTCTTCAACTGGCTTGGTTATACTAATACAGCAAGGATACAAAATGGGGAATCCCCGACGAAAAGACGACGTGTTAACGCGTTGCGTTCCGTTTCACCCAACAAATTAATGAAATGAAAATAACATATCCTACAGCTAACATAACTCGTTTAAATATAAATATAAGTTTTTATATATTGGTTAAGGTATATGTTATGGGCCCAGTGCTTGAAATAAAGAAATTTATTATTAATTTTATTATTATTACTATTATTTATTATATCAACTCGAATAATATTCGACCAATACGAAAATTCGTAAAAAACACAATATTCGACCAATACGAATAATTATTAATTAACATAAAAATATATTTACTGACCATAATACATTTACCTATTACAATGAATATCCGACTCTATACATATCAAATACAACGTTGTCTTTCTGTCTGTTCGTTCGCTTATAACTTGAGAACCAATCAATGGATTTTGATGCAATTGTCACTGAAAGATAAAGCATTTATTCGGGAAGGTTTAAGGCTATGTATCATCACGCTATGGCAAAAGGGAGCAGCGCAATGAGAATTTTAGTGAGACATATGGAAGGTTCGCCGCCGTAGCATTGTCGATCGGCGCGGTTTCAAACCCCGACTGGTAAATTTTGTTTTCACTGTTTATTTTTTATTGTTCTTTTATTTAATTTTCAGAAAAATATTTCCTTTTGTAAAAATAATATTAAAGCTGAAATTATATTTCTTGACTGCGCAAAGACCAATAACTAAAATATTTTTATTTTCAAGTGCTTAGAAAAGCCATCTCTGGGAAGCTATCCTGGATAACGACTCAGTAAGCTGGCGTTGAAATTGTTTGTAAGCTGGCGTTGAAATTGTTTTTATTTTAATACACTAGATGGCGCTACATGTTTCAAAATATCGAATTTGACGCAGTCTGGTTCAAATCAACTCACGTTAAAGTTTGTCTACACTATTATATAAAGAAGAAAGATTTGTTTGTTTGTTTGCATATAATGGGTAATATCTAGAATTAATGAACTGACTTTAAAAATTCTTTAAGGACTCAATAAGATTTTTAGTTAATCGTGTGGTATGTACGCCTTGTGTAGTCGTACGTATGTAGTCTCATCGTCGGGGTTTCAATCATCCACTGGTAAATGTTTTTTTTAGGAGACCTCTCAAGTTTAAGTTTATTTGATCGGTATTGATGAGTATTTTTGTAGAACATGGTGACCAGGATCTAATGACGGGACTGGGAGGTGGGTACTGGATCTCCTCAACGGACATTAGCAGACCCTTCGAGTTTAGGCTTATTTAGTTGGTACTTATTAGCACTTTGGTAAGACATGGTGACCAGGGTCTGCTGATGGGACTGGAAGGTGGGTATGGGTTTTCCTCAACGGACAACAGCAGACCCTTCAAGTTTGGGCTTATTTGATTGGTCTTTATTAGCACTTTGGTAAAACATGGTGACCGTTGCATATTGTCGCTCAAAAAATAATTTTCTTTTGTTTTCCTTATTTCCACGAAAATCTCTTCGACACGGGCGGAGCCGCGGGCAATAGCTAATAAAAGTATAAAAGTGTAAACTGTAAGGTAGGAGTCAGCACATTCCCATAATTTTTGTTTTTAAATATATTTTCGAGCCAAAAGGTACAAAAATTGTGCAACGCAATGTTTTTTTTATAACTGTACATGATTTGAGACCAATAGTAAATAATTATTATTTGTAGTCATAACTGTAAAATTATCATTTACTTGCTCTTTTTATAAGTTTCAAAAAATAAATGGAAGAGTAAAGCTAAAATTTTCAACAGTTAGATTAGATAAGGTTGGTTTACGTTTATTTATTGGTAGTGGTGTTAGTAAAAGTTAAAATTAGACTTATAAATTATAATATTATTAGTCTAAACAAAGTTAAAGGAGGTTGTATGTATACTGCATGTGAGAGGCGTGGGTGAGTATTGAGTGTGTTGTGAGTGTTATTATGAGATTGGTTGAGTGTATGTGAGAGTGGAAGAGAGTGCATGTGTGTGAAAGCTATTTTAAAACTATTAATAGTATTCGTATTCGTTGCATCCCTACTTTAGGGTTCCTCAATCATGAGCCGTCTGCCATTTTGAGTGTCTGGTACCATTTTCAAAAGCTAGAAAATAATATAAATAAGCCTTAGTTTTTACAAAAGCACGAATCACCACAACTTTTTCATCACAAGCGCCTAGCTGTGCCACACGAACTTGTGCCCGTAAAAAATTGTATTCGTTCTCATCGCTGTTTCTGTGGTTGCTTTTAATAACACTTTACTGTTTTCTACAACGCAAAAATGTTCCACATATTTTATTACTGCTTAAAAGAATTACATAAAAGAACGAAGAACTTCAGCACGCCGTTGATGTCTTTTCTATAAATCACAAAACTTGACAAAATCGTGTTTGCTTACATCACTATTTGTACCTTACAATTTATTTAGTATGGCTTTAGTTAGTATAGCCAAGTTAACATTGGAGACTCGGTAAGTGGTCAGGCACAACGTTTACTGACCCTTTTTGCAAAATAGGGAAAACATCTTTTGTTGGCCTTATACTTGTATAAGAACAAACCTGAGTCCATTATATTAGTATAGGAAGCCTAAATTTCATTTTGCGATTTTCACAAAAAGGGTACATAATTGAACCTTATTACTGATCGATCACTCACAAGTATGAATTTGGCTATATCAACCAAATTCACCATTCAATAAATAAATAGTAAGTTACAAAGAGACGTGAGCAAACATGGTTTCGTCAAGATTGTATCATTCATAGAAAAGACATCAACTGAATGTTGATGTTGAAGTTCTTCGTTATACATAATTAATTAAATTAAATTATATGAATAATTTTGACTCCGCTGATTTTAAAGGCTTTAGTTTTAGGTTTAATGCTGTCAAAACAAAAAATTATTCATTAAAATATTAGATTTAGAGCTGCCATAACCTAAAACTTTTCATTGCAAAATAGGCTTTAACGCAGATGGATAAAAGTTAAATGAGCTTGTATTATTTTAGGTTTTTCAACTCTAAATTTAAGGTTTGCTGCACGAGAATAGGTCACAATATGTACTTAAATTGACAAACTAAAAGCTAAATTACCTTGCAAAAATTTTTAGTTCTGACATTTCTGACAGCACTTAAACTAAAGCCTTTAAAATCAGCTACAATGGTGACTTATTTCAATCGTCCTGTCCTTGTCTTTTCGATACATAAAGAAAAAGGCAGAATGTTTAAATTAAGTCTTACCAAATAAACCGTGTGACACCGAATTGACAACCATTATTTTCTTAAATAGGTAATCAAAATATCCCGAGAGTTAATACATAGTTGTGTTAAAGTCAACAATCAGACACCCAGCACTATAGCAAGCTACTGGAGTATACCAAGACACAAGCATGCTACAAGTTATTGCAAAAATATATGTATTTCTCATCAATCCCTACGCAACTGCTTCACTAGAGTCAATGGCACCTAATAACCAGAATAACATGCTCCCTGCATTAATCATTAACCGTCTTACGCGTAGTTCAACAAAAACTGGTCGTACCAAAAGTTAGAAAAACAAACGACCAGTCACGAAGACCTTCAAGTACAGTAGGGAAGCTTGACAGACGAAGTTCAAGTAAGAATGGTCCGTGGAAGATAGAAAAACCTCGCATTATTTAACGGCGCCAGCACCGTTACTAGCCCCATATATCTCACCTGCGTGTGCGCCGCTGCTGCGACCACTGCGCACTTGTTACCAATTACTCTGTGTTTTGTCACATAAGAGATATCGTCACGACATGATTCCCGAGGGGGTATGAGTTGTTCCCCAGTGTGAACTGTGAAATGCAACTCACAGTCCACACCCGATTCACCCGCGTTTCACCGACGATTATTACGTCCCAACGTGATGGGTGGTGAGCCCCATCACCGTACTTTGGGCTCAATTACACGCCTTTTAAGGCACGATGTTTTCCTTCACCGTTCAGCAAGTGGTGAGTATAGGTAAGAACACAAATACTATGTACATAAATTTCGAAAAACTCATTGGAACATGAAAGACCGGGGATCGAACCTGGGTCTCAACATTGAGAAGCCCAGCATACTACCGCCTGAGCTACCCCCGCTTTTTTGTCAGTTTTTTGTGAGTAACTTGGTCATATCTGGTAGATTATTTATTATTTGACAGCATCTGTGGCCAAGGTAAATCGCTTGCCTGATAACCTCGAGGTCGTAGGTTCAATCACCGGTGTCGGCCCATTTGTGCCCATGGCTCCTAAACTCATGATCCATCACGTTTGCGACGTAATAATCTTCAGTGAAAAGCGGGCGTACCAAGTGACTTGTATTTCACAGTTCACACCTGGGAACACCTCGGGGAATCATGTCGTGATGATATGTTCTAGCAAAGCGTAGTGTAGACCGACCTCGTGCCCGCTGGACCGTCGACAACGACGGAGGACCGACATAAGTGGCGAAATTTGGGAAAGGGCTATGTCCAGCAGTGGACGAACACAGGATGATGGATGGAAAGATCTTGACACTTCTTACTGATATTGAAACGGCTATTCCCCGTCGAGCGACGGAGAGATCAATACGGGGCGAGTCGTGAGTGAGTGAGACGCATGCACCCGGGGTCACCAGCAGTAATTGTCGTCTTAAACAAAACACTGGTGACAGGCACCGGCGTCACTGGTGCAAGGGTTTCGGCACCGCGCTCACCAACCCGCCCCAGCGTGTGTAACCATCATTTCCCAGGGGACCACCAAGCGTGGCAAAATCTTGGAAAGGTCAGTAATGGACTAAAACAGGCTGATGGATATTGACGTGTAAAACGTGTATTTTTATACCTATATATTTTACTAAATAAAGTATATGAATTTGGTGTTAATGACCAGGCAGACGATCGTGCATAACAACTATAAACACGCTACGAAGTTGCTGTGAACGATCATTGCTAAAATAACTTAATTAACATTAAATTATTGTCACGTAATGCCATAAATCACATTTAATTATTATGTAGTTAGGTATTATATTTATTTATGGTCTCTTTAGTTTATTTATCAACTAATATTTATAATACTTGATTTATCAGCATTATGTATAACTAGCTTCGGTTTAACGACATGCTTTTTTCCGGGATAAAAAGAAACCTATGTGTTAGAGTATAAGCTATATCCATTCTAAATTTCATCTTAATCCATCCAGCCGTTTCATCGTGAAAGAGTAACAAACATACATACACACACACACAAACTTTCGCATTTATAACATTAGTAAGAAGTAGAATAATATTTAGTAGGATAATATTCTTTTTCCTATATTTCTTTATTTTATGCATATGTATAACTATATTAGCCCAACTTAAATATAGTTTTTCATATATATTTCCCGTATTATATTTGTTTCATCATATCATATTGTTTTAAAAAAGATTAGATATGACCTGTAAAACGTATACTTTAGGTATCTATTTTACAAATGAACATTTTGAATTTGAATTTATTAAAAAATAACAAAAACAAGTTGTGTGTTTCTAAACTGGGCTCGTCGCGTCTACCTTGTACCTTAATAATTATATGTAATTACTATGTAATTACTTTATTTTATTTTTCAAACAGTTTACGTGTGACGTGAAGTTATAGTTCAAACAAATTCTGTCCCCGTTTCATCAAAATTCTAATGCCTTCTAAGTTTGTCGATATGCTCGTAAGTACATAAGTAAACGTGTTAAGCGCTAGTTAAGTAAGTACATTATCTGAAGACGGCTTCCGCGGTGTCAAAGGAAAAAAGCTTTCTCAGAGAAAGTTCAGTCTTTAACTAGGCAGTAGTTGAAAACAGTTTAGAAAACAACGTGTTCTGGAAGCTTTATGATCTAATTACGAGTACGTTAGGAGAATCTTACAAGTTTCAGACATTTCGCAGATAAGTTCAACTTGAAGTACTTATAGTTATCAAATAATTTCAAGTTACAAATAAGTAAGCAATGAAAAACTGCGAGTTTTTATGTTTTGTGATGAGATAAGGGTAGTAAGCATATGCAGTAACTAATCGTTAAGCCTGCTTTAGACGTGGATCAATTCAATAAGACGACTGAGTTTTCAATGAGTAAATAATCATAGTGTGTACGCTGTCAAACCGATTCAATAATTGTGCAATGAGATATATGAGATGAAAATACCTAGGCAAAACCACAGACATATAATTATTACTACTATATTAGACGTCTGTGAGCAAAACAAACGTACCTAGATCTTACTCGTCGTTCTATTGGGGTGCAAATATACACTATATTTAAACGAAACCACATACCTACACGACTAATCATACTGAAAAACGTTCCCTAGTAAATACATCCACGGAAATAAAAAAAACGTTATATTGCCCATACAACATTTTCAGTAGGTAGGTTCTTGTAAAGTTGGTATGGGGAGAACAGTTTTGACGTGAATTCGATGAACGTCTTCCTCATCGTCCCGGCGAGCACTCCACAAAAATTGCGACAGTAAATATACTATATTATTAGCTTCGTACTCCTAAAGTTTAATAGTTACAAAAGTAATAGTTATATCGTTATGAAGATCCATTCAGCGACAACACAAAAATATATGTTTGACCTTCCCTCCACCCCCCGCGATGACGTCATAGACCACGGAAGTGACCATAAAAAACATATCCTCAATTCCTCATGTAATCCTGCAATTCGTTACAGTTTATGACGTAAAATATTCAGGTATAGCTAAAATTAAATTTTGACATTGCTTCCAAAGAGATCCCCTGGTAAACCTCCTTGGAATTCATCGAATTCACGAAAAAAAATAGCGGTAGTAGCAGTACCCTCCTCGATTTTTTTAATACATTTGCGGCTTTGTTTTGCTGGTGGCGTTGTTCAGTGTGATTCGTAGAGTATTTGGTTTTATTTAAAGCAGTTCATTTACACCGACATAGAACTAAGATCTTCCCGCAAGGATTTGTCCAAAAATATCTCTCTCATTAACATAGCAGTACCTCTAATATGAATGTAAGTATTTAACAGTATTTTACGAACTTCCTCATAAGTAAAAGCGTTACTAATTGAGGTCTAACTAACCTACACACACACACACGTATAAAGTAAGTAGCGAACAATCTGGCACAACCTTCCGGTCAAAGTGTCAATGCCCCAAATAACTTAGCATCGCATCTACAGAACGTATCGCCACCCAGAACTTACCGCGACAGCCTACTCGCTGAACAAAGCTGACAGCTTCAACTCTACAAGTTAAAACTTACACTGACATTAAAACTGGCGCGAATTCCAGGACACTCTATATTACTTTTTACATATTATAAGAGCCAGGATAAGGTTGATCTGATTGGACGATCCGGTCTGCCGATTGGTCACCGATTGGTTTTGTAGGTGGCGGGTGTTTTGAAGCAGTTGTTGACAGAAGCTCCTATTGAGGTCGCAACCCAAATCCAATAAGCTAGAGAAAGTCTCACCGGACAAAAAGGAGCTGGCGAAGGAGTCATCCTGGCAGACCCTCGGAGAGACGAACACTGTGAGCAGCAGCGCGACGAGGCGCGCATGCCTGACTGTCATGGCGGTCACACTGTCAACAACTGTCAACACTGTCAAGCTGTCACTGAGGTCGGCATTGCGCGTGCGGCCGCCGTGCTGCGCGGGGGAACACTGTGCGCCGAGAAAGAAAGGGGTTTAGCTGCGCCCGCGCACACGCAACCGACAAAGAGAAATGGAGACAGATAAGACACCTTTCTTTTAGCTGCTTTAGCGACTCCAGCTTGTAACGACGCCGGCATGCCAGGTTACCTGTCGGCAATCCTTATTCTCAGAATACAGAACAAACCAGAAACCCTCATCGCGCGCAAAACTGAGGCAATGAGATGTCGGTTATAATGTCCTACTGCGAGGTTTCGTTACTCAGTCTGCGGTCGACGCTCACTTCGTGCACTTGCGCTGTCTCTATCTAAAACAATTTAATTATGCCGACTTGTGTCGTTCCAACGTGTAAAAATTCGACTGCAAAAAACAAGAACCCCGATCAGGTCACATTTCATCGGTAAGTATTACGTTTACTAATCATCTTATTAAAATAAAGAATTTATTTACTGTACATATTTGTCATAGAAATTATGCCATCCATTTTGTGAGTGTTGCCAACTTTTAGTGGATTTATTTACCCTATTTTTTTTTTAATTATCATGCAACGCCGCATATTAAACAAATTTCAATAAGTAATCAATTTCAAACGCCGCTTATTAAGTAGATGATGCAAAATTGCCAAACGTTGTTCAAACAACTGTTTTGTAAAATAACTAAATGATTTGTTTATTTACATTTAATAGTTTTAATGACGACATGAAACCCCGAGAGGGTGTCAGAGGTGATACCAAGTATGAACGTAGTTCACGCTTGGTACACCCGCATTTCACCGACAATTATTACGTCCCAGACGTGATGGTTGGTAACTGGTGAGCCCTATCGCCGTACTTCGGGCACAAATGGACCAACTGCTTATCGTGCCTTCCGAAGCACGCAGACCGAACACAACTGAATGTGCACCACAGGGATTGAACCCACGACCTCTGTATTATCAGGCGAGCGTTCTACCACTCGACCACAAAGGCGGTCTACAATATTGTACTGAAAAATATAATAAATTGTAAACTTGTAAATTTTAGCTTTCCTGCTGATGAAAAAAGGAAAAGTTATTGGATGAAAATAATTCAAAAGGCACGGGTTGATGAAAATTGGAAACCTTCAAAATGGAGCGTTATTTGTTCAGAACACTTTGAAGAGCAATATTTCCAGTACACGAAAAGTGGTCTGAAAAAACTTAAGAAAGAAGCTTTTCCAAACAAGGTTCTGTTTATTTTTGTTATAATCATATTAGTTTAGATACTTAAGAGGTTATTTGAGAATGTTGTAATACTGTTACAGAATTTGGCCTTTATTCCAAGAAAGTCAGAAAAGAGCGTGGAAATGAAAACATCTGAAGCTCACAGCTCAACTGTAAGCATTTTCAAATGTACCTATAAAATGAGTTTAATTATCTTTTGATATGATTACTTTAAGATTTTGTTTTTATTTTCAGAATACACAATTAGAATGTCCAACAGAATCGCCTATACAATCAAATTCAGGGATAAGCAGTGTGGATATTTCCGATTCAAATTCTGTGTTTGACACCCCAAGGAAAGTTAAATTGAAAGCTCAATTACTCCGTAAACATATGGTTTGTGTAAAGCACGTTCGAAAAATAAAAACTTTGCAGCAAAAAAACAGGCGCTTGGAAAAAAGAAATGTGTCTTTAAAGAACATACTAAGAAACTTAAAAAAAAATCGATATGTTAATGATGACGCTTACGAGCTACTTTCTACAAATGTTGTAGCAGCCGATATTTTCAATAACGTTTACAAAAAAAACGTACTAAAAAAGAAAAAAACCAAGTACACAGCCAACATAAAAAAGTTTTGTCTTACATTAAATTTTCTTTCGCCGACTGCTTATAACTACGTGAGAGCTACGTTTGACACTTGCCTTCCTCACCCTAAAACATTGTCAAAATGGTACTCCAATGTGAGTGGAGAACCTGGATTCTCAGAGGAATCATTTTTGGCTTTAAAGGAAAAGGCTGCATCGGCGTCAGAGCGTAAAATAATTTGTTCTCTCATGGCTGATGAGATGTCTATCAGACGCCAGAGCTTGTGGGATGGAAAAAAAAATTGTGGATATGTCGATATGGGGACCGGTACCTCAGAAAATTGCCAAACATTAGCCTCGGAAGCTTACGTATTATTAATTAATGGTATTAATGAACACTTCAAATTACCGCTTGGATATTTTTTGGTGCATGGTTTAAATGCCGAGCAAAAAGTTAATTTATTTAGGTTGTGTCTTATTAAATGCCATGATGCTGGTATCAAAGTAGCATCCCTAACTTTTGATGGACATTCAACCAATTTGACGGCGATGAAACTTCTAGGGTGTAAAATTGATCCCAAAAATGAGTTAAAGACCGTGTTTAAACACCCTGTGGATAAATCCAATATCGTTGTATTTTTGGATCCCGTCCATATGTTCAAACTCGTGCGAAATAACTGGGAATCAAAAAAAGTATTCTTAGATGAAAATGACAGCGAAATCGATTGGGACCTTTTGTGCGAGCTAAACAAAACTCAAGAAAACGAAGGACTACATTTTGCAAACAAGCTTACACGTAGGCATATTATGTTTCGTAACAATGTAATGAAAGTAAAGCTTGCTAGTCAAGTTTTGAGTGAAAGCGTAGCTACAGCTGTAGAATTTTGTAGAGAGTATGCAAAGATATCCAAATTTAAAAATTCAAAACCAACCGAAACCTTTTTAAGAAACATGAACGATCTTTTCGATATATTCAATTCCCGTAATATGCAACAATTTGATTATAAGCAACCGTTGAGCAGTCATAATAAAGACAAAATACTTACATTCTTGGAATTAATGAAAACTTACATCTATAACTTAAAAATAAAAAATGCTACGAAAAGAAAAATTAATCAGGACGGGAAAAATGTGCAAATAATAATTAAAAATTACAAACCAATTCTAGAATGCAATATCAAAACTGGTTTTCTCGGAATACTTATAGGTATTGAAAGTTTAAAGTCACTATATAGAAATCTAATTGAGACTGAGAACATGCTTGTTTTTATACCTACATATAAATGTAGTCAAGACCACTTGGAATTATTTTTTGGTACGATTAGAATGCATGGTGGCCATAACAACAATCCGAATGCAAAGCAATTCAAAGGAATTTATCGCAAACAATTATGTCATTTAGAAATAAAAGCGTCTGACAGTGGGAATTGTATACCCTTAGAGAATATAGCGGTACTGAATTGTTCGTCCTCAACGAAAGTGATAAATACCACAACGGAGTCACAACGGTTAGATAACGATGACCAAGAGGTTGATGATTTAAACCAATCGACGATCGATAGCAGCAGTAGTGACAATATTGTAAAATTATTATCTTCGGAATTACCTGAGCTACATGATGTGACTAAATATGTCGTAGGCTACATAGCTGGGTCTGTCGTACATTATCTTACGAAAACGATCAAATGCCAATTTTGTATTGATGCAATGATCACCTCAAATGTCCTGTGGTTTCACAGACTAATTGCTTTAAAGAATAGAGGTGGACTTTGCTTTCCATCTGAAAATGTTTATAGTGTGTGTTGTACATGTGAATCCCATGTAAGGAGAATTGCTCGAGAAGATTTTGTAATTTCTTCAAATAAACAACATCTACGAATTGTACTCGAAATTTTTAAAGAGTTTATTGGAAAAAATAATTTGTTTTTATCTGATGATAATCATGTAAATGGTCAAATTCATAGGAATCACCTCATAAGAGCGGTCATTGAAAAATATCTAGACATAAGATTACATTATTTATCAAAATGTAAAACTCTTCGCATTAGTGCCGAGTCTAAAAGGCAATATTACAATAAACTTACGCAACAAAAAGGTAACTAAATGTGAGTAAAACAGTTACTAAATACTTATTGTTTTGAAAAACTAGGCTACCTGCATATTTATAATGTTAAAAATGTACGTTAAATAATTTAAAAGTTTTTAATGAATATATTTGATTTATGTATAGATACAGTTTTTTATTTTTATAAAACCATTTTATCACCTTTAGATATCAGTAAGTGCTTACAACATATTAATACCATAGAAGAGCTTACGATATATTAATTTTACCCCAAAGCGGTAAATTGCACTTGCGTTCGCAACACCACACGGGTAGGAAGTGCGGTAGGCGGGGAGCGGAAAGTTTTGCTTTCGGACACAGTACGCTGCGTACAGATGTGATTGAATGCGGTTTCTGGTTTGTTCTGTATTCTGAGTCCTTATTGCAGCGTTATAGTTATTAAAATCGTTTACAAATAGCGAGGTTGTACTGCAGGCGAGAGGCTGTAGAGTCATGTGCAAGTTTGCAAGTGAATTATCTTAGAAATGCCCTCAAAACTTTTAAGAAGTCCTGCGGTTTTAAGATCGTTTTTTGGTAGTATCGATTGCGTCATATTTCAAAATCGTTTCCCTTTACTGTCCCCTCTGTTTGGTTTTGAAAATCAGTTTTGTTCTTTGCCAAATTACCAGCGTTTAACGGCAAATCTAGTTGTTTAATTTTTACGACGCCAGCGTAAGTGGTTCAATTTCATTGTAAACTACGAGACGAGGATGATACGATTACAGATTGAAGAAACACGATCGAGCGTGTTTTGATTTTTACATATGTAGGTCTAGTATTTGAAAATATTTGGAACCATTTTACGACATGATGTTAAAACGAAGTGAACTCCACCTCTGAAAATAATAACTATCCTGAGAAAATTCTACAGATTATACTAGAGCAGGTAGATGAACATGTTTTTGTGTAGGGAAGTATGTTTGTACGTATAAAGTACGCAGCGTTGGTATTTTTATAAAATATTCGCATTTTTCTTCTGTTCCTACGTACAGTCAGCAAAAGATAAAGGTATACAGGCCCATCACAAACACTTTGATCTTATTCTCGATTGATTGATCTTGATTTGATCTTTGATCAATAGTACATGTGTGTATGTATTGACCTAGTATACCTTATCTCACCTATCACTTACCTGTGGGTCTTAGGATCAAAGTGTTTGCGACTGTAGATACCTATGCTATATTATGTAAATCCTATTTAAAACATCATCAATGTGATTTTTTTTGCCTTTTCACATACCTAGACTGTACGTGACAGCTAGCATGAAGTTCAGCCATCAGTTAAACCATTTTCGATTGCCTTGATTTACTAATGTATGACGCATCCAAAGATTTGAAACGGTCAAAAACGAATAGGACTTGTGAGCTGAGGGATCCGTACCTAAGGTTTAGAACAGTAACTTTTCCGCGTAACTTAGCTTGACAATAAGTATCAAAATTGAGTTGCTCATTAATTACTTCTTAGTTAAATAGAATAGTAGAATAATTTTCAGATTTTTCCCTATGCGTTCGCTATTAGTTCCAAGTTTATAAGCCAACTGGAAGTAGATTTTCATGGTGACCCAATTCGTATGAAATTGATTACGTTAAGGGCAATAACTTTTTTCACATTAAGTTAGAAGCCTGATTTTGCAACAGCACCGTGGGGCGGTAGACTTCTGTAGGAGGTATCAGTTTCAATTTGGTATCTCTAAAGGGGCCCAAAAAATGGTCAGAGAGACGGAGAACAACGTGCTCCTATAAGAGTTCTGTTTTTTTTTTTTCATTTTATGGCACGGTACCCTAAAAAGGACATTCGTAATTAAAAGAAACTAAAATTACAATTTTGAGGTTCGGTACCGTAAAAATATAATCCCAGTAATATTATAAATGCGAAAGTTTGGATGTACGGATGGATGGATGGATGGATGTCTGTTACTCTTTCACGCCATAACTACTGAACCGATTGGGCTGAAATTTTACATGAATGTAGTTCTAGACCTGGAATAGGACATAGGCTACTTTTTATCCCATAAATCAGTTCCCATGGGATGAAAATGAGCTTTCGAATTTCTATATAAAAGTGATGTGTCACCCTTTCACGCCATGCTTACGAAACCGATTAGGCTGAAATTTTGCATAAATGTAGTTCTAGACTTTGAATAGGACAAAAACTACTTTTTCCCTTTGTTCCCATGGAAAAACTATAAAAGAGACACACAAAATGGGAAACAGAGGCGCATAACACACACATTTCACCAGCTGTGTTTACTGTAGGTAACAGTCCGAATAATATTGACTGATTTTATAGGAGTACACAAAAACTAATTCAACGCGGATGAAACCGCGGGCAAAAGCTAGTAGCTCTATATGACCCGGTCAAAGTTGGCGCGTGGGACTAACCTGAACCCAAACTTAAATGAATTGTGACTACAGATATATATTGTACGTAATATTAGATGTAAAGTACTCGCTACACAACCGGGTAATATCAATGTACCTACAAATCTACTATCAAGATAAGTTCCGCGGACCTCCTTTTTGATTTTATCTCTTTTGAAGTAGGTAAAGGCGATAAGTTCGTCCGTGCAGTTTCCTCCGATAGGACATAAGAACCAATAACAACAAGGTTTACGGAATTAAACTTACAACGGTATTGTAACGTTGTACATACTTTTTAATTTCAAACTATATAAGAAACTCTTTTTGTCAACCAAAAATAATTTAAATTTGAAAGATTCGATTGTCAGAAAAAAGAAAAATCTACGTCAAAAATTTTATTTTGAAGCTGCTTGATTAAATATACTGAAAAGAAATTTAAATATTTTAATTATATTGTAAAATATTATATTCTACTGCTACCTACCTATTAACTAAATTACTACATAATAAATTCAACCCCAACATTAGGTAAGTTGTGTATTTATAAATTAATAATTTTCCCACTGTGTAGGTATATGTCACTATTTTTGTCCTATAACCTTGCCTGCCTCATCAATCATCATTTATACAAACTGGTTCATCCAAATGCCGCGCTTCACCTTCCTCCGCTCAACGATGTGGCAGACAAGATATATATACATAATACTGAACCTAACATAATATCATCGTTCCAGGGTTCTTCTTTGTTCCTTAATTAAACTACCACAAGACCTACAAAAAGAAGTTCTACACAACCTTCAAAACAACTAAAGGGAAGTGCGGTAGTAGAAGTTTAATTGTAACTTTTGAAAGACGTAAAAACCCCGACCCGATTTAATTTTATAATTCTAAAATTTAAATTATAAACTCTAAATTTTAATGTCTAAAGTCTAATTATTATTTTCTTGTAAATAAATTGTATTACTTGTAAATTGATTTCTCTCTTTTATCATTTTTAATTATAATGTTGTCTAAGGAACACTCGTTTCAGTAAAATAAATAAAAAGTTACAAAAGTGCACAAACCTAATACGGATTCCTACAATATTAGCAACAATAAAGCCGATTTTGAAGGTTTTCATTTTAAGCTAAGAAACTTACTAAAAAAAGTTCGGATAGAACTATATATTGCTATTCTGAAGGGCACAACTAATACAAGCAAGTCTTTTAGACGCCGTTAAATCAAACTATTTTTTTTATTTAACCAAATGACAGCTCAAAATGTGCCTTGAAATTACCAATACAAGTTAAAATCACTAAGTTGAGTAAATTATGGCTCCATCCATCCATCCATCCATCAGCCCGTGTTCGTCCACTGCTGGACATAGGCCTTTCCCAAATTTCGCCACTCATGTCGGTCCCCCGTCCTCCTCGTCCAGCCGCCCCCCGGTCGGCCTACACTACGCTTTGCTGTACGTGGTCTCCATTCTAGAGCCTTTCGGCCCCAACGGCCATCATGTCGGCGACTTACTGAATCTGCAGGCTATATCGGTTACTGTCTATCTCCGACGGATCTCCTCGTTTCGGATTCTATCCATCAGAGATACCCCAAGCATTATGGCTGTCAAACTAAAATTTTAGTTTGACGTTTATAAAATGGTGACTTGAAAATGTCTCTTCGTTTTAACCATACTTAAGTTTAATTTTATGTATGTCAAACTAAAACTAAAACCTTCAAAATCGGCTTTATTATACCCGTAGATACCAAAGCAACATCAAAACGATAAAAAACAGGCGCTGAAATGGTAGCGCCTGACAAATAATTCGGCACCTTCCGGGTAAGTATGGGACCCTAGGTTTTATTATTTGTTGTTTGACTTAGTATGTACGTATGTTGCAGTCAAAACTCTTAACCAGTCAAAAGTACTATTGACTAGCAAAATCAGTCAAAACTACTTTTGACTGAACAGGTTGGTCAAAAGTGGTTTTGACTGAAAATTATTGGTTATTAGTACTTTTGACTGCAAATTTGCGGTTAAAAGTACTTTTGACTGACGCTCTTTGTCAAAAGTAGTTTTAACTGCAATAAAGCATCAGTCAAAGGCACAATTAACTTGTTAGATGTGAATAAAAAAGATATTTATTAAATGTGAAATCGTTTATTACGAAAAATTTGGCACTACAATCAATACAAAGAAGACATACACTTAAAAATTGTCATTAAAACAGGTAATCGGAAAATTCACAGGTTATAAAAACACAGTACCTATATTACGTTAATCGCTTTTCTTAAATAATTTTTAACTTTAATTGAAATAAAAAAAAATCAAAACATAATTCGTGATTGTATAATGAGAACCTTGTAAATTATACAGGCTGTAATCATGACGTGCTCATTAAATTAAACCACATGCTCTACTGATCATCCTGAACCACTTCCATCAAAAAACTTTTGACAAAAAGCGAAAAAAAATTAAATTTCCCATAGAAAACGATAAGTAGGTATTAAAAATTTGTATGGGGAGGTGAATTTTTATTTCGCGTTTTTTCAAAAGTTTTACTATGGAAGTGGTTCAAGATGATCAGTAGAGCATGTGGTTTAATTTAATGAGCACGTCATGATTACACCCTGTATATGTTTTACTTATTACACATTATTTATGCATCGTAAGCAACATACGTGTTTTTTTTAATAACTTTACAAGGCTGTCAGTCTACAATGACGAATTATTTATTCATGCAACTCAAACTATTATGGCCCTTTGAATCGATAAATATATATTAATCATTTCTTTTGTAACATTAGCGTACTTTTTTGCCGTTTCATTCTTAAGTCTATCGCGACCACCATGCCCTATAGAAATATGAGCAGCATCAATAATGTCGTAGATTTCCTCAGCCGGCAAAAAATATTTGACAGGTTCTGTGTTTGTAACTAATTTTTTATACCACAAACTTCAATTATGTTATAGCGTTTTAGTCTACTGTACTGTAATGGTGTTTTCCATTCATCAAATTTCGCGTCTTCCACATCCATTGCAAACTTTTCAAATTTTTCTTTTGTCATTACATTGAAATGACTATCTTTCATATCTTCTATCGCTAAAATTCTTTGCAAAAAGCGTTCCTTCTTTTCGTAGTCACTCATTTTTGTTCTAATATCAGCACGTTCTCCACTAATAATGAGTAATATAAAAGTTTATATATGTGCGTTTGTCGTTATTTTTATCGACCACCTTAACTTTTTAAGAGTTTTGACTGATACAACCAGTCAAAACCACTTTTGACGGAATCACTTAGTCAAAAGTACTTTTAACTGTTATTTTAGTCAAAAGTATTATTGACTAAAGCATACGGTCAAAAGTACTTTGGACTGATTTTGCTAGTCAATAGTACTTTTGACTGGTTAAGAGTTTTGACTGCAACACGTATAACAACCTGACCAAGTTTGTTTGTGTGTATGACTCCCCTTGGGTTTCAGTTTATTTTTATTATCTGCCGTGGTAGAGGCCATAGTATCATATATTCTTTGAAAATTTCAACTGGCTACGTATAAAGGCTGAAGATGTAGACCCCTGTGACAGATGGAGGAACGGACATAGTTGTAGGGTCCGGTTTGGCACCCTAAGACTGGGCCGCGCTGTATTTATTTAACCAACAGTTGAAAACTATAACGATCGAACCAGAAGATGGGTTCCTAGATCAATAAAGTACTGAGTTAGTGTCGCCGAACTACTGTATTACGGTATCGTAGTGTGGACTGGTCCCAGGCTCTATTCAGGTCTGTGACAACCTGTTTGATTACTGTAAACTGTTCATTCATTAGCGGAGGTACGCGCTGATAACGGAGCGCTCTCTGCTTTTATAACATTTAGCTACATTTTATTATTATTATTATGTAGGTACACTTTTCAGTCTCGGGCCCATAGGGACCCGGTCATTTGAAAGGAATTCATGGGGCCGAAGCCAACATTGAAGAGGCCTTAGTACCATTTAATCTAAATGTGAGATGGCCGCATGGAGGCCTCTCCCTCAATGTACCATTGGGATACACTAACGGACAGTCCCCCATAGTTGCCTAACTATTGCCAGGTAGGAAGACTTGGAGTGGGCTATGAGGATGGGATGCTAGATGGGCCGGATAACAGGGCTATGGAGTGAGATAACGGACATCTGCCTCAAAAATCTCTCACAAATTTAAGTCTGGCAGATGGTGACTTGCTGCTTGATGACTACCCAGAAGGATAGCCGTTGTGGGCCCCCTATCTAGCCACCATGGGGCGGCCAGGGGGCAACACTATTATTATTATTATTATTAAAAATTCTTTATTGTGCAATAAAGTGAAAGAAGTGTATATAGGCGAGCTTAATGCTAGTTAGTATTTTCTTCCAGCTAAGAGTTTTATTAGTTTTAAGATGATAACGCGACAATAAGCCGATTCTGAAGACATTAAAATCTAAATTCCAAAATGGTTCTTTAGTAAACTTTAAACTTTCGCGATTTTCACACATTATTAACTTTGTATTGGGGTCTTACTCGCGATAACTAGTAACATACCGTGTAACAGTTAGCTTGTGACCACGACAGCCTACAGAGGCGTCGAAACGTCAAGCACATATCTATTAAGGTATGTTATTAGTTATCGCGAGTAAGACCCCCAATTAAAAGTTAATAATAGTAGAAGCTATATTACTTTGGAAAAATTCAAGTTTTGACATCACTAAAACCAAGATTAAAGCATTCAGAATCGACTTTAATAGCTCGGTTGGTAGTTCGCTTAACTCGCAATCTTTAAAACCAATGAGTTGTTTTTTATTTTATGTGCGTTGTATTTGTACACTGTAACTTGCTGAACGGAAAAGAAACTACTGTGCTGAAAGGTCAGTGAAAAGTGGATGTACTGGATTGACTGTAACACCTCTAACACCCCTTTTAAGACAAATTGCCCGTTGATATATTTTACAGTCCATCCATCCATCAGCCTGTTTCGTCCACTGCTGGACATAGGCTTTTCCAGGATTTCGCCACTCTTGGCGGTCCTCCTGGAAAAAATGCCCATACTCACACACGCTGGGCAGGCGGGTTGGTGACCGCGGTGCCGAAACCCTTGCACCAGTGACGCCGCTACCCGTCACCAGTCTGTTTTATATAAGGCCCGGCAATTGGGGATAGATAAACCGCCATCCATCGGTCCCAGGCAATGGTGGGCCGCCTGGTTTTGCCTGAGAGCTGTTCTCTTACTCTCCCCCGAATAACTTAGGGAGGATCTGCGAGTAAGATGGTGGTACCTCCACAGTCGAGTCCGGCATCAGCTCTACCGCGTAACCTATTTTACAGTAAGTTATTTTAAGTATGGCCTTTATTTATACCTATACTAATAATAAAGTAGTAAAAAGGTCGTGACTGTAGGAACATATATACAATGAATATTTTTGCGAAATTTTGGTTTGGTATATGAAATTTCAAGTTTTTTTTTGTCTGTATTTATCTTCCTTTTTTACTCAAGAACGATTTGGATTTAGATGTGGTTTTCTTTATTCATCGTAGTGACGTGACGCACTCAATGTAAAGGGCTGTTGAGAAAATAACCGCCAAGCCGAGATCTGTCGATACTTTATCTTACGCGCAAATAAAAAATAAATTGGATTCAAGACACTTCCACGCAATTAGGCAAAAGATACTTCAAACTAGCTAGCTTATCAACCTAAAGCTTAGTTCTACAAAATTGAAAATCAATCAAAAAATTTCTCTCAGCTGCCGAATCGATAGAGATAATTTCTATCTTCTAATGCGCTATATAAGTTGACTTTCGTTTATATAGCCAAATGTATGCTAGGAACTCGGTAAGTGGGCAGGATCAAGGTTCAATAACCCTTTCTGTAAAATACACAACATAAAATCTGGACTTTCTATACTAATTGAGTAGAGTTTGATCTTGAATGTATGTAAAAGCACAAAAACCTTGGTCCCGACCACTTACCGAGTCTTCAGTATGACTTTGAAATATCAACCAAAGTCACTTAAATTACAATTATTTATGCCTACGCCTTTTACAGCGAAGGATTTTGATCAGAACATAATAAATTCATATAAATCCACAAGAAATTCTACCAAAATAACGGTAAAGTACCAATATGTGTTCTATATGCCTGTCGGCAGATTTAAAAGTGCTAAAAATAAACGAACAAACAAACGAACAAGCTTCAGGACGGCATGTAATCAATATAGCGTCCAGTGGCGGTCCGAGGGGGGGGGGGTCACAGGGGTCCTAACCCCCCCAAAATCATCATATCAACTCTAAAAATCCCCTATAACTTGACGGTTTTCGAACATATTAAACAAATTTTTATATGCCTACAAACGTCTCAGTCAAAAATGTTCAATATAACGTAATAGAAATAACTCAAACGGTGCAAACCTGAAAAGACCGCGAAATATACGTGCCAACGCGGATGTTGGTGCCAACGCGGATGTTGGTGCCAACGCGGATGTTGGTGCCGGGGTGACCGCACACATACCTCTTAACATTCATAGAAGCATTCCATGTTGTATGATTGAGATTTTTAATTTTATAAAAAATTACTATATTTGTTGATGGTTGTGATGATCGGCACTTGGTGGAACTTATTATACATCTTTGTTAAATAAGACAATTGTACTTGTCCACAGAATTATAATTAAACTTCAATACACCCGACCGGTTTCGCTTATTAGCATTTTCTAGAGATTTATAAAATAAAAATAACTTAAATAATATTTACATGTTTTAATTCTTATGTTATAAAGCCCTAGTTAACGCTTATAAGCGAAACCAGTCGGGTGTATTGAAGATAAATTATAATTCTGTGGACAAGTACAAGTTTCTTATTTAACAAAGCTATATATATATATTTGTTTAACCTGTTTAAATTGGCATCTTGAACTGTAATTGAGCCAAGATGACCCCTCCCCCCCCCAAATCTTGAGCTGCGACCGCGCCTGATAGCGTCCTTGTACTTCGGGTCGAAGACGCCCCGCCGACCTAACGGTTCTCGATTATGAATCGAGTGAACCCGAATCGAATAACGAGTGTAGATTTATTTAGTTGTTGAATATTTAAGCGGTTTTTGAACTTTGGCTGATCGGATTGTAATGGGGACGCGACATTTCGTGGATCGATAGTTGTGATGTCAAGTTATGAAATCTAAATCATAAGGGATCGCATTTTAGGGTTCCTTACCCAAAGGGGACCATAATACCTACTAAGCCTCCGCTGTCTGTCACAGGGATCTACAGCTTCATTTGTAAAGTAGCCAGTTGAAATTTTCACGAGATACGTGTTACTACAAGTGTCGCAACGGCTCATGAGCGGTGACCTTGACTGCGCTAGTCTTTATTTCTCTATCGCACTTAGTAATGTTGTGCACATGCGCTAGTCCCCTCCCCCCCCCTCTTTTCGTTCATAAACCGTTGCGACATTGTACCTACTATGTCATAATTAAAAAAAAATTAAAGCCAATAGATCCGATTTTTAAACGTTATTTGTTTCACTTATATCTTAAACTAGCTTTTGCCCGCGGCTCCGCCCGCGTCGAAGAGATTTTCGTGGAAATAAAGAAAACAAAAGAATATGTTTTTTTTTGCAACGGTCACCATGTTTTACCTAAGTGCTAATAAATACCAATCAAATAAGCCCAAACTTAAAGGGTCCGCTGTTGTCCGTTGAGGAGATCCCGTACCCACCTCTCAGTCCCGTCATTAGATCCTGGGCACCATGATCAGAGCCGTCTTTACCTATAGTGCAGGGTGTGCAGCGCACACGGGCGCAGGGTCTTAGGGGGCGCCGCTGCGCCGAGCGCCGCTCACCTGCAAAGAGCATGGTCATTCGCGGCGCCCCGGCGCTCTCAAAGACCCTGCGCCCGGACCCGTGTTACGGCCGAAGCCGGTGTTATAGTCAAAGGCTGGCACCATTTGCCTATAGCTTTAGAAGGTCATGAAAAGCTTAGGGCACCTAGCATGTCATATGAAACAAATTAAATTGAAAACTCTTACTAGTATTTTAAAAGAAAAGACGGTAAATTTCTTGAACCAAGCTGAAATCGAACGGAAAAAAATGCGTTGGGTTCTGGTTCTGAGTATTTTTGACCGCACGCCTACTATATAGAGGGCACCGGGGTATTGATTGCACACAGGCGCTACATGGACTAGAGACGGCTCTGACCATGATCTACAAAAATACTCATCAATACCGATCAAATAAACTTAAAATTGAGAGGTGTCCTAAAAAAAACATTTACCAGTGGATGATTGAAACCCCGACGATGAGACTACATACGTACGACTACGCAAGGCGTACATACCAAATGATTAACTAAAATCTTATTGAGTGCTTAAATATTTTTTATAGTCAGTTCAGTAGTTCTAGATATTAGAATTCAACTCTCTCTCTGATTCTTGATTGGTTCACAGCAAATAATTTAGTTCTAAATGCAAAAAAGACGAAATGTATAAAGTTTACTTTACTAAATGTAATTCAAGTAGATTTCAGTTTATTTTTAGGGTTCCAAGCTGGAGTTTAACGAAACTAAGTTTTTGGGTATTACTATAGACTCTCGTCTTCAGTGGGGTCCCCACATAGAAGCTCTCTGTGTTAGACTTAGTTCAGCCGCATACGCTGTTAGACGCATAAGGCAGATTACTGATGAGATACTGCTAGATTAGTATATTTCAGTTATTTTCACAGCATTATGTCATATGGCATAATGTTGTGGGGTAGAGCCGCGGATATAGAAGCAGTCTTTGTCTTGCAAAAGAGAGCAATTCGGTCTATTTATAACATGAAGTATCGAGATTAATTAAGAGAAAAGTTTAAAGAAATTAATATATTTACGGTCCCATGTGAATTTATTTATCAAGTTATTAGATACAATGTCAGAAAAAATATTGATAATTTCCCGAGGCTTGATGTGCACCACTCTGTTGAAACCAGAAACAAACATAAACTAGCTTTTCCAAAATTAAGACTTGCCAAAGTAGGTACCTCTTTTGTAGGACATGGTATAAGATTTTACAATAAGCTTCCAGAGGAGGTCCTTAGTTTGCCTGAAAATAAGTTTAAACTATATATTAAGCATGGACTACTTAAGAAAGCTTATTATAAAATCAATGATAATTTGGACGATAATGAAGCATGGTGTAATAAATAATAATAATCTTATTCAAAATTGTAATTCATAATTAGCATATTTTAATACTGTATGATTCCTCTAAAGGCTTAAAATTTATTTATTTATTTTAACTTACTTTGTTAAAGGTAATAGACAATATGAGACGGGTTGAGAAAGATATATTTTTTTCTCGTGACTAATTCCTGCAGTCTTATATTTTTTTATGCCTTTACTTGAGTAGGTATGTATATGATTTTGTATCATATGTTTTATTTTGAAAAAAGGAATGTTTGCTAAGTTTCTTGCCCTTCTTCTTAGCAATACTAATCGAATGGTGCGGATGGTTAGGCATTATGTATATATAATATTTTTATTCCTATATTTCTTTATTTTATGCAGGTGTATAACTTTATTACATTTTAGTAGCCCAATCTTAATATTTTTTGTATGTATTTCCCTTTTTTATTTATGAACTTATTTCTTCATTGCATTATGTATATATAATATTTTTATTCCTAGATTCCTCTATTTTATGCAGGTGTATTTTTTATTTCCCGTATTATTATATATTTTTTTATATTCTAAAGATATATTATATTGTTATAATTAACTTTGACTTGTAGAAAGTAAACTTTAAGTATCTATTTTGCAAAAATAAATATTTTGATTTGATTTGATTTGATTTGATTTGATTTGATTTGATTTGATATTACCCATTATATGCAAACAAACAAATCTTTCTTCCTTATATAATAGTGTAGACAAACTTTAACGTGAGTTGATTTGAACCAGACTGCGTCAAATTGGATATTTTGAAACATGCAGCGCCATCTAGTGTATTAAAATAAAAACAATTTCAATGCCAGCTTACTGAGCCGTTATCCAGGATAGCTTCCCAGAGATCACGTTTTCTAAGCACTTGAAAATAAAAATATTTTAGCTATTGGTTTTTGCTCAGTCAAGAAATATAATTTCAGCTTTAATATCTTTTTTACATAAGGAAATATTTTTTCTGAAAATAAAATAAAAGAATAAAAAATAAAAAGTGAAAACAAATTTTACCAGTCGGGGTTTGAACCCGCGACGATCGACTATGCTACGGCGGCGAACCTTCCATATGTCTCACTAAAATTCTCATTGCGCTGCTCCCTTTTGTCATAGCGTGATGATACATAGCCTTTCAGTGACAACTGCATCAAAATCCATTGATTGGTTCTCAAGTTATAAGCGAACGAACAGAGAGACAGACAGACAGACGTTGTATTTTATATGTATAGAGATGCATACAATTTTTAAATTTGGTCAGACTGTAGGAAACAATCTAAGTTAAAACAACAATAATAATAATACCTGATGTTTACGCGCAATTAATTTATTAAATGAATTTGTATATTTCAGTGGACACGGGATCATAAATCTCTTGTTTTAAGTTCCGAATAAGGTTAACTTGTTTCCTAAGTATCCATCCATCCATCAGCCTGTTTCGTCCACTGCTGGACATAGGCCTTTCCAGGATTTTGCCACTCTTGGCGGTCCTCCTGGAAGAAATGCCCATACTCACACACGCTGGGCAGGCGGGTTGGTGAGCGCGGTGCCGAAACCCTTGCACCAGTGACGCCGCTGCCCATCACCAGTCTTTGTTTTCGTCACTTTCCTAAGTATAACTGTTTCCAATTAATTTGAAAAAGCTTTGTAAGCTCCAAAGACTGGCTTTGCTTCGCATTTGTCTTCAGGCGCTTATTTAATTTCTTGGTCCATTTACATTTTTAAAGGTTGCATTGAATAAACTTATTAAACCCTCGTCCAGTTACAAGGACTCGGTCTGTACACTGTTTATCAATATTAAAACATCTTCGATAAGTATCCATTAGGGTTACTGGGAGGTCCGGGGAGCGCTTCTTTGTGAGTGGAAGTTGGAAGGTCGGGTTATTAATGATTTGTGTCTGAGAGGTCCTGCTATACCTATATATATTATATACAATACTTAGTAGCTACCTGCATCACTTGGTTTTCTGAGAGCTCTCTCTTTCTGATTAAAAATATAAATTTTTGGCAAGCGAAATAAACTGGCAATCCTGTGTGAAAAATAGCATTGAATATTAATTTCACTTGAGTTTAGAAATAAAAAATTTAAGTCAGAATTCCAATTAACTTCAGTTCGGAAAAGAGAAAAGAAAATTTTAAATACAGTCTCTCTTTACCTACCTACTAGTTATAAAAAAAAAAAATTCAATCCCACTAGGTATAATTAATACTTAGTATAATAAAACAGTAGAATGCCGCCGCTGTGTCTGTTTGAAGAAAAGTAATAGAAATAGAAAGGGGGTGACTAAAGAAGAGTAATAGAACACAAATCAACGAGTTTTAGAATTATTTTCTGTCTGTCTGTCTGTCTGTTTGTTCACGCACATCTCTAAAACTACTGAACGGATTTTCATGTAGTTTTTACAGCTGTACAGAGCTTAATTTGGAATAGAATATTGGCTTTATTTCATCAAAATCGGAGCTCGGAAGAAAAAGTTACCGTCATTTAAAGATTTTTGGAATTTACTTTTCTACTGGTAGTAATTAGAAGTTATGTAGCAAATAATAATTCCCAAACGTTTGTAAAATTTGGTTAGAATGTGCTATCACCGCCCGTACAGGGACGCGGGTACAGGATCTCCTCAACTCACAACAGCAGACCCTTCGAGTTTGGGCTTATTTGATTGGTATTTATTTTATACTTATACAATTTTTGTACCTCTTATTCCCGTCAAATCAAAGTCCATATTCACAGCCGGGGTCGTTATCGAACACACTTTTCACAAAAATCCAAATAGTAGGTAAGCAATAAAAATAATAAAATGTATGTTACCCTTCGGCTTTTCCTTATAAATATTCATATATATAAGGTGTAATCGTAATACCTGCCACGGATGAAATAGGAGATACTATTATGTTTATAGATTACAATAGTGAAGATAATTTATTGATCTAACTTCATAAACTTTTCCATACAAACAAATGTGCGTATAAATTTAAATTCATTTAATTGTATGAAACCGTCCGTCAAAGGACGCCGCTCTATCCGAGCGAGCCGCTCGTCAAATAGTCAAAGGGCAGACCGCCTGCCGCCACCCCGTCCCCCACTACCCCTTTCGTCGCACGCGCTTGTTTTTGTTTGTTGTTGTGCCCCCACCCCAGTTCGCTGTTTTCGCTGGTCGCAGAGGTGCGTATCTCGCGCGCATTCTTTAAAAATGCCTCCTAGACCACGATATTCAAATCAAGAATATCTTGAGATGGTATCGTGCTACCGCGAGTGTAACAACGTAACCGCGCATGCAGTAAACCTATACGAGCAGAGATTTGGTGTACGAGTGAGCCATCATACCATTCTGGACGCCGTATACAGATTTCGAGAGCATGGTCGCTTTGACCCGCCTCCGGTTGACGCAGGCAGGCCTCGATACTCAGCCGAATTTGAAGAGGAAGTGTTAGACTTTTTCCGGCGTCACCCTCTTGCTAGCACCAGGGACGCTGCTAGAGTGTTTGATATGAGCCATTTCTACGTGCGGCAACTTCTTAATCGGGAAGGGCTCCATCCTTACCACTTCTTAAGAGTGCAAGAATTGCAGCCACAAGACTACGCGGCTCGACTCGCATTTTGTCATTGGGTTAGAGAAGAACGTCGCAACATTATGTGGACCGACGAGTCCACTTTCACACGGGTTGGAATGTTCAATATCCACAATGCGCATTTTTGGACCGAGACGAATCCTCGTGTTGTTCGGCCTGACCACTTTCAGATACGATTTAGTGTTAACGTGTGGGCGGGCATACTCGGCAATAGAGTTCTTGGACCAGTTTTCTTGGACAGACTGAACGGGGAAACATATCTTCGCTTACTGCGAACCCGTGTAAGCAGAATGTTGGAACGTATTCCTCTTGAAGAAATAAGTGGACTGCACTTCCAACATGATGGAGCACCAGCTCATTTCGCTGTGAACGTACGTGACTATTTGAATGGTGTGTGGTACGGTGGCGATTTCGGCCAGTGCCGTGGCCTCCTCGCTCGCCTGATTTAACCCCATTAGACTTTTTTTTATGGGGTCGTGTAAAGGACCTTGTGTACGGCCAAACCGGACATGATATTAGAACTGTGCGAGAACTAAAAAGGCGCATCAAGCGCGCTTTTCAGCAAGTAAAAAGTGAAACTGACACCTTAAATAAAGTGCAAAGACATGTACGCAAGCGTGCCTACATTTGTGTGCAACGCGAAGGCGGACTTGTGCAACAGTTTTGTAGATAAATAATACTGTTGTAAATTATGCAAATAACTGTAGCTAAGGTGTAATTGGTGTAAATAAGGTACAATTGGTGTAAAAATGCAAAGACAGAACATAATGTTTTTGTGTAATGTGTACCTACGGCAAAACATAATCAGGAGACCCGGCTTTAAGTGTGATGGGAAGTTTACCATCTTATTACATCAGTTTTTATCTGCGGAATGAATTAGAGGAATGCAATAACTGGTAAGTGCACTTTTAAACTTTTGCCTGTGTAGGAGCTAATAGTTAAGGTTCCGTACATTTGAATGAAGTTGTAGTTATTGAGTTGTGGAGCACGAAGAGAAAGAATAGAAGAAACCTCAGTTAAGGTACTATATTGACGTAAGTACAGAGTTAAGTTTGACGTCTCTTTCTCTATATGTGTCGGTATCGACAGTTGGATTCGTACTACTTTAAAAACAGTAAAAATGTATAAATTGTCGCTAAGTAAATAAAGTAGGTTGCAACGTGAGCAAAACAATGTGCGGTTGCGAAACTGTACATATTGGCAACCCCAAAAAAGATAATAAAAAAGATAAAATAAGAGAAAGAGAGGCCAGTACAAAGCAAATAAATTCTGTAACAAATTAATTAAAGTCGAAGGCAATATTATCCGCTTGTGTGCGCATAATATCCAGCCGTGGCCGTGGTTGTGGTGGCGTCGTCGGCTCGCTGTGGTCCCCGTGCTCCTGCCGGGGAGGCTCTGTTTGTTGATGAGTTCCGCTCTTGCCACCTTTTGTTTGACTGCCGGTAAAATTACGCACGGTTCGTAGTTCGATGTTCTCGTGGTCTTGTGTTGCTGTGGCGTCTCTCCTATCCTGCCTTTTGCATCGATGTAGGCAACATCTTTTGTATATGCCCCAGATGATAAGAGCGGCTGCTCCTCCCAGCAACGTGTAACAAATCACATCTTGTTGGATGTCGTGAGTTGATAGTGCGGACGGCAAGTTGACCTCACTTTCCTTCTGGTATGTTAGGCGCCGTTCAATTTCTTCAGTCTGCAGTCCTCCTAACAGATGTTTTTGCGTATGGTAATAATGAGTTATATTCACAATCTTGTTTATAGATGAGTTTATTGTAGGTATAGTCAGTTCGTTGGCCATGTTTATGTTCACCTTGCTTCTGTATTGATTGTGAGAGTAAATGCTTGAATCCTTGGACTGGAGTACGCATCCTGGCTCTAAAGTTACTAACCCGGAAGTATTCATAGTGTACGATGTTATGTCCTTATCGCATATTGTTCGCAATGAACATCTATCACAGCATATTATCAGCCAGCTGTTCGGTGCTCGTAACTTAATCCAAGCGTCCTTGCAAGGAATGTTTTGCATATCACATGGTAAGGCAGTTTGATGACTTAGGAGTTTTGCTTCGCACGGCGCTTTGTTGTTGTGTAAGTTGAATACTGGTAGGTTCATGTCACAGATATAGCTATCAGATTTTTGCTGCGAACATAGCTTCAGTTCATTTTCTGTCAAAGAGATGTAAGTATTCTTCTCGAAGTTGACAGCAATGTAGCTAGAGTATGTCTGAATCACCGCTGCTCCCATCTCAGTTTTGATGGGTAGTGGAATAGCTCGGTAGTAGTTGTAATTTTTATCCGAGATGAGTGGAATGTGGATCTCAAAGAGGAAGTAGTTAGTTGTCACTCGTGCTTTTACGGAAATTAACTTATACAGTTCCCTCAAGTCCCCTCTGACGTCTTCAACTGGCAAGGATAAAGTTCTTGGAAGACTTCCAGATATCTCATTCAGCTGCTTAATCAACACGACTGGAGATAGCAGGTGGATGTCTATGTGACCTTTGTAGATATTAGTTAAAGTATTGTAGAGCATTTCCTGAACTGTTTTCAAGTTGTTTATCAGTAGGTATGCAGCAAATGAAGCGGAGTTAAAATAGTTTGAAGCCATCACTATTTCCATTTCTGATTCGATCTTTGCGAAGTTTGAGTTAGTTAGCTGCATGAAGTGGTCGATGAGCGTAAACTGTCGCAGACTGTTTTCTTCACTTCTTTTCAAAGCATTGTTTTCCAGTTCCGCTATTGATGTTTGATTCTTTATTAGTTCCAGTAAGAAGTTTTCGTTAGTCTGGATAGCCTTAATATCTTGCTGGTATTTATCTGCGAACCGTTGATCCAAAATACCGAACAGATTATTAGCTAGATAGCCAACTCCGTCTACCAAACCTCGCTTCTTCCGCTTCGATAAATGTTTGTGCGGTGTCAGTAGAATAGTGTTGTAGTATTTGAGAAGTTCCGCCTCGTGAAGTAACTGCTCCAAGGTCGTTTTACAGTATCTTGGGTCCGTTTTTTCGCATAAGTCTATGACTCCTTTGAGGTAAGCTTCGATTCGACGGACACCTTCCCAGTAGTTAGTTAAGTTGTAGTACATGAGTAATGTCCAATCATCATGTATCAGCTGTAGTTTTCCCATTCTGTCGTAGTAAATAGGGCGCTCAGGTTCGAAGTTCGTAATGTGAGCATTTGATTTCATTGTTGAGCCGTCTGATCCAGTTATAAATGCAAACATTGTCAGTAGTACGGCCAACATTGTAGTCAAAGTTTTCTTGCCCGTTATCTTTCGTCTAGTTGTTAAGGTTGTTTGTTGAGTAGTTTTTTCTCGTATGTTTTTAGATCCAATATCAGAGTCGTCATGCGCCTCTGGTATGGAGTCCACGGGAAGGGGCACCAGTTTGACAATAGGTCGTTTTATAACGCCAGTTTGTGTTTTCACAGTTGTAACTCGAACGTAGCCATCGGTACCGGCGTGAAGTTCCATTACTCGCCCCATGGCCCATTTTCCAGGTGGCAAGTTGTTGTCTTTGATCAACACAATATCATCTTTCTGTATGTTTTTTGTCACCTTATTCCACTTGCTTCTAGCCTGTAGCTGAGTAAGGTATTCATTGGACCAGGTTTTCCAAAATTGTTGCAGCATGTGTTCTGTTTGTTGCCATCTTTTGCGTAAAGTTAAGTTTCGTTCATCTTTATAGTCAGATAATGGCAGCGTCATTGTGGGGCTTCCGGTAAGGAAGTGACCGGGTGTCAAGTAATTGTAGAACTCTTCCGGATCTTCAGTAAAGAATTCAGGAGTTAGTAGTTGTTTGAACTCTTCAAATTCTTGACGCAGCATCCTTGAGGCGCCAATAAAATTCGTTCCACAGTCAGAGTACACATGTTTTGGCGTGCCGCGCCTTGCACACATTCTTTGAAATGCAGCGAGGAAAGTTTCCGTAGATAGGTCGGATGCTAGTTCATTATGCACCGCCTTTGTAGCCATGCACACGAAGATAGCGATGTAGGCTTTCGATGTCTTCACGCCTCTTCCCTTATTTAACTTCACATTTACATTTCCCATGTAATCGACTCCAGTATGAGTGAAAGGTCGGGAAGGGGTAGTTCTTAGCTGCGGCAGATCGCCCATTAATTGACTGTTTTGTGTCGCTTTGAATCGCTCACATATTACACAGCGACGAAGTTGAGCCTTAACAACTCTGTTCCCTCCAACAATCCAGTATCGCTGTCGGATGTGGGATAGTGTCAGTCGCGCACCTCCGTGTAAAGTGGATAGATGCGCTTGATGTATGATTAGTTGAGTGAGTCGCCCACTTCGAGATAAGATAATAGGATTTTTCATCTCGGATGGCAGGCTGGAGTTTCTCAGTCGTCCACCGACTCTGATGATTCCCTTTTTATCCAGATAGGGGTTTAATTTGTAGATGCTGCTTTGCTTAATTAAAATTTCGTTTTTCTTAAGTTGCTTGAATTCACGTGGAAAGTCAATAAGTTGTATAGTTTTGATGATTAGCTCCTTCGCTGCAGTAAGTTCGCATGTAGTTAGGTAGTTGGTGTCGGATTTCTTCTTATCGCGTAAGTTTGCGATAAACCGAAGTATCCAAGTTGTAACTCTCGTAACGCGAGTCAATGAACTGTATTTACTTAACAATTCAATTATTAAGTCTTTGTTTTGAGTGATAGTTAGGGCTGTCACAGTTTCTTCCGAACTCTCAATGTTTGTAGTGTAAAAACATTTCAAGTTGTTGGGTTTCTCTTGTCCCCCAATGTTTTGCAGGAACTCTGGACCTTGCCACCATAAATTGAAGTTTGTTAGTTTGCTTGGATACAGCCCTCTGGATGCGCAGTCAGCTGGATTAAGTTCTGATTTGACATAGTTCCATTTGTCAGCAGGGATGTTCAGCTTAATTTTTGTGACTCTATTGGCCACATATCTTTCCCATCTTGACGTTTCTCCTTGTAACCATGCTAGGACTACTTGAGAGTCGCACCATGCTTGTATCGAGACATTGTATGAATTGAAAGCTTTCTTTGCTTTATCCATGAGTTGCGACAGGAGTAAGGCCCCACAGAGTTCAAGACGCGGTAAACTTGTTTTTTGTGCAAGAGGGGCAACCCTAGTTTTGCCGGCGAGTAAAGTTAGGCTCGGCTGATTGTTGTCGTCTAGGACGCGAGTATATATTACGCAAGAATAAGCTTTTTCGCTTGCGTCACAGAAACCAAGTAGTTCTATATGTTGTTTTCCCCCGATCCACCTGTTAAGTTTGATGTTTTGTACATCGGGGAGTTCCTTTTTCAGTTTCAGCCATTGTTTTTTTATTTCGCTCGGCATTTCTTCGTCCCGTCCGAGTTTACTCATCCATACTTGCTGGAATAATAGTTTGGCTGTGATGGTCACTGGAGATAACCATCCTAACGGATCATAAAGTTTTGAGATTTCCGACAGTAAAAACCTCTTCGTTAGTTTGTCCGTGGAATTTTCAGTAAGATTCCAGTAAAACGTAAATGTATCGGTAACAGGGTTCCAACCCAAGCCCAAGGTTTTCATAGATTCTTCGTGTTTGAAGTCAAAGACGTTTTCTTTTGAAATTTGATCTTCTGTTAAGTCTTCTAACAGCGTCGGGTGGTTACTCGCCCATTTGCGTAAGTTCATGCCACCTCCTTTTAGTAGATTAATGAGTGACATTTGTAGATGTTTCGCTATCTTCATTGAATTTGCGCCGCAAATGAGGTCATCGACGTAAAAATCGTTTTGAAGTACTTCAGCAGCTGTTGTACCGTTTTTCAGCGCTGGATATTTGTCACCGTCATCTAGCGCAAGTTGTCTTAGTGTTCTCATTGCCAGCCACGGTGCGCATTTTGTGCCGTAAGTCACGGTACATAGTTGATATTCTTGTAGTTTTTCTGTAGGTGTGTTTCGCCAAATAATTTTCTGTAGCGATTGTTGATTTTCTGATATCCATATGCAGCGGTACATCTTCTCTATGTCGGCAGTGAAGGCATATTTATAAGACCTCCACTTTAGAATAAGGGCTTGAATGTCTTGTTGCAGATTTGGACCCTTTTTTAATACGGTGTTTAAACTCCTGCCACTTGTAGTTTTTTGCTTTCCATTATAAACTACCCTTAACTTTGTTGTGGTTGAGCTTTGCCTTAAGACCCCGTGATGAGGCAGATAGCATTCAACAGAGCTCGTGGCAGGAGATGACAGCTTCATATGGCCTAGTTCCAAATACTCTCTCATGAACTCCTTGTACATCAGAGCAAGTTTTTTGTTTCTTTCAAGTCGTTTTTCAAGCTGAAGAAATTGTGAAATTGCAATCGACTTTGATTTTCCCAGTTTTTCTTCGAAATCGGAACATAGTGGCATTTTCACAATATATCTTCCCTTTTGATCTCGTTGGACGGTAGTTTTATAATGTTCTTCGCATTGATCATCTTCAGATATGTCATCCTTGTTTGGAGAAATATCTTCGCTTTCCCAAAACTTAGTTAGCTCGTTCAAGTTCAATAAAGTTACGTGACAATTGAAAGTTTTAAATTTGCCACACAAAATCCACCCTAAGCGTGTTTGCTGTGCTATGGGGGATTGTTTTTCTCCTTTCAGGACTCCATCCATGATAATTTCAGAATACACGTCCGCTCCTAGCAGTAAGTCCACTGGGCGGGAGACGTTGAAGTCTGGGTCGGCGAGTTTCAAGTTTTCTAAGTGCGGCCAGTTGACCTTTTCGAATGTAGAGTGAGGTAAGTTGTTTGTTAGTTTCTTCAAAATCAATGCTTGAGTTTTGAAAGTGAAGTCAGAGTTTATAGACTTGCAGGTAAGCTCCAGGCTTCCCCTACAGTTTCCCGCTGCAGATCCCACGCCAGAGATCGTTGCATTTAGTTTCTTTCTAGGTAGTTTCAGTAGCTGTGCAGCGCTCTCGGAAACCAGAGATATTTCTGACCCTTGGTCTATCAGTGAAAAAAGTGTGACGTAAGTTCCGTTGCTAGATTTTATCTGAATCTAAGCTGTAGCTAGCAGGACCCCCATATCTTCAGTTGAAAGGTGATTTGAGCTCTGCTGGTTGTTCGAAATAGGTATAGGTCGTTTACTCCATTCCTTTCCGTTGTTATGACCCCCTTTACTTACAGTTTTGTGCAATAGCGTATGATGTTTCATATTACATTCCTTGCAAGTTTTAGCCGACGTACATTGTTCATTTCCGTGGCTAAATAAACAGTTTTTGCAAATATGCAATTTCGCAACTGTATTATTTCGTTGAACTGGATCTAAGTCAACGAACTTAGGACATTGCATTAGCACGTGGTCATTATTGCAAAATGGGCACTGTCCATATGTTGCATGATAAATTCTTGATTGAGCTTTCTTGAAGTCAAAATTGGGTTTTTTGGCCCAATGGGATTTCTCTGCTGAGCTGGATGAAGTTGGTTTTTTGTTTTCACCGAATACTTTCTTTGGATTTTTTATGGTTTCGTAAGCCATAAACTTGCTTTCCAAGAAATACAGGAAGTTTTGTAAGTTGGGTAACGCCCTTTGATTGGGAAGCTCCTTTATATATTCTTGATAAGTTCTTGAGTCTAGCTTTTGTGCCATAAGATGCACAATGATAGGATCCCAAGAAGATGTATTTAGGCCAATGTTTGACAGTCCGTTCAAACATTCAGTTGTGACGTCATGTAACTTCTTGAGGTTGTAAGCCTCAGGTTGTTGGATAACTGGAAGCTGTAGCATCGCATTCATGAAGGAAGTAAACTGTAGGCGTTGATTGTCATACCGTTGGTTTAGTATTTCCCAACACCCGTGATAGTTGTCGGTGCTAATAGTTAAGTGTTGCACCAACTTCTCCGCTTCTCCCCGCAGCTTAGTTTTGAGATGCTGCATCTTCTGTGCATCATTTATCGTCGGGTTGTTATGAATAGTTTCGACAAAAAGATCTTTGAAGGAAATCCATTGTTGATACTTTCCGGAAAACTCTGGAACCTCTACCCTCGGCGCTGATCTTTGGTAGTGAATTGTAGACCAAATCTTGTCATTGAGAGCTTTCTTCATCGCGTCATATTTGCCCTCAATATTGACAAACATGCCGTAATAAGTTTCGTTGGACCCGTTCAGTTGAGCTTCTAGTTCCCAGTGGAGACTATCGATCTTGTCCCACTTTGATTTTAAGATGGTA
Organism: Ypsolopha scabrella; assembly: GCA_910592155.1. Taxonomy (NCBI): domain Eukaryota; kingdom Metazoa; phylum Arthropoda; class Insecta; order Lepidoptera; family Ypsolophidae; genus Ypsolopha; species Ypsolopha scabrella. The sequence continues at coordinate 22,528,323 of OU342982.1, forward strand.
AGGTGATCTTCAAGTTCCCATTTATCTCTAGTTGTGTCAATGTCAATTTTCGACATTGCTCGGTCGAGAGCTTTAAAGTTGCATTCTTGCTTGCTGAGCAGTTGCTTTAAGTTGTTGTTATTGTTGTAACCCTCTTCCGCGATACCAGTAAGATCAAAGTTCACATCTTTTGGCTTGCGTAGGGATGCCAAGAGATATATAATATCGGCTTTTGTAGCTTCATACATTATGTCGGTTCGGTTATATACATCGTCTTGGAAGTAGTTGATGGTTTTATCTTCAATTTTTTGCTCGAGAACCTCGTGACGCGACTTGAAATTAGCCCATAAGTCTTCGAGCGATTCCAGCCGCTTAGTTAGGTAGTCTTCACTTTTTCTCGACACGCTGTCCTTTTTATAGTTGGTACATAAAGTTTTAATACTTTCGAAGCAAGTTGACTGAAGCGAAAGAGCTTCCATCTTAAGTTGATTTTCTTCTCAGTTGCGTGAAGAAAATATGTAGTCAATAAGATACACTGAAGTTAGTCACTAAAGTTAGTAAAGTTGGTTAATTTTCTTCTCAGTTGTCTGAAGAAAATATCCAGTTAAGGAAATACCTTGAAGTTAGTTAAAGTTTTTATTATCTGTCACGTGTGTAGTTTACGATGCCAGATGGTAAGCTTGGTACAGACCACGAAGTTTCGGTAGTCTTCGCGTTCAGGATTTTCTTCAAATCTCGTAACTTGAAGTTTTCACGCTCCGAAACTTGTAGAATTCTGAAGTAACTCCGCAGTCCGTGGATCAAAGGTGCTGCTGTTCCTGCGCCTCAGTGTGCTTATTATCCTATCTACAATGTGTGCGCCTTCTCAATCTGACTGGGGAGATCCGCTTGTGGAAGGCCAGTCAAACCGAATCGCTTCTCTGAGTAGATGAGGACTTTAAACAACACTGAAGTAAACTCTCGAAGGACCATAAAATGTAGGAGCTAATAGTTAAGGTTCCGTACATTTGAATGAAGTTGTAGTTATTGAGTTGTGGAGCACGAAGAGAAAGAATAGAAGAAACCTCAGTTAAGGTACTATATTGACGTAAGTACAGAGTTAAGTTTGACGTCTCTTTCTCTATATGTGTCGGTATCGACAGTTGGATTCGTACTATCCATAGGTCGCTGGTTCATATCCGGCTCGAAGGACCATAAAATGTAGGAGCTAATAGTTAAGGTTCCGTACATTTGAATGAAGTTGTAGTTATTGAGTTGTGGAGCACGAAGAGAAAGAATAGAAGAAACCTCAGTTAAGGTACTATATTGACGTAAGTACAGAGTTAAGTTTGACGTCTCTTTCTCTATATGTGTCGGTATCGACAGTTGGATTCGTACTACTTTAAAAACAGTAAAAATGTATAAATTGTCGCTAAGTAAATAAAGTAGGTTGCAACGTGAGCAAAACAATGTGCGGTTGCGAAACTGTACAGCCTGCGTATTATTGGGTACTGGTTGGCCAACAGATCCAGCCGTTTGGAAATTTAACAGTACCCTAATTAGTTAATTTACCGGTGACTTAATGACCAATGACGAAGAGTAATTTGCAATGTATTTCGTATTTACATCTACTTTGCGTGTGAGCGTAAGCACATTGGAGAGGCATGCAATGGCACCTATTCTCGTGTAGCACTTTTAAATTTCGAGCTAAAAAAACCCAAGAATTTTCATAGCAAAATAGACCTTAACGCGGAGGGATGACAGTTAAATGAGCTTGTATTATTTTGGGTTTTCACAACTCTACATTTAAGTTTGTGCTACACAGAATAGGTACAAATATCTCTACCTGGTAGAGACGAACTGGGCAGCTGATTTCATTCATTGAACGGTTAGAAAGAGATAGCAATTGTTATCATTGTCTAAACGACTCGTCAAGCGTAATTTGTGAACCACGTTATGCAGAATGAAGAAAATGTTTATTTAATTACTTTACCTTCTCAAATTTATTTAACTATTCCGGGGTACGAAATTTCTTCACTAATGTAATCTATAAACATAATAGTATCTCCTATTTCATCCGTTGCAGGTATTACGATTACACCTTATATATATATTAATTCTAGTTAAAATATGCACATAAATAAATTAGCAAGATATATTTCGAGTCCCTCTGGACTCGGCATCAGTTGCATTGACAATGACAAAGTCATTCCATCCAGCTCTCACAGACATCCAGCCATGGGAGACTTCATTCATCTGGTCGCTTGGTGTCCACTTTGGACTAGGCCTCAATAAACAACATTAAATCAAACCACAGCTAACCTCTCGAGCCAAATCTAGACTTCTTGTGCTGTGTAGCAGGCACACAAAACTACTATTTTCTTTGTTTTTTTTTAACATATCATATTTATAATTATTTGTCATTGTCAATGCAACTGACAGCCTAACGAAACTCAGTACAAATGGAGTTATGTATGAAAATTGTGCTTGGACGAATGGCGATATGTTCTTACTCTTTCGCTCACTTAGCTTGTCTCTGTCTAACGTTGTGTCAAGTCAATATGGCGGTTGTTTGTTTATTTGTAAAACTTAATTTATATGACTATAATGAGATTTAACTGTGTTACATCGATATAGTGCTTTAGGTTTCATGCTATTGTGTTTTATTAATAGAGAAGTAAATAGAACGTTTATTTGCATCACGCAATGAACTATAAAAAGCGTGAAATATGTGAGGTGCGAAGCGGTCGAAGTGATGGTGAAAACATTATATTCGGGCCAAATTTCTTTTAAAAGAGACTCGGTAAGTACCTCTGTACTCATCTTGCGACTTATTTTGTGTTATAAAGAAATTTAAAAGTGAAAACATTTTCATAACATTTATTTGTAAATTAGTGATATTTATTTGTGAATAGTGATGGGATTGTGTCGATAAATCATAACATTTCCACTAAGGTTAGGGTGTCATAATTTCATCTTAATATCATAGTGCAATATATTTTTAAGGTGAAAAATGTGCCTCTTTTTCGCTGACAGTCTTTAATTAAATTATAGGATATAATAATTTTTGCGTAAAATATGGAAAATGTTTTGTATTATTTATTTTCTGTTGATTGGTTAATCAACATAACTTATATAGAGAAATTAAATTGACAAAATAGTCAAATTACTTTTCAAAAATGCGGTCCTGTTTTTTTTTTTGAATTACTATATTGTGAAGCTGCTTTTTAAAATAATACTATTATTACAGGTGACAGCAGTAAGTAAAAGTCACTGGCAGTGAAGACCTTATTTATCTACCAATAGAAAATTTTCCTATGGAAAGCACTTTGATGACAAACATTTCAATAAGAAAACTCGGTTCAAAAAGTCAACCATACCTTCAAATCAACTCAAAGAAGCATCACTTCCTGATACGATTTTGCATGAGTTTACTTGTCCCGTGTATTTAGATAAGAGTACGTACATACATATGTCATTTTATTAAAAATATTTGTATGATAAACCCCCCTCTCGACAGGAGCAATTTTTGATTTCTCGTGCTGGACCCATTTATATTGTACAAAGACTAAATCCTGCCAGAAAGGGGCTTTCCACACGAGGGGGCCTTATACACTAAATCCCGTTACAAGGGTAAATGGTTCAAACACTCACATTAAAGTTCACTTTCTCGTCCTGGACGGGTCCTCCGCGCTCGATCCGGGTCACGACTCAGCCCTGGCTCAGAGGAAAGCACAGGTCCCCTGGGTGTGCGTTTCCCTTCTTCTGACGTTGACTGTCGTCAACCTCGGCACGGAGATTTCTGACAAACAACCAGCCCAGCCAGCAGTTCGCAGATGTAGATTCCTAAACGCAACCCTCTAGCCCTGGGCCAGCCCAACCTGTTAAAGGTATCACGATTTCTGCTAAACGTGGTAATGAAAATCTTGTCTCATCACCTTCCACTATTATCGGATTTACGAAACTTTTCGCGTACACGTCCCGGATCACAGTTCACACTGATCAACTGGTTTATTTCTCTATTTTAACTACTTATTTCCTTGAAATACTAAACACATAACCTTTTGCAACTCTTGTTGTCTGAAAACGCCATCAAATCAAACCGGACACACGTCCATGCCATATCAATAAAAATCAAATATCTTGACACATACAATGTGCGTTCAAATACGTTTTAAAGCGAACAATATTATTAGGGTACCGTACCTCAAAAGGAAAAAACGAAACCCTTATAGAATCACTTTGTTGTCCGTCTATCCGTCTGTCCGTCCATCCGTCTGTCTGTCGAGACCCTTTATCTCGGGAACACGAGAAGGAATAGAGTTGAAATTAAAACCATATACTCAAATTTACAGTTCCTTTCTGCTGTAAAAAAATCAAATTTCTAAGATAACGTAAAAAAAGCTATGTCTATTTATGCCGCAAAAAACGTATATTTCGACACTCTCAAGGTAATCAAAATTTATTGGGTATTTCCCGTTGACCTAGACCTATGAAATTTGACAAATAGTACCATCTTAAATTACAAGTATAATTAATAATAAATTTTATTAAATATTTATAATTTGTACCTACAAATTTGTACGGAACCCTCGGTGGGCGAGTCCGACTCGCACTTGTCCGGTTTTTTTATTCATGTGCCATGCAGATTGAAGTTGCAAAAATTTACTTTTTTAATATTATTATTTAAAGTATGTAGACGTAGTTGTTTTTTTCTTTTTCAGAGCCATCTACTTCAGGGCCAAGTCCAAGTCAACATCATTGCTCATATTTTTTATGTAATAAGAATTAAATTAATTGAACAGGAAGCTTTTTATTTCCTTTTCTTGCATAAAAAGTTCGAAGGCTTCAGTTTTATCTAGAGCTGTTAAAACTAGAATCGTATTATTGCAAAACTGTCACATACAAATTATTGAAAGCCCTGATTTTCCCTGAGTCTTCGTGATTGGCCTTTTCATTACACATGAAATTCCTACACTAAAAAAAAAACGATATCGATAAAATCTATTGCTTCTGTAGTACATACCTACACACTTATGTTGGCAGCTTTGTTTGTTATTTGTCATTTCTTATTGTAGTTTGGTACTAGTTGCGGGGCATTCCGTGGCAAATACGCATTAATCCGTTATAGGGAAGTCCCGACTCTTGTTACGTAGTATACATTATATTCTCTTTGGCAACTGATGCCGAGTCCAGAGGGACTCGAAATATATCTTGCTAATTTATTTATGTGCATATTTTAACTAGAATTAATATAATAATAAGTTCTTTATTTCAGGCAACACATGACAAATATACAAACATACGATGACAAGGGCCCACAGACTAACATACATACAAAATATCACTAAGACTAACACTTTAACACTACCTAGCCTATCTTTGAGGGATTTCAGTCCTTGTCGCTTCCCTGAAGCGTCGAAACACGATCCCCTCTGGCCAGAAGTCAGCACTGAGGAAAGTGCTAGCATGAGCAGCGGACACACGGAGTTTGAAGGACAAAAAGTCTTTTTGTCTTTCAGATCCGAGTGGCACCATTCCAACGTCCACAATCCCTACAATGCGACTTGTGCACATTTCCTTAATGTGACGCGTCAGATCTTCTAAGGTCACACTTTTGTGCACTCTGGAGAGGTAGATCTGTGTTATGGGCTCTGCAGCCTTCAGGTCACATAAAGCTGCAGGGGCGGTACCGCGCTTATTGCGGTTGTGACAGCGGCGGCGCTTCTTGTTCTCTACTAGAGTAAAGCCTTCACCATCAGCAATCGGCGGGCGTAGAACGGCGGCGGGCGCCGATACCATTTTTTGTATCGACCTGTTAGTTACCTCCGGGCGTGGGGGTGGTAGCTGCTTGCGGTGACGGGAACGGCGGGACACCTGGGCAAACGATTCCTTTTGTAGGTTGGATTCTAGTGGAGCAGGCGTAGGCAGCACATTTGGCATTTTGACATAGGTTCAATGACCTGTGCTGAATCTATGTCAGTTGCTATTTTAGTCTGTTGCGGTCAGGCGACGTTATTTTGCTTGTCGGCAACTTGCTGCGTCGGCGCATTCCGTATGAGCGGTATTGTCGAAGGCGACACAGAGTTGTAGGTATTGCGCAATGAGGTCAACTCGAGCCGCATTTCCGTGGACATTTTTTCTGTGGCCTCCAATTTGACTCTGGTTGATTCAAACTGGGTCTTCAATACCATGATGGTCTTCAGCAGCGAGGTGGCATCAACGTGATCAAATGACACGGGCGGTAGCTTGCTGAAGTCCTTTGCGACGTACGTCGGTACGTTATCGGGATCCGTTTCCTTGAAGACGCGGAAGATATCGTAGAGCGTCTTTTGGCAACTCCATCGCCCCGCCGCGACGCCAAGCGCACGGTGGTGACGGCGGTCTTCTCCAGAAAGGTCTTGGCGGCGAGGATCTCGTTCTCCGTGTAGCTGGACGCGCAAATCTGCTCAAGGCTGAGCTCATCCATTACATCCAGCTTGTTCTTCATGAAGGCGAGCAGCTCATGTACCATGATGATTTCAGCACGTTTGCCGGTGTCCACCATAATTACTATAGGTACTGTTGCGAATCTAGGTTGCTAATTTACGTTGAGGCATCGGTGCGGCCGCGGCTAGTGAACGACCAACCGAGCTAGTGTCACGATTGCAACTGAACTGAATATATATATAATATATATAAATATTTATAAGCAATAAAACTCATATAAACGTAGGCCAGGGTCAAATTTATGAAATATCCAGAATAAAACACAGTATACGATATTAAGATCCTAAAGCCATTACTTAATCATCCTGTAACTGACACACAAAATGGCTGCCGCTTCCAATTTCAAAAATTAAATCTGAAATGCGATGGTGACTGGGCGTTCAAATTTGAGCCTTTTTGTTTAGGTGGTAAAGTTGCTATTAACATAAAATATTTTGTTGTTTATTCGTTTCGTTATGAACTGCTCATTTAGCGGTCGAACTTAACAATAGATGACATTGGAAGATAAGATCTTAAGTGAATTCCGACATTTAAAAAAGTCCTACTATACTGTATACTCATTGACTATACTAGTAATAAAGTAGCATCAACGTACTACCAAGTGGACATCGCGTCTGTGCTCAAAAGTGTCCGAACCAAAAGAGTTTTTTTTCAAACATTGAAAATTAAAAAAGGGTGTCAATCACACGTCAATCAAAATTAAGCCGTGCAGCAATGACATACGATTCAAATTAAAATGTTTTGTTTCTTAATATTTTGACACTTCACTAAGGACACTTTTTTGGTAAATTTTATACTAGACCCGAGGTCCATGGTTTATAATGTCAATTAAATGTCATATGAAGGGCACAGGGGAACAATCGGCTAAGTCACATTTACAAAACTTTACAGTATCGATGATTTAAGATTTGATAGCATCCTATGGCTAACTTGAAAATACTACGGGTTTACAAGCAATTGATTTTAAAAGTAAATTTTGTTTGTTACACATATATGGAATTGTTTTTGTATAAAAATTGCGCAATAATAATAACAACTGAAAATGAATTTTAAGGGTCCAATCGTCTGGGGAAGAATAAGCTAAGTCCAGGACCTAGCCTGTTTTTCCCCTGAATACAAACTATTGAGTAGTAGAAAAAGGGCAAATGAAAATGAAATAACAGATTAATACTCTTGAATCATTTAATTATAGAAATTAACAAAAATATAATAATTATTATTAAGAATTTTTTTACTGCTGAATTCCTCGTCCTCTTCCTCGACCTCTTCCACTACCTCTTCCTCTACCTCTTCCTCTATGTTGACTTCTTTCACTTGTATTGTCTTCAATATTTGCAGGACTGTTCAGATATTTTATATTGGTAAAATAGTTTTGAGCTGCAGGCTGGCAAATTTTTTTTAAATCCTGCAAATCTTTATACTTTGCCTCAGAAATAAATATAGCATCATCATAACAGACCACACAAATATTCATTTTGAGCGTTTGTAGATGGCAACAGATTGATATTTGTTATAATTTTTCTCCTTTCTTCTAATGATAATTTGTTAAATCATTTCTTTTTGCATTTGCAATCATCTCCAGTAACGTGGCTTTGTAAGTTTAACTTCTTGTTTACCTCTCGGATTCTACCAAAACTTTTTCTTTTTCTAGTTTTCTGGTTTGAAACTTTTGGACTATCTTCATTATCATCACTCATCCTAATCAAATAAATGCAGATTTACACAATATAATGAAAATTAAACACACAATTAATAGCAACAAAACAAGCGCTAACCGACAAACGTCAATGTCATTCTGACTGACATTTTTTGTTTGATTCACGTTCCGTTTTGCGGGGAAGAAGTGGTTAAGTCATGGACTAAGCTGGTTGTTCCCCAATAAAGACAAGAAACGGCTTACATTTTTTTGTGACTCAACGACTTTTTCCCTTGTTTTGGACAGCCATTCGATGAAATGTGCATATTTGTGGCCATAGACAACAAAAAATCAAAATCGAAAAAATGTGACTAAGCCGATTCTTCCCCTGTGCCCTTCATATGTAAAGTAGAAAGAAATTATATTAGTTATTGGTACTGTACTGAGGCCGAAACAAAAATTATTAGAATTTTTGTCTGTCGGTCTGTGTCTGTTCCGTTTTAACTCGAAAACCACTTAACGGATTTGGATGCGATTTTTTTTCATTATCACCGTAGTGAGCTTGGTCAACACATCACACTTATATTATAAATGCGAAAGTTTGTATGTGTGTGTGTGTGTGTGTGTGTGTGTGTGTGTGTGTGTGTGTGTGTATGTTTGTTACTCTTTCACGCTAAAACGGCTGGACGGATTTGGATGAAATTTAGAATGGATATAGCTTATAACCCTAACTTAACACATAGGCTACTTTTAATCCCGTAAAAAAACATGTTGTTAAACCGAATAACACGCGGGCGGAGCCGCGGGCAAAAGCTAGTAGGCTATAAGGGGTGTTAATAAAATAACGCCCGAGCCGGAAACGGGGAAATGATTGAATAACCCCTTTTATAAGTCGAGAACCACTCAACGAATTTGGATGCGGTTTTTTTATTATCATCGTAGTTAACATGTTCAATACATAGGCTATAGGGATGTTCAGAAAATAACGCCCAAGCCGGAAACGGGGCAAAGATTGAATAAACGCTTTTCTAACTCGAGAACCATTGAACATCCGTTTTTTTTATTATCATCGTAGTGACCCGGTCAAGACATCGGCTATAAGGGCAGGGTATAAAGGAAAGTGACGTTCTTCTTGATTTCAGATTTGCGAAATCAGTTATAACATCTTCTTTTAATACGTCACATTCGATGCTCATCAAAGACACACTATTTAATCTACTTGATGGACATTCTTGTCAGCTTGCTAAATGAGCGCTCACCACTGCAGTTCGCTATCATTAACAACAAAAATGTTCCTAATAATTTGGAAAAGTAATTTCAATCTTTTACAAGCAAAGGGACTATTCTGGGACATTTACTTCATTGCGTGGATCATCATAGCTTCTTAAGTATTGCTGTGAATGAAGACAATCCGACCCTAGTTCTTCGGCGTTTACATCCTTATGTACTTTTCAGCAAATTCCTTGCAATAATTTTCCGCTTACCACTGTTCTTATTGCTAGAGAATTTGGGCGGGGTCCACCCGGGGCCCTCCAGGACACGGGGCCCGGGAACCCGGGCCCCCTGGCCCCTGGATTAAAAACGGCCCAGTATAAGGGGTGTTCATAAAATTACGCCTAAGCCGAAAACGACGCAAAGATTGAATGAACGCAAACAGCAAAGGCTATTGTTATATAAATCTACGGGAAATCTGATTCGAATTTATAGGCGAGGTAAGTAAGGTTCAACTCGTTGGAAGTTCGACGAGACTGTGAGCAGCTTGTTGCAGCATGTCGCATGTTGCGTGGTGAATCAGACTGCCCACAGCTCACCAATCAAGTATGTCGACTGTTTGTGCCTGACAAATACCTCCGAACTCGTAAGCACGTTCTATTGTCGGTTCCGGCGTCGCATACTGTTGCTCGTAGCATGTCTCCGCTCGTCCGGGCCCGGTCATCACTCAACACACTGTTGTCTTCGGTACCAGAGTGTGATTTGTTTGCTGATAGATTGATGACTGTGAGTGAGAAATGTCTGGCGTTCTGTGAGCGTGATGAATGAAAGGAACGTCCCTATTTATAATTAATTGTATATCTTACTTTATCTTTTTAATTGTTAATTGTACATATTGAATTTATATTTTATTTTAATCAATAATTAATTTTAATATATAATTGTATAACGCATTGGTGTAAGCTGTAATGTTATACTTTTTAAATAAATAAATAATAATAATAATAATAATAAGCTCATATTTTACAAAAGAGTTGCATTAAGTCACTGCTCGAACTTAAAAGTTTTTAAATGTGATAGATGACTAATAAATTACCTCTATGGTAACTTAAAATATAACCATCCCTTAGGCAAGGGATGGAAAGGGGTGAATGCTATTATTGTTTATAACTTCGAGGGAAAATTATCTGTAGTCGGTGCAATTTGATATACGAATTAGAGTACCCTGATCTACGTTTGCCAAAAGTGCAGTTTGGGATACAAATTACGGAACTACTATTTTTACTTTTTTTTGCAAATGTGCGATTGTGACTCGGGGGAAATGACTGTAGTTTGTGCGAATTGGCAATGTGATTAAGAAATAGTCTTCATTCATTGCCCGATTCGCAACTTTGGCCGGGTCATACGGAAAAGGTATTTTTATATTTATCTGACATTCTACTTCGGGGGAAATGTCTGCAGTTTTAGAACTTAAAGTTAAGCCAAAGTTAGCCTTTTGGCTAGTACCTCATTCGTCGGTTATAAAATATGGGCATTTTCACACGGAACATACTTAATTTTACAAAATGGTTGTACGAGTAGGTATATCGTACAACCACAGACTAATAAACAGATAGAAGTGGCAAGCGGGCTAAATTACATAGACTTAAATACCAATAGAAGTGGTCAGCGTAATTAAGTATTTTATTAGATAGTAATTCAGACTGGAGATAAAATGCTACATTTCATGTTTTTTAATTTTAGGGGGGGGGGGATTGGCGTTTTCCCAAACCCTGTTTTGTATAGGATTCTTGTATGGGATTGAGCTGGCGAATTTTGGCTTTTTGGTAGTATTCATGGATTTTTTTTTATTCGTATGGGGAAAATTCATACCGAGTATTCGGTTTTGTAGTTTTTTTAGTACTATCAATATTGACTTATATAAGTTGACGTATTTCTATGGGAATAAATTCATATTCGATCGTTTTTAAAAATTCATACTGTATATTCAATCGTTTTTAAAAATTCATACCGTATATTCGGTCGTTTTTCGTAACATCCCCCCCCCCCCGCATTTTTAGTACTATCAATATAAGTTGACGTATTTCTATGGGAATAAATTCATACTGTATATTCGGTTGTTTTTAAAAATTCATACCGTATATTCGGTCGTTTTTCGTAACCCCCCCGCATTTTTAGTAGTTTCAATAAAAGTTGACATACTTGTATGGGAATAAATTCATACTGTATATTCGGTCGTTTTTCGTAACCCCCACCGCATTTTTAGTGGTTTCAATGTAAGTTGACGTATTTGTATGAGAAATAATTCATACTGTGTATTCGGTCGTTTTTCGTAACCCCCCCCGCATTTTTAGTAGTTTCAATATAAGTTGACGTATTTGTATCAAACAAAATTCATACTGTATATTCGGACGTTTTTCGTAACCCCCCCCCCGGATTTTTAGTAATATCAATATAAGGTGATAAAAAAATGGTCGAAAATCATAGACCGGTTGCTAATCTCTGTGCACTAGCTAAAATATTTGAAACAGCTATACATGATCGCCTTCTGTCGCAATGCTTACCACATATAACCAGCGCACAACACGCGTTTTTGCCGAAACGATCTGTCTCTACGAACCTAGTTACACTTGTCGATATACTATCTAAAGAGCTGGATTCAGGGGGGCAGACTGATGTAGTTTATTTGGATTTCCAAAAAGCGTTTGACCGCGTGGATAACGATGTCTTACTTTTCAAGTTAGGGGACATGGGATTTGCGCCCGGACTTCTCAAACTGTTCTCTAGTTACTTACGAAGTAGAAAACAGTTTGTGAAATACGGTCCCTACTTATCAGATTCATATCCCACGCGGTCAGGAATTTCTCAGGGCTCAAATTTGGGTCCTTTGTTGTTTGTCCTGCTCATCAACGACCTACCTGAGACCGTCCATGATTCCCAGGTTTTATTGTTCGCTGATGATGTGAAAATAATTAAAACAATTAAAACCGTGGAGGACTGTGAGGCGTTACAACACGATATCGATGCAGTTCTTCAATGGAGTGTCAAAAATAAACTTTTATTCAACCCGAGTAAATGCGAGATGATGAGTTTCACCCGGTCCCACTCTCCCGCGCAGCACCAATACACGCTTGGGGACGAGCCAGTAGCACGTGTCACGGAGGTACGCGACCTCGGCGTGCTCTTTGACCCGAACCTCACATTTCGCCCTCACGTGCAGAAGCTGACGGCCACCGCGTACCAGAGACTCGGCTTCGTGCTACGCAACAGCGGGCCTTTAACTACGGAAGCGACTCGTACTTTATACGCTGCATTAGTCCGGAGTGTACTCGAAACGAACGCAGTGGTATGGTGCCCGCATGAGAAGAAATATATTCTCATGCTGGAGCAAGTACAAAAACGATTCTTGAGGAATTTATATAAAAGAACTAAAACATATTATCCGTATTTGTATCCCACGCGGTTTCTAGAGGGACATTTAGGATATGACTCCTTAGAATTACGAAGATCGATGTTACTTATTAGATTCATAATTAACATAGTTAGGAATAAAATTGATTGCATCGATCTCGTCAATAAATTAATAAGTATATTTGTACCTGAGGGGTACACAAAAGCGCGTGAGTCACGCCGACACCGACTGCTCTCGACAACAGCTTGTCGCACGAGATCACACGCCGAGTCAGCACTCCCGCGCGCGCGGACTCTAATCAACTCTCTGCTCTCTGAGGCACCACACTGTGACTTATTTACGACCGGGATAGGGTGCTTGATGAGAGAATTTCAGAGAATATTAGAAAGACGTATGAATGAAAATGTTTAATTTAAGTATGAAATTTTTTTTTTCTCGCCTAATATGTTTTAAATTTGTTGAGTGAAACCCGCCTTTGTTACTTTATGGTACCTATATATTAACTGTGTAACAATTGTAAATATAAATAAATTGAATTGAATTGAAGTTGACGTATTTCTATGGGAATAAATTGATACTGTATATTCAGTCGTTTTTAAAAATTCATACCGTATATTCGGTCGTTTTTCGTAACCCCCCCGCATTTTTAGTAGTTTCAATATTAACAGCGAAACCGGTAAGGGAAATTAATATAAATAAGTGGACAAGTACAAGTGTTTATCAAACAAAAAAAAAGTTTCAATATAAGTTGAGGTATTTGTATGGGAAATAATTCATACTGTGTATTCGGTCGTTTTTCGTTACCACCCCCGCAATTTTTGGTAGTAGCAATAGAAGTTGAAGTACTTATATGGGAATAAATTCATAGTGAATATTCGGTCGTTTTTTTCGGAACCCCCCATTCTTGGTACTATCCATGAAAGTTCACATATTTGTATGGGACAAAATTCATAGTGAATAATCGGTCGTTTTTTTCAAACCCCCCCCCCATTCTTGGTACTATCCATGAAAGTTGACATATTTGTATGGGACAAAATTCATACTGTGTATTCGGTCGTTTTTCGTAACCCCCCCGTATTTTTAGTACTATCAATATAAGTTGACGTATTTCTATGGGAATAAATTCATACTGTATTTTCGGTTGTTTTTAAAAATTCATACTGCATATTCGGTTGTTTTTTTCGGAATCCCCCCCCCCCCCGCATTTTTAGTAGTTTCAATATAAGTTGACGTATTTGTATGGGACAAAATTCATACTGTATATTCGGTCGAGTATGACGTTTTCGGACCCCAAAATTTTCGGAACCCAACCCACGGTCCGAAAAAAAATAAATTACTTAAATGTTTGAAAAAAAAAATTTGTTTCGTCTATATCTCCGCGATGGTTCGTCTTGGAATCCCCAAACTTGGACCCCGGGGTTCTGAAAAAAGTTTTCTTTCATTTAAAAAAAATTTTATCCGAGGCGCGAAAAAAATTTTCTTTTGGTCATATCTCCGTGACGGTTGGGCTTGGAACCCCCAAACTCGGACCCCTGGGGTCCTAAAAAAATCTTTCTTTCCAAAGTGTCCATTCTTTTTCGGCCCATATCTCCCAAACCAATGAAGATTGACCCCTGTTCAGGGGGTCCGTTTAAAAGGGCTCGACGAGATCTACCCGAATATGCAAAAAAAAATTCGGCCAAAATCGGCCGAATCGGCCCAATCCGCGCAATTGGATTATCTCGAGAACGGTTCTTCGGAAAAAAATGTTCTTCTTTTACAAGTGTCAAATCTTTTTTGGCTCATATCTCCTAAGCGGTTGAAGCTAGGCCCCTGTTCCTGGGGTTTTTTTAAAAGGTCTCGACGGGATCTACCCGATAATGCAAAAAAAAATTGGGTACCTTTTGGGTCCCTTTGGGTACCATGGTTATATCTCGGGAACGGTTAGAGCTAGAGCTACGAGGTTTTCACCATAGTAAATGGCATCAAAACGGCCACTACTTGGCAAAAAAAATTTTGACTTTTGACTTTTTTGACATTCTTTTTTTTTAATTGCTATAACTTCGGAACGGATGGTGGTAGCGCTTCTGGATTTGAACTCTAATGACGTGTATCACGGGTTCTTTCCGACCGACAACAAATTTTGACATTTGACAGCTGTCGAAAATTTGTCAATCACGTTTATTCAACAGATTGCCTTGAAACTCAGTTTCTACACGTTTTTAAGGTCACTTTTTGTGTTATAATAAGTGAGGCCAAAAGCCGAGCCAGTTTCACTCTAACTCAGCCGCAAAGGAATTGTAAAAGTTGATGGACTCGTCGTGCGTTGCGTCGGCTAAGTCAGGCCTCCGGAAGCGCGCACTCATCTTGGCAACCTCGCGCATGCTCCCTCCGGACTCGTCCTGCGGCCGAGTTAGAGTGAAACCGGCTCGGCCTTCGGCCTCGCTTATAGGAACACAAAAAGCGACCTTAAAAATGTGTAGAAACTGAGTTTCAAGGCAATCTGTTGAATAAACGTGATTGACATATTTTTGACAGCTTTCAAATGTCAAAATTTGCTATCGTTCGGAAAGAGCTCATGATGCCCGTCATTCGAGTCCAAACCTGGAAGCGCTACCACCAGCCGTTCCAAAGTTATAGTAATTTAAAAAAATGACAGAAAAATGTCAAAATGTCTAATCTTTTTTGTCATCAAGTGGCCATTTCCGAGCCGTTTACTATTGTGAAAACCCGGTAGCTCTAGCTCTAACCGTTCCCGAGATATAACCATGGTACCCAAAGGGACCCAAAAGGTACCCAATTTTTTTTGCATTATCGGGTAGATCCCGTCGAGACCTTTTAAAAAAACCCCAGGAACAGGGGCCTAGCTTCAACCGCTTAGGAGATATGAGCCAAAAAAGATTTGACACTTGTAAAAGAAGAACATTTTTTTGGACCCCTGGGATTCAAGTTGGGGGTCCAAGACCAACCGTCGTAGAGATATGGCCAAAACAAATTTTTTTCGCGCCTCAGATAAATTTTTTTTAAATGTAAAACAATTTTTTTCGGAACCCCGGGGTCCAAGTCTGGGGGGTCCGAGACCAACCGTCGCGGAGATATGGCCAAAAAATTTTTTTTTCATAAAAAAAATATATTTTTGGTTTCCGGGGGTGGTTTCCGAAAATTTTGGGGTCCAAAGAACTTTTACTCGACCAACTATCCAGTAGGAATTTTTTCCCATACAAATATCTCAACGGGAACGGAAATTGGAGGAAATGTCAAAAATGTTTCCCTGGATAAGAAAGATGAGAAAGAAAGAAAGATGTCAAAGTCAAACTTTTTTCCATGGATACACTTCATAGGATTGACCTCTGGTCTCTCTGGTAAGAGAGAAAAAAATGTTTTCATACAAAAATCCCATGCAAACGATGTAAATGTCAAATGTCAAAAAATGGAAAATGTCAGATTTTATTGGGACTCAGATAATAGTCGACTACAACCCCCCTGCATCACTTTACTGTCTACGGACAAACTGAACACGTCTCACCTCGGAATAGGTGGAGATAAGCAGCCAATCTACGTTGCTGAGCACTTATCTCCGAGCAATCGTACCCTGCAAGCTCAAGCGCGTGTATTCAAGAAAGAGAACGGATACAAATACTTATGGGTACGGAGCGGCAGAATTCTAATGCGTAAGGATGACTCATCGCCAGCAATATGGATAAAAAGCGGCGATTTCCTTCAGACACTGTTTGTTCCTAAAGCTTCATAATATTTTCTTTTTATTTGTTAAATGTCTTTTTGTTTTTTTTTAAACTTGTTTACTACAGGCCTTGAATTAGCAATATATTACCAAAATTGTCGTAGTATTCGCGGCAAGCTGCAAAACCTATATTTGAATAGTCTAAGTAGTAATTATGATATTATTGTCTTAACGGAGACCTGGCTGAATGAGAGTGTGTTTGATGCTGAAGTACTAAATGATAACTATCGTGTTTACCGTCGCGACCGTATTTGTAGTTGTAGTGCCAATAATAAAAAAGATGGCGGTGGAGTACTGATAGCAGTGTCGAAAAGGCTTGACTCATCTCGGCAGTCCTCCTACGAAAGTAATAATGAAGATATTTGGGTAACCGTCTCAATTAATACCGATAAAGATAAAAGGAAAATTAATATTTGCGCTGTCTATCTGGCTCCACCGGTAAATCTAGACACACTCGACAATCAGCTAAGTTCTCTTAGTGACGCTCTTTCCATAATGGAGGACTGTGATACATTGATTGTGGGAGACTTTAATTTAAGTCATATCCCCTGGCAACTTGTCAGTGGGCAGGCAAATTCTACGGCAGTACTCCCTTGTCTAACAAACTCCAATTTAGACCAAATGTTGGGTGACTTCCTATCTCTAAATAATTTAACTCAATTTAATGTTGTCAAAAACTGTAAAGATAAAATTTTGGACTTAGTACTTAGCAATTCTACGGCAGTAAATACAGAACTTTCTGATCCTCTTTCCAAGATTGACGAATTCCATCCTCCCCTTCTTGTTACAATGAATTTCCCAGTTATCAATTTTCTGAAGAAGAAAAATTCTTTGAAATTTAATTTTCACAAAACAGACTATTCTGTTATAAACCACGAATTAAATGCATTTGATTGGCAAACACACTTAAATTTAATTTCAGGCATTGACGATATGGTGGATGAATTTTATCGAATTTTGAACAGTATCATTACCAAGCATGTTCCACTTTCTAAGCTAAAAAATGATAAATATCCCGTGTGGTACTCTCGCAACCTCATTAAGTTATTAAAGGAGAAGGAAAAGCTCCGGCAAAAATATACAAAATATAAAAACCCATTAGACCATTTTGACTTCATTGAAGCAAGAGCAAGATGTCATAATCTAATCCGGGATTGCTACGCCAACTATCTTAAATCAATTGAAAGTTCAATCTCCAGCCATAATATCAAGGCCTTTTGGTCTTTCGTAAAATCCAAACGAAAAAGGGCTGAAACCATGCCCAACATCATGAAATTGAATGGTCTCGAGTATTCTGCTCCTTTACCTATATGTAATGCTTTTGCCGAACATTTTTCCTCAGTGTTTGACAGTGATCAGACTTGTTCAAATTTCCAGCTAGGAAATCCTATTCCAAATTCAAATACTCTAGGTTATTTCAAAATAACACCAGAAATGATAGAACAAAATATAAAAAAGCTCGACAGAAATCAAGGAGCAGGACCAGACAAAATACCAGCACTTTTTGTAATCAACTGCTCAGTAAGCCTATCTCAACCCTTATATATTATTTTCAACAAATCTCTTTCTGAAGGGGTTTTTCCCCGGGTATGGAAAATGGCAAATGTGTTGCCTATTCCAAAGGGGGGGAATGCAAATGATATTAAAGACTATCGACCGATCTCTCTACTATGCATTCTAGCAAAGCTTTTTGAGTCGCTAATTTGCCCTTTACTGACAGGTCACGTCAAATTGCTTTTGACTCCAAACCAGCACGGCTTCCGAAGTAAAAAATCAACCTGCACAAATCTAGCTTGTTTCGTTTCTGATCTTCAAGAGACTGTTGACGCTGGTATGCAGATTGACGTAATTTACACTGACATAAGTAAAGCCTTTGACAGGGTAAACCACAGTCTCCTTATCCAAAAGCTCCAAAACATTGGTGTATACGGAAGTCTTTTGAGCTGGTTCTCATCTTATCTCTTCTCTAGAAGTCAAAGAGTTGTTGTTTGTGGCTATGAGTCCGAGATTTTTGCTGCACCATCTGGTGTGCCTCAAGGCTCCCACCTCGGTCCTGTCTTGTTTTCAATATTTATCGATGACCTAGCTCACGAGATACACCATTCCAAGATCTCTCTCTTTGCCGATGATCTTAAGGTTTATAGGATAATTAACAATTCAAACGATTCGTCCCTTTTACAAAATGATTTAAATCGAATATCTCAGTGGTCTGTTGCCAATAAATTGCTTCTTAACACGAACAAATGCAAACACATCAAGTTTACCCGAAAAAAGTCCCCGATATCTACACATTACTGCATTTCTGGTATTGATCTCGAAGAAGTAAACGAGATAAAGGACTTGGGTGTTATTATTGACAAAAAGTTATCCTTCATTGCTCATATTGACAATATAGCTAAAAGAGCTTTTAGAATGCTTGGATTTATTTGGAGGAATTGTAAAAATTTAAAACAATAAGTGCCCTCAAAATAACTTATAATGCCACTGTACGTAGCATACTTGAGTATTGCTCAAATATTTGGAATCCCCACTACCGTTGTCATAAAGTGAGAATCGAGAAAATTCAGAGACGATTCTTGTTTTTTCTTACAGTTCATCAGAAAAAATTCAAAGAACTATGCTCTTATGAAAAGCGGTTGGAATTCTTCCAAATCAGTTCTCTCGAAAGCCGTCGGTGGATGTCGGACCAGATATTTCTGTTCAAAATTTTAAGAGGCCTTGTAGATTGTCCGCAAGTGTTAGAAAATATAAGTTTTTTGGTTCCACGACAAAATTCTAGACTGATAAATCGTCGTACACTGGCAATTAAAAAATCTAAAACCAATCTTGGACAACATAGTATTGTAAATAGAGTTTGCCGCGAACATAATGTTGTTGTAAAAGTTAACAGTAGTATCGATATTAACTTTACGTCGTTTGATTCTTTTAAGAGATTACTACTTAAATAAATTTCTGTATGTTTTAGGTATTTACATTTTCTTTTGTTTTGTTTTTTTCGAATTTGATTTATTGTTGCATACTTTTCTTATTATATTGTATATTTTCTTTTTAGTACTTAATATAAAAGTAAATATGTATAAATTAACTTCTATTAATTAATAACATAGACATCAAATAATTATTGTTAAAACTCCCAACGCTGGTGGGCGGGGGACGAGACGTCTCCGGAGTCGAGACGGGCACGTCTCTGCTTTCGCCCGCCGGCTTCACGCGTCACTCCTCTCTTGTTATCATGCTGTGTTTACCTTTAATTGGAGTTACACTCTACTCATTCTATAGGCTAATTGTAATTGTACGTTGAAAGTGTATCATCTGTTGGTAGACCAAATAAATAAAATAAAAATAAAAATAAACCCCCCCTTCCACCCAAACAACCATGTCAATCAGTGAGTCAGTCACCGTATTGTGGCTATAATGTATACCGGGTGTAAATAGACTGCCACCATTCAATGAAACGACATATTCTACCGACCCTACTGAACCACTTTTCCCAAGAATCATACCCCCCACCGCAACCCTTAGTTTGGGAATTAATTGAGTTCCAAACAAAAATGCATGAACCCTGACGCACCAACATACGGGCGAGTTTAGAGAGAGAGAAGACCTCAAACAGCTTCAAGTTTCACGGACGACGCTCTCTCTAAACTCGCCCGTAGGTAGCTGCGTTAGGGTTCACGCATTTTCGTTTGGAACTCAATCATTTCCTAAACTATGGGTGTCCGCGGATTTGATTCTTAGGAAAAGTGGTTCAGTAAGGTTGGTAGAATATGTGGTTTCATTTAATGGTAGCAGTCTATTTACACCCGGTATATTGTCAAAAACAATCAACAATAATTACATTAGAATTGTACTAATCACGATTATTTTGAATGTATACAGGTTGATTGGTACTTAGATGCAATCCTTTGAAGGGGTTGTAGAAGAGAACAATTACAGTCGATTCGACTATAAAGGTATAATGCCTTATGCAAAAGTGAACCAATTCTGAGATATTTTGAATTTAAGCTTTTTTTCTAAAGTAAACTTTAATAAAATATATTTTAAAAACCAGCCAATATTTTCGTTTTTTTTTTATTTGTTTCACTTTGGTAACATCCCAGCCAATAAACAATAACCCTAAAATGCACATTATTGACGTAAACCTAGACACTGTGCTCTAAAACTGTTGAAAAGTCTTGAAAATAACAAAAGATTTACACAAAAAAGCTAGGTTAAAACAAAAAGTGTCTACACAATTTTCTGTGTGCATTAGCTTGAAAACATCCGCATTTTACTAGCTTTCGAATGAGATACAAAAATCTTAAATTGACAGAAGAATGATAAAAATATGGCCAAAAGAGTAGGAGCAGGTAGAATATTAGAAACAAATCTTATGCATACAAAATGTAAGTGTATAATTCATTTTTTTCTAATTTAACAGTCAATGATTTTTTTTTATTTAGAAAAAAAAATTATTAAAAAAATATCATTTACCGTTAAATATTAGAAACAAATCTTATGCATACAAAATGTAATTTAATAATAATCATTGTTTTCTAATTTAACCGTTTATGATTTTTTTTCTACCTGCTCCTATTGTTTTGGCCATATTTTTATCATTCCTCTGTCAATTTAAGATTTTTGTATCTCATTCGAAAGCTAGTAAAATGCGGATGTTCTCAAGCTAATGCGCACAGAAAATTGTGTAGACACTTTTTGTTTTAACCTAGCTTTTTTGTGTAAATCTTTTGTTATTTTCAAGACTTTTCAACAGTTTTGGAGCACAGTGTCTAGGTTTACGTCAATAATGTGCATTTTAGGGTTATTGTTTATTGGCTGGGATGTTATCAAAGCGAAACAAATAAAAAAAAAACGAAAATATTGGCTGGTTTTTAAAATATATATTTTTAATGTTTTTTATGTAAAAAAGCTTAATTTGAAAATATCTCAGAAATGGTTCACTTTTCGAATCAACTGCAATTGTTCTCTTCTACAACCCCTTCAAAGGATTGCATCTAATTACCAATCAGCCTGTATAATGAATAATAAATTATTATCTTAGAATAGTAATAATCACGATTCTTTTATTTCTCATATTTGTGTTGTGTATGACAGCGTAAGTACCTAACGTAAGGCGTTGCACTACTGTAGGGAGGAATATTGTATTACCTAGTGTGACAAAGCTCAAGTCAAACCGATTTCTGTAAAAGTTCTTCAACTCACGTTTACAGATACACCCTATGTAATGTAATAAATTAATTTACTCAACTTTGGCCCGAGTTAACCAAAGGACATACCATACCTATTTGTTTAAAACAAAACACCTGCCTTTGAGAGCCACTAGTAGAACACCATTTTTATTCATGATCGATACCTACTCTCTTGTTATTCTCTATTCCTTCAACTACCTGATTTATGAATATAATCTACCTATTTGTATACTGACATAATAAGTGTAATAAATTATTTAACTTTTTCACGAACTATGTCAACAGTGTCATTGCCACTTAATAAAATTTCTTGGCAAATGATGCAATACACCTCAAAATCCATTGTAGATGCCCACCTAACGCACCGCTCGTAAAATATGCGCTCGGCCGCCCGGTACTCCCCGCGCGCCCTTACCTCGCCCCTGCGTCGCCAAGGGCATTCCGCGCCCGTAGGTTACTGAAGATTTTGAACGTCCATTAACAAAATTGTTTTTTTTATATGTGGCGAATGAAGTAAACTCAGAATCAAAGGTATAATTAAATTTGCACAATTGTGGAAGTTTCCCCCTAAGTAGTATTCTCAAAATATATATTTTGACTATGATCCGTATTTTGCCGTGCTGTGCGAAATTATCAGAATGTTTATAATGTATATAGTATTCACATGTTACTTCGCACAGATTGTAGAAGTTTCCCTGGAGTGGTAAAACAAAAAAAACGAATATATCTCTACTTCTTACTTTACAGGTCTCAATATTAAAACCCATAACGCACTTAAGACCAGTTTATATCCTACTGAAGCCTGTATCAAATATTTCTTTTACATACCAACATTACGTTATTTTGAAAATTATACCTAATGTTTAAAGTACTTCCGTAATGTACTAGAGATAATCACTCCGTGCGAACTTTTCTAGTCATGTCATCTAACTATTCCAAAAGATATTAGAATTACGGGACTTAACTCCACTCTTAAACGGAACTCACCTCGCCTATTATATCCAAAACCCACGCGGACGAAGTCGCGGGCAAAAGCTTTTAATTAATTAATAAAAAATACACTTGGAAATTTTATTTAAAACCATTAAGCAATATTATATTTATGGTGCATGATTGCACGTAATTTTGTTCAAATATGTTTGTAATTTTGTTTGTTTTTTAGGGTTTCGTAGTCCGACAAGGTACCCTTATAGTTTCGCTATGTCCGTCTGTCCGCGGCTTAGCGCAGAGACTATTAGTACTAGAAAGCTGTAATTTGGCAAGGATATAAATATTAATCACGCCGACAAAATGGTAAAATAAAATCTTGAAAAAATTTTTTTTAAGGGTACCTCTTATACAAGTAACAGGGGATGATTTTTTTTCTCGTCTATCCCATATGGGGTATCGTTGGATAGACCTTTTAAAAACATTGTGGGTGTGTATGAACCATTTTTCGATTTAGGGATCCGTTGGTGAAATATTAAGCGTTAAAGTGAAAATTTTAGTTAGAGTGGATCGTCCCCACCCCCTGCCGGCTAAACGGTTGTTTATAGAATTATGAAAAAATTCACAGAAATAGTATATGTAATAAATTTAAAAGAAAAACTATCAAAGCTAAGTAGGCTTTACAGGTTTACGAGTATAGGTCGCGCCAAACTTTTGGCCCCCTATAATGTATGGGACCAGAAGTTTGGCGCCGTCTGTATTAGTAGACCAACTTATATCTACCGGGCAACTACGGAACCCTACATAGCGCGTGGCCCGACACGCACTTGGCCGTTTTTTTTTAGAATGAGATTATGTTACAAACATTTAAAAAAAAGGAAAATTGAAAAAAGACATGTCTTGCTAAGTTTCGTGCCCTTCTGCTTAGCAAGACTAATCGAATGGGCGGATGCTTAGGCGTTATTTTTATTTATGGTTTATTTAGTTTATTTATCAACTTATTTGTTCATTGCATTATGTATATATAATATTCTTTTTCCTACATTTCTCCATTCTATGCAGGTGTTTTATTACATTTTAGTAGCCCAACCTAAATATTTTTTGTATGTATTTCCCGTATTATTATTTTTTTCATACTCTATTGTTTTTGTAAAGATTAACTTTGACCTGTACAAAGTATACTTTATATATATCTATTTACAAAAATAAATATATTGATTTAAATTTTTTTTTATGGTTGTTGTTATGTTAGCATGAAAGTAAATAGCTCTAAGTTTTGTCTTAGCACTAAATGAGTTCGCGGCTAAACCGTGCGCGAGCGCATAGCAACCATAACAAAACATTCTTATCTAATAATTACCTTTTAGTGAATAGAATATCCACCAACTTATCTGTTCAACGTGAAAATTCATATCTTCGTTCTTAAATAATCAGTTTAGCGTAGCGTACATTAACGTGTCATCCATCCATCAGCCTGTTTCGTCAACTGCTGGACGTAGGCCTTTCCAGGATTTCGCCACTCATGGCGGACCTCCTGAAAAAAATGCCCATACTCACACACGCTGCGCAGGCGGGTTGGTGAGCGCGGTGCCGAAACCCTTGCACCAGTGACGCCGCTGCCCGTCACCAGTCTGTTTTATATAAGGCCCGGCAATTGGGGATGGATATACCGCCATCCATCGGTCCCAGGCAATGGTGAGCCGCCTGGTTTTGCCTGAAAGCTGTTCTCTTACTCTCCCCCGAATAACTTCGGGAGGGTTTGTAAGTAAGATGTTGGTACCTCCACAGTCGAGCCCGGCATCAGCTCTACCACCTATAAACGTGTATAACGCATTAACGTGTATAAAATGTTTATTTTCTTTTACAATAAATAAGAATATGACGATGCAAGGTTTTGTGAAATGATTTAGCGTAACCGACCCACTTAAGAAACATTATTATTTACACTTATAGCTCAACTAATTGAAACACTAGCATATAATATATACCATTATATAAATTTTTAGTCTAGTGTCAATCGTATAAGAATTTATAGTGTCTCTTATTATAAAATCCATTGTAAAGTTATTTAACGCCAATTAGGCACTTGTTTCTTGCATTTATGTACATCTGAACAAACAATTTTTATTTTTAGCGGGCACTTTTATATAACGTGGGATATTTTTCCGCTTTCATTATCAGAGTTGACTTCGAGCACAATGGCGTTTGAAGGAAAAGTAATTTTACTAACCGGTGCCGCATCAGGTATCGGCGCCGCCACCGCTCTCCAGTTTGCTGAACTATCCGCCCAACTGGCACTAGTGGACAAGAACGAAGAAAAATTGAAAGAAATACTGACGCTTTGCGAAAAACGAAGCACCATAAAGCACCTGACCATCGTCGCCGATCTGAGTAAGCAAGAAGAACTCCTCACCGTCGTTCCGGAAACTGTCCAACGTTTTGGAAGGATCGACGTTTTGATCAACTGCGCCGGAATTTTATCAGTTGAAAGTATGACAGATGAAGATGTCACTCCAAACTTTGATAGAATCATCAGAGTCAACCTCAAAGCCCCCGTGGTTTTGACCAACAAAGCTGCACCATATTTAATTAAAACTAAAGGGAATATCGTCAACATTTCCAGCGGACGTTCAAAATCTCCTAATCATATGACGCAGATGTACTGTGTAAGCAAAGCCGGGCTGGAGATGTTTACTAAATGCGTGGCTTTAGACCTGGCGGACCGTGAGGTCAGAGCCAACTCGGTTCATCCCGGGTTCGTCAGAACCAATATATATGGCAGCACCGTTGGTTCCGCTACAGAAGGTGAAGAATTTTACGAAAGGATGAACCAAGTGTTGCCGCTCGGTATAACGGAGCCACTAGAGGTGGCGAGGCTGATAGTGTTCCTCGCGAACAGTGAGGATGCCCGCAGCATCACGGGGGGCTCCTACTTCATCGACGGAGGAGCACAGCACATGAAGACGCAAAGTCTGAGTGGGAAGTACTGAAGTCTCTTGTGTGTAACTACACTGCCAAAATAAAGAGTCTTTGAATACGTCCGACATTACTCTTTTATTTTGCACCATATTGTTGCTATCATATACACCATTATCTATCTATCTATTTTATGCATATAATAAAGTTGTAACGAAGTCGAAACTGTACAATGCAATATTATTGGAAAAGAGTAACTTTAGTGTGTAATTTACTAACGCTACAGAGCCCGAAACAGAACTTTTTGTCTATATGTTTATACTAGCTTTTGCCCGCGACTTCGTTCGCGTGGGTTTCGGATATATATTCAAATCAGACTTCCCATAGATTTATATAATAGCCTTTGCCGTTTGCGTCTATTCAATCTTTGCCCCGTTTTCGGCTTGGGAGTTTTTTTATGTACACCCCTTGTAGTCTATGTGTTGACCAGGGTAACTACGATGATAATAAAGAAAACCGCATGCAAATCCGTGGAGTGGTTCTCGAGTTATAAAATCGTTTATTCAATCTTTGCCCCGTTTTCGGCTTGGGCGTTATTTTATGAACACTCCTTGTAGTCTGTGTTGACCAGGGTAACTACGATGATAATAAAAATCCGCATCCAAATCCGTTAAGTGGTTCTCGAGTTAAAATGGAACATACAGACAAATTTAAAAATTGTTTTTTCTGCCTCAATATCTATCTTTCATTTAAAATTTCGCGAAAATATTCAATGTACAGGCACGACTTTTTTACTACTTTATTATGAAAGAGCATCACGTCAAAACTACTAAATGGATTTAATGGCATTTTCACTGTTTTATATCGTAGTGTCTGAGAGGTGCTATGAATTATCACAATCTTTCATCGAGAACAAAAGTTATCCCTTGGACTACAGTTTAATTAAAACTTTTACTGGGCAAGGGTCAAGTAAAATGGTTGCCTTCATGATGCTTGGTCTCTTTGAAGAGAAAGCACGAACGGTGTTTGGTTCCTAGAGTGGAATAGAAAAATTACATGGTTGTCAATTTGTAGAAGATGTTGTTTGTCAGATAAAATTAATGTGAAAATAGTGGCAAAAAATATCGTACGGTGATGGTACGATACATGAACTGTTATCTTCATGAGATGCTGCGATAGAGTCCATCAAAAATCGATAAACCTCAAATGTTAGCTCTTAAAAACAAAAAGAAAACGAAATTTTGCTCGACTTCATTATTTCACAGCAGTATAGTTGCCATGGAACCTTCGTTAAACAATAAAATATCTTGTTCGTGAAATAATATGAATGACTTCACAAAACGAATAAAAGCTTTTTTAATTAACAAAGCTTGCAATTCCATTTTTTTTAATGATATTTCTCTGTGCCAAGTTAATATTTTAATACTTTGGAGCTGGACATATTATATTATTATTTAGTATTTTTCAAATAAGTTAAGCTTCGTTGACATTGAGTGATGATATGACCAGTGGTGACATACTTATTATGCTAGTGTAGCTCCCCGTTCCAGCCAGACCTACTAATAATTAATTGAGACAGAGACTTCCTGTTTACATTCGGATGTGACGTAAGCGTAACTGCACCATTACGGCTCGTTTTAATCCAGGTTAAAGGACGTGACGTCACGGCAGACGACAAAAGCGCGCGCATCACCGGGGGCATCACCAATGGCGGCTACCGCGCTTTTGTCGTCTGAACAGTAAAACATTAAATGTAAAATAAAATATACTTTTATAACAAAAATAAAGGAACCGACTTCAACTGTTGTTAACTTACAGACATTCAGTAAAAAGTTTATAATATCTCTATACTGAACGATGGTACTGAAATAACACTCCCAAATTCTTTCTTCCCTATGATAATAACAACTCAAAAACCAATAGAAGAGCTGACTTCTATTAAAGAAGACGGCAATAATGTTATGTCGGTACTATCGGTCAGTCAGTATAAAGGTTTAGATTGAATGAAAACCAAAGAGACTCCTTCGAGCATTTTCGTTATTCCCTATAGTTTTTTATTTGGCCATCTACGCCCACATGAAAAAAAAACCTCTATACTACGAATAAGAATTCTCTAGAAGAGTAACTCTCCTACAATTACTGCTTCGCTTTTGGTTCCATTTACACTGACAAACTTACTCCAATAACAACGAAACACACACACTCACATAGACAAAGCTTGCACGCGATTGGTTGCGTCGTCACCGTCGCGACACGGCGTTCTGTCAACATGGCGGCCACAGCAGCTAGCTAGCAGCGAGCAACAAACGATGAGTTTGCAAAATGTTCATTTACTTACGTATGAAATGTAATTCCAATATTTTTCATATCCGTATGGCTTCTATACCATTTCACAATTTTTTTGGCTTAGAACTTACGCTTCCGAGAATTCTTATTCGTAGCGTCTATAATTATTTTAAACTATTTTAGGGAATTTCTGTTGTTACATTTTAAGTTAGTTTTTGTAGAAAGTTTATTTCAAGTCTGGTAAAGTTGTGAAGGCCGCTTGACCAAAGCATAAATTATAATTCAGAAAAAAAATATATAAATCCTTAGGTCTATTTACGTTCAAATATTGTCGTTAAGAAGTGCACAAATTTAACGAGTGTTCAAAACGAGTTATTGCGACTTCAACTAACCACATTTATCCTTAAACCACGCGAACGAAGTCGCAGGTACAGCTAGTTATAAAATGAATAAAAAAACTCAACTGTTTCATACATTTTGGTCGAGTATGTATTTAACTTTTCTTTAGAACAACTGTTTTTTTTTTCACGCTTTATGGATTGTTTTTATTAATGCGTAGAACGTCCTATTCGAAGGAGAAAAGGTTATAATATTAACACCTGTATAGTGGAATAGTTTCCGCCCATAGAACCTATTTACTCTATATAAGGTGACTTTCGTTTATATAGCCAAATTCATACTGACTTAGATTCATACTAAGTTAGCGGGGTTCAATTACCCTTTTATGAAATAAGCAAAAAAAAAATTTACACTTCCTATACTAAGAGTTGAGGTTGTTCTTGACCAAGTTAGACGCACAAAAAATATAATATTTCGTATTTAGCAAACAGGGTCATTGAACCTTGCGCCTGACCACTTACCGAGTTTCCAGTATGAATTTGGCTACATAAATTTAGAAGGCCTGCCTAGCTGGACGAACCAATATCGGTTAGTTTTTTAAACAACTAGAACGTCTGATATAAAAAAGCTAGACCGTCTATAAACAAAAACGAAAACCACAAAATACTTCAAATATTTTTTATTTAGTGCAACAACTTTACTTACTCGAATTTTATTTACAAACCAAGTTAGAATTTTCATACAAAACAAGGTGACAAGAATCACTTACGAACTTAACTTATTTAATATTATAGCTTGTCCAGGTTTCGTATTCTGTAGCTTAACAAGGTCACGCGCGATACGCCTGCGGGGGGGAAGATAGCGGGCAGCGGTGAGAGCCTGCAAACCGTTGGCTTATCGCGCACTAACTTGTGAAGCTACGCCATAAAGAAAGTCTGAGGAAAGATACAACCTGAATCCTCCCCCTTACCTACCCAAGGCGTGACCTAACTACTAGTAGACAAATTATAATTAATTACAAAAATAAACTCTACGCCTCCGTATTAACGTGCCGTTCGAAACACAAGAAAGGCTTATATAACATACAAACTAAACATTAAAGTATACCTATAGATACCACGGCTCTCTAAGCCTTACAATTTGGCCATTTCTCGCAATAATACACCAAAACTAAAGAGCCGATTCTTTAGATATTTTACGAAATTACAAGAAATAATTTGAATGCCGAAAAAGTTATACCCAGTAGGGTTGCCAGATGGTATCCTCCTTTTAAATTAATATTCCTCCCGTCTCTCTTGGCTACAGAATGTTCTGCTTTTTAAATTTTAAATATCAGCTCAAACCCCTTGCGTTTAGGTTTATTTTCAAATGTTCTAACAATGTAACAAATTATTTGGCTTGTTCTGAAAAATATCATAATAATTAAAACATTGAAAGTCGTTTTTTCCTTCTATTCAAAAATGTCCTACTTTTTGTGTTTTTTTGTCTTCCTTTTTACCTTTTTTTATGTAAACTGCTCTCTTTTTCCATTTGGCAACCCTACTCCCAACTAACAATGGGAACAATATGTAAAAAAAATATTTTGTCATAATATTACAATGGCTTTGAAACAATTAAATTTGTCATAATTAAGCTTTGAAATCCAAAATAAAACTTTAATTCACAACTATGACAAGACCCATTGTTTTTAGGATACCATATATCAACATGATACCAACCAATCTATTTGACAGTTAAACAACAGATCGAAGTTCAGTCTCTCGGATCCAACTGACGGGTTAGGCTGATTTTCGACAACAAGTGTCACAGTGGCACGAGCTATCCTACTGCCCATTTTACCGGTTATAACAATTTTATATTTAGGTAAAATTTGTATTTGTCGCCGTAAAATGATGAAAAACCTAATTACGGCGTAACCTATTACGCGATCATACGAAATTATTCCGCTTTACAGCAAAAAGCAGATTATTCATAACTAAATAAACTTTTAACAAAAATAAAATAACCGACTTTAAATGTTAAAGCAGACATTCACTAAAAAGTTGAAAATAATTACATAGGTACTGACCGATCGATGGTACCAAAATAACACTTTTGCAGACTTCTTTCTTCCTGAAATACATGTTCTTTAGAAGTCGGCGCTCTCATATTATTTTAGACAACATGTGTTTCGGGAAGAAAGAAGTCGGCAAAAGTCTCATTTTGGTACCATCGGTCAGTATGTAATTATTTTTAACTTTTTAGTGAATGTCTGCTTTAACATTTGAAGTCGGTTATTATTTTTTCGTTAAGTTTATTTATTTTACGCTTTTTAGTGTTGATGGGTTAAATTGTGAAACATGTGTAGACGACAGTGATTACTCTGATTGCCTCGATCGCAAATAGTGCGCTATCATCCATTGAGGAGTTCCAAATTCTAAGGTTTGCTGCAATTTAGAGTTACGTGCTGTCGTTCGTTGAGGAGTTCTATGGTGATGAGGCCAGGATCGAAGGTCAGGTAGGCATACTGTCAATTTTCCAGTAATACCCTGGAATCATCGCACTCACACAAAATGATTACCGAAATCTCGTGTTATATGCTGTCATCCGTTTAGGAGTTTTTTTATGAGGCCAGAATCGAAGGTCTAGTGGATATATGCCAATTTCCAACCAATACTCTGCAATCAGCATCCTCGTACAAAGCGTTTGCCACAATACAGAGTGATATGCTGTCATCCATTGCGGAGTTCTACTGCCTATCTCTGAAGAACATCATCAGATCACGACCAAACTAAAACGGAACCTACCTGGAAGCAAACTCTTTCAAACAAAAAAAACAATTTTGAAATCGGTTAAGATACGCAGAAGTTATGGAGTAACATACACAAAAAAATAAATGAAAAAAATACTGTTGAATTGAGAACCTCCTCCTTTTTTTGAAGTCGGTTAACAGGAGTGATTAAAACAATTGGGAATAACTTTCAGAAAACTGTGAAGAATAAGTGCGACGACGAGCGAAGTCAGGAGAGGTTTACAGGCAAATAAATTTGGGGGTCCAACGAAGCGGAGTAGAGTTTTAGTAGAAAATAATTTTGTATGATCGCGTAAAGGTACGTAATGAGTTGACGTAATAATTCTGTTTTTCACGAAAAAGCAGTTATCGCCATCCTACGACGACTATGGGTGCGGTTATGACTTCCAACAGAATAATCACCTTTAGCTGTCGTTGTAATACCGGTCACGAAAATAAACCAAATAAACACATTCAACCGACCCCCATAGTACTTAGCATGGTCGTTCGTTGTGGCCTGAAGTTAGCCGCACAACACGTTTGACAGGCAATTTTTCCCAACGATTTTTGACATTTGATGAGGCTCGTGACCGAATCGTGGGTGTTTATTGTAGTTTATTGTGGACTCATAACCGCACTCTATGTGTCGTAGGTGGTGGAGCTGGTGCCGGGCCCGACTGTGGAGGTACCACCATCTTCTCGCATACAGAGTGAATGTGTGTGGGTGTCATCTACATAGGTAACACTAAAAGTTTCCGGAACTGGCCACTTACATAAACAATATTTAAAAATTTATTGTAACATTTGAAAATAGAACTCTTTGGCTGTAGAATGCAGTTTGTTTCATCTGACTGTCTTTTGTTTTTACCTTGTGGCGCCATTTACAAAATTGTGTGTCTGCATCAACATGGATTTAACTCGGGAAAATTTTCGTAGTATGATTTTCTACGATTTTAAGTGTAATTTGACAGCTCAACAGAGCATCGCTCGGCTTGAAACAGCTTTTGGCAATGAAGCACCATGCAAGACGACTGTTTATAGCTGGTTTGCAGAATTCAAGCGTGGTCGTATCAATCTCAGTGACGAATCTCGCGATGGTCGGCCGTCCACCGCTGTGACCAACAAAAACATCGATGCTGTGCGCCGTATGATTGAAACAGACAGGCATGTGACCTACCATGAAATTCGCGCATCCTTAGAAATAGGCATGAGTCAAATACAATCAATCCTACACAAACATTTGGGTGTGAGAAAGCTGTGCTCGCGGTGGATCCCACACAACTTGACCGAGGCTCAAAAAACGGACCGCGTCACTTGGTGCAGTGCCATGCTTACCAGATTCAACGAAGGTGCGTCAAATTTGGTGTGGAACATAGTAACAGGTGACGAAACATGGATTTATTGCTACGATCCCAAAACAAAGCAGCAATCGGGCGTATGGGTCTTTCAAGATGAGCCGAAACCAACCAAAGTGGCGCGCGTGAAAAGTGCATCTAAGCGGATGATTGCTTCTTTTTTTAATAAAACTGGACACGTGGCTACTGTTGCTTTAGAGAATCGTCGTACCGTGAATAGTGACTGGTACACGACCATTTGTTTGCCGGAAGTTATTGACGAACTCCGTAAAAATAACCGTAAACGCCATATCATCCTGCACCACGACAATGCTAGTTCTCATACGGCCAGACAGACAAACGACTTTTTGAAGACGAAAAATGTAGAACTCATGAGTCATCCTGCATACAGTCCCGACCTGGCACCTTGTGACTTTTTTCTGTTCCCAAAAATTAAGAACCAATTACGCGGTCAACGATTTTCATCACCAGAAGAGGCTGTCGAGGAGTATGAAAAACACGTTTCAGAGGTCACCACAGGGGAGTGGCACAAAAGTTTTCAAAACTGGTTTGATCGAATGAAAAAGTGCATAGACGCCAAGGGAGATTATTTTGAAACACAATAAATTAATTTTGTACCTTTAATAGTATTTTTTCATATTCATTCCGGAAACTTATAGTGCGTCCCACGTAATACAAAGAATATCGTCACTCCATGTCTTATGTTATGAAGGATGATAAAATTATTATAAGGAGGTATTGAACAATCTGTCTATGTAGTATTATCCACTCGCTAATTGTTTACGATGCTTTTCCTGGTTGTTATGGAAAAATACTATTAATAAATATCAAAAGGTTTAACTTATTATCTAAAAATAAACAGCCACTGAACTGAGTACTTGGTTAACAAAAAAACTTAAAAAATAATTAAACGCGCTGTCAGATCTTACATCTACTATAGAATAGGCCGCCCAGATAAGTCAGATTCCGCCCGGGGGCGTGGGGCAGGGCTGTCATATGGACTAAATAAATAGTCCGAAATAAAACCGCAAATTTATAAAAAGTTATAAATAATTACAAAATCATTAAATAGGACTAATTCAACGGTCCATGCAGTCCGTCTCGTCCGTTGTGTTTAATGAAATGATTATGAATGGTTTTATACAAGCATGAAAAAAATATCTGCACACATAAACGAAATATTTTTGACTACTTATCAAAAACTGTATTTATTTCAAAACTCTCTTAAAGTAATTTTTCTCAAAAATACATTGTAATATTACCACTACATACTGTAAAGACCTATCAGAAAATACTTCATCCTGGCGAGCTATCTAAAAGTGTCCAGGAAATCTGAATAACTGTCCAGGAAATTCGTATAAAAATCCATTACATACCATATGTTCACGGACTAGGGAGGTTTTTCTCTTTATTTTTTTTTCTTAATTCTTAGCGTTCCTCTAGATGGCGTTGTCCATGAAGAAGGCTAGAAGGCTGCATGGCGGTAAATACCTTTGCCCAGCTGGCAATAATAAAAAAAGTTACGTAAAAGCGGGAATTTATGTTGCTTTAAATTTTAGTTGAAAGTGTTTTTTGCAAATAAATTACAAAATGAGTTCAGAAGAGGCCACTAATGCTTTGCTGAGTAAATGAATAACAATAAACATGACTAATCGCCCAAATATGAGCAAGTAACTTTTAATACTTCCTAGTCAGTTTGTTATATTTGATATAACTCATTATCATCAAAAACATGAAAATGTCTCATTTAATTTTTGAGAAAAGCACTATACTTGTTTCGACCATGAATTAGCAATCCTGGCCTCGTATATAAAACCCCTCGCCCTACGGGCTCGGGTTTTTAACTTACTCGTCCAGGATTGCTTATTTCCTGGTCTTAGCAGTAATGTACTATAACGGACTCTTTTGGATCGGAGCGGCTTTTTACCGATAGCAGATTATTCCGCTCAAGCAGAATGATAAACTCCGACCGAGTCAGAGTTCTATTTAAACGGCTCGACTTCTTTTAGACCATGTGACAGCTCTGGCGCGAGGGCGGGCTTGTTACATTGGGTGTGACAGGTACACTCTTACTCTCTCTGACAAACCTGCCGCCCGCTCCCCGTGCAATTCCCTTTGTCGTCCACCCCCGGGCGAACATTGACTTATCCCATTTGCTTGAAATCGTTTCAGTTTTTCACTTTTACGTCAACTTTTCCACTGCTTCGCACAGAACACTCCCAAAACACTCTTAAATACCTACTTGCCGTGGAATTTATATGAATGTCTCTTTATCAGTAGAATAAAAATTCACTTAACCACATTCCGCCTTTTCAATAAGACACAGCGGAATTTCAATTTCCTCGATAGTACGTCAAGTGGTGGTCAGAGTTGTTCACAAATATCTTGAAATTCAGGAATTTAACTCAGAATTTGTTATAACTGCACATATCGTCACGACATGAATCCCCGGGGGGCTGTCAGAGGTGTACCAGAGTGTGAACTGTGAAATGCAAGTCACAGTGCACACCTGGTACACCCGCGGCACACCGACGATTATTACATCCCAACGTGATGGGTGATGAGCCCTATCGCCGTACTTCGGGCACAATTACACGCTTTTAGGGCATGCAGGTTTCCTCACGATGTTTTCCTTCACCGTTAAGCAAGTGGTATGTATTAGGTAAGAACACAAATACCATGCACATAAATTCAGAAAAACTCATTGGTGCATGCCCAACCGGGGATCGAACCTGGGTCTCAAGATTGAGAGGCCAGCGTTCTACCGCCTGAGCTATCGCCGCTATCGTGACGATAAAGCAATTTAAATCGAAGGTGAATGCCCGACGGTCTTTATATGTTGAGCTGTACTGTACATACATTTGGTTTGTTTCTACATACATTTTTCCCTCTGATAATATAAGGTGACTTTTCTTTATGCAGCTTTATTCATACTGGAGACTCGGTAAATGGCTAGGACAAAGGTTCGATGACCCTGTTTGCGTAAAACGAAAAAAAAAAATTTATGCGTCAATACTTGTTGAAGAACAACCTCGACTCAATTAGTGTAGGAAGTCGAATTTCATTTTGCGTCTTTAACAGAAAGGGCCGTTGAACTTAAGTCCTGACCACTTACCGAGTCTCTACTATGAATTTGGCAATATAAACAAAAGTCACATTATTAGCAACATAATGCCTATAGTTGTAAAGAAAACCTTTAACACAAGGCAGTTGCATTGAGAATTAAAGCAAAGTTTGTTAATTTGTGCGGTAAGTACTGACGCCAGTATAACAGGCTATCTACTGGTGGTTCTTATTGCCGTGTCATAGACGTTGTAATCGTTTACAGAGAGGGAGCTCAAGGCGCATGGGTACGCCACCGTTTTAGTACAAAATTTGATAACCCGTTTCTCTGTTCTTTTTCGTTGAAGAAAACATTTTTGTCTGTGAATCTGTCCAGCCTAATATATTTAAAACAAAATCAATATTCAAAATTTCACCGAAATGGTGCCATTTAAAATTAAAGTACCAGATGATAGAGGTCTTATACTTTGGTCTATAACGAAAAACAACTGAGAAAAGGGTTATCAAGTTTTGTACTAAAACGGTGGCGTGCCTGTGCGCCTTAAACTGTTGTCAACTGTGAACAAATACTTCGTGTTATATTCCTAATTTTCAACATATTTGTCAACCCCCTTAAAGTTGCCCTATTGAAGCACGTAACTTGTCAATCAACCTTAGGTACACAAACGAACTTTACAAATGTCCCCCCTCACTCCATCTCCATAGCATTCTTCATATACGCGTCTAGTTCCTTATCGAGCGCGGACTTAGTGCTCGCCATGTATTGGTCCAGCTGAAGGTCAAGCTCTTCCTTGGAAGGTACTTGTGGACGTCCCACACCGCCTGGAAGAGAAGAGACCACACCTGACAAGAATTTTATAAAATCATACAGGTATAAATATAAATGTAAAATAAAAACATACCTTATAGTGGCGAAGGATGAACATTTTAAAGAGGGAAGCCGGACAAAAAAATCGCCTTACTCAGAAAAGCAATCAAGGAAAACATGAAAAAATTGTACTTTGCAACTCCTTGTCAGCCAAGTGTATTTGTCGTATTGAGATTTATGTAAATGTTTGACAAAGCGAAGAGCACGGAATAAAGATATGTAGTATGGGTGCCATTTCCTAAACAAGCCGATGGGAATCGTGTTATATGGATCCTTCGCCATTGAAACCTTAACAGATGTTCTTAACGTTTCGACGTCACATTATCAAAAGACAAGATGTGTAGAAAAAGATAAATATTTGGTTTACTACCGGCTCGCCAAGGACATTTTACTACTGCTTTCACCAGAATGGTAAGTGCGTGTTGCCATCGAATAACTTCACTACCGCGTGAATCGATTTAAGCCGGGTCTCCAGCGCGTGTTTTGTACTACACACTACACCAAAACGTCTACATAGTATATTGTTCCGCTACATATTTGCGTATGTCTCCTGCATGCTTATCAGTAAAAATGTGTAGCGAAACAATGTTTTGTGTACACGTTCTTGTTTAGTGTGTAGTACAAAACGTGCGCTGGAGACCCGGCTTAACTTGATTCACGCGGTAGTAAAGTCATTCGATGGCAACTCGCACTTAGCATTCAGTAGCTTGTGACAACGACAGCGTACAGAGATGTCGAAACGTCAAGCACGTATCTGTTATAGTATGTTTTTATTTTATTTGACGAAGGCCCAATTGTTCATAATGCTACAAACAAGAATTCTCAAGAAGCGCAAAAGCCCGAAAAAATGTTCCACTAAATATATAAGTAGTATATACAAGTACCGCGCGGCGCGCCAGTTCGTCATAACACCTTGAGTGGTGTAAACGTGCCGCGGAAAGTTTCGATTGTGTATATTATTGTTTTCCCGCCAGTTGATTTTACAAATATGCCTTCGTGTGTCGTGAAGTGGTGTAGAAGCCATGCGGATATGAAAAATACTGGAGCTATATTTCATACGTAGGTAAATAAACATTTTGAAAACTCATCGTCTGTTGCTCGCTGCTAGCTAGCTGCTGAGCCCGCCATGTTGAAAGAACGCCGTGTCGCGACGGTGACGACGCAACCAATCGCGTGCAAGCTTTGTCTATGTGAGTGTGTGTGTTTCGTTGTTATTGGAGTAAGTTTGTCAGTGTAAATGGAACCAAAAGCGAAGCAGTAATTGTAGGAGAGTTACTCTTCTAGAGAATTCTTATTCGTAGTCATAATGTGTAAAATTCGCAAAAGTTTAACGTTTACTATCTACAGAATGTTGATTAGGTTCACAACTCACGCCACAGGAGTATTAATACACACAATGCAATAAAACAAATAATTGAAGAAGGAAATGCCTTGTTTCGTTTGTCCCAAAAGTATCGTAAAGTGTGGGCACAGTGGAGAGGCGCTAGTAACTATGACGGCGCAAGCTCTATTTACCCACACTACCACCTTGCACGCAACTAATTGGAAGTCGACTGCACTATATCCAAAATCGTGTGACAATAATTAATTGTTAATTGTTTCCTGTTTTTGCTTTTTAAAAATTAAGTTTCTACCGTTGCAATTCTTTTTGCATTACATTCCAGTCACTGGATATGAATATTATCTACCTGTGAAGTTGCGGACCAAAACAACATGCTGTATATTTAAAATAAGCAACGAATATTCCTGCAGGCCCACCATCAGTTTAGGCCCTCGATAATCGCTAGCGACTGTGTAAAATCATAGTAGCTAAAACTTCATATTATTATTAATTTATCTTTTCTGGTTTATAATGCACTCTAATAATAATATTTAGAATATTCAAAAGCGATTAATTTCGCATTAAAAACATAATTTCATATTATCTGTTTAATGACGAAGTTGCTTTCTTACTTGTAAAAAAAAATGAAATGATTTAACAATACCTAGTTTCACAAAAAATCTAAATTCCGTCATCGACAGGCGTCATGGCTGTCACAAGCGACAACTTATCAAAGCATGTACGTTTTAATTTAGTTATGTATATTGCTTCTAGTTGGTTCAATCAACCAATAGTCCTTGCACACACAATACAATAATACAAGTATGAAACAAAAACAAATCATAAATGGTTTTAAGGCACATTAAATTGATAGCAATATAATGAAAATCTACTCTAAATTTCCACCCTTTACATATTTTTTCAAACGGTCGGGTCACTCGCCTATCGCCGCACGCACTGTTTCGTTAGATGATTATAGAGAGCTTTCATTAAATCAGCCTATAAACTGTGAACTTTGCGGAGACAGAACTTCCTTACTTTAAACAGCCACTTTATAGAACTCACCTTGTCCCCTCCCGCGCGTGGCCCCTCCCCTCCCCCGCATGGGCCCGCCCCGCCCCGCCGTCGCCTGCGCACCTTGCCTCGCCTGTCCGCCCCGCCCGCGCCCCGCGCCTCGCCCCCGCGCGGCCCCGCGGCCGCGCCCCGCCACGTTCGGTCGTTGTGTGGGTCTCGTCACGCGCCCGCCGCGGACTCCGCCCCTATCAAATTGTGTTTCACTTTAAAAATTAACCTTAGACATTATTATACTACATTTTTTGTACAATCTTATCACCATTTATGTTGATACTGTTGACTGATGGCACTCGGTGGAACTTGGAATACATAATCAACAGAAAATCACCTGTACTATTCCACAAATTTTTATTACAAACTTCCTAACCGGTTTCGCCTTTATGGCATTTTCAAAGGATTGTACTTATATCTAAAGTATTATGTCGTTTACATCAGTACAATCAATGACCATTACAAGTGATTTTCTGTTCATTGTGTTATTTATGACCATATCTTTTTTCCCTGGTTTTTGGTATCATAGTAAAAGAAGCTTTTGCTTAAGGCCCCGTAAAAAACTAAATGAACATTTTATTTGATTCGTATTGTCAGTTAATTAACGTATTTAAAATACAAAAGATTTAGATGTTATAACAGAAAACATATTTAAAACATTTATAAATCTGAAAAGGCAATTTAACTTCGCTCAACATGAAAAAATCGCAAAGCCAGCTCAAAAAAATGTTAAAATGGCGTAAATGATAGGTAAGTATTTTCAAAGCTATAAATCTCAAAATTCGCGAGAATTTTCTACATACATTAATTACCTAAGACATTAAGAGTAGGATTTTTAATAATATGGCCCAACATAGCTGCAAATCCAAAATAACTGAAATTTGCGTGCGAGGCAGTTGATTAGAGCAGGAAAGACAATTGAAACAAGAGGGTTGGAGCAGGGCTGAAGTTTAGCTTTGTACTGGGCCTTAAGATCTATATTTCATTTTTGGGCTATTGCCCAACTTAGCCCAATTTTAAATGAAAATTTTGGGCCAACCATCAGGGGACGACCAGCATCCTCCTTTGTTGTTCAATACAGTATAAATGATACATTATACATTGGTGATGATTTGGACATACATTTTGTTAGTCTTCCATGTTTTAAATCTAAGATACTCGAGTGTTTAAGTCATGGATGATCTCATGTTCTGTTGAGTTAGTGTATGTTTAAGTTACTTTTTCAGAATTATTATCATAATTTGTTACTTATAGTTTTAATTTAAGGATCATTTAAATTTAAAAATTTGAAATATGTGTGCACCTGTAACGTTACAACACACGGATTTAAACCCTACGTACTATTGTTATACTATTTGTGTATGTAACATTGGTGCTCCAAATAAATAAATAAATAAAAGTCCAAATTCTTAACTAATCAATAGAAATGGCATAAGACTGATAGCTTTGTTGGCCCCCATTTCTTTATTTTTGAAGATAAAAATATATCTGTAGGAGCTCAAGGAGCTCAAGGCTCAAGGAGCTCTAGACACTCCACATGCCAGGGTAAACATAAACATTTTCGACCCCTATTCAAAATGGAAATGCCCGAAAAAATATATTGGCCATTTGTTTTTCGTTCGCCATTTTCTGCCAATAACAGGTAGTTGGAAAATCATATTGAACTTATAACTTAGTTATAAAACTAAATATATCTGAAACAAACACAACACGGATAACTTCTAAGCATTTCGTCAGGACGAAAGAAACTTTGTTTTAGAAAGACAAAAATCATCATATCATTAATATCTTTGACATTGGATATTGCACGTAATGCCCATTTATTGTTAATAGGACAATTAAAGAATATTGTGATACGCAGTCCCCTCTTCCGTTTGGCAATCACACATTGGAGGGCAATTTGAATTTAACTTTTAGAATTTGTTAAACCAAGGAACAGAAGGCTGCAAATGAGAAAAGTGATAAGAAAAACAGTTCCATTCATCATTTCAGTTGGAAAACATATGGAAAAATAATTAATTTCAGGTCTGTTATTCATACCGTCTACGACCGTAACATACGGAAAGATAGATAGAAGTGGCACCATTTTACAAAAAAAAAAATTTGATTCAATATGTGTCCCAGAACAGACAACTATAAGCTGTGAACCTCACCTAAACCTGCCTCTGAGAGCCCAGTCAGCGCCGCCGCGTCGCCGGAACCCGCGCCTCATCTGCCGCCCGCGGCCCGCCGCCTGTGACAAGTTGTTGAACGACGCCGACCGGCTGCAAACACAAACGTTACCACGATAAGGGATGACTCCTTGACTTGAACGCTTGGTGACTGAAGGGGGATGGTCCAAAGCCGCTCTCCACACAAACTTGTCGGCACCAATAAACATGACAAAAGCATTAAATTTTGCTGATGATGATCAATGGTGTCGATTCGGTAAAACACCACACCTTAACTTAACCTAACCAAAATACGACTAAAATACGTTAAGTCGTTTTTATTAGCTACCTATTCGGTTTTTTCAACGAACAAAATTTGGTTGCCCTGTTTGACTTAATTTTCTCGAACTAAATTGAATTCACAGATTACAATAGCGGTAAAGACCACAGATAAGAATGGTTGCATTTCATTCGTTCGATATGGGAAGTATCAATATTTCTACTCTTTGGTAGAATTATGATTAGATTTTAAAATATTTTATTTTTATTTCTTTACTTTCGCTCCGTGATTTTAACCACTTTTAACCACTTCTTGCCTACCTTCCCAAAAAAAGATTTTTGTCTACTTTTGGTTTATTAAACAAGAAATTACAATAAACAAAACTACTAAATTGGTAATTGGCTTCCTGCACTTACTTAGACATAACGGTGGCTACTTATTGGAAAGATATAATTTAGTTTCCACTCGAAGAAGAAGATCATCATAACGAATAATTTCAAGAGCATCATCCCCGTCATCGTCTATTAAATATCAAAATCAATCAAAAATCGTTAACAATACACGTGAACACTAGAAAATTCCCCTCAACTTTGCACCAGTTATGGATATCGATTCTATCTAAAAAAGATCGATTTCAAATCGTGGTGAAAGATCGATCCAGAAAAAATCGGTAAGGAAAAGATCGATTCATAATCGGAACAGAAATTCACACAATTAGCGTTACTTAATTTTTATTTTTGTTGGTAATCTAGGTATAAATTCATAAGCGATAATTTTTCCAGAGTTTATTGTAAGTAAAGTTAGTTGTTTTCTCATAAATATAACATTAATTAAAAGTTAAAGTTTATTGCCAAAGTAACTTACTATGCAAATACATAATACAAATTAAAACGTTGACCTCTATAAAGTATACTTTATGAATCTATTTTACAAAATAAATATTTTGATTTTGGTTACAATTTTTATTCGATTATTATTACGTTACAATATTTGTGAGTCTCGATTACTCACTCCAACTTCCAATCTTCAAATGTAAGGCTCTTCATAGGTAAAAATTTTGAAATCAAATACTTGCTGGGAAAGTTATTAAATGTAGGTACTCTTTTTAATTGTATGTGATTTGGAGTTGATGCTCGTGATTGTTGGCACTTGGTGGAACTTTTGATAATGCTATAACAGCGAAACCGGTAAGGGAAATAATGTAAATAAGTGGACAAGTACAAGTGTTTTT
This sequence comes from Ypsolopha scabrella, assembly GCA_910592155.1. Classification (NCBI taxonomy): domain Eukaryota; kingdom Metazoa; phylum Arthropoda; class Insecta; order Lepidoptera; family Ypsolophidae; genus Ypsolopha; species Ypsolopha scabrella. Next base: position 22,570,511 of record OU342982.1, read on the forward strand.
CAATCAAAAATGTATGTGATTTGTTAAGAAAATTTTCCGTGAAACCGAAAAAAATCGTGTCCACGATTCTGCGGTTGTATGGATCGATTCAAAGATCGAATTGCTTCGAAAATAATCGATTTTCTTGCTAGCATTAATCGATCTTCGATTAATTCGATTTAAAATCGACATCCCTAATATCAATAAACATACGCGGAAGATTCTATGGATGCGTAATGAATAATTTTTTTTTTTTAGTAATTTTGCGTAATTTTGTGATGGTATCACTTATATTGACAATTCTGTCTGACAGATTTTAAATTTTTGTTAAAGATCGAAAAAAATCGCTATTTTGTTTATAAAAACCATTGCGGGATGCTGCTGCTCTTACTAAGAAGACCAAGAAACAATCACGATTAACATAATTTATACTTGCGATTGTCGGCACTTGGTGAAACTTGGAAAACATCACAATTAAATTCACTTGTACTTGTTTCACTGCTTTTTAATTTTAAGGTTTACACGTTAATCCTGACCGGTTTCGGTTAATACACCATTCTCAAGGGATACAGAAATTCAGGAAATTAAACAAACATTACGACGAGCCGTTAAAAATGTACACAATGATTATGTCGAAAAAATTATGTTTTTTTTTTCGAAACCGGTCGGGATTAACGTGTAAACTTTAAAATTAAAAAGCAGTGAAACAAGTACAAGTGAATTTAATTGTGAATCACGATTAACCCGTAGGATCCAAGGTTTCATCGGGACTAATTCACCTATTATACTACGAAAGAGTGCGAAAACGCTTTTGCAGCCTCTGACAGCAACACCTGCTGCATACTCGTATGTCTCGATGTTCTATCGCTCCAGTCGCTATAGGCAGCAACTACCGCCGTCACCCTAATCGGAAAAGGTTCTTAGCTTGAAACTGAAAAAAACCATCTACCACCGTCCAACCCTCGCCTTGAATACAATCGCTGATTATGATTGCTTCAGTCTTGTAGAAAACAAGAAACGTCGGTCTCACCAGTGCCAAAGGAATGCTTTATTTGATTACACAGATATTACGACACAGTCCATGCAACTTTATGTGACCTGAAGCCTACCAGATCTATTTCTCCAGAGTGCACAAAAGTATGACGTTAGAAGATGTAACGCTTCATGTCAGACGATTCCAAATTAGGGTAACATGCTGGCGGGAACAACCATTATAGAACGTTACACAAGTACATCACGAAAGCGCACAACGTCCACACACAGTGGAATATGAACTATTAAAAAATGCACAACGTTTCTCAACAAGCTCTTTTGCACTAGATTACCTGTAAGCTAACTCGCTGTGCATTATTTAGAAGAAATGATACATTCGTAGTGCTTCTTTGTGAGTGATGTGAGTAAATTGGGACATCAGATATTTTGTATGGAGTATGAAGGCGTCTATGTTCGTGCCAACATGTTAAGAAGTGTTTTTTTTTATAAGGGTCTGTAGTAATAATTAATCTAGTTTTAAGGAACCTATTAATAATATGGGCCCTTAGTGGCCTAAAATAAAACATTTAGTTTTACTATTCATTTAGCGATCAGACAACAGATTCATTCAATCTGACCTTATAAATATGTTCCATGTCATGTAATTTTAAAACAATAAATAATAATAATATAAGCCTTTATTCAGAATATACTTATATTCTATTATCATTTTTATTTTTTCTCTCTTCCTATTAATCTGATTGCCCTTTGGCAAAGGCCTCCCCTAGTATTTTCCAAAGCTGTTTGTCCATGGCTTTCCTACTCCATGTTATTCCTGCAGCTGTTTTTAGTTCGTAAAATATTGATTTAAATATTATAATGTACTGCTTGCTGGCAAGCATCCCACTGATAAATATATTGTAATTTTTTCAGGTCAATGTGTCATTGACACATGGACCTCCTCCAGTGTTTTCCATTGGTTTTATTTACATGGCTTCTAGGAAAGGGGTGATCATGGTGATCATCTGCGTCCCACTGGTCTGCCTTTTGGTCCATGTTTTTGTCCATAACCCATTTCATATAAAATTTTACAAATATATTTAATGACAGACACAACTTTTAGACTAGGTACTTTATTATTAGTATATAGATGAGCAATCCTATTTCCTTTGACATCTAATGGCCTTGATAAATAAATCTAATAACCTTGGTTTGCTGGTCTCTCTGGTTGTGTCTTGCTAAACCAAATTCATCTGTCCAGTGATCAAGGGAAATGTAGTACTGGGTACACACAGCAGACTGAAAAAATTGTAGCCATAGTTTAAGGACTAGGTAGGTAGGTAGGTGGTAGAGTTTTTTTTAAGAGTTTGCTCCTTCACAAACACATGAATCTATTTTCTGTTGCTAGAAAGCAAAGCTTGAAGATTCGGCTCTATGAATGAGGCTTATTTTAAGCCGTGACGTCACTGCATAAGGTTCATAGCCAGGGAACCAGTGAATCCAAATCCTAGGAGCCACTGATTTCTTGGCGTAATGTGCAGCATCGCAGTTTATTTTTAAGAGGTCTGAACATCACATCCACCTTGTTTCATACAATTCTGGTTCTGGGGTCATCAGCTAAGGCAGCAGCGGGGTACAACTTGTCTCCTGTAAGAAGCATTTTAAAAACAAATTTGCAAACACAGTTTTAAACTTTGGGTGGATATGCTGGTTTTAACTGTTTAGTTTCTTTCTTCTGAATCTGCTACACCCAATAGCCAATTTTCCTCCATTCTCCCCTCAAAAAGCAACACAAATTAGATAATTGAACTTGTTAAAATTTTAATCACCACGAAATATGTCTCGCCTAATATTAGTTCACTTTTAGTTTGACATCTCTAAAATTTGACTGTTAGGTGGTCATACCGAATAGCAAAATTATGTTTTGGACCTAATTGAGTTCGACCTAACTAAAAATTAGTTTAGTCCTGTCAAAATAGGTTAGGTTGGGCGTTTCCAAATACCAAAAGTAATTTGACACATCTTGACCTAATTTTAGTTAAGTTAAGTCGTATTTGTGCATGTTCGAATCGACACCAATAGCTATTTATTCAGACAAAATTGTTTCCATTTATAATAAAATAATATAAGTGTGATTAAAGTATGATTGGTAAATATCTCTAGTGTCGTTTTTTTTTTTATTATTTATTTAGGTACTGTTGTCTGTTTGCCCTTTGGCAAAGACCTTCCCCAACCTCTCTTCCACTCCCTTTTATCCTGTGTCAGCCTCTTCCATGTTCCACCAGCATCTTTTTCAATTTCATCTCTCCAACGTCTGTGCTGCCTGCGTCTGTTTCTCTTGCCACGGGTGTAGAATTGATGAAACGTGTATTCATGTGCAAAACATGTAAAATTCGTAACTTAGATATCAGAGAGAATACCAAAATCACAGACATTCAAACCCGGATAGATACACAAAAATGGAGGTGGACAGGTCACAAGCTGCAATGCCAACGGGGTAAGTGGAGTCAGAGGATCACTGTATGGCAACCAAGAGATGGCAGAAGGAAGAGGGGATGTCAAGCAAGGAGATGGGAGGACAACCTCAAACTCACTGCTGGCCCTTACTGGACCAGAGTAACACAAGACCGACAACAGTGTAAAGAATTGGAGGAGGCCTATGCCAAAAGGCACAGGGAACTAAGGGACATCATTTAATAATTTAAAGTGCAAACACATACAAATACAAATTTAAATTTTTGTAACTCCTTTGCTCTGAATAAAAGGCTGCATTATTATTATTAAGTTATCAATAATTAAGTAACCAGTCACCAAAAACAAAATTTTTGTTTGTTGCAATAGACCATAAGTATTCTTGTGTGATATACCTGAGATTAGCATTAGATCCCCTCCAGTTACCCTGGTTCCTGGCTCCGTTAGCTTGACTAATGTTGCCAAAACTGTTAGACCTCCGCAGCCCCGGCAGACTGCTCTCACTGCCAAACCGACGAAGCGCTCCAGGACCCACTCCAAGTCGCTGTCGGAGTGCTGCCTGTAAGTATAAATAAATGGTGGGATTTAAGAGGGGTGAATAAATATGTATCACTTGAATTTGACAGAGGTGGGGATGCAGGGGAATTAATATAGGCATAATTTAATTGTTATTTTAACCGCCTGTGGACTAGTGGTTCAAGTACTGGACTACCAAATCAGAGGTTTCGGGTTTAAATCTTGTAGAGGCACATTAAGTTCCGTCTGTGTACTTCAGAAGACACATTAAACCATGAATCCAACTTAATGATGATGATATTTGTTTAAAATGTACATATGAATTTTATGAAATATAATGGCAGTAATTTTGCATTTTAACAAATAACTTCAGGTCATCAAAAATCAAAAATGGTGTTGAGGCTTGACCAAAATTTTGCTGCCATGTTTCTAAATCCAATCCATTGTAAGTAAATACTTAACACCATTTAAATTAATGAAGATGGTGAATCATGCATGACACAAACAAATAACACCAACCAAGCAACATAAGAGGTTATGCTTAAAACATTCAAAGCTTTGAAAATTAAAGTCATAGAGATTTCTTACCCTTTTTTCCTGCCATTGCAGGCGTCTGGCAATCTGTTCGATCAGAGCTGAGTTCTTAAAGTTTATGTTGTTTCGGGTCCCGTTCGGAGTGCGCCGGCGAGCCCTGGTGGCGACCCGGGTTGGCACCACCGTGGCGAGCATGGTAAATCTGTCGTTCAGACTCACGCCGGTCGCGTGTAGACCATGCACCTTGTCGATAACCATCCTGCTTCCCCCCAAAATAAGAAATGCTGGAGCAGCAAGTTCGTTGTCACAGGTTTAATCGTGCCGAAATATCACAGCAATGCTTAGCGCATTGTAAGTACCTAGTCTAAGAAAGATGCTATAACATATCATTTATGAAATTATGAAGACAAATATCGGTTTTTGCACCCCTTGAATAAATATAATCAAAACTCAATGAAAACGAAAATTGCTCGAGCAAGGCAAAGCGAGCGAACACAGAATTGACAGCAGAATACCTACATCTATATATTTATAGGTACTCTGTGGAGTACATAGATATGAGCGAAGAAGAAAAAAAGGAAGTGATTAAAGGACCGCCGGTCCGGTACCTTAATTTCTTAAAGGAAGAGACTAAAGGGCCACAAGAGGCCCTTTGATTTTTAAAATTATTGAACCCGTAAGTCATTACTCAGCTGTTAGAATATCTTCCTTAGAATGAAGTAATAAAGTTCAATTTACAATGTACAGCCCGAAAAGGGCAGCGGTCCTTTAATTTTCATAAATTATTGAACCGTAAGTCATTATTTAGCTGTTAGAATATTTTCCTTAGTGTAAACTATGTATTAAAGTTCTATTGTACTAGCAGTTTCAGTCAGTAAGCAACTTGATGATACGATACCACAACAAAAACATAACCTCTGTTTATTTACAAAATACAAAAATACAAAAATATTTATTTCACACACATGGTAACATTTACAAAAAATTCAGTAGCTCCCAGACTAGACGATGGGTAGTCTGTTCCGTGGGTGCTGGTAGGTTGGTTAATCAAAAGTTTTGTCTTATATTTGGACAAGTGATAAATGTGTTATTTATGAATAAGGTGATTAAGATCTATAACCTTAAAACTTATTTTAACCTAAGCCTAAAACAAAAAAAGAACAAAAGCATTTTTAGGGTCTTAATCTAAATATCTAATAAGGACTCAATGCTACTAAAGAAAATAAATAGTTACCTATATAGAAAGAATATGTATAAATTAAGCGAGTGTTTATATATAATGGAATAGATAGCATTGAAATAAGTAATGAGTATGTATGAGTAATATATATATATATATATATATATAAGAGCATTATTTACTATTGATATATAGAAAATAAGAGAATATTCAAGTGTATGATATCTGTTCTCCAAATATACCTAATATATTTTCAGTATCGACATAATTTAAGTTAAGAAGCCATTTTTCAATTTTTCGTTTTGCTTCATGAATGGAAGCCAGTTTTAAATTGCATTCTTTAGCGACAATATTGTAGATATGAGGATGTAGGTAGGGAGGAAATCTTTGTGCGAATTTAGTTTTTGTCGCTGTTATTGTTGTCCTAAATACTCTTCTTCGAAGCAATTTATCGTATTCGGAAGAGTTAATAATTTTTCTGTGTTGGATTAGTGCTGCTCTAAGGATAAAAAGTTTTCTGATAGTTAAGACACCGCATTCTCTGTAGAGAGTTTCTGTGGGATAATCGATAGGTTTATTAAACATTACTTTTAGAATTGACCTTTGCGCTCTTTCAATTGTGATAATATGTGTTTTAGATGAACCACCCCAGCAGCTTATACAGTAATTCAGAACGGATTGACAAAGAGTAATATATACGAGTCTTAAGGTTTCTTTTGAGGCACTATTACGTAGTAGTCTCATGACGTGGATGAGTTTTCTTGCCCTTCCGGCAAGGAAAGATATATGTTTATTGAAGTTGACTTTCTCATCGAGGAAAATACCTAGATATTTTATAGCATCGGTTCTTTGAATAATGTCGCAGGAACATGTGCAGGTGGATCGATCACAGGAATGTATTTTGATTGGGATGTTACAAATTGGTTCTGAAGCTGCAGTTTTGTGGAAACATAAGTATTTGGTTTTGGTTGTGTTTAGTGTAAGAAGATTTCTAGAAAGCCAGTTAGCGATTTCAGAAAGACCGTTAGTTGTTCGATTAAAAACAGAAAGCCAGGTGGTATCGTTAAAGATAATCGCAGTATCGTCGGCGTAACACACAATTTCTGCGTTTAAAGATGGAGATAAAGCATTGTTAATGTCATTTATGTAGATGATGAAAAGAGTTGGGCCTAAAATGCTGCCCTGTGGTACACCGAATTTCACATTTGAAGGATCACTGAGAATGTCAGTGATTTGTAATTTTAGTAATCTGAACTCTGTCCGACAAATAACTGCGGAACCAATCGAGAGTTATGCCTCTAATACCTATGTTGTCTAATTTTTTCAAAAGAATCGGAATGGAAACCGTGTCAAACGCTTTTGCTAGGTCTAAGAAGGCACCTACACAACAGCACCCGTTGTCAAGATGTGAAGTTATTGAATTTAGGAGAAGTGTGACTGCATCTTCAGTAGACTTTCCATGTCTGAAGCCAAACTGGGTTGGTGATAGAATTTCATTTGATTCTAGATATTTAACTAGGCGACGGTTTACAATTTTCTCCAACAATTTTGAGAATACTGATAGAAGTGAAATGGGTCTGTAGTTACATGGCATGCTTTTGTCACCAGATTTATGAATAGGAGTTACAGTAGCAACTTTCCAGGAATCAGGAAATATGCCATTACTCAGACTTAGGTTACAAATGTGTGATAAAGGTTTAGCTAAACTATTTAAGGCATACTTCACAAGGAGGTTTTTAAACCCATCTAGGCCAGGTGCACTATCATTTTTTAGCTGACGTACGATGTCTATTATTTCAGCTTCGTCTGTAGGAAGCAAGAAGAAAGATCCTGAAGGGGTAGAGGAAGAAGCAGCAAGTAAAGCAAGATTCGATTCGGTTTGACTCGTTGTTGTTAGTATTTCTTTTGCTAGATTTGTTCCTACTGAAGTAAAATAGGTATTGCAGTCGTTGATTGATTATGATTTGCTTGGTTTATTAGCAAGTAGGTCAACAGAAGCACTTCTTTTAGCAGGAATTAATTCACATGTGTTTTTGATTGCTTTCCATAGTTTTTTCGGGTCTTTGTTGTTGTCCACTAGTATTTTATTTTCAAAGTCTGATTTAACTTTGTGTAGAACTTTTGTGCAAAAGTTGCGGTACCTATTATAGACAAGTCGAGCAGTAGCATCATTAGGTTTTTTTCTACATTTTAGGTGAAGATTGTCCCTGTGTTTCATACATCTTATCAGGCCAGGAGTTATCCAGGGCTTGATAATGTACTGTGAGCGACTGATTTTTACGAATTGTGTGTGTTTCATGACAACCAGGTTAAGTTTTCCGGTTAGCTTGGTGGTTGCTTCTAATACATCAAAAGAAGATATTATGTCAGACCAGTCTTCAGTTTGAAGGTCAGTTGCTACCGCAGCATAATTTGTTTTAGGTAATGATCTTCTGGTTGTTTTATGGTGGAAATTTGTACATATAGCTGTAATGGGAAGATCGTGGTCAGTAAGAGATGTCTTGCAAAGAATGCCTAAAGCTTCAAATTTCGTTCTAATGCAAATGTGGTCTATGCAGGACTTTAGCCTTGTGGGTGTGGTAATCGCTGGTATAAGACCGTGTTCAGCAACGCAGCATAAATAGTTAGATTTATGATCGTTATCGGAGTCTGGAAGGATGTTAATGTTTATGTCTCCCGCTAGAACTATATTAGGGCAGTGTTTAACAGAGTTTAGAATGCAGTCTAAAGAAGTCAGAAAGTTTGTGATATTTTTAATGGAAGGTGAGCGGTACATGGCGATAATAGTAAAATTATTTGGTAGAGTAATAAGAAGACAGTTAGCATCGTCGCAGGTGGGTTCAGATACAATGGCATTCCATTTATCATTAACGTATACTATGACTCCTCCATTTTGGTTTGTGAATGTTTCGGAATGGAAGTGTGAGTAGCCGTCTATTTTTTTAATAAGAGGATTTTGACCAAGGCGACATTCCGTTAAGATGATAACATCGCATATTACATCTAAACGTTTTAGTAGCGTGAGAAAACTGTCGAAGTTTCGGTTGTGGCTTCTAATGTTAAAAGTGACAATTTTGAAGTCATATTTTGCGTAAATCATATTTTTACACAGCTCAACGGAATCTAATGCGTGACACGGTATTTTTAAAGTGTTATCAATATCATTTGCAATATCTAAGGTGGCCATTTGTAATGTTTTGTTTTTATTTGAGTTTTTATTTTTCTTTGGTCACGCATTAGTGAAGAGTTGAGCGATGAGTGGAACATAATTATTTCTCTGATTTGTTCATATAGATTAATGTGAATAATTTTTATTAAACAAGTATATAATATGAAAGTTTCATTAAATTTTCGTTTTAAAATATATGTAGATATGTTTCTTTTAAAGATATAATTACATAGATATATGAGTAATAGTATTACAAAATAGCATGAGTCCGAAGTAACCTTAAAATTATATATAGTGGTAGGAACTTTAAGACATAAAATTTGAGACAAATAACTAAAATTAAAGTTTGGTAAACAGTAGTAACATAATGTTATAAATTGAAATAAAATTACTATATTAATTAGACAGATAAATGTCAGTATCGATACTTGACTAATTGGTTCCGGGCGTCGTTTGTGGAACAGTACGAGTAAGGCGTTCAAGGTCGTCGTAGTTGCGGATAAGTTTCGGTGATTTATGCTCTTCTTTTCGGGTGTGGATGACTCCATTTTTGACCCAACAAAACAGGTAGCCGTTTTGCTTCGTCCTGGTTCTGGCTTCACGAAAAAGCTGACGGTTTGCCTTGGTGAGTCGTTAGTTAAAGTATATTTTTGTTTTTGGTCCTGAAACTTCCAAGTCTTCAGTGGAGAGATTTTTCCTGGTTTTGATCGCATTAAGCATCTCATTTCGTTTCGCATTATGAGTAAAACGTACTACAACTGAGCGGGGTGTAGTAGTTTCATTGGATGACTTTTTTGAGCCCACGCGGGTAACTGAGTCTAAATCGTTGTTGCAAATGTTCACGCCAACTTTCTGGGCAGCTGTATAGATTATGTGATGTAGGCTCTCGTTTTCATTTTCTATTATACCTGCTATCTCTAGTTCGTTACGTAAAGAGTTTTGTTCTTGTGAGTTCAGTTGGTCCTGGAGCAATGTGATTGTTTGATGTAATGATGCTATTTCAAGGTCTTGCTTTTTCAGTTCAATTGGGTGCAGCGAGTTTTTTTCTTCAAGCTGCTTAATTCGTAGTTCCCATGAGTTAACATTTTTTGTGAGTGCGGTCAGTTGAGAATTTACTGATGCTTTAAATTCCGATAGATCCATTGACAAGTCATCGAATTTTTTATCCATGTAAGCCATCAAGGCTGAGTAATCATTACCGGTATTTGATTTTATGGTTTGGTGTTTATTTATTATACATATATTTGTGAGTTAAAATGAGTGAGAATTATCCAGAATTCTCTTCGTCGGAACTTTTGAACGAATTTATATGAGACTATGATATCAAACATTGTGTTCAGTTGTGGAAACACGATAGCCGATTGATTGAAAAAATGAAACATGTGTGTCCCGTAAAATTAAAAACATAGAATCCATACATACGAGAGGTCAATGAATCCATAGTTCAAATACTACACCATTTCCTATACATGTAAACAAGGTGGAAGGCAGTTTCAACCCCGAAGTAATGTAAATAATATTACCTAGTCCCAACGTGACTGGTGGTGAGCCATATCACCGTACTATGACACGACTTAACTTATTTGACAGGACTAAACTTAATTTAAGCCTTCTGTTCTTTTCTTTCTGTATCGAAAAGACAAAAAGTGCCTGAAATAAAGACATTTGAATTTATTTATTTATTTAAGGAAGCTGCTAACGGCTATTTAGTCACTTTCAGAAGAAAATTTATTGTCCGGGCTGTATTCCGTTTTGGGCACCCTAGTAAAGTAGCACAGCAACCAAAACACAATATGCGATAGACTACAACATTCAATTCGCTTAATCCGGTATAGCTAGGTTTGTCTTGTCACCCAATGTATGGAGAGGTCGCCAAATGGTATCGGAGAAATTCACTTGGTACATAATTATGTACACTGGGGGGGCGTGGGTATTCAGCGTCGGGGCGGGTGCCCCCTTGCTGAGGCGTCTTCCGATGTCCATTGCTATGGGTATGTCTTTGGGTTTGTCTTGTCCGGTGGTGTTCGCGGCTCTACTCTCGAGGAGCACGGCTCGACTCAGGGAGGAGCTCAGCTCTACTCAGGGAGGAGCCGCGGCCGCCGCGCGCGGGTGTTAGGTGTTGCCCGGCGCGGGCGCGCGCGGCGCGGGGTCGCACGGCGCGGGGGCGCGCGGTGCGGGGGCGCGCGGCGCGGGATTGCACGGCGCGGGGGCGCGCGGCGCGGAGATACGCGTCGCGGGGGAGCGCGGCGTGGGGGCGCGCGGCGCTGTGGAGCGCGGTGCGGGGGCGCGCGGCGCGCGGCGCAGGGATGCGCGGCGCGGGGGTAGCGAGCGCGGTCGCGGACGCGCGGTTCGCGTCGGGCGGCGCAATTATGTACACTGAGTCAAACTACGCTGATTTAGCCCGGTAGACCCCTGCCAACGTGCTATCGCAGTTTCACGCCACCGCGCTTCAGCAAAAAAAATCATATCGGGTTTATTATCTAACATCTCAAGTGTGGTATCATTTTCTTATAAATAGAGGATGAGAAATTCATTTTTAAAACAATTTATGCACAGTTTCATACAAAAATTATAAAATATTGAAGAAAATATGTAAATTGGACAAATATTTTCTACATTCAACATTCAGTATCCTTAAAAATATTAAGTTTTCTGAGTAAATAAAAATACTACTGTAAAGAATATTTATCGAGCTTAAAAAAAATATACATACTTTATATGTACTTTCGATAGAAAATCTATCTAAAAAAAAATCTAACATTTTATGCGACGGTCTCGAAGTATTTTCTAAATCCTTCACGCAAGCTAAGTTGAACGTATATTTTTTATCAATGGTAATATAAAATTAATGAAATTATGTCGATACAGCATTATAAAATTAAAATAAAACATTAATATTAAAAACAAGAAACATTGTAATGTAAATATTTTGCAAAAATAAATTTGTTTCAAAGATATGTTGGTTTGTAAACACAATATATGAGGTGACTTTTATTTATTTATCCAAACTCATACTGGAGGCTTGGTAAGTGATCAGTAACACGGATCGATAACACTTTTTGCTAATTTTGAAAAATAAAATCTTGACATAACATAGTAATTGACTCGGGGCTGGGCTTGCGTTTGTACTTAAGGAACACTGTTCGCGCCACTTCTTGTGGCTCTCATATTGTGGGGTAAGAGTATAATTACTCTTCTAACTGCCCCTCCCGCTCGCTGCATTTCTACCCACCTAATATTTTGGACACCATTGTCCAGTGATCAGTCAGACGCCTTCGACGCCTTCTGAATAGCTTCCGTCCAGGTCTTTGCCTTGATCTTACCGCGCCGCCATCTTGAGATCGCACACGCTGTTCACCTCATCCTTATCCTTTCCACGATCCGACGTTAAGAAGAACAGCCGAGAAGAGCGCAACCAGGCACGAAGACCAAGAAGCCCATAGCGGAGAACACCAGATACTTGGTGATCCAGGCAAGGCGTGGTTTGTGATTCAAGCAGCTCTTCCCAAGGTCAGATCTCATCTTCTTAATATTCCCTTTCTTTTCCCCCTAATAAAACCTATGGAGATACAAATCATTGCCGTCATATCGCGTGCTCAAACACGAAAAGACTAATTTAGGAATTTCACATAAAGGGTCATCGAACCTTGTTGCTGAGCACTTACCGAGTCTACAGTAAGAATTTGGTTGCATACATTAAATTCACCCTATATAGAATTTAAAAAAAACTTTATTCACTTAATAATGTAACAATATTAAGAAGTAATAATAAACATGTATAATGAATGAATAACGTTGGAGACCAATGTTAGCTTCCGCAGGAAACAGAGCGTAAGATAAAGTAGCTTTCTTCAATGAAACCAGATAATTTTCAAGGAATCTTTCTATTTCTTTCACTGTTACAGGTTATATTGCAACAACCAACTTTTCTCGAGAGCGGGAATCATGTGAACATAGACTATACAACATTCAGCATCCATCCATCCATCCATCAGCCCGTGTTCGTCCACTGCTGGACATAGTGTAGTGTATAACCAAATAGTCTTAAGTCACATATCTATATTACGTATAATTTGTACTCAATAAATCAGTCTTAATCCAACTCTCGTCTTGGTTACTCATCACCCTTCTGCTTAGATCCCCACATGGCGACCGCGACTTAAAAGGATGCCGGGGTGTCGGATTCGGCTCGCGAGTGCGTATAAAGTACACGAAGTTACAGTGCAGTAATTCAACTAGTAAAATGGCTTCATGAAATTTTTCTCCGATTATTTCTTCACTATGGGAAATCGCGCTACAACTACGATAAAGCCGCCAACCATGGATCGAGAAGAAATTGTTTCTCAAATTGGCCTAAGCAACTCCATCATAGAGCACAACGAAAACATTATTCTGCACCTGAGCAACATCAGCTGGTATATTCTTATTCTATTGGGAGCGATGATTCTGGTAGCTGTTATTTTTTGCTTTCGATATACAAACATTTCGCTAAAAAAGAGGATCGAAAGGGGTACACGAGCTGGAGTACTGGAACTGCGTCGTGTGAATGAAGTCTAAAGTGAGAGCGTAAAACTACCGGGACATTTCATTATTAACATTTCAGTAGTGATGTAACGGAAGAGGTGATTATCATGCATAAATGTGTTTCGCATAGTAAAGATGCAAAAAGTGACAAGTGAAATATAAAGTAGTTACGACCGTCCTTTTACGGAACAAATAAGATCGCATTGCAAAAATAATTCAATATGGACTGTAAGAAAACATTATTCGATTAGGTATGTAATAATGGATTAAGGGTAAGTTACTTGAACAATTTTATTGTATTATTATGAAAAAGAAAAAAAAATGAGTAATAGATAATGTCTTGTTATGGCTTCTGACTTAAAGTCTTTATATAATGAATTAAAGTCAATATGAACTAATTTGATAAAAGCAGGTCCTTGTCGCAGAAAAGGTAATTTTATTTTGACAAAGCTGAATGAAGTAAAAAGTATAATTGTAAAATATGATGCAATTATTGATGATATAAGTTTAAAGACAAAAGAGGGTATTATTAAAGAAGATGAAATAAGATTAATTAATGAAATTTGTCAAGAATTCTTGAAATTGCATGCAGAAACTGTACAATTGTGCACAGATAAATCAACTAAAATGGACGAATTTGACCTGAAAACTGCATTGAATTTATTGCCTGTAATGACGGATATTGAGTCCAATACTAAACAATTAATTGATAGTATTGAATATTACGGTTCAATTCTTAAGAGTACGGAATCCAAAACTAACTTAATACAGTTTGTTTTAAAGAATAGGTTGTCTCAGACGGCTAAACTGAAAATGAATTCTTCTTATAGTAGTGTTAATGACCTAATTAAGGACATGAGAAAGCAACTGCTGGCGCAGAAATCTTCTACAGCAATTCAAAGTAAGTTGCAAAATATTAGACAAAATGATAGCACTTTGACAGATTATGGTAAAGAATTAAGTGATCTGATGGTTGATCTTACGATTTCACAAGCCGACGGCAACTCAGCAAGTTTTGAAGTGTTAAGACCCTTAAATGAAAAGCTAGCTATCAAACGTTTCGCTGATGGTTTGCGGAATCGTAGATTATCCACAATAATAGCCGCTCGAGATTATAATTCTTTGAATTTGCTATTCAGGCTGCTATTGATGAAGAAAATTCAATACCATCTACTTTAAGAGGAGAAATTTTGTCAATACAGCGAAATAACGGTAATTTCCAAACTTTCAGAGGTAGAAATGGATATTTCAGAGGAAACCCGAATGTTCGCGGTAGAGGTAACTCTAACTATCAGCGAGCTTACAAAAACAACAATTTCCGTGCAAATAATCGTGGGTGGAATCGCTACGGTTCTTCATGGCGCGGAAGATACAACTACTCAAACCGAGGTAGGTACAATTATAATAACTATCGCGGAAACCAAGGGAAACGCAATGAGCAGGTTCATGTTATAGCAGAGTCAGAAGAAAAGCAAGTCAGCGAGAATCAGTTTTTTCGTGACTGAAAACGTAATTTTGTCTTGTAATAATGTATGTTCCATAGATTTATCCGTAAATAATCGGTCATGTGTCTGGCTAGTGGACACGGGTGCATCCATATCAGGAATCAAATATCAACATGTTCTCGAATATAACATTCCAATTCAGAAAGAGAACATCATCATAAATGGAATCGGTGGAAAAATACAAGCAATCGGATTCATTTATTTGCATTTGAATACAAATGGATATACGATCCGTCATAAGTTTTATGTATTCGATTCTTTGCCTTGTAAAGCGCATGGAATATTAGGACAAGACTTCTTGGGAAAACACAAGTCGGTGTTAGATTTTAATAACAATACTTTATGTTTAAGAACTGATCTTAATAATAACATAGTATTACCCTTAACATTGTCTAAAAATAGATCTGCATTGATTATTCCACCTAGGTCAGAATCGTTTCACATGATTGACACGAGTATGCAAGAAGAATGCGTTGTTTGTGCGTCAGAAATTCAGAATGGCGTTTTTGTTGCTAGTATTTTGGCTAAGCCTAAGAATGGTAAAATACCTATAAAAATTTTGAATACGACTGAGGAGGAATTGACCTTAAATAAGATTGATGTATGTTTAGAGAAAGCAAGAGAATATGACTTACGTGCTTTTGAAAAATGCGATAAAAATGCTGACCGTGTGAAAAAGCTATTTGCATTATTGCATTTAAAACATTTAAATATGGAAGAACAAATATCTATTGAAAACTTATGTGCAAAATTTCCGGATGTTTTTTATTTACCCGGAGACAGGTTGACTACCACTGACATATACAAACAGACTATTTCTTTGAAACCACATACAGGCCCTGTATACGTAAAACCATACAGACTTCCACATTCACAAAAACATGAAATCAATCGGCAACTAGATACAATGTTGAATGAAGGCATAATTGAACCATCAACTAGCGAATGGTCTAGCCCTATACTTTTGATACCTAAAAAACTTGACAAGAATGGAGAAAAGAAATGGCGATTGGTGATTGACTATAGACAATTAAATAATTGCATTACAGATGATAAGTTCCCTTTGCCAAATATTACCGAAATAATAGACTCTTTATCAGGCTGTGTTTATTTTAGCCACCTAGATTTATACCAAGGCTACTATCAAGTGAATTTAGACCCTGAGAGTAGGAAATATACAGCGTTTGCTTCCGGACAGTATCAGATGACCAGACTACCCATGGGACTCAAAATAAGTCCAAGTTCATTTTCAAGGATGATGACAATAGCAATGACAGGTCTTACATATGAAAAATGTCTTGTTTACCTGGATGATTTAATAATATTTGGGAAGAATCTCCAGGACCACAATAAAAACCTTTTTGACGTTTTTACGAGGCTACGTGATATAAATCTCAAATTAAATCCTACTAAGTGTGACTTTTTGAAAAAGGAAGTTCTTTATTTAGGTCATGTAGTGTCAAGTGAAGGTGTCCTACCTGATCCAGAGAAAATTAGTATACTAAAAAACTATCCTGTTCCTACCACTACAGATGAAGTTAGGCGATTCGTAGCTTTTGCAAATTATTATAGAAAGTTTATAGCCAACTTCGCAGAAATAACACATCCTTTAAATAAATTAAATAAAAAGAATGCCACTTACAAATGGGACGAAAACACCCAAAAATCTTTTGAATTATTAAAAAATTGTATGGTCTCGCCTCCTGTTCTTCAATACCCTGATTTTTCAGAAGAAAATGAATTTATTCTTCAAACAGATGCTTCAGGATTTTTTTAGGGTCAATTTTATCAAATCAAAATGGTAAACCAATTGCTTATGCAAGTAGGAGCTTAAATAAAGCAGAAATAAACTACCCAACTATAGAGAAAGAACTTTTAGCTATAGTTTGGTCGGTCAAACATTTCAGGCCCTACTTATATGGAAGGAAATTTAAAATAGAAACTGACCATAAACCCTTAATTTATCTCTTTAATATGAAAGATCCTTTAAGTAGGCTTATGAAGTTTAGGATAGCACTAGAAGAATACGACTTCTACGTAGAGTATGTGAAAGGAAAAGATAATGTAGCTGCAGACGCATTATCTCGAATTCGTATCACGTCTACTGATTTGAAATAAATGCATGAAGTGGTTATGAATGTTATGACGCGTGCACAAAGTAAAAAGCAGATGCAAAATGACCCGCCAGTGTCTACAGTTTTTAACGACGATTGGCCTGATCAACCGAAAGTTGTAGAAACTTGTAGTAAGCCGAGTGATTCTGTAGAGTTAAAATTTGCCAAAAGAAATGAGTTAATCCAACTAAGGAATAAAAGAGAAATCGTAAATGAAAGTAAAACATTTTGTTATGTCCCATCAAAGAAGATTGTATTTGTAAATCCAGCTTCTCAATCGCAATTGACGCCAGCCGCCTTTGTGAGAGAGCTGAGTGATTTTAATAAGATAATTAAAATAGATGAAATATACTTTATTAAAACAAAAAATAATAAAATATTTGTTGATAAATTAGTAAGTGAAGTAAAAAATAATGAACAGTGGTCCGTACCACGAATTTGTATATTAACAGATGTTCAAAGAATAGATAATTTAGACGACCGCAAAGTAATACTCAACGATTTTCATCTTTTGCCTACAAGTGGCCACGCAGGCATAAGACGAATGTTTAATAATATCAAAAAGTATTATTTTTGGCCAGGTCTTGAAAATTATGTAAAGAAATTTATACAACGTTGTGAGAAATGTCAGAAAGGAAAACATTCAACTTATATAACCTGTGACCTGCTCTATGGGGGGGGTGCTGCAGGACGACGACTGCTTTGTCTGTTTTTTGGGGCCATTTCAAACAAACCACAGACCGATTCTAAAACGTGGGCACACACCAAAAAATGTTATGGCAAGTAACATGTTGCGGCTGCAAAATTTTGGCCATAATATGGCGTGTAACACCGCAGAGGATAAAGGAACCTATGATTATCACATCTACGGCTCACTCAGCATTCGAAAAAGTTTTTCTTGATATAGTGGGCCCTATACATAGCGATAACAATAATTTTTCATATATTCTCACTTTGCAATGTGAGTTAACTAAATATGTAGAAGCATATCCCTTAGTTTCTAAGAGTTCAGTAGAAGTAGCAAAAGCTTTCGTAAATGAATTTATACTACGTTATGGAATTCCTCGAGAAATCGGAACTGACAGGGGATCGGAGTTTATGTCTACCACAATGGATGAGGTATGTAAATTATTGAAAATCACTAAATTACACTCCACAGCTTACCATCATCAAAGTATCGGTGCTCTGGAAAACTCGCACAAGAGTTTAGGTAATTATTTACGTATACAAACAGACAGTCACCCAGAGACTTGGAGTTCGTGGATTCCATTTTGGTGTTTTTCTCATAATACATCAGTGCATTCTCAAACAAAGTATACTCCTTATGAGTTAGTTTTTGGTAAGAAATGTATAATCCCTAGTAATTTAGATAAAGGTATCGTAGATCCAATTTATAACATTGATAGCTACCCCCTAGAATTAAAATATCGTATTCAGTCGTCACAAAAAGATGCACGTCAAAATTTAATACAAAGTAAGCTAATTAGAAAAATTAAATATGACAAAAAATTAAATCCGGTAACCTATAAAGAGAACGATTTAATTCTTGTCAAAAATGAAACTGGTAATAAACTAAATAGCATTTATTCAGGTCCATATATGGTAAAAAAAGATGAATCACCTAATGTTCCGATTATTAAAAATGGAAAAGTTGATACTATTCATAAAAATAGAACAAAGATTTATTATCCTAGTATTGTTAAAGATAAATATAATATGTACTAATGTATAACTAGTAAAATAAAATGAAATATGTAATAGTTACAATAAAATAAAACTAATATTTTATTTTATTTTCACCTTCATGGGAGGTGTAGTGTATAACCAAATAGTCTTAAGTCACATATCTATATTACGTATAATTTGTACTCAATAAATCAGTCTTAATCCAACTCTCGTCTTGGTTACTCATCACCCTTCTGCTTAGATCCCCACAATAGGCCTTTCCCAAATTTCGCCACTCATGTCGGTCCTCCGTCCTCCTCATCCAGCCGCCCCCCCCAACGTCCTTCAGGTCGTCGGTCCAGCGGGCACGAGGTCAGCCTACACTACGCTTTGCTGTACGTGGTCTACATTCTAGAGCCTTTCGGCCCCAGCGGCCATCATGTCGGCGACAAATATGGCCTGCCCACTGCCACTTCAACTTACTGATTCTGCAGGCTATGTCGGTTACTTTCGATCTCCGACGGATCTCCTCGTTTCGGATTCTATCCATCTGAGCGACCTTAAATCGGTGGATCAGGCCCTTTGTAAGAGACCACGTCTCAGCGCCATACGTCATCACAGGAAGGACGCACTGGTTGAACATCTTAGCCTTTAAGCACTGCGGTATTGACGACGTAAATATGTGACGCAACTTTCCGAATGCTGCCCAACCCAAGCATATTCTTCTGTCAGCCTCGACGTCGAAGTTGTTTTTATCCAGCTGTATGACTTGACCCAGATAAACATATTTCTGAACAACTTCGATGCTGACATTGTCGACGGTTAGTGGCCCTTGGATGACGTGACAGTTGGACATGACCTTAGTCTTATCCAAATTCATCCGCAAGCCCACTCGTCTCGAAGAATTGCTAAGGCCGCGCACCATTACCTCCAGTTCCTGCAGCGATTCCGCCATTATCACGATGTCATCGGCAAAGCGAAGATGTGAAATGTACTCTCCGTTTACGTTTATGCCTCGTCCATTCCAGTCTAGTGTTTTAAAGACGTCCTCCAGCGCGGCGGTAAACAGTTTTGGGGAAATAACATCTCCCTGTCTCACGCCGCGCTCAAGATGTGTCAGTATTGTTTGTACACCCTGTACTTGGACGGACATTGTAGCGGAGTCATACAGACATTTCAACATCTTCACGTAACGCCAGTCAACTTGGCATCGCTGCAAGGACTGCAGAACAGACCAAGTTTCGATGGAGTCGAAGGCTTTCTCGTAGTCCACAAACGCTAGACATAAAGGCTGATTATACTCTTGGGTTTTCTGTATAACCTGCCTTAGCGTGTGAATGTGGTCCACGGTGCTGTAGCATTTTCGAAACCCAGCCTGCTCTGGAGGTTGGAAGTCGTCGAATCGTTGAGCGAGACGATTCGTGATAACTCTTGAGAACAGGTTGTGTAGGTGTGGCTCAGGAGGGCGATTGGTCTATAGTTCTTTAGTAGGATTTTGTCCCCTTTTTTGAAGAACAAAATGACCAAGCTCCTGCTCCTCTCCTTTGGCGTAGTACCTGTACGAATAACGGCATTAAAGAGGTCCTGTAGCTGTCCGAGTATAGGGTAACCTCCAGTTTTCAGGAGTTCAGTTATGATGCCGTCCTCGCCCGGCGCCTTATTGTTTTTCAGCTGTTCCAGAGCTATCCCAATCTCACCCATTTCGACATCCGGGAGTTCGTCGGTGTAGTGGCGGACTAGAGGTGCACGTTTGCGTCTTTATCGCGAGCAGTTGGCTTGGGAGCGTGTGAAGAATATAGGAGCCCATAAAATTTCTCGATTTCGGCGAGGATCTCTGGCCTAGAGGTAACGGTACTACTGTCAGATTGGTCCTTCCTAACTGCTGGGCAAAAACTTTTGAGTCTTTGTTTCGCTGGACCGCGTCTTCAATGACGCGTTGGCGCAGGTCAAAACGAATTTGCCTTTACATTTAGCAACCATAGATTAATAAAACATATTTTCTTATCGATTCACGTAATCGATTAGAGTTTTTCGATACGATTATCCGAAACTGCCAGGATTAAACTAAATCGATTAAAGAAGTACAAAATCGGCTAATCCTGACTATAAACGCGACCTCGCGTTTAGTGAAAGAAAAACATGATCAAAAACAATAGACATGAAAAAGAAACATAAACGCAAACATGAACACATATACAAATAAATAGACGTTAACAACAACACAACAGTTCTTTGCATTCGCTTTTAAATATCATTCACTTATTATTTAGTCACTATAACTATGTTGTTAACATTTTTGTTTAAACGACTCACTTTACA
Organism: Ypsolopha scabrella; assembly: GCA_910592155.1. Taxonomy (NCBI): domain Eukaryota; kingdom Metazoa; phylum Arthropoda; class Insecta; order Lepidoptera; family Ypsolophidae; genus Ypsolopha; species Ypsolopha scabrella. Next base: position 22,591,460 of record OU342982.1, read on the forward strand.
CCGATAATATGTTCGTGTAAACGACTCACTCTTATCTAGAGATCACTCTTAACCTACATCGTTAACACATTCATGTTAACGACTCACTCTTATAATATAGACACAACACTTAAACTACATCGTTAACACATTCATGTTAACGACTCACTCTTATAATCTAGGGATCACTCTTAAACTACATCGTTAACACATTCATGTTAACGACTCTCTCTTATAATATAGACACAACACTTAAACTACATCGTTAACACATTCATGTTAACGACTCACTCTTATGATATGGACTTAAACTACATCGTTAACAAATTTATGTAAAGGACTCACTCTTATAATCTCGGGATCACTCTTAAATGCAAATGTGAGCCGTAAGTTTTATATTACTGCGCTTGTTTTTTCTATTTGAGAAAGACAGGAAACTACGTTAAGAGAAAGCAGGTTTTCTTGTAACCAGCATATTATTTTATGGAGTCCGAATTCTGCATTTTTGCGAGCCTCATCCCATGTCCTTGCCTGATAAACTATAGCTGTGTCGTCTGCGTAGCAGAAGATTTTTCTTTCGCGCGGAATATGGAGGCAAAGCTCATTTAAAAAAGACTCGGGCCAAGAATACGGGAATATTATAACATAAGGACGTTGTGGGTGGCGGCTGGATGAAGAGGGCGGAGGACCACTAAGGGTGGTGAAATCTAGAAAAGGCCTATATCCCGTGGACACAGGCTAATGGATGTATGGATGGATATTCAATACAAACTTTGTTACTGGCTTTGTTTTTATGGTCTGAAATTCGTTCGTTCGGATTCTCTTAGTTCAAAGCTTAAAAAATACAAGTGTATGGTATTACGTTTGAGGTAGTTATAAAAATGCGTAGAAAGAATCTTTTGAATACATAAAATTGTTTATTTTTTCTATTTACTATATATTTTATTGATCGTCACCTGACCTACGACTTCCACAACAGTGGCATATTCAGTTAGTTTGTATTTCATATCTATCCATACATCCATTAGTCTGTGTCCATAGGACATAGGCCTTTTCTAGATTTCGCCACCCATCCTCACATTATATTGTGTTTACAAACCAACTTATCTCTGAAACTTTTTTTTTTTGGAAAATATTTACAGCATAATGTTTTTTGTTTTTAATGTTAATGTTTTATTTTAATTTAATAATGCTGTATCGACATAATTTCATGAATTATTTATTATCGTTGATAAAAAATATACGTTCAGCTTAGCTTGCGTGACGGATTTAGAAAATACTTCGCCACCGTCCCGTCAAATGTTAGATTTTTTTGGGGTAGATTTTCTATAGTAATTTCAAATAAAGTATATATACTTTTTAAGCTCGCTAAATATTATTTACAGTGTTATTTTTATTTACTCACAAAACTTAGTATTTTTAAGGATACTGAAAGTTGAATGTAAAAAATATTTGTCCAATTTACATATTTTCTTCAATATTTTGTAATTTTATTATGAAACTGTGCATGAATTCCTCATACTTTATTTATAAGAAAATGATATCCCACTTGAGATGTTAGGTAAATTAAAGCCGATATGAATTTTTTGCTGAAGCGCGGCGGCGGCGCGGCGTGAACCTGCGAGAGCAGGACCCCCCCCTGCCACAAGGTGGCGGGGGGGTCTACCGGGCTAAATCAGCGAAGATTGACCGATTGTACATGTGTGCCAAGTGAATTCTTCCGATACCTTTTGGCAACCTGGAGGCCAAGACAAACTCAGCAATTAATTAATATTGATGATCCATCTCTTTTTTTATATTTGCACTGTAATTTTGATTGAACTCGAAAAAGATTAGATAGGTACGTCTCACGACGCTTGGTTGAAAAAATGCCCTGCGATTGGCTGGCTATAAGAAATAAGGAACAGGTTTCCGACGAAAGTTCTATTCCTATTTCTTATTTGAAATTCCTTATTTTTTAATTTTTAATTGGATCAACGGTACTGCCATCGCTGGATTCCGCTATTCCTTATCTCTTTTACTACTTTATTTTTTTCATTGTGTAATGGGCTTAACTGGTCCAGTGGTCTAGTTGCCAGTGCCACCTTGGTTTTTGAAAAAGAGCAGTTGGACAAGCTAGAAAGAGCTAAAATTAAGCCGCGTTTTCACTATACGAGTACTTTCGGATAGCGATGCAAAGCCGTAAAATTACGCCGGTAAAATACGGCGAAGTTTCGGTAAAAAACGACATTGTACGTGAGTTACCATAAAATTCCGTAAAAACTGTATTATACGAACTCGTACCGTACCACATGATGTGGCCTCATGAGGGTATGTAGTATGATATGATTATATAGGTTTGGTGGTTTTTACAATATTTTATTTATCTTGCATTTTATTTATGTCATGTTTGTACGGGTCAAATCAAAAAATATAAACATTCATTGGGGAAACTGCGATTATAGATTGCAACTGCGGCGTAAAAGTACTCAGGAAATGGCTATAACAACAAACTTCTGTAAAATAATTATTTCTTTAAAAAATACCCTAAAAGTAGGTAGCTAGAAGTATTTAGATTCGTTTTGGTGTCTAAAATTTATTATAGCTTGGCTAAAACCAATGAAAATCCGCTAGATCTAGCCACAAAGTGGCTAAAACGGCACCGCGAGAGCGGGAGCGGAACGGCAACGGCGCAAAATCGACTACGAGTACTACGATGACTACATACACTAATAGGCAACGTCGCGTGATTATTTTGCAACTATACGCGTGCGAGATTTAAAAGAAATCAAAATTTAAAATGTAATAACTCGACGGTAAGTTTACAGTAATATACTGTATATTTATAAATAAAATATATATTTAAATCTGGGATTTTACGGTCATAAATATATTGTATATTTATGACCGTAAAATCCCAGATTTTACGAGTGTTTTTGGTAAAATTACGTAACTTTACAACCCTACTCTCGGACTGACCGAGTGCGATCGGAAGTGTGTGACTACTCGGATGCTACTTGTAACCGTGTAAACACGTCATCCGAAAGCACTCGTACGTCGGCATCCGATCAGAGTGGACTCGGGCTGGGCTCTATTTTCACGAATTGACTGATAATTTTATATAAAAACAAAATGGCGTCAACTAAGAGAGCGGAAGTCAAGAAAAAGTGGAGTGAACATGACACTTACAATATAGATCATAAACGTGTCTTTATCTTCTTCTTCGACTTTTCGAATAAAATCATTTGTAGCACTCAGTTGGTCACGTCATAAAATCCATTTAAGGGCCCAAATTTTTCTCTTTCTTTGATTCCTTTCCACTTCATGATTTTGTACTTCAGCCATTAACATGTCTGCAATTATTTCTGTACCTCGCAGGAGCATATTAATCGTTGTCATCTTGGTTGGAGAACACAAAAAATGCTACTTGGACGCTGAAAATATTTTTAATGTGAAACCAACGACCTTCAAGGTCGTTGGTGAAAACCGAATTCCAAGTGGGCTCCTTGTACGCGCCGCGTTTCTTAATTAGATATAATATTTATTATTTATATTTATTAACGCACACACTCATACCTATCACTACCACTAAGAAAAACAATACATTTTACCATGTTCCTATACCCATCCTACTCTTCACTAAAAAGAAGAAGACAGACGCAAGAGCGACAGCTACGCCACCACGGTGAAAAACAAGAACTCTCTCCTCTTACGAAAAAAAATCTAATGCCGGCTTGCGCGAGTGCTCCAATAAATAATTACAAATAAATATAAAATACGCTAATTTGAAGACTCAAACCAAAATATCTACCCTGTGTGAGTTCAAGGGACGCAGTGTTACGTGTGTACCAAATTTTGTCAAGTGTTCGTGGTGTGCTGATGGACTAAACTATCGGAGAAGAAGACTCACTAAGGTACTCCTAATCCTTTTATACTGAAACCTATTCGACACCCACAACTCTTTGGTCCTTCTCCCCGATCCAATACACAAAATTCTTGAAATACCTACGCACTACGCGTCTTCCGCCATTTTCTATACCGATTTTCTCTTTTTTCTCCTTAAATACTAAACGCCCCCGCTTCTATTTTACGCCAAAAACGTTCCTTCACGCTTCCCCCGCAAGGAAATTGGTAGAAATCACGCTAAATAAGTATTTTCTCATAATTTCCATACACAAGATACCCGCCATATTTGAATCGCCGAACTGACGCTCAATGCGCGGTCGCCGTTTCATAACTCGAATCTCGCATCGTCCAAGCCTCACATTATCAGACACGCAATTCTCGTCCCTAATACGCTTACATTTAGACTCACTCATACACTACGCATAGAAAAATAGCCTTAGCTGATATTTTCTCCTGATTTATGAATCGAATTCTTTATTGAATATCACGAATTCTCGGTAGTTTAATTCTGCATAAAGTAACTAAATACATATTTACAATTAGGATAGGCACCTAACCATTAAGTTAACGGTTTCTAATAAACGTTAATAATATCAGGCACCTACCTTCTCATTCTCTCACCAGCTCAAAAATGCCTCTCAAGAAGGATGAAGCGCTTAAACTCACATCTAAATGTAAATTATTAGACGCTAAAAAAGAAAATTTATTTGAGCTCATTCAGAGCATTTACGATCTAAGCCTGGACGTTTCCACACAAAATTTAAGGACTCAGTTTTAAGTAGATGCCATTCTTTAGAGAAAACTAGAACAGAGCTGCAATTGACGAGCTCAACATTGTAACCCTGGAGGTTGACGAAGACGCAACTCCCGACCATAAAGTCCTACACGAATTTGATGAGCTTTACTGTTCTATAAAATCAGTGCAAAGTTCACTGCAGTCGAACCTCGCAAGCAATGACATATTAAATAAAAAATTACCCCCGCTGGACTTGGCCTCATTCGATGGAAACCCGACCAAGTGGTTACAATTTTACGAAAAATAACGCTAGATTAGCTAACGCTGAGAAGGTACAATACCTAGCAGGTAAATTGAGTGGTAAGGCACTTACGGTTTGTTCTGGGTTACCACCTACTGGTGATAACTATCCCATCATTTGGAACGCACTCATTGAATATGATGATAAAAGAATACAAGCTTCTAATTATATCGAACAAATGATACACTATAAACCTAATCTAAACGCTTCCACTGGATCGCTAGATCACTTCCTTGAGCAGTTTTGCGCTGCCGAGGCCGCACTCCAACAATTAAAAATAAAAGATTTAACAGACTTTATGATAACGCATCTAGCCCTCTCGAAACTCGATCGTGAAACTGTTGCGCTCTTTGAACAAAAGAACCGCGACGTATCTATACCTAAATTTGCAAATATACTCAATACAGCGTAGAGAGTCACGACGCATTTATACACAATTATTCATAGTTAGAGCAACGCCGCGAAAAAATTAAAATATTGCGAAGCCACGCCGCAAAAATACACAATACCTCATAGTAAGAGCCACGCCGCAAAAAAAACAATAACTTGCAGCTAGAGCCACGCCGCAAAAATACACAATACCTCCTAGCTAGAGTCATGCTACAGAAATACGAAATACCCCATAGAGAGTCACGCCGCATAAATACACAATACCTCATAGTATAAGAGCCACGCCACAAAAATATACAAACCTCGTAGCTAGGGTCAAGCTGCAAAAATACACAATACCCCGTAGAGTGTCACGACGCATAAAAACACAATTCCTCATAGCTAGAGCCCCGCCGCAAAAAATATATATATTTCGAAGCTAGAGCCACGCCGCAAAAATACGCAATACCTCACAGTTAGAGCCACACCGCAAAAAATGCAATGTCTTGTAGATAGAGCAATATCGCAAAAATACACAATACCTCGTAGCTAGGGTCACATTGCAAAAAGACACAATACCCCGTAGAGTCAGGCCGCATTAATACATAAAACGTCATAGTTATAGCCACGCCGCAAAAATAAACAATATCTCGTTGGTAGCGCCACGCCGCAAAAATATACAATATCTCGTAGGTCGCGCCACGCCGCAAAAATATACAATATCTCAAAGGTAGAGCCATGCCGCAAAAATACAAAATAACTCGTTGAGAGTCACGACGCATTAATAAACAATTCTTAATTGTTAGAGCCACGCCGCAAAAATACAAAATACATCATAGTTATAGCCACGCCACAAAAATATACACTATCTCGTTACTAGAGCGACGCCGCAATAAAACACAATATCTCATTGTTATTGTGTCTTTTTGTGGCGTGGCTCTAGTACGACGCAAAAAAATACAAAACCTCGCAGCTAGAGTCACGCTGTAAAAATTCTCATTAATGGAATCAAGTTTTCACCACTGTTGACATAGCATTAGTCCTCAACTTTATCAATATCAATTTTAGAGTGATTTTTGCAGTATTTGTTGGTATAAAGCAGGATCATGCGAAGCGAAGTGAGGTATTATATACCCATAAGCAAATACCGTCAAATCTGGAAACTTTGCCCAATGGATATGACTTTGCCCGACAAGGTGCTTTTCAGTAAACTCGAAAAATAAAAAAAGTGTTTAAAGTATATGTAGTGTTTATAGTAAAATATTGTAGAAAAATTCATTATATTTAAGCAAAACTAAAAGTTGGTGTATTTTGTGGGCCAAACCTGTGCTGAAAAACTGTTTAAAAAATGCTGATTTGCAGTTGCAGCAAGTAAATAATTTTTTAATTACAGTTTGTAGCACATACATCGTAAATATTTGTTTGATTTGAAGCTATTGTGATGGGCAATGTCACCTTAGCGTGTCTGATGCAACGTTGGCAACTTTGCCCACCAAAATATTATAGTCATGCTTAAGCCTTTATTTTAAACTTAATTGTTCCTCATAGTATTTCAAAGCTACACTTATTGGTATGGGAGGGAAAGGAATTAATGTGTATTATACTGATTTATTAATGTTTAGCTAAATAATACTCTTTTAATGCGGTTTCAGAATATATTCAGATATTAAATAAACAAAAAAATATGCATATGAGGACTATGGAGGCCTGGAGGGGATAAAAGATATGTGTTTGTTTGTATTACATTTTATTAAAAATATATTTTCTTCAAATTGTTTTATCTTTTAAAAGTGGTAAATAAAAGTGATAAGATGATAACCCTAGTCCATTGTCATTTTTGTATGGGGAATGTTCTTGATTCTACTGTGACTTTGCCCACTCAATTTTGGGGGAAAATATGTCCACTTAAACGTTTCTTTAGTTACCCCCTACGAGGAAACCAATATGAACTAGTTAAACTAGATGGCGCTAGGGAAGCAAAATGTAAAAAAAATGAAATTAGTCGCCCTACAATGGATTCAACCTAACAACCCACTCAACTTGCGCAGACTTGTGCTACAAGAGAACATGAAAAGATATATTAAAGTTCTATTGTCCGTTTCAAAATGACGTACATTATAAAATCTCGGAAAATGCTCAAGTGTGCAACAATATTGTAACTGTGTGCGTGTCTCGGAATCACCTGCATAGTATCTTTGGAGACCGCAACAAGTTAAGACACTTCTGACTTAGTACCTATCTTATATTCTTCTCTGTAGGGGCTAATGTCGTACTGCAAGTGTATAGCTTTATGTCGTCTCCACTGTATACTTATTGAATTGATGAATGAAATGCCGTAGTCTGCGGGGTGGGGCCCGCGCACAGAGCACACATCCCCCGTAATGTTTCTTTGTTTTTACACTTAGCTTGGTGCACGTTTCGGTTTACTTGATCACGGCAAATATAATTGATATTTCTTTGACATTTTCGCTAAATCCTGTTCTGGTTCAGATATTTGGACGGAAAAAAATTCCTACTGGATGTTCATTGCCAACCGATAATTTAAAAAAAGATAAGAAAAGTCGAGTAGACTTTTGGATCCCAAAATTTTCGGGACCCCCACATTTAGACCCCAGGTTAAAAAAAAAAGAATTTTATCTTTTAAATGTTTGATCAGGGGTCTGAAAAAAATATAATTATTATCCATCCATCCATCCATCAGCCTGTTTCATCTACTGCTGGACATAGGCCTTTCCAGAATTTTGCCACTCTTGACGGTCCTCCTGGAAGAAATATACTCACACACGCTGGGCAGGCGGATTTGTGAGCGCGGTGCCGAAACCCTTGCTGCTGCCCGTCACTAGTCTGTTTTATACAGGATGTAAAGGTGACTAGGGTCCCTAGCATAGTAGACCATATCGAGCTTTTATCGAGCTTTGAAAACTCGATATATACTGTCTGTCCCTTTTTAGGTATATCAACAGAGTGAGACAGAGCACTCTATCATTTTCGAACTCGATATGGTTTGCTATGCTAGACAAGTTGCTCAGAAAATGAAACCACATGTAGAGGATGTTATAAGGATTCTTTTTCCTAAACTTCATTTCTTCATTCTTTATAATAAATCCACAAATTAATAATTTTATAGTATATATAATTAATAATTACATATTATAATTAATATTTTTATATGGTCTACCCATTGCTTTTTTTTCATTTGAGCTTTTTAAGTAGTATCCATGTAATTTTTTTTGACATTGTCGCCAATTTCCGTCCCCGTTGAAATATTTGTATGGGAAAAAATTCCTACTGGATAGTTGGTCGAGTCAAATTTCTTTGGATCACAAAATTTTCAGAAACCACCCCTGGAGACCAAAAATAAAAAATAAATTTAATTTGTTCATTTGCGTGGCTATAGACCGACGCAAAAATATACAATACCTCGTTGAGAGTCAAGACGCATAAAAAGTCAATACCTTATAATTAATTAATAATTTTTAAGTCGTGGCTTGTGTTTTTGTTTGCGGCGTGGCTCTAGTAACGAGATATTGTATATTTTTGTGGCGTGGCTGTAACTACGAGGTATTTTTTATTTATGTGGCGGGGTATTGTGTATTTTTGCGGCGTGGTTGTTGCCACGAGATATTACATGTTATTGCGGCGTGGCTCTAGCTGTGAAGTATTGTGTATTTTTGCGGCGTTGGTCTATCTTCCAGATATTGTATTTTACTGCGACGTGGCTCTTACTATGAGGTATTGTGTATTTATGTGGCGTGTCACTCTACGGGGAATTGCGTATTCTTCTTGCGTGACTTTAGCTACGAGGCATTGTGTATTTTTGCGGCGTGGCTCTAGCTACGGTATATTGTATATTTTTGCGGTTTGGCTCTAACTATGAGGTATTATGTATTTTTGCGGCATGACTCTAGCTACGAGGTATTGTGTATTTTTGCGGCGTGGCTCTAACTATGAGGTATTGAGAATTAATGCGGCGTGACTCTCTACGCCGCATTAATTCACAATACCTCGTAGAGCCACGCCGCAAAAATACACAATACCTCTAAGCTAGAGTCACGATCCAAAAATACACAATACCCCTAGAGAGTCACGCCACATTAATACACAATACCTCATAATTATAGCCAAGCCGAAAAAAAATACAATTTATCGTAGCTAGAGCCAGGCTGCAAAAATACAAAATACCTCGTAGCTAGAGTCACGCTGGAAGAAAACATAATACCCCATAGAGAGTCACGCCACATGAATACACATCATAGTTAGAGCCATGCCGCAAAAATACAAAATACCTCATAAATTGAGCCACGTCGGAAAAAAATACAATATCTGGTAGATAGAGCAACGCCGCAAAAATACACAATACCTCATAATTAGAGCCACGCCGCAAAAATATGTAATATCTCGTGGCTACAACCACAGCGCAAAAATACACAATACCCCGTAAAGAGTCACGCAACATAAATAAACAATACCTCATAGTTAGAGCCAAGCCGCAAAAATATACAATATACCGTAACTAGAGCAACGCCGCAAAAATACACAATGCCTCGAAGAAGAAGTCATGCTAGAAGAATACACAATTCCCCGTAGTGTGTCACGCCACATAAATACACAATACCTCATAGTAAGAGCCACGCTGCAAAAAAATACAATTTCTCGTTGCTAGTGCCACGCCGCAAAAATATACAATATCTCGTAGCTAGAGCCACGCCGCAAAAATATGCAATATCTCGTAGCTGAGCTTTTTTCAAATAAAATGACCGTTAATTATGTGGAACACCATAATTTTGAAATCTTTCATTTGTATTCAAATATTTATTACTGGGTACCTTATTGAATAAAATACATGATTTGATTAAAAATACGTAAATAAATTATAATGTGAAAGAGAAAAAAAAATATTTTCGAGCAGGGTGCTGGAAAAAACACTTCATTTAGTAACTTTTTCTACTTGAATTTTTGTGCGAATAAAACAAGTATTATTTGTGTTTTTTTTATTTAGCACATTTACAATAAACACATTTTCAAAAAACATAATTCTGTATTAATGTAACTCTTCACATGATGAGTATTTTTCTAAGGAAGATCCATTTAGTAACTTTTGTGCTGTAACACCGTACAAAATAACCCTTTGTATCAAACCTACAACAATTGAACAATATTTGTATATGATAAAATATAATGCTTATACAAATAAACCATATAAAATTATTCAAAATACCTTTACTTTATATTTAAGCTTAGATAAACTAAAAATTAAATACCATCACGGTGGGACAGTTACTTATGTGAAACTAGCGTTACTAATAGGAACTGTTTAGGGTGCGTTATAATCACGTTATAATAAACTTCGATTATTTAAAATGTTTTATTTAAATTTAATTAGTAATAAGTGAACTGGGTGTTAGGAAAAGTACTGCGATCCTTTCAAACATTTTGACAAACCATAACATAAAATTTGTTTTTTACGCAACACGATTTTTAAACCGATAAACTTTTATAATTTAAACTTTTTACAGGTATTATTTATATTCACATCATAGAAAGACAGACAACGTACTATACTTTTATTTTAATTTAAGGTTTATGCTTTTTCTAATACTATCTGGAATGAAGTTAAACTAGTTAGTAATTCCAATCAAGACACAGCTTTACAATTCCATTTAGTAACAGTAACCTTCCGCATATACATAACGCTACTTAACGGATGTTACGAATAGATATCGTGAACTGTTTAAGCCATGTTTTTATACAATATATAATGAGTAACTTGAAACAATATTACAATATTTCGAAGCTAGAGCCACGCCGCAAAAATACATAATACCTCATAGTTAAAGCCACGCTGCAAAAAATACAATATCTCGTGGCTACAAGCAGGCCGCAAAAATACACAATACCCCGTAGAGAGTCACGCATCTTAAATACACAATACCTCATAGTTAAAGCCACGCCACAAAAATATACAATAGGTATCTCGTTACTAGAGCGACGCCGCAAAAAAACACAATATCTCTTAGTTATTGTGTTTTTGCGGCGTGGCTCTAGACCGACGCAAAAATATACAATACCTCGTAGCTAGAGTCATGCTGCAAAAAAAATCAATAAATTTTCTCGATAGAAAAAATTACAAAGTTACATACCTCCAAATCGTACAATAAACCAGTAGCATTCAATGAATATAACTGATATTAGTATAAAGCAGCTGCAGACTGTCCCATAAAAATGAAAAATACATCAGTGTAGCTTAAAAAGCAGAAGCGCTAGAGCAGGACTGCGAATTGAGTTATTATGGGCCCATAACCTGTTTTACTGTTACAGTTTGCTTCTTAAACTGTACATGAGCCGAGATGACCCCCCCAAATCTTAAGCTGTGACCGCACCTGACCTAGTTACCAGATTTCACGGTATTTGCTTAACCAGTTTTACTGTTAAAGTTGACTTTTTGAACTGTACTTGAGCCGAGATGACCCCTCCAAAATCTTGAGCTGTGACCACGCCTGACCTAGTTGTTACCTCTAGTGCCGTCCAAGCTTGACTTGATTGTATCTAACACAGAATTGTCATGATTGGAACTAAATTTGAACTTGTAGCAACTTAAGAGGGAACGGAGGGAACTGATAGGAATAAAAGAAATAAAAGTAACACAACTATTTATTGCAATCTACTTAACTTTACATGCTGCACTTTTTAACACTATTTAGATGCAGCTGCACCAGAGCTGGAACCACTAATGCTGCGAGCTGAGTTAAGCAACAATTGTGTGTCTGCATGTTTACTCGTGGAATGATATTCAAAGATGGCTGGATCATCTTGATGTACTTTTGCGATGAACTCACTTATCATCTCTTTAGATTCTTTAAGAATCGCCGGTCCCAAATAATTGGTCAACCACGCAGAGACATGCGCGGTAGATACAGAAATGATGCCAGTATAGTACGTTCTTGCACTCACGTCCAAGAGATACCACTTCATTTGGCTTGCTGCCACAGGAGTGTCACCGGCGACCGCCTTGCACTTCTGAAAACGAAGCTTTTTTTCGACGAACTCTAGTATCGTAGGTAGCCTCACAAAATCTCTTTCACCTGGCGGCGCGGCCCCCAAAATAGGGGCATGAGCCAATCCCAATTTAAAAGCAGGCGATCTTCTTCCGGCCTCGTTGCATCGAAGCTGTAGCGGACGGGGCATGCTTTCCCACTAACAAAAGTCAAGTCAATAAATAATATTTATTATCTGAGGTGCATTAATTGTGTATAGTTAATAAATCAGGGTAAAATCAATAAAAATAAATGAAAAATACGAAATCAATTCAATTCAATGCCGTTTTATCTGGCTTCCGTTAATGTGTCTCCGCACATTAGTTCCGCACCAATCACTCGTGAGTTGCGAAGTTTGCGACATATAAATAAACCACAGATCATTCATATATGTAAATAAACCACAGATGAAATAAGGTAGCGTTCTGAATCACCTTTTCGTGATATGGGCCTTCTGTGCATCATTTATTTTTTTTCAGAAATAAATCGTGATTAATGGAAGACATATTTTCAAAAAACTAAAAATATGGTAACGACAGGATTTTAAAAACAATTTTCTTTCATTTTGTTTAAAAAAAATCAACTGTCATATCATATGACAGTGGACATAAATCTTTTTTTTAAATTATCGGTTGGCAATGAACATCGATTTTTGAAATCCGCAGATGCAACTTCCTTTTAGAATTAGTGAATAAGAAAATATGTAATTATGCAGGAAAAACCTAAAATTTAACAAAGTAAAAAAATACTTAAGCTTTTTTTTTAAGCAGCCTTTCAATATTGGATATTAAAAACAAATGGATAACTAAAATGAAATGTTGTCGGTTGTGAGTAGTTCCGATGTTTCCACAGTGGCGCTAGTGACGCACCGCTAGCGTTGTCCATCCATATCGATTGAAATTAGAATACCTATCGATGTCGATAGAATAGGGATGGGACAAACTGATGCGAATCGATATAGGTGGTATCTACCGAATTTTCATTAACAAAAATCAAATAACTATTCCCTATTTACATTATGAATCTTCCACAAACATATAAACTTTTTTATGTTATACAAACGTTTTGTTTTTTCCTGACATATTATATTTATCTCCAATATAAAGACTGAATTAAGAATATCGTAAATCATAGAAGTATATGATCCGGAGGTTTTGAGAGGGTAGTCTTAAGCTACACACATTAAAAATAGTTCTTTGTTTTTTCATTAAATTTTATTGTTAAGTATAATTTCAATGTTATGAATTAGTGCATTTTACGCTTGACCTCTAAATTCACCTGGACAGTTAAAATCTCACCGATCACATCACTGGAACAACTCTTTTTCAAAAATGGATCCTTGCTCTCAACTGACCAAAAATATGGAAAACTTAGCTGATATGTTCCTGGAGAGGATGGGCAGTTATGACAAGGATCTTCATGAGGCCAAATCCGCAGTCCCAGCCACAGATCTGATCTGCGCTGGCGGGTGAGTTTGCAACCTTCAAAGCTTTTGTGTGGAAGTCGCTATCAAGGTTTAAGTCGCAGATTGAGCTGTTATCACTTGGCTTGGATAGACATGAGATGGCATCCACAAGAAAAGTTCTCCTGTTCCACGGAATAGCTGAAACCGAAGAAAATTCATCAGCCACACTAGAGAAATTGCTAACCGACAAAATGAAATCGTCAGGAGCATTCACAACTGATATTGCTGTGTGTCGCCGTCTTTGCAATAACAAAGATAGGGCCAGACCTTTATTGGTGCGCTTTAAGGTCTTCGCTTCACGGAATACTGTTTGGCTTTCCAAAACTACATTGAAAGGTAGCGGTATTACGATCTCAGAGTTCCTGACGAAGAGTTGGTACGACACATTTATGGCTGCACGCAATTGCTTTGGTATTCACAACTGCTGGACATCTGATGGAAAAATTGTTTTTCTTCTTCCTGACAAGTCTAAGCGAAAGATAGAATTAATGTCCGAGCTCTAGACAATCATTAAGAAGTTTCCTTCCTTAAAAGGCTCCCAGGACAAACAAAAGCTCAAAATCAGCTCAAAGCCTCAACAGGAACCTGCTAAATCCAATGTAAGGTCAAAGCGTGACCGAGTGGTACCTGGCTCTGCAACGACCAAGAAAACATGAGCCTTACTAATTGATTTCCTTCTTCTCGGTTCAAGACGTAGTTAGTTCTGAACTTTTTAAACTATCCGGATTACCGTATACCATTTTATAGGTAAATTGATATTTGCTAAAAATATTTTTCTTGTTTTTTGTTCTTGTTTTGACAGCAATATGTATGACTTGTGAAAAATCTAGGGGTTATCTTTGACTGCAATTTATCTTGGTCATCGCACGTTACTGAGATTAGCCGACGTGTCTTTGCTGCTTTCCATTCGCTCAAACGCCTCCAGAAATTCCTCCCCTTCGTAACTAAAGTCACTCTCGCACAGTCTCTTCTTCTACCCCTAATCGATTACGCTGACGTTTGTTTTATAGACGCGAATGAAGAGCTCTTGGGTAAATTGGAAAGGTTGCAGAATCTGGGCATCAGATTCGTGTATGGCTTGCGCAAATACGACCACGTTTCATACTACCGCGCGGAACTTAAATGGCTCCCTATTCGGAAGCGCAGAAATCTCCATACGTTGTGTTGCCTTTTCAATGTCCTCAAGAGTTCAACAGCTCCGGATTATCTTCGTGAGCGCTTCAACTTCCTGTTTAGCAGAGATATCAATAAACCACTCAGGTCGCACACAGTCACACTCCTTAAAACGCCTTCTCACAATACCGGAGCTTTCGCAAATTCGTTCACTGTTAGAGCCATCAGGCTGTGGAATTCTCTTCCGTACACAATCCGAGATTGTCGCACTATCTCCTCTTTTAAAAAGAAACTAAAGGAATACTATTCAGCAAATCCTTAAGCTATCCTAAATATGTTTAATTATTTATTGCTGTATTATCAATTATCATGTATCGTTATGTCATGTTTATATATAGTCAGTTTATATTAGAGTTAGTTATATTAGTATGTATGTTAGATATATTTATATATTTATATATATTTTATACACCTATGTAAGTATTTTAGTATGTAGTACGTACACATATGGTTACCTATTTATTTTTTAAAGCACTCCTATACTCATTCGGTTTGCTATAAAAAATCTCTTTGAGAGATAAGCTCGCCGCTGTACTCAAATTATTGTATCAAATATTTGTAATCTCCTTTTTTTTGTGTACAATAAAGAATAAGACTTTTTTTTTAATAATTCTTGTGTTTCTATGTTAGACTTGTTTAAATATTATCTGTCAATAATCTTTCCGCTTTTGTTCCTTGTTAGTGTATGACAGTAATAATTTGCAACTTTATCCTACTTTCTGTAACGTTATACACTAACTAGCTTTTGCCCGCGGCTCCGCCCGCGTCGAAGAGATTTTCGTGGAAATAAGGAAAATAAAAGAAAATGATTTTTTGAACGACAATATGCAACGGTCACCATGTTTTACCAAAGTGCTAATAAATACCAATCAAATAAGCCTAAACTCAAAAGGTCTGCTTTTGTCCGTTGAGGAGATCTCGTACCCACCTTCAGTCCCATCAGCAGACCCTGGTCACCATGTTTTACCAAAGTGCCAATAAAGACCAATCAAATAAGCCCAAACTCGAAGGGTCTGTTGTTTTCCGTTGAGGAGATCCCGCACCCACCTTCCAGTCCCATCAGCAGACCCTGGTCACCATGTTTTACCAAAGGGCTACTAAGTCTAATCAAATATGCCTAAACTCAAAGGGTCTGCGGTTTTCCGTTGGGGAGATCCCGCACCCACCTTCCAGTCCCATCAGCAGACCCTGGTCACCATGTTTTTCCAAAGTGCTAATAAAGTCTAATCAAATAAGCCTAAACTCGAAGGGTCTGCTGCTGTCCGTTGAGGAGATCCCGTACCCACCTTCCAGTCCCATCATCAGACCATGGTCAGCATGTTTTACCAAAGTGCTAATAAAAACCAA
This sequence comes from Ypsolopha scabrella, assembly GCA_910592155.1. NCBI lineage: Eukaryota > Metazoa > Arthropoda > Insecta > Lepidoptera > Ypsolophidae > Ypsolopha > Ypsolopha scabrella. The sequence continues at coordinate 22,607,749 of OU342982.1, forward strand.
TCCAATAAGCCCAAACTCGAAGGGTCTGCTGTTATCCGTTGAGGAGATCCCGCACCAACCTTCCAGTCCCATCAGCAGACCCTGGTCACCATGTTTTACCAAAGTGCTAATAAAGACCAATCAAATAAGCCCAAACTCAAAGGGTCTGCTGTTGTCCGTTGAGAAGATCCCATACCCACCTTCCAGTCCCATCAGCAGACCCTGTTCACCATGTTTTACCAAAGTGCTAATAATCATTACTTAAATCATTTTATTTAATGTATCCGTGCTTAAACCTGGCTGTAGTCACTTTCTCAAGCTTAATATTAGCAAGAGGTGTATCAGAATCGTCGTAGATGGAAATCTGTAGTCAGATTAAACTGATTAGTTTTGCCATATGGGAAGAAATCATTACTTAAACCACAGTATTTGATGTATCTATGCTTAAACCTGGCTGTAGTCAATTTTTAAAGCTTAATATTAGCAAGAGGTGTGTCGGGATCGTTGTAGATGGGAATCTTTAGTCAGATTAATTTGATACCGTTTCCTCGTATGGAAAAACAACCGGTTTTATCACGTATAACTAACCATTTGGTCAGGGCACGCCGATAAAGCAGCTAAACAGCGTTTTATCTCCCGACATGATTCACAAATACTGAATTTTCAAACTGAAAACTTAATTTTATTTAAATAAAATATAGCTTATGGTACTCAGTAATTGTGTAGCTTTTTACAAAAGAAAGAATTTTTATAATCAGTTCAGTTCCTCTTTATATAATAGTGTAGATGTAGATAGATAGATGTAGATAGTGTAGATGTAGATTTGGATACAGTTTTTTGCTTTCTTTTCTGCTGTCCATGGAGAAGAAGAGGTCAAGTAATAACTTGTATTTAAATTTCATAAACTTAGTTTTAGTTAATTGTTTACTTTGTTGAGTATAATTTATTATTTATTTTATTTATGTCTGATATTTTAAACAGTAGCACTGACAGTATCTACTTTTCTCTTTCTTCTTCTTCTGAGGGTCTTCTAAGTGCGGATAGTGGTTCGTCTGACGTACCTGATCTTGGTAACAGGCTACATTCCATCTTTTGTCCTGTCCCAAAAAACTTTAACGTTGTCCATATAAACGCGCAAAGTGTTAATGCACATTATCCAGATTTATTGGCATCTTTTACTACTAAGCATATTCATGCAATTTGCATCTCAGAATCCCATCTTCGGCCATCGCTTCCTTCGACGTTGTATCCCATCTCTGGTAACCGACTTATTAGGCGGGATAGGACTCGTACTACTGGTGGTGGTTTCGCAGTATATTTACGTGCTGATCTAGACTGCAAGGTTGTATCTGAGTCTGATCCTGGAAGCGCTACCGAACATTTGTTTCTAGAATTATCTTTACGCCATACAAAGCTTATCTTATGTTAATTATTTTTCTTCACTTGAAATAACTCTTGAATCGTTTAGGTCTCAATATAAACAAATAATCTTGATGGGAGACTTCAATATCTGCCTCATCAAAAATGACCATACAGCAAATTTATTACAGTCAATGACCAAGTCTCTAAATTTGAATATTTTACCTTCTGGTCCATCTGATTTCCAACCTGGCTCTCCCCCCTCCCTTCTTGACTTAATAATTACTTCGTCTCCGGCTCATGTTGTTTTCTATGGCCAATTAAATGCTGCTGGTTTTTCCCATCACGATCTTCTATTCCTCTCTTATATTCTTCGTCCTCCTAAGTTTAACCATAAAGTTCTTCTTCTTCGTAATTTCAGTGGTATGGATCTGGAGGTGGTACGAGCTGATGTGAATAAGATTGATTGGTCCTCTATTACTGAAAAAACTGACGTTAACGACAAGGTCGAACATTTTAATACAATTCTTCTTACTTTGTACGATAAACATGCTCCCTTAAAGCAGACCAGAGTAAAGCATCTCCCAGCTCCTTGGCTCACCCCGAAGATTAAGGTACTCATGGCACAAAGGGATAGGGCTCAGGTTCGATCTAGGCAGGATCCCTCAGATCTGAATTTCGAACGGTTTAAGATGTTGCGTAACCGCTGCAATAATGCCTGTAGGCAAGCTAAACGTCAGCATATATTCCAATCCATCAAAAAGTGTCCTCCCCACAATCTTTGCAAATTCTTAAAATCCCTTGGTGTTGGCAAGCCAAAGCCCAGTCCCATCTCCAACATTGACCTAAATGCTATCAATAATTATTTTAGTTGTCCATCTTGCTTTTTATCGAACTTTTCTAAATCTGATACTTTGAATACCCTACACAATACAGTTCCGTCCTCTGAAGATTCTTTGTTCTGTAACAACTAAGGCAGTAGGTGATGATGGACTTATTAAAGATATGTTTGTTCCGATCTCTGATGCAGTCTCTCCTATAATAGCAGATATCATTTACTGTTCGCTGTCAACAGGATCATTTCCTAGTTATGGCCCCTTTGATTTCTAAAATATGTAACACAAGTAATTTTGATTTAATTAACAAAGACATTATTTTTGCTCCTCCTCCCTTGCGTCTCAACCATTAGCATTTTTCAGGACAAATTACCCAAGTACCTTCTATTGTATTTAATACAATACAATATTTATTTAATCCAATATTAGATGTGAATCGAGGACCCAAAAAAAACAATTAAATAAATAACATCCCTCATTTTTCTTGGCAATAAAAACTTCCATCCGTCGCGATTGCTATCATTCTTCAAGCCAAAAAGGCAGATTTCAACATCACAGTCTTCATAATCTGTGTCAGCAGGAGATTTCGTTGTACAGTAGTTATGTTCTGAATCACCTGAAAATATAAATGAGTACACTTATTTTTAGATGTGTACTTCTAAAATATACCTACTAGTACTTTTTTCTTTGTTATTTAGTAAATAATAATAATAATAATAATATATACATATATATTGTCCTGACATGAATCCCCAAAGGGGTGTCAGAGGTGTTTCTGGGTGTGAACTGTGAAATACAAGTCACAGTCTACAGCCGGTGCACCGGCGTTCCACCAACAATTATTATGTCCCAACGTGGTGGGTGGTGAGCCCTATCGCAGTACTTCGGGCACAATTAAACGCTTTTTAGGGCGCAGGTTTCCTCACGATATCTTCCTTCACCGTGTAGCAAGTGGTAAGTATTCTGAAAAACTCATCGGTGCATACCCGACCAGGGTTCGAACCTAAGTCTCAAGATTGACAGGCCAGCGTTCTGCTGCCTGAGCTACCACCGCTTAGTTGATAGTAAAAAATGTTATCATGCATTATGAACTCTATTGAAAGGATTTGGAACTCACTCCAACTGTTTAGAATTACATAAATAAATATAATAATGAACATCTTGTTAAATAAGACACTTGTACTTGTCCACAGGATTATATTTTCACTTAATACGCCCGACCGGTTTCGCATATAAGCATGCCCTAGACAATGCTTATAAGCGAAACCGGTCGGGCGTATTAAGTGAAAATATAATCCTGTGGACAAGTACAAGTGTCTTATTTAACAAGATGTATAATAAGTTCCACCAAGTGCCGACAATCACAACCATCAACATATAATAATGAACTTTTTTTGTAGAGTCGTAAGCGTGTTACATACACAGCAGGTATTTAATAAAAGTTAGACACTTACCGGACGATTTTAATGGTAATCCATGGCGTATTTCCTTTTCAGGAAACAAGCAGGGGTAAGCATACCGTAGGCGACGGCCCTTGAAATCAAATTGATCCCTGTCGAAGTGTAGTTGGCATACACGTTTACTTGTCAGTTATTTTCTGTCTAGACCACTAAGTAGAGGATTTGTTTCGATTAAAAAGTCATCCACAGTGCTCTCAATTCATCGTTCTTAGGGACATTAAAAAGTTCATGAGTTTCACTCGTGGAAGGACATCCACCAAAACAACACTTTCTTCGTCCCACAACGTAAGAACTTACTTTCGGTCTCTGTCTGTTTATGTAAATTCAAATTTAAATAAAATGGCTTGGAATAGCCCTTAACTCAGTTTAAAGCGAGGAGAAATTAAAAGCCACACACACAAAAACGAACGAAGAAAATTTTACGAAAATGACATTACTTGACAAATAAATCAAGATGGCGGCTGTTGAAAAAGATGGCGGTGATTTCCTGGCGATCGCAACGCTAAGACGGAAACATCGGAACTAAAACTGACACAGCACACAGCCCTGATATAAACTGTTCGCAAACACAAAACCACAGATCATAGAGTAGAGTGCGATATGAGACCACAAAAACTACAATAAACACCAACGATTCGGTAAATGATATAAAGTATTGGTCATGAGTCCTGAGCCTCATCAAATCATCAAATGTCAAAAATCGTTGGGAAAAATGGCCTGTCAAAAGTGTTGTGCGGCTAACTTCAGGCCACAACGAACAACAATGCTAAGTGGTACTATGGGGGCACTGTTGCCAACTTAGCTACTTTATAGCTAGATCTAGCTATTTTTCGGTGTTGGACAGCTACAAATTACAAAAAATTGTAGCTAGATTTATTAGCTACTTTTTCTAGCTACTTTTTAAGTCAGACTAAACGTGAATGAGACTTCACACTAAATTTCCTTTCAGGAAAGAAGTCTGCTGTCAAAGTACTTATTATTAGAGGGTAAATACGAAAATTCTTTAATCCGTGAAACATCTTTCGTGAAAAGAACTTTAGAAGCGAAACGTGACGCTGTCTCTGTCTACTTAGAACACGTCCAAAACAATAAGACGCGTGGGCCAACAAATAATTGCCCCTATCACAAGGTAATAAAGTCATCGCCAATCGTCTAATTAGCTTGGATAATATAAATTAATGTCTATGGTCGACTCGGTTTCAGCCGCGACCCGCCCCCTGATTCTGCATCGGTAAACTCAGTTGCCAAACCAAGTGGCTATCGTCTAAAACATCGTCCGCTTATCTAAGGATAAGTTTGCACTTCAAATGACTTCACAATTCGTAAATAATTCAATACCCATTAAGGGTTATTTTGGAAGTTCATTTTTTATCTGTTTTTGGTGAATAGCAACTATAGCTAGCAACCGAAACTGAGTTACATAATAGCCCCGCAGGACGGACGACTGATTATAGTATTTTCTTTGACTATCCTTTCTTTCATATCTCTTGTCACCTATTTCTCTTTATCCATCTCGCTCGCTGGACCGGAGCTAACTTCACTCAGGCGCCATATATTTTGGGATGTGGTTGGTGTTGGTCATAGACTTAGCATAATAATATAGTGTTGGTTGACTAAAACAGCATTTGTTTCAGTTGTATTATTCAATTTCTAACTGTGCTCTTAGTGATTTGCCTCAATTTGTTTCATTACTGTTGAGGATGAATTAGAATAATAACATAGATAACCAAACTATATTGTCTTTGAGAATAATTTTTGATTGATATGGCTGACAAATGTACTCTACAATTTAATTAACAAAAACTAGTTTACCTCTAAAAACCTGCGTATTTCTGTACAGGTTATGGACCTCATGCCCCTTATACTTCTGTAGCCTATTTCAGGCAATAAAATAAGAGTTCCGTAGTGTTCGGCATAAAAACGAGTTTTTCCACAACAACCAAAGAAATTTTTGGTTGCATAAAAAAATGGCTGCGTCGGACGAAGTAAGGAACATTGAAATGCTGCGTGATGTGGAATCTTACCAATTGTGGAAGTTCCAAACTAAAATATTGTTTCAAGCCAAAAATTTGTGGGATATTGTAGACTGGATAGAAACAAAGAAAGAAAATAAAGAAGGAAAAAAAAAGATGACGGAACGACTTCGTACATAAAAAGACACGCACAGGCACAATCTATTATTGTGCAGACTGTTCATAAAACATTATTAGTTCAGCTTTTTAACTGCACTAGTTCACAGGAAATGTACACAAAATTATGTGAACTGTTTGATGGATCGGAAAATAGACGAAAAAGTGCTTTGATGCAAGATTTTTTCAATCTCAAATTCAACAAAGACCAGAGTATGACAGAAAATTTGGCTATGCTTGAAAATATTGCTTACAGACTGAAACAAATTGGTTTCGATATTGATGAAGAAATGTTGGAGTCAAAAATGCTCACTTGTTTAGACACTTCTTATGAAGGATTTGTCACCGCGTGGGAATCGACATCTAGGTAGCGTTCCAAATCACTTTTTCAAGATTAAAATATTGCTCGCTGTCGGAGAAAAGTAGCTCGATGCTGGTTCCAAAACCTAAAAGTAGATGTTTTGGAACCAGCATCGAGCTACTTTTGTCTGACAGCGAGCAATATTTTAATCTCGAAAAGTGATTTGGAACGCTACCCTAAAGAAGAGAAAACTTTAAAACACCTAAAAGTAAGACTCCCAAAAGAAGAGGAGAAAAGGAAAAATAATTGTGAGTCTAGCGTGGCGTATAAAACGGGACCAAGTAATAGTCGTCAAGATAAGGGTAAAAGTTTTGGTCAAGTTTCATCAAACAGAGGTAATACTAATAACTCTAGATGCTTCTCATGTAACAAAGTAGGACACTTAGCCAAAGATTGTAATAACTGTTGTAAGATCTGTAAAAAAACTAACCACAAAGAAAGAAATTGCTATTTTAAAAACCAGCATACAAACAGAAATGATAAAACGGCTTTTTTGATCAATAATAACACTGAGGAGGAGAAATCTTTTGAATTTGTCGTAGATTCAGGTTGCACTGCTCATATGGTAAACGATGGCACTATTTTGTGTAACATAAAAACTAAGGTGACTAAGATAAGTGTAGCTAAAACTAATGAAAAGATGCAGTCGGCATATCAGGGAGAATTCGTGGGAGAAACGTGTATCTTGAAGAATACATTGTGTGTACCAGATCTATCGCGTAATCTGTTATCAGTTTCAGCAGTTACTGAGAACGGTGGAAAGGTCATCTTTAAGGGAGACAGCGTTGAGATATCCAGTGGTTCAAAGACCATAAAAGGAAGAAAAGAAGCATCAGGCTTGTTCATACTGGATCTCACTAAAGAAAAGGAAGAAGAAGCGTCACTGTCTACTCATAAAAAAGGTTCAGCCATGGATTGGCATAAAAAGATGGGACATCCTGGAAAAGGTGTGTTGAAAATTTTGCCTCAAGTAGCAGATGGCATAAAAATTTTGGATGTAGAACACATGGAAAATTGTGAAGTATGCATTGAAGCCAAGCAAGCAAGATTGCCATTTAATACCCAGCGTAGACGAGCAGAAAGGTTACTCGAGATAATTCATTCGGACGTTTGTGGTCCTTTAGAAATAAAATCATGGGATGGCAAGTACTACATGCTCACGGTAATTGATGATTTTAGCCATAAAGTATATTTGCTCAAGAACAAAAGCGAAGTTTCAGATTGCCTTAAGAATTACAGTCGAGAAACAGAGAGAGAAAAGGATATGAAAATATCAACGCTTAGATGTGACAATGGTGGCGAATACACAAGCAACGAGTTTAAAGCATGGTGTCAGAAAATGGGGATAAAAATAGATTATACAGTATTATACAGCCCCCAACTCAACGGCAAAGCTGAACGACTGAATATAGGTAGAACCATAATGGAAAAGGTCAGAACATTGTTATTCAACTCAAACATGCACAGAGAGATGTGGGGTGAAGCTGTGTACTGTGCTAACTATCTTATAAACAGGCTGCCAAGTGAAGCGATACAGAACAGAACGCCATTTGAAATTTGGAATGTTAGAAAACCTAATCTGTCAAATATTCAAGAATTTGGCTCTGAAGCATTTGCAAAGGTGTTAAAACCGATAAAGAAATTAGACTCGAGAACAGAAAAACTGATTATGGTTGGATAAAACACTAACGGATATAGGCTATTTGATAGCGTAAAAAGAAGAATTGTAATAGCGCGCGACGTTATATTTAAAAACAAAAACTTAGACATAAAACTAGAAGATACAAAAAGCCTGAAAGAAGGCATAAAAATCGTGAACGTTCAAGATGATAAAAACAAAGTTGAAGAAGAAGGAGAAACTATGAATGATACTGAAAAGGAGGAAATAATAAATATTGATTTAGAAAATGAAGAAAACAATAGCGCTGAATCTGAAACTGAGCAAGAAAATGAAGAGATAAGAAGAACTAACAGAGAAAAAAAAATACCTGATAAATATAAAGATTATGTTTTACTGACCTTCAAGGAAGCTATGCAATCACCTGAAAAATAAAATTGGAAACAAGCAATAGAGGAAGAAATGAAATCGTTGGAGAAAAATACGGTATGGGAAATGGTGGATAAGAAAGAAACAAATGGTCATAAAATACTTACCAATAAATGGGTGTTCCGAGTGAAAGAAGATGGGACCTATAAGGCCAGGTTGGTGGTAAGAGGCTGCGAGCAACATGATATGGATTTTGATGAGATATTTAGTCCAGTAGCATGTCGGTCTGCCCTTAAAACTCTGATAGCTTTAGCAGCTGCTCATAACTACAACACAATTACTTTAGATGTAAAAACAGCTTTCCTTAATGGTGAGTTAAAAGAAGAAAATGAGATTTACATGAAGGCACCACATGGATTTGAAGAAAAAACAGGAAAAGTATGTAAACTGAAGAAATCGCTGTACGGCTTAAAACAAGCACCACAAAGGTGGAATGAAAAATTAATTGAAACAATGAAAAGTTTAGGTTTCACTCAAACAAAGAATGAGCCATGCGTACTGAAAAATGGAGACGCGTCAGTAATTCTAGCTATTTACGTTGACGACGGTCTAATAATAGGAAAGGATAAAGAACATATACTAAAGATATTAAAAGACATAGACACTAAATTCAAGATTAAGATTTATGAAAAACCTACAATGTTCTTGGGTATGGAAATAAAGCGAACTGAGACAGGCATTTATTTGACTCAAACTTCTTATACCAAAAGTATCTTAAATAGGTACAATATGGAAAACTGTAAACCTGTGCAAACTCCCAGTATCAATGAAGAAGAAAGAAAAGAGAGCACAAAAGAAAATATAAAGTTCCCATATAGAGAAGCAGTTGGGTGTTTGTTGTATTTGTCAACAAGAACTCGACCAGATATAACATATGCTGTTGGTATGGCCAGTCGACATATGGAAAACCCAAATAACCAAAATGTTGCAGCTTTAAAAAGGATTTTTAAATATCTAGCAGGTACGTTAGATGAAGGTCTCTTCTATAAGTTTAACTCAGACATAGAACTAAACACATTCTGTGACTCAGATTATGCAGGAGATTTAGAAACAAGACGTAGCACTACAGGCTATGTGCTCTTACTTGGTGAAGGACCTGTGGCCTGGTGCTCAAGAAGACAACCTGTTGTGGCCCTATCTTCAACCGAGGCCGAGTTTATTGCTGCCGCCGAGTGTAGTAAGGAGTCGATGTTCCTAAAATCCCTCTTATCTGATCTTAATGTTAAAATAAACGTTTTGTTTAACGTGGATAACCAGAGCGCTATTCAACTTATTAAAACAGGTATTTTTAACAAACGTTCTAAACATATAGATGTACGGTTTCATTACATTCATGAGCTGTATTGTAATAACGAGATCTCGATAAAATATTGTCCCACTGATACTCAAACTGCTGATGTGCTGACCAAATCTTTAAACAATATCAAGTTCTTAAAACATAAGGAATCTCTTATTTCCAAATAGTATTTTTTTGGAAAGTAGAAGTTCACAATTTAATTTAATATTTTGTTGTTTAATATTTTAGAAATATTGACGACTTGAAGTAATGTCCTAAAATATTGTTATAGGTATTATATTATAGATTTACGTAATAGTGCAGGAAGACTTGGTTATGTTATTGTTAAATTCAAAGATTACGAAAAGTGTAGATATGACTCAATTTCCCTTGCTTTGTCATAAGTACATAGGTTAAAGAAATGTAGATGTGTATAATTTAGAAAATTAGGAGAGGATGTTGAGGATGAATTAGAATAATAACATAGATAACCAAACTATATTGTCTTTGAGAATAATTTTTGATTGATATGGCTGACAAATGTACTCTACAATTTAATTAATAAAAACTAGTTTACCTCTAAAAACCTGCGTATTTCTGTACAATTACGTCCATTATTTATGTTGAAAATTGATTTTACTATGAAAAAAAAGACTAAGAAACATTTAGCTACTTCTAGCTGCTTTCTGGGGTACGAAAATCGGGCGATCTAGCAACTTTTCGCGACAAATCTAGCTACTAGATATGGGTAGCAGTTGGCAACAATGTATGGGGGTCGGCTGCTCGGCTAGTCTGTCGGCTTTTCTAGTTTTCTATGCTCAGTGTTTAGCCCGTACGTAGGTTACGATTTAGCCAGTGCGTAACAAACAGTTTACTACTAATTTATTTCAATCAATGATTAATTGAAATAGGCGTTACCTTGCGGAAGTCCATCACTAAGTAAAGGATATATGAATATAATTTGCAATATTCCGCTAAACAAAGCGGAATATTGCAAATTATATTCATATATCCTTTACTTATTTCAATCAAATCAAAGTCAATCAATCAAAGCCGTTTTATCTGGCTTCCTATATTGTGTCTCCGCACATTAGTTCCTAATTTATTTCATCTGTGGCTCTAACTCGTGTTCTTTATATGATCTGTGCTCGTGTTACACCGAATCGACACCAATATCTGAATAGATAATCGTACGCACAATGGCACAATGAAGTTTAATGAAATAACTACACCTTCTGGGAGGCGAATAGCTCAGGAGGCGCAGTTGCTGGCTGAAGAAAGATGGATTGTAGATGCCTTGAAGAAGATCCGAACGCAAAGAAATTGTTTACAGGTAGGTAGTCTCCTCAGAATACCTTGAACCTAAGTTTCTGCTGTTTTTAATACAATACCATGATTGTCCAAAGTCTGATAATGTGATGTTTCTCTGGTATAAAGCATCATATCCCCTGTCAATAAAGGAGCAGGATAGGTAAGTCTTTTTTGGGAAGGAATTTACAAATTACGGTAACGAGTTAAGGGCTGGGAATTTTTAGGGGGGGAGGAGGGGGCGCGATTTATTGAGATATATTTTTTTAAATTTTTGGAGGTTATGTTGGTAGTACTGTATAACTTATATATTTTCGAAGGACTTACATGTATATAGTAAGGAGGAAGAAGATGGGGGAGTTCCCCCCGAGTCGGGGGAGTTAAGCAAAAGCGTAATTATTTATTAAAAACTATATTTGGACTTGTTTTCCTCCATTTACATATATTTTTAAACGGCTCTGAGCTGTTTCAGAATGTTTAAACCTAACCTAGTTTTTTTTAATATTTCAGCCTATTAATTATACACCTATTTAGTATCCGACTCGGAGACGCCTTGCTCCGCTCCGCTTCGCTCGGCTCTGAGTTGTTTCATAATGTTCTAACCTAACCTAGTTTTTTTTTATATATTTCAACCTATACATTATATACCTTTTTAGTAACCTAACCTAACCTAGTTTATTTAAATATATTTCGACCTATACTTATATATACACCTATTTAGTATCCGACTCGGGGACCCCTCGCTCTGCTTCGCTTCGCTCAGCTTTGAGTTGTTTCATGATGTTCAAACCTAACCTAACCTAGTTTTTTTCAAATATATTTCGACCTATACATTATATACCTTTTTAGTATCAGACTCAGGGATGCCTCGCTCCGCTCGGCTCAGACTTGTTTCATAACTTTTATTTATACCCAACCTAATTTATTTTTTAAATATTTCAACCTATATATTATATAAATTTTTAGTAAGTATTTCATTATATTTATTGCATATTAACAGGAGTAGGTACAAAAGATGCTCTCAACTGCAAGTACAAACACTGACTGCCATGATAAGAAAGGGTCAAAAGAGCATTGTATTTTAAGTAATCATTCAGTGATTTTGAATGACAACAACTTATAAACATGTTTTTTTTTGCGAAACAAAACGTAAAATACGCCAAAATCCCGATTCGTCATCAGTTGAGATCGTAAAAAATGCTTTTTTCAAAAAAATATTTCGCAAGAACTATGCGTTTGCGACCTTGACTGAATATCTTCTATTAAGCATATCTGTCCCTAAAAAAATCGGGAACCCTCAACTCGTTACCGTAACTTGTAAATTAAAGCCCTTTTTTGCCATATTGCCCCCTTATCCCCTTAAGAGAAAAGTTTAAGGAAATTAATATATTTACCGTCCCATGTGAATTTATTTATCAAGTTATTAGATATGTCAGAAAAAATATTGATAATCTCCCGAGGCTTGGTGTGGACCACTCTGTTGAAATCTGGACGATAATGAAGCATGGTGTAATAAATAATAATAATCTTTATCAAAATTGTAAGTCAGAATTAGCAAATTTTAATACGAAATGTTTGATTCCTCTAAAGGCTAATCTTAAGCCCTTTATAGTTAATTAATATGTAAACTGACTTTGCTGTAAAAGGTAATAGACAATGTAAGACGGATTGACTAAGATCAATATTTTTTTTATATTTATATTTTTTTCTCTTGGACATAATTCCTATGGTTTTATATTTGCCTTTACTTAAGTTGGTATAAGAAAATTGTATAGATTAAGGTTATGTTACAAATGAAAAAATTCATGTTTGCTAAGTTTCTTGCCCTTCTCCTTAGCAATACTAATCAAATGGTGCGGATGGTTAGGCATTATGTATATATAATATTTTTATTCCTATATTTCTTTATTTTATGCAGGTTTATAACTTTATTACATTTTAGTAGCCCAACCTTAATATTTTTTGGATGTATTTTCCGTATTTATTTATCAACTTGTTTGTTCCTTGCATCATTTATATATATTTTTATTCCTAGATTTCTCTACTTTATGTAGGTGTATAATTAAATTTTTGTAGCCCACCCTAAATATTTTTTGTATGCATTTCCCTTATTAGTATATACATATAATTTTTTATATTTTTTTATTCTAAAGATATTTATTGTAAAGATTAACTTTGACTTGTAGAAAGTATACTTTATGTATCTATTTTACAAAATAAATATTTTGATTTGATTTGATTTGATTTTGATATCTACCCCCACCTGAATCTCCTGCTGAAAATCGAAATATTTAAAATAGATACATGAAGTATATCAATAAGGGAAAAATCATGCAAAAAAATATTTAGGTTGGGCTACTAAAATGTAATTATACACCTGCATAAAATAGAGAAATCTAGGAATAAAAATATTATATAAAAATGATGCAACGAACAAACAAGTTGATAAATAAATACGGGAAATACATACAAAAAATATTAAGGTTGGGCTACTAAAACTTACAGGGCTCTTATATAGTTATTGTCACGACATGAATCCCCAAGGGGGTGTCCGAGTATGAACTGTGAAATGCAAGTCACAGTCCACACCCGCGTTTCATCAACAATTATTACGTCCCAGTCGCAGCGTGATGGGTGGTGAGCCCTATCGCCGTTCTTCGGGCACAAATACACGCTTTTTAGGGTATGCAGGTTTACTTGCAGCAAGTGGTAGTATTAGGTTAAGTATTAAATAATAATTTGTAATGCAATATTCTGATTGTCCATTTAATCTTCATCTCAAGGATATCCTCGTTAGCCTCACTAGAGCAGCGTGGCAAGATTGCAATAACTATCAATATTATTAATTCAGATCCAAACCATTTTGAAATGAAGTGACGGAGTTGGATCCTAAGAATATTTTGCGACACTGTGCCAGTGCAGTTCTACCGTAACCACACTTTATCAATTACAGATAGAAAGGCTCCAACTAGAAAACACACTAACCATGCTGAAATTTGGGCCAATAATGAAACAGTCTGAAAAACTTAACATGTGTAAGGAGCAGACACCAGCATTGTCTATTGTATCAGAAGACAGTCAAGCAAGGCCCTGCATATTAGATCAGATGTCTCCTTGCACCACATCCACCTATAAGACAGATCAGATCAAGAATCTGGATGAGGGTGTTGCTCACTTTGAGGAGTTGAATCTGAGTGTCACCAATCCCGTGTGGAGTAGTAAGTATATATTAAAAATATGATTTATCTTCAGATAGAGTATCGGGATCCCATTCGACATTGTATACCAGGGGAAAAGGAGAGTCACCCCCCCACCCTTTCCTAAAATTCATCGTGCATGATTTAAAGCTTTTTAACATGTTTGTTAAACTAACATGGCAACTCACGTGTTAACAATGTGCAACTTGGCATATTTGCCATTTATTATATCTCTTTTTTTTCACCAGACATCAAGGACCCCTTGAACTTTAACGTTGAAATAGAAGAGGAAGACGAAGAGAGTGAGCAAGAGAGAGACGACATGAACATTGATATCAACATGTTCATGAATGCTGAACAAGCCAAGGATATGCACATGGACTCTTAGGGTGATGGACAAACAAACATTACATATTTGTTTTATCCAAGAGGTGGTTTACATTTTCATGAGATGAATGTAAAATTTCCTGTGCATAATTTACCATCTTCGGAAAGACTTTTATACTGAAACTATGATAGTCTACATTTTAAACACTTGGCAATTTATCCATCGCAAGGAGATAACAAATTAAATTTATATCATTGCGGTATAGATACTTTTTATATATCATTAAACTGCTACCATTAAATGAAACCAGATATTTTACTGACCCTACTGAAGCACTTTTCCCAAGAATCATACCCGCGGCCACTCTTCGTTTGGGAAATAAATGAGTTCCAAACAAAAATGCGTGAACCCTAACGCACGGTCATACGGGCGAGTATCGAGAGAGCGTCGTCCGTGAATCAGCTGTTCCGGTGCAGCGTTCTAAAATAGACCTTCCTCATACGAGATAAAGTCTGAGTTATGTCTTTTTCTCTTTCGATTTGCGCGGGTTTTTTGTTCAGTATGATCAGTAGAGTATGTGGTTTTATTTAATGATCGCACTCTATTTACATCCTGTATATATAGACTAAAGGATCAGGAATACGTTAACCGGGTTGGAAAGTTAAGCCTATCATAGGGTTAACCCTCAATAGGGTGTAGCCCTATCATTGGGTTAATCCAGCATTTCATAGGGTTACAGGGCTACCCTTAGCGATTTTAATAGGGTTTGCTTACATTAATTTGAATAGGGTTTGTTAACCACTCACGGATAGGGTAACACTAAACATAGGGTTTCATGCAGAAACACTTTGTAAAACCCACAGGGTTATCCTTTCATACGGTAACTAAAATGGTCCCTGTATAGGATAGACTTTTCTACTATTAAATATATGTTAAACTTAGACTTTATCTCATTTCCAAATACTACCTTATTTTTTTGTTTTGATCAATAAATCATACCTCGTATACATAAAAAACCCACACATTACTGTTTACTTCGAAGAGCCATTACCTTTAAAGATCAATAATTTTGCTGAAAAACATTACCAAAACATCATTTTTATTATTTAACACATTAATTGTTTAAAAAAAGACTTAAGTAAATTTACTCCAATAAAAGTCGCCAACTTCCCAAGATTTTTTGTAATAAATAAAGCATCAATTTCAAGTCACAATGACCGCTGAACATAAGTAAAATAACTCCAAATAAAATAAAAAAACTGTTCTACAAAGGCACCCAATACAAAAAGAGTAATTGGGTATAATGGCGCTTAAGTGAGGTACATGTACATGCGAGAATTTATCCCTAGATAACTTAAGTTTGGTTGCAGTAGATTTTGTAGGATAGAAAAGGTAAGGTAATTAAAATGTATAAATAAGACCACAAATATATATTAACAAAGAATTTTAATAATGGTCACTTTACACTAAAAACCTTCAAGTGTGTACAGTTCTTAATTCCGATACAATTAAAAAGTCTCTTAGTAAAAAAAAAGATATTACATACCATTGAAAAATATTTCCTTTAGATCCGACGGCACAGAGATTTTGCTATATCATAGACTAATTAATTAGTCTATGGCTATATGGAATATACAATTTTTGTTTTCAAAACAATAAAAACATAAATAAAATAAAATTACCGATACATTTTTTAGGCACCGAAATTCGTTAAATGATTATGCATCGAATATTTTGTAGATTATTTACAACAATTTCAATACGTTGTTAATGTTTTGCATTATGTTGTGACGTGACTGTGTAATCTTTCAGGCATCTAGGTACTTCTTTAAAGAACTAAGTGGAATATAAAAGATCAAGACTACTTCAGTCTTCGTATCTTTATAAATTAATTATACATTTTACAACAATGGAAATAGAATAACATAAGTTCCCATACTATTAAATATTACTGATAGAAACGATAATTTCCTGAATGCATTCATAATTTTATGCAAAGGTTTGAAAAGAAAAGGTAGATGACATGAACATGTATATATTGTATATCCTTATTTTTAGATCCAAGTTTAAGTATACTCTACCAATATGTTTTAAATAAACATAATCTACGTAAACAATATATTAACTGGGTTGCTATTTAGACACTATTTACATTATAACTCGAAAATTAAACTCTACGATTCTCTAATAATACAATTATTATTAAAACATTAAATAAAAATCACAACAAAACTGACAAAATCATTCAAAAGTTGTACATACAAAGCATTAACAAGAATTTCTTTCTGTTACTAAAACTGGTTATAAATATTGTCATACAAAAAACTTTGTGGTATTTCCGGTAGATATCTATACCCATATCTTAACCAGGGTCTACACTGACAAACAAAAATCACGATAACTCCAAAACTAATACACTCGATTTAAATAAGAAAAAAAAAAAAGGAAAACGTACAAAGCTTCGGCAACATATACAAAACAAAAAAAATCGAACCATGGACACTCTTGAAGAGGACGTGACCTCTTTCATGCCAGGCAGATGCTCTGCCAACTGAATTACTAAGGAGATTAACAAAAGATGCGTAACTTTCAATCTTTACGAAAGCTTCTTCAAGATTTTCCTTTTAAGAAGCCAATTTTGCTTCATTACCTTTGATAGCCAGCCATTATCAAGCCTGTCACACCTGAAGCGAGACCTATGGGTGTGACTCTTTGTACTGTCCAGCGCGTGCTACCGAGGTTCCAGAAAATAGAACTTAATTCGAGAAGGTCATGCAAAGGTCGTTCGAGGTGCACTAAAGTTGCAACGGCTTGAGAAGACGATATCAGTTGTAGTTTAGGACCTTTAGCGATTTTAGTATCCGACCCTTTATTTTAACCCCACAGTGTAGTCCATACATAGCATTCATAAATTAACAATTTTGTCAGGTTTTAACACTGACAGCAGGATAGCGTATACAATGTTCCCGCATGCCAAGCGATTCATATATTGTACGTAAACAACCAAAAAACCTTTGATAATGCTATATAACAGCGAAACCGGTAAGGGAAATAATATAAATAAGTGGACAAGTATAAGTTTTTCAATTAAAAAAAATAAATAAAATCAGATGGTTTTAAAAATCTTTGTTTATGTTTATCCCGAATAGATCGTACAGAAATCGTCGCCACTCTTCGTATTTCCGGACGCTTTCTATACAATGCATGATAGAAAATGCACGTCCGGTCGCCTATACATAGACAACCAAAATGACACCCTTAATTTCGGTTCCGTTTTTTTACACATGTTCTTTACGACTTTGACTAGTGCTTACAATTTATGATTCGGCTATTTTTCGAGAACACGAAAATTGGTGAAGATTTATTTGCACATTCTTCCGCAGATCTGTAGTTAAGATATGCATTAAATACTGAAAAATCTTTTTGGCCCTAAAAGTTAAAAAAAAAGAGACAAAAGAAAGCTATTAATAAAACAATATGAGCAACAATCACGAGCATCAACTCCAATAAGAGTATAAACGACGGTCCAAAAAAAGATAATTTTATAAAATAAAGTTAATCAACATTTTCTTTACATAGGAGTTAACATTCCAACTGATCAAGTAACGCATAACTATAGTGTTTATGTGTCATGCTTACCCCGCACACACGATATTACAATTGCAAATACTCACAGGTATATTTAAATGAAAGCACATCATACTGAACAATTGTACCAAAGTGAAATACCTGCGGGAACCAAACAGCAGCGGGTTGTGCCACAGATACAACCGTATATTATTCAAGTTCTGTTTACTCAATCAAAGAGGAAGGAATTAATGCCGGCCATGGATATCATAAGAATATCAATTCCATCTTCTTTCACTTCATATTCGACGTTATGTAGCTGATATATCATTCCTAATGAAAATTGCACAAGGTTATATTGACTGCCCCGAGCTGCTAGTCAAATTAGTTCTATTAGTTCCTTTGCGTCAGTTTCGTCGCAAGCTCGCTCTCCACATTTCTCGCGTTCATAGCAACTACAGTCAGAATGCTTTTGCTGACTCCTTTAATACCATATGTGAAGACAATAGTGACATCTATTTATTTTGTAACAGTTTGAAGACCATTTGAAAATTTATAACTGCAAAATTCTGTGATTCTATAAAATAGATTTTAGGATTCAGCTAAATATATTCGATTTTAATTTTAAAGTATATGTTATTGCGTTGTTTTTGTGTTCCACGTCTAGCTTAGTTCTAACTTACTTTATTCTTTCTTTACTTCTCTTCATTGCTGCAAAACTTTGATTATACTTAATTACCTACCCGTAACTGCTTCTTATGCGTTTGTACCTTTTGACTCTAAATTTGAACCTATCTGTGAAAACTTGTGTCAGTAAGTTTGTACGTTTTATAAATAAAAATAATATATGTCAATGATGGCAGCACAATCGCCGTCAACAAATGCGCAGAAAAAGTCCATAAGCTTGTTTTTAGGGTTCTGTACCCAAAGGGTAAACCACGGAACTATTATTAAGACTCCGCTGTCCGTCCGTCTGTCTGTCACCAGGCTGTATCTCATGACTCGTGATAGTAAGACAGTTGAAATTTTCACGGGTGATGTATTTCTGTTCCCGCCATAACGACAAATACTAAAACCGGCCAAGTGCGACCCGCGCACTCCCTCACAACAGACATGATTTTTTGCCGTTTTTATAGATAATGGTACGGTACCCTTCGTGCGCGAGTCCGACTCTCACTTGGCCGGTTTTTTAAGTTCTCATTTCACGAAAGAACTCCCCTGACAAAGTACTTTATTGTGAAGTACTAAATACGGAAATGCCTTTATCTGCGGGACTTCTTTCGTGATATTTATCCCGGAAGTGACATAAGTTCTGAACAAGCCCGTCTATACAAGATGCGAACATAAAACTTCAATAGTTATTTGTGCAACAAGAGAGCAAAGGTAGAGTTTTGTTGCGAGTGCCGAGTTTGAATCCCGAGCAAGCGAAGGATTTTCTAATTTAGAATCTTGAGCGTTCGTTGTGAGGGATTCAAAGGCACAGGAAACAAAATTACAATAAAGTTATTGTTCTCGTGTGACATACACAACTTTTCACCTCACTAGCGAGAAAATACAAGATGTAAATAAATACATACATACTAATACTAACGCCTAACTCTGCGAAGAGGGGTAGTCAGATACTAGAGATTTCTATCTGTTACGATCCTGACACACTCCTTTCGCTTTCTACATCCTAATCATACAAGTTCTTCTATTCCGGGTACTTTTGACTTCGCCCATCTTCGTTTGGTCGGCATGTGTCCTTCTTGGGCGGCCCGGTAGAGTCACTCTGCTTTTATTCATTATTTTATCACATTACTCTTATTCAAAATATAAAATTTCATTCAAAATTTTTTTTGTGTGTACCTTACTTTCGAACGATAGTTGAGCGTGGTGAACGTGATAGTGGTCACGACCATAGCCAATGAAAGAGACAGCCACAGGCCAAAGAAAAAAAAAAACGAAATACTAATTCGCGACCACAGAGTCTCCTCCGTTTCCTTTTTCAAAACACTTTTTCTCACTGAGTGAACAAAATGGACTTTTGCTCACTGATTTTAAGGAACAAAGGCGCGCTTTTTGAGCTAGTGAGGTGAAAAACGTATTTACAAATTTTCAAAACCTACTGTCAATTTTTACGGGCAGCAGGCCCAAATTTATTTTCGTTTGCGCACTTCGGGAAAATTGTTCAGTAATGTGGGTTCATTTTAAAATACTTGTCCGTTTTCAGCCGACATCTATTCAATATCATTCGCATAGTTTTGGACGACATCGTTCAATATTATTGGCAATATTCCGTGTATGCGGTAAGCCATATACTCGGAAATGTTCTTGAATTCCATACAAATATATATACATATCCGCAGGCATATCAATAATATACATTCAGCAGTCATTACATTACTCAATACATATTCATTTACTAAACATATCTCTGAGGCCTTCAGCCATGCAGGTTACCAGAAATTCTTTGCCATTTTTAATTGCCATGACAGAAACTATGATTAGTTATTATCATATTTCTATTACGAAGAATTTAATTCAATTATAACTTTTTAGATTAAAAGCCATCGCTTTAGTACTCTTAGAGTGGGTTTTTCGATCATAAGATAAACCACAGAGCACAAAAACTCCTTACTCTGCTTAGATTAGAGGCAGCATAAACTTGTGATTTTTATAAATATTTAATAAAGTGCATAAAAACACGGGCTCGAAACTGCGCATCACGTGCCAGCGAACCATCCAGTCTGTCCACAGATCTAACTGACCTTCCGATTGATACACCGATATAGTGATGCACATATAAAAGCTCATGAGGGCGTTGTATGCATTTCCACTTGGTCTATGGAACAGAGGACTCTTGAGATATCTTTGGACTGACTGAGGGCATTATGCATGAGATTGGCGCGTGGAGAAACTTGAGAATGCAAGTCAATGAAGCAGCCTCTATCTAACCTGAGAGACAATGAAGGAAATAGACGCGAAGGAATTTCTATGCTCTGTGACGAAAACTGTCGGATTGGCTATCCTGTCGATACTGGTTTAACAGGCCCTTAGTTTTTATAACGCAGCATAAATATAATCGGTGGAAAAAACAGATTCTGATCATTTGCGAATTTGGTCAATACTCGATTAACCAACCCGGATAACACATATTTACGCGCCTGGATAACTTTCACTTTCTTCCGAGCTGGCGCAATTAATTAATAAAACGACGCGAATATTAGATTAAATTCTCTATCACCTGAATAACAGGATAGTTACTAAATAGAATATAGTGACATACACACAGTATCTTGAGAAATAAAGCAACAATAGGTACCCACCTACTTCATATTCACAAATTTCAAAAGCGTCAAACGTAAAATCATTGCAAAACAGTCCTTAAACAAAGAGTCACATCGGATTGACGCCTTCAGAAGGCTTCGTTACGGAAGAATATCGGCCCGATTTGGCAACGCACGGCACTCACGCGTGTTCACTCCAGTCCCCGTCACTTCCGGTCCCGCGACGCTCGTCGTCACGTGACCCCCACGTGGTCTAGCGGTCGCGCGGCACGTGAGATCACGTGACCCGCTGCGGCCCGCCCGCCGTGTAGAACAGGATGTAAGCGGCCGACGACTTGACGTCGCTCGAAGATATCTCCGTGACGACGTGGTCGTCGAATTTGTACCATCTGGGGACAGAGACCAGGAATTAGGGAGACCATCATCAGCAGGCGACCCACTGCTGGGACACAGGCCCCACATCATAAATGGCTAAGCAAATGTGGAGTCCTTTAAAACATGAACTGGAGATAACAAAGAAATACATAGCTTGGGAAACTAAACATCAGTAGAATCAATAATTAGTTAGAAATTAATTCTGAGAGAAAAATAAATCTGTTCAGGCTCGAATCCATGCATCCTCCTATAGCGGGACAGCCGAGATGATTCATCCGAATTGTGTAACTACGTGACACACCAGCTGGTAATGCACATATAAACGATCACGAGGGCGTTGTGCGAAATTCACGTCTTGCTCTAAGCAACAGAGACAGCTTGAGCTCTCTGACAGCTGTCAGCACTATAGTAACTTTGGACGAATTTGTCTGTTTGGAAGTAGTGAGGTTAAGAAATAAAAACAACTTACTTTCCATAAACACTACTCTTGCAGTACGCTGTATAATGCCCACCCTCCATAGACCCGTAGTGGTTAGAAACGGCATACAAATTGTAGAGGTTATTCCCGGGACAATGCAACGCGAACTGTCTCATGTCCAGGTCTTCTAAGGGAAAGTCTATGTATGTCTGCTTCTTTCTGTACGCGTTGCACATGTATTCCTTCGGGTCGACGTAGAACCTCTTGAAATGTATAACTAAAACTGGGGGTAGTCGTGAAATGTCTAGCTTTTTGACAGCATCCCTCTTTTCCTTGCACTTGGGACAGTTCCATCCGGGAATCGTTTCGCCGTTCAGGTAGAGTTTTAGGCAGTCCTGGAAAGGAATTGACAATATAATCTACTAACATTTTTGGGTACCTAACATGAATAAAAATTCAAATTAAAAAGAGACGATAGACTTTTGTTTTGCCTTGCCTGGTGTTCATCCATCCATCAGCCTGTTTCGTCCACTGCTGGACATAGGCCTTTCCAGGATTTCGCCACTCTTGGCGGTCCTCCTGGAAGAAATGCCCATACTCACACACGCTAGGCAGGCTGGTTGGTGAGCGCGGTGCTGAAACCCTTGTACCAGTGACGCCGCTGCCCGTCACTAGTCTGTTTTATATAGGGGATGGATAAACCGCCATCCATCTGTTCCAGGCAATGGTGGGCCGCCTGGTTTTGCCTGAGAGCTGTTGTCTTACTCTCCCCCGAATAACTTCGGCAGGATTTGCGAGTAAGATGGTGGTACCTCCACAGTCTAGCCCGGCATCAGCTCTACCACCTGCCTGGTGTTACTCTGCACTTATATACTAGTCAAAACAAAATAAGGGCCACTAGGTTTTTAAGGTGTACCAAGAAAATTTTAAAATTAATACATTGTTTAATTACCGTAAACATAAAACAATGTTATTTTCTACCGTGTAGGCTACTTACTGTTTAAATTAATTATCATTAAATATGCTTATTTAACTTTTCATAAAAAATACAATTTAGAAAAAAAAAACACAAGCAACGAAAGGTCATTGAAAATTTGAAAATTCTTTACTTTTGATTTATTTTTCTGTTTTTTAATAACGGATATGCCCTCCTCTCTTAGCTATGCATTCTTGTAGCCTGGAATGCATGATTTTGAACTAATGTTTGACGTTTTCAGCTGGAATCTTTTCCCAGGCACGTTTCAAAGCGTCAACCAGTTGCTGCTGGTTGTAGACCTCTTGCTCACTCTCTTTAACAATTCGTTTCAATTGGTCCCACATGTGCTCGATCGGATTTAAGTCTGGACTGCTTGCTGGCCACGGTAACACTTGAATGTGAGAGTCTTTCAGTACAGACTGGGTTGCTTGAGCTGTGTGTGCACGGGTATTGTCTTGCATCAGGATGAATCCAGGACCCATTCGCTGGGCAAATGGGACCACATGAGGCCTGATAACTTCCTCAATCTAACGCTGAGCAGTTACGGAACCCTCATTTAAAATAGCGAGCTCAGTTTTGCCATGTAAGCCAATCCCACCCCAAATCATTATGTTGGGACCAGTGGCGGCTGCACCTAAAGTGCGCCCGTGC
This sequence comes from Ypsolopha scabrella, assembly GCA_910592155.1. Lineage (NCBI taxonomy): Eukaryota > Metazoa > Arthropoda > Insecta > Lepidoptera > Ypsolophidae > Ypsolopha > Ypsolopha scabrella. The sequence continues at coordinate 22,631,285 of OU342982.1, forward strand.
GCCGCACTACCATTTTAAACCTATGCCATACTACCTATCTAATAAATTAAACTTCCACAATAATGTCCTATACCTATCATTACCCATCCGTCCATGCTGCCCTATACAGAAAGTAAATATCTGATTATAGTACAAACAAACTATCCTATTTTGATTTCTACTGCAAAGAAATTAAACCTTATTTTTGCTTGAACAAAATCGGTTTCGTGCCCCGTGCGATCGGGAAATCGCACGCCGCGAGCTCATACAACTTCTATGAAACACGGTGTAAACAGCCCGGCGCGTGAGACGGAAGATGCGTAGTACAAAATGTATGGCAGTTTTAGGAAGATTCGTGCGCCGCACGCGACCGGAAATTGCCGAAAGTATACGAAACGAAACGAGTAGTTCACTCGCGTGACCCTGAGGCCTTGACCTACGCATGATGCACTTGTCGCTAGTTTGTCACTTTTTGCGCGCTTGCGGAGGCGTAATTGTTTATTTAATTACTATAATTATCTAAAAAAGTTGACTACAGATTAGAAACAGTGATAATGAGTTTAAATTACAATATTGACTTTATTAAAACGAACAGGACCTATGAAAACAAATTGAACATTAAATCTGCTGGACCGCCCCGGCCTTTTCTCAATATAAAACAGGAATGCAAAACAAAAAATAAATCGTTCACGAGAATGTTCAAAAGTGAAATGTACGTTAAAAAGAAATGGCTATGTGGATGTGAGAGACTAAATGCTTTTTTTTGCTTTCCCTGTGTCATTTTCGGAGGAGAAGCGATTTGGACGGAAACGGGAGTCAAAGACTTGACTCATTTGGGAGAAAAAATAAAAAAGCATGATTCTTCGCAAGTTCACCTGCAAAATGTTTTGAGTATGTCTGTGTTAGGCACCGTAGACATTAGGAACCAATTAGATTCTGTCTATAGAGCTAACATACAAAAGTACAACGAACAAGTTGACAAAAATAGGTATATATTATCGCGCCTAATCGACTGTGTCAAGTTTTGTGGTGCGTTTGAGTTAGCTTTGCGAGGTCACAACGAAACAAGTGAATCTATGAATGCTGGTGTGTTTCGTGGCCTTGTGGATTTTGTGTCCGAGTTGGATGGAGTAATGAGGGAGCATCTTGCAGAGTCTACAGTTTTCAAAGGTACGTCGAAAACAATTCAAAACTATATTTTGGACTCTATTTTGGCTGTGTACCATTCAGAATTATCAGAAAAGGTAAAGAAATGTGATTACTTAGCAATTCAAGCTGACGAAACTACCGATGTATCCACAATTATGCAGATGGTTATGATAATTAGGTACGAAGATAATGGACAGGTATATGAACGGTTTTGGAAGTACCTAACACCTCAATCACATACTGCTGACGGGCTTAGTTCTGCTTTACTTACAGAATTACAGGATTTACAAATAAGTCCAGAACAACTGATAGCGCAATGTTATGATGGTGCCTCTGTAATGAGCGGAAATGTTGGTGGAGTGCAGGCTAAAATAAAAAGTGTATATCCAGGTGCACAATTTGTTCACTGTTATGCTCACCAACTGAATTTAATCATTGAAAAAAGCGTATGTCAAAACAAAACGGTACAGAAATTTTTCGCTAATCTCCAAGTTTTTCCAAAGTTTTTTTCCCGTTCAGCTAAACGTACAGAGGTTTTGAAAAAAATTGTGTCAAAGAGGATTCCTGCTGCCCCACAAACTAGATGGAACTTCAATTCTCGTACAGTCAACTCAGTTCATACCTACAAAGATGCTTTAAAAGAATGCATGACCAGCATAATGGAATTTGAAAACGATACAAACACTATAAACCAGGCTGATATGCTACTAAGATATCTGAATGATAGTACCTTTTTATACTGGCTTGACTTTTTTCAGACCATTCTGCCACATAGTGAAATTTTGTTCAAACAGATGCAAAAAAGGAATATAGATTTAGTGACCATAAAAAACAACATTCAAAACTTTGAAAGAAGCATTCAGAATGCACGTAACTCTATTGACCAAACTGAAGAGCCAGGTCAGCCAGCATCTAGAAGAAGAAATCAAACTTCCAGTTCAGCAGGTGCAAAAGAAGTTTGCGATGTAATTATTACGCAAGTGAAAGACCGATTCCAATTTAGTAATCATTTGATCGCCGCCAAATTGTTTTACTGCGAAAACTTTACTGGCTATCGCGCCTCTTTTCCCGAAGAAGATTTCAAGACTACAGTTTCGACATATACCTTTTTGGAGAAATACAAGTTAAAGAATGAGCTGTGTACAATTTACAATCGTGACGATTTTATCAACGCAAATAGTGCAATTGCAATCCTGCAATTTATTTATAACAATGATCTCGTCGAGCCGTTTTCAGAGGTGACAAAGCTCTTAAAAATTATATGCACTATTCCAATGACTTCAGTTGAGAGTGAGCGATGTTTTTCGACACTGAAAAGAATTAAATCATTTTTAAGAAATACTATGACCCAGGATCGGCTCAACGCGCTTTCCGTGCTCAGCATAGAAAAAAAATTTATTCATTCAATGCCAGACTTCAATAAAAAAGTCATTGAACATTTCGCGTCAAACAAGGAACGCAGAATTGATCTAAAATATAAATAAAATGTCTGTTTCCTTAAATTGCGGCATTTATTTGATCTATTTCTTTAAATCACACTAATATTATAAATGCGAAAGTTTGTGTGGGTGTGTATGTTTGTTACTCTTTCACGCTAAAACGGCTGGACGGATTTGGATGAAATTTAGAATAGTTATAACCTAACTTAACACATAGGCTACTTTTTATCCCGGAAAAAAGCATGTCGTTAAACCGAATAAAACGAGGGCGGAGCCGCGGGCAAAAACTAGTATTCAATAAAACCATGCAGTGCACCACCGGTTCTCTGAGGCACCAGCCGCCACTGGTTGGGACCACCGAAACGGTCAACTTCGTGTATGCAAGCTTCCGAAAATTGCTCGCCGTGTCGTCTCCACACCCTAATGCGCCGATCGTCATTGAAAATTTTTACTTTACACTCGTCGGTAAAAAGCACCATGCCCCACTGATTTATGCCCCAGTCCAAATATTGACGGGAGAACCTTAAACGATTTGCACGTTGAGCCCAGGATAAAGGAATTCGATGAACTCGTCGTTTTGAAGTTTGCTGGTCTTCGTGCAACCGATTACGGATCGTTTGATCATACACGAGTACCCGTTGTAAACTGTAGGCGATTTTGTAACTTACGAGCCGTTACTGTGCGTTCTCGGCGGGCACTTTACCGGATGAACCGATCCTCCTGAGCAGTTGTAATGCGAACTCTACCCGAGCTAGGTCTTCTTGCAACACTGCCGGCCTCTTTAAAGCGATTCCAAGAATTTTGAAGAGCTCTTCGAGAAAAACCCAGGTGCAAACCCACACACTGCTGAGAATTTCCTTCTCGGATCACTGTAACGGCTCTGGTTGCAGTAATTGTGTCCATATGTCTTTGCAAGACGCTAATCGAAACAAATCTCAAAGAAAAATCGACACAAAACTAGAAGAAAATTTGAAATTGAATTTTTTTTTTTTGCTAATGGCCAGTATTTGGTCTAAGGCACTTCATCAAAGAGGTTAGATACCAAAGAGTTCGTAACTTCAACGTTTTGCTACATATCAATTAGTTATGTTCATTTAATTAAACTAAAATGTAAAAATAACAAGTGGCTCTTATTTTGTTTTGAGTAGTATATATGACACATTATTGCCCAAGTCTTCATGTTCCAACATTACGTCATGCAAAAGCCATACCGGGAGAGTAGTTGCGTACTATCAGTTATTCGTCCGTTACCGACTACCGCACATATTGCGGAGGCCCCTTGGCCAAGTGATTAACGCCTCTCCTGCTTCAACTCTTCACTTTTTGGGCGAGTACGTTTCGTCCTATGTTTCATCGACGTTCTCCACCAAGCGCGGGGGTGGCACAACGTAAGCTTGTAAGGCCCAGGCCATTTTACGAGTGCTCAGAACATTTAAACTTTCTATCGGCAGGCAAAAACTCAATAAGGGCTGACACAGAGGAGCCAACATTAGTTAAGAAAGTAGTAAACTTTATAGGGGCTGTTTATTTATTACGAAAGACGATTTGGGGAGGGAGGGGGTCCGAACAAGTCTTATTTTCTCTTACATTGGGGTCTAGATTGTTCTTACGCACGATCACAAAAGTAACCAAAAATTATATTTTCAAAACGCGCGCAGTCCTGCGTACCTAGCATAGTAGACCATCCCTCTTTAGGTAGATCAACAGAGTGAGACAGACAGCACTGTATCAAGCGCTATCGAGCTCGATATGGTTTGCTATGCTAGACTAGTTGAACAGGCGATCGTGTATCGTAGCAGCAGTGTCAGTATCAATTGTAGTGTTTACTAAACTAGTTTTTGCTACTTTTTCTTCGCAATTTCGGTAGATATTATCTAACGTAAGATTGAAAGGGGGAGGGGGTCAGAAAGTGGTTAAAATTATCTTACGTAATAAATGAACAGCATACATGAAAACGTACCACGAAATATTTTTGCATTTATACGTACCCCGAGCCCATCCCTTGGTAGAAAATCATGGGGACATAGTAGTTAGGGAGCTGGCGAGCAAAATTTCGATATAATCAGCACACATGGCAGACGTTATTAATAGCGATGATTATACCCTAAGAAACATCAAGGACCTTGTCTGTCACCATGGTGGCGCTGCGTTGTCAATTTACAACGTTTCAAAAATGTTAAAAAAAAGGTGTGCTATAATATGCAAACATGTCTGCCTCTTGGACTGATGTTTTAATTTCTTATGAAAAACAAGAAAATCGACAAGGCAGACGTTCAGGCCTCTGATATTCCAAAGGCAGACCAATTTAATTTTTTTTTCAGCCCTATGCTCGCGCCAAGCTACAAGTACAACATTCTACGTCTACTGAATATTATTGAAAATAAAACAATTTTCAAAACGCGTCCAATAATCCCATGCAATACTGGCTTTCCCTTGATTCCGTGAATTCCAAACAGTTGTACAGCTCAAAATCAGTGAGCAATGTGTCTGCCAAATGTTTTTTCGTATCCACCGAGTCATAATGAATCGAATGGGCACAATGAGAACCGTGTGCAAATGACTTAGTAAAGCTTTATAGGTATTTTAAACATCTTTATAACTCCGTCCCATGATAATGCAGAGCCCTGAATGTCTGCCTCTTCGATTTTCTTCGTTTCCAAGATGATCGTGACCATAAACCCCAGAGGCATACATGTGCAAATGATTTAATACCCCCCTTTTTTAAGCAACTTCAATCCGCTGTAACGCGAGAACGCAGTGACATAGGACCTTAATTGACTGGACCAAATCGATTCGTACTGATGTAAACTACAATCCACCTCGATGTGAAACTCTTGCAAATCATATACCGAAATGCTCGCCAGCTCCCTAACTATAGCTTAAACGGTAGAAAATTATGGGTGGTAGCTTATGCGGTAGAAAATTATGGGTGGTAGCTTATACGGTAGAAAATTATGGGTGGTAGCTTATACGGTAGAAAATTATGGGTGGTAGCTTATACGGTAGAAATTAAATTTATTTATACACAATGGACAGTACGCTCGGCAACAATCGCGTCTGACGGAAGGAGTCATTGAGACCTAGAAAGTTGCAGAATGAGAGCAGGCGAGGCGTCAGTCGGTCCTAAATCTGAGTAAGTCGGTAATGGATAAACTTACTCTAGTTGTTATTCTAGAACACCAGGAGTCGCTTGGCGGCACGGCTTTCACAGCCACTATTAGTTGAAATGAAAGCGTTTGTGCACAATTTTAGTCAGGTCTTGCTGTCAAGGATGCGCCAGACCTATTTGAAGTAGTCTCTGCTCCTTTCATGCACCTCTAAACTGACCCCTCCGACCTCTAGTGAACAGATAATGCTCACCGCCAGGGTGCACCTATTGGCGTTAGCCGGCAGCTCCAGCGAGAGGTTGGAGAAGGTCTCGTAGGTGACGCTCTGCGAGCCGCACACCACGCAGCGCACCGTCGACTTGATCTGTCCGTAGAAAAGCCGCAGGATGAGGCTCTCCTTGCACTTGGTGTACTCCTGCCACGCCTTCTCCGACGGCGGGAGGCTGTCCTGCGGAGAGGAAATGAGCGATGCTTATGCATACTTTCACAATTTATTTATCGACCAAATTGGCGACATACTATAGAAGAGCGAAGTCAAAAACCCGGAATTTAAGAGCTTGTATGATTTGATTTATCGATGTGGGAGAGCTGAAAGAAGTGTGTCAGAATCGTAAAAAAATGGAAATCTGATGTCTCTGCCTATCCCTTTATGATATATTTATTGGATGAGGTACACTCAGCAAGGCTCCCGCCTATTCAGTTTCAAAACCTTGTTGCTTGCATGTGGCGATCTCAGCTAGCCCCGCCTTTTATTTACCAATGAGAGTTTATGTTTATGACTCATAAATTATGAGAGACACTTTTTATGGCGTTTTTGAGTCCATCAGAGTCCATCGGTCACTTCAGTCTGACTAGTCAGACTATTGGTAGACAAACACTAGCAGGGCCTAGCGAAAGTTCCCGCGAGGCACTGCACACTAAAGTGGCCTTTAAGGTGGTCAGGCGGGAACCTTGCTGACTGTAGGTATATCATACAATTTAGTATTATAATTCTGATATAACCAGCAGGATTTTTGAGAAAAAAAATGAATAAATTACACAATATTTATCTAAAATAATAAATATAAAATAATGCATATCTAAAATGTTATATGGGAAAAATATGAATCATAATAATGTATTTATTTATTTTTATTTATGCGTTCCTTATATCTTCTAAATTTAGTCTTTTAATAAACTTTACAATAAAAAGGTGAATAAATAAGAGTTGCTGTGGATTTATTCTTTGCATTCTCCAAATTTTTACACTACTGTGCGTTCAGATCATAATGAATATACAAATAGTTTATTGGACTAAACAGAAATAGCATACATACAATAATCCAAAACAGTATTCTTAAGTAAAATATAACAATAATTGTATTACAAAAAATATATTAGACCCTGGCATCTGCGCTGGCTACATAGCCGTCCTGCAGCATGACAGTAGCAAAAAATAATAATTATTAGGGATGTATACAAAAAAAAAAAATTGTTATTATTATTTTAAGCGCACGCATATGCTGTAAATCTGTGAGGGTGTGTGTTACGGGTAACAAGGTATGTATGTGAAGGGGTTTTAGAAAGTGAGAGTGTACGAGGTGTGTGAATGTGTGACTGTAGATGAGTGTTTATGGTATTGGTTAAATTTGAGAATACCAAATCGTATCCATTTATTTATTTAGTTATCACCAGCAGCTCCTCCGTATCATCATAATCAAGGTTCGCTAACCACAATTTGAACTTATGGGTATATTGTTTTGGTTCCACGACGTCTGAAGCTCTAATAAATTTCTTAAAAATGTAAGGCCCTAAGAAGCTCTGAAAACCCTGGGCAAAACAGGTTTTGCAAAAAGGTGTATCTAAAGTACATTTTCTTCGGTTGTTTATTAATGAGCGATTCTTATGCAAGTTTGTTAATTTCCTTATAATAGAGAGTATGAATAGCTGTCGAACTGATAAAACATTGCACTCAGTCAAAAGTTTACGTGTTGAGTACCTATACGGTTTTTTAAATAGAACTTTAAGTAAGGCTCTCTGTGCTCTTTCAACTTCTATTAATGTAGTTTTAGAAGTGCCACCCCACGCAGTGATACAGTAGTTAATCAGTGACTCCGCGAGGGCGAGGTATATGTTGCGTTTGAGCGCTAAGTCAGTAATCGTACTGAGTCTCTTAAATATATGTAGTAGCCTACGAAGACGATTAGAAAGATCATGACAATGTTTAGACCAGTTAAGTTTATCATCTAGCTGGATTCCCAGATACTTAATTTTCTCTACTTTATCTATCTTCGGACAGTCGCAGTTGACATGATTTTCTCCGTTGTGGAGATATAGAAAAAGAGTGGACTCCGCCCTTGTTCTTTCTGTGATGTTAGAAGGTTATTATCCAACCACGACTTGACTAAAGAAATGCCGCGACTCGCTTCCCTAAATGTATTTTCCCAAGTATTACCACTGTATAAAAGAACGGTGTCGTCGGCATAGGAGATGACAAGACCATTAAGAATAAAAATAAAGTTATTGATTAGTTATATTTGTGATGGTAATGTAATTTGTTTTATATTGAATTAGTATTATATTATCTGTATAGTTGTTAAATTTCGTCATCTGATAAAACACATTCAATACCAACATTTTTCCGTCAGGAAATTTGTTTTTGTTTTTCTTCTTTTTATTTCCAAATGATTTAACAAACATGTGAATGGTCAGCACGTCATTAGGGGTCTCCTTTAGCTAAATTATCACCATTTCACAATCACCAACTTCAAGCCATTATTCACTTAAACTGTTTTGCTTTTGAAGCACAATTTTTTAACCGTTATAACATATCACTTTCCAAAGGCGATCCTGGCAGGGTCGCCATGTAAGGATTTATGAAGTAGTCTTTAAATAAAATACATTATTTGTCAGCAGTTAGGTACTTAAAGGGGTCGTATCAATAGTAACAAGGTTTTATATATACACACACACACAGGTATGATGGACGTGTGTATGTGCAACACACACTACGGGGGGGGACGGGTAACAACGTATGAGCCAACAGAACAGACGGTATGTATGTAAGACTCACCTTCTGTGCGGGTTTGGTGGGGAACTGCAGGTCGTCGTGCAGCCAGTCCATCAGGATGGTGAGGAACTCGTGCGAGTCCTGCTGCTCGCAGCCGCGGAACGCGCGCTGGTGCTTGCCCACCTCGTTCTAAAACCATACATTACTAGTTCAACTAAAACGAAACGTTATCTATCAGCGATTACGTCTTTGCCGCACTACCACACACAGATACATTCCACACATCTAAACTGTTCGTTCCGAAATCTTGCTATCGGGATATCAGTTTTACAAAGGGCGCTGTTTTGTATGCGCCAACGTACACACGCGCTGTGTAGTTTTCAATTTAATTTAGAGATGGCAGTGAATTTGTTATTAATTTTTGTTTTATGGATACAAAAAAGTTATAATAGCCTTTTTATAAAAATCTATTTTATATAGCTTTTGCCCGCGGATAAAAAGTAGCCTATGTCTTAAGTTTGGGTATAAGCTATATCCATTTTAAATTTAATCCAAATCCGTTCAGCCGTTTTAGCGTGAAAGAGTAACAAACATATACACACATACCCTCACACACAAACTTTCGCATTTATAATATTAGTGTGATTTTTGGAAAGGCCTCTATGTCCAGCAGTGGATAAACCTGGCTGATAGATAGGGTACATAATAAGACTTGCCCTTCTAGTGATCAGAGCTGAGATACGAAAAAATTACTACAAATACACCCTAAGTGCACCCTAGACAATTAAGGCGCACCGTTTTAGTACAAAATTTGATAATCCGTTTCTCAGTTGTTTTTCGTTATAGACCAAAGTATAAGACCTCTATCATCTGGTACTTTAATTTTAAACGGCACTATTTTTCCAAAACTTTAAATATTGATTTTGTTTTTTTAGATATCAAACTGGACAGATTTATATATTTTATTTTACATTTCAGCCAGATAGTAACTTTGTGAATGCCTGTATTAAACTTTAGAGGTCTCAAACTTTATTTCATAAAGAAAAACAACAGAGAAACGGGTTATCAAGTGTTGTACTAAAACAGTGGAGTTTTAGTACAACAAGTTTTTAGTTTTTAGTGTGCCTTACACAAAAATCAACCGGACGCGCGGACAGCTGGAGACTACCGTCTACAAAGCGGTCCCGGCGGCGGACATTCAGCCACTCAATATAAGAACCAAGTCGGTTACCCGCAAGTCCTTGGTGGCGATGAACCGGTACTGTCCGGACCAGAGCGCACGCACCACCACCGCCAGCTCCTCGGCGATCAGGCCCCGCGTGCCGTGCGACCTGGACACAAACCACACTCTTGTTCATCTTGCCTTTCTCCACGGCTTCCGCTCATGTTCAAGTGTTCTTTACAGTTTTTGTTGGTCTGTTAGTCTCATTGATATAACAAACGGTAGATACGGTACTTTCTTGTATCGTCAACTGAATTTTTTCAATTCTTTTTCAAACAAGCGCAAAGAGAGAGAGAGCGAAAAGCTTCGACAGGCCTATATTTGCAGTGCCGCGCGTGAGAAGCGGGGTACCGTATCTTCCTTTTGTTTTAGCTAAGGTTAGTCTAACAAACCAACATTTTACCATTGTATTATTATAGTATGTATCTTGATCGCAAGCGCTATACTGCGCCTTAGGTAGCTGTTAGTATTAACTGAGCGGGGAGGGGAAGGGGGCTCAAGCAGCTATCATTTCGTTCGGCAACGTTTCCCCCGCCACATCTGTCACCACCCAAGGCGCGGTACAGCGCTTGCGCTCAAGGTATAGCTAAAATCAAACCAAATCAAAAATTTCGTGTGGACACTGCCCACTGACCATTTTTTTAGGGTTCTGTAGCCGAAGGGTACCTAATGGGACCCTATTACTAAGCCTCCGCTGTCCGTCTGTCACAGGGGTCTACAGCTTCAACCGTAATAGGTAGCCAGTTGAAATTTTCACAGAATACGGTATATTGTGGCCTCTATCATGACAAATACTAAAATATTCAAGATATTGAAAAGAGGGGTCAATCAACATACAATAAACGTCGAGATTTTCATTTTAACGTTGTTTGCTTCAGCTCTATTTTAAATACGTAATACATACTCGTACAAGTTTCAAATTGTAGTGCATACTCTAAATTAAAACAAGAAATAATAAAAATTCGGATTCCGTAGTCAGCGGGAGCCGAATTGTTTGTCAGGCCACTTTAGCGGCTAGTTTTGTGTCGCCTTGGCGTTGCTTATGGCAATGTGTATTGTTTTTATTTACCATATGTTTTTAGGGTTCCGTACCACCATACAATACGACTCACACTTGCGTCAAATTATTTAAATTTCGCAGGTATGTTTCTTTGAGAAGATCGTTCAGTATGATCGGTAAATGGCTTCATATAAAGATACTTTACGTTAACACCCGCTGTATGTTACACGTGTCAATGTAACAACTTCTTCCATGTTCGATGTGAATATCAGCGCTATGTTGCATGTCCGGACCGGAAGGCGGAAAGGGTCGAAGCATGCTCTTGAGAAAATTACTCAGTTATTTTTCGAATTTATTTCTTGTTAGCTTATTTCGTTTGTTCACGTTTTTAGGGTTCCGTGCCCAAAGGGCAACCCGGAGCGGAGATGTTAAATACGTAGGACGCACTATAAGTTTCCGGAATGAATATGAAAAAATACTATTAAAGGTATAAAATTAATTTATTGTTTTTCAAAATAATCTCCCTTGGCGTCTATGCACTTTTTCATTCGATCAAACCAGTTTTGAAAACTTTTGTGCCACTCCCCTGTGGTGACCTCTGAAACGTGTTTTTCATACTCCTCGACAGCCTCTTCTGGTGATGAAAATCGTTGACCGCGTAATTGGTTCTTAATTTTTGGGAACAGAAAAAAGTCACAAGATGCCAGGTCGGGACTGTATGCAGGATGACTCATGAGTTCTACATTTTTCGTCTTCAAAAAGTCGTTTGTCTGTCTGGCCGTGTGAGAACTAGCATTGTCGTGGTGCAGGATGATACGGCGTTTACGGTTATTTTTACGGAGTTCGTCAATAACTTCCGGCAAACAAATGGTCGTGTACCAGTCACTATTCACGGTACGACGATTCTCTAAAGCAACAGTAGCCACGTGTCCAGTTTTATTAAAAAAAGAAGCAATCATCCGCTTAGATGCACTTTTCACGCGCGCCACTTTGGTTGGTTTCGGCTCATCTTGAAAGACCCATACGCTCGATTGCTGCTTTGTTTTGGGATCGTAGCAATAAATCCATGTTTCGTCACCTGTTACTATGTCCCACACCAAATTTGACGCACCTTCGTTGAATCTGGTAAGCATGGCACTGCACCAAGTGACGCGGTCCGTTTTTTGAGCCTCGGTCAAGTTGTGTGGGATCCACCGCGAGCACAGCTTTCTCACACCCAAATGTTTGTGTAGGATTGATTGTATTTGACTCATGCCTATTTCTAAGGATGCGCGAATTTCATGGTAGGTCACATGCCTGTCTGTTTCAATCATACGGCGCACAGCATCGATGTTTTTGTTGGTCACAGCGATGGACGGCCGACCATCGCGAGATTCGTCACTGAGATTGATACGACCACGCTTGAATTCTGCAAACCAGCTATAAACAGTCGTCTTGCAATTTTTTAAAGGTAAAAACAAAAGACAGTCAGATGAAACAAGCTGCATTCTACAGCCAAAGAGTTCTATTTTCAAATGTTGCAATAAATTTTTAAATATTGTTTATGTAAGTGGCCAGTTCCGGAAACTTTTAGTGTTACCTATGTATAGCTCTGCCGTCTGTCCGTCACGGGTCTCTAGCTTACAAACGGAATAAGTTACAAACAGCGAACTATAGTTCGTTGATAACAGATCTGAAATTTGGATATGTTGTGTAAAATGTTGACCCAAAACCGAATATTGAATTAAAAATTGAATTATTGATGTCTGCAAAAAATTATATACTCGTAAGTATACTTTGAATTTAATGCAGACAGGCGAAGAATGGAGGGTAAAAATTACATACATACATACATATACTCACGCCTGTCTCCCAGAGGGGTAGGCAGGGACTACAGATTTCCATCTGCTACGATCCTGACACACCTCTTTTGCTTCTTCTACATCCATCAACCTAGTCATACAGGCTCTTCTATTCCGGTTACTTTTTACTTTGCCCTTCTTCAGTATGTCGCTTATTTGGTCGGCATACGTCCTTCTAGGGCGGCCCGGTCGAGCTTTACCTTCCACTTGTGCAGCATAAATTTCTTTCGTCACTCTACTTTCATTCATCCTCTCTATATGCCCAAACCACGGAAGCATTCTTTTTTCTATTCTAGTCACTACATCTTCTTTCAGACCACAACGATCCCTTAAAAATTATAGTTATTAGCAAACAGGAGTCACCCCATTTATAACTGATCGTGTCTAATCTTTGTTTTGTGTTAATGTACAAAAATGTAGTACTTACTTAGATAAAAAAATATGATTGCGTATTAAAAATATGTGTATGTCACAAAATAATCGAAAAAGCGAAATCCGAAATATGATCTGTACTTGTACTTCTGTCATTTATTTGATTTACCTAACCGGTATCGCTATAAAAGGTTTACATAATTGCTGTCGCATTTGGTTGAGCGAGCAGCCCGCGAGGCCGCCTCGGCCGTATGCCACGCGAGGCTGCCTCGGTATAACACCAACGACACGAGGCAGCCGCGCGAGGAAAGGTCATAAGCCATCCAAACATCTCTCAGTTATCTCTACCGACCCCATCAAAGACTCCATTTTCCTTTTCAATTCCACTACTGGTAAATTCATTATTCGACCTATACTTCTCCATGGATTTGTTCGGTACTTGCCCCCTTTATGCATTTATCCCTAATTTGAGGTGCCCATAGTATTTGAAGAGCATTGCTCACTTTTTGGCATCTCCTTATTTGTATAATTTGGACATTGCGCATCCCAAAGAAGTTTGTAATCTGCATTAGTTTCAAACACAACTTGTGTTGGCGAGGCACACAACGTCCTGTTGACGTCCTGGATTGAGGCAACTTTGAACACGACAAAAAACCGACACCGGGCGGATAGGCCGCGGCGCGGCTCGGGCGAGGCCGAGCGTGCGCTTGCCTCGGGCGAGGCGCGTACTGACCGACACGAGGCGGCCTCGCGAGGCTGCTCGCTCAGTCAGTACGCGGCTAACTCTTGATTCTTAGCGAAACCGGTTAGGTATATCAATCAAATAAACATAGAGGACAAGTATAAGTGAATTTCAATCAAAATCTTCCACTAAGTGCCAACAATCACAAGCATCAACTCCAAAAAGGATGATTGCAAGAGTCAGGTTAATTGAAAAATAAATGTTATGACGACGAGCGGAGCGAGGAGAAGCGTGTTATATTTACATGTAAATAAAATGAAACGGAGCGAGGCGACCCTTTTAGTTCTTAACAGAAAGTTTCCAAAATCCTAGGATTGTTGCGTTGATCAGTTTTTTTCTATTTATCCTGCGCTGCGACATAATGGTGCGGGGATGCGGGTATATTATACTCGCATAAGGTGACTTTCGTTTAAGCCAAGTTCATCCCGGAGACTCGGTAAGTGTTCAGGATCAAGGTTCAATGACCCTGTTTGCGAAATCCAATAAACTTTTTTTGTGCCTCTATACTTGGTCAAGAACAACCTCGACTCAATTAGTATAGAACCTAGGTCCTGACCACATACCGAGTCTTCAGTATGAATAACGTACGTAGACACACATTAGTCATTAAACCGAGCCGTGTCGTCGCGTTGTGCAGCACGTGTGTGTGTGTGTGTGTGTGTGTGTGTGTGTGTGTGTGTGTGTGTGTGTGTACGTTAAACAGATTACAACTAATGAGGACGAGTGCAACCGACAACCCGCTCGAACTAACGGAAATCACTCCAACGTTTCTTTACTATTACTTTCAGGACGAATTGCAATCAAATCAGCGACATACTGAAGATGGACCATGTCAGAAGTACGGGAATAGCTAGTATGACTAGACTGATGATGCGATAGAGGTGTGTCAGGGTCGTGGCAGGTAGAGATCTCTAGTCTCGGCCCACTCTACAGGAGACAAGTGTGAGTATATGTATGTACGACTTTAGATTAGACATAAAGAGTGCGAACAGTATCATGACGCAGCCATTCGGAGGGCGAGTGGCAGTAGCGTGGTATCAGTCATTCGTCCGTTACCGAATTCCGTAGATTGTTGCGGAACTCCCTGAGACGCCTGCTGTCACTCTCCCAGTTTCGGACCGAGCGCCCTTTATCCTTGTCCTTCCATCAGCCGCGTTAAGCACCAACCCATAGTATGTCAAAAAAAAAGCGGCCAAGTGCGTGTCGGGTTCTGTAGTTACCCAGTACATTTTACATCCATCCATCCATCAGCCTGTTTCGTCCACTGCTGGACATAGGCCTTTCCAGGATTTCGCCACTCTTGGCGTTCCTCCTGGAAGAAATGCCCATACTCACACACTCTGGGCAGGCGGGTTGGTGAGCGCGGTGCCGAAACCCTTGCACCAGTGACGCCGCTGCCCGTCCCCAGTCAGTTTTATATAAGGCCCGGCAATTGGGGATGGATATACCGCCATCCATCGGTCCCAGGCAATGGTGGGCCGCCTGGTTTTGCCTGAGAGCTGTTCTCTTACTCTCCCCGAATAACTTCGGGAGGATCTGCGAGTAAGATTACAAGATACATTTTACATGTTGGTCTACTAATACAGATCACGCCAAACTTCTAGTCCGCTCGGAAGTTGCTCTCCCGAAGAACGGCCCATACATAGTCGTGTTCAGAGGGAACTAAAAGTCGCGACCTGTACTCGTAAACCTGTAAAGCCTACTTAGCTGTGATAGTTTTCCTTTTAAATTCATTATATATACTACTTCTGTGAATTTTTCACACATTTATAAACAACCGTTTAGCCGGCGGCTTAACCGAACGAATGAACCGAAAAATGGTTTTCACACACCCACAATGTTTTTGAACGACCTATCCAACGATACCCCATACTATGGGATAGACGAGAAAAAAAAATCATCTCCAATTTACGTGTATGGGAGGTAACCTTAATAAGGCTCTGGCCATATATTGGACACCATATTTTCGCCCACTTTGTGAAAAAAAAAACAATAAAAACTTATTAGTAAATTGCCATTTTTATTTCAAAGTTGTTGGAAAAGTCAGATAAAATAAAAAAAAATGACTAAGGATCAATAATAAAAATAAACTAAAAATAAAGAAAATGATAATAATAAGAAAAAAATATTTTATTTTGGTTTTTATCCTATAATGCAAGTGTTTTTTTACATACATAGCCGGCTTTCTCTGTCCTAGAAAGGGTAAAAAAAATATTCGAGATTTTATTTTACCACTTTGTCGGCGTGATTAATATGTATACCCAAGCTTAATTACAGCTTTCTAGTACTAATAGTCTCTGCGCTAAGCCGCGGACAGACGGACATGGCGATACTATAAGGGTTCCTAGTCGGACTACGGAACCCTAAAAAGGATGCTACAATATCTATTTGGTCGGCGGAAATGTAGAAATTTTATTATCTTTAGGAATGACATAATATCACAAGAAGTAAAGAAACAGGATTCAGCATAAACAGTTGTTATTGAGAACAGAGTTGACCCGATAGCAAAGTAAAGCATTTACAAACAAAAATTGTATAAGCATTATCACACTAATCAGAGAAGTGGAACATGACAAATGACACCGGCTAGCTGAAGTTACAAACATTGAACATTGGCGGAGTGCCAACTGCGCGGAACACTTTACAGATCTTCACAAACAACCGTTAAGAAACCAATCGCGTGAGAGCTGCAGTTTTAACAACCAACTAAACGTAATGGGTTGATAGGGTTTCTTTATAGATGGTTATCAAAACTACACCCATAATACAGGGATGTTAGGAAAAGTATTCCGTTCCTTTAAACCACGTATACTACAGGTATAACAAAGTATGTGAAGCGTGTTTATTTTTTTTAATATAAGAAAATTTAAATGTTTTTTTTAAACTTTCATTAAATTCTTCAACCCTAGTTCAACAGAACGCAATAGATAGATACAGATAAGTGTTAGACAACTGCAGAAAAACGGCGCAGAAGAGAAAGGGATAATAATTCAATTTAATAATATAAAATTTTGTTTTTCATTTTTTTACATTAAAAAAAAAATAAACACGCCTAACATACTTTGTTACTTTTATACTTTTGTTGACTACAGATTTCCGTCTGCTACGACCCTGAAACAACCCTGTACACGCCGCAAAGCTTCTACATTTTGCTTCTACATCCATTAGTCTAGTCATACAAGCTCTTCCATTCCGGGTAATGTTTACTTTGCCCTATTTCGGTATGTCGCCAAATGGTCGGTGTGAGTCCTTCTAGGGCGGCCCGGTCGAGATTTACCTTCCACTTGTGCAGCATAAATTCCTTTCGTCACTCTACTTTCATCCATCCTCTCTATATGCCCAAACCACGGAAGCATTCCTTTTTCTATTCTAGTCACTACATCTTCTTTCAGACCGTAGAGATCCCGTATGTCGATATTTTTCACACTGTCATTCAATGCCAAACCACCCCGTAAGAAACACTTAAAACTACTACTTAGTCAATAATTCCTTTCGATATTAATCAGCATGAAACGAAATAATTTACAATCTAGCTCGACATAGACTTGATATATGCGCTGATTTTCAGTAAATTATAGTTGATGTTTTGTTTACACCCTTGTCTTGTCTAAAAAGCCTAATATCTAATTGCAGGCTGATAGCACGGGTCAATACAAAAGGCGCGCGTGTAGTTAGCTGTCACCTACCACAAAATAGATACATACAGAAGGTCAGCTTCATACAACCAGCGTTTTCCGAGATTTCCGACTTTAAAGACAGGATACAAATACTAATAATATTGCTTTCATATAACTTAATTTAGTCGCCCATACAATAATCTATACCACACTCTCAGTCCAAATAAAGACTTTTAAATTTAACTTTACAAAAATCATGTTTTTATATGGGAGCCCCCTTTTTTAGTATTTGTTGTTATAGCGGCAACAGAAATACATCATCTGTGAAAATTTTAACTGTCTAAGTAGACAGTCTAACTATCACGGTTCATGAGATACAGCCTGGTGACAGACGGACAAACAGACGGACAGCGGAGTCTTAGTAATAGGGTCCCGTTGGTTACCCTTTGGGTACGGAACCCTAAAAAGAAGAAAAGAAATTGAAACATTTTGTAGTTAAATACTAAATTATAAGGTGAGTTATTAATTTAATTATCCAAATTCATACGGAAGACACGGTTAGTAGTCGGTATCCATGTTTGAGAACCCTTTTTGGGAAATTCGAAAATGATTTTTTCCTGTTAATTAAATTTAATGCTATGGAAAATTTACATTACATTTTTAAAATTTTGCAATGGCTGTTTTTGATCCGTAATAATTATCACTTACCAAGCTTCCATTATGAATACGGTTGCATAAATTAATGTCAACTTGTATAATGACAGGGAAAGGCCTATGTCCAGCAGTGGACGAACACGGGCTGATAGATGGATGGATGTATAATGAATTGTAAATGTTACCTGTTGACATGTTCCAAGTAGGTCCCGTTGCAGAGGTAAGTGACGAGAATGGCGGTGTTGTTGAGACACTGGATGATGGAGTTCATGTAGCAAGTGTTGCCCAGGTTCTTCAGCCCAGTGAGGCCACGGCCCTGGGGGCGAGAGGGGAATTAGACGCATAACGGTCATTGCCTGCGTTCCGAAATTACTCACAGCACTGTAGAGCGTTTACATAACGTTCCTTTATCGATTGTTACTTTATCAATGGTATGGTATGTTGACCAAGAGAGGCATCCACCCTTCGATCTATGTCGTTTATTATTAAATTAATAACAATGAATTTATATACTTTTCTTAAACATGCGCGGAAATATTATCATTACTTTTGAATAAAGAACACGCGAAGTATCATATTTACGTAGACTGAAAAACCAAAATCACTTCCCGGCGCATTCTTTGAATTTGGAACGAAGAGCGCACCGGCAATGTTGTATGAAACGGTGTGCTGTTTGAATTTAGAACTCTTTCATCTATCGTACTCATTGCGTTCTCGTGGCTGTATAGCCACAGATACGTTTACCTTTCGGCACAAACTGTAAAATAAAAAAATAAAAAATTGGCGGTAAAGCGGAATTCGTTGTTATTTGGTTAATAATAAATTAAAATGAGTTCCGATGATTCAGAAAATGAAAATGAAATGGACATTGACTGCACTCTACCAGATACCCTCTATTTCATACGAAGCCATTAATGGCTTTTAAACTTAACTATTTTTTTTCTACCCTCTAATGTTAGAAAAACAAAACAATCTGATTCAAATATTGTAAAGTACTTCTTTTTGAAACAGAACGTATTTTTGCAGTCTGTGATTAGTGACACATGTCATTATAACCCCACTTTGAGTTGCGCATGGGCCGCTTGTTGATGCCTAAGTGATTTTGTGCGACTTTGTTGGTTTATAAAAAGTTGATAAGGTAAGATATTGATAAATAAAAATATGTTTCGTGCTCTTCAAAGGGTTCTTTTCCTACCATTATTAAACTGTTCTTCATTTTCTCGTATTTTTTACTTCATAATCGCGTTTATCTTCAGAGGCCATTTCTGGCTTCGCATGCATTCACGGTGAATTGGGTATCATTCAAAAATGGCTTCGTATGCATACCAAGAACATTTTTATTTTATTTTCAGAATGCTTTCTTCACACTTTTATGGGACCACGAAATGTCAACCACAAAATATTCTTTGACAACTGGTTTAATGGCATAAAATTACAAGTGTATTTGTATCAGAATGGTCTGCTTCCACTGGGTACAGTTAGACTGAACAGAGTACCGAATGCAGATATGCCAACGGAAAAAGACCTAAAAAAATTAGGTCGTGGTGCCATGGCCGAAAAGGTTGCAACTGTAGATGGTGTGAAACTTGCTTTGGTCTCATGGTTAGACAACAAGGTCGTGAACCTGCTTTCTGCATTTGTGGGCTCTGAACCGGTTTCTACTAAAAAAAGATATTGCCGGAAAGAGAAACAACAAAGACATCATCACCACAATTAGTTGATGTTTACAACAAACATATGGGAGGTGTGGATTCGAAATACGATCTCGGCAGTGGTACAAACGGATATTTTTCCATATGGTTGACCACTGCACCGTCAATGCGTGGTTGTTGTGGCGACGCAAAAATGATGTCTACATGTCATTGTACGACTTCAAGCTTGCCGTTTCGGAGCATTATTGCAAAGTTGGCAAAAGCTGCAAGAAACGTGGCAGGCCTAGTACGTCTGGTACTCCAAGTCGTGGCACACCTACAACGAGTAGAACGAACACACCAACAGGACGCAAGGATTCCCCGGCACCACCACCCTTGAAAAAAGCCAGGAAACCTCCAGCAAAAGCTCAAGATTTGCCATTGAATTCGATACGAACGGACCAAACTGCTCATTTTCCAACATTTCGCCAACTGTGCCAAAACGATTGCATGTATCGTTCTTACATAAATTGTGAGAAATATAACGTTTTCTTATGTCTCAATGAAAAAAGAAACTGTTTGAAAGAGTTTCACATGATATAAATATTAAATATGATACGATCAGTGCATAGGAAGCCAAAAATGGCATTCGTATGCATAGCCGTTACTGCACACGAAGCCATTTCTGGCTTTTAAAATTATTTTCTAAAGTAATGTAAGTAAATTTTTTTTTTCACAACTTTTTCTCTAATTGGCCCAAATAAAACACTTTGCAACATCAAATTTTTTTTTTTCTCTTTTCTTTAATAGCTCATGCAGTAGAGGGTTAAGATCGGAAGCTAAATTAGCGATGGAAAACCATGAAAAATATATGAAAGTATATAAAAATTTCATGTTCTGGAAAAACGAGAAAAATGCAAAATTGTTCTCGGAAACAGTGTTTCTGGCGTATTTCAATGAAATTGCTAAAACTAAAAAG
Organism: Ypsolopha scabrella; assembly: GCA_910592155.1. Taxonomy (NCBI): domain Eukaryota; kingdom Metazoa; phylum Arthropoda; class Insecta; order Lepidoptera; family Ypsolophidae; genus Ypsolopha; species Ypsolopha scabrella. The sequence continues at coordinate 22,652,006 of OU342982.1, forward strand.
CCATCTACATTATGGGCGATTCATTCTATGCTGAAATGTACAGTTCATATTAAAAACAGCATTGACTTGAAGAACTTTTGAATTCGAAATTTTGACTACTTTTTCTACTTGAAGCCCCAGATAATATATATTTAGCGACAAAGGTAAATTTATTATGTAAAAGGCCATTTTTATTTCCTTGCATTTTTTAAAGAAAAGCACTATATATGCTTCGGCCGAAATGGCAATTGCCTGTCTCGTACTCATACTAACCTGCAATTGCCTATTTCGCTGTCTTTGCAATTATGTACTATTTTATTCAGCTAGGATAATATGGTCGACTCAGGTGTGTACGAGCACGTGAATAAGTAAACAGTAAACAGTATTACATATTAATGAATATTACATAATTAACTCATTAAGTAACGATGTTATGTGAAGGCGGGGGACGGATACCTCACCAAAAAATCGACTGTACAAGTGCAAACGCTTCTTACGGAACAAACACGCCAACGCTAAAAAATCGCTCTCTTATAAGAGCAATCACGGAACCAGGGGATAAGTTACAAGTGAGCTAATGTTGGAATAAATTCAGACATCTTGCAATGATACCGACCGCTATGTATTACCTTGGTCAGTGTTTTGGGCGGTTCTTTCCCACATTTCTAAACAAAGAGTGGCACTAAATATTCCAGTACGGCCGGTCATGATTTATGATTTACTGTAAGGTCCCCGCCTTGATACCTGCGAGACCTTGACCTTTAAGAAAATAATAAGGTTGCGAGCTAAGGAGGACGTATATATTAATGTCTGGACTAGAGTGCTGGCTGCGGGTTTATGGTAATTCTCTATGAGCTTTCTTTATTCGTATGCTACATATTTTCACGTGCTTATTTGTATCTGAATATCTTCGGAAAGGTTATTTGGTACCCAGGGACTTTACTGCAGTACAGATTTGCTGAAGATATAATGCGCATGAATCTTCGCCAGTGTTCGTATTTTCTAAAACGAGCCGAATCGTAAGTGCCCTAAACATTGCACTAGTATTTGGAAACTTATTAGAAAGAAAATAGAAGTCAAAGTCATTTAAAAAAATAAAATCGTAACTGGATAAAGGTGTTATTTTGGTTGTCTATAGTTGACCGGATGTGCACTATCTAAGTAAATACAACCTTAGCTGAAGAGTGGCGAAGATTTCCATGCGCATTAATTAAATGGTAGCCCTGTGTAATTAATGCTTTTGACTGACTCTAAACAAGTTTGATGCAATTTTTTGTTAAAACTTATAATTATTCTACAATATGTATTCTACACTATTTGACAAAAAATATTTGTAGTTGTACCCTCGTAGAGGGTTGTTCCACTAATCCCTATTGACAATCCCCATCAATTGGGATTTGTGAGCTTTTTTTCAGAAAAGTTTACAAATCGCCATTAGATATAAAATATAAATAACAACATAGTAATTTATAATCACGAAGTCTTTATATAACCATATAACCATCTATAAAGAAACCCTAACAACCCATTACGTTTAGTTGGTTGTTAAAACTGCAGCTCTCACGCGATTGGTTTCTTATTCTAGGTGGTAGAGCTGATGCCGGGCTCCACTGTGGAGGTACCACCATCTTACTCGCAAATCCTCCCGAAGTTATTCGGGGGAGAGTAAGAGAACAGCTCTCAGGCAAAACCAGGCGGCCCACCATTGCCTGGACCGATGGATGGCGGTATATCCATCCCCAATTGCCGAGCTTTATATAGAACAGACTGGTGACGGGCAGCGGCGTCACTGGTGCGAGGGTTTCGGCACCGCGCTCACCAACCCGCCTGCCCAGCGTGTGTGAGTATGGGCATTTCTTCCAGGAGGACCGCCAAGAGTGGCGAAATCCTGGAAAGGCCTATGTCCAGCAGTGGACGAAACAGGCTGATGGATGGATAGAAGTCTTTATTTCTTGTGGAGGTAAATAAAATCTTAGTTTCACACTCACTACTAAAATCGCAGATTTTTAAGTGTCGTATTATTTAATAAAATCACAGATTTAAATTTATTAATAAAATGACAGTTTTACAATCATTCAGAAAATCATAATGAATAATTAGTAGTGAGTGTGAAACTAAGATTTTATTTACCTCCAGAAGAAATAAAGACTTCGTGATTATTTAGAAATTACTATGTTGTTATTCATATTTTATTTGTAAACTAATGGGGGTTGTCAATGGAGATTAGTGGCACGACCCCTTGTAGAAATAAGTCTTCACTAAGAGCGTGTTCCAATACTTCATCGATAGGTAGAGAGTTACCCGTCAAGTGGGGGTTTCGGAACGAACGGTTTATCGATAGTTTTAACCTTTCAATAAGAGTATTGGAACACGACCTAAACTGGCTGGAGAAAACTTTTCAGACTCATACATATAAAGCGGGAAAAGGGTTCCAAGTAACTCAACGTGAGTGAAATTGTAAACCATTTTTCAAACAATTATTAGACTTATTAGTTGTTTTCAGTTGGCTCCATAGTAAAAGTTGTTCGTAGGGTCCGCGCCACCACTGAAGTCCGATGGAATAAGGCAGCGGTTCTCGAACTTTTTTCGCGACGAAAACGAAAACGAAATATTTGACGGAGGCCTAAAATAATCAAAAGCTGGTTTTATGTGTAAGTATTCTTTATTAATAATCATATTACTTAACATTGAATTTTTCATTTAATTGGGGGTATGAAATTGTTTTTTACTTTTCATCAATATTGTTTGATGTCAGGCTTTATAGAAGAAGGAGAAGGTTGAAGTATGTAATAAATTAACACTGGTTAACAAAATTGTAGAAATTTTCTGTTACAGAAACGATTTATTGAAATTATTATAGAAATTAGTATGCTGAATCCGAATATAAACTCAGATTTTCTCTATCACGTCGTAATATTTGTCTAAGACAGACTACATTTTGAAAAATCGCGTGTTTTTACTACTTCTGGTGGGGCTTTACGCTTAGCACAATTAGTTTTTCGGCTTTAATTTTCAATAATACTTCTTCTTAGTGGTTCTTTTTAATAATATGATAAAAAGATTCACGTAACCAAGCCTAGTTTTCGATTAAATGTCTCAAAACAATCACACCCAATGTTTCATAGTAAAAACTTGGTATGAAATGTATGGACCGAACAAGCTCTCACAAAATATTATTTATTTTGAAAAATAAGGTTCAATCGCGAATTATGTTATTTTCACCTTAATAAGTATTGATTAAGGACTTGTAATTATGAAAAATAAATATATAAAATACATTTGTAATAAGTAAAAAAAATGTTCAGAAGCATTAAAGAAACGGTAAATTTCAATACCTTGAAGTTGATTTCACAAATAGACCTGATAGAAAAAATCTGAGTTCAGATTTGGATTCAGCACACAGTTTTCTGCAAGAATTTCAAAATATCGTTTCTGTGCAGAAAACTTGTTGACCAGTGTAATCATTAAGGCATTTTGGTTTATATTTCAAAGCCAATAAAGACTTTGCCGCAGGAATCCAGTGGTGTCGCGGACTTTATAGAAGAGTTCTATCTTTAGATTTCGGCTTCTATGCGGATATAAAACCAGCCCCCTTATTGTCTAACTTCAACATTCATCGCTATCGCTTTCAAATATGAGTGAAATGACATGACTCATCACTTTTAGCCAATCACGATACATTTAAAATAGCGGTAGATGTTGAAATTAGACAATAAGGTCATTGACCTCTCATAAATAAATCGTCAATGAATAAGGTCCCAGCTTTTATACCACTATATATATTAACTTATAGTTAAGTATTTTCTAAAAGTTTTTGCTGTTAGTTACTGCTGTAATAAAGTCAACTTTGAAGGCTTTAATATTCTAGTTTTAATGCTGTTAAAACTTAACTTTTCCTAAAGTAATATAGCTTCTGTTGTTAACACTGAAGAACAATTTTAGATTGAAGAAAAATTTATTTTGATAGCACTAAAACTAAAATGAAAGCCTTTATAAAGTAAATACTCACTCGTCTGAAGAGCCACGCGATGTGGTTCTGCGAGTACTTGAGTCGAACCTTCACTTTGAGCACCATGTTAGCTGTGTCCAGGGGTATGCATCTCTGTTCGTACCTCAGCACTTTGCACGCCACAACTACACTCTTTATTCACTTCTCACTTTAAAGTCCACCAAGACTGACTTCTTTGACTTTCTTTACAGCTTTTGTTCAAGTATTTTCGAATTCTTAATCTTTATCTTATTCACCTATGGATTTAGTAGACTTTTCATATATTTTACAACTTTTGTTGTATCTTTGTCACAACAATATATTGTAAACAATATTCATTTGTTTAGCTGTTTTCAATGTTTCGTTTTGTGAGTAGTTGTTTACTATTGTGTTGTCACGAGAATATAGCCGTAGGTTTCGTGACCAAATTCAATATCTTTATTCTTTATCACCTTTCCAGACTATGTTTATATATATATATATCAAAGGTTGACGAACTAATTACAAATTGGTCTGCGATCCAATTTAATTGAATTTTTGTTACACACCGCGTCAGTAATTAATGAATTATTCGAAGTTTGGCGTACTTGGATAAGGGAAAGACTAGCACAATCAAAAATATTAGGTACAACATAAATATTGTTGATAAAACTGAACGAAACATTTGTTTCTATTTGGAATGTAACATTATTCAACACTGGCCGGTTTTGAAAAATTAAAACAAATCACGAGTTCGAAGTTTGAATTTTTCTTTGAGTAGTTTCTTTGTTTGGAACATGGATTTAATATGTGTTTTTTAGTTGGGTAGATGCGTGAACGTGCTGCCGTTGGCATAGTTGTACAGAAACTAAACATCACGTGGAGGGTGAAGCCGAGAAGGGGTGGCTGGGGGGTGGTAAATAGGGGTGAAACTAGTGTGACTGTGATGGAAGAGGGGGTAATGGGATTTTCATTTCGAGCAAAAAAGGTGGAGTTTAAAATGGATTTAGTTTAGTCAAATGAGATATTAAAATTCTGAAAGGTTTTTCGTTTTAGTACCTAATTCTTCTCTAGTGTCTGAAAGGTTCTACGATGTTTTTTGTTGCTGACAGACGTACTTTAAATTTGCCCTAAAATACACAATGTATACAGAATACTAAATAAGCATCAGAGGATTTTTAATAGATTTGTTTTTAGGGAAAATAACACTCGTATATAGAAACATGTTGGAAGAAAACCCTAGACGTTCAGTATTAAATATTCACCCTAGTGCAGAAACGTGGAGTTAAGACCGTGCGTGAGTGGTAGGTAGTGTTTATGCAAACATTTGAGCTAAACATTTTGATTGATTGCACACAACACACATATGTATAGGTATGTACCTCTACATTACATTAGTCTGCATGTCTATGTACTAGACGTTGTTCTATCTATTGACGACGCATGGTTCCGATATTTTAGTTACAATGAGATTGATCGCATAAAACACAATTTTAATAAAATATATACTTTGCTTTTAGAACTTGTGTGAATTTTACTGCTTTAGTAAATTTCATTCGGTTTATCTGTACTAATAATAGAGTAGAGATATTCTAATCTTAAACTGCACTCCACTTCACCTACGTTTTTATCTCTAATTAAATAACTACTATATTATATCTTAATATTATACTTCTAATTGTATCGTACATATTTAGACAATATTATAGAAATATAATAAATATACTAGAGGTGGTACTTTTATAATTACAAATGAAAACGTAGGTGGAGTGGCGTGCAGTTTAAGATTAGACGGACTCTAGTAAAAAAGTCGTGTCTGTACAATCAGTATTTTTAATATTTTTTTAAACTTTAAACGTTATGGGTTTTTGGTATTGTACTGAAGCCAGAATTACCATTATTAGAATTTTTGTCTGTCTGTATGTATGTATGTATGTTTTGTTTTAACTCGAGAACTAATCAACGGATTTGGATGCGGTTTTCTTTATTATAATCGTAGTGAATACAGGCTATAAGGGGTCTTGATAAAATAAGAACCAAGCCAAAACCGGGTCAGATATTAAACAAATGCGAGCGGAGCCGCGGGCGAAAGACTAGTAATCTATATAAAATTGACAAAACAGAATCCGTAGAGGGGTCTTTTAAAAATAAAATAATTATGATATCCTTTGAGGCCAAAATATGAACTTTAAAAACTTCGCTATACTTATTCGCCGTACCATTTTAATACGAGTTAACGGATAAAATCAAAATGGAAGGCATGCTTTAAAAAAGAGTTAACGTGTATCGGTTAAAATAACCGGTGCTATCCTCTTAAAATTTCCACCCGATCAAACTTTTAACAACATTCGCTTAAAAAGTCAGAGTTAAAATAGAGTTTCTATTTGACCTTGTATCGATTAGGTGAACTTATTGAGAACCTAAACTAGAATAACCGAGAGATGGCACCTATTAAGTTTAAATGCCTACTAAGTTTTGTAATCGAGTAGGTAAGTGCCAATAAAACAATGTAATACTTCATAGTTGCTGGCCACGAACAGTGATGTAACTACCATTAGTTTCGGTTATTATTTTTCGATTTTCATGTTACCGCTATTCTGTAACAGAATTGTTATTGGTGTAGAGATCATAGCAGAAGTTTCTTTTTTTTCAACTTAAGGGATTGCAAAATGACAATTCAACGGAGTGATAGCGGCTGAATCGTAATCAATAAAGAGTTCTACTCTCCTTAATCGTACGGCTCCGTTTCTTCCCAAACTTATATTTTTCTGCCTACCCGTCAAGGAGACAGGCGTGAGTATATGTATGTATGTATATTTATAACCAAAACCAACTTAGTTATTTTGGAAATCGATACTACATAGTATTAAGGGAGGGGGTCCAAATTTTTCCTAAAAAAATATTGTTTTAAATACATTCTTCCCACATTTTTTTTACGGAAGTTTATAGGGCTTTCAAGATTTTTTTCGTTTTGTTCAAAATGTACATAACCAAATTAAATGAAAATTGCAAGTATTTAAAGAAAAGTTGCTTTATTACTAAGTGATTTAACGGTACTTTACTCAGTACTTAGACGGATATTTTCTTGAAAATCAGACAGTTTAAACGTTTTTGGAGTGAAAAATGCGTTTTTTTGGAGCGCGCTTCTTTAAATAATTTACGAAACGTCATAGAGTTCAGTTCTACTTGACAGAAAATAAGGTTCTCAATGTCAAGGATAGCGGGCCCTTAAATCTAAAATTAGTACATTAATGCCGGTGATAAGGAAAGGGCGTAGAATTATATTTATATCCCATAAACTACAGCTTTCTTTAACGATCGCGGCGCACGAAACAAAACGCGGTACTATTGCGAAAAGCTATAGGTACTTCTCACACTTTAAGGACCAAAATCATGTGCCAAACAGCTGACATTAGATGTGTAGCGACTTTATAGACAGTTGCTCAGCTAATATCGGAGAAAAATGTTCGTGTTGTTTTAACTGATAGTACATGCATAAAAAATGAAATTATTATACAATCAAGTACTTATAATGTAAAAGCGAACTACTCTGACGTCACAAAGAAATGTTTGTGCGCTATAAAATTATTGTAATTAAAATATACACACACAAATATCGTCACGACATGAATCCCGAAGGGGGTGTCAGAGGTATTTCCGAGTGTAGAATGTGAAATGCAAATCACAATCCACACCCGGTACATCCGCGTGCCACCGACAATTATTACGTCCCAACGTGATGGGTGGTGAGCCCTACCGCCGTACTTCGGTCGGACACAATATCGACTAAGCACGAAGACGAAAAAACCTCCTCGCAAACACCCCCGAAGTTACTCGGGGGAGAGTAAGAGGACCGCTCTCATATACAGGGTGTAAGTAAATAGAGTGCGACCATTAAATAAAACCACATTCTCTACTCTTCATACTGAACAACTATTCGAAAAACAAAACCCCGTGCAAATCTTCAGAGAAAAAGATATTCAAATGTAACTCAAAGACTTTATCTCGTAGGAGGAAGGTCTATTTCAGAACGCTGCACCGTACAGCTGTTTCACGGACGACGCTCTTCAACAACAACGACGCGTTTTTGTTTGGAACTCAATTATTTCCCAAACCAACCCTTGGGTATGACTCTTGGGAAAAGTGGTTCAGTAGGGTCGGTAGAATATGTGGTTTCATTTAATGGTAGCACTCTATTTACACCCGGTATACACAAACAGCTGGCTCGCCAATGCCTGGGACCGATTGATGGCGGTATATCCATGGCGGGTTTCGGCACCACGCTCAATAACCCGCCTGCCCAATGAGCATGGGAATTTCTTCCAAGAGGACCGCCAAGAGTAGCAAAATCTTGGAAAGGCCTATGTGTAGTGGACGAGACAGGCTGATGGATGGACGGACGTAGACGGAACACAAATATACCCTAACCGGATTTAAAACCGGGACCTCAGATTAGTTAGTATTCGAGTACTGGAACTACTAGACCACAGAGAGTATTCGTAGTAGTTTAAAAAAAAAACATGAAGAATAAAGTAAGAAGTTCTATTAGAATCTTAAATAAGGTTAGCCTATTTATATTTCAGGGTGGGCAGAGAAGGGGGAAGTAAAGAAAAGTGAGCAATAAATGCGTTTTATAGCAATTCGCGCAAACTGCTTGTTAATAGTTAGGTGATCACATGAAAATTATTAAATTTTATGTGTTACATTTTAGCTGCTGTAAGCTGTAAACACGCTTTTAAGTTTGTTAATGTAACGCAAACAAAATGTAATCCATTAAAGTACGTAATTTTTTTGTGAAGACTTTATTATTAATAAACTATTTCCGCAAGTTGCTTTAAAACACATTTATTGCATACTTTTTATTCAAAAGTAAGGAAAACAATATTATGATGTGCATTTTGTATCGAGGTAAACAGTTACCCCCTTAAATGGAATTAGTAGCGTCTTGCACAACATTGTAACTGTGATTTCTTAACTAATCTGAATCGGTGCGTCGGTAAAGCAGTTCCGACGTTTCGTTTTACGTGTTTTTTTAGTTTCGGATAAGAAAAGTTGCGTGAATTGAACCGGATATGTCACAACAAGGCAATTAAAATAAAAACTTTTCCTCCTTCTTCTCGTCTCTGTGTTTAGTTTGGTAAGAATTTTACATAGAGTAAACTTTTTAATAAATAAATATTTGGCTCTTTGAAGCTTTTTATTGTTTTTTATTTATTTTAGATAGATATATATAAAAACACAAATAAAATCAATTCAAGATATATTTCGGGGGCGTCAGTTCAAAAATATGTCAAAATGATTATACATACAATGCACTTACATATTTACAAAAAGAAAGAGGTTGTCATCATCAGAAAATAAATCCTTTTCTAAAGCTTTTGTTTTTAGTAACACGAAACTTTTAGGTTAAGTAAAAAGTTAAACAGCCGATTTTGGGCATTTAAGTATAACAGCTCGCTAAATAAAATACTAAAATAAAGTTGTGCAAGACGTTAAATGGTTTACAAAGCTATTGCTTTGTATCTCATATCTTGTATCTTATCTCTGTTTCAGGGACTTAATTTTTCTGGAATAATTTTTGCGTACGATCGTAATAAATCTATATTTTTTATAACTGTATATTTTCAAACAGTAATGTTTTCACCGAGTTCCCTTACTAATCGGACATAACCACACGAAGCCATGTAACAACGTGAACGCAAGCTTATAGTGTCAAATTTGCACGCGCTGAAACACACGCTTTAGGAGCACGTGGGGAAATAATCTAAGCCAGTATCGACAAGACGTCATGAGAGAATCCCGGGACCTTATCAAAAGCACCGGGATTGGCTAGAAATGACATCACACATCATTTTGGCCAATCACAACATCTTCGATGGCTAAAGCGTTATTGAAGTTAGACAATAGGAAAAGTTAGACAAATGTCCTAGCCTTACTCTTATACGTGGGACGCACTATAAGTTTCCGGAATGAATATGAAAAAATACTATTAAAGGTACAAAATTAATTTATTGTTTTTCAAAATAATCTCCCTTGGCGTCTATGCACTTTTTCATTCGATCAAACCAGTTTTGAAAACTTTTGTGCCACTCCCCTGTGGTGACCTCTGAAACGTGTTTTTCATACTCCTCGACAGCCTCTTCTGGTGATGAAAATCGTTGACCGCGTAATTGGTTCTTAATTTTTGGGAACAGAAAAAAGTCACAAGGTGCCAGGTCGGGACTGTATGCAGGATGACTCATGAGTTCAACATTTTTCGTCTTCAAAAAGTCGTTTGTCTGTCTGGCCGTGTGAGAACTAGCATTGTCGTGGTGCAGGATGATACGGCGTTTACGGTTATTTTTACGGAGTTCGTCAATAACTTCCGGCAAACAAATGGTCGTGTACCAGTCACTATTCACGGTACGACGATTCTCTAAAGCAACAGTAGCCACGTGTCCAGTTTTATTAAAAAAAGAAGCAATCATCCGCTTAGATGCACTTTTCACGCGCGCCACTTTGGTTGGTTTCGGCTCATCTTGAAAGACCCATACGCTCGATTGCTGCTTTGTTTTGGGATTGTAGCAATAAATCCATGTTTCGTCACCTGTTACTATGTCCCACACCAAATTTGACGCACCTTCGTTGAATCTGGTAAGCATGGCACTGCACCAAGTGACGCGGTCCGTTTTTTGAGCCTCGGTCAAGTTGTGTGGGATCCACCGCGAGCACAGCTTTCTCACACCCAAATGTTTGTGTAGGATTGATTGTATTTGACTCATGCCTATTTCTAAGGAAGCGCGAATTTCATGGTAGGTCACATGCCTGTCTGTTTCAATCATACGGCGCACAGCATCGATGTTTTTGTTGGTCACAGCGGTGGACGGCCGACCATCGCGAGATTCGTCACTGAGATTGATACGACCACGCTTGAATTCTGCAAACCAGCTATAAACAGTCGTCTTGCATGGTGCTTCATTGCAAAAAGCTGTTTCAAGCCGAGCGATGCTCTGTTGAGCTGTCAAATTACACTTAAAATCGTAGAAAATCATACTACGAAAATTTTCCCGAGTTATATCCATGTTGACGCAGACACACAATTTTTTAAATGGCGCCACAAGGTAAAAACAAAAGACAGTCAGATGAAACAAACTGCATTCTACAGCCAAAGAGTTCTATTTTCAAATGTTGCAATAAATTTTTAAATATTGTTTATGTAAGTGGCCAGTTCCGGAAACTTTTAGTGTTACCTATGTATCTATAATATATACTAATATCTATATCTATACTAATAATAAAGAAGTAAAAAAGTCGTGTCTGTACATTGAATATTTTCGCGAAATTTTAAATGAAATGGGTTATTGGTACTGTACTGAGGCCGAAAGAACAATTTTGTCTGTCTGTCTGTCTGTATGTTCCGTTTTAACACGAGAACCGCTTAACGGATTTGGATGCGGATTTTTTCATCATCATCGTAGTGACCCTGGTCAACACATAGGCTATAAGGGTTGTTCATAAAATAACGCCCAAGCTGGAAACGGAGCAAATATTGAATAAACGCCTTTATAACTCGAGAACCCATCAACGGATTTGAATGCGGTTTTCTTTATTATCATTGTAGTCACCTTTGTTAACACATCGACGAAAAGGTTGTTCATAAAATAACGCCCAAGCCGAAAACGAGGCAAAGATTGAATAAACGATTTTATAACTCGAGAACCACTCAACGGATTTGCATGCGGTTTTCTTTATTATCATCGTAGTTACTCTGGTCAACACACAGACTACAAGGGGTGTTCATAAAATAACGCCCAAGCCGAAAACGGGGCAAAGATTGAATAGACGCAAACGGTAAAGGCTATTATAAAAATCTGTGGGAAGTCTGATTCGAATTTATATCCGAAACCCACGCGAACGAAGTCGCAGGCAAAAGCTAGTTAATAATAAATTAGGTGTAGTCTGGATGACACTGTAGTAGCTACTAATATATTTTAATAAATTTGTCCATATTTATAGTAGAAAGTACATCTCTTATCTATATCTAACACACGATCGTGCTGCCACATCTAATATCCCATTTCATTTAAAAATTTGAAAAAATATTTAATGTGCAAACACGACTCTTACTACTTTAATATTAGTATAAATAATGTACATTTAGATAGATAGCAGTGGAAAATTAGTCAAGTTGTACCATATAATAAAAAATTTAAGTTCAAATGATATTTCATCGTGCAATAGCTGATGCAATACCCATTTCGCAGTGACAAGGAGAATAAAAACATTGTCACGATATACAGTCGCGAGGGGCTTGCGGAGGTGTGTGTGGACTGTCACTTGACATAGACGCAACGTCTAACTACCCTTTTGATGACGCGTGCTAGACCCCATGACCGACTGAGCCTTGTGTATGTACCATCGAAGAAATGGTCGCAGACCTACTTTTCGCTCTTATTACCATTGCAATGCGGGCGAAAAGTAGGTCTGAAGCCATTTCTTCGATAGTTCCTGTGGCATTTAGTACAAGGTAGAGAGGCACACACACACAGTAATCGACCGAGCACGTTGATTGTTTGTAACTACGCACTGCCGGGGCTTCAGACCTTCGCTCGAGACCTAGCGTCGCTGGGCGGTGTGTTTGTACTACGAGTAATACCGCTTTTAAATAACAAATACTTGGTCGGTGCCCTTAGATACAAACCATTTGAATCTGTGAGTAGTTTGGTACGCCTCCTGTATACGTTATCTAGGGGCATCGGTGGTACACACTTTCTGTACAAAAGTACCAGAGCAAGGAACCTGGTTTGAATAAAACCACAAGGTCCACGATGCTAACAGATTTTACTGAACATATAATTTTAACATATACAAAGTGAGTGGAACAATTGATCATCTACTGTGGTTTAAAGGAAATTATAATAGCGTTAACACTTTCACAAATCTATGTTATATACCTTTTAAAGGTTTGCGATTAATTGTATCGTTTTAATGAAATCTACGTGCACTACTTGCGATATATGTTATAAATACATTTTCTCAAAAATACATTGTAATATTACCATTACATATGTGAAGACCTGTCAGAAAATACTTCATCCTGGCGAGCTATTAAAAGTGTCCAGGAAATCTGAATAACTGTCCAGGAAATTCGTATGAAAATCCATTACATACCATATGTTCACAGAGTTTTCTTTTTAAAACTATCCGTGTCTATGTTTTTAAGAGACTAAGGAGTTTGGCGATCACAAGGTTTTAAGCGGGCAATTTAAACATAAAAATAAAATGAATAACAGTTTCATGTTTAGAATGTAGAAATGTTTGCAATATTTTATAATTGCGATAATAATAACAAAAATATATATTTTAATTGATTTTATAAGTCTATTTAAAACCATTGAATACTTAAAATTTAACCTCAATAGCGTTTTTCTCGTTGTTTTTTTTTCTTAGTACTTATCGTTACTCTAGATGGCATTGTCCATGAAGCAGGCTGCATGGCGGTAAAATACCTTTGCCCAGCTGGCAATAATAAAAAAAAGTTGGGTAAAAGCGGGTGAAATGAGTTCAGAAGCGGGCTCTGATATAGATTGTACTCCACTAATGCTTTCCTGAAGAAATCAACAACAATAAACATGATAATCGCCCAAATATGAGCAAGTAACTTTTTATATTAGCCTAAGTTTATTTTATTTGATATAACTCATTATCATGAAAAACATGTGTGGACAAAGAGTGGACGGTGACTTGCATTTCACAGTTCACACTCGGAAACACCCCTGACACCCCCCGGGGACTCGTGTCGTGACGATATGTATGTATAGCAATAGCAATAAGATCTCATTCCACATCGATTTTAGGGGTTTACTGTTGAGACATGATTCAAATTTCAAGATTTTAGTTCTAATCAGACGAAAAAAGGATTACCAGGTTTCTATCGGGTGTTCTTAGAATGAAACCTTCGTTTCCAAACTGCAATTTAATCTCTGAACCCAAATAAAACATAGACATAGATCCAGATAATGTCAATGGACTCAGTCTAAAATATTATAAAACCATTCCACATCACAGACACGTCACAATTTGATTTTATGAGGTTTGCGCGTTATTGCTGTCTGTATGTAAAATCTGCAATCATCAATATACAAGTTGAAAATGAACCCCCCTAGCTACCTATATATCACGTTCGAAATTAAAAATTATATGTTTTGTTACTTGTCATGTTTCATAATAAAAAAATATATAAGGTGACTTTAATTTATGCAGCCAAACTCATACTGTAGGCTTGGTAAGTGATCAGTAAAGCGGATCAATAACACTTTTTGCTAATTTCGCAAAATAAAATCTTGTCGTCCCATAGTAATTGGCTCGGGGCTGGGCTTGCGTTTGTAAGGAACACGAAAAGAATACATAATTAACGAATTTCACAAAAAGGGTCATCGAAAATAGTTACTGAGCACTTACCGAGCCTTCAGTAAGAATTTAGCTGCATAAATTAAAGTCACCTTATATATCGGATATCGACTGTCAAAAGAAGCTCTAATACTCCGGTGACAGAGACGACGCTCTACGAAACCGAAGCTACGCAACCTATGTGCATTTTATGTTGTGAAAAAATTTAAATACCTGGGTCACATTCTTACAGAAAATCTTAAAGATAACAATGATCTCGAACGACAGAGACGTTCCATTGCAATGAAGAGTAATATGTTAGCCAGAAGATTCACCCAGTGCTCGAGTCAGGTAAAAATCACCCTATTTCAGGCGTACTGTCAGGCCTTCTACACCAGTCAGCTTTGGTCGAACTATACGCAGAGTGCTATGAACACTCTGCGTGTTCAGTATAATAATGCTTTTAGATCAATGCTAAAACTGCCTTGGCGGTGTAGTGCGTCAGGCATGTTCGCTGAGAAGGGGGTAAATGACTTCTTTGGCCTCATGCGTAGGTTAAAGACCTCGTTTCATAAAAGGATCATGAATTGTGGCAATAGCATTGTTAAAGCTACATTTTGGTCAGTTTATCAACTTTCCAAACCTTTCTGTTCGATTAAGAAGAATGACAATATTTGCAAAATGCCAAAGCAACCCAGTCGCCCTATTCCCCACTCTCTTGCCGAATAATATTGTCAATACTACCCAGTCGCCCTGTTCCTCTCTCACTTGATGAATGCATGTAATAGTTTAGTTTAGGTTAAGTAAGTATAGTTTAGAATTATTTATTAATTAATGACATAATTTATAATGTAAATTAATTTGTATATTTAATCATTTAATATTTAATAATTTCAAATCTTGCAAAATTGCAAAATTTGTAAAACATTATTATTTGTAAAATATGGGTTACATGCCTGAAATAAATGCCTTTTATTTTCATTTTATTTTTTATTTATACCGCCGGGAATACGGGAATATAAAATATGAGGAAAAAAAACTTTACTTGTATGCATTTTTGATTGAAAAACACACTTATTTATATTATTTCCCTTACCGGTTTCGCTGATATAGCATTATCAAAGGTTTCTTTGGTTGTTTACGTACAATATATGAATCGCTTAGCCGGTAAGGGAAATAATACAAATAAGTGGACAAGTACAAGTGTTTTTCAATCAAAAATGTATCAAAAGTTCCACCAAATGCCAACAATCACAAGCATCATTTCCATTTTCTTTTATGGTTTTGTGTTCTATAGTGATTCTGATTCATAGATTTGAATAAAGATAGGGGTTCATGTTCAACCTGTATAATGCCATGCACCGTAAAGGCCAAAACTAAAAGTTCAGTTTATTTGTTAGTCGAACTTATGACTGGGCCTAATTACATTATATATTATTTATGTTATTATTTTGAAATTTCTATTTAAACCCCATAGTTTTCTGGTTTCTATTTAAATAATTGACTTGTTCACGTTTTCGGGTAGCTCTCTTCACGATTGTCTCTAGACCAATAATAATCATATACTAAGAAGCCCAGCAAGGGTTGTATCTAACGCAACACCGTAGATACGTCATAGTTGCGTCGCTCAATGACTCACGGTACTGATTGATGACGGGGGATCTAAGTTAATTATTATACTGAGACTACGTACTTTCCGTTGACGCAACTTTATGTACATCAAAAAAACTTTATTTTGTGCTTAAACTTCTAGATGGGTTCGATAAAATAATACCTTATGCGCCCCACTTTTGACGCTTTAAGTTTTAAATTTTAACTACTTTGAGATGACAGTATACACAATACAGTATACAGGAAATTACCAAACATTTTATTTTTTGAATGCCCGCTTTTTTAAAATCCGCCTGCAATACCTTAAATTAATTCTAAGCATGCATTCACGCATTTCGGTTGTCAACCTTAAACCATTGTGCTAAAGTTGAAATTTGATACAAAATAACAACAGATACGTTTATGACCCTCTTGTTGGCTGCGATTTGGTACTGCTACTTGATTTTTCGTATGTTTTGTATGAAGTGGATCATTTATTTAGGGGGCAGTTAGAACGACACCACCGATATCACATTCGAGAACTTCAAGTAAAGCAATGAAAGACGAAATGCAGTACTGTGATTGGCTCATCCGGTATCGCCGAGCAAGACAGCCTCCTAACCGTCAAATATCAAATTATTTATTGCTAAATAGACCCTAATACAGAACAATACAAGTTAAATCTCCTTGCACTATTTTAGGTTTTGACAACTTTAAATTCAAGAGTTGTAGAACGAGAAATATGGGTTCAATTCCGCCGTGTGTTTAAAATATATAAGTTTACCTCTATCATACTAACCATTGCGCAAAGTACTAAGATACGACTAACATAGTGCCAATCATTTAGTAGATCAGTGAAGTTTCTTTAAGGGGGAACGTTTCGATCTCGGTGCAAATACAACTTATGATTGTTTTTCTTATTATTGAATAAAAAGTACTAAATAAATGTGATTTATGGCATTTCGCGACCATAGTTTTATGTCAATTAGGCTTTTCTACCAAAGTTGTGTTATTTTATGCATTACGTTGTAAATCAATGTCTGGTATGGATATTCACGCGAAATATAATCCATAAAATGACGCAATTCTGCTAAAAACCCCTGATATAATTACTAAACAATAGTCGCAAAATAATATGAAACTATTTTATTTCCTACATTTTATTTAAAAATAAGATAAACACTCATAAGTTGTACATTATGCTAGTACCCCGTTCCAGACCTACTATAATTGAGAGAGACTTCCTGTTTACATTCGGATGTGACGTAGAACCCCACCATTACGGCTCGTTTTAATCAGGTTAAAGGATGTGACGACAGACGACAAAAAGCGCGGTAGCCGCCATTGGTAGATGCGCGCGCTTTTATTTGCTTCTTCATTGGCGTTTCTGTTTCCGTTCGATGTAGACCATAGATAAGAGTATAAACCGGGAATAGATACGAAACTTGGCTAACTTCACAGGCAATGCTAGTGCTGCCGCCAAGCGGCTAAGCTCTCAACTAATGTCTGGTGTAAACATACGCATAAGTATGTACATATATAACATTGCTATTATACATAGCTGTGCTATAGCATCGTTAGCAGCTAGCCCCAGACAGAACTTTTATCTCAATGTGTCTACCAACCACGCTATATATTGCACGAAAAAAAATTTACTTCGGTTTACATTTTCACTAAAGACGTAAATATGATAAGTAAACCGAAGTAATTTTTTCTCAACGTGCAAAATATAGCCTGGTTGGTAGACACATTGAGATAAAAATTCTGTTTGGGGCTAGTTGTATATTTGCAATAACCAGAAACAGGTTCAAAATAGAATAAAACAAAGCTCCTTTCTCGTACATTATTCAAATTTTCGTTGCTTCTTACTCACTAATCACTGCACTATAGTTTTTAAGGAAATCGTGGGTATTCGTGAAGAAGAAAGAATTCTCACTCAACACTAAAGTTTGTTGGCTGTAATTTGCAGAGAAGTAGTACTAACTCAACTCTATTAAAATTACTGCACTACATGCTACAAATATACAAAAATCTTCTTAAAACAACTAAGGAACAAGCTTTGAATGCAAGCGCTCGCGCAGCCGGCAGACATTTTGTTTTTGTGATGTGTGACCAGTGTTGCCATCTCCCACAATGACAATGATTTTATGACAGGCGACGACACCGCCCTCTATTTATTTGAGAGCCAGCTCAATAGATGACGCTGTTGTTGGTTCCATTGACAATGTTCTAAAATACTATAGCCTGATGTAGACGTGTCTAGAGAATTTCACTTGAAATTCGTTATTTTTCAACATTTATCTTTTGAATTTATATTTTTAATAAACTTCGGATCTTTAACGTTATATTTTCGCAAAAATTGACGTTATTTTATGAATAATTTAACGCGATAAGTGAATATTTCGCGTGAATGCCCCACCACGAGGTGTTTCGCTGACAAGGGAGTCGCCCAGCAGTTTCCAGGGCGGGATCTTTGACGAATCAGCGAGACAAGGCGAGGAGCCCGTCGCAATCTAACGATAAGTAAACGGATTCTGTCGGTAAGGTGCCGGAATTGGTAAGTTCTCATTATTTCATACTTATGGGAATTTAATATTTCCATGGCCCTTTGGAAAACTATGTACAGAGCTAGATTACGATCTAATCTATCTTAACTACGCGACATACTATCATTTTTTAAATTATCACTAGCCTCATTTTTTGCCATAAATATGAGCAAAGTAGAATGTAGTTCTGGTTGGACAGTATTTGTTTTGATAAGAGTTATAAAACTGTCTATCCCAGGGCTAAATAGTGAAACATCGCATTTTAAAGAAATTTGCAATGGAGCAATAGTTGTTTGTCTGGCCAGTCCGCAGCAAACAGTTCACTCCTTTAGTGACAGAAATTACTAATATTGTAAGATGTCTATTCTAAGATCAGTTTTTCTTTTTGTTCACCTACCCTCACAAATTAGATATCGTAACTGGAGTCGTAGTTCAATTCATCCGTCAGCATAATGATATTTCCTGCGCAAGGAGTAAAGTTTCTGAAACATTTATGACTTAGGGGGGCATCGTAAGCCTCAAGACTCTTACTCAGATCGTTAGAAAATATTGGTTACCATGCTCATCGTTTTCAACATGTATGTTCCAATCTTCTGCCGTCACGGTAGTCCTTTCCACCTTACGTCAGACAGAAAGTACCCTAGCAATTACTCGTACACATTCTCACTTCATTTCATTTACTGTCTATCAAACATGATTGTGTAAATAAGTGATCGACTGGAAAAGATTTGTAACCTTAGATAACGCGCTTTTGTGAGGTTTTTAATCCGTCGTCTCTATTTGACAATGATGTAAAGGGCATCCTACGGTATCGTACAGGTACTAAACACCTAGTTCTTGGTAAGCAAACATACGATCATAGAATTAAGCTCTTTCCAGGTATTTTTTTTATTTTTTATATAGCATTCAGCTCTTTTTACAGGTTTCCAGGATGCTTTGACAAAGCAAGGTGGTGCTTTTAAAAGTGTTCATAGGTTCACAACGGCCATCTGCGCAAGGTGTGTCGAACATTCAAACACCTGCGCAAGGAGTTAGTCTCTAGTCGATGTATGTAGAGCCCATGTGCAACGTGGCCTCCCACAGTTCCGCCCGCGCGGCGCTTGCGTAAGGCCGAAGGTGCAAGGCGGAGCAACCGTTCCAGCCATTTCGTAATTACGGCAGTAATAAACGGCCACGACGGGCCGCTCGCTCAACCACACGGCGGCGACACAGTAAATAAAGATTGACTACAATCAGCTATCTCAGTACTAACAATGTCGGATACTGCTCAGAAAATGTTCTATTCGGGTACATACAAAACCAAATGTGAAACTGACTTCGTTCTTGTCCTTTGCGACACCCAACAAAGAACTTTATAGGTTGCTTTCTGATTGACGCCCGTTTTGAACTTGCAAAATAAGCATTAAATTTCTGGGAATTCTACAGCACTCTGTTGCGGAATGAATATTAAACCAATGTCTGAAATTTATTGTACGAACGACGCACGTGTTGTTTAATTTCTAACTCTTCGAGAGTCAACTTCATCGACACATGGTCAAACCTTTACTTCCAGGTACTGCTAAAGGAACTGGCTCAGGTAAATGACAAAAGAGTTGTAATTGGTCGACGACGACACAAACTTTGAAAGTCCCATCCCATACCTTTGACGCGCTTGTTCTAGTCTACAGAGTCGGCTCCGTCCCCAGGAAACTAAGCATTCCAACTTGATTTAGGAAAGCAAGATATTCAAGGGGATTAATGTGTTTAAGTACTATTACTTATTTTATTTTTTTATTTATTTTCTTTATTAGGAAAACCATAAACTTATCGTTATAATCTTTCCATATATTGTAACTAAATTATTCATAGAGGGTATGCACATTGGCGTTTTAATCCAGCAGACGATAACAAACACTTCTCAATTATAGTAGGTCTGGAACGGGGTACTAGCATAATATAGCAATTTTACCTAAAAATATAATTGTTATTATGCGTACTTACCCCGTTCCAGACCTACGTTTGCATTGCTGTCTGCTGTTGCATCCTTTTCTCTAAAAGGCTGTAATAGTAAGTCGGCATGATGGTGTTTCAACCATGAACACAATCATGCCTCATTAATTGAGAGCCAATGAAATAAAAGCGCGCGCATCTACCAATGGCGGCTACCGCGCTTTTTATCGTCTGTCGTCACATCCTTTAACCTGGATTAAAACGAGTCGTAATGGTGGGGTTCTACGTCACATCCGAATGTAAACAGGAAGTCTCTCTCAATTATAGTAGGTCTGGAACGGGGTAAGTACGCATAATACCAATTTTATTTTTAGGTAAAATTGGTATATTTTGCACCGAGTTCTAAATGTTCCTCTAGGCAGCTAGAATGGTTCCATCAAGTAGTCAGTCAAGCACAGTGTTAATGAAATAATTAGGTTACTCACAACATCTTCCCAGACGGGCTGGAAGTCCCTCTGTCTCTGCATGTCGCTGGGCGGCATCTTGCTGATGGGCTTGCTACTGCGGTCGAAGTGAGGTGTGGCGGGCTCGTCCTCGTCCGATGATATCTGTTGGGAGACATACGGTAAACTGGATGCTTCGGTGGTTTACTCCTCACGATGGGATTTATTAGCTGACTTTTGTTTAAACATACATATACTCACGCCTATCTCTCAGAGACAACAGATTTACATCTGCTACGATCCTGACACACCTCTTTTGCTTCTTCCACATCCACCAATCTAGTCATAGAAGCTCTTCTATTCCGGGTACTTTTTACTTTGCCCTTCTTCAGTATATCGCCTATTTGGTTGGTATACGTCCTTCTAGGGCGACCCGTTCGAGCTTTACCTTCCACTTGCGCAGCATACATTTCATTCTTCACCCTACTTTCATTCATCTTCTCTATATGCTCAAACCAACAAAACTCCAACTTTTGTTTATATAGCCAAAATGCTCAAGACTCGGTAAGTGGGACACTTCAATGACAATTCAGTGACACTTTCTGTTAAATAGACAAAATTAAATTTAAACTTCCTATACTAATCGAGTCGAGATTATACTTTGACAAGTATAGAGACACAAATAGTATATTATGCAATTAATTAATAAAGGACGGATCTAAAGCGAGGGCCATAGTTGAATCACGAGCAAGTAAAGGATTCTAACGATTGAATCACGACCGTAGGGAGTAATTCATGATGATTGAAATTCGAGCGTAGCGAGTGGTTCATGTGTTAGAATCCTGAGCGACGCAAGTCATTCATGGCCCTCAGTATAAATCCGTACTTTATTCAAGAGTTGCATACTATACTCTATATCATGACTACGAGAAAAAGAAATAATTTAAGCGAAAATAGACATTTAATGAAGAAAAAGGAAAGTTAAATTAATTAAAATGCACATTAAAATTGGAACATTGTGCCCAAAGCTTGATTTTCATTTTTCCATTTGCAAAACTCATCGTAGGCTTTGATGTAAACGAGCAGTGATTTTTTGGGTAGCAAGTTTTCTACTGTATCGGCCGCCCTCTCTTTCATAAACTCAGGTGTTAACACATCTTCTTTATCACTTGAATGCATATTCAATCGATTTATTATAAGTAACACTAATCTTTGTGTTCGTACAACTTACAGTATTAAAAATGGCGCCAATTCACTTTTTTTTTCTGTAATGGCAGCCAAGAACACAAAACAGTTTTTACTCTAATGCTAAACTCCTTGTCGCAAATATCGACCAATCAAATCTCGAGGAGTTATTTGCACAAAGAGTTGGTATGTCGAGTATTCTTTGCGCAAGGAGTTTGTATCGAGTATTTTTTGCGCAGGGAGGTTGTATAAGCATTGAGATGGAGGTCTCGAGATATATATTGAGGTATAAAGTACGGATTTATATTGAGGGCCATGAATGACTCGCGTCGCTCAGGATTCTAACACTTGAACCACTCGCTGCGCTCGTGTTTCAATCATCATGAATCACTCCCTACGGTCGTGATTCAATCGTTAGAATCCTTTACTTGCTCGTGATTCAACTATGGCCCTCGTTTTAAATCCGTCTATTATTCACTAATTGCATAATATACTATTTTGTACTTTGCTAACAGGGTCATTGAACTGGCGGGAATTGAACCCGAGTTTCAAGATTGTGAGTCCGGCGTTCCACCGACTGAGCTGTCACAAAAAGAAGCTGATGATTGTTCTTTTCGTGGCAATGTTAGAGAGTCTAACAAATGATATACAAGGAGTATGTCGTACCTTGGCGATGTTGGGCGAGGAGTGGGACCTGTTGATGGTGGCGGCTCCCGGGCTGTCGCCAGGCGACACCATGTACGTGTCTCCGTCCTCATCCTGCACACATTTACTATTTTAATAACATTCAAGATACTGCGACGTTTTAACATTGAATGTCGAATAATTCTTGTTAGACAACAAAATTGATTGGAAAAATTGGGAAGATAATTATTTTCAAATGTGGCGAACAAATTTAAAATTTTCCGCATAATATTGTAATTTTCAAAACCTCTCAAGTAGGTTATAAAAAAGAAAAAGTCTTCCGAAAACACCTTAAGGTTCCTTAATACGATTTTAGCTTTTAATCACCATTCATTGCTTAAAATAGCTACAGTCGTAAGGTTGTCTGTTATTTAAGTCTGGGCACGACACGACTATGTCATGATTGGTTACTTTGTCACTTTGTTTAAAATCCATCAAATCAAACTTCTTTCCGAGAATCTGTAAAAGGCTCCAATTTTTTTCATGGTTTCTATTGTTGGAGCCCAAGTAATTCTTATACTAAAACGTAACAGTTTATCAATTTAATGATAGAAAAATAAATTATTATTATTATAAATATAAACGGAACGCAATCGTCTTCTGTCTCGTTCACTCCTTTGACATCTGTCTTGCACTATCAACCGCCATGCCCACTTGTGTGTCAGACTAATTACCAATAAATCCCTTTTAATTTAATCAATCTTTGTATAACAAATTCATCAATAATTCCCCAATTTACGGGGAAAAGATACCATTATATTAAAACTCTACTAATATGCGAACATAGTATTAAAACTCTACTAATATGCGAACAAATAGCCGTAGCCCAATTCGTACCTTATCAACGATTGGTTTCCGCTTCCCCCTCGCCTCGGCGAGCTTCCGTTTCCTCTCGGCCTCTAGCAGCTCTCTCCGGCGGTCGAGCTCGGCGCGCTGCTCCTCCACAGCTTGGATCCTGGCTCTCTTCACCGCCAGCTCCTTGGCGGTCGTCTGCTGTTCCTGGAGCAGGCGCTGGTTGTCCGCTTGCACTGCTGTGGGGAGGTTACGTCTGAGCTATGTGCCGGATAGTTCACTATTGGAAAGATTGTCTTGCGGGCACCAATGTTTACATGCTCTCTATGTCCGTATAGTCACTTAAATGTCTCATCAAAAGTTGATGGTCCTGTAACAGGCCTAAGGCTCATAGGGCTACCACAGTCAATACATTCGTCCTTGTCGGTCCAAAAACGAGTGCCCCTTTCTAAACGCAAACGCATGTGTAAATTAATAAACAGGCTCACTACTAAGTGAGCATCCATACATATCGTTGCGGTATGGGAAAGCACGTGGGTAACAGGTTGTGTTGAGAACTGGGCAGCTCAGTGGAAGAGCAACCGCCGAGATAGGCGAGAGGTCCCGGGTTCCAGTCCCGGTTCAGAGCTCCTCACGTCTAGATTTACTTTTCTGATTTTCTATACCGCAATGCTATATAATTTAATTTCATATGTAAATTTTTTCGAAATAAATTAATACAAATACAACTTTACTGTGTTTATACGAGGGGAAAAATGGGAGTCCTTGGGCCCCTAAGGGGTAAAGTATACGAACTTTTACTGTTTAGTCCTAAGAATAAAAAGGGTCAAATGTGATAAAAATGAAATATGTATCGGTTAACACTGTGTCTCTCAATGGCACTGTACGTTGAGACATGTGATAGGTGATCACTGTTCTCCACCCCAAACGAAGTCACGGGCAAAAGCTAGTTAGTTGCCTTGAAGCCCAGTCGGCATCTTAAACAGTCGCTGATACTCCTCCAGCTTCTCTCTGAGGGTCTGTACTGTGTGTAGAGCGACTCACATTGCGTGGTGACGTCACTGACGCCGCTGACGGCGACTTGGTCCTGCGCGGCGGCGATGCTCTCAGCGAGATGCTCCCCCTACTCGCGCTCTCGTCGCTGATACTCCTCCAGCTTCTCTCTGAGGGTCTGTACTGTGTGTAGAGCGACTCACATTGCGTGGTGACGTCACTGACGCCGCTGACGGCGACTTGGTCCTGCGCGGCGGCGATGCTCTCAGCGAGATGCTCCCCCTCCTCGCGCTCTCGTCGCTGATACTCCTCCAGCTTCTCTCTGAGGGTCTGTACTGTGTGTAGAGCGACTCACATTGCGTGGTGACGTCACTGACGCCGCTGACGGCGACTTGGTCCTGCGCGGCGGCGATGCTCTCAGCGAGATGCTCCCCCTCCTCGCGCTCTCGTCGCTGATACTCCTCCAGCTTCTCTCTGAGGGTCTGTACTGTGTGTAGAGCGACTCACATTGCGTGGTGACGTCACTGACGCCGCTGACGGCGACTTGGTCCTGCGCGGCGGCGATGCTCTCAGCGAGATGCTCCCCCTCCTCGCGCTCTCGTCGCTGATACTCCTCCAGCTTCTCTCTGAGGGTCTGTACTGTGTGTAGAGCGACTCACATTGCGTGGTGACGTCACTGACGCCGCTGACGGCGACTTGGTCCTGCGCGGCGGCGATGCTCTCAGCGAGATGCTCCCCCTCCTCGCGCTCTCGTCGCTGATACTCCTCCAGCTTCTCTCTGAGGGTCTGTACTGTGTGTAGAGCGACTCACATTGCGTGGTGACGTCACTGACGCCGCTGACGGCGACTTGGTCCTGCGCGGCGGCGATGCTCTCAGCGAGATGCTCCCCCTCCTCGCGCTCTCGTCGCTGATACTCCTCCAGCTTCTCTCTGAGGGTCTGTACTGTGTGTAGAGCGACTCACATTGCGTGGTGACGTCACTGACGCCGCTGACGGCGACTTGGTCCTGCGCGGCGGCGATGCTCTCAGCGAGATGCTCCCCCTCCTCGCGCTCTCGTCGCTGATACTCCTCCAGCTTCTCTCTGAGGGTCTGGTTCTCTTGTTCCTAGGCAGCAAAAAAAAATTATTACTTAAAAAAAATATATAATAGTTTTCAAACTCGGTTCATGGACGGTTTTCAATTCCTAAGGTGATAAGACGTGAATGTGCACAAATGCATGGTTTCATAGCATGCAGATTTATCACACGGTGTTTGCCTTCAGTTTTCAGCAAGTATACAAATACTACGCACACAAATCCTGAGAATTTCCTTTTTCACATGGACCTTGTCCAGTCCTGGGAATGTGTACTCACCATGTCGAACTGCTTGTTCTCCAGCTGCATCAGCTGCGAGATGATTTCCTGCTCGCGGAGCTGGTACATTGCTCTCATGTCGTCCTGCGGCTCCGCTTCCTTCTTCTCACGGACTTTCTCCCAATCCTGGAGATTAAGGAGTATATTAGTCATTATAATCACTTTAAACAAGTCAAACCATTTCATGATCGGCATTTGAGCTTAGAACCTGGTAGTTTTCCCACATCTGGTCGCTTGGTGCTCACTACGACGATAAATTAAACAGACAACTCTGACTAACGAACAAACGAAAGCATTCTCTTATCACGTGCATCATCCTTTCCCATCCCTTAATCACCCTTCTGTCCAACCCAGTTCTCACACACTCTTCTAGTCCTCGTGAACACATAACTTTTCTCACCTTCTCTCCCCTATTCTGCACTACAACTTTAAAGTTATAGCTGTTGTCCTAGATCATTTACAAAGTAATGCATAAAATAACACAACTTTGTTAAAACTGCTTAATTCACATTAAACTATGGTCGCGTAGTGCCATAATAGTACATTATGATACAAGTGAGCTGCGTTGGACATTACAGCCGAGGCGGGATTGCAGGCAGAGCCGAAGGCGAGACCATAATGGAGCCGAGAGTGTTAATTTCTAATGCTCACGCGTTTCATACGACGTTTTTCAACACACTTGCGAGGAAAAATAATAAAATTTCACTGTCTTTTTTTTTCACATAATCGAGCCTACAGCTATGAACTGACAATTTTCTTTGAAAAATGGCGGCCTTTGGGGGCGGAGATTTTGTTTTTTGCGTAGATGGAAATAGAGGCACTGACGCATCCGCCAAACAGCTAAATATTGCTAAACAGCCAAATATTAAATATTAACAAACTGAATATTTTTGTATTTACAACAAAAATTTGAGTTAATTTGCTGATAAAAATAAATAATTTGATAAACTTAAATGACTATTTATCATATTTTAACTGAGACAGTTTATATAATCGCAAAAACTTTACTATTTCTCAAGACATCAAAACTATTTACTAAGATTTAAAAAAAAGTGTAATGTAAAAAGCACTAGTGCGATAATGTAAAGAAAAAAGGACGCGTGTTTAATATGCTGCATTATGACCCTGAGAACGATACAATAAGGGCCACTTTATCAGCAAGTGTGTTGAAAATCTCATTTTATTCAAAAACAAAAAAAAGCTGTGCATTTGGGAACGAGACCGTGCGCATCCAGCTTAAACCGTAGCTGTAATGTCACTTGCATTTGTTACTGATATCACGATGGCTCGGAAAAACTACTAACTTTGCGCCTGACGGAAATCGTCGATAGTCTCTGGGATAATGCCATCCAGAAAGAAGTAGAGTAATCAATCACTCTCCCAGTTTCTTATAGCGTCATGATGTAACTAGCCACGATTAATACCCCACACTGGTTAAATGCCTGTAATCACTCTCCTTGCGGCTTGTCATGGCGTGATGACGCTGGCACGAGTCGCTTGGCGCCCGATGACGTCACCACTACACACAAGCTAGAGAAGTGAACTCACCTGCTCGGCTTCGATCCGCTGCATCTCGAGCGTGAGCGATGTGTCCGCGATCTTCTCCTGCTGCTCGAGGATGATCTGCATGCTGCGCGCGCGCTCCTCGTACATCTGCAGCGCAGCCGCCTGGTGACGTCACACATAGACATAAAAACTTTATTCATACCTCTTCCAATAAGTCTTTATTTTATGCATATGTATAACTTTAGGAGCCCAACTTAAATATAGTTTTTTTTAAATATATTTCTCGTATTATATTTGTTTTATCATATAATATTGTTTTTATACAGATTAGATATGACATGTAAAACGTATACTTTACGTATCTATTTTACAAATAAACATTTTGAATCTTCACTTAACAAAATATTACAAAAATCAAGAACAAACAAAAACATTACAAGATTCTACACATTTGAAAGCTAAAAATAAAAATAAAATTTAAAAATCTTTAAAATATAAAATATGTGTGTGATACAGAGGCTGAAAGGGAGCTGCCTCAGCATACGTCACAGAATAATCTGTGACACTGATATTCTGCCAGTACCATGCATTAGTCAAATCTATGTCGGTAAGTCAAATTAAATTGTAACCATAGAAGACAGTATTTTTAGTTAAAATTAATAACCAATTAATTTTATAGGTAACAAGTAGTTTCAGCCATTTGGAATCGGTTCGATAAATAAACATAAAAATAAATTACACAATAAATAAGCCACAAACCACAGCAGCCCTCAAAACATTTCGGATGCGCACCACCCAGAGGAGCCGCGACGGACATTTGAGCGATGTTGTATTTCACACATAATGGCATCGATAGGCCTTTCAAACGAATAAAAAATTTCGATGATATCTCACTCTCACACACACTTTGTTTTATTTAAAATTAAAGATAGGAAGCGATTAATGAAAGACCTTTATATATATGGAGTTGATGCTCGTGATTGTTGGCACTTGGTGGAACTTTTGATACATTTTTAACTGAAAAACACTTGTACTTGTCCACTTATTTATAATATTTCCCTTACCGGTTTCGCTGTTATAGCATTATCAAAGGGTTTTTGGTTGTTTACGTACAATATTTTTTTTTTTATTTTTTTTTATTTATTTATTATAATCAACTAAAACTAACATTACAGAATTACCTATTGCGTTAGTTTAGTAATTCTAAATTCTCACATAATAATAGAAATATATAATTAAATTACCAAATATAAATCCCAGATAACTTAATTACTACTTAACCTAGTACATATAATTAATATGGCCCCCGCGAACTCGTTCAACGTACAAGAAAATACATCAACGTGTCCAACGGTCGCGTTAAGCGAGCGTAGTGCTCGCGTTAGCGGAGCTTGTTGCAACAAGTTGGTGCGCGCGCGCGGCACCTTCAGCAACGGTGGCCGCCGCCTCCGCGACACATACTCTTCGGGCACGCACAGCTGCAACTCCCGAAGGAGGCTCGGGTTGTGCACTTTTCCACGTAGCACTTTAAACAAGTACGTGGCGGTGGACGCTTCCCTCCTCACTTCCAATTTGTAATATCCTACCATGCCAAGAACAAACAAAGTCGGATATAACAATGGAAATCCAGGATTAACACCGTATATTTTTTTATATAAGAATCGCATGAATTTATTCTGAATGCGCTCTAACATTATTATATACTTCGCTTCGTGTGGAGACCAAATCAAAGCACTGCTTTCCAGATGACTTTTTACTAGGGCTTCATATAGGGCACGTAGTGCGGATATATTGTTGAAGCTGTTCGATTGCCTCAGGATAAAACCTAAATTGCGAAATGCTTTCTTACATACATCGACAATGTGTTCTTTAAAAGTTAGATTGGCGGTGAATCGCACGCCTAAATCCTTGATCTCTGTGACGCGCTGTAGCGGTTCTCCCTCTAAATGGTACCGATGGTGGTGCGGGGTGCGCGCGCGACTAAATGTCAGTACTGAGCACTTGTTGATGTTAAAATACAACCTATTTTCCTGACTCCACTTACTAAGTCGATCTATATCTTTCTGTAACCTGTCATGATCCCCGATGTCGCTTACTTCGATCATTAGTTTCAAGTCGTCAGCATAGAGTAAACATGTCGACTCAGTAACCACCTCTGGTAAATCGTTTATCATTATGATAAACTGGAGAGGTCCCAAGTTACTACCCTGACTGACGCCCGATCTTGTGAAATAGGGCTCTGACCTGTGTCCGCTGCAATCGACATACTGACGTCTGTCCTGCAAGTAGCTGGCGAAGAAGGCTAGCGTGTTCGGCGTGCAGCCCACGCCTGCCAACTTCGTGAGCAGAATATCATTGTCAACAGTGTCGAAAGCCTTTCTAAAATCGAAGTAAGCGACATCTACCTGTCCTCCGGAATCAACCACTGGTACTAATCGCGTCATCAAACTCAGCAAGTTCCCCGTTGTCCCCCGCTCGGAACGGAAGCCGTGCTGTGCGTCTGATAACTGGGCCTTAACCTGCGCATAGAGACTATGGTATATGGCTGTCTCGAACACTTTGGCTGGAGTGCATAACACCGCCACGGGCCTGTAGTCGCTGGGTTCGTGATCTCCACGACCTTTTGGCACCGGCACCACCCGAGTGAGTTTCCACCGCTCTGGAAAGGTTGTGTTCGTGATAAAGACGTTGAATATGTACAGCAGCGGTGCCTCCAGCACTCTGCGGCAATCCTTAAACACGAACGGCGGTATGCCATCTGGTCCCACCGAGCGCTTTGGCAGCAGGCGGGCAAGCGCACGTTGCACCTCGGCTGGCTGCAACAGCGCCAGGTGGGTCCGCAAGCCACCGTTGCCGCCACTGCCGCTCGCCACCGGCACGCTCAATTCGGCTGGTTCCGGATTGTACACGGACTGGAAGAACCCTGCAAATTCTTCTGCACACTCTTGATCTGATAGAACTCGTCCATTCTTGGTTAGTCTGTGTTGGCTCGAGTTACCTTTTTTCGATCTCATGTAGCTCCAGAAGGCCTTTGGGTCCGTGGCCAGATGACTTTGTACTCGGTCCCTGTAACGGTCGTGAGCCAGCGCAGTGTCAGTCTTTACTCTCGCTCTGTACTGAGCGAATACCTCATAATCGTTACGGGACTTACTTCTCTTGTACTTTTTATGCATAATGTACTTTAATTTAATGTTTCTTATTATATCTGACGTATACCATACAGGGTAAATATACCTAGCGTTTCCCTGCTTCTTCTTTTTTAAAGGTACACAAGCATCGAAAACTTCATTGATCTTATCATGAAAGTAGTTTGTGACTAAATCAGTATCTGTTAATTTGTACATTTCGCTCCAATCTATATTCGCTATTAAACAATATAATTGATTGAAGTCAGCCTTATTAAAATTCCATTGTGTTACCCGGCTATGTCCGCGGTCCGAATCCGCGGCGGCGGTGGCGGGGGCGCCGGCCGTTACGGTGACGGTGACGGCGAGCGACGGATGATACTCGTCCACCGGCCGCAGCGCTTCGTCTCCCGCTCGCACCTCCACAACTCCGCGCCCGCTCAACACGAGATCCAGCTGCCTTCCACTACTATTGGGTACCTCGTTACACTGAACGAATTCACAGAATGCCATCAAGTATTCATAATAGTTAATAACGTAATTATTGCATGAATACAAATTAAAATCTCCTAATACTATTAAATTGTTCTTATATCTAATACATATTTCTTCTATTAAATTAAACATCACAGTGTACTCACTCTCTTCAGTTTTAGGTGGGGTATAAAGTACACAACATGTAAATAAAAAACGGTTTTGTAAATGAACTGTAGCACAAATTAACTCGAACTTATAATCGTCTATATTTACATTATCAGGCATCGGTACCTGCCGCAACTCGAATCGCGGTGTGGCCATTAAAAGTACGCCGCCTTGCTTGCGTCCGTCTACTCTATCGCATCGCAGAAGCTGGTAGCCTGGCAGTGCGATCTCCGCGTTTTGAATAGACTCGTTGCAGCCAGTCTCCGTAATTGCGAATAGATCAGATCCTGAGGATTCAACTAATGATAGGAATTTTGATGATTTTGTCCTTAAACCTCTTACATTCTGATAAAATATATTTATTATTTTACTTCGTGGTTTTTAGTTGTTGTTCTTGAGGGTTTGCGGTTGGTCTACGAAAAAACCAGATCCATTCGCTGTATTCAGCGTCACTTGGCCAGATGTCCGGATTACTTAATTTCTCGAAATTACTTTCGGATACGCAGACTCTAAAGGACGAGTATCCTCTCTCAGTTTTGTGGATAATTTTATCCACTTTTAAGTAATTATCTTTTCCAATCACGCTCTCTAAGTACTCCGTTAAGTTTTCTGTTGTTGTTTCAGGTAGGAGTCTCCATATATGAAGATATTTTTTGCGTTCCACCGCTTTTATTTGAAGAGTAGATGTGTTTACCCCTTTTTTAATTGGGTTCATGGGTTTCATCCTTGTGGTAGACACTGCAATCAGATGGCCATTCTCTTGTACTCGTAGATCTTTGTCAGCTGTATTCGCCCTCGCCTGTGTGCTGGCCACCGCTGCATAGCTTGTACTCGTCTGAGTCCCTAGTCGAGTTACAACGGTCGGGGCGGAATCCAGGGTGGGGACGGCGTCTAAAGATTCACAAGACCGGTGCTCCGGCTCCGATCTTACCGTTACTGTTTGGGGAGGCTCATTAGGGGACTTCCGTGGCTTCGGTTTTTTTGCAGCCTTTTTCTGACTTACTCTAGTAGTAGACTGGGTTCCCAATTTATCCTTTAAATCCCGGATTTCGGCCTGTAAATGCAAGTTTTTTTCATTTGCTTCTTTCAATTCAGCTTTCAGAAGATTGTTTTCCCGCTCTGATAAATTTGAAATTACCGCCTTTATTTCCATGACTAATCTAGTTTCCAAGCTATTCATCTTTGTGGTCATAGCATCGGTCACCATATTCATAATTACCGACAAATCCATTATTCCATCAGGTTTTGTATTGGCGCCATTATCCGGTGTGGGCGTTATGTATTCAGTGCTAGCTCCTTCCAGCGACGGGTCCATATTGTTATTGTCCTTCACGTCAGACTGCGCCGCTACATCAGCACCGGCCCACAGGCCCAGGTCCACGAAGCCGCGGATCGGAGTCTCGTCCGTCACTCGAATACGCCGGGTGACATTACGACACGATTCACATCTAAATGTGCACTTTAGTTGTTCAGATTGCTCTCTAAAAGTCGCAGACGTAATATTTAAGCATCTATAGTGATATCTGCCCTGACATCCACTGCATTTTAAGAGTTCTAAACGTTCAATTAGCCTTTTGCATTCGACACAATTCATAATGTTGTTTGTTTTGGTTAGGTTAGTATCGAGTCTCCGGCGTGCACGTATCCGAGCGAGACCACTATACTCGTTAGCGCGGCGAGTGACCGGGACAGACGCGCGACTGCCTCAACACAAACTTGCCGTCAACACTTTTTCAAATTGTACCTTTTTCCATTGTTATTTCCACTTAAATCCACTATCACTATTAGAATAATCCTCACAGTTCCTTTTAATATAACTTTCATCACTCAATATGAGCTTGAAACACGATTACACTAATTAAATCTAGAGCGCAACAACACTATGCCCCTCCATCATGAGCATGTTTTATGAATATATGAATTTATTCTTTTTTTAAATATATGAATTTATATTTTTATCTTTATATATATATGATTTACTGCGAATGCCATCGCTTGTGAAACTCCCGTTATTGTTATAGATAAAACGTCACCTGAGATTATTTATTTATTTATTTATTATCAGGAAAAAATATAGTAAATCTTCGAGGAAATTATAGGTACAATTCGGAAATATTTGGTAAATTCATGTGGGCCCGTGAACTCGTACATTCTAGCGGAAACTGAACAGACGTTTCCTTTATTCATCTCAGGGTCTCAGACAGACAGGCAAACGACACCCCAATAAGGGTTTCCTAGGGTTCCCTAAACGGTTACCTTACTGCTCCTATCGATGTAGGGTTCCATCTTGTTTCTGTTGAGAGAGGGCGGCGGCGCGGGGGCCGGGGGGTTCAGGTCGGACCAGTTCGGGTAGTCTATCTCGCCTGAAAATTTAAATTAGTATATTAATATTATTAGTATATTATAATAATGACATTTACGTTCTATGTTTAAAGCGTCGATAATACGTAGGATCCAGATGGTGGAGCGGGTGCCGGGCTCGACTGTGGAGGTACCAGCATCTTACTCGCAAATCCTCCCGAAGTTATTCGGGGAAGAGTAAGAGAACAGCTTTCAGGCAAAACCAGGCGGCCCACCATTGCCTGGGACCGATGGATGGCGGTATATCCATCCCCAATTGCCGGGCCTTATATAAAGCAGACTGGTGACGGGCAGCGGCGTCACTGGTGCAAGGATTTCGGCACCGCACTCACCATCCCGCCGGCCCAGCGTGTGTGAGTATGGGCATTTCTTCCAGGAGGACCGCCAAGAGTGGCGAAATCTTGGAAAGGCCTATGTCCAGTAATGAACGAAACATAATTATGGATGGATGGATGGATGGAAGACGTAGGATGAAGACGCTCGCATTGAGAGAGTGATAGAAGTTCAGTCTTTCCAGGGACTTGGGCGAAAATGTACGGAAGTTGGTAACAGACGTAAACTGTTACTGCGCCTGTAACTTCTGCCCGGTACGGCTACTTATGACGTCACGCCGGAACACGAGTCACTTCGAAATGGATAACTATAAATAAATATATCATCACGACATGAATCCCCGAGGGGGTGTCACAAGTGTTCCCGAGTGTTGGTGCATGCTCAGCCGGGGATCGAACCTGGGTCTCATGATTAAGAAGCCTAAGTTCTACCCCTGAGCTACCACTGCCGTTGGGACGTAATAATCGTCGGTGAACACCTCGGGGATCCATGTCGAGACGATATATTTATATTTATTTATTTTACAAAATAAAGAATTTTAATTTGAAATGCAGCAATAACCTCCCCCTATCGCGTTAGGACGTTAAAATCGTCATTGAAAAGACGGTGTACGGATATTGGCTGTTTCACTGACAGGCCACACTCGCTCGTACCTCTGAAACTACCTCATGGACATAATATGTATGTCGTGAAGATATATTTAGGTTTAGGCATATAAAGAGGATGAATGAAAGTAGAGTGACAAAACAAATGCAAGTGGAAGGTAAAGCTCGACGGGACCGCCCTAGAAGGATGCATGCCGACCGACCAAATAGGCGACATACTGAAGAAAGGCAAAGTCAAAACTACCAGGAATAGAAGAGCTTGTATGACTAGTTAAATCTATGGATGCATAACAAAAGAGGTGTGTCAGGATCTTAGCTGATGGAAATCTGTAATCTTTGCCTACCCGTCTGGGAGACAGGCGTAAGTATATGAACTTATTTAGTTCTCAGATTCTTATAAGAAACCTCTTACCCAACATGTCATCGAGCATATCGTTCTGGGTGGGCGGCACCACCTGGGGGTTGGTGGTCAGCTGCGGGTACCTCAGCAGCCAGTCCTCGTACCCCCCGTGGAGGGCCACCGGAGGGCGAGGGTACTTCACCTTCACGTCCCACTGGAAACGAGACGATCATTAATGGGGTGCGTTTTAGCACACAGAAACATTACAACTTACAAAAAATACTTTCAGTCATCTTATGAATAACTATTTATAAAAATAAAAAGTCTGTTTGTACATCAGGATAGGTAATTATATTTTGCTATATTATAAGTACAAGTTAACTGAGGCTGAGACTCAGAGTGCATTTTGAGTCCGAACTCAATCTTACAAACGTCACTCTAGTACGAGATCTCGTCGCTTTTTGACGTTTGTAAGATTGAGTTCGGAAAATGCACTCTGAATCTCAGCCTAAGAGAGCAACATCTGATAATTAACCTTTTTTTATTTGACAGAGATAATTAGAAACGAATGAACTTTTTGCTGCAAATAAACTTTCTCTGATATGATTTAATGAAAAAAATATCATTAAAAGTGGACGTGTGGCTACAGTATAGCAGTGGCGAAGGGTCCATATAACACGATTCCCGTCGGCTTGTTTAGGAAATGACACCCATACTACATTTCTTTATTCCGTGCTCTTTGCTTTGTCAGACATTTACATAAATCTCAATACGACAAATACACATGGCTGACATAAAAAAAAAAATGTTTTCCTTGGTTGCTTTTCTAGGCGATGTTTTTGTCCGACTTCCCTTTTCAAAATGTTCACCCTTCACCACTGCAGTATAGCATTTCGATTGAATCTTTACTTTAATACAATAATCATAAAATTGAAAAGTGTATCGATCGGGAGAAACGTAATTTTGACAATATTGGAAAGGTTTTCAAATATAGGTATATTAGTGGTGGACAACAAGTGTATAAACAATATTTTTCATATTTTGCGAAAATGGTCACTGAACCATGGTCCTAACCACTAACCGAGTCTCCAGCATGAATTTGGCTATATAAAAAAAGTCAAAGATATAGCCAAATTAATACTCGAGGCTCGGTAAGTGATTAGAACCACGGTTTAATGACCTTTTTACGCAAAACACGAAAAATGTTTTTTTGTGCATTTTACAGAAACGGTCATGGGATATTACTGATCTGATGTGCGATCGTATTCAAATTGATTGTCATATGGCTATCCGGCTAAGCAAATTAGCCCGTTTGACAATTGAAATCGTTAATTTTTGGCTGTCAAATGAATACAGTTGTCTTGTTTTGTTGTTGACAACCAAAAAAGTACGATTTCTAATTGTCAAACGGGCTTATTTGCTTAGCCGGATAGCCATATGACAATCGAATTTGAATATCTATATCAACCAAAGTAACGTTGCATATCGCAACGATATATTATACCTGGCGCCCAGTGGCGTGCATTGAACTTCTTGCTGGAAAAGCAATGAGAAGATCAAGTTTGACAGTAAGAATAGCATGAAAAAAATTATAAAAACAATTTGATAAAAAAAAATTGTATGAAATCATGTACTCTAGGGTAGGCAGCATACAAATAATGATTTTTCAAAGTGACATTTAAATTGTTACATATTTTGTTTATTGTCAAACTCGTCAATGGTCACTGGACCTTCTCATTGCATTTCCACCAAACAGTTCTATGCACGCCACTGCCGGGCCCCCACTACGTAATACCCGAATACTGATAATTTCTTCTTATTCTTATTCGGTACTGTACACACAAAAGTAAATTACAAATATTTTATACATAAATTTGAATACAGCGGCGAGCTTATCTCTCAAAGAGATTTTTTATAGCAAACCGAATGAGTATAGGACTACTTTTACATTAAATTGGTAACCATATGTGTACATGACTACTACTACATTTTTTATCCTAGGACTTCTTACCATTTATTTACACTTTCTAGCACTTTTACAATAGATCAAGTATTTACTACGGTCAAGGGGACGTTCAGAATTGGGAATCTGCTCGTTTCTCGACTTTTTATAAATTTTCAGAAGATCGTGGTATAAATCAATCAATACGTCGTATAAATATTCATATTTTGATAGCCAACTAATAACGAGCCCAAACAGTTCATCAACCTTACTACACTCGGCGTCAAAAAAATCGCACCTTTTGAAAAATTTACTTCAAACCATTTTAATTCCTATTTGAAACCAAATATGAGAGAACTATTTGGTATCAATTGAAAGGGCATTAAACGACCTTGAAATAAACAATCGTTTCATTTTATAAACGATAAAAATCTCTCGAATATCGTGGTATTAAGAAAAGTATTGCTCAAATTCGCGTTCAAACGGTCGCTAGTTGCGCTACATAAAAGGGGTATAAAAAGGTAATTACACGTCAAATGTAGGTCATTCACTATCCAAACTTTGAAGGTGACACACGTTAAGGGCACAAGTAAAAAATACTACCCTCAACATGGATACTACTCCTGAAGAAGCTGCACAAGTTCTTGCACTGCTGCGCCGAAGGGTGCGGCAGTGTGATATTGCCCGGCAACTCAACCTAAGCCGTTTTGCTGTTCGAAGAGTAGTCCAGCAATTCCGGGAGACTGGTGGCTTTGTCCGAAGACATGGATCTGGGAGACGACGCTGCACATCTGAAAGAGATGACCGCTTCATAGTGTCGACGAGCTTGAGAAATCGGTTCTCCAATGCTGTTGAGATAAGACAGGAACTCCAAGCAGTTCGCGGGACAACTGCAAGTGACTCTACGATTAGAAGAAGATTAACAGAGAAGAAAATAGCCGCCCATAGAGCTGCTACAGGCCCAAGATTGACTGTAGAGCATCGAAGATCCCGCTTGCAGTTTGCCCGCGATCACGTCGATTGGACGCTAGACCAAGTGCGAACAGTTCTCTTCTCAGATGAGACGAGGGTGTGCCTTTTCTGTAATGACAGGCGAAAAAGAGTGTACAGGAGGCAGGGGGAGCGATTCGCACAAGCCTGTATTCAAGAAACTGTGGAATACGGGGGTGGCTCCTGCATGTTTTGGGGCGGCATATCTTGCGACGGCAAAACTGACCTTGTATGCGTTTCCCGGACTGGAGGTGCTCGCGGGCAAGGGTCGCTGACTGCTCACCGGTACATCACAGAAGTCCTGGAAGAGAATGTGGTCCCATATGCTGGTTTCGTCGGCCATGGGTTTACTTTGATGCACGACAACGCTCGCTCCCACACCGCGTTTATCATGCAGTGGCCGGCGAGAAGTCCAGACCTGAACCCGATAGAGCACCTTTGGGATGAACTGAAACGGCAAGTTAGGTTACGAGATCCTGCTCCTACCACCCTCCAGGACCTGCAAGAGGCTGTAATTTCGGAATGGGACAGCATGCCACAAGATCAAGTCCTGAAATTGGTTAGGTCTATGAGAGATCGAATGGAAGCTGTTATCAGGGCAAGAGGAGGTAACACTAGGTTTTAGATTACTTTTAAGAATGATTTTGTGATTTTTTCTGAATAATTAATTCTTTTGTTGTAGAGCGTAAATAAAGATGATTTTTCTTTCCCAATCAACCTGTATTTTTTTTATGCCCTTGTAATGAAAAACACTTTTTTTTTTCAATATTTAAATAGTCTGTTTTATTACCTTTCAATTGATACCTAAAAAATCCCGCGAAATTGGTTTCAAATAAGAATAAAATTTGTTTGAAGCACATTTTTTAAAAGGTGCGATTTTTTTGACGCTGAGTGTATATGACCTGAGCCTACTGCCTACTTATATTACAGTACCAACCTTCAAGAGAATGGTCTTCAGTAGATGCAGCGGCTGCCCCGGTATGACGGCCTGGCTGTTCCAGTCCAGCATCACGATCAGCTCCATGGAGGCGCGCCCCCCCCACACCGGCTTCGACTGCGGGGGGAGGTTCTGCTCCAGGATGTTCGCTGATTGGCTAAGGAATTAATTGAGGGTTCATGTTTAGGCTTATCGCATTTATTGCGTTCAATTAGGAAGTTACATTTTTTTCATCAATAACACTCAAAAAATACTTAAAAATATTTTTTGATAAATACTTAACCTCTACGGTTACGTCGTGATGTATGTTAGTTACCCAGGTGATATGGCTTCCTCTGGAACGCTGATGCAGGCGTGATGGTTGATGTGAGACTCCACGAAGTCCTTCCCAGGTCGCGCGTCTAGAAGCATCACCTTCAATTTACCGCTCTTCAGAATGCTGTAAAGGGCGTCACTTTTGATGGTCACTTCGTCAGGCCCTGTAGAAAAACGAAATAAATTATATGATAAGAAATATATTCATTTTTGCAATATTATGTAGGTACTAGGATATTCACTATTTTCCGAAGTCTTAAGCTTTTAAACAAATACCCTCTAATTTAATTCCTTATGTCCTACAACACTTTTTCTGTGAATAAATTAGGCCCCAAAATTAGACTTTTTTACCACTCTGCTCGGTTTCTTTTTCTATACAAAATGGTCTAACTGGTCATAAGTGGCTCATCGGCAATTTATTTGATGGTGGTGATACAACTAAATATTTTATGTAAAAAATAAACAATTGGATTTAATCTACTTGTGATGCAGGAAAATACAATAAAATAATATTAACATTACTTTTACATATGGAACAAAATTATACAAAAATTATTATAAAATTATTCTTTTAAAATATATAGGTGCTGTAAAAGCTCATAAGTTTTTTTGTTATTTAAGATATATATTTTATTTCACCAATAAATATTGGAGATTTGCAGACTTTAGAAGTTACTTCGCTTGGCCCTGGGGAGATCGATAGAAGTCAGGGGTTTTCCTCTAACCGTGAGATATGGAGAAAAGACCGAGGCAATAAAACGAAACAGTACAGGAGACTTGGAGGTTTTTCATACTACGTTACTATAGAGCATTTTTGGCAATATCAAGGTCATATGGTTACATAAGAAAATCATCGAATTCATTGTATATGCCACCGGTCAAATCCGATTTTAGGACAAACTAGTTCATACATGGTAAGATCGTATTTTTGCTAAAACTTAAGACGTCGCCTCGCTCCGCTCCGCTACTGAATTTATATTCACAAGCAACCAAACAGTTTGGAGTAAAGAGCTCATATTTTAAGTGTATGCTTGAAGATGGAAATATCTCAAGTGTAATAAATTCCCACTGATTATCCTATTTATGAAATGCGTACTTTCGCTCGTCGTCGAACCTACTTTGGCCTAGGAAAAACTAGTTTCTCCTAAAATCGGGTTTGGCCGGTAACATACATAACGACTTTTGCAACTTGAAACATTTCAACGAAAAAAAAAAAACATTGATAACGAAATTTAAACTATATTTTTACTACCATTTAGTAGCCGACATGCTTAATTCCCCTAAAATGCAATAACATCATGGTTTGGTAGCAATTAAGACAGAATTAATCAGTTACTTTGTTCAACTTTTCAACCAACTAGGATATCCTGCAGTCATAAACATAATAAAATATTGAACAAGGTTTTTTTTCCTTGACTTTCCTAACTTGCAAACGGTCCTGAGGGTAATTAATTGTGGTTTGTTACACATCCCCTCCCAGTCTCGGGTTGCTTTCATGAATTATATTTTCAGGCATCCTATTTGGAGTGGTTCACTCAGCCCTGAGCAAGTCTGTTTTCATGATTCATGAATTCATAACCCTATGAATCATGAAAACAACAATGTCAAAACCAGGTTAAAACTCATTGATTAATAAGCATTTTGTCAACTTCATAATGTATACAGCTTGTGTTTGTATTTATGTAACAATTTTGATTCAGTTCAGCATGTATGTATGTATACACATTATTGTATGAATTAAATATACCTTTAATTTAGTTCATGTGCATGTATTAACTTATTAAATATAAACAAACCCAAAGCCAAATTTAATATGCATTTTCCTCCTTTAAATTTAATTATTTAAAATTTTCCTAACGTGCGATAAGTGTATTCATGTACCTACATTGCAAAATAAAGTATGCCATCAAAGACAAAACTTTTAAGAAAAACCAAGTCTCGCAACTTAGTTCTTCTACCGTAAAAAGTTGTGAGATCCATGTAAATCCAAGTCGGTTATTTTATTCAGTCTTAAGGGACCTTCTGTCTTAAGTTATTACATAATTTGCTAACCTAACAACATTTTATATCAATGACCATATCAATATTAAAAATCTTTTATGTTTCAAATAAATAGATTGACTTGGAGTAAATGTAACTTTGTAATCCTATATATTTATATAAGTTGGTGTATCTAGAAAACTGGACTGACACCAAACACTAATTGTGTTCCAAATTTGAAGCTTCTATGTCTGCTAGAAGTACCTTAGAGTTTTGATGATCTGTCAGTCAGTCAGTCAATCAGTGAGTGAGTGACAAAGTTGAGAAACTTTGACTAGTTATAATTCTTAAACTACTGGTTCAAATTGAATGAAATTTGAAATATACCGTGTGTCATATACATTATACAATGCCTGCTTGGTTACTGAAAATTATTTTAATCCACAAAGTTACAGGGGGGTCGAAAATGGCCTGAACTGTTTCAAGAAAAGGATGGTACGGCCGTGCCGCTTTTTAGCTCGACTTGGCGGGAGCACTGCCGTGCCCCCAGATTTATTCATTGATTCATTTACATTATGCACTTTATGTTATACTTATTGAATTTTGAATTGAATATTGTATGGCACATTTTGAATTGAATTTGTGCTTTTGCTTTAATAATGATGCCTGAATATTACTTTCGTGACTATTTGGTATTTTAAGCATTTTAAATAAATACAACAGGTATAATTTTCAGAAAAGAAATTAATTAATACGTAATTTTGCAATAATATGAACAAAAACACGTCTTTCATAAAAAGCTTTATCAGCTAAGAACACATCCAATGAAAAAGTGCCATAGCAAGTTGTTGTGGTACCGTCTTCGATTGTTCACTTACCTGGGAGGAGACATGTGTCGGTATTGATGGTGATACTCTCTATGGTCTTTTTCCTACTTTCGTCTATCTTATGTTTGATCAGTTCATTCTCTTTTATGTCGTTGAGGCGCTTCGATTCCTTCTCATATCTGAAACATCAAAATTGATATGATTAAGAGTAATGAATGTTATACTGTAAACTGGCACAATTATTTCTGCAATACATATTGGTGATATACAGAAGAAGAGCGGAGTGAAAATCACTCAAAATAAAAGAACATTAAATGACTTTATTAAGGAGGTAGAAGCAGAAGCAAAAGATGTGTGTTATTATGATAGTATAGAAATTTGTGGTTTCAGCGTACCACTCTGGGAAAAATCATTGAGCATATCGAGGGCATCAAAACTGGGTTAAAGTTTAGAAATAAGTTCCTTAGTGGGGGGATTGGGGAGGGGGGGGACTCCCCTTGACCCTCTGCCGGAACCATAGAGTTTTTTAACTATTACTAAAAAAATTAATTATATACCTGTTCTCAAGAGTATTTGGTTTTAGCTATGGTCTAATAAACTTGGCCCGTTTAGTCAATCTTACCTTGACCGGTTTTAACTTACGGAGCCTTGGTGTGGTGGCCAAGAACGAAGTTAATAACAACTGAGAACAAACTGCAACAACTACAAAGACTAGCATGCACACTAATCAGCGGATGCATGAGATCGACACCCTCTGCAGCATTGGACATACTACTAAGGCTCACACCGCCGCACCTGCACATCCAGCAGGAGGTGATGGTCGCAGCCTTTCGGGTAAAGTCCACTGGCCAATGGAAAGGTAACAATATAAAAACCCATCACTGCCAAATCCTTGAACGAGCTTTAGAGGTTGTTCCGGAGGCAGCCAATGGGACTGATAGAACACCAAAAACCTACGTTATGGATAGAAGATACGAGATACTTTATCAAGAAGCGCCAAGCTCTAAATCATAAGGTACTGAATTTTTACACTAACGGCTCTAAAAACACGAACCGGTGGTGCTGGTTGCAGCTACGTCTCACCTGAACTAGGGCTAGGTAAATCAGTCCCACTCAACAAGATAACAACGGTTTTCCAAACCGAGACAGCAGGTATACTCCTAGCAGCTAAGGCTGCGATCGCGATTTGCACAAGCAGACCGTGCGACATAGAAGAGGTTACAATAACTACAGACAGTGCGGCTACACTATCAGCACTAAGCAAACCTGTAAGTAGATCGAAAATTATTGCAGATTGCCATACACAACTGCAAAACCTGTCAACCTTGTGCAAGGTAAAGCTATGCTGGACCAAAGCACACAACGGAAATAAAGGTAA
This sequence comes from Ypsolopha scabrella, assembly GCA_910592155.1. Lineage (NCBI taxonomy): Eukaryota > Metazoa > Arthropoda > Insecta > Lepidoptera > Ypsolophidae > Ypsolopha > Ypsolopha scabrella. The sequence continues at coordinate 22,695,116 of OU342982.1, forward strand.
CGAACAAGCAGACTCTCTTGCTAAACTAGCATCTCATATGAAGGTAACGACTCAGGGTACCAACTTGTGTCGACCATCAGCAGAAGCTATCAGGGGAGAATTGCGGAAACACACTCTGACTGTACACAACAGTAAATGGGCAGAACGAAAAGACTGTAGACTGTCACGACTAATGATGCCGAATTCAAATGGTAAGGTAACCCGATACTTACTGTTATGTATTAGGTTAGGTTTTGATTATTTTGTAGACTGGAGGTAGGTGACAAATAAATCAGTTTGTGACTTGAGCTCAACTTGGTTGTATTCTTTATTGGCGACTGCGGAAAATAAATGTTTTTATGGTGAAAATGGCTGCAAATATAACAAATATTGTGTTTCCTGGACAGTTCAACCCAAAAACTGATAAGTGGTGTGACTATAAGGAACAATTACAGTGCGCGCTCGACGCGGCGGGCGTCGATGAAAATAACCTCAACAAAGGACGGTCCTTGTTCCTTTCACAGTGCGGAAAGGACACTTATTCGCTTATTGCGTCACTTTTAGTGCCAAAAAGACCTACGGAAGTGCCATTGTTGGAAATATTTGGCATTTTGGACAAGTTTTATGAACCAGAGATAAACGAGATTTTGCAAGCGGGAAAGTTTCACTGTCCTAAACAAATGCAAGGAGAAAGCGTGCAGGACTTTGTAGCTGCGGTTAATTCACTCGGTGCAAAGTGTAACTTCACAGATTTGAAACGCCAGTTGAGGGACCGACTAGTGCTTGGGATACGAGACGATCGATTGCGGCGCGATTTGTTGAAAAAGAAAGAGTTGACCTATGAGGTCGCACTACAAACGTGCCTGGACTATCAAGTAACGTTTCCTGATTTGTATCCTGAGAGTGCGGCTAGCGGGTCGAAACAAACTCCGTCTGATGTCACTGAACCAATGGACATTGGTAGCTTACAGTTAAGTGGATGTCGACGTTGTGCACGTATACACAAGCCGGGCGAGCGCTGCCCGTTCTTCAAGGCCAAATGCTTCTACTGTAAAAAGTTTGGCCACATCGCTACAGCCTGTGACAAGAAGCCAAAGAACGTGCACCAAGTGGAGGAGGAGAAGGTTGCTGATGAGGCCACTGCAGAGAGAATGATGGGTGTTTACTCCTGCTCGGATAGTTATGTGTCACCTATAACTACCGATGTAACAATCGATGGAACCAAAGTAACTATGGAAGTGGACTCTGGAGCTTCACGCTCAATCATGTCGGAAGAGACGTACAAAAAGCTATGGTCTACACCCCCACCACTGAGATCGACGGAGTTGAAGTTAGTGACATGGACTCGGGATCCATTAAAAGTGCTTGGACTAGCAAACGTACGTGTCAAGCTGGGAGACAAGGAGGCGCAGTGCGAACTGATCGTGGCGTCAGGAAAGGGGCCGAACCTTCTAGGAAGAAACTGGTTCCAGACGCTAGGCCTTCAGGTATCCGGGTTATGCTGGTCTGAGGATATGATCAAGCCCTATAAAGATGATTTTCCTGAACTATTTAAAGATGGACTGGGTGAGTATACTGGCCCTATGGTATCACTACACCTACGTCCAGACGCGAGGCCACGCTTTATGAAAGCTCGCGCGGTGCCCTATCCACTGAAACAGAGACTTGTTGACGAATTAAATAGATTGGTAGAGGAGGGCGTACTAACACCTGTGAGGTATTCTGACTGGGCTACGCCAGTGACGCCTGTTATGAAAGAAGATGGCTCTGTGCGTATATGCGGCGATTACCGAGCTACAGTGAATGCTGCTATCGACACTGACTACTATCCATTACCAACTTTTCAGGAGGCTTCTGTGAAACTTAGTGGCGGAAGAATATTCAGTAAGCTGGATTTAAAACACGCTTACACACAGCTCAAGGTGGATGACACGACCGCAATGCTGCTGACACTGAATACGTGCATTGGATTGATGAGAGTGAATCGACTACCCTTCGGTGTCAGTGCGGCGCCAGCTATATTCCAACGTCTAATGTCGACAGCACTCGCGGGAATGGACGGAGTAGCGTGCCTGCTGGATGATATCGCTGTAACCGGGGCAACAATCGTGGAACACAACCTGAGACTGCGAGAAGTACTGGGCAAGCTGCAGGAAATGGGCCTTCGTCTAAATGTAAAGAAATGTGTGTTTGCAGCAGACAGCATCATGTTTTTGGGTCATATGATTGACGCAGATGGACTTCACCCGTCACCGGCTAAAGTTAAAGAGATTCAAGAGAAGCCTGCTCCAACCAACAAAGAATCTTTGCGCGCCTTCCTTGGCTTATACAACTTTTATGAGAAATTCTTACCTGATAAGAGCACGGTATTGGAACCGCTATATCGTCTTCTTGAATCTAAGCGAATGTGGAGCTGGGGCGAGAAAGAGCAGGCAGCTTTTGTGGAGGCGAAACGACTTTTGTCTTCTGATCTCACTCTAGTGGGATATGACTTGCAGAAGGAACTACTTCTCATTTGTGATTCGTCTGAGTATGGAGTCGGTGCGATTATTGCACATGTAATGGAAGATGGATCCGAACGCCCTGTGATGATGGCATCACGTACATTACAGGCTCACGAAAGACGCTATGGACAAATTGACAAAGAGGCCCAAGCAATTATGTTTGGATTGTCAAAATTTCATGAATTCCTAGCGGGTCGGAGATTTTGTATAATAACAGATCACAAACCCTTGATAGGGTTATTTAACCCGACGAAGCCAATACCAGCTCAAATTTCACCACGGATGTTGCGCTGGTCATTGAAGCTTGCTTGTTACGATTATACGATAAAATATCGGCCAGGCAAGCAAATCGGTAATGCGGATGCACTAAGCAGATGGACGGCGCCAAACACATCGACCGTGACAGAGGAGGCGCTGCCGGAAGTGTTGCTGCTGGAGGAGCAGCCTCGCGGCTGGGACTTGCATGCCGCTAAAGTTGCCGAACAAACGAAGAAAGACACTGTGTTGCAAAAAGTGATGTTCCATGTCTTACATGGCTGGCCGCGTAAGAACATAGACCCCAGCCTACAGCCTTTTTGGATTCGAAGAGAGGCTCTTTCACATAATAATGACTGTTTATTGTGGTGCAACAGAGTCGTGATACCTAAGTCCCTTCAGGACAAGGTGTTGAAGTTATTACATGTTCCGCATGCGGGCATTGTCCAGACAAAGGCTTACGCTCGAGGCTACGTTTGGTGGGTTGACTTGGACAAGCAAATTGAGCAAACAGTAGCTGAATGTGAACAGTGCCAACTAGTACGGAACAACCCACCTAAGGATCCCCAGACCTGGATTACATCAGAGAAACCATGGAGCCGTGTGCATGTTGATTTTGCCGGGCCCTTCCAGGGTAAAACATTTTTGGTTTTAGTAGACAGCTACAGTAAATGGTTTGAAGCAGAGATTGTTCCCTCAATGAATAGTGGCACAGTCATAACAATTTTGAGGAAAATTTTTACATCACAAGGATTGCCTGATACCCTTGTATCCGACAATGGTCGAACATTTACCTCAGAAGAATTTAACACATTCTTGAGAAATAATGCGATCAAACACCGATACTCACCGCCATACCACCCGGAAACTAATGGCCAAATTGAACGGACGATTCAAACTTTTAAAAATAAGATGAAGAAGTTCACAAATTTGAACTCGCCATGGCCAGAAAAATTATGCAAGGTTCTGTATTATCTAAGAACTGTACCCAATAGCTCTACAAGTAAAACCCCTGCTGAAATGTTGAATGGACGCAGATATAGAACTGCAATATCAGTACTACACCCTGATTCGACACCAAGTCTAGCCGACCGGCAGCTCGATGCGGCGGCGCAACGACCGCCCAGCAGGAGATTTTCTGTTGATCAGCCGGTGCTCGTACACATGTATGGACCAGGGGAGAAATGGCAGAGGGCTATAATAGAAATGGTGGAAGGACCGGCCACATATAGGGTGAGAACGGAAGATGGAGAGCTGCATCGTCGTCATGCTGATCAAATACTGGCTAGACCAGATAGACAAAGCACAAACACTCCAGGCCATATAATAAACGATCATCGAAGACATGAGTCCGACTCAGATGATACACCTGACCCACCAATAGTGCTTCCACCACCTCATTTATGGCGTGATACAATTGGCATTCCAGAGGACTGATTTCTTATATTAATTATCTATTTTTCAATATGTTTTGCCTGTAGAGCTGATTTGTTCTGTGCTGATTATTGCTATGTATGTTAAAGAACCAATCACTATGATGGAAAGGTATGTTATGTATTAGGTTAGGTTTTGATTATTTTGTAGACTGGAGGTAGGTGACAAATAAATCAGTTTGTGACTTGAGCTCAACTTGGTTGTATTCTTTACTTACTAAAACAGTCTGACCTGCGGGACATGGTAGGTATCCTAACTGGATACTGTAACGTAAATAAGCACTTTTTCAATACAGGTGGCACCGATAGCCCTCTATGCAGAGGTTGCCTTTTAGAGGAAGAGACAGTGGAGCATGTGCTGCTCTATTGCTCTGCAACCGAAGATACAAGACGAAAGGCAGGGATAGCGACGAGCTGCACCTTCCCTTCACTGGACCAGTTCTTATGTCAGCATGCTGAAGCTGTTCGGCTCTACTTCAAGGAGCTGTCCTGGCTGGGCTGACTGACCTGGGGGAAGTGCACAATACTCACGATCACGGAGAGTCAGTGCAGGACTCATCGCTCCCGCCACGAATTTAGAATTTTTTTTTTAGTCAATCTTGAAAACAGCGACTTTACTATTAAAACTAAAGGACGTCGCCTCGCTCCGCTCTGCTTGGCTCCTTAGTTTTTCTTACATGTCAACCTAACACGCTCCTCCTCGCTTCGCTCATCATCGCACCTATTTTTTTGTTGAAAATAATTATGCGCTTCCGGCAACAAAAAACTTTATAGGCTGTTTCAGTACAACCCCATACGCCCCCCCCACATTACATACAAACCTCAAACTGAAAGGGCGTCTCTACAAAAATATTAAGGTACCCACTCCTCATCTGATTAATATTTAAATAATATACATACGCCCTTTTACATTGTAGACTTTGGCAAATAGTACCTATAAAACAAGTGACCATAATTTATCCAGTGTAGTATAATCTAACAAATATGGAGATTCGCCAAAAAAAGTAGGAAGTGTCGGATTTTCGAAAATATTTAGATGCGACTTTTCAGCTGGATGCCCTCGATATGTATGTAAATAAAAATTTTGTGAATTTTAAACTTTGTATCTTTCCAAAAATATACTCTCATTCAATGGAAATTTTACATAGATCAATGTCACTGGTATTAAAAATAACCAAAACAAAGTAAAATAAACAATGACATATTTTTTATCATCTCTTTCTTATTATGGGTTGGAGCAAAACATACTTGTGATCATTGTTGTTGTCATTGCTTCCGTTATGTCTCAGGATAATAAGAAGAAACAATCAATGCAGAAAGCCTAGGACAATTGCAAACTTCTCGATCAACCAAATTATTTGGATCATTGCAAAGATCCAAGTCATATTAGGAAGAATGAAATGAAATCTTAAGTGCTAATTGGCTATGTAAAATCACTATTAACTTTTTAGGTATGATGACAATAATTCAAGATGAACCATCTTCAGTGGAGTTTAAAAATAACTACAAAAGATTACTTTTTGAAGACTTACCAGAAAATAAAGTTATTTTAGTTGGTTTCAAAATCTGTATATTTTTATGCAATTTAAGTGAATGTTGGAATTGGTAGGGACAATTTTGCATGAAATCGTTTTTATGTCCAAACTATATTTTTTTTTATTTAAGTTAAATAAATTAACATAAAAATATAAAACATGATTCCATTTTTTTATCTGCACACACTCCCTTGTAAACAAATTGAAACATGTTGAACATCACAAGATAAACTTTCTGTGTGAATGTTATTTGCCTGATTTTTTTGTAATTAGTATTATTTGCCTCATCTTTTAATTATAATTTCATTCCTATGAACTTTTCAATTATCAGTTTGCCAGGCTTTTTCCAGCTTCTTCATGAAGTCTATAGGTGATAGTTAAGACATTTAGTCTGATACAGTTCCCTACTGACTATCTGAGTCGACATTCAGTTTTCTCAACCATACTGACATAACGCTCGCCTGACTCTCTTACTAACAAATTTGTATTTTTCATGATTTGGTTTGGGTAATTTACATGTCTGGCGGTTAACTGAGTAAGTTCCTGAGGTAGCTACGCAGTGCTGGAGACTTCGACAGATAGAGATAAAAGTAACATCACCCCTGCACTGCTTCCAGCCGCAGGAACTTACTCATTTAAGCGCAACACCTGCAATGTAGTAAAAGATGGCATCACCGGTGCACAATTTTAGAGGTAAGAGTGAGGGATTATGCACAGAGTAAAATTGCATATAAGCTGACCCTCAATATGGCAACACATCACCAAACATGACTTCTATGGCTTCGCTGTCTGTAACAGGTAGCCAGTTACAATTTTCTCTGAATACATGTAACTAAGGTGTCTATCACTGCAAATACCTAATAAAAAAAATTTTCAAAGACCAAGTCAGACCCCCATTAAAACGTTGAAACTATTGCTTTTTTCAATGTTTTTTGGTTTTAAAGATGGTAAATAAACACACAAGCTTCAAATTTGGTCAGATTGTTATACATACTCTTAAATAAACAACACATCAAAAAATCATCATTCCATACTATAGTGTGCCAAATTTTTTATCATTTTGATATATCCAGCATGACTATTGCACTCAAAACCACTATCTGGTGCATATCCAATGTTTAAAAAGTAAACTACAACTCCTTCTATCTTATAAGCCTTCGTACTATCTTTCCAAACACACTAACCTTTCAATCAAGCTAAGTTTGAGTTTCTCAGCAGCATCAATGGCTTTATTGGGATTCTTCAGACCAAGCATATCGTTAAAGTACTTCTTGTCCCTCAAGTACTCCTGATCCTTACTGAGGAACGCGATCACCCGCAAGTACTTCATGTAGAACACGTAAGAAGACTCTTCATCACCCTTTTCACGAGCCTGCTCCGCATTTTCAAACAGTTTTTGAGCAGTTTTGCATAACCTGCAAAAACAATTATTGTGAATACTTAGGTTGAGTATTTTAGTGAGATCTAAGGTCGACAAGGTTCAAGGTAGCTTACAGTTTGGCTTTCTTGGCCTTTAGATCGGGAATTTTGTGTAGTTCATCCAAATCATCGATACATTTGCCAAGGTGAAGTTTAATTCGACGCGTCTCCGTCATTTTGCTAAACCAGGTGGAAATGTTTTGATTTAAGTTTAATTGTTACAGAAGCCACTGAGAAACTACATTTAATAAGTTTAACAAGGATTTTCGTAAATAAAAATTTCTCTTGAAAAATTGGCTTGGCAGGCAAACAAAAAGCCTTCAGAACAGAAACGTCATGTAGAAACATAGAGTACACTTATAAACGTCAACTTTTTTTCTTTTATTTTTCTTTCGTCCCTTTACGGGACAAGCAAACATATCTATGACCATGGCTGCGGTTATGACTTTAAGCCTTCGGCTATCGTTATAATCAAAGAATATTGGTTGTAATGTCGGTTACGAAAATAAACGAAATAAACCGAATAAATCCCTAACGACTTCGTAACCGACCATAAACCACAACGCATTTAACCGACCCCATAGTATTAGCATTGTTGTTCGTTGTGGCCTGATTAGCCGCACAACACGTTTGACAGCCCATTTTTCCCAACGATTTTTGACATTTGATGAGGCTCGTGACCGAATCGTTGGTGTTTAATTGTAGTTTTTGTGGTCTCATAACCGCACTCATGATAGCCTTTTCCTGCCTTTCCTGTATTTTTTTTATTTTTCTAATTTTTAGTTCCGTCTTGGAATAGGCAAGGAGCAACAGCTCGTGCAGCCAAGTCTTATTTATTTTTAATCATATGTGAAAACTTGATAAATTATAGGCCGTGGCAAAGTCTCACAGACATGCAATATCTTATCCAATTTAATAATAATAATAAACGTTTATTTCAAGCATTTTAAGCTCATATCAAAATTAAATTTAACACAACACATAAAATAATAATGATGATTATGTTAACAAAACAAACATTACAAATTAAAACTAAAGACAACTTAATAGTAGTCTAGTCTATTGGCTATCATCTGTAAAATAGGGTTGAAGCTACTGCGCACTCTACCTACAGAGCATCGAGGCGCATCTCTTGCGGATGATGATGGTGAAAAAACAATCTGTAAAGTTAATACTTGCGATTGTCGGCACTTGGTGAAACATCATCATGGTTGAAGAAAACACTTGTACTGTTTCACAAAATTATTATATTTATATTTTCGACTAGTTTCGCCTCAAAAGCATTTTCCAGGTTTTATAAATGTACGAGTTTGTCACAAAAAAATCTTTCTTTTTTTTGGAGATTAATGTCATCCTTTTTTCACATACTTGAACAGCTTTTGTGACAAACTCGTACATTTATAAAACCCGGAAAATGCCTTTAAGGCGAAACTAGTCGGAAATATAAATATATAAATTTTGTGAAACAGTACAAGTGTTTTCTTCAACCAAAACAATATGTGTTCGTGTCAGCGAACATTCCTGAGGCGCTGCATGCGCGCGGCAGCCCAAACAATGCTCTGAAAGCGTTGTTATAGAGTACGCGAACGGCATTATTATGTTTTTTTGTATATTTATTCCGTATACTACATGTGTAGAAAGAAGTGTGATATGCTCGGAAAAGTGTTAATCTAACATGTGCTGTGCAGCGACTAAATCTGCGTGCTATCATATTGGCCCTGTCTGACTGATAATGCCCTTCGCTCTCTTTCAATGTCTGCATCATCTCGTAGATCCTCTTTTATTAGGTGTCCTAAATATTTGAACTTTTTAACTCTTTTGAGAGAAGCACCGTTAAGAGTTATAGATGGTACCTAAGAAGGGCATCTGGTTCCAAATTTAAAACCATAAATTCATTTTTAGTGGCATTATACTTGAACCCATGATCAACAGCATATTCCTCACAGGTTTTAATGAGCTTTCGTCTACCAAAGACTAATGGACTCAGCAAAACCATATATTGTCTGCAAAACTAAAATTATTTACACAAGACAAGACATAAGTATAATGGGAAATCTGGTACCATTTTACGATAGAGAATGCAGTGGAGTCGTTATTATGTTTATTTTATTATTGAACTAGCTTTTTCCCGCGGCTCCACCCGCGTCAAAGATATTTTCGTGGAAATAAGAAAAACAAAAGAATATGATTTTTTAAACGACAATATGCAACGGTCACCATGTTTTACCAAAGTGCTAATAAATACCAATCAAATAAGCCCATACTCAAAGGGTATGTTATTTTCCGTTGAGGACATCCCGTACCCACCTTCCAGTCCCATCAGCAGACCCTGGTCACCATGTTTTACCAAAGTGCTAATAAATACCAACAAAATAAGCCTTAATTCGAAGTGTCTGCTGTTGTCCGTGGAGGAGATCCCGTACCCACCTTCCAGTCCCATCAAAAGACCACGGTCACAATGTTTTACCAAAGTGCTATTAAAGACCTATCTAATAAGCCCAAACTCAAAGGGTCTGCTGCTATCCGTTGAGGAGATCCCATAACCACCTTCCAGTCTCATCAGCAGACCCTGGTCACCATGTTTTACCAAAGTGCTCATAAATACCAACTAAATAAGCCTAAACTCGAAGGGTCTGCTATTGTCCGTTGAGGAGATCCCGTCCCGTACCCACCTTCCAGTCCCATCATCAGACCCTGGTCACCATGTTTTACAAAAGTGCTAATAAATACCAATCAAATAAAACCAAACTCGAAGGGTCTGCTGTTGTCCGTTGAGGAGATCCCGCACCAACCTTCCAGTCCCATCAGCAGACCCTGGTCAGCATGTATTACCAAATTGCTAATAAAGACCAATAAAATAAGCCCAAACTCGAAGGGTCTGCTGTTGTCCGTTGAGGAGATCCCTTACCCACCTCCCAGTCCCATCATTTGATCCTGGTCACCATGTTCTACAAAAATACTCATCAATACCGATCAAATAAACTTAAACTTGAGAGGTCTCCAAAAAAAAAACATTTACCAGTGGATGATTGAAACCCCGACGATGAGACTACATACGACTACGCAAGGCGTACATACCACATGATTAACTAAAAATCTTATTGAGTGCTTAAAGAATTTTTATAGTATCAGTAGTTCTAGATATCACCCATTATATGCAAACAAACAAACAAATCTTTCTTGTTTATATAATAGTGTAGACAAACTTTAACGTGAGTTGATTTGAACCAGACTGCGTCAAATCCGATATTTTGAAACGTGCAGCGCCATCTAGTGTATTAGAATAAGAACCATTTCAACGCCAGCTTACTGAGCCGTTATCCAGTAGCCTTAGCATGAAAACATTACGGTAACATTTAGTTTGAACGTAACGCGGTTTTGTATAAAATCTGATAACGGCCCCTAGCGGTCAGTAGCGGAACTTATCAGAATTCCATACAAAACCACGTTACGTTCAAACTAAACATAACTGATTTCATGCTAAGGCTACTGGATAGCTTCACAGAGATGGCGTTTTCTAAGGACTCAAAAATAAAAATATTTTAGTTATTGGTCTTTGCTCAGTCAAGAAATATAATTTCATGTTTAATATTTTTTTTACAAAAGGTAATATTTTTTCTGAAAATAAAATAAAATAATAAAAAATAAAAAGTGAAAACAAATTTTACCAGTCGGGGTTTGAACCCGCGCGATCGACTTCGCTACGGCGGCAAACCTTCCATATGTCTCACTAAAATTTGTCATAGCGTGATGATACAAAGCCATAAACCTTCCCGAAGAAATGCTTTATCTTCCAGTGAAAACTGCATCAAAATCCATTGAGTGGTTCTCAAGTTATAAGCGAACGAACAGACAGACGTTGTATTTTATATATATAGAGAAGAAGACGAATGAATGAACGATATTTTTACCATAATTTAAGACATAATTGTTTAGTAATATAACATTAAATAGCATCTATTTTAGATTTCCTCGTCAAGTTGGGCCTATTCCACAGGACAGGATTAAACAAGATGCCTAGAATGTCGAAATCAAATATCATTCAGAAATATTGTATATATATAGTTACATATATAGTTTCAGTCATTATTGCAGGAAAACTTGTTTTTTAATTTTTGCAGGTCCAAGAACTTTTTATTAAGGAGAGCTGCATTTGCCAACCCTGGACGTTCAAAAATTACTCCAATCTTGAATTTAGTTATTCTTACCAGATGCTTTTAACTCCTTTGTTATGTCTTTTTAGTAAATTTCCTAGGCCCATTAGGTCTCTATTCCGAATTGGCTTGTCAACAACTTAACTTTCTAAAAATACGATATATTCAATGTTTCCCCCATCTTCTGGTCAAAACCGTACATAGTCCGGAATCCCAAAAATTGAATACTTATCTTGTTCCCCATAAGGCTCGTCAGACTCTGAAGAAGTTTCCTTCTCCTCTTGTAGCAGACCACCAGATTCTGCTTCATCTTTTTTACCTTTTTTATGGACCCTCGAGCTCTTACCCATTTTGATACAGTAACTTTTTACTATACAAAAGTTTTATTTTCACTTTTTATAAGGAATTTTACAATAAGTACAGTTTATTTTAACAAAAACTATTGGTACGTATACATAACTTTTAAAAAATTACCGCCTTCCGTGTCTACGGTTCCCACGCTTTTTTTCGTGTATCCGTAGATCAGATCCGGAGAAACGTCAATCAAACCAAATTTTTTTTTGTTTAATCGGTTTCGCTTTGAAACGAGTGAAAATCACTCGGAGTGACGCGAATTTCACCTTAAAGTGATCAAAAATTGACGCGGGTTAAACCGAGGGTAAACGAGCTGTTCTGTTACCTACCTGATAGTACAAACGAGAGCCCACGACGATCAAAACCATGTATCATAGCAATACGGTTGAAACTGTATAAAATAGTCAAATTATGTGATTCTGAACCCGACTAGGTGGGTAATAAACTAATAACGGCCAAAAGTGTAGCATCTGCGTGGGAGGCCATTTCTGGGCACCTAGCATAGTAGAACATATCGAGCTTTGACAGCTCGATATACACTGTCTCTCCCTCTTTAGGTAAATCAACAGAGTGAGACAGAGCACTGTATCAAGCGCTGTCGAGCTTGATATGGTTTGCAATGCTAGACTAGCTGCTTTGTCAAAAAAAGGCAGTCGATATCATAGGAATACCTCTGATAATGGAAACGTACATAGGTTTTGTAATTAGAAGACGAAAAAGTTAGTTTTTTTTTAATTTTACGCGCAGCATATAGCCTGAGCGCATTTCTAAAAATGTTAAAAATTTAGCCGACTTACATCATAGCAACCCGGATAATTTTTTTTTAAACCTTTCGTTTGGCACAAATTTTGGTCGTGGGCTCTCGTACTATGACAGTTGCTTAAAAGTGTTTTAAAACGCTTCGGAGTATTGTGAAAATCACACTGGGCCACCTGTTTGTGCAACCTTATATATTTGGTTAGGCATTATATTTATTTATGGTCTATTCAGTTTATTTATCAACTTATTTATTAATTACATTATTTATAATAATATTCTTATTCCAATAAGTCTTCATTTTATGCATGTGTATAACTTTAGTAGCCCATTTTAAGTATATTTTTTTTATATATTTCCAGTATCATATTTGTTTCGTCATAAAATATTATTTTTATATAGATTAGATTTGACAAGTCAAACGTATACTTTTTGTATCTTTTTTACAAACAGACATTGAATCTTTAAATCAACCAGATTTTTTCTCTCTTTCTTCTGTATATATCTATCTCTTCCTAGTAAACGAGGGAAATTTCACACTCTGATAGCACGTTTTGAAACGCTTCCCTGTTCTGCTCGGCTAGGGATGCACTTAAGTCTGTAGGATGTACATACAAACCATAAACTTAGGATATACGGATATACATTAGAATAATGATAAGATGTCTATGGGATATACCCACGGATCGGATATACTGTGTATCCTGTAGCCTGTAGGAAAAGACATTGTATAATAACAAGACTGTGCACTGTCCAATTTTTGCTCAACTACATTTTATTTCTTTAGAAATAAGATTGTTATTATTATTCAAGCGAAAAACGCGCCGAGTGAGATAGCTGTAGCTACTCGTGTATCCTTGTCTAGCAAGTTGCCAGTGTGTATAATATACAGGTTGAAAATGACACCTCTAGCTATATCAAAGGGAACTAATCTATGTTCAAAATGAATAATGTTGGTTTTGTTATGTTTCATAATAATAAAAAAAGATATCGACTGTCAAAGTTTTCCTAGAAAAACCGAAAAGCATTGTCAAATTATTACTTGTCGCTCGTCACCGCCTACTATCGCCAAGTGATCGTGCGCTTACCCCTTCTGCCGGGCGCGTAAGTATCCATCCTTTAAGTAAAGGATATATGAATATAATTTGCAATATTCCGCTAAACAATTCTTGTCGTGCTATTCAAAATGCAGACTCGTGCACCGCCCGCCCGCCCGCATAAAAACATGCAACAAGCAAGCAATACAAGCAAAGCAATCTTAAATAACAAGCAAGAAAACTTATCGACACGTGTTTCGCCTCTGAACGAGGCATCCTCGGGATGTGTTGCTAGCCTGGCTTCTCCGCAGCAACTGATGTGTTGCTCGCCCAGCCGCTCCGCAGCAACTGATGTTGTTCGCCCGACAGCTCAGCAGCTAGTGACGAGCCGCCGACCAAAACTCGCCTTTTATACACCGGCCTGACTAGTTGTTTGGTGGGGAAAATGGGGAGACGAAAACATGCATAACAGTGGGGTAGTGGTAAAGTTAGTTTGTTCGTTTAGTAAATCAGGGTTATTCTTGTTTTTTAGTATTTCTAATTGTTCTAACACACACATTCTTAAACCTTTTTTACAAATATGTTTTACTTCAAATGAATGGTTATCAGGCAAACTATGACCGGACTCTAATAGATGTTTTGCAAAGTGTGATTTTTCAGGATGATTATTTCTATGGGCTGAGATATGTTCTTTGTACCTAGTTTCAAAACTGCGACCTGTTTGACCTACATAGACACCGTTACAATCATTGCAAGACAATTTGTAAATACCAGACTGTTGTTTTTTATCTAATTTGTCCTTACCATTGCAAATACGCTTTATCTTATTTTTGGTTCTGAATGCAACGCGAACACCACAACGCCGAAAAATCTTCGCAACCCGTTCAGAAATTGGACCTAGATAAGTTATGCTTGTTTTATATTTCTGAACACTCGTACTTTCAGGCTGTAAAGCAGACAAACTGTTTCTAATAATGATATTCTGTTTTTTGTGGACTAATCTATCAACCATTTTTGCACTATACCCGTTATTCACAGCAATCTGATATAGTATGTTGAGTTCTTTTTCAAAGTTGTCAGGACTTAGAGGCACCATCATCAATCTGTGAACATAACAACGAAATGCTGCAAGCTTATGTTCCCAAGGGTGACAAGATGAAGAAGGTATTACAGTATCGGTGTGTGTTGGCTTGCGGTATATTTGAAATTCATGTTTATTCTGTGCCCGAGTAATCGTTAAATCTAGAAAATTAAGGGAGTTTTCTTGTTCGACTTCTAATTTAAATTTTATTTTGGGGTGAATTTTGTTCAATTTGTCAACAAATACATCGAGCTGTCTACCAGTACCAGTCCAGCAAATAATGATGTCATCAACGTATCTGTAATAATACAAAATATTCGAACTACTGACAATGTGTTTGTTCTCAAAACTGTCCATGAAAATATCGGCCATTAATGGACTTAAGGGTGAACCCATCGCTAAACCTTCTTTCTGCATATAGAATCTATCATTGAATTTGAAATAATTTTGACGCATGCAAACTGATGCAAGGCTAATGAGGTCATCAATTTCGTTAGTGTGAAGACGTTGTTTTTCTAGTAAATTTCTAATAACAATCAAACACTCATCGGAAGGAACATTGGTAAACAAGCTATCTACATCTAAAGATATCAACTTCGCATTAGAGGGCAAATGGACATTCTGAATATTTGATATTAAGTCATCTTTGTTCCTAAGACAATAAATGGGCTTTGTTCGGTTTAAAAGCGTTCGGAACGCGCAAGTATGTCTCAGATTCTATTTTACTGATATGGCAACACTAGTTGTAAAAAAGTGAAATGTCAAAGTTGTTTTTTCCGGTTTTACTGTCAATTTTGCTCTCGAGGAGATGCGTGTAAAAAAAAATGTAATCAACCAGTGTTGAAAGAATTATGGGTTTCAAGGAAACAAACGTTTAAAAGGTGGTAAAATAACCCAATTAATGAGCATTAATTGCGAGCCCTATTGTGTGTCCGAACAGTCTCGGGAATCGGTCGCCGGTGGAAAGTGATGTTAATGGATTTTTGGATTTTCATTAGCACGATTCACGGAAATCGTGGTAGAGGTCTGGGTCGAGCTAGCTCGGGGTTAGGGGTTGAGTTTAGAGAATTCCTCCGCAAGCTGCGGGCGGGGCCAGTAGTTTGTTGAAGACCTGTGACGCGCCAGACCGACGAGAGGACAACGCTGTCTGCCCAGACACCAAGATTGAGTCTGGTGGTCTGAATCCAGCGCAGAAGTTCAAGAAGTAAGGCTGCATCCAAATGTGAGTCTTTGAACCATTTACCCTTCAGAAAGGAATTGTAGTATATAAGAACCCCCTTTGTTTGGGAAGCCCCTTTCTGACAGGTTTTAACCTCCTTATAATATTCAAATGGGTCCAGCACGCGAGGTTTAAACCATATCTGTGGAGAGGGGGGCTTTTCACATACAGGCTTGAAGGCAGTTTTTTCTATCAAAATATCATTTAACCGTTTTGACAAATCATAAGCTGGAGCACCTATATAAGAGACAACCGGACGAACTGGAATATTATCTTTATGAATTTTTGGCAAACCGTACAAAGCTGGAGCTACAGGGTTCATAGGAAGTAATTTTGCTTTATAGTGAGAATTGTCTGGAAAAACAAAGGAGGTGTTGTTGACGGCTAATTTTAACTCTGCTTGAAATTTCTTAGTTGGATCTGAATTAAGAGGAACAAAGGCGTCACCCTGAATAACATCATTTACCTTTATATTATAGTCATCACGATTCATTATTACTACTGTGTTGCCCTTATCGGCCTTGGAAATCACTAAGTTATTTTCGTTGACCCTACTCTGAACAGATTTAAATATTGCTAGTTCCGGATTAATTTTGAGACTTGATGAGACAACGGACTCTTGAATTTCATGCGTAACCAAACTCTTCACAATATTGTCTTGCTTAGAAACAATTGCAGTAATCTCAGCATCAACAGCTAAATTTTCTAATGAATTTTGGGACAAACTAGAAGGAATATTATATTTTAAACCCTTTTCTAAAAGAGACATCTCAATATTAGGAAAAACAACATTAGTTAAATTTTTTACTCGAGGGTAGAATGAAGAAGTTGATGAATTTTGCACGGGCTGTCGACTAAAATCGTTATTACACTGTATTAATCTATCTAACTTACTTTTCTGAATGAGATACTTCTCGTGCACAACCTTCGATGCCAAATCTCTAGCCTTTCTATCCAAGCTGTCAAATTCAGTGCTGTGTAAAGAAAAAGTTAATTCAGTATGGAGAACTTTGAGATGAGTTTTAAGGTTATTTCTTACCGAAAACCAATACCTTATTTCTTCATTCAACCAAGCCAATTGTGCTCTTCTAATAGCTAAAAATGAAGACCTAGTGTGTGTGTTACAACGAATATTAAGTTTTATGTAGTTGGGGATAACTTGATTTTTCTTACATTGTTGATTAAACCAAACATTCTGTGCGGCTATTCTGTGTAATTTGGTAAGTTTAACATACAATTTCGCCTGTTCAGCTATGCTTGCTGACCTAAGATGATTTTTACCTAAGATGTTTTGGTCGGCGGCTCGTCACTAGCTGCTGAGCTGTCGGGCGAACAACATCAGTTGCTGCGGAGCGGCTGGGCGAGCAACACATCAGTTGCTGCGGAGAAGCCGGGCTAGCAACACATCCCGAGGATGCCTCGTTCAGAGGCGAAACACGTGTCGATAAGTTTTCTTGCTTGTTATTTAAGATTGCTTTGCTTGTACTGCTTGCTTGTTGCATGTTTTTATGCGGGCGGGCGGGCGGTGCACGAGTCTGCATTTTGAATAGCACGACAAGAATTGCTTAGCGGAATATTGCAAATTATATTCATATATCCTTTACTTAGTGATGGACTTCCGCAAGGTAACGCCTATTTCAATTAATTATCCATCCTTTGTCCCGCCCCGCCTAATTGCACCCGGGTTTTCCCACACTTTATAATGAATGAGTGATAGGTACCTACCTATTCCTTCCAACTGCCTCTGTAGTTTAGCGATCAGACCGGTCGGCTCACGCATGACCTGGAAGTCCCGTCCCGGGTTCAAATCCCAGGGATAAAGGAGTACCTGCCTTTTTTTTCGTCTTTGGTTATTGCCTACTTAGTACCAGAATCTACCTAAAATGAGACATCACAGTTTTCCCTTCATACTTGTTCAGGCTTAGGACCGTCAGAATACAGAAGCCGTTTAGATCGCACTAAACATAAATATCTTTAAACAGGAATTAAAAATCACAGGTAAGTTGTGAAATCGTTAGGTACTTACTTTAGACTCTTCTGCATTCAGACGTATTTAAAAAAATTAAATCAATTAATTGAAAAATTGAAAATGTACAATTAATTGAAATCAACAAAATTGCATACCTACCTAATAGAACATACTTGTAAATATTATTATTAGAGTGCATTACAAACCAGAAAAGATAAATTAGAATCACAAATGTAAAGACAAGAATTTTGGTCTAGTTAAGTACCTCGGTGGCGCAGTCGGTAGCGCGCTTGTATTGATAACAAGAGGTCGCAAGTTTGAATCCTGGCCCTAGAAATTTTTTCAAATTCTTGTCTTTACATTTGTTTCTAATTTATCTTTTCTGGTTTGTAATGCACTCTAATAATAATATTTAGAGTATTAAAAAGCGATGGATTTCGCAATAAAAAGCATTATCTTAGAACATACCTGAAATAAAATGAGCTGTACTGTAACAATTGTTCGAAATGCAGTCCGTTTCTCTTTAAACGGAGTCTAGCACGTTTCACTGCATTATTTCTCAGTTTTCCAGCACTACACTGTCACTTTTTACAGCGTCAAATGCACTGATAATCCGGGCTTTCATTTCTTCGCGGCTTTGAGATTCCCCAGAGTATACGAGGCGTCGGCCTCATGCAGGTGCTGCACTGTTTGAAAATGGTATGCATGAAGTCCAGCATAATGCAGCAATTTTCACACTGAAGATTGGCTAATTTCAAACAGCTGAGCTGCGTCTCACGTACTGGCTCGGGGCTTCCGCTCAAAGAAGTCAAACACTGCGTCTTCTACCTCAATAGCCAGACGTGGCACGCCATGGCTTTGAGCATGGTTTGGCACAGTAAATTGACCATGATCTAGTAGCCGCTGGTTTACCGCTAAAATCGTTTGGCGGTGAGGTATCTTAGGATTGGCTAGTCCTTGGGCACGAAGCCGAGGAATGTTATTCGTTTCGTACAATCTTCTCGCTGCATAAAGATTTTCCCCACTCATTATGTACACTCACACCATTTCGTAGTACTCGCGGTGAGAGTATCGTACATCGTGTAGTCGAGATGTATACTTTGGACGGGTGTTTGCCGGCGACTGGCTGGTGGCAATCACGGGTAGGTTGGTGGGGGTTGGAGGCTCGTTGAGGGGAAGGAAGGACGTATGTCCTGGTAGTAAATACACCTCGCGTTGTAGTGTTATCTCTGTCGCACGAATCACTAACACTAACGCTACGAAGCCGTTTGTATTGTTTACACACGGCTTCATAGCGTCGCGTCGTGTCTGTTGTCAGTCAGTCACATAGTCACATGTCTCGTTGAGTAGGTAACAATTTATTCTTGGGTATCCGCCAAAATTGCCCCAGTCCCGGCGCAAAAGAATTGTATCTCAGATTTTAGATAATTATTAGTAGAAACAATATCAGGTTTCGTTATCTCCTGATTCAGTGGCTAACATGTTTTTTTATGCCCAGAGAAGTTTCATAGGCGCTACATCCAAACATGACACTTTTTAGGAAAAACTTCATTATACTGCTCTAATTGACATTGAATTGAAATGAATAAAACACATAATATAAACACATTATCACATATGTACAATAATGTGCCTATACAAATGGCATTTTTTTGAAAAACTTCATTTTACTGTATTAATTCACTCATTAACAACGCAAACGTGTGGGTAATTGCAAAAAATTTAAAATAATAGGCACATATGCGTACACACTGATATGTATAGCCTGCATCATAATTATATACATTTTGCAGTTATCTTTATTTTATAAGGAAAATAATATGCGCATACCTGCCGCCTTTAGTAACCAGTGTTTAACCTTTCTCTATTATACTATTACAATAGGTCTTCATTATTGTTTCTCAGTATTCAATAAGGGCTTTTCCTAAAAACTGTCATGTTTGCATGTAGCGCCTATGAAACTTCTCTGGGCAAAATAACCATGTTAGCCACCGAATCAGGAAATAGTGACACTTGATATTGTTTCTACTAATAATTATCTAAAATCTGAGATACAATTCTTTTGTGCCGGGACTGGGGTTTTTTTCTATGGGATTTGGCGGAAACCCTTTGGGAACAATTTCCGATAAAGAATATTAACAAAAAAAAATTTTTTTTTGCGATTCTGTGTTCCATTAGTGATTCTGATTGATAGATTTCAATAAAGCTTGTGGTTTCATATTTAACGTGTATACAATATACTTATATAGTGATTAATTGAAAGTTGCTGCGGAGAAGCCGAGCTAGCAACACATTCCGAGGATGCCTCGTTCAGAGGCGAAACACGTGTCGATAAGTTTCCTTGCTTCTTATTTAAGATTGCTTTGCTTGTATTGCTTGCTTGTTGCATGTTTTTATGCTGGTGGGCGGGCGGTGCACGAGTCTGCATTTTGAATAGCACGACAAGAATTGTTTAGCGGAATATTGCAAATTATATTCATATATCCTTTACTTACTTATATAGTGTTGTTGAGTTTCTAACGTGTTAGAAAGGGACCAACGAGTGCGAACACCCATCTCGCTCGGCTCGTTTTTCGTAACGCAGTGGACAGTCTTGTTCTCTAAACAATGTCTTTGCCGGTAGCCTGAAACCGGTAGCCTAAGTAAGAATAAAAATAAATATAGGTATGTGGAATAAAAATTACAAGAATTTGTGTATAATTTATTGAAACAAACTATGGTCACGGTCTTGACATTCAACACTTTCACTACCACTGTTTTTGGTGGAAAATTGTAGTTTTTGGTGGATTCATAGTTATCCCTTATAACAATTTCCGTTTATGTTTATCGTGGGGTGGGCGGTGGGTGGTCATGTCAATGTCATGCCATGGAGCATGCCATGCGTGTTAATTGGTCTAAGCATGCATGACATTCAACACGTTCACCTCACCACGCTCAGCTATCGTTCGTTCATTATAATCTATTTTCATTATTTTGTTAGACAGTGGCACCACCTAGCAGCTACGATATCTTTGTTTTTGTTCATAAATCATGCCAAAATATATTGTGATAAAATGTTATGAGCGAGTTGTGATGTGGCTGCTACAGTCAGTGTTGCCAACTGCTGCCCATATGTAGTAGCTAGATTTGTCGCGAAAAGTTGCTAGATCGCCCGATTCTCGTACCCCAGAAAGTAGCTAGAAGTAGCTAAATATTTCTAAGGCTGAGATTCAGAGTGCATTTTGAGTCCGAACTCAACAGGAACTCAATCTTATAAACAAATGTGCCCCTACCGAATCTGAACCCACGACCTTGGGATTAGTGGTCAAATACTCGAACCCCTATACCATAGAGGCTGTCAGATACGAATATAGTATATACTAGCCTTTAACAGCGGCTCCACCCGCGTTTATCCAATCTCTGCCTCGTTTTCGGCTTGGGTGTTACTTCACGAACATCCCCTTGGCCTTACATTGACCATTATCACTACGATGATAATGGTCAACGTTAGGCCAAATGTATGCGATCACGTCGCTTTTTGACGTTTGTAAAATCAAGTTCGGACTCAAATGCACTCTGAATCTCACCTTAAGTCTTTTTCTTTCATAGGAAAATCCATTTTCAACACAAATAATGGACATAATGACACAAATTAAGGCAAATCACTCAGAGCACAGTTA
This sequence comes from Ypsolopha scabrella, assembly GCA_910592155.1. Taxonomy (NCBI): domain Eukaryota; kingdom Metazoa; phylum Arthropoda; class Insecta; order Lepidoptera; family Ypsolophidae; genus Ypsolopha; species Ypsolopha scabrella. Next base: position 22,716,470 of record OU342982.1, read on the forward strand.
GAAATTGAATAATACAACTGAAACAAATGCTGTTTTAGTTAACCAACACCAACCACTTGCCAAAATGGCACCTGAGTGAAGTTAGCTCCGGTCCTGCAAGCGAGATGGATAAAGAGAAATAGGGTAACAAGAGATATGAAAGAGAGAGATAGTCAAAGAAAAGTTTGACTACAATGGCTAATAAAGTCAGTCGTCCGTCCGGGTCGCGACTGCCACTGAGTCGACCATAGACATTAATTTGTTATCCAAGCTAATTAGACGAATGGCGAAGACTTTATTACGTTGCGTTAGAGTCGATTATTGGTTGGCCCACGCGTATTATTGTTTTGAACGTTAATAGACAGAGATAGCGCCACATTTCACTTTTAAAGTTCTTTTCACGAAAGATGCTTCACGGATTTTAAATTTACCCTTTATTAATAAGTACTTTGACAGCGGAATTCTTTCCTGAAAGGAAAAGTGTGAACTTTCACTCACGTTTTGTCTGTTACATAAAAAGTAGCTAGAAAAAGTAGCTAAAAAATCTAGCTACAAGTTTTTGTAATTTGTAGCTGTACGACACCGAAAAATAGCTAGATCTAACTATAAAGTAGCTAAGTTGGCAACAGTGGCTACAGTTGCCACAATTTACGAAGCCCGTTTTGATAGCTAGAAACGACTATAGAATGTAACTTAAAATGAAATAAACGAAACCGTAAACATATTTGGTATTACCTTATTGTATTAAAATAAAACCGTAAATTTTTATTATCATGTGACGGCGTCAAAATACCTCCAGAAGTCCAAAATCTGGGGTCCTCGCTATCTGCTGCTTGGCCGTCTCGTTGCTCCAGTGCTGGCTGAGCCGGTATTATGGAGGGGAAAGAATTAGGCAAGGAACAGCAGGAATTCAAGGAATGGCCGCGGGCATTCGCTACTTGTCACCAAAAAACTGACGCAATCCCTTTATTTTACGCGCAGATGGCCCCAAAGCAGGCTACTCAACCGTTTAGGCACCACTTTTTTCTCAAAAACAAAAACCGGAAGAGAGAAAAGACTACGTCATCCCAATAATCATGGACAAGTAGTAATAAAAAACAAACAAAGTTACTACACCGCCGCTAGAGCGGTCTCTAAAGGTGCAGATTACGAAACTGCGAACAAAGCGCGTTCAACTTGGATGTGAAGCGAACATGACATATTATATTATTAGATATTTCAAGTATTAGTTTTACTTGAATTCCAAAATAAATCAAATTTTAATCACCACGAAACGTCTCAAAAACAGGTACGTTCTTAGTCGATTATTTTTTAATTGTAGTGTTGTAACCAATGAGCAATTTTCCGACACCCGGAAACACTACTTAGTTCTAAATGTCTCAATAGATGGCGCTGATAAGCCTTTGGATTTTTTTAATACACTTTCTACCCAATCTTTAGTCGCAAGAAAATATCAAACAAAAAAAAACAATCTGAGTTTTTATCAGAATAAGGTTATGTACATACTCATTTCATTGCATTTTATTTATTGTTCTGTTTGTACATTATGTTGACAAGTGGTTTATGCTACAACAAAATATCCGCAGGTTAAAATCTTATATCGTGACAGCATCAAAGGGGGTTGTGAAGAGGAGGAGGGAGGGGGGGCTTGAACCCCCCTTTCCATCCCAACCTTAGGAAATGAGAAGTTTTTTAGATATGATTTTTTTTTCGACTTTTATAACCTCACTTTTTGTCCTTTCTTTGACATCTAGTACCTTAGTAAAGAAGTGAGAGGAAGATGGGGGGGAGATAAAGTCCCCTCATTTATCCCCTTGTCTAGGAAATGTATAGTTTTTACGTTTTCATTTTTCGTACTTTAACTTTTTTCTAACATTTTACTAGATTAAAAAACCAGACACTTCTGCGACTGCTTCGGCGCTACGGAAAGTGCAGCCCTTTCGCCCTTGCGTAACAAAGTGCAGACACCCATGCTCACCTCCGCAGCTTCAGCTTGCTGGTGGCCTTTGGCGGGTGCCTGCACTTTGTTACAGTGGGCGGGGCTGCCCTTCCTCCGCGCCTCCTGCTTTTAATAAACACTCTAGGGGTAGTAGCCACAAGACTGTGAAGAGTCGGGGTGCGCTGATTCGGTTTTACTAACCTACCAGTACAGAGTCGCACTTTGCCCTAGATAAGTTTTCTGGGTCGTTAATTTCTTTAACTTGAATAAAAGCAACGTAGTTTCATAAATATCACCCATTATTACCTATTTTGACAGATGTTATTTGACCAAAACCAAACAAAATATCGATATCACGTTTCATTTCGTGTCATTTTACGTAATTTAATAATTATGAAATAAAAAAGAAATCGCAATTCCTAGAAAAAAAAATTGTGCAGGGTGTTCGAGCTGGACCCGAAGAAACCCCCTACATTCATATTTATCTCAAAATCTGCTGTCACATTATAAGATCCAACCTGATCCGAATCCACAATAAAAAAAACTCAGTCTTCTTCATCTGCGAAAGTGCGTGGACCGTGTATAGTATATGGGTGTCACAACGATGGAGTTCCTCAGTTACCAAAAGAGCGAACAATGAAGACCTAGTGGATAACAGCTGCCAAGCTAGACACCAAGCTAAAGGCTGGACATAGTTTAAACCACAGACATACTCACACACACATTACCCCCATAGGTCACCTTTATTGAACACTTAATTTACATTAAACAATTTTTACTACGTTTTTAACTTCTAACCATCGAATACAGAACAAACTTCTAACATATAATGAAAAAAACTTACCAAAAAACTATATATAACATAACTTAATAATTATATAAACCTAACATAAAACTATATCAAAACTAAACTATTTATAATAAATAAAAAATGCTTGCCAAATCGCCGCCGTCGTCGTTGGGAAGGGTTCCCAAAAGGCTGGTGGCGGCGTTGCCACACTGACCTCCGTTCATTAATTAACACTTTCGTCAGGTTCCGACACTGAGAGCAGGATAGCGTATACAATTTTCAAAGCGAGTGACAGAGATGGCGGTAGACCCCGTGTCGAGACCCCTAATTTATGAACGCGCCCCCGGATGGCCACACTTATTCTATAATTGTTAGAAAATAATCTCTTTTTTAATGTGATATTTTCAGTACATTATTTGATTTCTTGTTTGCATGCTTTTTTACAATGTAAGTTAAATCCATAATTGGCCCCTGTTTAGTTGATCTTATCTGTTGATCTTTATTATTACGTGCTGTGGATTTTTGATAAATAATGAAATGATGAAAAACTACTACAAACCCCCTTAATTCGTTGTGGCCTGACGTTTGATAGCCAACGATTTTTGACGTTTATTGTTTTAACATCTGCATCTAGGCTGAGTTCAGTTTGATCGCCTGCCGACGCGACGCCCGGTGACTCAGATGAACTTCATCTGAGCCTTGTATACTATGCTATTCTGCAGTCAGTGATGAGCGGGGCGATCATACTGAACGCTACCCTGGGCCGCGTTCAGTTTTATCGCCCGCTCATCACTGACAGCAGGATAGCATATACAAAATCAACGCGTGCAAAAGAGATGTCATGATCGCCGGGCGTCGGCGGGTGTTCAAACTGAACTCAGCCCTGCATGACATCAGATTCGTGGTTGTTTATGGTAGAAAATTGCAATACCGTGATTTTACAATACCTGTTTGTTTACTGAAAATTCAGGCTTCCAGTTTTATCCACAACAAAGTTATAGGGGGTCTAAATGGCCTGAACTGCTTCGAGAAAAGAATAGTACGGCCGTACCGCTTTTTAGCTCAACTTGGCGGGGGCACTGCCGTGCCCCCAGATTTATTGTTCTATTCTTGTCTATGGATTGAATTGTGCATTTTGTTATTGCACGACACAATATTGTAGTAAAGTCAATCAAACCGTACAGCTTTATACAATTATTAATAGCACAATAAATACTTTGTAAAAATATTTTTTGGGTCTTTTTCTTAGGCAAATGCTCCCCCAATGTTACTTCTTTCATGTTTTTCTTTTTACAAGATTTTGAGATGTATAGTTCGAAATTTTTTGCAGTAACAAAACCTTATGTCAAAATTTTGTACGCAACACGAATGGCGCAACTTTTCATGCGCACTAAATACCCTATTTTCCGTGTTCGATCGTGGTTTTTCATTTAGTTTTTCAGCTGATCGCGCTTTCCACAGCCGCGTCGCCAGTCTGCATCGTGGGTCATGTTTGAAACTGTCGAAGCGTAGTGAAATCGCTCAGTGTTTGTGATCTTGTGTAGTTATCCGTTAGGTAGTGCCAGTGAAAATGTTTTCAGGACTTACTAATCAAGTTAGTTCGTGGATGGGGGCTGCGAAAGGCGAGCCCCAAGATGAGGAGGTACCCACCCCCACCAAGGACACGGTAGAACCTTCGGTCGAAGGGGAGAGGCAGAGGTCAGAAATTTCTTTGTTTACATTTTGTTTCCTAGTAAAACCAGCGTTGTTTATCACTGAAATCTCGTTAGAATTACTCATATCTGCGCTTTATTACTTTATAATGCTATTCGATCGATGCATATATTTTAAATGTAATTGGATATTCGGAGAAAGAAAAACTGTTTAGGGATTCTTATTAGATGCTTACTTGATTGTGCTGCAGTTTTGATATAAAAGAATGGCAATAAGTTATGTATTAAAATTAATTGAAATTCACATTGCACAACCATTTTAAATTTGAATACTTTTTAAATCCGTTAAAAAGAAGTGGATTTAACATACTCAATGTCAACAGATTCCTTTTAGGAGAATCTTTACCTTTGGTTGAACAAAGAGAGAGGAAAAATACTGTAAAGGCTTCTCTGCTCTTATTGATTCTCTGACTTTTGTAACTAATTTGTTTACAATATGAATTTAAGTTTGTCACAAAATGTGTGGTCTGAAGTGTTGTTTTTTGTTACAGTCCAACAAAAGCTGGCAGCAAACTAGAGTTGCTTAACAATGCAAAGTCACAGGTCACCGGCTGGCTCGCCTCTGTACCTGTACCAGGGTTGAGGAAAAACGAAGCCGCCCCAGCCGAACCCACCGAGCCTGCTCCGTCTGAGGCTCCAGCACTCAATGAGCCTAAACCAGAAGCAAAGGATGATGATGATAACTCTAGGTATATTAGGTACGAGGGGTTGGCAGATGAAATGAGTTTAACTTCTTCTTTATTATTGCTTTTGCACAAATTATAAATATTGCAGATCTATTTAATAAGTTGGCTCAAATATTCTGAATGTTTCTTTTTGCTAGAGACATGAGGAATAGCTGAAATATTGCTTTGCTTTTTTGTTGGTGTATTATTTCTATGAACTCGAAAAAAAATTTGAAGAGTGTTCGTCATGGGTGGTGATAAGAAAGAAATGATACACCATTTTGCTTTACTTAATATATTCACGGTAATTTTGGATAAACAGTTTTATAATATTTTATAATATATTTCTGTCTATAATGTTTGTCACACAATGTTTTATGAACACACCACCACTATTCTTTAGCTTAATTAATTGATTTTTCATTTTATTTTCCATTTTTTGCATTATATCTCATTTGAACCCCCCTAAATTATAAAACTGTCATCAGTGTGATTTCAAGACTTTAAAAGTCGAACAGTTTCCTAGAATTTTCATCATAAACTAAAGTTATGTAGAAGTTCATTGCTTTGGATTAATTCATAATAGTAAGTTAATGAACTCATTTATTCTGCTCAAACCCCATATTTTATTTTCCATTGTTGTGCATTGTGTTAGTAGCTGTATTACCACATTCTTCTTTTAATCACATTTAGACAAATTCATTAAATGTTCGTTTTTTATCAATCAATCCCTTTGCAGAATGAGTTTGTCTAAATGTTACAGCTACTGTAGACGAGGGTTTCTCAAACCGGGTACATCAGTAAAGAGTTAGAAAATTATATAATAGTGGCAAATCAAAAGGCAATGAGTTAAACTATCCTAATTACTCAAAATAATGATCCAATATATAAAAACAAACAAGCCCCTGCTGTCACACTAATAATTTAATTTTTTTACAATGAATATTATTTTATTCAAATGAAGTTATCATTTTGTGTTTGGAGGAAAAATTTTGAGAAGCCCTGCTGTAGACCAATATCAATGTATTGAACAACTTGATAAGTTGGAGACTGGAGGGCAACCAAATTTTTTTATAAAGGTGAGAAACAGTAACTTACCTACTAAGTATATAAAAAACTTTTTTACAATATTCAAATTTAAGCAGATAATGGTATTTAAAAATTATCATTTTGAAATGTAGTATCTATTTTCTGTCTATTGTTCTATCACATGCCTTGCTTTGTGCTGAAAATATAATCCATTGTTATTTAAGACTACCTGCTCCTTTACAGTGCCTTGATAGCACAACTAGTTTGATAGAATCCCCGCATTGTATAAACACTATATCTAATGTTATCTCTCTCAATACTCAGCAAACAAGTTGCCTGAATAAATGTATTTTTTTTGTACATATAAATTCAATGTATGCCCAGCAGTCTACATATATGTATGTTCTCTTACATGGATTTTGCTGCAGTTTTCTCTGTTAGCTTTTCTTGAGAAAATTTAAGTGTGTATCATTTCACTATTATTTAAAAAAGGCAACGGTTCAGTTTCTCCTTCAGCACAAGCAAAGCCCTGCGCAAAAGGCTACTGAAACCCACAATAAAGCGGCATTTAAAATTCTATAGCAATGGAGATATTACGGAATTTCGCCTTAAAAGAAGGTCAACAAAATTAGGAGAAGCGCGGGAAGAGGTAATATTTATTAATTAAACACTTCAACTCCTGTTAAACGGGATCAAAAGAGCATCAAAATGACTATCAAGCGCAGGGAGAGTGCAACGATGTAATTGGTCCGTTTTTCATTCTCCTTCTAAAGCTTACTTTCTTCTTCACTATATTTGCGTGGTTTTTCCCATGACCTATCAAGTGTTTTGATATCCTTTGTTCATTCGTTTAAGGCACATGCAGTGTAGAGGGTTGCGGATTTTGATAGCTTATTGACCAATCACAGCTGCTCAAAACTCGACTGCTCGAAATTGGATGTGCATTGAACGCTACATTTCAAACTCCTGCCCAAGATCCCAGGAGCCCTTTGTGAAGGCTTAGTACTGATGAAGTATGTCCTCAGCGCGACCGGAGGAGCCGACAGCAGGCCAGCTTCCACCGGCGGCACTCCGACGGAGGACCAACCGCAAGGAGGCGTCGGAGGAAACGGTAAGACCATGCTTCTGATCGTCGGCACTTGGTGGTGGAGCTGTGATACATTATAAGTAAAATAAACATGTGTTTGTCCAGGTAGTCCATCCTTGTGCCCGAAGTGAGGCCCCCCAATCCCTTCACGCTGGGACGTAATAATCGTCAGTGAAACGTGGGTGCACGAGACTGCATCTTACAGACCTGAAAATGTCGCGTAATCATACGTCATAAACTCATAAATCATTAAATATTTATTTGTTCAACATAGGTAACAAGTTGTTTAATAAATCGAGACCCAATGGTGTGATGATGTATTTGTCCACTGTTTAAAACATTTAAATTGATCCGACCGGTTTCGCTAAAATGCGGATATATGTATAGTGAATTAGAAGTTGACAAGGGCGGGGTATTTTATTCATAATGTAATAATAAAAATAAGCGTTTATTTACTCACACACGCTGGGCAGGCGGGTTGGTGAGCGTGGTGCCGAAACCCTCGCACCAGTGACGCCGCTGCCCGTCAAGTCCTGGCAATTGCGGACGGATATACTGCCATCAATTGATCCAGGAATAAATTCGGGGGGTTAGCGAGTAACACACTTACATACATACAATTTATCCTGCACTATGATATGTGTCCGAAATCAATTTCTAGCGAGCGTGTGTCGTCGAAGATCCGTGGCATCTTTTAATTATGAATTCAATTTGCAGTGAGTTGTTTATCATAATAATTGTTGTTAAGAGGGTAACAAAGTAGGGAGAGGGGGGCACTTTCGAACAGGGGCAGATTTGAATTTCGTTTATTTTGACCGCATCTGTCGTCTTATCTATGCCTAAACGCAATAAAAATACTGGAAACACTACTCCTGTCATCTGTCAATTTGTTCTTTCATTCATTCCTTAACGCCAAATGAAAAAAAATGGTGTCATCGTTTTATGGCGTTGGAAGTAAATTGCTGTGAAAATTTTGGTAAGTGTTTGACAGTTATGTAAAAATTATTATCCAAATGTTTGTTATTTATAATCAATCCTCATCTCAATGGTTTCCTAACTGATATATGAGTAAGCGTCATTTTGTTTCAGTGTGTACAAAATCTGTCTGTGTTTACAAAAGCTGGGGTTGGGGCAGATTCGAACAATACAAAAGGGGCACTTTTGAATTATTACGTTCAAATGTGCCCCCATTTTTTTATATTTTGTAAGTTATGAATAACTCTGATATTATTATTTCTTTCTCCATATTAGGTAAAAATTAGACCAATTTTATTTCCTTATCTGCAAAACTGGTCTTTGTTGTCAAAAATTACTCTTGTTCAAATGTGCCCCTTTTTTTTAAATATTTTGATAGTTATGTACAGGGATAGGATATTCGGATCAATATTTACCTAAAGTTGGAAAAATACCAGAAAACGTTTGCAACTATGGAGTCGGCTTCTTAAAATATTCTTTAGGTATTTAGATAGTCAAAGTTCCGGAAGTTACGGAATTGCTTTAAACGTTACGATGATGTACCTAATACTTAATAGATGTAACCGTAAATGTATGTATATTTTTCAGACATTACATAAAATTCCTAGGAATTTTTAAAAATGATAAACTATTTAGGTCAAATAAAGTAGAAGGTCGAAGTGTGGACTATATTTATTCAACTTTCTACTCTGTACGACCTGAATCTGTTTGTAATTTTAAAAATTTCCTAGGAATTGTATATAATGCCTGAAAAATATACATACATTTACGGTAACATCTTTTCAGTATTAGGTACATCATCGTAACGTTTTAAGCAATTCCGTAATTTCCGGAATTTTGACAATCTAAATAAATAATATTTTAAGAAGCCGACTCCATAGTTGCAAGCTTTTCTGGCATTTTTTTCAACTTTATGTATACTATATCGACCCGAATATCCTATCCCTGGTTATGTATCACTCCAAAATAATTATTATATTTTTAGTCTTATTAGTCTTTTAGTCAATATTTTTCATAATTTTCAGTAAAAATGGTCCGAAACTATAAAAGAAAAAGAGAAAACGACGTCAATGAAGAAGATGCCAAGAGGGCAGTTTTGTGTGTTGTAAATGACGGCCTAAAATTAAGAACTGCTGCTGCAATTTACGGTATCAAACCAACTACTTTATTTTATAGAGTCAAGAAATACAAAGAAAATGTCACTCTCAAAAGTGAACATTATTCAAGTAAATACACCGTTAGTCAAGTTTTTGACAACAATGAAGAATCCATGTTGGAGTCATATTTTCGTAAAATGTCGAAGATGAATTACGGACTAACTTATTTGCAAGGCAGACAGCTAGCATATGAATATGCAACAGCATTAAATAAGTGTCCAGAGACATGGGCAGCTAATCATATGGCAGGCATTGATTGGATGAAGGGTTTCATGAAGAGGCATAAGGTCCTGTCATTGAGAAAACCTGAAAACACAAGTCTAAGTAGATCAACGAGCTTTAACAAACACAATGTCAACATGTTTTTTGATAACTATTCAAAAGTGTTAGAGAAAGAATGCTTTACCCCTGATCGGATCTTTAATTTAGACGAAACAAATATTATGACTGTGGTACAATCCCCAAATGTGATTGCCCAAACAGGCCAGAAACAAGTTGGACAGAATGTTTCGGGAGAAAGGGGGCAATTGATAACAATGTGTGCCATAGTAAACGCCCTAGGGAACGCCATTCAACCTGTTTTTGTATTCCCTAGATACCATGATTCCATGCTGTTTGGAGCTCCAGCAGGTAGTCTAGTCTTAGCAAATAATCCTAAGAGTGGCTGGATGACAGGGCCTTTATTTGTGAAAGTCCTTGAACATATTCAAAAAGCAACAAGGTGTACTAATAACGATAAAATTCTTATATTGATGGACAATCACGAGAGTCATTGCACCATAGATGCCATAAACTATTGCAGAGCAAATGGTATTGTATTACTCACATTTCCCCCTCATTGCACACACAAAATGCAACCACTCGATGTTTCCGTTAATAGCCCCTTTAAGGCCAAGATTGCAGTTGCTCAGAATGACTGGTTACTAAATCATCCAGGTAAACCGATAACCATTCACGACCTAGCGAGTATTGTCACTCCTGCTTACAATGCTTCTCACACTATCAACAATATCACTTCAGGATTCTCCACCCCAGGCATTTATCCATTTTCGAGAAATCAATTTACAGATGATGATTTTGAGTGCTCCGAAGTTACCAATCGTCAAATAGAAAATGTTGTTTCTGCTGCGGAAGAACTACAGAATACAACTCGTTTATCTACTAATAATGGAGTCGACATTGAACAAACTGCGACTGAGACACTTAATGCTGCAGAACAAGCTGTTCATAGAAGTGAAAATGTAGCAGCAGAACCTCAAAACATAGCACATTCATTTGAAAATCAGCCTGATATTGATGTCGATTCTGATGCTTCTAATTATGAAAGTGTTGATAATGAACAACCTGTAACTGACACAGCTAATTTCGCTGAACAAGCTGTTCATAGAAGCGACAATGCAGCATCAGAACCTCAAAATATAACACATTCATCTGATAATCAGCCTGCAATGGATGTTAGTTTTGCACCAGACACAGTCAATACTGCTCATCAAGAGGTTCATAGAACTGACTTTGTACATCAGATTAATCCTGGTGTATGTAAAGTCTTAACACCTGAGGCAGTAAGACCGTTTCCAAAAGCTGCTCCTCGCAAAGGAAGAACAGCAAGAAGGAAAGCAAAATCACGTATCTTAACTGACACCCCGGAAAAAAATATTATAGAATCGGCATATCTAGAACGAATGAAACGGTTAAACAAGTCCGCAATTCGTCCTTTCGCTAAAAGAGGCAGACAAGTGACTAAGAAGAATAAAAAAAACACGACAAAGGCTGGGTCAAGACAGGTGACTAAAAATAAAACAGTTTTGAATAATAAAAAAAAGACAGAGATTGAGTCAAGCACAGAATCAGAACTGGAAGAGAATATATCAGTGCACGACGATTCTGACATGGATTTTATTACCTAATAAATATTACACATAATATTTTTGTATTATTTTACTTCAAGTTTAATAAATTTTTCTTTTCTGATGCTTTTTCAAAACTGCCCCTTGAAGCTTTAGTTAAAAAAGTTGATGCCTTAGCATTTTCAAATATTATTTTTGTATTAATTAAATTAAGTAATTTTTTTTATAGCCAAAAGATGTTAATGATAATTATAGACGTAATAATTAATTCAATTTAGTTTTAACTCATATATTTTTCATTTTATAATGCTTTTTCAAAACTGCCCCAGGATATTTCAAAACTGCCCCCTGAAAGGGGTACATTTGAGCAAAAATACATTTTTAAAAAGGGATAATTACTATCATTTCCACAAATCAAAATAAACAAGAAGTTATTTAAGAGTACAGTCTAAGACCTAAAGTAACAGGGAGTAACAAACAATAGTCGTGAAACCTCCATACACTTAAGTTAAAACAGATAGTTCTAAAAGTGTTCAAATGTGCCCCCCTCTCCTATCTCTGTGCAAAATGCATATCTTATGTTGTTTTCCTTACATTTGAATAAAAAGTGTGCAATAAATACGTTTTATGTGTATTCGCGAAAATATTATAATAATAATGTTTTTGCAAGAGAATTATGTCATCTTATGCACATTGATTGCATAACCTTTAAAAAAAACAAAAAAAAACACAGTTATTTATTTTACTTAAAAATACATTTGTGCTTAATAAGTAAATAAAAAATAATAAATATATTATAAAATAACCTAAACAAGAGCTTAAGCAAATCAAATCAAATCATTTATTTGTGAGTCACAGGTTAGTGGTTAGATAGCAAGTACATAGGTTTCGTCTCTCCGTGCTCTGCCACATGGCGTACAAATATTCACACAGAAAATAAAATATACACAATTATGTCACATTTTATATAAAATAGTTAAGTCAGTTATAATAAAATTAACATGCATATACCCTTGGACTCACTGTGCATCGGACAAATATTCATTTACGCTATAATAAGTTTTGTCGTGTAAAAAGTTTTTAAGATGCGTTTTAAACATTTGGATGTCTTCTGCATCTCTTATGGCCTTTGGTAACTTATTATAGATAAAGGGTGCCATTCCAAAAACACCTACAGATTTTGTTTCCGTAGCGTTTGCTTTTAAAGTGGTCAAAAGGATTAAAATTGAATTTTGCAAATACCGCCATTTCGTAGATATATAGTGACGGGAACGTAAGAATTTTGAAATTTTTAAAATGTGGCTTGCAAGTTTCTGTGCTCCTAATTTTACTGATAGCACGAATGCACCTTTTTTGGGCTTTGAAAATTGTTTCCCTGTTTGTTGCGTTGCCCCAAAATATAACCCCGAAACGTAGGGTGGAATCCACATAACCTTCATAGGCATTATGCTTTATAGCATACTATCATATCAGCACTAACACATTTAATGATTTGATCAGTGATTGATCACTATCACTTACGCTGGCCTGCAAGACCATCCTGCAGATTGATACTTACATTTATGCGATCCACATAGAATTCGAACCAACCATAAATTGTAACAGGCCCTTTTGTATATTTTTTCTGAAAATATAGGCTAACTCATGAAGATACATACTGTTCTTTAACTTTCAGGTGGTATTATTTATAAAGAAATCATTTTTTGAAAATCTGTTTGCAGAAATGGGAATGTGACGTAATAGTCATACCGTTTAGGCTCAATACGAAGAGTCCCTTGAGGTAAAGAAAGAATGAAAAAAAAAAAAACGTTGGGGATAAAACCTAAAGATGGGGTTACCGAAAATAAAAAAAACAGACGTCGGTTTTGACATTACTTTTTTTTTGTGGGCAATGGCCTATTTCCTGTAATGCCTAAATGACATGACTATTACGTCATCAAAGCTATTTATTCAGTTCCTGAATATTTTCATGTATATCTTTTGTATTTCAAAGAGAAAAAAATTATACTTTTTGGGATGAATTCAATTGTGTAGCCAATACCAATAATAACCAACAACTAGTAAAATAATTAATAATTAACAAACTTTAAAGTATGTTTACCGTTGTAATGTAATGCAATCACAATATAATGCATAAAATTACATAATTTTATTGTTAAAACATAATAATTTTAAGTAATTTTTGCGAATACACCTAAAAAGTATTTATTGCATACTTTTTTTATTCAGTAGTTAAGAAAAAATGTTATGAAGTGCATTTTGCTCCTAAATCATTTGTTATCATCTAAGTTTTTTGAATGAAGCACTTTTTCATGTTTGGTTTTAAAATAAACGTGTTTTGTACGTTGATTGGCGAGATTAGCGAAACGAATTTACTCCGGAGTGCAGATTATTGTAATATATTATCTGCCTTTACTAACTGAGAGGATTTTCATGTATAAAATAACGACTTCCCTGGCCTCGGTAAGATATGAAAGATAACTCTCAACTAATTAGGATAAAGTTTCTACCAGAACCCTCATTATTTTCACTTTATTTTGATCCTTATTACGCTCGCAATTATAATTTGTTTCGTATTGTAGTTCGCTATTTTCATTTTGTATCCTGTTTTGTTTTTCACAATTTTCAGAGAATCGGAGCAAAAACATTTTTTCTGCCGTTGAAGCTATCGAAGTCCCCGATATGCAAGAGTGTTAGTATTTGTGTTTTTATTTTATTTTATTTCATTCAATCATTTTTATATTTTGTTAAGTTCTATTATTTTCGCTGTCAAATACGTATAGGTACAGTATTACCATTTAAATAATGAGCATAGTCCCTACTCTTCGGCAAAGGTCGTGTTCCCTTACCTTTTGTATACAGCCCATGACAGATCCATGTCTGTGGCAGATCTGAGGTGGGAGAGAATTCAAGGTATAAATAATCCTATTTATAAGGAGCGATAGTTCAGTCGGTATGACGTCCGACTCTCAATCTTAAGACCCTGGTTCGGATTCCGCCGGTAGAGCAAGCAAAAATAAGTTTTTATTGGTGAACGGTGAAGGAAAACACTGAGATAAACCTGTAACCCAACGAAGCGTGTGAGTTTGTGCCAGAGTTGTCATAGAGCTGGAATAAAGAAAAGTCTGAAATGAAACCGCGAATTTATAAAAAAGTCCTAAATCATTAAACATGACAAACTCAACCAAACAAGCTGGTGCTTGTGTAGTAGTATTAAACTGAATCGGTTCGCATGGACTGAGTGTCGGGGGTTTACCTTAGACGTATCGCCCACGAACATGCCACAGCTCGGCTGATGTTCTCCAATATCCTCAGTGACAACGAAGGCGGTGGCTGGCGCCAAGTCACTGGGCAACTTCCTGTACTCGGCGGTGAACAAGGCTGGAGCAAAGGTCAGCGAGGCCAGCGCTAAGATCAAGGAAACCGTCGAGAAGAATGTGAGTACAAAACATTTTCAGCTCCAATTTACGAGGACTATTTCGCTTTGCTTGTATGAAATTAATTATATTTATTTTTGTAATATACATAGGTAGGTAGGTACAATATATGCCCTTATTTTATTACAAGTCGGTTTAATGTAAAATTAAAAAAAAAACAATAATACTAAATATTATTAGAATGCATTGCAAACTAGAAAATATCAATTAGAAACAAATGAAAATACAAGAATTTGAAAAAATTCCTCGGGCAAGGATTCAAACCTTCTACTTCTTGATATCAAGACAAGCGCGCTACCAATTGCGCCACTTGCACAACTTGTCCACCGAATATTCTTATAACTATTTGATCTAACTAGCTTGTAAGGCACATACTAAACGCGTCAAATATTTAAAGTTTGGTGTTCTTAAATAAAATTAAATTATGTAAGTACTTGCAAAAAATGTATATAGGATTATAAATAAGAATTAAAACATATAAAAATAAAGTGTAGGGAAAAAGAAAGAGGGGAAGGGCCAGCTAGTCTAGCATAGCAAACCATATCGAGCTCGATAGCGCTTGATACAGTGCTGTCTGTCTCACTCTGTTGATCTACCTAAAGAAAGAAAGAGTGAATGTCGTGTCGTATCAAGAAGTTAAAGAGAAGGCGGGGTGCATAAGTGAATGGAGAAGACTTCACTGGCAAGAGCACAGCTCTTAAATTGAATGAATGAATAAATAGGAAATGTAATGCAATAACTGAGGCAATGTAAGTACCTTAGCAGAGTGAATGCAGTGGATGGGCGTTCCTTACCGAGCATGTATGGTTTGATATTTAATGAAATTGAGTCGAAAATCAAATAAAATCTTATAATAAAACTGCGAGAAGGATCAAGTGCGTGTAGCACACGTGTCCTGAGGGTTCCGTACATATCGTTTAAAACACAAACTTATTTCACACAACATAATTTGATACTCCGATCCATGAATTTGTTTACAGCATCATGGTGCTGTAGACTTCTGTATGAGATATTAGTTTCAACTTCTCTCACGGGGCCTTTTGTAAATTTGATGGTGCGAGGGGGCGTTTTTAAGTTCGCGGAATCGGGGGTAAGACGTGGAAATAAAAATACAAGTATATTTTTCCTTTTCAATATATTCACCTGCAACCCTAATACATTTTTCAGATCTTTCAATTAGCTTCTGTATACCCTCGAAAAAAAATGTTTTTTCTTTGTCTGAAAAATAAGCTGAAACTGCTTCCTTCACTTCTTCATCGCTTGAGAACTTCTTCCCCCGAAGTTCTTTTTTCATTTTTGGAAAGAGATAATAATCACTGGGAGCCAGGTCAGGACTGTAGGGTGGATGAACCAAAATATCGAAGCCCACCTTATGCAGGGAAGCCAACGCAACACGGCTCTTGTGCACAGGCGCGTTGTCGTGCAGAAGGAGGACACCTTTGGTTAATTTTCCCCTTCTTTTTGCCTTGATTGCTTCCTTTAATCGCTCTAAGATTGAAGCGTAGTATTCTCCGGTTATGGAGACACCTTTATCTTTATAATCTATCACAAGATTCCTCCTGAGTCCCAAAAGATTGTCGCCATGATTTTTCCCGCCGACTGTGACACCTTAAATTTCTTTGGTGGTGGTGTGCCTTTTTTGTGCCACTGCATAGAATCTTGTTTGGACTCAGGTTCATAATGATGAACCCAAGTTTCATCCCCAGTAACAATTCGAGTCAATACTCCATCCTGGTCTTCATTACAGAGGTCCAAAAACGCGCGAGAACACTCTACGCGCTGTTGTTTTTGAGGCGGCGTGAGCATTCTCGGCACCCACCTTGCACTGACTTTGGTCATGCCGAGATGATCGTGAAGAATTTTAAATATGGTTGTATCGGATACTCCAACCATTTCTGCGAGGTGTTTCTTCTTTAGTCTAGCATCTTCCAGTATTAATTTTTCCACTTTTTGAATGATTTCCGGAGTGGTCACCTCGATCGACCGTCCTGGCCGAGGATCATCTTCAAGTGAGGCCCTGCCTTTCTTAAAAAGGGTATGCCACTTATAAACCATGGTTTTACCGGGGCAAGACTCCCCGTAAACGGATGACATCTCTTCTAGTATGGTTTGAACCGATTTACCTTGCTTGGTAAGGAACTTTATGACAGCGCGGTGCTCGATTTTCTCCATTTTTCACAATGTTCTTCCCAACTGAGTTGTTTGATCGACGATAATTCAAATAGTAATGGCCCGATTAAAACAAAGCATTCTATTTATACTAATAATGAGCTACTTAACCAGTTACGACTAAGAAAAGTACCCTCATTTATTAATTACCTACCCATTCCGCGAATATAAAAATGCTCGTACGAGTAATATTGGTTGTGGTTTAGTTTTCATCCATTCATCCATCAGTCCGGTTCGTCCACTGTTGGACGTGGGCCTTTCCAAGATTTAGCCACTCTTGGGGATCCAGAAATATCCACACTCGCACACGCTGGGTGCGTGTGGGCGCGTCGTCGAAACCCTCGCACCAGTAACGCCGCTGCCCGTCACCATAAGGGTTGGCAATGTGGGATAGATATACCGCCATCAATCGGTCCCAGGCAATGGTGGCCACCTGGTTGTGCCTGTCTGCGAGCTGTCCCCACTCTCCCCCGAATAACTTCGGTTGCGAGTAAGTCATTTGGTTTATAACCACCATATTCCCATGTTGATACAAGAGAAGCATATGACTAAGGAAAAAGCTGTTCTTAGGGTCTTAATAAAATTTATCATATTCATGTTCATATTCTTTATTGCAGATAATATACATAATACACGGTCATTTTGAAATTTATGCAATTAGGCGAGCTTATCTCTAAAAGAGATTTCTACCAGCAAACCTAGGTTATAGGAGAAACAACATGATACAAGTATGAATAAAACATATGTGCACATACAGGAAAACAATAAAAAAGGCCTTAAATAAAAACAAAAATGACGTAAATGTCATTATTATACTTACCTATATACTAACTAAATACATATTAAAATAATGTATGAATAAATAAGTACTCATAATAATATAATTAAATATATGTATATATGTATGAAAAAAAAATACAGAAAATAAATCAAATAATAAACATGGTTACTGTAAATAGAATAAATATCTATATATATAAATATTTGAATTAATAATATAATAAACAAAATATACATATACTAAAATTCATGGAAGTTGTTATATATTATAGAAAGTGTTCTTTAATTCTCTTCTTAAATATGCCAATAGTTGGACTATCACGAATCGTGATTGGCAGTGAGTTCCAGAGCCTGATCGACGCTATCGCGAAGGAATTGCCTTATGCAGGATTAGGAAAATAAGGATTTATTAAAAAACCGGTCAAGTGCGAGTAAGATTCGCGCCCCGAGGGTTCCGTTCCATTTAATTAAGTAAAAGGACAAAAAATAATTCAATCTTATCAGTACCTACAAAATGAACATGCGGAAGTGCAGCCCTTTCGCCCGCTGTAACAAAGCGCGGGCACCCATGCTCACCTCCGCAGCTTCGGCTTGCTGGTCGCCGAACCAGCCTCAGCCGCTACGGCTCGCACGGATGCCTGCGCTTTATTACAGTGTGCTTTTCAACTAACGTACATCTAACTCTTATACTTTGGAACTGACGTACTTCTGATCAGATCTGTAGCTCTTTCCGTCTGTAAGATAAAGACCCATGACATCGGACGGACAGACAGCCCAGCGACATTAATAGGGCTCCGTGTTGCCCTTCAGGTACGGAACCCTAAAAACGGTTAGTTATTGTTGAAAATAATCAAGAACATTCGTTCATTAAGAAATCACTTACCCCAACCCTCCAAACATACCTCAGAAGCCCTGCTAACCAAATATTCATCTTACCCTCAGTTATTAAGGTTGAATTCACCGGAAAGCAAATACCAGGGTCCATTTGGCATTAGTAGCCCCATAACATTTTATTACGCAGCGTTCCTGCGACGCGAGAGGTCCGGAATGACCCGCTATGAAATAATAGGAGAACCTGTACTTAGCCCCTTGGGACGTTTGTTAGACCCATTTCTGTGTTGGACCTTGTGAATTGCTTCTTCATATTTGTTCTCTGTATCAATATGGTTAAGAAATAAGGTGTATTTGTCCTAGGCTTTTAAGATACATTTCGTCGCTTTGATTTGGCTTTTTTGTATCCAATTTCATTTGAGTTATGTCACCGACGTGATGGCCGTTGGGGCAGAAAGGCGTTAGAATGGAGATCACGTGTAGCAAAGCGTAGTGTAGGCAACGCTGTACCGACGATCTGGAGGACCGCCAAGAGTGGCGTTATATTGGTGGATGGATGCATGGATCCCAGGTGACGCGTTTCTAATAGATTGTCGTTCGAGAATGGTACTAGACACTCAAAGTGCAAAATGCTCATGGTTAGTTCGTATTGCGCGTCATGCGACACTGGGTCAGCTGTGATTGGCCAGCTCACAGTCACAGTGACCGCCATAGGAGCTGACACACTGAACATGTGCCCGGAACAGTTTCCATGGGGTAATTTTTCGGGGCTTATCAGTCTTTTAAGCTGGTTTTCTGTTACACTCTGTCGGTTTAGTTTAGTAAGTTAACTTATGGGTTACACGGTGAAAAATTGGTTTCGGAAACGCGACCCGCCCCCTGATTCAGTATCGTAAAATCAGTTGCCAAACCGAATGCCTATCGTCGAAAACATACATATCCGCTATCTAAGGATACGTTCGCACTTGAAATGACGTCACAATTCGTAAATACTTCAATACCCTTTGAAGGTTATTTTGGAAGTTCATTTTTTATCTGTTTTTGGTGAATAGCAACCATAGATGGCAACCGACACTAAGTTACATAATATGCCCGCTTTGGTGGCGGTACTCGCTTGAGCGAACAATTTACGCTATGAGGTCAACCCTCAAATAGCAAAAAAAAATAGTAGTTCAGTATACGGGTGTAAAATGTAAATAGAGTGCGACCATTAAATGAAACCACATATTCTATCGACCCTACTGAACCACTTTTCCCAAGAATCATACCCGCGGACAGCCTTAGTTTAGGAAATAATTGAGTACCAAACAAAAACGCGTGAACCCTAACGCACCGACATACGGGCGAGGTTAGAGAGAGCGTTGACCTCAAACAGCTGCAGGTTTCACGGACGACGCTCTCTCTAACCTCGCCCGTATGTCGATGCGTTAGGGTTCACGCGTTTTTGTTTGGAACTCAATTATTTCCTAAACTAAGGGTGTCCGCGGGTATGATTCTTGGGAAAAGTGGTTCAGTAGGGTCAGTAGAATATGTGGTTTCATTTAATGGTAGCACTCTATTTACACCGTGTATTTTGGGCGAGTACTTTGTATGTAACAGCTGATTTTATTAATCTCCGTGCATAATGTTACCCGTTTCTGAAATCGTGTGTGTTTTTATGTGTCCGTATCGAAGGAGATAAACAAATATTATATGTATATTTATCGTCGTAATGTTACGAAATATTTGAAATATTATATCTCAAAACGATAAAAAATACTTCCATACTACATGTTCATGTTTCATAAGAATTTCATTGTTGTATAGCTAATACAGGGTTTCTTAAGGTGGGGTCCGTGACTCGAGTGTCAGGGGTCCACCTAGCGTTGCCAACTCTAAAGGGAACCAATCCGGGAGATTTGAATAAATTGGTGGGGCGTTGAAGGAAAGTCGGTACATTAGTTGTTAATTTTTATTTTTTTTATTTATATTTCGATTGCTTACTAAATCATTTTTTTAATGGTCTTGTAGTCTTTGAATTCCTTCCCATCTAATCAGTTCTTTCAGTGATAAAATTGTCACTGTTTGGTATTCGGGGTCTTCAAAATTATGCCACTTTTGTAAATAGCATGTGAAAAACTTATTGACTTAGTTATACATATCATTTTTCGAGGTTCATCAAAATGCTTTAATGAATCCATTGGGGCGACTATTGCGCGCGCGATTTATTTAGTTTGATTTTTAGAAAGTCGGGAGAAATTAGTACATTCCGGGAGCTCGGGAGGCAGAACAATATTCCGGGAGTCTCCCGGGCATTCCGGGAGGGTTGGGAACCCTAGGTCCACCACAGCTACTTAGTTCACTCTGAACATATTTAATATACCGAGTCCAAACAACAGCATCCTACTCATTAACTTAGTTTTGATCAAATTTAATCAAGTATTAATGTGAAGTAACCAATGAAAATGATTTCCAATTTATGCTTGGTTTTCCTTCCCTAAAATTTTCCTCGACAGGGGTCCGTGGAAATTTTTAAATACTGATAGGGATCCGTGCTTACAAAAAGTTCAAGAACCACTGTACTAATATAAAAAAAATTGATTTTAAAAAGTCTCGATTAGGGAGAGTGCGCAATAAATAACCTGATTGATTGTTTGACAATTCGACTCAACTACCTAAACCGATTATTATTATTTTAACCTCGATCTTAAACAACTACTCTTTGTGACAAAACCAGACGAATAATATGATCACGTCTTTGATTAGTGAAAATAAAACTCGGAGAAACCCAAAAGTAATCCAAGAAGGCCGAGAAGTAATAATTTGTGAGATAAAACTCGTCCCACAGATTAACTTTGTCACGAAGTTATCTGATTTGACGCTGCTCTGTGATGATCACGGAAATACTTTTATTTCTTCTCATAACGAACGGAAGGAGGGCATTTTGAAATTACTTTCTTGTTTGAGTTCAAGTCGTTAGTCTTGTCGCGAAATGTGCTGAGAGTTATTTTTTTAAATATTTTTCAGTGTGAATTTATTATTCTGTGACTTTTTCGTATTTATTTATTGAATTGGTTACTTGTTTGTGCATCTCGTATGAGGGCACGTTCAGACCTTGTACGTCACTTCCGGCTAATTTGACTTCTGACACAGAAACAATAGTACTACAGAAGATCCACTCTTTAAAAACACATGAATGAAAAGCTGCTCTCGCTAAGCGGCAATAAGGTGCAATCCAGCTCGCACAGCGCTGCGTAGCTAAAAATTTATTCACTTACGAGTCGTCTCTCTCTCTATCGCGTAGCTCTATCCCTTCTTAACTCACCGAGTAGCTTCTTGTCAGTGGCTGGCATAGAACTTTTTACTGGAAATGCAACGAGATGGTCAAGTTTGACAATAAAAAAATATGAAAATATTTAAATGTCACTTCAAAAATGATTATTTGTGTGAGCTAGAGTACATGATTTCATATAAAAAAATATTTTCAAATTGTTTTTTTTATTTTTTTCCTGTTATTTTTATCGTCAAACTTGACCTTCTCATTGGTTTTCCAACAGAAAGTTCTATGCACGCTACTACTTCTTGTAGCCTTCGCAGAGTGAAACAGGCCTGCTTCTGATTATAGACAACTACGTTTTTTAATCGTTTATCAATGCTTATTTGATCGGAATAATGAATTTTTTGAAATGTACTCGTAAGCAAATACGCCGCCATTGACACGAGTGATCATATTATTTTTTTCCATTAATTCCTTCCTCTATATCCACTCATATAATTTACGGTATCTCTGACACATCCCGCCGCCGGTTTTTTTTTTCAAACGGTAAAAGTTTTTAAGGTTAAGACAACAATTCTATCTGATTTTCCTTGTTGGCATCAAAAGAGACTGTCTGTGGCGTATTCAGTTCATGTTTACATAGGTAACACTAAAAGTTTCCGGAACTGGCCACTTACATAAACAATATTTAAAAATTTATTGCAACATTTGAAAATAGAACTCTTTGGCTGTAGAATGCAGTTTGTTTCATCTGACTGTCTTTTGTTTTTACCTTGTGGCGCCATTTAAAAAATTGTGTGTCTGCATCAACATGGATTTAACTCGGGAAAATTTTCGTAGTATGATTTTCTACGATTTTAAGTGTAATTTGACAGCTCAACAGAGCATCGCTCGGCTTGAAACAGCTTTTGGCAATGAAGCACCATGCAAGACGACTGTTTATAGCTGGTTTGCAGAATTCAGGCGTGGTCGTATCAATCTCAGTGACGAATCTCGCGATGGTCGGCCGTCCACCGCTGTGACCAACAAAAACTTCGATGCTGTGCGCCGTATGATTGAAACAGACAGGCATGTGACCTACCATGAAATTCGCGCATCCTTAGAAATAGGCATGAGTCAAATACAATCAATCCTACACAAACATTTGGGTGTGAGAAAGCTGTGCTCGCGGTGGATCCCACACAACTTGACCGAGGCTCAAAAAACGGACCGCGTCACTTGGTGCAGTGCCATGCTTACCAGATTCAACGAAGGTGCCTCAAATTTGGTGTGGGACATAGTAACAGGATTTATGCTACGATCCCAAAACAAAGCAGCAATCGAGCGTATGGGTCTTTCAAGATGAGCCGAAACCAACCAAAGTGGCGCGCGTGAAAAGTGCATCTAAGCGGATGATTGCTTCTTTTTTTAATAAAACTGGACACGTGGCTACTGTTGCTTTAGAGAATCGTCGTACCGTGAATAGTGACTGGTACACGACCATTTGTTTGCCGGAAGTTATTGACGAACTCCGTAAAAATAACCGTATACGCCGTATCATCCTGCACCACGACAATGCTAGTTCTCACACGGCCAGACAGACAAAAGACTTTTTGAAGACGAAAAATGTATAACTCATGAGTCATCCTGCATACAGTCCCGACCTGGCACCTTGTGACTTTTTTCTGTTCCCAAAAATTAAGAACCAATTACGCGGTCAACGATTTTCATCACCAGAAGAGGCTGTCGAGGAGTATGAAAAACACGTTTCAGAGGTCACCACAGGGGAGTGGCACAAAAGTTTTCAAAACTGGTTTGATCGAATGAAAAAGTGCATAGACGCCAAGGGAGATTATTTTGAAAAACAATAAATTAATTTTGTACCTTTAATAGTATTTTTTCATATTCATTCCGGAAACTTATAGTGCGTCCCACGTATAACTTGACACAACATTTTCGTCTGCACGTTGGTCCCTTTCCCATTTCAATAGCTACTAATGTCTCTCTGTTGCCAATTCGCTCCGTAAGCTACAGCTTCAGCCATTATAGGTTGCCAATTTAAATTTTCACAAAATATGTATTACTATGGCCTCTACCACAACAAATAATAAAAAAATTAAAAATATAAAAAAACAAGAATGCAATTTTTTCTATGTTATTAAATTTTGTTTCAGCTATATCTTTAAGACAGTATATGCAAGTTTAGAATTTGGTCAGATTATTATATTACACAAAAGTAAAAGAATAAATAATAAAAATTAGGGTTCCGTACTGAAAGGATGCCGAATTTTTTGACAGGCACTATCATTTTAAGGGATTTTTTGACGCCCTGATGTTGCTATGGTACCTATATTGTTGCTATTTATATTTTTTTAGGGTTCCTCACCCGTTTTGTGTGGTCGTACAGAACCCTTCGTGCACGAGTCCGGGCTGCACTTGCCCAAATTATTCAGTTTTATTTTAGGCCATAGTCGGGTTCCGCGTTTATCCCACTTCTGAAGTCGGCTGAGTAGACCACACTCTGATGCATGTTGTGGATATGAGATTTCTTGCTTGGCTCGGGGCCAAGAAGACTTGCACTGGAATTGGGCCGTAGCATAATGCACAAAGCGGGGCCTTCTGTAGTATTGTCACGGGTCAGTAATTAGATCAGATTGGTAAACTGCAGATGCAGATGAAAATTTACCGAAATAATATATGTTTTCTCGAGTAAACACATAATATATTGGATTTATGATTTTTAAACTTTACCTTAAAATGAAATTATAAAATTGTTGACATAATCAAAGAAAAACAATATAAAGCAAAATCTTAATGATCTAAATGAATGATGAAAGAAAGGCAAACAATACGAGATAAAGAATGTAAACACACTTTCAGGGGTTCAAAACATTTTTATTGAAATAAATGACATACAAATTTCGAACTCCCTATTCTAATCGTTGTCGTCTGTTTTAGACGAAGACGATTCGACGGAAGAGTCCGAATGTCGTTGGGCTTACTTTACAATAATAATAACTTTAATTTTTTTTCACCTTTACATAATTTTATTTTACGATAGCTTTCGTTTTGCCAGTCAGCCGAAAAATTAAACAGATTACTCTATTTTACAAGTTCTGTGGTGAATTTGATTTATACAGGCGAATTGTTACCGGAGATATCAGTTATAAGGGTACCTAAGTCATAAGAATAATTTGGCCAAGTGCGAGTCGGGCTCGCGTACAAAGGGTTCCGTACCACTACATATTACGGGTACGGAACCTTGAAAACATTATGGTACATAACAAATGACCGCCTTTAAGATCTTAGCGCCATCTATCATCTTACTAATGAACCTCTTGACAAGCTACTTTTAGCACCAAAAGTAGGTTGACAGCTACCTACTTTTATTTCGGTAAAAGCTGTCAAACAAGTAATTTCAGATGGCGCTATGAAACCATACACGAGATAACACAAAGTTTACTGTATGGGACCTTGGATTTAACTTTTTTAATTAAAATTTTTATTATTTGTCGTGATAGACGCCGCAGTAACAGGTATTCTGTGAAAATTTAAAATTTCTACCTATTACGGTTAAAGCTGTACGGGGTGACAGACTGAGGAATAGACAGACACCGGAGGCTCAGTAGTAGAAACTATGATATAAATTAATAAATAAAATATAAATAAATTTCTACATTTTAAATACTTGGCGATTTATCCATCGCAAGGAGGTTAACAAAGGGTCTCGTTTCGTACCCTTCGGGTACGGAATCTCAAAAAGGTTTTTTAAAATTCGGTTTATTAAATGTTTGTTCTCGCATGACTTTAAAAGTTTTGGAGGCACAGTAAAATCACCTCGATCTCCATTATGATTTTAACTATTAAATATAAGTCACCTTGTATAAAATCGTTCTCAGTAATGTAAAAATTTGGCCAAATAAACGCGAGCACAAAGAGTTCCGTACCATCACATATTGTGAGCACGGAACCCTAAAAGTTTTGGGGTAAATAACAACAAAATAGATGTCATAGGATTTCAAAGGAGAAGTTGGTTCATATATTTGACCCTTTCGATCGGTATCTTTTTTTTTCACATTTGTCCGGTTTGACTGCCGGCTTATGCAGGTGATTTTTTTAAATTATTTGAATGCAGTTTTCCTTAACTTTAAAAATAAAGTAAAGGTTCCGTTAAGTAAAATTTGCTATCTTTAATATTAATATGTAAGGTGGTAGAGCTGATGCCGGGCTCGACTGTGGAGGTACCACCATCTTACTCGCAAATCCTCCCGAAGTTATTCGGGAGAGAGTAAGAGAACAGCTCTCAGGCAAAACCAGGCGGCCCACCATCGCCTGGGACCGATGGATGGCGGTATATCCATCCCAAAATGCCGGGCCTTAAAAAAATAACAGGCTGGTGAAGGGCAGCGGCGTCACTGGTGCGAGGGTTTCGGCACCGCGCTCACTAACCCGCCTGCCCAGTGTGTGTGAGTATGGGCATTTCTTCCAGGAGAACCGCCAAGAGTGGCGAAATCTTGGAAAGGCCTATGTCCAGCAGTGGACGAAACAGGCTGGTGGATGGATGGATGGATGGAATATTTAAGGTACTTTCCCCTCGTATGTTTCAACCTGTATAATAAAAGGCAGCTCTCGCGAGTGCTTTTACCATCCGTGCAAAATAACGTTGTTTCAACAATATCCAGGAGATTTCACTTACAGTTTCCAAGGCTGACTGCGTACCAGAGCTGTTGAGCTAGGATTATGTCTTTCGTTCCAATCTGTACAAAACGAGTAGATACTTTGAGAATTATCACTTTATCTTTTTTTTTCGATAATGAAAAAGAATATAAAGCACAAGGTTTTAAAAACCCTTGAAATCGGACATTTCTAACTGAAGTCATAAGTTGGCTTTAGAAAAAAAAAACAAATTGTATCCGGTGTAACTTAAGGTTTGGCCCATGGTGCACGATAATATTACTGAGTGATTTTGAGCTTCAATATGTTGTCAGAATGTCTACATTAGAACGTTCGCTCCGCGCGCTGCCGGCTCGCATAATCAGTGAATTTTCGAGGTTTTTCTGAATTTTACGAAAATGTATTTGATGTAGGAGTTTTTTCACCTGAAGTCGGAAAATAAACCATGTTTTCTTGTTATTACAGCAATTTCAGACATAAAACTCAAGCGAGTGAAATGTGTCCAATTAGGTAACCGACCTGACAACGGAAGATAAAGGTGTGAAAAAACACTTGTCCAAGTTTTACATTGATCAGATATGTAGTTGACTCAGCATATTAAAGCAAAAACCGTTGAAAAACCAAAGGCCAAAGCCCTTAAGCCCTAAGATAATGTAACAAAGCACAAAATGTGACCAATTAATAAACCTATCAAGTAACTATACAAAAAGCTATCGACGTTCGAACAATAACGAGATATTTTAGATTTTTTATTTTTAGGGACATTAAAAATGTCTAACTCTGAGATTTTTTCTCCACAACTAGAAATAATTGGCAAGAGGGAGTTTTAATGCACTGAAAAAACATCTCTGTATCGATCCATGACCTCAGTTAAAAATGTCCGATTTCAAGGGTTTTTAAAACACAGTGGATAGTCTTAATAAATCCTTTTCTATATTACTTCCCGAGTTATATCGCTTGTCATAAGCACTGTCTTCTATATTGTTTATTGTCCATCACATGCCCGCTCACGGTTATAAAAATAAATCGAAGCTTTCCCCTCCTTATCTAAACCTCTATATTACGCACTCATCCTCGCGGCAACTACCAACTGTGCCGACCTTATAAGTGTGGAATAGAGGTGATTATGGAGTGGAGACCAGCTGTTCGTAGCGGGCTACGAGCGACCTAGATCCTCGTCTACGGTGAGGGCGGGGCAGTGGCGTGGGGGGGGGGGGGGAAGTCACATGACCTTTGTACCCTTCTGCCGTTTAGTTCTTTCCACGGGTTCTTTCACATGGGATCCGATTTAGGGTGACCAACCCGGTGCCCTTATTTTATAGTACATTTGTTAAAATATTAAAGGATCTAGAATTAGAATACGGGACATCATACATTTCATTTATATAAAGTCACAAAAAATTTAATCTCGACATAATATAAAAACATTAGGTTTGCTTCTAATAAATAAACAAGATCAAAACAAGGGCAAAATTATAGCAGAAACCGTAAAATACAGGAAAGTTGGTCACCCTGATCCGATTGGAGTTTCATTTCATCAGTCTTTGAGTAACGGCTAGGTATTCCCGAGATTGTTCAAATATGACCTACTTTGGGTAGACGTTTATACTTAAAGTACGATGAGATCTAGATAACTGAGTCGTAACTTGCGGCGCCACGGCGCTGGAAGCAGGTATAATCTAGGTCAGATTAAAAAATAATATTATGGGTAACATTTATTCATAATTTTATAGCTTTCGCAATCTACCTGGTTATTAAAATGTTGGAGCGGAGGATTTATGCAGCCACCGTAATGTAAAAAGGTTATAATCTTCTTGGCATAGACACAGGCGTGGGCCAGCAAGGTACCCCATCTGCCCCCCCTCAAAATTATAGGTGTAAAAAGATGATATATCTAATTTAAGGCGTTATTTGTATTGTATTTAGGTTTGAATGTGATCTCGTTGTGTGGAGGGTCACATAATCCAGAACAGATACTTGTTGATGGCTTCGTGTGATGGAGCCAGGCGCCGAGCCCCCAGCTATAACTCCTAGTGACGCAAATGGGCACATACATGGTGTAAACAGAGTGCGACAATTAAATAATACCACATACTTTGCTAATCATACTGAACAACTATTAAAAAAAAAAACCGCGCAAATCTTCAGAGAAGAAGATATTCAAGTGTAACTCAAAGACTTTATCTCGTAGGAGGAAGGACTATTTTAGAACGCTGCACCGGAACAGCTGTTTCACCGACGACGCTCTCTCGATACTCGCCCGTATGTCGGTGCGTAAAGGCTCACGCATTTTTGTTTGGAACTCAATTATTTCCCAAAGTAAGGGCAACTGCGGGTATGATTCTTGGGAAAGTGGTTCAGTAGGGTCGGTGGAATATGTGGTTTCATTTAATGGTAGCGCTCTATTTACACCCGGTATAGTTTTGACAAGGCGAGTCATTCACCAACAAACGCCCTCATGACTACGACCACTCTGGCAAGAGTGTACCGACACAGAATGATTTTGATTATGAAATGTTTTATGGCCATAATTTATTTTGATAGTAATTGAACAAGTCCTACTTATTGTTAATAATAATGAATAAATAAGGCTTTTTCAAAGCAATGAGGCCAAAGTAAAAGTTTCACCGTAATGTATTTGGAATTTATTATTTTTGTGAGTTATTATTTATTTAATTAAATACAGTTAAACCAATGCGTTATACAATGCTACATATTACAATAACTCATTTATTATTTGTTTGTTATTTTTGTTGTATCCGTAAATAAATTATGTAACTTAACAATCTAAAACATACAAATTAAAATTATTTGAAATTAGTTAAGTAGACACATCAATATAACAACATATATTTCAAAATCACTTAGGAGTTTGTTTCTAACCCCCTAAATACCAACCTCTAAGTGATTTATAATAACATACAGGGTGAACCAAACGAATGCCCCCTGGAGGGAAAGTATCTTAAAATATTAAAGATAGCAAATTTTACTTAAGGGAACCTTTATTTTATTTTTAAAATTAAGAATTTTAAATAATCCCCTGCCTGAACCGGGTACCGAACCGGACAAATTTGTAAAAAAAATAACCTGTACTTTTATGATACCGATCGAAAGAGTCAAGCATAAGAACCAAATTCTTCTTAGTAACATAGTATCGTAAATTAAAGAAATACCATTCAATTCAACATTTTCATAACAAAACTCTTAAGAGTATCCCAAAATTCAATGTTGTTTGAAGTACGGAAAAGACGCAGGAAAAACGGATTATTCATTTTACTGAACAACATTTTAAAATGACACATCGATACCGTAAATCATAAGGAACAAATCAAAATGTAATTGTTAAATGTTGTTCAGGAAAATGATTCGTACTTCTAACAATATTGAATTATGGGATATCTTTAAAAGGTTTGTTATTATATGTAAAATTTCATGGTTTTCCTTTAAGTTACAATACCATGTTACTTCGAAGAATTTGGTTCATATATTAGGTTGCGGAAAAACTCTTTTCGCAAATAGTATGTATGAACTTATAATAAAATCTCTTTGGCTATACCATTTGTATCTGGCTGGTTTTGGTATCATTAAAAAGTTTAAATTTTTAAAAGATAATTCCGAATTCAAATTAGGTAAAATGTGTGATTTTCATTTGTTTTTCTTAGTGTTAGGATGAGTGAATCTAATGAAGAAATTCGATACATTTTAAAATTTTACTACAAAAAAGGAAAAATGCAATGTAAGCCGCGAAAAAAATTTGTGATGTTTATGGACCTAGTGCAGTGTCTGTGAGAGTAGCACAAATTTGGTTTAAGCGTTTTCAATTCGGAAATTTTGATGTCAAAGATGCACCTCGCTCTGGGCGCCCTGTTACGGATAAAATGGATGCCATTTTTGAAAAAGTGGAGTAAGATCGGCATATCAGTAGTTACGATGTAACTGAAGAACTAGGGATTGACCACAAAACAGTTTTGGCGTATTTGAAAAAAGCTGGGTACACAAAAAAAGCTCGATATTTGGGTGCCTCATGAGCTCACTGAAAGAAACTTAATGAACCGTGTACTCATTTGTGATTCTTTATTACGACGTAATGAAACCAAACTATTTTTGAAAAACCTGATAACTGGTGATGAAAAGTGGATCACGTACGACAAGAACGTGCGAAAAAAGTCGTGGTCAAAGGCTGGTCAGGCTTCACAGACTCTGGCGAAACCCGGGTTATCTCGCAATAAGGTAATGCTGTGTGTATGGTGGGATTGGAAGGGCATTATTCATTATGAGTTGTTACTGCCAGGCAGGACCATCGATTCTGAACTCTACTGCGAACAACTGATGAGATTAAAGCAAGAAGTTGAGAGAAAGCGGCCGGAATTAGTCAACAGAAGGGCTGTGGTTTTTCATCATGATAACGCTAGACCTCACATATCTTTAGCCACTCAGCAAAAGTTAAGAGAGTTTGGCTGGGACTTATTAATGCATCTGCCGTATAGTCCTGGCCTTGCACCTTCAGATTTCCACTTGTTTCGGTCTCTTCAGAATTATTTCAGGCAGTGTCAGGTTAACATCACGAGAGGACTGCCAAAACCACGTTTTTTGATCAGAAGCCTCAGAATTTCTATAGCAATGGGATCATGTCCCTACCTATAAGATGGCAGAAAGTTATCAAACAAAATGGCACCTACATACTTTAATTAAATGTAAATAAACTTTATTAAAAAATGTTTTGAATTTTCATATAAAATGCGAAGAAACTTTTTCCCCAACCTATTATTTGACCCTTTCGATCGGTATCATAAAAATACAGGTTGCTTTTTTTGTACATTTGTCCGGTTCGATTCTCGGTTTAAGCAGGTGATTTTTTTAAATTCCTTGAATGCAGTTTTCCTTAACTTTAAAAATAAAATAAAGGTACCCTTAAGTAAAATTTGCTATCTTTTTAAAGTAGTCTCCAGGGGGCATTCGTACGGAATAGGATGATTATCTTAGTTTAACTTTTCGCATTTATAACGCAGACTGCAATGCAGTATTTTAGAAATGGATTCAAATGAAATTACTTGTTCAAGAGAAATCCACACCCATTTCCACTGTGTCATCAAAGGATTTTCAATAACTGCCATTCCTACAGACTAAAATACCGCCAAGTGCGTGTTGGGCCACGCGCAGTGTAGGGTTCCGTAGTTTTATAAGTTGCTCTACTAATACAGATCGCGCCAAACTTCTAGTCAGCTCGGAAGTTGCTCTCCTGAAGAACGGCCCATACATTGTCGTGTTTAGAGGGGACTAAAAGTTTGGCGCGACCTGTACTCGTAAACCTGTAAAGACTACTTAATTAGCTGTGATAGTTTTCCTTTTAACTTCATTATATATACTACTTCTATGAATTTTTTCACATATTCATAAACAACCGTTTAGCCGGCAGGGTTTGGAGGGGAGGGGGACACTTGACTCGAACAAAAATTAGCACTTTAAAGCTTAATATTTCGCCAACGGATCCCTAAATCGAAAAATGGTTTTCACGCACCCATAATTTTTTCGTACGACCTATCCAATTCAACGACACCCCACACTATGGGATAGACAAGAAAAAAAATCATCCCCAATTTACGTGTGGAGATATACTTTAAAAATTTTTTTTTTCTATTTGTCGGTGTGAATAATATGTGTACCCATACCAGATTAGAGCTTTCTAGTACTAGTAGTCTCTGAGCTAAGCCGCGGACAGACGAACATGGCGAAACTACATAATAAGGGTTTCTTGTCGGACTACGGAACCCTAAGAAAACGATACGTACTTTCCTAGAAAATCGTTTTGCAAGATTATTACGTTGAGATCAGTTTTTACTCAAGATTGCCCCAAGTTGGGTGCCAAAATGAAAATGATGCTTGGTTTGCTTGTCATGTATAAATAATCCTCGGTCTTCAATAAAGTCTGCCTCACGGGTTTATCAGATTATCTGTGAAGGCGCTAGTCTTATAGATTGAATTAGATGTTGTAGCGCTAAAATGTTGCTGCAGTGAAAAGTTCTGCAGATCTCGCGGAAAATTTAAATTTGATTTCTTGAAAATGCTCGTAGTGACTGTGGAGCCATTTAGTTTTATGAGTTCCTGAGGCACCGTATAGAAATGGAAAAGCAAACAGCGTGGCCTCGGTGTCGGTAGATAACCAGAACGGCTAGATCGATTGGGATGATATGATTATGTGGAATGGCGAAAGGTTAGTTAATAATAAAAGTGAATGACCTGCAACTTGTTATTTACATGAATTCTATCATGTTCAATTCATTAAATCAAGTGATTCTGCCGAAATTAAAGTTGTATCAGAACAAACAATTTCTCAAAATATAAAGAAACGAGGTATTTGCTTTTTGTAACTAAAAAGTACGTAAAAGTAAGTAGGTACTCGTACATTAATTTAAACTAAGTTACGAAACTTGTTTAAAGTAACACATCTTAAGGTTCCGTTTGGAAACGAGTGAATTTCGCTCGGAGTGATGCGAATTTCACCCTAGAGCGTTCAAAAATTGACCCGGGTTAAACCGAGGGTAACCGAAATGTTACCTGACAGTTGTACGAAAGTGTTTTGAAACACTTCGGAGTAATGCGAAAATCACACTGGGCCACCTGACTGGTGCAACCAGATTTTTGTTTCCCTTGCTCCTATATAGATCTGTCTCTTTCTAATAAACGAGTGAAATTTCGCACTATGATCGCAGTTCTGAAACGGTTCCTATAGTTATATTTTCAGTCACGTGTGAGCGGTCACCTGTGAAGGGCGCGTACCTACATATGATATCGAGTGACTCGCTTCGTATTGTAATAATAATGGCGAACGTTGTTAAGTGCAATGTGTGTAACATCGTAATCGATGAGATGTTATCATACATCCAAAATAAGGTTTCAGTGATCGATGATGAAAGTCTTGTGCGAATTTGTGTGTCATCATTTAAGAGTGAGGAGATAAAAATATCTAAATCTCTTCTATTTGATTCTATTCCAACGAATTTGCGAAAGATCATACGGAAAAATAAAGGGAAGGAGGAAAGAGACCTAGAAGATATTATCAGCCTATTCAAATCAGCTGAACCGGATGTAATCCCAGTGCTTGTGGCACGACAGCTAGAAAAATTGCCACCAATTACATTTGATCATCTGGACTGCACTAAACTATTAAAGGATATACAACGAATGCAAAACGAACTTATGCAAGTGAAGGCGACTTATGCAACACTAGAACAAATCAAAGAATTGAAAACTGAGTTTCTTCAATTAAGAAACGATTCTTTGCAGCCTCCGTCGACTTTTAATGTGAACTTAAAACGAGGAGCATGGGCTCTAGACAGTGGACCTATAGGACTATCTCATTTAGATAATTCTCCCGTAACTGAATCTGATAGTGAGTTTATGATCAACAAAACACCAAAATACAGGGATATGAAGGTACATGAAAAACCAATCGAATATAAATCATATTCGCAGCAACGGTCGCCGGGAAACGATAAACACATCGGTGACAGATCGGAAGCAGTCGGGATAACTCGTACGGCGCATGCGCTTTGTCGTGAGACAACAGTAGCTGACAGCGGTGCGGGGGGAGCTCGGCCGCCTATGAGTCAAGAGGCATGCGCGCGAGCCGCTTCTGTGACGTCGAGTTTGCCGGTGACGTCACACACACGGAGCTCGACTCCACAGGTGGCGGCGACGGGTCAGCTGACTCATAATGATAAGGCCTGCCACAGTAACGGCACAGTGCAACTTGAATCAGAACGGTTGCTATGTGAATCTCCGAGGAATGAAAATACTGACCAGGGAGGTTGGCACAAAGTGGTTAGTCGTAAAAAACCAACGAAATACCGTTTCTCAGGCAAGTCTGGCGTAGCAAGAGATCTAGAATGCACATTTAGGGCGGCTGAGAGAAAAATTCCCATGTTTATTTCGAATGTGCATATGTCTACAACTGAAAACGACATAATAAAACATATTTATAATAAAACAAAGGAAACCGTGTTTCTAAAGAGAATAAATATGAAATTTGACAGAGGACATAAAGCCTACAAGTTTTTAGTATCAGGGGTCAACCTTTCTAAGTACATGGATGAAACTTTGTGGCCAGCAGGTGTCATATTTCGACGTTTTGTAAACTTTGAAGAAAATAAAACGAATGGTACAAATGCTACCAACGACGTCGACGGTGTAAACAAAACAAATAATGAATAGTAATAGTTATCGATTTGCTACTTATAACTGTAAGAGTGTGAAGCGCTCCATCGACGATGTTAGAGAGCTGTGCCGTACGTGCGATGTTGTATGTCTGCAGGAGACGTGGTTGCTGCCCCATGACATACCATACATGAGCACGATCGACAGCGGTTTCGGCTATACGGCTACGTCTGCGGTGGATACGTCTGCGGGTATCCTGCGTGGGCGCCCCTATGGAGGTGTCGCATTGTTATGGAGGCATAATGCGTTTCCTCAGGTGTCAGTGTTGCAGTGCGATAATGCCCGTATTTGTGCTATCAAAATTACAACTTGTGATAGACCAGTGATCGTAGTGAGTGTTTACTTGCCTACAAATTCAGTTAATAACTTGCAAGATTTCACGGATTGTTTGAGTGCAGTTAGCGCTATTATTGACGAGTATGGAGTTGAATCTGTTTTTATATTGGGCGACTACAATGCAGACCCGGGTGAGTTGTTTTACAGTGAACTTGTAAATATTTGCAACGACCAAAAATGGACATGTATAGATATAGATATGCTGGGGGTGGACTCGGGTACCTTTACTTACATTAGTGATGTGCACGGGACGACCAGCTGGCTGGATCACTGTGTTGCAACTCAATCGGCAATGCGGTCTGTTATTGGTGTCAATGTTAATTATGACCCTCGATGGTCTGATCATTTACCTCTTGTAATTGAATGTAATTTAATACTACTGACGCAAAAGGTCTCAACGAATGCAATAAATTTAAATATAGACATAGTATGGGGAACAAGAAGCTCGGAACAAATCTCTTGTTATTCCAAAGAGTGTCATGAGCGGTTAAAACTGATTGACTTTCCAACTGACTGTCTAAGCTGTGCCAATTGTTTTTGTGATGACCGTGACCACAGGCATATCATAGACAGACTACACTCTGACATTGTTGCCGCTCTCCGTGATGCGGCAGTGGTGAGTCGGGGGAGCACAAGGAAGGGCGTGAGTGGCGCGCGCGTTGTGGGATGGAATAAACATGTCAGCGGGGCTCACGGGTTGGCAAGATCAAGGTTCAACGAATGGGTGCTTTGCGGAAGACCGAAATCCGGCCTCGTATATCAGGAAATGTATCAAAGCAGACGAGTATTTAAGTCCCGATTAAAATGGTGTCAAGACCATCAACATCAAATAAAAATGGACTCTCTTGCAGAAAATCATTCCAAAGGTAACTTTCGCGGCTTTTGGCAGGGAACTGGTAAAGCGAATGTACGACCTGGCCTTCCCGTGAGCGTCGATGGTATGAACCAACATAAGGACATTGCTAATATATTTAGGGATCATTTTTCTGTGACATCCCCATTGGGCCCGGCGGCGGGGGAGGTGCTCGGTGCTGGCATGAACCATCAAGCGTTAGGTGATCCTATTCTAGCGAAAGACGTGGCTAAGGCCATAAAACGTATACAAAGAGGCAAGTCCCCGGGTCACGATGGACTCAGCATTGAGCACCTCCAACATGCCGGGCCACACATTGCTAGGGTCTTAGCAATGTTCTACTCGCTATGCGTGAGTCATTCCTACTTGCCTGATGACTTTATGAAAACAGTGGTAGTGCCTGTAGTGAAAAATAAAACTGGTGACCTTGCCGATAAAAGTAACTACAGACCTATTTCTCTTGCCACTGTCATCGCTAAGATATTTGACGGTTTGCTTAACACACAGTTAAATAAATACATAACACTGCATGACAACCAGTTCGGCTTTCGCCCCCAACTGTCCACAGAAAGTGCGATACTGTGTCTTAAGCACACTGTCAAATACTATACAGTTCGCAAGACGCCTGTTTACGCGTGCTTCCTCGACCTATCCAAGGCCTTCGACTCGGTGTCGTACAATATGCTGTGGGCCAAGATGAAAAGTATTAACTTGCCAACGGAACTAATCACCATGCTCCAGTACTGGTACGCGCATCAGTCCAACAGTGTCAGGTGGGCGGGGGCGATGTCGGATCCCTATCAACTCGAATGCGGAGTCAGGCAGGGTGGACTAACATCTCCAACCCTGTTCAACCTATACATCAATGATCTGATCGTCGCGCTCAGCAGTCAGCATGTCGGCTGCCATGTTGACGGAATTTGTGTCAACAACTTGAGTTATGCAGACGACATGGTGCTGCTGAGCGCGTCGATCTGTGGCCTGAGGAGGTTGGTACGGACTTGTGAGGAGTACGCAAGTGGTCACGGGTTAACATATAACGTAAAGAAAAGCCAATGCATGGTCTTTGAGGCCGGTATAAAACGGCCCTTTAATTTACCACCGGTGCTGCTGAATGGTATGCCTCTAGAAAATGTTGAGCAGTTTAAGTACCTAGGGCACATACTAACTACCGGCCTCAAGGACAATGCGGACATTGAGCGGGAGCGGAGGGCGCTGTCAATAAGAGCTAACATGATAGCCCGCAGGTTTGCGCGATGTTCACAGGTAGTCAAAATTACACTATTTAGGGCGTATTGTACATCACTCTACAGCTGCAGCCTGTGGGCAGATTACACTAAGCGAAGTTACAGCGACCTTCGCGTCCTGTACAATAATGCTTTCAGGATATTGTTGGGGCTGCCCCGATTCTGCAGCGCCTCTGGCATGTTCGCAGAGGCACGCACTGACTGCTTCTCCACCATTATGCGCAAGCGCGCCGCATTCTTTGTGCGGAGAGTTAGGGCCAGTTCCAATGTTGTCCTGAAAATGATTGGAGACAGACTAGACTGCCCTTTTCTCCGGCACTGCTGTGATAGACATATCGCATTAGCAGTGCCGGTGAGAAGGTATTGAAATTGATATTTTTATTTTATTTTATTTTGATTGTATGATTCTATTATTGTAATTTTTATTTTATTTTATTTCGATTTTTGTAATTTGATTTTATATTATATTAGTTATTAATTATTTGATTTATGTACCTATGTAACAAACAAATATGGATCACTGTTATCCGAAATAAATGAAATTTAATTTTATAGTATGTCCGAGTTATCATGATATGGGTGGCAGTTCAAAATTGACAGTTATAGTTATGTGCCTTAACGAAATAGAATCGATTTTTTTTTAGTATCGAAAAACTTAACAATGGCTATCAAATCGATTTTTTATTTGATTGATCTTTGATTATACAAACTGCCTTTTGTTAATTTCTAAATTAATTAAATTTAACGAACCAATAACGCCCGAGCTTGAGAGTGCAAAGATTTTTTTTTTATTTCTTTCGGCATTTCACCAAAAACAAGCAACAATATCAAAACAAAAATCAACAAAAACTGTAACAAACGTCAAAACAAATAGCACGTAAAGCAACCGCAACGAAAACACAAACCGCATACAAGATGAACTCATACTGACGCGTTCCTATATGAGGGCCGCACCGATTCATCGATGTATTTTAGATTAAGTAGTGTCACTAACCTATGGGTCGACGTTCCGATCCACGCATCAAGTAGCAAAAATACATTATTCTTTCCTGAATCTGTTTTCGTTAAATTTAACGAATACACTGCAATTATTGTTTCGATTTATAGATAAATAATTTATAGTGTTTTTGCAATAATGATATACATTATTTTTAAAACCTAATATTTTCTTTTGTACCTGGGTGTATGTAGTATGGTGTGAGTAGTATAGGTGAAACGGAAATTTACGAACTGTCACCCATATCATGCTAACTCGAACATACTAATAGCTGTATGTAAACTAGTAAAGTATGTAAGCGTTAATAAGACAAATCGGAACGCAAGTTTAAAAAGACAGTTTGACAGCTTATTGGCCAATCACAGCTGTCAACAATTCGAAGATGGTACGATGGCACTATGGCAGTCATTCGGATGTTCAAAACATTTTATATTGGACTTCTTGAACATGCCGTTAAAACAAGAAAAACGTCACCTGCCAATCTACCCAGTGCTTTAATACGAGTGGCTTTAATTAATAACTTATCATCTCTTTTTTATTTTTTTAAATATGTTGTTTAATTCTAGTTATTGTAAATATTTTGCATGCTGTAATAGGCAAAATACTGCAGAACAATACTTTTATTTTATTAACTTACCCGTATTTCAGCAAATAAAGACATTTGATTTGATTTGCTCGAGAGGAAAGTGGATAAGCGAACCTTTTTGCGAAGGTAGTACATATTTGAAAAATTTAATAAAAGTGCATTTGTAGTCTTATGATCTGATAAAATACCTCTTAGTTACTCTTTTGGAATCCCTTGCAGAACGGAAATCAACAACAAAACTTTGTTGCACCAAACAGTAGCACAAATACAAAGTTTAATAACATATTAGATATTGAGGGTACCCTCCTTTCAACCTGCAGCGAGCGATCAAATTATATCTGCGCCACTTTATATGCTCAGAATCACCACCCGACATAAATGAAATGAGGTACTAACCCGAGTGTAATGTTATGAGAACTTTGTATTTCATTTCATCTGCAGCTGCAATGACTCGTATTACTTGAAGGGTTTACAGAATTAGTTCTTGACGCAACAATGCCTTTTGTGAATGTTCGTAAACGGAATCCTCGATCCTTCGTGAAGAAAGCTGTAAGAGGCAATACGTTACACCCGCAGTAATTTGGTTAAACCACATCTATTTTTTTTTATAGTTCTTGTTCAATCAACGCTTCTCACAGATTTGTATTTTGTTTGATTATGAACTTTGCTTTGGATACGGTTTTCTATGTTATCATCTTGTGGTCAACATATAGGCTATAAGGGGTGTTGATAAAATATCGCCCAAGCCGAAAACGGGGCAAAGGTTGAATAAACGCGGTTATGTAAATACGATCGTAGTCCCAAACAACTCGTAACTCTTTTGTTCAGGTAGTGTCCCATGCGCCAAGTTGGTTGACTCACAACGATTTTTAAACGATTTTCGCAAACTCGATCGAGTTAATTTAATTTGACATTAAATAATACCTTTCTGATACCATTCTACATCAATTAATTACCTAACTAGCCTTCTCCCGCAGCTTCGCCCGCATTCAGTGAATCTTTGCCCCGTTTTCGGCTGTGGGGTTATTTTATGAACACCCCTTATAGCGTATATATTGACCGGGTCATTACCAAGATAGTAAAAAACCGCATCCAAATCCGTTCAGTAGTTCTCGAGTTATGAAAGCGTTTATTAAATACTAGCTTTTGCCCGCGGTTTCATCCGCGTTGAATTAGTTTTTGTGTACTCCTATAAAATCAGTCAATATTATTCGGACTGTTACCTACAGTAAACACAGCTGGTGAAATGTGTGTGCTATGCGCCTCTGTTTCCCATTATGTGTGTCTCTTTTATAGTTTTTCCATGGGAACAAAGAGAAAAAGTAGTTTTTGTACTATTCAAAGTCTAGAACTACATTTATGCAAAATTTCAACCTGACCGGTTTCGTAAGCATGACGTGAAAGGGTGACACATCACTTTTCTATATAAATTTGAAAGCTCATTTTCATCCCATGGGAACTGATTTATGGGATAAAAAGTAAGTAAGTAAATGTCCTATTCCAAGTCTAGAACTACATTCATGTAAATTTCCAGCCCAATCGGATCAGTATTTACGGCGTGAAAGAGTAACAAACATCCATCCATCCATCCATACATCCAAACTTTCGCATTTATAATATTAGTGGGATTTGCTCCGTTTCCGGTTCGGGCGTTATTTTATGAACACCTCTTATATATCCTATGTATTGAACATGTTTACTACGATGATAAAAAAAACCGCATCCAAATTCGTTGAGTGGTTCTCGTGTTATAATAGTACATTACGATACGAGAGCGATGAAACGTTTTCTGACGAGTGTGAGTTTGCGGCACGAGCCGAAGGTGAGTGCTGCAATCACACGAGTCGAGAAAAAGTTTTTCGCACGAGTATCGTATAATATTTTATAGCAAAAGTGCGGAAAATGCCGACTTTACGCAAGCGCAGCGTGCGTAAAATGGTCATTTTACGCACGGTGTGCTATATAAGCATTTATTAAATATTTTCCCCGTTTCCGGCTGGGGCGTTATTTTATTAACATTTCTTATACCCTATGTGTTGACCAGGGTCACTACGATGATAATTAAAAAACCCGCATTCAAATCCGTTGAGTGGTTCTCGAGTTAAAACGGAACATACAGACAGACAAAAATTCAAAAAATCGTTGTTTTTGCCTCAGTACGGTACCAATAACCCATTACATTTAAAATATCGCGAAAATATTCAATGTACAGACACGAATTTTTTAATACTTTATCATTAGTAACATATAATTTCTTTTTAATGCGATTTTCTTTTATCAGCTACAGATAGTTCTCTTTAGTGCGTCTAATATTTCTTAGTAGAGAATCTTCCTAATATTAAAATAAACAATTTCATGATAAAAAGGAGTGATATCCTTTTGTGAAGGATCTTTCTCCGTTTCTAACGTTTTGGTGATGGTTTGGGTACGATATCTCGGTGTTTTTAGTTGGTGTTTTCTTTTTCTATCTCTAAATTGCTGTCAGGAGAGATTTCAGTTTTGGTGAATCTTGTCGTATTCAATTTCTTTGCCGTTTATTCCTCCAATTTACCCTTGTCATGTCAGCTGGAGTTCGTTTAGTCAAGTGTTTGAGTTTATTTGGCATCGGACCCTAAAAGTTGCC
Source organism: Ypsolopha scabrella (assembly GCA_910592155.1). Lineage (NCBI taxonomy): Eukaryota > Metazoa > Arthropoda > Insecta > Lepidoptera > Ypsolophidae > Ypsolopha > Ypsolopha scabrella. The sequence continues at coordinate 22,757,632 of OU342982.1, forward strand.
TTAACAAGAATCACTGTAGCCAGTTTCAAGATCCCTTGTCAGGCGGAAAAGTGATGAGAATCGATTTAAGAATCGGATATTGGCAAGTGACCTTGATGACGTCGTTAGTGATTTGCAGCTAAATTGCTTGCAGCCAGGTGCTGGTAATCACAAGCCATCGTGTTCGGTCGTCAGTCATTTCAGAGATTGTTTTTGAGGCGTAAACTACCTAAACTTAAAAAAAAAATATTTTTGGACGACCTATTGCTGTCAGGGTTCGAAAAATTGTCAATAAAAATTAAGAAACTTATTTCTTTGTAAAACTGATTCAGTACAATCCTTAAATTAAGTTGTTCCATTTAATGATACCGTTTCATATACACACGTGTAGTTTTTTCCAGAACTATTAAATCGTTATCAACATCGCAGTAATATAATGAAATTAAAACAACTGTTATTATGTGCTAAAACTTAGATAACATTTAAATCAACGTTACATAATCATATTTAATTTAAAAACGTCACTGAAACCTTACATGTATAGGTATTTTTAGCTTTTCTTTAATTAGTCTGTGTGAATTTTTTGATTTATGGTCCTAATAAAATAATTCTAGGGTAGATCATGTATCGTTAACTGAACACAATAAAAAAGAAAAAACATTTGTTTGATGAATTAATTTTTTCGCTTTCCTGTATAAAGTGTTTCAATTAGCTGACAAAGTTTCCTTTTTCAGCCAGAAGATATCTAAGAGACGAAAGTAGCCTCTAATTAATAAATACATAGTGGGACTATGTATCAGTGTTCTAAAGAAAGGTAAAAAAAGTAATTAGTAAAAATATTTATTAGGGATACTCTATCATCCCTAAAAGAAAGATCACTTTGAATTGTAGGAATATATCCGTTGATAAATTATCCTCGAACTCTGCTTGCTATCACGCAATTTCGTTTTGCAGATTATTCCTACCTAACATACATTATGTCCATATTTTGAGATTTTCTATTCATGACCTGTCTTTAAAACTTTAATCGTGTTATATTGGTCGCACCGGGCACATATTACCTACAATAAAGCCGTAAGAAACGGGCCCGGACGTCCATTTTGAGGATTTCGCACAGAATTACACTTGCTCAGAAAATAAACTTCTAGGTAACTGTGCGGAGGTTCTCTAGGGAATACGATTATCTGAAAATATAATAAGCTGTTGCTTAAATATTTACATTGTGAGAAAAAGTAACTGGTCAAGTTTTGGGTTATTAGAATTATTACATGTCAACAAACATGAAAAGTAGATAATTAAATAGACGTCTAAAGGCTTGTATTTGAATAGTATCTACCTATTATATAAACGTCGTGGCAAAGGGTAACATCAAGATGATCGTTCAACCATTTTCCATTTTTATACATTATTTGAAAAAAAAAAAAAAAAATCTGAACAAATCATCCATATTGCACTAAATCTTGAAAAGTACAAATACGTAAATACGCATATAAGTAGTAGACAAAGACTGCTGAACCATCTTAACACACCTCTTTTCTTTCTCTACACATGGAGTACAAAGTTATAGATCCTATCATAATGACACCACTAATATGAACTCTGGCCTGGAACAGGAACCTGCCTGAAAGCTAACGACCGGCGCTTTCCATATAAATTGACACATTTTCCGGGTAATCAATACATAATATATGATTAAACAGTATAAACCGCTGTGTCAATACATTGAAGAAAAGTAATAGAAATAAAAAGGGGGTGACTAAAGAAGAGTAATAGAACACAAATCAACGAGTTTTATAATTATTTTCTGTCTGTCTGTCTTTTTGTCTGTCTGTCTGTTTATTCACGTACATCTCTAAAACTACTTAACGGATTTTCATGTAGTTTCAACAGCTGTACAGAGCTTAATTTGAATATAGGCTTTATTTAATTAAAATCGGATCTCGGAAAAAAAGTTATCGTCATTAAAAGAATTTTGGAATTAACTTTTCTACTGGTAGTAATTTGAAGTTATTTAGCAAATAATAATTCCCGAACGTTTGTAAAATTTGGTTAGAATGCAGACCCTTCGAGTTTGGGCTTATTTGCTTGGTCTTTATTAGCACTTTGGTAAAACATGGTGACCAGGGTCTGATGATGGGACCGGGATCTCCTCAACGAACAACAGCAGACCCTTCGAGTTTCGGCTTATTTGATTGGTATTTATTTGCCCTTTGGTAAAACATGGTAACCAGGGTCTGATGATGAGCACTTTGGTAAAACATGGTGACCAGGGTCTGTTGATGAGACTGGAAGATGGGTATGGGATCTCATCAACGGACAACCGTTCGAGTTTGGGCTCTTTTGATTGTTGTTAGCGCTTTGGTAAAACACGGTGACCGTTGCATATATTCGTTCAAAAAATCATATATTCTTTTGTTTTCCTTATTTCCACGAAAATCTTTTCGGCGCGCGCGGAGCCGCGGGCAAAAGCTAGTGTTAAATATTACAAATTTGTTATGTTTGTAGTAGTGTCTGCACACGCACTTTTTTCTAGTGTGCATGCGTAATCTCGGGAGCGCTACACAACGCGCCACAAACACAAAACGCACTTATCTGTACACGGCACTACTCCAACCATAGCCAAACGGACTTCGTGAAATAGAATATAATGTATCTGCAATTTTCATGTCGCGAATGAAATTCTGAAGTGGTATATGAATTAGGCGTCTTTCTTCAATAATATCCTGTTACAGTTGCTCGGAAATATTTCCAAAAAACCAGGTGTTTTATTATCTAACTTGAACATCGCTTTCAAAGGTATCGTGGTTGGCTAGAAATGACGTCGAAGTTAGGTAATAAGGGACCAGGATCGTATAACACAAACCGAGTTTGTTTGCGCGCCGGCAAGGAGTTTCGGAGATCAGATTGTGTGTGTTGTTTCTCTCCGGGAAAATATTTGGTTTACGGTTGCTTCGGCCTAAATTTCAGGAGAACTTGAAGATTATGTTTACCTGTAATAAATCACAAGTTAGTATTCATGTTATTTTGTGTACAGGTTAAATTTTAACTTTCAGGGTGCAAAATATCTCAAAGGAAGATTTCGGGTGATTTTATCACGATGAATCTGGGTTTTTATAGTACTTATAGAAATATAAGGTCCTCCAATTAAAAGTGAAAAAAAAATATATATGATAGAGTATCCCTAATAGACCACCGAAAACAAAAAAAAAATGCGCGAACTTTTTTTTTACCTTTCTATAGAAATTTAGTCAGCTGATTCAACCACTTTTTCATTTTGTTATATGAACAGTTAACGGTACATGATCTACCCTAGAATTATTTTCTATATATGTGACGTTTGTTTATATAGCCAAATTCATACTGGAGACTCGGGTAAGTGGTCAGGATCAAGGTTCAATGACCCTGTTTGCGAAATAGGAAAAATATTTTTCAAACCACAATACTTGTCCACAAACAACCTCTACTCTATTAGTACATGAAGTCAAATTTTTATTTTGCGTATTTCACAGAAAAAGTAATTTAACCTTGGTCCTGATCACTTACCGAGTCTTCGGTATGAATTTGGCTTTATAAACAAAACTTATTTATAGATTTTTTTCATTAAAGCCTATAGTGCATGTTCCTTTCATGTATTAATCTTCATTTGCGTCGCATGGTATTTATCACGCGATAAACAAAAGTCGAATAACCGATGTTGCAAGGTAAAGCTCGGCCGGGCCGCCCTAGAAGGACGTTTGCGGACCAAATAGGCGACATACTGATGAAGGACAAAGTAAAAAGTACCCGGAATAGAAGAGCTCGTATAACTAGATTGATGGATGTAGAAGAAGCAAAAGAGGTATGTCAGGATCGTAGCAGATGGAAATCTGTAGTCTCTGCCTACCCCTCTGGGAGACAGGCGTGAGTATATGTATGTATGTATGATGTTGCAAGTGAAAAGTGTTGCCACAATAGGTGTCCAGGAATTGAAAGTACGCGGCCTATATTGTGAAACCGATTCTATTGCTAACCAGTCAGTTGCAGAAATATGCAAAAGGGGACCAAGAAAACGAGGAGGGATCAAAAAGTAGTAAGAATGAGATATAATAAAATGACTATTGATAATTTAATAATTTATTTTTCTACATAATCTCCGGGTCTCTCTACACACCGAGTCCGGCGCTTTTCCAAGCCTTTAATCCCTTTAAAAAAAAACGTTTTGTCTTGGTCCTGCAAAAAGCTCTCCACGGCATCCATCACCTCGTTATCGTCTTCGTACCTGTTTCCCCTCAAGTATTCTTTCAATTTGGGGAACAGATGAAAATCGCTAGGCGTCAGATCTGGTGAATAAGGGGGGTGGTCAACCAATTCGAAGCCAGCTTGCTGAATGGCAGCCATCGCAATCGCCGAGCTGTTTCCGGGTGCGTTGTCGTGAAGAAACAGCTCGCCCCTTCAAAGTTTCCCTCTCCTTTTCTCTTTGATGGCATTCCTCAACTTGGGAATTAAAGCCGCATAATATTGGCCAGTAATAGTGGTTCCACGCTCCAGGTAATCAATCAACAATATCCCTTCTGAGTCCCAAAATATTGCCTTGCCAGCCGATGCCACGGCACGAAACTTCTTCGGGGTCGGTGGTGATGGCCGTTTCCATTGCGAAGATTGCTGTTTTGTCTCGGGATCAAAATGATGGACCCATGTTTCGTCCATTGTTACGAAACGAGACAAAAAGTTTTCAGAATCTTCTTAAAACTTGTCCAACGATGTCTTCGAGATGTCAAGTCGATTTTGTTTCTGACTGTCGGTTAACATTCTCGGCACCCATTTTGCGGAGACTTTTTCTTTCTCATATTCAAAGATTGTTTCAATATGGATTGAATACTTCCATATGAAATGCCCGTTTCTTGAACTAAGTAACGGATGGTAACTCTTCGATCGTTAAATTCAATACATACAATTTTCTCTACTTTCACAATATTTTCTTGGGTGACTGACGTCGATGGACGGCCGCAACGATGTTCGTCTTCCGTGCTCGTTCTTGCGACTGTGAAATACGGCGGAGTAGACTCTCCTAATGTTGCCTCCAAACCGCAGAGAATCTCTTGCGTCGTTAACTTTTTAAAACAGAGGTATTTAATAACGGCTCGCACTTCGTTTTTCTCCATTTTCGAGAACACGTTCCGACACGAAGCAAACAAATGATTACATTCAGAAAAAAACAAAAGAGAATCGAAGATTTTTTTCTTTATTAATATTACAAATATCTGAGCTAAGTCTGCCAGTATTTTTTTTTCTCAACTAGGAGTAATATGAAAGAAAGAAAGAAAGAATAGTTTATTTGTGAACATAGGAAATGTATGTACAATTTATAAATGTCACAACAAGATGTTAGGTATTAATTAAGAGCACTATGTTCTACATGACGGCGTACAAATATTGAATGGTTTTTTTTTTTAAATTAAATTATTCTGTTACATGCACATGCAAATACATAAGAAAGGTGAATTCAAATAGGAATGTCAAAATTCTTGATAATATACATAAAATGTCTGAAGTAGATATACAAGTAACATTCAAAGAAACGTATACGAGTAATTAAAATTAAAAGTTATCATTAAAGAAATTATCAATTTTATAATAGCATTTATCAAGTAAAAACAAATATAATTTATTCTTAAACTGTCTAAAGTTCAAATCTCTAATGCTGGTTGGAATTTTATTAAATATTTTCGCAGCCATACAGAATATGCTATTCCGCATGAGAGTTGTTTTTGAGCTCCGTAAACACAAGTCGTTTCTATACTGGGCTCTTACATCATGGAAGTGTACTTGGGAAACCTCAACAAAGAGCTCGGGGTTTGTTTTTACAAATATAGCAACTTCAAAAATGTAAAGCGAGGGCATGGTTAGTATTTTAAGAGACCTAAAATACGGTACACAAGTTTCATGCTGTTTCAGACCACACATGGACCGAATACACCGTTTCTGAGCCTTAAAGACGTCATTTTTTGCCGTGGAGTTGCCCCAAAAGATTATTCCATATCGCAAAACAGATGCTACTAGTCCATGGTAGGCAGTTAAAACCACGTCTTTGCTAACAATACTGGATAGTTTGAATAAAAGATACGCTGACTTTCCTAGTTTTTCGCAAACTGATGCAGCTTGAGCCTTCCATGTGAGGTGATTATCAACCAATAATCCGAGAAATTTTGTCACAGATACTTCTTCAATTTGTTTATCATTATAATTTATATTGAGATTTGGGGTTTTATTCACACGTTGATAAAAAGTCATTATTTTTGTCTTGTTCAAGTTTGCAATTAATTTATTATTATTTAGCCATTGAATTATATCTTTTAAAATGTCATTGATTGTATTTTCATAATTATTAATGTCATTGCAATTGATTGTTACTGTGCTGTCATCCGCAAATAACACCATGGGAAAAGCAATATTTTTAGGCAAGTCATTAATATACAGTATAAACAACAAAGGACCCAACGCACTACCCTGTGGAACTCCACAAGTGATCCGTCTGTCACCAGATAGATATTTAATTTCCTTTTTTGTTTTTGGACATATCCTCGTTATTTCCGTATATTGTACCCTATTATTTAGATACGATTTGATTAGACTAAGTATGTTTCCCCTGATACCATATGAATTTAGTTTATGTAGTAGTATGTTGTGATTTACATAATCAAACGCCTTTGTTAAATCCATATACACTGCACATATAGGCATTCTTTTGTCCACATATCTAGTTATTTCATTTAACATGTCATATATAGCCATATTAATGTTCATTTTCTTCCTGAATCCCCTTTGTTCTTTAATCAGAATATTGAATTGATTTAAGTAAGACTCTAAGGCATTGTATATAATCTTTTCGAAAATTTTAGACAATACTGATGTTAAAGCAACTGGCCGATAAAACTTCATGTTTTTCTTGTCTTCTTTTTTAAACAACGGTTTTACTATTACCGGCTTAAGCTTGTCTGGATATATACCTTGACTAATACCCATATTGATAATGTAAGAAAGATGGCCACTTATAACTTCTGCAACGTACTTTAAAGGCTTTGTATGTACATCATCATATCCTACACTATTTTTATTTTTGAGTGCCTTTATCACCTTAACAATATCGTTAGGCGCTATTGGTGCCATAAACATTGAATTTGCTGAATTGTTAACAATTTCATTAAATTTAATACTGTTTGTTGTTGAAGTTTTAATTTGGTCTACGAAAAAGTCATTGAATGCATTAGCAATATCTGTAGGATCTGTGAGCGTTTTATATCCGGTGTCTATTTTATGTATTGGTTCTTTTGGAAAATTGGTTTTGCAATTATTTATCACTTTCCAGCTTGTACGACATTTATTTTCAGCTGTTTTTATGGCGTAGTTGTTTTGCGCTTTTTGTGTTAATTTTATTATTATCTTGAGTTTTTTTGTGTAATCTTTCAATTTATTTTTGTTTTCTTCGGTTTTATTTGTTCTATAGCACCATAACAATTCACGTTGCTTTCTACTACATTTTTTTATGCCTTTAGACACCCATTTAGCTTTTTGATGTGTTCTTCGCCTTACAGTAACGAAAGGAAAACAAAGATTATAAAACAAAATAAACGTCCCAAAGAAAATGTCATAAGCGCTGTTACAGTCATTCGATTCATACATGTCCGAAAAAGTTAAATTTTCTAAATGATTTTTGAATTTTTCGAGATTTTCTGTACTGAAGTCTCGTCTAGTAGTTGACCATGAATTAATTCTGCAAGATTTTTTCACAGGGATCTTTAACAATTGTGCTGTATGATCGGATAAACCGTACTCAATCACTCTACCCTCACAACCTCGCTTCACATTGTGCGCGAAATTATCTAAACATGTTTTACTGACTAGTCTTGTTGGTTCCTTTATTTCAAGTTTCAGATTGTAAGCCTTCAAAAGTTGACTAAAATATCTACTAACGGGGTTGCTTCTTAGAATATCTATGTTAAAGTCTCCACATAACACAACCTTTTTACTCGAATTTGTGCTTAATAATTTTAGCAGGATTTCCAACTTCTCATGAAACAAAGCAAAATACTTTTTTACTTGTTTTTTCTTTGGAACTCTGTACACACAAGCAATAATTAAATTATGCTCAACAAGCTCTATTGCACAGCATTCAAAAATTCCCAAGATCGATATATTTTTTACATCTATTAGTTCCCTATACTGAAGTCCTGACCTTACTAAAATACAGGAACCTCCTCTTTTCTTGTTCCGTGAGAAATGAGTTGCCAGATGATAGTTCTGTACTGTCAATAATTCTTCTTGTCCATCCATCATAAAGTGCTCAGTTACACATATTACATCGACAGTTTTCTGTTCAGATGCTAGTTCTTCTAAGCAGACCATTAAACTATCAGCCTTCTTTAAAATGCTTACAATGTTTTGATGTAGTATAAATACATGATTAAATACGAAAAAACTCATCAATGTTTGTCTTGTGAAAATGTCCGCTTAGTATTTCTTTATCCTTACAAAATTTTATGAAATCAATCGTCTCTAATATCTGTTGAAATATTATTTTCATTCCATAGTTGTTTACAAATCCGTAGCGCCACGAAAACATGTCAAACTCATAGGATAGGTTCTTATTAGTATCCATAAGACATGCATAATTATGAGTCATATTATCAAGATACAAGAGTTTATTGAATGTCTCTATCCTTGAGTTAAACATGTAAGTGTAGTCTGCACATTTAAACACTGGTAAGCACATTATAATATTCGTGTGGTTCAAAGTACGCAGCTTTTCTCTTATAAAAATCACCTTCTCTACGTAGTCATTAGTTTTGAGAAAATCACTTTCACCGATAAGTATGATACAAAAATCATCTTTTGTATATCCCTGCACCTTATCTCCGATACCTTCTAGTAGCTCTTTTATTGAGCCATTATGTGTCAAATAATGACAAATATGAAACATATCACCAAGACTGTTTTCGGATATCTTTAAAATAGGATTACTTTTGTTACTTGTTATGATGCAAAGTTTATTTTTCTGTATGTTGTTCTGATTTTGTTGCACGTGTACAGATTCTGCTGGTGTTGCCATTAATTTTTCAATTTCCTGCGTATTTAATAACTTTTTCTGGGTATCTGTATCTATATCTGTATTTGTGATTTGTTCAGAGGTTAAACTCTGTTTACTGATTCCTTCTTTAGATATTTGAGATTCTTTTTGGATAGCAAGATCTGTTATTGTTTTCTTAAGATCACTGTTTTCTAGTGTAAGGTTATTTATAGTTTCTTTGGCAATTAATAATTCAGAAATAAGACTTTTGATTTGACGCTTAAGCCCTGATACATTTCCGTCGTCATCGTCTGAAAGGTCAGGTAAGTCACTAGAGCTGCCCTCTAGTGAATGCGATATGTTAATACTGCTTTCATTATTACTGTTGTCTTCGGTAGTTGCATTCAAAGTATCATTTATACGATTTCGGCGAGTAGTTATGTTTTCAAATAAATTCATTATTCAAATACAAATTTTAGTTCGAAAAAAGTATATTCCCTAGCGGGGTTTGAACCTACGATCAATGATGCGTCGATTGCATTTACCGGGCATGTAACCGGCTAAGCCACAATGGATGTTACAGACAGTTGCAAAATTTGCAGATAAGTGATCAGTGTGAAGTACTGGTGACTAATCACATAGCAATGTTTCTTTGTCTTGCAGTTTGCTTCAAAACATGAGAACAAAATTACTATTTTGAATAAATGATAAAATATCACTTGAGTTATGATTAATTTTTGTTGAGATGTTATTGTTTTCTCTTTAGTTTTACACTTATAACGTTAGTTGTGATTGTATGTACGTTTATCACCACGAATGTCAGTATCTTTACACTTTTCTACTATTTTAGTTCACAAGTCACATAAAACTTCACCTTTAATGTCACTTGTTAATTGTCACTATACTTGTATTTTTATGCACTCAGTAACAATATAACTATGTATTATCTATATTTAACTGAATTATTTACACTCTGTATGCTTGTTACGCTGCGCCATCCTACCCTCATGTATCAATAGATATGATAATTTGACTACTCCTTCATTTTTATCAGGAAATTAAAAACTGTAATTACAGCTTTTTATCAGTCTCAATTTGTAACCCATTACCAGTGGCGGCTGGTGCCTCAGAGAACCGGTGGTGCACTGCATGGTTTTATTAAAAAGATCAAATAAAATGCCGCAATTTAAGGAAACAAATTTTATTTATATTCCGTCCAAATCGCTTCTCCGCCGAAAATAACACAAGGAAAGCAAAAAAAAAGCATTTAGTCTCTCACATCCACATAACCATTTCTTTTTAACATACATTTCACTTTTGAACGTTCTCGTGAACGATTTATTTTTTGTTTTGCATTCCTGTTTTATATTATGAATAGACCGGGTTTTCATAAGTCCTGTTGGTTTTAATAAAGTCAATATTGTAATTTAGACTCATTATTATCACTCTTTGGTTTACTTTTTTACATAATTATAGTAATTAAATAAACAATTACTCCTCCTCCGCAAGCGCGCGCAAAAAGTGACAAACTGACGACAAAAGCATCGTGCGTAGGTCAAGGCCTCGGGGTAACGCGAGTGAACTACTCGTTTCGCTTCGTATTCTTTCGGCAATTTCCGGTCGCGTGCGGCGCACGAATCTAACCTAAAACTGCCATACATTTTGTACTACGCATCTTCTGTCTCACGCGCCGGGCTGTTTACACCGTGTTTCATAGAAGTTGTATGAGCTCGCTGCGTGCGCTTTCCCGAGCGCACGCGGTACGGGGCCGATTTTGTTCAAGCAAAAATAAGATTTAATTCCTTTGCAGTAGAAATCTATACATTTTTATTTACCCCGTAATGACAAAACATGTATATATGTACTATAATCAGATATTAATTTCCGTATAGGGCAGTATGGATGGACGGGTAATGATAGGTATAGGACATTATTGTGTACGTTTAATTTAAATGGTAGTGCGGCGCACGGGCGCACTTAAGGTGCAGCCGCCACTGCCCATTACAATAAAATTGCATCGAATACTATAATTCGAATGGTAGTCGAAGGTAGCTAATGCATACGCGTTGCGCCCACGAATATGTCGTTCTTACTACTTTTTGATCCCTCCAAGTATCTAGTAGAAGGAAAGTAACACCCTGCGCCGGGTAGCTCGGTGAAATTTCCTGGAAAGTGGAGTAAATCCCGTGGGCAGCTCGATTTACATTCGGATATGAATTTTTCATTCTAACTGAATCAACGTAGTGCGAGCTCGTGTGCTGACGGAACTGAGGTAAAATCTCTCTTTTGGGGTAGAATTCACTCGACATCTTTACTTTGAGTTTTCCCTCATTAGGTATATTTTAATTTGAGAGAATTTTGGATGGGCATTGTTTGTGAAAGGAAGTGTAAAGGAATTCAAGTTCATTAACTGTTTGGCGAATGGTGAACATTTTAAAAAAACGGAAGCCGGACAAAAAAATCGCCTTACTCAGAAAAGCAATCAAGGAAAACATGAAAAAATTGTACTTTGCGACTCCCTGTCAGCCAAGTGTATTTGTCGTATTGAGATTTATAGAAATGTTTAACAAAACGAAGAGCACGGAATAAAGATATGTAGTATGGATGCCATTTCCTAAACAAGCCGACGGGAATCGTGCTATATGGACCCTTCCCTTCGCCACTGGTACCTATGATCATTTTATTGATATCTGCGTGAGTGTATCCAAGTACCTTAGTGTTTCATCCGTGGTGTATACATGCTCCTTTAGTGTGCACACTACACGCCCCGTAATGCTGGGGCTCATACCCGCGTCATAGCGTCTAGCGTCATCTACAGTGGGTCTCAATTAAGAATGTGGTCGCACCCGCAGATGACTTCACTGACAGTTCTATTCTTAACTAGTCTTTGCCCGCGGCTCCGCCCGCGTTTATGCGATCTTTTCCCTGTTTTCAGCTTGGACGTTATTTTATGAACACCCTTATCGTCTACTTATTGACCAGCACCTTGGTGGACCATGTAGAGCGTTGACAGCTCGATATACCACTGCCTGCCCCTCTTTAGCTAGGTCAACAAGGTGGGACAGAGCACTGCATCGAGCGCTATCGAGCTCGATTTGGTCTTTCATGTCTTTCATGGTGCTGGGTCACTACGATGATAATAAAAATAATAAAAACCGGACAAGTGCGAGTCGGACTCGCCCAGCGAGGGTACCGTTAAAGACTACGTTTTACACTCTATACTTGTGGCATAAGACGGTATTACTTGCCAAATTTCATAGTTCTAGGTCAACGGAAAACACCCTATATATTTTGATTCTCTTGAGAGTGTCGAAATATACGTTTTTTTGTGGCATGTTTAGCTGCATATTTTTACGTAAACTTAGAAGTTTGATTTTTTCACAGCTTCAAGGGACTGTAGACCCAAGTATATGCGAGTATTTAATTTCAACTTCAACTCGATACCACGCGTTCTCGAGATAAAGGATTTTGACAGACAGACGGACAACAAAGTGATCCGATAAGGGCTCAGTTTTTTTCTCTTGAGGTACGAAGCCCTAAGAATCCGCATCTAAATCCGTTTAGTGGCATTCAAGTTAAAACGGAACATACAGACAGAAAAAAATTCTAAATATTGTGGATTTGGCCTATACTTATGACACATTTCATTTAAAATTTCGCAAAAATATTCAATGTACAGACACAACTTTATTACTACGTTATTATAAAAACAAAAAAATATTAAAAAAAATATGGTTTTGGCCTAAGTACAATAAATACAATTGTTGTTACAAAAATAAAAAACTGGCCGGCAGTTAATGAATAAGTTCGCAATAACGACGAGAGTGTTTCCGGGCGTGTGGAAATTAATGAGAGACCAAAATTATTCTTATTTCCGGTTATTTAAATGTAGAGCTTTCGTTTTGTAATTGTTTGAAGTTGCAATTAAAAATCAATAAATATTGTACAACAAAGTCATCCAATAAGCGTTTCGTTATTTTCATTTTGTGGCACGGAACCCGAAGAAAAACTCACAAATCAAACATACCGACAGGGGTCCAAGTGCCGAGACATCGTTAAAAGGTCGCTCATTCGAAGACCTCTGGATAAAAGTTGATACTTCAGAACGAAGGTCTGATTTAATTGGGCAGCGAGCTCCCCTCAGCTTCTCATATTAAATGTTAGGAGGAAAAGACGGCGCTGAAAAGTAATATTAGCTTCTCCTTCCTTGGGGAAGGGTTGCCATAGAAAAAATAGGCTACTTTTGCGATTGATTGTGCATGTTTTCACTTTTTAGGGTTCCGTAGTCTGACAAAGAACCCTTTTAGTTTCCCCATGTCTGTCTGTCCGCGGCTTAGCTCAGAGATATTAGTACTAGAAAACTGTAATTTGGCTTTAACTTATAAAATGTACCGGGCAACTACGGAATCCTACATTGCGCCTGGCACGACACCCACTTGGCCGGTTCTATGAAAGATTTTAACAATAACATAATGATATTGAAACTTGGACACAATTGGTTTCGCCTGAAGATGTCGATCTAATCGATGAAAACGATAGCGTGACCGTTCTGACAAAAATATAGGATGAAATTAAATCAACCGACCAAATTCATACTGGAGACTCGGTTAGTGATCAAGAACTAGGTTCAGTAATCCTTTTGGCCACTTAAGAAAAAAAATTTTTTTTTTTCCTTTCTGGTTGGACTAGTTTATGTACAATTCCAAGTGCAGGCAGTAAGGGGCAACAAAAATTTTTTTTTTTCGAATTTCACCTTGAGGGTCATTGAACCTTGTTCCTGATGACTAACCGAGTCTCCAGTATGAATTTGGTGGGTTTATTTAATTTCACCTATCAGTGGGGACAACATACAAAAAGTATCCTCATTTTTATATTTGCGGACAATGCTGTGTGTTTATGGACTTTTTTTCTCCCTATCTACTACATAAATCGGGAAAGCTTCAATACTGCTATACTCGTCTATACGTCACCGCCATCTGGTTAAATTTTACTTTTAGGTGGTCATAAAAAAATAACCACGAAGGTTACGTATGGCGGTCGACCCGCCATACTTAACCTTCTAACCTAAGCTACCGCCTCAGCTCTCTTCTGAACTGCAGGACTTCCAAAAAAATAATTTAAACCAGGCGGCTGATTTAACCAGACCGCGCGGCGGCGACATATACCGGGTGTAAATAGAGTGCTACCATTAAATGAAACCACATATTCTACGGATCATTCTGAACCACTTTTCCCAAGAAACATACCCGCGCTAACTATTAGTTTAGGAAATATTTGAGTTTCCAACAAAAATACGTGAACTCTAACGCACCGACATTAAGGCGGTTTTTGAAACAGCGGTTACGGTGCGGCGTTCTAAAATAGACCTTCTTCCTACGAAATAAAGTCTTTGAGTTACAGTTTAATATCTTCATATCTGAAAATATTTTTCCTCAGAAAGTTGTTCAGTATGATCAGTAGAGTATGTGGTTTTATTTAATGGTCGCACTCTATTTACACCCTGTATACTAACGACTCCCATGTGGTAAATACCTATAATAACGGTTGGTGGATAGAAAGTACCGTAATTGGGGGTGCTAACTTTCTGGACAAGAACGGAAATATTAAAACCATTTCGAGAAATATGTTTTCTGTACAGTTGCTACTTATCAGATTAATAAATAAATCTATACTTTTAAAGATATTTTAACAAAACACAATGAACTTCATTTGACTTATCTATGACGTCATGACATGACATTTGATATGCAGTGCATTCCGTGTCGCGACATAATCGATTATATCGCGTCTATCATCATTCCGAGTCACTGTGAGCCCGATAATTAATCAACCGCCAGAATTCACATTGGAGACTCGGTTAGTGATCAGGAACAATGTTTAATGAACCTCAAGGTAAAACTGAAAACAAAAAATTGCTCCCGTACCTACCTACTGCCTATTCAGTCAGTATGGAAACAATTTTTTTATGATTTCGAAAATAACGATCATTGAATTTTGTTCCTGATCACTAACCGAGTCTCCAGTATGAATAAGGGTGATTGATTAAATTTCACCTTGTTTATCATAGACGAAATCCTTAACGACGCCATGTTGTGATATGCCTATGCTTCAGAGCGTTTGCACTATGAGCGATCTATGAAAAGTGCTAGCTGGCCGGTGGCAATTTCAAAAATAGGTTTTTCGAAGAATAAGAGCATTAGTTAAATCATGATTATAAGATTGTAGTTAGAAGAAATTACTTCTTGGACCTAGTAAAGTAGTATATCCTTTGTATTCACGTAACTTAAATGAATTTCTACAAATTCTGTCATCATTCATGTTGCGTTCAAAAGCACCCTAAATGGATTATAAGTATAAACAGTGATGGACGCCATTTTTCATTCGGAACGACTTGATGGGCGTGAGAAGTTTGATGGTAGTGTTAGCACTATTAGCGCCATGCGGAACGCCTCTAGTGTCGTCACGTTAACTTTTGGCGGGTAAAATTTAAGTTTTTGTTTTTAAATAGATGCAATGAATAAAACCCAAAAATAATGAAATTAGTTTCATAAAATAGTCTACATTTTCAAACTAAATTATTAAAAAAATATATATCAGAAACATGCATGGCTAATTGATGATAGTAGATTTTACTCACAGGAAACTGTGTTTTTTTTTATGCATTTAATTTTTTTTTTTACATTCGTTCTATGAGAAACGAACCAGCAAAAATTCGAAAATAATATATCAGTTTATGGCATCAATCAACGGGCCAATGATAAGATTGATAAGAAACAAATGTCTACAAGAAGTATTGGGTCTTAAATTGAACGAAAAGCATGAAATCTAACATATTTATCGATTCGATTGACCATCAAGGAAAAGTACTGGAGATATGTAGTTTAGACCAGAGCACGGACCTTCAAGGTCCAAAGATAAATTACTGTATATTGTAAATAAATAACATTACAATATTAAATTCTTTTATGTTTCTTTTTTCTCACTCGGCGGTTTCACCGACGATTATGTCCCAGCGTGACAAATATGGAGCCACAGCTTAACGTCCCTTCCGAAGCAAGGAGACCGAGCACGAGTGTGTTCCTACAGGATTAGAACCCGCAACCTCCGGTCAGCCCCCTGATTCTTTATCGTAAAATCAGTTGCCAAACCGAGTGCAAACCGAGTCGAAAACATACATATCCGCTTATCTAAGGATACGTTCGCACTTGAAATGACGTCTCAATTCGTAAATAGTTGAATACCCATTGAGGGTTATCTTGGAAGTTCATTTTTTTATCTGTTTTTGGTGAATAGCAACCATAGATGGCAACCGATCCAAAAATACGTAAAAAGCGCGCGGAATGGATTTTTAATATAACATTTCTTACTATAATTATTTTTGGCTAAATTTATCTCTTCTAAAATTATAGTAATGAGATAACAGTTTAGACCTATCTTTGCGATTTTATTTGAACGGCCGAAATATTAATATGAAAGCGGGAAATATTATATATGTACTTATATACGTATATATATATATTTCTGGACACAATACATTTTACCATCTTTTTCGATCGTATTGTTTTAAACTTTTTGCTCGACCTAATGTAAATTTTTAGCTAGGACCAAACGAAACTGAAAATGCAAGGTGGGCCAATAGATGTGTCCAGAAGTATATATATATATATTTTAAATTTTATTTCCACATTTTCACGGTTCAAAATTATTTGAAGAAACACAACCAGGAAAATTTATTATGTTGTTAAAAAGATGATTTTATATAGTTGCCTTCAAGGCAATTGATTTTAATGAATAAAATATTAGATTATGTATTAATTCTAGTAGGAGAGGCCCGAAATAGTATTTTCTCAGCAGAGTGTCGGTTTCCAAACAAAGGGTTATAAATATTAATGAGGGGAGTTAGTAGGACACGTCTCTAAGGGTGAAAATAGCTGTTGTTGAACTTATTAGGACCTTGTGTGTCGGATATTTCTTCAATGTCTTCATTAGCTTTTGCCCGCGAGGTTGTTCGCTTGAACTTCTATTATTGTTTGTTGAGGATAATGAATAATATTCAATTAATTTCTGTGTGTATAGGTGGTAGAGCTGATGCCGGGCTCGACTGTAGAGGCACCACCATCTTACTCGCAAATCTTCCCGAAGTTATTCGGGGGAGAGTAAGAGAACATCTGTCAGGTAAAACCAGGCGGCCCACCATCGCCTGGGACCGATGGATGGCGGTATATCCATCCCCAATTGCCGAGTCTTATATAAAACAGACTGGTGACGGGCAGCGGCGTCACTGGTGCAAGGGGTTCGGCACCGCGCTCACCAACCCGCCTGCACAGCGTGTGTGACTATGGGCATTTCTTCCAGGAGGACCGCCAAGAGTGGCGAAATCCTGGAAAGGCCTATGTCCAGCAGTGGACGAAACAGGCTGATGGATGGATGGAATTTCTGTGTCTTTCTTGAGCCCAGTGGTTCCTTTAGGCCATTTATTGTTCGGATACAAGTATATCCTATTGTGACCTGTTAAATGTGTTGTTATTTCATACATATCCTCACGTTCTGAATCTAAATTTTTATCTGTTATGATCAAGACACACCTCCTTCGCCTCCCTTTTCTACCCTGGGTGCTTTATTGTTATTTCGTACTTCTTATAAAAAGCTTTTTTATTTATAATGACGCTATGTTCAAACTTCTGAGTCAGATCTTTTACTGGTGGCCTTGCTTTCAAACATTTCGCTTTAAATATCATCAGCAAATTATATGACTTATAGCGAAATCGTCATCATCTAAACATACAATTTCGACATATTTATCAGATTCCTGCAACCTTACAGATTCCATGTTCCACTGTCTAATCCTGCTTAATTGAAGGCTCCGGGTTACCAAATCCGGGATAATCACACACTAGCTCAGCGAGGATACCGTGAATTGGAAACCTTAGTACTGTTGTGGCACTTGGGACATGGAATGATAGATTCTCTTCACTTCTTCAGTAGGTATTTATATATCCTAGATCTTTACATATTACTGAACACGTTCCTGGGGATTCTCCAAATCAATCTGTACCAGCACTCTGCTCGTTTCCTTTGTCTTTTCTCTAGACATCCTTTCATTTTTAGAATACTCAGATAAATCTATCAATACGACGTACAAATGATCATAAAGATTACTGATTGCCAAACAATAACGAGCCCAAAAAGTTCCAAATCTAATTATATGACCTAAGATTGCTACCTACACTACAGTACAGTCCCGTGACATGGCAACACATTGTGTCTGCCGTGTCCATGTCGTGGAATCGACAACATTTCATTTTTGTTAACCATTTGTTTTTAATATTTATATCGAAAGTCTGCGTAAAAAAGAAGCTTATATATTTTTTTATTTTGTTTTATTATGTTTTTCCTGCATAATTTAATATTATCTTATTCACTCATTCTAAAAGGACGTAAGTAGCATCTGAGGATTTTAAAAGCAAATGTTCATTGCCAATGGATTATTAAAAAAAAAAACTTGGCGTGTTTATGTCTGCTGTCACATGGCATGACAGTTGATTTTTTTAAAACAAAATGAACTTAAAAGCAAAGGAAATTGTTTTTAAAATCCTGTGTTTACCATATTTTTAGTTTTTTGAAAATATCTCTTTATTTAATCACGAATTAATTCTGAAAAAGAAATATGATGCTGAGAAAGCCCATATCTCGAAATGGTTTTTACTTTTGCATCAATTATTAATTTGTAATTTCATTTCATGATCTGCTCAAATATCATGAAATCTGTAAAAACGAGAGGGGTCCGCTTCGCTCCGTTCCGCTTCACTCGGCTCCCGTTAGTGTGAGAGAGAAGTTGTAGGCTTTTCCGTAAACGCTCGTTGTTTTTCAAGTTAGTTCTTCCGTTATCATTCAATAATATCAGTTTTTCTGAAAATTTTATGGCTTTAATAATTACCTACCTGGACAATATTAGCGAGACATGCCTGGTTAGATTTGTGAATGGAATAAATACTTTATCACTGAAAAGTGACTCTCAAAATGGTGTTTACGGTTTACGAGTATTTTGATCTCTGTAATTCTTTTCCTAAAGCATGTGTTAAAAAGAACAACAGCGACTTCCAGATGTAATCTGTTAGGTCAAACTAAAGGTATCAATAAAAAACAAGGCAATCTGGAATGAGAGGAACTCGTTTGTATGGCGAAATCTCGTTACGTACATTCCTTAAGGTGTATGGTGAAGTTGTTGCGATTCGTTTTGGAACAAACTGTTAATATTCCATGACGGCACTGCGCTGCTTTACGAAGGGAGGTATCGTTCGAGGAACGAGGTAGAACGAGTTGATTTATGTTCACACGAATTACCTTTACTGGAAGAGCAAACCATTAACGTTATAATAAATAATACGCTGCCAGTTCTGTAATGATCAGTCTAATGGTTCTTTCATTACATTTCTTACCGTCAAGATTGCTTGGAAATTTGGTCTGCAATTCGTAATTTTTAAGGTTGCTGGCAAGCTGTTGGTCTATTTTATCTTAAAACGCAAAATATGCCTTCCTGGGCTCTCGTGAAATGGGATAGGAGAACGCCATTGGAAAGTCTTTTACTTTCTTTTTTATGACGAGTTCTCCTTAGTCTTTTTGACTGTTATCTCAATATACAAATTAGCATTTTTTCCCACGTTTATTAGCAGAAGCATTAAAACATTTTTTCCGCCGCTTAAACCCATGAGGACCCGTTTCTGACGGACGCTTTGTCATTTTGTTAATAATTATAAATAACAAGGGTCTCTGTATAGCTTAACGTGGAAATATGCAAATTTAGCCCGCAGACACTTTTTTTAGGCACGATATGCCATTTCTGAATTGTGCGTTAAGGAATACTTATGCCATGATATGGGCTTAACTATCGCTTTGTCGGTTTTCCTCAATTCAGAAACTGGCCCTGCGCCAGACACAATACAGAATTGATTATGTCTGTAAAAGATAGGCCACTCTTCCGTTGGTCACCTCAAATCCGAAATAGGAAGAATCTTCTGGGAAAGCCGGCGATGTATTATAATGAATACAAAATAGACCATCTGTTGCAGCTATTACGTTAAATGAAATAAAATTGCGTGTGTAAAATTCTGATAATTTCTGTGGTAATACGTGGGACGCACTATAAGTTTCCGGAATGAATATGAAAAAATACTATTAAAGGTACAAAATTAATTTATTGTTTTTCAAAATAATCTCCCTTGGCGTCTATGCACTTTTTCATTCGATCAAACCAGTTTTGAAAACTTTTGTGCCACTCCCCTGTGGTGACCTCTGAAACGTGTTTTTCATACTCCTCGACAGCCTCTACTGGTGATGAAAATCGTTGACCGCGTAATTGGTTCTTAATTTTTGGGAACAGAAAAAAGTCACAAGGTGCCAGGTCGGGACTGTATGCAGGATGACTCATGAGTTCTACATTTTTCGTCTTCAAAAAGTCGTTTGTCTGTCTGGCCGTGTGAGAACTAGCATTGTCGTGGTGCAGGATGATACGGCGTTTACGGTTATTTTTACGGAGTTCGTCAATAACTTCCGGCAAACAAATGGTCGTGTACCAGTCTCTATTCACGGTACGACGATTTTCTAAAGCAACAGTAGCCACGTGTCCAGTTTTATTAAAAAAAAGAAGCAATCATCCGCTTAGATGCACTTTTCACGCGCGCCACTTTGGTTGGTTTCGGCTCATCTTGAAAGACCCATACGCTCGATTGCTGCTTTGTTTTGGGATCGTAGCAATAAATCCATGTTTCGTCACCTGTTATATGTCCCACACCAAATTTGACGCACCTTCGTTGAATCTGGTAAGCATGGCACTGCACCAAGTGACGCGGTCCGTTTTTTGAGCCTCGGTCAAGTTGTGTGGGATCCACCGCGAGCACAGCTTTCTCACACCCAAATGTTTGTGTAGGATTGATTGTATTTGACTCATGCCTATTTCCAAGGATGCGCGAATTTCATGGTAGGTCACATGCCTGTCTGTTTCAATCATACGGCGCACAGCATCGATGTTTTTGTTGGTCACAGCGGTGGACGGCCGACCATCGCGAGATTCGTCACTGAGATTGATACGACCACGCTTGAATTCTGCAAACCAGCTATAAACAGTCGTCTTGCATGGTGCTTCATTGCCAAAAGCTGTTTCAAGCCGAGCGATGCTCTGTTGAGCTGTCAAATTACACTTAAAATCGTAGAAAATCATACTACGAAAATTTTCCCGAGTTAAATCCATGTTGATGCAGACACACAATTTTTTAAATGGCGCCACAAGGTAAAAACAAAAGACAGTCAGATGAAACAAACTGCATTCTACAGCCAAAGAGTTCTATTTTCAAATGTTGCAATAAATTTTTAAATATTGTTTATGTAAGTGGCCAGTTCCGGAAACTTTTAGTGTTACCTATGTATTGCTTGTCTCTTTTATTATTTAAAATTTTCCAACGTATCAACATCTAGATCCCCTGTGTGTTCTCAGTCACCTTGATTGTTTCCAAGATTATCTACATGCACTTTAATATAATCCCATTGGACGTTCCTCAATGACCGTTCATGGGAAATTCATCCACACTAATCCAACTTTCGAGATACTTATTAATTCTTGTTCGGGACGATATCGTTCCACTGAATAATGGAATTTATCCTAAACGTGTTACGATTCATTTCGCATTTCAGCGAGTTCTTTTGTAATTTGCTTTTGGTGCTCAGCTATTCGTGTGGAAACTAATAATATCTCGGACAGAAATGAGATACAGATAGTACGTTAAATATTAGATTATTGTTGGGCTTCCGGTTCAGAAACTGTCTGCAAAGACGGTAAGTAATATTGTTACGTCTTCATTCATGATAAAGGTTGGACTTTATCGGATCTTTTCACGAATTGTAAGGCTTTACTCCTACAGAAGAAGTCCTACTACAAAGACACAATAGCTGTATGCAAAAAATTTAAATCTTTTCTACTGCATTCATTATCTTTTTACTACTGGAACGTTTTCAGTTACGTAATTCTCCACGTTGAATTTCCTACTTCCTGTGCTATTTATCAGGCTTTCAGCGTAATTAATAACTTAAAGTACAAAGAGGGTTTCTCCATTCAAACCGTGACTGCCGTCAAAAGACTTTACTATTAAAGCATTTTTTAAACTGACAACAATTAACACGTGCTTTGAAACGCATCGACGACGTCACCGCGTGCGTAACGAGCCCACCAATGAGAAGAACGAACGTATAATACGTCTATCGAATTAAAATTAAATCTCACGACGTGATTGGTCCGTTTCGGGTGACAAGGAGGGTTGTTGTGTGCGAGGGAGACAGAAGGCGATCAATACGGGCCGCCTCGTCGGCGGTTACGTAAGCCATGTCGGGGACAGTTTCGTGAGCAATATACTTCTAAAGACCACAATTCGTGGGAAGTGAGATGAAATCCTGAAGCCTATTCGTGATGATCGCCATATCTTTATATTCTCAGTTTTATTTTTTATTGACTGCTGCAGTGAAATTGCAGAGCTTTTGGGAAATGCTAATTAATTCTCTTGGCCCACGTCTCTTTCTGTTAATGGCCAAGTTATATCACGAAATTTTGGATGCAGCGCGGCGGAATTTAAATATATCATTCATTATGATGATTAATGTACATACGTCGTTAAGGGGACTTATTCAGAAATGTAAAAGCGAAACAGGCTACGTTTACGTTAATGAAACCGTAATATAACCTTCGTTTATGCAACGTGGCATTAAACGCAATATCGTGTTTTGTAATTCATATTTCCATCCAGGAATAAATAGGCGTTAACAGTTTGATGGAAAACTACGAGAGGAAAAAAAGAGGTTTTACAAATTGGTGTGTTGGCTTTCAAGTTTTGTGTCATGTAACGGGTGACGTGTTTGTTTGGCTGTTACAAAAGTTGCACCAGTTGAGCAACAGGCATTAGGGCTTTTTAACCATTTACTACCTCATTTTCGGGCCGCAACGATCCCTTATGTCGATGTTTCTCATTCTATCATCAAGATTTAGTGACTAGAATAGAAAAAGGAATGCTTCGGTGGTTTGGGCATTTAGAGAAGATGAATGAAAGTAGAGTGACGAAAGAAATTTATGCTGCACAAGTGGAAGGTACAGCTCGACCGGGCCGCCCTAGAAGTCCTTCTAGGTATGTCGCCTATTTGGTCGGCATACGTCCTTGTATGCTGACCAAATAGGCGACATACTGAAGAAGGGCAAAGTAAAAAGTACCCGGAATAGAAGAGCTTATATGACTAGATTGATATAATATAAGAGGTGTGTCAGGATCGTTGCAGATGGAAATCTGTAGTCTGCCAACTCATATGGAAGACCTGACAACCTGATTTTATATTGCCGAAATGTCTTCCAAGGGGTATTCCACTACTCTCAAATGTAATCCCGTGAAAGCTAAAAAACAAAGGCAAGTTTTAGTGTAAATGTTAGATTTACGAGTATGTTCGACAAAGACAACATTTTCTATCTGTTCATGAAACCCTTTCTAAAATCAGGCAATTAAAAGATTTTAACTTTTCTACTCCAGTGCAAAATACACAATTTATGATTGTTTTTCTTATTTTTAAATTAAGGGTATAAAATAATTTTGTTGTATGTTATTTCGCGACTATTTTCTAAACAGGGTTTCTTATAGCGACATTAAGGGGGAACGTTTCGAGCTCAGTGCAAGATGCATAACTTATGATTGTTTATCTTATTTTTAAATAAAATGTATGAAATAAAATAGTTTTATCTTATATTGCGACTATGGTTTAATAATTATCAGGGGCTCTTAGCAGAATTGCGTCATTTTATAGATTATAGATAGCGTGAATGCCCATATAACTTAAAAGCGTGTTTTAAGTTGTGTGGACATTCATTTACAACGTAATGCATAAAATTACAAAATTTTGGTAGAAAATCCTAATTGACATTAATCTATGGTCGCGAAATGCCATAAATCACATTTATTCAGTACTTTTGATTCAATAAAAAGCAAAACAATCACAAGTTGTGCATTTTGCACCGTGCTCGAAACGTTCCGCCATTATATAGAATTGGGACATTTTATGGATTATAGTTCGCGAGAATGTCCATACCAACTTAGAAGCGTGTTTAAAGTTGTTGTGGACATTTGTACGAGCTATGCCAGCACTCGCACATTATAAATATAATATGCATAGTTTGTAGTAGATACTTAAGTAGGCCAACCGAGATAACTTTATTAATATAAGTGTAAAATAAAAGTATTCTCAAAATAGCAGCCGTTGAGTGGAATCAATATATCAACCTACATTACACACCTACGTATATACTGTACACACACTACAGTTTTTGGTCCTTCGAGCCGGAATTACCACGTAATGCAACTTTAATATAACTATTAATATAATAATACAACTTTGCCGGGAAAGCATTATTGGCATAAAACTATGGTCGCGAAATGCATTTGTATACTTTTTATTTTGAGAAAAACAATCATAAGTTGTGCATTATTGCATCGAGACCGAAACTAATTCCCTTCATTTTAAAATAATAGTCATCACCTCAGAACAATCAATGGTCATCACGTCTTTCATATTTCGTTACTATTATATAAGAGCATCTGTATAAATTATACACAAATTCTTGTACTTTTATTCCACATATATTTATTTTTATTCTAACTTAGGCTACCGGTTTCGTATTACACATCATCGGGCCAACAAATTATTAATTATTTAACATGACAGAAAGAAAACAAAAGAAAACATTTTTAACAAGCAAATATAAAATAAAAAAAGCATCTGTAGGCCTACCATGAATTTAGCTTACTATACACGTTAACGTATTGTGCAGCGCCCCTAGCGGCTTACTACAGGAACCAGCATTTCTCGTACAAAATATTTTACGCAGACGGTAACGTGTATAGTAAGCGAAACTCATGGTAGGCCTACTGGTGGTCAATGGGATTGGTTGTCTTAGTTTCTTTATCATGGAAATACGTTGTTTTACAATTGTTGTACAATTACTCTCAAGTTGGTTACTTGGTCTCTAAGGGAAGATTTTTCTTCGTCAGCATCGTAAACATCTCAGACCAATGTTAATTCTGGACTAGAACGTTCCGTGCTCTCAAGCCCCCTCGAGACATAAAGCCATTCCTCCACCAGCTAGGATCTGGCTACTTATGCAGCTCAGCCCTCATTCGCACTTCCCTACTCAGTATTCAGTGTCTCCGATATTCGACTCGATAAAGCCGAAGCTGTGTCTAGCTCGGTTTGTTTCATCCGGAGCCGTCTTTGTGTTCCGTGTCGGAGATAAAAATAAAAAACCGGCCAAGTGCGAGTAGTACTTGTGCAGTGAGGATTCCGTACCGTTATTACAAATAAGTAGACTTGATTAATTTTAACAAAAAATACAAACATCTCAAACAAGTATACGAAGCTAGCAACGAAGTAATAACGGTTCTTTTTTACCCCTTATCTACGGATATAATATTTTATTATCTATAAAAGCCCATGTCAAAAATAGACGTTTCTCTGTGCAATGACCTATATAAAGTATTTGTGAGACATTCACGGGATGGCCAATACGATAGAAACCCGCGTTCATGAACCGAAACGTGTTTGTAATACTCCTGTAAGACGGATTGGTTTTAATGCGGATATTTTCATAAATTAAGTTCATACGTGACGGTGGCTACGTAACAATATCAAAAAGCTGACCCTCCATTTAATCTGATCGTTTCATTAAATTTTCAAGTGGTCAGCAAAAAATGTCACCCTAAAGCCTTTTTTCGATTTGAATTGTGAATATTTGATGATTCTACTAAAATTTTCAGGTCGTTTGTGCCCAACTCTCAACGGCCGTAAAATAAATGCATGGTAAAAATCATTACTATATATTTGATTAATTCCCTTTAAAAAACTCTTAGGAACCTTTTACCGATTGAACCTACCATAACAATAACGTAATAATAGGTTGGGGAAAACTCTTCGCAAATAGTATGTATGAACTTATAATAAAATCTCTTTGGCTATACCATTTGTATCTGGCTGGTTTTGGTATTATTAAAAAGTTTAAATTTTAAAAAAGGTAATTCCAAATTCAAATTAGGTAAAATGTGTGATTTTCGTTTGTTTTTCTTACTGTTAAGATGAGTGAATCTAATGAAGAAATTCGATACATTTTAAAATTTTACTACAAAAAATGGAAACATGCAACGCAAGCCGCGAAAAAAATTTCTGATGTTTATGGACCTAGTGCAGTGTCTGTGAGAGTAGCACAAATTTGGTTTAAGCGTTTTCAATCCGGAAATTTTGATGTCAAAGATGCACCTCGCTCTGGGCGCCCTGTTACGGATAAAATGGATGCCATTTTTGAAAAAGTGGAGCAAGATCGGCATATCAGTAGTTACGATGTAGCTGAAGAACTGGGGATTGACCACAAAACAGTTTTGGCGCATTTGAAAAAAGCTGGGTACACAAAAAAGCTCGATATTTGGGTGCCTCATGAGCTCACTGAAAGAAACTTAATGAACCGTGTACTCATTTGTGATTCTTTATTACGATGTAATGAAACCGAACCATTTTTGAAAAACCTGATAACTGGTGATGAAAAGTGGATCATGTACGACAAAAACGTGCGAAAAAGGTCGTGGTCAAAGGCTGGTCAGGCTTCACAGACTCTGGCGAAACCCGGGTTATCTCGCAACAAGGTAATGCTGTGTGTATGGTGGGATTGGAAGGGCATTATTCATTATGAGCTGTTACCGCTAAGCAGGACCATCGATTCTGAACTCTACTGCGAACAACTGATGCGATTGCAGCAAGAAGTTGAGAGAAAGCGACCGGAATTAGTCAACAGAAGGGGTGTGGTTTTTCATCATGATAACGCTAGACCTCACACATCTTTAGCGACTCAGCAAAAATTAAGAGAGTTTGGCTGGGACGTATTAATGCATCCGCCGTATAGTCCTGACCTTGCACCTTCAGATTTCCACTTGTTTCGGTCTCTTCAGAATTCTTTAGGTAGTGTCAGGTTAACAACACGAGAGGACTGCCAAAACCACTTGTCGCCGTTTTTTGATCAGAAGCCCCAGAATTTCTATAGCAATGGGATCATGTCCCTACCTACAAGATGGCAGAAAGTTATCGAACAAAATGGCACCTACATACTTTAGTTAAATGTAAATAAACTTTATTAAAAAATGTTTTGTTTTTTTATATAAAATGCGAAGAAACTTTTTCCCCAACCTAATGTATCATTATCATAACATAATCATTCATAATTCAAGCAGATTAATATTTTTATTTGCCACTGTTATTACTAATATTCATAGCTAGTAAATTATTCTATGCGGTCTAGCTAGCTATAGATTGTAAACCAAGTAAGATATTTCAATATCCATACTAATAATAAATATATTATATAAGATATTCCAACTCCAAGTTTCTCTCCATAGAGAGTGCTCCCTAGTGTGACATACGCCGACACTTGAGAATCCATTTACTGGAAAGAAATTGAGACCAAGGAAGCATTTTACAAGGAGTTGTATAAATATTACTCTCCTCGTATGTTTTTCCAATTAGGGCACAAATTAACTACCTACATGTATCTATGGACGAAATTGGTTATGGGGATATTTATGGAGAGAAAATATAAGACATGAGCATATAGACAAAACAAAGCCCGACTCAGATATTTTAGAACCTTTCACAAGCGAATTGGTCTTTTGTGAGCTATTTTCATGTCGGTTTTGAAAATCCTTTTTCTTTTGGCTACTCTCAAAGCAGTTTTACGCAGATTTTTACAAAATTATCTGGCTAAGTGCGAGTCGAACTCGTGCATAAAGGGTTCCGTACCACCACATATTATGGGTACGGGCCCCTAAAGACATTTATGCTATGCAACAAATGACCGCCTTTATGATCTCAGCTCCATCTAACATCTTACCAATGAACCTCGTTGCAAAAAGGTTGAAAAGCTACTCTTAGCGCCCTCTATTACCTCGGTAAAAGCTGTCAAACAAGTCATCTTAGATGTCGCTATGGTTGTCAAGAGGTTTATTGTATGGGGGACCTTGAGTTGAACTATTTTAATTTTTATTATTTGTGTTTGTCGAGGCCACAGTAACACGTATTCTGTGATAATTTAAATTTTCTATCTATTACGGTTGAAGCTGTAGACCCCTGTGACAGACGGACAGACAGACAGACAGGGAGGCTCAGTTCGTACAATCCAAAACCGAATTAAGTGTACAGGCTCCGTACTCCATTGTAATAAAGTTTACTGATTAACAATACACTGGAGTCCTTATCGCGAGGAATATCGCTGCGCCCATTATTAACGATAACATGATGTAAAAATATGTTTTCTATTGTTATAAAACCTTAACTTTCGTGTCCTTGGAGGAAAGCCCATTCTTTTTGGACAATAGCCGAGAAAATTCGTTTCAGTAACTCATTCGTGAAAGAAAAGGATACTATACATTTTGTTGATGATAATAGCGAAATAGCTTTGAAAAATGGCAATGATACTGCTTCTATTTTTCGTTTGCGTCATCCAGTTATATGATCTTAGTCGATTTTCTGTGTCTGTAATTCTAGGTTTCAAGCCAACCATGTAAAATATTCATATCGATAGCAACTTGAGACGAAAGAAATGTAGTAAAAATAAATCAACTGAAAGTCAGTTACAACTTTACGCACAAATGGATTTACTTCTACATACATCGTGATAAAATCTACGTGTGCATGGCATTCGAATGACGCTAATTAAAATTGAATTCCTTCGGCTTTAATAACAATTGCACATTTCCTTTAAATATTCAGCCTCTTCTATGAGGCCGTCATCAGTCGAATAATTAAGCATTATAATTTCATATAATTATTTGTAACTCTCTACATGTAGTTGTCGACCTTATTTATGTAAAATATTAGTAATATTATAATATTACTAAGTAGTAATATCCATTTTTTTTCTATTCTAGTTGTTTAGTTGTGCCGAGACCGATGTTAATAACGTGGTCGGTTTGTAAACTGTGCATTATCTCACAATGTCTATCGTTTTTAATGCGAATTTTAATTCCTGTACATTGCTTTGGTATCTAGGCCTAAGTTTAAAAAAATCGAAGCCTGACGACGTAGGAAAAGGGAATAGCGTCACTATTAATAATTCAAGAGCAAGTAACTTGCCAAATTCGGATAGCCTGTTCATGTATGTTTTGGCTAGCTAGGTCGTTGTGGCAAGTTACGTAATCCCTGGACGTCGGCAACGCGTAAGTAAGACACGGAAATATAGGGGTTTGTTTATCTCGAATGCGGCTTAAGGCCAGATTGAGCACCTCATTTCGCATTAATAAGTACTGAACTCTACGACGTTTCCTTTTTATTTAATAACTGTGCTTCTAAATGCAATTTTCAAAATATTCTAAGACGAGCTGACGATGTCATTTGTTAACTTATTTTTAATACAAATTTCAAGGCTGTATGATTTAGGGAAGGCCCTTTAACACTCGAAAAACATTAAATTTAGCGGTTTTTCTATCGAGCAAACTTATATATTTTGCATTTTTTCTAAGATCAGCCTTTCAGACATATAGTCTATTATCAATTTTATTTTTACTATATCGATTAACCAAGTTACACAATGTGATATGCTCATTTGAAGTTGGCCATCTAGCCCTATACGGACCCTTAACTACCGAATGCGTAAAGTTAGGACGGAATAAGATATCTTTGTAAAGCCATTGAGGTTGGACCTGGTGGACCTCAAGTGTTTTAACAAATAAAACCAAGATAATATACCTAGTTTGTTTATTTCAAAAAACTAAATGTTTCACGAACGTTGCCATATTTAAATTACGTTATGGTCAGAATCGAACGAATCTGTAGATCGAAGGGAACCCAAAAAGCTCCCAAATTAAATAAATGCAACGGAAATGTATGTGTTCCTTACGGTTTGAAATTGTTAGATGGATCGAAAATTATATCAAATCTCCTTGCGGCTTGAAAAATGATGTACTAACTAGTTTCAAAGATGAATAAAAAGTGAGGAAAGAAAAATATGGAGCACAACGAGAAGTCTGGGTCTAGAAGGTCCTATGCTAAAATTTGCGACGCATTGAAGAAGTGTCAACTAAAAAGCATCCATACTAATAATAAAGTAGTAAAAAAGTTGCGTGTGTTCATTTAATATATAGGGTGAAATTTAATCAACCGACCAAATTCATACTAGAGACTCGGTTAGTGATCAAGAACTAGGTTCAGTAATCTTTTTGGCCAATTTCGAAAAATATTTTTTTTGCTCCCGTACTGGTTGGACTAGTTTAAGTACAATTCCTAGTGCAGGTTCTACGGGGAAAATATTTTTTTTTTCGAATTTCACCTGGAGGGTCATTAAACCTTGTTCCTGATGACTAACCGAGTCTCCAGTATGAAGTTGGTCGGTTGATTTAATTTCACCTAGTATACGAAAAATTTTAAATTAAATGGGTTATTACTTATTTTATTAGTGTTGTACTAAGGTAAGAACTACAATATTTTTATTTTTTGTGGGGTTGTTCGATTTTTACTAGAGAACCACTCGACGGATTTGAATGCGGTTTTCTTTATTATCATACTAGTGACCCTGATCAATGGCTTCAATGGTTGCTCATAAAATAACCGCCAAGGCGAAAACTGCCGATAATAATTTTCCTCTTATGCGCAAGTAAAAGAAAAAAACGAACGAAGCTGCAAGCAAAAGCTAGTACGGAATATAAAAGGAGCGATAGATTGCGGCCAAGTGGTGATATGTAGTCTCTGCACACCCCCCCAGCGTGACATTATGCATGAATTTATCTTTTAAATAAGTGTCTCAAGTTTATCCAGTCTAGAGATTCCGCATTCGAGATTCATAAAAATCTCTCAGAAATTCTCTCTGCGCATTTATAAACGTATCTGTATTTTTAGCACTCCACTAGGGAGTGTTTTACGTATGTGTACCTCGAAGGGTCTCTCGTCTGAAGCCTGGGTTCATGTCTGGCCGCAGTAACTCCTATTGCGTCCCAATAAAGGCTGTTTTACTTGCGTTTTATGTAGTCACAAAGTCTGTCAGCATTTTATTTTCAGTAACTAATGTCGCCTGCAATGCTCGAGAATTTTCTTTGAAATTCTCACCGTGTAAGGTACAAAGATGAGAAAAACACACTCAGAAAACGGCACGTTTCAACCACTTTATTGCTTCTTTTAAACAACGGATATACTGTAATTATAAAACCTGCAGTATTCGTTGTCATAAGTAAATAACTAATCTTTGTTTAAATTACTTGATTAAAAATAGCCATCTCAGCTAGTTATAATTTAACTAATTTAAATATGGTCGGGATAACCGAGTTACTTGGCTATGGTGAAACTTCTCCAATTTTAACCGTTTTACTTGTTGTTTAAC
The DNA here is from genome assembly GCA_910592155.1 of Ypsolopha scabrella. Classification (NCBI taxonomy): domain Eukaryota; kingdom Metazoa; phylum Arthropoda; class Insecta; order Lepidoptera; family Ypsolophidae; genus Ypsolopha; species Ypsolopha scabrella. The sequence goes on from OU342982.1 coordinate 22,789,077, forward strand.
CAGGTCGATTAAAACAGTCAATTTTTTTGGTTACTGTCAAAGTTTAGGTTAGGATAATAGCAGGCCAACCCGCTACTTAACCATTTTACTCGGGGTAGAGTACTTGGCTGCCTTAACAGAGTTACTAGTGTACATTAGTCAGTCAGTCAGTAGCCAACCTGCTCTGCTACTGTAACTGGTTTACTCGATCAAAACAGCTCATTTACTTGTCTGCTACAGCTATGTGGGTTGGTGTAGTCTAACTTACTCTGCTAATGCGACCATTTTACTCGGTTATAGCAGCTCATTTACTCGGCTACTACAGCCTTTTCGGGTATAAAATAGGTAACTTATATTGCTGAAACATTGTTTCTAATCGAGTTCTATTAGTTCGTACTCCACAAAAATTACAAGTGCGGGCGCCGAAATGACAGGCTGCCTATCGGCAGTTCTTGTTGCGGTGTCATAGCTGTTAAAATCGTTTACAAATAGGGATCTTAAACTGCAGGTGACTAATAATATCGTCTGGTTTTGTGGAGTTCAGTTATTCAGTTTGCATTTATTGTTTATGGTTACGTTAATTATCATCGTAACTAAATGTCATACTGTCACAAATAATCCAGGCCTCCAGAAGTGCGTTCATTAAAGAACCCTAACCTGTGTAGGAACACTCGGATTGCAACGCTGAGTTTTTGAACGGGTTTGGCCAAATTAGTGCTCCCTGTTCTACGTATAGTCAGAAATACGTCTGATACGTTGTTTGGCATACCTACACGCTTAACAAAACCGTAGACTTCAAAACGACGTAGTTTTATAATTCTAAGTAGACTATTTAGGATGTCAATCGACGTTTTTTCGAAGTCTACGTTTTGAAAATGTAATACGTTTTGACCATAGATATATGTATAACTGACTGACCTCGTTTACGAAAGCCATAGACGTGCTTTCTTTGAACTGAACGTCATTCCTAACATGGTGGTTAATCTCACGGAAAAAACTCTATACTGATCGCATATCTTAGGTTAGGAGTTTCTTTTTTTAATATTCTGAAATACGGAACCCTAAAAATTATGAAATTGATATAATTATGAAATTTGTCAAATGCGTAAACGTGCTATATAGGTTTTGCGTTGCACCATAGCAACGTAGAAACGTGAGTGACGTAACGACGTACTACGTAGCTATGTACGTTGCGACGTTGTTCCGTACTAAACGTGTTTGTGATTGTGCATCTAAACGGTTACACGTAGGACGTCTCCACGCATGACACGAAAACTGATTGAACCGTGAGCCCTACTCCAAACGTCATTTGACATATTTACCGTAGATAAAGAGTGCGGTTATTAGTCCACAATAAACTATAGTTTTCTTCAATAGACACCCACGATTCGGTCACGAGACTCATCAAATGTCAAAATCGTTGGGAAAAATGGGCTGTTTATTTGTAAATTTATTTTATGTTTATTTGTTTATTTTGTTGTGCGGTTAACTTCAGGCCACAACGAACGACCATGCTAAGGACTATGGGGGTTGGTTGAATGTGTTTATTTAGTTTATTTTCGTAACCGACATTACAACGATAGCTGAACGTGATTATTCTGTTGAAAGTCATAACCGCACCCTTGGTATTGTCATTTATCTGTCATTTTGACGCGCATGTACAAACCTTATAGCCCTGCTCAGAGTTGATGTTGAAAAATTCCCCTCGGGCACAGAATGACCTCATCCTATAATGTCCTCATTTCATATTGTCCCTATCCTAAAAAGTCCACATTCTGTAAATGTCTTCATCCATCCTATATTGATCGACACTGGCTAGTGTAGCGACACTGCCATTTTTGAGCAGTCGGTGTTGCGACGCGAGTTGATTTTTTAACGGTTTAGTGTTGAAACTCGGGTAGGAAACACAACCCAATGTGAGTTTATAAACGACTCTCTGAAGCTTTTTCGATTAGTTGATTAGGTCTAGTAGATGTGTTTTTATCTAGATTTAGAATGTTTACGAGCGTGTTGTTCTCAGACTCTTACGTTTGATGTAATTTATTTTCTCTTTGCTTTCATAGCATGTTATTTCGATAAAGATAGTTCAGGGTTATTTTGTCAATAAAATACCCAAGTTACAACTAGAACATAATTTTGCCATTACAACTGTATGTTTGTTTAAAAAGTTTGGACATTTCTCGTCTTGTTTAAATCATGTTCTTGATATAACAACGTACATTCCATTTTGTGACGATATCAGTTTTCTGTTTATTCTATTGCAAGAAATGTTACTTTAAAAAGAACTCTCCATAATGCAAATTATTATTTTCCCTAGGTTGCACTTTTTATGGTTGCAATGTATGTGTTCCAGTTTTCAAGCATTAATTTACATTTCTGAATGCATGTTTGTTGCGACTTTGTAAACACATTGCTAATAAATTATACACTTTGACTAACAATATCATAATATGTTAGTTTTAGTATAAGGCATAGTCACTATTTATTTATGCGATTAGGTACAATGTAAATGAATCACATAAGATTTACTAAGAAAATGCTGTTGTATTTCTCCGTACCGAGAATGAAAGGATTAAAAGAAATTCTTAATCCTAAGCTGAATCCGAGATAAAAGTCTTCATAAATTGTGTTCTAATTTATTATCCTTCTTTGTTTCAGGTGAGTACTGTACTATTGTACTAGTATCTATCGATCCGCAGGTTGAACGGCTTTGCTCAAGGTGAGAATATGTTATTACAACGAATAAACTTATATTTCCGTTCAGAAAGCAATCTTCGATAAGCACAAAACCGGTAAATAGCATTGCACAATCTAACGAGGAATAAAATTTCAGGAAATTGCCCCGCGATAAATCGTAGTCTACTCAACGTCTTCATCATATAAACGCCAATTTATGATTTATGAACAAGTAGAGAAATATGTGAAAGAATAAAATTCGGTGCTTTCAGTGGAAAAAGAGAAAGGTAAAATAGAAACAGATTTATTCTCATACCTGTCGCGTTTTGTGTCTCATTACTATTTGGTATGATATGCTAGATTTGTATTACCTTTCCTGTGAAAGACATTTCTTGTAACAACATTTTTCTTCGTTTATTTTGCGGGGTGTATAAATGTTGCCTTCATTTGAAATATTTTTGCGAGCTTTGAAATTAATAGCTTCACAAAACTTTTACAGAATATAAAACAGAGCCATAAAATTACAAAACCTAAAGGCTTATCTCACTTTCTCATTTAAACTTTTTAGCGAAAGTTTCTGTAGTTTTATTGCTGTTTGCGGTCAGTTGAAATGGTTGTAAAGAAGAGAGGGCCTAGCACACGACCCTGAGGAACTCCACAATTTACCCTCAAAGTAAACTACCATTTAGGTCGCTTTCACACGCAACTCCTGACCTTTCGCCTTCTTTAGTAGGAAACCGAATATTCCCTTTACACTATTGTAGTTTATTTCCCAAATGATTCTTTTTTATTGTGAGCAAAGGTTATCGAACCCCTCATCACGTAAACCATCCGTCCCTTAATACTAAATATTTCATATAACAGACAGGTGAGGCCTTATTTACCTGTTGTGAATTACCTATTAATATATGCTTTGTGTATATGAGAGTACTTCTAATTTTGAATATATACGGTGAAATTAATTCAACCGCCCAAATTTTTATTAGACGTTCACTTGTATACAAGTGATGTGAGTGGACACCATGTGTCTAATGTCTATAGCCTTGTATTCATTGTATAAATTTGTGTGCATCTTTAACTTTGCTGGTTAAATTTGTGTTAGTGTTAAATTCAGTGTCTTCTTTTTATTAAATTACCAAAAATATATAGAAATTAAATAGTGTTTATCATCTACTGAACCCCCAATAAAAATTCGGGCGGTTGAAATAATTTCACTTTATAGAACGAAGACGTGTTTTACCTTTATGGTGAAATAATCTTCCTTAGGCATAAGTAAATAGGCGCTGGAGCGATCAATGACCCTCCGTTAATTGGAGGTATATTTGATGGAAACTCGCTGATTGATGGCGCTGCGCTGTGTCGACTATTCGGTCATTATTCACGTGTTATTCACCCAATGCTATCTTGATGATTGAATTCAATTTCCTTACATGGGTTCATTAATGGCTGTCTTTTGTGAGGTAGACCTGAGTGATATCATTATTGCAAAAGCAGAAATGATGACGTTATTTGATGTGCCAAATTAATCTTTAGAAAAAATTTTATTCGTTTTAACTCAATATCCTTAACCATTTTCATCCATACCGACGTGACGGAAGGAGAGAAGGAATTAATTAAATAAAAATTGAATCTTCTAGCACCAATTGAACCGAAAAAATCTATAGGAATTTACGGATGTATGTCTGTATATCGTTCGCAGCTTTATAGTCATTTTATAGGTTTTTGAAAATGAAAATTGAAGGAACATTTCATTTTATCATGTTCCTTCAAGAAATTACTTCACAACCGACTGTTATGAGTTAGTTTTGGGTAGCCATTACAATACAATATTCTTTATTGCACACCAATGAAACAAAATAAAGCGACAATTAAAGCCAATACAGTTTATATAAAGTATTTCCCATCATATCCGCTGCCGTTTTGTCTGACTTATTGTCTGACTTCCTTTTCTATTCATTTATTTTAGTTTCACAAAAAATATTTTTATTTGTTTTACTTTCAGCTCCTGATTAATGTTTTTTTCAAGTCGTATAAAATCGCGTCACCGACTTACTCCCCGGAATTGTTTGTTAACAACGTTCCGAGCCAAATGCTTCAGTGAACTTATTCACTGCGCCACGCCAGCTAATTCGGCAATGTCGAAGTTTCAAGAGTTAACACTCTTCGACGCGACGCATTGCAGAATTTCAAATTCAGAATTTTAGAATTCTATTTATTCTTGGCGCTTTCTGTTTTCTTATTGGGGTTTCTTTTGTGATCTGGCTAGAGTACATACATATGTACATATACTCCCGGCTCTCTCCCAGAGGGATAGGCAAAGACTACAGATTTCCATCTGCTACGATCCTGACACAGCTCATTTGCTTCTTCTACTTACATCAATCTAGCTAGTCATACAACCTCTTCTATTCCGGATACTTTTTATTCTGGCTAAAGTGGGTTCTTATTTATGAGAATTATCAAAATCAAAATATTTATTTTGTAAAATAGATACATAAAGTATACTTTCTACAAGTCAAAGTTAATCTTTACAATAAATATCTTTAGAATAAAAAAATAATATGAACATAAGGGAAATACATACAAAAAATATTTAGGCTGGGCTACAAAAATTAATTTATACACGTACATAAAGTAGAGAAATCTAGAAATAAAAATATAATACATAAATGATGCAAGGAACAAACAAGTTGATAAATAAATAAGGGAGATATATCCAAAAAATATCAAGGTTGGGCTACTAAAATGTAATAAAGTTATAAACCTGCATAAAGTAAAGAAATATAGGAATAAAAATATTATATATACATAATACCTAACCATCCGCACCATTCGATTAGTATTGCTAAGAAGAAGGGCAAGAAACTTAGCAAAAATTAATTTTTTCATTTGTAACATAACCTTAATCTATACAATTTTCGTATACCTACTTAAGTAAAGGCAAATATAAAACCATAGGAATTATGTCCAAGAGAAAAAAAAAATATATTGATCTTAGTCAATCCGTCTTACATTGTCTATTACCTTTTACAGCAAAGTCAGTTTACATATTAATTAACTATAAAGGGCTTAAGATTAGCCTTTAGAGGAATCAAACATTTCGTATTAAAATTTGCTAATTATGACTCACAATTTTGATAGAGATTTTTATTATTTATTACACCATGCTTCATTATCGTCCAGATAATCATTGATTTTATAATAAGCTTTTTTAAGTAGTCCCTGTTTAATGTATAATTTAAACTTATTTTCAGGCAAACTAAGGACCTCCTTTGGAAGTTTATTGTAAAATCTATTATTGTGAAATATTCTATCCGTGTAAAATGCAGCATCTGTCTTTTATCTAGAAAAAGAATGAATGGGTTTCGTCACCTCGAGTTTCTCAAGGAAGACTTCAGTGTACATTATGTGTGGCCAATGACTAACTAATAAGAGTTTAGCAATATCCATATATTTGCTTATTTCATACTTAAGCTGGGGTAAAAGCTGCGAGGGCAAATATTTTATTTGCCGCATCTAGCTGCGTACAATGTAAATACATCATAATTAATTGTTAATTTATTTAGTAAAACCAGATACACATGCCACGTAACCTTCTATGTGGCCAAAATTAGAAGCTATAGCTCCAGACATTCGGTTCTTATCTCTACGGTCTCTGTTAGCTTGACCAGTAATTTCCTTTAAACTATGCCCTAATAGTAGTGTAGGTATATATATGTATGTTGAAACTTCTGCATAAAAGTATGAATTTTCATAGTTCCATAAGACGTTTGCAAAAGCATCATCTCGTAACATTTTATTGTTGTAATCTACTTTAGTAGTTTTAAGAGGAAAGTTTGTAATATCAAGTTAGCTACGTTTCCTCTTCCTTGTTTTTGTTTCGTATGTTTTGTTGTGGAAAAGCTGTTTTTATCTTGGACATTTTCGGTAAGTTTAAATGATATTACCTTTGTTGTTTGTAAATAGTGTTCTCATTTTTCAACGCAATATTTCATTTTGTTATACCTATACATACTTCGCGATTACATATTTGTGAAAAGGTAGGATTTTTTATATTTATTTACAAAAATCTTTTCGGTTTCTTTTACTTTGAGTAGTTCTTCTCAAATCTTCAATTACATGTTTGTGAAAGTCTAAGCTATTAAACCTATATTCTGGGCTTTAGTAGCTTTTTGTTTGTAGCTTCAGTATTCTTTCTGAATGCTTCTCGTTTTTACCTTTATATTCCCAAGGATCTTTTCAGTCTCTTTTACCTTGAGTAAGTTCTGCTCAAATAAAATACCCTTTACCTCATTTTGCGTCGAGGGACCTGTTTTATCAAGTCTCCACCGGATTTCTCTTATTTCCGTTCTGATATTGCTCAGACGTGGCCTGCCTTGTTGCTAAATGAGATTTATTGCCCGCAAAACATTGCTTGTTAATTTTTCAATTTCGTCACTCGGTGAAAAGATTTAAGAGCAGCCATGACGACGCGACCAACTCAGTTGCGAGGGCGGCCAAATAGATTAAGATATTCTAGGTTACATACATACTTATTATACTATACATTATGGTGGTAAAACCGAATTTCGGTGCAAAATGCACATCATAATATTGTTTTCCTTACTTTTGAATAAAAAGTATGCAGAAATTGCGTTTTAAAGCAATTAGTGGAAATTGATTAGTAATAATTAGGGTTTTACATTCAAATTCTATCATTTTACGATTTACATTTTGATTGCATTCGATTAACAAACTTAAAAGCGTATTGTCGTTGTAATCAAAATGTAAGGCATAAAATAACATAATTTTAATGCGAGAACCGTTGTACTACTAATCAATTTCCGCTATGGCTGTTCTTAATCCAAAATTTTGGGATAGATTTCTTCACCACGACGACGGCGAGTTGAATATCTGTAAAATATTTATTTTCAAAGTAATTGTTACTATGCTCCAGTGTTGGGCAAAATGCACGCAACTGAATTAGAGACTACTAAATGTGTCATTTGGAATTTCAACTATCAACATCTTTTGAAAATAATTAACAAGTTAATTATAGTTACCAATAGCACAGGATATAAAAATAGATGCAATAATGTAATGTTTATATAATCTATTTTGGACATGTAAGCTTTGCCTTTGGATAAGAGAGGGTGTATGTTTGTGTAAGGGTGTGTATGTGTATAAGTGTGTGTGTGAGTTTGTGTGTGAGGGTGCGTGTGTGTGAGATGGGGTAGTTTGTGTGGGTCTATGGGATATGTGATTATAATAGAGTATTGTAGTGAGGGAGTTGTGAGATAAATGACTGTTAAAAATGAAAGTTATAAATGCGAAAGTTTGTGCGTGTGTGTGTGTGTATGAATGTTTGTTACTCTTTCACGCTGAAACGGCTGAACGGATTTGGATGAAATTTGGAATGGTTATAGCTTATACCCTAACTTAACACATAGGCTATTTTTATCTCGGAAAAAAGCATGTCGTTAAACCGAATAACACGCAAGCGGAGTCGCGGGCAAAACCTAGTATAAACAAAATTACAAAAGTAGCTAAGCCGAGCTTGATAATCTAAATGTTTCAAATTAAGCAACTGGTGTTGCCTTCACACAACCTTGTTGACACAAAACCAACAGTTTAATAGTCGACTTGACGCCTTCCCCGCTCATTGTTCATAGTTTGTTTTCGCCGAATCACGAGGCCCTGTTTTACTGAAGACGTTTTACCGCTTGCTGTTACAGTTCAGATTTAGTTACGTCTAAGTATTTAGTACTAATCGCACAATTCAAACTAAATATGTTTCCTTTTTAGGGTTTCAAACCAAACGGGACCCTATTATTAAGCCTCCACTGTCTCTCTGTCCGTCTGTCACAGGGGTCTATAGCTTCAACCGTACTAGGTAGAAACTTGAAAATTGAAAAATAATATAAAGTAGGGTTATGTACTGTATGATTGTGGAGGTACCACCATCTTACTCGCAAACCCTCCCGAAGTTATTTGAGGGAGAGTAAGAGAATAGCTTTCAGGCAAACCAGGCGGCCCACCATTGCCTGGGACCGATGGATGGCGGTATATCCATCCCCAATTGCCGAGACTTATATAAACCAGACTAGTGACGGGCAACCGCCAAGAGTGGCGAAATCCTGGAAAGGCCTATGTCCAGCAGTGGACGAAAAAGGCTGATGGATGGATGGATACCGCCATCCATCGGTCCCAGGCAATGGCAGGCCGCCTGGTTTTTTGCCTGCGGGCTGTTCTCTTACTCTCTCCTGAATAACTTCAGGAGGATTTGCGAGTAAGATGGTGGTACCTCCACAGTCGAGCCCGGCATCAGATCTACCACCGATGGCGGTATATCCATCCCCAATTGCCGGGCCTTATATAAATTAGACTGGTGACGGGCAGCGGCGTCACTGGTGCAAGGGTTTCGGCACCGCGCTCACCAACCCGCCTGCCCAGCGTGTGTGAGTATGGGCATTTCTTCCAGGAGGACCGCCTAGAGTGGCGAAATCCTGGAAAGGCCTATGTCCAGCAGTGGATGTAACAGGCTGATGGATGGATGGAATAATAATAATAAAATATTTTTTGTACGAAATGTAGTTTTGTAACGAGCTCAATACTTGGTATATTATTTTTTTCACAATGAATGTTTTTCTTGAAACAACATTTTCGACTTTAGAGGATAGTTATCGCAAACCATAATGTATTCTTCCTTGTTTGAAGAATCTAACAAAACTACATATAAAAATCTTTTTACTTCTGCCAAGAATATCATGCACACTCATATCGAAACAGTATCTTCAGAAGTCATTGCATTATTGAGAAATAAAAAACCAAAAATGTCTCGAAAAAAGATTTCATGTCGGGTTTTAAGATAATTTGAGTAAAAACCCATAAATATAATTTACGGATTACAATCTGTATCTTTATTAAACTCTGAAACGAACAGATATTTCAGATAACCTTAAAAGTCGTCATTTTGATTTTGTTTAGAATCCGTCCCTCTCGCACTGCGTGTCTTTCCGCATTGAGTAATAGTGATTGATGCAAGCGCGACCTATCCTCTAATACCTTTGACTTGAAAACGGATCTGTACCGTGTTGGGCGCCATTTTGTAAATTTGGCGCCCCAACAGGGGCAAAATGATTTGCGATGATCATAAACGCGAAAAGCCATTATCTTGTTTAAATATTAAATTCCCTGTGAATGACGAGTCTCGCAAATATAACAGCTAAAAATAGGTGGCGAGACATTAATCATCAATCTGACGAAAACGCAAAAGCGACGGTCAAAGGCAAATAATTGTAAAAGCCGGGCAAACAGTGCTAATTTAGGATTCCCGGACTGTCGCGCCGGGGGTTCTGTATTATGTTTTCATTTATGTATAGAGCACTCGGGACATCCCGCTGTGTATTGCTTGTTACATAAATTAGATTCTGCGAGTTGCGATGAATTGTTCACGGTATCCCGTTTATCAGTTCACAAAGCCGAAATAACTTTTGGGGGTTAAATTATGGATGTATGAATTTATACGTATCCAACTTTGTTCTGAAAGAGATTACTTAATTCAAATATACGAGTGTGTTATGTGTGAGTTATGTGTCTAGAAAATTTCGTACCCAGGCATACAATTCTTATATTTAGCCGAAAAGATTACAGTCGTGGGCTGCAAAAACAGATTCTGACTGAAGAAGAATTCTCATAGTCTATAATATAAACTAAAGTTTAAATTACAACAATATAACTGAAAAGCCAGGCTTCGCTATCCTTCTCGTCGTCTCTGCAAAATTTACCATATACTAACCAGCTTTGAAACCAGCTTCAGGCGGTTGGGTTTCCGTGGCAGGGTACCAAGTATGATATCGACTCGACATCGCTTCGATAAACAAAAATGTAGCTCTTATTTCATAGCAATAATAGGTGTCGTTTAGAATATCGAGTTTATCTGTGAAATTTATCGAATCGATGCTTACGTACTTGCTATGGAGCTCGAGGTTAACGCGTAATATTTTGACAGCCTTAACGTTGAGACACTCATTAATTGTATGACCTATATGTATATGATACAATAATTTTGTAAACTACAAAATTGCCCGGCAACGAACTGGGTGGACCGCTTAGTTAAAAACTTGAATTCCAGAATATTCTACATTTAGACAAGAGTTGTTCTTGTTATAACGAATGAGTGAGCTTTGTGTATTCTAAGGTAATTTCCGAAGCAATAAAGCATAGGTGATTCAAACTACCCTGCAAGCAAAAGTTGCCCATTTTAGGTTGCATGCTAACACTGATAAATCCGTTACAGCGCTTCATGTATACGACAGAGTATGATGTGATGAAGCACAGGCTATAATTTCAGATGTACACATCTGGGTAGCTAAATGAAGACACACGACTTTGCCACAACGTGTTGTTTCTAATAGCTCAGTTGTGGGTCTAGTGAAAAGGGGTACTAGTCCAAAATTCGTGAAAATGATATGTAACATATGCATGTAACTTATGTAACACTAGCTTTTGCCCGCAATTTCATCCAAATCCGTCCAGCCGTTTCAGCGTGAAAGAGTAACAAAAATACACACACACAAACTTTCGCATTTATAATATTATAGTGTGAAGTGTGATGGGATAACATAGCTTTGTCTTATTTCACCACAAACGATCAAGGACCGCGCTAATTAGACACCTGATGTATGAAATAACAAAGCCTTGTCTTATTTTACCACAAACGAAATGGACCGCGCTAATTAGACACCTGATTTTTCAATGATAATGATCTATCCTACAGGAACCATGCATTTTTTCGGGGTAAAAAGTAGCCTATGTGTTAAGTTAGGGTATAAGCTAAATCCATTCTAAATTTCATCCAAATCCGTTCAGCCGTTTCAGCGTGAAAGAGTAACAAACATACACACCCACACACGCACAAACTTTCGCATTTATAATATTAGTAGGATATCTCTTTTTCACAAAATTTGGACTTGTACCCCTTTTCACTAGACCCGCATTTATCCTGATACTGGAGTTTAAACAAGCGAATGAAGTGACTGCTATTGAATCAACTATGACTATGTTGGTACCATAACCATAAGTTTGGTAGAAGATATAATGTATTAAAGTTTCTACGTCATGTGATGGTAGCTATCGTTAATTTGAACCCTTTTTCGAATAAGTTGTCACTGAAAGTTGTCGCAACTTCAATTGAAAATACCATTTAGTGTAAACATGTTAAGAATAACGGTCATGTTATTGTTATGTTGAGGACAACTTCTTTCAGCACTTCTGGTCCAGTTTCCTAATCCAACCTCAGGCTTTTAACTTTATATCTCTAACTTGGCCCTTAAAAGGGTCTTGACATACGTACAGACGGGTAGTCAGACAGACAAACGGACAACAAAGTGATCCTTTAAGAGTTCCCCATTTTTTCATGTTGAGGTACGGAACCTAAAACCATTAAAAGAATAGTATCAAGCAGCCATTCAACCTGTACCTAATCTCTATGTTAATGGGCAATGAAATCGATTTGAAGACCGTCACAGATGAGTTTCGCTCGTAAACCCCAAGGTACGGTAGATACGTTATTGCTTTGATTGTGACCGAAAAATACATCCAGAGGTCCTTTTATAGCAGGTCTGCTCTAGAATTATATTACTTGATAGTTGATCAGCTGAAACTTCTTTACGGAAAACAAAATTAGCTGGAAGACGTGTGTTATTTTCTTTCTTGTAAAAAGTAGTTTGCTCGGTAAACGAGAAAATAAAGATTGTATTTTATACGTTAAGTGTTCGACGCAGACATCGATCCTCTTGGAACGAACCATTAATAACTGTACTGCGCCACTGCGTTTCTTTTGTTCTGTTATGTCTGTCTTCTCCTATTTTCATTTTGTTTTACGCTTCGCTTCGTTCTATGATATATGATACCTTTACGGAGATATAGTAGTGGATTATTTTATTTTTATTTACTTCACTTTTGTACTTGTGACAAATAATAACAGAAGGTATACTGTAAACAATCAAGGGCGGCTGCTAATAGCAATTTATCTTCCAGGCTTCCCTTAGGAGAGAAATTAAAAGATGTCTTAACAAAATTAAACCGGGTAGGTGCACCTTAGTAAATGTCAATCAGAGATGTGAAACAAAAAGAGATATTCTTTTTCCACGGAAGGAAGGAAGAATTAACAATGTTAGAGAACGTTACGAAGCAACACGTCAATAACTTTCAATCTTACTGACACTAGTGGTCATATAAACCGTCTGAAAAGAGACATGGTTCTGGGGCCCCGAGAATAACCATCCATCAAATATCCACTGCGACTAGCGATGGGTCGATGGGAAAGAAAAATTGGGTGGGAAGGAAAAAAAAAGGAAAATACGGGAAATAATGGGTAAATATAATAAACACCGGGGTTTTCCCAAATAGCGGGAAAATATACATTTTTGAATTTTTCTCAATTTTCTTGGTTTTTAGCCTAATTGGTACAATTAAATATGTATTAATACATGGTTAAATTTGTTTTTCCGGGTAGGAAGGTCAGTTAATTCTTTCACGACAAAAAAACAATGTTAAATAAAAATGTGAATATATATTATGAGAGTTGAAGCCAGTGGGTTCACATCTTTCACAAATAATATTAAAACAGGAAACAATCACATCACACTATCACACTAATATTATAAATGCGAAAGTTTGTGCGTGTGTGTGTGTGTGCGTGTGTGTGTGTGCGTGTGTGTGTGTGCGCGTGTGTGTGTGCGTGTGTGTGTATGTTTGTTACTCTTTCACGCTGAAACGGCTGGACGGATTTGGATGAAATTTAGATTGGATATAGCTTATACCCTAACTTAACACATAAGGCTACTTTTTATCCCGGAAAAAAGCATGTCGTTAAACCAAATAATACGCGGGCGGAGCCGCGGGCAAAAGCTAGTACTTCAATAATTGATTGCATTAGTGAAAAGTAAAAACGTTTTATTTATCACAGCCCCCAGTAAGTAGCCTTTGTTTTATGCGGGATACGAGTATATTCGGATTTAGCTCACAGTCGATCAAGTATTCAATTTTGATGCCCTCTCGAACCTTTTGCCGACCGAATAAAAGTTAGCCAACGAAATCGGATCAAGCTTTTGAATATGATCAAACAAACGTTTTGATGTTGTGAAAACAGATACCGAAGCGGTGTTTTGTTTTGGATAATATGTTTTTATTTCAAGACCGAAACCATAACGTAGCGTAGAAAAAATAATGAAATTATATATTTTTAAATTATGTGTATATTGTTACTTGTTTTATATAGTACTAGCTATTGCCCGCGGTTTCACCCGCGTTGTATTAGTTTTTGTGTACTCCTATAAAATCAGTCAATATTATTCGGACTGTTACCTACAGTAAACACAGCTGGTGAAATGTGTGTGTTATGCGCCTCTGTTTCCCATTTTATGTGTCTCTTTTATAGTTATAGTTTTTCCATGGGAACAAAGGAAAAAAGTAGTTTTTGTCCTATTCAAAGTCTAGAACTACATTTATGCAAAATTTCAGCCTAATCGGTTTCGTTAGCATGGCGTGAAAGGGCACAAATCACTTATCTATAGAAATTTTAAAGCTCATTTTCATCCCAATGGGAACTGATTTATGGGATAAAAAGTAGCCTATGTCCTATTCCAGGTCTAGAATTACATTCATGTAAAATTTCAGCCCAATCGGTTCAGTAGTTACGGCGTGAAAGAGTAACTAACATCCATCCATCCAAACTTTCGCATTTGTAATATTAGTGGGATGGGACAGTGGGACTATTAATTGCATTATAATTTTTTATAAATATTCTAGCGGACGCCCCGCGGTGTTGCTCGCGTGGTTCTTGTTTCTCCTGATTCCGTGGGAATTTCGAAAATTCCGGCCTTTTTCCTTCTTACATTATAAAGAAAACCTGTTTAAAATTTCAGCTTTCTATGTCTAAGGGTTTGGGATGGGTGTTGATGAGTCAGAGTCAGTCAGTGAGTGAGTGAATCAGGATTTCAACGATGAAATAGGATGGCGCCACGCGGCGAATGCTGTTTGTGTCAATCTATTTGAGAGTAAGAGAATCGACAACATTAAAAATTAATAATTGGTACTGAACTAAAAACCATAGAGATATTGGCCTTCTGAGCATCATATATTTTTTTCAGAATTATATCATTATCAAATAAAGAGATTTAAAAGGAAATTCAAAAGTTGGTAAACACAGGATTTTAAAAACAATTGCCTTTACTTTCAAGTTCACTCCGTAATAAAAAAAAAACAACTGTCATGTAATTGTGACTGTTGACATTGACAGCGAACATAAACATGCCAAGTTTTTTTTTAAATATTCCCTTGGCATTGAACATCAGGTTTGAAATCCTCAGTTGCGACTTACGTTCTTTTAGAATGAGTGAATAAGAAAAAAATAAAATAAGCATTAAGAACACACAATAAAACAAAATAAAAAATACGTAAGCTTTATTTTTACGCAGACTTTTAATATAAATATTGAAAACAAATGGTTACCTGAAATGAAATGATGTCGATTAGGACGGTGAACATTGACCTCTCATAAACAACTAGACACACAATCTCTAAGAAAGTTCGTCAGAAAACGTCCGAAAGTGCGACGTGCATAATAGCAAAATGCTTCAACCAATTTAAAGATGTTATGTCGTTAACATAAGATGCAATGTCAGTTGTATGCAATCGTTATTCCAATTTGTCACCCCATAGCGGTGACGATGACAAGATGCGTCGCGGACACTTTTCGAGTGAAATTGTGAGTCTAGTTGTTTATGAGAGGTCAATGTCGGTGAAAAATGTTTTTTACTTTGTTCACTGTGACTGCTGCCGTGCCCGTATGGCGCGAAATATATTTCACATATTTTTTCTAATTTTATGAGTTTTTCTTAATATATTTATAAAAAAATACAATTTAAAGACGAAAAAGTGAATTTACTGTGAAACTAGTACTAGTAGTAAACTAGTTAATTTCTATAATCGAGATCTATCGAGATCTATCAATTATACTTTTAATAATGGGAGTAATTTAATTGAATAATTTGTGGGATTCGGGGCTAAAATTTCGAGTATCGGAATAATAAAATCAAATAAGAAATTAATATTTATAAAATAAATAAAACATCGGCAAAGAAACCTATCTTCAACAATTTTCCACATGATCTCTATATTTCTCTATCTCTGGGCTTTTCATGAATATTTTCTACTTTCGCGCGATTGGATTGGTACAATCTTTCATATTCCAGGAATTCGTTTTTTCTATCAGATACGTGTGAATTCTGCTCAGCCATGTGGAATGAAATTGGATACTTACCACCCAACCGTTTTTCTCAACCGCTACCGCGTTTGTACTTGTCCTTTGGGATTCGATGTACTATACCGGGTGTAAATAGAAACTACATATTCTACCGACCCTAGTGAACCACTTTTCCCAAGAATCATAATGGTGTTCCAAACAAAAATGCGTGAACCCTAACGCACCGACATACGGGCGAGTTTAGAGAGAGCATCGTCCGTGAAACAGCTGTTCCGGTGCAGCGTTCTAAAACAGACCTTCCTCATACGAGATAAAGTCTTTGAGTTACAGTTGAATATCTTTTTCTCTGAAGATTTGCGCGGTTTTTTTTTCGAATAGTTGTTCAGTATGATCAGTAGAGTATGTGGTTTTATTTAGTGGTTGCACTCTATTTACACCCGGTATAAAAGGTTAGACAAGGGTTTGTCTGCTGAAAAGCTTTATAAGTCGTGAAAGAAAAAACCGAATCCAAAAAGGACATAAGAGTTAATTCTTTAGATGGAATTTCAAGATCATCGTTGTTTGTGATTGGTCTACGGGTGACAAAATAAAACTGGTCAAGTGCGAGTGGGACTATGCCATGAAGGTTCCGTACATACCGTTTATAACATAAACTTATTCCACTAGTATTTATACTTGACCAGCTTTACTTGACACTTATTTAAATAATAAAGCCTTTATTTCCTATACTAAAAAAAACTATATTTTAAAATTTCTATGAAACTATTTCATTTACAAAACATAAACAAGTATAACAAGCGAAAATAGAAGAAAAAACTAAATTAAATAATCATTATTACATTACATAATCATATTATTATATCAAAAATATAAAAAAAACAAATAATTTGACACTTACGATCTATTAAAATCTCTTCGGCGCGGGCGGAGCCGCAGGCAAAAGCTAGTTATATATAAAATATTATTTCAAGATATATTTCGGACCCTACTGGGCCCGGCATCAGTTGATATAGTAATGAAATGACTTTTACAATGACATGATGGCACATAAAATGACATGGACAATCAGTATTAAAACTTATTTTTTGTGTGTGAGTGTTTGAGAGGGGATGTAAGAATGTCAGTATGAGTGTTTGAATTTCGATGAGGTTTGTCTGTCTGTAAGTTAGTGCTGTTTATTTAGTCCAGGTCCGTAATGGGCACCAAGCGACCAGATGTAAGACGACTCCCATGTCCTGAGCTGAATATCAGTCAATGGTGGGTGGAATGATTTTATAATGCGGACGGTGAAGCAGTCGTCGAATGATTCGTCGTGTAGGCGGGCATGAGTTGGGATGGGTAGTGTATTGTTTTGTGTTTTTGTTGTGAATCTGTGATGATTGATGCGGATGTGAAGTGGGGTTTTTGTTTCACCCACATAGAATGCCGGGCAGAGTCGACATTCTAGTAGGTAAATACAATTGTATCGTCGTCGTCGTCGGAGTCGTCTTACATCTGGTCGCTTGGTGCCCATTACGGACCTGGACTAAATAAACAGCACTAACTTACAGACAGACAAACCTCATCGAAATTCAAACACTCATACTGACATTCTTACATCCCCTCTCAAACACTCACAAACAAAAAATAAGTTTTAATACTGATTGTCCATGTCATTTTATGTGCCATCATGTCATTGTAAATGTCATTTTATTACTATATCAACTGATGCCGGGCCCAGTAGGGTCCGAAATATATCTTGAAATAATATTTTTTAATTCTTTTGTGTGCATATATACTTCAATATAATAAAAAACAAATAAAAAAACAAGCTGGTAAAGTTTATATACATTTATTTTATTAGTTATATATAAGTAACTTTCATATTTTTAATATTGAGGTCCATCCATCCATCCATCAGCCCGTATTCGTCCACTACTGGACATACTTTCCCAAATTTCGCCACTCAAATCTCATGTCGGTCCTCCGTCCTCTTCATCCAGCCGCCCCCCACAACGTCCTTCAGGTCGTCGGTCCAGCGGGCACGAGGTCGGCCTACACTACGCTTTGCTGTACGTGGTCTCCATTCTAAAACCTTTCGGCCCCAACGGCGATTATATCGGCGACAAACATGGCCTGCCCACTGCCACTTCAACTTACTGATTCCATATTGAGGTACGGAACCCTAAAAAGGCAATTATTTATTCAACAGCGAAGACTTTATCAAAAAACAAATTGAAATCTGTTAAATTGTATTGATTTATCAGCTTTCCTTGCACCGACATTTTGGGAATCAGATGAGTCTAATGCCCGTTTTCACTAACCATAGGAGACGCATAAATCAGATGCCTATGTATTTAGGAGTTGCCTAGAGTAAAAACACGTTTCACTAACTCCTAAGTCATGACTAGCGACGTTAGGAATCACCTAAAGTTACGACACCGATTCGGGGTACGTAATGCTTAGGCACCCATAAACTGACACATGTGACAGTCGCGATTTTTAGATTTATTGGTCAAAAAACCGCAAACAGACAACTTGACAAACAAAACCAAAGACAAGTATCAAAAACTTAGGCTAGTAGGAATCACATAGTAAAAATAGTTTGGTGAAATAGAACTTTATGGTATAGTAGGATTTTTTTTAAATGTCGGGATCGGCTTAAGATCTTATCTTCCAATGAATGGCATTGTTCTATTGTTAAGTTCCACCACTAATTAGCAGTTCACAACGAAACGCATAAACAACAAAATATTTTATGTTAATAGCAACTTTAACGCATGAACAAAAAGGCTCAAATTTGAATGGCAACGCATTCCATGTAGTACTTTTTGAAATTGAAAGCGGCAGCAAGGTACAGGTGTGATACAGGATGAAACGATTTAAGATTTTTACATAATTTTATATGCATGTTATTAAGAAAAAGTATTAAAGTTTAAAAAAGTTCATTTATCTCTTTGAAAGTTTAATTTAACACAGATGGTACAAGATAAATAGGTAGGTGGGCGTGCTATGTTTACTTATACTTATATAATTCCAACAACCAGTAAGTACCTACAAATACAAAAAAAAATTGTATTGCAATCTACGGTAATTATTGAAGTTACATTTAAAATTACATATATTACATTTTTGTACCTCTTATTCTCGCTAAATGAAAGTCCATAACACAGCCGGGGTCGTTATCGAACACACTTTTCACGAAAATCCAAATAGTAGGTAAGCAATCAAAATCCTATAAACGTAGGCCAGGGTCAAATTTATGAAATATCCAGAATAAAACACAGAGAAGTATACGATATTAAGATCCGAAAGCCATTACTTCTTCATCCTGTAACTGACACACAAAATGGCTGCCGATTCCAATTTCAAAAATTAAATCTGAAATGCGTTGGCGACTTGGCGTTCAAATTTGAGCCTTTTTGTTTAGGTGGTAAAGTTGCTATTAACATTAGTACATTACGATACGAGAGCAATCACACGAGTCGAGAAAAAGTTTCTCGCACGAGTTTCGTATAATATTTTATAGCACAAGTGCGGAAAATGCCGACTTTACGCAAGCGCAGCGTGTGTAAAGCGGTCATTTTACGCACAGTGTGCTATAAAAATATTTTGTTGTTTATGCGTTTCGTTATGCACTGCTCATTTAGCGGTCGAACTTAACAATAGATGACAATGCCATTCATTGGAAGATAAGATCTTAAGTGGATTCCGACATTTAAAAAAAATCCTACTATAAGCATGGACATAAATTAGGAGTTAGTTAAGTTAAGTTTAGTTAGGCGTCGCCTTGTTCGTCGTTAGTGAAAACGGGAATAATACAATTTAATATAACATTTATTGTCTATCGCTAGAACGCTTCTTGTCTTATTGATATTCTGGCCCAAATCAGAGTTTTCGGATCTTATTCAGAATTTAATGAAAGCCTGAAGGGCTCTCAGGCTCTAGATTCTTGACCTAATGAAGGCTGAAGGCTAGGGGATACGGAATTGGGTCAAGTTGTAATCGAATTTGCATGTTTTATGGATTTCGGTTTCAGCAAATTTTCAAGTTTACCGTGTCACTGGCAGGCGTGAAAGTGAAAATCATAAAACCATTTAGAATTTCCTCTTATAAATAGGTAGATCGACGACGCGACGGTGGCATTAAATATTCAAATTCACTGCTCCAAATGGTATTTTCAATATTCATTGGAAACGTAGCTTGTAGCATACGAATTTTTTAGGATTTGCAAAAGGTTTAATATTTTCTGTATGTTTCTTCATTAGATTGCGCAATCATTTGAAAATACTCAGTATTGTGTTTATGGAATCTGTAATATTTACCAAAGCCACAAAGGCAAAGATTTTTGTGCTACTGGTTTACTAAAGGTTTGAAAGAGATTCCTTGCTGGCACATTTCCCGCTTTAGCGGTGTGCTCTTGAATTTATTTACAGAAGAGGTCTTCGTGTGAAAAGGACTAGTTTATTGGGCGGATATCCGAAGTCAAAGCTCTTATTGGAAGGCTAGATTTATCGCGGTTGCCATTTTTTCAAGTTTGAAATCAAAGTGAAGGACTTAGTTTTACATATTTTTGGGTAGCTTAGATGAGGTACATCTTTAAAGATAACTAGAGTTCTACCTTTTTAATATACCTATCAGAACGTAGTACCGTTTTTAAGTTTGCGTTGGTCAAGATATCAATTTTAATCTGTGCTATTTTACTAGGCTTCCGCTGTCAGTTGGTCTGTCTGTCACAGGGGTTTACAGCTTCAACCGTTATGGGAAGCCCGTTGAAATTTGCACAGAATACGTGTTACTATGGCCTTTACCACAAAGGAAACGCAAAAAAAATTGTACTTCATGCAAAAACCCACGAAATAGTAGCATTTATTGACTTTACTTGTAAAAGACAGTAAATACATACAAGATTCAAATTTTATCAGATTGTAGTACATCTACAAACAAGAATTCTCAAGAAGCGTAACTAAGCCCAAAAAATGGTTCCCCTAAATATATACCACGGAGGGCGGGGCGCAAAATAACACCTTGAGTCGTGTGTTTGTGCCGCGGAAAGTTTCGATTGTGCATATTATTGTATTTTCGCGCCAATTCATTTGACAAATATGCCTTCGTGTGTCGTGAAGTGGTGTAGAAGCCATACGGATATGAAAAATACTGGAATTATATTTCATACGTAAGTAAATAAAATCTTTGCCGCCATGTTGAGAGAAGGTGACGACGCAACCAATCGCGTGCAAGCTTTGTCTATGTGAGTGTGTGAGTGTTTCGTTGTTATTGGAGTAAGTTTGTCAGTGTAAATGGAACCAAATGCGAAGCAGTAATTGTAGGAGAGTTACTCTTCTAGAGAATTCTTATTCGTAGTAGTACATACTCTGAAATAAAACAGCAAATAATAAAAATTAGGGTTTTGGCTACCATTTTAGCGCCTTTTTGTCGCCTTAATGTTGCTGTGGGATCTATGTTATTGTCATGATTTTAGGGATTCGTACCCGTATTGTATGATGGTACGGAACCCTTTGTGCGCGAGTCCGGCTCGCACTTGGCCAAATTACTTCTGCAGCTTTTCCATTTCCCGATACAATACACTAGTTTTCCAACTCCGAACTAGATAAACCTCCACACGTTTCACCGGAGAACAATTTTGTATAAAACTAAGTTGCCAGCAACTTTTTACATATATATGTGAGTGACATTGTTGCCATGTGCAAGTTCCATCCCCAGGTTGATTCATTATGCGGAGTACGTTGCAGGTTGAACGTTGAAGATCTTCGGAGACTGGTTTGATTAGGTTTGCTTTGACGGTCCAATATGTGTAGCGTTGATATCGGATTCGATGATGCTACATTCTGTGTAACTACTACTGAAACTACGTCACGTGATGCGTATTTATACAATGTTCGCTAAATAACTTAGCGCTGGTGAATACTGTTCTAGGGGCGACGAAAATGTTTGTTACCTAGCTATTATAACAAGATAACATTAAGACTGGGAGTACGAGTAGCATAATTCACCCAAGACCAAAAAGTAGTTTGAAGCAATTTATATCTTTCGTGGTATTCATTTATAATTATCGTGCGTAAGACACGAATTATATTATATTATAATAGTAGTTTATGAAACTGGTACATAAAGAGGTTATTAAAACACGAGTGTGAGGTTAAAAAACGAGGCGCGGGCGAGTGTTCTAATAGTATCACACGAGTTATACCTAGTTATAATATAATTGTCGCGAACTCCTTGAAATGTTTTATAAGTAATCCTTTTTAGGGTTCCGTAGTCCGACAAGGAACCCTTATAGTTTCGCCATGTTCTTCTGTCCGTCTGTCCGCAGCTTAGCGCAGAGACTATTAGTACTAGAAAGCTGTAATTTGGCATGGATATAAATATTAATCACGCCGACAAAACGGTAAAATAAAATCTTGAAAAAAAAAATTTAAGGGTACCTCTCGTACAAATAAACTGGGGATGAATTTTTCGATTTAGGGATCCGTTGATGAAATATTAAGCTTTAAAGTGAAAATTTTAGTTAGAGTGGGGCGTCGTCCATCCCCCCCCCCCAGGTGTAGTATATATAATGAACTTAACAGGAAAACCACGACAGCTAAGTCAAGAATCCCTTTAGGGTATGAAAGTATACACGATTCTGATGTCATTACGAGAAAAAAAAAATATACCTTGAATTTTTACCAAAAATTCCATAATTTTTCTAAGCTGTGGCTACGCAGCTCACCGGCCTCTCCGCACACCTAATTGCACCCCGCAACCCGCACCCCTCATCCGAGTGGCCAGCGACCAGTGAGGGTGTCCACGCGATTAGTGTATTTTGAGTAAAGAAAATCGTCTTATTATGAGGTACTGGTACTTTATTTAGAGATCCCAGTATTTAATATAATATCTATACCGATCATACTAACACACCCTTAAAGGAGTCTTGCCTTTGCTTTTACACCCGGTATGTACCGGGCGACTACGGAACCCCTACATTGCGCGTGGCCCAACACGCACTTGGCGGGTTTTTAGTATTTTATGATTTGTGTCATTTTTTAAAATAGGAATACTGTCATTATCTGGTACTTCAATGTGCTTTTACTTTTTTCAGCGAATATAAGCTTAACCACGGAACATCTACTTCATTTATTCATCTTAGCAAATACAGTCCATCATTACATTCGTCAGTTTTATACACTATTTTATCTAAGCTATAGATCTTAATAGTATTATTCTAGTACACCTTTATTATATCAGTGATCTAAACTCATACAATAGTTATTTACGTATGTTTCAATTCATAAAAATTTGGTAATATTTGAACGTAGGCTTTTCGTGACTTTGCTGCATTTCTGTTATAAAATTGTTCGTCATTTTCGTTGCTCGGTATCACTCGACCATTGTTGCACATTTTGGCCTATAATAAAACTTTCAGGTAACAGAAACACAGTAAATATTGAGTTATATATCTAAATTATTGCGTAAAATCTCACGCCGCCATGAAACCTCCTTGGTCGGGCCGCAATGTATTGTGGTACGTACTAGCCAATATTATTTAAAAACCTCATTGGTATTAGATATCAAAACCTCAAAAATGTTTGTATTGAGTATTCTTTGCCTTCCTACTTAGTGTGATTGTACCGTAATATCAGAAAAAAATATTTTATAGCATTATCTTGTTAAGAGAACTTTACTGTATTTCTTTTCTGTAGGTATTAAGGACGACCGTGAAAAAAAATTCATTATTCTCTATTTTCCGGTTCATAATCATGATTTTATGATATGATTGTAGATAAAATACATATATTTTCAATGCAAGTGTTCGTAAAGACCTATATTTTATATGCATGAAAACTGTTGTTAAAGTCAACTTTACCACACTAGTGTTTTATTTCTATTTTTTTATTCATTGAAAAAATGTTGCCAATCTTTTCTTGTGTACCATAGATAGACTTCACAGAAATGAGCTGCTTTCAGTTTGATGGGTTTGTAGGCTGCGTTCAGTTTGATCGTCGGAAGACATCCGCCTACCACTGCCGACAGCAGGACAGGTATGTTATGTATAACTGAAAGCAGCCTTCGAACGCATCAAACTGAAAGGAGCTTATTTCCGTCAAGTTGGCAACTTGCGTGCAAAGAAAAAGAATGCTCGCCTAAAGTTCGGAGTATTTATTGTTCGTTTGTTTCTTTAATTACATTTCATTCACTTACTCACACTATGCATTGAAAAATGTAGTATGATACACGTGGGTAAGGGCAATAACTTACTCGTAACGTTTAAAACACTCGCTTATCGCTCGTGTTTCAAGTCGTCCTCGTAAACTACTGCCTCCTTACCGCACTAATAGAATAAACTACTATTTTTATTAGACTTATTTGTGTTTCATTTTCATAAGTATATGTTTTATAAAAACACGATATTAGCCTTAATCGCGTAGAAAACAAAAAATTGTCGCAAAATCAATAGGTCTTGGCCTAGATTGTGGCTTGGATCCATCGTGTCAATAAATACTTTACGAGTATTTATGTAATGTAGGTACATAATGTACACTTATTACATGTCATATGTTAATAAGAAGCACATTTTGGTTCATTTTGAGTTTTTTTCAGGTCTCTTTACTTTTATACTTGTCGTTTATTTCACAATTTACCGCTGATCTGAGCATACATTTTGCCATGTAATAAAAAACTACGACCTCAATTACGTAGGTCGTATTTTACTTTTACTTGTTATTTATCGTTCTCATTTTAATATTAGTGCTTTGTGCCTTTATGGGGCAGTTTTCTCGGGGCACCTTTGTTGTTGCAAGTTTGCTGGGTTTCCGTGTTCACGGATCCGTCCAAAAATGAAAACCTTTTCCGCTGAAGTCGTTGTAACCGATTGTCCAGTAAAACTAAGTTTTTATTTGGAGGTGTAAGATCAAATCTCAGATTTTGATAGCTAATGTTACTTTTCAAATTCGTCTCTTCAAGTAGTACGGGAGTCATTGCGTTAATTTTTCTTTAAATTAGGGAGTTCCATCTGCGATTGGGAAAATTCGGGAAAATATCAAAAGTGAATGACGAACTTCCTGTAATGGTTATAGCGACCATGTACGTGTAATAATTTATAAATTTATTTATTATTAAACTTTAAATAATATCTTTATGCTGTTTACGACTGTTTTAATTTGACCGACCCATACTTGAATGCCCTTTTTAGTTATATTTTAAACTAGCCATTGCCCGCGTGAAAGTCTCATTCAAAAAATGTCTATTATCGACAGTTATTTTATCAACAAGCCTTTATGTTGACCAGGGCTACTATGCTGATAATAAAGAAAACTGCATCTAAATCCGTCGAGTGTTAAAGCATTGCTTTTGGGAAAGGCATACTATTCCGTAAAAGAGTACCTCGGATGATGTTACATAAGTAAGAATGATGTCCTTGAAATATGTAAATAGTGTTTATACTTACTTATATACCTGTACTATATAACTGTGACATTTAAGTTTGACTCCATTATTGTAATTTGTTTTAAATATTATTAATGATATAATTTGACATGTAATGATAAATTATGAATAAATGAGTATGAGTATTCTAGTAGTTCTCGAGTTAAAACGGAGCAGACAGATAAAATTTCTAAAGTTTGTGATTTTGGCCTTAAGGCATGACTTTTTACATAGGTAACACTAAAAGTTTCCGGAACTGGCCACTTACATAAACAATATTTAAAAATTTATTGCAACATTTGAAAATAGAACTCTTTGGCTGTAGAATGCAGTTTGTTTCATCTGACTGTCTTTTGTTTTTACCTTGTGGCGCCATTTAAAAAATTGTGTGTCTGCATCAACATGGATTTAACTCGGGAAAATTTTCGTAGTATGATTTTCTACGATTTTAAGTGTAATTTGAGAGCTCAACAGAGCATCGCTCGGCTTGAAACAGCTTTTGGCAATGAAGCACCATGCAAGACGACTGTTTATAGCTGGGTTGCAGAATTCAAGCGTGGTCGTATCAATCTCAGTGACGAATCTCGCGATGGTCGGCCGTCCACCGCTGTGACCAACAAAAACATCGATGCTGTGCGCCGTATGATTGAAACAGACAGGCATGTGACCTACCATGAAATTCGCGCATCCTTAGAAATAGGCATGAGTCAAATACAATCAATCCTACACAAACATTTTGGTGTGAGAAAGCTGTGCTCGCGGTGGATCCCACACAATAT
This sequence comes from Ypsolopha scabrella, assembly GCA_910592155.1. Lineage (NCBI taxonomy): Eukaryota > Metazoa > Arthropoda > Insecta > Lepidoptera > Ypsolophidae > Ypsolopha > Ypsolopha scabrella. The sequence goes on from OU342982.1 coordinate 22,815,165, forward strand.
GACCGAGGCTCAAAAAACGGACCGCGTCACTTGGTGCAGTGCCATGCTTACCAGATTCAACGAAGGTGCGTCAAATTTGGTGTGGGACATAGTAACAGGGGACGAAACATGGATTTATTGCTACGATCCCAAAACAAAGCAGCAATCGAGCGTATGGGTCTTTCAAGATGAGCCGAAACCAACCAAAGTGGCGCGCGTGAAAAGTGCATCTAAGCGGATGATTGCTTCTTTTTTTAATAAAACTGGACACGTGGCTACTGTTGCTTTAGAGAATCGTTGTACCGTGAATAGTGACTGGTACACGACCATTTGTTTGCCGGAAGTTATTGACGAACTCCGTAAAAATAACCGTAAACGCCGTATCATCCTGCACCACGACAATGCTAGTTCTCACACGGCCAGACAGACAAACGACTTTTTGAAGACGAAAAATAAAGAACTCATGAGTCATCCTGCATACAGTCCCGACCTGGCACCTTGTGACTTTTTTCTGTTCCCAAAAATTAAGAACCAATTACGCGGTCAACGATTTTCATCACCAGAAGAGGCTGTCGAGGAGTATGAAAAACACGTTTCAGAGGTCACCACAGGGGAGTGGCACAAAAGTTTTCAAAACTGGTTTGATCGAATGAAAAAGTGCATAGACGCCAAGGGAGATTATTTTGAAAAACAATAAATTAATTTTGTACCTTTAATAGTATTTTTTCATATTCATTCCGGAAACTTATAGTGCGTCCCACGTACTAGTTTAATATTAGTGTAGATAGAGGACGGAATCATTTACAGTGCACGGTAGCGTACTTGACGATTCTTTCAGAGCAAAACTTCCATCGACGCCTTTGTTCAGCGTTTGTAAGTCATCAGAATGTTTCTATAATAGCACCTCTCACGTTTTCTCTAACAAACTTCTAGAAAAATATGCTCAAAAGGACTTAGTAACACATTCTAGACGAAGAAACACCTGCGATACCGAGTTGTGAGGTATCATTTCACCTGAAGTTTTACGTCACAAGTTGATAACTTGTTTTATCAGTGTCGGAAAATTAATAGTAGATTAAAGGGAGGTAAGTGATCAATTGCACCTGAGATACTTAAGCGCACGAGTGAGCGAAACTTTGCTTACCCTAAATAAAAAGTTGCACACAAAAAACTGCTCATAATTTTTATTTTCCTGATGAGGTCATGCTTTTATACCAATTTTATTTGGTAGTATTTCACTATTTATAGGAAGTGACTTCATCAAATTAGATTGAATGTTCGGATCCTTGTCAGACCTTCTTGGATGCATCTCAAGAAAAAAATATGCCTAAGGAAATGTGTGGTGATGACGTCACTGAAAATCTGCCCACTTAAAACAGTAAGGAAAGTATTTCTCGATACGGTTTTGGAATCGTAAATATTGGTGAGAAAAAGGAGAGGCCAATTGCCTTCATCCACAACTTAGCGCGTTCAAACCGTAAAAGTATCCAAAACGTATTTATCGGGCCACTCGTAGTTGTCTGATAAATGAGGGTCTGTGCCCAGTTGCCCACATCTCGGCTGTTGTCTGAACACGATAAATTATCAGCTGGAGAAAGGGACGCTGGGGAACAGTATCACGAGTCTGAGATATTGCTTACACGAGCAACACGCACTCTGATACGCCGTGTTTAAACCGCGTCATTTGAGAAGACGGGTACGAAGTTAGTCTCAATCTTCGGTCTTGAAATAATAATTGTATCGGAATCTTCTATACTGGTCTTTCATTACGTCGGGCGTTTGCGTCAGCGGAAAGGGGCAAGCGCGGTGGAGCGGGAAGCAAGCATATCGCACAACGCAACGTTGCAGGGAGTCATTCACTGCTGTTTGCGTCGTGCAGCAATATACGGCTTTCCAAACTAAGACGTGCACGTAGTCGCTGACTGCGGCAACATGGAAAGACCACCAGTAGGGTGAATGTCGGTCGTGATGCTGCGTCAAAGCGTTGCGTTGTACCTTGGGCAACTAGTGGAAGACTGAAAGCAGACATTATCAATTTGTCCGGGAACTACCGCAAAGGGTACGGAAAAGTGGTCATGCACTTTGCAGCCCACAGCGTACAGAAAAACAGACAAAATGTTTGAAATTTTTAACGGTGCTGAAATAACTATGTTAGCATTTTGTTTCTTGTATAGATCTCATCATGTCACCAATTTATGCGTTATTATCAGTGATAGGATATTCGGATCGACACATACCTAAAGCTGAAAAAATACCAGAAAACGTTTGCAACTATGGAGTCGGCTTCTTAAAATTAGATAGTAAAAATTACGGAAATGACGGAATTCCTTAAAACTTTTTCTGGTATTTTTTCAACTTTAGGTCCATGCATCCATCAGCCTGTTTCGTCCACTGCTGGACATAGGCCTTTCCAGGATTTCGCCACTCTTGGCAGCTCTCCTGGAAGAAATGCCCATACTCACACACGCTGGGCAGGTGGGTTGGTGAGCGCGGTGCCGAAACCCTCGCACCAGTGACGCCGCTGCCCATCACCAGTCTGTTTTACATAAGGCCTGGCAATTGGGGATGGTTATACCGCCATCCATCTGTCCCAGGCGATGGTGGGCCGCCTGGTTTTGCCTGAGAGCTGTTCTCTTACTCTCCCCCAAATAACTTAGGGAGGATCTGCGAGTAAGATGGTGGTACCTCCACAGTCGAGCCCGGCATCAGCTCTACCACCTTGTAACTTGTCACCTGTCAACTTTAGGTATAATAAATAAATAAATTCATTTATTTCAGGCTACAATATAAAACCCATAATTTGTTAGTAAGAATAGTTCTTAATCTAATATTAGTAAATAAATAATTAATTAATTAAAATACGATTTGGACTGCACCTATATGAGTGTCCTCTGATATATATTACATATATATCGATCCGAATATCCTATCCCTGGTTATTACTGTACTCTTTATTGTATCAAGATTTATCGGTGAATGTATAGTCAAAGTCCTCTCCGCACCGGGAGACGTAATGAGTCACCTCGGCGTCGTCGCGGTTTATTAGCTCTTAGTGTGTTGCCACCTTTCGTTAAACTTGTAAGATTCAAAAGATGTGCAAAATGGAACAAAGGATGCGAAAAACCGGCTTTAAAAGTCCATCAGTTATTATTATTAGGAAAGCTATTATTTAGCACATTTCCTACCTAAAGTTTTCAATAATTCACATTTAATTTTTAAGAACAACTTGGACATGATAAATGACAGCTGTCCTTATCCCTGTCAATCAAAGTTTAGTATTAGGTGCAAGCCACACAGAAGCGGCGCGGCGCGCTACCGGTGTGTATCGGTGGTATTCAAGTGTTTGATTTTGATCTGACAAGATGTCTTCCTCTGACGACGAAGGTGTGGGCGGTGCGCTTTCGGTGCACCCGCGGCGCGCCCGCGGCGCAACCGGGGCGTGCCATCTCGACGCCTGTCCAATGTAAAAAAGATACAAAATGTAGGAGAGGGACGTGGTGTCAAACAGATAGAAGAGGTGCACTGAGGGCGTGCCCGCACCCGCGCCCTTTCTTTGTGGCTTGCACCTTAGATCTTTGTGTAAACCGGAACCTTTTTGACGCTATGGATGCATGCATGATGCGCCGATACGAAAAACGAAACATTCCTCTAGCTAGGATATCTTTTATCAAAATTTCCCATTTTCACAAAGTTGCCGGCTATGACCTGATAATGTCATCTTTCTAAACCAGTAGTATTATTTATTTTCGATAACAATTTATTTACAATAACAGAAGCCACTGAAAGTGTTAAGACCTTAATTTCGTCCTCGTAACATAAATTAGTAGTCATGATAGGTAGCCATTGAGAGTGAAATTAGAAAGAGGACACCGAAATCAATAAATCACACCCTAGCGCTGTCTCTGCAATATCTTCATGCCAAGTTTAACGTTGTACCATCGATCGTCTAATTTATATTGGTTGTCACGCTATTACATATACATCAAAGGTCGTCGTAATAGAGTTCCAACTTCCTTCGTCTTTCTCACTTACTTGTATGTTCTTACGCTTGAGTGGGTTTCCAATTTGAATTTGGAACATTCCCAATAGCCCCTACATTTTATTCGCCCATAATCGACTTGGTATATACGTACGAGCATATTAACTCGAAGCCTCCGTTTGTCAGTCCCATCGCCTTCTGAAACATTTATTATGTCTGACTGAACAGAGAGTGCCAAATTTAACTTTATCACTCCTGTCTCAAAGAGAGTATTTTTTATGCTCTTAGTGTTATTAATTTTTGTTGTAATTGTTAGAGCTGGTGCCGTGCCGGGCTCGACTGTGGTGGTACAACTATCTTACTTGCAAACCCCTGCCCCCCCCCCGAAGTTATTTATATTTAGGGCAAATGAATCACGAGTAACAGATACACAATATTACAGACCGCAGAGCTTTAATGTAATTAAAATCAAATACAACCTCTTTCCCGTCAAAGTCACCCAATACCACCCGCATCTTATATAAATGGCGATAGGAGGTCGAGAGTGTAAATTAATTATTTTCCCAACAGGCTTCATCAGAGGGCTTCACGTACTGATTCAACCGAGGGTAAAGTTACCAGATCCAATAACTTCAGATCCTTATAAAATCCCTGATATTTCAATAAATTTCCTGACATTTTCGTAAAAGTTTTGTATTAATGCGGAGGCAGCACGATTTTCAATAGTTTGTAACTCAATCAATATAATTTATTTATTTATTTCAAAAAGTTTGTACAACATTACGGATATTCTTCCAAGAACTGCACAATTTACGAGTAAACATTTTAAACATTATAACAAAAAACAATGAATACAAAACAGCGGCAAAAACATGACATAATAAAAGCAACATATAGAGATTAATAATGAAAGAAATAATTGTAATAAATTGATACAAATTTAAGTTAACAGTACTTATCTAGGGACATCGTCATTGATTCTTCGCTTTCACAATGTGTTAGGTATTCATTCGTCACACTCATCAGTCTATCATAAAACAGATCAAAAATAGATAGGTACAGAAGGCCTGCTCCCTACAACCAGCGATTTCGGGCGCATGCACACATAGACCTGTACGTACGACGATCTCGATAGGATTCGGTCAAATGCCCGTACGACTAGTGACGAGTGCATGCGCTTTGCGATACATGTCATGAGTAGGTATTTAAAATCAAGGTCAGCCGTAGCTGGCCTTCTGTACCTATCTATTTTGTGACCAAGGTGTGATATTTTTTTCTGATAGACTGACGGATGTAGAGCGTGAATGCTTAAAGTTTTGTGAGGATGAAATCTCAATGACAATGTTCGTACATAATCTTTATATTGATTAATTCTTACACTATTTTTGTTTCTATAATTATTTTTTTCCCTTGTTTTGTATTGATTTTATATATTATATGTGTTTTTGATTGTATAGTGCATTGGATGTGTAGTCTGTAAGGCTATACAAATCTACACTATTATATAAAGAGGAAAAATTTGTTTGTTTGTTTGTTTGTATGTTTGAGGTAAACTTTGGAACTACTGAACCGATTCTAAAAATTCTTTCTTTTGTATAAAGCTACACTACTGCTGAGTAACATAAGCTATATTTTATTTTAATAAAATTAAGTTTTCAGTTTGAAAATTCAATATTTGTGAACCATGTCGGGAGAAAAAACGCTGCTTAGCTGCTTTATCGGCGTTCCTTGACCAAATGGTTAGTTATACGCGGTGCCTTATGTCGTGGCGACATCGTAGAATTGATCATGTCGCTTCGCTCGTTTCCCGAATTTATGATCACAAGCAACCTTCCATTTTGGTTTTTTTTTGTTGGAAGTCTATCGTGAGTTTCTTATTTCATACTTTACGATATTATCAATCAGAGGTGCAATTGTGTAAGCCAATGGTATGCAAATTCGATTGTTATATGGCTATTCGGCACACATTATCATCACACGGCATTTATGACGCGATAAACAGAGGCGTATGAAAAGCAAAGCGTGTGAAATATTTTGCGAGAATCGCCGTCCGGATCACTAAATGATATATTCTACGATATGGCCACCAGGCTCTCTTAACGAAACTTAATTGGATAAAATATTGTGTTCACTAAAGTCGAACAATATGTTCTTGAACACAAACGTGACCCGTGCATACATATCGCATGTCTCCAAGAGCGGTAGCCAGAATAGAGATGTCTGCTTCGATCCTGACGTACCTCTTCCGCTTCTTCCACATACATCAATCTAGTCAAACAAGCTTCGGGTGCTTTTAACTTTGCCCTTCTTCAGTATGTCGCCAACTTGGTCACACGCCATACGTCCGATACAGCGGGTCTACAAAACGGATAAACTATAGGATATACTTTGCTACGCCGTAGCAAAATTAGGGCGTGAATGTTTAAATAGGTATCTATTTATTTCATATAATTTTTATTTATTTTAGGATTCCGTATATTACTGTTGGAGAGAAATGTATACCTAAGCTGCTACGATGTAGCGAGTAAAATCTCAGCTACGGCGTAGTAAATCAAATCTCAGCTACGGCTTAGTATGTGTATAATCAGCATTGATAGGAAGGAAAACATTTCAACAAAGTTCATAATCATCATTATCATGAAGAAAACAATAATCAAGGTAACGCCTATTTCAATGAAAACAATAATCATTTTTTAATGTTTTTATTAATTTTTAATAACTTTGATAATGCTTTTTCAAAAACCCGGTTGGGCAGATTAAAGTGAATTCAAAATAATTATCTATACTAATAATAAAATAGTAAAAAAGTTTTTTTTTATTTTATTTTGTTTTTTTATGTTATTATGTTGGTGTTTTTTAGGGTTCCGTAGTACCTGAAAGGTAAAAGAAACCTCTATGGTGAGACTCAGTTGTCCATCCGTCACAGCCTCATAACTTTGGCACCGTTAAAAGTAAAGATTTGAAATTAGCTACAAAAATAGCATTCACATGCATACACAATATGGTGTAAAAAAATAATAATTTTTAAATTGTTAAAGATATTTCCAATGCAAAAGTAAGAAAAATAAAAAATAATATCCTAAAAATACAATATGGGTATTAAATTGTATATATTAAAGAGCTGATTATAAAAATATATACTTTTACTATATTTACTGTCACCAATTTTAGAAATCTTTGAAAAACCACAAAAATGCATGTCCCCCCCCACCTTATCTCCGAAATTGGTGGATCGAAAAAAAATTTAAAAATCATGGTGATTTGGGATTGTATAAAGATTACAGGAAAAATATAACGGTTGTGAAATTCACGATGATAAAATGACAAAACGTAATTTTTCATCCTTGAGTTTCATTTCAAGTACGGTATAAGAATATTTGTGTCTCTCTTTTGTGGTACAATCAATTCTTTTTTAAGTTAACATAAACAGTTATGGGCAAGATTTTAAATACTTTTTTCCTGACTGTTCCCAAAACTTTCGAATTACGGATCCCTAGGTATGCGAGTCTGACTCGCACTTGACCGGTTTTTTCCATACAAAAGCCCGTTTTCTCTGCGTTATAAAGGGTTAAATGAGGGCTATCGAGCTATCTACCTTTCTACACATTCTTAGTGGTTGCAGGAGTGTAGAGCAGAAAGATGTATTTAAAAAAACTTTTGAATAAATTTGTTTTTTTATATCTGCAATTCAATAGTGTTAACGTGTTTGCTGGCACCATTTGCTACCGTATAACGAGTACTACGGCTTCATATTTTTCCTGCTATTTATGTCGTCTGGTTGGAAGCATCATTTTAACTTAACCCGTTTAGTGGGTTGACAAAGTAGTGAAACCTGTAGGGGCGTGGTGCTCTATACGTTGTCGTGACAAGAAGGTGACGCGAACGTTTTAAACCGAATGACTACCTAAACCATACAATACATCGTCACGACATGGATCCCAAAGGGGGTGTCAGAGGTGTTTTGGAGTGTGGACTGTGGATTGCAAGTCACCGTCCACACGTCCAACACCCACCTTTCACCGACGATTATTACGTCCGTGATTGTTACAGTGTTCCTTCCGAAAAACGCAGACCCAACTAAAATGTGCCCCTACGAGATTTGAAGCCGCAAACTCCGGATTTGTCCAGTACTTGAACCACTAAACCAACTCCATCCATTCATCCATCCATCAGCCCGTGTTCGTCCACTGCTAAATATAGGCCTCATCCAGCCGCCACCCACAACGTCCTTCAGGTACGTGGTCTCCATTCTAAAGCCTTTTGGCCGCAACGGCCATCATGTCGGCGACAAATATGGCCCACCCACTGCCACTTCAACTTACTGATTTTGCAGGCTATGTCGGTTACTTTCGAGCTCCAACGGATCTAGACCACAGTGGCGGTCAAAAATTGTACCATTGAAGAAATTGCCGCAGACTTATCGAATTTAAGGTTCTTAAGGTGGTAGAGCTGATGCCGCGCTCGACTGTGGAGGTACCACCATCTTACTCGCAAATCCTCCAGAAGTCATTCGGGGGAGAGTAAGAGAACAGCTCTCAGGCAAAACCAGGCGGCCCACCATCGCCTGGTACCGATGGATGGCGGTTTATCCATTCCAAATTGCCGGGCCTTATATAATAGACTGGTGACGGGCAGCGGCGTCACTGGTGCAAGGGATTCGGCACCGCGCACACCAAGTCGCCAGCCCAGCGTGTGTGAGTATGGGCATTTCTTCCAGGAGGACCGCCGAGAGTGGCGAAATCCTGGAAAGGCCTATGTCCAGCAGTGGACGAAACAGGTTGATGGATGGATGGCTATCGCATTTGTTACTACTCCAATACGGGTGGTAAGTGGGCGTGCAGATTTTCCTTTGATAGTACAAACAGTGACCGTGTTATCCTTAGATAAATATCCGCTGTTGATCTTCATCAGACTCAGTGTTATTCTATTCACAAAATCAGGCAACTGGTTAATAGTATAATTACTAAGACAAACGCCCCCGACTTCCTCTGGAGACGAGGATTTATTTCATCTATTTAGTTGTGGAATTGGGACTGTACTTTGTTATAGGGTTTTTGGGAAAATTCTCTAATTAATTAATGTGAATTAAGCGGCGGTAGAACCCTAGCCTCTCAATCTTGAGACCCAGGTTCGATCCCCGGTCGGGCATGCACCAATGAGTTTTTCGGTATTTATGTGCATAGTATTTGTGTTCTTACCTAATACATACCACTTGCTGAACGGTGAAGGAAAACATCGTGAGGAAACCTGCATGCCTAAACAGCGTGTAATTGTGCCCGAAGTACGGCGATAGGGCTCACCATCCATCACGTTGGGATGTAATAATCGTGGGTGAAACGCGGGTGTACGGGTGTGGACTGTGACTTGCATTTCACAGTTCACACTTGGGAACACCTCTGACACCCCCTCGGGGATTCATGTCGTGACGATATTTTGTGTTTGAACAAATTTAATTAGACCAAATATTACCAGATCTATACAGGCAGTGTCTCCAGTCTCAAACTCAAACTCAAACTCAAATCATTTATTGCAATGTCACAAGTTTAGGGGATCTTATTATTTATAAAAGTACAGGTGACGCCCTGTTGGGGCATAGCAATCATGAGAGGGCAACTGGTTGCCTTTTAAGTACATAATGTTAAAGATTATTCCTAGGTCAAGTAAGTTAGTACTAGTTAGCATAATCATTTAGTTAAATCTATGGTAAATTTGTTAGTATTGTTATATTTTATTCAATTTTAATTAATTATTCACAATAATATTACAATTTATTACAAATTTATTCAGTCATTTAGAAGAGCTATTGAAGTATTGATTTTGTATCGTCATTAAAATATTCAGTTAAATTGTAATAGCATTTCTTTATGAGGAATTTTTTTAGGTTACTAATAAACAAAGTGTTTTTTTCTATATTTTTTAGGTAGTTTGGCAGATGATTGTATATTTTACTCAGCATGTGATGGGGACTGGTTGACACTAGTTTCATGGTTGTAAGTGGTATATCTATTTGATTTTTATTTCGATTGTTTCGTTTATTGTTCACCTTAAAAGAGTATAAATCAGTGTTCTTTCTGACAAATTTACAGGACTCCAATATGTAAATACATACTAGGGTCAATATTTGATGCTTGACAAAATAGGGTCTACAAGAGGTCATTTGCTCAATGTTTGTAAGAATTCTGATGCATTTTTTCTGTAGTCGGAATACTTCATCAATCTCACAACTGTTTCCCCAAATCACGATTCCGTAAGACAACCTAGAATGTGCATACGCATAATAAGCCGTAAGGGTAGTATCGAAGTCAGTAGCTCGTTTTAATTGATAAAGAGCGTAAGTAAAAGAGGAGAGTTTTTTTTTCAGGTTCTGAATGTGTGGTTTCCATGTCATATTTGTATCTAAGTCAATTCCTAATAGGGTTGTAGTATGTACTGATTCTAATACAGTATTTTCGTAGGTATATGATAATTGTAGGGGTGTTTTTTGGTAGGGTTTGAATTGAATTAATTTTGTTTTCGTCAAATTGAGTTCTAAGTTGTATTTTTTAAGTATGTCAAAGATTGTGTCTAAAGTAAGATTTAATTTGTCATTTAATTCATTAATATTTGAGCATGGTATGAGGATGGAAAGGTCGTCAGCAAAAAAAATGCATTCTTCCGTTATTTTGTTGGGGAAATTGTTAATATAGATAAGAAAAAGCACACATCCTAGGACGCTACCTTGGGGGATGGAGCCGTTTGTCACGACTCTATCAGACCTAATAAATTTAATTTTCCCCGAGTTAAAGTCCGTATTTTTTATCTCTACACATTGTGGGCGATTTTCGAGGTACGATCTAAACCACTTATGTGCAATTCCTCTTATTCCTGCACCATATAGCGTCTCCAGTAGAGTCGCGTGACAGACTCTATCGTATGCCTTGCTCAAGTCTATAAGGAGGCCTACCGCGTATTTTTTGTTGTTTAATGCTTCGTAAATCTTTTGTGTATATCTATAGATCGCTAAGGTGGTGGAGCGGTTTGATCTGAAGCCGAATTGATTTTCGTGCAGGATTTTATATTTTTCCAAAAAAATATTTATGCGTTTGACCATAGCTGTCTCAAAAATTTTTGCTGATGTTGTCAACAATACTATAGGGCGATAATTGTTTAAGTCCGTAGTAGAGCCCTTCTTATGTATTGGTTTTATAATAGCCATCTTTAGGGCGTCAGGAAATACCCCCTCGCTAAACGATTGGTTAATTAAAATTGTAAAGGGAATAGTCAGAATGTCAGCACATTTCTTTATTAATTTTGGTGGTAGTTCATCCACACCAAAAGAATTTTTGTTTTTTAAGTTTTTTATAATACGGTTTATTTCCGCAGGTTCAACAGGGCTTAAGAAAAACGTATTTGATACTGTGCTAGAGCTTTCAAGTACTTTGTGTGGTTCTTTGGTTATGTGCGAATTTGCAATTGAAGCAAAAAAACTATTGAATTCTTTCGCTATTTTTTTTGGATTTTCTATAATACAATTCTTTAGTTTAAGCCGTATATTATAATTTTCCCTACTCTGCTTATTTGTTTCTCTATTGACAATTTTCCACATACATTTCATTTTATTTTCAGAAGATATAAATTTACGTTTGTTTGATAATTTTTTGGATTTACTTACAGCCTTTTTAAGTGTTTTGCAATATTTTTTATAATAGTTCCGTAAAATTTTTTTCTTTGTTTGTGAGACTAGTATTTTTAAGAGTCTTTTATTGCAACAAGATATTCTTAAGCCACGAGTTAAATATGTTGTCTTTTGTTTAAAATAATATTTCATTGAAATTTTAGGAATACATTGATTAAGGGTTTTTTGTAGAGTTTCATTAAAAATGTTGTAGTTGTCATTAATATTATTTTGATCAATTAATAAAATGTCCCAATTTATTTTTGCAATCTCATTTTTAAATGAGTTAATATTAAAATCGTTATAAACTCTTTTCTCAATCGTCAGGTTTTTTAAGGTTGATGTCAAAAGTGATGTAGAAAAAAGGACACTTCTATGGTCTGAGAAACCGAATTCTTTGACATTAGCCTTTGATTTTTTAATGTTAAAATTTGTAAAGACCAGGTCTATACACCTTGCACTGGTTTTTGTGATCCTTGTAGGTTCAGACACTTTTTGGTGGAAGTTAGAGGTTAACATTAAGTTATACAACCTAATATTTTCCTTTACGTCGAGGAAGTCAATATTGAAGTCGCCTGTAATTATAACGTTCTTATTAGTATATTTTTTATGAATTAATTCTAATAGTTGTTCTAAGGAGGAGTAAAATACTTCAATATCTCTACTGCTACTGGGCCAATATAAACATATAAGTATTACATTACTTTTTGGTATTTCAATTGCACATGTTTCAAAAACCATTTCTGAAGACATTTTAGAGATCTCTTTGATTTCCCTATGTTCTAAGGATTTTTTAACTAGAATACACACACCGCCACCGTCGTGTTTTGGTCTACAATAGCAAGCGTTGTTGTTTATACTTAAACAATAGTTGTTTATACTTAACAATTTTTGCTTTTCAGTATTTAGCCAGGTTTCTGTTATACAAATTACATCTAAATTTATTTGCTCGTCTAAAAATGACTCGAGTAGGTGGATTTTATTACATATACTTTGCATATTTTGATTCATAATGTAGAATTCAGTTTCGAAACGTACGATTTTGGGCAACATCCTTATTTTTAGTTGAATTTGAGTTTCGCATTGTGGTCGTCTCGGTTTCATGTGGCTGACGATTGATAAGATTAGGTTGTGTGACCGGTATTGATGATGAATTTGTTTCCTCTTCACCTGTGTTAGGTACATATTCTTCTCCGTTAATTATCAATTTGCTACCTTTGAGGATGGCGTGTTTCCCTGCTCTTCGGGCTTCCGATAGGATGCCTTTTAACCTATTTGTACAATAAGATAAACAGAATACTAAACATTTATTTACTAAAATACACAGATTGTAAAAAGACCATTACTACTTGGATAAAACAACTTAACTACGAAGATACTGAAAATTTACTAAAACCAATATCATAAATATTCACATGTCTCAAGTTATCGCAGTCTAACCCTACGGAGAACAACACCGACAGGCCTACCCTAACCCTGCTTAATCTAAACTTTTATAATGTTACTCATAAGAGTCATTCTCAAACGGTAATACTTTTATAAACTGGCTTTAATTGTCTTTTTTCTTTGCACCTTGGAACAGTTGATACTTTTTGCTACCTACCCTATTTGTGTAAATTGTGATAAAATTGGTGGTTATATCTCACTTACATCAATTACTACTATCCAAATTTAAAATATATAAAAGTATTAATATTATTATTATATAGGGTCCTGAAATTCAAAGTAATATTATTAAGAAAACAAAAGAGGTGATGGAGTATCGCAAATAGACCACTTTCCGCCGAAAGTTCAGTTAGCGATACACAGTCTTCCCTAGAATTATTTACACTTATTATCGTAGGACCTTACACCTATATTTAAGAGAATTACTATTAGTTGTAAACTATATTTAATACTTTTTTAAACATATTATTATACATATATACCATGGATTAATGCAAATACGCTTACACACGCACACAGACACACACCCTCACACACACCTACACACCCTTTCACACACCACAAACAAACATATTATGTATGTATAACCTCTCATCTTTTTTTCTTCAAAAAAAAGGTTTCTGTTAATTTATTAATTTGTATAATCTGTAGTTGTACTACCTACAAACAGCACAAGAATAATGTAACAACTAGGGAAGAACGGTCCCTTCTAATACAGGTTTTTGTTAGCTTAAAAGGAGGGACCAAAGTACTTATAAATTACTTGTGTATAAATAAATAAATTTTGAATTTGAATTTTTTGAATTTGAATTTGAATGCGTTTCGTTCGCGTATTTGTTCGTCATCAAATAGTTCCGAGACTCCCAATCCTGTTCTTTGGAAGAAACGACAGTTTTGTAGCACATAGTTAGTCATCCGCTTGCTTATTAATTCAATTATTAGTGGTCTACGTTGCCCTTTTTTACCTATTCTTGTAAGGTCTTCAATGTATCCTTCCAGATTTATATTCATTATTTCGTAGAAAATGTTTGTTACTCGGGTTCGGATTCCCATGCCATTGACAAATAGCGATTGCTTTACAACAGATAACGATCTATTTTAAAGATATTTAGGGTTCCGTACCCGAAACGTGCCAAACGGAACCTTATTACTAAGCCTCCGCTTTCTGTCTGTCTGTCCGTCTGTCACAGCGGTCTACAGCTTCAATCGTATTAGGTGACATTTTCACAGCATGCGTGTTATTGTGGCCTCTATAACGACAAATAATAAACATACAATTGAAAATTAAAACAGTGAAGCCCAAAACCCCTTACAATAAACCTCGACTTCAGCAACTGAGATGACTTGTTTGACAGCTTTTACCGAGGTTTATTGATCAGATGATGGATGGCGCTAAGAGTGCTTGTCAACATTTTTGCGCCGAGGTTCATTCTTATATGGTTAATATATGGTGGTACAGAACCCTGTGTGCGCGAGTCTGACTCGCACTTGGAAAAATTATTGATAGTCGTAAAACTATCGACTGAAATCAAAAGCAACTTAACGATATCTGAGAATATTGCAAAGTAGCAACTTTCTACCATGGTCAAACAAAAATGACATCAGACACGGTGAAACCTTACAGTAAAATTCCTCATGATATTATTCCTGTCTCATGAAGTATGTATAAAGAATCTTCAATAAAATAAGTTGAGAAATAACTTGAATCGCAACACCCCGGGGCTGATACCTAGGCGTAAGTTTTCTTATCTAAACTTGGTTCAGTTTTCTGCTGCTCATATCGGCTTCGACGGGTAACATTTAACAACTACCTATATACAAACTTATTTCATGGAAGCGCGGTAGGTTCTACAAATAGCTGTTTTTGTTTCGTTTGATTTTAAATATACAATACTATTACTGAATAGTAGCTTAGTAGCCCACCCTTCATATTTTTTGTATGTATTTCCCGTTTTTATTATTTCTTCATTGTATTATGTATATATCATATTTTTATTCCTAGATTCCCCTATTTTATTTATTTTTTATTTATTTATTTATTTAAAAACTTACGACTATCATTTATTAATGCAGGTGTATATTTTATTTCCCGTATTATTATATATTTTTTTTATATTCTAAAGACATATTATATTGTGTAAATTAACTTTGACTTGTAGAAAGTATACTTAATGTATCTATTTTGCAAAAATAAATATTTTGATTTTGATTTTTTTGATTTTGAATCCTGGCTTAAAAAATTAACCACTATTAGATTGTTATACAAGGGAGGTCAGTTATCACTTACATCTGTTTGCAAAACTCTACTTTTCATGACTAATGCGAGGAAATAAAAAAGAAACTTACAAAATTATGTTTGCTACAACGTTTTTTATAGTATGTTCGAGTTATCATGATATGGGTGACAGTTCGTAATTTTCCTTTTCACCTATACTACTCACACCAAACTACATACACCCAAGTACAAAAGAAAATGTTAGGTTTTAGAAATAATGTATATCATTATTGCAAAAATACAATAAATTATTTATCTATAAATCGAAACAATAATCACAGTGTATTCGTTAAATTTAACAAAAAAAGATTCAGGAAAGAATAATGTCTTTTTGATACTTGATGCGTGGATCGGAACGTTAACCCATAGGTACTGACACTACATAATCGAAAATACATCGATGAATCGGTGCAGACATCTTATAGGATCGCGTCAGTATGAGTTCATCATGGTTTGTGTTTTTGTTGCGGTTGCTTTACGTGCTATTTGTTTTGACGTTTGTTACAGTTTTTGTAGATTTTTGTTTTGTTATTGTTGTTTGTGTTTGGTGAAATGCAGAGAAAAACAAAAAAAATCTTTGATCCCTCAAGCTTGTGAGTTATTGGTTCGTTTAATTTAATTAATTTAGAAATTAACAAAAAGTAGTTTGGATAATCAAAGATCAATCAAATAAAAAATCGATTTGATAGCCCTTCGATGCTATTTCCTTAGGGCACATAACTATAACCGTCAACTTTGAACTGCCACCCATATCATGATAACTCGAACATACTATAATTACATGATTAAAAGAAAGCAGCGCTGTTGTTTAGTCTTACCCTAGAGGTTTTGCATTAGGATGGGATAATTCACATTACTGATAATAAAATGAAAGATTTACATTGTTAAATTATAAAAATTCAATAAAAATTACAGTTTTTCTTCCGGAAACACATCAAGTATTTAATAAATGTTCAGCTACTGGTAGAATGTATTGATAACGTCATGCTCACGAATCTGTGACGTCACTAGAATGAATTTTATTTCCACAAAAATAAATAATGTTAATAGTGACGTCTTATTTAAAAATATTTTGTGTATTTTTTCTCTGGCACCAAAATTGTGAATAATTTTGATTTTTTCTCAAATTTTATTTTGTTACATGTTGACAAAGAAGTGCTATTATTTACCAAACATGTGAGTAGCTTAAATGGATTATAAAAAATATGAAGCTGTTACATAAATGTTTACTATTCGGGGAGAGTAAGATGACAGCTCTCAAACAAGCACAACCAGGTGGCCCACCATTGATTGCCTGGGACCGATAGATAACCCGCCCAGCGTGTGTGAGCATGGGCATTTCTTCCAGGAGGACCTTCAAGAGTGGCGAAACCTTGGAATGGCCTATGTCCAGCAGTGGACGAAACAGGCTGATAGATGGATGATCCATTTCATACAACATTTGAAAAAATATGTGTGTAGACACGTCTTTTTCACTAGTTTATTTTCAGTATCTCAGATCAATAACATTTCATCTTAGTTTAGTAAGTATAGATATTTAATTATTACGCTTGTTTCTGTCTTCTGTTGCTTGCTCGTCGCGTCTTCTATTAGACGGTAATGGGTCAGGCATTTTTTTCGTTAAATCAACTTTCTGACAAAGAAAAGGCGGTTCTTTGCTATTCATTACTTTGCTCGAGGCCTTTCAGTAATTAAAGTTTTTTTTCAGGAGTTAAATCTTTAGGAAGAGAGTTTTCAATGTGGATTTTTCTGTCTAGGCTGTTGGCTTTGCATTCATTTTAAAATTGAAAAAAAAAAACTGTTTGCGTGCGATTAGAGGGTTCCGTACATATCGTTAAAAACACAAATATATTCCACGAGCAGTTATAAATGACCAAACTAACTTTACACTTACTATCTTTTAAACTCCATGTATCTAATTATTTTTTTTAGGTGGTAGAGCTGATGCCGGGCTCGACTGTGGAGGTACCACCATCTTACTCGCAAATCCTCCCGAAGTTATTCGGGGGAGAGTAAGAGAACAGCTCTCAGGCAAAACCAGGCGGCCCACCATTGCCTGGGGACCGATGGATGGCGGTTTATCCATCCCCAATTGCCGAGCCTTATATAAAACAGACTAGTGACGGGCAGCGGCGTCACTGGTGCAAGGGTTTCGGCATCGCGCTCACCAACCCGCCTGCCCAGCGTGTGTGAGTATGGGCATTTCTTCCAGGAGGACCGCCAAGAGTGGCGAAATCCTGGAAAGGCCTATGTCCAGCAGTGGACGAAACAGGCTGATGGATGGATGGATCTAATTATATCGGAAAACATTTTTAAATTATTAAATATCTGTAATTTTATTTTTTTTCCCAGATGTGTGCTAAGATACCTAACTGTGTACGGAATTTTAGGTTTCTAAGTAAACTGTAAAAGGTATTCGTTTCAAATTTTATATCTCTAACAGGGCCCGACAAAAAGAGTCTTGATAGACGGGCCACAAAGTGATCGAGGAAGAGGTTTCTATATTGTTATTTTGAGGTACGGAACCCCAAAAAAACTTTAGAGCGCAATTTGGTGTACAGTCTTATCTTTTTGGCTGCCACGTGTAATTTTTCGGCGAAGCTTTAGGTGTATTTTGGTAATCGGTTAAATATGAGCCATTAAAAGCTTCCCCCCCCCCCCCCCCGCAAAGGTTTCTCTTACCTTTCAGGAGAAATTGAGGTCCACAATTAACTTTACCGGTTCGTAATTATAATTCTCGGTATTATCAAATGCGGATGTTTACATAGCCGAGAGCTGTGTTCTTATTTAAAGTAACTTCTTAATTTTCAATTGAACAAATAAGGTCCTGTTTGGAAACGAGTGAATATCACTCGGGGTG
This sequence comes from Ypsolopha scabrella, assembly GCA_910592155.1. Taxonomy (NCBI): domain Eukaryota; kingdom Metazoa; phylum Arthropoda; class Insecta; order Lepidoptera; family Ypsolophidae; genus Ypsolopha; species Ypsolopha scabrella. Next base: position 22,833,358 of record OU342982.1, read on the forward strand.
ATGCGAATTTCACCCTAGAGCGTTCAAAAATTGACCCGAGTTAAACCGAGGGTAACCGAACTGTTACCTGACAGTTGCACGAAAGTGTTTTAAAACGCTTCAGAGTAATGCGAAAATCACACTGGGCCACCTGATTGGTGCAACCAGATTTTTGTTTCTCTTGCTCCTATATAGAGCTGTCTCTTTCTAATATAGTGAAATTTCGCACTATCATCGCAAGTTCTGAAACGCTTCCAAAATGTATAAAAATGAAACTTTGGGATCCCCCTGTAGCTAAAAGAACCAATCATTCTTAGCAAGTCTTGGGATTTGCTAGTTCAGTTAACATCAATATTTCAATATCTGAGCGTTCCTGTAGTTACTCTGAAATTAAAACCACTAGTTTCCGGTCTGGTCGTACACTTTCGTCTTGATTGCACGATGTATATAATACAAAATAAATTTATTAATAAAAATCTTTTAAGATTATGGAATATAAACCAGGCTTTAATTAACGAACCAAGCTGTAGCAGGTAAACTAAACAAGGTTGCATTTGTTTGTACAGCCAAATTCATACTGAAAGTTGGGTAAGTGATTATATTAAGCTAAATTTGAAAGATAAAATTTTGACTTTCCATAGTTGGACTGCGCTTGCATTGTGAATTTCCCAAAATGGGTAATCGTACCTTGATACCGACTACTGACCGAGTCTTCAGTATGGATTTGGCTCCGTAAATTAAATGTCATCCTATATACTCGTAGCTCAAGTACGGGCGGCGGCTGGGTGTAAGAAATCATTTAAATTATAAAAGCTTAATCAATATAATTTCCTTCAAAAACCAGTCAATGGCTTTTACTTGTTAGTTTTTATTTTTATTAATGCACACACACATCAAACAATATAAAGTAAAATGCGCTATATTTCGCCCCTCGGTGGGGTCGTCATCAGGCGAATGGAAAATAAAAATATGACATATAAATATAAAACGTAAAAAACACTCACATCTATTGACAGAATTAATTATAAACTTTATAGAAAGGAGTTGTTAATAGCTGTTGTAGATGCTCAGAGTGCTCCTATCATGAAATTAAATATTTAATATAGTAAAATAACTGTGAATTTAGATTTCATGTAATATAAAGCGACTTTGACTAAGTTACAGAGAATTAAACAAAATTGACGATTCACATAAAAATAAGGATATGAAACTATTGTTAACGTGTTGATAAAAACGAGAAAATGATGGCTGGTACAAAAAGGCGTAGAGAGGCCACGGCAGCAAGTCCGCCGGACCAAATAATAGTCATCAATTACAGCAACATTAGCTCAGATGGCAACACACAAGGCAACGGATGCCTTCAGATCATCCTTGTCAAAGGGTTCCACCCTTTCATTACGTAATAGGTCCATTACAGAGCTGTACACTGTACACCAATACACAAAATTGGTACGATGAGACGACCAGGACAAAGGTTGGTTGTATTGTATAAAACCGAGCACAGTTTTATTTGAGAAATGAGAATGTTATTATATAAGTACTGGGTGATATATTTTAAAGAAACTACATATTATACTGATCATAGTGAACCACAAGAAACGTTAAAATTAAAATGTTTTATTTCAAAGATTAAAAACTCCATATTGTGTTAGTGTCTACTTATAACTATGTTAGTAACAGGTTATAATATAAAACAATAAAGAAACGCTAAGGGAAGGGCTTCAGAAACCGTACCCTTCTCGTATCTTTAGTGAGATGGACACTAGACCAGTGCACAGTCCGCATCTAATCTCGCCGCTACCACCTGAAGAAGACTGTTGGAGCCACTCCGCACTCGATGCATCAAGGATGAGATTCGCAGTCTGACGATAGCTAGAAGCTATCTATTACTGCCTCTGCCAGCATCTCCGAATTACCGAATAAATGTTTTCGTCTCCTCACCATACTAACTTGTAAGAATTTTCATTGGCGCGGTTATGTTACTTCGGGAAAAGGTGTTCAGTATAATCAGTAGAGTATGTGGTTCTATTTGAAGATAGCGGTCTATTTACATATTTACTCCTGTCTCTAGAAGGGTAGGCAAGGTAGAGATGACAGGTCGCCTTCTGTTGCTATCCTCACACACATGTTTCGCTTACTAAACATTTACTGATCAATAGTAGCCCAACTTGAATATTTTTGGATGTATTTCCCGTATTACATTTTTTTAATGTATTCTGTTTTTTAAACACTAATATTGACCTGTATAATGTTTTGAATTTGAATCAAATAATAGGTTGGGGAAAAACTCTTTTCGCAAATAGTATGTATGAACTTATAATAAAATCTCTTTGGCTATACTATCTGTATCCGGCTGGTTTTGGTATTATTAAAAAGTTTAAATTTTAAAAAAGATAATTCCAAATTCAAATTAGGTAAAATGTGTGATTTTCATTTGTTTTTCTTACTGTTAAGATGAGTGAATCTAATGAAGAAATTTGATACATTTGAAATTTTACTACAAAAAAGGTAAAAATGCAACGCAAGCCACGAAAAAAAATTGTGATGTTTATGGACCTAGTGCAGTGTCTGTGAGAGTAGCACAAATTTGGTTTAAGCGTTTTCAATCCGGAAATTTTGATGTCAAAGATGCACCTCGCTCTGGGCGCCCCGTTGCGGATAAAATGGATGCCAGTTTTGAAAAAGTGGAGCAAGATCGGCATATCAGTAGTTACGATGTAGCTGAAGAACTGGGTATTGACCACAAAACAGTTTTGGCGCATTTGAAAAAAGCTGGGTACACAAAAAAGCTCGATATTTGGGTGCCTCATGAGCTCACTGAATGAACCGTGTACTCATTTGTGATTCTTTATTACGACGTAATGAAACCGAACCATTTTTGAAAAACCTGATAACTGGTGATGAAAAGTGGATCATGTACGACAAGAACGTGCGAAAAAGGTCGTGGTGAAAGGCTGACCAAAGACAGACTCTGGCGAAACCCGGGTTATCTCGCAACAAGGTAATGCTGTGTGTATGGTGGGATTGGAAGGGCATTATTCATTATGAGCTGTTACCGCCAGGCAGAACCATCGATTGTGAACGCTAATGCGAACAACTAATGAGATTAAAGCAAGAAGTTGAGAGAAAGCGGCCGGAATTAGTCAACAGAAGGGGTGTGGTTTTTCATCATGATAACGCTAGACCTCACACATCTTTAGCCACTCAGCAAAAATTAAGAGGGTTTGGCTGGGACGTATTAATGCATCCGCCGTATAGTCCTGACCTTGCACCTTCAGATTTCTACTTCTTTCGGCCTCTTCAGAATTCTTTAGGCAGTGTCAGGTTAACATCACGAGAGGATTGCCAAAACCACTTGTCGCGGTTTTTTGATCAGAAGCCCCAGAATTTCTATAGCAATGGGATCATGTCCCTACCTACAAGATGGCAGAAAGTTATCGAACAAAATGGCACCTACATACTTTAGTTAAAGTAAATAAACTTTATTAAAAAATGTTTTGAATTTTCATATAAAATGCGAAGAAACTTTTTCCCCAACCTAATAGATTGATTTGTGAAATAGATACATAAATTAAACATTTTACAGGTCAATATTAATCTTTAAAAAACAAAATATAATAAAAAAAAACAATAATACGGGAAATACATCAAAAATATATATTTAAGTTGGGCTACTAAAATTTTAATAAAATTATTATTAAAGTAAAGGAATATAGAAATAAAAATATGATATATAAATAATGCAGTTAATAAATAAGTAAACAATAACTAAATCAATATAATGCCTATCAATCCGCTCATTCGATTAGTCTTACTAAGAAGAAGGGCAAGAAACTTAGCAAGATCATGTCATTCTTAGGGTTCCGTACGCAAAGGGTAACCAACGGGACCTTACCGGTGAAGTGCGAGTCGGACCCGCGCACTCCCATACAACAGACATGATTTTTTTGCCGTTTTTATAGATAATGGTACGGAACCCTTCGTGCGCGAGTCCGACTCGCACTTGGCCGGTTTTTATTCATTTTCCATTTTTTTTAAATAATTTTTGTTACATTAGCATACCTACTCAAGTAAAGGTCGTTCCATGCCAGTAAACGCACTTTAGGCCCGTTCGATAAAGAAAGCCGGAATACTTTGATTTTGTTCCAACTTGTCACCTACCTACAATATTTGTTAGACCATCGCGCTGATTCAGTGTCCCCTTTTAATGTAATAAAGTAGGTCAGACATGGGCAGGGGCACGCCTGTCTCATTCATTACTAGCTCTCTGTGACGAGGCCTGTTTATTAGGCCATTGTCTGAATTGATAAGTGTTACATTAGTATACCTACTCAAGTAAAGGTCGTTCCATGCCAGTAAACGCACTTTAGGCCCGTTCGATAAAGAAAGCCGGAATACTTTGATTTTGTTCCAACTTGTCACCTACCTACAATATTTGTTAGACCATCGCGCTGATTCAGTGTCCCCTTTTAATGTAATAAAGTAGGTCAGACATGGGCAGGGGCACGCCTGTCTCATTCATTACTAGCTCTCTGTGACGAGGCCTGTTTATTAGGCCATTGTCTGAATTGATAAGTGTTACATTAGTATACCTACTCAAGTAAAGGTCGTTCCATGCCAGTAAACGCACTTTAGGCCCGTTCGATAAAGAAAGCCGGAATACTTTGATTTTGTTCCAACTTGTCACCTACCTACAATATTTGTTAGACCATCGCGCTGATTCAGTGTCCCCTTTTAATGTAATAAAGTAGGTCAGACATGGGCAGGGGCACGCCTGTCTCATTCATTACTAGCTCTCTGTGACGAGGCCTGTTTATTAGGCCATTGTCTGAATTGATAAGTGTTACATTAGTATACCTACTCAAGTAAAGGTCGTTCCATGCCAGTAAACGCACTTTAGGCCCGTTCGATAAAGAAAGCCGGAATACTTTGATTTTGTTCCAACTTGTCACCTACCTACAATATTTGTTAGACCATCGCGCTGATTCAGTGTCCCCTTTTAATGTAATAAAGTAGGTCAGACATGGGCAGGGGCACGCCTGTCTCATTCATTACTAGCTCTCTGTGACGAGGCCTGTTTATTAGGCCATTGTCTGAATTGATAAGTGTTACATTAGTATACCTACTCAAGTAAAGGTCGTTCCATGCCAGTAAACGCACTTTAGGCCCGTTCGATAAAGAAAGCCGGAATACTTTGATTTTGTTCCAACTTGTCACCTACCTACAATATTTGTTAGACCATCGCGCTGATTCAGTGTCCCCTTTTAATGTAATAAAGTAGGTCAGACATGGGCAGGGGCACGCCTGTCTCATTCATTACTAGCTCTCTGTGACGAAGCCTGTTTATTAGTATACCTACTCAAGTAAAGGTCGTTCCATGCCAGTAAACGCACTTTAGGCCCGTTCGATAAAGAAAGCCGGAATACTTTGATTTTGTTCCAACTTGTCACCTACCTACAATATTTGTTAGACCATCGCGCTGATTCAGTGTCCCCTTTTAATGTAATAAAGTAGGTCAGACATGGGCAGGGGCACGCCTGTCTCATTCATTACTAGCTCTCTGTGACGAGGCCTGTTTATTAGGCCATTGTCTGAATTGATAAGTGTTACATTAGTATACCTACTCAAGTAAAGGTCGTTCCATGCCAGTAAACGCACTTTAGGCCCGTTCGATAAAGAAAGCCGGAATACTTTGATTTTGTTCCAACTTGTCACCTACCTACAATATTTGTTAGACCATCGCGTTGATTCAGTGTCCCCTTTTAATGTAATAAAGTAGGTCAGACATGGGCAGGGGCACGCCTGTCTCATTCATTACTAGCTCTCTGTGACGAGGCCTGTTTATTAGGCCATTGTCTGAATTGATAAGTGTTACATTAGTATACCTACTCAAGTAAAGGTCGTTCCATGCCAGTAAACGCACTTTAGGCCCGTTCGATAAAGAAAGCCGGAATACTTTGATTTTGTTCCAACTTGTCACCTACCTACAATATTTGTTAGACCATCGCGCTGATTCAGTGTCCCCTTTTAATGTAATAAAGTAGGTCAGACATGGGCAGGGGCACGCCTGTCTCATTCATTACTAGCTCTCTGTGACGAGGCCTGTTTATTAGGCCATTGTCTGAATTGATTAGTGTTACATTAGTATACCTACTCAAGTAAAGGTCGTTCCATGCCAGTAAACGCACTTTAGGCCCGTTCGATAAAGAAAGCCGGAATACTTTGATTTTGTTCCAACTTGTCACCTACCTACAATATTTGTTAGACCATCGCGCTGATTCAGTGTCCCCTTTTAATGTAATAAAGTAGGTCAGACATGGGCAGGGGCACGCCTGTCTCATTCATTACTAGCTCTCTGTGACGAGGCCTGTTTATTAGGCCATTGTCTGAATTGATAAGTGTTACATTAGTATACCTACTCAAGTAAAGGTCGTTCCATGCCAGTAAACGCACTTTAGGCCCGTTCGATAAAGAAAGCCGGAATACTTTGATTTTGTTCCAACTTGTCACCTACCTACAATATTTGTTAGACCATCGCGCTGATTCAGTGTCCCCTTTTAATGTAATAAAGTAGGTCAGACATGGGCAGGGGCACGCCTGTCTCATTCATTACTAGCTCTCTGTGACGAGGCCTGTTTATTAGGCCATTGTCTGAATTGATAAGTGTTACATTAGTATACCTACTCAAGTAAAGGTCGTTCCATGCCAGTAAACGCACTTTAGGCCCGTTCGATAAAGAAAGCCGGAATACTTTGATTTTGTTCCAACTTGTCACCTACCTACAATATTTGTTAGACCATCGCGCTGATTCAGTGTCCCCTTTTAATGTAATAAAGTAGGTCAGACATGGGCAGGGGCACGCCTGTCTCATTCATTACTAGCTCTCTGTGACGAGGCCTGTTTATTAGGCCATTGTCTGAATTGATAAGTGTTACATTAGTATACCTACTCAAGTAAAGGTCGTTCCATGCCAGTAAACGCACTTTAGGCCCGTTCGATAAAGAAAGCCGGAATACTCTGATTTTGTTCCAACTTGTCACCTACCTACAATATTTGTTAGACCATCGCGCTGATTCAGTGTCCCCTTTTAATGTAATAAAGTAGGTCAGACATGGGCAGGGGCACGCCTGTCTCATTCATTACTAGCTCTCTGTGACGAGGCCTGTTTATTAGGCCATTGTCTGAATTGATAAGTGTTACATTAGTATACCTACTCAAGTAAAGGGCGTTCCATGCCAGTAAACGCACTTTAGGCCCGTTCGATAAAGAAAGCCGGAATACTTTGATTTTGTTCCAACTTGTCACCTACCTACAATATTTGTTAGACCATCGCGTTGATTCAGTGTCCCCTTTTAATGTAATAAAGTAGGTCGGACATGGGCAGGGGCACGCCTGTCTCATTCATTACTAGCTCTCTGTGACGAGGCCTGTTTATTAGGCCATTGTCTGAATTGATAAGTGTTACATTAGTATACCTACTCAAGTAAAGGTCGTTCCATGCCAGTAAACGCACTTTAGGCCCGTTCGATAAAGAAAGCCGGAATACTTTGATTTTGTTCCAACTTGTCACCTACCTACAATATTTGTTAGACCATCGCGCTGATTCAGTGTCCCCTTTTAATGTAATAAAGTAGGTCAGACATGGGCAGGGGCACGCCTGTCTCATTCATTACTAGCTCTCTGTGACGAGGCCTGTTTATTAGGCCATTGTCTGAATTGATAAGTGTTACATTAGTATACCTACTCAAGTCAAGGTCGTTCCATGCCAGTAAACGCACTTTAGGCCCGTTCGATAAAGAAAGCCGGAATACTTTGATTTTGTTCCAACTTGTCACCTACCTACAATATTTGTTAGACCATCGCGCTGATTCAGTGTCCCCTTTTAATGTAATAAAGTAGGTCAGACATGGGCAGGGGCACGCCTGTCTCATTCATTACTAGCTCTCTGTGACGAGGCCTGTTTATTAGGCCATTGTCTGAATTGATAAGTGTTTTTTGACACCGATGTAATGTGGCGTGAAAATTCACACAACTCAACGAATTTAAAGGCAAATATTAAATCGGATGATGAAAAGTCGATTCTAACGGCTCTAAAGGTTTTAGTGCTGTCAAAAGTCAATTTGTTTCAAAGTATTATAGCTTTTGTTGTTGACACTAAAGATCTAGTTTTGAATGAAGAAATTTTAGTTTTGACATCACTATAACTAAAATATATGTATAATGTAGGTGGTAGAGCTGATGCTGGACTCGACTCTGGAGGTACCACTATCTTACTTACAAACCCTCCCGAAGTTATTCGGGGGAGAGTAAGAGAACAGCTTTCAGGCAAAACCAGGCGGCCCACCATTGCCTGGGACCGATGGATGGCGGTATATCCATCCCCAATTGCCGAGACTTATATAAACCAGACTAGTGACGGGCAGCGGCGTCACTGGTGCAAGGGTTTCGGCACCGCGCTCACCAACCCGCCTGCCCAGCGTGTGTGAGTATGGGCATTTCTTAAAGGAGGACCGCCAAGAGTGGCAAAAACCTGGAAAGGCCTATGTCCAGCAGTGGACGAAACAGGCTGATGGATGGATGGATGGATAACTAAAATTAAAACCTTCAGAATCGGTTTCAATAAGTAATTGTTTACGGGGTGGTACAAAAAGAAATGCTGAAATTAGAATTGGAATATCGGCAGTGCAGTAGGTTGTAACTGTATGAGAGAACTCTCAAGTGCTCTAAAAATAGTCAACTACTTAACAGCCGTACTGCAGGCGGACACAAACAAGTTATCTTGTCTGTGCAGGCGGATTATAGAAAATCCGCCATTTTGTATTTAACCAAAACTTAATGCATAAATTAAAAATTTGCTAAATTGTTACCTTACAAAACCTATGTATTTTAAATACTGTCATCGCAAAGTTTCCATTAGTAGGTAAATTAGAATTTTAGGATTTAAACTTTAAAAATTATAATTTACAGAAATCCCATATGTACATATTGTGTATACTGTCATTGCAAAGATTTTCTTTAATACTTTTTTTTCTTGAATAAATTATTTATAAATAATACATTGGTATTTATTTAGGTTTAAGAGGGTAACAATTAAGCAAATTTTAATTTTAAGGGTTCTGTTTTGATGAATTACAAAACCACGGTTGTATTTTTTTACAATCAGCTTGTTATACGACTCTTAAACTAAACTAATTGATCTGACAAGGTATTCCTGTTCTTAGTTACGAAATGATGAAATATAGGGCAAATCTCAACATCAATTATGATTGGCATTCGACTGTGTATTTTTATACTTCTGATAACACTCAACTAGGCGAAGTTGACCCAAATGATTTAGTTATAAATAAAATAAGGGGTGTCGGAACGTAAACCCTGTCCATCATAACATAAGTCAAAAACTTCTCGGCCAACTAAAAAGTTTAAAACTGGCATGTAGAAAAAATTTAGAAAATTGATGTTGTAACTATACATCTAAATGACATATCTACATTGCTGAATCCCGTATATTGTGACGACAGCGCCATCTCTTTTCGGAATGAACAAGGCGTGAAGTAACACAACGCCCTCCTTAGCGTTCAGTATGTGCATTACTGGCTTGTGTATCAAGTTGTTAGAAAAATTCAGTAGGTGTACAGGTATAATTGAAAAATTCAACGGTCTAGAATGAGTAACTTGATGGCGCAGAAATTTTATCAAAATATTTGCTTACTTGAAAATTGTTCCTAATGATCTATTGTAATTTTTAATACAGTCTAATTAATATTTAGAGTATCCAAAGTGATAGATTTCACTTTAAAACATATAAAACTAATATATCTCAATCCTCTTTGTCCACAGAGCATCCTAGGCGAGTTCAACCGTGAGCAGGACGCGTTCATCAAGGGCCAGGAGGGGCGCGGGGGGGCGGCGGCGGTGGCACCGTGGATCGGCGCGCCCAACGAGGCCGCCCTGAAGGAGGAGTGCCTTTCTCTCTCCACTGTAAGTTCACACACAACGTTGCAGCCTTTTGTTTGACAACCCTGCCAGCGGATAGTTGTAGCCCCGATTCCTTTAAAAGAAAAGTAAATATTGGGTGAGAGCCCTTCACCCTAGGTTTATCGACGGTTACCATTAGATGTGATGGTTGCCAAGCGTATGCACATTGAAGTTGAAAAATAATAATAACCTACTCGCGTGGAAGTGTCATTCAATTCTTAGTAGTATCGACAGTTTTCGGTTTGGTTGTTATCTCATCAACACCCCTTACAGCCTATATGCTGACAAGGCCCACTGCGATGATAATAAAGAAAACCGCATCTAAATCCGTTGAGTGGTTCTCGGGTTAAAACGGAACATACATGCATACAGATAGACAGACAAAATTTAAAAAACTTGGCCTCATTAAGGTATTATAGAACCAATAACCGTTTTCATTTAAAATTTCAAAAAAATGGACGATGTACAGAAACGACTTTTTTACTTTTTTATTATAAGTACGTGAAGTCCAACAATAATACATAATTCTAGGGTAGATTGTGTATCGCTAACTGATCATCACATTCAAGAAGAAAATAATAATTTTTGGGCAAATATTTTTCTTACTTCCCATTACAAAATGGTTCAATCAGCTGACATTTTATTATGGAAAAGTGCAAAAAAATTGCACATTTTTTACTTTCGGTGGAAAGTTTTCTATTAGCGATACTCTTATACCACTTGAATTTTTTTCACTTAGGACCTTATATATTTAAGTTACCCTTGGAAACCTAACGATTGTTGTCGTGTTCAGGACCGACGGAACTTCGTGCGCGCCCCGCCGGCCGGCGTCGAGTTCGACTTCGACTACGACAAGATGTACCCCATCGCCGTCGCCATCATGGCGGAGGACAACAACCTCGAGAAGATGCGCTTCGACCTCGTGCCTAAAGTGTCAGTACTTGCTATCTTATTGTGCATTACACTTATCCACATACATTCACACATACCTTCATTTACACACTACTATGTATGATTTAATTAAAGACACATTTTTTTTTTAGATCCGTCCAATTTTTTTTCCATAACAATTACATCTGCCAATCTTAACTTTAATCGTGTACATTATTTAAGTTATGGAAGAGCGGAGCCTCCTAAGACAGGTATTTTTTACTTAAAATGGGACCCCAAACCCTTATAACTGACTTCAAAAAAGGAGGAGGTTCTCTGTTCGACTGTATATTTTTTTTGGGTTTGTTACTCCATAACTCCATAACATCATAGAACTCCTGAACGAATCACAGCACATAACTCTAAATGGTTGCAATCGCTTTGTGTTAGTGTGCTCATTGCAGGATATTACTTGAAAATTGTCATTATGCCACGGGACTTTTGAATTTGAAACTCCTCAAATAAGGCAATCTGAGTGCTCACTGTAGTCTACCCATTTTTCACAATTTAACCCGTCGACACTAAAAAGCGTGAAATAAATAAACTTTTAACAAAAAAATAACAACTGACTTCAAATATTATAGCAGCCATTCACTAAAAAGTTTAAAATAATGATTTACGGACCGATGGTACCAATATAACACTTGCCGATTTCATTCTTCCTGAAACATATTATGTTATCTAGAAGTCGGCGCATTCCCCATAGTAAATAACACAAAATCCAATAGTAGAGCGTCGACTTCTAGAGACCATGTGTTTCAGGAAGAAATAAGTCGGCAAGTGTTATTTTGGTACCATCGGTCCGTAAATCATTATTTTAAACTTTTTAGTGAATGGTTGCTATAATATTTGAAGTCGGTTGTTATTTTTTTGTTAAAAGTTTATTTGTAATTTGTACTAGCCTTTCACGTAAAGGAACAATATTAATCGATACCCAAGTTGGTATAACCCGCTACCCGCGGTTGGTAAAAGCGTGGACTCGAGTCCAACGCAGCCATATCATTTAATCATTCTTTGGCTTTTAATTTACAGAAACAGACCTTTGTTAATAATTATTCCAATAAATTATAAGTATTATAACATTTATGTAGACGGGTATAACGCGATATAGTTTATTACCTTTTGTTTGAAAAAAGGCGTCTAGCCTACCAGTAAGGGGCCGTCCATATAATATTACGTCATTTGAAATTAAGGGGGGGGTCTGTTTTGCGGATCATGAATGAAATGAATACTTTATTTTTGCAATGTAGGTACATAAATACACTTATCGCACGTCATTAATGGGGGACTTGCCTAAAAAAAGAAAACTATTGTTTAAATAACGTTATTGATTTAGTAGTACAGATTACGAAAATTATATCAGTTTTGTGAGAGCGTGGGGTCATTGGATAATGATAATAAGATGATTGTAGGCGGGGAGGGGTTGAAAATCGGCAAAAATCGATGACGTAATATATGGACATGGACAGCCCTTAACTCTTTTGCTCTTGTTTCAAAAATATATAGAATCTCATCAAGTTTCATGAACTTCCCAAATTTGTTGATAGCCTCTTATCTCAAAAGCACAACTGTCCTGTTTCCAGCATCACGGAGGAGAACTTCTGGCGGAACTACTTCTACCGCCTCTCTCTCATCTGCCAGGCCAACGAGGCTGACGCCGCCGCCGTGTCCGGCCAGCAGAGTCTCGACGACACACAAGGTAAGGGGGGCTTCCATCACCTTAGCTAGGACACCATCTCGTCCATAGACGTGCTTGTTGTGAATACTCTCACTTTTAGGATATAAAACTGGCAACATTCCCAGCCGAACAATTGTTTGTTCTAATCTCATTGGCTTTGAACGTAACATCATAATGTTGAACATATTACGGTATTAAGTGCACCGCAAGTATTTGAGCAGAAGATTTGTCGATTTAAAAAAGATCACCAGATTTTTTAATTTCTAAATTTGCCGTAGATACTTTATTTTATTCGCATACCGCACTCGATTTCATCCACATTGCTCATGTTACTTTTATTTTTTTCATTTGATTTGTTTTATTTTATTACTTTTATGTTTTTATTCCCAAGAAACCGTATCCCGATTAACCGGTGACAAATTGGCAAGTGACAATCTTATAGCTAATGAGAAAACGTCACAGGAATCCATCGATGACGTCAAGAAACGAATAAAGTCATTAAAAGGTGACAGAGATAATGAGGATGGTAAGATTTTTTCATTTGGTTATATCTTTGTTAATAACATTGTTGGGTCATAATTATCTTATCTGAGATTAAAATGGTTTGGCATATTTTCTCCTTTTAGTCGCCTGGATCATTAATGAACCTTTTGAATATCAAAACATAAACAAATGGTTCTCTGTTTGTTATTTCAAAGAAATTTAATCAAATTACTGAGTACTGAATATTTAAGCTTATTATTAAACATGTTGAGTAGAACAAACACGACTCCACCTGACTGTTGTTTCCTTGGAAATAATTTACGTTTTATTTTTATTGTTCCTATTTTCGTTTCATTATTTTTCATGCAGATTCATTACACACATGGCCATTTTATTTTAGTTATCCTTGAAAACGTCATCAATCTGATCAACAGCAAATTTATGTAATTGTAAATTAATTTGAACGTTTAAAATTTCGTTACCAACTTTGAGGAATATTTTGTTATTTGGCTCGCATGCTCTTTATAATTAAGATTTGCACATACTCGACTAGTTTCACTAACATGTTTATCTTAAAAGTAGCAATAGCAAATCACTTGCGTGTTTCCATAACATTAAGCAAAACCTAAGTACAATTAATATCAGTTTTAAGTTCGGTATTTGAAAAGTGATCTTTGAATTTTTTATCAAAACATTAGCGCAGTTTAAAAGTCCATTCAGTTATTCAACGAAAGCGCTCAGACAGAGCAATAGTGCGAAGCCTGCGGGGCGAGACGCGGGAGGTAAGCCGCCGAGCTACATACAATTTTCGACCAAGCAGTTCGGAGCCTCGTGCTGCAAGCCCCGCACAACTGCTCCGTCCTAACGTCTTCGTTGGACAACGTACGGATTTTTAAACTGTGGCATTACTTCGTATGAACCTGTTCTAAACATGATTTTTTTCTCTCCATGGAATGCAGCCTAAGCGTGACATTTGGACATTGGATAGCAACTGAAATCACTTAATATTATTAACTAATAACACCAGCATTACACGGTTTTGTGTACTACACACTTCAAGTTCATAGTTTCTGAATTCTGATCTTGTGTGCATACTTATTAAGGCTTATGTATTTATTTCAATTCAATGATAATAAAGTTATGATGGTGCACATGTTTTCCCAAGAGTGTGCAGTGTATAAAACCGTCAATATTCACTAGTCGATAGCTTGTGTACGGAAGCGAAGTATATATTTTGCAATGTTAGGACTCTCATGTAAAGTTATTTCTCAATGTTTTGATAAAATAATGCCATCAAGTACTGGGATCTGGGTGAAACGTATTGACAAATATCATTAGGAAATAAACGCACACTAGTAAAGGATTTACTGATAAATTTCGGGTAGTTTTAGGCTGATTGTAAAGTTTATGGAATCATAACTGCACCAGTAATATTTCAGACGTTGATGGATCTAGTTATAGCGTAATATGCACCTAAAGAGAAATGTGATATACGTGGACGATGTATGTTTGATACCAAGGATTAGTAATGGCATTATTTTGTCTAAATTTGACACCACTGTTAATTCCCTCACTGTATTCTATTTATAATTATTTATAAAATCTATATAGATGTTCTTGAGCTGTTTGTTTAACGTACTTAAAAGATTTATCACTCTTCATTCATCATTGTTGTTGCATTGTAATGTATCGTATATCTATACATCAATGAGTGTTGAAAGACAATATGGTTTCTTTGTCCGTTCACTGGAGGATTTCATATGGATTGTATATATAACTGTATTTATATAATTATGACCTGTTGTCTGTCATTTATAGTATTTGGACTGTACTTCAGTAGCAGAATATAATGTGGTAACGTCTTCTACCTTCTGTCGTCTGTGTCTTCACTAATCGACTGTAGCATTGGTTGGGTCTTGCTGGCCATTGCTGCAGTCTTTGACAAAATTGTATACTTATTTACTCGATAAAAATTCTCAATGGAAACTGTATTAATGTCTACTGAATGTTACATATATGTCTAAGTATTGATTAATTCTTATATATTAAGAGGTTAATAATTATGGCATCACAAGAAATCAGCATAAATTCAGCTCAGTAGTGTTACTATTAAGTGAATTTCCACGTGGGTTTTGACATTGCTACTTGGATTCTCGGCTTTGTTGTCTTTGCATCAAGATTCCTTTTGCATTAACAATTTTGTGTGCGCTTGAAATGTTTCTCTATATTTTTTCTTTTTCACATATTTTGCTTCTATATTTCTCAAAGTTGGTCACGTTTCTCTCGTTTAATTTTTTAACGTGTAGCAATGTTGAAACTTTTACTTTTGTACATACAATTGTGTTGTCAGAATATTACTCGTGAAATTATCGTTTTTGTTGTTGGAAGTAGAGATGAAACTTTTGCTTAGAGAAGTAATAGGAATCCTATTTCAAAAAAATATCAGACAAGACAAAAAAAAATTAAAGCCGCGACATATCACTTATGGGTGAAAAGTCAATTAAAAAATATCCCATAAAAATATAAATAAACTGCCGTCAAATCAGTCTTTATGAAACCCTGGCAACACAAGTACCCTACTCTTTCTATTCATTTGTAATTATTTACGAAACTAGATTAGGTGTTAATGTTTCCATGGGAGAATAACCTTGTTATAAAAATGTGTAGCGATATTGATAAATTAGAGAAAGTAAACGCATTTTAACATAAATATTTAAAGAACTTGAGAAAGTGATAATAATATTGGCCTACATTTGTTTAAATATTTATAAAAATACTCGTATCTCACTGAACTATGAAACTCTTGTCCTTTACAAGTTTTATATAAAAATATCTATAGTCAACTGAAATACCTTGGAATTAGCGTTGCCATGTCTAAAAATCAGAAAGCCGGACTTAGCCGCAAAAAAAGCCGGACTTTTGGATCCCAAGGCCGGACGCTTAAAAATAAAAAGTTTTTATCAGTGCTGTTTACATATTTTCATTGCCAGAAACCTGCTTAAAAGCTCAGTTTCTTTAATAATTTCGTAAAAAAAGATATTACACGTTAAATGTCTTAAATTAAATTCGACAAATAACGTTTTTGCAACCTGTTTCTTTGTTTTATCCATTGTTGTCCTATTAAAGAGTATTATATTACTGTTTCTACATTGGCATTATGGCCCAGTATTGCTAAATAATACTCGCAAAAGCAAGGAACCCTGAGTAACAATATTATGTTACTCAGTGATTTAAAATATGTGACCCATTTTTGCGCCGGTGATACGACTCACGGCCATGTTGCGTGAAAACTAAGAAAATGATAAAGCCTAACAAAAGCCGGACGGGCCGGACGCACTCAATTTTGGCCAGACAAGAGGTCAAAAGCCTAACACTGTCCGGCTTCAACCGGATGGATGGCAACGCTACTTGGAATGCACGGTTAATTTTGTGGATTCAATGCATGAAATTAAATAAAATGGTTAGCATGGCCATCTTGATTGAATTTAGGTCCAGACTATTATAGGACTGCAGAAAACCCTACTTTGTGCACAGAGTCCAGGAGTTTTAGAGTTCTAAGGACTTAAAAAGGTATTTTATTGCTGCTTCTTCAAGTCTTTATTTATATCTCTATCCCATGCCAAATGATAAGCTTTTACTCCGGAAAACTCATGTGTAGCAATAATAAATAATTGATCGTGTGATCAATTTCGGTCAAAACATCGCCATTGTAAGATAAATATTTGGTGTCCACGTTAAATATATTCGTGTGTAAAAAATACAAATATGAAATAGTTCTGATAAATTATCGTGTCTCTAAATGATTAATGAATAAAAATTATGAGCATTCAGAGAGGTTAAAATTAAAATTTATAATTTGGTGCTTTGAGAAGCGAAACAAACTAGCGGACCATATTGCGAGCTGATCACTGAAACAAACACAATTACTTGTACTGTATTAAGATTAACAACGCAAATAGCAGATCTGCAAATTTTAAAATCGAGACTGTTAAAAGCTTAAAAGGCATCAATTATTTTATCTGAATGCTTATTAATTTTAACTTCTGTGGATAGCATTTGGCTCTTGTGTGTCATGAATCCATTAATATCATTCATCTACTTGGTTCTTATACTGAGAATAAGCGGTTAAATGTTGGTAGTTGTGATAGCATCGGTTGTCCAATCTCAGAATACGGTGGAGGTAAACTGAAGATTTAGGAAAACTGTGACAAAGAGCACATGTCACTGTTTTATGACTCTTCAAATGGAAGATAAATGTTAGAAAATTTACTTGTTTCGTACCGTATACGTTTATGGTTGATTGAATCATAAAATATACATTTAAAACTCTAAACACCAAAATATGTAAATTAAAAGTGTAAAGTGGTTTTGATTTTTTGATATTGGACAACGCAGTACATTTTATTTCTAGAAAGATATTGCACGGAAAAGCAAATAAAATCAATGAAGCTTACAATAGGACTTTATCCAAAAATACCTTTATTTGAAAATAGAGAGTGAAAAACATGTTCCAGAACTAAATTGTCTAATCCGCCAGTGTTAGCTATGTCAATCCGACTTTGTATGGGATACAAAAGTGTAATTTTTGCAAGAAAAGGTCTTATTGTGAGATATTTTAATAGATTTAATTTCTTACCAACTCTTCCACTTTTAAGTAATCCGTATTTAAAGTAAAACAGTAATAAATTCAGTAGTTTCTCGTTATTTAGTTTCTAAATAAAATTTCAATATGTATTTTAGTGAAATTTTAATAGAAACTCTTTGATCGGTAATTGAAATAAACAGAAAAATCATTGTTTAGTGTTCTAACGACATAATATAGATATTTAATGAAATTGGCATTTATAGTTAGTTATTATGATGAATTGAAATAATTATATTATTCTAAAATACTATCAGCGTTGTTATTTAAATATTATTTTAAATTTACTTTTATGTTGTTTAATAAAATTATATTTTGACAACAAAAATATCTATTCTAATTTACAGGACTGTATTTTCTTGTACAAATAAAAGTATTATGGATAAAAGGTAAATAAAATACACATTAATTGTAGCTGGCTTGTACTGGCTGCGATGGCGGACGATACCGGATAAACATAATTTAACCTTCCTCATGCGGTACACACCTACCTATAGAAGAGCCAACGAGAGATGGCACCTATGACAGATGATATGATTTATGTATCTTCTGTGACTAAACTCTTCGTTTGTGTGTTTGCGTGCGTGCTCATCAATCGCTCAGAAATGTTTTTCTTTTAAGTAATCATGATGACATAAAATTCCAGAGCAATGGGAGAAGGAGCTCGAAGCTGAACTGAAGGAGTACGAGGTCGTCGCGGAGAAGAGTGGGGACGACAAGTGGGAGAGGGAGTGCGACGACTTGCTTGGAGATGACCTTGACCTCAAGTAGAGAGGGGACACATCGGGATCAGTGCTGCCAACTTTGCGAACGCGAGTTGCCTAAATCACAAGAATAGATTAAAATCCTATTTTTACTCTTAATAGGGAAAAAAAATCTTCTCTGATCGGAGTCACTCTCCTATTTTAATTTAAGAAATCCTAGATATTTATAGAGATAAAGGTCGGAAAGAGATAAAATTTCATTTGTTTTGTGCTAAATTGTGAATTGGCAGCACTAATACAGATACATTAGTCCCAAACTTTTAATGCGCATACGAATCTTCGCTACTGCTCGGCAAAGTTCGTATTTCCCTACACTTTGTATACAAGCAGTAAGGTCACGTGGTACGTCCGGTCGCTCGGCTATAGATTTCTATGCGCATGGGAGCACTGTACCTTTTTATTTATTGCTCGTTGCTTTCTGAGTGTGCGATTTATAAAAATCTTTCACGCTATTTCAATATACCGTCGCGGTAGAAGTAAATTCAATTGTTTCCCTGTATATCACAAGTTAAAGTTCTCATTGGCCGAAGTAACTGATGAATGCTATTGACTGAGATCGCTATTTTTGCTTTAAAGCTTTTGGGGAAAAGCATTTGCCTTGTTTTTGTTTCGTCTATGGATTGAAAATTAAATTTAAATGCCAAGGGCTTGCGAGATTACTGAGTGTTTAAAATGTGTTGCGGCTATTATGAGATAAAACCAAAAAATACTGAACCAGTGTGTAAAGGAAAAGAAATACTCCACTTTTTCTTGTAAAATGGCTAGAACGTAGAATTTGTTCAAAATTTGTTGTTTTAAATTGTGAAAGTCAAGTAGAGAGAAGCTTTTTGGAAGCTCGGCTCAATTTTAATATAAATTGAATTATTTTGGCTGTAGGAATGTTCAGTAATTATTTATTATAGAGTTTAAAAAGGATAGTTTGGAACGAGGCGGGCCTACTAATTCAAATTTAAATCTTATGATATTGGTTTTCTTTAAAACTAAGGCTTATTATAGGCTGATTTTCTTGTAGTCCTAGGTTTAAATCTCTGATTATAATATTGTAATGGTTCGTCAGTAAAATCTATTGTAATAAAATTATGTATGTAATAATTAAATTACTCTTAACTTGGCTTATTATATAATTTGTTGTAAAAAATGCGTTTTTTCAGAATATAAGGTTTTATTGGCGGTCTTTTACGGAAGCGTTTCCTTGTAAATATGATCATATTTTGTTTATTTACTAATGATTTGTTTTTAATTTTGTAAAAATGTATTTCTAGGGAAGGAAGTGAGTGAATTGTTATAAGTTTACTTTTAAAGTGTTCTGTTTCATTTATTGATAAGGAATAAAAATACTGCTGATTTGTTCTAAATATCATTATTATAATACCTAAACATTCCCGTGCAATTATGAGAAATAAACTGTTTTGTCACTATAACTGATGTGTTATTATTTTAAGTTATTTTTATATAGTTTATTACAAGATAAATAATTTGATAATAAGCAGCCCCCCCGGTGGGTCATAAACTCATAAGAATAAATTGTGTCGAAGTATAACAAATCAATTTAAAATATTTTGAGTAAATTCATACTTAAATATACAGCAATGTTAATTTTCCATAAAAATACTGCAGTAAGTCTTAATATTTTTATACTTAAACCAAATATTTGTTTAAAAACCATGAACCTTTACTAATTAGTATTCGTTCTTGTTTGTTCTATGCTAATTTATTTGTCCTCCAAACTGTCATGTTTGCCTTGTGAACACCTTTAGTGACAAACATTTGACATCTCGCGACAATATTTGTGGGACATCATTTATTTCTTTACACGTGACAAAAAAGCCAAGTCTACACTCGGCGACGCGCTGTGGCGTGCGTTTTTGTACGATATTTATCACATAGGATATTTCATGTGTTAGAGACTGTCCGAAATTGTTTTAATACATCCACTTTATTTTCCGAAATAAGAAAACTTTTTCTAACGTCCATAAATTAAACAAATATTTTAGTACGAAAAGGATCCGCCCGCTCACACCGACAACTACACCTGTATCTGTCACATTCACACTTAGCCTGTTTTGTGAGGATGTCATGAAAACCGTACCACCCAAAAATACTAGTGCGGAACCCTTAAAACATTATGCTTTATAACAAGAACACATGTACATGCCAAAGCAACATCAAGGCTACAAGAAACAACGCGCTAAAAGGCGGAACCCTACTTTTATTATTTTTTGTTTTACTTTAGAGAAGTCCTACAATCTGACTAAATTTAAAACTAATATGTATTACCGTTTTTAGGGAAAGCCAAAACCAATAACGTTAAAATAATGCAACTTTTTCGAGGAATCTTGTATGGGACCCCCCTAAACTAAATATTTTATTATTTGTCGTGATAGAGGCCATAGTAACACGTATTCTGTGAAAATTTCAACTTTCTACCTATAACGGTAGAAGCTGTAGATCCTTGTGACAGACGGACAGACAGTGGAGTGGTACGAAGCCCTTAAAAAGAAACAAAAAAACAAAAAACGCAGAAAAATTATAAGAAAAAAAATGTCTTGTTTATGCCGAAATTCATTAGTAAGGAACAAACTGAAATACGTGGTGTTACCAAGACTATAGTCCGTAAAATATATCTTGAGCCCTGTGATAGCGGGACAGCGCTATAAAATTTGTATTTCTAACTCTCTTTCTCATGTTCAAATATATGCATAGCGCTGACAGCTGTCACGGGGCTCAAGCTATATTTTACGGACTTGTAAAAGAAAACAAACCCTATTGCTATTTATTTGTATATATTCGGTGTTTGTCATTGACAGACCGTGGACTGAGTCCAATCAATTTATTTATCTACACTAATGTAATAAAGAGGTACACTTGTTAGTTTGTATGTGTTTTTAGGGTTTCATACCCAAAGGGTGCCAAACGGGACCCTATTACTAAGCCTCTGCTCTCTGTCTGTCCGTCACAGGGGCCTGCAGCTTCAGCCGTTCTAGTAAGAGTATACGGCGCAAAAGTAATGTCATGATTTGAATTGGCTGCCATTTTGTTATGAATAAAAAAAGAGCCCTGTTTTCATAAGTTTATTTGGAAGTGTGAAATTGATGACATTAATTAGAAAAAAATTATATCGCTCAAATTGCCACCACCCGAGTTGATGCATGATTGCGCTCGTTTTACGGCATTTTAATTGTTGCTCGCGAAATATCTGGCACGAGAGAAGAGAAGAGAATCCACATGAAATGCCTGAAGAGCCATTGCATCCCCTCAAAGTGACTGTTTGGTGCGGCATTTGCAGTGAACAAGTGATTGGCCCTTTTTGTTTTGAAGACGCCGATGGCACCACCGTAACCGGTGAGCGTAACAGGCAGATGCTAACTCGGGAGGTGGCCATTTGAGCTATATAATTTGTTCCAATTAATGTCATCAATTTTACAATTCCAAATAAACTTTTTATGAAAACAGAGCTCTTTTTTTCATTTATAACAAAATGGTAGCCAATTCAAATCATGAAATTACGTTTGCGCCACCTTTATAAGGTAGATATCAAAATATATGCTGCGGCTGCAATGGGAGAGTGTATTGTGTTTTATGTTTATGTATACTCTAAGGTTTTATGCCTCTATACGTACTTGTTACTCAATTAGTAAAATAAGTCTAAATTTTATTTTGCGCATTTCACAGAATGGGTCATTGAACCTTGATCCTGATCACGTACCGAGTCTCCAGTATGAATTTGGATTTATACACGAAATTCACTCAATATTCTTTAAAGTAAAACGAAAAATAATCAAAATGAAGCGAATTATTTGTTTTAAAAATTTTAGCGTCTTTTTTGTAGCCTTAATGTTGGTTTGGCATTGTACATATATTGTTGCTGGTTTACTTTTATGTTTTTAGGGTTCCGTGCTATTATTGTGCGGTGGTACGGAAGCCTTTGTGCGCGAGTCTGACTCGCACTTGCCCATTCTTTTTTTGTTAGGATAAATTACTAATTTGCCAACGATTAATTTCAGAGATCAGTAAATAATTATTTAATAAGTAAATAATAATTTGGTTCGAACTTGGCCAGTTAGTTAATTTTACCTGTTTTCGATGGCGATTTAATTTCTGCTCACAGAAGTGCCCCCTTATTGTATAACTTCAACAACTATCGCTTCCAAAAGAATTGGCCAGAAAACGATACATTTGATAGCGATTGCTATAGATGTCGAAGTTAGACAATAGATGATTTCAGTTTTGAGAAAAGGCTTTATTATGATGGAGTTTAGAGTGCCGAGCCGGTTCCCGTAAAATATCACTTAATTCTTACCAGAGACTTGGTGATATATATCTACACACCACCCGCATGTGTTTAGTATGAGAAGACAATATTTTATTATTTTATATGTATGTCGGGGAAATGTCATCCTGCCTTGTTTCGGGCATTTATTCTATTTTAGTGCGAATGAACAGCTTCGTTTGTTCTGAGAAAACGTGCATTTTGTAAATCATGTTTTTGTTTCACAACCACAGTGACTCTTTATTGTTCAATTATAACCCTTACGTGTGTGACATACGAACTAATTAAAGTCTATAATTGCATTAAACAAGTTTGATTTGCACATAGAAGGATAATCAATAAATAATAATAATCAAAGCGACAACAATGGATTCGTTAATTAATTATTCCGTAATTATTTTAATTAACATAACTGGAATAACTTTGTTAGGGTTCCATCAGAAATGAAAACACTTCAAATGTTGGCGACATTACCTAAGAACGGCTCGGTTGACTGAGCTGGAATTTGGCTGTAGGGATCTGGAAAGCCGATTTTTATTTAAATCATTGGTAATAAAATCAGGGAAAACGGTAGCTGGCAGGGAGTTCTACGTCTCAGCTGTACGGACGTTGGACGAAAATTCAGAACGTTCCGTCCGACGGAACGGAATATTCACAACATAAGGGTGAAGCTTTGCTGCGTGCCGATCACTGCGATAGGAGGGGGGTGGGGAGTTAGATCGTGCGATTCCTGCGTATGTTAAAAATGTAAGGTGACTTAAATTTATGCAGCCAAATTCTTGCTGAAGATTCGGTAAGTACTCAGTAACAAGCAGTGGCGGATTTACACATCTTCCATGTTACGGCTGTCAAATTTTAGCAACCCTTGCCTCTACAATTGCTAGGTGGTAGTAGTTTATTTTTGCCATTGAGTTAAAATTCCACAAAAAATGTTTTTTGGGTGTTTCTGAGGTCAATAGTTAATGTACGGCTACCATATCGAGGTAAAATTATGCTGCCTACACAATATGATTTAATAATAACAGGTTTCAGTCAACGTGATTAAATATTATTTATTGCTCTCGAACAAAGATACGGTCCAAAAATTTGCCGCCCCTAAAATCTGCCGCCCTTGGCTCAAGCCTACTCAGCCTGTTGGTAAATCCACCACTGGTAACAAGGTTCGATGACCCTCTTTGTGAAATTCGTAAATTATTGTTTTCGTGTGCCCTACAAACGCAAGCTTAGCCCTGAGTCAATTACTATGGGACGTCAAGATTTTATTCTGCGAAATTAGCATAAAGTGTTATCGATCCGTGCTACTGATCACTTACCAAGCCTCCAGTACGGGCTTGGCTGGATAAATTAAAATCACCTAATATTAGGTTGGGGAAAAACTCTTTTCGCAAATAGTATGTATGAACTTATAATAAAATCTCTTTGGCTATACCATTTGCATCTGGGTAGTTTTGGTATTATTAAAAAGTTTAAATTTTAAAAAAGATAATTCCAAATTCAAATTAGGTAAAATGTGTGATTTTCATTTGTTTTTCCTACTGTTAAGATGAGTGAATCTAATAAAGAAATTCGATACATTTTAAAATTTTACTACAAAAAAGGTAAAAATGCAACGCAAGCCGCGAAAAAAATTTCTGATGTTTAGTACTTAGTGCAGTGTCTGTGAGAGTAGTATAAATTTGGTTTAAGCGTTTTCAATCCGGAAATTTTGATGTCAAAGATGCACCTCGCTCTGGGCGCCCTGTTACGGATAAAATGGATGCCATTTTTGAAAAAGTGGAGCAAGATCGGCATATCAGTAGTTACGATGTAGCTGAAGAACTGGGGATTGACCACAAAACAGTTTAGGCGCATTTGAAAAATGGTAGGTACACAAAAAAGCTCGATATTTGGGTGCCTCATGAGCTCACTGAAAGAAACTTAATGAACCGTGTACTCATTTGTGATTCTTTATTACGACGTAATGAAACCGAACCATTTTTGAAAAACCTGATAACTGGTGATGAAAAGTGGATCACGTACGACAAGAACGTGCGAAAAAGGTCGTGGTCAAAGGCTGGTCAGGCTTCACAGACTCTGGCGAAACCCGGGTTATCTCGCAACAAGGTAATGCTGTGTGTATGGTGGGATTGGAATGGCATTATTAATTATGAGCTGTTACCGCCAGGCAGGACCATTGATTCTGAACTCTACTGCGAACAACTGATGAGATTAAAGCAAGAAGTTGAGAGAAAGCGGCCGGAATTAGTCAACAGAAGGGGTGTGGTTTTTCATCATATAACGCTAGACCTCACACATCTTTAGCTACTCAGCAAAAATTAAGAGAGTTTGGCTGGGACGTATTAATGCATCCGCCGTATAGTCCTGACCTTGCACCTTCAGATTTCCACTTGTTTCAGTCTCTTCAGAATTCTTTAGGCAGTGTCAGGTTAACATCACGAGAGGACTGCCAAAACCACTTTTCGCGGTTTTTTGATCAGAAACCCCAGAATTTCAATAGCAATGGGATCATGTCCCTTCCTACAAGATGGCAGAAAGTTACCTACATACTTTAGTTAAATGTAAATAAGCTTTATTAAAAAATGTTTTGAATTTTCATATAAAATGCGAAGAAACTTTTTCCCCAACCTATTATATTCTATGATGTCACAGTTTGACTTTTTTTAGAACGTGTTATTTTAATAATAATAATATGTTTTATTCACTGTTTAATTGACGGAACCCGACGACGTACGCTTTAAAAAATCACAGTTTCTAGAAATAATCCTATAAAATTGCTTTGTCTATTAGAATTTAATGTACTATAATCCTTGATAATCTCCTGCATGCAGTCGCAAAACTATCCAAGATTCCCTAACAGATCACTAATCTTGTTTATTATTGCAAAAATACCTTTACCTACGACGCCATAGGTTCTAAACTCGCTTAGTCACGAACCGCGTTTGCCTTCAAGTCTGCTGATGTAGATTATGTAGATGACAGACAAATTGGCATTGAATATTACAGTGATATTACATAGTCCGTACAGACAGAGCCGAGTGTGAACAGAGGTTTAGTTCAAGGTGTACATTTTACCCAAGAAAATTGTTTAAGCTTTATTTCAAAATATATCGAATTAAAGTAAAAAAATTAAATACCTGAAGAGTGTGAAAGTTTAAAAAAATATGTAACATTAAAATACTTAGTGTTATTACTACAAAGTGTACGGTAAAAATTGTTTTTGAGTGAATAGCAACTGGAATTTTTGAAGAAGTATACTGTGTTAAAATGAAAAATAACATAGTTTTGACAATATTTGTTATAATAGCCGGTGAGTACGTAATGTTTTTATTGTGATAATTCTATTTTACATAATCGTTTGTAAAATTCATACTTTTGGGAATCTGAGAGTCAATTGACCTAAATACACTGAGGTATTGTTCATTCTTTAAAAAGGCTGCATGTTTTTTTTACACGTGACTTACTTTAAATTTGGCATTAAAGAAAGTCAAAAATACTGGAATAACAACGCGTAATTATTTAATAAGTCGTTAACCTTGACTTACAAATTAATGTAATGAATTACCATTATTATTCGCAGAAAATTACGTAATAGTGCATTTGTGATTGTAAGAGTGTACTTTTACTTATATACTGTAACTCGACGAGCAAAATCATATATCCTACAGATAATACTGAAGATAAGGTACCTGGGTAGAATATGGCCACCTTAAGGTGCGTGTTTTTAAGACGAGGGTCCAGGTGTTTTACTTTGAAGAGCACCTATTAACATTCATACTATACAAAAATATAGCTTAAGTATTAAACGTTAAAATAAATCTTTATAACTATGATAGAAATGAATTTCTATATTTTTAAGGACTTGGCGATTTATCCATCGCAAGGAGATAACAAGTTAAATTTATATCACTGCGGTATAGAAAATCATAAAAGTAGATCTGGACGTGAGGAGCTCTGAACCGGGATTCGAACCCGACTTACTTCCTACACGATGCTGTAACAGGTGACGGTAGGGCAATAATAGTCTCAGACTTGTCTTGAATACACTAGCGTCCTCTAGGCGCCAAGAGGCTCACTACTAAGTGAGTACCTATACATATCGTTGCGGTATGGGAAAGCACAAGCGTAAATTCGCAGGTCATGTTGAGAACTGGATAGCTCAGTTGGTAGAGCAACCGCCCTGTAAGCGAGAGGTCCCGGGTCCGAATCCCGGTTCAGAGCTCCTCACATTTTAATCAAAATGTATATATATTTGTCTTTGTAAAATAAACAATAAAAAAAAAAAAAAGTCCAGATTTACTTTTCTGATTTTCTATACCGCGGTGATAAATTTAATTTGTTAAAATAAATATTTAAGTAACTTTTTTGAAATAGAGAAAATAGCCTTAAGGCCTTTATTACAAGGTGGGTAATCATGCCTATGACGGCCTCGTAGAAGAGGCCGAAATATTTTGAAAATTGTGTTTTTATTAAATTTTTCTTGTAACTAGTAATATTTAAAGAAAATAAAAGGCTAAACATAGCAATTATATCTTTATTTATATTTATTTACTGTACGAATAAGAAATTTAGATTATTAAGGAAATGTCCCAGAAAGCCTGATAACCTGGCAGTGAGTGAGATTATCACACCCCTCTTATCAAAGATTGGGGAAGCTGCTACTTAAAATAAGTAATTTTTGTAATTTCTGCTTTCATAATATCATTTGAACTAATAATTATTAGGGAAATATAAGTAAAAACATTAACATTGAGATTTGAGATGCGTACGACACGTTTTGTCTTAATCAAAATAACTAAGAAAAAATAAAAATAAAATAAAATGTCATGTGTGTATTATAATAATGCCAATTATTTATATGGTAAATAAGAACAATCATCACTTCACACTAATATTATAAATGCGAAAGTTTGTGTGTGTGTATGTTTGTTACTCTTTCACGCTGAAACGGCTGAACAGATTTGGATGAAATTTAGAATGGATATAGCTTATACCCCAACTTAACACATAGGTTACTTTTATCCCGGAAAAAAGCAAGTCGTAAAACCGAATACCACACGGGCGGAGCCGCGGGCAAAATATATTTTTAGACACTTGATTTTTTCGCCTTCATTTACTCCGAACACAAACAAACACCCTTTTAAAAAAACCGGACAAGTGCGAGTCGGACTCGCCCACCGAGGGTGCCGTTGAAGATTTAATTAAAAATATATAGTTTTCAGATTTTTCCCTATAGTAATAAGACTTGCCAAATTTCAACGGAAAATACCCTATACAGATTTCCATCTGCTACGATCCTGACACACCTCTTTCGCCTCTTCAACTTCCATAAATTTATATCCATACAAGCTCTTCTATTCTGAGTACTTTTGACGTATAGAAAAGAATAAACATATAATTCATTCATAGCCATTTTTATAGGCGTGACTAGGATTTAAAGATGGGGGCCTGGCCCCGGCTCCAACTGAAAAAGCCATCAACAAGTATCTTTTATCGATTATGTGATCCAAATAAGATAAACAAAGATAACCCTCCATACAACGAGATTACAAACACGCATAAACTAATTAAACAAATAACGAGGGATAAAGCATATTTTTACATCAATGACACCCTTACATCTGGGGGGGCGTGCCCCCCCCGGCCCCTACCTAGTTACGCGTAGGTATATTCATTTCCGAACTCGGGTGCACCTTCAACTTCTCTGAGGTTTAACCGTAGGTCAGACCTTGACAAACCTATTTGTACAAGTTGTAAATAATCTGTGAATAAACACTCGTTTATATCAAAGCAGGAAGCAATCATTTCCATTGTAATGTAGTCAAGAAATTTGACATAATTTGAGTTCCGTACCACCAAAAAAAAAAAGGGGTAAGGAAGGAACCCTAAAACATGATAAAAAACAACAGTGTAAATCATAACATAATACTTTAAGATAGAGCTCAAACAAATAACCTTGAAAAAATACCTTTTTTGATTTTTTATTATTTGTCGTGGTATAGACTACATTTCCTGCTATAACGGCTAAAGCTGTAGACCCCAGACGGACAGACAGACAGGGGTTTCAGGGTTCATCGGAGGCTCAGTAATAGGGTTCCGTTTGACACTCTTCGGGTACGGAACCCCTTTGATTAGGATTCTCTTGATGAGATGCAGACGACACGTTGTAAATGCTTTCTGGTTCTGACCGTGATCTACCAAACATTCATCTGACCATGTAATTATCTTGGATTATTTATAGTTATTGTGACCCCTCTATGCTCAGTAATAGGGTTCCGTTTGGCACTCTTCGGGTACGGAACCCCTTTGATTAGGATTCTCTTGATGAGATGCAGACGACACGTTGTAAATGCTTTCTGGTTCTGACCGTGATCTACCAAACATTCATCTGACCATGTAATTATCTTGGATTATTTATAGTTATTGTGACCCCTCTATGCTCAGTAATAGGGTTCCGTTTGACACTCTTCGGGTACGGAACCCCTTTGATTAGGATTCTCTTGATGAGATGCAGACGACACGTTGTAAATGCTTTCTGGTTCTGACCGTGATCTACCAAACATTCATCTGACCATGTAATTATCTTGGATTATTTATAGTTATTGTGACCCCTCTATGCTCAGTAATAGGGTTCCGTTTGGCACTCTTCGGGTACGGAACCCCTTTGATTAGGATTCTCTTGATGAGATGCAGACGACACGTTGTAAATGCTTTCTGGTTCTGACCGTGATCTACCAAACATTCATCTGACCATGTAATTATCTTGGATTATTTATAGTTATTGTGACCCCTCTATGCTCAGTAATAGGGTTCCGTTTGACACTCTTCGGGTACGGAACCCCTTTGATTAGGATTCTCTTGATGAGATGCAGACGACACGTTGTAAATGCTTTCTGGTTCTGACCGTGATCTACCAAACATTCATCTGACCATGTAATTATCTTGGATTATTTATAGTTATTGTGACCCCTCTATGCTCTAGGTCAAGAGTGTTCTACACTTCCTTGTAATTGCTTACTTTGTTGGTAGAGCAATCGCCCGGTAAGCGAGAGATCCGGATTCGAATCCCGGTTCGGAGCTCCTTATATTCCGATTTACTTGTGCGTTTCTATACCGAAATGATACAATGTTAATTTGATACGCTGAGTTTAAAATATAGAAATTTATTTTTGTCGTAACTAACTTTGTTCTTAATTTTGGCAGTAATTACTTTATTGCGATTTCATTGGTCCTTGTATGTCCCTTGCGTGCACAGTTAAGCACCCTTGAGTCCTTGCACGTGGTCCCGTATCACCACACAATCCGGGTACAGAACCCAAAAGCATAGTGAATAATGAATACTCGATAGTTATAATAAAACAGTAGAATGCCGCCGCTGTGTCTGTACATTGAAGAAAAGTAATAGAAATAGAAAGGGGGTGACTAAAGAAGAGTAATAGAACACAAATCAACGAGTTTTAGAATTCTTTTCTGTCTGTCTTTTTGCTCACGCACATCTCTAAAACTACTGAACGGATTTTCATGTAATTTCCACAGCTGTACAGAACTTAATTTGAAATAGAATATAGGCTGTATTTCATTAAAATCGGATCTCGGAAAAAAGTTATCGTCATTAAAGATTTTTGGAATTAACTTTTCAATCGGTAGTAATTAGAAGTTATGATACGGGATCTCCTCAACGGATACAGAGTTCGAGTTTGGACGTATTTGGTTGGTCTTTATTAGCACTTTGGTAAAACATGGTGACCAGGGTCTGATGATGAGACTGGAAGATGGGTACGGGATCTCCTCAACGGACAACAGCAGACCCTTCGAGTTTGGGCTTATTGATTGGTATTTATTAGCACTTTGGTAAAACATGGTGACCAGGGTCTGATGATTGGACTGGAAGATGGGTACGGGATCTCCTCAACGGACAACAGCAGACCCTTCGAGTTTGGGCTTATTGATTGGTATTTATTAGCACTTTGGTAAAACATGGTGACCAGGGTCTGATGATTGGACTGGAAGATGGGTACGGGATCTCTTCAACGGACAACAGCAGACCCTTCGAGTTTGGGCTTATTGATTGGTATTTATTAGCACTTTGGTAAAACATGGTAACCAGGGTCTGATGATGAGACTGGAAGATGGGTACGGGATCTCCTCAACGGACAACAGCAGACCCTTCGAGTTTGGGCTTATTGATTGGTATTTATTAGCACTTTGGTAAAACATGGTGACCAGGGTCTGATGATGAGACTGGAAGATGGGTACGGGATTTCCTCAACGGACAACAGCAGACCCTTCGAGTTTGGGCTTATTGATTGGTATTTATTAGCACTTTGGTAAAACATGGTGACCAGGGTCTGATGATGAGACTGGAAGATGGGTACGGGATCTCCTCAACGGACAACAGCAGACCCTTCGAGTTTGGGCTTATTGATTGGTATTTATTAGCACTTTGGTAAAACATGGTGACCAGGGTCTGATGATGAGACTGGAAGATGGGTACGGGATCTCCTCAACGGACAACAGCAGACCCTTCGAGTTTGGGCTTATTGATTGGTATTTATTAGCACTTTGGTATAACATGGTGACCAGGGTCTGATGATGAGACTGGAAGATGGGTACGGGATCTCCTCAACGGACAACAGCAGACCCTTCGAGTTTGGGCTTATTGATTGGTATTTATTAGCACTTTGGTAAAACATGGTAACCAGGGTATGATGATGAGACTGGAAGATGGGTACGGGATCTCCTCAACGGACAACAGCAGACCCTTCGAGTTTGGGCTTATTGATTGGTATTTATTAGCACTTTGGTAAAACATGGTGACCAGGGTCTGATGATGAGACTGGAAGATGGGTACGGGATCTCCTCAACGGACAACAGCAGACCCTTCGAGTTTGGGCTTATTGATTGGTATTTATTAGCACTTTGGTAAAACATGGTGACCAGGGTCTGATGATGAGACTGGAAGATGGGTACGGGATCTCCTCAACGGACAACAGCAGACCCTTCGAGTTTGGGCTTATTGATTGGTATTTATTAGCACTTTGGTAAAACATGGTGACCAGGGTCTGATGATGAGACTGGAAGATGGGTAAGGGATCTCCTCAACGGACAACAGCAGACCCTTCGAGTTTGGGCTTATTGATTGGTATTTATTAGCACTTTGGTAAAACATGGTAACCAGGGTATGATGATGAGACTGGAAGATGGGTACGGGATCTCCTCAACGGACAACAGCAGACCCTTCGAGTTTGGGCTTATTGATTGGTATTTATTAGCACTTTGGTAAAACATGGTAACCAGGGTATGATGATGAGACTGGAAGATGGGTACGGGATCTCCTCAACGGACAACAGCAGACCCTTCGAGTTTGGGCTTATTGATTGGTATTTATTAGCACTTTGGTAAAACATGGTAACCAGGGTATGATGATGAGACTGGAAGATGGGTACGGGATCTCCTCAACGGACAACAGCAGACCCTTCGAGTTTGGGCTTATTGATTGGTATTTATTAGCACTTTGGTAAAACATGGTGACCAGGGTCTGATGATGAGACTGGAAGATGGGTACGGGATCTCCTCAACGGACAACAGCAGACCCTTCGAGTTTGGGCTTATTGATTGGTATTTATTAGCACTTTGGTAAAACATGGTGACCAGGGTCTGATGATTGGACTGGAAGATGGGTACGGGATCTCCTCAACGGACAACAGCAGACCCTTCGAGTTTGGGCTTATTGATTGGTATTTATTAGCACTTTGGTAAAACATGGTGACCAGGGTCTGATGATTGGACTGGAAGATGGGTACGGGATCTCCTCAACGGACAACAGCAGACCCTTCGAGTTTGGGCTTATTGATTGGTATTTATTAGCACTTTGGTAAAACATGGTGACCAGGGTCTGATGATTGGACTGGAAGATGGGTACGGGATCTCCTCAACGGACAACAGCAGACCCTTCGAGTTTGGGCTTATTGATTGGTATTTATTAGCACTTTGGTAAAACATGGTGACCAGGGTCTGATGATTGGACTGGAAGATGGGTACGGGATCTCCTCAACGGACAACAGCAGACCCTTCGAGTTTGGGCTTATTGATTGGTATTTATTAGCACTTTGGTAAAACATGGTGACCAGGGTCTGATGATTGGACTGGAAGATGGGTACGGGATCTCCTCAACGGACAACAGCAGACCCTTCGAGTTTGGGCTTATTGATTGGTATTTATTAGCACTTTGGTAAAACATGGTGACCAGGGTCTGATGATTGGACTGGAAGATGGGTACGGGATCTCCTCAACGGACAACAGCAGACCCTTCGAGTTTGGGCTTATTGATTGGTATTTATTAGCACTTTGGTAAAACATGGTGACCAGGGTCTGATGATTGGACTGGAAGATGGGTACGGGATCTCCTCAACGGACAACAGCAGACCCTTCGAGTTTGGGCTTATTGATTGGTATTTATTAGCACTTTGGTAAAACATGGTGACCAGGGTCTGATGATTGGACTGGAAGATGGGTACGGGATCTCCTCAACGGACAACAGCAGACCCTTCGAGTTTGGGCTTATTGATTGGTATTTATTAGCACTTTGGTAAAACATGGTGACCAGGGTCTGATGATTGGACTGGAAGATGGGTACGGGATCTCCTCAACGGACAACAGCAGACCCTTCGAGTTTGGGCTTATTGATTGGTATTTATTAGCACTTTGGTAAAACATGGTGACCAGGGTCTGATGATTGGACTGGAAGATGGGTACGGGATCTCCTCAACGGACAACAGCAGACCCTTCGAGTTTGGGCTTATTGATTGGTATTTATTAGCACTTTGGTAAGACATGGTGACCGTTGCATATTGTCGTTTAAAAAATCATATTCTTTTGTTTTCCTTATTTCTACGATAATTCATTCGACACGGGCGGAGCCACGGGCAAAAGCCTGTAACAATATATAAGGTGACATTCACTTATACAGCCAAATTCATACTGGAGACTCGGTAAGTAGTCAGGACCAAGGTTTAATAACCCTGTTTGCGAAATACGAAAAACTTTTTTTTGGCCCCTATACTTGTTTAAAAACAACCCCTACTCAATGAGTATGGGAAAAATTTAATTTTATTTATTAAATTTAATTTTGCGTATTTCACAGAAAGGTTCATTGAACCTTGGTCCTAGCCACTCACCGAGTCTCCACTATGAATTTAGCTGCATAAACGAAAGTCTTCGTCTTAAGAATGACACCCGCCTTGAAAATGCCGAAATAGTCTCGGTGAAACAGTTGGCATGTAGCCAGCAATAATAGTGCGTAAGCGTTTAAGCCACTATTTAATAATAATTTATTATAGATGCCATTAGCGACATCGAGGCGACAACAAACAAACCCCTAAAGAGAATGCGCCTTACAAACAATTCGGTACCCTTCGACTCTTCGCGTACTAACACATTTATTATTTGTTATTTTTAGAGTATGTACATTGGTCTGACTAAGTTTGAAATCTATTCTTTTGTTTGTTTGGGTTTCAATATTTATTATTGGTCACTACAGACGCTACATTAACGCGTAATTTTGTGAAAATTTCAACTGGATCTATTACGGCTGAAGCTGTAAACTCCTGTGACCGACGGACGGACAGCGGAGCCTTAGTAATAAGGTCCCATTTGGTACCCTTCGGCAACACCTAGCTTGCTGTAGGTATCTACGGGTGTAAATTGATTGCTAATATTAAATGAAACCACATATTCTACCGACCCTACTGAACCACTTTTTCCAAGAGTCATACCCGCGGACACCCTTTGCTTGAGAAATAATTGAGTTCCAAACAAAAACGGGAGGTGAGAGAGTAGGGTCGGTAGAATATGTGGTTTCATTTAATGGTCGCAGTCTATTTACAGCCTATTTCCACAGTCCTTATATTACAGCACAGTAAAAAAAAGCGATACTTAAATAAATATAAGGTGACGTTTGTTTATGCATCCAAAATATAGGAAGTAGGTATAGTAAGTTAGTCATGTACGTAATCCTTGAAGCATATCTGTTCAGACTACGATGTAGCGGATAAATTGGGCTCGTAGCACTTGCTACGCCGCGCCGTAGCAAATAGACGATGACATGTGATTGTGCGTCCAATGGCGAAGTCCTGTTCTGCAGATCACGTACAGGAACATAAAGAAAGAGTTGGCAGATCACCTTCTCGTGATAATGGTGCCAAGACGACTGCAGGTTTGAACTTGACAACGACAGAGATCGAAGGAATTGAAGAGAAAATGGCTACAATGTAGTAGACCCAATACAAGGAAGTAGGACGTTTTGTGCTGAAGTTATTTTGGTGGCCGTTCCAGTTTATTGTTTTTATATTCCAGGGCGTGCATTGTGGGATGCCGTAAGTTTAAGGCTGCCAACTCTCCGAAATCGAAATTTGGGACCGGATTATTAGCAGAGGATATCTAATTAAACCTCTATCTCCCATCTATCCATCAGCCTACTTCGCCCACTACTGGACATAGATCTTTCCAAGATTTCGCCGCTCTGGCGGTCCTCCTCGAAGAAATGCCCATACTCACACAAGCTGGGCAGGTGGGTTAGTGAGCGTGGTACCGAAACCCTTGCACCAGTGACGCCGCTGCCCGTCACCAGTCTGTTTTATATAAGGCCCGGCAATTGGGGATGGATATACCGCCATCCATCGGTCCCAGGTAATGGTGGGCCGCCTGGTTTTCCCTGAGATCTGTCCTCTTACTCTCCCCCGAATAATTTCGGGAGGATTTAAGAGTAAGATGGTGGTACCTCCACGTTTGAGTCCGGCAACAGCTATTCTAGCATAGCAAA
This sequence comes from Ypsolopha scabrella, assembly GCA_910592155.1. NCBI lineage: Eukaryota > Metazoa > Arthropoda > Insecta > Lepidoptera > Ypsolophidae > Ypsolopha > Ypsolopha scabrella. The sequence continues at coordinate 22,868,896 of OU342982.1, forward strand.
TCATATCGAGCTCGATAGCGCTTGATATAGTGCTCTGTCTCACTCTGTTGATCTACTTAAGTGTATATCGAGCTGTCAATCTCGATATGGTCTACTACGCTGGGTACCCTGCTCTCTCCCGCCTTTCCTATTTACGCCTACTTTCGTCTTTGTCACTCGCACTACTTAATCGTGTAATCCAGCTTAATTAAAAGTAATTGTACTGTTTTTCATCCGCAGGATTATTATTTCTTAATGACTCCCTTTCGCGCGCAATACGCTGATTTTACTGTAGAAGGCTGGAAATTGTAGATGTTTGAGTTAATTTATTTCGGGACAGCGGGGGACAAATTGGACGTTTGTGGGACGATTTCAATAAGGGGAAAAAAAAAGACAGGCAGGACTGTCCCCCCCTATGCGGGATGGTTGGCAGCCTTACGTAAGTTCCGGTAATATCATCAGCAGATTGTAGTCCTACTTCTAATGATAACTTACATTTGTAGCGATCACAGACAGCGATGGACAGAGTGACGTCACGCTACCATTCTCTTCGCTGAGTTTACGTCAGATATTCAGGAGCAAGACTTCAAGTGAGTTTGTTTATTTCTTATAAGTACAATATAATAGTTACTTTATTTAATAATAATAGTAATAATAAGCCTTTTATTTTCCAAAAAGAACTTAAGTAACATCGAATGATTTCGTAGCATGTATTAAAATAATGTACTTTTAGTTTTAGTTAGAGTAAGAGAACAGCTCTTAGGGAAAACCAGGCGGCCCACCATTGCCTGGGACCGATGGACTGCCTGCGACTGCTGGATATAGGCCTTTCCAGGATTTCGCCACTGTCGGCGGTCCTCCTGGAAGAAATGCCCATACTCACACACGCTGGGCAGGCGGGTTGGTGAGCGCGTTGCCGAAACCCTTGCACCAGTGACGCCGCTACCCGTCACCAGTCTGTTTTATAAGGCCCGGCAATTGGGGATCGATATACAGCCATCCATCGGTCCCAGGCATTGGTGGGCCGCCTGGTTTTGCCTGAAAGCTGTTCTCTTACTCTCCCCCGAATAACTTCGGCAGGATTTGCGAGTAAGATGGTGGTACCTCCACAGTCGAGCCCGGCATCAGCTCTACCACCTACATAATCGTTTATAAGAAGTATTTTATCTAGAGTAAACAGAATCTGTCAGAATATTGTCTCTCATCTAATTTGTGATCAGTAACGCTAATAATTCATAATATTGAATTCGACATGAAAAATAAAATCCCGTTCACGCGGTGAATTATCGTAGAGCACAAGAACTCGATCAATTTGTCAATAGTTAATGATAGATGATTTAATTTTCAGTACCCGCAGGTCGAAAAGCAGCTTTGAGTGACGTTGGTCTTCTGTTTTTTGGGTAAGAGATTTTCTTTTCTCCAGAAACGAAGTTTCAATTTATTTTAAAAGCCTAAAAAATGATTTGAACCGTAAGGTGTGACTCCTTGATGGAACTTTATTCTACCACTTTTATTAGACTTTAAGGAGAATGTTTCCATTTGCAGAGACAACTCTACGGACCCCAACACTTATCGATTCAACAATATCAAGAAGCTGCTATCAGACCCTAACTTCGATCTTGGGAAGCCCACAGTCTTCTACGCATATGGGTACAGTAGTTTCATAATTGTTTCCATCCATCCATCAGCCTGTTTCGTCCACTGCTGGACGTAAGGCTTTCCAGGATTTCGCCACTCTTGGCAGTCCTCCTGGAAGAAATGCCCATACTCACACACGCTGGGCAGGTGGGTTAGTGAGCGCGGTACCGAAATCCTCGCACTAGTGACGCCGCTGCCCGTCACCAGTCTGGTTTATATAAGGCCCGGCAATTGGGGATATATATACCGCCATCCATCGGTCCCAGGCAATGGTGGGCCGCCTGGTTTTGCCTGAGAGCTGTTCTCTTACTCTCTCCCGAATAACTTCGGCAGGATTTGCGAGTAAGATGGTGGTACCTCCACAGTCGAGCCCGGCATCAGCTCTACCACCTATAAACATTCTTTATTCTTTATTGCACAAAAAAAAACTTAAGTAACAAAATATATACAGGAACAACAGTTTGTACAAGGGCGAGCTTATTTCTAAAGAAATTTCTTCCAGCCAACCTTTAATGTGGTGAAAAAGTAGTGAGAATGGTGAGCAAATAAATGTGCACAACTTTAAATACAGAAAACTAAATAGAAAAAAGAAATTTAAGTTATAGATACATACTTATGTGTAGCAATAATACATACAAATATACATATATTTTTACACATATAGTTATATACAATAAATAAACAGTACGTATAATACTCAAAATGAACATACTTAGAATAAACTATCATATTTTAAACATAAGACACTAAATAAACATACAAATATTCCAACAAACAAAATGAATAAGTTTAAATGGGTAGTCAGACAAAAGAATTATATATATTAGCTCTTGGGGAGAAAATGCTGTTTAAGCTTTCTCTTAAAAGACGATACAGATGGGCTGTCTCTAATACTATTAGGCAGATTGTTCCACAATCGAGCTGCTTGAACTGTGAAGGATTTGGAGTAGAAATCCGTATTACAGGAAGGTACATGTAGGGTCCTGGTGTCGCAAGTTCTCTGAGGTCTAGTGCGGGAAGGTAAAAGCTTAAAACGATCACGGAGGTATTGAGGGGCACAGGGATTGTTCAGAACGTTAAACAATAAGGCTAGCATGTGATAATTTCTTCGCAAACGAATCGGAAGCCATCCTAATTGACATCTTAAATCTGACACATGGTCATACTTGCGCAAGCTGAAGATAAACCTAATACCTAGGTTCACAAATTCACAAATATTTAAATACCTTTATTACGTGTTTGTTATGCTTCTATTTCTGAAAGGGTTAATTGATTTTAAGGGTACCACATCATCCAAATCCATATACTGGGTGTGAAGATGATAATGCGAAGCCGGAAACTGGGGATAGTAGCCGTCCATATGAACAACTAGGGAACACGGATGGAACATATTTATTCCAATGGCGAAAAAGTAATCAGCTGTTCCATAGAAAAGTTACATATCTACTCGACCAAAATGAATGAAACAATAGTTTCTTTTTCACGACTTTGAATTTTTATTACGGAAAGTTGTTCCTTTTCGGCTTCCACAATATCATCTTCTTACCTTTTATAGGTACTTATCGTTTATTTGACAGGTTTTATGTGTAAAACGTTTAATTGAAAAATCTACAAGTGGAATTTTACAAGCGAAATTTTACAAGTGTTGCATTTTTTAAGCGCAGTTTGATAGATAGATAAATAAAAAAAATATTCTTAAAAACACAACACAAACATAAAAAAGTAACGATACAAAATTAATTTAACAAACTAACTTCTAAAGCTTTAAAAAGTAACTAAAGACAGAGTACATAAGTATATTATAAAGTTAATTCATTCTGGTTGTATGTGTGTCGCGGCTTCGACTCAGCATATTATGTCGCCGCAAACCGAAATCCGCGACGCTGTTATTCTACCGTCGCCGTCAGTGTGCAAGAATCCATTTTATGTTTCTTGTAAATCGGTATGATTTCTTCTCACATTCGTCTTTAGCTGTAAAGTGTATCCGGCACATGATCTTTACTACAATCTATTATTTTTATCATAATGAGTTTAAAGAAGGTCAATAAAATATTAATTGAACAAGAGTGAAGTATATTTCGGACCCCATCTTGGGTACGACATCAGTCACAACTTGTGACTGGCTAGCGACACAGTTTGTAGCTTGTTGACTTGTAGTTTCTGATGAAGCCTTTGTCTCGTTTCCAGATACGTGGAGATAGCGGAAGACGAGAGCGTGCTGACCGTGGTGGAGGGCTACATCCAGCGCGGCGGCTCCAACGTGCTGGTCGTCGACTGGGCCAACCTCGGCTTCGGGAACTATCTACTCGCCGCCAAGAACGTGCAACTGGTGCGAATCTATCATATGTACCATGTAGCATTGAGTGGTCGTGTCTCGCATCATACTCGAGGGAGGCAAATACTTAATGTAAATTAGTACTACTTAAGACGACAATGACTGCTGGTGACCCCGGGTGCATGCGTCTCAGTCCCTCGCATGACTCGTCCTGTATTGATCGCTTCGTCGCTCGACGGGGAATCTAGTTGTGAACGCGCTAAAATTTACCTGAATTATTAATTACAATTATTATAACTAAAATCTGTGTATACGTGTAATTAATTAAACCGGATATTCGTTCCAAATGAGACCTAGGTTTGGTATTTATTTAGTTAAAGATTTTGATGAAAATTTTAAATTCTAATCAAGGCTCATAATTTCAGATATTCTGTAGTTTGTCTTTTTGTTTTTCAATTTTTTCAAGTTTTATAACGTCTGATTGAAACCAGCCACCTGTTTTTACTTTCAAGGTTACCAGCATGTATTGCCCTCTTAAAGAAGCGTCTTTCTTTTATTTTATTAATATATATAATTATAATTAAATAAAATTGATGTATAGGTACATTACAAATCACAATAATCTCAAGATATATTTCTGGTCCGATCTGATAAAGAAGCGATATTAACTGTCCCCGTTCGTGAATTGGAGGCATGTTTTCGGGATGATGTATAAAGTTCATTCAGTACAAAATAGCGCGCGTCGCCTGTGTAACTTCAATAAATAATTTATTACGTTTTCATCCAATTGTTCGCAGGTGGGAAAAGAACTAGGTAGAGGTATAGCGAAGCTCGTGGCCGAAGGTCTGAAGGTGGATGGGCTGCACCTAGTGGGCCACTCGCTCGGGGCACACCTCATGGCGTACGCTGCGAGACAGATGAGCTCTAAAGGACACATTGTGCCCAGGTTTGTACAGCTTGTCGCACTAGCAGCTCACCTGCGGTATAATACTTAAAATCGTTTCGGCAAAGACGGAAAAGTTTAGTAAATTCTATGAGCAACCGTTATTTTAAGGAAATAATAAGAATCATATTTTTGTTTATACAAGGTGAAATTAAATTAACCGACCAAATTCATAGTGGAGACTCGGTTAGTGATCAGAAACAAGCTTCAATTACCCTTTTGGTGAAATTCGAAAAATATTTTTTTTGTTTCCTTACTGCCTAGACCAGGAATTGTACTTAAACTAGCCAAATTAACAGTACCATATTAACTATTTGAATCAAATTTTATTGTACAATTGGTACATAATAAATTAATAAGAGAACAAAACATAAAAATGGTGGTTCTTTTTTTTATTTCTGGCCAGCCAGTACGTTTGGTACGATATTTTTTTATATTGTGCATTCACGTTTGTTCCAAATTCGAAATGCTTTATTTTTCGGGTATATTTACGGAACATAAAATGTAGTGATTGCAAGAAGTTTATAGTTTATAGCTTCTCGGGTGATTGTGTTTTAAGATTAAGCTGTATGGTCACACATACCTTTGCCATGCCTTTGCCTATCCAAAAAGCTTAAAAAGTTACTTGTTCTCACTCAGTGAAAAGAGGGTTTTATTCACTGTTTTTGGTGAACCAATAACCCCTTTTCGAATAGTAATGGTGAAAATATATTTTTCTAATTTATACAGAAGGATTACTGAACTTAGTTCCTGATCACTAACCTAGTCTCCAGTAAGAGTTTGGCCGGTTGATTTAATTTCACCCTATATAATCGATGAGGATGCCAAACGGGACCCTATTAATAAGCCATCGCTGTGTCTGTCTGTCACAGGGAACTATAGCTTTAGCCGCAATAGGTAGACAGGTGAAACCTCTTACTATGTCCTCTATCACGACAAATCACACTATCACACTAATATTATAAATGCAGAAGTTTGTGTGTGTGTGTGTGTTTATTACTCTTTCACGCTGAAACGGCTGAACGGATTTGATGAAATTTAGAATGGATATAGCTTATACCCTAACTTAACACATAGACTACCTTTTGATCCCGGAAAAAAGTATGTCGTTAACCCGAATAACACACGGGCTGGGCCGCGGGCAAAAGCTAGTAATGAAATATGAAAAGAATTATTAAGGGGGTTCCCATACAATAAACCTCGAAAAAATGGCATTAGGTATTTAAACGTTATTGGTTTTGACTCTTACTTAAATACGGTAATACGTACAAGTTTTAAATTTAGATTTAATATTTAATGTTCTGTGACGTAGACCCCTGTGACCGACAGACAGACAGCTCAGGCTTAGTACCTGGGTCCCGTATGGCGCCCTTCGGGTACGGAACGCCAAAAAGAGGTATTTTTGTGTTGAGGGACTTTAAAAACTTGTCGAAAATAAGTTTAATAAAGTTAAAGGCAACCTTCCGATTTTTATTTTAGCATACTATTTAAATTTGGTGTCAGGTAACACCGCTGGGAGAGGATGCGTCTGCGCATGGGTAATAGGCGCGCGAGAAAGAGACCGTCCGAGTCTCACCAGTCTCTTTTTACCTGACGCGAGTTACACATCCATCCATCCATCAGCCTGTTTCGTCCACTGCTGGACATAGGCCTTTCCAGGATTTCGCCACTCTTGGCGGTCCTCCTGGAAGAAATGCCCATACTCACACACGCTGGGCAGGCGGGTTGGTGAGCGCGGTGCCGAAACCCTTGCACCAGTGACGCCGCTGCCCGTCACTAGTCTGTTTTTTATAAGGCTTGGCAATTGGGGATGGATAAACCGCCGTCCATCGGTCCCAGGCAATGGTGGGCCGCCTGGTTTTGCCTGAGAGCTGTTCTCTTACTCTCCCCCGAATAACTTCGGGAGGATTTGCGAGTAAAGTGGTGGTACCTCCACAATCGAGCCCGGCATCAGCTCTACCACCTTACCACCATATTGCCATTTAATTTTAGAACAATTTACCATCACTTTAAACTAATATAATAATACCTATTTTTAACTAGTCTTAGCCCGCGGCTCCGCCCGCGTTTAATCAATCTTTGTCCCGTTTTCGGCTTGGGTGCTTTTTAATGCACACCACTTATAGCCCACCCGGTCAACGGTCACTACGATAATGATAAAAAAACCGCATCCAAACCCGTTGAAGGGTTCTCGAGTTAAAACGGAACACACATACAAACAAACAAACGAAAATTCTGAAAATAGTTGTTTCGGCCTCAGTACAAAACCGATTACCCATTTCATTTAAAATTTCACGATATGTACCGCCAGGACTTTATTACTTCATGATTTAAGGCGACGCCACGAAATTTTGGCGACATGGATCTCCATTTTCCTCTGCAATAAAAAAACATATGTAATTACCAATTTATATACTAGATTAAGCATTTCATTGACATCATTTTGCCCGAAGATTTACTTGATTGATTAATTTTCATAGCAGAGAAAAAAATATTTACAAAACCTCTTTTAAAACAGAGATTTCTATTTTCCTGACAAACGGGAGCGAATGAAGCCTCTGAGTTTTTTATTTAAATTAGTCTACAAATACACTTCAGTATGGCCGATTGGATTTATTAAATTACTTATAGTTGTCATTTTAAATGAAAAATACTGTTTGGCCGCATACGACCTTACGGCATAAGCTAGTTCGTGAGCACATATTTGTATGGATTAAGTCCCCCTCACTTCACTCCCCTAAGGCGCCGATTTGAAATTAAAAGTTTATCAATGCCTCGCCTTAATAGGAAGTAATAAGTAAGATTATTAGGTATTTTGTGACCGTTATTACGGTAACCAAAATTTATTTAGACGCTTTTGTAACACCAAATGTGAGCCATATCATGGACGGTTTATTGTTTTAAAACAATCTAGATCAAGAAGTCAGTCTTCCGGCCGCTGCGCACGCGCATAAATCTTGCATTTTCCTGCGTTTTATGTAACAGCTTTACAACAGTTCACTTTAATTAATTACCGGAACTAAGATGTTAATGACAGGCTATTTACATTTCCAGATTAACCGGTCTGGATCCAGCCTTGCCCGGGTTCTACCCTCCCTTAGATATTCTGGGAAAGCCCATGTCTCCTGAAGATGCTACTTTTGTCGATGTTATTCATACAGGTAAAATTTATATTATTTTATAATTGAGTTAGCATTAAGGTGGTAACGGAGGATCTCGGTGCAAAATGCACATCATAAGATTATTTTCCTTACTTTTGAATAAAAAGTATGCTATAAATACGTTTTATAGCAATTCGCGCAAACGGCTTGTTAATAGTTACATGAAAATTATTCAATTTTATGCGATAAATGTTAGGTGATTACAACTGTAAACACGCTTTTCAGTTTGTTAATGTAATGCAAACAAAATGTAATACATTAAAGTAGGTACGTAATTTTTTAGTGAAGACTTTATTATCAATAAACTATTCCCGCAAATTGCTTTAAAACACATTTATTGCATACTTTTTATTCAAAAGTAAGGAAAACAATATTATGATGTGCATTTTGTACCGAGGTAAAAAGTTACCCCCTTAAGTACATACTCGTAAAACTGAAGATGATAGACGATTTTTTAAATTTTGATTGCTTTTCGATTTTGTTTACTATTATTTTGGTAACTATCTTAAAAAATACAAATAAATTCTTTTTTCATGCAGTATTAATCTAAACTACATATTTAACGCTATTTTAGTAAATGTTATAATGTTATGCATACAATTTTATAATAGCTGGCTGAAAATAATGTTGACTGTAACCTCGTTGTTGTTTTCTACGTATTGGAGAACATTATATAAAAACCTTATTGGTATTTGATATTAAACCTCAGACATGGCTGTATGGGCTAAGTTTCCTTTGCCTTCCTAGTTAGTATCACATGTACTGTAATCTCAGAAAAAGTATTTTTATAGCATTATGTTGCTCGGAGACCTATACTATAATTTTTTTTTTTAGAGACATTCATGAAAAATAATTTTCGTTATGCCAGTAGTTTTGAGTTCGTAATGAGGATTTTACGATATGAGGTTAGATATGATGAAAGAGATGAAATGAGTACAGTTTAAAGTTACTTGTGACAAGATTTTGCATGGCATTTGCGTTGTATGAGCCCATGTGTTATCTTTCATTTAAATCACATTTTGATTAAATAAAAGGTGTAAAATTATATGGAAGGATCTTAACCTATTAGTATCATAGCCTTTGTAGCTCTATTAGTTAACTGTGATCTTCATGTTTTATTTGAATCCTTGACATTACAATAGACGTGCCAGTTTCAATTCGCTGTGACTTACTAAAGACTGGCTATCAAATGCTGAGACTGGAGAAACACACGTGTTGTTAATGATTTCGTTTCTAGGGAACTGTACATCCCCAGGCAACAAACTATAACCCATGTCCAGGTCGCAGGAAACAAACTATAGCCTTGGTCCAAGTGTAGATCTAACCATTACAACAGTGAAATAATTTCCAAATTCGGTTCAGTAGTTATTAATGTAATAACTATTTCCCCAGGGAACTGCCCGGCCGACTCCAGGAAGAAAGCTATAGTCTATGCCCAGTAAAGAGTCAAATTTATTACAATAGAGGAAGAATTTTCAAAATTGGTTTAGTAGTTCCAGAGATTACCCACGCGAATGTAATTATTGGTTATGTCCCTAAGGAACTACCCATCTCCAGGGAACTTACGATGACCTATGCTATTCAGCGATAAGGAAGTTTTAAAATTAATTCTGTAGTTCCAGATATTACCCATTACATAAACAAATTTTTCCTCTGTATATAATGGTGTAGAAGTGTAGATTATAGTGTAGTTTTGTGTGGTGTCCCCAGACGGCGGCAAATACGGCACTCCGCTGAAGACGGGGCACGCAGACTTCTGGCCCAACGGCGGGTCCTCGCGTCAGCCGGGCTGTCCTCTTAACAGTGTGCTGCTTACTTACGAAGGTGAATAACACATGCTCTACTGATCAGACTGAAGAGATTCCCCAAGGAATCATACCCGCGCAAAGGCAAAAACTTTCCCGAATAGAAGAGAATTTGTCTCACGTTTGTACAGATACGTTTTCTATATCACGAAGTCCGTTTGGCTATGGTTTTAGTAGTGCGTGCACAGTTTTTAGTTTCGCCATGGCCGTCTGTCCGCGGCTTAGCTCAGAGACTATTAGTACTAGAAAGCTTTAATTTTGTATGGGTATACATATTAATTGCGTCGAAAAAACGGTAAAAAAAAATTAAGGGTATCTCCCATACAAGTAAATTCGGGGTGATTTTTTTTCTCGTCTATCCCATTATATGGGATATCTTTGGATAGGTCGTTCAAAAACATTATGGGTGTGTGAAAACCATTTTTTGATTTAGAGATCCGTTATCGAAATATTAAGCTTTAAAGTGCTAATTTTTGTTAGAGTCACGTGTCCCCCCCCTGCCGGCTAAACGGTTGTTTATGGATATATGAAAAAAAATCACAGAAGTAGTATATATAATGAGTAAAAGAAAGTATCACAGCTAAGTAGGCTTTATAGTTTTACGAGTACAGGTCGCGTCAAACTTTTAGTCCCCTATAAACACAATGTACGGGCCGTTGTTCTAAATGTATGGGACTAGAAGTTTGGCGCGATCTGTATTGGTAGACCAACATATAAAATGTATTGGGCAACTACGGAACCCTACACTGCGAATGGCCCGACACGCACTTGGCCGGTTTTTTCTATTGTGCTGTTCTACTGTATTTTCTTTTCCCAATTTCTGTTTTTTCTGACTAGATACCTTTTAAAACTAAACTGAACTGACTTAAGACATGGTAAGTATACTAACAGGTCACTGTAACCTACTATATACTACTACCAACGACATCCGTGGTCTAGTGGTGAGAGCCTGGGCTCTCAACCCGGCGGTCGTGGGTTCAATTCCCGCGGGGAACACACATAGTGGAATGTCACTTTGTGAATTGTTCTCAGTTTGGTTAAGACATTACAGGCTTGAATCACCTGATTGTCCGATAAGTAAGATGATTCCGTGCTTCGGAAGGCACGTTAAGCCGTTGTTTCCGGCCACTTTCTAGTAGAGTGGTCGTTACATAAACCACGTCAGAGGCCGTAAGGCGGTTTGAAAACACTGACACCAGGGCTCGTTGGGCCGATCTTGCAGCCCACACGATAAGAAGAAGAAGACTGTAACCTAAACAGTCATCTCCATACTAAGGGTGCCACAGATAGCCCGCAGTGTAGGGGGTGCATGGACGAGGACGAGACTGTGCGCCACGTACTACTCCACTGCCCCGTCGTCACCGAGGACATAGTAGCGACGTTGATGAGCTCCAGCTTCCCTTCACTGGATCAGTTGTGTCAGCATGCCGATGCTGCTCGGTTCTATTTTAATAAACTGGGTTGGCTAGGGGGGAAGTGCACAATACTCACGATCGCGGAGAGTCTGAATGAATGATTGAAAGACACTTTATCGTACAAAAAATACATAAAAAAGAAAAACAGAGTTTGGTAACATAATTTTACACAAAAAATCACTAAGAGCGATTTCTTCCAGCCAACCTTTGGGTTGGTGTGTGAGTCCGTGCAGGACCATCAACCACTCCCACTACGAATTTATAATTGTAGGCCTATAGCAGTGTGTGCAGCCCTACGCCGCATGACATCCAAGTTTTGCTGCCAACGTAGCCCTCCGAGTTGACGAAACAACATTCCTACATTTTCCGTTACTTTATTAATTTAATTGTCTACGAGCTAGCTACCAATAAATAAAACTAAACGTTACAGATTTCTGCAGCCACTGGCGCTCTTGGCGGTTCTATGCCGAGTCGCTGACGGACGGCCGGTTCACGGCGAGATCTTGTGAGGACTACGACACCTTCCTGCGGGGGCGGTGCGCGGGGGGAGAGCTCGGCGTCATGGGGGTGCAAGCCACGCCTCAGTGAGTGTTTGTACTATTGGACAAGCTCACCTGACTGGGGAGCACGCTTCCGACAAAGAGACGATTTAAGAAAGGAACGGGTTTACGAGTAAGCGATGTAAACAACACAGTCTATTTGGGATTATATAAAGTCCTACAATTCAAAGTGAAAAAAAATTAACAGACGATGGAGTATCCCTAATAGAGCATATTCCACAGAAAAAAAATTTTTTTGCACCTCCTTTATTTTACCTTTCCATAGAATTTTAGTCAGCTGATTGAACCACTTTGTACTGGGAAGTGAAAAAATTATTTTAGCAAAACATTTTTATTCTTTAGGAATTTGATCAGTTAACGATACATGATCTACCCTAGAATTATTTTCACTTATTATTGTAGGACCTTATATAGCAGAACTCATTATTTACTATGCAAAACGTGCCAAGGTGTGTCATGGCCGCCCAGGCGTTTTTGAAGATACTAAGAGTCGGTAGTCCTACAAGTGGATGGGTTCTATCTATATGTATTGAGAGGTAGAGCTGCTTACAGAACCAAAACTAGTCGTCCGTGGCTACACACAACGACCACAGCGCTACATAGAACAAGCCGTGAAATTAATTGTAGAGATCCGGTTCGATAAACAATTGTGATTTTATTCAGAGGAATTTGTGATTTTTCTGTCTCGCTCACTCGTACAGCTGGATCTCTTACTTCGGTTCGTTTTCACTTTACTTGTGTATTCTTCTCTTTCGCACCTGTTAACGCAAGTAACAAGAAAGGGAACCCATCTATATGAGTGAAGGAGATGGACTCTATCGCATGTCGCTTTACTCATAAAGTTTTGTCCCTGTCATGGCGGGAGTCTTGCGAGTCATTTACAATGAGATTTAAAAAGTAATAGCTGATGACGACATGAAAAACTAAATGCCAGCCACATGCAAGTGTAAGATCCCATTAATAAGAGAAAAAAAGAATTTCATTAGAGGTTTATGTGGATTTATGTTCTATTTAATTTCAGATTGCGCGGCAACTTCTACCTCCGCACAGCTGCTAACTCGCCATATGCTTTAGGTGACAGAGGAGCTGAATAAACTATGCTAGTAATAGTTATTTATGTTATTACGTTGTATTTATTGTATAGATAATCGAGGATACTAGGCGTTTTCTACGTCATCCACGCTATCGGGTAATCTGCTATTTTTCGTTTCTGGCAACATTAAACATACAGAAGCGGCGGCCAATGGCGCGAAACCAAATATGACTGTTGGAAGCCACGTCGCATATGCGATGTTAGCAACAAATGGTGCAATCATGGACCCTATTCTCATAGACATAGAGCATACACCCATGCCCATATTCCTTGCAACTGTTGGATATAGTTCGGACGAATAAATGTAGATGGCGGTGTTAAAAAGTGAACCCGCACTGACGCCTAAAGTTCCAAGGGTCAGCGTTAGCCAGTATATTTTGGGTACACAACCGAGGACCAAAATCGTAAGGCCTCCCATAGCGAAGAAAAATGCTGTAGTCACTTTTCGTGGGTAGAACCGGAGCAGCCACGCCGCAAGCAGGTTCGATGGGATCTGAAACGTTGGGAAGTAAATTACTGAATTACATTTCAATATAAAAATATTTCTTGAGCTGAAAATACGTTAATATATTTTTGGAAATGGTAGGTGGGAGATAAGTTCCTATAACAGACTTGTTTCAAGCAATATTTTCGATAAAATGAAGCATTTGTTTACCATTAAGTTCTTGGATAAGTATGGCGTCTTTGCCTTTACTGGAAGCATCAGATTGAACACAAAATAAATTATTAATACCTGATACACTCATCGATTCGATCTCTTGGGAACTCAAACGATTTAAGAGTGTATTAAAAGATTTGAAAATAAATCAGAAAGTAAAATTTGCTGACTAACGAAGCATTCCGGAATTTTAAATTAATGTCAATCTTGTAATTACTATGTTTTATTAGAGTTAGATGTAAACTACGCTTTGGCTAAGTTTCAATAGGGCTCACTCGAACCCCTCCCCTTGATGAAATTATTGATTAGGATTTTCAATACGATAGAAAAGTGTCTACACCTCTTAGATTATGTTTTGGCATACAGATATAATTAATAAAAGAAGAGTGTCAAAATAAATGTTTGGTGGACAAGTGGACGTATGCAAACCAAATTATAACATAATAGAGAAAGACCGATTCAGAAGCTCTTGGAATAGATTAATTTGTATAACAAGATTGGCGAATGTGGAGACGAAAGAGGTGTGTCAGGATTGTAGCAGATAAAAATCTGTAGTCTGCCTACCCCTTCAGATGATAAGCAAGAGTATTTGTTTGTAATTTTATGTATGTGTTTGGTTCTGGTAAACTAAAGCCGTGTAATTTAATTACCATTCTGCCTCACTGTAGTGTAAGATTTGACGTTGAAGCCTTGAACCTCAAGCTGCAAAGAGCATTTGAAATGTAACACTTGTATGAAACTGACCTGTATGGCCCCCGCGGCGGCAACACTAACGAACGGATCTGGACTCGTCTGACTTATGTACTGGTTCACTCCGAAGAACGTCAATCCGCCGACGAACCAGAGAAAGCAGCTGCACATAGTACGTTTGCGTAGCGATGGAGTCCGAAACAGATCGACGTAGTTGAGTTTGGGTTCGTCCGTCTTGTTCTTCAGGATCTCCTTGGATAATTCTGCGAGGGTTCCCTCTATGTTCGTTGTTGGAAGGTTGTTCCTGTAATGAGAAAGTTTGATTTGTAAAATAAGACTGGGTAATTTATCAGGGAGTTGGATAAATGCATCGTGGTGTTATTAAGTTGTAAAATAAATTTAGTAAGTGTTTTATTGTGGGATCTTTTTCATTTATATTTTTTATATATGTTTTTTGATTTCCATTAAAACTTTTTAATAAGTAAGGAAAGAATATCAAGTAAAGATCAGTTAATTGTGGAGGAATATACAAAAATATACCTACGGAATGGGATGTAATGAAAGTTTGGATTCGACGCCGTGGTGTTTCAACCACCATATACTACTTTCTATCCCTAATAGATTTTTGTTATTCCACTTGTTATCATCATATACCTATACAATGCCAATTATATGCATAGCCTCACTAAGAGAAAGGGTCAATTGCAGTCTCAACAGCATCCTGAGCACTCTCAGGAATAGAGAGGACTGTCCATTGATGGGACATCGGGTATACCGCCATATGTCCGGAGCTGCAGGTTTGGGCGCTCCAAATTAAAATTATTTTAAATTGAAATTAAAATTTAAAGTAAGTATTTTGTTATATTTTACATTTAATTCTAATTTATTAATTTTCATTTTTATCTTTATTATTGTTTGGTTTTTCTTTTTTATGTTTTGTTTTATTGTGTTTAAATATGGACTAATTTGGTCTGAAATAAATATATTTGATTTGATTTCATTTGTAGCATCAAACAACGAAGAATTATAACGATTTACTCACATGACTGCTGCATCTTTAACGATCTTCGTAGCCTCCTCCACTCTGCCAACGGAAACTAGCCATCTCGGCGACTCGGTCAGCAGAAAGAAGTACCCCAAATACACCAAGGGGGGCACAGCCAGAGCTAAACTGAAGTTATCCCATGACCTATAGTAATAGGCAAAAAGTGGAACGGACATGTGCCCAACGATAAACGGGAGCTGGAAAAAGCAGCCCAAGATCTCTCTGTATTTCGGCCCAACGGTTTCCATGATGATGACGAAGGATATAACCATGGTTCCAGCGGTTGCCAATCCGAGGATGAACCGCAGGATGGTGAATGTGGTGTAGTTGGGTGAGTAAGGAATGGCGAAACCGACGAGGATGAGCAAAGTTATGGAAAACAGGAACGTGTTTTTGCGGCCGTATCTGAAAGTAGAAAAGTAGTTTCAGTAACAGAAGTACTACTAGCACGTGTTATAAATATGTCTGTCTATACTTCTTGTGCTCTTACGGTTACTGCGTTTGTCAGTGTTCCCAAACACGTGAGTATGATGGAAAAACAGATATTCAAAAGTTTTAACGCCCTGGTTGTATGAACGTTTATTCCCTTAAATCAGTCACAAATATGGTCTCAAAGCTTAAGGATGGCTGTCATGAGACATGAGCGCAGCAATTCAGTTTTAGGCGTGACTAAATGTTATGCTATTTGATTTCGCTACTACGTGCGCGCTCGATGAAACTTGCGAAAGCAAAACAATCGCACTGATTTCGTCGCGGACATAAATTTGAAAATTTGTTTCAGGAGAAACAAAAATTTGGCAATACTGTGAAGGCTTTAAAACATATTATTGGTTAAAATTAAATAAATGAGTAAAAATTTTTATTAATTTTATCTAAAACAATAAAAATACCTTCGGTTAAATTTACCGTTAAATTCACGTTTTTTCGGAGTTTGTTGATACGATATATGATTCTATTTCCGATTTTTATTTCTAACTTGGCATGGAACTGGATGTTAATAGACTCGGCCTCAAATATTACAAAAAACATTCCTTAGACTCGACAAAATTTTGTTTTTGCGTTTGTTGCCTTTCGAAGCACGACCTTCGAATAAGTGGTCGAAACCTTCGGACCACAAGACCAAATAGACGCTTATATTGTTTAGAAAAGTGCATTAGAAATTAGATTTTTTTTTCAAATTCTGGTCTTTATATTTGTTTCTAATTTATCTTTTCTAGTTTGTAATGTTCTCTAATTTCTCATTCGACTGATGACGGCTCCATACCATAGGCCGAAATATATCGAGAATTGTAAATATTAATATAATATTTAGAGTAAGTATTCCAAAGCAATGGATTTCGCAATAAAAACATAAACTAAGAAAGTATCTGGATGTACTGCTTTAACTATAGCGCCTCGATATAAAGTAGCATTGACCGTAAATGGTGATTAAATAATTGCCTGTTACATAATCAGAGCTACTGAGGATAAATTACATATGAATTAAGGTAAAGGTGAACCGCGTGTACTTATCCTAAGCAAATACTGTTCGCACCTATCTATGGTAGAACATTGACACAACTCCAAAATCGTCATTTTAGAGAACTCGCGATTGAAGTTTTTCAGATTGCGTTGAATAATACTTAAATTTAACGTAGTATTGAGTATCTTATAAAGCTAAAAGTTGTATCAACTGTCGTTTTATTTGAAAATTGTATTTTTTCATGGATATGTCAAAACTATTTCTCTTATAGCTCTTTAATTTGGTGGGTACACATCCATTGCGTCATTGTGCTTCTGGAATTTTAATTTTTTAGCGGAAATGTGGAGTTATGACATCAAATAAATATTTTAGAAATAAATAAAAGGTTTTTATTTTGTATTTTACTAATTACTGGGTATGATAATTGCTATTTTAAAAGTTTTTAGTCAGAACTAAAAATATAGGGCCAAGGTTATATGAAAACTATTATATATAATAATTTGTCATAATTATTTTCTACGTCGTTGTAGACCCAGGTAGAATAACTCTCCGTGATGGCAAACGCGCAACTGACCAATACGGCGATGTAGATCCAGTGGATCACTGATTTTAGTACTAAAAGAACAACGACATAGACGCTCTCTGTCGTTAACGCAGAGAACTATTTCTGCGTTATTGTTCCATCGAAAAATATAACACATTTTATGCATTTTGGCATGTTTAACTAAAATTGCCTTTTTTGCACTTGTGTCAATGTTCTACCATAGGTAGATGCTAGTTGTGCTGCATTTATTATTCGTACTGTGCACAAATAAATAAACTGATTAAGTGTGAGTAGGATTCGTGCCCTGAGGGTTCCGTACATTTGAGAGTTTCTTAACAGCACCATGGGGCTCTAGACTTCTGTAAGAACTAGGTATTAGTTTCAACTTGATATCTCTTACGGGGCCCGAGAAAAAGGGTCTTGACTGACAGACAGACGGACAACAAAGTGATCGCATAAGAGTTCCGTTTGTTCATTTTGAGATACGAAACCCTAAAAACAAACAAAAAAGCACATATAATTTAAACTTATATCTCCACTGAGAGGGTTTCAAAGGTCTGTCCGAATGCGGGGTTATTCCACTAATCCCCATTAGTTTAGAAATCTACATTCTACACTATTATATAAATAGGAAAGATTTGTTTGTTCGTTTGTTTGTATGTTTGAGGTAAACTTTGGAACTACTAAACCAATTCTAAAAATTCTTTCTTTTGTAAAAAGCTACACAATTGTTGAGTAACATAGGCTATATTCTATTTAAATAAACGTAAGTTTTCAGTTTGAAAATTCAGTATTTGTGAACCATGTCGGGAGAAAAAATGCTGCTTAGCTGCTTTATCGGCGTGCCCTGACCAAATAGTTTGTTATACGTGATAAAACGATATCGCTGAATCTCAGCCTCAGAGACCTCAGAGTGCACTTTGAGTCCGAACTCGAGAGGAACTCAATCTTACAAACGTCACTCTAGTATGAGATCATGTCACTTTTTGACGTTTGTAATATTGAGTTCGGACTCAAAATGCACTCTGAATCTCAGCCTCAGAGTGCACTTTGAGTCCGAACTCAAGAGGAAGTCAATCTTACAAACGTCACTCTAGTATGAGATCATGTCACTTTTTGACGTTTGTAATATTGAGTTCGGACTCAAAATGCACTCTGAATCTCAGCCTTACACTCATAATGTAAGCTATTAAAAATAACGTTTTGTAGATAAAACGAACCTGTCAGAAAGGAATCCAAAAATGATACTTCCAATCAAAATTCCGGCCTGCAACACCATTTGTGTAAAGCTAGCCAACCATTGTCTATCACAGATGAGGTCCCATTCCGACATTATCGTGTTGAGCATCGGACTTGCATCATACGAATATTCTACACAATCCTTGTAACAAGTTGAATTCAATACATTTTGTGTTGCGTTCGTCTCAAACTGAGTGCACCAAAAAGAAAGTTTTGGTGTCAGAAAAAGTATAGCCATCTGTACGGTACCAGAAGAGAATTTGACGAGGAAAACTGAGCTGAAAATGATGAGCTGCCATTTTCCAATATGGCCGACGAGATTGGCAAATACGTCCGGTTTTGTGGGGCCATTGTTGGCTATTTGGGACATTACTCTTAGAACCATTGTGGCTTGAACCTTCTTCGGTTTAAAATTTGTATTCTTTTCACGTTTGCGCTCTCGTTTCCCTTTTTGTTCTTCACTTGGATCAGTCAGTCTTTTTTGTGTTACCTATCTGCAATCATTGTATGTATTTAGCACACACTTGTTCCAATATAACTAGATATTATCAACGAAGGTTAACCCACTGTTTCAAATGAAACGTCGTCAGTCTTTATATCAAGCCCACTTTCACGTGGTGTCTATTTAGTTTTATCTTAAAACCATCTTAGTATTATCTCTAAAAGACCGCAACCTCCAGACTGCATTATAATATCTGTAGATAAAGAAAACAAAACGTTAAGATGGCTATAATTGCTGCTGACCTTCAAAGTCACAATTAAGGGCCTGTATAATTCAGACGTTATTTGTAAAAAATAATCTTACATTATAAACCACAGAATATCTAGAATGGTGTACCTTGATTAGAATTTTGAATTTTATCAATAACTAACTGAATGAATACCAAAATAAGGTCCAAATTAAGACTAAGATCCGCTTAAATTAATTAAGTAAGTATGTAAAGAAATAACTTCAAACTTAGTCAAATTAAAGATATAATCATAATGAATGAGTTCCCTTGATTAGGTATTTTTGAATAATTTTAGTTATAATAATTGTAATTAATTATTTAGGTATATTTTAGCGCGTTCACAACTAGATTCCCCGTCGAATGACGGAGAGGTCAATACGAGACGAGTCGTGCGAGGGACTGAGACGCACATACCCGGGGTCTCCAGCAGTCATTGTCCCCTTTTCCACTTACCGGCAATCCACCGGCACCGGCACCGGCAACGCCGACGGCGACGGCACGGCTAAGGTGGTCAAAATGTAAATGTAAATTCATACATTTTAGCCGTGCCGTCGCCGTTTCCGGTGCCGGTGCCGGTGGATTGCCGGTAAGTGGAAAAGGGGCCATTGTCGCGTTAAGGTGGTTGCTCCGGGTCTGGTTCACAAACGCACAACTTGTGATTGCACAACGCAACAATCAACGACGTGAAGATACTTACGAGCACGCTCTTTGGCGACAACAGTTCCTTGTCAGCTAGGCTCTACTTGCAAAGTTATGCTATTTTATACATTTGTAAAAAATCATGAACAACTTTAAAGCGTGACATTTATTTACTTTTTATTATAAAATAATAAAAATAATTATAAAATTGTGCGTTTGAAAAGGGTGTCCGGAGCAATCACCTTAATGATAATGTAGGTCGTTGCTCAGAAAATCATTGCCCTCTTAATGACCTTCGTCACAGATATTGATCGAGGTTCTCAACACATCTTGTATTATTTATTTTAAACGCAGACGTTTTATTAGAACAGAACAAATTAAATAATCGTTAACGGACAAGTATGTAGGCACCCAAAAGATCGGTGCAAGTGTCTAGTAGTTTTTCAAATAAACGTCCCATAAACTTGTCTAATTAATATAATGAGGGATTATTTGTTATTCTTTGTATATTCGTCAACCAACGCGGAAGGATAAACTTTATCTGCAGCCGCTTGACACTGCTCACCTCCTTTTAGTCACATCATAGCTTAGTGATACTTAGAGACCAAAACAATAACCCTACACGTTACGGCGCCAGAAAGAGACAGACATACTTTGCATTTCATTAGTATAGAGAAAATGTGAGTATTGCACGACCTCAGTATTTACCTTGGAAAAGCAGCAAAAACATTATCTTTATTATATCTTATAAGAAGCCTCTAAAATGTTCAGTAGGCATTTATTTAGCATTTAAATTTTTTGCTGAGATGGTATATAAATAAACATTTATTTAAAGTACGCGTATGTTTAGATTATCTTAACATTATCAGTATAGTAAATAGGACATAGAAGGATTGCATTATATTCGCAATGTAGGCAATATTTAATTTTGAATCTTTGAATTAATGTTAGGAACAAACAATTTGTTATGACTTATGAATCTTAAATTAGTAAAAACCTATGTACTCGATCAATCCAATTAAGATGAATTATATAACCAAAAATCGTCTTTAACAACAGGTAATAAGGTATTCACCATTTGTCTAATTGTCTTGGTGGTTAGTACATACTCGTAGCATTCAAAATATACAATATGATTGAGAAGGTCTTTGACTCTTGACTCAGGGTTGAGGATACTTATGAAATTAGCTCTGCATCTAAATATGTAAATAAACAAAAAAATACGGAAAAAATATTTTGGTACTTACATATCTCGCCCAAAGTAACTTTTAGAAAAAGTATATATACACAACTATACTAACACGAAAAATATAAATTAATATTCAAGTAATACCTGTGTTGTTAGTACGAGAGGTCAACACAGACTGATAAGGAAAAGTAATAGAACACAACAGATTCAAGATGTTGAGGACGCTACTTCGCGACAACTTCCTACGCCTTACTAGGTTGCTGTAAGTTGCCGAATCAGCCGTTATTGGCAATGGCTAGGTAAAATTAATTCAACACGAACAAGTTTAGCGGGAGTAGGTTGTAGTTGAAGAACTGACATTACCAAAGGTGCGTAGATAATTCAATGAAATGCTCAACAAAATAACAAGTTTTGCAAGTTACTGCGACTAATTGAAGTAAACGCTGAATAAGGAAGGATTATAAAAGGTAAACAGGTTTTCTTTTTGACGCTGCGAGTTACAATTTGGGGTAAGTATTTCTCGACACAAAAAATGAAATATTTTCCACTGCGCTGCTACTCAACACCACTTGTATCTCCGTAAGATGTAGAAAACAAACTGCTATTCAAGCACATGTTACGTTGCGCTTGCGCCTTGTACCTTAGGTACTTTAACTCGGTAGATAATTGTTATATTGAGCGCCGTATCTAACAAATAATGGACGTGCTGTTGGCAGTGTCATTGCTCCATATAGATTTATTGCTTTCATAATTTTGATCTCAAGTATTTACCTGTCGGTTTAGCCTCGTATATGATATCTAAGAAATAACTTATCTGTACGGTTATAATGTACAGGGGTCTTTACTTCAAACCACTTAATCTCCTGATTGAACTGATGAAACAACAAACTTTCCCCAAAAATAATTTTAGTAATTTTCTTTGAACTTTTTTATGGGCAGTGTATTTTTTTCATTGGCACGTGGTTATTAGGGTTCCATAGTACCTAAAAGGTACAGAACGTCCGTAAGTCACAGCCTCACAACTTCAGCACCGTTAAAGATAAAGACATAAAACGGTACAAAAAAACATTTAAATTGTTCAAAATATATCTAATACGAAAGTGAGAAAAATAAAAATAAATTCTTAAAAATACAATATGGGTATCAAATTGTAGATATTAAAGAGCTGATTATAAAAACATATGCTTTCACTATATTTACTGGCACCGATTTCAAGAAATCTTTGAAAAACCACAAAAAAATGCATGCCCCCCCCCCCTTATTTCCGAAACTAATCAACCGAAAAATATGAAAAAAATCATGGTGATTTAGGATTACGTAAAGATTACAGGAAAAATATATCGGGTGACAAATTCACGATAACAAAAAGACAAAATAAAATTTTTCATCCACGTGTTTGATTTCGAGTACGATGTAAAAATATTTGATTGTCTCTCTTTTGTGGTACAATCAATTATTTTTTTAGTTATCATAAACAGTTCAGGGTAAGATTTTAAATCCCTTCTTCCTGACTGTTACCAAAACTGTCGAAATACGGATCCCTAGGTATGCGAGTCTGACTCGCACTGGTACGGTTTTTGTTTTTGTATGTTGTCGGTACATGGGCGCCGTTGAGGAGGTGCAAGGGGGTGCATCTGCAGCCCCCTGTCTTGAAAAGAATATATGTTTTTTTTTCAAGTTGCCGCTGGAATAGCTAGGTCAATTTTAACGTGACATAAATTCCTAAACGTATTACCTTATATTTGTTCCTCTAAATAAGGATATACAGAAATATTATATCACAATATTGTACAGGTAGATGCACCCCCTGACAATAATCCTGCCGGCGTCGATGGTTATGTAGCTTTATTTACAGTTTAACACCCAGTAAACAGTCAACAGTCAATAATAATAGTTATCTTTCAGTGTTTTGCAAAATTAGAGTGAAGGCTTTTGTAAGTCTAACAAGTTAAATCTCTATATTGTCATGCCTGCTTTGCTATATAACAGTAATGCCCTTTTTAAAATTAGTATGACCATTTCATATCCTATGTACGATTATTGCGATTTTTGCTTTTTCGAAAATTATTCCCGCCAATTTTGTTTTTGGCTATATCTCTGGAAGTAGCTGTCAGATTCTAATGCGGTTTTCTTTTTATAAAACAAGATTAAATTTCCTATACGAAACGTAAAAAAAATTTTTTTCTTGGTGATAGAGGGGGGGGGGACTTTCTCCAGTAGAAAATTTTGGTTATTTATATGAATATATAGATATATACCTATATTGTAGAAAAATATAAAGAAAAATATAATTCTATATATTATATGTGTATGTAAAAAGCGGGTGGGCGTAAAATTTGGGTCTGAGATTACAGCCAATTTTTTTTATATTATCATTTTTTGCTGCTCATATTTCTATCTTTCCAACGATACCCATATTACTATATTATAATAACTACTCATAAATAATATAAGTCAACACATATTACAAATTAAATCTATATCACTGCGGTATAGAAAATCAGAGAAGTAAATCTGGACGTGAGGAGCTCTGAACCGGGATTTGAACCCGGGACCTTTCGCTTACCGGGCGGTTGCTCTACCAACTGAGCTATCCAGTTCTCAACATGACCTGCGAATTTACGCTTCTGCTTTTCCCAGATTTAGTTTTCTGATTTTCTATACCGCAGTGATATACATTTTATTTGTTATCTCCTTGCGATGGATAAATCGCCAAGTGTTTAAAAATATAGACATTTATTTCTATCACAGTAACACACATTACATTTAGTCAAGATCTCGGGCACAATGAAACTGTACGCGTTAAATATTCTTCGTTACTGGTCACATTGTAACAAGTCGTACAGTTTCACTTGACTGTAACATAACGATTGTCATTAATACGCAGCCCCAAAAGTAGAAGAACCATAGATAATGCGGAAGGTTAGAGACTAGTGTTGTCCAAGGACCGGTGCGTTTTTCTGATTTTATTTAGCCTCTGTGGTTCAGTGGTTAGAATACTTGACTAGTACTCCGGAGGTCGTAGGTTCAAATACTGTAGGGTCACATTTGCGGGCAGTGTGCGTGCTTTGGGTCCATTAAGTGATCGAAGTACCGTGATAGGGCTCACCATCCATCACACTTGGACGCAATAGTCCTCAGTGAAATGTGGGTCTCTGACACCGCCCCGAGGATTTATGTCGTGACGATGTGTTTTATTTTATACCAGCTTTTTGCCCGCGTCTCCCCCGCATTAGGAGAAAGTAGACACTTCTTTCGAGCCTTTTTGGTCACTGCACAGTTTCTTTTTATTATAGCGCGCGATGAGTTTCTTTAATCCTTCTGCGAAAAACCATCTAAGAACTATTTTGGAATGAAGAAAATTTAGAATCGGCTTTATATTTTACAACACATCTTTATTATAAAACTAGCCTTTGCCCGCGGCTCCGCCCGCGTTTATTCAATCTTTGTCTCGTTTTCGGCTTGGGCGTTATTTTATGAACATCCCTTTTAACTCACGTGTTGACCAGGGTTACTACGATGATAATTAAAAAACCGCATCCAAATCCGTTCGGTGGTTTTAGAGTTAAAACGAAACGGACAGACAGACAAAAATTCTAAAAATTGTGATTTCTTCCTCTGTAAAATACAAATAACAGGACAAAAACCTAAAATCGTAAAAAGCTACCCTATTTTAAAGAAAAAGGTTATCATCTTAACACCTTGTATATAATATATGGTATGTCTATATGTAGTATTAATCTATCGCATGAAGATACTACGTGGAAAGCTAAACTGTATCATGCTTTATTATCTTTACAGGACAGCGGCTATTACTTTTAATTGATGGTATTTAAACCCGAAAAAAGAAAAAATGTCGTGTAATACAAAGTACTCAGCCTGTCCAATCAATCAGGTGATATGTACTAGATCCTCATTCAATAAAAGGATTCGGCTGCTGCGTCAATAGACATCCGTTTTTGGAATCGTTAAAATGAAAGGCCGTAATTTATTGTTTACGTCGTTGATAGATTTTACTTGCCGCTCCGATAAGTAAAATGTGTTATAACACATTATTTATTATGTTATAACATAAGCTTAATGTTCAAATATTCCGCAAATAAAGTGATTTTTCTAATAATAGGAACTTGATGAGAGTTTCTTTGTATGTTTATCAGCCTTTGCCGACATTCTTACAAAAAAGCGTGATCTATAACAACTTAGAAAGATGAATTACTTAGAATATTTTATATGGCAAAAAAGTGTTTGCATTTTTATGAAATATGTATCATATGAAAGAATTTTTTTTGCTGATTACAACAATATAAATAACTTATTTCACAAATAAATGGCGCATCCTACCATTCCACCGTCGATATAATTATGCAGTAAAGAAAAACAGTGGAAAAGTAGACGAGTTGCGAGTATCAATGTAATGGCCAATGATTTTCGCGATATAAAAATAGACAATGGATGAACTTATTAAAAGTGTTCGAATATTTTTCTGTAGACAGGAATAACCTTCTTTATAAACAGGAAGAAAAAGCAGATATTTTCGTGGCGTTAATTACATTTTAAAAAAATAGGGGGCCTTTTACAAAAATTAATACAAAAATTTCCAGAACCCACATATTAAAAACAAAACTGTCATTATTCAGTATAAATCATGGAAATATATAAGGTCCTACAATAATAAGTGAAAATAATTCTAGGATAGATCATGTATCGTTAACTGATCAAATTCCAGAAGAGGAAAAAATTTTTTGCTTAAATAATTTTTTCACTTCCCTGTACAAAGTGGTTCAATCAGCTGACTAAATTTATATGAAAAAAAAAAATACGCGCAATAAAAATGTTTTCGGTGGATAGTGTTCTATTAGGGATTCTCTATCATCTGTTGGTTTTTTTTCTATTTGAATTGTAGGACCTTATATTACAATGGTCAATGTCATTGTCACCACAGAGTATTTTTTTCTTAAATGCGTGCAAAGGTTATATTCGTATACAGCTGTGTAAGGACCATATTTCTGAAATTTAAATGTTTTAATTTTTTAAATATTATATACGGCACCAAAAAATCCGAGTTTTTTCCCTGTTTATGGGGAAGGTTATTCCTATCAACTGAAAAATATTCGAACACTTTTAATAATTTCATCCATTGTCTATTTGAAAATCATTGTGCATCACGGCTGTTAATAGTTATGGTTACGGGTTGAGATGTACAAAGATATTGATATATTATCTCTCAGTGTAGAATCGAAATGGATAAAAAATATTATTGGAGTTGAATATTTAAGTAACCAAAAATTCTTATGGCATTGCTACTCGTAGATGACACAACTACACAAATCACTTTAGAGGTGATCGGCTGTAGGCCCAAATTAGCATTTAGACAGCTCGCTAGTTCTGTTTTATAACGTTGTTAGCTAGTTTAACTAACTTCGCAAACTTTGTAATGTCTGCATTTTGTCAAATCTAAAGGAGGGCTAAAGGACCATTCGACTGGGACTGCAGAATGTAGAATCGTATTCAGTTGGAGGTTAGGTCTGCATGGTATAGCCAAATCTAAAGGGGCCTAAATATAAGTAACTTTCGTTTATATAGCGAAATTAATACTGGAGACTCGGTAAGTGGTCGGGATCAAGGCTCAATAACCCTGTTTGCGAAATACGAAAAATATTTTTGTGCCTCTTTATGTACTTGTTCTAGAACAACCTTGACTCAAATAATTTAAGTCTAAATTTTATTTTGCGTATTTCAAAGAAAGGGTCATTGAACCTTGGTCCTGATTACGTACCGAATCTCCTGTATAAATTTGGCTACTTATACGAAAGTCAACTTGTATACTTTGCCTTGTTATAAGTAGGTACAAGTAATGTCTACCCTTGGATCTAACAAGATAAGCGCCAAACAAAACTGCTAAGTACCAATGCGTAGTATTTGTTTACGATGGATTTCGCAAGCGATTTGTCGGAGATACTTAATTCGTGTTCGTTTTGTAGTTTCTTCTGTCACGAGTCACGATATTTGTGCTTGATGTATGTGCAGTGACGTATTCAAGTCCTGGCGCCCGGGGCACTCGGGGCGAGTGTACCTCGCCGCCCCGAGCTAGCGGGCCTGACTGTGACTAGTTCAGTCCACCGCCTCAGCTGCATGTCTTCGAACGACCGCATTTCTATGACGCGTATGCGGAATTGACGTATAGAGAACGCAGAGACACGCACGGACAAAAACTTAGAAAAAACAATTAAACAAGATATACTGATATTACGTACTCGCCCGCACCCACGCATTCTCGTGTACTGTACAATAGCAGCACTTGTTGCTATCTCATAGGCAACCTTTGGGTGAAAACGTAATGAAAATAGATATGATAGGACGGAGATATCATTTCTCATTTTAGCAGCCTTCAAACGTAATTAATTTATAAGGAAATCTCTCCAGTGGTGGATCCCAAAACATGTTTTGAGGAGCTGAGGGTACGTTTAATCTTTTTTCAGGAAATCATAGTTACTAATTATACCATATTTTATACTGTTAAAATACGCGTAGGTAAGTTTTAAGACTGTAGTACAGATAAGCATAAGTAGGAAATTGTCATAATACACAAAATATGAAGGGTAATTTTATTGTATAAGTATTATATAATCGTTCGATGTAATTTTTTTTTCAGATTTTTGTGGCAAGTTGTTCAGATTGCGTTGATGTATGGTATAGCTTCGAGAAACAGGGAAAAAACGTGCCTAGTCATGAGTATTATCTACGTAAAGATTTTGTAGAAAGGAAAACTTGTATTGAATTTAATTTATAAATGCAATTGTGAAAATATTGACTTTACTGACGTGACACGTTCATTCCGTGTACCCTTTATATAGTAAAATAAAATAAATTTGCGAGTCCGGTAACGTTTCATTCTGGGGGTGGCTTCAGCCCACTAGCCCCCTCCCTGATCCGCCACTGTACCACTAGCCCCCACCCTGATCCACCACTGTACCACTAGCCCCCTCCCTGATCCACCACTGTACCACTAGCCCCCTCCCTGATCCGCCACTGTACCACTAGCCCCCTCCCTGATCCGCCACTGTACCACTAGCCCCCACCCTGATCCGCCACTGTACCACTAGCCCCCTCCCTGATCCACCACTATACCACTAGCCCCCTCCCTGATCCGCCACTGTACCACTAGCCCCCTCCCTGATCCGCCACTGTACCACTAGCCCCCACCCTGATCCGCCACTGTACCACTAGCCCCCTCCCTGATCCACCACTGTACCACTAGCCCCCTCCCTGATCCGCCACTGTACCACTAGCCCCCTCCCTGATCCGCCACTGTACCACTAGCCCCCACCCTGATCCGCCACTGTACCACTAGCCCCCTCCCTGATCCACCACTATACCACTAGCCCCCTCCCTGATCCGCCACTGTACCACTAGCCCCCTCCCTGATCCGCCACTGTACCTCGCACCTCTTAACTTCGTAAAGAAAAATAATGATACTAAAACTAACAAAAATATAACAACTTGTAACGGTCTACGCACAAAGTAAGAAGAGAGTATAATTAACAATCTGAATGGATTGGGATGACAGTCACACAATTCAGATTTGACTACTTGCTGACCATGCGCAAAATAGAGTTATTATTTCTCAGTGTTGTTTTTGCATACATTTTGTGCTTGCTCTCTGCATATATCTCTATATATTTGTCATTTCAATTAACAGCCTGTTTCGGTTTCAATTTATGAACCTATCTAGTGTTCTCTAAATACCCTAATGGATGAAAAAGGAATCAAAATGGTGGGACTCCGTTGTCTGTCGGTCTGTATTGTCACCGTCTAGTTTAATCAGTTTAAGTTCAAGTTAAGTTAACTTACACATACGTACGCTTGTCTTTTAGAGGGATAGGTAGAGAGTACTGATTTCCATCTACTACGACCCTGACAAAACTCTTAAATTATCTTTTTGCAGTTCCATTTCAATTACTATGGGTGTCAACATTTTATTTTGCATGCCTTGTTAAGGTGAAATATGTTAGACATTTTTGGTATAATATCTCTGTATGTACCATATTTGAAGCAAATAAAATTACCTTTATCATGTTTGAATCCTTGGACCAACATGAGAAAACTCTCTACGTCCAGATGGACAACTAGTTTATTGGAACGTCAAGCACGCCTAGCGGACACAAATGCAAATCAATCAAATCAAAATATTTATTTTGTAAAATAGATACATAAAGTATACTTTCTACAAGTCAAAGTTAATCTTTACAATATATATCTTTAGAATATAAAATATATATATACTATGCGTCTCTTCCAAGTATAGTTTTATTGCGTTCACCCACACCATACAAACCTAATTATTACCATGTGACGTGTATCTATCAGTCTCATTGCAAAACCCAGCATTGACCTTCAACGGCTGTTCGATTTCATCATCAGCGCCAGGTCCGGACTGGTTCTACGACTGATCGGCTGTCGCTTGTCTCGCCAATTGGTTGACAAGTTGTGAGCAAACGGCTAAGCTGACTGCGCGGAACCTGAAGGCAGGTTTATCCCGGATGTAGATGCTGGGGTCTTATTGTCTAACTTCGACATCCTTCGCAATTGGCTTCAAATGCATCGTGATTGGCTAGAAATGACATCACACATCAAGCCAATCACGACACCTTTGATGGCTATAGGGATAGATTTTGAAGTTGGACTATAGAGGGCTGTCGAACTGAATTCGGAAAGTGTGCTCTTATCACATCACCGAGGCCCTTTGCATTGAATTTTTTAAATTTTGAATTGCTCCAACACGTGACAAAATGACGTTATAGTATTTCTAACTACACCTGCATAAAGGTGAAAATCATATAAAACGGTATACCGTAGCTTGTGCCCATGTTTATAGACAAAGTTTGCAATAGGTTTTTGATGTCAGCATGGAAAGATTTTTTATTTCTGCCTATTTTGGGAAAGTTGTTTAGTATGAATTTCACTTTCATTTATATTTAGCAGTCTATTTACAACCTGTATATAAAGTAATACAGTGAATGACTGATCTACCAGCACTTAGACGGAACGGCTGGACCTTCTGGGACCTGGCAAAGCACGACTCTTAGTACTGAAATTATTCTGCCGTTTTCCACGGGAGGGGAGGTAAACACGCACAGCACACATTTACTCATTCACGCACACTCCTAAGAAAAATTGATATGTCTCACTAAATCAGAAGCTGCAACACAAACACAAAACGCGCACACAAGCAAACTTACATGAACAAATTGTTCATGTACTTCGGCAGAGGGGTATAAGTACGCTTGCCTAGTCCCGTGTTATACGGTCTAAGACCTAGAAGCATGAAAGGACTACGGGTTTCATGTGTGACGTAGACATCTGCTAAGAAGGGATTTTAGGAAAATCCCGCGGGTCAAGAGAAACGGGATCCATGCTGCGGAGCTTCCGTTAAGAGGCCTGTAACTGTTGGTGACCTTCAAAGTCACAATTAAGGGCCGGTTTCATTCAGATGTTATTTCAATAAAATACAGAATATATAGAATTAGTAGAATGATGTAGGTACCTATCTTATGATATGAATTTTGAATTTTTATTGAGAACTTTAACAAAATAAGGTCCAAATTAAGACTAAAATCCAATTTAATTATTAATTAAGTATGCAAAGAAATAAATTCAAATTCAATCAAAGTAAAGATATCAAAACAAATAAGTTCCCTTGATTATTTTGAAAGAATTTTGAGTGTATAATACCTCACTTCGCTTCGCATGATCCTGTTTTTTACCAACAAATACTGCAACAATCACTCTGAAATTGATATATGGTAAAGTTGAGGACTAATCCTATATCAACGCAATGGTGAAAACTTGATTCCATTAAATTTTCACGATAGAAATAAATTACAAAGTTACCTCCAAACCGTACAATAAACCGATAGCATTCAATGAATACTTGAAATATAACTGATATTAGTATAAAGCAGATGCAGACAATAACATCAAAATGAAAAAAACATCAGTGTAGCTGCGATTTCAAAATAACAAATGTTATGCGTGCGCGGCCTCTGATTAGAGTAGACAGAAGCGTTAGAGCAGGACTTGCGGATTGAGGTATTATGGGCCCTTATGCGCGTTCGCAACTTGATTTCCCGTCGAACAACATACAGGACGAGCCGTGAGTGAGTGAGACGCATGTACCCGGGGTCACCAGCAGTAATTGTCGCCTTAATATAATAAATCATAAAGCTATCAGCAACAGAGGCGTATGATGAAATGTTTCGACTGTTGAAGGTCAATGTTGAGGTGAAGAGCTGGCAGCTTCTAAAACAAAAGCTGTTTGGATAAGACGCGCGGCACGAAGTAGCGATCACGTGGGTGAACTTGATCTCTTGTTTTGAAATTGATTTGAGAAATCGATTGTGGACGCTGTAAGAAAATCGTTGCACTTCTGTGCCACCGTGAAAATGATTTAAATCAAAAAACCCAACTTTCCAGAATAGCGGAAAAACAAAATTTCTCGCAGGCCAATCCACATTTTATAAAAAATTCAAGGTGTCATATAGTTTTATTAGGTACTGTTATCGATTCAGCCCCTAGCAAACTTATCATCAGAGATGGTGTAACACGACTTAACTTATTTGACAGGACTAACATTATTTAAAGTTTCAGTGTGTTTTCCTTGTCTTCTCGATACAGAAATAAAAAGACAGAATGCTCAAGTTTAGTGCTGTCTAATAAATAAGTTAAGTCTTGTCACATCACAACGAATCGACTATACTATATCGTTCAGAAGCTGAATTAAACAATTTGACACAAGAAAATTATGCATGTTGAATGCAGTGGAGTTTGTGCCTTTTACCATTGAAGGTACATACAATTGTACAGAATGTGATATTTTAGTATGCGATTAATTCTAACCCATTTTGTACCACAAAAAAATGACTAAACCATTGTGTAGCATAAAAAAAATTACTTAAACCATTTTGTAATACGTCTCAAATAATTTGTAATATAATCTCCGGTGTTATAAAATATATCTAAATTCCAGTCGGAATTTCATTTAATTTTATTTCAGTATTTTGTAAAGAAAAAAAAAACTATCAAAGTGGTAACCGTTATTCACCGCACTCACAGACTTATAAAGTAATGAAACACTTCTTATAATGTACGTTAGATAGGAATAATTATTACAATAAATGAATATTTCGCTCTTTAAAGCCTTTTATTGTTTATTTACCTATTTCACATAATTCAAGATATGTTTTGGGTGTGTTTTATAAATATAATGTAAAATAAATAAAAACTAATTTTTATAAGCATATCTGATAAAGACGATCCCGAGTTTTCCTCCTGGTAGCCTGGATTCAATTATCTTGGTGCACGAAAGAAGCCTCACCGAATGGAGTAAACCGAGGTACACCCACTGTAATGAACTTCCGCAGACTCTGAAACATGTTCCTTCTGCGTCCTGTTCTAAATATAATTGTTCTTTTACCTCCTCTCTCTGAATGACTATATCTATCTGTGTGTCAGTGGCGAAGGGTCCATATAACACGATTCCCATCGGCTTGTTCAGGAAATAGCATTCATACTCATTTCTTTATTCCGTGCTCTTTTAAATCTCAATACGACAAATACACTTGGCTGACAGGAAGTTGCAAAGTACAACTTTTTAGGGTTCCGTACCCAAAGGTATTACTAAGACTCCGCTGTTCGTCCGTCTGTCACCAGGCTGTATCTCATGAACCGTGATAGTTAGACAGTTGAAATTTTCACAGATGATGTATTTCTG
Organism: Ypsolopha scabrella; assembly: GCA_910592155.1. NCBI lineage: Eukaryota > Metazoa > Arthropoda > Insecta > Lepidoptera > Ypsolophidae > Ypsolopha > Ypsolopha scabrella. The sequence goes on from OU342982.1 coordinate 22,901,732, forward strand.
TTGCCCCTATAACAACAAATACTAAAACCGGCCAAGTGCGAGTCGGACCCGCGCATTCCCATTACAACAGACATGATTTTTTTGCCGTTTTTGTGGATGATGGTATACGGAACCCTTCGTGCGCGAGTCCGACTCGCACTTGGCCGGTTTTTTTCCTTGGTTGCTTTTCTGAGTAAGGCGATTGTTTTGTCCGGCTTCGCTTTTTAAAATGTTTACCCTTCGCCACTGCTGTGTGTTTATATACGAGGGGTGGCTGAAAAGTAATCTACCTGACTATGAAAGAAAATACATGGATTAATAATTTATTTTTTATTTTTCAATATAGTCCCCTGCAACTGAAATGCACTTACGACATTTGTCAATAAGTGACAGCATACCATTAAAATAATAATTATTATTTTGTTCGTCAAAATAGTCATTCACAGCGTCCTTCATCTCTTCGTCTGTTGAAAATCTGCGCCCTCTCAAATTTTTCTTTAAATTTTTAAATAAGAAGTAGTCAGAGGGAGCCAGGTCTGGACTATAGGGTGGGCGGTTGATCTCTGTAAAGCCGTTTTTTGTCAGAGATGACCGCGCCTTAAAGGCCGTGTGCGCGGGTGCATTATCATGCAAAATCAAAACGCCTTTGCTAAGTTTGCCCCTCCTGTCTTCTTTTATTTTTTTGCGTAGCTGGTCAAGTAAGTTCGCATAGTATTCAGCATTCATCGTGGTGTTTTTTGGCAGGTAATCTATCATAAGAATCCCCTCAACATCCCAAAAAATGGTTGCCATTAGTTTGCCCGCTGACAGCCGGACCTTAAACTTCCTTGGTGGTTTTTCCCCTTTAAATTTCCATTGCATCGATTCTTGTTTGCTTTCGGGATCCCACTGACGAATCCAAGTTTCATCACAGGTCACTATTCGCAAGATAGTTTCTTCTTCTTTATCCTTTACCAAGTCTAAAAATGACTGACAACATTCCACACGCCTTTGCTTATCAAACGGGGTCAACATTTTAGGCACCCAACGTGCGCTCACCTTGGACATTCCCAAATGTTCATGAATTATTTCATGAACTCGTTCCTTGCTAATGCCAACATCTCTAGCTATTTCCCACTGCTTAATTCGCCGATCGGCAAGGATCAGTTTCTTCACTTTTTCCACATTATCTGCGGTAACTGCAGAAATGGGCCTTCCACTACGGGGATCGTCTTCTAAGCTCACACGGCCTTGTTTAAACTGCTTTGACCAAAACTTTATTACAAATTCGGAAGGACATGAATCTCCGAACACCTTAAACATGCGCTCTCGGATCTGCGTCGGCGTATTCCCTTCTTTACCGAGGAATTTAATCACAGCGCGATACTCAATTTTATCCATTTTTAATTTTATTGCAACTTGATAAAAACGAAGACGCGCCAAAAAAAAATTGAACTCGTAGAAACAAATAAGTGTCATAATTTTTAAAAAAGGAATAAACAAAGAATACGAGAATATAGTGGCCAGTAACATTTTTTAAACTTTCTTTAACAAAGGAGATTTTATATCAGCCACCCCTCGTATGTACTTGTATGTATTATATTTATGTATAGATATAAAATAACTGTCAATAATTATTTTACTATAGCAATTTTTTTAATAGCACTACTATGGGGTCGTGGACTTCTGTAGGAAGTGTTAGTTTCAACTTGATACTTTAACGGGCCCAAGAAAAGGGATCTTGACAGACGGACAGACAGACAGAAAAGCGTACAACAAAGTTATCGTATAAGGGTTCCGTTTTTTTTAGGTAAGGAATCCTAAAAAGGTTGCTTTTTTGTAAAATTGTGTAGGTAATTAATAAATATAATGTAATAACATCAAGTGGGATTATCTAATTTCGTAAGAACCAAGGATCCTTGTAAACATCTAAATAAAGTAACCGGTGACACACAAACGGATCTACCATTTATAGTATTCTGTGATGTCACAACTTTCCTGACGCCTACTCACTGAGGAAAAGTGAAATTTTCTGTTTTGATCCTTCTCTCATTTGCGAGGAAGCTTGGCGAGTGTGTGGTGCTTTTCGAACATATTTGGGGTGAGTTGAATTATACTGAACACATCTAAGTAATTAAATACTTAGCTGAACATTAGAAATTGGTCAAATGCGAGTTGAACTCGCATACAAAGGGTTCCGTACTCCGTACCATCTCAGAATATGGCTATGGAAACCTAAAAACTTGGTGGCGACAAAAAACAACTATTCGGCACCCTCTAAGCAGTGTTGCCGTTAAGACAATCTAGTTTGTGGCGGCTTAAATTTAAAAAATGGCTAGTTTTGTAAAAAAAATCGCTTTCGAAAAGTGGCTAGAAGTGGCTAAATATTGTAAGTAGTATTTTTGGTCATTAATATCTTATTACATTAATTATTATATGTAATATATGGATAGGGATAATTGAGTTTAATTAAAACAGTATCTAATTTAAATTTAAAAAACTGGTTATAATAAAGTTTGTGGCTAGTTTAAATTTTTAGCAAAAACGTTTAAATTAAATTGAAGGTCTACACTGTTATCTGGTATTTCTGTAATATCTTCGTCGATGGGTGGTTGTTGATGTAGATTGTATTTCGACTTCACAGGTAGCTGACATTAAATGGTTTACTCGGTAGACTTCTAACAGTAATGATCTTGAAAATTACCAGAAAGAGCAAAAAGTAGCTAGATTTGTTTTGGTGGCTAAAATAGATAATTTTCTGGCTAAAACTGTTGAAAATCTTGCAGTTGCAACACTGCCTCTACGGAACTTTTTTTTCTAAATACGAGAAGTGAATTTGATGGCGTTAAGTTTTGTAAATATTTTGAGTGAACGTGTTGGTTGTCAAAACAAATGTCTAGGCGCGGATCCAGGCTTCCACTAGGGGGGTCAATTTTAGTGTGATTTTACTTATTTTTATTTTACTTTGTTATCCAACTCGTATAATATCCTTGCATTTGAATATTTAAAGGTCTGCTGTATGTCTCTATTTCAACAAAATTAAATTTTGATACTTCGGTCGTGATTCAGAGGCCTCGACGTAATTTTGATCGCCCAAACAATAACATCATACTATCACCTATCACACTAATATTATAAATGCGAAAGTTTGTGTGTGTGTGTGTGTATGTGTATGTTTGTTACTCTTTCACGCTGAAACGGCTGCACGGATTTGGATGAAATTAAGTATGGATATAGCTTATACCCTAACTTAACACATAAGCTACTTTTTGTCCCAGAAAAAAGCATGTCGCTAAACCATAGACTAAATAATAATTTAGTAAATAATAATTTAGTCTATGGTTAAACAGAATAAGACGCGGGCGGAATCGCGGGCAAAAGCTAGTACTTGAATAAATTAATAGTAATGGTGTTGAAAATCTATTAAATAGCGCCATTTTAAAAGACGAAGTTCGTGGGAACCAGTTCACAGTTGAACGAAGTTGTCTTTGAAATTAGCGCGTGGTTTGTTTTTGGACCTTTAGGCGTGAGAATCGGTTTTCTTTGATGGACTAGTGTCACTCATCGCATCATGCATGGCGGGAGAATTTTACCCGTCTTATTTTTTGTAAATAATTTGGCCAAGTGTGAGTTGAACTCGCAAACAAGACGGGTACGGAACTACAAATCTATAATATAAATGCTGTACATAATATTAAGGCGACAAGTAAAAACTGTCACTATGTACGGAACCCTAATTTTATTATTTGTTGTTCTAGTTTAGAGTATGTACAATAATGTGTGCAAATTTGAAACTTTTACGTATTACCATTTTCAAGATAGAGCTGAAACAATTAACGTAAAAAAAATGCACTCCTTGGATTTTTTTTATTATTTGTCCTGGTAGAGACCATGGTAACACGTATTTTGTGAAAACTTCAACTTTCTAGCTATTACGGCTGAAGCTGTAGACCCCTGTGACAGACGGACGGACAGACAGACAGGCAGCGGAGGCTTAGTAATAGGGTCTCGTTTGGCACCCTTTGGGTGCGAAACCCTAAAAATACTCACCCCCAATTTCAGATCTAAGAAAATCTCATAGACCCGATACTTAAGGGCTTGCCTTTGGTCTTTCATGGGTTTTTGTTTTAATATGCTGAGTCAACTACTTATCTGATCAATGTAAAACTTGGACACGTGTTTTTTCAGACCTTTGTATTTCCGTTGTCAAGTCGGTTACCTAATTGGACACATTTCATCCGATGGATTTTATGTTTGAAAATGATGCGTTTTTTAGTTATTAATTTGTTTTATATCTAAACGGCTTCTGTTAGATGTCTAAAATTACTACTATAACAAGAAAACATGATTTTAACATTATTTTCCTATGTCAGGTGAAAAAACTCCTACATCAAATACTTTTTCGTAAAATCCAGAAAAACCCCGAAAATTCACTGATTTTGCGTGCCACAGCGCGTAAAACAAGCGTTCTAATGTAGACTTTCTGACAACATACTGAAGTTCAAAATCACTCAGTAAGTTAACTGTGCACCATGGGTAAGGCCTTAAGCCAAAAATTAGCCAATTACAGCGCAGCATTTCGAACTTCAGTAACTCTTGGCTCTTTGAATTTTTCGAATGTGAATAGAATAAAGGGGTAACATTTTTAAAATCTACTGTATATAAGTATTTATTTACATGAAAAATCTTTTTTATTTACACTTTATTTTACCACTTTTTCGGCGTGATTAATAAATGCCAAATTACAGCTTTCCAGTACTAAGAGCCTTTGAGCTAAGCCTCGGACAGACAGACAGACAAACAGACGGACGGACATGGCGAAACTATAAAGGTTCCTTGTTAACTATGGAACCCCAACAATAGTGCGGGCTGCACGACAGGAGAGAGCAACAAGGAAGATGATGTTCTATATTTTCTTATTTCAGGATTTCAGCGGAGAATATTAAGGATGCAAACAAATTTATTAATCTATTTATTTTTGCTTATAAACCAAGTATTCTGCATCGACAATAATGTAGATGGACAAGATCAAGTAATAATACCAAAATCCATAAATGATGTCCCGGTATTGCCGAAGCAAAGAGGTTATGGACTTGTAACATTTGAAGATCAACCAAATCCAACACATTTTGAGGATCAAAGAGATCAGAACACTTACGGTTTGATAAAATTCGATGACCAACCTTCAAACAGACCATTAAGATTCGAAGATGCGAACTCTGGAAGTCCAGGATATGACAACCAGCCAGATTTTCCAGGCTTGGCAAACCAGCGACCTAGTTTCCAAGATTTCAATAACCAGGATGCTAATTTCCAAGGATTTGATAATCAGAATACTAATACCCAGTCTGAGAATGGTATTGTATTTCAAGATGATAACAAATTAGATCAACAAAAGCCGGGTAAAAAGAAACGAAGAAGACGTAGGAGGAAACCGAAACAGCAGTTTCCCGGGCAAGGATATGGCCTTGCTCCTGGGGTACATGACCAGCAAGGATATGGGTCAGCTACTGGACAGATAAATGAGCAGGGATATGGGTTTGCCCGTCCCGGGCGTCCTTTAAGACCTGGTCAAGGGTTCCCGGGGCAGCCCAATCCGATATATCCTGGGCAAATACCTGGTGGACAGTTTTATAGTAAGTATACTTTAATTTTTTTATCACTCGTTGGCTTAATTGATGTCATTTAAATTTAATAGTGAGTATGGGCATTTCTTCCAAGAGGACCGCCAAGAGTGGCGAAATCCTGGAAAGGCTTATGTCCAGCAGTGGACGAAACAGGCTGTTGGATGGATGGATGGATGGAATTTTAATAGGATCTTGTATCATTTTGATAATGTGATAAACAAAATAACTAATTGGTTTTTGTTGGGTTGTATACGCCTTGAAAAATTCTCGTAGCAAAAATGCGAAGTGACACGATTTGAGGTTTTGATGCTCTTTCATTAAAGGCGTATGTTTGCATTACTCGTTATTTTGACAATCCCAAACGTTGACAAACAAAGTGAAATAATAAAATGAGCCCCGTAATGATATTATATGATTAATAACGTTATGAAAATGAAATAAAATAACTTAATAAAAGCATAATATTTGATACACCATAAATGAGTTACGGTGTAAACAGTTTAAAACGAAATACAAAACAAATACAAAAATACAAAAATATTTATTTCACACACATGGTAACATTTACAAAAAATTCAGTAGCTCCCAGACTAGACGATGGGTAGTCTGTTCCGTGGGTGCTGGTAGGTTGGTTAATCAAAAGTTTTGTCTTATATAAGTGATAAATGTGTTATTTGTGAATAAGGTGATTAAGATCTATAACCTTAAAACTTATTTTAAATATTTCCGATATATTGAAACGTTTATGTGTTCAAAACAAAAGTTTATAATAAATGTCTCGTCTCCACTTGTGTTCCAGGGCCACCCCGCCGCCGCAAGCTGTCCATCGCTGAAGAAGCCCTATCATCGATCACTTCAGCCCTCACGTCCATCGCTCGCTACGACGACTTCCAGTGTGTGCCGCGACTGTTGTGTGAGGTGGCTGGAGGCAACGCGCTGGGTGCAGGGTCCGGGGCGGGCCAGGGGTCGGGGGTTCTGCAGACTATTGTCAATCTCCAGCCATTGGTCACGTGAGTTCATAAACTTAGCCCTGATCAACTCTCCTTAAATAATAACGTCGATTCTGTCGGCTTTAATTTTAGCATTAGTGCTATCAAAAACATTTTTTTTCCGAAGTAATAACTATTTTGGAATGAAGAAAATTTTCTGTTGACAGTACTAAAACAAAAAATAAAACTTTCAGAATCGGCTTAAATGTCGCTTTTAAAAAACACAACATAACTTGAAAATCCATCCCGACTTAGTTGTGGAATATATTGAGGTCCCAGAAAAAGTTAATAAAACCGGCCAAGTGCGAGTCGGACTCGCGCACGAAGGGTTCCGTACCATCACATCACACTAATATTATAAATGCGAAAGTTTTTGTGTGTGTGTGTATGTTTGTTACTCTTTCGAGCTGAAATGGCTGAACGGATTTGGATGAAATTTAGAATACATAGGTAACACTAAAAGTTTCCGGAACTGGCCACTTACATAAACAATATTTAAAAATTTATTGCAACATTTGAAAATAGAACTCTTTGGCTGTAGAATGCAGTTTGTTTCATCTGACTGTCTTTTGTTTTTACCTTGTGGCGCCATTTAAAAAATTGTGTGTCTGCATCAACATGGATTTAACTCGGGAAAATTTTCGTACGTAATTTTCTACGATTTTAAGTGTAATTTGACAGCTCAACAGAGCATCGCTCGGCTTGAAACAGCTTTTGGCAATGAAGCACCATGCAAGACGACTGTATAAAGCTGGTTTGCAGAATTCAAGCGTGGTCGTATCATTCTCAGTGACGAATCTCGCGATGGTCGGCCGTCCACCGCTGTGACCAACAAAAACATCGATGCTGTGCGCCGTATGATTGAATCAGACAGGCATGTGACCTACCGTGAAATTCGCGCATCCTTAGAAATAGGCATGAGTCAAATACAATCAATCCTACACAAACATTTGGGTGTGAGAAAGCTGTGCTCGCGGTGGATCCCACACAACTTGACCGAGGCTCAAAAAACGGACCGCGTCACTTGGTGCAGTGCCATGCTTACCAGATTCAACGAAGGTGCGTCAAATTTGGTGTGGGACATATTAACAGGTGACGAAACATGGATTTATTGCTACGATCCCAAAACAAATCAGCAATCGAGCGTATGGGTCTTTCAAGATGAGCCGAAACCAACCAAAGTGGCGCGCGTGAAGCGGATGATTGCTTCTTTTTTTAATAAAACTGGACACGTGGCTACTGTTGCTTTAGAGAATCGTCGTACCGTGAATAGTGACTGGTACACGACCATTTGTTTGCCGGAAGTTATTGACGAACTCCGTAAAAATAACCGTAAACGCCGTATCATCCTGCACCACGACAATGCTAGTTCTCACACGGCCAGACAGACAAACGACTTTTTGAAGACGAAAAATGTAGAACTCATGAGTCATCCTGCATACAGTCCCGACCTGGCACCTTGTGACTTTTTTCTGTTCCCAAAAATTAAGAACCAATTACGCGGTCAACGATTTTCATCACCAGAAGAGGCTGTCGAGGAGTATGAAAAACACGTTTCAGAGGTCACCACAGGGGAGTGGCACAAAAGTTTTCAAAACTGGTTTGATCGAATGAAAAAGTGCATAGACGCCAAGGGAGATTATTTTGAAAAACAATAAACTAATTTTGTACCTTTAATAGTATTTTTTCATATTCATTCCGGAAACTTATAGTGCGTCCCACGTAGATATAGCTTATACTCTAACTTAACACATAGGCTACTTTTTATCCCGGAAAAAGCATGTCGTTAAACCGAATAACACGCGGGCGGAGCCGCGGGCAAAAGTCATTATCTATAAAAACGGAAAAAAATCATGTCTGTTGTACGGGACCGCGGGTCCGACTCGCACTTGGCCGGTTTTAGTATCTGTTGTGACATAAATTATATAATTTGCACGTATTTTATTTGTAGATTCTGAAAATGTAATTAAATAAATATTGTAGTTAAGCCCTTGAGAATGCTGAATAGCGAAACCGGTTGGGTATTTTGTTTTAGTGCTGTCAACAGAAAATTATATAATTTGCACGTATTTTATTTGTAGATTCTAAAAATGTAATTAAAGGCTAATTAAAATGTTAAGCCCTTGAGAATGCTGAATAGCGAAACCGGTTGGGTATAATATTTAATATAAGTATATTGTGGATAAGTACATGAGTTATAAATAAACATTATATGCAAATCTGGTTATCGTTGAAAAATTGCCCCATGAAACTGTATGGCGTCTCACGGCTCCAATGGCTGTCACTTTGAATAGACCTAGCCGTTTTGTACACAGCACGTATTAAGGTGGTAACGGAGGATCTCGGTGCAAAATTCACATCATAATATAGTTTTCCTTACTTTTGTATAAATGCGTTAATGCTTATCGTGAGCCTTTGTCCCTTTTGAGTGTCTAGTGTCATTTTCGAATGACAATTTGTTACAAATGCTTTGCTTCTTCTATTGTTTTTTTCGTTCGCTGTATGGAATACAAAATTGAAAAGGTAATTTTGTAGATTCATTGTCACTTTCAGGCTCCTGGCAGCCTACAACGGTATCAGCAGCTCACCACTCTTCGTGTTTGGTCGTGCCGCCATCCTCGGAATGACCTCCAAGGGTAACGCTGGTACCTGTCGCTACGCCTATCCTTTATGCCCCAATGACCCTGAGAAACTGGTTGAGTATCTAAACAACCATAACGGAGGGTTCTTTCGCTTCTTTAATGGACCTCAGTACCAGGGACAGCAGAATCTGGAGCAGTTCTACAATCATCTCTCTAATATACCCCAGGGTCTTGCACAAAATTATGGGCAGCACCCGAATAGCCAGCAACATTTTGGGTTTCCGCAGCAACAGATTCCTGGTCAGCAACATTACGTGCCATATCCTGAGCAACAAAATTATGGTTTCCAATCTCACAATCAAGGCCATGGAGCCCCGAATCCAGCTTTACACCAACCAAATCCAGGATTATATCAAAATGGATACGGACAAAATTACGGTAATGGGTTCCCATATCAACACAATAATGGATATGGCTTTCCAAATCAAAGATATAAGAATAACGAGAAAGAAGAAGTTGACAATAATAAAATAGAAAAAAGAATCCAAAATAGACCTGATGTCACTTATGTAGATGGTAATTTCGATGATGCAGGTGATGATGTAGTAAAATGGTCATTTCCGGAGAAGCCCAGTTTCAATATAGTAGCAGATAATGAACAAAGACTCGGCAGTACAGTGACATTTCCAGAAAAATATAACAGTGGTTACGAAAGTATACCTTCGTATGCAGAATTTGTAAAAAAAGCTAAGGGCTTTAATTTTCCGGACAAACAAAGTAATAGGCAATACGTCGACTATTACAACTACCCTCCTTATACACAAATTGATAGTAATAGCAAGCTAAAGTTGGATGAAAATGGTTTCTATGTAGAAGATAATAAACAAACTGGTTATGATGACGAAAAGGAAGAAGAAGGCGTACAAATAGTATACGTTGTACGTGGTAACAATGATCCTAACCATCCAGAAGTAGTTAAGTTGAGGCCTGGACAAAAACTACAATAAATATGCAGTCATTTAGGAATACAATAATTTACATAGCCAAATTCATACTATAGACTCGGTAAATGACAGGTTTCAACGTTAGATGATCCTTTTTGTTGAAATTCGTAAATTGTTTTTTTCGTGTTCCCTACAAACGCAAGCCCAGCCCCAAGTCAATTACTATTTTATTTTGCGTCACGTCATTAGCAAAGAGTGTTATTGATACTGATCTCTTACCAAGCCTACAGTATGACTTTGGCAGCATAAATTATTGTCACCTTATTTATGTATAGTTAAAAATAATCAAATGAGATTAAATACAATGTCCTTAGAACTTAACCTTTCATATGACCTAATCATCTGTAACAAGAAATAAATATTTTATTTGAAATTGTTTCAATTACATACATACCTATCTCCTTCCAAAATCACTTCGAGATGATCAATCAATCAATCAATTCATTTATTGCCATAAATCACATGTACATAAAAGATGAGGATTGTAGTTAAAAACAAAAAACCGGTTAAGTGCGATTCAGACTCGCACACCCTGGGTTCCGTAATTCGACAGTTTTGGGAACAAGCAGGAAGGAGGTAATAGGTTATCTAATACATATTTCTTTTCACGAATAGCAACAAAAGAGAGACACAAATATTTTTATATTGTACTTACTCGAAATAAAACTCGTGGATGAAAAATTTCATTTTGTCTTTGTCGCTATATTTTCCTGTAATCTTTATGTAATCCCAAATTGCCATGTTTTTTTTTCTGTCCACCAGTTTCGGAAACGAGGGCGTGACATGCATTTTTTGTGGTTTTTCAAAGATTTCTCGAAATCAGTGACAGTAAATATATAAAAGTATGTATTTTTATAATCATCTTTTTAATATCTACAATTTGATACCCATATTTTATTTTTAGAATTTATTTTTTATTTTTCTCTCTTTTGTATTGGAAATATTTTAAACAATTTAATAACAAATTTATTTTTTTATCGTATGCATATGAATGCTATTTTTGTGACAAATTTCAAGTCTTTATCGTTAACGGTGCTAAAGTTATGAGGCTGTGACATACGGACGGACGGACGGACAACGGAGTCTCCCCATAAAGGTTCCTGTAGCGAACCTATGTCCGAACTTGATAACAGAAAAGCGCCGCAATGACCTTGTCTGCAAAATTAAATTGTTTAAAACAGCATTAGCAAATCGCCACTATCCGAGCTTGTGTGGACGCCTCTACAACAAGATAAACAGAGAAATCCATATTTACCCTCTTCCTCAACGACGATGTAAAATTGCCATCAAGGACTGGATCCAAAATTTAACATACCAGGAGACCGAAGATTTGCTCGATCCACTAGTCTTCCACATAAAAAAGTAGATATGGCGAGATTATATATTATATTATTAGTTTAAATACACAAATACACGTCTTCACACACACTACACATTCATCCTCACCCTACGTTTATACACAACACACACACACACGCTACTCACACATACTATACTCACCCTACACTAGACAAAGACAGCCCCCATGCATGCAACGGACTTTTTGTTTAATTCTTATTTGTTCGATTGTAAATATTTTAATTCAGTTTTTAATTCTACGTTTTGGTGAACCAATTAAAATAATATTCTTCATAAAACATACAAATTTTAGATCTGTAAGTCATACCGTCTACGAGCTAGAGACCCGTGACGTACAGAACGACGCGACGGAGAGACAGACAGAAGAACAGCAGAGTGACATTAGTAAGGCTCAGCTTTTTTCCTTTTGGTAGGTAGGTACTGAACCCTAAAAAAAGGTAAATTGGAAGCGAGTAAAATTAAAACATTGCAATATTTTAACACTAAATTGAGCCAATTAACAATTATATCCATTAACAATCAAAATTTTATTACTTTTAATTTATTCTTGTAATTTATGAACCATTTAATATTTCTTAAACTGCTTATTTTTTGTTTAATAATCCAGTCAAAACAAAATGGCGTAGTTTACGGCCTTTCCGGACTGGGGTGTTGGTCGTGACATTTTCCATTTTTGGGAAAGCAACAATTTTTCTCCAACGACCAAGTGTCGAACCTTGAACTTCAAGTTCAGAGATTTACCTTCATATTTAAAAATAACTACGTTTTGTTGGAATGGAATGTGTAAAGAAAATAAGTATAAAAGAGTATGATTTATTACTTTCAGGTTTGCCTATACTTGACAAAAATTACTAGCTTTTGTTTGCAGATTCGTCGGTGTGGAAAGTCTGCAAAAAAAATGTTAGGCTATTAAGAGGAAACCGTAGCTTTTTCTTCTTGGTTTGAAGAATCTAGAAAGTAAAAAAAGTACTTCTGCTAAGAATTCGATACTACTCAAAGATTCGAAAACCTAAGAACCAAAAGAATCACAGTGCGAGAGGAACGGATTCCGGTAAAAATAGCAAAATGTCTATTTTCTTCACTAATTTTATTATTTAAAAAACACTTAAGGCTGTATGAAATATCTGTTCGTTTCAGAGTTTACTTAAGTACATACAGATTTAATCCATAAACAATATACAACAAACAAATAAACCTTTCTTAGAGCTATCTGTAGTCTGTCCATCTGTCTGTCCGTATGTCACAGGTCTCTAGCTTGCAGGCGGAATGATATGTTGTGTAAAATGTTGACCCAAAACTGAATTATGAATAAATCAATTTTCCCTTGTGTACATGAAAAAGGAGCCGTAATTTTTTTTCTCATCACATAGGTTATCATTGTCAATCAATTTTCAGGAAGGAGGTGCCATACATGAAATATGGAGCCGAAAAAAAAATTTTTTTTCTTCTCTTTTGATATGGCGTGTAATTGTCTAGTCTAACCAACGATCTATAATTATAACTCATTAAATAGAGTAAGTACAATGGAGACGACATCAAGCTATACACTTGCAGTACGACATTAGCCCCTACAGAGAAGAATATAAGATAGGTACAAAGTCCGAAGTGTCTAACTTAATGCGGTCTCCACTGTAAAAAATAGTTTATAATCTCCAAAAATAAAAAAATGGGGGCCATCATGGTTGACAGTCTTAGACCATTTTTTTACGAGGTGTATCTATCCCAAAAACCAAACTTGTAAGGAATTTGGAATTTTCTGTATATTACGAGTATTTAAACTGTATTCAAACATCTTCTTTGTCCTCGCCCCTTCCCGTCCGATTTTTAATACAGGTTTAGGTTACCTGACTAATCGACTAACTTAATTATGCAGTTTTGTTTCATAAATTTTATAGGTAGTAAGTTTGTATTTTTTATTAAAATCATGTAATTGATTTAATTGATGTGGGGACCCCCTCAGCTTTACCAGAAATACGATATGCGTAGGCAGATCATGATATGCCCATTTCTACGATCTGCGGACGACAGTATAATTATTTTACGGAAGTAGCTGAAAACCAGCGCCAACTAAAGCATGTTTCGGATGGCACATAGCTGAGCTGCATCCTTTTGTCGTGTTGTTATTAGGGTTGTCCGTCTGTCTGTCTGTCCCGTTATATCAAGAACGCGTGAAGGTATAGAGTTGAAATTAAAACCATATACTCAAGTCTACAGTCCCTTGAAGCTGTGAAAATGTCAAACTACCAAGTTAACGTTAAAAAAAGATACGGCCGTTTATGCCGCATTTCGATACTCTCAAGGGAATCAAAATTTATAGGGTATTTACCGTTGACCTAGAACGATAAAATTCGGCAAGGAATACCGTCTAAAACTATAACTATAGGAAAAAATTCATTTTATAAATATTATAAAACAATCATCGAGGTTAAGCGACGGTATGCGCGGTCATAATGTACGGGTGACCAAATCATTTTGTAGATTTTTTTTAAACTTTAACTATTTAATTTGTACGGAACCCTCGGTGGGCGAGTCCGACTCGCACTTGTCCGGTTTTTTATTTACTTTATCTATAGATTACTCCCTACCTTTTCTTTTTTTTTTGTAAACGCGCTAATAAATTTCTTTTCTTTCTTTATTTTAAACTATTTTTGTGAATTTCTGTTGTTACATTTGAAGGCAGTAACAATTTCCTTGGTAAAAGTTTATTTAAGCATAAATTAAGTAGCTTACTTGAAAAAATTAAATAAACGGATCCTTAGGTCCAATAACTTAACATGAGTCATTAAAACAACTTGTTACACATTAAACTAACCACGTAACCACAAAATGGTATCAATTCGGTGTAACATGCATGACTAAGGCGACGAACAAGGAGACGCGGGGCGTCAAGCGGAGCGGTGCGCGAAGCGGGCCGCCGGAAACACAAACGTACACCGATGTATGGAGCGTTCAAAGAGAAGCGTTTTTGCACGCGTTTGTTTGAATTGTAGCGTCGCATGCGACGACGGGGACGCCGTGACGCAACGGGAGACGCGGCGGATGAAGCAACGGGCGGCGCCGCGATTGAAGCAGCGGGTGAAGTAACGAGTTCTGATCTAGCGGTGAAGAAGATACTTTTTAAGTAATAATTATCTTCAAGCAATAGGTATGTCAATAAAGTCACCCATGATAACAAACATAAATACACACGTTTGCCCGTTGTTACTATTAGAACACGACTGGTAGAATTCAAGAAATAACAAAGCTGCGGTAGCCGCAGCGGGCGCCGCAGTGAACGACGCCGAGTGCGCCGCTGCGGAATTCACGGCGGATGCAGCGGCGTAAACCGCTATTCTGTATGCCCCGCTCATTCATAAACGAAACTACTAGTTACCATATGTTTGTTTTTACGCGTCAACTGCGGCGGGCAGCGACACGCACTGCCTCTCCATAAACGGAGAAAACGCTTGAAGCCACGCAGCCCGCTTCGCGCACCGTGCCGCCCGACGCGACGCCTTTCCTTGAACGTACCCTTAACTTATTTGTCAGGGCAAGAGATGGGATTCCACCCGGAATCTTCCCGATTTCGGAAGTCATTTATGTGATTTGTGGTAAAAATTTACTACGTTCAGATTCGATGTTCAATGTTGGACTTGAAGTATTTTTAAATAATGATATCTTTTTATTTAGTGATAATGAGTGTAAGTAAAGAGATTAAATAAAAATTACAAAACTAAATATTTAGAGTCTATTACGTACCAAGAACTCATTTTATATTTGTTAATTCATTTAGTTACACTAATTATGAATACACCCGCATAAATAAAACACTACGGATTTGGATGCGGTTTTCATTAATATCACTGTAGTGCCTCGGTACCTAGCATGGTAAACCATATCGAGCTTTGACAGCTCGATATACACTGTCTGTCCCTATCCCTTCTTAGGTAGATCAACAGAGTGAGACAGTGCTGGTCAACGTAATAATAGGCAATAAGGTGTGTTGATAAAATAAAAGTCCAGCCGAAAACTGTTAATAATAAGTATTTCTTATTGAAATACACACAGGTAAATCAAAGTATAAAACCCCTTTCCTTTTTTAACAACTAGCACGAACTTTTGCCGATGCATTTACCATAACAAAGGAAGGATATGCAAAGTAAAACAAAACAATCGACATTGTGCAAGCACCGCGCCCTATACTCCAAAGGACACAAAAGCACAAAACGTCAAAGCCTTAAAAACCGGCCACTTTCAAAGTCACAAGATAGAACCAAAGCTCTAGCATTTGATAGCATACTGAAATAGGTTGTGGTGTAGTATTATCATTTGCAGTGAAAGTAGAAGGACGCTAGACTGCCAGTGCGTCGTCGACGCGCGCCAAGAGTATACGTCCCAAGTGGATGGCCGAACGAGCGCGTATCTTTGCCGCGCCCGAAAAAAAGTTTTGACAGTTCGAAATTCGAAACGGACTCGTTCCAAAATAGTGCGTGAAAATGCTGTTTTAAGTAGGTATTTTTCTTCAGTGTGCCATTACATTACATCATTTTGGTATCGTCTTTGAGAGGATTTTCTTGCATTATTGCGGAAGTTGTGATGATAATAGCCGTATTGTGTGTGTGACATTTTAAATTTAACGGTTATTTTATTTTCTATGTAATAGATCTATGAATATTTCTGGTAATATTAGCTATTTGCAACTTTGCAACAAATGAATAGTTTGTAAATGAGACACCAATGTACAAACTTAGGTCACAGAATAAATTAATATTGCTGACGTACTTAGGTCAAAGTTCTAAAAAATATCTAAACGTATGGGTAGATATTACAGAAGTGTTTATATAATATAGATGACACAGTTCATGCAAAATCCAGAATAATTTTATTCAAATTGTTTTATGCGCAAAAAAAAACATTAGGTGATCCTGAAAATATGACGAGTTAGGTAAAACAGGTAATTTAAAAAAAATCGTATACTTATGTATAAAACGTAATTTCAGTAAGTCATTTAAATTTATCAATATTGTTTTGCACGAACTGTTTTCATTGTGTCTACTATCTTTTATATCAGAAATGCGTAGTTTAGATAATTTTTTCGAGGTATTTTTAGAAAATTCGATAAATAGCAATTGTAATAGGAATTTTCTGCATTTTTAAATAGAATTCTAATCTTCATAGTATTGGTAACTGATAAAAAATGTATTTATATTATTTTGTCACCTAAAACTATGTTTTTACTAAATGTCTATATTTTGGACTCTCAGTCTTGACATCCAGCGGGCCGTTCGAGTATGCACTAATGAGACTTTGTGACAAAATATGTATAGGTATAATTTTAATATTTGTATACTTACCACTTGCTGAACGGTGAAGGAAAATGTGCATGTCCTTAAAATCGTGGATTTGAGCCCTAAATACTGTGATAAGGTTTATGTTATCCCCGTCACGTTGGAACGTTTTTAATCCTTAGCATCCTTTTTTTTACATATCTATATATGTATTTAAATGACAAATATATTTTTTGTATGTAAAATATAGTAAGTACCTATCGATAAAATAGATACTGTACCAACTAAAAAATAGGTCGTAACCAGCCGTAGCCCACTTCTCGATTTTATTCTATTGCAATAAGAAGAGAATTTTATATATAGTATGTACTCGTAGGTACTAGGTAAAAGAGGATTGTATTGGCAAGATTCAATTATACAAAATGTATCTTTTGAGTGACAAGCAGCTGTTAGTTGGGTATTACCGATCGACACAAATATCTGATGTTTGTTTAGTTGTTGTACTGTATTCAGACGGAATGGCTGATGCAGAACATAATATATACGTCTTGTTTGCGTCTTATGTATATCGATCAGTATTTTATTGCCTACGAACCAGTTTTGAGCTTTACCTTTAATTTTGTTTCAATAAACAGGAAAATATACTTTCAAATCTTATAATTTTATTTTCAAATCAATTGAATCCATATTCAATACAAAAATAGTAGGCAGCCTTAAAAGTTCAATTATTTATATTATCATATCTAAATGGGAAAACTACATTAGAGACAAAAACTCATTAACAAAAACTGTTTCCTATGTTTTCAATAAAAGGGAAGACGCAGTAGATGGAAATTTATGTATATTCAAAACAGTTACGAAACGTTTAACTTATCTAATTAACTTTAAAAGCAACAACCACTCCCATTCTCTTTTAAAATTCTCAGTAATCTCCAAAACATTACAGGTTTGGTTGACCTAAACAATTTTATACCAAACTATATGGCTGCAGCGTCCACATTCCAAACAAACTTTTCTATAGGAAATACACTTTTGATCTCTATCACAATCGGGTATAAGGCAGCCCTTCCTACTCTGTGACATCTTAGAACACGGTTAAAGAACACGTTATGCTTATACCCGGACAAACAGAAGAGGCTTACCACTCTTGGGGTCGGTCGTGAAGACCAGTGGATTTTTTGATTCGGCTGTGTTACCACTGATCCCAATGTCGGGAGTTAGGGCTATTCCATGAATTATGCATGAGACACTAATGTTTTTTATAGCTGATCGGATGCTGAGTGTTAATCGGTTTGAAGGCTAAGAAGGGCTTGGGTTGACCTGACTCCGACATGACAGATGTTGCTGCTTTGAATATGGTAGACTATGGAAACAATTAAAATATATCAAATTGACTGGAGGTTCAAGACAAAAATAACTTTTATTATTCGCATACAAGGACTTGAAACTTGTATTACTCGATAGCTACTAACATATGACATGAGATATATTTTTTTAATCTGCAGGATTAATTTTTTACGTGTTATTGCACCGAAGCAATCTTTTGCCACACCACACTGAATTCTTATTTAATACACCTGGAATTTTGTTCTTCATTGTTAATATTTCAAAATCACTTATGCTTATTAAAATTCCATCCGAAATAGCCAGCGACATGCCGGAAGATACCCACAGGAAAGCGAGACTTTTCGGACCAACAGAGAAAAATGTGAAAATTTCCTAATCTGCAAGCAATTTTCAACCTTATTTCAGTAACTATAGTATCTACTTCAGAAGGGACTTCTTTAACGCTTCAATCTTTAGGTCACTCCCTTAATGAAGGGCCAACGCTTCCTTCTCTAAAATAGATCAAAAGAGCGCATCTATAGATTAATTTTCGGCATATTATAGTCTAATAACTTCATGTGTGCTGAATATGTAAATAAATCACTCTTTCATAATTTTGAGCGCCATGGTTGCTAGTTAAGGTTTAATGGTATGTGCAAGATGTGTATGGTAATGTTTGCTTCTTTGATGTTACTTTTAGAATCGATAACTAGTTTTAATAGGTTCGCATAGTTTTTCAAATTTGTTGATAGATTATTCCTGGACATTTTCTTTTTCAATTCATGTTGGATAACGGTTTTATGACACAGCATTCTTTGTAGTTATTCTTAAACAGTTAGTTATTCCGATTCTCTATTCATAACACGACAAACCATAAAACGGATTTCATCCATGATTAAAAAAGTTCGTTAGCCGAGCCACTTCACCTAATTTCGCGGCACATGCATTCCTGAACACGTCATCAGCTTTATCCTCAGTCTGTAAGGTCGGAATTCCTGTAATGAACTGCATAGGGACGCGACTGGAACGGAATCTATTCTAAATTCGAATTGCTGTCATGCGCACGAGTTTCCTGGGTGCCTTATGCGAGTCGATGGGCTACCGTCACCTCCCGAACGTGATGTGAATGGATTTTTCTGTCACATACGTTGGGCAGTATAGCTCAATCATGTAATAATCAGGAAAACCTAATGGATATGTCGTGACCAGATCATAGAATTGAACATTTCATGAAATGGTCCACCATTTCATGAAATTATCGCATTTCATGAAATATTACATTGTTTGTTGACCATTTCATGATGTAGATTGACCAAATCAATGACTAAAGATCGTTTCACAATATAATCAATTAACATTATTAATTTAATGATCTGATCGACAGTATCATGAAGTATTAAATAATAAATTTGCTATAGACTTCCAACAAAAAATCAAAAATAGGTGCGACGACGAGCGAAGCGAGGAGGGGCGTGTTAGGTTGCTTGTGATCATAAATTCGGGAGCCGAGCGAATGGTCAACTATTTCATGAAATGATTTCTAGTCACGACAGATATTTTACTAAGACTGCGTCAATCGTTATTTTTCTGACTACCTAACACAATTTAGTATTTTAGTATTTTCCTAATTTGATTATTTATCAAACACAATCAAAAATATTGGCTTAAATTTATATATTACTTTCCATAATAAGATGTTAAGAAATATCACGAGGTGTTCTTCAAGGGTCAGTGCTAGGGCCCTTATTCTTCATCATTATGCACACAAGAACACCTGCACGTATTTTCGCTTTGAATATATACTTTCGCATGCAAAGCTGCATTTGAAATGCATATAGTATGCCTTTTCTCTAAACAAGCAACGCATTTCTTACAAGCAATCCTTCAATGAACAATGGTTCCACCATTCTGAGCGGTGCACTGAGGTCGGTATCGAACCTCGGACGATTAGTCACAGAGCCTTTTTGACTCACGGCCGCTTCCATATATGAGTAGGTAGATGTATACAGACACATACTAGTGGGAATGGAAAATTATGTGCAGTGGAACAGTGGAACATTTTTAACCTGCTCTGCCTTCGTTTATTCAATCTCTGCTCCGTTTTCGGCTTATTAGGCGTTATGAACAACCCCTATAGCCCATAATAAGGTCCTATATGTTGACTAGGGGTCACTACGATGGTATTAAGAAAAACCGCATCCAAATCTATGGAGTGGTTCTCGAGTTAAAACGGTAGTTTTGCCTTCAGTAGATACAATACTAATAAAATAACCCATTTCATTTAAAATTTGGTAAAAATAATCAATGTACGTACAGACACCACTTTATTATTAGTACAGATAAATTGATCTCGTTTAAATGCATCACGGTTATATTCTTTTCGGTTTATTTTAAAGATTTGCAATTTGATTTGGTTAGCAAAGTAAATGGTAAATGTATAGAAAAAATTCTAGCTTTTTAAGCTTGTTGGCATAAAACATTTTTCTCAAAAATTGGTACCATGAGACGTGTTTGAAGTAGTTTCATATTAATATTAAGTATATCGATAATATATCGGAGTTGTTTCCGCTAGTATAAAATAATTCTATGTCCCTTTTATGTCCCTACGGAACTGCCCATCCAACTATAGCATATGTCCAAGTGAAGAGGTTAAAACAGCGAAAGATTTTCAAAAACGGTCGACTAGTTCCAGAGATTACCCGCTTGAATTTAATTAATGACTATATCCCTAGGGAACTGCTTGTCCCCAGGGAACGAACTATAGCCTATGTCCAAGAGGCTTACCATTACAACAGCAGAAGAATTTTCAACATCGTCTTAGTAGTTCCAGAGATAACCCGCACGAATGTAATTAATACGTATGTCGCTAGGGAACTGCCTATCCCCAGGGAATAAACTATAGCTTATAGCACTCAGGGATAATGTACCTTCCTATTAATGAAATAATTTTTAGAATCGTTTCCTTAATTCCGGAGATTACCCTCTACATCCAAACTTACAAACACGCAAAGGTGTTTATGAATCTTTATAATAACAGTTTATAATATATTAACTTTATAATACGTGAACTTTTATTTATACATGTTTTCTTTTATTTATATATATTTAAAGTGATGTTACTATATCCAACAAAAAAGAGCTTGATTATTATATATTTATTATAATAACAGGATACCAAGTATGAACATGCTATGGATTCGACATCGCTTCGATAAACAAAAATAGCAATAAGAGTTTTCGTTTAGAATTAACGGGTTTATCTGTAAAATTTATCGAATCGATGTTTACGTACTTGCTATGCTGTATAGACGGTGTAGATAAACGTTTTATGAGTATATATAGGTAGTTATAAAAAAAAAAAAAAGTATAAAATAATGAAAGCGCTGTTTCCAATTTTGTATTAACTTATTGGTTGATATTAAAAATATATTTATAGGTAGGTATAGCTACTAAAACAGCTGTACTCATATGACTGAAGGTAAGGTGTGTTTACACAAATAGTGAAAGTGTCAAAACAATTTTCGACCTTGCCAGTACATAAATAACTAACAAGTATTTTATATTTATGTAGTTCATTAGGGCCTATCACTTTCCCTAAAACTATTCCCACAATTGCTGAAACCGGTATGTCAAGCCTTCTTCTGGGTCACCCGCGGCACAAAACCAATAACTAGTAACAAATAAATGCTCTAAGCTAACAAATAAACAGACAAACCTTCAAGCTATTTGTTTTGTACTTTCACTGTTAAGGGACGTACAGGTTTCCCTTTACTAGAAATATAATATTGTGCTTTTGATGAACATATAGCCGAATTCACACTTGAGACTCGTAAGTGATCTTTGATGGACCAATGACAGTTTAGAGAAATTTAAATATTCCGAGTCAATAGATATGGGACTTGGGAAGGCAAAATTTCGGTTTTCGAGTTTCGCTAACGGTGCATTGTACCTCGTCACTGATCGTCACTTACCGAGTCTCCAGTATGAATTTAATTTATAAGTAAAGGTCACTTTTTCTAATCAACATACATATATCTTCATAAGATAGATAATAGATGTTTAATAAAGTATTAGAATTTGATATTTTAAGCTACAGCCATGGTTACGTACGGTAATCAGCTTCTGTCTAGTTAAATAAACTAGCAAAAGATCGAAATTCAAAACATTGTGTAAGGTCAGATCGATATCGGTATAATAAATTCAAAATCAGCAGATAAATATTTCTAAACCGTTATTTCGGAACGAATGACACCGGTAGCCCTTGTCCCTTTAAAAGTTTACGAAACTTTTACTGTTTCGACAGGCTTGTTAGATTTTCGTTTCATTTATATTTTTATGCGTTTTTCTTTATTTCATTTCAAATTAATATTTGCTATTATCGTAAACCTTCGTGATTGACATGAAATTAAATATTAATCATCACATCAAAGTTTGTATGTGTGTGTGTGTGTGTGTATGTTTGTTACTCTTTCACGCTAAAACGGCTAGACGGATTTAGATGAAATTTAAAATGGATATATCTTATACCCGAACTTAACACATAGGCTACTTTTTATCCCGGTAAAGCTAGTAAAATAATAAAGTAGAAAGTTAAAGCTTTTCGTGTTGCGAATTAAATTTCCATTAGTCTTTTCGTGAAAGTACGACGTCGCAGGTTTGAATCCTGAGCCGAGGATTTTTTTAAATTTTTGTTTACTTGATATTTCATTCTGAATTATCTTTTCTAGTTTGTAATGTACTCGAATAATATTAAGAGTATCCAAAGTATTTCAACAATTCTTCATACTTGATAATGGAATATTTCTAAAATGTATGTCAGCTGAAATCATGGGCACCAGCAGAAGAAATATCACAGTGAATCCCTGTGCCTTAAGTTTTTAGGGTTCCGTACCCATAGGGTGCCAAACGAGGTTCGAGTGTGCAATTGATCACTTACACCCGTGTGTAATACTCTACTTTTCATCACCAATGCGAGGAAATAAAAAAAACTTACAAAATTACAACATGATGATTAACTGTACCTACTTGTTTGTTTCACAGTAATTATATTTAACCCAACCGGTTTCGGTTTTACACTATTATCGAGGGTCTATTAAATAACTAATAACACTTTTTTGCAGGATATAAAAATTAATTCGACGTGCAATAATAGAAATATGTCGTTAATCAAATATGAAATTATGTTTGCAACAACGTTTTCAAAAAGACAATTTTCCTGCCGCCATTTTATTTTCATTTCCATGTGACTTTTTCTTTCTTCTTGTGCAATCGCGTCTTACTGGCCAGTGTGATTGTTTTATAAATAAAACCAATTTAGTGGCTGTTTAAAGTCATAAACGTCTTTTTAAGATTTCATTAAACATATTTACTTAATACGCAAGTCACATTTTTCCATAATAATATAATAAATAAAATAGAGAATAACAAAATAAAAAGGATATTTTCCATTGTCATTTGGCGAGACGAGTGATTGACTACATAGTTAGTGACTATAAGGGACACTCGTTTGATTTTCAAATTTACTTACCCCCCTAGGTAGGTAAATCGAATTTACCTCCCTTATTTCGAGTTAAAAGTATATAAACACACAACTCCGACTCGGAAATTCCATCGGTAAGTTTATTCAAAAACTACGTAATTACCTATATTATCTTTATTTATCAATTGCTCCCAGAAATCCCCAAATACACCGCCTGCATCGCTCTGTCTGTCTGAAATAAGTACATTTGCGGGATTTATGGTTTATCGAAATTCGGGAAATATTTACTAATGCACTTCAAGAAAGCCCTGAAGATTTTTTTCCCTGAAATAAGATGGTAGAATTTTCTCGAAATTAGGGGTAGCTATATTGGTTAATCCGTTCCTGAATATTTACTTTGCTCTTTATATTTTTACGCCCTGAAGTCCTTTAAAAAAAAATTAAATAATCAATAAAAACATATTGTAGTAGTTCCAAGCACCGGTTGTTCAGTTTAAAATAGTTATTAACGCAAAGTTAGCATGGGGACAAAATCTGAATCACTGACCTTTTTAACCGAATCATACTTGCTAATTCAATATTTGTATCGTTTTGAAGTAATATTTATGTGTCATCTGTGGAATAAAAATCTTTATGGGAATTTATTAAAATTTCTTTAACAAATACATATAACGTGACTTTAATTTATGCAGCCAAATTCTTACTGAAGACCCGGTAAGTGTTCAGTAGGTATCAAAGTTCGACAACCCTTTTTGTGAAATTCGTAAATTATTCTTTTCGTGTCCCTTACAAACGCAAGCCCAGCCCCGAGTCAATT
Organism: Ypsolopha scabrella; assembly: GCA_910592155.1. NCBI lineage: Eukaryota > Metazoa > Arthropoda > Insecta > Lepidoptera > Ypsolophidae > Ypsolopha > Ypsolopha scabrella. The sequence continues at coordinate 22,926,140 of OU342982.1, forward strand.
ACTATGGGACGTCAAGATTTGAAAATTAGCAAAACGTGTTATCGACCCGTTTTAGTGATCACTTACCAAGCCTCCAGTATGAGTTTGGCTGTATGAATTAAAGTCACCTTATATACATTAAGAACACTACAGCTGTTCGTACCTATACAAGACCGGTTGTTTCTGTAGCAGTGGTACACAAGGTTGTGTGTGGGACGCGCTTTATATGTACGTATATATATATATACGTTTATTGAGTGAAGTCCGGTAGGTTGGAGGTTTAGGCTGGCTTTGACATAGTGAACGTCACGAAAGAAGTACTTATCGTCAAAATATAAGGTGACATTTATTCATGCAGTCTAATTCATACTGACGACTCCTTAAGTAGTCGATATCAAGGTTCAATAACCCTTTTCGGGAAATTTGAAAATTATTTTTTCCTGTTTCGTACAAACGCAAGCCCAGCCAGTCAATACGATGGAAAGATAAAATTTCATTTTTAATTGATCCGTGATTTTCATTTCAACACTTTTTTGACAGACTATATTTAAAAAAATGGCTGAATAAATGTCACCTTGCATAATGACGATAATGCCATAAATCGCGGGACTTCTTTCCTGGCGTTTTTCATCCAGGAGGACCGCCAAGAGTGACGTAATCTTGGAAAGGCCTATGTCCAGCAGTGGACGAAACAGGCTGATGGATGGATGGAAGTATTAGTTCTGCTATTAAAATATTTTTCTATATATTTTTGAGTTCGTTTCTAAAGATAACACTTTCTCCGTTAACCGAAATGTCTTTGAGATTCTTGGGAAGCTTAACAAAGCCAATTTAGGTAATACTTAATCAAAAACAAAACCATTCCATTAATTGGATTTACTTAATCTTATTTTCACTTTTCCTTACGTAAGTTATCCGATTTTATTGTGGACCTTTTTATAGTTTTAGAACTTCCATTAAAATGCAAATGTTAATCAACGGGATTCGTTACTTTGATGTATTTTTGTCTGATTTGGTATCGAAATTCTGTACGTTTCCCATACAAATGTGGCTATATTTCTTCACTCTCAATATTTCCAATGGCGCCGATAAATCTTTATCTAGTTACAAGTGAGAAAGATACAAAATTAACGAATTTACAACCGGAGCGGCGTCCAAAAGATTAAATTATTTTAATGATCAACTTTTAAAGCAGAGGCTACACTGGGAGAGAGCGATTTGCGACGCGAACTACGAGTATGACACATACTAGGTACTCGTTTTTACTAAAAGCCGCTTTTAATTCAGTACAGCCAAGGAGTAAATCATCACAAATCTCTTATCATCCTAGTTATCGTAATTGCTGTGATTGATTCAGTGTCCGGCATTGATCATCGTCTTAAGGGCCTAAAACGACGAACGAACCGATGCCTACTTAAGTAACATTTAAGTTACGGTAAACTTTGCACCGATTGGCCTAAGGGTTGGTAAAACATGTTATATATTGCTCGAGCCAGCTCAAGTATTTAAGTATCTGATTTAGAGTCAACTACGGTTTGTAAAAATTGGTATAAGACTTCACTGTAATGTGTGGTATCATGACTTTCATGACAGTTATAATTTTGCACATTAATTAATTATTTATCTGTCGAGAAAAGGTTTTTTTTATTCTTTCCTCTTATGTTTTTACTAACTTTTTCATAAATCAAAAACCATTTTCCGAATTAGCACATTCGAGATTCGGTTTTTCGTATATGGTATACTATTAATACCATCATAAACATCACATCTACATTTACTTGTTATTATTCGTATTTCTTTTCTTTTTCCCTTTTTACTTTTATCATTTGTAAGTTGTTTTCCTTCGGTTTCGCTCGACATCGCAACATAGTCTGGCTAGCAGTGCGACCTCACCTTTACTCTCATATCTGCATCGAACAAATCTGAAACTAGTTATCAAAGAGTTTGCCGCTTCACTTATTTTTAGTTGAGTCGCAGCTGATAAGGGCTGTCTTGTTTATATAAATATTGGAGCTATTTTAAGCTCAACGATTACAAAGCTAGGCTTGAAACTGATTTTTGTATTTCTTAAGAACTTCAGAAGCCTTTTTCGCCGTTTTTCTGCCTACTTTAGGAATATAAATAAATGTATTATAATATATATTAAGTTTGTTATATATTATAATAAATTATATATTTGTGATATTGTAAAGATTAACTTTGACTTGTAGAAAGTATACTTTATGTACCTATTTTACAAAATAAATATTTTGATTGAGACGTACATTAGGGCCTTACACCCCTGGTGCACGATTATCTTACTGAGCGATTTTGAATTTCAGTATGTTGTCAGAAAGTGTACATTAGAATGCTCGCTTCGCGCGCTGGCGGCACACAAAATCAGTGAATTTTAGAGGTTTTTCTGGATTTTACGAAAAAGTATTTGATGTGAGAGTTTTTCCCCCTGACATCAGAAAATAAACCACGATTTCTTATTATAGCAGTAATTTCAGACATAAAACTCAAGCCGTTTAGACATAAAACGAAATAATAACTTAAAAGGTATTATTTTCAAAAATAAAATCTATCGAGCCAAATGTCTCCAATTAGGTAACCGACCTGACAACGGAAAGACAAAGGTCTGAAAAAACAGGTGTCTAAGTTTTACATTGATCAGATATGTAGTTGACTCAGCATATTAAAACAAAAACCGTTGAAAGACCCAATACAAGCCCTTAACACTTATTACAAGTGTAAAAAATAATTTAACTTAATATAAATACAGGAAAAGAAAACTAAATTAAACAATAAATATTTAGAAAATTAAGTTCGGCTTACTTAAATGTAATAAAATAATACAAGTGCATAAATAAATGAAAAAAGTTTTATGTAGAACAAATACAACAAAGTTCATATACAAATAAACTATAAATACGTACAAATACGTTATATAAAATAAATATATACCTAACTTAGTAACCTTTTTTAGTCTTTTAGACTTAGATTAGTCTTTCTAAGAAGAAGGACAAGAAACTTAACTTAGCAATAAAATGTCTTTTCTTTTTTTAAATATATTTTACCTTTTTTATAATGTTTGCCGCCCCCCCCCCCCCGCTACAAATTCTAGTTACACAAATGGCAAAGGAGTTCTTTTGCCCGGTTTATTGCTTACACGAGAAAACTGATGAAGATTAACTTAAGAACAAACTGCAATTATATTCTTAGAAATATGTAGTTGCTCACTAAGATTATTCATTTAATGCTAAAAATGGGATTAATATTCCAAAAATAACCATTACATTATATTAATTCACACTAGTATTAGTAGTGGGTATCTCATTTATTTTTCCTCTTACCATTTTCAAGTTAGTGTTCATTTAGTTAGATTCTTTCGTAGGTATTGATCGATTTTAAACAAAATACTTGGTACTGAAATAATGTGTGCATCAGTGTTCATAAATATCAGTAAAAATTAAACCGTTAAATATTTGTTTCAGGTTTGCACGGAACTTAAAAACCAGTGACGACGTATAATTTACGTAGTATAATAAATAAGTAAAGTATCGACTTTAGTAACAGAATACTGAAAGGTGTGTGTTTGTGATCGACAGTGTTGTGATATTGAGAAGTGCAGTGCCCGCTGACCACTCGGATATCGGTAAGTTTGTCTATCTGGTCTATAGCTATATTCTACTCGTATACTAAAGAATCGTCGAGTCTGTCACATCAAGTTGCAGTAAGGCGAGGTTATCCAGAGAAATCTGTCCTGCTCCAACGCTTTCATTTTACACATGTTTATCCTGCTCAGCGGAAGTGCGCCGCTCAGAAAACTCGCGGTTTCGAGGTGTTTTTACTTATTATTTTGGAATTAGAGGGATGGGTCTTTAATATGATTGCCGTTTATATCACATTTTTTACGACGTTAATTTTAGTATAATTTTTATTGTGCAAAACTTAATACAGCTCAAATGAAATGATATTTAGGTCATAGTTTAGACCTATCTTTGCGATTTAACTGGATCGAGCAAAATGTAAGTAATCGTGTATCAAATGGCCGAAATATCAAGATCAAAGAGGGAAATATGACATATATTTTTTATAAAATTGAATCATCGCTATTTATTGGTTTAAAAATGAATTTGAAAAGGGACAAAATGGGATAACCCCGCTTAACTCGAAATACTTAATCATCCCACGGACCAACCAGTTGGTAGGTTGATTGGCACGTAAGTCAAAAACGATTTTGTCATCGCAAGAAAATCATTGCAACAAGCTTAGTGGTAATAGGGAGGTTCCTGTCAATTCCTCCCCTCCAGGATGGCTATTCTGGCATTATTTTTCACACGTAATACCAGTCATTCGATTTTTGTTTACAGTGTGATAAATACCACGTGATGTTAAGTTAATACGCCTCATTAAATAAAAACTATGGAATGTAATGAGAGCTCACCATAGGTTTTCAATCAGATCAATCGATACACATCCGTAGAAAAGCTCTTTTAAAATCATCTGCCTTAGCAATTTTAGAATAACCGTCCTGCTCATCTATTACAATATTGTAAAAGAAACTTCCTTTAATAACAATTCTTAATTTATGTATCTGTTACGTAGCATTAGGATTCAGGTGATAAGGTGAATATAATGCGGTTTCAACTTGTGGTTATATTATGAATTATAAATTCTAACACGTTACACGTCTTACTTTTTGGTTTTAGGTGTTCGCTTTTTTAGGGTTCCGTACCTCAAAATGAAAAGACGGAACGCTTGTACGGTCACTTTGTTGTCCGTCTATAAAGACCCTTCTTCTCGGGCCCCGTAAAAGATATCTAGTCTTCAACGCATATGGGTACAGTAGTTTCATAATTGTTTAGAAGAATACCTTTATTACGTGTTTGTTACGGGCCGCATTCGGAAAGTTGCGTCACATATTTACGTCGTCAATATCGCAGTGCTTAAAGGCTAAGATGTTCAACCAGTGCGTCCTTCTTGTGATGACGTATGGCGCTGAGACGTGGTCTCTTACAAAGGGCCTGATCCACCGATTTAAGGTCGCTCAGCGAGCTATGGAGCGGGCTATGCTTGGGGTATCTCTGATGGATTAAATCCGAAGTGAGGAGATCCGTCGGAGATAGAAAGTAACCGACATAGCCTGCAGAATCAGTAAGTTGAAGTGGCAGTGGGCAGACCATATTTGTCGCCGACATGATGGCCGTTGGGGCCGAAAGGCTTTAGAATGGAGACAACGTATAGCAAAGCGTAGTGTAGGCCGTCTTCGTGATTGCTGGACCGACCGACGATCTGAAGGACGTTGTGGAGGCTGAATGAGACGGACGGTGGACCGCTATGAGTGGCGAAATTTGGGAAAGGCCATAATTTCATTCATCATGTCCCACTAGTGATTGATGAAATTGCATCAATCGAGGAACTAGTTCCTCTGTGTTTGCCTTATTCTATGGTTTGCATCACACAATTTATGAATTTGACAGTCAATGTCAAGCCATTTGATATGCAATTAAAATTAAAGCGCAAATTCTCCAAGCGAATAGAATTTCTTCATAAAAAAAATGTCAAACTTAATTCTTATCTCGCCATCAACTGCTTGGTCAATACCTTCAGCGGCAGGTTTTTAAATATCACTTAACAAGTTAAAACTAGAATAGAAGAGGCATATTTTTAGGGTTCCGTAACCGAAGGGTGCCAAACGGGACCCTATTACTAAGCCTCCGCTGTGTCTGTCCGTCACAAGGGTCTAAAGCTGCAGAAAGTTGAAATTTTCACGACAAATAACAAAACATTAAAAAAAAATTCAAGGTTTGTCGCCACACAAGAAACCTCGAAAAAATTGCAGGTTTTGGCTATTACCTAAGGACGGTAATAGATACAAGTTTTAAATTTAGTCAGATTGTAGGACATAAAGTAGGGCTCCGTACGCAGACGGTGCCAAATTGTTGTCAAGTGCTACCTTTTTAGTAGCTTGTTTTTTTGTAACCTTGATGTTGGTTTGATATATATTGGTGTTATTTACCATGGTGTTTTAAGGGATTCGCATTCGTATTGTGGGGTGGTACGGAACCCTTTGTGCGGAGTCCGACTCGCACTTGGCCAATTAAACTGTAAAATGATAGCAGACGTTGTGAAATGTTATCAATTACTTTGAAATTAATTGATTGATTATGTGAAGTAATTCTTGGACACGAGGTATCGAAATAGTTTGGTCTACTTTATTTATTTCATGTTTTGTATTATATTTATCGCAATTGCTACTAATTAATTTCCTGAACCATAAGGAAATGGTGACTGACAAAGTTTCATTAAGGCGAGGTTCCCTGGATTATACAGAGGATAATAAACGTCGAATTCGATAATCAAAAAAATATATGTCATATTTCACTCTTTGATCTTACTGTTTCGGCCGTTCGGTACCTACACGATTACTTACATTTTCCTGCATTCAATAACATCGCAAAGATAAGCCTAAACTATGGCCTAAATATCATTTCGTTTCGTTATAATAAGTTTTTGGAAATAAAACATACACCTAAATCAACTTTGTAAAAATCGGCTATCATATTATGGGTCCATCCTAGTTCCAAAACTAATAAAACGTCGAAATCGCGAGTTTTCTGAGCAGGATAGAAAAGTATAAAATAAAAGCGTTGGAAAAGGACAGACTTATTTGAATACCCTCGCTGGAAATATTATTGTGGTTTGGAAAAATATTACAGTATTTTTCTGGAACAACATTAATGTTTACAAAGCACTGTCTATTATATATATAATAGGAAAAAAACTTGGAAATTATAATGGTCAGGTGGGATATTGTTTTTGAGAAGTACGTTTTCTTATTTATTTTCTAATTCGTAATGCACTGTAATAACATTTACAGTATCAAAGCGATAGATTTCATTAAAAGTATATATAATATCATATTTTGATTTACATTGATTTATTTATTTAATTAATAAAAAAATAAAATTATTGATTTTTTTTACAAGACACACTTCATTTGTTCATAACAAAATAATACTTAGGAAGGTAATCTATAAATGTTACATACATATCGCCACGACATGAATCCCCGAGGGGATGTCAGAGGTGTTCGCGGGTGTGAACTGTGAAATACCAATCTTAGTCCACACTTGGTACATCTGCTTTTCAACGTCCCAGACGTGAAATAAAATTTAATCTTTGTCGACAAAATGTCTCCTTCCCTCTCAGCTAAGTGACTTTGGAATTTGTGTCTCACATTCCCAATCTTCTAAATCTATTTCCCATAACACAAAAACCTCTAAACCAATAAAAAATCTCGCCTCACCGGCGACGCGCGCGCAGCTAAGGTCGAGTTCGTATAGCAATGACCCGTTTGGCCATATAGGGAGCTCGTTGCGAAAACTACACCTTAACATTCCCTCTGACAGATGGTCTTTGCTCTAAGAAGGTCTTCTACCGACCTACGTCTACTCGTGCAGTCTGATCACTGATCTGATACTAAGTATATCAAACGATATCACTAAAGATGACAAAGCTCAAGTCAAAGAGGTATCTAGAGAAAGAGATGCCTCCTATTAATTACCAAAATATGTGTTTAAATTTAAATTATCCACTCATTCTCACCCAAGTTCTCAGAAAATCATGAGGTTTTGTGATTTAAAATCCTTGAAAACGGCACTTTCGACATCACAGGCATCTTTATCAGTAGATTAGTTTTCGCAAATTAATTTTAAGATAATTAAATACGTATATATGAAAAATAACTAAATTTTCCCCAAACAATAATTGCATTCAACAATAAAAGCCGCCCATCACTTGTTTACTCATATTTACTCAGAGTTTGGGTCAAGGCTGCGCGCGCGCATGATCAAGTATGATTTATGTTATTATTCAACTTATAGACGAGCAATCAGCATCCTAAGCTACCTGGATGTATTCATCTTTATTATTTATGTATGACTTATAGATATATTTGGTCAGTTTTGTGGAAGTCTTAGGACAGCTTGCTTAACATTTCACATATTTACTTAGATAAACAAACATTGTATGAAATGTGTAAGGAGCCTTACTCTTGAAATTCTTTAAGAATTGACAAAGCAAACCAGTCGAGCAGGCACCAAAAGGTGCCTATCACGTTGGGACGTAAGAATCGTCGGTAAATAATGGGTGTACGTACGTGTATTGATTGTTCCAGTGACAACCCACACATGACGCCCCTTGGGGATATGTATTCTAATTACAAAGTCTCATACATAAACATAGTTCATCAACATTCCCTACCCTCTTATCTTATCTTATCTTATCTTACCCTTTAAAGCCATTCTCCACGATCCTGTCATCCTCAGTTATCGATTGCTGGCTTTGGCGATGTCATTCTACTATCTAGCCTAGTCTTCCTACAGATAACATCATCTTTGGCTTGGTTGCCATTAATATAACTAAATAGATTTTTTAATATAACTTATACTTGCGATTGTCGGCACTTGGTGAAACATGGAAAGCATCTTGATAAAAACCACTTGTACACTGTTTACACAAAATTTACTAAACTAAAGGTACTTTTAACCCAACCGGTTTCGAAATTCAATTCATTTTCAAGGGCTTATCAACTCATTTTAATATTTTAAGACTTAACCTACGTGCTGTAAATAAAATTGGTTTTTTTTAATGATTTGGCAACTGTCTCCATCAACTGGACTAGATATCAGCAGGCTTCTCATTTTCTCCTTCTGTTTCACTTTTTTTCCTTTCCGGCTTTATCCAGCCGTCTCATTTTCTCTTTCCTTTCCGACCTTATCCAGTAATCTCTTTTTCAAGATTTCAGTTTCTTTTACGGTCTAACTAAGTAATGTCGTGATGGCTCACAACAGCCTTCTAGTTATTTGATCCATCCTAACTCAGTATCTCATTGAAAGCTTGTCATGTTTCCTCCGTGATTCATAATTCACCAGAATCGGCCTACGCTACTAAACTTGTTAGTTTACAAAATGGGCTTATTCAAAATTCTAGTTTTAATGAACCTTGCTATGTGTCGCGCGCATGCGTAGGAAGCTGCCTGACTCACGTCACAGGTGATCGCCTTACTTCCAAACCGGGGAACTGATAATAATGTAGTGGAACTCCTTACCATATACAACCTTACACTTTCCTAACCTCAACTTGAAGCGCAATCTTTCTTACCATATAACACGGGACTAGGCAAGCGCACTTATACCCCTCTGCCGAAGTACATGAACAATTTGTTCATGTAAATTTGCTTGTGTGCGCGTTTTGTGTCTGTGTTGCAGCTTTTGATTTATTGCGACATATCAATTTTTTGCAGGAGTGTGCGTGAATGAGTAAATGTGTGCTGTGCGTGTTTACCTCCCCTCCCGTGGAAAACGGCAGAATAATTTCAGTACTTAGAGTCCCGCTTTGCCAGGTCCCGTGTTAAATGGTTTAAGCGTATTAAAATCGTTTTGAAACCTTAATAAATTATTAGCTATACTGCTCAAAAATCACTAGATATACAGTGATTTTAGAGGAGAGTTTTTTTATAGGCGTCATAGAAAGAATGGAGAAAGAAAATATATTTATACAGAAAAGGGTAATATGTATTTATACCTATAAAATTAAAAGACAATCTAACGAACTAAACTTTAAAAAGACAATGTCATTGCTTAATTATTTTTTTGCAACTGGTAGGACGGTCCGCTGTGCTGCCAAACAAAAAAAAACTAACAACGCTGTTTTTAGTGTACCCCTCGAACACAGGAAACTTAATTTTCTAAGTATTATAGTATATGACGTAGAAGGCGCATTAATCATAGTATAACGGAAAACATACAAGATTCAGTATAATACACGTGTGTGTTGTGTTTTATAAATATTACAATAGCGTCACGCACGCCGCTGGTGGTGAAGAAAGTTATGCCACAGTACCATGTTTTGAGACAATGAACGATATTTATTACAACGTTCAGTTATTCGTCGGAAGTGTCATAATCAAATGAGTCTTTGGTTTTTTTTGTAGTAACAGTATCTCAAAACATGGTATTGTGGATGGACTTTTATGAATGTGCGCAAATATGAGATCCAAATGATTGTTGAAATTAACAGCCTGTGAACAGGCAATTAAACTAAATAGAGGTGTGTTTTATTAAATAATTTTTGTGTCAGATTGGTAAGTTATCAATTATTATGTCATGTGTATGTACCTATATACCTACTCAATCGGTATACAGGGATAGGTCCGAACTGAAATATAAATAAACAAATACATAAATAAATAAAAAAACAGAATCAGGGAAAAGATCTGCTTGCTGTTGAGCTGACATTTTGGCATATTTTGTTTTTTTTTTCAGTTTTATTTAAAGAAGAATTTTAGCCATTGTAACTTTCAGTAAAATCTTTTTTAGTTTATATGTTTTAAGATGTATTACTGATTATAAACGATTACTAACAATATAAATTCGCGTGACTAATTTCACTGTAATCGTGAAGTTTCTTCGAAGGACAACAGGATTAAGCGACGGATTTTACGATTTAATAACAAAAGTAAAGGGTCGACTTTCAAAAACAGGCCCAGTATACCAAGACAGCTAAGAAACGAACTTAGCTCCCAGGATATTTAAAAAAACCGGTGAGAATTCGGATCGTTGGATAACATCGTATAAAACCCAAAATTCCCAATCCCCAATCCAGGACCTTGATAGGTTTTTTGTAGGAAGCCATTTAGCTCAGCAGCTGAGTCACTCCACAGAGCATGCTGATCGCCTTCTCGCCATACTCGGTGCTCTGTGTCACCGAGTTGGTGCTGGACACGGTGCAAAGGTCGATGCAGGTTCACTGACTTCGAAGGTTAGGTGGAGACCGGCTGCAGTCAAGTGTAACATTAACGGTTCGTAATCTGCATCAAAAGACCCGTAGATAACCAACTTATATAAAACACTATTACGATTATCGTTCAGATTGGTAGAAACAATGTGACCGTATCTCAAGATTATAACAGGTAGAGATACCCCCACGTTGTCTGTGTCTGCCTCATAGGTAGACAGTCGAGCGTGTCTCTTTGACTTCATCAACTCTTTTTTGGCCTTATTGGATGGGTTTTTACTCCTCTTTCTCTAAGAGTAATGCACATAAATGGTTTCACTGTGTAATAATACCTCTGTGTCTACAACGGTTTCAGTTTTGACTGAACCCTCTCAATCTTCCATACTTATCTGGTAACCTGCCGGCCGCTACTGATTTATTTCTGTCAAGAATGCCGCCATCTGTCAATCACGGACACGCCTGATTGGTCGATGGACTTTTAACAGCTTTTTCTTTGCTATTTTAATGGAGAAAAGTTAGCTAATCTCGTATGGGAAAGTTGCAAAAAGCTAAGCGAATATGGTAATGGATAATGAAGCGATATTTGTACTTGGAAATGTTGCAAACACTTTTCAATCCTTTCTTATTTTGTTGAGCTTAATAGGTTTCTCCTGACAAAGATAATTTGGACTTTAAAAAAATTAAAATAATCCTACGGGAAATAAAGAAATATAGATCTTAATTAATCTGGTATCTTATTGGTTTATTTTGCGTTCAGATGTTAGATAATTTTAAATTAAATGTTTTATGTTTTATTTATATGTTTATATTACTACATAAGCTATGATATACGAGAGGATATAAATCCTATCTTACCTTATCTTGAGATTAATAATAATGCATTTCATAATTAATTAATTACCTAAGCGAATTTTTTTATTTCAGTTTATATACTTACCTAAATCTTCTTTATAAAAAAAATGTTATGCTGGAGAGTAATTCCTGCAGACAAACTGTTTATACAGTTTTGCAGGGCACTGTTTAAATGTAAAAGATTTTTTGTGTTTAATAATTAAAATATTAAAATAATGGTTTAAATTTGTCCAGACCATTTATATTTTTAATTTAACTGTACAGTTTTTTTATTTCATTGTATATATTTAAAAATAAAAGAAATAAGCTTTCAAAGGTATTTTTATATCATTTTACATAAAGCCAAAATTGATAGTAATTATTATATCATACTAAAAACTTGTGTACTTATTCAAGCCCAAAAGCGAGTCAAACAGCTAAAACTTGTAAATAAAAATGACTATTCTTGTTTCTGATCACTTCACATCTCCGTTACAAAGTCTCCATCAATCAAACTGATCGACCAAGTACAAACAATAACATGAGGATTCATTTCTATAATGGAAGCTATATATTTCCTGCTCAAAATAGAAAAAACTAATAAAAATAAAATAAAATTCAAGATTACCATGACCTGCCTCACTCACAAGCGTCTCACTATAAAGAGGGATTATCGGAGCTTTGGGAAAAGGTATTTCTAACTCAAGCTCTGGTACTGGTTTTTGTGTACCTACAGACTCGAGTAATAGCGGGTGTATAGGAATAGTTTAAAAAGGAATATTCGAATGTTGGATGTTAAAAATGGACTCGATGATTATCTGTGGAGGGGAATATATTAAATAGTAGTTTATGCTACAAGTGCGGAAATGAGGCAATAGCTTACGAGGAACGATTTGAACCACGGGCGATAAGCGAGTATTTTAAACGTTACGAATAAGTTATTGCTCTTACGCACGTGTATCATACTACGTTTTTCAATCCATAATGTGAGTAAATAAATGAAACGTAATTAAAGAAACAAACAATAAATACACCAAATGAACTTTAGGCGGGCATTCTTTTTCTTTACACGCAAGTTGCCAACTTCACGGAAATAAGCTGCTTTCAGTTTGATGCGTTCGAAGGCCGCTTTCAGTCATACATAACATAAATTCGAATTACAATAATGTAAACAACAACGGCTGCCCGAAATTGCCTATTAATGAAAGAATGTTTTTAACAAGGAAGACTGATCGATCACATTATATTTTTTTCAAGTAATGTACAGAGAATGCAAGTGATAATGAAGTAATTCATGGTGTAATAAATAATAATAATCTTATTCAAAATTGTAATTCGTAATAAGAATATTTCAATATGTATGATTCCTCGAAAGGCTTGAAATTGATTAATATGTAAACTGATTTTGTTGTTAAAGGTAATAGACAATATGAGACGGGTTGACTAACATCCATTTTTTCTCGTGACATAATTCCTGCAGTCTTATATTTTTATGCCTTTACTTATGTAGGTATAAAAAATATTTGTATAGAATAAGATTTTGTATTGTAAAAAAGAAAATTTAAAAAAAAGACATGTTTGCTAAGTTTCTTGCCCTTCTTCTTAGCAATACTAATCGAATGGTGCGGATGGTTAGGCATTATGTATATATAATATTTTTATTCCTATATTTCTCTATTTTATGCAGGTGTATAACTTTATTACATTCTAGTAGCTCAACTTAAATATTTTTTTTGTGTATTTCCCGTATTTATTTATCAACTTATTTGCTCATTGCATTATGTATATATATAATTTTTTTTCCTAGATTTCTCTATGTATTTCCCGTATTATTATATATTTTGATTTGATTTGGCCAGTATCATTTTGCGAACTCGCACATTATTACTTTTTGTCAAAAAGTTCTTATTCATATTACGCTTAAATGAGGCTACCTACCAAGAACTTTATTTTAACCAGATTCCAGTATCCTTCTTTTTACCTATATATTATTGTATATCAATAGAAAATAAAAAGTAAAAATCAGGCGCGAATAGGTTGATTAAGTTTCATCAGAATTTTCAATTTGTAAGGTGTATAAAAATGTCGTCTAAACAGTTTTCATTTCATTTTAGCAAATTGAACGCAGCCTACGAACGCTGAACGCATCAAACTGAAAACAGCTCATTTCTGTCAAGTCAATTTATGGTACACAAGATAAGAGTGCCAACTGTTTCCGATAAATTAAAAAAATAAAACATAACTACCTATTCAAAATGTCGTCTAAACAGTTTTCATTTCATTTTAGCAAATTGAACGCAGCCTACGAACGCTGAACGCATCAAACTGAAAACAGCTCATTTCTGTCAAGTCAATTTATGGTACACAAGATAAGAGTGCCAACTGTTTCCGATAAATTAAAAAAATAAAACATTCCTCGGACATGGCTGTACGAGCTAAGTTCCATTTGCCTTCCCACAATGTAGGGGAACAAAACTAAAAAAATAAATGAAAAAGAAAATGAAAAAATAAAACACTCGTGCGGTAAAGTTGACTTTGACAGCAGATTAGACGCAAATAAAACAGAACTTTACGAGCACTTGCATTAAAAATAAATAATTAACGTAATGCAATAAATACAATAAAGTAAACATATACATAAATACAAATACTTACATCGAATAAATAGATATTGTGTTGGTAATTAGTATCGAAGTACGGCGAAAGGGCCCACCACTTATCACGTTTCCATCATCCATCCATCACCCAATTGTTTGTAAATGTTTTTTTTTTGGTTTACGTATTATATTATTTATTTATATTTTATTATTTGTATGGTTATTTATTAATGTATTGTATAATATTTATCATATTCTAAGTATTTGTATGTACAATGTTATAGTTTACGTAACCATATTTTTTTTAGATTAGCAATTTGCAATCTTTTTATAATTATTTCTTATTTTGTACGCCGCCTTTTACGTTTTTTTTTTCTGTAATTAATTTTCACCCAAAGGTTGTCTGGAATAAATAGCCATAAGCGACAAGGCCGCCATTTGCTACCTTCTTTTATACAGATTTGTTTTTTTTTATTATTTGTATTTGGTGCACATTAAAGAGTATTTGTCTTGTTTGGGACGTAATAATCGTCGCGTGAAAAGCGGGTGTACAAATGGGAACTGTGACCTCTGACAGCCCCTCGGGGATTCATGTCGTGACGATATGTTATGTAGCCGAACAACTAAGTTACAGTTCATACAGACAATAGTTGTATGATTCGTCTGACAAAATAAATGAACCTGTCGACTCACACACCGGTCGTCCTTGGTTCGATTCCCGCCGTCTATCGATATGTTAATAGTTGTAATGGTAAATACACTGCATGTGATTTACTTGTTATTGTTGTGTAATGTTGTATTATCTATATTTTGTTACTTTATTACCAGCATGAAATAACACCTGGATTCACTATACGCGGTTCAAAAGCAGCCCACAGGTTGAATGCTTAAGGCGAGGTTATCCAGAAAAATCTGTCCTGCTCCAATGCTTTCATTTTACACATGTTTATCGCGTTGTCAATCTGATAAAGCTAAAATTTTATATAGAATAATAGTCACTGGACTGTTTTTGATAGATTTTTGGCTTCGATCAAAAGGTTTTGAGACAACTTTTTTTTCCCTGCCCTAAAAACGAAACCTCAGCCCCGAGTCATTACTATATGGAAAGTCAAAATTTAATTTTAAAATTTCTTACATATAAGGGGACCTTATTGATAAGCAAATTGAGCGTATTCAATCAGAATATTTTCACAGTGTCATTTTATTACTTATGAAGTTGAACCCATTACAATCGTCGAGGAAAGTTATATGAAAGATTATTAAAAACAAAACATCCAGTAATTATTCCAAATTACTTTTGGCATTATATTTTTTCTGTTTCCCCTTATTTCTAGACGTTTGTAATATTGAAAAAGTGGCAAGTTCGATAAAGTCACCCATTGTAAGCAGTATCTAATATCAACATCATAGAACAAAACTATGGAATCTCAACTATTTCAATAACCGTCTTGTGCATGACGCAGATGTTTCACTTTATTGTTGTTGGAACTTTAGTACTGTACAAGCAGGAGTCGCGAGTTTGAAATCCTTACGTTCGATGATTTCAACAAAATCACCCATTCCATTAATATTAGATAACGAAATATGTTTACCAGTCAACCCAAAAACGAAGATTCTGATTATGTTAAAAAAAACAATACAAAAAGTTATCAACACGATGCTGAGGAAAAATTTATGTTCCTGATTTTTTTTACTATGTAAAGAATTTATTGTTAAATGGTACATTATATACAAAAATCAAATCCCTAACAACTATATATGACATAACTTAATAATAATATAAAACTAACATAAATTACTTATATCAAAACTAAATATAGTTAAGTCTCCACTGGTGCGCGCGCTCACGCAGCTCAACGCACTTTTGGTTTCGGCACCTGAGTGTGTTCTTTTCTATGATAGATTGATGGATGTGATGCGTGAGTGCTTGAAGTTCTGTGAGAGTGAAGCCTCAATGACCATGTCCTTAGATTTACAATATTAGATTGTTTTAAGATTTTTATTTCATTTTTCTGTTTGTCGTTACTTTTCTGTCTCACTTCTGTATCCTTGTAATTTTCTTTGTGTCGTATGGTGATTTGGATTTAATCTGTTATGCTGTGCAGTTAATAATACATAAATAAATAAATAAATGGTTCCTGATTTATATATTATGTAAAAAAGAAGAAAGAATTGTAACCACCAACGACATTTCTGCCGTCGACGACTGCCTGTAATATAAATAGCTTTCAATTCAAAGAAGAACTTGGCAATAATAAACATTGATATTTTATAACACGCTATTGTTCTCCGAATCAGTACAAATTCGCTCACACAGAGAAACGATTCTGTGAAGCTTGGAGTCCAGTCGCGTTCACTCGCTGACGCCAGTAAGCGCTTGGCATACCAAGGTGTTCTCACTGATATGACCAGGATGATAGCATTGCTTTGATTTCGTCGAGCTTAATTCGGTATCGCTTACTGAGTCAGCGTTATCCAACTGTTAACTGGAAGATTTGCAAAGTTGTCTTTTATTTCTTTAGTAAATGCAATTGCAACTCTTGTCCACAAATTTGGTTGTTTGTGAGAATTGGCTTAATGAAGAATTAATCATTTAATGAAGAATATTTGTGAATTCTTTATTTAAAATAAAACAAGAACAAAAAACGATCACTAGGTTTTTGGGAGAATCTGTTACCTTCAATAGAATTGATCTTCTCATAGTATCAACAAGAACATAAATCATATCGTTAGTTATTTTTGGAGCTTTATTTAAGTTATTAACAATTGTGATACGAAGTTGTTTCCTTGTCCGCTAGTATACCAACGTGTGAGCCAAGTGTGGCTATCAAAACAATAAATTATCAAATCTGTGCGAATTTCTCAGAATATGTTGTAACCTAAATACCTTAAAACATTATCTAACAATGCATATGTTAGAGTCATTAGGTCATCGACCTCCAGCAACGGTCTATGTAACTAAGATCAAATGCCTCTGACACTCAATATTAGGTTTTAGCACTCTCATAAAAAGTTAGCAGTAATTTCAAACGTGAGACACATTTTTTCAAGATATTTGATCTTGTTTGACCTTTTGTTTTGTACCTATAGTTTGATGTTGTTCTATTCCATCAAAATGAGTAAATTAATTTACAGTGGCATCCTCAGTTCATTTTCAAAACTTCTCTACGAGTAGAGTCTACGTATATTTAAATTAATTATCGTGTCATACTTAATGTATTTACTTTGCAGTCCTTTACCATCTTCACTAAAAATGTGAAGCGAGTGCTGGCTATTTACCGAAACTCAAATTAACGGTCATTAATCAATTTAAATTGAGACACTGAACTACCGTAAAGTGATCAAGTTTAAGTATCGAATCAACTTTATTGAAGACAATAAAGTAATTTTGATCAAATGTTTCCTGGTCATCTACCCTTCCTTTGTTTTTCTCATGCTTTGTATTGTAATAAACGTCTTTTGCAACTTTAAAATTGTCAACAAAATCTATTAACCATTTGTTTCTGTTCATCAAAGTTAACTTATGACATTGTTTTTTATTACGCCTAAATTATCTCATTTCGTACGCGTTGGGTCAAAGATTTGGATATATGGTTTAATTTTTCTTTCATTGCTATTTCTTTTTGCAAATGTAGAAAAAGCTCCTGAGGATATGTCAGTAAAAATGAGTAAATTTTATATATTTTCCCAACCCAACAATCTAAATTACATACAATTTAATTGAATGGAGCGGTAGATGCAACAAAACGATGCACAAATTGAACTTGTCAGCAAACCTAACCTTCTCATCTAAAAGCAGCTTTTTTCACCTTTAGTCTAAGAGTCATTTTGCAATGGAAGGTGGTGTTAATTGGTGACAACTTCTGAATGGGTGGCGGGGTTAAATCTGTCAATACAAAAAGAGTAAACCGTGCAAGAGGCGGGAAGCGCCGTCGCAGACGCATTCTTGGGGAGTTTGTGAAGCGGTCGTAGCTGATACCAGTTCCTTTCTTATTGATATCAGCTCGTTCAGTTTCTTCAGGTCGCGGGATCGGTTCCAATACTCATACTACAAACAAATTTCAATCAACTTGTGGTCGACGTCTATTGAATCAAACGAATTCTAATTTTGTTCTGTTTAATACAAGGCAAGGACAGCCCCGAGTCAAATACTATACAAATAGAAAGTCACGACTGATCACTTACCAAGCCTCCAGTATGAATTTGGTTGTATAAATTAATTTCACCTTGCATATTTTTAAAATTAAATATCTTAATAATTTAACTAAATATAATACCAGAAAAAAAACAACAAAATTAAATGAAAATTGGGCTTGCTTTAATTTAATTATTTTATTACAGTTACATAAATAAAATATGTAATAAGAATGATACATGTAATACAATTTGTAATAAAGATAATGAAAATAATGTAATTATGTATTTTAATGATGAAATTTATATTTTTTAAATGCTCCTCACAGTATCCTTGTTTGTGCTTAGCTAAAGATAAATCTCGATAAAGTAGCCTTAATTCTAAAAAAACATGAAACTAAACATTGTACATAGGTAACACTAAAAGTTTCCGGAACTGGCCACTTACATAAACAATATTTAAAAATTTATTGCAACATTTGAAAATAGAACTCTTTGGCTGTAGAATGCAGTTTGTTTCATCTGACTGTCTTTTGTTTTTACCTTGTGGCGCCATTTAAAAAATTGTGTGTCTGCATCAACATGGATTTAACTCGGGAAAAATTTCGTAGTATGATTTTCTACGATTTTAAGTGTAATTTGACAGCTCAACAGAGCATCGCTCGGCTTGAAACAGCTTTTGGCAATGAAGCACCATGCAAGACGACTGTTTATAGCTCGTTTGCAGAATTCAAGCGTGGTCGTATCAATCTCAGTGACGAATCTCGCGATGGTCGGCCGTCCACCGCTGTGACCAACAAAAACATCGATGCTGTGCGCCGTATGATTGAAACAGACAGGCATGTGACCTACCATGAAATTCGCGCATCCTTAGAAATAGGCATGAGTCAAATACAATCAATCCTACACAAACATTTGGGTGTGAGAAAGCTGTGCTCGCGGTGGATCCCACACAACTTGACCGAGGCTCAAAAAACGGACCGCGTCACTTGGTGCAGTGCCATGCTTACCAGATTCAACGAAGGTGCGTCAAATTTGGTGTGGGACATAGTAACAGGTGACGAAACATGGATTTATTGCTACGATCCCAAAACAAAGCAGCAATCGAGCGTATGGGTCTTTCAAGGTGAGCCGAAACCAACCAAAGTGGCGCGCGTGAAAAGTGCATCTAAGCGGATGATTGCTTCTTTTTTTAATAAAACTGGACACGTGGCTACTGTTGCTTTAGAGAATCGTCGTACCGTGAATAGTGACTGGTACACGACCATTTGTTTGCCGGAAGTTATTGACGAACTCCGTAAAAATAACCGTAAACGCCGTATCATCCTGCAACACGACAATGCTAGTTCTCACACGGCCAGACAGACAAACGACTTTTTGAAGACGAAAAATGTAGAACTCATGAGTCATCCTGCATACAGTCTCGACCTGGCACCTTGTGACTTTTTTCTGTTCCCAAAAATTAAGAACCAATTACGCGGTTAACGATTTTCATCACCAGAAGAGGCTGTCGAGGAGTATGAAAAACACGTTTCAGAGGTCACCACAGGGGAGTGGCACAAAAGTTTTCAAAACTGGTTTGATCGAATGAAAAAGTGCATAGACGCCAAGGGAGATTATTTTGAAAAACAATAAATTAATTTTGTACCTTTAATAGTATTTTTTCATATTCATTCCGGAAACTTATAGTGCGTCCCACGTAGTACTAAACTAAACATCCGCCACTTTATAATTAAAGTGGCGGAGTAAGGCATGTATTTATATAATTAACGAAGCTGTACTGAGTGCGATACTTAAAGTACAATTTTTTTTAAAGACTAATGTCTTGGCGAGACGAAGGGCAAGAAACTTTGCAAGACATTCGGTGAATGTAGTTGCGGATAATATAATTCCGATGAGTTCCCGTATATTCTGCCACAGATAAGCAATCTTAGCGGATAATATTTAATTTCGAACGCATTCCGTAGGATTTATCCAGTGGATCTATCAGATTTTACAATAAATAGACTTCGTTCATTCAGAAAAAATAAATCCATGATCTCTTAGTACTCCCACAGCCCTCATTCCTGCTATGTTGGCAGTCGGCGCACCTGCCGCGGCGGCCATCTTGGATTCTCTTCTTTAACACATTCCTGCTGTTCAAACTGATTTCCGAGACACTTCTTTATCTCAAGTCTCTTTTAGGTTCCTTGGTTATAAATTTGTGTGGGCTTAAGATTTTGTTGCGGAAAGAAATCGAATGCAAAAGTATGCTTAGTAGGGCTAAATCAGGGTTGGCATTGTTTAAAACACTTGTTTTAAAGATTTGTTTTAAACATTTGTTTTAAACTTAACAGGGTAAAAAACATCCTTGTTTAAAACACACCAGGGGAAATATCAGCTTTTTCGCACTTACACATCAAAATGTACTATTTTGTTATGACTTGATAACTTATTAAAATGCTTAACTGTAGATGAGCACAGTCTGCGTGTACAATTGTTTAAAAAAAATGATTTCAAACATAAAAACTATTAGTGGCATGGGAATAGTTCAACATCAGCGTCATCTGAAAATTGATTTAGATGGCACATCAAGGAGAAAAAAACATCCTTGTTTAAAACACTGTTTAAAACAAATTGTTTAAGACGAGAACGAGCGGTGTCGGTGAGTACTTGTATTTTCAAGCATTTCTACGTTTCGTGTTTATTGGGAAAGCACTAATTATTTTTCACTCAATACATGATTAGATTATGATAATTGATAACATTCAAAAAGCGCTTTTTAATTAATTTTCATATACCTACATAAGTTACCAATACGATATCCAAAAAATGTTTAAAACATGTTAAAACAGCCGCAAAAAACATCAGTAAATATTTGTTTTGAACATGTTTTTTTTTTAATTTTGTTTTCAACAGGATGTTTTGATCTTTTATAAAAAAACTGTTTTTTTTCCAACCTAAACTATCTATAATTGGACTAGCTTTGCGTTACTTTGTAATTAGGTGCAAGTGGCACTTAGCTGTTCTGTCATCTAATTGTGGTAATTTCCATATTTAAAATGGGAGTTTTGACAACTGCGGTGCTAAACTCAGCGAGACTCTCGCACGCTTGAATGTGGAGCATGCAGCTATAAATGTTCGGAATGACATCTTCATCCGACGAGAAAGGGCCACTGCGGCCCTATTCCTATTTCTATTGAGATTTATGTGACAAATACCGCCCTACCGATGTATTAGCTCGTTCGATAAATTGGATAATTCTACGGAGCATCATTGTTTGTATGTATTGTGGAAGTTTCGCAATTGGACTCCTTTTGATGGGCTTTTTGTTCCTTGATTGAAATTGTGGACTTGAAAAATGAAGCCATTCTCATTTGGAGTAAAGTTTTATTGCTCGGTCCTTCCCTTCTTTTAAGTTCTCTTCTTAACCTAGTTAAACCTATTAATACCTACAATATTCATCAATTTCTATAGCCGTTCCAGAAAATTGCGTAAAACTTTAAAAGTGGACAACTGAAACGAAAGTACCCGCCAAATAAGGCGTAAACGATGCTATTAGTTTATGTCATGGCAAAAACTCTACATTTTCGCAACTCGAAACAGCAAGGACTTTTTTCGTCGCGTGCGCATTAAACAAACGAGGTATTCTTGGGACACCATTACTCTCATTATGGGCCACTAATAGAGTAACAGATGTTAAGTTTGTTAGAGGCTAGAGAAAGAGCGTTGAGAGAGTGATTCCTTCTGCATATAATACTCGTAAAGCATCTTCTCCCATGAAACTTGGTTGGTTGGAGTTGTTAGAGAAAGAGCGTTGAGAGGGTGATTCCTTCTGCATATAATACTCGTAAAGCATCTTCTCTCATGAAACTTGGTTGGTTGGAGTTGTTAGAGAAAGAGCGTTGAGAGGGTGATTCCTTCTGCATATAATACTCGTAAAGCATCTTCTCCCATGAAACTTGGTTGGTTGGAGTTGTTAGAGAAAGAGCGTTGAGAGGGTGATTCCTTCTGCATATAATACTCGTAAAGCATCTTCTCTCATGAAACTTGGTTGGTTGGAGTTGTTAGAGAAAGAGCGTTGAGAGGGTGATTCCTTCTGCATATAATACTCGTAAAGCATCTTCTCCCATGAAACTTGGTTGGTTGGAGTTGTTAGAGAAAGAGCGTTGAGAAGGTGATTCCTTCTGCATATAATACTCGTAAAGCATCTTCTCCCATGAAACTTGGTTGGTTGGAGTTGTTAGAGAAAGAGCGTTGAGAGAGTGATTCCTTCTGCATATAATACTCGTAAAGCATCTTCTCCCATGAAACTTGGTTGGTTGGAGTTGTTAGAGAAAGAGCGTTGAGAGGGTGATTCCTTCTGCATATAATACTCGTAAAGCATCTTCTCTCATGAAACTTGGTTGGTTGGAGTTGTTAGAGAAAGAGCGTTGAGAGGGTGATTCCTTCTGCATATAATACTCGTAAAGCATCTTCTCTCATGAAACTTGGTTGGTTGGAGTTGTTAGAGAAAGAGCGTTGAGAGGGTGATTCCTTCTGCATATAATACTCGTAAAGCATCTTCTCTCATGAAACTTGGTTGGTTGGAGTTGTTAGAGAAAGAGCGTTGAGAGGGTGATTCCTTCTGCATATAATACTCGTAAAGCATCTTCTCTCATGAAACTTGGTTGGTTGGAGTTGTTAGAGAAAGAGCGTTGAGAGGGTGATTCCTTCTGCATATAATACTCGTAAAGCATCTTCTCTCATGAAACTTGGTTGGTTGGAGTTGTTAGAGAAAGAGCGTTGAGAGGGTGATTCCTTCTGCATATAATAATCGTAAAGCATCTTCTCTCATGAAACTTGGTTGGTTGGAGTTGTTAGAGAAAGAGCGTTGAGAGGGTGATTCCTTCTGCATATAATACTCGTAAAGCATCTTCTCTCATGAAACTTGGTTGGTTGGAGTTGTTAGAGAAAGAGCGTTGAGAGGGTGATTCCTTCTGCATATAATACTCGTAAAGCATCTTCTCTCATGAAACTTGGTTGGTTGGAGTTGTTAGAGAAAGAGCGTTGAGAGGGTGATTCCTTCTGCATATAATACTCGTAAAGCATCTTCTCCCATGAAACTTGGTTGGTTGGAGTTGTTAGAGAAAGAGCGTTGAGAAGGTGATTCCTTCTGCATATAATACTCGTAAAGCATCTTCTCCCATGAAACTTGGTTGGTTGGAGTTGTTAGAGAAAGAGCGTTGAGAGAGTGATTCCTTCTGCATATAATACTCGTAAAGCATCTTCTCCCATGAAACTTGGTTGGTTGGAGTTGTTAGAGAAAGAGCGTTGAGAGGGTGATTCCTTCTGCATATAATACTCGTAAAGCATCTTCTCTCATGAAACTTGGTTGGTTGGAGTTGTTAGAGAAAGAGCGTTGAGAGGGTGATTCCTTCTGCATTTAATACTCGTAAAGCATCTTCTCCCATGAAACTTGGTTGGTTGGAGTTGTCAGCTTTAGCACGTGTGTCTATGGGTTCGTATTAAGCTGTTGTCATCGGTTATTGCATAATGTTGTTCTGGTTATTATTTTGTGTTGTATTTTTATGAGAAGAGGATCATGATTAATCATATTTTCAGTGTGAAAAACTCTCAACTTTCTTTTTCCAACTATTTTCGTAAGTTTCTAGAATTTTTTACCACTAACACTTTCTCTACGCAGCCAATAATCAAATCGCGGCAAAAATCATCTGATTCATAGAAAAGTCAAATGCCTTCTCAACTAAAATGTGTGATTTCAGTTTTGGGCACATAGTAATAGTTGTTCATATTATTGCGTAGAACACCCTGTTTTAAGGAAAAAGGTAACCTAAACATTGTATATTCATAGCCGCTACTCTACCCGCTGCCCGCCCCGTTGAATCCTGGATCTCATGGCCCCTTCACAAGCGCCGATCGCAAAAACTGTCCTACTTTTTGCTTGAATGCGAATAGCTAGGTGAATGACACATAACTAGATACTTGTCAGCCTCAACAGGTCATCACCAGCGATCATCTGGTCATCATAGATCACAGCTAACTATCGCATCCTGCTGAGAATCGGTAGCCTGGGATCAGGGAGTCTTGGAGTCATTATTTTCTTCATTTATGCTCTCATTTTTAATTTTCAACACATTGAAGGTACAAAGTACAGTATCGTTCGACAAAGGGACTAAGTTAGCATCAAAGAAAAGGTCGCTTTAACAAAACTAAATGTCAAAACACAATTGTCGATTCGGTGTAGCACGACTTAACTTATTTGACAGGACTAAACTTAATTTCAGCATTATATCTTTTTATTCTTGTATCGAAATGACAAGGACAGGACGCTTCAAAATAAGGTAAGTCCTGTCAAATGAGCAACACTCAATCGAAACCGATGTCAAACAAATTAACATTCAAGACGGGGCCCTATATTCTGTGTGTCCGTCTGTCCGTCCGTATGTCACGGGTATCTAGGTTGCAAACGGATGAGTTAAAGATCTGTTTGAATATTATTTGTAAAAAGTTAACCCAAAGACGAATATTAAATTAAAAATGAAATGAAATTAATTTTCAGAGAGGGTCAAATGTTTCAATATTTTTTTCTTACCCTATGTGGGATGACATTGTCTTGAACTCATCAAGTAGAGTACAAATATATTTTTGATTTATTTTTATCTGTAAAAATAAAGAAATGGAGCGCCATCAAATTTCTACATTGTCACAAGTAAAAGCGCAGAGATAAAATAAAAGGCAGAACTGTGATAATGGCTGACGTGTCGATAGGTTTGCGACTTGATTCCGCTTCGAATATTACATAAGACACGGAAAACTGCATATAAATTGGTCCATTATTTTAAAACTTATGTCCTAGTAAACAAATAAATACTTTTCAATATTCCTTGAGCAAAGAAAAGGAAACAAAACTTTACTCAATAAATTAATTTTAGGAACATAATATTTCGTATGTTTGGCTGCTTAAGCTTGTAAAACACGTCTCGGAAATTAAAATGTTAGCAAAGTACCGTAACCTGAGAGTTGTTCAGTGGGTGTAATCGCCATTTTAGTTTTATTTATGTTCCAGTTGCCGCCATTATTCCATATTTGAAAAGTTCTCTTTAATAAGGCCCACCGTACACGAGCCCTGCGCCCGCGCAAGATACATTGTAAAGTAATTAAATGCCAATGATCACCGTAACAGGGAAGTGATACTTGTTTTAAGTGTGAGATTTAGGTGTGAGATCTATGTTTATGTTTTTTTCCTACAAAAATATATGGAAAACTGTAAAGTAATCGTAATCGTCAGTGAAAAAATATCGTTTAAGATTTCAGGCGGTTAGCGCTAAAGTGGCGTAATTTTTCCTGACATAATAGAATATCAGTTGATTTTTAATTGTGTCTGAAAAAGTTAGGCTACTTTAGCGCTACCGCTTCAATTATAAAAAAAATGTACTTTTATTAATGTAACCATAATAATTTTAATCTAATAAGTACTTACTATAGGTGCTATATTATAAATTATAATAAAATCTTATTACTGAATTATAACGATCTCGGTGGTTTTTCGTACGGTACTCTACGAAAGGAATATAACATTTTTATTAGTTTGTGTATTATTATAAAAACCATTTTTAAACTTTTAAATTTGGTCAGATTGTAGTACTCAGTGGGTTCAAAATTGTTTGCCAGGCGTTACTATTTTATCGCCTTTGTATTACTATATTTGTTATTATCGATAATGTTTTTAAGGTTTTATCCCCATATTGTGAAGTGGTACGGAACCCTTTGTGCGCGAGTGTAACTCGCACTTGGCCGGATTTTATCTCATACCAATACAAACATTAAATAGTACTTTTTATTTGACCTTAGTGAAGCGATCTATATATTTTCAAAAAATCTCGCGGTTTGTCCTTGTAGATTTATCGTCCATTTTGTAACGACTATAATTATGTAAATCAGACAGCCTCAAGCGAATCTAGGGTATACGTGTGTAAACTATGTGTAAACGTTAATTATTAGGTTTAAATCGCCCCAGGTGGTATAGGACTCCTTAGGTCTTTGAAGAGTATCTACATAGGTACATTCAAAAATGTCATGTCATAGTAAACGGACAAACATTCGCTCCCTATTTTATGGACCATACATAACTTATGTGTTTATTAACGAATTGAGGTGGTTGCGACGAGTCTCGTTGCCAAACGCACAACTTAAAATTGCTTTTCTTATTTGAATAAAAAGTGAAATAAAATAAAAACTCAAAAGGGGAGTCCCATTCCTTAATACCTAAATTTTGTAATGTAAATCAAGAAATTTTGATTTTTAAGTAATAAATGAATGTGGTTTATTGGCGCTATGCGACAATAGTTTAAACTAAATTAGGCATTTTAAGCAAATTTATGTTATATATAACTATATAAAGCGTGTTTATAGTCGTTGTGCAGTATAATTTACAAAGGAATGCATAAAATAACACAACTTTACTAGAAAATCCTAATTGACATTTAAACTATAGGTACTGTCGCGTAATGCGATAAATAAACACATTTGTTCAGTAATTGTTATTAAATAAATTGAACAAATGTTGTTCAATAATTGTTATTCAAAAATAAGAAAAAGAATCATAAATTGTACATTTAGAAACGATTCCCGCCATAACCAGTTTAATATGTATAGTAACTCGATTACAAATTATGAAATATCAAAATAAGCATACAAAAGTCAATGAACAATATTAATGAAACAAGTTAATTTGTTAACTGTAATTTCCTAAGGTATCTTTTTGAGAAATCTCTTAATTAATTATGATGTCTCCATTACCTACCATGATTGTTGCATCACCAATTAAATTATTACACAATTCGATGGATAGGGCTTTAGATCAGTGGCTCCCAAACTTACTCGAATCACGACTCACTTAAAACAAAAGGTAACATTCAAGCAAGACCCGCTAATAGGCATATCTCCAATTTCACAATTAAGAATTGAATTTCAATAAGAATTTAACTTTAAAATGCAGCGATGTGATGTGAAGACTGTTTTAAATTTTTCATATTTTTTTATGACGCACTAAAAATTAGCTTGCTGGTGGTTAGAGGGAGCCCAGAACGTGGCACAAAAAGAGTGTCTTTCGGTAGAGTCTTCTGCAGTCAAACATGATTTTTAGTATGTAAAAAATCAAGTTCGACAGCTAAAGACTCTTTCAAAATCAACGACCTTAATGTATTCACAATAATTATTAAGGTCGTTGTTCAAAATACACTCTTTTTGTGGGTGGATCGTGACCCACACTTTGGGAAATGCTGTTTTAGGGTCACTGTCTAAATTAGTAGGTGTCTGCTCATTTTAATTAATTTTTATACCTACAAATAATTATTGAGAGGTATTTGAAGCGCTGTATAATAAATAATATACATACTACACACGTGTGTTTGTGTACATTATTTGTTTCATGTCGTCACATGATTGTCGTTGTTTTCAAAATGATTCGTCTTAATACATTTTTAATCAAAAAGTAAGTTTTTGTTGTACAAAATCGACGGGTCCTTCGATTTAAATGTTATTCGCGCGTAAGCAAGGTTAGTTATAAGTGAATAAGGTGTGTCAGGATCGTAGTGGATAGAGATCTGTAATTTCTGCCAACCCCTTTTTGAGGCAGGCATGGGTATTATGTAAATAAGCTTCATGTATACGACACATGAATTTTTTTAATATTTGAAATTTCTTTGGGTTATTTTTTTACGGAATTCAAAAAATTCAAGCACGTACTCGATTAGGAATCAGCATACAGTATAGACTTGTAAAATAATTCCGGATCGACTCCTGCGCAAGTGGCGGCGTGCATGTGTGAGTGTATGAGCACTAATTGTAATGTATGACGAATTGTATGGACACTCGGATCGTGGAACCTGGAGCTGGGCAACATGGAGAGGGCAAGTTGATTCCTTTATTGTAAGACTGTGGAGACATATAGGTAAAGCCTGACCAGGAAAACAAAAAGCTTGCTCTAGGGGCTGACGCATTCGCTTTTCAAAGTTTTGTATGTCCGTGTGTCTGTTCCGTTTTAACTCGAAAACTACTCAACAGATTTAGATGTGGTTTACTTTATTAATATCGTAGTGATCCTAGTCAACATTACAGGCTATAAAGGGTGTTGATAAAATAAAGTCCAAGCCAAAAACGGGGCAGAGTGGATAAACGAAAGGCTAGTTGAAAATTTTATAATTATTCTTAGAGGACGCCGCCGCTCTGAAAACGTAAAGAGACACGCAAAGGGTTCCGTGTCAGAAAACGATCACTTGTTTTTATAAGCTTGATAAGCCAGGTTAAATTACAAAACTCACAGGAAACAACTTAAAATGCTTGGAACGGCAACAATTACAATTTTTATGTGTCCAACCCCCTTATTGTCCAACTTCACTTATCGTTGTCGCTTTCAAATGTATCGTTATTGGCTAGAAATGACATCATCACACGTAATGTTTAGATCACGATACATTTGAAAGTGACAAGGATAGATGTTGCAGCAGTGGCGTAGCGTAGACTAATCTTGGCGTGGGCGAAGTCGCATCAGCGAGGCCCTTTTCTTTCAGTACTTACGATATGATAGTGTGAGAAATATAGATGCGCGGAGGGAGCATATTGAAAAGTATACCGATTTGAGAAAAGTTTTTATTTTATAATTTGTCATTCTTTACAAAAATAATGACACCAACTCTTCGATTTGCTAAAATCCTCTAGTAAGGATTTGTAGTTGATCAATGAATCTATGAATAGGTCGCGGTCTTTTGCTGGTAGTTGCGTTCCAACTGGGGCACACTCAGAGTGCGAGGCTCTAAAGGCTTTGGATTGCAATTTACCACGTTAAATATTGGGGTAATCCGTAATCCTGAAAGTGCCGTCTCCAATTCGTCGCGTGCGCAGTGTGCGGGTGTTGACCCAGCGCCGATGGATCTAAACCCGGCTGCTCTTACAGGCTATATTCGTCTGCACTTCATCATCTCTTATATGGGTCACATGGAGCGGTAGAGCTTATTGATATTTGTGAGTTCGGGGGGTGGACTGAGATTCTACGGTTGCACTGCTACTATCTGGTCATTTGCGTTCACTGTAATGCTAAAGAGGCTGTCAAAAATATTCTCTTTATGTGATACCCTATATGAAAGTTTAAAATCTTCCGTACAGCCGAGATGTGGAACTCTCTACGAACTTCTTCCTGTAGACGCTTTCCATCTGGCTTTCCATAGTGGCTAAGTGGCTATAAAAGGTAATATTTTCCATTTGACCCTTTTGAATGTAATTTTCTACCTCCATGCCAGATTTTTGCTCTATCAATCCAGCCGTTTTTGAGTCGTAGATACATAGGTTAACCGATGGAGACCCTATTTCATTTCTTCCGTATTACACAGATCTTTTGACATATTTGAAGGAGGAAGTTTTTAAACTTTGGAAAGAATATTTTAATGAATTATCTGTAAGTAAAGGCATATGGTATAAAACCATTCAATGTGACCCTTTTAGATATCCTTGGTTTGACTCTTGTAATATGGAAAGACAGGATCTTGTAAATGCGTTCAGAATTCGTTCGGGACACATTCCACTAAATAAATTTGCATTTTTAATGCGTAAGGTTGATTCTCCCAACTGCACCGAATGTGGTGTTGTTGAGGATGTTTACCATATTTTGGTGGAGTGTGTTCGGAATGAGAACTTGAGGAGGCAAATTAGTAATAATAATATTTTTTGTGATGTCGGAGGATGTAACAGTACTCTGTCCCATCCGTGTTCTGATGAGGCCAGAATGCTTTACAGATTAGTTAAGTTCGGTTTAAGTGTTAGATCTTAAGTTGTTTGTAAATTATATTAAGATGGTCCTATGAGGACGACATGGTCAAAATTTGTACCAAGTTCTCTTTAAAATAAAAGATTTAAAAAAAAAAAGATACATAGGTAACACTAAAAGTTTCCGGAACTGGCCACTTACATAAACAATATTTAAAAATTTATTGCAACATTTGAAAATAGAACTCTTTGGCTGTAGAATGCAGTTTGTTTCATCTGACTGTCTTTTGTTTTTACCTTGTGGCGCCATTTAAAAAATTGTGTGTCTGCATCAACATGGATTTAACCCGGGAAAATTTTCGTAGTATGATTTTCTACGATTTTAAGTGTAATTTGACAGCTCAACAGAGCATCGCTCGGCTTGAAACAGCTTTTGGCAATGAAGCACCATGCTAGACGACTGTTTATAGCTGGTTTGCAGAATTCAAGCGTGGTCGTATCAATCTCAGTGACGAATCTCGCGATGGTCGGCCGTCCACCGCTGTGACCAACGAAAACATCGATGCTGTGCGCCGTATGATTGAAACAGACAGGCATGTGACCTACCATGAAATTCGCGCATCCTTAGAAATAGGCATGAGTCAAATACAATCAATCCTACACAAACATTTGGGTGTGAGAAAGCTGTGCTCGCGGTGGATCCCACACAACTTGACCGAGGCTCAAAAAACGGACCGCGTCACTTGGTGCAGTGCCATGCTTACCAGATTCAACGAAGGTGCGTCAAATTTGATGTGGGACATAGTAACAGGTGACGAAACATGGATTTATTGCTACGATCCCAAAACAAAGCAGCAATCGAGCGTATGGGTCTTTCAAGATGAGCCGAAACCAACCAAAGTGGCGCGCATGAAAAGTGCATCTAAGCGGATGATTGCTTCTTTTTTTAATAAAACTGGACACGTGGCTACTGTTGCTTTAGAGAATCGTCGTACCGTGAATAGTGACTGGTACACGACCATTTGTTTGCCGGAAGTTATTGACGAACTCCGTAAAAATAACCGTAAACGCCGTATCATCCTGCACCACAACAATGCTAGTTCTCACACGGCCAGACAGACAAACGAATTTTTGAAGACGAAAAATGTAGAACCCATGAGTCATCCTGCATACAGTCCCGACCTGGCACCTTGTGACTTTTTTCTGTTCCCAAAAATTAAGAACCAATTACGCGGTCAACGATTTTCATCACCAGAAGAGGCTGTCGAGGAGTATGAAAAACACGTTTCAGAGGTCACCACAGGGGAGTGGCATAAAAGTTTTCAAAACTGGTTTGATCGAATGAAAAAGTGCATAGACGCCAAGGGAGATTATTTTGAAAAACAATAAATTAATTTTGTACCTTTAATAGTATTTTTTCATATTCATTCCGGAAACTTATAGTGCGTCCCACGTAGAATGAAAAGCAGCCGTGGCGTTACTTTAAGGCGAGATTATCCAGAGAAATCTGTCCTGCTCGAACGCTTTCATTTTACACATGTTTATCCTGCTCAGCGGAAGCAGGCAGCTCAGAAAACTCGCGGTTTCGAGGTGTTTTTATTTATTTATTTAGTATTAGAGGGATGGGTTTTTAATATGACGGCCGTTTTATGTCACATTTTTCACGACGTTTATTTTAGTATAACTTTTTGTCAAAAACTGAATACAACTCAAATGAAAGCATATTTAGATCATAGTTTAGACCTATCTTTGCGATTTAATTGAATAAAGCAGAATGTAAGTAATCGTGTATCGCATGGCCAAAATACCAAGATCAAAGAGTGAAATATAACATACATTTTTTACAAAATTTAACCATCGCTATTTATCGGTTTAAAATTATTTTGAAAAGGGACAAAATGGGATAACCTCCCCTTAAAACTAAACTCTAAGAAAATCAGTTTAAATTAACGTCAGATGCAAATTCAAACTCAAATAATTTATTTTGTTAAATAGGTAAATGAAATACACTTTACTGCATATACTTAATATACATACTTATACACTATACGTCAGAGTACCGCTATAAGTTTTTAACACCTATCATTCTGATACTGATAACACATTGTGCGCGATTGTATCAGCTGATCTGATAGATAAAGTGCTATGAGAGAGATAAGGAACGGCCTTGCTTCACCTTGGAGTGGGTTTATCTGATGAATATTTAATTAAAACATTTGTTGTTGACCAGCCTTCGTTGTGGAATTACTGTCACGATTTGTGCGCTTCAAGTTCTTTGTTATTTAGGACCAGAAGGGCATAGCCGTCGTCGTCGATATTGATTGGCTATGTAGTTATTATTTTAACAAACATTTTTCTTTTTTTATTAATAATAACAAAGGGAATCACATATTGGTTTTGTTACATCCTCATAGTCGTTTGAAGGCCGAATTATTTCCGAAAAATCGCCTATCACGAGCTACATATTACATATCTATAGCTGAACCTGTGATTTAGTTTCATTTAGAAAATACTAAGAATATTGTTATTACGTATTGTTTACATGTTAAAAAGTCCTAAAATACGTTTTAATGTTTGAGAACAAATACTGTTTTGCATAATAGACCGATAATTTATCGTTTTTAGGGTTCCGTACCACAAAAGGAAAAACGGAACCCTTATATGATCACTTTGTTATCCGTGTGTGCGTCTCTGTCTATCAAGACCCTTTATCTCGGGAACGCGTGGAGTTATCGAGTTGAAATTAAAACCATAATCTCAAGTCTACAGTCCCTTGAAGCTGTGAAAATATAACAAAAAAAGATACGGCCGTTTAACCCGCAAATCGTACATTTCGACACTCTCAAGGGAATCGAAATTTATGGGGTATTTCCCGTTGACCTAGAACTATGAAATTTGGCAAGTAGTACCGTATAATATTACAAGTATAGGAAAAAATCTTAAACTATACATCTGTAATTAAATCTTAAAAAAACCATCAAGGTTAAGCAACGCTATGCGCGGTCATAATTGTACGGGTGACCAAATCTTTTTGTAGATTATGTTTAAACTTTTACTAATTTGTACGGAACCCTCGGTGGGCGAGTCCGACTCGCACTTGTCTGAATTTTTTTATTCAATAATCTAAATATATTTTGAATATTTAGGATCTCTACCCCGAAAATATGACTAAATTTCTAAGTAACTTATAATGTTTTATCAATATAACAAGATAAGACGGGGAAAACAAAACCTAAAATTACTAAAGTGATAATATTAGTATTTGTGAATCACAAATCTATTCTAAGTATCTACTTTGTCGGTTTGTGACTAGTTTCATAGCATTCTTGGGGCTTAGTTTGTGTTCAGTCGTTGATGTCTACACTTCTAAGTTTTTAGTCAATAACTATTATATTATTATTTAAAAAACAGTTTTTTACAAATATTTATAATTGAAATTACTCTATACTATACTGCTGTAATGTAAGTTTGATTTCTGTAATTTAACTAAAACATATTTAACGCATTAGAGGATAGAAAAATGAAAGTTTATTTAGTGAATGAAAGATATCGCATACATCTTTAATTAACGTCATACAAATAAATACATGATTGAAATGGTCCCCGAAGCTGGGTCGAACCTGAAACGCGTGGGCCTAATTTTAATTACAATAAGTGTGATGGTGTTGATTGTTGACAAAAACGGTCGAGTATTTCTCAAATTTTCAAGTGATTACAGTGTGAGCTCAAAGATTATGGAATCTAAACTATTGAAAAAAAATACAAAGTTTTACAGGGCTTGGTGACACATTAAAGCCGATTTTGAAGGTTTTAGTTTTAGTTTGACATACATAAAATTAAACTTATGTATGGTTAAAACGAAGAGCCATTTTCAAGTCACCATTTTATAAACGTCAAACTAAAATTTTAGTTTGACAGCCATAATTTACTCAACTTAGTGATTTTAACTTGTTTTGGTAATTTCAAGACACATTTTAGAGCCGCTATTTGATAGAATTAAAAAAAAATGGTTTTATTTAAGAGCCTTTAAAAGACTTGCTAATTTTAGTTGGTGTGCTCTTCAAAATAGCAAAATAT
The DNA here is from genome assembly GCA_910592155.1 of Ypsolopha scabrella. Taxonomy (NCBI): domain Eukaryota; kingdom Metazoa; phylum Arthropoda; class Insecta; order Lepidoptera; family Ypsolophidae; genus Ypsolopha; species Ypsolopha scabrella. The sequence goes on from OU342982.1 coordinate 22,960,285, forward strand.
AGTGCTGTCACTTAAAATTACGTTTTTTAGTAAGTTTCTTAGATTAAAATTAAAACCTTCAAAATCGGCTTTAGTGTCATTATTTTACAATTACAGTTTGTGTGACTAAGTGTGTGTGTATTGCATAGAGGAAACCCCTGTGGTGTAGTGAAGGTGTGTTTGTAATAATGTCTATTGTGTTTAAATCTGAATAATGTTTTCCATGTTATGTACCACATTAAGTGTAATAAATAAAATAAAAAAAGTGTGATTTCAGAATGAGAATGCATAAAATGTTGTGGTTTTGTATGAAGAACATTAATTCCTAGCAATGGTTAAGTTGTATTCTAGTTCTAGGATATAAATTCTCATGTTCATAATCGGAGTTGTTACTGTTGTTTGTTTCCTTCATGCCGGAAATTCTCTCAATTTGTTCTACTAGATTGCATTTCATTATCTGTCAGTACCAGTTCTCCACAAAACAACCAACAGTTTGAGATCTCATGCATCCTATACAACCTTCTTTCTGTCACAAAGAAGAAGGTTACTCGAGCGGTCAGAAAATACTGGCCGGTAAGAAATTCCGTATTCAACAAAATGCGCATATGTGTCAAAGCATTAATAACAAACAACCCTTAGTTAAAGTGACATGAATATGCAAAACGGAACGACAGAGAATGTGATGCGTGCGACTGCAGCGCTATTCGGAACACACATATTTGAATAACATATTGTTTTCTGGAATAGCAACTTGCATGTCTTGCATTGAGATCAGTAGAGTAAACGGTCGTGTGTGGAGGCTCTATAATGATTATACGATTATTTACCCGTATCTGCCCCTTTTTTAGGGTTCCGTATTCCTACAAGGAACCCTTATAGTTTTGCCATGTCCGGTCCGTCCGTCTGTCCGCGGCTTAGCTCAGAGAATATTTTAATTATTTCGAAGAAATGGTAAAATAAAATCTCGAAAAAAATTTTTTCAAGGGTATCCATACACGTAAACTGGGGATGTTTTTTTATTTTCTCGTCTTACCCATTGTTTACGGTATCGTTGGATAGGTCGTTCAAAAACATTGTGGGTGTGAAAACCATTTTTCGATTTAGGGACCCGTTGGCGAAATATTAAGCTTTAAAGTGCTAATTTTTGTTAGAGTCATGCGTCCCCTCCCCCCCGCCGGTTGTTTATATATGGGTGAATTTCACTATTTTTGACCCTTTCCATGTCTATTCGCATCACAAATCTCAAGTATTGATTTTGATATTAAAGAAAAACAGTAGAAGTTGTACCGTGATTTTTCTAATGAATTTATTTTATGATACACCTTGATTTCCAAAAAACTTTATAACAAGGCAAAATGACTTCTTGAAATAAATACCTATACTAATAATGTAAAAAAAAGTTGAAATAATTGTTCCTTACAAAATGTCCAGAATTTCTATCTTTTATGTTACTCTATTACGTGACGCATGGATTTTGTATCCGGATTGGTAAATTCCACTTAAATTATTACTGGCAAAACCAAAAAAAAAGTCGCAGTCACGTGAACCAATCATCACGCGGCAACCATTTTGTTTTTCATCAGAAACAGAGCACAACTACGGTGCGGCTGCAAATGTAGACATTGTGTTATTTTTTGTGTGAAAGAGTTCTAAAGAATGTAAGTATTCTTACTCCTTGTTATCATCATGTATGCAAAGCTCTTTACAGAGTGAACAAACTACCTAATGCCTTACATCTGTGAAATTATTTGGATGCTTTCTTGGTTGTTTTTAGGTTATGTAGACATCGATTTTCGTTTCTTTTATGTTATATTTATGTTATATTTTATGTAACGTTACATAAAATTTGCTAAGGGGGCGTTCATACAGTTTTTGGCCTTACCCAAGGACTCAGCTTTGTGTACATAGTTAAAAACTTGGGATTTCAGTTTATGTAAATTATGTAACAGTACTTGCATATGTTTATGCCATTCTTATTATTCCAGAAATAATGCCTCTTTCTGCTGCCGAGCGACAAAAAAGATATCGGGAACGACTGAAACAAGATACGTCATATTCGTTTGATCTGGTATTTTGAATTTTGCATACTTTAATAAACGATGTCTTGGTCATGTGTTTTTTATTTAAATTTTGCTCAATTATGGCTACATCTTTAGGGTACTTTTACGTAACCGTTACGCAAAAGTAACATAAAAATAGGGTCAAAAATTGTGAAATTCACCCATATATGTGAAAAAATTTACAGAAATAGTATATATAATGAATGTCGCGCCAAACTTTTAGCCCCCCTAAACGTATGGGACTAGAAGTTTGACGCGATCTGTATTAGTAAACCAACTTGGAAAATGTACCGGGCAACTACGGAACCCTACACTGCGAGAGGGTCGACACGCACTTGGCCGGTTTTAATATCACATTTTTAGATTCCATTCTCACTGATCTGGTAACAGGCCCTTTGCGATTATGCGACAATAAACCCCTGCGTAATGTTTCCTTAGCCATAACTTTATCTATACCATAGTAAAACAGACTTTACTATTACCTACAGCTTTTACTGTGTCTATATAAACCCCGGGTTCATGGGAAAATGTGCTATATACAAGATGTAAATAGAGTGCGACCATTAAATAAAACCACATACTCTACTGAGCATACTGAGCAACTATTCGAAAAAAAAACCCCGCGCAAATATTCAGAAAAAGAGATATTCAACTGTAACTCAAAGACTATATCTCGTAGGAGGAAGGTCTATTTTAGAACGCTGCACCGAACTGCTGTTTCACGAACGACGCTCTGTCGAAATTCGCCCGTATGTCGGTGCGTTAGGGTTCACGCGTTTTTGTTTGGAACTCAATTATTTCTTAAACTAAGGTAGAATATGTGGTTTCGTTTAATGGTAGCAGTCTATTTACACCCGGTATATATAGGTACATATATGTATTAAACGAAAATCTTTGTCTCCTTTACCTTGAATATTTAAAAACGGATAGAACTCATTTTTCACTGTGCAAGGAGGCACTGGTCGAGTTTCGATGAGATTATGACTCATCATCATCAGGACTCTTCGGGAGTACTTTCGCGCACGGCGGTCAGTCGAATACTAAGATTCCCTTCCCTCTCTCGTCGCCGCTCGCCTTTTCGCTCTTCGGCTGCATTTAGAGATTTCCGGTATCGAAGCCAGACCCGATCGGACGTTTGGTAAAGTTTTCACTGCTACTCCCGGGTCACGTGTGGGGTTGCCAACCCCGTACTTTAAAATAAAGTATCTTACGTTATTTTGGGTCTCTGTACTGGATTTTTGAATAGCAACAAAGTACATGAAAATACTTTATTTTAACCTTAAGATCAATCCCGATGTGAAATAAATCTGAGGGCTCAGCACAAGGCACAAAAACTGTCTTTTGAAAGAGGCTTCGGCTGTCAAACTTAATTTCTTACAAGACTAAAAAATTAGTTAGACAGCAGAAGACTATCAAAAGACACTTTTATTTTGCCTCGTTCTAGGCCCCCTGTAAGAAAATCCAAGCAAAATTGTAAGACGTGTACGATTATTTAAGTTTGTGCAAAAAGCACCACATATTACAGTTTTACAAATTTGAATAAAGTATACTCTGTTTAAAGGACTATACTTTATATTTATCTTCCCTGAAATCATACATTTACGTTATTTCTTTAAAAAAAGTTAGCAACCATAGTCACGTGTTTCACTAGGTCCAGTCACAAAGTCAGCACTGATAATGGCATCAACCACTGTTGGCACTCTTTTGTCATACGAAGTGTCAAGCACATGTTGCCAAGTTGGCGCTAGATACCAACCACGGTAACAAAGAATGTGAGCGAGTCCTATCCGTTTTAAATCATTCATGACGTCAACCCTATACCTTGTTTATAAAAGCTCCTATAGTATAGGTATAATCCAAGATGTCCGCGCTTGGTAACTGACTTACAGAATAGTCTGCATGCATATAGGTATGTAACGCAGTACGGCGCCAAGCAGCATTTTTCTGTTACAAGTATCTATCTACTTGTACCACCCTACTTTGTTCTAGAGTGTAAAATATTTCAATAAAACTTCACATCGAGCATAGAACAAGCCTTTTTAGTACAGATATGCAGTAATAAATAACACACAAGGCATCACAGATATGTTGGTTACTCTACAATGGATTAATTAAAAGAAAATAAATAAATAATGTAATTACTTTAAATGGCGATGTCCTTTACTACAACTCTGTAGACGGTATTTAATTAATTATTTGAAATATCGTTTTATAGATACACAATGAAAGGAAAACGCTACATAAAATATTTTTGCTTAAATAAATGATCTAATTAGGAGTAATTATACAAAAACATAATAAAACGCGACGAGTTAAAAGTCCGACCACCCGCGGCCATTCTTTTTAAGGCCCATTTGGTCTCTTTTCAAATTCATTTTAAACCAATATATTTCGGCCGTTCGATACACGATTACTTACATTTTGCTTAGGTCTAAACAATGATCTAAATATCATTTTGTCGGAGCTATATTAGGTTTTGGACAATAAAGCTTATACTAAAATAAACGTCGTAAGAAATTTTATATAAAACGGCCGTCATATTAAAGACCCATCCCTCTAATTCCAAAATACTAAATAAAAACACCTCGACGTTTCTGAGTGAAAAATGAAAGCATTGGAGCAGGACAGATTTCTCTGGATGAGACGGTATACTCACGTGTGCTTAGTGCGCACGGGGGCTTACTAGAAGATTGCCATCTCTGGGCACACCAGCGGCAGCGCCGAACTGACTAGGAGTCGAAGTAATCGCTATGACCGAAAACGGTCTGAGCCGATCATCATCGTTATCTACCAATTAAAACATTATAATAATACCTCAATTCGCAGTCCTGCTCTAACGCTTCTGCTTTTTAACTATCTATCCTACTCTAATCAGATGCCGCGCACGCAAAAACATCAGTTATTTTGAAATCGCGACTACACTGATGGTTTTTTCATTTTAATGGAACAGTCTGCAGCTGCTTTATACTAATATCAGTTATATTATGCAAAGTTTCAGATCTAATTTCAAGTATTCACTTTGTATTTTTTTTCTATCGAGAAATTTTAATGGAATCAAGTTTTCACAACGGCATGGATATAGCATTAGTCCTCAACTTTATCATATACTAATTTCAGAGTGACTGTTACAGTATTTTTTGGTATAAAACAGGATCATGCGAAGCGATGTGAGGTATTATACCCTTAATATTGGTGCCTTAAATCGGCAGGAACAGTGAAATCAAAACTTAAAATAAGTAATGAATGCGTCATTTTATTTCGCGTTTGAACAATAAACTCGACTTTGGCGGAACTAATGTGTGGAATCACATTATAAGAAGCCAGATAAAAAGGCAAAAAAAAAAACTGCTGTAGCTGTAGAGATGGTCTAAGCTAGAGACCCATATGGTGACTATTGATGTCAGACAGATGGACAGACAGAGAGACAGCGGAGGCTTAGTAATAGGGTCCCGTTTGGCACCCTTCGAGTAAGGATCCCTAAAAAAGACTTATTACTAAAAAAAAACTCTGATTTTAAAAGGAAACGGTCCAGAGATTTACAGCCCAGCGTGGGGTTTCCTGACCTCCGTATATAAATAATTATCCATAAATTATGGAAGACATTTCATCCAAGATGGCCGCCGCACTGTCAATGTGTCAATCATCTGATGATTTAGGGGCCTATGATGTAGATTACTGCGACCATTCGATTACTTTATTAGGAGGGGACCCTATTTGGGGTTGATTACGCAATAAAATGAAAGTTCTGGTTCCGTAGAGGTCTTCGCCCCGAACATATTTCAAGGTTAGATATGACACCTGGGAAAAGAAAACATTTTTGGGATGTCACCGGTTGTCACCAAGTGAAAGGTAGTTTAGATTAGTTTAGAACTGTAGTAAAAGTATCTATAAAGCTAATGTGGAAACTTTATTTGTTACAGATATCAGAATTGGATACATTGGGTAAGTTTTATGATTTTTGTGTGCTTACAGACTAATAACCTTTACGAGTATTATTACCTTTATTTATCGCGCAAATAAAAGTTGATTGAAAAACTAGTCAAAAGCTGGTCAACACTAAAGTAGTTTCAGTGTATGCATGTACATACGAATGTATATACGATACGTATGTACCTACCAGCGGCGATAAGGGTGAACATTTTAAAAAGGGAAGCCGGACAAAAAGCCGCCTTACTCAGAAAAGTAACCCAAGGAAAGCATAACATTTTTTGTACTTTGTTATTCCCTGTCAGCCAAGTGTATTTGTCGTATTGAGATTTATGGAAATGTTTGAGAAAGTACAGAGCACGAAATAAATAAATGTAGTATGGATGTCATTTCCTAAGCAAGCCGACAGGAATCGTGTTATATGGACCCTTCGCCACTGGTACCTACGTATACTTACTTAATTATTCCCAATCTCTGCTGGGGAGCAAAGGGCCGACGTGAAGTGCCGCCATTCTTCACGATCTTGGGCCAACTCGGAGATCTCCGCCCATGTCATCCCCGCCTGGTACAGTTCTCTCTTCACTGTGCGCTGCCAGGTCTCTCATGTCTGCCGAATTACGTATATATTCCGTTCATGAAGATATACCTTACATAATCTTTTGATATCAAAATGGAAACGTGATGTCATAGTACATTACTCTCTTTTAATCATAATCATTTATTTATTGCCAAGTATTGGTATTGGAAATATTAGTATCATCTGCTATCCAGCTACAATAACAACTTTTTTCTGCCATCCGTTTTCAAATTAATAAAACTATCTCCAACAAAACAGCGAAGCTTTTCAGGATTCACTTTTTGATGAGACCCTAAAAACATATCTATTACCCTTGAAAATACCCTCTGGGGATTATAATAATTCAACATGTACAAGTAGGGAGTCCGTGAAAGCGAAAACTTGTCGGTTTGTCTCTACTTGTATGTACACACAAACATTGACATGACCTCGTTACCTGGATGTCCCTCGTGGTACTAAGCTAATAGCCAGTGAAATTCGCGTTCACTTGGTTCTTAATTTGGCTATAGTTGTTTGTGTAGGAATTAGGAGATTACCATCAGTTGTGTGCTCATTGCGACGTTTTTTGCCATTTTGGCGGAATTAAATTAGCGTCAATTTGGACACACATAAAAAAGAATGACGAAAGTAATATACAGGTTATTAGGACAAGTACTGCGATCCTTGAAACTACGTATAGTGCAAGTGTAACACATATTATTTATAGACTTACTTTTTACATCTATGACTGATTAGGTATAGATAAAATTCCTAGCAGTCCTCCCTACAAAAAAAGTAAAGCTATTTTTAATATAAATCATTCCGGCAGCTCTTATTGAAACAATTAATACACAATCAACTTGTTACTTTGCGAGTATTATGTAGTACGGGACTTCCCAACCGCTGGGGCGCCCTCAGATATCAGGAGATCCTAAGGGGGGCATAATAAATATATTCGAACATATTAATCTACCTAATAATTATTGTTTATAATTTAACATTTACACAGAAGAAGTAGAAAAAATTTACTGGAAATGAAGGCAGATTAGACTGTAAAAGATGACTTCCACCTGTTGACATTGGAAAAATTTTGAATAAAACTCTTCCTTCTTAATCAAAAAAGTTGCCGCTCTTGCTCTAAGAATACTTCTGCCATTTTCCTCGACTTATTTATGTGAAACCGGATTTTCAGCATTAGTGCAAATTAAGACTAAGCAGCGAAATCGTCTTGCTGTCGATAATGATTTGATGATAGCTATATCGAAAACTAAACCTGATATCGACCAACTGGTTCAGAAAATGCAGGCGCAAACATCACATTAATAAAATAAATATAATTCATTTATATTTTAGTAGGTAAAGATGTGATTTAATTTATAAACAACTGTCGAGAAAATAAATAACGTGTTTTTTATTGAAGCAATGGAAAACAATACAGGGGGGCATATCTTTTATAATCCGCGGTGGGTGCCAGGCGATAAAGGTTGGGAAACCCTGATGTAGTAGATACCTACCTAATCAGACATATTTTTCTAATAAGAAAAAAATATACTCCAAGATATTTTTATAATTATCTTATTTTATTTGTAATGTATCACATTTACACTATACGTAGTTGAAAGGATTCCGTATTTTTCCTAGCACTCTGTGTGGTGGACGTAAATAAATGAATAATTAAAGCTGGACCGAGCCGCCCAAGAAGAACGTATGACGACCAAAATGGCGACATACTATCAAAGGGCCAAGTTAAAAGCACCTTCTGTACTTGTATAACTCGAAAGGAATCCAAAATAGTGTGTCAGGATCGCAGATGGAGACCTATGCTCCCAGCCTTCCCCTCTGGGGAAAGTGCAAATAAAGATCAATCAAATAAGCCCAAACTCGAAGGGTCTGCTGTTGTCCGTTGAGGAGATCCCGTACCCATCTTCCAGTCCCATCATCAGACCCTGATCTCCATGTTTTACCAAAGTGGTAATAAAGACCAATCAAATAAGCCCAAACTCAAAGGGTCTGCTGTTGTCCGTTGAGGAGATCCTGTACCCATCTTCCAGACCCATCATCAGACCTTGGTCACCATGTTTTACCAAAGTGCTAATAATGACCAATCAAATAACCCCAAACTCGAAGGGTCTGCTGTTGTCCATTGAGGAGATCCTGTACCCATCTTCCAGACCCATCATCGGACCCTGATCACCATGTTTTACCAAAGTGCCAAGAAGTGTGTCAGGATCGTTGTAGAATGAAATCTGTAGTCAGATTAAACTCATACAGCTTTCTCGTATGGGAAAAAATCAATACATAAACCTGACTGTAATCACTTTTTCAAGCTTAATATTAGCAAGAGGTGTATCAGGATCGTTGTAGATGGAAATCTTTAGTCAGATTAAACTGATACTGTTTCCTCGTATGGAAAAACAACCGGTTTCATCACGTATAACTAACCATTTGGTCAAGGAACGCCGATAAAGCAGCTAAGCAGCGTTTTTTCTCCCGACATGGTTCACAAATATTGAATTTTCAAACTGAAAACTCATTTTTATTAAAATAAAACATAGCCTATGTTATTCAACAATAGTATAGCTTTTTATAAAAGAAAGAAATTTTAGAATCGCTTCAGTAATTCAAAAGTTTACCTCAAACATACAAACAAACAAATCTTTCCTCTTTATATAATAGTGTAGAAGAGTAGATGTAGATTAGTTGTGACTAGTTTCGTCTATTTTATGACATCGTAGGGCGAAATTAAATTGGTAAACATAAAGTCAAAATGTATTACACTAGTTTGCCACGATGGGAAATAACCCAAAAGAAAAAGGAGTATCTTCATAAAAGAATAAGAACTCAGGACAATAAAGTACGTGAAAATAAAATAAATTACTCAAAAACCCTTTGCGTGACTGCGAAAATAAACCAATTAAACTTTTTGTTGGAAAACTAAACTAACTTTTACATTATTATGACCCTTTAAGACAAGTCTTCGTAACTTCTGAAAAGAAAATGCTACTAAACTACGCATATTTACATGAACTAATAAATACACTGACGAGCAATAATAAAGGGACAGTTGGTAAAATCGCAAAAGGTCCACACAAGATATTTTCTTGACACAAAAAGTATATCGAAATAAATTTAACTATCCATAAAATAAACACCGGTTTGTAATAAAAAACTTTATTAATTAAGTGTTTCGAAAGGAAACAAAAAGTTGACTAATCTGAACAAAACATGAAAACGGTTAAAAGCGAGTGTAAATTTATATTATGTCAGTTTTGCATTCAAAAACTTCGTATCACCTCCGAATGCTTTGAATACCAGATTCCATAGGTGATGCTGAAGAAAGCGTGCGTGAGGATGGTCTTCGTCTCCTGACAATCCTTCCAAGCTCATTCCATGATGTTTATTTTAGTTTAGGTTAAGGCTTCTTACTGGTCACTCCATTAAATTGATACCCTCCTCATAAAGGTACAGATCTGCCACAAATTTCACGCCCGTAGAAATCTACAGGTGACCAACTCTCGCATCTGAGGTGTCATTATCTATAAATATATATTTTTAATCTCAAAAAATAAAGAAACGTGGGGCTGTTTTTATTATTTCATGAAGCTATGTTGGTTTTGGAGTTACCGTGATTTTTGTAACCAATCCTTTTATTTTGCTCGGCAGTGTACTAAAACAATTAGCTACACTTGCAGTACAGTAACCCAACTCCGTTATTGCCTACTTACGTAATACTAATTAGCGTCAGTACAATACCAAGGTATTTCGTCCAGAAGTCCACAATATCTGAGTACCATCGGTTACACAACGCTTAGACACGCATGTAATGTGACAGAAAACGTCCTAGTTCGGGAGTCTCTCGACCAGTAATGGATTCTTAAACTGTGCCAGTAGTGTATATAGAATAGAAATTTTTGCTGGAAGGTTCTGTGCACGCCACTGCTCTCGGCAGATTTTTTGTCGTCATAGAACATCATCAATTATTTAAGGGCCTAGGTTTTGTTGGTGTAGTATCTTCCATCGTTCTCTTTCCAGAGCCGAATCGTTTAGTTCTTGATGTAAACAAATGGCTCGCCTTAACAAATACTAGTGATCGGGATAGCCTTCAGTTTTGGGTAACAAGCGACTCCTGCCTCGATCCTTGGCCTTTTCCACTTTTCCCATCCTATTTGCCCTCGACTATGAATTCAGTTAAAATATAATGCTGAACGAGTTACAGATAATACGTGATAATTGATAATACTTAAAAAGGTGCCCGAACATCTTTCTCCTATTTTGAACTAAATTCATGTTTCTTTCCTTTAATTCGCTTTAGCATATTTGTAATTTTGAACATCCCCGAACCAGGACGCTCAGCGGGGGCGAAAATTAAGTTAAGTGAATGTCACAAGGAGTCACCATTGTAGCCACAATGATGACTCTTTAAAAGCCAAAGTCTTACCAGTATGTACCAATTATGGTGTACAGCAGATAGACCAGTTTTTGTCAGGCCTCGGGCATGGCTTTGGTTTAGAGGTCTAGTGTTATTTCTCGCGACAGCGTGGTCGAAGTATCGTGAGTTGGCTCCCGGTCTATCAAGACTCGAGCTCTCCTCCACTTTTGTTACCGCAATGTTTACATATTATTGACAGAATTCCGAACTAACTGTTGCAAAACTAAATACTTACCAAACTACTTATCTAATATTTCCAAGGAATTATCAACTTTATTATGAGGTGTGAGAGTGCAAAATGTTGGTAAAAGTAATTTTGCTATCATTGACTTTAAAAGATGCGTTTATATTAAAGTGGTACAGTCAAGGACAGAATTGCCATTTTGTTGACATAAATCTGAACCTTGTTGAAACATAAGTATAGTATTGGACAATGTTTGTTTACTTCTTGTGTACTTCGTGCATTTTTCAATAACCGTCTTAGAGTTGCCATCACTGAATGAAAACTCTATAAACTATTGCGCTACCTTACTTCAATACATATTAATCAATTTTATACTATATACCGTGACATTTATTTATGCAGCCATATTCATACTGAAGACTCGCTAAGTAGTAGGTAACAAGGTTTGATTTACCTACAAACACAAGTCCAGCCCCGAGTCAACAACTATGGGCACCACGAAGCTGGTTTGTTGCTTCACGACTATGGCAGATCAATATTGTATGTTGTGAAATTAGCAAAAAGTGTCATCGATCCGTTATACTAATCACTTATCAAGCCTGTAGTATTAATTTGACTGTATAAATAAATGTCACCTTATAAAAGGGTACATTTGTGCGCGGGCTGTGTGCTTCGGAAGGCTCGGTCCGCGACGACGACAACTTTGATGAAAAACAATACGTTAAATGTTTTTCTGGCCTTTATCGCGATGTTTTTGTAAAAACTAGGGACATACATCACTTCATATTGGCCGTCTAAATAAAGGACTAGAATTTATTTGATTGAATTGTTTCTCTTTTGCTCTATTACTTACAAGCCCGCTCCGAATCGTTACTCAAAATATCTAAGTATCAAAATAACGCGCAAAGAAGAAACTATTGAATGAAATGAAATTTAGATCTTCATTTAGATACCCAATATGGACTGGTGTATGTCCCTGATTTTTACAAAAACATTAATACAAATTTCAATTCGCATCAAACATACGAAAAATACATAGCGTGTTCTTAGCTGTTGGTATCTATCTACTATAATTTGTACGAGTAATACGGCGATAGGGCTCACCACCCATCACGCGACTTGGGACAAAATAAGCATCGGTGAAACGTGTGTGTACGAGTGTGAACTGCCTAAATTTTACAGTCTAACTCAGGTACACCTCTTATACCCCCTCGAAGATTAATGTCGTAACAATATATAAAAAAATATCAACAAACAGTCAATATTTGGGGGCATTAAAACGTGTAGTGGGCACAGTTAAATCAACCTGAACAGTTTATTTGCATACTTACGTACGTTTGCGACGATACACAACAAATATTGTACTATATCGACAGTCAAACAGATATTACACAAGCCAGGAATATATCAGTAGTTCTCACGGTGTGCCGGCGCGGCGCGGGAGGGGAGGGGGGTCGTGGGTGGAACATCGAAAGTGTTCCACTGAATGTAAAAAGGCAAGTGTCCACAAGTGTACTCGGTGTCAGTTTTTACATCCGACATAGTGACTTTTGAAAGCGAAAGTACTTGGATTATTTTATTTTTGTTTTGTTGCCTTGTGTTTTATTTTCAAAATTTTAATGTTTGTTTGTTTTTTGTCGCCTTGATGTCGAACAAACAATCCGCACCTCTGAGTACGGAACACAAAGTTTTATTACTTGTTGATTTACTTTAGATTATGTACAACAATCTTACCTTTGAAAACTGTATGTAATGTATACCGTTTTGAAGATATATCTCGAACAAATAACGTTGAAAGAATTCTGTATTTCGGGGGTCCCCTGGGTTTCAATTTACGAGTATTTATATTATATAAGGTGATAGAGACCATACCACAGATTATTGGAATAGTTCTTATGACCATACCGTATTCTGTGAAAATTTCAACTAGCTACCTATAACGGCTGAAGCTGTGAAAGACGGACAGACAGCCAGCGGCCTAGTAATTATGGCCCCGTTTGGCACCCTTGAGAATGCTTAAATAAACGAAAAGGGTCGGGTATTAGGATTTTTGAGTACAAGTACAAGAGTTTAATTTAATCAAATATGTGTGTTAAGAACAATAAGTTCCACCGAGTGCCGATAATCACAAACATCAACATCGATCGCAAACGATACGCATGAATACTCAAACAGGTTTCTATTTAAATAACTGTGAATGACTAATGTTTTTATTTAGGTTATTGCTTCTAGACAATAAGTTATTTCAAGTACAAATTTAGAATTTCGTTATCATGGCTGACGCACTAAACGTTTCATAAAAACACCTAGAACGTTGAAGTTTTATCTCTCAGCTCTACGTACAGTGGCGTGACGCATCACATTCACGTCTCTGAACCAAGTCATGCTTTACCTTAGAAAACATATCGTCACGACATGAATCCGCAGGGGGGTGTCAGAGGTGTACCGAGTGTGAACTGTGAAATGCAAGTCACAGTCCACACTCGGCACACCCGCGTTTCACCGACGATTATTACGTCCCAACGTAATGGGTGGTGAGCCCTATCGCCATACTTCGGGCACCATTACACGCTGTTTGGGCATGCAGGTTTCCTCACGATGTTTTCCTTCACCGTTCAGCAAGTGGTAAGTATTACCTAATGGTAAGAACACAAATACTTAGCACATAAATTCCAAAGAACTCATTGGTACATGCCCGACCGGGGATCGAACCTGGGTCTTAATAATGAGAGGCCAGCGTTCTACCGCCTGAACTACTGCCGCTTTTTACCATAAAGAAGAAACCTTGCAAAGGTTCGGTGTTTGTCTATAAAGATGAATATGGGCAACTTTTACTATAACGCCTAACTTCAAATCGCGAAAAAGAAATCTGCTGTTCCATAGAAAAGTTAATAAACTACTCGACCATAATGTTTAAAATTGGTGTACTTTTTTTCATAATTTCAGGATTTGCGCCATAGTAAATTCTGTTTTAGAAAACCCCGTTTTAAGAAAAAAGGTTATCATTTTGACCACTGTATTTCTATGTCTACCACGTCGTAAGACTACAAATCCAACACAATTCAGTTTTAGGCTTTTCAAAACACCTATATAACGATAAATTTTTACTGAAATCGTTTATCAATTTAATTTACTATCTGAAATTAAAAACTACGTTCCGAAAAGAAGTGAGTAATAATAATTCCAAAAACCTACACAAACATAATAAACATGAACTGATGATCGAATAAGCCCTCGGTAGGCCAAGGTTAAAGCTTGACATGGCGGGTTTTTGCGTAAACCGCGTAATGTGGGCATTTAAATGGATTTAAGGTAAATGAGACTAGTTTAATGGATCACGTACGGAAAACTGTGGAGGACAGTTCTTCGTGGAATAACAAATACTTACAAACAGACAAGCAGCCATAGATTATCAAAAGTAATATTAGCATTTAAATATTTTTCTGATGACTAAACAGCAAATATTTTTCAGTATTTTGTTCTACTTTAGCTCCTTTCACATTTACACATATACCCACACACATCTTTTCTTCTGTTTGATTTTCTAATTTGTCTTTAATTCTAAACTTTCTCAAATAAAAAGATACTTCTACATTGTTTTATATTTATTAATTAAATAATTACCTTAACACTTTGAATTATCAGATCTCAGTTTAACTTTTTGGGAGCAATTAACTTTATACTAATTGTATTTTGTGTATGAAGATAAATGTTTTTTTATGTAGATCGTGGCAATATCATAGAATTGATCATTTCATGTTCTGATCGCAACATCATGAAATCTGTAAAAACTAAAATTTATGATCACAAGCAACCTCACACGCTCCGCCTCGCTTCGCTCGTCGTCGCACCTATTTTTGACTTTTTGTAGGAAGTTATCATAAATTATTCATTCCATATTTTACGACTATCAGATCATGAACTGATCAATTCTGCGGTATGACCACCACATGTAATATTATTTCTAATCAGCTTTTAAGTGCTTTATACTTGGTTATGAACTTGGTTTATGTACCCGTACATCTTCCTACTCCACCTTACACATTCATTATTTTTACTAGCTCTAATAATATCCACCGATATGCTGGTATTTGCTACGGCGTAGCAAGTTCCTCGATTCGTAGACTCGCTACGCCGTAGTTAGTAGAGTAACAAGTGAAGAACTACAAACGTGAGAAAGCTGGGTTTACCTGAAGCTACTCAATTTGTATAATCATGGCACCAGCTCTCGTACTATTTGTTCACGGTGTAAGTTACATTACTGTACAAATGTTTGATAGATATTGACTTAAAATAATATATCTAATACTGATAATTAAGTATAGTAGTAGAAAAGTCGTGTCTGTACATTGAATTTATTTGCGAAATTTTAAATGAAATGGGTTATTGTACCGAGGCAAAAACTACAATTAAAAAAAAATTGTCAGTTCGTATGTATGTAGATATGTATGGTTCGTTTTTACTCCAGAAACACTGAACAGATTTAGATCCGTTTTTTTATTATCATCTTGGTGGCCCTTGTTAACGTATATTGTTATTGTATTTGTTGACTAGGGCCTCTACGACACAATATTTAACGTTGTAAATGTAAATCATTTTCCGACGTCGTCAGTAAAATGTTTAAATGACATTCTTATTTTTGAAAATAAATCTATGTTTGAATTTGAAAGGCGAGTTGTCAATGTGTACACGCAGACGAAACTCCAATGGCGTCAGTTACTTGCCTCCATTATATATCAAGGGGCTATCTATATTTAATTACATAGTCCTTGAAAGTGTTAAAAGTGATTTTTATTCTAGGAGCATTGGTGCAGATCCATAGTGAAGATAAACGTATAAGCAACTTGTGTGGTTAGTTCACATTCATGAGCCGACAGCAATGGCGCCTACATTGCGTCATACCGTAGGTTTATGGGGCGATGGATCTTAGTTTACCACCTGCAGCGACTCTAGTGGAATATCTATTAAAATTGCAAAAGTTACGGGCTGTTTTAGCAACGCTTAGTCGCACTCGTTTGATAAGCCAAAATTCAGAGAGCCCGATTCTTAGAAAGAGGATTTTGTAGATTTGGGTGAAGAAATGTTTAGAACCGAATGTGATGCACGTTCCTTACGTCTTGCTTGTTTGGTTTTTAAGGAAAACGGCTTTAACAGCTGAGCTGATTGAGCTGAAACTTGGCTTTATATGCAGAATAATATGTAATATAATATTCAACGACTTCAGATTTCATGGGAATAGATAAATATTAATGTTAGTTTGTTGAACTTGACCGCTTTTTAAATATTTCTAAGAGACGGAAAAATATTTATTCGTAATATATGTATGTCGCCGGCATTTGGTTAAATCATTCACTTGGTTGTAATTAGTCTTTTGGAAGTCCTGCGGCGCAGAAGAGAGGCGGTAGCTTAGGTTAGAAGGTTAGGTATGGCGAGTCACGCCACGTCAATAACTAGTCAATGACCGCCATACATAACCTTCGTGGTTATTTTTTTTATGACCACCCAGAAATATGATTGAAACCAAAAGACTAGCCATTTAGTTAAGGCGAGGTTATGCAGAGAAATCTGTCCTGTTTATCCTGCTCAGTGGAAGCGCGCCGCTCAGGAAAATCGCGGTTTCGAGGTGTTTTTATTTATTATTTTGTAATTAGAAGGATGGGTTTTTAATATGACGACCGTTTTATATCACATTTTTCACGACGTTTATTTCAGTATAAGTTTTATTATCCAAAACTTAATATAGCTCCAATGATATTATATTTAGGTCACAGTTTAAACCTATGTTTGCGATTTAACTGGATCGAGGAAAATGTAAGTAATCGTGTATCGAATGGCCGAAATATTAAGATGCTAATAGTGAAATACGACATATATTTTTTACAAATTTTAATCTTCGCTTTGTATTGGTTTAAAATTAATTTGAAAAGGGACAAAATCGGGATATCCCCCCCTTAAGTGACAGATTAAACTAAATACCGGCGACATAGTATATAAATATATATTTTAAGTTACAATCCCCTTGTACCTTTTTTTTAATTTTACCAAAGAAAGATTATCTCTTCAAATAAAGTATCGTGTTACGGGTACATTGCGCGCTCGGAGTGTCATCGCCCTGCGCGTGTGTACTGAAGCGTGCAGTGTATGGAAAACGTCAGTCAAACATCATCAGCTTCGTCATTAGGGCTGTCTACTTGCCATCCTGTATTTAAAAAGTTTGGAAGAATTAATTTGCCTTTTTTCGAGCTTTATTATTTATTTTTAATACATAAATATATCGAGTGCAAATATAATTTTATTGTATTTTTTAATAAATAACTACCCTAAATATTTAAAAAGACTACTAGTTTTTCTCATAAAGAAAGTCCATAGACCACGTGATTTTAATTTGAATTATTCTTACCCCCACCCCCCCTTCCCTCACGTATTCGTCCCTCTGCAAGCAGTGGGCATCCAGTGTCTTCCTACAAATTGCGCTGTTTGGTTTTTAAGACGTCTTAAATTTTTGTAGGTTTTTTTCTAAACCAGGTAGGAAACGGCAAGAAAAAATAATATAATATACAAATTACTCGTAATGTCCTCATCTCTAACGAAAATAAGGCAAAAGAAAATTTAAAAATACTCTTCTCTACTGACACTCGACCCCTCTACATAGGTAAGTACCCTCACACACACACCCCCATGTTTTTTTGTAATTGTACTGTACGTACAGTTGAAAGAGTTGCATCTTATTATTATTATGTTAATACTTTTAGCCTAAATAAAAGTGAATTGTTATATTTGGGTATATATTTTTTATTCAATAAATACCTTGAAAAGCTCTCTTGAAGCTATTTGACAACCCTGTAACTTTATCTAGTATACGCGCCATGCTCCATCCCTGTATCCAAAGTAGCATCATCGAGCCATAACGATTCCTGTCAGCCGTCTATGCTGCATCACCATGCATGACCGTCATTCTGAGCCCATTGCGGACACACCTATTGTCCCAGTTCACTCGCTCACTCACGAATTAGAGTTTGGTAAACAGACATTTGAAGCAAATAGCGCGGAAAATATCTAATGGAAATGTGTCCAGTCCGAATCTTTGTCTTTGGACCGAATACATGATAATGGAGTTGGTGGAAGAATGATTCTAGTGTTGAAGACATCTGACGTTATGTTTTTGTGTAGAATAAAGAATGTCAATGAGAATCTATTGGAGTAGGTGTGATAACTGTTTCGTAATAATTGTGTTCTGTTATGTCGCTGCGGAAAAAGAATGTTGTAAACCGAGACTGAGGTTTTGTTTTTCACTTTGTTTTTCGTTCAAGAGGGAAGTCCTTATGGTGGAAACTTGTCTACTGCAGAACTCATAGTAAACAAGTGTTTTATAATCACTGTACACTCTGCAAACATTCTGAATAACTTCGATGACATCTACACTAATATTGTAATAAAAACCGGCCACCGGTACGGTTCCGTAGTTGCCCAGTACATTTTATAAGTTGGTCTACTAATACAGATCGCGCCAAACTTCTACTCCACTCGGAAGTTTCTCTCCCGAAGAACGGCCCAAACTTTGTCGTGTTTAGAGGGGACTAAAAGTTTGGCGCTTGTTCTCGTAAACCTGTAAAGTCTACGTAGCTGTTACAGTTTTCCTTTTAACTTCATTATATATACTAGATAATTCTGTGATTTTTTTCACATATTATAAACAACCGTTTAGCCGGCAGGTGGGACTCTGACAAAAATTAGCACTTTAAAGCTTAATATTTCGCCAACGGATCCCTAAAAATGGTTTTCATACACCCACAATGTTTTTGAACGACCTATCCAACAATACCCCACACTATAGGATAGACGAGAAAAAAAACCATCCCCAATTTACGTGCATGGGAGGTAACATAAAAAAAAACAATATTTTATTTTAACATTTTATCAGCGTGATTAATGTGTATACCTATACCAAATTACAACTTTCTAGTACTAATAGTCTCTGAGCTAAGCCGCGGACAGACGGACATGGCGAAACTATAAGAGTTCCTGTTCGGACTACGGAACCCTAAAAAGGTATTTGTTTGTATGTAGGGAGTAATCTCTGGAATAACTGAACCAGTTTTGAAAATTCTTTTGCTGTTGTAATAAGACTCTTCACTTGGACATAGGCTTTAGTTTGTTTCCTGAGAACAGGCAGTTTCCTATAGGTACTCAGGTATTGCATTTGCGCGGGGAAAACCGCGAGCTAAAGGCTAGTTGAAATATTTTCAGAATATGAACATCTGCATCCAGCAAACCGGTGCTACTTAACAATTTACCGACTATTTTATTATTTAACTTTATTTTTTCCTAAATTATTATTAAATATCGACCTTAATATACTATTATTATTGTTGATTATGTCAGCTCACGTGAGTTTTAATAAAACTAAATTTTTCCTGTCCAGACACCATAAGCTTATCATAAAATCTGCCTCATTGCTACTTCATCGGGTACCATAAACGGTTTTATCGCGTCAATCAAACTAACGCCAACTCTATACCGAAAACGTAACAAAGGGTTATTCTAGCTTGATGTCCTATCTGATAATGCATACACATACACACGAATGTCTTCCAGAGGGATAGGCACACTCCATCTGCTACTATCCTGATACACGAGATCTTACAAGCTCTCCTATTCCTTGTGCCCTTCTTCAGTATATCGCCAGGTCTTTGATTATAGTAATTTTTTCAAGTCGCAAATATGTAGCATTAATATAAAATGTGGCATAATCAGACGCATTCATATACATATTTTTATTAAGCCCTAAACTATCTTTATAACCGTGTACGATGTCAGTATTTAAAATTCGTAAAAATAATAGTTCATTTTGTACCACTGTGTTGTACAACTGAATTAGATACAAATGCCAAATTCATGTGCAAACAATAAAATTTGTATCTGTGCATTGTGTGCATGTATATCAAGTTTTTTTTTCAGTCTGAGTTCAGAAAATAAAGATTATTTCCCAAAGTCCTTTTAAACCTAAAAAGGAAGAAGTTATAAAATTTCTTTGACGATCAGATCGATTGATCAGTCAGGATAATTTAACCAATAAAAGTAAAATGGTGGTTTGACGTATGAATGCAAATGGCGTCATTGAAAGCAATCGTTGACGCGCTTTTATTACCCACTCTTATTGGTGCTTCAGTGTTCTCCATTGTTATCTGATTCGGTACTTTTATTGAATAGATAGTCGGGTGATTTTTCTTTTTATTTTATTAGGTATTTATCGAAATGTTTCTTGCCTTATTTAGATTTTTAGAAGACATTACTTTCAGTGCCAGAATATGTGACTAATGGACTTAATAAGTGTTGCTTTGAAACCAAACTATGCAAATTCTCTCTTGAAATTATCACATAATATCAGCATAACGGAATCGTGCCATACCGGTCCTTTTATACAACCACACCAGCTCAACACTCGAGACAACCAATAATGATCCTTGTTAAAAGTAAATTAGAGTATTGTCAGGTGTCTTTTTATAGCAGTGGTTTTATCCTTGCGCGTGCACAAGAATGCGGTCCATTATCTGACAACACTTTGCATATCGTTCAAAGTCTGTTTTTGAGCCTTATTGTCAAAAGAATTTAGTTCAAAATGCAATAAAATGTCGGTATAGTAATCTTTGGTGAGCTCAAGCAATAATGACTTGCATTCGCGCCTTACATTTAAATTAAATGCGCTATACTTGTCCACCTTAGTTAAGTGAGCTGCAAGAAGCTTTAGTGCTCAAGACTTACTCGTATAAGGATGATATCTACTTGGGCTTATTCTAAAGTTCTGAAGTGCGTTTGCCCAATTGAACTCGTCTAAATCTCGACATTAGGTTTAACCTCAAAAAGTTCTAGCATAGTATAAGACAGTAAAGCCGATTATGAAGGCTTTAATTTTAAATATTATTATTAGAGTGCATTTCAAACCAGAAAAGATAAATTAGAAACAAATGTAAAGACAAGAATTTGAAAAAAATCCTCGGTGGTGGATTCGAACCTGACCTCTAGTTTCCCAGACAAGCGCGCTACTAACTTAACATTTGTTTCTAATTTATCTTTTCTAGTTTGTAATGCACTCTAATAATAATATTTAGAGTATTCCAAAGCGATGGATTTCGCAATAAAAACATGAGCTTTAATTTTAGTTTTAGAGCTGTCAAAACTGAACTTTCTTCATTCCAAAATAGTTCTTTAACTTTGGAAAAATTTAAGTTTTGACAACACTGAAATTAAAATTAAATTAATGCGCTAGTGATATCAACCAGTTGCAAGAAAAGGGTTTTTCACTAAACCCGTGAGTACCTACCGATTGTTTTTAGAAAAACCGATAAATTTCTGCATCCTTTGAACAAATGTATCCAAACACGTAAATGTACTTGTGAAATTCACTATATTCTTTGACCGCGGTCACACCAAAATTAAAATGTCTTAAAGTCTAAAAGCCAAAAAAACATAAAACTGTAATATTCTTTTTTTTCTCATTTTTGACTTGAATAAGAAAATAAGGCTAATTACACAGAAAACATTTTTGTAAAATTGATTCTGAAATTATATTATTCGGTACATACCATAACGGTGCTGAAAATTATAATCGGTTGATATCACTAGATGCTTAACCCTCCACTCCTCTTTGACACGACCTTTACAAACTTCCAAAAAATCGGGCATTATACATTTTATTTATCACAACAAGTACAAAATGTAAATGTTATTAATATTTTAGTGCGTATTTCGTACTATAAAAGACATATTTTTCCCAATTTCCGACTTTCTCGAAGTTTGAAAACAAGAAACATAAAGCAGTCGGCGATCGTCATGTATTCTTTTGGTAAATATACTCGTATAGTGTGTGCATATGTAGATAGACAAGCAGTAGAGCTGTTGCTGGCCTCGACTGTGGAGGTACGCCATCCTCGCAAACACCTCCGAAGTTATCTGGGGGAGAGTGGAATCTGTGGAATGCTCTTCCTCTCACAATACAACAAGCTCCATCATTACAGTCATTCAAAACCCTAGTCAAACAGCATTATCTTTCACTTTGATCTTAAAGTTCATTGTTTCTATTTGTCCCTATATTAATGCATATTTATATATATATAATATATAATTTATTTATAAATATATATAAAATTATTTATTGTTTATGTATATTATATATTTACATTTTAATCAAAATGCTTTATTTTATTTTAAAAACTGTTATTCTGTGCACCGCCTATACACCTTTTCATTTTTAAGAGTTCTTCCATCCAAAGGTTGTCTGGAAGAGATCGCTTTTAGTGATAAGACCGCCAATTGTACCCTGTTAACTTATATTTTAAAATTTATTGTTTTTTATTTTCTCTTTTGGTGTGCAATAAAGAATATTGTATTGTATTGTATTGTGTATTGTAAGAGGACAGCTCTCAAACAGGCACAACCAGGTGGCCCACCAGTCTGGGCCCGATTGATGGCAAGATATCCAGTAATATCCATCCCTAATTGCCGCGTCTTATATAAAACACTGGTGACGGGCAACGGCGTCCCAGATGCGAGGGTTTCAGCACCGCACTTACAAACCTGCCATTCTTGGAAAGGTCCATCAGTAGACGAAATAGGCTGATGGTTGGATGCATTCTTAGATACACAGACCGGTTCTTTAAAGACCTCTGACACCCCCTCGGGGATTCATGTCGTTACGATGTATTACATATGTTAATAAACTTAGACAAAACAGTAAATGGGACAAAACAAACACTATAAAAAGCTCAACAGCCCATCAATTTCGTCTCTAATTTATCTGTCTCCAGCCAACGAGGCTGGCAATTTCCTTGTTAACACGCTTGTACAACAATAAACGGTCATGGCCGTACCTGACCTTGACTTTTGTGTTCTAATCGTTACGTCATTTTTGGGTCCCTCTTCAGTTATTAGTTATAGCTTTTGCCCGTGGCTCCGCCCGCGTGTTATTCGGTTTAACGACATGCTTTTTTCCGGGATAAAAAGTAACCTATGTGTTAAGTTGGGTATAAGCTATATCCATTCTAAATTTCATCCAAATCCGTCCAGCCGTTTCAGCGTGAAAGAGTAACAGACATACACACACACAAACTTTCGCATTTATAATATTAGTGTGAAGTGTGATGAGATAACATAGCCTTGTCTTATTCACCACAAACGATTAGAGACTGCGCTACTTAGACACCTTATGTATGAAATAACAAAACCATGTCTTATTTTACCACAAACAAAAGGACCGCACTAATTAGACACCTGATTTTTCAACGATATTGATGTATCCTACAGGAACCATGCATTTTTCCGGGATATAAAGTAGTCTATGTATTAAGTTAGGGTATAAGCTATATCCATTCTAAATTTCATCCAAATCCGTTCAGCCGTTTCAGCCTGAAAGAGTAACAAACATACACACACACACACACACGCACATACTTTCCCATTTATAATATTAGTAGGATAAATAACAAACACATCGTCACGACATATCACCGCGGGGGTTGTCAGAGGTATTTCCGAGTGAACTGTCACTGGAACAGAGAACTATTATACACTCTTTTCACTGACGATTTTCACGTCCCAACGTGATTGGGCCTTATCCCCGTTCAGGCACAAATACACGCTTTTCAGGACATTCAGATAAAACTGCAATGTTTTCCTTCACTATCAATATTATTTGTCAAACTACAAAAGCAGAATGTTGCCAATTTTCTCGTTAAAGTGTTACACAACAAACGGTCAAGGTCGCCGGTGAACCTTGACTCCTGCGGCCACAGTTGTGACGTCATGGGTCCGTCACGTCTAAAGTTTAGCTACGTCATTGTGGTTTCAGTCTTTTCAGAAAAATACATGGCAACAAGTTTAACATTTGAGTGCTAAAATATAACCCAGTATAGGTGCACAACATGAATTTACAATAACTCGTACTTGTAAGTATTATTAAAACTAATTACTTAAATTATTATTAATTGTGTTAGTTATTTATTCAGACACTAGCTTTTGCCCGCGGCTCCGACCGCGTATATTTAATCTTTGCCCGCTTTCGGCTTGAGCGTTATTTTATGAACACTCCTTATAGCAGGTTTTGACCAGGGTCACAACGGTGATAAATGTAATAATTAAAAAAACCGCTTCTAAATCCCTTGAGTGGTTCTCAAGTTAAAAGGAAACATACGTACAAACATACAGACAAAAATTCTAAAAATTGTTAAGTACAATTTCATTTGAAATTTCACGTAAATATTCAATATACAGATACAACTTTGTTACTTTTATTTATTTTGGAATAGATTATTTTGTATTATATACAAAAGCAATAATAATAAGAAAGAGGAAGGTGGAGTTATTTTATCAAGAGCATTTCTAACAGACGCAGCAAATTGAAAATATCTACTAATAAAGTCATGATGGTTTCCGTACCACCTGATGTTGATTGCTGTTTCCGTAGTCTATTTAGTACAATATATCTGGAACCCTATGTTGTGTTTGTGATGCTGATACTTTTGTCAGTAATTCCTTTACAAAATTAACTTGCTTTCTTTTTGAGAAACATCTTTAAAATTCAACAACATCATTTTAATACCTAATTTTCTCAATGATACAAATTCTACATCAGAAAACTGTACAAGATGATATCCACGCAACATCATCATCAATCTTCAATAACTTGGCTAACCTGTCTATTTATCAATATTGATCTGACCGAGTATATGACTCAACTTCTCTACCTTAGCATATTGAGATCTAGTCTAGATACAATAAGTATTTCAGATTTTAAACTTGATGTGTGAATGATGCCTTCGTAAGAACGAGAAACATTTATACCTGAAAAATATCTTGGAAGCTGATTTCGATGTGTTTTTACTGATATTGATAAGCAAAGAAACAAAGAAGAAGGACTCTGTTTATAAATAAATAAATAACATTGTTTGATAGATGATTGTTTAAGAATTTACACTTACACTAAATCGATATGGGATTTATGTAATCATCAGGTAATACTGAGCGTTGAAATGTTTGTCAATGCTTCTGTCTGTCTGTTTGCACGTTAGAGGTTGCAAAGTGATTGTGTGTTAATAACGTGGTTTGTTCTAAGCCGTGACGTGGGCGGAAGGACATGGCTGCACTTATAGAACATGAACATACGGTAGCTATTGTACACCAATTATGTGATGAATCAGAATTTGAATTGGCACCGATGGCTGTTATAGAGTGCACATGCAAACTATCAAAGCATACGCCATTGGAGGACTGAGTAGTCTGTGTGACACTTCAAGGAAACTTTAATCAATCAGATTAAGAATCTTGGGGTATATCCATATTAATATCAACATTTTGTTCCAATTTCAAAAATCACACACCCTTATCGCTTTCGATGTAGCGTTGCGTTGAAATATTGGTTGAATTACCTGTTCCTGATAAAAATGAAGATTTACATACAGTTCAAAACGTATTACATACATTATACTATACATGCACGCATACTATAGAAAGTGCGTGCCTCCTACAGTGTAGAGATTATTAGATAAGAATAATTTTCTAATTTTATTACTTTTGTTGTAATTATTTAATTCGTATTAATCATGGACTTCCGTCGGCGCTCAGTTTTATCCAGCCAGCCAAGATTTGCTTTCCGGCTACATTTCCTCATCATAAAGCAACTTCCGAAAGAACAAGAGTTATGGTGGGATTGTTCATCACGATCTTCATCACCATAACGTTGTGAAATGAATATGTCTCGACGCGGTGGGTCTCGTCTCAAATAAAATAATCTGGTCTCATAAAACAGTCGTAATAATTATGGTGGACCTCAAAGAAGAAGCCATAAATTTTATAATCAATTACATCTTTAGTGGCGGCGGTTACTTAAAGTATTTTTAAATGTGTAGAGACATATGTTCATAGCTTGGGATTCAATATGTTAGTGTACGTATAGATATTTATTATTGTTTGTGCCGTTTTATATTTATTTTGTTTATGTTAACATTGACGTGTGACTTTCAACAAGTAGTATATGTGTAAGGAGGATGGAAGAGAATAATGAAGAAAGAAATAATATATGGTGCGAAAATTACTAAATGAAGATGGCAAAGTCAAAAGCACTAGTATCAGAAGAGCGTATGACTCGATTAATTTCCATCGGTTGAAAATAAACTCCCTAGCTATATCAAAGAAAGCTATTCTATGTTCGGAATAAAAAATATTTATTTATTTATTTATTTATTTTTACATAAGAACCTTAGCCTACTTACAGTGCTTGTCACCAACTCGTAAGCTAAAACAGTCTTGTTTTCAACAACATATATTACCAAACTAAAAATTAAAGTAATAATAAAACAAAATGCTTAAAAAAACTCTTACATAGGCTATAAACTTCGGTAAATTGACATTAAAAATGTCCATTTCCGGATATTTACTGATGAGCAAATTTAACAGTGTACACGCATGGAAGGTGGGCGCAAAACGAGCATGCTGTGTGCGTACCACACCCGTCGCGAAAAGCAGGCGCGACCGCAGCACCCCGTACCTTTCCGGTGCCGCCAGCGCGCAGCCCGCGAGTGCAGCGGGGTCGTCCACTCGGTTGTGTAATAGCAGATAATAGTGCACTAATAACGCTAGCCTACGTCTCAGCTCTAGGGTGTCTACTCCTACCATTCCGACCACGAACATGGATGGGAATAAATAGGGATAATACCCATACATTTTTTTATACAGGTATCGAGCAAATTTACGTTGGACTCTTAAGTCTAGTGGAATATATAAGGTGTTCTCAAAATATCTGCCACGGCTGTAATGGGAGAGTTTATTGTGTATATAGAAAAGAATAGTAACGATATTTTATTGATCTAACGTCATACATTTTTTCATACAAAAAAATGTGCGTATAAATTTGAATTGATTTAGTTGTTTGAAACCGTCCCGTAGTAGCTTAGCTGTTGCCGCATCGCCATTTCATTTCGCAACTCAATGAAGCCACTCCGTACTGTTGCCATATTTATCAAACAAATGCCGCCCCGGTCCGCGCCGGCAGCTCGTCATTCATTCATCAAAGCGCAAGCCGACGACGGCCTACCCCCCTCCCGCCTGCACTACCCCGTTCGTCGCACGCGCTTGTGTTTGTGCCTCAGTTCGCTGTTATCAGTTCGCGCATCCGTGCAGCTTCATACATTTGTCACAGATTTCTACGGGAAAAACCGCGCGTTGAAATTGAAAAAAAACCCAGCATTTCATTTCGCAAAACGTCAATGAAGCTATTCATGCAAACTTACAAACAATACCGCGCGTCGGCATCGTTCGTCAAAGCGAGGCCGAAGACTCCCCTGCCCCACCCGCACCCCGTTCGTCGCACGCGCTTGCTTTTGTTTTTGTGTGCCCCGCCCGCCCCAGTTCGTTGTTATCAGTGGTCAGCGAGGTGTGAATTGCGCGCGCATTCGTAAAAAATGCCTCCCAGACGACGATATTCAAATCAAGAATATGTTGAAATGGTATGGTGCTATCGCGAGTGCAATAACATAACCACGCATGCAGCGAACTTATGCCAGCAGGGGTTTGGTGTGCGAATAAGTCCTCATACCATTCTGGACGCCGTGTACACGGCCCCTTTGACCCGCCTCCGGTTGACGCAGAGAAGAGGAAGTGTTGGACTTCTTCCAACGTCATCCTCTTGCGAGCACCAGAGACGGGGCTAGAGTCTTCAACGTGAGCGACAACTACGTGTGGCAACTTCTAAATCTAAATACCCTTACCACTTTACGAGAGTACAAAAATTGCAGCCACAGGACTACGCGGCTCGCCTCGCGTTCTGTCATTTGATTCGAGAAGAACGCCGCAACATTCTGTGGACTGACGAGTCACAGCAAAAACATAGCGATTCTTACACTAACTTGACTGTCCGTAGCCTGTTTTAAGTGTGATGGGGAGTTAAGCATCTTATTACGTCAGTTTTTTTATCTTGGTGGAATTCAGTAACGGGTAAGTAAGTGCAATTTTTATCTTTTGCCTGCGTATTATTGTGTAACTAATAGATTCAGATAGTTACGTTACGAACTGGTCAGCTGATTTCAGAGTTCATTGACAGAACAGTTAGAAAGAGATAGCAATTATTTTCATTGACGAAACTACACTACGCGCGTAGTTTGTGAACCACGTTATGCAGAATAAAGCAAATTTTAATTTCACTACTTTATCTTCTCAAATTGATTTAACGATTCCGGGGTACGAAATTTATGCATTATTGTAATCTATAAACATAATAGTATCTCCTATTTCATCCGTGGCAGGTATTTTGATTACACCTTATATGTTTTGTTACTTTTGTCATGATTCATAATTTAGACATGGACCGTCAAAAGTAGCACCGGTGACCTATGTGTGCATGTGTACATAGCCTATGTGAATTATTTACCGTCAGGAATATCCACGGTCTATTGTCAGTCACATGTCACGTCGCGTAGGTTAGCCATACATTCGAAATTTGGGAATCAAAAATTATTTTTTTACGATTGTTTGTTCTATTGGTGATTCCGATTCATAGATTTTACAAAGCTAAGGGTGTTCATTTTCATCCTAAATAATTTTATTCTTTTGTTTTTCAAGATTAATGTGGACGCGTAAAAGGTGTATGTTTTTTAACTATTTTACAAAATGAATTATTTAAGTTTGAAAAAAAAACTTGTTCTTTTATTTTTGTTTTTTATTATATTATAGTCAATAGTACATACCAAAAACAATTTAAAAAAATTCAAGGTATATTTCGGATCCTACTGGTTCCGGCATCAGTTGATATAATAATGACATTTATAATGAAATTATGGCACATAAAATGACATGGTGAGAGTTTGAACAAAAGGAAATCTACCTACCTACCTACAGAGATGCGTTAGGAATTCAGGATTTTATTCGGAATTTTAAGTTTCTAAAGACGTATAATTTTGTAGGAGGTATTAGTTTTAACTTGAATCATCACGGGGTCTGAGAAAAATTATCTGAACAAACAGACGGACAACGAATTGTATAAGTGTTCCCTTTTTTATTTTGTGGTACGGAACGCTAAAAAATACAGCAAAGGAAGCAATTCTTGTTATCTTGTGCAACCGAAACAAGATTTGTATGACAAAACAACAGTTTATATCTGTTATTACATTCGTACAAGCGGTACAAGCAATTATTCCTCTAATTACAAATATAAGTCCACACTCACAGACCTTAGTCGTAATCCATTCTAAGACAGGTTATCCAGAAATTATAAACTAATAGTTCTTATTGTGTTGTCTTAAAGTTCATTTTGTAAGTTTCTGGGCTAGCATCATAATGATGCACATTATTACTTGAAACAAAGAAGCTTTGATTCGCTTGTTTAACTTAAACTATACTTCCTGTTAACTTAACTATGTCTACATGGTTTTATAGTAAAGGAGGTACTGAACAAAAAAGCACGTCAATTTGTAATGAAAATGTTGTACAACAACATATCAAAGAATAAGCTTCGTCATTGTAGCAGATTTTAAAGGGTTTAATATTAGTTTTAGTGCTGTCAAAACTAAAATGTTTCCAAGGTAATTTATCTCTTATTAAGTCTAAGAAAGTACAATATTGAAATGAATAAAATTTGATTAAAACTAAATCTAAAACCTTTAAAATAAGCTATAGTATCATGTAAAAATAAGGTCCCCTCTTTGGCAACTTCACATATACCGGGTGTAAATAGACTGCTACCATTAAATGAAACCACATATTCTACTGACCCTACTGAACCAGTTTTCCCAAGAATCATACCCACGGACAGCCTTAGTTTAGGAAATATTGAGTTCCAAACAAAAACGCGTGAACCCTAACGCACCGACATACGGGCGAGGTTAGAGAGAGCGTCGTCCGTGAAACCTAAAGCATTTTTGTTTGGAACTCGATTATTTCTTAAACTAAGGTAGAATATGTGGTTTCATTTAATGGTCGCACTCTATTTACACCCGCTATATATACAAGTAGGTCTCTGAACTAACTGCCATCTAAAATTCCTTTTTCATTATCACGTATTTACCGGCCTTGATTTTTGGACATTTACTTGACTCGCTCTAAGTAAACGCAACAGCTGTAGCTACCCAGACGTTGACGTAAACTGAAACTAGAATTAGATAAGGGAGACGCACATTTTCATAACAAAATGACGTGCTTTTTATTCTGTGCCTCCTAGACCGTCACTGCGGGTTTTCTGTAGAAGCTTTATTCTGATTTGTCTTATTCATTTTAGGTAAGTTATGAGCAGGATCCATTCCAGGATATGCGAAGACGTAGCTCAGTCGGTAGACTCTCAATCCCGATACCCAGGTTCGAATCCTGCTGTCGACCAATGAGTATTTCGGAATCGATGTGCGTAGTATTTGTTCCTTTACTGATTCTGAAGAAAAACACAGTACCTAAGGTAAACATTTGTGCCCGAAGTACGGCGATAAGGACCACCCCCATTACCCTGGGATGTATAAATCGTCGGTGAGAATGCTTTAGTGAACTGAGGTGCAATGTTATTCAAATTGATTGTCATATGGCTATTCGGTTAAGCAAATTAGCCCGTTTGACAGTTGAAATCGTACATTTTTGGCTGTCAAATGAATGCAATTGTCTTATTTTGTTGTTAACAACCAAAAACGTACGATTTCATTTGTCAAACGGGCTTATTTGCTTAACCGAATAGCCATATGACAATCAATTTGAATAACATTGGCTTACACAATTGCACTTCTGTTCAAGTGAACGTCAGGAATCAACTCGTGACAACCCTTCTGGGATTTTTATCGTGACGATATGATTTTTTTATTCGCTTATTCCTGTTTACAGACACGGCAATGAGCCCAGGTCTACAGAAATTTCCACATCACCAAAGATTAACTGTTAGAAAATGCTAATTATCATTAAGTTCGCCTTTGTCCGTTGTACAATGAAGTATTTACATACATACACATAGAACATAACTAAAGAATTCTGTAGTGCTGATTTGTCGCCTCCAAGAGACTAATAAATCAAACGTAAGCTTTTCACTTACAAAACAACTCTTCAACTTACAAAGTTGTCAACATTGACATTGATACGACTAGCTGTAGTCCCCGTGCTCGCCCACGCAGAGAAAACCACTCTCCCATACTTCTGGGTCTACTGACCCACTGATTCACTGAGCGGATCCATAAACTACGATATGGGACCCATTGTGTGGGGATACTGGAGATTTGTAAGTTTACGTGCGTCTGACTCACAAGCATGGGTGATGATCTCTGGATTCTACTGAGGATTTAGATCAATACAATGCAAGGACAAAAATTCTGTTGAAACTGATAATATTTTTGCTTTGAAATGAACTTGAGTATTTATTAATTTACAAATCTTTAAAGGAATCCTTTTATTACACTATTATCTTATAAAAGTTTATCTCGAAAGTGATATATCTATATTTAATCTAGTCAAATGCGGAACTCCGGGGTTCCTTTGATAAGTTGACTGATAAGATATAAGAAAGTCGAGGACAATGAACTATCACGCAAGCTTCGGTGCAATGATAAATTAGTCTAAAATGCATAATCTTTGATGCAAGGTTGCGTTGCATTTGGAATGTGAATAGACATCGTTTCGGTCTTCTGTACACCTTCAAATTAAGCGACTGTACGATAAACATGCGAGAAATATTTTGAGAATAACCTCGACTCAATTAGTACAGGAGGTCCTGCCATTTCCGAATCTCCAGTATGAGTTTGGCTGTGTAGACGAGAGTCACCTTATACATTATTTTTTTTACATAAGCCATCGTTTTTTTTAGATTCACTTACACTTGTATAACGTGTACTTTATGTACCTTTCCTACAATATAAATTATTTGAATTTGAATATCCATAATTATATAAATCCTTAAATATAGAATAAATGCAGGCTGCAAATCTGTCAACACATATAAATAAAAGAGAATCATTTTAATGATGCCAATACAGCTGAAATATTATAATTATAACGTATTGTACCCGATGTACGGAGATATGGTCCACCCCCGATTACGTTAGGACATAAAAGTCGTTAGTGAGAAATGGTGATTCTTTCTCTAACTGTCCAATTGTCCACACTCTAAAACTTTGGTGTATATATGAAGGGGAGCGTGATTTTGGCGATTTTTGGACTCCTCCTCACCCCTTAGTGAGATATCGTAAGATTTGGCTCGACCCCCCCTCCCCCCTCCCTCTAATCTCACGTGAGATTATTCAAAATGCGTATTTTTAGTGTAAATACGTTAATTTATCATGAAAAAAAAAAGGTTATATGCGATGGATCTATTGAAAAAAAAAATTGTTTAATTATTTTTATTTAAAACTAGTAAAAACTAGTATTGGATGGATTCGATTGATGGTTCTTGGTGGAATATCATCTTGAATAAATTATACACAAATTCTTGTACTTTTATTCCACATATATTTATTTTTATTCTAACTTAGGCTACCGGTTTCGTATTACACATCATCGGGCCAACAAATTATTAATTATTTAACATGACAGAAAGAAAACAAAAGAAAACATTTTTAACAAGCAAATAGTTACCTCTGTTTATTTTACATTTGCTTGTTAAAAATGTTTTCTTTTGTTTTCTTTCTGTCATGTTAAATAATTAATAATTTGTTGGCCCGATGATGTGTAATACGAAACCGGTAGCCTAAGTTAGAATAAAAATAAATATATGTGGAATAAAAGTACAAGAATTTGTGTATAATTTATTAAAAACTAGTATTTAAGTTTACTAAGATCGTATTGTAGAATCACAGTGAAAAAATTGGACAATAAAATAATGAAATTGATAAGAATGTAATTTAATTTCTTGCGGAAACGTGATATTTGCCAGGACTCCCCCTCGGCTTGGATCGGCTTGACCCCCTCCCCCCGCTAAACGCCTCACGTAATTAATAGATGCCCCGAAGGTATTATAATATCTGGATATGTGTTTACAAAATACAACTGAATTTCAGGCCAGCGTTGCCAATTGTACAAACTAACAGTAACTTATAGTTGAAGGACCTAAATTGTATAACTTATAGATAACTGGTAAAACAAATATACACTGGCGCATAGTAAATCATAGAGAGGACGACCGTGAAGCACTCTGCGCATGCGCGTAGTGTTGTTTAAACATCGATAGTTTGAGTTTCCGATAGTATCGATAGTTTTCTAGGTACTTTCACATTGCTAATAAATTTATATATTAATATTGAATTGCTGATAACTAAACAAGTAAATAAATAATGATTATTGAAAAATGACACATAAATACCAAAATAGCAGGAGGCACTTCGTGCCTTAAGTCTATTATATATCAAATTGTTATCGAAAATGAATAATTAACTGCTGGTTAAAAATCAATCAAATAAAAATAACTTGTTATTTTATTTTACAAAGAGTAAAAGTTTTTTTTTATTAAATCAAAAACATAACCGACAAACTTAACAAAGAGTTTACTGTAAGAAATTTCAAATCGCAGAAGCGACAAAAAATCAAAAAAGTCCCCTTCTTAGTCAAATTATTGTTAATGACTACCTATATACGAAAATGTCTTAATCCGTGAATTTCATGAAAAGAACTTTATTCAGGCACAAAATATATAAAAATGACCTGTCAAAGACCATTGAGTTAGTGTTCCAAAATAAACATTGAATGACTATCGATTGTTTTTACCAGACTATCGATTGTGCCGATAGTGAATTAACTATCGATTAATCGATTAACTATCGATATTTAAGCAACACTACATGCGCGTCACCGCACTGTGTGTGACCCACTTGTAAAGCCCAACCAGCTTTTCTGACCCTATAACCCAAACTAAAATGACCTCTATATTCAAGAGACGACAGTCCTCGTCACCGGGTCAGATAAGTTTGTAGCCTATACACACGTGCCGCGTGCGACGTGTTTACTATGATCTTAATTAACCATGGAGATGATACTTTTATTTACTACCTTTAGCTTTACCCCGTGACTTCGTATGCCTGTACCTTCTTATACGTGTACAGCGTCACCTAGTCGTTCAATAATTCACATAATGTTAAAAATAATTATGAATAAATTAAATAAAAATCTTTTATTTCGGATCACTAAAGGTTTCGTGATATACCTATAGGTACTAGGTGAAATTCAATCAAGCGACCATATTTATACTGAAGTCTCGGTTAGTGATCAGCGACAAGGTTCAATTACCCTTTCGGTGAAATTCGATAATTTTTTTTTTGACTTCTTACTGACTGGGCTAGGAATTGTACTTAAACTAGTCCAATCGCAAGGGAGCAAAAAAATATATTTTTCCAATTTGGCCAAAAGGATTACTGAACCTAGTTCCTGATCACTAACCGAGTCTCCAGTACGAATTTGGTCGGTTGATTGAATTTCACCCTATACAGGGTGTAAATGCAAAGTCAAGAATCCCTTTAGGGTATGAAAGTATACACGATTCTGATGTCATTACGAGAAAAAAAATATACCTTGAATTTTCCCCAAAAATTCCATCATTTTTCTAAGCTATGGCTACGCAGCTCACCGGCCTCCCCACACACCTAATTGCACCCCGCAACCCGCACCCCTCATCCGAGTGGCCAGCGACCGTGAGGGTGTCCACACAATTAGTGTATTTTGAGTAAATAAAATCGTGTTATTATGAGGTACTGGTACTTTATTTAGAGATCCCAGTATTTAATATAATATCTTTACCGATCATACTAACACACCCCTAAACCCTTAAACCTATAGGTGCGTGGTGCCGCGTGTAGTGAGAGATTCCTGAACTATACGAGTATAATAATGAACAGCTTCGCAAAACCTAAAAGAGAAAATTGATAATACTACGTTGACGTGTGCTAAATTTGCATGTTTGTTTAGAAGAATTCTTGGTTCTACAATAAAGTAACAAACAGTACCCGACTATTACAGATAAGGTGCAATTTTTCAAGACATTCTGCCCCGGAAGTGTCAGGCGCATCCTTGCTGGCGACCTCACCGGTTCGGAGTCGTGAAGGTTATGCTCCATTTTGCATATCGTTACCGATTTAGTATGGTTTTGTACGTCTCTTCAACTGTACGTACTTATCTAAGGTTACACTTGAAAAGTAAAATCGGGTATATGTTGTTGTAAGGTCATCCATACTTGTTTTTCTTCCTGCTTACGTTTTTTTATGGATGATTATTGAAGTGATACGGAGAAATTTGTCAATATACTTCAAGACCTTCACCTTATTTTGAGCAAAATTAAGATTTTACCATGTTAGTTATTTCATTTTTGAATATACCTCAGGATAAGGTATACTTACGTATGTTCTATAAAAGCCCTACATAATTAATTAATTGCACAATACAGTTTGTGTTGACTAATGCCCTTTATCCTAATGGCAATACCAAATAAATTTTATTTAGAAAGTGTTGCCATACTGAACTCGCCACGATTGGAGAAATGTTGTCTTTGCGCCTGTTTTTATTTCCTGCTTTTATTTTGTAATTGAAAATTAGCTTCGAAAAAGCTTGGCGCACAGTGCGAGCGCAGCGAGAATATTACATATATGTACGAGTACATATGAGGTGACTTTCGTTTATGTAGCTAAATTCATACTGTAATAAGATGTATATGTTACCCTTCGGCTTTTCTTTATAAATATTTATATATATATTAATTCTAGTTAAAATATGCACATAAATAAATTAGCAAGATATATTTCGAGTTCTTCTGGACTCGGCATCAGTTGCAATGACAAAGACAAATAAATATAAATATGACAGGATAAAAAAAAAAAAAAAAAAAGTAAGAAAATAGTAGTTTTGTGTGCCTGCTACACAGCACAAGAAGTTTAGATTTGGCTCGAGAGGTTAGCTGTGGTTTGATTTAATGTTGTTTATTGAGGCCTGGTCCAAAGTGGGCACCAAGCGACCAGATGAATGAAGTCTCCCATGTGCGAAGCTGGATGTCTGTGAGAGCTGGATGGAATGACTTAATGACGCGAACTGTGAAACATTGGTTGAAAGGTGAATTGTGAATACGTGTGTGGGTCGGTACTGGTAGAGTGTTGTTGTTTATGGAGTCACATGTATGGCGATGCTGATTGATGCGGATGTGGAGTGCGTTTTTTGTCTCACCTACATAAAAAGCTGGGCAATGTCGGCATTCTAAGAGGTAAATACAGTTGCTTGTCTTACATGTTGTATTCGGTTGTGCATGGAGGGGTTTTTGTGTGTGGTGAGTATTTATGAGTGTATTTGGGTTGATGATGGCGCAGGTTTTGCATCGTGGCCGCTGACATGGTGTTGTGCCCGGGCTTGTGGTGTTGGTGGTTGGTGCTGTAGGTTTTGTTTTAGTTAAGATGGATTTTATGTTAGCATTTTGTCTATAGCAGATTGGTGGGTTCCGTGGTAGTAAGTCTTTTGTTTCATCGTTTTGGTTGAGGATAGGGAGACTGTCCCGGATTAGGTTTTTTAGCTTATGGCTGCCATCGAAATATGAAGTAATTAGTTTTAGTTGGTTTGTGTAGTTTCTGTGTTGAGTGTTGTTGTTATGGTATCTAGGTCTGTGATAAATGTGTTTTCGGAGGAAGTTGTCTGGGTAATTTCGTTTTAGTAATCCTGTGTGAATTTTGTTCTGGAAAGAGTGTAGTTTTTCTTCATTGTTGCATATACGGTGGCCACGGAGTGAAAGTGCATACGGGATGGATTGTTTGATATGAGCGGGATGGCAGCTGTTGTAGTGTAGATATTGTAGTTTGTTCGTGGGTTTAAAATGGACAGAAGTGATGATTTTGTTTTCGTTGCTGAGAGTGAGGTCGACGTCCAGAAATGTTATTTTGTCTGATGATATGGTATGAGTGAATTTTAATGAGCTATAGTTATTGAGTCTGGTGATGAAGTCTGTTAGTAAGTCGTGTCCGTGTGGCCATATGATGAATATGTCATCAATGAATCTTTTCCAGATCAGAGGCTTGAGGCGTTCAGATTCTAGGAAACTGCTTTCAATGGATGCCAAAAATAGGTTTGCGTAACTGGGGGCCATTCGGGTCCCCATTGCGGTTCCTTTTATTTGATGATAGTTTTTGTTTTGAAAAGTGAAATAGTTGTTTTTGAGAATGATTTCTGCCAGTTCAACGATGAAGTCAGTTGATTGTTGATGGGGTATGGGGCGGTTATTTAGATGAGTTCGTAAAGTGGCAAGACCAGCGTCATGTGGGATATTGGTGTATAATGAGATGGCATCTATGGTGACAAGAAGGAGTGGTTCGTGATGAGGCAGTTGAAGGGACTGAATAATGCCTAGGAAATGGTTGGAATCTTTTATGTGAGATGGAAGGTTTTTTACTAAAGGTTGAAGGATATCATCTACAAAAGCTGATATTCGTTCTGTTGGTGCATCGTATGAGGCTACAATTGGTCTACCTGGATTATTTGTTTTATGTATTTTTGGGAGCATGTAAAAATGGGGTGTTTTTGGATGGTAAGGCAGCATGAGAATTTTGTCAGTTTCCGATAATCCCTCATTCGTGCCTTTGGTCTGGAGTAGATCATTGATGGTCTCAACGACCTGGTTGCATTGGTCGCTTGGTATCGGTGAGTAAAATTCCATATTGGACAGTTGTCGCATGCCTTCTGTAACATAGTCACTCATATTTTGAATTACTGTAGACGAGCCTTTATCTGCAGGTAGAATGATTATTTCTTCATTTCTTTGTAATTTTTTGAGTGATTTTTGTTCTTCTTGAGAGAGATTTTTACTTTTTGACTGAAGATTGTTTATATAATTTTGGTCCGATAATTTAGTGAGTATTGTTTTCATAAAAATTTCGATTGGATGCCAGGAGGGTAATGGTGGGGGCTCATTATTACTTGGTGGCTTAAATTTTTTGAGTGAATCATGTATATTTTGGTTGGTAGTTGGTGTATGTGATTTCCAGTAGTGTTTCCACTTAAGGTTTCTTCCAAAATTAACAAAATCATTTAGTAGTTTAATGTGGTCTAATTTTTTGGTGGGACAGAATGAAAGGCCTTTGCTCAACAGTTTTTTATCTGCTGAGGTGAGTTCCAATGATGACAGGTTAACTACAATGTTTTCTTCAGTATCATTATGTACGTTTTCTGTGTTACGGATTAGTGGTGGGGGAGGGGGGATGCAGAAAGGGTGTATTAAGTTTGTTGGAGCCAGGTTAAGCTCGGTAAAACTTTTGATTTGATGGGTAGTTATAGGTAAATTAATGTTCTTGTTTCTGTAATAAAATCTAAGATTTTGAAGTTTTTGTGATAGTCTGTCATCTTCTCGCTTTAGTTGCATGTTAGCAACTAGAATTATCTCTTGGATTTGTAAAAATAGGTGTGGAAAAGCAATAAGGCTTACTTTTAGTAAATTGTCGAGGCTGTTTTTTTCGTGGGTGCATAGACAGACATATTGGTTGTATAGCATTTGTGTAGTGTAAACAGCATTTACATAATTAAAGATTTCCATATTCTTTCTGATCAATGTTGGCATTGTATGAAGTGGTATTTTTTGGACCAGGCCTTTCGGTGATGCGCCAATTTCTAGACATTTTTGGAGATACCTGACATGATTTAGATATTTTGCTAACTTCTTTGTCGAGCTCTTGATTTTGTTAAGGATCTCTATCATTGTCTATTGTTGTGAAGAGGATAGGCACACAAGAATATTTTTTCTGTAATGAAAGAGCAAACTTTTGACATTGACAAGTTTTGCAGATTATTGTGCAAAGGTATTTTATTTTTGAGAAAGTTGTTGATAAATGTATTGTAAAAAAAGAAAAGAGCGCATAATGTTTGGGTGGCAAGGTCAAAAGTCTCGATAAATAATAATCTAGATAAATGTTGTAAAATTTAAACGTAAATATGAAAGTGAACAAGGTTCTGTTCCTGAAGTCTTCCTTCTTCGTTGCCTTTCACAATTCCAGTGTTTAGTGAAGAAAGATTTCAAAAAAGATGACACAGTAGAAGAAACAATCCGTACAGAGCTGTATGGTGCCTACCAAGAAAGTCAGTGTGGTGAAGAATGATTCCAAAAAAGATGGTAAATTAGCAGAAACATCCGTTCAAGCTAAATCATTGATCAGTGCTTCTGGCTCCTTAAATTGACCAAATTAGTGCGTTTTCTCCGTGTTTATGAGTATCTCTAGTGTTTATGAAGATCTTCAATGTTCAATGCTATTTATTGTGGACTTCAAAAATACTTCCGTCACTTGATGTAATCGTTTTTTTAGATATCGCATTTGCGAATAAAATAATAAGATGTATATGTTACCCTTCGGCTTTTCTTTATAAATATTTATATATATATTAATTCTAGTTAAAATATGCACATAAATAAATTAGCAAGATATGTTTCGAGTTCTTCTGGACTCGGCATCAGTTGCAATGACAAAGACAAATAAATATAAATATGACAGGATAAAAAAAAAAAAAAAAAAAAAGTAAGAAAATAGTAGTTTTGTGTGCCTGCTACACAGCACAAGAAGTTTAGATTTGGCTCGAGAGGTTAGCTGTGGTTTGATTTAATGTTGTTTATTGAGGCCTGGTCCAAAGTGGGCACCAAGCGACCAGATGAATGAAGTCTCCCATGTGCGAAGCTGGATGTCTGTGAGAGCTGGATGGAATGACTTAATGACGCGAACTGTGAAACATTGGTTGAAAGGTGAATTGTGAATACGTGTGTGGGTCGGTACTGGTAGAGTGTTGTTGTTTATGGAGTCACATGTATGGCGATGCTGATTGATGCGGATGTGGAGTGCGTTTTTTGTCTCACCTACATAAAAAGCTGGGCAATGTCGGCATTCTAAGAGGTAAATACAGTTGCTTGTCTTACATGTTGTATTCGGTTGTGCATGGAGGGGTTTTTGTGTGTGGTGAGTATTTATGAGTGTATTTGGGTTGATGATGGCGCAGGTTTTGCATCGTGGCCGCTGACATGGTGTTGTGCCCGGGCTTGTGGTGTTGGTGGTTGGTGCTGTAGGTTTTGTTTTAGTTAAGATGGATTTTATGTTAGCATTTTGTCTATAGCAGATTGGTGGGTTCCGTGGTAGTAAGTCTTTTGTTTCATCGTTTTGGTTGAGGATAGGGAGACTGTCCCGGATTAGGTTTTTTAGCTTATGGCTGCCATCGAAATATGAAGTAATTAGTTTTAGTTGGTTTGTGTAGTTTCTGTGTTGAGTGTTGTTGTTATGGTATCTAGGTCTGTGATAAATGTGTTTTCGGAGGAAGTTGTCTGGGTAATTTCGTTTTAGTAATCCTGTGTGAATTTTGTTCTGGAAAGAGTGTAGTTTTTCTTCATTGTTGCATATACGGTGGCCACGGAGTGAAAGTGCATACGGGATGGATTGTTTGATATGAGCGGGATGGCAGCTGTTGTAGTGTAGATATTGTAGTTTGTTCGTGGGTTTAAAATGGACAGAAGTGATGATTTTGTTTTCGTTGCTGAGAGTGAGGTCGACGTCCAGAAATGTTATTTTGTCTGATGATATGGTATGAGTGAATTTTAATGAGCTATAGTTATTGAGTCTGGTGATGAAGTCTGTTAGTAAGTCGTGTCCGTGTGGCCATATGATGAATATGTCATCAATGAATCTTTTCCAGATCAGAGGCTTGAGGCGTTCAGATTCTAGGAAACTGCTTTCAATGGATGCCAAAAATAGGTTTGCGTAACTGGGGGCCATTCGGGTCCCCATTGCGGTTCCTTTTATTTGATGATAGTTTTTGTTTTGAAAAGTGAAATAGTTGTTTTTGAGAATGATTTCTGCCAGTTCAACGATGAAGTCAGTTGATTGTTGATGGGGTATGGGGCGGTTATTTAGATGAGTTCGTAAAGTGGCAAGACCAGCGTCATGTGGGATATTGGTGTATAATGAGATGGCATCTATGGTGACAAGAAGGAGTGGTTCGTGATGAGGCAGTTGAAGGGACTGAATAATGCCTAGGAAATGGTTGGAATCTTTTATGTGAGATGGAAGGTTTTTTACTAAAGGTTGAAGGATATCATCTACAAAAGCTGATATTCGTTCTGTTGGTGCATCGTATGAGGCTACAATTGGTCTACCTGGATTATTTGTTTTATGTATTTTTGGGAGCATGTAAAAATGGGGTGTTTTTGGATGGTAAGGCAGCATGAGAATTTTGTCAGTTTCCGATAATCCCTCATTCGTGCCTTTGGTCTGGAGTAGATCATTGATGGTCTCAACGACCTGGTTGCATTGGTCGCTTGGTATCGGTGAGTAAAATTCCATATTGGACAGTTGTCGCATGCCTTCTGTAACATAGTCACTCATATTTTGAATTACTGTAGACGAGCCTTTATAAGAAAAGAAAAATAAATCTACTTATTTTACTGAACAACTTCTGCCTAAAACTTAATTCAGCCTAAATTTAGCCTTCATAATTTAATCTTATATTTATTTAAAATGACAATAAAAACATAAATAGGTAACCTAAAATAATTAAAAATATAAACTTGAGCAAAGGCCTTTCATTCTGTCCCACCAAAAAATTAGACCACATTAAACTACTAAATGATTTTGTTAATTTTGGAAGAAACCTTAAGTGGAAACACTACTGGAAATCACATACACCAACTACCAACCAAAATATACATGATTCACTCAAAAAATTTAAGCCACCAAGTAATAATGAGCCCCCACCATTACCCTCCTGGCATCCAATCGAAATTTTTATGAAAACAATACTCACTAAATTATCGGACCAAAATTATATAAACAATCTTCAGTCAAAAAGTAAAAATCTCTCTCAAGAAGAACAAAAATCACTTAAAAAATTACAAAGAAATGAAGAAATAATCATTCTACCTGCAGATAAAGGCTCGTCTACAGTAATTCAAAATATGAGTGACTATGTTACAGAAGGCATGCGACAACTGTCCAATATGGAATTTTACTCACCGATACCAAGCGACCAATGCAACCAGGTCGTTGAGACCATCAATGATCTACTCCAGACCAAAGGCACGAATGAGGGATTATCGGAAACTGACAAAATTCTCATGCTGCCTTACCATCCAAAAACACCCCATTTTTACATGCTCCCAAAAATACATAAAACAAATAATCCAGGTAGACCAATTGTAGCCTCATACGATGCACCAACAGAACGAATATCAGCTTTTGTAGATGATATCCTTCAACCTTTAGTAAAAAACCTTCCATCTCACATAAAAGATTCCAACCATTTCCTAGGCATTATTCAGTCCCTTCAACTGCCTCATCACGAACCACTCCTTCTTGTCACCATAGATGCCATCTCATTATACACCAATATCCCACATGACGCTGGTCTTGCCACTTTACGAACTCATCTAAATAACCGCCCCATACCCCATCAACAATCAACTGACTTCATCGTTGAACTGGCAGAAATCATTCTCAAAAACAACTATTTCACTTTTCAAAACAAAAACTATCATCAAATAAAAGGAACCGCAATGGGGACCCGAATGGCCCCCAGTTACGCAAACCTATTTTTGGCATCCATTGAAAGCAGTTTCCTAGAATCTGAACGCCTCAAGCCTCTGATCTGGAAAAGATTCATTGATGACATATTCATCATATGGCCACACGGACACGACTTACTAACAGACTTCATCACCAGACTCAATAACTATAGCTCATTAAAATTCACTCATACCATATCATCAGACAAAATAACATTTCTGGACGTCGACCTCACTCTCAGCAACGAAAACAAAATCATCACTTCTGTCCATTTTAAACCCACGAACAAACTACAATATCTACACTACAACAGCTGCCATCCCGCTCATATCAAACAATCCATCCCGTATGCACTTTCACTCCGTGGCCACCGTATATGCAACAATGAAGAAAAACTACACTCTTTCCAGAACAAAATTCACACAGGATTACTAAAACGAAATTACCCAGACAACTTCCTCCGAAAACACATTTATCACAGACCTAGATACCATAACAACAACACTCAACACAGAAACTACACAAACCAACTAAAACTAATTACTTCATATTTCGATGGCAGCCATAAGCTAAAAAACCTAATCCGGGACAGTCTCCCTATCCTCAACCAAAACGATGAAACAAAAGACTTACTACCACGGAACCCACCAATCTGCTATAGACAAAATGCTAACATAAAATCCATCTTAACTAAAACAAAACCTACAGCACCAACCACCAACACCATGTCAGCGGCCACGATGCAAAACCTGCGCCATCATCAACCCAAATACACTCATAAATACTCACCACACACAAAAACCCCTCCATGCACAACCGAATACAACATGTAAGACAAGCAACTGTATTTACCTCTTAGAATGCCGACATTGCCCAGCTTTTTATGTAGGTGAGACAAAAAACGCACTCCACATCCGCATCAATCAGCATCGCCATACATGTGACTCCATAAACAACAACACTCTACCAGTACCGACCCACACACGTATTCACAATTCACCTTTCAACCAATGTTTCACAGTTCGCGTCATTAAGTCATTCCATCCAGCTCTCACAGACATCCAGCTTCGCACATGGGAGACTTCATTCATCTGGTCGCTTGGTGCCCACTTTGGACCAGGCCTCAATAAACAACATTAAATCAAACCACAGCTAACCTCTCGAGCCAAATCTAAACTTCTTGTGCTGTGTAGCAGGCACACAAAACTACTATTTTCTTACTTTTTTTTTTTTTTTTTTTTTATCCTGTCATATTTATATTTATTTGTCTTTGTCATTGCAACTGATGCCGAGTCCAGAAGAACTCGAAACATATCTTGCTAATTTATTTATGTGCATATTTTAACTAGAATTAATATATATATAAATATTTATAAAGAAAAGCCGAAGGGTAACATATACATCTTATTATTTTATTCGCAAATGCGATATCTAAAAAAACGATTACATCAAGTGACGGAAGTATTTTTGAAGTCCACAATAAATAGCATTGAACATTGAAGATCTTCATAAACACTAGAGATACTCATAAACACGGAGAAAACGCACTAATTTGGTCAATTTAAGGAGCCAGAAGCACTGATCAATGATTTAGCTTGAACGGATGTTTCTGCTAATTTACCATCTTTTTTGGAATCATTCTTCACCACACTGACTTTCTTGGTAGGCACCATACAGCTCTGTACGGATTGTTTCTTCTACTGTGTCATCTTTTTTGAAATCTTTCTTCACTAAACACTGGAATTGTGAAAGGCAACGAAGAAGGAAGACTTCAGGAACAGAACCTTGTTCACTTTCATATTTACGTTTAAATTTTACAACATTTATCTAGATTATTATTTATCGAGACTTTTGACCTTGCCACCCAAACATTATGCGCTCTTTTCTTTTTTTACAATACATTTATCAACAACTTTCTCAAAAATAAAATACCTTTGCACAATAATCTGCAAAACTTGTCAATGTCAAAAGTTTGCTCTTTCATTACAGAAAAAATATTCTTGTGTGCCTATCCTCTTCACAACAATAGACAATGATAGAGATCCTTAACAAAATCAAGAGCTCGACAAAGAAGTTAGCAAAATATCTAAATCATGTCAGGTATCTCCAAAAATGTCTAGAAATTGGCGCATCACCGAAAGGCCT
Organism: Ypsolopha scabrella; assembly: GCA_910592155.1. Taxonomy (NCBI): domain Eukaryota; kingdom Metazoa; phylum Arthropoda; class Insecta; order Lepidoptera; family Ypsolophidae; genus Ypsolopha; species Ypsolopha scabrella. The sequence continues at coordinate 23,005,052 of OU342982.1, forward strand.
GGTCCAAAAAATACCACTTCATACAATGCCAACATTGATCAGAAAGAATATGGAAATCTTTAATTATGTAAATGCTGTTTACACTACACAAATGCTATACAACCAATATGTCTGTCTATGCACCCACGAAAAAAACAGCCTCGACAATTTACTAAAAGTAAGCCTTATTGCTTTTCCACACCTATTTTTACAAATCCAAGAGATAATTCTAGTTGCTAACATGCAACTAAAGCGAGAAGATGACAGACTATCACAAAAACTTCAAAATCTTAGATTTTATTACAGAAACAAGAACATTAATTTACCTATAACTACCCATCAAATCAAAAGTTTTACCGAGCTTAACCTGGCTCCAACAAACTTAATACACCCTTTCTGCATCCCCCCTCCCCCACCACTAATCCGTAACACAGAAAACGTACATAATGATACTGAAGAAAACATTGTAGTTAACCTGTCATCATTGGAACTCACCTCAGCAGATAAAAAACTGTTGAGCAAAGGCCTTTCATTCTGTCCCACCAAAAAATTAGACCACATTAAACTACTAAATGATTTTGTTAATTTTGGAAGAAACCTTAAGTGGAAACACTACTGGAAATCACATACACCAACTACCAACCAAAATATACATGATTCACTCAAAAAATTCAAGCCACCAAGTAATAATGAGCCCCCACCATTACCCTCCTGGCATCCAATCGAAATTTTTATGAAAACAATACTCACTAAATTATCGGACCAAAATTATATAAACAATCTTCAGTCAAAAAGTAAAAATCTCTCTCAAGAAGAACAAAAATCACTCAAAAAATTACAAAGAAATGAAGAAATAATCATTCTACCTGCAGATAAAGGCTCGTCTACAGTAATTCAAAATATGAGTGACTATGTTACAGAAGGCATGCGACAACTGTCCAATATGGAATTTTACTCACCGATACCAAGCGACCAATGCAACCAGGTCGTTGAGACCATCAATGATCTACTCCAGACCAAAGGCACGAATGAGGGATTATCGGAAACTGACAAAATTCTCATGCTGCCTTACCATCCAAAAACACCCCATTTTTACATGCTCCCAAAAATACATAAAACAAATAATCCAGGTAGACCAATTGTAGCCTCATACGATGCACCAACAGAACGAATATCAGCTTTTGTAGATGATATCCTTCAACCTTTAGTAAAAAACCTTCCATCTCACATAAAAGATTCCAACCATTTCCTAGGCATTATTCAGTCCCTTCAACTGCCTCATCACGAACCACTCCTTCTTGTCACCATAGATGCCATCTCATTATACACCAATATCCCACATGACGCTGGTCTTGCCACTTTACGAACTCATCTAAATAACCGCCCCATACCCCATCAACAATCAACTGACTTCATCGTTGAACTGGCAGAAATCATTCTCAAAAACAACTATTTCACTTTTCAAAACAAAAACTATCATCAAATAAAAGGAACCGCAATGGGGACCCGAATGGCCCCCAGTTACGCAAACCTATTTTTGGCATCCATTGAAAGCAGTTTCCTAGAATCTGAACGCCTCAAGCCTCTGATCTGGAAAAGATTCATTGATGACATATTCATCATATGGCCACACGGACACGACTTACTAACAGACTTCATCACCAGACTCAATAACTATAGCTCATTAAAATTCACTCATACCATATCATCAGACAAAATAACATTTCTGGACGTCGACCTCACTCTCAGCAACGAAAACAAAATCATCACTTCTGTCCATTTTAAACCCACGAACAAACTACAATATCTACACTACAACAGCTGCCATCCCGCTCATATCAAACAATCCATCCCGTATGCACTTTCACTCCGTGGCCACCGTATATGCAACAATGAAGAAAAACTACACTCTTTCCAGAACAAAATTCACACAGGATTACTAAAACGAAATTACCCAGACAACTTCCTCCGAAAACACATTTATCACAGACCTAGATACCATAACAACAACACTCAACACAGAAACTACACAAACCAACTAAAACTAATTACTTCATATTTCGATGGCAGCCATAAGCTAAAAAACCTAATCCGGGACAGTCTCCCTATCCTCAACCAAAACGATGAAACAAAAGACTTACTACCACGGAACCCACCAATCTGCTATAGACAAAATGCTAACATAAAATCCATCTTAACTAAAACAAAACCTACAGCACCAACCACCAACACCACAAGCCCGGGCACAACACCATGTCAGCGGCCACGATGCAAAACCTGCGCCATCATCAACCCAAATACACTCATAAATACTCACCACACACAAAAACCCCTCCATGCACAACCGAATACAACATGTAAGACAAGCAACTGTATTTACCTCTTAGAATGCCGACATTGCCCAGCTTTTTATGTAGGTGAGACAAAAAACGCACTCCACATCCGCATCAATCAGCATCGCCATACATGTGACTCCATAAACAACAACACTCTACCAGTACCGACCCACACACGTATTCACAATTCACCTTTCAACCAATGTTTCACAGTTCGCGTCATTAAGTCATTCCATCCAGCTCTCACAGACATCCAGCTTCGCACATGGGAGACTTCATTCATCTGGTCGCTTGGTGCCCACTTTGGACCAGGCCTCAATAAACAACATTAAATCAAACCACAGCTAACCTCTCGAGCCAAATCTAAACTTCTTGTGCTGTGTAGCAGGCACACAAAACTACTATTTTCTTACTTTTTTTTTTTTTTTTTTTTTATCCTGTCATATTTATATTTATTTGTCTTTGTCATTGCAACTGATGCCGAGTCCAGAAGAACTCGAAATATATCTTGCTAATTTATTTATGTGCATATTTTAACTAGAATTAATATATATATAAATATTTATAAATTCATACTGGATACTTGGTAAGTGACCAGGACCTGTTTGTGAAATTGGAAAAGTATATATTTTTTTACCACTATACTAGTTCAAGAACAACCTGCACCTCTCTCTAGCACGGTAGACCATATCGAGCTATGACAGCTCGATATACCACTGTCTGTCCCTCTTTAGGCAGATCAACAGAGTGAGACAGAGCACTGTATCAAGCGCTATCGAGCTCGATATGTTCCTTCATGTTAGAGGTGCTGGAGTCAATTAGTATAGAATGTATAAATTTCATTTTACATATTTTGCACATAGGGTCATTGGACCTCGATCCTGACCTCTTACCGAGTCCCCAGTATGAATTTGTCTGCATAAACGAAAGTCACTTTCTATAAGGTCCTACAATAATAAGTGAAAATAATTCTAGGGTGAAATATGTATCGTTAACTGAGCACAATCCATAAGAAAAAAAATTTTGGAATAATATTTTTTTACTTCACAGTACAAAGTGGTTCAATCAGCTGACTAAATTTCTATGAAAAGGTGAAAAAAAAGTTCGAGCAAACATTTTTTTTATCTGTGGATGGTGGTCTATTAGGGCTATCATCTCTTGAATTTTTTTCACTTTGAATTGTAGGACCTCTTATCTCCCAGTGCCCGTCAGCCCTGCCCTGCTAAGGATACAAGCAATCACGCGCACGCTCCTGTCCCGCCATATACGGCTGCGCTTTGATCACGCCGCCGGTTGACCACCAGGAGTTGAGCTTTTGCTGCACTAGAACCGCCTCTGTTCCAACACAATAAGGGTCAGGTCTAGATGGTTGGTATCCAGGTAGGAAGGTGGTTATGTCATTGGTAAAGTGCATGGCTTGTGGGGTTTTGTTGAGCTCGCCTAACATGTGGGAAGTTGACGTTTTTTTCCTTGGTTCCCATTTGTCCTATTATTCGAGTGCAATGAAGAAAAGGCAGCTTCAAAATCAAGCCCCTGTATTTTCGAAATCAGTGGAAAGAATGCAAACACAAAAAAGAAACAATGTGCATTACAGGATAGAAATGAATTTATTAATGCACCTGCTCAAAATATGATAGATACGTGCCTGTTTAGCGTGCGTAAAATGACATATTTCGCACGCGTGATTTTTGTTTTTAAAGAAGATTTTATATTTAATTTTTAGATAAGTAAATAAGAAGTTAATAAAGATTAAAGACTTATTTGATAACAAGTACTTAATATGTAGTTTTATTCCAAAATCCGGACAAATTAAAGAGCCGGACAAAGTCCGGACTAATCCGGACGGACGGACTTTAAATATCAACCTTTTCGCACTTGCATCAAAATGTACTATATTGAGGGTTTTATTTTAAATTTATTAATTTTGAAGATTTCACTATAAATAATATTATTACAATTTTAATAAATTGTTATAGTTTAGTCCTGCGTCAAGACAAGACTACGGAACCGTTATCTCAAGTGTCTTTGAGTGATATAGTCAAGTTCATACTGAACATTCGATGAGTGACCAGAACCTTATAACGACCAAATAAAAATGTGAAGTTCTATCAACGAATAAATTATAGTAGGTAATAATAAAGGGATACTTACAGTCAGCAGTAGAAGTTGCTACACTGACAAGAGCTAATTCTATAGGCTTTAAAAGGGACATAGACAGCAGTACCTACTAGAAGAGGCTACCTCCCCTACTATTTGACAGAAAGTTAATTTCTAGGTGAAGATTTCAATTAATTTTAGTTTAGAGGCCAAACCTATTATAATGAATACTAAAACTTGAGGATATATCCCGATGATTAGATTAATTAACTTCAAAATCTATTTTAAAAACAAATTGTTTATTTTGTAAAGTACTTATATGTACGTTTTACAGGTCAAATCTAATATTTATAAAAACAAATATAATACAAGAAATATTACGAAGGAATTGTTTTACTTTGTTTGGTGAGAAAATTGTGCTGACAGACCTATTATTTGGCTACGAACCCTATTAATTAAGGAATTGAAAACCCATTAAATTGGCGATTAAACAATACAATTGCATGAATGTATAAAATTACTCTATTCAATGATGTTGTTTTTATTTGTTACAGATTTCCTGATGACTGACTCGGGAAGATAATTGTAAGTGTCAAAATCTACGCTCTGTTTTTTAAAATTCTTATATTTTCTGCTTTCATTTTTAAAGTAAAACATTAATAAAAAGAATATTAATTTTTGCTCTTCGAGAGCACATTCTGCACCTCATAAATAAAAGACATAAAAACAAGGCCTGCCTCATGAAATAAACAACATGGTTATATACCATACAGGGGGTAATGGGCTGCCTTACATAGAGTCTGATATACTTCCTTGATTAACTGATAATGGGTCACGAGGGCCCTAGGCTCTGTATATGGTCAAAATGTATTATGTTGTAAAATATCGTCGCATATAGATGTGAAGCTGCTGATTCGCTTGGGATATGACGATGCTGTTTGTTCAGATATTTCTTTGAAATTTTAATACTTTTATTATTCATTAACTTGAAAGTAAATATAGTAATTTTATATACTTCGGCTCTTTCAATTAGGCCATCATCAGTCGGTTGAAAAAAGTTAAAATATAACTCTTTATATGTTTTTTGTGTAATTGTAATTAAATTATTTCTCCTTATCTCTGAAAATTTTCCTAAAACTAGATTCTTTCTCGGCAACAAAACTCTTCCAGCTTACAAAATACCACCGTTTCGCCCGCGCTCTGTCGCATTTAATCAGTCCATCGACAAGATTCATTCTCTGCCCTGAACACCCCTTATAGCCTATGTGTTGTGTTGACAGACGGCCACTACAATGATTATATAAAAAACCGCATCCAAATCCGTTCAGTGGTTTTCAAGTTAAAACGAAACATAATTAAATAATGTGATATAAATATGACACGGTCAATATAATATTTTTTTGCTGTTTTCAGTATCATCGTAATCAAGCCAAGCTGTAACGATTTTTAAAATTATTTAATAATACAACTTGAGGATTTAAAAAAATCGTGTCTATGGAAGACTGTTTAAGGCGACAATTACTGCTGGTGACCCCGTCTCACTCACTGGTCCAGTTAGAATATTTGGTTTCACTTACCTATTACCCCTGTGTATTTCTACCTCATGAGAATGTTAAGAATTCTCAAGAAGTTATTTTCTATATTATAGGACCAATGAGATCAAGAAAATTTCTGCAGATTTTCTTTCATACTCGTGTCTTATATTCAAGCACCGTTTGATAACTTTGCACACAAATAGCCGTATCTCTGTCACCGAGTAAACATTCGTGTGGAAGTAAGTCATTATTTGCGCATTAAGTGTAATGGGACTGAGTGGTAATGTCGTGTTTCCTTAACCTCAATCAGATGTGGATATCCCATGTGACTTACCACGGAGGATCACGCAGGCTGACTGGCAGGTACATCTACTGAAGGTAGTCACGCAACCTCTCGACAAATGGAGTAAAGCATAAACAAGCATGTTGTCGCTGTAGATTTGATAGCTGCAAAACTTAGCGATTTTCATTTTGATGCAGTAAGAAGCAGCCGCTACTTTAGAAAATAAAACCTTTCTTATGTATTTACGACAATAGTTATTTGAACAACGTCTATTTATAGCTAAAATATAAACTTACCTATGTTAAAAGCGGCCGTGTTTAGCAAAAGTTAAAATTTTAGCCAGTAGAAGAGTTTTGTCTATAAAAAACTATGCTGTTTAAAAACAGTTCATTGCTATCTATAGACTTTAAATTTAATTGAGCAGACTTATTAATAAATTCATTGAAATGAATTTATATTTTTCTAAATTGGCAGTACTTTCACTTATTGTTTACTCATGAATGTCTTATTGTAATTGACTAACTGCGAACTGTTTTGATTTTATACTCAAATTTCAGAGTTGTATGTTTATAACAAATTTTGTACGTCAAAGAATGTCCATAATATACGTATAGATTGAAATCTTAAAATATTTCCAACATAATTTTATCCCGCATAATCCAAATGTAAAGCTCAGCCATTCAGCAATATCAACGAGATAAAGCACTCTTGGCAAAGGGTTTTAATTGAAACATTTGCGTCCCTACATTTAGGTCATCCCGATTGACACCTTCAAAAACACGACTAGGTACTACTAACACGACAAACCAAAGAAAATAATATTAACATATCGGTGCCAGTTGATGTTAGTATATCCGTCTGTCTGTCTCTACATGTCCACGCACTTAAGTAGGGTCTTCCGGCGAGCCGCGTCAGGGTTGTCACCTAACACTTGAAATTCTGGTTTGTAATCACTTATTTCATCGTGTAAACTATGATTTGTGGTAATTTAAACCTATTAGAGACCTAGTTAGAGATTTTTAATCAGCCGGTTGCAGTTTCACCGTAATGTTATCTTATCGTTGAAATTGGATGATAATCTTGTATGGTTTTCGTAATTAGAGCAAGCGCCATGGGTTATTTACATTGTTTTTATCTTTTGATAGCTTTTTCCCGCGGTTTCTCTTGCGTTTAGATAAGTGTAAGTTATCGACAGATTTCAGCTTGGTGGTTATTTTATTAACAACTCCTAGAGCCAATATGTTGATCAAGGTCATTATAATGATAATTAAAAAAATAACCGGCCAAGTGCGTGTCGGGCCACGCGCAATGTAGGGTTCCGTAGTTTCCCGGTACATATAAGTTGGTCTACTAATACAGACCGCGCCAAACTTCTGGTCCCATACATTATAGGTGGCCAAAAGTTTGGCGCGACCTGTACTCGTAAACCTGTAAAGCCTTCTTAGCTGTGATAGTTTTCCTTTTAAATTCATTATATATACTACTTCTGTGAATTTTTTGTAAATCTATCTACAACCGTTTAGCCGGCAGGATCGAAATCGAAAAATTTGAACGGCCTACCCAACGATACCCAACACTATGAGATAGACGAGAAAAAAAAATTCATCCCCAGTTTACGTGTATGAAAGGCACCCTTAAAAAAATTTTTTTTTCAAGATTTTGTTTTACCATTTTGTCGGCGTGATAAATATTTATATCCATGCCAAATTACAGCTTTTTAGTACTAATAGTCTCTGCGCTAAGCCGCGGACAGACGGACATGGCGAAACTATAAGGGTTCCTTGTCGGACTACGGAACCCTAAAAACACATCCAAATCCGTTAAGTGGTTCTTGTTAAAATATAACATACATGCATACAGACAACAGACAAGAATTGTAACTACTGTAATTTTGACCTCAGTACAATACAAATAAACGACCCATTTCATTTTTAATTATTAAAATATTCAGTGTAGTGTACAGACACGACGTTTTTACTAGTTTATTATTAGTACAGATACCGTAGCGTAGACGAACTAATTCAAGACGACGTCATGTTCGGTAAATACTCGTATCATGCCCCTGTGGTTTGGATGGAAGTCGGATACGAACCACGATTGTTATAGCTGTAATGAGAAGAAGAGGGCAAAGAATATAATACTGCAGTTTCTTTTATTTGGTCTACTCCTAAATATATTTTGAAATTTTTATAAAAAAATATATATTCAGATAGAAGAGCTTGTGTTGGGCTCGACTGTGGAGGTACCACCATCTTACTCGCAAATCCTCCCGAAGTTATTCGGGGGAGAGTAAGAGAACAGCTCTCAGGCAAAACCAGGCGGCCCACCATTACCTGGGACCGACATGGTGGTATGGCCATCCTCAACGAAAAACAAAACATACTTATGACAGGTACCGGTGTCACTGGTGCGAGGGTTTTAGCACCGCGCTCACCAGCCCGCCTGTCCAGCGTGTGTGAGTATGGGCATCACTTTCGAGAGAACCACCAAGAGTTCTAAATCTTGGAAATGCCCATGTCCAGCAGTCGACGAAGGCAGGCTAATGAATGGATGGATGGATCTAACTTCTAAGGATCGATTCTTAACATGCCTCGACGTTTTTCATACCAGTGTTAGGTATAGTTGCGCCACGATTTGCTGGCCAAACTACTAGATACAGTAGGTACCTAAGAAATTCTTGGTATTGGAATACATACATACATATACTCACGCCTGTCTCACAGAGGGGTAGGCAGAGACTACAGATTTCCATCTGCTACGATCCATGGTATTGGAATATCTTACAGTATTGAAATAGACAAGTATTTTTAAGGCGAGATTATCCAGAGTAAGCTGCCCTGCCCCAACGCTTCCATTTTACACTTAGTGGGGACGGGCCGCTCAGAAAACTTGTGATTATGAGGTGTTTTTTGGGATTGAGAGAATGTTTTTTTTTTAATGACGGCCGTTTTTGACCCATTTCTTACGACGTTTATTTAAGTATAATTTTTAATAGTATATAAGTAATAATAACTCCAATTATAACTAGTATAATTGGAATTATTATATAACTCTAATATAACTAATATAATTCTAATGGAATGCTATATATATCATAGTTCAGGCCTATCTTTGCGATTTTATTGGGCGCAGTAAATTGAAAGTAATCTTATATCGAACGGCCGAAATATAAAGTTATATATAAGATATATTTTTTTCAAATGAAACTATTACAATTTCAGGGTTTCAAATGAATTTGCATATAGACAATATCGGGATAACCCTCTCTTAGATTTGAACTATAGACGAAATGTTTGTACCTTTATGTATCTGTACGTCATATGCGTGCGTGCATTATTAAATAAAATAATAAATCATAATTGTCAGAAGAAAGTGGTTAAGAGTTAAGAGCAGCCCTGCCTTCCGCCCGTCCGTGTCAACTCATAAGTGTCGTGAAACAAAGATCCATTGTGCGGCTACCGTTACCCATGACCGGCGCACGCGCACGCACTGAGTGACGGGTGAATGTGCCTGCACTCGGACCAGTTCACTAGTCGATGGTTAGTGTCTATGACCCTGACACATTTGTGATCTTGTTCTCATTAGGATCGAGTTTCAGACACTGCAGGAAGAGCGGACGTATACAGGCTTGGGAAGACGTACGTACTTCACTGTACGGGTTTCACATTTACGTATAGACCTAGGTAGGTATACTCATACCTACCTAGTTCCAAGTTGAGTACCAAACAAGCTTGGTAAACTTCTTAACGGGGAGTGGTTGCTCTACTCTTGTGGGTACTCTCTGTGCGAGCACCTTGGTCCTAGGTGTATCATCGACCCTTCCCACCAGACACGATAGTGGCCTATCAGGTCAATTAAAAAAAACTGGCCAAGTGCGAGTCGGACTCGCGCACGAAGGGTTCCGTACCATTATCTATAAAAACGGCAAAAATCATGTCTGTTGTATGGGAGTGCGCAGGTCCGACTCGCACTTGGCTGGTTTTAGTATCTGTTGTTATAGCGGCAACAGAATTACATCATCTGTGAAAATTTCAACTGTCTAACTATCATGGTTCATGAGATACAGCCTGGGAACAGACGGACGGACGGACGGACAGCGGAGTCTTAGTAATAGGGTCCCGTTGGTTACCCTTTTGGTACGAAACCCTAAAAACTGCACAAGTCTGAGTAGGACTTGTGCCCTGCCTGACGGTTCCGAACATACCGTTTAAAACACAAACCTATTCCACTAGCAGTTATGACGGACTAAACTAACTTGACCCTTATGATTTATTAAACTCCATGTCTCAAAGGGTCTAATTAAATTGATCCGTTTTTTTCTTGAATAACTAAAGTAATTTTCTGATTTTTTTTCCTAGGACGCACTATAAGTTTCCGGAATGAATATGAAAAAATACTATTAAAGGTACAAAATTAATTTATTGTTTTTCAAAATAATCTCCCTTGGCGTCTATGCACTTTTTCATTCGATCAAACCAGTTTTGAAAACTTTTGTGCCACTCCCCTGTGGTGACCTCTGAAACGTGTTTTTCATACTCCTCGACAGCCTCTTCTGGTGATGAAAATCGTTGACCGCGTAATTGGTTCTTAATTTTTGGGAACAGAAAAAAGTCACAAGGTGCCAGGTCGGGACTGTATGCAGGATGACTCATGAGTTCTACATGTTTCGTCTTCAAAAAGTCGTTTGTCTGTCTGGCCGTGTGAGAACTAGCATTGTCGTGGTGCAGGATGATACGGCGTTTACGGTTATTTTTACGGAGTTCGTCAATAACTTCCGGCAAACAAATGGTCGTGTACCAGTCACTATTCACGGTACGACGATTCTCTAAAGCAACAGTAGCCACGTGTCCAGTTTTATTAAAAAAAGAAGCAATCATCCGCTTAGATGCACTTTTCACGCGCGCCACTTTGGTTGGTTTCGGCTCATCTTGAAAGACCCATACGCTCGGTTGCTGCTTTGTTTTGGGATCGTAGCAATAAATCCATGTTTCGTCACCTGTTACTATGTCCCACACCAAATTTGACGCACCTTCGTTGAATCTGGTAAGCATGGCACTGCACCAAGTGACGCGGTCCGTTTTTTGAGCCTCGGTCAAGTTGTGTGGGATCCACCGCGAGCACAGCTTTCTCACACCCAAATGTTTGTGTAGGATTGATTGTATTTGACTCATGCCTATTTCTAAGGATGCGCGAATTTCATGGTAGGTCACATGCCTGTCTGTTTCAATCATACGGCGCACAGCATCGATGTTTTTGTTGGTCACAGCGGTGGACGGCCGACCATCGCGAGATTCGTCACTGAGATTGATACGACCACGCTTGAATTCTGCAAACCAGCTATAAACAGTCGTCTTGCATGGTGCTTCATTGCCAAAAGCTGTTTCAATCCGAGCGATGCTCTGTTGAGCTGTCAAATTACACTTAAAATCGTAGAAAATCATACTACGAAAATTTTCCCGAGTTTAAATCCATGTTGATGCAGACACACAATTTTTTAAATGGTGCCACAAGGTAAAAACAAAAGACAGTCAGATGACACAAACTGCATTCTACAGCCAAAGAGTTCTATTTTCAAATGTTGCAATAAATTTTTAAATATTGTTTATGTAAGTGGCCAGTTCCGGAAACTTTTAGTGTTACCTATGTATAAGACCTTATTGTGAACAGGACCTAAGTCAACTGGAAGTACAGTCTGTCAAAAAAGTGAATATGGAAGAAACTATTTTTCTTTCGCCTGGTTACACCAAACAAATAAGTACAAAATCTGTTAAATCGAGTTAACCGCGTTGTTATTTCATAAATATATTACCTCAATTATACTACTTGAACGTTTAAAGTCCAATAAAGTTCATTAAAGTTTCATTTTCATTTCAACACTTTTTTGTCAGACTATACCTTACAGGTTTTAGATTTTCATGGTGAGGCAATTTGTATGAAATTGATTACGTAACTTTTTCCTGCGTTTAGTTAGAAGCCTGACTTTTTAACAGAACTTGTATGAAAGAACTTGTATGTATGTAAGAAGCCGTAGAGTTATGTTAGAAATATTAGTTTCAACTTGATATACTTATACGTTATACTTATACTTATGCTTGATATACTTACTCGGAAATCCTCCCGAAGGTATTCGGGGGAGAGATATAAAACAGACTGGTGACGGGCAGCGCGTCACTGGTGCAAGGGGTTCGGCACCGCGCTCACCAACCCGCCTGCCCAGCGTGTGTGCATTTCTTCCAGGAGGACCGCCAAGAGTGGTGAACTCCTGGAAAGGCCTATGTCCAGCAGTGGACGAAACAGGCTGATGGATGGATACACTTATACGTATAACGAAGCCTGAGAAAAAGGGTCTTGACAGATAGACAGAGGACAACAAGGTGATCTTATAAGCGTTCCGATTTTTCATTTTAAGGAATCATAAATATTTTAGGAACCTTTGTTCGTATTCTATCTTATTATACTTTTTGATTCTCCGTTAGTCCGTTATCTATCACTAAAGATGCATACAACGCAAGTTACAAATACCCACACTTGAATCTGCTGAGCATTTAGAAGCGGTCCACAAAACATGCGCGCACGCAGCGTGGGCGGTTGCATAACGGACCGGTCCAGCGATCAGTCGCACGACTGATCCAAGGTCAAGTTGTGCCGAGCTGTCGATTTATTGGAGTTTGGCGCAAAGGGGTTACCGATAGAAGCACGTTGAACGATATTGGAGTTCGGCGCAGCTTTGAAGAACTCGTTGCGGATCCAAAGAGCATCAGTAGGAAAAGTAAATGGTAACAGTGAAGCTGCACTCTACCGGAAACTTTCTCTGCTTCCGTTTTAAAAAAGCCAGCTGTAGCGGGAATCTTCATATTTGTAAATTTTGTGTTTTTGGAGATCAAAACAGCTCAGTGCAATAACATCGCTGCATCCCGTCACTTGGACAGCATCGATTTAGAATGTGCGCTGGCGCCGCATTCCTCCACTTCCGGAGATGTCGGTGCGCACTGCGGGCGACACTGTACTCACAACATCTACATAACAGTAATGAAGGTTGACAGCAAAATGTGGATTTTTCTACTTCCTACTCTGGCGAACGATTAGGAACTGAGCGAGATATTTTTATCGATTTCACGCTCGTTTTTTTACGCTAATCTTTGGTTGATTGTAATGATTTCATGGTTATTTATTTATGTGATTGCTTATTGATTTAAAAACACTTAAAAATAATTATATAAATAGTTACAGGCAGTTGTGTAGTTTGTATTAGTATACTATGGTATTAGTCATTCGTTACAGAGATTCTATTTTACGAAGTCCGTATAGACGGAAAATCATAGGATTGTTTTAGTATAATGTAATGACGTGTACAGTAACCATAAATAGTTACAGGCAGTTGTGTAGTTTGTATTAGTATACTATGGTATTAGTCATTCGTTACAGAGATTCTATTTTACGAAGTCCGTATAGACGGACAATCATAGGATTGTTTTAGTATAATGTAATGACGTGTACAGTAACCATAAATAGTTACAGGCAGTTGTGTAGTTTGTATTAGTATACTATGGTATTAGTCATTCGTTACAGAGATTCTATTTTACGAAGTCCGTATAGACGGAAAATCATAGGATTGTTTTAGTATAATGTAATGACGTGTACAGTAACCATAAATAGTTACAGGCAGTTGTGTAGTTTGTATTAGTATACTATGGTATTAGTCATTCGTTACAGAGATTCTATTTTACGAAGTCCGTATAGACGGACAATCATAGGATTGTTTTAGTATAATGTAATGACGTGTACAGTAACCATAAATAGTTACAGGCAGTTGTGTAGTTTGTATTAGTATACTATGGTATTAGTCATTCGTTACAGAGATTCTATTTTACGAAGTCCGTATAGACGGATAATCATAGGATTGTTTTAATATAATGTAATGACGTGTACAGTAACCATAAATAGTTACAGGCAGTTGTGTAGTTTGTATTAGTATACTATGGTATTAGTCATTAGTTTACAGAGATTCTATTTTACGAAGTCCGTATAGACGGATAATCATAGGATTGTTTTAATATAATGTAATGACGTGTACAGTAACTCCACTTTTTTCGAGTTACAAGCCCAAATAAAATAAAATGAAAAATATTGGACTGCATCTTTGGGCTGCACATTTGATTCAAAGTTTTACAACACAGATGGAAGAAAAAAAATGTTTTTTTCTTAAATTTCTTTTATTATTTTTTATTTGTTTGGCCTTATGTCAGCAATATAACAAAAATAGCATCATAAATTTCTATTGGGTTCCAAGGCAGTACGAAATTAAAATCTCTTAAAAGTGCCTTAAATTGCGAAATTCTGTGAACTAACACAGACTTTATTAAATTTTAAACATATTATGTCACGTATATTTTTAAATATTGGTTGGGGAAAAAGTTTCTTCACATTTTATATGAAAATTCAAAACATTTTTTAATAAAGTTTACATTTAACTAAAGTATGTAGGTGCCATTTTGTTCGATAACTTTCTGCCATCTTGTAGGTAGGGACATGATCCCATTGATATAGAAATTCTGGGGCTTCTGATCAAAAAACCGCGACAAGTGGTTTTGGCAGTCCTCTTGTGATGTTAACCTGACACTGCCTACAGAATTCTGAAGAGACCGAAACAAGTGGAAATCTGAAGGTGCAAGGTCAGGACTATACGGCGGATGCAAGCCAAACTCTCTTAATTTTTGCTGAGTGGCTAAAGATGTAAAGTCTAGCGTTATCATGATGAAAAACCACACCCCATCTGTTGACGAATTCCGGCCGCTTTCTCTCAACTGCTTTAATCTCATCAGTTGTTCGCAGTAGAGTTCAGAATCGATGGTCCTGCCTGGCAGTAACAGCTCATAATGAATAATGCCCTTCCAATCCCACCATACACACAGCATTATCTTGTTGCGAGATAACCCGGGTTTCGCCAGAGTCTGTGAAGCCTGACCAGCCTTTGACCACGACTTTTTTCGCACGTTCTTGTTGTACGTGATCCACTTTTCATCACTAGTTATCAGTTTTTCAAAAATGGTTCGGTTTCATTACGTCGTAATAAAGAATCACAAAAGAGTACACGGTTCATTAAGTTTCTTTCAGTGAGCTCATGAGGCACCCAAATATCGAGCTTTTTTGTGTACCCAGCTTTTTTCAAATGCGCCAAAACTGTTTTGTGGTCAATCCCCAGTTCTTCAGCTACACCGTAACTACTGACATGCCGATCTTGCTCCACTTTTTCAAAAATGGCATCCATTTTATACGCAACAGGGCGCCCAGAGCGAGGTGCATCTTTGACATCAAAATTTCCGGATTGAAAACGCTTAAACCAAATTTGTGCTACTCTCACAGACACTGCACTAGGTCTATAAACATCACATTATTTTTCGCGGCTTGCGTTGCATTTTTACCTCTTTTGTAGTAAAATTTTAAAATGTATTGAATTTCTTCATTAGATTCACTCATCTTAACAGTAAGAAAAACAAATGAAAATCACACATTTTACCTAATTTGAATTTGGAATTATCTTTTTTAAAATTTAAACTTTTTAATAATACCAAAACCAGCCAGATACAAATGGTATAGCCGAAGAGATTTTATTATAAGTTCATACATACTATTTGCGAAAAGAGTTTTTCCCCAACCTATTATATTTTTTATGATATACTTTCATAAAGCTTTAACCAACAAAAACACAAAAAAGTTAAATATGAAAAAAAACTTGTTTTTTCTTCCTTAATGCGCAGGCAGAAGATATAGTCCAATATTTTTTATTTTTTTTATTTTAGCTCTTTATAGATCTCTTCAAAGTATTACAATATGAAATTTAAAAAAAGCGTAATTAAGACCCACCCTATTGTACAGATAAAGCACGTTTTGTAGTGCTCTCGGGATTACGCACACCAGAAAAGAATGCGTGTGCACGCACTACTACAACCACAGCCAGACGGGCTTATCCTGCTTCTCTATTTGTATATTCTCCCACGGGCGAGCACGCTTTATTCTATGTCTCATCCATGCTTTCTATTTCCTATCCAGTATTAGTAACAAGTATGCAGCATTCCATATTATCATTCAAACATTCAAAACACTCATGTCTTTTAAAAGTTCCGGTCTATCATTATCATAAATCACTTCTATACTTAATATTCTACTCCCTACTGTAATACGTTTTCGGACTTCCTCTAACAAAGTGCTTTTATATTGGTCTAACTTTTTAAAAAGTGATTTTGATCACAGTTGACTGACTCATACTTACGTGTATTCACATTATTGTTTCAAAAACATGGAAAGCGATAATTTTAACACTTACAAGTGATTTTAGAACAACTATTAAACGTCATTGAGATAACAGTTTCAGTGAATGTTAAAGTGAAGGTAACCTGGCGATAACAACCGAATGGTTTCTTCCTTATTGAAGATAGGGTGGCTTTGACGATCCTACATTGTGACTCAGGTTTGGAAGTAAAGTAAATAACCTTAAGTAGGTGCTGAAATATAATCGTTAAAACGTTTTGGTGACAACGAGCGTGACCTTCCATATTTGGTAAGTATTTATTTGTTTTGGATTTATTTTATAAGGTATGAACTGTACTTATCTTTTGGGTACTAAATATGTACATATAGTGACCGTATACGTACATTATTGAAATATTCAAAAGAAATAAAATTTAATACCACTTTTTAAGGGTCTTCACATAAAGAGAAAAACGCAGCCCCTTTCTTTACTGTCCGTCGTCGCGTCGTCGGTACGTATTTTAGTCAAGGTCTTGACCTCGTGCATGGAATGAGTAAAATATCTAAAATTGATATATTTTATGTAGAATGTTGAATTGTTGACCCAAAACCAAGTATTGAATTAGAGATTTAAAGATCAATAATTTTTCAGGGGGGTTACATACATGACATTTTTTTCTTAGCATGGTACAAGTGCCGCAACGGTTTATGAGCGCTGACCTTGACTGCATGTAATGACCGACTTAGTAATTTTGTGCGCGAGTGAACACAGGCGCTAGTTCCCCACCACTTTTGCCGAGCGCTCATAAACCGTTGCGACACTTATATGTGGGTGGGATGTCATTGTAAACAGCTCATTAGGTAGGGTACAATTTTTTATATCCAAAAATAAAGAAATGGGAGGCCGTCAAAGTTGTCAGTTTAAGACCATTTTTGCTGCGGGCTCTATCTCAATAATTAATTAGGAATTTAAAATTTCTGTACATTATGTGCCTTATACCGTAATTAATTAGGAAAAAAATGCTGAAAACGTCGAATGAATGAATACTTTATTTCTGCAATATAGGTACATAAACACACTTATCGCACGTTAGGATTTATTAAATAGGCACATAATAAAAATAATTAAATTTAAAAAAGAGAATACAATATATTAAAATAGATTTTGGGTTTGCTTATATTTTATAAGTAAATACACTTACATGAACTAAAATAAAGATATATTTAATGTATACAATTATGTATATACGATATGATAATAATAATAGCTACCCATATACTAAATACTAATACGTTACATATATAAATACATGCCTAACTCCGCCCATTCGATTAGTCTTGGTAAGAAGAATGGGCAAGAAACTTAGCAAGATCATGTCTTTTTTTTTTCAATCATTAATATTTACATTTATAGGTACAACAATGTTTCAGTAAAGATATAGAAGGTACAGGACAAGAGAAAGTCGGATAATCAGGCCAAAAATTGAGTTAAATAATATTAAAAACAAAATGAAATTAATAGATTATCTCTTTATCCTCCTGTTCTATCGATTTTCGAATACTCGAGCAACTTAATTTTGGATTTTCGTTTCATAATAAATTTTTATAAGTTTGTAATTTTTGTTTGAATTATTTAAGTCGTATTAACATATTATATACTACGGAACCATCAGGGTTCGAGTTCTACTCAGACTTGACCGGTTTTATTCCAACTCATTAAACACCCAATATTTCATTTTGGTTTACTTTATTTTATTAATTTAAGTTATGTTGAAACTAGGAATTTTTTTACCTGTTTACATTTATAATCTTTTAATTACCATCAGACTGATTCCTAATGAGATTTTCATTAAAACTATCTCTAATTACTTTGTGTTTTTGTTATAAAATAGTTTTACTTTTCGTGATTCTAAGAATTGTTTTTTTACAGCTAGTAAATGCTTAATATTCTGGGTTGTCAAGATAGAAAATTTTCATAAGGTGTAGATTCATACATGAATGGTCTTAATATTTGTTTTTACTGTGACACTTGAGAAGACTTCGATTTTTCCTTATCATCAGCGACAACGACGCACAGCACACTGCATTTAAATTGAATTGTATTGGCTTTTGGCTTGGTTTTTCCATAAACTAAACAGTTCTCCTAGAAAAATTAAATAAAGGCAAATTTTAATTCATTATGTGAAGATATTGTAGAAGCCTCAAAACAATCGCATTGTATGTATATAAAATACGTAAACTCAGAGAAATCAATACAGCAGATTACAACTAAGGGGGAATCGGTAACAAAGAAACAGAATCACAAATATAAGTAACAGATGGCCTGCATCTAGTATACCAACCCATGAGTTGTCTCCACATCTCTTGTATGACAAAAGCGCATTAGCATCTGCGCGCGCGCAGTGAAAGTGACCTTTGACCTGGGGACAGGAGGGGGGGGAGGGGGGCACGCCGGGACCTAGAGACCTAGGGCTAGTACAGTCGCAGAGTAACCTGGATCTTGAAAACTATGATTTTTAATGGTGGGGTTGAGAAGTTATACAGGTTGAAAATGAACCATTGAAACCTATGAATCAGAATCACCAATAGAACACAAAACATTTAGCCTTTTTGTAAACGCGTAAATATATTGACTTATTCAGCGTCGTGGGGCGAAATCACCTCTTTATTAGGATTTTTTAGTATTTAAAAAAAGATTAATTCTCAATCATGATTGCAAATTAGGGGCATTAGCATAACACTACTACATGTGTCTATTCAATAATTAATAATAATAACATCAACATCTATATGTACCTAAATCAAGTCTCATTTATGGTCATGAGACTTTATCTTCTGTTCCAATAAATTATAACCTGAATTTATTACTACAACAACAAAGCTCCGCAGCGTAATTACGTGGTATTATGAATTGATATTTCTTCTAACTATATCTAACTTGTCATAGCCAGTAACCATTCGAGTATAAACAACTCAATCACAAATCATTGATCAATCCTCAACGATTATGTTATTATGGGTCATATTTAACGCCAACTTGGATTGATCAACTTCCGTTTATGGGAACGGAATTAATTGTATTTTGTTCGTATCTTTGACAAATGCTCGATTGATCTGTGGGTGTACTTGGTGGTATCCGGTGTATAACACCTCTATCACCCCTTTATCACATTTTGCATTTTCCTTAGTTTTGATGTTAGTTTTATCTGTTCGCATATCAGTTTTATGAATCCAGTCTTCTTTATCCTTTACAGTTTTATCTGATACCTTCAAATTATTTATATCTGGAATGTGGACTCGTAGAGCAGTTTTGTATTTCCAGATCTTGTTTAACTTTCCCTTTTTGATCCGTTGGTTATAGAACATTTTCTGCAAGCCATGTTGTGTTAGACGATATTCTTCCAAGTAAGAACAAGAAAGGTCGTATAGGTCCCGACCTCCGCTCGGGGCGACACTAAGCTAAATCTGAAAAGGCGCAGGAGCATGATCGTTGCTATCTCAAGAAGGTGTAGAAATCATTTCTCGTTTCCAAAACGCGGTGAATGGGGATAGGGATTAGGGTTATTCTGTTTTTGTCTGTTTCTTGCTTCCGTGTCTGTTGGAAACATTAAAACAGTCTTACGTTAGCTCTACTTTTAAGGATGGTATAATTTGTAAAATTTTATACCATAGCCTTATCGTACGAGTAAGAACAAAATTCGAATTGGCACCTTTTGGAGGTATTTTAAATAGGATTATTTATTGACCTTTCGGACATAGTTCCCATATATATAGCGATATTTACTTATGAGTATTTAATACTGTGTTATGTTTACTCAATGTACAGTGATACACAAGTAGTAAATAAATACTGTTGCCTCTGTAATACATACTAAATAGCATTAAATTCTAGCAGGACGTAACTAAGGTGATAGAACAATTATAAAACCTGAATACGAATTAAATTACATTTAACAAGGACTAAAAGATCCTACCTCTGACATGAAAGAAATGAAACACAAAAGTGAAACTGATTTATTTGGAAATATTCGGTGCTTTGTAGACGAAGCGGTTAAATAGGACCAGTCAAAGTGGTTAAATAGGGCCACAACACGATATAAGAAAAAAAAATGGCCGCGGTTTGTACGGAAACAGTCGCAAAGAGTTTTTTTCATGATGTCACACATATCAGTTGAGGAAATTAAGAAATGGTGACATTGATTATATTGAAAATTATGTGACAGGATCAACGATGTTTGGAATATCGTTGGCCAGGATACATAGCCGCCTCGCGCTTGGGCGGAAATGGCACTCTTATTATTAAATTCGGACGGTTAGACACAAACCTCACCTTACCATATTGAGATAATTGGAAACTTTTTTATTCGTTTAAATTGATCTAATCTCCGTTCGAACCTCTCAATTATTCTGCAGTTCTGTAGGTAGGGTTCAGTTAGGTTCTGCCATCGTGCCGCCCACGGGAGGCCTCGAAGCCTCTGAACAGCAAGTTCAACCGAGATATACTTCTCATGTTCGTCGTACGAGTATGAAAAGTTATTTAGATTCGATTGCAGGTCTGTTAGTGTTTGAACACATGGGCGTAGCTAAAGCTTTCTCATGGGATGGTTCAAGGATCCAAAAATGTTAAATAAAATGTTGTCCTCAGTACAGATAGTTACAACTTTTTATTATTCATTTATTAGGTTTATTGGTAAAGATAAGAAATATGAGGGCTGTTTTTTACAAATTTTAAGCAAAGTGTGGTATGTCAGGATCGTATCAGAAACCAGTAGTCTCTGCCTACCCCTATGGGAAACAGGCGTTATATGTTTATATATATTTGTTGAAGAACAAAAAAGAACAACTGTTTAAGGGCTTGTATTGGGTGTTTCAACGGTTTTTGTTTTAATATGCTGAGTCAACTACTTATCTGATCAATGTAAAACTTGGACACGTGTTTTTTCAGACTTTTGTCTTTCCGTTGTCAAGTCGATTACCTAATTGGACACATTTGGCTTAGACTTTCTCACAACATACTGAAGTTCAAAATCGCTCAGTAAGATAATCGTGCACTAAGGCCTTAATGTTCTAGTCCTAACAAAATCGACGGTAGCATCCAAAGCATCATTATACCTAACCTTCCTATTTGTCTTTTCTGTATTATCTACGAATTGTAATAAGCTACTATTGTAACACCTCTATCTTATCTTGAATCTACAATACTATATAATAAATAGCTTACTGTGAACTGTCATTTCTCATGTGTATGTACATTCTAATTCTACGGTAAATTTTACTCAATTATCATTCTTATGCGGTCGTAATAACAGCCATGGTTTACCGTGGCATGTGGGGACTGGACCTATTCGTAAACAATATTTCCATTGAATGGCATACCATCAAGTAAATTTAAATTGATATACCAGTGTTGTATTTTAAGGTGTGTAGGCCCCTGGACAAGAACGAAGTAAGGGCCCCAAATCTATTTATTAGATCTACACCTTGCTACTTTGTTATCCATCCATCCATCCATCAGCCTGTTCCGTCCACTGCTGGACATAGGACTTTCCAGGATTTCGCCACTCTTGGCGGTCCTCCTGGAAGAAATGCCCATACTCACACACGCTGGGCAGGCGGGTTGGTGAGCGCGGTGCCGAACCCCTTGCACCAGTGACGCGCTGCCCGTCACCAGTCTGTTTTATATAAGGCCCGGCAATTGGAGATGGATATACCGCCATCCATCGGTCCCAAACAATGGTGGGCCGCCTGGTTTTGCCTGAGAGCTGTTCTCTTACTCTCCCCCGAATATCTTCGGGAGGATTTGCGAGTAAGATGTTGGTACCTCCACAGTCGAGCCCGGCATCAGCTCTACCACCCGAACTTTTTATAAAATTGTGTATTTAAATTTGAGGCTCTTCAGCGAAGTAACAAAATATTTAGTTGTAATTTGTGTTTTAAACATTTTTGTGTTACAAAATACAGGTGGAATGAGTATAGTTACAGAAAAATTTAGAAAAATATAGTTCTCATGGACAAAACCAATATGAATAGAAAAAAAAAACATCGTGAGCCCTAACACCGTTAGACCAAAAATGTATCTATCTTTATATTTATTGTATTTTTATGTATGTTTAGTTAAAATAGTATACATACGCCGAAACTATTAGTGTACAACATAAAAAAAACTTGTGAAGGCCCCTGAGCTTTAGCCCTTGTTGCCCTCCTCTAAATCTGGCCCTGGTATACAATATCTGATTCGTTGCTTATCCATGGTGTGGAGGTGTATTGAATGCCAAGGTTGAACTTACTGTGTATTACATCTGTTTTGATATGTTGCATCTAATCGAATTGTAATGATAAAATAATTTTGATAAAATGATTGAACATCACTCATTCGATTTGAAGTCTATTGAACTGGAAAATTGTTATTCAATAATGATGTTCAAATTTGGTACGTTATTGAAGCTGAACCGTTGACTAATGAGCTAGCAACAAAAGCTCGAAGCTCTTATCAGACAAGAAAAAAGCTCCACAAAGTGGTCAACACGGTAGCGCCCAAACCAGTTACGAATTTAAAAATAAATCGTTGGGGAACTGGTAGTTTCAACCAGTTTCGGACGACCTTTCGTTGGCAAGGTCTTTGGTCCTGTCTTCCCAATATGGCGACCACAGGTCATCCAGTCGATGGTCAAACCTGTCCTTTCTGTGTGTTTCAACCAAACGGTCAGTGCCGGTGAACTTGACTTCTTTCTCAACGGTTTGTGTTTTCTAAAGAATTCGCGGAGTCGAATGCGATCAAATTATTTAGTAATTATCTTAAAAATAAATAGATCCTCACGACATGAGTCCCCGAGGGGGGGTCCGAGGTTTTTCCTGGTGTGGACTGTGTCCATACCCGTACACCCGCGTTTTACCGACGATTATTACGCCCCAGCGTGACGGGTGGTGAGCCTTATCGCTGTACTTCTGGTGCAAGTTTACCGCGCCTTCCGAGACATGTAGACTGAACATATAAGTGTGCCCCGACGGATTTGAACCCGCCACTTCCGAAGTAGTTGTCGAGACATTCGAACGACTAGACCAGAGAGGCGGTGACTTATTTGATAATGCTATGTTCAGAGTTGTTTTTAGGGTTCCGTACCCGAAGGGTGACAAAAGGGTCTCTCTATTACTAAGCGTCCGTCGTCTGTCCGTTTGTCAGAAGGGTCTACAGCTTACAGCTATCAGGTAGCCCATAGAAATCATCACAGGATATCTATTACTGTAGCTCCTAAATCGGAAAACTATAAAAGTAAAAAATTACATAAAAATTTAAACGACAGATGTCGCTGTAAAAAATTACCTCGAAAAAGTAAATTTCAGTGTTTTAGCTCTATCTTAAAAACGATAATACATAGGTATAATTATTTTCCAATTTTGTCAGATTGAAGTACAAACGCTCAAGTATAAAACCAAAAATAATCAAAATTGGTGCTCCTCACTCGAAGGGTGCCGAATTGTTTGTCAGGCGCAACCGTTTTCTACGGAACCCTTAGACCATATAACATGGGACTAGGCAAGCGCACTTACCCCCCTCTCCCGAAGTACATACAAAATCAAAATCAAATCAAAATCAAAATATTTATTTTTGCAAAATAGATACATTAAGTATACTTTCTACAAGTCAAAGTTAATTTTCACAATATAATATATCTTTAGAATATAAAAAAAATATATAAGGTGGAATCGTAATACATGCCACGGATGAAATAGGAGATACTATTATGTTTATAGATTACATTAGTGAAGAAATTTCGTACCCCAGAATAGTTAAATAAATTTGAGAAGGTAAAGTAATTAAATAAACATTTTCTTCATTCTGCATAACGTGGTTCACAAATTACGCTTGACGAGTCGTTTAGTCAATGATAACAATTGCTATCTCTTTCTAACCGTTCAATGAATGAAATCAGCTGCCCAGTTCGTCTCTACCAGGTAGAGATATTTGTACCTATTCTGTGTAGCACAAACTTAAATGTAGAGTTGTGAAAACCCAAAATAATACAAGCTCATTTAACTGTCATCCCTCCGCGTTAAGGTCTATTTTGCTATGAAAATTCTTGTTTTTTTTTAGCTCGAAATTTAAAAGTGCTACACGAGAATAGGTGCCATTGCATGCCTCTCCAATGTGCTTACGCTCACACGCAAAGTAGATGTAAATACGAAATACATTGCAAATTACTCTTCGTCATTGGTCATTAAGACACCGGTAAATTAACTAATTAGGGTACTGTTAAATTTCCAAACGGCTGGATCTGTTGGCCAACCAGTACCCAATAATACGCAGGCAAAAGTTTAAAAGTGCACTTACCAGTTATTGCATTCCTCTAATTCATTCCGCAGATAAAAACTGATGTAATAAGATGGTAAACTTCCCATCACACTTAAAGCCGGGTCTCCTGATTATGTTTTGCCGTAGGTACACATTACACAAAAACATTATGTTCTGTCTTTGCATTTTTACACCAATTGTACCTTATTTACACCAATTACACCTTAGCTACAGTTATTTGCATAATTTACAACAGTATTATTTATCTACAAAACTGTTGCACAAGTCCGCCTTCGCGTTGCACACAAATGTAGGCACGCTTGCGTACATGTCTTTGCACTTTATTTAAGGTGTCAGTTTCACTTTTTACTTGCTGAAAAGCGCGCTTGATGCGCCTTTTTAGTTCTCGCACAGTTCTAATATCATGTCCGGTTTGGCCGTACACAATGGTATGATGGCTCACTCGTACACCAAATCTCTGCTCGTATAGGTTTACTGCATGCGCGGTTACGTTGTTACACTCGCGGTAGCACGATACCATCTCAAGATATTCTTGATTTGAATATCGTGGTCTAGGAGGCATTTTTAAAGAATGCGCGCGAGATACGCACCTCTGCGACCAGCGAAAACAGCGAACTGGGGTGGGGGCACAACAACAAACAAAAACAAGCGCGTGCGACGAAGGGGGTAGTGGGGGACGGGGTGGCGGCAGGCGGTCTGCCCTTTGACTATTTGACGAGTGGCTCGCTCGGATAGAGCGGCGTCCTTTGACAGACGGTTTCATACAATTAAATGAATTTAAATTTATACGCACATTTGTTTGTATGGAAAAATTTATGAAGTTAGATCAATAAATTATCTTCACTATTGTAATCTATAAACATAATAGTATCTCCTATTTCATCCGTTGCAGGTATTACGATTCCACCTTATATAATAATACGGGAAATAAAATATACACCTGCATAAAATAGAGGAATCTAGGAATAAAAATATGATATAAACATAATGCAATGAAGAAATAAGTTGATAAATAAAAACGGGAAATACATACAAAAAATATTAAGGTTGGGCTACTAAAATGTAATAAAGTTATACACTTGCATAAAATATAGAAATATAGGAATAAAAATATTATGTATACATAATGCCTAACCATCCGCAACATTTTGTTCATATAAGTTTGCTTGTGTGCTTGTTTTGTGTTTGTGTTGCAGCTTTTGATTTAGTGTGACATATCAATTTTTCGCAGGAGTGTGCGTGAATGAGTAAATGTGTGCTGTGCGTGTTTACCTCCCCTCCCGTGGAAAACGGCAGAATAATTTCAGTACTAAGAGTCGCGCTTTGCCTGGTCCCGTGTTAAATGGTCTAAGACGGAACCCTACGTGCGCGAGTCCGACTCGCACGTGGCCGGTGTTTTAAATTACATGTGTTAAAATTGTCATAAATATACAATAAACAAATACTAAAATAGCACGCACTGACAAAAGCTACTACTCTAAAGATTTATCTAGCAAATCGAGCCACAAGATAAGGATATCCCTTCCTCTATTATCTGCCCACTAAATAATACTTAAACTGACAGAAACACTCGCGACAAACAATAAGTGATGCAGTTAGGGCAATAACGCACATCCTAAGCTGAGATGATATGCAAGTTTTATTCGGTGCTACGACCGACCGACCGACCGACCGACCGACCGACGTACATTACGATATTCTCTATGTGACTATATCTGTCTGTCTATCTTACTGTTTTAATATTTCGTTTTCTTTTATATAGCCAAACTCATACTGGAAAATAAAAACAAAATAAGATTTAGACTTCCTTTAAACTCAATGAGTCGAGGTTGTTCTTGAACAATTGTATCAATTGTAAATGTTATAGGTAAATAAATATATTTTGATTTGATTTGATTTTTTGAAGTTTACTTGTATGAGGCACAAAAAAACATTTTTCGTATTTCGTAAATATGGTCATTAAACCTTGGTCCTGATACCCCTGATCACTTACCAAGACTCCAGTATGAGTTTGGCTATATATCTGGCCTTACATAGATAAGTGGACTCTGGAGGCCTTAATTTTAGTTTTAGTGCCGTCATAACAAAATTTTCTTAATTCTTAAATAGTACTTTAGTGTTAACAATCCAAACTATATTACTTTGGAAAAATTTAAGCTTTGACAGCACTAAAACTAAAATTAAAGCCTTCCGAATCGACTTTAATAAACAAGATTCAAAGATTCAAAATGTTTATTTGTAAAATAGATACATAAAGTATACGTTTTACATGTCAAATCTAATCTGTATAAAATTAATATTTTATAATGAAACAAATATGATACTTACTTACGGGAAATATATATAAAAAAAAACTATATTTTAGTTGGGCCACTAAAGTTATACACATGCATAAAATAAAGACTTATTGGAATAATAATATTATTATACATAATGCAATGAATAAATAAGTTAATAGATAAATAAACTATAAATAGATTTAATGCCTAAATCCGCCCATTCGATTAATCTTGCTAAGGAGAAGGGCAAGAAACTTAGCAAGATCATGTCTTTTTTTATCAGTATTTTTTTTTTCAATATGGCTTAGTACTATTACAGTCTTTTTAACTTACATAAAATTATACAAAACAATTTATTAAACTTTAATAACTAAAGGATAAAAATATAAAAGACAGAAGGAATGAAAAAATACATCTTAGTCTACCTGTCTAATGAGGTAGTAAGTTAAAATACTAAGCAAAACATCATCCACCTGTCTCATATAGTTTATCTTTTTTTTATAGTCAGATTATCAACTAATAAATGCTAAGTTTAAGTTATAAAATGTTCATGTCAATATGTAAAAAGAAAAATGTCAAAATAATAATAAAAAAACAAAATGAAAATATTAGTCCACATAAAAACAAACGATTTGAAAAACACAAATCAGTTAGAAAATTAACGAACAGTAGTATTATGGCTAGGATCAATATCATCATGACACCAAGCATCATTATCGTCCAAATAGTCACTGATTTTATAATATGCTTTTCTCAAGAGTCCCTGCTTAATATATAATTTAAACTTATTTTCTGAAAAACAAAGGACATCTATACAAAGTAAATCTAGTTCACCTTTTGTGGGGCGTCGCTTCGTCAGTTAAAAAAATGTAGACGCCTAACAAGAAATTAATTGATTATATACAATAATCAATAATATTTTATTTGCGTGAAAGAACTCAGGATTAGTACATTTAAAATAGGAACTACAGCAATTAAAAAAGTAGCTGTATTTTAAGCGTATCTCTTATTTATCTGTATGAAAATAATAATATGACTTGTAATGTATAAGTTGACTTTTATTTATGCAGCCAAACTTATACTGGAGGCTTGGTAAGTGATCAGTAACACGGATCGATAGCAGTATTTGCTAATTTCGCAAAATAAAATGTTGACGTCCCATAGTAATAATAATTGACTCGGGGCTGGGCTTGCGTTTGTAAGGAACACGAAAAGAATAATTTACGAACTTCACAAAAAGTTGCATCGAACCTTGTTACTGAGCACTTACCGGGTCTTCAGTAAAATTTTGGCTGCATAAATTAAAGTCACCTTATATTATGTAAGCAATTTATCTCGTGCAACACTACTGCACAAGTCCCTAGACGCCAACATGGCATATTTTTCGTTTATTGGAACGTCAAGGGCAGTCTGGATACATCTCTCAAGACGCGAACTCGTTGCATATTTTATATTATTTAAATAAGTTGTACAGTGATTGTGAAGGGGGTATTCTATTGGATAAATAAAACTGTTGAGTAAGTACCGTGACATTAAATTCTTATTTCCACACTAAAATAAGCCCCCCGCAACGAAATCTTTTATTTAGGTGGTAGAGCTGATGCCGGGCTCGACTGTGGAGGTACCACCATCTTACTCGCAAATCCTCCCGAAGTTATTCGGGGGAGAGTAAGAGAACAGCTCTCAGGCAAAACCAGGCGGCCCACCATTGCCTGGGACCGATGGATGGCGGTATATCCATCCCTAACTGCCGAGCCTTATATAAAACAGACTGGTGACGGGCAGCGGCGTCACTGGTGCAAGGTTTTCGGCACCGCGCTCACCAACCCGCCTGCCCAGCGTGTGTGAGTATGGGCATTTCTTCGAGGAGGGCCGCCAAGAGTGGCGCAATCCTGGAAAGGCCTATGTCCAGCAGTGGACGAAACAGGCTGATGGATGGAAATAAATACATAATTTTGACCAGGGGCCTCCACATCTCAAAATAAGGCTCTGCGTGTGTTCGGACTAAAAGCTCGGTGGCTTACCTCACGCGTCTCGCCCTTTTTTGGAAAGTTATTTATAATGCGTGAAAATATGTTAGCGTATAAAATGAAAGATGTATTTGTTCATTACTTTGTCCTTTGCGAAGGTTGTTAAATTGTTCTATTTGCCTTTAGTTCATCATTTTAATCTCAAAAATTACTAGATTTAAGCTGAAAAAGGATTAAAATGAGAGCGGAACTACGATAAGAAATATATCCCCAGGACTTCCCTGAATTTAATTACCTGTCATCCATTCGGCGCAGTAGCGGCCGCCCTGCAGTAGCCCCGCCCGCCCACGCACATTCCTGCTCAACCATTTGACAGATTGTAACAACAATTACGAAGTTTGTCTGTCTGTCTGTTTGTTACTGGCTAAGTTATTGCTAGTTCGGACCGAATTAGGTGTTTCGAAAGACCATTCCAGAAGTTTGAGATTGTTGCGAGAAGCTTAATGAAGTGGTTCGGCTCGTGAAGCCATCTATTGTATAAATAATACACATATAAATCATAATACCGATACTATGGCCGAGTGGTAGAGCGTTCGCCTGCTAACCGAGAGGTCGAGGGTTCAATCCCTGCGGTGCAAATTTACACCGAAATACATCAGTTTGAATACTCTAAATATTATTAGAGTGCATTACAAACTAGAAAAGATCAGTTAGAAACAAACATAGGAACAGACTTTTCCGAGATTTCGCCACTCTTGGCGGTTCTCCTGGAAGAAATGCCCATACTCACACACACACTCCGGGTAGGCGGGTTGGTGAACGTGGTGCTGAAACCCTCGCACCGATGAGACCAATGCCCCGCCGTCCTCAGTCAGTTTTCAATCGATCCCATGGTGGGCCACCTAGTTTTGCCTGTTCCCCCCCACATCCACATCCACAACGGACCCTGGCACTGGCTGTCCTACCTGAATGACGTGTATCACGTATGAGTATGTTCATTTACTGAAATGCATCTCTTTAGTGGGTAAGAAGTTGATTTTTACCCCTCAATAATTATTATCATAATTTGATCAGGTTTGACAGTTATTCAAGCCAGGGTGAAATCAATCGTGCAAGGAAATCTAAAAATAGCTTCCTTAAATATCAGATTGATATGGACATGTTTTTGCTCACGGCTGTGTATCATTGGCTCACAACGTCAAAACAAGTGTCAAATCTAATCAGAATCAACTTTGCGCTTATCCATCAACATCAATCTATCCTTTACTGTTACGAAATAAACCTTGTTACCGCTATGTAGAAGTCCTTTTCCAATGTGAGGGTTCATGTAGATCTGCTTGTCAGTCTGTCCATGTGTCACACACACAAAATGATATAAACAATGGTTTAAGTGCCCGCCTTCCGTTTGGGGGCAGGGGTTTTGAACCAGTCTTGTTCTTGCATATTGTTGCAATAAATTTTATTATGCAACTTTTTTATATTCCTTAAAAGAACCTTTCTATAGTAAAAAGGCGACAAATGGCCGAAAGAACTTAGAAAAAGTTATAGGTTGTTGATTTAATAGGAGACAAAGTGCATTGCTACGATGATAAGAGCGAGCCTCTTAAATATAGCATGATTAAAACAAATTCTGTTCACGTTAATGTTGCTGTTATAATAGAAATTATACTTATATGTCTCATATATTTCTATAGGTCTAATGGCAAATCACCCTAATCAAATAAAATTGTGTAACTATAGGCTGCGACAGCTATTAAAGCCTATTATCTTGTCATCGTAGTTTTAATTTATGTGTATTAAAATGTCACTACAATCTCATTTTAGTTCCATGGACATTTCACATGCTAGGACCATTTTATTAAATCCGCCATGAATTTTTAGGCCTATAACAATATATCTTCAAATCAAAATCAATCTCTATTCACTTAGATATGTTTTTTGTATAGTTTTTTTAGACAACTCATTATTTGCGATTGTTAAATTGTCTGAGCTTGCGAATCTGTCTATCTAGAACTTAAGAGCTAGGTACGACTGCCATTATTCTCTTTCTTCTGCTAATGATTTGACTTCTTGGTACGACATAACATTAACTTCCTCCTTTACTTGAGTGAAGTAGGTGCGTCTAGGTCTTCCTCTTTTCTTCTCGACCTTCTATGGTATTTTTAAAGAAACTGTCATGTCAAAACAATTGTCCTACCATCTTCTCTCTTCTTTTTTCAATGGTTTTTAACAAACATCTTCCTTCCTCTACAATTGTCAGCACTTCCTCATTGGTCTTCTTCTTCGTCCAGCTGTTTCTCTCCATCCACCTCCAGCACCACATTTCAAACACCTCCAACCTCTCTCTGTATCTTTGCGTTAATTTTCACGTTTCAATCCACAATTACTTTGTTAATATCGCTGCCTATATAAAACATTTTACTGGTATTTTTTATAACGATAAAGGTCTGCTGTATTTCAAGGTACTTACCTATTCTCAAACTATAAATTATGACAATTATTGGGTAGTATTACTTGCGGCTGATTGTACGTGAACAGTATGGAGGACAGATAATTGAAAAGTAATTTCAAGCTGATGGACTGTAAACAGATGTCAATTGCAGGATCCCATTAACAGTGCTTGTCTGTTAGTGAAACTACGCAGTAAATTAATTTATTCAATATATATCCTGTCAGTTTTAATGAAATTGCAATTAATTTGACCGAATACCGATTTTATAGCTTGCTATATTTGAATGTCAAATATGTTTAATAGATGTCAAACTAAGGCCAAAATTTGTGTGAAGCTGTAATAAAATACAATTTTTCTTGAATTAATTTTAAGAGCTGCTGACTTCTTTAATACCATATGTGAAGACAATAGTTACATCAAATTATTTTGTAGCATTTGCAAATTTAAAACTGCAACATTTTGTGATTTATAAATTAGATTTACCGATTGAATTTAATTTCAAGTATATATTGCATTGTTTTGTGTTCCATCAAAGTTCTAACTTACTTTATTCTTTCTTTACGTCTCTTCATTGTTGCAAAACTTTGATCATACTTAATTACTCGTAACTGCTGTTTGTACCTTTTGCTAAATTTGAATCTATCTCTGAAAACTTGTAATTGGCTTATTTATCTGTCAGTAAGTTTGTATGTTTTATATGTATAGTATAGCTGTCAGTTTTCCTTAAATAATAAGATAAAAAAATTATACTGAATTCTGAGGAGAAAATGTTCTTAACCGCTTACTTACTGACCGTCTAATCGTGACTTGCTAACCAATACAGGGATGAACTCAAGTTTTAACACTCACTCCGTCTCTTTCTTATCTTTTCAATAACTGCACCAAACTATCTCTATCTTGCTTACTCCAACAGCTGTCACATGGGGTGATCGCTGATCATGATCAGTGATTGGTGTCGCATCGTGATCAGATAACATCGGTTCCAAGCGAATAGGGGTTTGACCTTGACCTTATGTTGTCCAAAGATTGGACAAACTTGATAATAGCAACGATTATAATTTTGTGAGACCCACTTGCGCAAAGGCATATAACCTAGGTTAGAGTAACTAACTTTTAGTGCTGTCCTTATCTCTATTGTTTAATGTGACAAGGACACCGTACGTATTAATAAAAAGTTTACTGACTGGGTTAAGCTGCTTTGTGCAAGTCTGCTTTAGATTTTTTGGATTAAACCTTTTCCCTAAAATATCACAGAGTTAGCTTTTGTTGGTCAGGTCGTAATCATATACAGGATTGGATTAGTTTGGGAAAAACGAAACTATAATAACAAGTATACACAGAAATTTAGACAAAGGACGACTTGGAGCAAAAGTTTTTCGAATCCCGTTCTGCGAAAAAAAAGGTTTCTATTATTGTATCAATCACCAAAACCGATCAAGTCTTGCAAATAATAAGGAAATTGCAAAAAAAATTTTGGATGTTTGTATTGAGTCTGTGTACGCACGCTACCTTAATGGTGGTAAAAAGCACAGACTGACATCGCCACATGCCAACCTAATAGGCGATATACTGAAGAAGGGCCAAGTAAAAAGTACCCGGAATAGAAGAGCTTGTATGACTAGATTGATGCATGCATAACAAAAGAGGTGTGTTAGGATCATTGGAAATGCTGTTGGAAATCTATAGTCTTTAGCTACCTGTATGGTAAACCCCCCTCTCGACAGGTACAATTTAGTTCTTCGTGACTGGGTCCATTAATATTGAATAGAATCTAAACCCTGCCAGAAAGGGGTTTTCCAAACAAGAAGACTTATATACTAAATCCCGTTATAAGGGTAAACGATTCAAACACTCACATTCATGTTCACGTTCTCGTCCTGGACGGGACCTCGGCGCTCGATCAAGGTCACGACTCAACCTTGGTTCAGAGGAAAGCACAGGTCCCCTGGACGTGCTATTCCTTTCTTCTGACGTTGATTGTCGTCGCCCTCAGCACGGAGATTTCTGACAAATGACCAGCCCAGCCAGCATGTCAGCAGATTCGTATCCTATACTCAACCATCTAACCCTAGGCTAGCCTGCCCGAGAAAACTATCACGATTTCAGTAAAACGTGGTAATGAAAATCTTTTCACATCAATTTGCACTTTTATTGAATTTACGAATCTTTTCGCGTAGGAGTCCCGGATCACAGTTAACACTGATTAACTGGTTTATTTCACACTTTTAACTACTGATTTCCTTGAAATATCAAATACATAACCTCTTGCAACTCTGGTTGTCTTAAAAAGCCATCAATCAATGGCGGACCCACCGTCACGTCACCGCTCGACAACTCGTGTTGCCATATCAATAAAATAAAACATCTTAACCGCGTTCAAATACGTTTGCTGCGTTCCAAGACGCTTTTTAAACCGAACATACCCTTTTAGGAGACAGGCGTGAGTATATGTATGTATGACTTGTTGTATCTCTCTCTTCCAAGGCTTTACTGCCAACAGCAAAATAAAAACTCTAAAAAGTTTTGCCATTCGTGAAATAAATGTTGTAAAACTGGGAGTGTGTTTTTGAATCATTCTAATTTCAATGCGCATACGAATCCGCATGATTCGCATACGAGAACTTAAAATTAGTATTGTATTCGTATGCGAATCATGCGGATTCGTATGCGAATTGAAATTCGAATGATTCAAAAATACACCCTCTGGGCCCGTGTTTCAGTGATATTGTGATGTGAACCTACAGTTTCACTGTATTTACGAGTATGTATAACACATCTAAAATATCTAGGAACTTCGAAATAATGAGTTTCTCCCGCTCCGCGTCGCTCTTCACCCCCGGGAGTGTATTTTTGAATCATTCGAATTTATATTCGCATACGAATCCGCATGATTCGCATACGAACACAATACTGATTTTAAGTTTTCGTATGCGAATCATGCGGATTCATATACGCATTGAAATTCGAATGATTCAAAAGTACGCTCCCCGGTCTCAGGGGGTAATTTTACCTCGGTACAAAACGAACATCATAATTATGTTTTCCTTACTTTTGGATAAAAAGTATGCAATACATGTGTTTTAAAGCAACTTGCGGAAATTGTTTATTAGCAATACACTCTTTACAAAAAAATTGCGTACCTCAATGTTATGCATTTTGTTTGGATTACATTAACAAACTTAAAAGCGTGTTTACAGTTGTAATGTAATGCAGCTAAAATGTAATGTAACGCATTAAATTGAATAATTTTCATGTGATCATCTAACTATTAACAAGCAGTTTGCACGAATTGCTATAAAACGCATTTATTGCAAACTTTTTATTCAAAAGTAAGGAAAACAATATGTTCATTTTGCACCGAGATCCTCACTTTAATCAAAGTGGCTAAATACTTCCGACGTGTTATTTACTAATAATGAGGTAATAAAAAGTATTGTCTGTACATTAAATTAAATATTTGTTGCGAAATTTTAAATGAAAAAAATGATTTTTTTAATTTTTACCTATCCCTCTCTCTGTATGTTCCGTTTTAACTCGAGAATCACTCAAAGGATTTGGATTCGGTTTTCTTCATTACCATCGTAGCGTAGTGATCCTGGTCAGTGTAAAAAGACTCAGTAAGTGGTCAGGCGCAAAATGAAATTTAGACTTCCTATACTAATTGAGTCGCGGTTATTATCTTTCCTATACCGGGTGTAAATAGACTGCTACCATTAAATGAAACCACATATTCTAACGACCCTACTGAACCACTTTTCCCAAGAATCATACCCGTGGACACCTTAGTTTGGGAAATTATTAAATAAAAACCAAAAAAAAAGAAAAAAAGCTTTCTTTTACATTTTTGTATAGTTGCTGTCAAGCCGAAAACTGCCGAAAATAGTTTTTATCTTGCGCGCAAAAAGGATACATTGATTTAAAGACAATTAGTTATTGTTGTTAACCCAAACAAATCGCAAGCCATGCTACTTGGTAGCCGGTACATGTTACAGAAATTGAGTGACAATACTTTACCAGCTGTAGTTTATAATGGGGTACCTATAGTCTTTTCTAAAACCGCCAAGAATCTAGGAGTTGTTTTTGATTGCCACTTGTCGTGGACTCCTCAAGTCAATGAGATCAGCAAAAGAGTGCATAGAGCATTTCACTCTTTAAAGCGCCTCCAGAACTTCCTGCCTTTTAAAACTAAAATTTCTCTTGCGCAATCTCTACTTCTTCCATTGATCGACTATGCCGATGTCAGTTTCCTTGATGCCAACGAAGAGTTACTAAATAAGCTCGAGCGCCTGCAAAATCTGGCTATTCGTTTTATATATGGCTTACGTAAATTCGACCATGTCTCCCTTTTCCGCAAAGAACTTAAATGGCTACCTATCCGTCAACGTCGTGATTTCCATATTCTCACTCAGCTTTTCAGTATTCTCACTAATCCTCGCTCCCCTTCGTATCTTCGTGAACGATTCGTACCACTGCATTTTTCTAGAGACAGGCCGGTTCGGACACGTACTGTCTCTCTACTTAAAACTCCAGTGCACAAATCATGTGCTTTCGGCCAGTCCTTTAATGTCGTGGCTATCAGATTGTGGAACTCACTTCCCCAAAACATCCGTGACTGTCCAACAATTGGTATTTTAAAAAAAAGACTAAAAGAGCACTATCTTTCTCTTCCATAAGTGAATTTGTATAGTATGTAAGTGTGTACGTACATAATGTACACGCTATATGTATGTATATTATTACCTATATCTATTGTTTATGCAAAGATTCATGTATGTAATAGAATGTAGTTATGCTGTGTATGTATATGTAGGGATATATATATATATATATATATGTATTAAAATTTTAATTTAATAGTGTGATGCGTAGTTTTGTGTACACGTATGTCTACTTATTACTTTATTATGATTTTTTTTATTTATCACAGGGGTTTGCTGGAAGAAATCTCTACTTAGAGATAAGCTCGCCTGTGTACATCCTATTTCTAACCTTAATTGTAATTATATTTATGTGTACAATAAAGTATAAAGTACAGGTGTGAAGACGTAAACAAACAACCAGTTTTAATTTATTCCTATTTAAAACTATAAAAATCTAGTCTGTCGTCCAAAGGTCGTAAATTATAATTATCATTAGATTAGATTTCGCTTAATTTGTAAAAATCTCCAATTATAATTTAACTGATAAACGCGATATATTTATTGCTGCTCGGGATGTTTCTCACATTATTACAGCTATTACTAGCAATTTATGAAATTATTTACTTTTACTGTTAATCTTGTTTAAAATTAAATAAAAAACTTGTAATTAAGTAATTCTCTTGGATTTTTGTAAATTCAATGATTTTCTTCGATACTGATGTGCTGTTTACATCCTCAAAATAATGCCTGATGTTTCAGTTTATGCAGTACTTAAATGGTTAAAAAACAATACTATACGAAGCTCTTTTTATTTTAGTGAGTTAAACATTTGGAATGTACATTTACATACAATTAAATATCAGAAATTGTGGTGTTATTGATGAATTCTCTGATACAAATTTTACAAACTGGTCCTTTTAGTTGGGTGATTAATGTAAGCCTCACGTTTTGGAGTTTGATATTTCGATGTATAAAACAACATGTACAATATGAATATTCATTATGTTGTAAATTTTAAAACGTCAACCTAGCGATATCAGTTTGGACAGCTCGCTCGGAATTTAGAGATCACAGTTCTTCAGTCTCTCGGTGTTTTAATACCTTGGAAGAGGTATATATCTGATGATAGAGTTGAGACTGATCATAATTCCACATTTGGTCTCCCATTTATGTTGCGATAACATTATATTTGCCAGATTTTTCTCTTTTTCATCCTCGAGCATAGAGGTGTTTTACTCGTGCAGCTTGCACCCTCTTTTCATCGACAATTTTTGCGTCCCAACGAGTCAGCTCTTTGCGTACTGCGGGCACAAATCGGTACATGTGTTTTAGAGCAAGCGGCTTTACCTCACACTGGTTTCCTTCACCGCTCAGCAAGCGGTAGGTATAAAAATACTGTCAAGGAATACTCCTTGATAATGCCGTAAGGTGAAACCAGTTGGAGCTAAGTGAAACAGGACAAGTGTTTTTATCTATGTAGATGATGATGTATCACCAAGTGCCGACGAAAGTGCATATATTATATTCCGACAAACTCATTGTAGGGATATAAACTGCTGGTGACCTTGAAAGTCGAAATTAGTGACTGATTTTAATAATTTGAAAAAAAAGATGCAGAATATCTGAAATGATTTGCTTTGATTAGAATTTAATGTTTTTATCAAAATCAATCAAACCTAGGTCTAATTTATAACGAATATCCGGTTTAATAGTTCATTATGCAAAGAAACAAATTAAAACTTAGTTAAATTGAAGATATCATAACAACAAATGATTTCCCTTGATTATTTTTTAAGAATTTTAGTTATGATAATTATTTAGGCATTTTAGCGCGTTCGCAACTTTATTCCCCGTCGAGCGACTGAGATATCAATACGGGACGAGCCGTGCAAGTGAGTGAGACGCATGCACCCGGGTGTATGCACCCATGTCAGCAGTTATTGTCGCCGGATACTAACCCAGGTCACAAGACCGAGTTACCGCTCCTATATAGATAATTTCATTTGTCTCCAGCGCCGGCATGGAGAGCCGCGTGGGGTTGGACTACATAGTGGAACATGCGGAGTACGCGGCCAAGCTGGCGGCGGCCCTGGTGTCGCCGGCAGCGCCCGTCAAGAAGCAGGTGACACAACTATACTTCTTCCTCTTTCTCTTATCAAGGCGCATAGGCATACCACCGTTTTAGTACAAAAGTTGATAACCCGTTTTTCTGTTTTTTGTCGTTAAAGACTCAAGTTTGAGACCTCTATTATTTAAGAAACTATCTTTCAATCAACATCTCGATCAAATTATTAAAAAAGCTTATAAGATGCTTGGGTTTCTGTGGCGCAACTGTAAAGGATTCAAAAATACTGCAGCTCTTATAGTTGTATACAATGCTCTTGTCCGTAGTTTACTTGAATACTGCTCTACTGTATGGAATCCACACTACGCTTGCCACACTAAACGGATTGAATGCATTCAAAAGCGTTTCGTATTTTTCCTATGTGTCCACCAAAAAAAAACAAAGGAAATACTTTCCTATACCGACAGACTCTCATATTTTAAATTAAATTCACTAAAAGATCGCCGATGGTTGGCTGACAATATACTACTGTATAAAATCTTAAGAGGACTCGTTGACTGTCCACAGCTCTTAGACAAAATCAACCTATATACACCCAAAGTACCTTGTCGACCAAATAGGCTTCGTCTCTTTACCTTGACAAATTCAAGGACCAATCTTGGCCGCGAGAGTATCTTTAATAGAATGTGTCGTTCCTTCAATACACTTGCCTTGAATGATACCCATATTGATATTTTTTCCCAGTCTTTAATGGTATACAAAAAGCACCTATTATCCATCCTTCCTATTGTCGATTAATGTGAAACCCTTAGAAATAGAAATAATTTCAATTTAATTTATTACTATTTTGTTTGTTTTCTTTTAGATTAATTTTAAATTCTTAGTTTTTATTTATAGTTTTAGTTCTGCTGATATCTTGTTGCTTTTTAGTTTTGATTTTTGTTACTATACGCGATACATGTTCACTTATATGTAGCAGTATCCTTTAAGTATGCTGTGTCTGCCTGTTATTGGGTATGCACTCTAATTAAGTCACTTAAGCTATTTTGATACATATGTCATAGTGTAATATCTGTTGGCAAACCTAATAAATAAATAAATAAATAAATAAATACAGGCATTTACAAAGTCACTACCTGGCTGAAATATAAAATTTTGGTATAGGTAATAAACAAATTTGTAATAAATCTGTCCAGCTTGATATCTTTAAAACAAAATCAATATGTAATAATGTTGATTTTGGCAAAATGGTACCTTTTAAAATTACAGTACCAGATGATAGAGGTCTTATACTTTGGTCTATAACGAAAAACAACTGAGAAAAGGGTTATCAAGTTTTGTACTAAAACGGTGGCGTGCCTGTGTGCCTTAAAATATACTTTTGATAATGATATGGAGTTTGTTAGGTTCTAATATTTGAGTTGGAACTTGGAATCCCAACGCAATCTAAAGCTCAATCAAGCATACGCGTCTTCTTCTCCACGCCATTTTATTCGGTCTCTCGCCAGTCCAGCCATTGCTCACCAACAACCTTGACGACATCGTCTCACCATCGGGCCGTCGGTCTACCCACTGAACACTTTCCTTCCTGGCCTCGGCCGCCTAAATCTAAAAATCTAAATAGGTACCTATCAAACATAATTTAGACTAACTACACGTCAATTTTAACGTGACAATTTGATAAAAAATATATAATTAATAAAATAATACATGGACAGTAGTACTCGAACTAAATTATAGGTATATTAAAGCCGATTCTGAAGTTCTGTCAAAACTAAATTTTCTTCATTCCAAAGTCGATCATTAGTGTTAACAACAGAAGCGATATTACTTTGGAAAAACTTGACAGCACTAAAACTAAAATAAAGCCTTCAGAATGGACTTTAGCGAGGCAATGCCACAGCCTTTCGGGTACCTTGCCCAACGACGACGGTAGCGATCTAACCAGCATATTTTATTTGTTCCATTAAATAGGTGTCCAAAATTTTCCTTTTTTTATTTATTTGTATAATATTTAAATTGCTAGGTAATTTTAATTTTCAATTAGTTTAGTTTAGATGTGAATTGTTACTTAAGTTTTATAAATTTTTTTCAATAAATATTTCCACTTTATTTAATGTATAAAATAAAATACTAGTATATACGATACAGGTGATGGTTATCAATGAATACAAAACGTTAAACATACAGTACAAGCCTTACTCCGCCACTTCGATTATTCTTGCTAAGAAGAAGAGTAAGCTTGTATTTTTCCTGTCAGTAGTTGTAAGTAAAGCAGCCGTTGTGAATATTTCAGGTGTTCGAGTTGCTGTCGGCGCTGTGTGTGTACAACGCGGACGGGTACGCCAGGGCCGTCGATACACTCGATAGATACAAGGTGAGAGTCTGATCTACGTCCTGGAGGTCTAGCATGCGCCGTCGATACAGAGTCTTTCCAACATACATGCTATCTCGCACATTGACTGACGCAGGTAGAGATAGATATTGTATCCCTTGCGCGTGCGTGTGCTAGCCACACGGGGCTGAGTTCCCCCTACAGTGCAAGGGGCTTGGCGTTTCCTCCCATTGTCCGGTAAAGTTGTGAAGGTCACATGGACAACAATACAAAAGCCATCGTAAAAAGTGAGATTCTTCTTCATCTATGGCAAAGACTACCGTATTGTCTGCTCTCCATTGATGATGAATCATTGCCACTTCTTGGTGGAACATTTTAACAATCATAGAAAAATGTTAAACCTTCTTATTGTTCCACTAATACTCGTGTTTAACTGAACGTTCACGCTACAGGTTTAGTCATATAATATAAAGGATTGTCCAATTATTTTTGCCTGATGATGTCGACTAAATCGATGAAACCGGTGGCGTGACCGTTCAAATAAATAAATTAGTCTAACAACGCACCGGTAGTTTTAATATTTTTCTATTATTCTCTGGTTTCGTCAAACCACACGTATAACGCCCCAAAAGACTTAATTTGTTACCCTACTTTCAAATTTTACCGTAGTTTTCCCAGTTTTGATAGATTAGAACGAAAAATGACAGAGGCCAAGAGTCTTGTTTTATAAATATCTTCTGTGAGATTCTAAATAGCTTGCAAAAAATTATTTAGTTCTAAATAATTTAAAATTGACTTGAAAACTTGTACAAATACTTTATTAGTTTGAATGTTAAATTTTGCATAAGGACGTGATAATAGCGTTCAGATCTTATAATTTTCATAAAGATTGTAATTTACATCTATTTAAAGTGATCCTCGATGTAATAATTTGCGTGACTTTGACCTTCATGGACTTTATGTTTTCTTGTCACGTGCAGTTACGAGTTTTATAGGAAAATTACGTTTTCTACGTAAATTTTATTGCAACGTTAAATAAAACCACATACTTTACTGATCAAATATGTGGTGACTTTTGTTTATACACCCAAATTTATAATGAAAACTTGGTAAGTGATCAATGACAATAACGGTTCAATGACCATGATATCGAAAAACGAAAAAAAAATTTAATAAGTATCTGTACTTGTTCAAGAACAACCTTGACTCATTATACTCATTAAGTAGAGGAAGTCGAAATTTTATATTGGGTTTTTACCGAAACTGTCATTGAAACTTGATCTTGATCACTTACCGAGCCTCTGGTATAAATTTGGTTACATAAACAAAAATTGCCTTATAAACTCGCAGAAAAAAATAACGAATTTTAAGGTTTCATTGTAAATTTAAATACTTCGAATGTGCAATATTGTGTGTTCGTTACTTTGTGTTCTTCTTTAATTCCGACTCTGTACAGTATGTGTCTATTCATTCGTTCAACCCTCACTCCCCGCCCCCTCCCCAGGTGCTGAAGGGTGAGCGCTACCGTCTCAGCGTGGTGGTGGAAGAGCTGAAGAATGCCGCGACCACCGACTACAAGACGGCGCTGATGGCCTTCATCAACTGCCTCATCATCTCAGCTCCGAGGCTGCCCGACAGGATCCGA
This sequence comes from Ypsolopha scabrella, assembly GCA_910592155.1. Classification (NCBI taxonomy): domain Eukaryota; kingdom Metazoa; phylum Arthropoda; class Insecta; order Lepidoptera; family Ypsolophidae; genus Ypsolopha; species Ypsolopha scabrella. The sequence continues at coordinate 23,047,227 of OU342982.1, forward strand.
GTCAGGAACGAGTTTATCGGTGAGGAATTATGGCTTTTGGACTATTGTGTAGCTGATGTATGGTCAACAAAAGAGCTATCGAGCAAAAGATGGACAGTCACTGTTTCATCACTATTCTTGTCATCATATCGATCTGGCGATAACGACGCACGGCGCTGATCGTTTCTCAAAATCATTTACGGTCGAAGCAGTTCGGCTTTGGAATGAACTTGCGAAAAGTGTATGTGAAAGTTTAATTTGTATTTGTTACAGTCCATCATACATTAACTTACTTTGTTTCAGGACTCGGTCTACTGCCCACGCTGAACAACCTGAGGTGAGTTATCCACTTAGTATTCCACCCATTAATATCAACAACCTTTTCTATGGAATCGTGAAAACAAAATCAGCTGTTCCATAGAAACGTTAAATAACCACTCGAACTAAATGTATGAAACAATTAATTGTGTTTTTCGCGATTTCAGGGTTGGCCTCGCAGTAAAAGTTGTTCATATCAATGGGTAGAATACCACTCTGTATATGCCCTTTTCTATAAAATCTTCTTCTTCCTCGGCTATTAGACGAATAAAAGAATATGTTTTCTCCCTTTAATAGGTACGTTTAAGTAGGTATATTATATGAATAAATATTAGTTTATATTATAATATTGTAAAGTATGTATTTGTATGTATATTGACATTAGCTGACTCAATACTTAGCTACGGACTAAGTTGCTACGGATTAACTTTTAAAAGAGATTAAGAAAATTCAAATTAGATTTATTAAGAACCTTCTTTGTAAAAAGATAAAAAAAGAAAACAAAGATGATTATAGCAAACTTTTTACGATATGTAAAATCTTACCAGTGGATAAGAAAGTGAATTATTTATTAGCATTAGAAACTCTGTTATAAATACTGTACTAGGTCGAAAAAACAAGAAAACCAGATACAGAGAGGAGTTAATAATTACTACGGCCAAAGAACTAGAAAATACTCAATCCCAAAAATATGTAATAAGTACGCGATGCTGTTGGATTCAAAAAAGGTGAAATGTTTGCCACTTCTAAAATAAAAACTTAAGCGATGCATGTTAGAGTAATAGATAGATAAGAGATATAAAATGTAAGATATTGAGGTAGGTTTTAGAAAAAACATGTATTATATTAAGGTAGAATAATGAAAATGGAAGAGCGTAGTCGCCAACAAACTACTCAGTAGTTTGGCGAAGATTATTATTTGTAACTACCTATGAAATTTTGGTAAAATAAAAAATAAATAAAATAAACATGTAGTAGATGGTTTAGTATTTAAATAATTACTTAATTTACACTGTGCAGTACATTTATGTATATATTACATAAATATCTCCTGTACACCACCTTCACCTTATCCTTTTTTAACATTATCTTCCACCCAAAGGTTGTCTGGAAGAAATCGCTCTGAGCGATAAGACCGCTCATTGTACCCTTTCTGATAAAATATTTTTATTACTTGTTTTTTATTCTGGTGAACAATAAAGAGTATTTATGTTATGTTATGTATGTACTTGTTGTTTCGTGAAGTGTATCCGTGGACGCAGGCGCTTATTTCTCAAATTAAAAGCGCGTTTACTAATACCACTGTTTAAAAAAAACGATTTCGGATATTAAACCATTTTCAAGGGATTAAAAACCAAGATTTTGATTAAATTTGTCATTTCTAGTCAATTATTTGCATGAATGATTTAAAATGTTTAAACTTTAGCTGCGAAAACTTGCAAAGTTCCATATATTCAGTACCAAGAAACCTTCTTTTAAAACAAGTGAAGAACGTTGAATATTATTGCAGTAGGTTATAATATAACTGAACGAAGCTCCATAAGCCTCGGTACTTAAGATGGTCTCAATTCTTTTTTGGCGAAGCCTACACTCCCTTTCTACTGAACTAGGCCCCCTTTTCACATTTATGTTTTTGGTGGGATTCCTGTGGGACTTAGCTTTCAAGTAAGTCTTCTGTTCAGTACCTTGTACAATACAAAAACCGTATTAGGTATTCTTTGTTCTCATTATCCGTTCTTAATTAATCCTGTCGAAGGTCTCAGAGGTTATAAAATAGTTTTTGTCCCTGTTTTTATTGTGGCTCTGTGGGGCCGATATGCTTCAATAATCTGTCATGGTGATCTAGTGATGGATTCGACCTGCCGGCCATGTTGGGTTTGGATTAAAGGATTATGTTTTATGTTATACTTTTCTGCTTACATATAAAAAGCTCCTTCCTCAGTTTGTCCGTCTGTATGTGTGTTCGCTTTTAATTTGAGAATGAATCAACTTGTCTGAGTCAGAAAGTTTCACGACGAACATTTTAAGATTATAATGTAGCTACAGTCTAAAAATATAACATCCTTCTTCCTACTAATATTATAAATGCGAAAGTTTGTGCTTGTGTGTGTGTGTGTATGTTTGTTACTCTTTAACGCTGAAACGGCTAAACGGATTTGGATGAAATTTAGAGTGGATATAGCTTATACCCTAACTTAACACATAGGCTACTTTTTATCCCGGAAAAATGCATGCTTCCTGTAGGATAGATCAATATCATTGAAAAATCAGGTGTCTAATTAGCGCGGACTTATTCGTTTGTGGTAATATAAGACAAGGCTTTGTTATTTCATACATCAGGTGTCTAATTAGCGCGGCGTCTAATCGTTTGTGGTGAAATAAGACAAGGCTATGTTATCTCATCACACTTCACACTAATATTATAAATGCGAAAGTTTGTGTGTGTGTATGTTTGTTACTCTTTCACGCTGAAACAGCTGGACGGATTTGGATGAAATTCAGAATGAATATAGCTTATACCCCAGCTTAACACATAGGTTACTTTTTATCCCGGAAAAAATCATATCGTTAAACCGAATAACACACGGGCGGAGCCGCGGGCAAAAGCTAGTTATATTATAAGTTGATAATCTAGGGTGCCTTTCGTTTATATAGCCAAATTCATATTGGAGACTCTGTAAGTGGCCACGACCAAGGTTCAACGACCCTTTCTTGTCCATGCTTGTCTAGCAGTGAAAACTGCATCGAAATCCGTTCGTCGTTCTTAATTTAAAGTAAAATGTATAAAAATAATATTAATAAATCACTGCTCAATTACATATATAAGGTGACTTTCGTTCATATAATCAAATTCCTACCGGAGACTCGGTACGTGGTCAGAACCAAGGTCCAATGACCCAGTTTGCGAAATACGAAACATATATTATTTGTTCAAGAACAACTTCGACTCAATTAGTATAGGAAGTCCAAATGTAATTTTGCGTATTTCACCGAAAGGGTAATTGAACCTTGGTCCTGACCATTCACCGAGTTTCCAGTCTGTGTAAACAAAATTCACCTTATATTTCCAGATACATTCCCACACATCTCATTACGACAGCCCGATACTTTATCGAAAACTCTTCTAAAATTACGAATACATATCCAATTACAATCTCCTTTCAAATGTACGAAGCCTGGTTTAAAGTACGCGTCCTTCGTTCCAACCTGTTTGATACAAACCTCTGTGGATGCGTGGGCGCAGCCACTAAAGCCGTCGCCTTGTACGGGCAACAATGATTAACTTAGATAATTGTACTCGATTTCTGAATAATACTAAGACAGATCATCGGATAAGTCATAATAGCTGTATAGTTGGGCTTTTTGCGAGCTTAAAGACCTATTGTAAGTTATACAATGATTGTGCAAAGGAAAATGGTGATTGACATGTTTTTTCTTGTAAATCAGATTGTTTTATACCTAATAGGGGAATCAATGGTGTATTGAAAACACTGCAGAGGGAAAATACCAGATGGCTTTGAAGATTTAGTTACATGTTTTATTAACTGTGTTAATTAATAAAATCCTTTTAGACGTGCACTGAACACATGGTTTTACGTAAAACCACTGACTCTGATTTATGCACCCAAATTCTTACGGAAGACTCGGTAAGTGCTCAGTAATGTAATAATAAGGTTCGATGAACCTTTTTATGAACTTCGTATATTATTCTATTCGTGTTCCTTACAAACGAGCCCCGAGTCAATTACTAATAATCAAAAATCAAAATATTTATTTTGTATAATAGATACATAAAGTATACTTTCTACAAGTCAAAGTTAATCTTTACAATAAATATCTTAAGAATAAAAAAATATAGAAAAATAATATGTATATACTAATAAGTATAAAAAATATTTAGGTTGGGCTACAAAAAAATAATTATACCCCTACATAAAATAGAGAAATCTAGGAATAAAAATAATATATATAAATGATGCAACGAACAAACAAGTTGATAAATAAATACGGGAAATACATCCAAAAAATATTAAGGTTGGGCTACTAAAATGTAATAAAGTTATAATTACACCTGCACTATCTATGGGACATCAAGATTTTATTTTGCGAAATTGACAAAAAGTGTTATCGATCCGAGTTACTGATGATCACTTACCCAGGCGTATGAGTTAGGCTGCATAAATTAAAGTTACCTTTTATATACTTACTTCCATAGGTACAGTGTGGAAAATAAAAGCTTTCGATAAAGGGACAAAATGCAATTTTTAAAATTGTTAAGGATCGAAAAAAGAAACAATTTTTTTTTGCACGAAAACAAAAACAAAATTATTTTCTACTTTACAATGATTATAGACTATCCGTTCGCCCACGAGTTTGCTCGCGAAGCACGTCCATAGGGCTCACCACTTATCACTGCCGTAAAATAACAAGGCAACTTCAGTTGAAACTAGTGTCTGCATGGTCTGTATCTTATTTTTTCTAAAAATAAAGAATATTGTATTTGTATTGTAATGTAAAATCGTCAGTGAAACGTGAGTCTCCGAGTGCTTGCGTTTCACAATCCACACTCGGTATCACCTTTGACACCCCCTCAGGGATTCATGTCGTGACGATATATGTAATTAGCGTTTCGAAAACTTTAACAAGGAATAGCTTTCCTTTGTAGACAGATTTTAAAATAAGAAAGAAAGCTATGTCTTTCATTTGACCTTCAGGGACGTCATCACCACACATTTACTTAGTAATATGTAGTTTCTTAAACGCATCTTAAAGGACCTACTATGATGACGTCACTTCCTGTTAATACTTAAGAACATTAAAAATCGGTTTAAAAGCACAAAAGCAAATTACATACCTAAATCGATCAACTTATTCTAAAAAGCAGACAAATATAGCGCAGGTCCCGGCGACAAAAAATATTGCACATCGTATCGTAGTGCCATCTCTGTTGCACGAAGCACTAGCACTCCGGTGACAGAGACAACACTCTACGAAGCCAAAGCTAACCGATGTGCATTATTTACCACCGGGATCTGTACAATGAAGTTTTGAAATCGACCAAATTGTATGCAGGCACGAAGCGGCTCGCCACAGCGACCTGGGCGTGCAGCTGGACGTGTTCGAGGAGCAGCGGGAGAGTGACGAAGCGCAGGGTCCCGGGGGGATCAACCTCAACTCGCATCTGGACGTCTTCTACGCCATCTTGAAGCAGGTAAACAACCGGGTTGTGGACAGGCACGAAGCGGCTCACCACAGTGACCTGGGCGAGCAGCTGGACGTGTTCGAGGAGCAGCGGGAGAGTGACGAAGCGCAGGGTCCCGGGGGGATCAACCTCAACTCGCATCTGGACGTCTTCTACGCCATCTTGAAGCAGGTAAACAACCGGGTTGTGGACAGGCACGAAGCGGCTCACCACAGTGACCTGGGCGAGCAGCTGGACGTGTTCGAGGAGCAGCGGGAAAGTGACGAAGCGCAGGGTCCCGGGGGGATCAACCTCAACTCGCATCTGGACGTCTTCTACGCCATCTTGAAGCAGGTAAACAACCGGGTTGTGGACAGGCACGAAGCGGCTCACCACAGTGACCTGGGCGAGCAGCTGGACGTGTTCAAGGAGCAGCGGGAGAGTGACGAAGCGCAGGGTCCCGGGGGGATCAACCTCAACTCGCATCTGGACGTCTTCTACGCCATCTTGAAGCAGGTAAACAACCGTGTTGACGACATGCACGAAGCGGCTCGCCACAGTGACCTGAGCGACAATCCCAAGGAATTTGAAATGAAAATGAGCTCCTTAAATTACAGATTTACTGCCAATCTTTACTCATCGAAAAATAACATGATAAAACTTGGAGATAACAATAAGAAACAAGCCTGCCGACCAGTAGTTACAATATTTTGGTGTCCTCTTGACCATTTTTTGATATCTACTTAATGTCGACTAATTTCATCCCCTTCAGGTAGCGGACACCCCCCAGGAAATCCCATTCCTGAGCATTCTGCAGCACCTCCTGAGGATCGACCCCAAGGAGGCTGTCAGTGACATCGTGTGGGATACTGTGGAGACCCTTGTGCACAGGTAATTAGGCTCACTATAGCTTGACAACTTCGTGCACAATCACAATACACAACACAGACGTATAGTATAGCAGCAGACCTAACATTAATAATAAATGTATAGAGTCGACGCGTGGCAATTTTAGCTCAGTGAACTTCGGGCTCTTTTAAATATAATTATTGCTTGTTTCCAAACAATATATATACAAGAGATTGGTTTAGGAATTAACAAATATGTTCCAAGCACAAGCCAGTCAAAACAACCCATTTTAATTCGTTTCTTCGTACCATGAACATGAAATAAACCTTTATTGAAGACCATGAAGCCTAAATGTAGCTTATTTTTTGTATGGAAACTTGCCACGCTATTTAATCCTTATGTTTGGTCTGCTACTTAGTAATAATTATATGTCTGTGCATACAATAAATAACAGGAACCGATGTTTAACAAAGAGGTACCTAACTCAGTACTGTTCAAAGCAGGCTAATGACGTCGATATAAAGCCGGTGTCAAAAGTGTATCCTACAATCTTAAATGGAACTTATTATCTGCAGGTCTAACATGGTTGCCACTTGACAGAAAGCATGCTAGGCCCCCAGGTTGTACTTTTCTCACAGTTTTGACACCAAATACATATGGTATCTCAAATATTATATATACCTATTCTTTTGATGACTATTTCAGGGCTACACTTCTAGAGACCAGAGAAGATGCTGCCAAGTTGCTGAGGGCTCCAAGTGTTCAGGTTAGTTCAAAGTTATTTACAAAGGTAATTGAATTTTGAACGGGTATTTTTCAGTTACTGTGCTGATTTTTTTGTTGTTCAGTATAATCAGTAAAACATTTGTTTTCATACACCTACTTACTAACAGCTGTCTATATGAATACAGTGGCTGACTGACAGACAGACAGACTAACAGCACAGCCTAAATCGCCGAACACAGAAACATACAGTTTTTTGAACAACTCGTGTTAAATATGTTTCTTTTTTAAAATAAAAAACTGACATCGCTAACATATCGTAAAAAAATGCATGAAGTATAAACTAACGAAACCGATACTCGAGAGAAAACCAATAAGAAGTCTAAAAATAAAAAAACGGCCAAGTGCGTGTCGGGCCACGCGCTGTGTAGGGTTCCGTAGTTGCCCGGAACATTTTATAACTTAGTCTACTAATACAGATCCCACCAAACTTATCCATCCATCCATCCATCAGCCTGTTTCGTCCACTGCTGGACATAGGCCTTTCCAGGATTTCGCCACTCTTGGCGGTCCTCCTGGAAGAAATGCCCATACTCACACACGCTGGGCAGGCGGGTTGGTGAGCGCGGTGCCGAAACCCTTGCACCAGTGACGCCGCTGCCCGTCACCAGTCTAATTTATATAAGGCCCGGCAATTGCGGATGGATATACAGCCATCCATCGGTCCCAGGCAATGGTGGGCCGCCCGGTTTTTTTGCCTGAGAGCTGTCCTCTTACTCTCCCCCGAATAACTTCGGGAGGGTTTCCGAGTAAGATGGTGGTACCTCCACAGTCGAGCCAAACTTATATTCCCATACATTTAGAAGAACGGCCCATACACTGTCGTGTTTAGAGGGGACTAAAAGTTTGGCGCGACCTGTACTCGTAAACCAGTAAAGCCTACTTAGCTGTGATAGTTTTCCTTTTTACTTCATTATATATACTACTTCTGTGAATTTTTCCACATATCCATAAACAACCGTTTAGCTGGCAGGGGGGGGGGACACTTGACTCCCATAATGTCTTTGAACGACCTATCTAACGATACCCCACACTATGGGATAGACGAGAAAAAAAAATCATCCCCAAAGTGTAAGGGAGACATCCCTAAAAAAAAAATATTTGAGATTTTTTAACCCTTTTGTTGGCGTAATTGATATGTATACCCATACCAAATTATAGCTTTCTAGTATTAATAGTCTCTGAGCTAAGCCGCGGACAGACGGACAAGGCGAAACTGTAAGGGTTCCATGTCGGACTACGGAACCCTAACAATGTAGAATGGAGGGTAACAAAAGTTCTTATCTTAAGTAAATAAATAAATCTATTGACGCAGTTTGTTTAAACTTACTTTATAAACGTTAGAAGAACATATATTTTTTTGATAACTGTGGGATCATGATTTTCCCAACAAAATCATCCAAAGTCTGTCATTTTACTTTTATTTGCGTTGTCTTCTTGGAAATCTTTCTTATAGGCGGGGCAAGTAAGCTCATATTTTACAAAAGAGTGGCATTAAGTCACTGCTCGAACTTAAAAGTTTTTAAATGTGATAGATGACTAATAAATCACCTCTATGGTAACTTACAATAGAACCATCCCTTAGGCAAGGGATGGAAAGGGGTGAATGCTATTATTGTTTATAACTTCGAGGGAAAATTATCTGTTGTCGGTGCAATTTGATATACGAATTAGAGTACCCTGATCTACGTTTGCCAAAAGTGCAGTTTGGGACACAAATTACGGAACTACTATTTTTACTTTTTTTTGGCAAATGTGCGATTGTGACTCGGGGGAAATGACTGTAGTTTGCGCGAATTGGCAATGTGATTAAGAAATAGTCTTCATTCATTGCCCGATTCGCAACGTTGGCCGGGTCATACGGAAAAGGTATTTTTATATTTATCTGACATTCTACTTCGGGGGAAATGTCTGCAGTTTTAGAACTTATCTCAAAGTTAGCCTTTTGGCTAGTACCTCATTCGCCGGTTATAAAATATGGGCATTTTCACACGGAACATACTTAATTTTATAAAATGGTTGTACGAGTAGGTATATACGTAGGTATATCGTACAACCACAGACTAATAAACAGATAGAAGTGGCAAGCGGGCTAAATTACATAGACTTAAATACCAATAGAAGTGGTCAGCGTAATTAAGTATTTTATTAGATAGTAATTCACACTGGAGATAAAATTCTACATTTTCATTTTTTTTAATTTTAAGGCGGGGTGGGATTGGCGTTTTCCCAAACCCTGTTTTGTATAGGATTCTCGTATGGGATTGAGCTGGCGAATTTTGGCTTTTTGGTAGTATTCATGGATTTTAAATTCATACTGGGTATGAATTTTAGCCTTTTTGGTAGTATTTATGTTTTTTTTTTTATTCGTATGGGGAAAATTCATACCGAGTGTTCGGTTTTGTAGTTTTTTTAGTACTATCAATATAAGTTGACGTATTTCTATGGGAATAAATTCATACTGTATATTCGATCGTTTTTAAAAATTCATACTGTATATTCGATCGTTTTTAAAAATTCATACCGTATATTCGGTCGTTTTTCGTAACCCCCCCCCCGCATTTTTAGTACTATCAATATAAGTTGACGTATTTCTATGGGAATAAATTCATACTGTATATTCGGTCGTTTTTAAAAATTCATACCGTATATTCGGTCGTTTTTCGTAACCCCCCCGCATTTTTAGTAGTTTCAATAAAAGTTGACATACTTGTATGGGAATAAATTCATACTGTATGTTCGGTCATTTTTCGTAACCCTGCCCGCATTTTTAGTAGTTTCAATATAAGTTGACGTATTTGTATGGGAAATAATTCATACTGTATATTCGGTCGTTTTTTGTTACCCCCCGCCGCAATTTTTGGTAGTAGCAACAGAAGTTGAAGTACTTATATGGGAATAAATTCATAGTGAATATTCGGTCGTTTTTTTCGGAACCCCCCCATTCTTGGTACTATCCATGAAAGTTGACATATTTGTATGGGACAAAATTCATAGTGAATATTCGGTCGTTTTTTTCGGAACCCCCCCCCCCCATTCTTGGTACTATCCATGAAAGTTGACATATTTGTATGGGACAAAATTCATACTGTGTATTCGGTCGTTTTTCGTAACACCCCCCCGTATTTTTAGTACTATCAATATAAGTTGACGTATTTCTATGGGAATAAATTCATACTGTATATTCGGTTGTTTTTAAGAATTCATACTGAATATTCGGTTGTTTTTTTTTCGGAACCCCCCCCCCATTCTTGGTACTATCCATGAAAGTTGACATATTTGTATGGGACGAAATTCATACTGTGTATTCGGTCGTTTTTCGTAAACCCCCCCCCCCCCCCCCGCATTTTTAGTACTATCAATATAAGTTGACGTATTTCTATGGGAATAAATTCATACTGTATATTCGGTTGTTTTTAAAAATTCATACTGAATATTCGGTTGTTTTTTTCGGAACCCCCCCCCCCATTCTTGGTACTATCCATGAAAGTTGACATATTTGTATGGGATAAAATTCATACTGTATATTCGGTCGTTTTTCGAAACCCCCCCCCGCATGTTTAGTAGTTTCAATATAAGTTGACGTATTTGTATGGGACAAAATTCATACTGTATATTCGCTCGAGTATGACATTTTCGGACCCCAAAATTTTCGGAACCCACACCAGGGTAAAAAAAAAATGATTAAAATGCTTGAAAAAAAAATTTTGTTTCGTCTATATCTCCGCGACGGTTCGTCTTGGAATCCTCAAACTTGGACCCCAGGGTTCCGAAAAAAGTTTTCTTTCATTTAAAAAAAATTTTATCCGAGGCGCGAAAAATATTTTCTTTTGGCCATATCTCCGTGGCGGTTGGGCTTGGAACCCCCAAACTCGGACCCCTGGGGTCCAAAAAAAAATCTCTTTCTTTCCAAAGTGTCCATTTTTTTTCGGCCCATATCTCCCAAACCAATGAAGATAGACCCCTGTTCAGGGGGTCCGTTTAAAAGGGCTCGACGAGATCTACCCAAATATGCAAAAAAAAAAATCGGCCAAAATCGGCCGAATCGGCCCAATCGGCCCAATCCGCGCAATTAGATTATCTCGAGAACGGTTGGAGCTACAGCTACGAGGTTTTCACCATAGTAAATGGCATTAAAACGGCCACAATTTGGCAAAAAAAATTTTGACATTTGACATTTTTGACATTTTTTGACATTCTTTTTTTTAAATTGCTATAACTTCGGAACGGATGGTGGTAGCGCTTCCGGGTTTGAACTCGAATGATGGGTATCACAGGTTTTTTCCAACCGATGACAAATTTTGACATTTGACAACTGTCGAAAATTTCTCAATCATGTTTATTCAACAGATTGCCTTGAAACTCAGTTTCTACACGTTTTTAAGGTCACTTTTTGTGTTATAATAAGTGAGGCCAAAAGCCGAGCCAGTTTCACTCTAACTCAGCCGCAAAGGAATTGTAAAAGTTGATGGACTCGTCGTGCGTTGCGTCGGCTAAGTCAGGCCTCCGGAAGCGCGCGCTCATCCTGGCAACCTCGCGCATGCTCCCTCCGGACTCGTCCTGCGGCCGAGTTAGAGTGAAACCGGCTTGGCCTTCGGCCTCGCTTATAGGAACACAAAAAGCGACTTTAAAAATGTGTAGAAACTGAGTTTCAAGGCAATCTGTTGAATAAACGTGATTGACATATTTTTGACAGCTTTCAAATGTCAAAATTTGCTATTGTTCGGAAAGAGCCTAAGATGCCCGTCATTCGAGTCCAAACCTGGAAGCGCTACCACCAGCCGTTCCAAAGTTATAGTAATTTAAAAAAAATGACAAAAAAATGTCAAAAAATTTCAAAATTTCTAATCTTTTTTGTCATCAAGTAGCCATTTCCGAGCCGTTTACTATTGTGAAAACCCGGTAGCTCTAACTCTAACCGTTCCCGAGATGTAACCATGGTACCCAAAGGGACCCAAAAGGTACCCAATTTTTTTTTGCATTTTCGGGTAGATCTCGTCGAGACCTTTTAAAAAAACCCCAGGAATAGGGTCCTAGCTTCAACCGCTTAGGAGATATGAGTCAAAAAAGATTTGACACTTGTAAAAGAAGAACATTTTTTTTGGACCAAGTTTTTGATTCAAGTTTTGGGGGTTCCAAGACCAACCGTCGTAGAGATATGGCCAAAACAAATTTTTTTCGCTTCGGATAATTTTTTTTTTAATGTAAAACTAATTTTTTCGGAACCCCGGGGTCCAAGTCTGGGGGTCCGAGACCAACCGTCGCGGAGATATGGCCAAAACAATTTTTTTTTTAAATAAAAAAAATATATTTTTGGTTTCCAGGGGTGGTTTCCGAAAATGTTGGGGTCCAAAAACTTTTACTCGACCAACTATCCAGTAGGAATTTTTTCCCATACAAATATCTCAACGAAAACGGAAATTGGAGGAAATGTCAAAAATGTTTCCCTGGATACTACTAAAGATGTCAAAGTCAAACTTTTTTCCATGGATACACTTCATAGGATTGACCTCTGGTCTCTCTGGTAGGAGAGAAAAAAATGTTTTCATACAAAAATCCCATGCAAACGATGTAAATGTCAAATGTCAAAAAATGTAAAATGTCAGATTTTATTGGGACTCAGATAATAGTCGACTACAACCCCCCTGCATCACTTTACTGTCAAATCCCCCCTTCCACCCAAACAACCATGTCAATCAGTGAGTCAGTCACCGTATAGTAGCTATAATGTATACCGGGTGTAAATAGACTGCCACCATTCAATGAAACGACATATTCTACCGACCCTACTGAACCACTTTTCCCAAGAATCATACCCCCCACCGCAACCCTTAGTTTGGGAAATAATTGAGTTCCAAACAAAAATGCATGAACCCTGACGCACCAACATAAGGGCGAGTTTAGAGAGAGGGAAGATCTCAAACAGCTTCAAGTTTCACGGACGACGCTCTCTCAACTCGCCCGTATGTCGCTGCGTTAGGGTTCACGCATTTTTGTTTGGAACTCAATTATTTCCTAAACTATGGGTGTCCGCGGATTTGATTCTTAGGAAAAGTGGTTCAGTAGGGTTGGTAGAATATGTTTCATTTAATGGTAGCAGTCTATTTACACCCGGTATATTGTCAACAACAATCAACAATAATTACATTAGAATTGTACTAATCACAATTATTTTGAATGTATACAGGTTGATTGGTAATTAGATGCAATCCTTTGAAGGGGTTGTAGAAGAGAACAATTACAGTCGATTCGACTATATAATGCCTTATGCAAAAGTGAACCAATTCTGAGATATTTTGAATTTAAGCTTTTTTTCTAAAGTAAACTTTAATAAAATATATTTAAAAAACCAGCCAGTATTTTTGTTTTTTTTTTCATTTGTTTCGCTTTGATAACATCTCAGCCAATAAACAATAACCCTAAAATGCACATTATTGACGTAAACCTATACACTGTGCTCCAAAACTATTGAAAAGTCTTGAAAATCGCAAAAGATTTACACAAAAAAGCTAGGTTAAAACAAAAAGTGTCTACACAATTTTCTGTGCGTATTAGCTTAAATAAAATGCGGATATTTTCAAGCTTATAAGCACAGAAAATTGCATAGAGACTTTTTGTTTTAACCTAGCTTTTTTGTGTAAATCATTTGCGATTTTCAAGAGTTTTCAATTGTTTTGGAGCACAGTGTCAAGGTTTACGTCAATAATGTGCATTTTAGGCTTATTGTTTATTGGCTGGGATGTTATAAAAGCGAAACAAATAAAAAAAAACTAAAATATGGGCTGGTTTGTTTAATATATATTTTTAATGTTTACTTTAGAAAAAAAGATTAATTTCAAAATATCTCAGAAATGGTTCACTTTTCGAATCAACTGTAATTGATCTCTACAACCCCTTCAAAGGATTGCATCTAATTAACAATCAGCCTGTATAATGAATAATAAATTATTATCTTAGAATAGTAATAATCACGATTCTTTTATTTCTCATATTTGTGTTGCGTATGACAGCGTAAAGTCGTTTGCAATAGAATCCAACAATCATGTAAACAAACCAAATTGTCACGATTACTCCGTAATCACATACATTTGACGATCAATTATGAACATAGTCTGATTTCAACGAACGCACCATTGTTTTCACATTATCTTCAACACGATTTAACTTGTATTTATAAGTTAAATTTGTTAAAACATTTGCAACGTAAAAATTTCGAAGTATTTGACAAGCTGTCATCTTAGTTTTTTACTCATCGAACTCTATAAGTCATTGAAAAGTTAATGTTGTTCGTAATCTGAAGTTATCTTTTATTTTTAATTTAATAAATTATTTTAATTTAATATTATTTGAATACAATAAAAATTTTTTTTCAAGAGCTTAATATAATTAACCAAAACGGATTGTATCCTAAGCCATAAAAATAATGGTTAGTTTTTAAAAATTGACAGGTGGCCATTTTGTTAGAATTGTCATTCACAGTCATTCACTGTTCTGTGGGTTCGCTGTGCATTAGTGTTTTCTGTTTCCGATTTCTACGACTTTGCATTCTCATTTTGGACTTTTGTTTTGCTTTACGATTTGGCTGGACATATTTTTCTTGGAACGACGACCTTTGCACGGCATCACGGACATTAAATTATGTTACAAAATACGTTGACGAGCTCGCCGCATCGAAAGGAATAACTGTGCTTCGCCTTCCTCCCTGCCACTGCGAACTCAACCCAATTGAGCTCATTTGGGCACAGGTTAAGTCGTATGTTGGGAGAAATAACAAATCTTTTAAAATGGCGGAAATAAAAACTTTATTGAACGAAGGGTTGGCGAGAATCGGAGCCGAACAATGGTCGAAATGCGTAAGTCACGTCCTAAAGGAAGAGGAAGAAATGAAAAAGCTCGACGGCATTTTAGACACGGCAAGCGATGACACAGTGGTTCCATTTATAATTACGGTCACCGGCGACACTTCTGATAGTGATGATGACGAAGACGAAGATTTAAATTTGTTTTAATAAACACTTTTTTTATATATAATCAGTTTTATTTTATAGTCTATGGCTTATATATTTAATCTATTTAGTCAGTTTTATTTTAGTACCTATCCTACTATGGGCCATAGTCTATGACTTAAAATTAAAATAATTAGAAAAATAAATTTAATTAAAATTAAATTAGAACACTATGACATCACTATGGGCATAAACAATACGCTGTCAATGTCAGTCCGCCATATTTGTTTACATGATTGTTGGACTCTATTGCAAACGACTTTAAGTACCTAACGTAAGGCCTTGCACTAATGTAGGGAGGAATATTGTATTACCTAGTGTGACAAAGCTCAATTCAAACCGATTTCTGTAAAAGTTCTTCAACTCACGTTTACAGATACAGCCTATGTAATGTAATAAATTAATTTACTCAACTTTAACCAAAGGAGTTAACCAAAGGACATACCATACCTATTTGTTTAAAACAAAACACCTGCCTTTGAGAGCCACTAGTAGAACACCATTTTTATTCATGATCGATACCTACTTTCTTGTTATTCTCTATTCCTTCAACTACCTGATTTATGAATATAATCTACCTATTTGTATACTGACATAATAAGTGTAATAAATTATTTAACTTTTTCACCAACTATGTCAACAGTGTCATTGCCACTTAATAAAATTTCTTGGCAAATGATGCAATACACCTCAAAATCCATTGTAGGTGCCCACCTAACGCACCTCCCGTAAAATATGCGGTCGGCCGCCCGGTACTCCCCGCGCGCCCTTACCTCGCCCCTGCGTCGCCGAGGGCATTCCGTGCCCGTAGGTAACTGAAGATTTTGAACTTCCATTAACAAAATTGTTTTTTTTATATGTGGCGGATGAAGTAAACTCAAAATCAAAGGTATGATTAAATTTGCACAATTGCGGAAGTTTCCCCCGAAGTAGTATTCTCAAAATATATATTTTGACTATGATCCGTATTTTGCCGTGCTGTGCGAAATTATCAGAATGTTTATAATGTATATAGTATTCACATGTTACTTCGCACAGATTGTAGAAGTTTCCCTGGAGTGGCAAAACAAAATAAACGAATATATCTCTACTTCTTATTTTACAGGTCTCAATATTAAAACCCATAACGCATTTAAGACCAGTTTATATCCTACTGAAGCCTGTATCAAATATTTCTTTTACATACCAACATTACGTTATTTTGAAAATTATACCTAATGTTTAAAGTACTTCCGTAATGTACTAGAGATAATCACTCCGTGCGAACTTTTCTAGTCATGTCATCTAACTATTCCAAAAGATATTAGAATTACGGGACTTAACTCCACTCTTAAACGGAACTCACCTCGCCTATTAGAGCTTAATCGTTAAGAGGATAAAGTTCACTACGAAAAATTTTTCCAAATTTATCTACAAATCGACATGGATGAGGTCCTCGCCGTTCATTCTGACCCGTGCGTAACAATTGCATAGGCAGATTGCGGGTGACTTTAAAAGGGATTTTGTACAGATATGTGTTGATTTTTTTCATTGAAAACTTATAGTGAGCATTCCTTGTATCCTATAGCTTCTATTTGATATGGTTTAGTCACTCTTATTTTCATCGCATGGCATTTATCAAGCTTTAAACAAATATCTAATGACTGATATTGCGAATGCGTAATAATGCCGGAATAGCCGCCCTGCCCCCTGATTCTGTATCGTAAACTCAGTTGCCAAACCAAGTGGCTATCGTCTAAAACATACATATTCACTTATAAAAGGACAAGTTTGCACTTGAAATGACTTCACATTTCGTCATTAGTTCAATACCCATTAAAAGTTATTTTGGATGTTCATTTTTTATCTGTTTTTGGTGAATAGCAACTATAGCTAGCAACCGACACTGAGTTACATAATAGCCCTGCCGGGCTTCCTCTAGTCGTATACTCTGCATTCCAACTCGTTTTACAAGACAATACGTTCGAGAAAATATCCTTATCCCATTTCGTCTCTTTTCAAATTCATTTAAACCCAATAAATAGCGATGATTAAATAACAAATATATATATTTCACATTTCACTCTTTGATCTTGATATAATACATGATTTCTTGCATTTTGCTCGATCCAATTAAATCCCAAAGATAGGTCTAAACTATGATCTAAATATCATTTCATTTGAGCTGTACTAATTTTTGGACAATAAAAGTTATACTAAAATAAATGTTGTGAAAAATGTGATATAAAACGGCCGTCATATTAAAAACGCAATCCTCTAATTCCAAAATAATAAAGGAAGTGACTAAAGGGCAACTAGCGGTCCTTCGATTTTTTAAATTATTGAACCATAAGTCATTATTTTGCTGTTGGAATATCTTCCTTACCACGAACTAAAAAAGTTCAATTTGCAATGTAAAGTTCGGAAAGGGAAGCGGTCCTTTAATTTTATACATTAATGAACCGTAAGTCATCGGAAAGTGCTCGGAAAGTGATTTTTTCTGCATATCGTGAATTCTGTTAAAACTACGGGGGTCGCCTCGCTCCGCTCCGCTTCGCTCGGCACCCTAATATGTACTTACATGTCAACCTAACCGCTCTTCCTCGCTTCGCTCGTCGTCGCAAACTATCCCTAGCGGTCGAATAAAATTAAAACTAAGGAAGCCGCTACGTAGTCACTTTCATTTCAATCATAAATCAAAACACATCGAAGCCGCGAGCTTTCTGAGCGGCCGGCTTCCGCTGAGCAGGCCAAACATGTAGAAAATGAAAGCGTTGGTGCAGGACAGATTTCTCTGGATAACCTCGTCTTCCATCCATCCACCAGCCTGTTTCGTCCACTGCTGGACATAGGCCTTTCGAGGATTTCGCCACCTTTTTCCTGAAAGAAATGCCCACACTCACACACGCTGGGCAGGCAGGATGGTGAGCGCAGTGCCGAAACCCTTGCACTGGTGACGCCGCTGCCCGTCACCAGTCTGTTTTATATAAGGCCCGGCAATTGGGGATGGATAAACCGCTATCCATATCGGTCCTAGGCAATGGAGGGGCCGACTGGTTTTGCCTAAGAGCTATTCTCTTACTCTCCCCCGAATAACCTCGGGAGGATTTACGAGTAAGATTACCTCGCCTTAATATCATAAAATTTTGTTTTCAGGCTAAAGTCGGGTGTACATGCATACACAGAGACGCGTCCGGTGGGGTGGCGGGGAGGAAGCAGAGTCTACAACGAGCGTTATCACCGCCGCCGCCGCCGCCTGCTCCGCTAGGTAAGACTACCCTTAGGTTGTCTGGAAGATGTCGCTTCTAGTGACAAATCCACCTGTATAAAAAGATAATAATCTAATAAAAGTCTCTCTTATTGCAGCTCCGCCGCCCCCTCCCCCTCTCTATATACCTCCCCCACCTCTACCCCCAGCTCCTCCCGCACCCCCTCTCGCCCCTCCTCCCCTACCCCCCTCAACTCCGGCAGCACCCCCCCCGGCGCCTGTCGACATCAAACTGCCTCAACAAGAAACGCCCTTACCGAAGACTAAAATGAAGACCATCAACTGGAATAAGATTCCCAATAATAAAGTGAGTAAAAAATTTTCACTTACGTTTGAGAGCTGTTATTTAATATAATATCTACCTAATTTGGTTTTTGCTGCATAACGATACTCATACCTACAGCCCTACCCCGCAATAGAATGCCGTATGACATAAACTTTAAGTAAAAATCGCTGTAGAAGATTGCAACACTCATATTCCCATGAAAAAATTAAACAATGTAGACATTATTATGCAATCACTGAAATAAGTGATGCATATGCATGGGAAAAATGCAGCGTCATGTTTCTTCCTCTAACACATTGATGCGACCTCTTTAATTAATGTCTTCGATAATTCCATCCATCATCCTATGTCTACTGGACATAGGCCTTTTCAACGATACTCTTGGCAGTCCTCTTGGAAGAAATGCCTGACACACACACGATCGGCAGACGGGTTGGTGACCGCGGTGCCGAAACCAGTGACGCCGCTGCCCGTCATCAGTGGGTTTTATATAAAATTTAGGCATTTGGGGATGGATATACCGACATCGATTGGTCCCAAACAATGGTGGGCCACCTGATTGTGCCTGTTTGAGAGCTGTCCTCTTGTGGCTCTCCCCCAAATAACTTCGGGGTGATTTGCGAGTAAGACCTAGAAATTATCTTCTATAGTTATATAAACTAACTATTTATTATGTATTTGCAGGTGATAGGTCAGAACAACATCTGGTCGCTGGTGGCGTCAAGTCACAAACACTCCCCGAAGACTGAACTGGACTGGAGCGAAATAGAGGGATTATTTTGTCAACAGGTAAATGGCACACGAGTAAACTAGATATAATACATAGATAAAGCATTTAGGCTTATGTTTAAGCAATCACCAGATATAATAAAATATAATACCAAAAAAATCGCTGTAAACGGCAGACACAGAACATAAACAGAACGTAACACAGAAATTACCAGAATTTAATCCCCATTTTAGTATGAAATTAAAACCAACAATTTTATAAACTGCTAACCTACATAAAGCAAGTATCTCTAAAATAATCGCCGAACAACCCAGAAATAGTAAACAACCACCAAAAATAGTAAACAATCATCAAAAATTTAACCGCATATAATTGAAAATTTCATCCAAATATGCTTCTTTGTATTAGTCCTTGCTATACAAAACTTCGGGGGTTGCCTCGCTCCGCTCCGCTTCGCTCGGCTCCCAATGTGTATTGACATGTCCACCTAACACGCTCCCCCTCGCTTCGCTCGTCGTCGCCGCCTATTTTTGTGGGTAGTAATAACACAAACATTTGGTGATTGTTTACTAATTTTGGGTTTTGAATACATTTTTGGGTAAGGCAGCTTATGGTTATAAAATCTTTTTTGGTGGTCATTACATTATATTTTAACCCGAGCGTTTATACCAAACGGCGCAAAGATGTGATATTTGCTACTCTTGGAACATTGTATCTATGTGACCAGTGATTTAATGTTCTTCCTTCCTTCCTGTTAAATTCCTTCGTGTCAAAATTCCGTCCATATAACAGATTGTTCCCCAGGTACAGCCACCGGGTTCAGCCGGGTCGTCCCCGCGGCTGGGCCGCAGTCCCATCTGCGACAGCTCAGGAGAACGCAAGCCAAGGAAGGAGGCTTCGGAGATCACGCTGCTTGACGGCAAGAGGAGCCTTAACGTCAACATCTTCTTGAAGCAGTTTAGAAGGTACGGAATAGAATGGATTGTTGTTTTATAATAGGAATTCTTACTTGGAAAATCTTTGGAATTCTCCATTAGTTTAGTAACCAATATGAAAATTCAAATAATTTAGGTAAAAGATCAAATAATTAAGATAAAATACATCGTTGTAACAGAGGTGTTTCTGAGTATGGACTGTGAAGTCCACACTAGCACACCCACATTTCATCGATGATTATTACGTATCAGCGTGACGGGTAGTGACGGTGAGCACTATCGTACTTCGGGCACAAGTATGGCCTCACAGCTTAACGTGCCTTTCGAAGCACGCAGACCGAGTGCAAAAAGTAAAGAGTGGAGTACCTCAGGGCAGTATTTTGGGTCCTCTCCTTTTTCTCATTTATATTAACGACCTACAGAGTCATGTCCCAAAGCCAGTGATTCTCTTTGCTGACGATTGTACTGCCATTGTATCATATAAGGACAAAAATAACCTAAACCATGAAATAAATTTAACCTTAGATTCCATAGTTAACTGGCTCAGCAAAAATTACCTTTTAATAAATTTTAGTAAAACTAAAGTGATGCAAATACACCATAGACAAAACATTCCACCCATATTAAATATAACAATAATGTGATAGAGGTAGTGGATAGTATACAATTTTTAGGAATCCATCTGGATAAGCATTGCAACTGGAAGTGTCATGTTGCAAAGCTTAAGAATAAAATAAACAGCTTTGTGTATCCCTTAAGACAACTCACAAGAGTAGCGTCTATAAATGCAGCCTTAACAGCATATCACGGATATGTAAATTCTATATCCGATATGGCATTAATCTTTTGGGGCAATAGTAGTGACTGTGTACAGGTTTTTAGGATGCAAAAAAATGTATCAGCGCAATTACTGGAATAAAACCTTGGGACACTTGCAGACAGCACTTCAAAGATTTGAAAATATTACCATACCCATCGTTTTATCTTCTCGAATGTCTTATGTTTGTCAAAATTAATTACCTAAAGTTCAAAGAGACGCAACATGTGTCAAGGCGGCTACAACGCAAAATACACTTAGAAATGCCCTATTCAAAATGTAAACTACGTGAAAAGAGCATCAGAATCTATACTATGTCTGTAAAATTAATTTTAAGTCTATGTACTTTTGAGAAATAAATTATTTTGTATTTGTATATAACAAGCTTCCAGATACAATTAAATGTTTACCTATTGGAAAATTTAAATCAATTTTATTCAAAATTTGATAAAAAAATGTTATTATGACATAAATGAATATTTAAATGATGTAAATTTTTTATCATAATAAAGCGTAGGGTGTGTTTATCTATGACATTCAAACGGTATTTGACAATAAAATTTGTATGTACGATTTATTTAAAAAATTGTTATTGTTTGACATTTTACTTGACATATTTTATTAACTTTCTCATTGTATTGTATTCCTGTATTTTTTTAGATTAGATAACAATTATAATTTGTACGCTTTAGTGGCGAAAAGCATTGAGCCAAAGTGACATGTTTTCTAACTTATTATGTAACATGCTTTTTACAAATAAACGATTGATTGATTGAAAATGTGCTCTTACAGGATTTGAACTTATCTATTATATTACACCTCTACAACACTTACGTTCAACATAAAGATACATTCAACACACGTTCTGTCCAGTATTCTTCTAAAAATAATCCTCTTCTCAGTTCCAACGAAGACATAATCCAACTGGTCCGGGAAGGCGCTCACGACGACATCGGCTCCGAGAAGCTGCGAGGTCTCCTCAAGGTCCTGCCTGAGATAGACGAGTGCGAGATGCTGCGGTCCTTCACTGGAGACGTCACCAAACTCGGCAACGCGGAGAAGTTCCTGCTGCTGCTGATACAGCTTCCCAAGTGAGCGTCCTTTTTTAATCCCAATGGGCTATTATGGGTTAATACGAAAGCGTTCATGAGATCTTGGTAGTGCGCGCTCACCTTGAAACCTCTAACATGGTAGACAATATCGAGCTCTGACAGCGAGCTATACCACTATATGTCTGTCCCTCTTTAGGTAGATCAACAGAGTGGGACAAAGCACTTTATCGAGCTCGATATGGTCCTCCATGTTAGATATGCTGAAAAAGGAGGTAACCACTCTCAAGTTATAATCTGCGTCATTAAAGAAAGAAATCCAAAATGGCGGCTGGAACTAGTATTGCAATGTCATATAGTCAGCATAAAAAGCATTTCTTCATTTGTTTCATTATTAGAGTATTTTTTTATAAATATATTCTGTGTTATATGGGTACACTTGTATGGGATAAGAAAATCATATAATATGGTTCTAATATGACACGTACTCTGTGAAAAACTTCAACTGGCTACCTATTAGGCAAATACATACTTACTATTTATTCTGTCTGCATGCTGTCCGAAAGTGTGTGAATAAAGCGGTTATACTGCGCGAGTGAAAGCGAATGGTTATGGGCGCCATTTATAATTCCTTATTTCTTTTATGAACTGGGTCACCTATACATCTTTTAATGACGTCACGGAGCTCTACAAGTCGCTTGGCGGCATGGTTTCGTAATGTTGGTGACCAGACACGGCCAAAGCCTACCCAACAGTTGAACTCTTAGTTGAGCCTTGGTCTTACTGTCCACGATGCGTTAGCCGTGTTGTATCTCAGTTAAATAACTTTAAAATATAAACGGTCGGTAACATTAAAAATATGTAATGGAAAATAGATATTTTTTTCGAAAAAGACATTCTTCCTGACTCCACAAGCTATAAAATCTGCATCCTTCCAGCTACAAGCTGCGCATCGAGTGCATGCTTCTGAAAGAGGAGTGGGCATCCACCGCCGGCTACCTCGAGAGTGCCATCAACGCCATCCTGGTGGCTGGAGACGACCTCATGTCCTCGCGGGCTCTACAGGTAATATACAACACCTATATCGGCCGTGAATGTCCATTCATAAGTCTGGTTGAACCACTGTTGAACAAAGGCTTTTACAAGATTTCGCTTCTACAAGCTTCTCCTCCTAGAAGAAATGCCCATACTCACACACGCTGGGCAGTCGCTGCCCGTCACTAGTCTGTTTTGTATAAGGCCCGGCAACTGGGGATGGATAAACCGCCATCAGTCGGTCCCAGGTAATGGTCGGCTACCTGGTTGTGCCTGTTTGAGATCTGTCTCCTTACCCTCCCCCGAATAACTTCGGGGGTTTGCAGTAAGATGGTGGTACCCCTGCAGTCGAGCCCGGTACCAGCTCTGCCACCTTCACATACAAAACATACACGCGTAAATAAGAATTCTACCGCGCCTGATGGAATGAGACTTAGGGTGAAGAGCTTTCGCCCAGAAAGGACCTAAAAAAGTAGATCCTGGTACGGCTTCTCAAGACTTCACGCTGGAACCCATTATAGCACCAATTACTGTTTACTAAGTTTACCATTATGGACATTATGTTTGAAATATTTTTTTTTAAATTGACTATATGTTTACCAGGGTCACTACGATATACCTAATAGTAAAGAAAACCGCATTAAAATCCATTGAGTAGTTTTTGAGTTAAAACGAAACATACAGACAGACAAAAAAATCAAAAAAAATTAGTTTTAGCCGAAGTACAATATTTCAATTACCTATTATTTCGCAAAAATGTTCAATGTACAGACACGACTTTTTTACTAAGCGTTATTGCACTGGACTCGTTTTTGACATTTGCGATTGCGTCGAGCAAACTTGAGATTATTCGTATATAAAATTCTTTGTCCAACATCACAGGAGGTTCTCTACCTGGCGCTGGTCGCGGGAAACTTCCTTAACGCGGGAGGCTACGCGGGTGGAGCCGCAGGCGTCAAGCTATCCTCGCTGCAGAAGCTGACCGACATCCGAGCCAACAAGCCCGGGATGAATCTCATGCATTACGTTGCCATGGTAACTATAGCTCGCCAATAACAATAAGCAAATAAACAATAGCGATGTTTGCTAAGTTTCTTGCCCTTCTTCTTAGCAATACTAATCGAATGGTGCGGATGGTTAGGCATTATGTATATAATATTTTTATTCCTATATTTCTCTATTTTATGCAGGTGTATAACTTTATTACATTTTAGTAGCCCAACCTTAATATTTTTTGTACATATGTAGTTCCCGTTTTTATTTATTAACTTATTTCTTCATTGAATTATGTATATATAATATTTTTATTCCTAGATTCCTCTATTTTATGCAGATATATATTTTATTTCCCGTATTATTATATATTTTTTATATTCTAAAGATATATTATATTGTTAAAATTAACTTGGACTTGTAGAAAGTATACTTTATGTATCTATTTTGCAAAAATAAATATTTTGATTTGATTTGATAACATTGCGGATGCAAATTGCAAATGGAGTAATAGATGATGAAGAGAGTCCGCGGGATGCCGTGCAACTGACAGCTTGTTTCACACACGTAAAGTAAGCTGACGGACATTGTGCATACTCGGATACTTGGAGTACGCATTGTCTTTTAGTTCCTCTGTTTTTGGCTAGATGGTGATAAGTTGAAAGGCTGAAAAGACGCCCGCCATTGTCCTCGCAACGGTCTTACTCACACCGGAGCATCCCGTGAGCCAAAGATCGCTACTAAAAACAAAACCACAAATCTCAATGCGTCTTGCTGTTGCTAGGTAGAGTATGAGGTAGGTTCTTTAAAAAATGTAGTATCCTAACTGCCGCCTCTATATTCGTACGGGTCCTTTCATTTTACTAAGCTTTTTGGCCGAGGAGCAGTCTTTTAACACTTGACGATTTTGCAACTCATTCGGTGTACCAACCGAAACGATTATTGCACGGAAATGTGGATTCTAGACAACGTTCCAATAACAGTATATTTTGTGATACTTCCAGCAAGCAGAACGCAAGAACAAAGAGCTGATCCACTTCGCGGACGACATCAGAGTGCTGGAGGAAGCCGCCAAGGCCTCAGTGGAACAGCTCCACAACGAGATCCGGACCCTGGACGCGAGGATCTCAGTACTGAAGAAGGAGATCCAGGCCGTCAGTACACAGCAGGACATAAGGGAGCAGATGGGAGATTTCCTTCAGGTAATTTTCAGAATCGATTTTACAAATTTGAATTTTAAAATCAAAATATACTATTATGATGCTCAAAAAACAACTTAGTTCAACTTAGTCCTGGTTCAGAGCTCCCCACGTCCAGATTTATTTTTTCTGATTTTCTATACCGCAATGATATAAAATTTAATTTATCAACTTAGTTAAGTTGTGTATATGCAAAGACATATTTCAATGACATAACAGTAGCTTAAAAAATCATTGGGTTTCCCATAATTGTGAATTAAAATATAAACTCCTAAAGAAATCTTAACCTCACGATTATAGAAAATCCTAACGTTTTGGGTATTAGTCCTATCGCCGTACTTTGCAACAAATGCCCCCTAGCTGGACTCTTAACGTGCCTTCAGAGGCAGACAGACCGAACACAAATGGATTTGAACCCAGGACTAGATACTCGTAGTAGTGGACACGTTCGAACCAGTAGACCACAGAGTAGGAGGTCTAAAGTAAAACATAACATGTCATAACATAACACAGGTGGCGGAAACGGAAGTATCAGCTCTTAAAAAGGACATGGAAGAAGTGGAGGTGACGAGGACTCAGCTCGCTGACTTCTTCTGTGAGGACCCGCAAGCTTTCAAGCTGGAGGAGTGCTTCAAGGTAACATTTCCTTTCTTTTAGTTCACATACGCTTGGCCACTATCAAAGCCGTTTTGTCTGTCTTCCTATGGCTGTGTCCTCGCACATTAGTTCCGCCAAAACTCGGGTTTTAAGCGAGAAGACTCACTGCTGTTAAAAGTTGTAGCCATAAAAACTATAGCTCGAAAATATCCTGAATCTATACTGCGACAAGGCTCTTTATGTGAGTAGATTCGATTGACAGGAAGGCGCAGCTGTGAAACTTTTACATTTGAAAGCTTTTCTTTATGTTCCAGACTTTCGTAACATTCTGCAGCAAATTCCGTTCAGCCGTAAGCGACAACGAGCGACGGCGAGCCAATGAGGAGCAAGCGGCGGCGAGGCGAAGGGCGCGGGACACCGCTGCCAGCAGGACGAAGACTGGTTAGTTATCTACTTTCTCTGTACCTATCGTTGCTGCTGTACGGAACCCAGTATGACGGGTTGTCTTGGCAGTTCCTGTTGCGGCACCATAGCCCTTAGAATCATTAAAACATAGGAAGCTTGAGCTGATAGGTGCAAATTTTGAATTTGTTCAGTAAAAATATATGTCTCGGAATTTTAGATGTACTTTTTTATGTTCTGCTGGATTCGAAGCCAGTTTTTTGTGATAGTTCTTCATACTGGTAGCTTTGTTTTAAAGCAAGTTGCAGCTTCCACTATAAAGGAACAAAGCGAGACAAAAATGAAAATCACATTATTTCGATTTGTTCAAACTCCTAAAGAGATTCACAATAAAAGTTGACGTTAGGGTTTTTAATCTGTTGTACAAAAACAAAGCATGCTTTCATCGACTTCTCTCTAGATATTATAATCTGTTTTTTTTTTTCTTAAACGGGACATACATTTTTGGATGATGTTATTTCGAAAATTATTCAAGTAGGTGTCTTCGGAGTTGAAGTTTTGCATTCGAAACGAAATGCTTTGCTAAATTCTGCACTAACATACCAGGCCATGTCCGATCTTAGTACAAAAAATTTTGCTCGAATTTTCCTCTTCTTTCCAGTCCCGTTTTTTGATAACTCATAAATCATAAATTAAAATACTTTCCACCAGGTGGCAGTGTCTGCAGTACTCCAGTGTCGGAGTGTGAGTCCCTGATGGAGTCCTTGCTGTTGGACATACGTAACGGTCTCGGGAGGAGGTCCTTGAGACGAGCTCACGAGGCTTCACCCTCGCCGGGTAAGATTATAAAGATTACAAAGGATTATCCAGCAACATCCTGGTCATGGCATCAAATTGTAAAATATACAGTGATTTATTTTCATTTTTAGGAAATATTTCATCTTAACGAACAGTAAATCTCAATATTATTTAACATGTTATAAGTAATATTGGCGTGGAGGTTCATGTGTTCGAAGGTTTGGTATGTCCATTCATATTTTCATTGACAATGGAAATTTTCTTCTAGTGGCAACCAATTTTCGTATGTATACAGTAACAACAATAGCAACATTTAGCTATGGTTCTTTAATGCATCATTTATGATACATTGAAATAAATATTCATGCAGTATATTTGATTCTTTTATGACAGCGCATACTAATAAGTTAGTATAGCTGTAAGCATACAAATTACGTCAGTGTAAAAAAAATAAAGTAGACTGTAGTGACTGTTGTTTTAAGAACATTTGTTATCAGTATCACGGAAAATGTCTTACGATTTTAAAGGACGATATTTTTGATTTTCTAATGAAAATCGAATTCAAGGCACCAAATTGTAAATTCTCTTGCGTTTGATGGTTGGCAAATTGCATTTGACACTACATCCATCCATCCATCAGCCTGTTTCGTCCACTGCTGGACATAGGCCTTTCCAGGATTTCGCCACTCTTGGCGGTCCCCCTGGAAGAAATGCCCATACTCACACACGCTGGGCAGGTGGGTTGGTGAGCGCGGTGCCTAAACTCTTGCACCAGTGACACCGCTGCCCGTCACTAGTCTGTTTTATATAAGGCTCGGTAATTGGGGATGGATATACCGCCATCCATCGGTCCCAGGCGATGGTGGGCCGCCTGGTTTTACCTGAGAACTCTCCTCTTACTCTCCCCCGAATAACTTCTGGAGGATTTGCGAGTAAAGTGGTGGTACCTCCACAGTCGAGCCCAGCATCAGCTCTACCACCTTACTACACACACTACATAGCCGTAACTTATTCTTAATTGACTCGTGAAAAAATGGGGCTTTACTTTAATATTTGGAACTATTCCAGATGTGACTCCAACCGGCAGTCTTCGTAGGAGAAGCAGGGCTAGCCCTGGTGAGGGAGATGAGGAGGGGCTGTTGGAATTCTTGCGACACTCATCGCCGGCTGCCAATGATCTGAGAGAGCGCAGCGCTTGGGGCAGTCTGGGTAAGTAATAAACAAATCTTGGTAAAACTTTTGCAGTGGAATAGATTGTAAAAACAAAGGTCCGGCAAATCGGTGAGCGAAGCCATTGGCTGATTTGTTTTAGATAATAATAATAATTATTATTATTGTTGCTTAATTGTTAAGCAGATGAAGTAAAACGTTTTATTTTTATTTTTACTTTTACGGAACACCCGTTTAAATCGAGAAAGCAAACCGCTCTCTTACAATAAAGGTGCGGATGCGGAAGTGGACATAATGAAACTTTTGTTATTGTTATTGCACGAACGTATTTTAAATGAAAAAGTAGGTGTGACCTAACAGCGCTGTAGAGAACAACCCGCGTTCACGCTTTCGTTGGGAATGGGGCCTTATAGCGAAACCTTGTTCTGTCTTGTGGCATAAAGAAATAACGGCAAATCTGATCTGCCCCCTGATTCTGTGTCGTAAAATCGGTTGCCAACCGTGTGCCTATCGTCGAAAAGACACATAAACTGTTGTATTCAGCTTATCTAAGGATACTTTCGCACTTGAAATGACGTCACAATTCGTAAATAGTTCAATACACATTGAAGGTTATTTTGGAAGATTATTTTAATCTGTTTTTGGTGAACAGAAACCATAGTTGGCAACTGATTCCAAGATACGTAATAGCCTGATGGTCTGATAGTAGCGTTTTAAAGAAGTTCCCATATGCATTGATGCAACTCGTCTATAGTCAGCTGTTTTGTTACAGATCGTTCGTGGTCTCGTCGCGGGCCAGTGCGCGCGCGCCTCGAGCTACCGGAGCGGGAACGTCCCGCCTCGCCCCGCGCGCCCCCACCACCCTCACCCGCGCCCTCCCCACAGCCAACTCCCGCACTTACACCTGCACATGTCGACGACCCGCCCAGCAAACCGAAGTGAGTACTTTAATATTAGAAATAAATCGGTAGTAAGAATACGATCCAATAGAAAATTATATTATTTATTGTCATTGCTGTGTCCATATGTGGTAAGTATGAACATTACAAAAATACTAGGAATTTTGGTCGTTTATCTCTATAACGACGAACTAATTTTGTCACTGAGTCCATAACCTATTCGTTACTAAGGTACAGAAAAATTATTCATACAAAAAACGGAAAAGTAGAAACACATTTAATAATTTTTACCCATTTCCTGCAGAGAGTGGCGGCAAAAAATCGAATCCTGGCTTCGAGCGAACAGTCAGGAAGAAAAACGAGACGCAGAACTGCGAGAACGAGCGAGACGGCTGCAAGCGAACAGGCGTTCCTTGGAAAACGACTCCGGTATCTAATACTTCTTTGCCTTTCTTTCTCTTTCTTGCACCATTTAACTCTATTATAATTTTTAGAAACAGGTGCATTCCCGAAATGGTACCCGTAGTCTGTTGAAACGTACTTTTGTTGATGTCGTGGGATCAAAATCTTAATCCCAAAATTTTCTATTTGCCTAACATCCCTAATAGTCCGCCAATATTTACGCTTCCATAGACGGCAACGTTCTTGTGACAATAATTACCAAAATCTATTTTCGGTAGTCATAGAATCTTGGTTTAAAGCCCATTTAATCCACACGACCAACTTCGATGTTTAATTGGGTGTGTCGATGACGAAAAATTCAGTTGTCAATTTGATCGGGCGGTCTCGACCATCCGATGACTTTCAATTTACATTAACTGATTATTACTCTTCACACAAAAGAAAATGAGATTGGATTATATCAACAATTTAAAAAAATGAAAAAAATATCAAGCCCAGAAGGGGCGTCATCGCCTGAAACATCCGACCCCACTCCTTCAGAGAGGGGTCCTCCCCTATTATATGGGCTAGGGACATTTTTAACAATAAAAAAGTATTTGTATGGGCAAGTATTTGTATCAAGCAATGCATAGAGTAGGGTTAACCATAAATCCCGAAGAGCCATGCATACTTCCTGCATTGGGCAATTAATACCCATAGAGTTGGTTCGGCCATGGGAAGCCTCGCTAATGCTCTTCACATAACCAATTTTTTTTAATTCACTTAAATTGTCGACTAAATGTAGTTGTCTAGAATACACTTTATTTGGTGAGTTATGATGACTTAATGGATTATCACTTTATTGTACAAACAAAAGACATTAAAAAAGTTAAATAGAGTTTTGGTTTTGGTTTTATGGGTGGTAGAGCTGATGCCGGGCTCTACTGTGGAGGTACCATTATCTTACTCACAAATCCTCCCGAAGTTATTCGGGGGAGAGTAAGAGGACAGCTCTCAGGCAAAACCAGGCGGCCCACCATTGCCTGGGACCGATGGATGGCGGGTTTATCCATCCCCAATTGCCGAGCCTTATATAAAACAGACTGGTGACGGGCAGCGGCGTCACTGGTGCAAGGGTTTCGGCACCGCGCTCACCAACCCGCCTGCCCAGCGTGTGTGAGTATGGGCATTTCTTCCAGGAGTACCGCCAAGAGTGGCGAAATCCTGGAAAGGCCTATATCCAGCAGTGGACGAAACAGGCTGATGGATGGATGGAGAGTTTTGGTAACATAGTTTTGTATAAAGGCGCTCTTATCACTTAAAGCCAACCAACTTTGGAATGGTGAAGGAATTATAATAACATGAAAAGTAAATGGTGTGTATGTTTGTGTACAGAGAGCGAACGAAGTACCACGCTGGACACGCTCCCCGAGGGGCGCGGGGAGTGGCGCCCTGCCGTGCTGCAGGACAGTGACGTTGTCAGAGCTATCGAGACCGTTGAAGGTGAGGGTCACATATTTTGTTAGCTATTTAACAAACAAAAAATTAAAGTATCGTCCTGATATCTCAAGAAGATTTCGAAGATGTTTTTGAGTGATAACTGTCACTGAAATGGTCGACACACAACTAAAACTCTTTCCTCGAACGATTATTATGTCCCAACGTGATACGGGGTGATGCTTATCGCCGTACTTCGGGCACACATAGCCTTAAGGATATGCAAGGTTACCTCACAGTGTATTTTTACCACTCACAGGAGTGTAGAAATACCTATATCACAAAACATCATTGTTTCATACTCGACCGGCAGGAACCGAACCCAGGATTTTGTGTACTCTATTCTTTCAAAATTTTAGAAAAAATTAATAAAATAAATTATGATATTTAAATTTTAATATTTATATGTTCTCAGATGTGCAACCACCTCAAAAAGAACGCATTCCGTGGAGGAAGACTGAAGAAAACGAAGAGATGAGACGACTTCGCAGACAACGATCCAGACAGACCATAGAATCTCCTCAACCGTTAGTCGTCATCACCGAGGAAAACAAGGCTAGACTTCCCGACATAAGGGTCACTAGTGAAGTAGCCAAGGAGACCAGGGGAGATAGGGTGGAGATCGACTCAGACAATATAGAAACTCCACCGGTTCAAAGGAAGATGTTCAATCCACCACCGGAAAGGGAACCGTGTCGGAAATTCCAACCGAGTCTTTCTAAATTCAAGATAAACGATAAGGCTCAAACGGAAATGAGGGATCTGTGTCAAGAGATTTTAGGAGACGGACAGTTTGATAGATTCTCAGCGGCGAGAAGAACTAGACGATATAAGAAAAATACCGATTCCAGTTCTCAAGACGAAGAGAAGAAACCGGAAGTGCAGGAATTGGTGGCGGAAACCCAAGTCTTGAGACCGTCGAAGTTAGAAATCCAAGCTTCATATCCGGTCGAAACGACCCAAGCTGTAGCCAAGCCGATAGAGGAAACGGTTAAGGATGAAAAGGAACACAGATTAAAACGTTGGCAGGACAGACTTAAAAACCAAAGTGTAGAAGCTAAAACCCCAACCACACCAACCAAAGAAACCAAACCAGGTCCCTACTCCAGGATGAGACGACAGACTTCAATAAACCAGGAGGATGTTCAGAAAGCGATTAGAGAATTAAAATCCCCCACTGAAAACCCAACAGGAGTCTGGTCGAGAAGTGCTTATAGAAGAACAACACCAAACAGAGTTCCGTCCACAACTACAGCTGAAAGGACAACATCTCCACGGATCCCTAAAACGAAATCCGAGCACGAGTTGAATGACGAAGGCTTCGAAGAAACCCAGAGCTTGAACTCGGAAAGCGCTTCGCAAGGCGCCTCGTCAGGTTGCAACATCGAATGTGACTCCCCCATTCCGAAGCCGTCAAAATCCCCAGATATTCCAAAGAAAATTTCCACCAAAGAGACCCGTACACCTCCTCGGACCCCATTAGACCCCAAACGCACTCCAAAACGGGTATATCCCAATCAGTCACTAAAGGTTGAACGTTCTACATCACGAGCGTCGCTCAGAAGCTCCCGTAGTTCTTTAAATAGTTCAGCGTCCGTAGCAACAGTTAAACGGGCCCCTCCGGCCCCTAAGCCTATCCCCAAACCAGTCCCACCTAGAACAGTGTCCCGAATGCCTGCTTCTAGGTCTTCTTCCAGCGGCAGTTCTGTGGGCACTTCCAGACCTCCTGTCAAAACGACTCCCAGAACGTCTGGCTTCATGAGGCCGACACAAGCTTCAAAGATCAGAGGAAACACAGCGCCATCTACTGGCGTCCGAGCCAGTGTAAAATAGACTTTATTTGCTATTTGGGATTCGTCACTTGCTTTGAAATACCCTTTATGGAATTTGAGCATCTCCTCTAATATGCTTAGAGTCGAGTTTTGTCTGATAATGTCCTTTGATAGTATTTCAAAGTTTACCAGAGTTATCACTATCATCTTGACCCGTGAGTTCCAAACGTGGCCAGACTACAAACTATCCAGTAGGTGTTACAATAAATTAAAAAGCTAATGCATTATTGGAATCTTCAGATGTTTATTTAGGCGCTAGAATCTCAACCAATGATCTGAAGGTTTCAATGACTGAGTATATTTAGAATTATTATTTTATTAGATTTTTAGCAATATAACGAATCTAACTTCTAAAATATAATTTTGGACCTTTACAAGAGACGAAACACAATTATGATAAAAAATATATATTAATTGAGATTTTTTTTTAAATCTTAATGTGAGATTGTGTAGAATGCCATGGCCATGTTACAAGTACGGGTAATTCAATAAAAAACATTCTTTAAATAAGTCAGACCCAGTTTTGTACCAGTCATTATTTTCTGTATTATTATTTACTAAAATACTAATATTTTTATAACTATTCTTAAGCTAAGTAAATAATTAGCAAAATGTTATTCTAATAAAAAAAATCTCATCAAAGATCTGGAATTTATACGTAATTTAATCTTGACAAAATAGTAAAGAAAATATAATATGTCGTCACAAAATAAACGTGCTGTATTTTTATTTATAATTAAAGAATTTTATAATAAGATTTTAACAATGTTATTGTATGAGTTTACTTCTAAGCAAAGTACAATAAATTATAATGGAATATTTTCTTCTTTTATTGAATTGAACCTTTTACAATATATTTCTTAGAATTGACTACCAATTT
Organism: Ypsolopha scabrella; assembly: GCA_910592155.1. Classification (NCBI taxonomy): domain Eukaryota; kingdom Metazoa; phylum Arthropoda; class Insecta; order Lepidoptera; family Ypsolophidae; genus Ypsolopha; species Ypsolopha scabrella. The sequence continues at coordinate 23,081,091 of OU342982.1, forward strand.
ACCTATCAAGAAACTTGCAGCTACTTACTTATACATCTAAATCACTTGTTCTGATGCAGGTGCTAAACAGTTTACGAGTAATTTAACTAGCTAAATAAATTATAATTAATGCCGATTGTAAAAGGATATATAAGGTCGTACAATAATAAGTGAAAGTAATTCTAGGGTAGGTACATCATGTATCGTTCACTGATCAAATTCCAAAAGAATAAAAAATGTTTTAATCAATTAATTTTTTTACTTCGCAGTACAAAGTGGTTCAATCAGCTGACTAAATTTCTATGGAAAGGTAAAAACAAAGTACGCGCAAGAAAACTTTTTTTCGGTGAAATGTGCTCCATTGGGGATACTCTATCATCTGTTAATTTTTTTTCACTTTGAATTGTAGGACCTTATATATAGATATTTAAATGAAACCTCATAATTGTCTGATCATACTGAACAAGTTTCCCAAAGAAATATAATCACGGTAGGGTTATAGAATTTGTAAAGTTATATTGAAGTTCCTTATCGCACGTTATACGAATGAGACGTCACGACACTTGCTTATAGTATATGTGTGTTTAAAAGCTGCAGTATAGACATTCGGTCATGGCATAGACTATAGACGAATGGTGTGCTTGTCAGACTGTCAGTAGCGAAAGGAACTTCGTTCCGAACGGGCGTCCCACGACACCTCTAGCCTTTTTTTAATTCTCATTTATGTGGGTGGGTATGTTTCCTTGTGGATTACGTGGTTTAATTTAAAGATACCTGTCCGTTTACACTGGTATATTTCCTACCGGATCATATAAGGCCTGCATCCACTAACTCCACCACCAGATCCGTCATCTTTCTTCTGCAAGCTTCATTCGAAGTCCAGACTGGCCTCACGCAGTCGTGAGACGGAGCGATGCTTTCCTGAAACAAATTTTATAATATACCATGGAAGAGCCTTGAGACCAAGGATTTAAGGGGGTTAAGTATGACTAAAATAAATAAAATTTACAATTAATGACGTCTCAAAGAACCCCCAAGTAAGTGTTACGGTTTTTTCCGTTGAGCTACGTGCGTGTGATATCAACTGCTCTGCCCAGACTGCTAAAATTTACAGAAACCATGTTTCCTACTGATTATATGTATAACAGTTAGAACATCGATCCATCGCTTTGGATAGTTAAAACATTATTTAGAAATATTTCTAAATGTTTGTCTTACTCGAATGAAATTTGTTCCAAATAAAATTCATCTTTTCTTGCTGAATAATTAGAACATAGGTATAAGATTAGACTAAGAAAAAGAGATCAGACCAAGACCCGACTATCTCAGAAATCCTATAACTTATGTATACTGGTGGTAGACTTCGGTCGTCACTCTTATCACCACTACCCTCGAGCGAGAGGAAACCTTGCTGCCAAGCGACGTCATTAGAAGCCATAGCGGGAAAGTGGTTACTCTTCATTTTAAGGTATTCCCTAGGCAAGCGTGCTTCTTCCTGGTTCCCATGAGGCTTTGCTTCAGGAGCCGTAGGGGCCAATCGCATGTTCATAGTGAATAAACAATATACAGGATTAGTTCTTCAAGAGTACGTTGATGGCCAGATCCGAAGCTAGAGGAAATATAGTAAAATGCTAAAAGGAGTCTCGGGGCCGATTTTGATGATAACCGAAACGACATCATTAGATTTTTAAAGAAATCATTTCCTTAGGAGAGAGTCCAAAACGTTGATAAGAAAAAGGCTGTACATATATACCTTAGCTTGATAAAGGTTTGGTGCTTCGGTGCTGTCGCACGTCATGATTGGATACATGTCTAAAGCTATGCCGAGCCCGAAACGGCTGCTTCGTTTGAATTCTTCTTGCAACCTTGAACAACGGAAATGGTCATTTCTTACTTCTTAAGAATAAGTATGGAGGTATGTAGGTACCTTTCTAAATTAATCAAGGACGTTGATGAAAAGGTAAAGAATACGCAAATGTAATTCAAAATGGCAGTCCTTCCTTGCATTATCTTTGAAGCTGTACCAATATTATTAGTTGATGATCAAGATACGTAGGTGGTAGAGCTGATGCCTGGCTCGACTGTGGAGGTACCACCATCTTACCCGCAAATCCTCCCGAAGTTATTCGGGGAAGAGTAAGAGAACATCTCTCAGGCAAAACCAGGCGGCCCACCATTGCCTGGAACCGATGGATGGCGGTATTATAAAACAGACTGGTGACGGGCAGCGAAGTCACTGGTGCAAGGGTTTCGGCACCGCGTTCACCAACCCGTCTGCCCAGCGTGTGTGAGTATGGGCATTTCTTCCAGGAGGACCGCCAAGATTGGCGAAATCCTGGTAAGGCCTATGTCCAGCAGTGGATGAAACAGGCTGATGGATGGATGGATCAAGATGCACTGAACCATCCAGCGCAGTTTCCAACAGAGCTGTGCGCGGAATCTACCAATAGGATCGCTCTGAACTGTGGAGAATAGGATAATGAAGCAATCGTTCGTATCAGTGTTTATTTCCGTAGGTCACTTGCACAGCTCTGGTAGAAAGCTAGCCTTAGAAAACAAGAATTACAGTTATATCGATCCCCACACCATAATTGCCAGCTTATTTCTGCTCACAACTGAAATAGAGATGATGAAGGAATTCATGGTAAACTCACATCTCCCACAGCGCATCTCTGTCCATCCCGCCACAGAAGACCGACTCGTCATCGCTGAGCTCTAACAGCCGTTTGTGCAGTTCCTCCGTGTAGAACTCCAGTAGGGAGCTAAGGTGCTCCGCCCGTTGTGCCTGGTCCAAGCACAGGTACATGAGGTAGGCCAGGTCGAGAGCAGGAGACGCGTAGCGAGCCAACTGGAAGTCTACTAGGTACATCTGGAATTTGACCAGTCTATAAGTCTACCTTCGTTTCGTTACAACTGGGAATGCGAGTGTAATATAGTCAAAATTGTGACGCATTCACGTGCTTGGGAGGATATTGGGCAGGATGTAGCTAACTTAGCAGCTTCTCCGAGTGACGTAAACTGAGATACAACAACTGATTACTGCAATACGTCCGGTGCACTCAGAACACTTAGACCATACAAAAATCCTCCTCCCCCTTAATAATAGTATAAACTTGAAAATGTGTTTGTTTGTTCGTTTTTCCTCTCACTACTACTCGTAGAAAATTAAAAAGTAGATATTTTGTTAACTCAACCCTCTTATTTCCAGAATAAAACACTCTTTGTATCCTCTTATTCAAATCTAAAACAGACTACAAAATTCCTTACTTCAGCGATATCCCCGTCGACATATCTGAAGAGGAAGTTGTTGGTCCAACAGTCTCCGTGGCAGATGACGGCCAACGGCTCCTTCGGGGAGACCAGCTCAACCATCGACTGGAAGAACTTCTCCTCGCTGCAGAACTCCTTGAACTTCTCCAAATACAGTTCCTAGTGATGGAAATGAAAATATACTTACTTAATGTTAGAACCAACGATTTTAAGATATTAGCTGAAACCGTATCCGTTTATTATCAAAACATTTCTGCGTTAACGGAAAATAGTGAAGAGGGTGGCCATATAAGGTGCAATACAGGACATACTTCACCTATTCCTCTACTATGGTAATCCTGTCGCTGGTAAAGTTAAATGGCATCTCATAATTGTTAGGACGTCATGGTTAGGACGGTCGTCACAAGCGCAGCAACTCAGTTGTGGATGTCTTTCTCACACGACTCGTTCCATACTGATCTCTCTGTCGTTTGAGGGGGAATCAAATTGGGATCGCGCTTAAATTTCACTAAACAAATAACTTAAACGTAACTAAAATTCTCCAAAAAAATCAATGAAACTCATTTGTGGTTATAATATCTTCAATCTGACTAATTTCAATTTGTTTCTTCGCATACTTATATCGGATCTTAGCCTTAAATTGTCTTAATTTGGACTTTGTTTTGGTATTTATTTAGTTCAGTTAGTTCTGTAGTTCAGTAAGTTCTTGATTTTAGATATTCTCTAGTTTATCTTGTCATATTATGTTTCTTCGAACTTTTTACTCAAATAACATGTAAATTAAACCGGGTTTTATTTGGGTCACCAGCAGTCATAGCATGGTCCTCTTAAGTCTGACCGAAATGTCGCCGCGTCGCGTCGTCAAGATTTTCTCGTAAAAATCGAAGCAAGCTATAATATCTACACATTTTGTTAAGCAATATACTCACGTCAAGTTGACATAATTTTCCTGTAAAACATTAGGTATTATTGATAAGCAACTTTCGCAAATATACATAAAACACAACTATCGCATAGTTTTTATTCATAAAAAAATAAGGAAAACAATATTAAGAGATGCATTTTGCACCGAGGTCCTCTGTTACTCTCTTAAGTTATTCGGGGGAGAGTAACAGGACAGCTTTCAAACAGGTACAACCAGGTAGCCACAATTGCCTGTGACCGATTGATGGCGGCATATCCAATAATATCCATCCCCAACTGCCGGGCCTTATATAAAACAGACTGGTGACGGGCAGCGGCATCACTGGTGCGAGGGTATCGGCACTGCACTCACCAACCCACCTGCCCAACGAGTGTGAGTATGGGCATTTCTTCCAGAAGGACCGCCAAGAGTGGCGAAGTCTTGGAAAGACCTATGTCCAGCGAGATTAATCTATGTATTATTATGATTCTATTCGAAGATTTTGAGGGTTGATATGTGACACCGGTATACCCCCGGTCCACAGTACTAGTAGTGCCCATTTTGAACAAGAGGAGATATACTCTATCATTATTATATATACTATTATTATCATTATTATACTCACCTTATTTTCAGTATCCTTGAGTTCCCCCTCCACGAGAGAGATCGCGTTCTTAGCAGCTTCCCGATAGTAGCTCTTGTAGTACTCTTCGTTTTCAGTCACGAAGAACACTGGTTGACGGGAAAATTTGGAAAAAGAAAAACTATCGTCACGAAACCTCCCCAAAAGGAGTGTCAGAGGTGTTTTAGAGTGAGGACTGCTACCAGGACAAACTGCACATCTGCACTCGTATCTACCAATTATCTACTCTTTTTCACCGTAGATTTCAGTTTGTTGGGCATGCATGCAGGTTTACTCCAAAGTATTTGTCGTCAGCATGTACTAAGTAGGTACGAGTATATAAATTGACTTTCGTTTATAGTACAGCCAAATTCACACTGGAGACTCGGTAAGTGGTCAGAACCAATATTAATTTACACTTGAACAAGTACCTATAGAGGCATAAAAAACGTATTTCGCAAACAGGGTCATTGAACCTTGGTCCTGACCACTCACCGAGTCTCCAGTATGAATTTGGCAATATCAATCAAAGTTCATTTCGTATAAGTATTAAAATGAGAAACTCTCTTTGTTTGTCCTGCGTTCACGTTGTCGCAACAGGGCAATGGATTTTTTGCACAAAGATAGTTGCAGGGCCAGGAGATGATGTATTTTTCGTTAAATTCTGAAAATATTAAATATAGCTTATGCCCGCGGCTCCGCCCGCGTCGAAGAGATTTTCGTGAAAATAAGGAAAACAAAAGAATATGATTTTTTTAACGATATTCAACGGTCACCATGTTTTACCAAAGCGCTAATAAAGACCAATCAAATAAGCCCAAACTCGAAGGGTGTGCTGTTGTCCGCTGCGGAGATCCCACACCCACCTTCCAGTCCCATCAGCAGACCCTGGTCACCATGTTTTACCAAAGTTCTAATAAATACCAATCAAATAAGCCAAAACTCCAAGGGTCTGCTGTTGTCCATTAAGAAGATCCCGTACCCACCTTCCAGTCCCATCAGCAGACCCTGGCTACCATGTTCTACCAAAGTGCTAATAAAGACCAATCAAATAAGCCCAAACTCGAAGGGTGTGCTGTTGTCCGCTGCGGAGATCCCACACCCACCTTCCAGTCCCATCAGCAGACCCTGGTCACCATGTTTTACCAAAGTTCTAATAAATACCAATCAAATAAGCCAAAACTCCAAGGGTCTGCTGTTGTCCATTGAGAAGATCCCGTACCCACCTTCCAGTCCCATCAGCAGACCCTGGTTACCATGTTCTACCAAAGTGCTAATAAAGACCAATCAAATAAGCCCAAACTCGAAGGGTGTGCTGTTGTCCGCTGCGGAGATCCCATACCCACCTTCCAGTCCCATCAGCAGACCCTGGTCACCATGTTTTACCAAAGTTCTAATAAATACCAATCAAATAAGCCAAAACTCCAAGGGTCTGCTGTTGTCCATTGAGGAGATCCCGTACCCACCTTCCAGTCCCATCAGCAGACCTTGGTCACCAAGTTTTACCAAAGTGCTAATAAAGACCAATTAAATAAGCCCAAACTCGAAGGGTCTGCTGTTGTCCGTTGAGAAGATACGGGATCTTCTTCCCACCTTCCAGTCTCATCATCAGACCCCGGTCTCTATGTTTTACCAAAGAGCCAATAAAGACCAATCAAATAAACCCAAACTCGAACTCTGTATCCGTAGAGGAGATCCCGTACCATAACTTCTAATCACTTTGGAAAAGTAAATTCCAAAAATCTTTAAATGACGATAACTTTTTTTCCCAGATCCGATTTTAATGAAAAATTATTCTATTCCAAATTAAGCTCTGTACAGTTGTGAAAACTACATGAAAATCCGTTCAGTAGTTTTAGAGATGTGCGGGAACAAACAGACAGACAGACAGAAAAAAAATCTAAAAATCATTGGTTTGTGTTCTATTATCTTCTTTAGGAGAGACATGATTTGTATTGTTTTATTATTAGTATTGACTGATGATGATAACCACGCGAGCAAAGCACTAGGCAATTAATATTATTATTGAGCTGTTTTATTTGTCCACGCAATTTAGGACAGGGTAGCCGATATATCCTTTTGTTTTTAGGGTTCCGTGCCTCAAAAGGAACCCTTATTGGATCACTTTGTCTGCCTGTCTGTCTGTCTGTCTGTCCGTCCGTCCGTCCATCTGTCTCTTTATGTCAGGAACGCGTGGAGTTATCGAATTGAAATTAAAACCATATACTCAAGTTTACAGTCCCTTGAAGCTGTGAAAAACTCAAACTTCTAAGTTAACTTGAAAAAAAGATACGGCCGTTTATGCCGCAAAAAAACGTAATTTCGACACTCTCGAGAGAATCAAAATTTATGAGGTATTTGCCGTTGACCTAGAACTATGAAATTTGGCAAGTAATACCGTCTTATACTACAAGTATAGGGAAAAATCTGAAAACTATACATTTCGTAAAACTGTATACTCGTATACTTGTTCCTTATGTTACCAAGGGGTAGTTTAACAAACTTGTTCGTTTTTATAACTGGGTACTTAGCTTGACATTGGTGTCGATTCGGTGCAACACGACTAACCTTTTTGAGAGGACTAAACTTAATTTAGGCATTCTGTCTTTTTCTTTCTGTATCGAAAAGACAAGCGCAGGATGTTTAAAACAAGGTTAGTCCTGTCAAATAAGTTAAGTCGTGTTGCACCGAATCGCCACCAATGACTTCTAAAACGAACTGACTTTAATCTAAGTACCTTCTGAAATTCCATCTTGCATATTGATCAGCTCGTAGAAACCTTCAGGATTATAATACTTCATCGCCAACGACAGAGCATGGAACTGAGAGAGATGTTTCAGGACGAAGTAGCATTGCTCTATCGTCAACCCTTGCTTTCTATCCGGCATCACAAAGCCTTGCTCCTTCAAATCTTTTAGGATCACCAGATCGTTTTGAGCGAGGTAGCATTTCGGGATAGCTTTGAAAGGGTGCTTCACTTTGTAGGACCACTGGTGCTGGAACTTGGACAATGTTGGCCAGATTTTGTTGTAGAAGGCGACTTCGTTGCAAAACAGCTCGTCGCTTTTGAAAGCCTCCCGTCTCAGGGTGCTTTCTGGAAGGCACTTGTAGATGATGCTGCCGTGCCACACTTCTTCACACTCGCTGGAGCCGTCTGGTTCGACGTGCCGTCTGATGCCTGTGAGCGTGATGCGGTACACCATGGAGGTGTAGTTGTCACCACGTTTGGAGCCAGGGGCCCCCTGGAAAGATTAGGAGACAATAACTTGAGAAGTTGGCGATACGCCTACGGTATGCGGGAGGGGCCTGCGCGTCTCTTGCCGCCCCGCTCTCACACGCTGTCTCCCTCTATGGCGTTTCGATTCAACTTACTTCAAAACTCTGTATCGAGACGTCTGGATAATCCTGCTTCAGGATGTTCCGTAGAAATTCCAATGTGATTTCCGTCATTTGGTAAGTTGCCCAGTTCACTGACAGCGCTCCACTCTACTTGGGGACCCTCACGAGAATGGAGAACCATTGACTACCTGGCCTGCAGCGGCGCGGTGATGCCAGACAATTTAATGCAATTTTAGTGATAAGGTGACCATTATGTCATCGTTCAATGATTCCAAATATAAGTTTTCTTTTCCCCAAACGTTCAAACTATTTGATTTTTTGATATAATCTCTAAACTAAAGCATGATTGATGACCTATAGAATAACAGTGGTGACGGCATTTTGAAAATATTTGGAAAATAGCGTAATTTATAGGTAACGGGAAAAGATTATGGATACACGTGAAGATTTTTTCTGTTGTTATCTGCATTTTTCCTGATGAAATTATCAAAACCATTATATAACAAAGCAATAGGGTATTGACAAAAAACTTGGCACCGTCTGCGTGTGGAACCCTTACCTTTATTATTTTTTGTTTTACTTTGGAGTATAACCTACAATCTGAATAAATTTAAAACTTGTATGTATCACCGTCTTTAAGTAAGAGCCAAAACCAATAATGTTTAAATAATGCAACTTTTGGGAGTTTTCTTGTATGGATACCCCATCATAAATTTAATTTTTATGAATATTTTATTATTTGTCGTGGTGGAGGCCACAGTAACACGTATTATGTGAAAATTTCAACTTTCTACCTATTACGGTTGAGGCTGTAAACAGACAGACGGACAGACAGACATCGGAGGCTTAGTAATAGGGTCCCGTTTGGCACGGTTCGGGTACGAAACCCTAATAAACGGATAACGCGTGGCTTGATTTCCAGCACACACAAAATACCAGCCCGCGTCCAACGTGTGGTCACATAGCACAAGAGGGGGGCCGTTTGATCAGATTGCTGGCATGACTATGTAGGGGACGGTCATTGGGTAATGTCTGCTTGTCTCCTCATCAATAAACACAATAATAATATTATTGCTTTATCCCCTTTTTAGGGTTCCGTAGTCCGACTTATAGTTTCGCCATGTCTGTCTGTCCGTCCGTCGCCTGTCCGCGGCTTAGCTCAGAGACTATTAGTGCTAGAAAGCTGTAATTTGGTATGGGTATACATATTAGGTAATCACGCCAACAAAACGGTAAAAAATCTCGAAAAATGTTTTTTCTCCCATACACGTAACCTGGGAATGAATACGGGGCATGTATTGCTGGATAGGTCGTTCAAAAACATTATGGGTAAGGAAAATAAAGGAAAACTATAACAGCTAAGTAGGCTTCACAGGATTACGAGTACAGGTCGCGCCAAACTTTTAGTCCCCTCTAAACACGACAATGTATTGGCCGTTCTCGGGAGAGCAACTTCCGAGCGGACCAGAAGTTTGGCGCCAACTTATAAAATGTACTGGGCAACTACGGAACCCTACCCTGCACGTGGCCTGACTCGCACTTGGCCGGTTTTTATTTATCTCTACCGCTTCTTGCGTAACAGTTAAGTCCGTGTGACTTATTTTATTGATTTACCAATTTACAAAACAAAATGGATGGAAAAAGAATTACGTAAGAAATGGTGCATAGGAAGGTAGAATCACTACCTATCCATCTAAATGTGATTCAAGTAGATGTTGATTTACTTTTGTAGGGGTCTAAGCTATGTAGTTAGTTTAAGAAAATAAGTGTTTAGGCATTAATTTACGATAGACTACTCTTCTGGTCTTCAGTGGGATCCCCCACATAAAAGCCTACTGTGGTTAAGTCTATATAAGTATAAGGTCCTAGAATTCACAGTGAAAAAAAAATTAACAAGTATCCCCAATACACCAGGAAAAAAATTTTTTGTGCTACCTTTTTTTCACCTTTCCATAGTTTAGTCAGCTGATTGAACTTTGAACCTGGGATGTGAAAAAATTATTTGATGAAAAAAGTTTTTTTACTTCTTCATTGTTACCAGTTAACGATAGGTACATGATCTACCCTAGAATCATTTTCACTTATTGTAAGACCTTATAGACTAGGGGGGGATCAAAAAGTAGTGAGAACAACATATATATAATTATACTCCTTGGTAAGAAAAAAAAAATACTGGCAGGCACAGCTCAGATATTTGTAATATTAATAAAGAAAAAAAAATCTTCGATTCTCTTTTGTTTTTTTTACTGAATGTAGTCATTTGTTTGCTTCGTGTCGGAACGTGTTCTCGAAAATGGAGGAAAACGAAGTGCGAGCCATTATTATATTAAATACCTCTGCTTATTATTTTAATTAGTATTCACTTACTTTTCCTTGTTTTGTAAATTCTCAATGTAATTTAATTTTCATTTATAATTAATTTTAATGTTATATTTAATTTAAATTTCCTTATATCGACCGAGTACTAGTAATCAATCTAAATGAGAACTCGTAACTATAGCTAATCGTATTCTGGGCCCTGTGTTTCAAGCTCTGCTTTGTCTAGTGTCCGTTGAAAAAATCGCCTTTACAACTTGATGCATTATTGTTAATTTATATTATGTACTCAACTCACTGCATCAATTGTAAATGTTGTATTGTTATTGGTTAATAAATATATTTTGATTTTTTCATTTTGTTTAAAAAGTTAACGACGCAAGAGATTCACTGCGATTTGGAGAGTCTGCTCCGCCGTATTCCACTGTCGCAAGGTGGGCTTCTCAATTTCGAGTAGGGAGAACGAGCACGGAAGACGAACATCGTTGCAGCCGTCCACCGACGTCAGTCACCCAAGAAAATGTTGTGAAAGTCGAGAAAATTGTATGTATTGAATTGAGCGATCGAAGAGTAAATCCGTTACTTAGTTCAAGAAACTGACATTTCATATGGAAGTATTCAATCCATATTGAAACAATCTTTGAATATGAGACAAGTCTCCGCAAGATGGGTGCCGAGAATGTTAACCGACAGTCAGAAACATAATCGACTTGACATTTCGAAGACATTGTTGGACAAGTTTTAAGAAGATTCTGAAAACTTTTTGTCTCGTTTCGTAACAATGGATGAAACATGGGTCCCTCATTTTGATCCTGAGACAAAACAGCAATCTTCGCAATGGAAACGACCATCATCAACGACCCCGAAGAAGTTTCGTGCCGTGGCATCGGTTGGCAAGGTTATGGCCTCAATATTTTGGGACTCAGAAGGGATATTGTGCAGCTATAATTCCCAAGTTAAGGAATGCCATCAAAGAGAAAAGGAGAGGGAAACTTCGAAGGGGCGTGCTGTTTCATCACGACAACGAACGAGCTTGGCGGTTGCGATGGCTGCCATTCAGCAAGCTGGCTTCGAATTGGTTGACCACCCCCCTTATTCACCAGATCTGGCGCCTAGCGATTTTCATCTGTTCCAAAGTTATTGGAAATCTTGGCTAACCTGGTACATGGCAGAACAATTTTATTTTTGTACCTTGTCTCACACGTGTGTACGTCACTATGTTTATGTACATTTTCTAGATTTTTGCGAGCATAGATAACGGAAACATAAATATAAATAGAAGGTAAAGGTAACATTTTTATATCTTTAAAAACTTGTCGTAGGTAAACTATGACGCCTCGGTAACTGAAGTACAGCTCTGACAGCTCTTTTCTGTAAAATAAAAATGCGATCTGCATCAGTAGCCCCAGAGCAGAACACCATAGCACATAACGCTATGAAAATAACTAAAATATACAATTTTAGCAGTCTGTTTATCAGTAAGTCTCCCAATATTTCTGATAGCAAAAGCAGCAGAACAATTTTTCGATATGTATTTGCCATCTTAGCTTTTCATCTACTGTTAGTCCAAGAAACTTAACACTACTATTAAACGGTCCATCCATCCATCCATCAGCCCGTGTTCGTCCACTGCTGGACATAGGCCTTTCCCAAATTTCGCCACTCATGTCGGTCCTCCGTCCTCCCCATCCAGCCGCCCCCCGCAATGTCCTTCAGGTCGTCGGTCCAGCGGGCACGAGGTCGGCCTACACTACGCTTTGCTGTACGTGGTCTCCATTCTAGAGCCTTTCGGCCCCAACGGCCATCATCTCGGCGACAAATACGGCCTGCCCACTGCCACTTCAACTTACTGATTCTGCAGGCTATGTCGGTTACTTTCGATCTCCGATGGATCTCCTCGTTTCGGGTTCTATCCATCAGATTAAATCGGTGGATCAGGCCCTTTGTAAGAGACCACGTCTCAGCGCCATACGTCATCACAGGAAGGACGCACTGGTTGAACATCTTAGCCTTTAAGCACTGCGGTATTGACGACGTAAATATGTGACGCAACTTTCCGAATGCTGCCCAACCCAAGCTTATTCTTCTGTCAGCCTCGGCGTCGAAGTTGTTTTTATCCAGCTGTATGACTTGACCCAGATAAATATATTCTGAATAACTTCGATGCTGACATTGTCGACGGTTAGTGGCCCTTGGATGACGTGACAGTTGGACATGACCTTAGTCTTCTCCAAATTCATCCGCAGGCCCACTCGTCTCGAAGAATCGCTAAGGCCGCGCACCATTACCTCCAGTTCCTGCAGCGATTCCGCCATTATCACGATGTCATCGGCAAAGCGAAGATGTGAAATGTACTCTCCATTTACGTTTATGCCTCGTCCATTCCAGTCTAGTGTTTTAAAGACGTCCTCCAGCGCGGCGGTAAACAGTTTTGGGGAAATAACATCTTCCTGTTTCACGCCACGCTGAAGATGTATCGGTCTTGTTTGTACACCCTGTACTTGGACGGACATCGTAGCGGAGTCATACAGACATTTCAACATCTCCACGTAACGCCAGTCAACTTGGCATCGCTGCAAGGACTGCAGAACAGACCAAGTTTCGATGGAGTCGAAGGCTTTCTCGTAGTCCACAAACGCTAGACATAAAGGCTGATTATACTCTTGGGTTTTGTATAACCTGCCTTAGCGTTTGAATGTGGTCCACGGTGCTGTAGCCTTTTCGAAACCCAGCCTGGAGGTTGGAAGTCGTCGAATCGTTGAGCGAGACGATTCGTGATAACTCATGAGAACAGCTTGTAGGTGTGGCTCAGGAGTGCGATTGGTCTATAGTTATTTAGTAGGATTTTGTCCCCTTTTTTGAAGAACAAAATGACCAGGCTCCTGCTCCACTCCTTTGGCGTAGTACCTGTACGAATAACGGCATTAAAGAGGTCCTGTAGCTGTAGCTGTCCGAGTATAGGGTAACCTCCAGCTTTCAGGAGTTGAGTTGTGATGCCGTCCTCGCCCGGCCCCTTATTGTTTTTCAGCTGTTCAAGAGCTATCCTAATCTCACCCATTTCGACATCCGGGAGTTCGTCGATGTAGTGGCGGACTAGAGGTGCACGTTTGTCGTCTTTATCGCGAGCAGTTGGCTTGGGAGCCCATAAAATTTCTCGATTTCGGCGAGGATCTCTGGCCTAGAGGTAACGGTTCTATTGTCAGATGTCTTCAGCTTCGTCAGATTGGTCCTTCCCAACTGCTGGGCAAAAACTTTTGAGCCTTTGTTTAGCTTGATCGCGTCTTAAATGATGCGAGTGTTATGTTGGCGAAGGTCAAAACGAATTTGCCCTTTAACGCGCTTGTTAAGAAGGGAGTAATCTGCAGAATCTGAAGACATTTCCCGTCTCTGCCTCATCAGGTCCAGAGTTCCACTCGAAATTTTGGACTCCTTAGTCCTTCGCTCCAGCTTAAAATATTTAAGCCCTACCTCGCGCACGACATTCGTGAAATTGTTAGCACTATTAAACGGTATTAATTCGTAATTAATTGTTAGAGCACTGACTGTCCTATCAAGACGTAAAGTGAATCTGACCCCTTTTGTTTTTGATGCATTTAGCAACAAATTATTTGTTGAAAACCACTGGTTAATTATGAACCGTGAGATTTCACTCCATTCACATCAAAATGCTGTATCCTATTCGATAAAAATATGAATTAATTAATTGTAGATCTTGGTTTAGGTGGTAGAACTGATGCCGGGCTCGACCGTGGAGGTACCACCATCTTACTCGCAAATCCTCCCGAAGTTATTCGGAGGAGAGTAAGAGAACAGCTCTCAGGCAAAAAAAAACCAGGCGGCCCACCATTGCCTGGGACCGATGGATGGCGGTATATCCTTCCTCAAATGCCGGGCCTTATATAAAACAGACTAGTGACGGGCAGCGGCGTCACTGGTGCAAGGGTTTCGGCACCGTGCTCACCAACCCGCCTGCCCAGCGTGTGTGAGTATGGGCATTTCTTCCAGGAGGACCGCCAAGAGTGGCGAAATCCTGGAAAGGCCTATATCCAGCAGTGGACGAAACAGGCTGATGGATGGATGGATCTTGGTCTTTAATACCATATTAATTCTAGTTTGGCTAAAAGAGTGTTGTGATCCACACAGTCAAACGCCTTAGAAAGATCACAAAAATGCCAATAGCATCATTGCACTCTTCCCAAGCAGAAAATAAGTACCTATGTGTGTCACTAAGGACACTGCTGCATCACAAGTCGAAAACCCCTTGGTGAATCCAAACTGTTTTCTGTGAAAGGTGCCATTTTCAGTAAAGAAGTTAATTAATTGGTATAAGTATAATTTTTTCAAATAATTTACTTCTTGCAGGCAAATAATAATTTTAGCTTTAGTAGATAACATTTTGGCTGTGGCACAAAACTTTTAAATAGTTTACTGTATTTTTTTGAAAATTAGTATCAAAATTGTGTGTTTTCATAAAATAAAGATCGTACAATTTTTCCCTACTTATCCTTATTCCTTGGAAGCTCAGTCACAAAACATTGGTTTATTAGGTCTTTTCATTGACTTACGGTCAAATATATGTTATCGTCAAATTCAGTTATTAGTCTTAAATAATAATTCGTATTCTTTATTCGAATCTATGTCATTCTTTTTATACAATTTACTAGAATTCATGAATAATTTGACATTAACTCTCTCTTTAAAAGCTTTCAGTTTGTCATCTGTAAGTAATTGACCTCACTATTGTTGTATTTTTGATTTCATTACGTTTCGTCTGAAAATTCATAAATTGTCCCTTATGGTCAGAAGATAGTTCCGTTAACATCATCGTCTGTAATACATTTTCATTGGAATTTGTATAAATGTTATCTAGGCATGTCGCTGAGTGATCGGTTACTCGAGTAGGATCTGAAAAAAAATTTCCAGCCCAAAACTAGTAAGCAAGTCCAAAAACAGTATACTTTTATTACTTTCTTCTAACAAATCAATATTAATTATTTGTTTAATTCAATATTAATTATTAGTTATTTGTCAAAATAACGAAGAACAGATTAAAATGGACATTATTGCAACACATAGGGCCAATAATGATTTTAAAAAGTTCTGGAAGAACACAAATAAGCTTAACATTAAACCTGGACTTCCGGTGAGTGTCGCGGGTGCTAGTGAGCATAAAAATATAGCAGATATGTTTAAAAATCATTTTAGGGTTGAATCTCCATTAGGACCATCCAGTTCAAATGTAAATAATTATTCTAGGACTAAAGTGGACATCTGTGAGCAGCGGGAAATCATTCGTTTCTCCGCAAAAGAACTGAAATCTGTTATTCAGAAAATGGTAAGGGGTAAGTCCCCCGGCCACGACGGACTAAGCATTGAACACCTACAGTTTGCAGGTGTCCACTTGCCTCGAGTACTATCTTTGTTTTATTCGTTGTGTGTTGTTCACTCTTACTTACCTGCAGATATGATGAAGACTATTGTTGTGCCAGTAATCAAAAATAGAAACGGCGATATTTCTGATAAAAATAATTATCGACCCATCTCGTTAGCCACGATCATGGCGAAAGTCTTGGACAGATTATTGGATGCTAGATTGGGTCCCGTCTTAAAACTGCATGATGCGCAGTTTGGATTCAGACCTGGTCTATCGACAGAGAGTGCCATATTAAGCCTTAAGCACACAGTTAAATATTATACTGATCGAAAAACTCCCGTATATGCATGCTTCTTGGATCTGTCCAAGGCTTTCGACATGGTGTCCTATGACATCTTATGGCAAAAATTGAGGGAGACAAATTTACCACCGGAATTGCTTTCCATCTTTGAATATTGGTACAGAAAACAAGTAAATTTTGTAAAATGGTCGGAAACACTCTCGGACTCGTATAGGTTGGAGTGCGGTGTGAGGCAGGGGGGGGTCGCCTCACCCAAGCTCTTCAACCTGTACGTGAACGGACTGATCGAGGAGCTGAGCAGGACACAT
Organism: Ypsolopha scabrella; assembly: GCA_910592155.1. Classification (NCBI taxonomy): domain Eukaryota; kingdom Metazoa; phylum Arthropoda; class Insecta; order Lepidoptera; family Ypsolophidae; genus Ypsolopha; species Ypsolopha scabrella. The sequence continues at coordinate 23,097,504 of OU342982.1, forward strand.
GTTGGATGTCACATCGATAACGTGTGTGTTAATAACTTAAGCTACGCGGACGACATGGTCCTCTTGGCTCCTTCTGTAAGTGCTCTCCGAAAATTGCTGAAATTGTGTGAAAAATATGCAATTAGCCATGGACTGAACTACAATGTCAAAAAGTCTGAATTCATTGTATTTAAGGCAGCAAATAAAAAACCTAGTATTGTTCCCCCGATTACGCTGAATGGAACTGCTCTGAAAAGGGTCAACTCCTTTAAATATCTGGGACATATTGTAACAAAAGACCTTACTGACAGCAAGGATATTGATAGGGAACGCAGAGCGCTGGCGGTCCGGAGTAATATGTTATCACGTAGGTTTGCTAGATGTACAGAGCAAGTGAAAATAACATTATTTAAAGCGTATTGTACATCCTTATATACAAGCAACTTGTGGATAAACTACACACAAAAGTCCATCAGCGCTCTGCGGGTACAATACAATAACGCGTTCAGGATGTTGTTGGGACTGCCGTGGCGCTGCAGCGCGTCCGGAATGTTCGCCGAGGCGCGTACTGACTGTTTTCAGGCAATATTGCGCAAAAAAACAGTCTCACTTCTGAGCAGAGTTCGAGGCAGTGACAACAGCATTCTGAGGGTGATTGCTGAAAATACGGAGGGTCCTATTATGGAGCATTGGGTTCAGCGTATTAAACATCCCAATTCTTTATACGGGCTAATGCGTTGACTTGTCTATGGATATTTAATTTAATTTAATTTAATTTTTGTAAACTTTTGTGTAACCTAATTTTTGTAATTTTTGTATTGTTTGTCTTATAATTTTAATGTTTAAAATATGGATTTTTATCCGAGATAAATTATTTTGATTTGATTTGATTTGATTTGATTAAAATCACCGCAAACTATGACCGCTTTATTAAGTTGACATAATTCTTTACAGGATTTCTTCAATCACATTGAAGAAAGTTTTAATATCTCCCTTAGGTGGGCGGTAGATACGAGGGGTGGCTGATATAAAATCTCCTTTGTTAAAGAAAGTTTAAAAAATGTTACTGGCCACTATATTCTCGTATTCTTTGTTTATTCCTTTTTTTTAAATTATGACACTTATTTGTTTCTACGAGTTCAATTTTTTTTTGGCGCGTCTTCGTTTTTATCAAGTTGCAATAAAATTAAAAATGGATAAAATTGAGTATCGCGCTGTGATTAAATTCCTCGGTAAAGAAGGGAATACGCCGACGCAGATCCGAGAGCGCATGTTTAAGGTGTTCGGAGATTCATGTCCTTCCGAATTTGTAGTAAAGTTTTGGTCAAAGCAGTTTAAACAAGGCCGTGTGAGATTAGAAGACGATCCCCGTAGTGGAAGGCCCATTTCTGCAGTTACCGCAGATAATGTGGAAAAAGTGAAGAAACTGATCCTTGCCGATCGGCGAATTAAGCAGTGGGAAATAGCTAGAGATGTTGGCATTAGCAAGGAACGAGTTCATGAAATAATTCATGAACATTTGGGAATGTCCAAGGTGAGCGCGCGTTGGGTGCCTAAAATGTTGACCCCGTTTGATAAGCAAAGGCGTGTGGAATGTTGTCAGTCATTTTTAGACTTGGTAAAGGATAAAGAGGAAGAAACTATCTTGCGAATAGTGACCTGTGATGAAACTTGGATTCGTCAGTGGGATCCCGAAAGCAAACAAGAATCGATGCAATGGAAATTTAAAGGGGAAAAACCACCAAGGAAGTTTAAGGTCCGGCTGTCAGCGGGCAAACTAATGGCAACCATTTTTTGGGATGTTGAGGGGATTCTTATGATAGATTACCTGCCAAAAAACACCACGATGAATGCTGAATACTATGCGAACTTACTTGACCAGCTACGCAAAAAAATAAAAGAAGACAGGAGGGGCAAACTTAGCAAAGGCGTTTTGATTTTGCATGATAATGCACCCGCGCACACGGCCTTTAAGGCGCGGTCATCTCTGACAAAAAACGGCTTTACAGAGATCAACCACCCACCCTATAGACCAGACCTGGCTCCCTCTGACTACTTCTTATTTAAAAATTTAAAGAAAAATTTGAGAGGGCGCAGATTTTCAACAGACGAAGAGATGAAGGACGCTGTGAATGACTATTTTGACGAACAAAATAATAATTATTATTTTAATGGTATGCTGTCACTTATTGACAAATGTCGTAAGTGCATTTCAGTTGCAGGGGACTATATTGAAAAATAAAAAATAAATTATTAATCCATGTATTTTCTTTCATAGTCAGGTAGATTACTTTTCAGCCACCCCTCGTACATGCTTATTATGTTCCCAAGTTCTACACGTGTAACTTCTACTTGTCTTAATATGGAAAGACTAACTATATCTTTTCTGTTTTTTCACTTAATTATCTTTCGAGCGAGTATAATTACACCACCTCTTTCCGCTTTACAGTTCCGATTGACTGACATTATCAAAATTTACAAAATCAAAACTAAGTTCGTCCTCCTTATGAAATGTTTCGGTGAGACAAACAACATCTATTTGATGTTTCTCTACGAAAAGACTTAATTCTAATTGTTTCTTACAGAAACCTCGAATATTTTGATGAATTATGTTAATTGAGTAGAAGGTGTGTAGAGAGACTCGGAGACTATGTAGAAATAGTACATTATGATACAAGTGAGCTGCGTTGGACATTACGGTCGAGGCGGGATTGCGATCTCCCGAATGACTCTATGGAGAATACGTCTCTGCTTATATCAGAGTATTTTTTTCAAAACAGTTACCTTGCCTTTTTGACTAAAAAAATACTTCACTAACATTTATTTAATTTTATACAGGTTGTAGCAGATTTAATCCTTTCTTTAAATATAATTTAAGACATAGACATAACTTTATTGATAATATTCATTACAAGCAGTGACCTATACGCCTAGACGTAGTGTAAGCGCGCGAAAGGCGAGACCGTTCATACTCGACTAAAATAGCCGAGTTTGTGTCTCAGCTAGACAGTATTCAAGGACATTTTGTCGAGTACACATCTCGTGGAATTACGATTAAAATGCCGAGTTGCGCAGTCAAAACATGTAAAAACTATTCTCAGAAGCCGTCAAAGGATAAATGTGTTTCATTCCATCTGTAAGTACTTCATTTCCATTAATATTTCTTTGTAAAAAGTTAATTCAAACCAAATGATTCATTTGTCAATTTCGCTGTTCGCCATTCTACTACAGGGTTACCAGAGTAGTGAAAAAATAATACCCGATATATAGCTTAGCAATAATGGTCGACCGTCGGTGATCGGTCATCGGTACGTTTTGTTTGTAATTCATTTAAGTGGTAAATCCTGTTTGTTTGTGTTTTATGTACTTTGTGCTTTCTTGTGTTTTTGTGCTTGTTTAATTTAATTAATTTTTTATTGATTAAAGTTACAAAACGTTAATTGATTTATTTAATATTTGTATAGGGTGAAATTAAATCAATCGACCAAATTCATACTGGAGTCTCGGTTAGTGATCAGGTTCAGTAATCCTTGTAGCCAAATTCGAAAAAATTATTTTTTGCTCCCTACTGGTTGGAATAGTTTAAGTACAATTAGTTAAATCAATTGAATAAAAGAATTATTTATAGAATTTTATCAAAAGGGTAATTGAAACTTGTTTGTTTTTGTTCAATAACCCAGTCTCTGGTATGGGAAGGGGTTGTTTGACATGAAAATTATGTTAAAAGGGGGGTTGGACTAAATTAAGGGGGAACGTTTCGAGCTCAGTGCAAAGTGCAAAACATAAGTTTTTTTTTCTTATTTTGAAATAAATGTATGAAATAAAATAGTTTCATCTTATTTTGCGACTATTTTAGACTAATTATCAGGGGTTTTTAGAAGAATTACGTCATTTTATGCATTACGTTTTAAATGAATGGGCATACAAACATAAAACACGCTTTTAAGTTTGTATGCCCATTCAGTTACAACGTAATGCATAAAATTACAAAATTTTGGTAGAAAAGCCTAATAGATATTAAACAATGGTCGCGAAATGCCATAAATCACATTTATTTAGTACTTTTTATGTAATAATAATAAAAACAATCATAAGTTGTGCATTTCGCACTGAGCTCGAAACGTCACCCCTTAAGTACAATTAGTTGAATGAAATTAATTAAATTAAAAATGTATTTATCGAATTTTATCAAAAGGGTAATTGAAGCTTGTTTGTTTTTGTTCATTAACCGAATCTCTAGTATGGGAAGGGGTTGTTTGACATTAAATGATGTAAGGGGGGGTAGGGTTGTAGGGCCTGTCTTTTTGACTGGGTATAAAATCAGACATTTAAATTTTTCCGTTTTTTGCAATTCCACTGTTTCCGTAAATCCTGTTTTGTATGGGATTTTTGTATCGAAAAATTTCTTTTCTCTAACCAAACTGGCGGGACCGATTTGTGAATTGACATTTTTTATGACAATTTCGCTAAATTCTGTTCCCGTTGAGATATTTGAACCATATCTCCGGAACGGTTGGTCTTGGAACTCGTCCCAAACTTGGACCCCAGGGACCCAAAAAAGTATTTAATCTTTCGAAAAAAAAAACTGAGGCGCGAAAAAAAAATGGTTTTGGCCATATCTCCGGAACGGTTGATCTTGGAACCCACAAACTTGGATCCCAGGGGTTCAAAAATAGTTGTCTTTTTTTTTCAAGCGTCAAATCTTTTTCGGCCCATATCTCCTAAACGGTTGAAGCTAGACCCCTGTTGATGGTATTCTAAGAAAAGAGATCAAGGAGATCTACCCTAGCAAGCAAAAAAAAAATTGTGCCCATTTTGGGCACTTCAGGCACTTAACCATATCTCGGGAACGGTTGGAGCTAGAACTACCGGGTTTTCACTATAGTACCTAAATGGTTTAACAAGTACCACATGAATGATTAAAAAAAAATTGGCATTTAATAAGTTTTAACAGCTTTTTGACAAGTTTTTTCTAAATTTGGGCACTTCTATATCTCGGGAACGGTCAGAACAAGAGCTACCGGATTTTCACTACAGTAAATAGCTCGACAAGGGTTACTTGATGACAAAAAAATGAAATTTGACAGGTTTTGACAGTTTTTTTGAAATTACTACATCTTTGAAACGGCTGGGGTTAGCGCTTCCGGGCTTAAACTCAAATGACGGGTATTGCGGGCGCTTTCTAACCGATGACAGTTTTTGACATTTGTATGTCTGTAAATGTAAGTTATTATTTAATTTTCTGGTGGCAAGTTATTTGACATTTCCTAAACGGAAGGCCCTAGACTCATCGTGCTTGGACACTAATATATTTTCTAACATTGAAATTTTAGGATATTTTACAGCAAAAAAAAATTTATTCATTTTCACCAAAGGGGTAATTGAGGCTTGTTTCTGATCACTAATCGAGTCTCCAGTATGAATTTGGTCGTTTAATTTAATTTCACCTGGTATTGTGATGATATTATGTTGTGTTATTGTTTGTATGTACTTTTATATTTGTTCAATTGATATCCCTGAAATGTTATTGTAATATTTTAGGCTGAGACTAGATCTAGAGTTTAGCCTAATGTTTTTTTATTATTTTTGATCAAATCGAAAAATTTACCCTAGTGTAATATCGAAAATTTCATCTAGATTAACCAAAAACATGTTTCAAAACCTTCACTATATAAGGTGAAATTTAATCAACTGACCAAATTCATACTGAAGACTCGGTTAGTCATCAGGAACAAGGTTTAATGACCCTCCAGGTGAAATTTGAAAACGAATTTTTTTTTTGCCCCGTAGTGCCTGCACTAGGAATTGTACTTAAACTAAGTAAGCGAAAAAAAATATTTTTCAAAATTGGCCAAAAGGATTATTGAACATAGTTCTTGATCACTAACCAAGTCTCCAGTATGAATTTGGTCGGTTGATTTAATTTTACCTTATATAGCCACAAATGAGTTGATCCAGGCTTAATAACGTTATTAACCGTTTGGTTAAAATCTTTATAAACCGCCCTCGCATAATATATGTTATCTCAATCTTGTCTGTATTTATTTAATATGATATTTGTTACAAACAATGCAGTATTATTTGAAACCATATTATTCCTTCACATCAAAGGATACATGTCAAATTCATAACCTCCTTCTTTTTGGAAGTCGGGTAAAAAATCTTATCGGACTTTTACATCATCCATCACACAATCTCTATAATGGCGCTGTTCACGGATACAAATAATTTTCCCCACTTTTAGGGAAAAACATAATTAATAGGTAACATAAGCTCTCGTAAACATAATAGCGGTTACGCACACCAACAGGAGAAATGGTCGCATTTTGTGGAGTCGGGTTGTACGACACACTCCGTCTAGGCGTATAGGTCAATGATTACAAGTCAACTATTTTACATATTACAAATTACACTGGTCAACAAGTTTTCTGCACAGAAACGATATTTTGAAATTCTCGCAGAAAACTGTGTGCTGAATCCAAATCTGAACTCAGATTTTTTCTATCAGGTCTCAGTTTTGTGAAATCAACTTCAAGTATTGAAATTTACCGTTTCTTTAATGCTTCTGAACAATTTTTTTACTTATTATAAATGTGTTTTATACATTTATTTTTCTTAATTAAAAGTCCTTAATCAATACTTATTAAGGTGAAAATAACATAATTCGTGATTGAACCTTATTTTTCAAAATAAATAATATTTTGTGAGAGCTTGTTCGGTCCATACATTTTTTACTATGAAACATTGGGTGTGATTGTTTTGATATTATTAAAAAGAACCACTAAGAAGAAGTATTATTGAAAATTAAAGCCGAAAAACTAATTGTGCTAAGCGTAAAGCCCCACCAGAAGTAGTAAAAACACGCGATTTTTCAAAATTTAGTCTGTCTTAGACAAATATTACGACGTGATAGAGAAAATCTGAGTTCATATTCGGATTCAGCATACAAATTTCTATAATAATTTCAATAAATCGTTTCTGTGACAGAAAATTTCTACAATTTTGTTGACCAGTGTTATTTGAATTGGAAAAATCAGAAACATAAAAACAAATTAGAATTATTAAATATTGACAGACAAAAAGACACAAAGAAAATATTTATTTAAAAACATAATAACAGAAATAAAATAAATTACAAAATGGAAATTTTATGTATTAGTAAAAAATTCATTATAGCTAGCCAAGATTTTAATTTTGCTTTAAAAATGGAGAAAGAGTATTATGTTTAAGAAAATCAATTACCGTCCAATTTCATACCGTCCAAGACAGAAAATGTAAAAGTGATGTTTTTATTGACATTGCACTTATTCTAGAGATATATTTTAATAAGCGTAAGCTATTATAGTATGTTCGATTTATCATGATATGGGTGACAGATCGTAATTTTCCGTTTCACCTATACTACTCACACCATACTACATACACCCAGGTGCAAAAGAAAATATTAGGTTTTAGAAATAATGTATATCATCATTGCAAAAATACAATAAATTATTTATCTATAAATCGAAACAATAACCACAATGTATTCGTTAAATTTAACAAAAAAAGATTCAGAAAAGAATAATGTCTTTTTGATACATGATGCGTGGACCGGAACGCTAACCCATAGGTACGGACACTACATAATAAAATACATCGATGAATCGGTGCGGCCATCATATAGGATCGCGTCGGTATGAGTGCATCTTGTATGCGGTTTGTGTTTTCGTTGCGGTTGGTTTACGTGCTATTTGTTTTGACGTTTGTTACAGTTTTTGTTGATTTTTGTTTTGTTTTTGTTGTTTGTTTTTGGTAAAAAGCCAAGAAAAACAAAAAATAATCTTTGATCTCTCAAGCTCGGGAGTTATTGGTTCGTTTAATTTAATTAATTTAGAAATTAACAAAAAGTAGTTTGGATAATAAAAGATCAATCAAATAAAAAATCGATTTGACAGCCCTTGTTAACGTTTTCGATACTTTAAAAAATCGATTCTATTTCGTTAGGGTACATAACTATAACTGCCAACTTTGAACTTCCACCCATATCATGATAAATCGAACATACTATAGAAAACCCTTATCCATTACTACCTTACAAAAAATAAGAAATAAACCAATTTTTAACCCTGTCCGAGAAATCTGGAAAAGGGGATTTCCCCTATTCCATTACCATGATTTTACACTGATAACATTGAAATTTTTACCAAATACAGGCTTTTTTACATCAAACAACATTTACATTTTCATAAATATCTTAATTGACTGTTATACACTTATTTTGAGATTTATTCACAAATTTCAATGGTAACGAATTGGAAATAAAAACTCCGTCAGGTCACGTTAAAATCGATCTGTAAGCTAATACAGCTGGTATTTTACCAAATAATTATTGATTTTATGTACTTATGTATATCAGGAATGATATTATATCTTTATATAATTGATATAATGATATTGGAAAACAAGTCTCAATTTTAAACAGGGTAGCTGTTTTGAAAAGAATGCTCTTCAGTGTAACGCAGTTAAATCCAATGACCTATAGGTTAAATCTCATTATATTCGGAGAAATTATGTTATACAAATAAACAAATCACCCTCAGGAGAAAACTTCGCCCGAGCCCCCATATTGACTTGACACAACGTTAGACAGAGATAAGCTAAGTGAGCGAAAGAGTAGGTAATCGCCATTCGTCTTTTCTCAATTTTCATACCACGGATGTAATAATACATTAGGTACTGCTAAGACTAGGAAATAAGCAATCCTGAGACGGGACGAGCAAGTTAAAAATCCGAGCCCGTAGGGCGAGGAGTTTTATACACGAGGCCAGGATTTCTAATTCATGGTCGAAGGAAGTATAGTGCTTTTCTCAAAAATAAAATGTGACATTTTAATGTTTTTCATGATAATGAGTTATATCAAATATAATAAACTGACTAGGCAATATTAAAAGTTACCTACTTACTTGCTCAAATTTGGGCGATTAGTCATGTTTATTGTTATTGATTTCTTCAGCAAAGCATTAGTGGAGTAAAATCTATATCAGAGCCCGCTTCTGAACTCATTTTGTAATTTATTTGCACAAAATACTTTCAACTAAAATTTAAAGCAACATAAATTCCCGCTTTGACGCAACTTTTTTTATTATTGCCCGCTGGGCAAAGGTATTTACCGCTATGCAGCTTTCTAGCCTTCTTCGTGGACAACGCCATCTAGAGGAACGCTAAGAACTAAGAAAAAAAAACAAAGAGAAAAACCTCCTTAGTCTCTTATAAACATAGACCAAACACATTGTATAGAGAACAAGACTGTGCACTACGTTTCGAAAAACGAGCCGATCGAGATGGGTGTTGGCAATCGTTGGTCCCTTTCTAACCCGTTTGAAACTCAACAACACTTTAAAAGTATACTAGCAACTTGCTAGACAAAGATACACGAGTAGCGACAGCTATCTCGCTCGGCTCTTTTTCGCTTGAAAATGGTATTACATAAAATCTAGTTTAGTTGAGCAAAAATTAAACAGTGCACAGTCTTGTTCATAAACAATGTCTTTGACATAGACACGGATAGTTTTAAAAAGAAAACATATGAGTTATGTGAACTTGTGGTATGTAATGGATTTTCATACGAACTTCCTGGACAGTTAATCAGATTTCCTAGACACTTTTATTTGCTCGCCAGGATGAAGACTACCCAATTGTTGTCAAAATTTACCAATGAGGTCAACAAATGCCTGTACTCTAAGAAACATGTACTTACTGTTTTCATTGATTTCAGCAAGGCTTTAGATATGCTAAATTACAAAACGCTTTACCTGAAACTTCAGCAGAATGGTATACAGGGTCCATTTTTAAAGACCATCATAAAGCCAGGCTCACATCAGTGAGAATCGCCGGAGCGCTCAGTGACGCTATTCCTACCGACGAAGGCACTGCCCAGGGTTCCGTAATTGGGCCGATCGAATATTTAATTTACGTCAATGATATGTGCAATATTTTCAAGGGTGGATCCGTGTACCAGTTTGCTGACGACACGTGTTTATTAGCAGCTCACGAAAACATTAATGAGGCTCAAAATACCTTACAACATAACTATGATCAATTATGTAAATGAGCACACGATGTCGGTTTGGTAGTAAATGCCCAAAAAACTAAAATGCTAAATATACACTCACCATACCTAAAGGCATCTACCGAACCGCGCATTCTGTCTCATATTCACACCTGTTTTCACAAAAATAATGTCGTTACAGTAACTGTGAATTGCTTGAGCTGGTAGACAAACATAAATATTTAGGTCTGGTGATAGACAAAAGCTTCAATTGGGGTCCCCACATTGAAAATGTGTGTAAAAAGTTAAGGGCTATCCTTGCTAAACTAACAATACTTAAGTATAAATTGCCATTTACTATAGTAAGACTACTGTATATGTCATTAGCTGATTCTGTAATAAGCTACGGCTTAAGCAGTTACGGTAGAACGTTTAAAACCTATTTAGATAATTTTTTTACATACGTAGCATACTAAAAACATTGTACCTACAAACATAAGAAACCAGTTTAAGGATGATAATACTAGCCTATTTAAATATTGTAAAGTTATTGATGTATTTAAAAAAATCAGACTCGCCATTGTTTGTGAAGAGAACGATAACATCAGTAATTTAAAAGAAAGAGAGCGATGTCAACATTTACGTACTTTATCTTACCTACCTTATTATGTTTTACCGAGACATAAAAATGTATACGGTATGCGAACATGGGAATTCATGCTACCAAATTTTTTTAATGAAATACCAATTAATATTGTCAATCAAATTAAAGGGAAAGTAAAAGTAAGATTAGTCATTAAGAATTATTATTGGGGCTTAAATTAAGAGTGATCTCATAAACCACAGATAATCCTTCGGGATTCCGTGGCTTATTATTATATTAAAATTTAATAAGTAAAAAAAAATGTAAATTGAATAAATAAATAAAAAAACGAAAAAATGAATTTTCTGAATTTTGAGAAAAATACATGTATACAGGTACATATATTTTTTCCACATAAAGGGAAGATTGCATTAAGCCTCCTCTACACGTAGACAGACATCTGCAGATGCGTCCGCAGACGTGTAGACGAGGGTATTCGATCGTCTGTGGTAGTTATTTATCGTCTGCAGATGCGTCCGCCGTTAATCCGTATGTTGTCGGTTTTTGGGGCACGGATCAAAGGATTTCAGCGCGGGCGCAAGGCGATCATCCACACGTCTGCGGACGCATCAGTGTTGTGCGGATTGTGAACGAGAGCGCACGCATGTTTTTGCTCGTTATTTAAATAAATATCATACTAAATAATACATATTTTTTAAATATGGCATATATCATGTATGGCATCCCCCACTTTATTTTTTACATCTCTTTTACTTATAGCAGCTAAATAAATAAATAGTAGCAGCCACTACTGTTTTAACATCCATTTATTGATACGTCTTGCGTCTTTCGAGAATCAACACCGACTGGTTGACCCACAGACGTGTGGACGGCTCGCGTATCCATCCGCGGATACATCTGCAGATCCATCCGCTGATGCATCTGTCTAACGTGTAGAGGAGGCATTAGGCTGGTTGGTGTAAAACCTGACCGGAATATATGAGAGGTCGCCATATTGTGGAATTTCGTTAGAACTAATTTCTAACACTGGAAACAATTATATTTTGTATTCTTTATTAATCACTTGTCATTTTGACATTTTCACCAATTCACCATTGCATTGTATTTTGTTCTTGGGTAAACGATAAAATATCGAAATAGAATGCCAAAAACTATTCATAGCAGGGAGCGGAATACTGTGTACAATGTTTATACAGCTTGTCAATACCTTAAATTAAATAAAGCTGAACTATTATTTTCTCTTCATATGGCAACTCTAAAACTCTCACTGACAGTTTCAAATCACAGAGAAAATTTATATAAAAGTACTTTAATTTCAAGAATTCACACAGGTACAAGTGTCGCCAAGCACGTATCCAGGGGGGGATAGGTGGGATTTATCCCCCTCCCGAAATTTGGCGTGACATACACGGTTTATGAGCTCTCGGCTAAAGTGGTGGGGGACTAGCGCATGTGTTCACTCGCGCACAAAATTACTAAGTGCGAGAAAAAAAATGACTAGCGCAGTCAAGGTCACCGCTCATAAGCCGCTGCGACACTTGTATCTAACTATATCCTTAGCTAACAAAGCTCACAGAGACCGTCACGGCAAAAAAAATCTTTCCTACTTAAATGTGAACGCTACAAAGTGACTGAGCAAGTATCAAGTTTTTACGGTGGCAGTATAGGGTTGCCACGCGATTGAAGCGCTATCTTTTTTTTTTTCTAGACCTAATTGACAATCTGTAAGTGTTTACACGATAAAAAACGTGCAGGATGTGAAAGTATTTCTCTAAATGGTGTAGTAAAGTTGGCTTCTGAACTAACTGGTAGGTAAAACAGTATGTAATTGTAGTGCGAGTGTTATGAATTGGCCGCCAGAATGTACAATTAGGTAATTATTTTTGATTATATAATGATACATAAGCATCAATTTTCCGTATAGCAAATGAGGGGCTTACTGGCTTATCAACTATATCCTTAGCTAACAAAGCTCACAGAGACCGTCACGGCAAAAAAAATCTTTCCTACTTAAATGTGAACGCTACAAAGTGACTGAGCAAGTATCAAGTTTTTACGGTGGCAGTATAGGGTTGCCACGCGATTGAAGCGCTATCTTTTTTTTTTCTAGACCTAATTGACAATCTGTAAGTGTTTACACGATAAAAAACGTGCAGGATGTGAAAGTATTTCTCTAAATGGTGTAGTAAAGTTGGCTTCTGAACTAACTGGTAGGTAAAACAGTATGTAATTGTAGTGCGAGTGTTATGAATTGGCCGCCAGAATGTACAATTAGGTAATTATTTTTGATTATATAATGATACATAAGCATCAATTTTCCGTATAGCAAATGAGGGGCTTACTGGCTTATCAAAAAAAAGAAGTGCCGACCATAAAAAAATATAAGCAGTCATAAAAGAGGACATTAACTTCCCTGGAAGTTTATGTGATGTGATGACGCTATCGCTAATACGTTTCTTTATTTTAAAGGTCAGTAGCTACTACAACAAACTTAAAATATTTTTTTATAACCAGTCTTAGTTTATTTTGAGCATGGTTATTTAAATTTGAAGATAAAACTTTGTCAAAAATAAATGACTGTTAGTGGAAATGTAACTTTACGGCTAGTTTTTTGACACTGACATCAACGTTAAATTAAAATGAACTTTCTTATAAAGAACATTTTCAAAAAACGGCTTATTCAATCTGTGCGCACTATAGTAAATGTTGCCATATTCGTTTTAAAAGTGGGTCCCTCTTGACATCTCTCCTATATTCCTGCTAGTCTAACATAGCAAACCATATCGAGCTCGATAGCGCTTGGTACAGTGCTCTGTCACACTCTGTTGATCTATCTAAAGAGGGACAGACAGTGTATATCGAGCTGTCAAAGCTCGATATGGTCTACTATGCTGGTGCCCTGGTCAGGCTTTACCATGATATATGGTGACAGAAACACTAATTCCTTTTTTGATTAGGCCAAAGTGACTGGTATCCAGAGGCCCAAACAATAAAAAAATAAAAAAAAAAAACAAAACCGTTTGTTTTCTTGGTCAGAGTGTCGATAAGGGGGCATGTAAGCGCAAAACAATGTGTTTATTTACAACATCACATTAGAAACCTCTAAAATTATCAGTGTTTCTCTACTATATTTTGCATGTATTATATGTACACATAAACAATTCTCTTGAATTACTTTATCTATTAAAAAAACCGAATAAAAATCCGTTGCGTAGTTATAAAGATACATAGAGACAGACAGCAGGAACGGACTTTGTTTTATACCATGTAGTGATACAGCTAAGATACATTATTTTTGCTTTTTAAATGCCTGTAAAAGCTTGCTCTAAAAAGGTACCTTTTGCGAATGATGTATTTTGCGAAAGGTGCATTTTGATAAAGGTGTGTATTTTGATAAAAGTGCAGTTTGATAAAGGTGCATTCTGAGAAAGAGACATTTACAGAAAGGTACATTTTGAGAAAGGGACGTTTTACGCATGGGGTGCGTTTTGCAGAAGGTACATTCTGCGCCGGAACCCTACTTTTTACCGAGATATATCGAAAAAAAAAAATTAAGGGCTCATAACTCGAAAATGTTAAGTCTGAAGCAAAAAGTTTATATGAACTAAATTTATAAGGCAATCAAAATCTATGCGATAATTAATGAAAAATATCAAATACTTGAAATTAAAAAAAAAATGAAAAATTTGGCTATGTTCCAGCTGATTGTTTTTTTTATTATTTTGCTACTTTGAATCGCGTATCGCTAAGATGTGTAATCTGTTGTAAATTTATGTCATGTGACCTTCTCTTGCACGGCCAATACGTACCGAGATATAATAAAAAGAAGAAAAAAGTACCTTTGTTTGACTTATATCTCGAGAACGGTAAGACGTACGGTCAAATCTTAAACGCCGTAAAATGTTGGCAAGAACAATCACTACACGATGCTTAAATAAGAAATAAAAAAATATTGAAATTCAAAAATTCATCAAAATATTTCTATGTTCCAGTTTACGGTGCTTGTGTAGGTAAGGGGGCAAAGGAGACAGAAGAATTCTTGAGAAAAAAAAAGTTATCTTTTATTTGCGCATTACGTTAAGTTGCTTTTTATCGTAATTTCATGTCATATGTTATTTTTCTCTACGACTAGTTTTTACCGAGATATATCGAAAAAAAATAATTAAGGGCTCATAACTCGAAAATGGTAAGTCTGAAGCAAAAAGTTTATATGAACTAAATTTATAAGGGAATCAAAATCTATGCGATAATTAATGAAAAATATCAAATACTTGAAATTAAAAAAAAAAAAAAAAATTTGGCTATGTTCCAGCTGATTGTTTTTTTTATTATTTTGCTACTTTGAATCGCGTATCGCTAAGATGTGTAATCTGTTGTAAATTTATGTCATGTGACCTTCTCTTGCACGGCCAATACGTACCGAGATATAATAAAAAGAAGAAAAAAGTACCTTTGTTTGACTTTGACTTTGACGAGAACGGTAAGACGTACGGTCAAATCTTATACGACGTAAAATGTTGGCAAGAACAATCACTACACGATTCTTAAATAAAAAAAAAAAAAATTGAAATTCAAAAATTCATCAAAATATTTCTGTTCCAGTTTACGGTGCTTGTGTAGGTAAGGGGGCAAAGGAGACAGAAGAATTCTTGAAAAAAAAAATTTTTTTTTATTTGCGCATTACTTTAAGTTGCTTTTTATCGTAATTTCATGTCATGTGACTTTTTTCCGTAATACTACCTTTTATAGAGATATAACGGAATAATATTTTTCAGAGCTTATATCTCAAAAAAGGTAAGTCGGATGAAGAAAATGCATAAGACATTAATTGATGACTAGGAAAAATGCTATACGATAGTATAAAAAAAAACGTAAAAAAGAGAAAAAAAATTCTAAGTCTTTTTTTCCTCCGAAATTTTTTAGTCTAAAATATTTAAATAAAAAAAATTTTTTTTTTTCGTCCGCCCCCTTATCTACACCCTAAGGGAAACACTGGCGGCGCCGAAAAGCGAATAATTTTCAAGTCCGGTATCGTGCCCCCTTATCGACACTCTGACCGGTAACCAGTTAGGACTACGCTTCCGTTTCTCATTGTCATTTTCCATATTTATAAACCGTATCAATAATCAATAAACTTTTACAGGGCAAAGAACAATTCACACACGCAAAAGCAACAAATCAGAACAGAATAATAACCCTCCTACCTAAATTATTTTTTGACGTCTGCCTGTAAGCCGGCAAAATTGAAGTAATGCGACATTTGGTACTTTGGTTAAGGGAATATTAGCACAGTTATTTTGTCGGTTTATACGTTCATTCAACATTCGTTCAAGTACCGTTCTTATTCTTTCGAGTTGCTATTCGAGTATAAAAATGGTCTGGAAAAATGTAACAAATTATACCAAGATTAAAATTTAGGGAGTAAATATATTCCCAGATTAGTTATTCTAGTTTAAAGCCGTAGTTGGTCGAATCGGCCCTAAGTTAAGTAAATAATTGGCTGTCAAACTAAAATTTTAGTTTGACGTTTATAAAATGGTGACTTGAAAATGGCTCTTCGTTTTAACCATACTTAAGTTTAATTCATGTATGTCAAACTAAAACTAAAGCCTTCAAAATCGGATTAAATGAACTACTAATAACTATTTGGCTCAAAAGCACTCTTTTCCAGGGCCGTAAAATATATTTAAAAAAAGCGGTTTTCTTTCATTCAGTGTTGCCACCTTAGTCCTTTTCGGGCTAGATCTAGCACTTTTTGCTGTAGTTGAACTCGTGTTTTGATGATTTAGCCCCAAAAGTGCAATCTAGCTCTTTTCTAGACCCAATCTTAATCACTTATTCGGTAATTTTTTCGTTTTATGGTTGGATTCAAATAATTTGAAGATAAACTTAGACAAAACATGTATCATGCAATTTAGACAAAGACCTGCTCAATTGGACATTTCGTATTGTAATCATGACATTAAATATATTGACATAACTAAATTCTTAGGACTACATATAGATAATAAACTGACATGAAAGCACCAAATTGACACGATTTGTAGAAAATTAAATCAGTTTTCTTTTGCACTGTACATGTTGTCAAAAGTTGTAAACCTTAAGGCAGTTCTTAGTGCTTACTATGGTTTTACTGAATCCACTCTTCGATTTGGAGTATTCTTCTGGGGTAATTCTACTGACAAAAAACGGGCATTTATAGCTCCAATGAAGTGTGTCAGGGCAAGAAAACATCTTCTAAAAAGAGACCATTGCAAAAAACACTTCATAGAACTCGGCATACTCACCCTTCCATCACTCTATATATTAGAAATATCCCTTTTTGTAAAATCGAATAGACATTTATTTAACACTTTCAAAAGCAAAAGGTGCCAACACATGGTTGCTTCCTTTACCTCCAATTAATACTGCTCTGTTTAGCAAAAGTGTGCTAGGCATGGCTTCTAAAGTTTATAATAATTTACCTGTTGCCTTACGAGAGATAGATAACTTACACAATTTCAAAATTACTCTTAAAAACCTATTAATAAAAAAAGCCTACAACACAAATGACGAATTCTTGAGTGATGAAGATTTTGAATAGTATCTTCCTGTCCTGTCATAAATGCTTAATATTGGATTTTTTATTTTCCATGAATGCCTGTATTGCAAAACGTTTCATGTTTAATATTTAGGAGAAGTTATTATTATTGTTTCTTTAATGTACCTAATGTAATGCATGACTTTATTTAAGATTAAAAATTTGTATGTCTACAAGACGCAACATATCCGGCTCATAATGTATGTTATATCATCTAACTTACCTATGTTGACAAATAAATGACTTGATTTGATTTATTATGGTAGCCCTGATTCCCGGGGTTTCCAGTATATCATAGAATCTTAGTATAAACCGAATAATATAGGATGAAATTACAATTTGTTTCTCGTAATAATATGTGTGTGTATGTATTTATCGCAATATCATAATATTGACAAAGTAATATGATATGAGAGAGAACGAGCGATTTTCAACAATTTAATTATGTACTTAGTTTTAATGAGTCTGTTGCATTTTCTGAAATTACTTACGTTACTACGTTCAAGTAAATTTTGTCTATGAGTTCAAGTAAACTATTTAAAGACTTTGTTCCATTTTAATTTGTTATGACCCGAAATATATGCAAATTCAACTGCGATCACAAAATAATAACCAAGTTTCCGCCTCTAAAAGTATTTATTTTTGTTAGCTCTTTTTTAGCACCTCTTTTGATGGCAAAATTTACTAAATCTAGCTCTTTCCAGCTTGTCCAATTGCTCTTTTTCGAAAACCAAGGTGGCAACACTGGTAACACTACTAACACTGCTTTCATTCATATCTTAGATTAGAATCAAATCAAACAAATTCTTTTTCTCATAATTAAAGAAATCTTGTGCTTATTTGTATTCTTCATAACTCAAACAAAGAGGTATGTATGTAACGTTCTTATTTACTTAAATCCAATACAATAACGGTAGATAGGAAAGTAGAAAAAGTCAAATCCAGGTGTTTCCCTGGTAAAGGTTTAGTTAGGGGGTACTATGGAAAAAAAGACTTGGATTTTTTTGTGTTTAGTGCCCCCTTGTCCACACTGACCGGATGGTTATTTTTTTAAGACAACCTGTAAAAGTTGGGGTGTAGATACTAGGGGCACTGTAGCAAAAAAGACTGGGGATTGTGCCTGCTTATCGACACTCTGACCCCATAAATTCTTTATTTGTGCCACCTAATCGACACCAACAGCTAGGCCTACTGGCTTGGCAGTTGGCACATCTCACTGAATTTAGACAAGTGTCTCAATGACTTATGAGCGCTGACCTTGACTGTGCTAGTCATTGTTTCTCTATCACATTTAGTAATTTTGTGCACGAGTGAACACATGCGCTAGTCCCTTACCACTTTTACCGAGTGCTCATAAACCGCTGCGAGACTTGTAGGCAAGAAAATAAAAGTTTGATATCTTGTTCAGTCACCTATATTGAAACTTTACATCTGCAATTCCAGTGTGAAAAGTTCAGGATCTGAACTTCAGGTGTTTTGTTAATCTAAGGCTGCCAACTTTCCTAAATCGAAATGGGGGACAGGATTAACTAATTAGGGGGGGATAGCTAATTAAGCATCTCTCTCCTGCCTCGCCTATTTACGCCTACTGTAGGGGATGGTGGATGTTGTATCTAGGAAGTATATTGCTGATTTGGTATAAAATTAGTTTAACTGAGCACTTGAACAAATAAATCGTTACAATGTATGCAGGGAATTAAGGGATGTACACAAATTATGTAGAGATACTGGGGAAGTACAGAAGTCTGACTAGGGAATGCAATTTCAATCTCGAATGAGATTTTGACATTAAGGAAGCGTTTCAGAATGTGCAATCATAGTGCAAAATTTTACTTGTTTATTAGAAAGAGACAGATCTATATAGGAGCAAGAGAAACAAAAATCTGGTAGCACCAATCAGGTGGCCCAGTGTGATTTTCGCATTACTCCGAAGCGTTTCAAAACACTTTCGTGCAACTGTCAGGTAACAGTTCATTTACCCTCGGTTTAACTCGGGTCAATTTTTGAACACTATAGGGTGAAATTCGCATCACTCCAAGTGATTTTCGCTTGTTTCGAAACTAAACCTAAGAGTATTGTACGAAAGTACCTTAGACTTAGTCAAACTATTAAATTTAAATGGTAGTCAAAACCAAACAGATCCTCATTTGATTGAAGTTGTTGAAGATGATGAAGATCTGCCCCTTTCACATGTTCAACATTTAAGCTTCAGAAAGTATGCCATCAATATCATCACTGCAAAAACTCAGCTATAGCGACAGGATTGTGTGCAAATTTGCATGCACCGATTAATACAAATGATTTACATGCCCTCAGTCTTGAAATCTTATTCTAGATTGAGATTGCATTCCCTATATATGACAGACAATGTATTGCCACACTAATATATTTTACCGGTGTTGCCAACACCTACTTTTTTTATGTCACTTGTACCTTATTTCAACGCTTACTTGTGTCACCCGGCTCATTTAAAAGTAAGTTAATCAAATATGGACGTCTTACAGTTTTACTGTTTTTAATCAGCAGGATTACTTAAATATTCCCTTTCGAGCGCAATACGCGAATTTTACTGTAGGTGGGTGTAAGTTGCTATGCAGGACAGCGGGGGACAAATTTGACATTTGTGGGACCATTTGGGACGACTTCAATTAAGGGAACAAAAAATAGAAATGTGGTAGGTAATAGTCAATCCATCTTTGGATGATCATATTTAGATTATTGAAATCACCTCTGTCAAAACTTTTTGTTGAGTGAAAGGTAATTCAGAAAATTTTATTAATCTGCTATAATGCAACTTATTAAGAAAAGGAATCATAAATGGGGCCCATAATCATCCACTCTCACTCGCACAATATGTCTGTCTTTAGTCACACTTTTGTACAGTATGCAGAATAAATGCTTCCGGACCACTAGTACCATCGGACAGTACCATCAATGCTATAAGTGGTACTGATTTACCATTAAAAAACATACTAGCATTTGATCCTGGGTTACATACATGGCCAGTACCATCAATGGTACAGTGGAGCCCGCATCAAGCTATACACATTGAGTATAAGCTGACCTCTCATTGCACGGGAAGCCTATACAATGAGAGGTCAGCTTACACTGAAAGTGTTTAGCTTGATGTGGGCTCCACTGTACAAGTGGTAGTAGGTACTAATTTTTTGAATTTCATTTTTAGAAGGGTTATTTTACGAGTACCTATTACACTACAACTAAAGTGGAGCACATATTTATGTAATGAGACTAGGTACTGCGAATATCAAAATTAGCATTAGTACCGTTGAAAGATGGTTAATATTATACAGATTTTTTGACAGATGTCAAAGTGACAGATGTTTTTTTTAGATTTTACAGATGTCAGTGACAGATGATTTTTCTTTTTTAGATTTTTTGACAGATATCAAAGTGACAGATGATATTTTATTTTTATTTTTTGTGACAGATGTCAAAAAGTACAGATGAAATGAAAAGAAAATATACAAAAATCATCTGTCACTTTGACATCTGTCAAAAAATTTAAAAAATAATTAAATCATCCGTCACTTTGACATCTGTCAAAAAATCTCTATAATATTCACCAACTTTCAACGGTACTAATGCTAATTTAATTTTGATATTCGCAGTACCTAGTTTAATTACATAAATATGTGCTCCACTTTAGATATAGTGTAATAAAATAACCCTTCTAAAAATGAAATTCAAAAAATCAGTGCCATTTGTACCATTGGTGGTACTAGTGGGACAAATTAGTACTACTTGTACCATTGATGGTACTGTTCAATGTACTGGTGGTAGAAAATACAGTATAATTGACCTCGTCCCTTTTTGAAGTTGTCTAAAAAATAATCTGAATTTGTTGTCCATGAATGTTGAACTTTTAATAAACTTTAATGACCCTGGTGAAGGACCTTGGAATAAAATGTTTGAATGTGAATATGAAAAGTTTTTTTTTGTTTTAAGGGTTACATATCCAAAGAAAGCCTCAGTCATCTGGTAGGCCTACCATGAGTTTTGGTCACGATTAGGGTTGCCAGGCCCTAAAATACAAAAGCCGGACTCGGCATTATATTGGGCCAGACATTTTGCCCTCAAAGCCGGACATGTTTTTTTTTCAATAGCCAAACATACCCTTTTTATAGCCGAACATTACTTTTAGAATAAAAAACTCGGTTACGTATTTTAATTGATAAAATATGAAACACTATTTTGTTACAAAATAAACCAGTTATAAATGTTTATAAATAACGACAATTAATAATTTGGTACTTATATTATCATTATGATATTACGACACTGAAAGTTCTTAGAAAATCAAAAACTCAAGAAAGTTATTAGTTTTATTATATCTCTTCAAAATAGTCTCCATTCACATCAATACATTGCTGCATCCGATGGAACCACTGGGAAAAGCACTTTGCCCACTCGTCCTTAGGGCAGCCACTGCTTCCTCGGCGTCCATAAAACGTTTTCCTCGAAGTTTTTCTTTTATTTTTATGAATAAATAAAAATCGCAAGGTGCGAGGTCAGGGCTATACGGCGGGTGACCCATTAATTCCACGTCTGACGTCGTCAAATAGTCGATCGTTTGCTTGGCCGTGTGCGACGAGGCGTTGTTGTCGTGGTGAAGGAGGATCCTACTACGAGGTCGTTTCTCCCGAACCTTTTCTGAGACAAGTGGCAAACAATTTTAGTGTAGCACTCTGCAGTAACTGTTTTTCGATCCTCTAAAACAATTATTGCGTAATGACCTGTCCTTCCAAAGAACGAGGGCACCATCTTTTTTCCCACGCTCTTCACTTTAGTTCGCAACTCCTCGGAAGGAAACACCCACACTACACAGCAGTCTTTTAGTTTCAGGATCATAACACTAAATCCAGGTTTCGTCACGTCACCCGTAAGTATCTCGAACATAGCATTTGAGTAACCTCCGTTAAATTCTTTGAACTATTTCAAGGCACCAATCAACACGACGGAGTTTTGTCAAATTATGAGGTATCCACCGGGCACAAAGCTATATTAAGCTATACTATATTGCTAGGGTTGTCACAGTTTTTAACAATAAAAATAAAACCCAATCGTGTATTTATCTTCTTTATACATATAAAATACAAAGTCTGTCTGTCTGTCTGTTCGTTCGCTAGTAACTTGAGAACCAATCAATGGATTTTGATGCAGTTTTCACTGAAAGATAAAGCATTTCTTCGGGAAGGTTCAAAGCTATGTATCATCACGCTATGACAAAAGGGAGCAGCGCAATGAGAATTTTAGTAAGACATATGGAAGGTTCGACTTTAGGCTTTTTTTGTTGGTATTTATTAGCACTTTAGTAAAACATGGTGGATATATATTTTCTCATTGGGGTCCAAGGAAACAAAAATGCAAAATAAAATATGGTACCTAATTGACTTTGACTCCCGAGTCCGAGTCTGGACTTGCGTTTGTACGGAATACCAAAAAATATATTTTTGAATTTCACAAGGGTCTTCAAATCTTGATAGTGAGCACTTACTGAGTCTTGAGTATGAATTAGGCTTAATAAATTGATGTCACCTTGTATTTTATGGCAAGGATATTCCGTAGTTACTTTTTTGATGCAAATTCAGTTCTGCATCGGCTCCGACGACGCTGCAGGAAGTGCAGCACTTTCGCTCTTGCGTATTAAAGCGCAAGCACCCATGCTCACCTTCGCAGCTTCGGCTTGCTGGTCGCTGGCTCGCACGGTTGTCTGCACTTTATGCGGGGTCTGCCCTCTCCGCGCCTCCAGCTTTTCATCTACACTCTACTGGTAGTAACCACAAGATTGCGGCAGCAGGAGCTCTAAAAAGGCTTCGGAACTTCCTTCCGACTGCTACTAAAATTGCGCTTGCACATTCTCTGCTACTACCTATTCTCGATTATGCCGAAGTTTGTTACCTTGACGTTACGGAGGGGCAACTTGATAAACTCGAACGTCTTCAAAATTTCCGAGTTAGGTTTAGTTTTAGTCTTCGCAAATTCGATCATATTTCTGAATTCCGTTCTCGATTAAATTGGGTTCCCATTCGTCGTCGCCGTAATGCTCATATCCTGTCTCTCTTGTATTCCATTTTAAACAATCCTTCAACTCCCTCTTACCTTAAAACTCGCTTACGATTTCTTTATGATACTCATGACCACATTTTACGGACCTCTCAAAATCTGCTTCTTGCCACGCCGGTCCACTCATCGTCTTTTTTTAACAATTCGTTCTCGATAAAAGCTGTTTATTTATGGAATAATCTTCCTTTACCTACCATGGCAGGAGAGCCCAATGTCAAGAGACTAGTCAGACTCGAAAATCTTTTTTTTTGGCTTTATTTCTTTCTTTTCTGTGTTTTATTTCATGTTAAAGTAAGTTTTAGAGTGTATTGTTAGTTTTATTTATTGGTAAGTATATTTAAACTTTCATAATAGTAGTTTAATTTCGTCATGGAGGTGGATACTCCGGATCCTGGAGGTGGGTCTCCAGATCCTAATAAGGGGTTGAATTTGACTTCTCCTCCACTTTTTCCACAACATGAAGGCTCTCAAAGCCAAGACTCAGCATCAATCACTCATGAAAACAGAAAAAGATCGGGGGAGTCGACAAACGACGCCGATGCTCATTCAAAAAAAATACTATCGATACACATACATGCTTTTGTTACCGCGTCTATTCAAACGGTGTACTCACATCTCAGTTTGGCTGAAGGCCATAAATCGTATGTATCATCAGACTTGGGACCATTTATTGTCCATGTTTCTAGGGAAGAGCCGGATCCAGCAGCAGGTACCTCAATTCTACCAATTAAATTTGGAAAATTCCTAAAAGATAACAAAAAATGTGATATTGTCAAGGATGTTGTTAAAAGTGTTAGAAGAAATATCTGTAGAATTTACATCGGCTGATTCTACAAATAAATTTTTAGACAGCAATTTGTTATATATCAAAAAATATAAAGCCCAAACCCCAACTTACAATGTTACCCGTATGGGACTTGTTAGAGCTGCCTGAAGCCTGTGGATTAGTCCTGAAGGCAAGAAGGCTTAGTAGAAAGAAAATTACCGATGGTTCCCCTGTTTGGGTACCTACACAGTCAGTAGTAATTACCTTTAGAGGTCAGTTTCTACGTTCCAAAGTATACATGTATCACACTTCCCTTCCTGTGGAGCCCTACCAGCTCCCTACAATTCAATGTTTGAGCTGCTGTAGGTTCGGGCACATTGCTGCTCAGTGCAAATCACAACCCAGGTGCTTTAAATGCGCCCAACCACACTGTGGAATCAGTTGTACTGTGGATTCTCATTTGTCAACTTGTTCACTATGCCGTGGCTCTCATTTAGCTACTGACGAAAATTGTCCTGAAAATTTACGTCAGCATTCAATTAAATTAGTTATGTGCCAGGAGAATATTTCTTACTCAGAGGCATCTTCTCGCTTCCCTGCTGTTCGCAGGTCTTATTCTGACCTAACCTCTCACAACAACCAACAGCAACCAAACCATCCTCCTAATTTCATCAAGCAAGTGATTTTTCCCAATCTTCTAGAATATCATATAAAAAACTTTGTTTTCTCAACCCCGTCCTAAAGTTCCTCTTGGAAAAGGATATGACAAGTCTACTCATTTTAATATTACCCAGAATGTCCCCTCTTCCTTACCTACCACTTGGCTGTGCTCTACCACCAGGTGCATTAAAAAGGCCACTTTGGATGAATCATATTATGCGGTATGGGAAAGCACAAGCGTAAATTCGCAGGTCATGTTGAGAACTGGATAGCTCAGTTGGTAGAGCAACCGCCCGGTAAGCGAGAGGTCCCGGGTTCGAATCCCGGTTCAGAGCTCCTCACGTCCAGATTTACTTTTCTGATTTTCTATACCGCAGTGATATAAATTTAATTTATTATGATTCTGTTCTATTGCCGTCTCTTTTGCATGGGTGAATAAATTCTATCTCTGTCCTACTTTCAAATTATTTTATGATTCACCCAAGCCGGCCTTTTTAGAGCTGATCCTCTCAAAACGCCTAATGACAATTTAGTTGAGTGGTTACTAGCTTCTCTTTTGAATATCATCTCTAAGTTTAGTGATTCAGATTTACCGGACAACGTTGCCTCTCTACTTAAGAAACTTTTTTCACTTTTTAGCCATGGCATCTCAAAATCTAGCCCATCATATACTTCAATGGAACATTAGAAGTATCCGATCTAATAAATCGGATCTCCTATATTGTACAATATTCGGGTAGGTAGGTAGGTAGGTACGTTGAGCACAAGTGAAACGCGTCGTAGCTAGAATCGCACTGACGCTTATTACATTCAAATTAAGATGGTGGTGAAGCCACCGATACCAACATAACATCCCTCCACCAAAAAATCTTACAACTATTTTACATTCCACATAACTAATAAAACTTCTTATAATCTACTCTCGGAATATTTCTCAATGTCATTTGGATATTATCACTCCGCGAGGGTGTGGGAGAGGCTGCGGAGGGTGGTGGTCGTGCGGCGCGCTCTCGAACGTCGAGTCCGGCTCTGTGCGGACGAAGACGCCGCCGCCGCCGCTGCCCGGGGTCGTGGCGCTGTGCGTGCCCGAAGTCGCACTCTCTGCTGACGTAGTTGGTTCTCGAGCCGCATTCTCCTCTTCCCCGGCACTAATATCGGAACCCTCGGTTTCGATGTGCTCTTCTGAACCGACCTCCACGTCTGGATTGTGGCTATCCGTAGCGGTGTATGAGATTACTTATTTGATTTTTGTGCCTTTTTATCTCCACTTTATTTATCTACACATTTTTTTATCTTTAAAGAATTCACACTTCTCTTTATGTAATATCAGGTCATAGTGGCATTTCGGGAAATGAATCAGGATTTATTTGCTAAAAATGCTAAAGATTCGGGGGATTCTTCACATTTCAATTTTTGTACCACCACGATTTAACTCCTTTGGCAAAATTAAGATTAGAAGAATCTTGGTCTGCTGCTTGGTCGGATTCTCAGAAATCAGCTGGGAAATACTATGGACAAATTCAACTAGATATCAATTTTTTTTTTCTTTTGGACATAATTCTTATGGTTTTATATTTGCCTTTACTTAAGTAGGTATAAGAAAATTGTATAGATTAAGGCTATGTTACAAATGAAAAAATTCACGTTTGCTAAGTTTCTTGCCCTTCTTCTTAGCAATACTAATCGAATGGTGCGGATGGTTAGGCATTATGTATATATAATATTTTAATTCCTATATTTCTTTACTTTTTGCAGGTTTATAACTTTATATTACATTTTAGTAGCCCAACCTTAATATTTTTTGGATGTATTTCCCTTATTTATTTATCAACTTGTTTGTTCGTTGCATCATTTATATATAATATTTTTATTCCTAGATTTCTCTATTTTATGTATGTGTATAAATTAATTTTTGTAGCCCAACCTAAATATTTTTTGTATGTATTTCCCTTATTAGTATATTCATTTTATTTTTTTATACTAAAGATATTTATTGTAAAGATTAACTTTGACTTGTAGAAAGTATACTTTATGTATCTATTTTACAAAATAAATATTTTGATTTTGATTTGATTTGATCCCTAGTCGCCCTTGGTTCTTTAAATTTCGTGAATCGCATAAATTGCCCACATCTGTTATTTGTCGCCTTCGGTTAGACCATGCCTGTACTCCAGTTTTTTTTAGCCAAAATTGGGGTGAGAGATTATTCTCTTAGTGAGTGCGGTCTTGCAGAGGGTTCTGTCATATATTCTTTGAATGTCCTAGACAACAATCTTCTTTGTATGACTTTCTTCCTGACACAATTCTATTAGTTTCTTGTTGAGCCTTGTTGACACATCCTTTGTGTACGTTTTGTCGAAATTCATTTCAATAAATAATATTAAATTGTTAATAAGTATGAATAGAAGTAAAATTCTTTTTTATTTGTTTTATTACTTTAACTTATCTAGTTATATAGGTACTCATAGTGTAAAATTAATTAGTTACCTATAATTTTATGTATATAGTATATAATGTTGATCATCTTCTGTATTTTGTTGTAGATATAGTCATCATCCCAAGGACTTACAAGATACAAAATTCCGGACATCACTTATTTTTCACAAATACCGTGCTCTGGCTTATGACGTGATTCCTAATCCAGTCTTCACCATTAATGATACCTCGAAACTATTGTTTCAAGTCGTCAGGAATATGAAGAATGAGTTTAGCTTTTATTTAAGTATCCAGTGATAAGGAGTTGGTCACAACAAATTCATGCAGAAAAGGAAAACGTTCAATGATCTTTGATTGATCTCAAGCAAGTTTTTCAAAACTCTATTTTGGATAACTGGCTTGAGATTAGCGCCAGTTAGCAAGTTAGTCCCCATAACGTAAATCTTGTCGCGAACTCCCCACGATCAACGGGCGTACTCCTTGGCGTTCGGGTTTTGCATACCCCACTTTGAGAAACACTGCCATATTGTATTTTCTGGTATTTCTAGGTTGTACACCCAGAAGACACGATGTCTGTTCCTAGTTTGGAAGACATAGCATTCTTTACCAGTATCAAATACATATGGAGTCATTCGGAGCTTCTGCCACTGACCGTCCAGCGAGTACACACCGCACTGAAGAAGGGTGAAGACTCGTATGATGCTGACAAAGTCTACAAAAAAATTGAAGAGATTACTGACCCCATTATAAAAAAGATGATGCAGTACACATGTTTACCGCTCCGCTTGCGTGCGAGGTGGGTTGTGGCATTCGAAGGTCTTCTCACTCAGTTAGACATGTGGGGGTTCGAATTGGCAAAAAATCTAGACTTAGATACTGCAGTAATAAAAAAAACACATATCAAATATTGCATGGAAAGAATTGTTCAGGATCAGGTGGGACAAATCGATAAACGCAAAACTATACTAAAAATATTAGAAGATTCTAAGTTTATCATGCGTTTTGACGTGTCGTCGCTGTTCATGGCTCGGCATCTGGTAGAGGAAAAGGAACTGAAAAGTATCTCGAAAAAAGTATTAAAGGAGGTGAACAAAAAGAGAGGAATAAAGATGCCGAAACTGTTGCGGAACGAAGACGTGCGGATGGTGCGTCGCAACATAGACGACGTGATCTCGTGGTATAGCAGCGACGTGGACTACTGGCACGCCGACGTGGCCCACGGGCTGGAAGCGGCGCGTCAAGACGTGCCCGGCTTCTTCGCCAACACGCTGGGGCTAGTGGCGGCGCGCCGTGACCTGGGTGCAGTCCGTTCCTACGTGGAGCAGCAGCGCCGGCTCTACCCGGACTTGCTGCAGGAGCAACTGCTGGAAGCCGCCGAATACGTGCTCACGTGGGGGACGCTGAGCGAGGCCGTGCTCATGTTTCTGCACGACAACATGGAGCCTGGCAACTGGACGCGAGTGTTGGAGAAGCACATCGTCGAGGTGTTCCTGTACACGATGCAGCACTCGTGGCGTCACCGGCGGCTGTGCGCGCGCTGGTTCATCTCGGTGCAGTACACGCTGGACCCCGTCAGCTTCCGCGCCATGTTCCTGCGCGTACCGCCAGTTTGGGGATACGGAGATTATGACTTCTATGACGTCATACCGATATTGCAAACCGTTTGGCTCGAATCACCCGATCATCTGAAAACTGATGACGCATTTATTTTCGAAATTATTCCTACAATGTTTCGTGTGAAATATGACGTTAATGTGTTGGCATTCTTCTTGAACTACTATAGCCCGAAGCAACAAAGAAAACTTTTTTGCCAGATAGTTATATGCCTCTTTGAAAATAAGAAAGAGGATTTGATCCCCAAATGCTTAGAAACCGTCCCAAATCTAGGAGTAAACATGGACACATATAAAATAATGTTGAATGCTGATTTCCTCAAGATTCATCTTGTACAGGATTGGTCTCCATTCTATGACAAAGTTTACCAAGACTACAATGGCTATCTGGATTTACTTTCAAGTGTAATAAAAGACTTTCAAAACATCGGTATGTTGAAGCAAGAACTGCTAAATGACAAACATTTCATGACTCGATATCTGAACACACACTGGTTCGGGGAATATATTTATGATTTCCTATTGTGGTGTCATAATGGAAATTTAGAACTCCTTGGAGTATATAAATCTCAACTTCTAGCCGAAAGTTTAATCGAAAATGTTTACGAGAGTATCTTATCGGAGTGCGGTAACATTTCATCAGCAGATGATGGACTGAAAGTTCTTAGATTTACAAATGGCGAGGACATTATAATTAAGGAAAAGATATTGAACAAATCTAAAATAAAGAAACATGTTCTACAGACAGCTCTGAAGTGTGATCAAATGAGTCTTCAATACTTTAAACAGGATTTGGCTTTTTATTTTAATGAGAAGCATGAGCAACAGACGATAGAGGAGTTGTTTCTGTGTGATGAAGGCCGAGACGCCATTCTCCAACTGTTGATGCCGATTAGGTTCGAAGAGGACCCGAGCCTGCGCTATCCGATCAGCGATTTACTGGAAGGCTTTTCACAAATAAAGAACGTTTTGTTTAAACCATATTCGTTAGAAGACAAAATAGAGAGTATGCTAAGTGAGTACGGCCACCCTAACAGTAGAGAGTTGCAGATAGAGTACTACCGGGCGCTGAGTGCGCGCGAGATATCGGTGGCTCGCAAGTTGGTGGACTGCAACTACCGCTGCGTGCGCGCACTGCTGCGTCGGGACTTCACGGTGGAGCAGCTGCGCGAGGCCGAGCGACGTGACGTCACCGCGCTCAGTCTGGGCCTGGCCGTGCAGGCTTCACTCGACATTCCCGTTGTCTTGTGACTTTATTTCACACGATTTTCTTTAATATTTAAATATGTAATGATTAGCACCCACCGTTCTCAGTCATGGCGAGCACTTCGACTCCGCTAATAGATCTCGAGCCCAGAGCGGAGTAGGGCCTAAAGGTATAGAAACGCTGAAGTAATTATAGCTCGAAAGAGCAATCTAAAGTACATTATACTTCGCCTCTTAGAAACTTAGTATCCAGACTTCAGAACTCAGACTCTAGAGGGATTGTTATTAAGATGGGTCTAGTTTTTTTTGTCTTTCCAAGCCTACGGGTGCTGTATAATTTCCAATATGTCCTAGTTATCTGTGTCTGCTGTTTTATTGACAAAGTTTAACACTGTCATAACAGAGTTCAAAAGTTCGGCAAAGATTTTCTCTGTTTCTTTTATGCAATATTATGGTGTTGTTTTTTCGAGCATCCCTTTCCAGGTTTGTTGTTCAGTTCTAAATTTTCTTCTACTTATGGTTTTAATTTTACATCAATGATTGCAGAAAGGTTTTTAGTAACGATCCCAGTTTTCGTGATTACATGTTAGTGTAATTGTTCTTACATCTTGTTATGTAAAGTTTGATAAAAATCAATAAATTTTTGATTAGAATATTTTTAATTGGTTCCATGCTTTACAATATATAATATATTATAAATATTTGTATATACATACATAACATACACAATCATAGACCAAAAATGAAATTGGCTTTGTGCATTTTAACAATAATAAATAAGGAAAATTTCATTTGTCTGTCTAGATTGCCATAGATACCCTCGGATATCTGAAATCCACGCTCAAACACACCACACAAAATCACTCAGAATTCTAATAATAATCGATGTGATGGGTTGGCTTGTTTCTTGTACAATAAACTTCCAGCACGATCTTTTACTCAATTTTGCCCCGTTTACGGCTTGGGCGTTACTTTATGAACAAACCTTATAGCCTGTGTGTTGACCAGGGCCACTACGATGATAGTGAAAAAAATGGATCCAAATCCGTTAAATAGTTTTCGAGTTAAAATGAAACATAAAGACAGGCAGAAATTTAAAAAAAAATGGTAGTTTTGGCTTCGGTACAATACAAGTAACCCATTTCATTAATAATTTAAAAAAAATATTCAATATACAGACACGACTTATTTGTTACTTTATTTTATGAATATGTAAGGTGACTTTAATTTATACAGCCAAACTCATACTGGAGGCTTGGTAAGTGATTAAGTAACATGGATCGACAACACTTTTTGCCAATTTCCCAAAATAAAATCTTGTCGTCCCATAGTAATTGACTCGGGGCTGAGCTTGCGTTTGTAAGGAACACGAAAAGAATAATTTACGAACTTCACAAAAAGGGTCATCGATCCCTGTTACTGGTCACTTACCAAGCCCCCACCACGCGCGGATCCAGGATTTATTTTTGGGTGGGGCACAAAGCCCAATACCGTGTGTAAATCTCTATTTTAGTTTAGAGAGAGCGTCGTCCGTTAAATCTCCAGCTGTTTGAGGTCAACGCTCTCTCTAACCTCGCCCGTATGTCGGTGCGTTAGGGTTCACGCGTTTTTGTTTGGAACTCAATTATTTCCTAAACTTAAGGGTGTCCGCGGTCATGACTCTTGGGAAAAGTGGTTCAGTAGGGTCAGTAGAATATGTGGTTTCATTTATTGGTAGCAGTCTATTTACATCCGGTATATTCCGCATAGTTGGACTATATCTTTTAGTCCTATCGGTAGGCCGAAAATACTGCAAATGTAGTTAAAAGCATGACACAAAAAGAAACTAATATTATTTAAGCGATATAGTGTTAATCTCCCAGCTCCTTGTTTTATTTGAACCGTCGTCGGAGGGGGGGGGGGGCACGTGCCCCTGTGCTCCCCCTCTGGATCCGCCCTTGGCCCCCACTATGAGTTTGGCTGTATAAATTAAAGTCACCATAAATAGATTAAATTCTGTGTTTGGTTTTTGTTATGCATGATAAAACCCATTCTTACATAAGCGGGCAAACGGAAATTAACTGCTTTGCGCTTGAAGAGTCTGATCTGCGGACATTCCCAGCAATGATTTAAGCTTAAGCCAGTCTTTATGCTTTAGTTCGTCGGTTGTGACCATAAATGGGTTTCTAATTCAGTCTTCACCATTAATGATACCTCAAAAGTATCTCTTCAGTTCATCAAAAATGTTACGTTACCTTTAAAGTAGTACTGATAAGGAGTTGGTCATAGTAAATGCATGCTGAAGAGGAAAACGTTCAATAATGTTTGATTGATTTCAAGTTAGTTTTTCAAAACTCTATTTTGAATAACTGGCTTGAGATTAGCGCCAGCTAGCCAGTTAGTCGCAATAACGTTAATCTTGTCACGAACCATACTGGCGAACTCCTTGGGGTTCGGATTTTGGGGGTCCTTTGAAAAATCCTGCCGTATTGTATTTTCTGGTCTTTCCAGGTTGTTCATCCAGAAGACACGATGTCTGTTCCTAGTTTGGAAGACATAGCATTCTTTACCAGTATCAAATACATATGGAGTCACTCGCAGCTTCTGCCACTGACCGTCCAGCGAGTACACACCGCACTGAAGAAGGGTGAAGACTCGTATGATGCTGACAAAGTCTACAAAAAAATTGAAAAGATTACTGACCCCATTATAAAAAAGATGATGCAGTACACATGTTTACCGCTCCGCTTGCGTGCGAGGTGGGTTGTGGCATTCGAAGGTCTTCTCACTCAGTTAGACATGTGGGGGTTCGAATTGGCAAAAAATATCAACTTAGGCACTGCTGAAATAAAGAAAAAACATATCAAATATTGCATCGAAAGAATTGTTAAAGATCAAGTGGGAGAAATTGATAAACGCAAAACCATTTTGAAAATATTGGAAGATTCCAAGTTTATCATACGTTTCGATGTGTCGTCGCTGTTCATGGCTCGGCATCTGGTAGAGGAAAAGGAACTGAAAAGCATCTCTAAAAGAGTGTTGAAGGAGGTGAACAAGAAGACAGGAGCGAAGATGCCAAAACTGTTGGGCAACGAGGATGTGCAGATGGTGCGTCGCAACATCGTCAAATTGCTCGCGTGGTACAGCAGAGACATGGAGTACTGGCACGATGACCTGGCCGGCGGGCTGGTGGCGGCGCGTGAAGACGTGCCCGGCTCCTTCGCCAACACGCTGGGGCTACTGGCGGCGCGCTGTGACCTGGGCGCCGTCCGTTATTACGTGGAGCAGCAGCGCCGGCTCTACCCGGACTCGCTGCAAGAGCAACTGCTGGAAGCCGCCGACTACGTGCTCACGTGGGGAACGCTGAGCGAGGACGTGCTCATGTTCCTGCACGACAACATGGAGCCCGGCACCTGGACGCGAGTGTTGGAGAAGCACATCGTCGAGGTGTTCCTGTACACAATGCAGCACTCGTGGCGTCACCGGCGGCTGTGCGCGCGCTGGTTCATCTCGGTGCAGCACACGCTGGACCCCGTCAGCTTCCGCGCCATGTTCCTGCGCGTACCTCCGATCTGGGGCGACGGGAATTATGACTTCTATGACGTCATACCGATATTGCAAACCGTTTGGCTCGAATCACCCGATCATCTGAAAACTGATGACGCATTTATTTTCGAAATTATTCCTACAATGTTTTGTGCCAAATATGACGTTAATGTGTTGGCATTCTTCTTGAACTACCATAGCCCGGAGCAACAAAGAAAACTCTTGTGCCAGATAGTTATATGCCTCTTTGAAAATAAGAAAGAGGAATTGGTTCCCAAATGCTTAGAAACCGTCCCAAATCTAGGAGTAAACATGGACAACTATAAAATGATGTTAAATGCTGATTTTCTCAAGATTCATCTTGTCAATGGTTGGGCTCCAATCTATAACAATGTTTACCAAGACTACAAGGGCTATCTAGATTTACTTTTAAGTATAATCAGAGACTTTCAAAACATTAATACGTTGAAGCGAGAGTTACTAAATGACAAAAACTTTACGATTCGGTATCTCAACACACACTGGTGCGGGGAATATATTTATGATTTCCTATTGTGGTGTCATAATGGAAATACAGAATTCCTCGAAGCATTTAAATCTCAAATTCTATCAGAGGGTTTAATCCAAAATGTATATGAGAGTATTGTATTGGAGTACAGAAACATTTCATCAGCAGATGATGGACTTAAAAATCTTAGATTTACGAATGGTGAGGACATTATAATCAAGGAAAAGATATTGAACAAATCTAAAATAAAGAAACATGTTCTACAGGCAGCTCTGAAGTGTGATCAAATGAGTCTTCAATGCTTTAAACATGATTTGGCTTTTTATTTTAAGGAGAAGCATGAGCAACAGACGATAGAGGAGTTGTTTCTGTGCGATGAAGGCCGAGACGCCATTCTCCAACTGTTGATACCGATTAGGTTCGAAGAGGACCCGAGCCTGCGCTATCCGATCAGCGATTTACTGGAAGGCTTTTCACAAATGAAAAATATTTTGTTTAAACCGTATTCGTTAGAAGACAAAATAGAGAGTATGCTAAGTGAGTACGGCCACCCTAACAGTAGAGAGTTGCAAATAGAGTACTACCGGGCGCTGAGTGCGCGCGAGATGTCGGTGGCTCGCAAGTTGGTGGACTGCAACTACCGCTGCGTGCGCGCACTGCTGCGTCGGGACTTCACGGTGGAGCAGCTGCGCGAGGCCGAGCGACGTGACGTCACCGCGCTCAGTCTGGAGCTGGCCGCGCAGGCTTCACTCGACATTCCCGTTGTCATGTGACTTCATTACACACGCTTTTCTTTAATCATTATTATAATTAAAGATCTGATCATGGCGACCACCTCGACTCCGCTAATAGATTTGGAGCTCAGTACGGAGTGGGGCCTATGCTGCTATGTGCTGCTGCTCAGAAAATGAACCAGCATAATAAAACCGTGGATAGGAACAATATTGGTATTAACAGGGGTCTAATTGGTTTTGAACACTAGAATTTGGAGGTCTGGATACTAAGATTTTATACAATAGTCATTACATTTTATAAAAAGTGGTCTGATTCGGACGATGGCCCTAGACCCTATTTAAGTGGCTGTCCTAAGAGAGCTCTTTCGTAAAATATCTTCACCTTTATTCCTATATGTTTAGTCTCAGAAATCGCTTTTTCACGTTTGGGTGCTGTAAAAATGTTTAATAGTTACCGATATCAGCTGCATGACTTAGGTGAAATGATGTACTTCAGAGTGCTTTTTCTAGCTATAATTAATTCAGCGTTCCTATATCTTTACTCCATACTCCGCTTTGGGTTTCGGGTCCTTGAAAGTTTATGAATGTGTTTTTTTTGTTAACTCGACTGATTAAATGTAATGTAACTAAGTAAGTATACTAATAATATCTTGTATTTTTGCATGAAGCTAAAATTGCAGGAATTATAACTAAATATGTGAATATATAGGTAAGAACTGGGTATAGCAAGCGCCCCGCCCCGGGTGCGTGGACGTGACGCTGCATTTATCAATACTAATAATAAAGTTAGTAAAAAAGTTTTAGCAAAATTTTAAATTATGTTGCATTGGGGTAATTCCGAAATTGGGTAGGTATATTCCGAAATATTAAAATATCTAGGTGATATTTTATGTGATCTAAGCGATATTTAATTACTTGCATCAATAGACATAATTGCCATCTTAATTGTGCTGGCCGCACCAGTTGCCACGAGTCGCTAGTATTGACAACACGTGTGTGGTTTGGCGTCAAGTTTGTTGTATTTCGTTCAATGAAGCGCCATTAATTTGGTCTTCACATCACAACAACGTCCCGTCCGCGAACCCGGGGCGCTTGCTATACCAAGTAGGTACCTTGGTGATGAGTGAGCAGTAAGCAGTGAGTGATAATATCGAGTAATAAGTGATGATAGTGATAAGTATAAATTTTGTTAAACTCGTCGTAGGCTTACTGTTATTTGTTAATATTAAGTTTCAACGTCGAAAATGCGGTGATAAATTAAACTCAACATTATTTTGTAACATAGAGTATGAGTTATTTTATTAAATACATTGCATCTATCTATAGCTATTATAGGTGAGTATTAATAATAAAATAGTAAAAAAGTCGTGTCTGTATAAGTAAATTGAATATTTTTGAGTTTAAAATGAAATGGGTTATTAGTACCTACCGTACTAAGGCCAGCACTTTAGTTTTTAGAATTTTTCTCAGTCCGTCTGTATGTATGTCCCGTTTAAACTCGAGAACCACTCAACGGATTTGGATGCGTTTTTTTTTATTATCACCGTAGTAACCCTGGTCAACACAAAGACGTTTTTGATTTGGGCGTAATTTTATCAACACCCCTATACAATAGCCAATATGGTGACCAGGGTCACTACTATGATATTAAAGAATACCGCATCCAAATCCGTTGAGTGGTTCTCGAGTTAAAACGGAACATACATACAGACAGACTGACAATAAATAAACTTAGGCACATATAGAAAAAAAAACTGACTTCAAATAGCAGACATTCACAAAAGTTTAAAATACGAGGGGTGGCTGAAAAGTAATCTACCTGACTATGAAAGAAAATACATGGATTAATAATTTATTTTTTATTTTTCAATATAGTCCCCTGCAACTGAAATGCACTTACGACATTTGTCAATAAGTGACAGCATACCATTAAAATAATAATTATTATTTTGTTCGTCAAAATAGTCATTCACAGCGTCCTTCATCTCTTCGTCTGTTGAAAATCTGCGCCCTCTCAAATTTTTCTTTAAATTTTTAAATAAGAAGTAGTCAGAGGGAGCCAGGTCTGGACTATAGGGTGGGTGGTTGATCTCTGTAAAGCCGTTTTTTGTCAGAGATGACCGCGCCTTAAAGGCCGTGTGCGCGGGTGCATTATCATGCAAAATCAAAACGCCTTTGCTAAGTTTGCCCCTCCTGTCTTCTTTTATTTTTTTGCGTAGCTGGTCAAGTAAGTTCGCATAGTATTCAGCATTCATCGTGGTGTTTTTTGGCAGGTAATCTATCATAAGAATCCCCTCAACATCCCAAAAAATGGTTGCCATTAGTTTGGCCGCTGACAGCCGGACCTTAAACTTCCTTGGTGGTTTTTCCCCTTTAAATTTCCATTGCATCGATTCTTGTTTGCTTTCGGGATCCCACTGACGAATCCAAGTTTCATCACAGGTCACTATTCGCAAGATAGTTTCTTCCTCTTTATCCTTTACCAAGTCTAAAAATGACTGACAACATTCCACACGCCTTTGCTTATCAAACGGGGTCAACATTTTAGGCACCCAACGTGCGCTCACCTTGGACATTCCCAAATGTTCATGAATTATTTCATGAACTCGTTCCTTGCTAATGCCAACATCTCTAGCTATTTCCCACTGCTTAATTCGCCGATCGGCAAGGATCAGTTTCTTCACTTTTTCCACATTATCTGCGGTAACTGCAGAAATGGGCCTTCCACTACGGGGATCGTCTTCTAAGCTCACACGGCCTTGTTTAAACTGCTTTGACCAAAACTTTATTACAAATTTGGAAGGACATGAATCTCCGAACACCTTAAACATGCGCTCTCGGATCTGCGTCGGCGTATTCCCTTCTTTACCGAGGAATTTAATCACAGCGCGATACTCAATTTTATCCATTTTTAATTTTATTGCAACTTGATAAAAACGAAGACGCGCCAAAAAAAAATTGAACTCGTAGAAACAAATAAGTGTCATAATTTTTAAAAAAGGAATAAACAAAGAATACGAGAATATAGTGGCCAGTAACATTTTTTAAACTTTCTTTAACAAAGGAGATTTTATATCAGCCACCCCTCGTACATTAGTATTATGTACATACTGACCGATCGATGGTACCAAAATAACACTTGCTGACTTCTTACTTTCTTAAACACATGTTCTCTAGAAGTCGGCGCTCTCATATTGGTTTTTGTGTTCTATACCATGGGGAATGCGCCGACTTCTAGATAACGTATGTTTCAGGAAGAAACAAGTCGGCAAAAGTGTTATTTTGGTACGGTATCGGTCAGTAGGTATGTAATTATTTGGTTCAAACTTTTTAGTGAATGTCTGTTATAATATTTGAAGTTGGTAGCAAATGAAAATGTTCAAGTAATGTGTAATTTACAAACTAATAAGTCTCGAGTTATTTTCTGTCTTCCGTTTAGTTCTGGTGATGAGGTCAGGTGGGTATATGTCAGTTTGGTATCCATCCTGGCGTTTGCCGCAATATCGTGTGATACCTATGCTGTCATCTATTGAGGAGGTCCACTGCCTATCTCTGAAGACCATCATCAGATCACGAACAACTAAAATCAGGCCAACCTGCGGCCCTATCAATAAGTAACTAGTGTCGGTTGCCATCTTTTTTTTTGTGAGTGGCGTTTATTGCTTTAGGCCTTTAGAGGGACAGAGAGTACCCGACCTCAAAGTTTATTGTCTATTTTTAAAAGTACATGATATTGTGTTATTTATTATTATGTGAGTGCCCCGAGGCGGACTTTAATCGCGTTTAAGGTGGGTGCGATACGTGTGTGGGGGAGAAGCGACCTGGCACGTACTTATACCGTGTGTCGTTGCGTTATAACCATGCACGCCGCCTTATTAAGTCAGGTGTCAGCGGTACGTTGGGTCGGGAGTTTGTTTTAGACCGTCTTCGTCTACGAGGCCGGTGTAGGTATAATGGTGAAGTGGGGTCAGTCATATTATTGTTTTGTTTGTCAGGGGGATTTGAAGCGGATAGCTTTTTTGAGTCTGAGTCTAGTAATATATTCCTAGGATGTCTGCGTGGTTGGTTGTGTGTCTGCGAACCTGATAAGGGGATTTGGGTGATGTGTGGCTTTGTCAAAAAATCGAGTGGATATTTGTTTCATAAAACTATGGTTGCCATCTATTCACCAAAAACAGATAGAAAATGAACTTCCAAAATAACCTTCAATGGGTAGGTACTGAACCATTTACGAATTGTGACGTCATTTCAAGTGCAAACGTATCCTTAGATAAGCGGATATGTATGTTTTCGATGATAGGCACTTGGTTTGGCAACTCATTTTACGATACAGAATCAGGGGGCTGGAAGCGAACCCGTTCAAACAAAAAAAAAACGATTAAGATACCTATGCCATAGTAAAACTATGCCTATGCCAAAGTTAAAGAGTAACATAGGTACCTACCCAGAAAATAATAATACAGACAAATTGAGAACCTCCTCATTTTTTGAAGTCTGTTAAAAATTCTAAAAATGGTACCTCCTACCCTACCTAGTTTTGTTTTGGCTTCATTCAGCACAATAGCTACCACTAAAAAAAATAAGTTCCGACTAGTCCGTCTGTCCGCGGCAGAGACTAATAGTACTAGATAGAAAGTTGTAATTTGGCATGGGTACACACCGACAAAATAATAAAATACAATCTCGAAAAATTTTTTTTAGGGTAGGTAGGTAGGTCGTGTAGATACCTCCCACCTTCCATACCATTACCATACACATAAATTGGAGAGCTTAGGTGGTAGAGCTAATGCCGAGCTCGACTGTGGAGGTACCACCATCTTACTCGGAAATCCTCCCGAAGTTATTCGGGGGAGAGTAATAGGACAGCTCTCAGGCAAAAAAACCAGGCGGCCTGCCATTGCCTGGGACCGATGGATGGCGGTATATCCATCCCCAATTGCCGGGCCTTATATAAATCAGACTGGTGACGGGCAGCGGCGTCACTGGTGCAAGGGTCTCGGCACCGCGCTCACCAACCCGCCTGCCCAGCGTGTGTGAGTATGGGCATTTCTTCCAGGAGGACCGCCAAAAGTGGCGAAATCCTGGAAAGGCCTATGTCCAGCAGTGGACGAAACAGGCTGATGGATGGATGGATGGAAATTGGAGATGATTTTTTTTTTCGTCTATCCCATAGTGTGGAGTAGGTATCGTTGGATAGGACGTTAAAAAAATTGTGGTTGTTTGAAAACCATTTTTAACGATTTAACGACAATGTATGGGCCGTTCTTCGGGAGAGCAACTTCCGAGCGGACTAGAAGTTTTGGGCGATCTGTACTTATTAGTAGACCAACTGGCAAAATGTATTGGGTAACTACGGAACCCTACACTGCGCGTGGCCCGATACGCAGTTGGCCGGTTTTTTTCATTGGCGCAGCGTAATATTGTTCTGGGTTACTTGAGTAGATATTATTTTGTAAAGGTATAATAGTGTTTTAAGGAGTTTTACATTAAAATTACCGTAGAGATGTATAAACCCTCGGCCACGACTTCAAGCTTCGTGCGGAGCTTCTCTTCTTTCTTCGGCGCGAGAAGCTCCGCACTAAAGCGCCGCGCAAAGCTTGAAGTCATGGATAAGGGGTAATATTCTAGAAAGTGACTAAATAGCCGTTAGCGGCTTCCTTAGTTTTGATTTTATTCGACCGCTAGGGATAGGTTGCGACGACGAGCGAAACGAGGAGGAGCGGTTAGGTTGACATGTAAGTATTAGGTATATTAGGAAGCCGTGCGAGGCGACCCCCGTTGTTTTGATAGAATTCACGATATGCAAAAAAAAATCATTTTCCGAGCACTTTCCGATGACTTACAGTTCCATAATTTATAAAATTAAAGGACCGCTTCCCTTTCCAAACTGCACATTGCAAATTCAACTTTATTAGTTCGTGCTAAGGAAGATATTCCAGCATAGCTGGTGACGGGCAGCGGTGTCACTGGTGCAAGGGTTTCGGCACCGCACTCACCAACCCGCCTGCCCAGCGTGTGTGAGTATGGGCATTTCTTCCAGGAGGACCGCCAAGAGTGGCAAAATCCTTCAAAGTCCTATGTCCAGCAGTGGACGAAAACAGGCTGATGGATGGATGGTGTGTTATGAACAAAAGCTAAATTACTTTGGAAAAAATTGAGTTTTGATACCACTAAAACTAAAATGAAAGCCTGCAGAATTGGCTTTACTATGCACATAAATTCCGAAAAACTCCTTGGTGTATTGTCCTACCGGAGATCGAGCCTAGACCTCATGTGTCAAAGTCTTTATTATCTTTGGATTATGAACCAAAGTGACAAGTTTAATCCATCGGACTGCAGTTGTAGTGTTGACTCTATTAAAAGCAGCGAAGCAAGTCACGTGACTTACGGTCGAATAAAATTAAAAATGAGGAGGCCCCACCTTTACTACTGGGCCACTAGTGGTCAACCAACATAAAAACTAAGGTAAGCACTTTCGGCCCTTTTGCAGTGTTGCCAATTTAGCATATGTAATGATGAATTTGGCATATTTTCTTCTTGTTTAGCATATTTTTTTAGCATATAGCATATTTTTATAAAACATTAAGAGTGTAAATCACAATATTTCTTCTAATAAAAATTTACATCGATAGCTCCATCAATTTTCCTACCTCAATAGCATGATAACCCTTATTTAGGGCGAGTATTCTCTGTGCTATGGGATTCCCCTAGTATTGTACGGATTGTACCATAGACATAAATCGTTTTGTCTCATCTCACACTCTTTACTGTTTGTTCTGTTACGTTATGATATTTATGGTCCTACAATTCAAAGTGAAAAAAATTTAACAGATGATAGAGTATCCCTAATAGACCACATATCACCGAAAAAAAATGTTTTTGCGCGTACTTTTTTTTTACCTTTCTATAGAAATTTTCTCAGCTGATTGAACCACTTTGTACCATGAAGTGAAAAAATTATTTAAGCAAAAAAATTTTTCTTCTGGAATGTGATCAGTGAACGATAGATGATCTACCCTAGAATTATTTTCACTTATTATTGTAGGACCTTATATACATATATATACATAGATATATGTGAAAGCAATTTTTTTTCTATGAGTTAGCAGTGATAATTGGTGTACTTATAGGGTGAATAAGTTTTTTTTTTCAAGAAACATGCCTACAAAGTATAATCAAAGTTATCGGCAAAGAGAATATAATGTATACTACGTAACAAGAGTCGGGACTTCCCTTTAACTGATTAATGCGTATTTGCATTCCATTCCCGCAACTTAGTATCAAACTACAATAAGAAATGACAAATCACAAACAAAGCTGCCAACATAAGTGTTTAGGGATGTACTACAGAAGCAATACATTTTATCGATATCAATTTTCTTTTACTGTAGGATTTTCATGTGTGATGAAAAAGGCCAATTACGAAGACTCGAGTTTTATCAGAGCTTTCAATAATTTGTATGTGACAGTTTTGCAATAATACGTTTCTAGTTTTAACAGCTCTAGATAAAGCTGAAGCCTTCGGACTTTTTATGCAAGAAAAGGAAATAAAAAGATTCCTGTTCAATTAATTTAATTCTTATTACATAAAAATATGAGCAATGATGTTGACTTGGACTCGGCCCTGAAGTAGATGGCTCTGAAAAAGAAAAAAGCAATTACGTCTACATACTTTAAATAATAATATTCCATCCATCCATCCATCAGCCTGTTTCGTCCACTGCTGGACATAGGCCTTTCCAGGATTACGCCACTCTTGGCGGTCCCCTGGAAGAAATGCCCATACTCACACACGCTGGGCAGGCGGGTTGGTGAGCGCGGTGCCGAAACCCTTGCACCAGTGACGCCGCTGCCCGTCACCAGTCTGTTTTAAGGCCTGGCAATTAGGGATGGATATACCACCATCCATCGGTCCCAGGCAATGGTGGGCCGCCTGGTTTTGCCTGAGAGCTGTTCTCTTACTCTCCCCCGAATAACTTCGGGAGGATCTGCGAGTAAGATGGTGGTACCTCCACAGTCGAGCTCGGCATCAGCTCTACCACCTACCATAATAATATTAAAAAAGTAAAATTTTGCAACTTCAATCTGGCT
The DNA here is from genome assembly GCA_910592155.1 of Ypsolopha scabrella. NCBI lineage: Eukaryota > Metazoa > Arthropoda > Insecta > Lepidoptera > Ypsolophidae > Ypsolopha > Ypsolopha scabrella. The sequence continues at coordinate 23,140,320 of OU342982.1, forward strand.
GGCACATAAATAAAAAAACCGGACAAGTGCTAGTCGGACTCGCCCACCAAGGGGTACAAATTTGTAGGTACAAATTATAAATATATAATAAAATTCATTATTTATTATACTTGTAGCTTAAGACGGTACTATTTGCCAAATTTCATAGTTCTAGGTCAACGGGAAATACCCAATAAATTTTGATTACCTTGAGAGTGTCGAAATATACGTTTTTTGCGGCATAAATTTAATTTTTTTTACGTTAACTTAGAAATTTTATTTTTTCACAGCTTCAAGGGACTGTAAGCTTGAATATATGATGATGATGTTGAAGTGGGACGCCTGCTGGGCTCAGGCGGATGGTCGGCTCTCCACTTGGAGCTATTCCATCCAATTTCCATTGTTTGGAGCTATGGTATCCTAATGTCCCAGGGGCATTCCCTCCTTAAATCTCCCGCTTCTTTTCATGAACCTAAGTATATCTGAATACATAAGATGCTTAAAATCTTCTTCCTTGATGTGGTCATCACCAAGTATCTCCCATCTAAGCTAGAATATATAAAGCATTCACCTAAGTAGTGCTTGCTAGTTTCTTCCTCACCGCAGTGTGGGCAGGAGGGATCGTCTTGTACCCTCATTATTGACAGATGTCTATTTAGCCTGGAATGGCCAGTTAGAATACCTACCAACATACCTAGGTTGACTCTGCTTAGGTTAAGGATATACCTTACTTTTTTGTAGACAGTAGCTGAGAGAAACATGTGACAGCCCTCGATGTTCCTCCATTCATCTGCTGATTCTTCTGAAGCCAGACGGCTTATTACCTTGTTAGTTACGTTTGCGGGAATTGGTAGCCTAGGTTCTGGTCCAATGAACCTGTCCTCTGCCCCTTCTCTAGCTAATTCGTCTGCTTTTTCATTACCTTCAATGCCTTGATGTCCTGGGACCCAGGCCACTATTGTTTCAGTTTTTTCACCTAGCTTATTGAGTCTTATTTTACACTCTCTTACCAGAGCCGATTTACTTACTGGATTTTTCAACGCAAAAAGTGCTGCTTGGCTGTCCGAGGAAATAATGACCGTTTTCTCGTTTATTTACCTTAATAGTACCATGCTGGCGCATTCCATAATGGCGTATGTTTCTGCCTGAAATACGGTAGCTAAGGTACCAAGTGAGTAGGATGCGCTTTTTTCTTCTTCATCAGATATATAGACACCGGCTCCTGCCAGTCCTGTGTTACCTTTCCTTGAGCCGTCCGTGTAGCAATTAATGCTCGGTCGGTCTGTCACTAGCTTCCAGTCTTCTCTAGTTCCTATATGTATACGATATTTTTTATCGATTAATATTTCTTTCTTAGTCAGATCGTTATTGGCTAAAAGCATTTCCAAATGACCGCCTGATGTATTTGCTATGGAGGCATGTCCTTTATCCATAAAGTTGCCCTTCCACTCATTGTTTATTACCATTCTGTACCATTGCTCGGTAGCTCTTGTTTTAACCTCTATATGCAAAGGGTTTAGACCTATTATCACTTAAAGAGCCCTAGTTGGAGTTGTTTTCAGGGCTCCAGTGATCATGAGACATGCTAATCTTTGCACTTTGTCTAATTCTCGTGGATTGTATGTCTGTTCTTGGCCACCATACAATTGCTCTGTATAGCCGTCGCGGTAAAATGATGGCCTTGTATATCCAATGCATAATGCTGGGCGTCAGACCCCATTTACTGCCTACTGCCCTTCTACATTGGAAAAGGGTTCTAATTACTATTGAGTTTTATTGCATTACATTGAGTTTTAACATGAGTATCAAATCTCAATTTGTTGTCAAAAGTCACACCAAGGTACTTTAATTCTTTGACTCCTTCCAGAACTATGCCTTTTAACTTGGATAGGTTGTAGTTCCTTGGGCTCTCTCTTATTTGTAAAGAGAACTAGTTTTGTTTTGCTGGGATTAAGATCAAGTACTTTGTCTTCAGACCAGTCCAATACTTTTCTTATTGCGGTTATCATCCTAGATCTCACCGTACTTAAGTCTTTGCCTACTATCATTATAACTCCATCATCCGAGTACACTTGTAGATAGATGTGCATTCTGTTAACGATGGTTATTATTGAATCTATCAGGAAGCACCACATTAGAGGAGATAGGCACCCTCCCTGAGAAAACCATCTTTTTGCTTTTATAGTGTAGGTTTCCCCTGCTAAATGCGCAGATATAACTCTGTTTTCTAGCATTGTTAACACCCACCTTACTATTGCTTCACCAATTCCTTCCCTTTTAAGTGATTCCTCTATTGCTCCAAATGTTGCCCTATCAAATGCTCCCTCTACATCGAAGAAACACGCGAGAGCATATTCTTTGTTACCAATGGCACGCTCAATCTTAATAGCAAGACTATGAAGTGCAGTCTCCGTAGACTTCCCCTCCGTGTATGCACGTCCGTGTATGCCCCTCCGTATATTAGCATGCAGCGGAAAGCTACCTACTTTTATTTTGTTTCTGATGTGTTTGTCTATTATTATCTCTTGTGTTTTCAAGATAAATGAAGATAAGCTTATGCTCCTGTACGCCTTGGCTTCTTGAGTATATGGTTTTAATTTCAACTCTATACTTCCTCGCGTTCCCGAGATAAAGGGTCTTGACAGACAGATGGATGGACGGACGGACGGACAGACGGATAGACGGACAACAAAGTGATTCTATAAGGGTTTCGTTTTTCCTTTTGAGGTACAGAACCCTAATAATATTTTTAATAAAATGACATATGTATGTATGTACCCTTATCTATATACACGTGACAAGTAAACTCATGCAAAATCGTATCAGGAAGTGATGCTTCTATGAGTTGATTTGAAGGTATGGTTGACTTTTTGAACCGAGTTTTCTTATTGAAATGTTTGTCATCAAAGTGCTTTCCACAGGAAAATTTTCTATTAGTAGATAAATAAGGTCTTCACTGCCAGTAACTTTTACTTACTGCTGTCACCTGTAATAATAGTATTATTTTAAAAAGCAGCTTCACAATATCGTAAATCCAAAAAAAAAACAAGACCGCATTTTTGGAACGAGATTTGACTATTTTGTCAGTTTAATTTTTCTCTATAAGTTATGTTGATCAACCAATCAACAGAAAATAAATAATAAAAATATTTTATATATTTTACGCAAAAATTATTATATCCTTTAATTTAATAAAGGACTTTCAGCGAAACAGAGGTACATTTTCACCTTGAAAATATATTGCACTATGATATTATGATGAAATTATGACACCCTAACCTTAGTGGAAATGTTATGATTTATTGACACAATCTTATCACTATTCAATTTACAAATAAATGTTATAAAAATGTTTTCACTTTTAAATTTCTTTATAACATAAAATAAGTCGCAAGATGAGTACAGAGTTACTTACCGAGTCTCTTTTCAAAGAAATTTGGCCCGAATATAATGTTTTCACCATCATTTTGACCGCTTCGCACCTCACATATTTCACGCTTTTTATAGTTCATTGCGTGATGCAAATATACGTTCTATTTACTTCTCTATTAATAAAACACAAAATAGTATGAAACATAAAGCACTATATCAATAAGCTTAATCTCATTATAATCAGATAAATTATGTTTTACAAATAAACAAACAACCGCCATATTGACTTGGCACTACGTTAGACAGAGACAAGCTAAGTGAGCGAAAGAGTAAGAACATATCGCCATTCGTCCAAGCACAATTTTCATACATAACTCCATTTGTACTGAGTTTCGTTAGGCTGGTTATCGGCTAGAGTGGGATGGGAGCAAAATTGGCAGATTTTACGCAGTGGCTAAAACTTGTTGATAATGCTTCGACGAAATCATATTGTAAGTATTGCAAGTGCAATTTGAATGATAGCTAAATTACACTGTCTAAAAAAATATATTTTACGCACTATGCACAAAAGAGCTACTGAGTTCTAGAAAAGTCAGTAGAAAATCGAGTTTCTTTCGCTTTTTTTTTTTAAAATTTGGCGTATTTTAGCATATTTTTCAGTCATTTAACATATTTTGCATCAGCGTAGTTGGTCACTTTCAATTGGCTCAAAAGGACACCGAATCCAGGGCCGTAAAACACATTATAAAAAAAAAAGTCACTTTCAATAAAATTTATGAAAATTTTGTTACATACATACTAATTTGCGTTTTTATAAAAAAAACCTGGAATAGGTACTGTGAAAACCTGGGTCATATTTTGTTTGCAAGGTAATTTAACTAAGCATAGAGTTAGAAATGCCTGTCGACCAAATACAATACTCCGAAAGATATCAGGATGACGTTTACGAGTACAGGTAAACATTATGTTTTTTTGCTCTATAATTAAAAATTTGACGGTATCGTATAAATTGTATTTTTTTAATGCGTAATAAATGTCGCCCAAGCGAAAATGTTTTAGTATTTTCTTTGCCATAGTGCTCACTTAGCTACACCCTAACCTAAATGTTGCCTCGGTACCTAAATGTAACCTACAAACCCGCGGAAAATATCTCGGTTTACCCGTAAAGGTAGGCAGAGACCTTGCTGGACCCCACCCGTCCCGGTTTCGGGTGCCTAGATATGCCTAGTTGTACTCATATAATAAGTACCTATATATAGTTCTTGCTATTGTACAATATCTGATGTTTCACGTTTTGTAGTAGGGACCCTATTAAATGTTATTTTGTCATTCTGATTCATTAATTAGTGGTAAGTACGCATCAGAGATATAGCATCTTATCAAGTATTATCAAGACAGTCAAAACTCTGGAATACCAGTGTAGCTAGCATATGCCAAAGATCCAGTGTCTTTTCTTGCGCTCTTATTCATAATGCATTCGTCAATGTGTGAGAGAGCAAGTATGATGGAAAGATACTATCACCTGTCAATGGTGCATGCTAGACCCCCAGTGGTCAGGGGTCAGGCATGCTAGTATCGCTGGTATCTCGAAAGAGTTTTGACTGACTTGACAACAATACAAGGCAGAGCTTTTGTTTATTGACAAGCTATTCATACTTACAAATAAGTAATATGACATCAATTCAACATTTAAATTGTCAACAAACATTTCATTACCCAGAAAATATCATTGGAAGGAGGCACTATCCTGCTGGGAAAAGTTATTTCTACCGCTCTTTTCATCTAATTCCTTTTTCCATTTATGGCTAACAATAAAATAAATTTTCAGGCATGTCATCCTACCACCAGACATTGCTCGCTTTGTCCCCAAATCTCATCTCATGACGGAGACAGAGTGGAGGAACCTCGGGGTTCAGCAGAGCCCTGGCTGGCTCCACTTCATGGTCCATAATCCAGAGCCTCACGTCCTGTTATTCCGGAGACCTCGGACTGATGTTCCCGTTGTAAACGGTTTAGATAGTAACACAGGTGCTGCAGTCAAGGTATGAGGAATGGGTTTTTAGGGTTTCAAATTCATTTTGGAGTAACTGGTTTTATTTGTGATTTAACAGCACGATTTGTTAAAACTTTCATAGATGGTTAGTATTGTTTTGTTATGGTTTCTGATTATCCTTAGCAACATGAATATAGGTATTGTCATCTTGGTGGTGAAGAGATCAGCCCACAATCACATGTTGTGAGGTAACTAATCCTATTGAGAGCCGTAAGTTAAAAAGTTTCCTGACATGAAAAAATGTGGTAGAGATTTTATGGTTGTTGTCAAAACATGGTATTCACCAGCAAGGTTACAAAATTCGTATAGTTTTACAGTCTATCTAAATCCAATAGTAAAATAAATTGATTAAAAGAAATGTTTTCAAACATCAGTTACTCCAAACTCTCCTATATTTAATGGACTAGAATGCATTTAATAAATATATAAAATTAATTATCTATTTTGCTATGATGCAAATAACCTATATGATGGTGATTTTATATTGCAGAGGTTAAAAAATAATACGAAAGTGATTTAAGTAAACCTTAATTTGGTGTCCATTAAGGCGTTAATATTTTAGGAATTGATTAACACATTCGACCCACAGGTTAACAGAACAACATAAGTATCACAGAGGGGTTTAGCTTGTGACCTTATGCATGCATATGTCGCCGCTCTGTGTTTAAAGCAGCCTCTTTATTGGGCTGCTAGGTTGTTGATTTAATGGTGGCATCCAATTAAACAATTAGCTAAACTATGCTTAGCCCAATAATTGAACGCAACATTTTACCAGAGAGCTCTGAACTGTCGTTAGCCTTCTGTTTAATCGGGTATGGACAACCTTTGGTGAGTCACGGGCTAATCAATCATATGCTTATGAATTCGCGGGCCGTAGGTTGACGCGTATAGTATACGAAAACAAAGAGGCAATCGGTACTTTTTGAAATTCAAGTTTCATAATAAACTAAAAAGTTACAATTTTCAATTAATGTAAAGCTTGAGCCTGATTTTCAAGCAAAGCAAGTGTTTATAGGTTTAGGTGGTTCGTGTTGGATTTATTGATCTTCATGCCTGCTTATGTACATATTTGTTAAATTCAAGCTCTCGCTAACTTGCTTCTTTACCCAGATCGGCAAAGAATTTAAGCGTACTTAACTCTTTCAGTAACACGGACCGCCCATAGACTTGGTTCTATTGTTCTTTCTTTTTCGTCTCTTTATGTCCCTGAAAGTATTAAAATTGCAGGAAAACAACGAATCGCGACTTTTTGATAAAAATGTTAGTCCGATTTTAAATTGTTCCTCGCTGCGGGCCATATTAAAAACCGTTACGGGCCGGTTGTGGCCCGCGGGCCGGTGGTTGCCCATATATGGTTTAAATGGTATTTAGGGTGACCAGGAGGCAATTGGTTAAAGTCGTCGGTGTAAAATAGGTACATAAAATACACTTTTTACTCATCGATACTAATCTTAAGAACAAAACAATGAAATTTGGGGGAATGTAATATGAGCAAATATAATAAAAATATTAAGAAGTTAAGCATATCTACTTAAATATGATAAAATTTTACAGATGGTAAAGTATCCGTTCCACCGAAAAAAAATTATAGCGCGAGCTTTTTTCTTCTTTTCGTAGAAATTTAGTCAGCTGATTCACTGATTGAACCACTTTGTACTATCGATTTTTCAAAAAATTTTTCGATAATTTTAGCGAAAAAAAAAATTTGCGCTAACTTTTTTTTCGTATTACCACAGAAATTGAGGTCAGCTTAGTTACTACTAAAAGTAAAAAAGTTTTCTTCTCGATTTTGATCAGTTAACCATCAATCTACCCTAGAATTATTTTAACTTATTATTATAAGACAAAGCAATAAATAAATAAGTTGATAGATATAATTATGTATGTATAATGCCTACCTCCGCCCATTAGATACCTACTTATAATATTGATTTTCGCACGTCTTGCAACGTATGGTACGTATTTGTGCGTCAATCGAAATACGTATCAAACACGAAGTGTCCGGTTGCATTTCCAAGTAAGTACTTAATATGATCAAATTAGGTATGGACGATGTCGTGGTTGAATTTGTTGGTCGCCGGTAGATGCGATTCATACAGTGTTTGTATTTATTATTGTTGGTAATAAATAAATCGCATTGACACAGTTAAGCTCAAAACGGAATAATTTTGATGCGCTACATACGTACGCAGCTATGGAGATATAGTTAGTAGAATTATCAGCACAAGGTATTCATCACGCAAAAAACAATAAAGTGTGAAAACCGTTTAGGTGTAAAACCTAAGTAGAAAAGTATTAACACATGCTAAAATAAAAAACATTAAAACGACTAACTTTATAGAAAATCTTTGAATTTATTTTAGATGAAAATTGTGATGAAAATTATCATTCTTTACAAAACGTAACTAAACTTAAGTCATACACGATTCTCTGATAAAATTCCCCAAACATTTTATCAGCTGTATGAAAATTTAATTTCGCGGAAGCTTTTCGTTTAGCTTTTTCCAAAGGGCGAGCTTTCGGGCAGCCAACATGTTAAAAGGATATTTTAACTTATAAAACCAGCAGCCATTCAGTTAGATGCCGCCATTTAATCAACAATCAAGGCGGTCAATTAGGAGGCTGATTTCACCGTTCGGCGGCGACACATATGAGAACAATTCCAATAATCAATGCAGCATGTGGTCTAGGATGGTGAATATGTTAACCATTTCCTCTAGTGTTGTCTGCCTTAAACACTATTTTAAGCATTGAAAGATAAAGTGAGCTGTATTAAAACTGTGCCTTTTATATCTTAAATTTAGACTTTAAATTGATTAAGATAGTTCTGTGTCCCTAAATTGGATTAAAAACTTATTTATGTGCAAAAACTAAATACTTCGCTATGTTTGAAAAAAAAAAACTGAGTGATATTAAAACTTAAAACATAATCGATAATTGGTGTCGATTCGGCGTAACACGACTTAACTTATTTGACAGGACGAAACTTAATTCTGTCTTTTTCTTTCTGTATCTAAAAGACAAGGACAGGACGCTTAAAATACGGTTAGTCCTGTCAAATAAGTTTAGGCGTGTTACACCGAATAGACACCATTAACTTACTAGTTATATGTAAGCTTTTAGTTGACTTCATTACTAGTTTTAAGGACATTATTTTTAGTGTTTTGTTATTTAATTAAGAAATATATATTTAAATGAGCATCTCTCGGGTCTTTAAATAAAATCTAGGTTAAATTCCACTAACTGAGGAAAGGATTATTTTTTCACGCAGTCTTATAAAATTTAGTACCAATTGATATTAATATTGGTAACTAGCTTTTGCCCGCGGCTCCTCCCGCGTGTTATTCGGTTTAACGACATGCTTTCTTCCGGGATAAAAAGTAGCCTATGTGTTAAGTTAGGGTATAAGTTATATCCATTCTAAATTTCATCCAAATCCGTGCAACCGTTTCAGCGTGAACGAGTAACAAACATACACACACACACACAAACTTTCGCATAATATTAGTGTGATAATGTGGACGAACACAGGCTGATGGATGGATGGATTGCTAATAATGGGTAAACGTTGGTAGCGATACGTGTCACCTGAAATTACCATTGAACTATTAGTCGTTTGAAAATTTTAAAAGGTTCACTCCAAACTAAAGTTCAATATTAAACGCCAAGTGGGAAGTGTCGCCTATTAGAGCATTATCGTATTTATTCCTTGAAGAATAAGTACTTTGACGAGGATCTTCTTTTGTGGCGTTTACTCTTGAGATGTTTTCAGAAGTTGAGGGAAGTGAAAAGGTAAATCATAGTGGAAGTATTGGATTTTCCACAGAGCACCTGTCCTGAAAAACAAAGATTCACGCACACTACGTGACACTACTCACAGTTCTGTGGGATTTTCATACGTTCTGCGCACGCTATTTAGGCTAATTAGAGTCCGCACCACCACTCAAGTCCGATAGACGCAGCGCTGCAGGCGCATAATGAAATGTTGCCAGTAACTATGACTTCATAGACGGTCGTAAGTCTTAATAAAAACAAAACAAATACTATGTTGAATGTTTATTTGGATCCATTTAACTTCTAAAACATCATTAACATAGTAAAATATACAAATAAATGCAGAAATTAATACGTCTTCCATAATAATTGCCAAAAATAATTAAAAAGATTAAATTTTTGAAGAGAAACAATACTACTCCTATTCATAAACGGAATACAATAAAATTATTAACAATATATTAGTGTAGATTTATTTATTTATTAATAAAGTATAGATAATAATAATAATTGTGCTTTTCTTCCCTTAATTTCTATATTAGCCAAATTAACAAAATTAATAAAAATCGCCATAGGTGGTCTGACATTTCGAATGTTGCCAGCATGAAAAAATATAAGTTACTGGCCAGTTAACCATTATAGAGAATCCAAAATATCAAAACACCTGGAGGACAAAGTAAAAAGTTAAAAACCGTTGATATGGTTGAGTCGGAAGTCCTTATTTTACAGTTAGCTTTCAACAGGTTATACTTAACATTTGTATAAAAGTCATCTCTCCAATATATTCTTATCTAAAAAGGTAGGCAGCTTCTTACAAGTAGACACGCTATAAAACCTCAAAATGACAGAATGGGACGAAAAATTGCCTCAATCTCATTTATCCTAAGTAAAAAGGGTCATATGCCAAGAAACTTGTTACTTCAGGAGATATTCTGAAACAGACTCTAGTTGCTAAAGAATATGCTCCCAAAGATAGTATATTAGGAATGGAAATGTTAATACATGTTGATTTAGTAGTCCCTAATACAGTCTACGATATAATAACATATTGTAGTGGAAATTATAAGGAAGTTGTTCAAAAGAAACGTTCAACAGCTACAGTTTGCTTAGAAGCAGCATTTTTCGAGTAGTAATATTTTCTAACGATACATTTTTGGATTAACTTGTTATATATTGTAACATACACAAACATGCCTAAGTAGGTATAACAAGCCCGATATTGGTTTAGGCTACGACTAAGGCTACATGCGAAAATCGTTTAACAAATCCATTTTTCTACTGCCAATTTATTATGGCATTGAAACGTTTATTACATTCAATCATACTATTATAAAGACGTTTAAGTTTAGTTATGCGTGTAATCTTTATAATAATACTATTGCTTTCTATAACGAAGATTGGATACTTCTATTACAAATTGTCTAAGCATAGGCCTTCTCAACAAGGATAGGATTTTCCAGGAAATAACTGGAATGTTCCAGTTTAAAATGTCTCAAAACAGGATTTTTTAAAGCTATAATTGTGATCCTATTAAAGCTTCTGCCGCAACCAGCAAGACCCTTAAATTAGCAATTATGTCTTTAACAAATTCGATCAGTTGATCGCGTCAAATAAAAATGTAGACGACGGCCATTTTGATTTTACAAAACCACGTGGTATTTTATACACAAGCCAATAAAATCTTTATACACAGCAAAAATGATATGGGAATTTACAAGAAGTGATATGATACTCAATGGGAGATTGTACTAAGAGATATGTACTTAAAAATATGAAAAGTATCGACAAATGGTACATTTCTAATATAAATGCTTGTTAAAATTCTTGTCTTTTTCGTCGAACATGTTTAATTTTCTTCTGGCAACACTAACTGAGCAGTAAAAGAGAAATAGATAGAAAAATAGAGTGACTCATTCACAAATCGTACTGCAACAGGCATGCCCTTATTTTAATACAATAAGCGTTGCATACGATCGGTCGTTCGGTCGAACTTTACACAACTACAACGAACTAAGCCGAACATTCGGCTTAGCTTACCGTAGTCGCTGGCTTTATCTAAAAAGGTTTTTGACCAAAAAGTTCATAACCAGACTGGAGTGCTTACTTCTATTAAAACGCCCACGCTAAAATAAATGTTCTTCATTCAAAAACAAGAATTCTCCAGAAGCGTAACTAAGCCCAAAAAATGGTTCCACTAAATATATACCGCGGAGGGCGGGGCGCAAAATAAGTACCGCGCGGCGCGCCAGTTCGTCATAACACCTTGAGTCGTGTGTTTGTGCCGCGGAAAGTTTCGATTGTGCATATTATTGTTTTCGCGCCAATTGATTTAGCAAATATATGCCTTCGTATGTCGTGAAGTGGTGTAGAAGCCATACGGATATGAAAAATACTGGAATTATATTTCATACGTAAGTAAATAAACATTTTGAAAACTCATCGTCTGTTGCTCGCTGCTAGCTAGCCGCTGTGGCCGCCATGTTGACAGACCCCCGGTGAAGTGCAAGCTTTATCTATGTGAGTTTGTGAGTGTATCGTTGTAATTGGAGTCAGTTTGTCAGCGTAAATCGAACCAAAATCGAAGCAGTAATTGTAAGGGAGTTACTCTTCTAGATAATTCTTATTCGTAGATAAAACTTTATAATATTCATGGTCAAATTTTGTGGCGTGGCCTTGGTATAGAGAGTAAGCGGTCCAGTATAGTTTTGATACAGTGTTTTATATGTATAAAACACATTTTAGCATTTTCGTATGTAAAGTTTTCGTGTAGAAATATCGTTGTGTATTTTAGCAGCCTAGTTCGACCGTTTTTAGTAAACATGGTAGATGATTGTTAGAGCTTTTGTATACCAAGGTAGTAATAGAGCATGCGCAAAATATGTTAGCGATGAGTCGAAAATTAGTAGAAAAATTACGCATAGAAAACTATTTCAATCTATTCTTTACGGAAATTTTAGCGGGTAGAATCACCGCAAAGTAAAAACGACGTGAGATTTCAATTAAATGTTGCCAGAATAAAAAAACAAACATTAAGTTTGAAAGCGGTTTCCTAAGTTGCCAGCAAGAAAATATTTCCTGACTGACAGCTAGGTAGTCCCGCGTTTTGAAGCACCAACCGCGCGTTGTAAACGGAACGTTTTCGATGTACGTTTAAATTTCGTTCAGGAATCGCCGTCGTAGTTTGTATCTCAGTTGTTGTTCGCCGGTTTGCCGTTGGTGTACTGCGGGGGCGCGGTCGAGGCCGGGCTCTGCTGATCCTCGGTCATTACGGAGACTAGCTCTTCGACAGCACGTCCTAGGTCATCTAGAACAAAAAAAAACAATCGTTAGCTAAATTCACGATGGTTCCTTAATTTTATTGGATTTTAGTCGGAAATACTTTACCTCAAGGTATACGTCCTATTAGGATGGCAAAAACAGTAAAATAATTCGTTAGTCTTGATTTTAAAACATGAAGATATAATCTTACACAAATAATATAACACAACACCATGCTAAAGTCCATGCAACTCATAAAAAGCGGCTGAAAAAAAACTAGCAACGTCAGAAACAAACCAGTGAAAATTAAACTGAAAAACGAGGAACTAAACATGTACAACAAAATTACTGCAAAACGAGTAAAACTCAGGTTCACACAACACTCATTAGAGATGTTCAAACCTGCGCAGTGCATGAGAGAAGTGACGTTGTGAGGCGGCGGCGGCGGACGCTCGAGCGTCTCGCGGTCCGGCGGCGGCGCGCCCGACCATCGGCCATCTTGTGTACACACAAGAACGTCAAAATGGCGGACAAACAAACGAACAAGATGGCGGACGGAGCATGGCATTTGATAGCGAAACATTGAAAATTCTCCTCTGTTCTCTTGTGGTCCCTACGCAGTAAACCAGGGAAATTGTCTATTCTATGTACCTGAGTCATCTTGCATCCTGCCTACTACTACTAAGTATGGTAGGATTAAGAAACCGTGGTTGTTTCTTAATAGAGCTTAATAGGTAGGTATCCTTGCTTGTCTACGCTAACGAGGAATATCGTCTTCGCTATAATTGGTGGTTCAGATATATTCAACCCTTCATTCCAAATAAATGGAAAACAGCACGTTCTTCACGAATAGTATACCGGATGTAAATGGACAGGGTCCTTTAAATGAAACTGTGTACTCTACTGATCATACCGAACAACTTTGTCAAAGAAACACATAAAGTCTTCAGAAATCATTAAATTTCATTAAAAACTACTAGTTGTTAATAGTACATAAACTCGGTCTATACTCTATGTATATTGAGTGCAGGAGAGACAGAAATAACAAAATACTGACTGGTTTGTGAATCGTGGTAGAGTCCGTTGTGCATCTTGGCGGGCGAGTCGGTGGCGAGTTGCGACGCGGTCACGGATCGGGTCTGCAGCGTGCCCGTGCGAGCCGGGGACGAACCTTGTGCGGGCTGGGGAACGAGACACGTACACTTTATATTTCGTCCTTGTCTTATTACAGTCGTGAGTGCCCGTTTAGATTTTGTACTGAAGCTGATATATTATACATTCAATGAATTTTTCGAACTTTATGTGCATATCATTTGTAAGCGCTTGCTGAACGGAAGAAGAACACTAAAATATACCTCCATGCCCTAAAAAGCGTGTATTTGTGTCCCAAGAATGGCGACAAGGCTTCGGTACTCATAATCGTGTTGGGACGTAAAAATCGTCAGTGAAAAGTGACAGTACAAACCGGAAAGGAAACACCACTGATACATTAATATTTAAGTATCCATCCATCAGCCAGATTAGTTCACTGCTGGATATAGGTCTTTCCAAGATATCGTCATTCTTAGCGGTCGTACTGGAAGAAATGCCATACACACGCTGGGCAGGCGGGTTGGGTTATATGTAACTAATCATGCCGGTCGGGCATGCAACAAACACAGTCGGGTAAACCTGCTTGCCATAAGGCCCACCCCTCACCGGGACGTAAAAGCTTTGGTGACAAGGTGTACAGTGTTTAATATTTATGAAACTAAAATCCACCACATTTCTTGAAAAGGATTTCTTAGAAATATACGCACCATTGGAGAAAGATAATATACCTAATGTGACATGTTGGTTGTTCTTGTGACAGCCACATGGCACCCTCTCTCGGGAATTCATGTCGTAAAGATGAATTATTAGTTACCTCATCTAACAGCCTCCTCAGTCTCTGCAGCTGCGCCTCCAGCTGTCGGTTGTGCTCCTCCAGGATCTGCATCCTCGCCTCCAGCCGACCCTTGTGCTGTCGCAGCAGCCGGGCCTCCGCCATCATGTCCTGGAATAATTACAATTAAAAATTTTTATACATATATTTAAATATATTCTTTCATATTCTTCAATATTTCATCCATACATTAGCCTGTTTCGTCCACTGCTGGACATAGACCTCTCCAATATATCGCCACTCTTGGCGGTCCTCCTGGAAGAAATCTGAGCAGGCGAGTTGGTGACCGCGGTTCCGAAACCCTTGCACCAGAGTTGTCATTATTTGACATTAAAACAATAATCACGGTTTGTGGATGCCGATGTCGTCAACTAGAAGAATTGCCACAGTTTAGAGATCAGTAGACCCTGATGTATCACTCCAAGATTCGTCGATATCGAACTTGTATCGTTTTTGGTCGAGAAAGCCACTTCGACCATCCTTTTTGCACGAAAGAAGAAACTGACAGTTCATGCTAATGGAAAATGCGCTGTTTAATTCCTATGGTGCATGAGCGATTTCACATTGCAACAGTTCGCGATAATGTGAAATGGCTCATGCATGCAACATAGGAATTTCGCGCAAAAAATAGTGTGTAGAAATCAGTAGTTTTACTATTAAAAGATTCGTAGTTTAGATTAATATTGATTTGACAGTGTCAAACGCAGTGGCGTAGCTAGGTAGACAAGGGCCTCGGTGCATAGAGAAAGAATCGGACCCTCACCCCCTCTTTCCACGTAGCTTGAACTTATATTGGCCTTCAAAATTATAGATAGGAACGAATAAGGGATACAGTGAGTTGAACTTATCATTAGTAGGCTAAATTCATACGTCGTCTCTATGGGGGGTAGAATCTATGTGTTTAATAAAAGAAATGGGAATAAATAAGCAATGACACACATGACAATGTAAAATATTTAGTATACAGATGAGATCAATACTTAGATTAGAGGGCCCCCTGAGCTCCGGGGCCCTGGTGTACTGCACCGCTCGGACCTACGATAGCTACGCCACTCAAACGGGAAACCGCCACGTAACCATGTTTGCCTCCGAAGAAACTGTACGAATACAGTGAAAGTATCGTGAGTAGCCGTTTCAGTAGTTGTCATTTTGTGTACCGTCACACGACACAAACCTGGTCAGGAGGAGCGTTCCTGTTCTCGCCGCCGTGCGACTCCTCAGGAGTAGAGCCGGGAGTCTGCTTCGCCTTCAGCCGCTCGTACTCGGCCTGCAGGCTCGCGTTCTCTTCCTCCAACTCTCTGCACAGATGACAACGGCAGACTTGAGTAAATGGTATTAGCAATAGGATACTGATATAGGTGGGACTGCCTTTTTTGCAAACGGTTTGTAACATAGACGTAGTTTTTGGAGAACGACATAACCAAGTCCGCAAAAAAAAATGATTTTCTGTAAACAGCCTTAAATATTAAAATATAAATCCTGGCTAAGACAGTCATGGTGAGATGTGTATTTCCGCCTGTAATTATGGGACCGATTGCAATAAATTTATGTATTTGAGATAGAATATTACATTTCTCGGATGTTCTTTTTTTTCTTTATAATTCATCAAAATAAACTTAAATATTTTATATACCTTATCATTTATTTTCATATAAAAATTGAGGTCAAGGTAGACCCAAAAAAAACCGGTAAATTGCGTATAAATGGTTATCATTTTTAATAAAAATTATTTTATTTTAGGAGAATAATAAAAACATAAATACAGATAATGCCGAAAGAAAATGGAATGAAAAAAATAATTTTTCGGCCTCGTTTTTATGTATGGGACCCGCCCCCCCCCTCTAAAAATAATTTAATTTTTAATTCAATATTCGGGTTTGAAACGTTGGCTGTTTGCGTGTGATACCTGATCATAGCTTCCAGTTCGTGTCGTTGCTCGCGGTATATGATGGACACGACCTGCACGGGGGAGCGGGGCGCGTCTTCGCTCTCAGCGCCTCCGTTCAGCGACTGACAGTACTGCGCGATCAGCTGGTGCTCCTCGTCACTGGAAACGTTGGCTGTTTGTGTGTGATACCTGATCATAGCTTCCAGTTCGTGTCGTTGCTCGCGGTGTATGATGGACACGACCTGCACGGGGGAGCGAGGCGCGTCCTCGCTCTCAGCGCCTCCGTTCAGCGACTGACAGTACTGCGCGATCAGCTGGTGCTCCTCGTCACTGGAAACGTTGGCTGTTTGTGTGTGATACCTGATCATAGCTTCCAGTTCGTGTCGTTGCTCGCGGTGTATGATGGACACGACCTGCACGGGGGAGCGAGGCGCGTCCTCGCTCTCAGCGCCTCCGTTCAGCGACTGACAGTACTGCGCGATCAGCTGGTGCTCCTCGTCACTGAAAATAAGGCGGATATGGTTAGCTCAAAAGTTCTATACAACAATAAATACTTACGCATGCATTCTCTGCATTCTCGAATTTCGGCTTTCAGGTGATAGAGATGAAATTTGAAAATAAAAATATTATACCAATGTATACTCGTATAATGCAATAAATAAAAGAGTCGATAAATAAACCATAATGCCTCAATGCCTAAGCAACCGCCCATTCGATTAGTCTTGCTAAGGAGAAGAGCAAGAAACTTAACATGATTTCTT
The DNA here is from genome assembly GCA_910592155.1 of Ypsolopha scabrella. Lineage (NCBI taxonomy): Eukaryota > Metazoa > Arthropoda > Insecta > Lepidoptera > Ypsolophidae > Ypsolopha > Ypsolopha scabrella. The sequence goes on from OU342982.1 coordinate 23,157,329, forward strand.
CATCTTTATTACTAACGCATTTTTTTCATAAATTTTGCTACATAATCTTGTCAAGTACTTATAACTACTAAAGAACCTCATAAAAAGTATCTTACGCAAACCGTCTCATATTTAACAGCAAAGACAGTTTATATATTAATTAACCGTGAACTTTGCTAAAGCCGATTCTGAAGGCTTTAATTTTAGTTTTAGTGCTGTCAAAACTTAAATTTTTCAAAGTAATATAGCTCCTGTTATAAACACTAAAGAACTATTTTGGAATGAAGAAAATTTTGTTTTGAGAGCACTAAAATTAAAGCCTTCCGAATCGGCTTTACTTTTGATAAAAATATTTTTATTTGTTATCTACACTACACCATGATGAGTTATCGCCCAAACTCATTTTGACATGTGGGTGGTTGTGAGAAAAGATTTTTGAAGTGGGTCATCTATGCGTATTATACAAGAAGCTTGTAACCACACTGAAACAAGACCACGCCCTTTGATTATTTATTAATTACCAAAGGACACGCCAAAAAAAAGACTTATATTATTTAATTTTCAAAAGTAATAGAGACAGCCATTCCATTGAAGAGAAAAAAGTTTCATAATAATATTAGCGTAATTATATTAGAGTGCGGTGTTCAATAGAGGCAGGCAGTCTGGTTATGAAGTTTTCGGTGTTACATCGATGGGTGGATCTGATCTTACCTGTCAGGAGTCTCATTGGGTCGTGCTCCTAGCTCGACTTGTGCGAGCCTGGTCGCGTACAGCTCGAGTCTGGAGTGCATGTCGTCCCCAGCGCCCATGGCAGCCCCGTGCTGCGGCGACGGAGCGGGGGATTCTAGGGCGTCACCTGGAAAAGGACACACATCGGGCATTCTTTTGGAAGAGTAAGTCCCAGGACAGACTGATAATCGCCTCGCTCCTTTACCTCTGTCACTTGAATGAGCGCCTTTAGTCCAGGTCTAACCGACGCTTTCCTGATGGATTCAGCACTGAGATAAATGTCCGTAGGCGGCATAGTTAAAATATGTATCAAAACGATACAGCTATACGCTAATAGCCAGCGCCATGGAGAATGGTGTTGCTCATAAACGTATCAGTACGTATGTAGGTCCAGTGATACGTATGTTGCACCCGTAGTAAGTAATCGGGTCTTTTAAGTAGGTTTCTTTTTCTCAGTGAGGAAATAAGAACATTCTCTTTCTTTCAGGCAGTGGACAAACGAATCCCATTGTGTATAAAAAAGGGGTTTGAAACCTTTCCTTGTTTAATTATCCGTTGGAAAAGTAATAAGTAGTACCAACCTTCAAGAACAGTCTGTACAGGTAAATAACCGACTCTGGGGTGCTTCTTGAAGTATCTCGCCGACTTGAACTTGTTGCGTAGAGCTCGGGTGAAGTCCCGGACGTCTTCGCCCGATGTCGTCTGCAAAATAATTAATGTTGCTCTAAATCAACAGTAGGTAATAGAAAATAAATTTTCGTGGTTATACATCGGTTACGTTAAGGACATCCATCACGTGCTAACCTCCATACAAACGAAAACACAAAATCGTGAGGTGTCTATGAAATGTTTTTATAATAAGTATTGTAGACCAAGTCCATTGATAGATCTATGCCAAATTAGAACTTAAGATCGGGAAATTTTAACTTTACACCTAAATACGTAATTTTAACGGTTTTTTACAGAAAGTGTAGCCGAATGTGTATTTATTTAGATTAGAAAAAGTGCTTATTTCGCATTGAAAACGTAATCTTACCTTTAACCAATAATGTGTTTAAAAACCTTCACAGTATTGCCAAAATGTTTGTTTCTCCTGAAACAGGTTTTCAATTTGTGCCCGCGACGAAATCGGTGCGATTGTATTGCCTTCCTAAGTTTCATCGAGCGTGCACGTAATGGCGAATAGCATTACGTTTAGTTGCGCCCACAACTGAGTTGCTGCGATTATGACGAACGTCCTTAAACACTTATCGACATGTTTTCGCGGTTGCAGGGGCGTGCATAGAACTTTTTGCTGGAAATACAATGAGAAGGTGAAGTTGGACAGTACAAAAATATGAAAAAAATTTAAGTGTCAATTTGAAAAATCATTATTTGTATGAAGCCAGAGTAGGCGAGTACATAATTTCACACATTTTTTTTATCAAGTTAGTTTTTAATTTTTGTTACGTTATTTTTATCGTCATATATTACTGACCTTCTCATTGCTTTGCGAGCAAAAAGTTCAATGCACGCCCCTGCGCAGATGAGCCACTTTTAGCGTCCTTATGTATACTGGTAGTACCAGTGGCGAATGGTCCATATAACACGATTCCCATCGGCTTGTTTAGGAAATGGCATCCATACTACATTTCTTTATTTCGTGCTCTTAGTTTTGTCAAACATTTCCACAAATCTCAATGCGACAAATACACTCGGCTGACAGGGAGTTGCAAAGTACAAAAAAACATAATGTTTTCCTTGTTTGCTTTTCTAAGGAAAACCATTTTTGTTCAGCTTCCCTTTTTAAAATGTTCCTCCTTCGCCACCGGTAGGTACAGTAGGTAGACTGCTAGCTATACTTACAGCGGTGCAGTACTCCTGCATGGGATGCGTCAGCTTGTGATTCTTGGCCTTGCGTCCGCTGAAGAAGCACTTCTGACACATGTCGAAGTTGAAGCATTTCAGGCAGCGGTATCTAAAATATTTACAACTTATTATTTTACAACATTCTTTTATTTGCCTAGTTTTTTATTTTTTATTAGCAGTTGTACGAAGTAGCAGTTGTGATCGTTGGTATTGTTGTGGTATTAGACCTACGTAAATACATGTCAAATTAAACTGCAAAAACACATTTTATGCTGTCCATCAGTCGTTGAATGCTCACTACTGGGTTTCTCTACATTTTTACGTCACTCTTTCCGCTATTGCTTGCCAGCCATGATCGCACTGTCTCCGTCACTACCGTGTGCCTCACCTGAACCCAATGATCGGGTACTCCTTGCAGATGTTACACTTGGCCTGGTGTTTGGCGCTCTCGGCTGCCGCCAGCCGGTGCAGCACGGGCAGCCACACCATGGACTGCGGCTCCTTCTGCAGCCACTGCAGGAAGTGGAACGCCTCGATGAACTGCAGCTGTCCGTCTGCGTCGCGCTCCAGTGTTGCAGTCTTGTCCGACTTGGCTTCTTCTTTTTCTTTGTCTGGGACATAAATGAGTTCATGGTTTGTTTAAAACATGTACCTTCAAATTCCAGTACCCCTGAAATGCGCCTTAAATATAAACATACCTGATTTTCTGTCCAGAGTGCCTCCTCTGTTCTCTTTGCCGGTAGTAGCTGAAGCTTGTTCGAAGCAACTCCTCACTGAAGGCTCGATGTTGGATCCTCCAAAAGCAGCTACTTCTCCTAGTTGTCTTGGAACCTGAAAAGTATTATTGTCATGGAACACCTGATTTTTGACGCATACTAACACTAACTTAAACAATTATACATATATCTACTTGTTTTCTGGAAGAAACCAAAGTTCCGAGTATTACCTGTATGCAATCGTGAAGAAGAAGTCCTAATTTCCTTTGATCTGCTCTACATTGTGGATCAGCTATCAGTCGGAATAGATATCTGAAAATACACAAAAAGTACCAAGTTATTGAATGGTATGATGCAAGGGTCATGGGTTTTGTCAGTTTTGACAGTTACCTGTATTTCTCTTCCAAATGTCCCTTACAGAGCAGTACGAGGCCGACCTTAAAGCTCAGTACTCTGATCTGTCCGGTCCGCTGACTGTCGTAGACATTCAGTAGCCAGTTGATAGCCAGGTCCAAACACAGCGGGACATTCACCACGTTCGGGTTTTCAGCTGCTATCACCTGAAAACAGACAAATGTGATTTGTGAGGTTCTTATCTAAGTTTGACTTTGGGGATGCATTTTTGCAAATAGTTTATAGAACCGATATTTTAAAATGTAAATGCATTTTGATTATGCTAGCTGCGGTCTTGGTCATAAATTTAAAATTATGGTTTTAAGATTAAAACACGATCTTCTTCTCACCTCATACAACGATGTAAGAACAGTGATCATGTCCGGAATATCGATGAGTCTGTCATTTTGCGCGCGGAGTCCGTGCGAGTCGAACGCTTCTAATGCGGCTGGTAATTGTAGCATGTGCACTAGAATAAAGATATTTTATAGCAGTGGAAAATTAAAAGACTAACAAAAGCGGGTTTAAATCGGTATTTTATTTCAAGTTTTCCTCGTTTAATTGAGACAAAGTTATTTTGCAGTATGTATGTCTTAACACATCGCCTTTGAAAGTGAGCCCTTGCGAAAGCACCACTTTAGACGTGTTATGAACACGATAATGCAATTAAATGGAGTATTTTAAACCAGTTAAATGACGCAGTTAAAGTGTCACTGCATATTAAGATTGCTATCTCAGTTATGTGACTTTCACTTTCCTTGCATGCTTATTGCCCTTTCACGAGTCGCTATTTCTGGATAATCTTAATTCTTACTTTAAATATTTGCATATTACAGATATAGCAGGATTTAATTATTAGTTATCGGTCGTACTTACTGCAAAGAGCCTTCTGCACCGTTCTAAGTTTCAATGCAGTTCTGTAAGCTGAGAAGCGAACTTCGTTCAGGTCTGCCAGAGAGTTCATCAAATCGATCATCTTGGGATGGTCCCAGTGCGTCGTTTCTAGTTCATGACTGTAATTGAAATATCTTCATTACCGCATGTTTCAAACAAGAAAATGACGTACCTATATGTTTTAGTCCTTTTTAACTTCGAATGTATATCAAAATATACCACGTCTACATACATTAAACATTTTGTTACTATCGGGAATCAACTTTGACTAATCTTGATCTTTCTTATCAGGGTTTTCTCATAGTTATGTGACAAATACAGGTACAGTAAAGAACACATCACATTGGACTGTGTACCTATCTTATATCCATCACTATAGAGACTAATGTCGTACTGTTAGTGTATAACTTGACGTGTTCTTTATTGTACATTTGGCGTGCATTTTACTTAGGGACATGTGCGGGGACTCGAGGGTTTTTCGTCTCCTGTCTTGCAAAAGTTGCCAGGATCAACTGCTAAAATGTGCTTTACAAACATAAAGGAGGTACTTACTTCATGTTTACAAAGCACTCAGGTCAGACGCAATAATACGGAACCTCTGGTTAGAGAACATAACTTACTTAATATAATAGGGTACGTTGGCTGGAGTAACGGCTCGCTCCCAGGGTGTCTCGACGGAGCCAGCCAGGAAGCCCTGGGCGGCCCCCGCGCCCCCGTCCCGCGCCACCCCCGCCAACTGACGCGCGCGCTCCTCGCCGCCCGCGCATAGTGCTCCTACCCTGTAAATTATGAAAGGTTGATGGGTTCAGTACAGCTTTCCCTCAACTCAAGTCAGTTCTTACGAACAAAGATATTGCCATATAAGACTGTAGATTTAAGTTGCGTTTTGATGTGAAGTAAGAAAATAAACTCTTTGTTTCGAAGCTAAAGTGTAAGTCTGTCTGTGTGGGCCCTTCTGCAGGGTAGCTTGAGAACGGCTGGCCCGAAGTAGAAACTTGCATGTAAATGTTAAACTTCACTTGTGTCTGTTTGAAAACTATGTTTGTCCAGTAAAACGAGTTTCCAAACAGACTGCGTATAAATTGACGGAATATTGGATACGACGTAACTCCTCAACTCACCTAGTATTCAAGTCGTCAAGCCTGGACAACAAGTGATCAGGCAGCTGGATCTTATCCCTAGCCAGCGCCTGCACTTGGCCATGCAGCTCGTCCGCTAGCCTCCTGAGTGGCGGCAGCTGCGCCCGCGCACGCGACACGGCGTCGAGCTGGGCCCTCGCGTCGCGCGCGTCGCCAGGCCCGCGCCACGTTGAGCGGGCCGCCTCGGCCGCCTGCACGCGCCCGCCTAGCTCATCCAATGAGGATGTGAAGGTCCGGACTCGCTGGAAAAGGAAAAAGTTTTTGTCAGTGGTGACTTTGATGCTGCTTATGATGATTATGATTTTGATTCCGTGGGTAAGAATTTGTAAAATGTATGAATGGCTATTGTAAAGTCTCAACATTGTAGGTATTGTATCAAACAATGACGGGGCCGATGTCTTCTCTGGTTATAAACCTCTTCGATGAAGTTAAGGTGAAATACACTGTGATGAATAACAATTATCCAAGTATAAGTATTACCAACTGTTGAGGTACTATCGCCTAGTTTGAAAAAGTTTTAGTTTCTTTAAATCCTAATTAATTTTAATTGGCGTGTTATCGTTTAACAAAATAAACTACAAAACTACCTATTTACGAATGCCCCTTACAACGTAGCAACACCATTTACAGTAAGAAGCTACCTTGTAAGGGCGTCCAGTAGCACTGAGAACAGTGAACGCGACAACCTTGACTCGACGTCTAGTATTACAGACATCACGTTCCGTACAAGTTGTGTAGTAGAATGCGTAAGGAAGAGGCTTCTACCTTGTCTATGCCTGGTTATGGATAGGTATCGGCTTGCAAGAATGACGCGGATACTTCAGGTTTCATTTCCGTTACATTCCAGTCATAACTTCGTGTGGAACCATTGCATCTTTTGGATTCTCAATATTCAGCATCAACAGGGTGAACTTAATACATAATTTAAGCAAATGCATTTATTGCGTAGATGTCAGAGCTTTTCAAAAACCTTTTTTTTCGTCTACCAGACCGCGTAGAGAATCTATAATAGTTGGTTTCGAAAGCCCTGGATGCTTGTAGGTATTTGTTTATCATAATAATAAGGATTACGTAAGCTAGGAAACCTAAACCGTTGGATCAGCTAACTAATAGATATATCACTGAGGATTATCATAATAATTTAACTACTTACCCGTTTCTGAGCCCTACTAGTACCCAATTGTTATGTGCGATATCAAGTATGTAAGTACGCAAATACAATAACGCCTTGAGTTCTGTTATTATATTTTTACATATAATACATAGAGTTTATTAATGACGTGCTAAGAAAATGAAAGCACATGCTCTGTGAAATTATAAACTATCGGATTTTACAATGTTAATTTCGAAATTGTTTGTATCAACCTATCACCACAAAACTTTTGCAGCTTTTATCTTCTCACTTAAGCCAAAATGATAAATTAAAAATAAAATACGCCAAAAATTGAATCCGCGACGCAGACAAAACTAGTTAAAAAGCCATTAAAGTCGGTTAAACACCTATTATCTTTGACACACATTGTTGGTACTTCCCCCCCGCACATACTCGTCAAGGGACGACAAGTCTCCGAGAATTCCCTTCCCGCGTACAGCCAGATTACCAGTGCGGCCCGGAGTCCCAGAGCGCGGGGCTAATACACCGGGAGATAGCCCTGTTTACTGGCTACGTGAGCTGTTTACCCCAGTTTACTAAAATAAAATGGGAATTGGCTCTTGTCTCAGAAATGGAATGTACGTATTTGTAATTTTCCAGCGGTTGCGTTCGAAAAAAGGTTGTTACCTAATATACGACGTTCTACTTTGAAATTGACACTTCAGAAAGACTGTTACATTTAATTTATGATTACCTATATTAATGCCTCAGAATAATAACCTTTTAATTCCTATGGTGCATGAGCCATTTCACATTGTCGCGAACTTTTGAATGTTGCAATGTGAAATAGCTCATGCACCATAGGAGTTAAAAGCGCATTTTCTACAATCACGAACTGTCAGTTTACTAGCGTAAAGCAAATCAAAGCTCAGTAATTAATGTACGACTATATAACACAGGGTAGTGTAAATTAAATTGGTAAATGTAAATATTCATGATGTCAATTCACACTAATTTTAATGAATAAATGTAATTCAATATTTTTTTTGCTTGTAAACAAGACATGGTCCTCAAATCTGCCACTCTAAGCTCGACCTTACTTAGCCTGCTGGTGAATGCACCACTCCTTAGACTCTAAACTTTAGAGCATGGTTTCTTAAAGTCCCATGAACCCCTTAGGGGTCCGTGACATGAATGCCAGGAGTCCACAGCCACTCCGTTCATTATCGAAATATTTATTGTACTGAGTCCAAACAACAGTATCCTTTTCATTCATTATGCTTTATTTTCTTTTCCTAAAATTTTCTTCGACAGGGGTCCGTGGAATCTTTGAAATTCTGCTAGTGGTCCGTGGTTACAAAAAATTCAAGAACCACTGGTTTAAAGTATCCAAAGCGATGGATTTCGCTTTAAATGATATTATTTTAAAAGCGAAAATTTTCTAGTAACGCCGTCATCGGGGAAACCAAGGCTTTACATTTAGGGTTTCGTTTTTTACCATAAGCCTTGATAAATAGGATAGGTGACGTGCTAGGAAAACGTGCTTTTCATGTCGAACATCTTTTCAAATATTATTTTATTTATTTCTTTCAATCTTACATCTATCATTACAGGATCTAACTTAATGCTTGAATTATTATTTAGAAATACCAACCTTATATTTAGTTTACCTTTGAATTTCAATTGCGTATAGTAAGTTATGTATCCATAGTAATAGAACAATGGTTTTCAATATAAATAGCAGAGCACGTGGTTTATTATAGTTGTGTCCCAGATGCATTTTGTATGTCCGCAAGTAATAATTTTAACGAATTGGAACGCTCCCGCAAAACCCAAAGCGAGTTACCTTAAGCCCCAAAAGACACAATACCATAGCAGACCACGTCCGAACAATGGCTTCAGTAATATTCTGAAGCAGCTGGTATTTATGTGTGGTTCAGGCGATATTACAGGATTTACAGCGCCGGTCGGACAACGAACCAAATTAGACACTCGGTTGTGGCTCTTTGTCTGGAGGCTTAATTCCGATTGTGATACTTCTTGGAGAATAATACGAATTTAACTATTTTACTGGAGTTCGCGGATTTCGAGCAATGAAATACGGACTCAATTTAACAAATTATTTACAAGGAACAAGGGTATTAAGCATTTTTTCTTTTGGAATTATCTTTATTTACATGAGATAATCATGAAAAATGTTTAGGTGTGGTAAATAGTTTTGAAAGCGTTGATGACGTCAATGTCACGACTTCCAGACGGGTCATAAAAAAGGTCAAAGAGTAAAAAGGTCATGTCGATGGGTGATTTTTATGTTCAAACAGATATGTATGTATATGACACTGTTGGTAAATAATATGAATTGACTGCTTTTCTTCTGAAGCCTGAACGGCGTGAAAGTGACTTATGGGCATACTAGCGCTTTTCGCTGATAATATCCTTATTGATAGGTACTTGCTTATTAGTTTTTATTTTTCAACATATCCCATACAATATCCATGACTTGAACCTAAAACATTTATCATAATCAAATACATACAAAAGTTACAAGCGTATAAAAGTCCTGGATTTTACACATATTTTGATGAATGTTTATGTACCGTAATGTCCTAGAAGCGATACAAGAAATCAAATAATTTTAGGTTCACAGCATAGTATATTTTATACTATTCAAAGATATTTTTTTTTCATTTCGATTTTTAGGATATTTCTCCTGAAATCATAGGAGTTTTTTCAAAGCATTAATTTTGTCTCGCGTTAGCTTGCCTGTCACAGCGTGTTCGGTTAGTTCCGTACGAGCTCGGGAAATGAACGTTCGGGTCAACCAATAACAGTCAGTTATTGAACATTTAATGTTTTTTCGAGTTATAACCCGAAGTCGAATGTAGAATGAAATAGCAAGCATAGCGACCCCGTGCGCGACTGACTTCAAGACACCGACTACGAGGTAGTAGGCTAATAAAACCAAAGTGAATGTACGAGTACCTGTTAATGTCGTCGGCATGGTTCATGATTTATTTCGGCAGATCGTAATACATGAAATCGAAAATGTTTCACTACAGGTAAACAAATAGGTGTGACGACGAGCGGGGCGAGGAGGAGCGTGATAAATTTGAGGATCCGAGCGAAGCAAAGCGGAGCGGGGCGATCCCCCAAGCTTTAACAGAAATATAGGTGCACGTACTTAATCCGCATAATTCTCAACTCTATAACTATGGATTGGTTAGTGTTTTTACGAACAGGTGTTTTATTAGGCATTTCAAATCACCCTATCAGTTTCGTTTCTATGCCCGGGGCAAATATTTCCCAGATAGCGGGTTAGGTTTGAAGTTATGTTCTCTCGAATGTACAAATCATCCAGCCTTATTATTGCAGTTAGTTATGAATCGATTAAAGCCCTCAAACATCATCTCGATAACCTCTATAGAAGGTGACTACCCAGAAGTAAGTCGGTATACAGCGAAGGCTCTGAAACAACAGGGTGCGCTTAAAGTATTTAAACTGGAGCCATCGGAACAGTTTGAATGGAGCCTGGATGTCTATAACGACGCGATTTGCCTTTAACTATTCACAAGGGTAGGGTTACTCACTAAAATCATATTTAAACACTGACGAAGAAAACATTGCGGCGTGTGGCAACGTCATCTAAAAAATTACTGTCACTACATGTCGTCTCGCGGATGTCACGCGATTAAGGGATTATAAAAAGGTATGTATACCAACAATGTATGTCTGTGGGGTATTGAGGGTCATCGGTCTGCAGAGACGACGACGTAGCCACCTAATTCCTGGGGCCGTGCTACGCTTCGGCCGTGGTTCGTCACTACCTTCATGACGTCACCATGCCGCCAAGTGAGTCGTCGTGTGCCGGTGTGACGTCATCAGTCATGTGACGTACCGGCAAAGTGGCTACAGACAGTTGAGTGGTATCATTCATTCATCATCATTCCTCCGTTACCGACTCCCGTAGATTTTTGCGAAAGTCCCTGGAAATACTGATTAACGACTCGCTTGCCGTAATTCTCCCAGTTTCTAGGCGAGCGCACTTCATCTTTATCACGCTTCAACGCTTTCTATCAAGCGCAGTATAGGCCAAGCGTAAGGCCATTGAACAATTAAAAAACGTTTTTTTTTAAACCCACAGCTTCCTTCAAATTATGTTGCTTCATTTTGTAATTAAAATTTTGGAAATAACTCAATATCTCGGGATGAAATTAGCTTACATTTGGATAATATATTATGTTAGATTATGTTATAAAGACATAAGCAACCCCGTTGAAAAAATGTTACTTTGGCAAGGTAGAGAAAGTTAGAAAAAAATTGAATAACTTATTACTGTAATAACAATAAAAAAAATACACGCTTAAAATGTTAAAAGCATGCAAAATATGTGTAAAATACGAAGAGGTAATAAAAATAATCTCTGTAAAGTTTCAGTGACAGCCCTTCAGCACAGCAGTAGCCGGACTTAGCCTCTATTCAGCTCTCAGCATTCTCAAGCTTCCGGTGGCAAAATTAACACCCTGTATAGCGTTCAGTTGCGCAGTTTCAGACTGGAGCAGCCTGTATACTAGCTGCAACTTCGATACGTTCGGTAAATTACTGTGAGCCTAGTACCTAGTTTCTGGAATCGCAATACAGAATGTTATGAAAAATTAAAATAAACATCTACACTAAGGTAACGAAAGTAAAAGTTATGGTATTTGAAATTCCGAAATAAAATAAAAGAAATGCCTTTTGTTTTTATAAATTTTTAAATAAATAATTTTCATTAGCATGTTTTTCATAATTTTCTGTCAATTAGTTTTGGAGTTAATGGAAATAGGTAATTAATATAGTTGCTGTGTTCAAATGCAAGTTAATACGGTATATTATTATTATTATTTTATTATTATTATTTTAATTATTAATTATATTTATGTAAGATATAGAAAATAACACTAAATTCTTAATGCCTAATAAGCTTAAATAAAAAAACTAAAATAAAAAAGTACCTAAAACTATTGTGTTGTGTGCGACACATGAGTAGACGTATGTTGAAACAAGCATTTGCAAAATCTATACTTCCGTAGATTTTTGCACGGAAGTCCCCGAAAATACTGATTAACGCCTCGCCTGCTATCACTATCCCAGTTTCTGGGCGAGCGCGCTTCATCCCAGTTCTTATCGACGGTTTCTATCAGGCGCGGTAACAGCCAAGCGTAAAAAAAAAAATTGCCAAAATCGCTGTCGTCTCTGAGTATTCGGACATCAGCGGCATTGCTTCGTTAAAGTGCAAATATTTTTTTTATCAATATTCTATCAATACTGTTCTTTAAAAAAAACATAGATGTGTTACTTACAAACTTTCTGAGCAAAGAGTCTCATAATTATTGATGAAATGGTACGGAACCCTTAAAACAAGTAAATCGTAAATCGTTGCGCTTTTACATGTTCAACTAGTACAAACTTAACATTTAACGATTATCGCACCACAAACTGCTTGATACTGCATATCCCGCCATAATGAACCAGTAAACTCCAACCTGATCGCCAGCCATTAAACTACCCAGTTTGATGATGTCTTTCATAACACTCATAACACCTCCATAAACTGTTACATTGTGTACCCACTACCGCCACCTTAGCAGGAACTTGCAGCTGACCTGGAGAGTTCATACACTGCGGACCTACTATGAGGATCGGCTTCCAGGCTGCTAAGCAAAATACATAGATTTTCGTTATACAAAATGAAGTTTCTAATGTTTAAATTTTCTTTTAAGAAATAAATAAATTGACGTTATACTGATATATTACAAACAATTATTATTAATGGTTAAATCGCAAAGTGTGAAAATGTGTATTTGTATTATATTCACAAGAATAGCTAGTTATTTCGTTGGTATTTGTTTTAAACACTTTATAACGTTATGTTATCATGAACGAAAGAAAGAATCAATCAAAACGTTTAAAAACACTTTATACTGATTGGGGGGTGATTTTTTTTATCTGTTGAGGGAATTTCCTCAAAATGAGCAGCATTTGTGTTTTTTTCAAAATTAAAGAATGTCATGGTTTTTGAAAGTGCGATCAAATATAGGTATATAATTTTATCTAGGGTTTTGATTTGACAATATATTTTTAGATAGAAATAGTATTGAAATGCTTTAAATACAAATTTTCTCCTCATTAGACGAAAAAGAATCATGTATCCTCCAAGAGCATAAAACCAGATTCGTAAAATACCAGAGAACACAAGCATATTTTATTAGAAATGGGGTTTAACGATATCTAGATTTTTGAAATTTGGCTAGCCATTTTTTTATTTTATAAATATTAAAACGGGTTTTTCTTTCGCCCTGAATTGCCCTTTTTGCTAAGACAGTGAAAAATGAAATTTCCCATAGCCTCATTTTCGATCATGTCACTTTGATTACATTGATGTTGGGATTTTTAGGCAAGTATCAGTTGTATCTGTGACGTGCTTTGATACACATTTGGTACTGATCACACTGAACAACAAAGGTTGTTTAAAATAACATAGGTTCTATGACTTGACAATACGTGAAATAACTCAATTCAAAATATATGAGTGTATACCACTACGCAAATTAGTAAGGGAAGGTGAGCTTTCTCTGGCGTTTTTTAATTACTAGCCTTTCGCCCGCGGCTCCGACCACGTTTATTCAATTACTGCCCCGTTTTCAACTTGGGCGTTATTTTAAGCAACATCCCTTTATAGCCTATATGTTGACCATGATGATACTACCAGACTACGATGATAATAAAGAAAACCGCATCCAAGTCCGTTGAGTGGGTCTCTAAAATGGTATCTACTTTTGGCTTCGGTACAATTATAATAACCCATTTCATTTAAAATTTTACGACTTTATCACTACTTTATTATAGTAAAGATACTAATAGGTAGATATAATAGAGGATCCTTCAACTTCACTTTAAACCAACCAAATAAATAAGAAAAACAGTCCCAATTAACTAAGATGTGGCTGAAGAAACTTCAGTTAATTTAGAAATAGACGCCTAATCCAAAATTAGACACCTAATTCCCCCATAAAACCAAATTGATTGGACGCTAATAAGACAGATGTTGTTATCATTCGTTGTCACCGCGCCATTTTTAGTATTATTTATACGTGGGACGCACTATAAGTTTCCGGAATGAATATGAAAAAATACTATTAAAGGTACAAAATTAATTTATTGTTTTTCAAAATAATCTCCCTTGGCGTCTATGCACTTTTTCATTCGATCAAACCAGTTTTGAAAACTTTTGTGCCACTCCCCTGTGGTGACCTCTGAAACGTGTTTTTCATACTCCTCGACAGCCTCTTCTGGTGATGAAAATCGTTGACCGCGTAATTGGTTCTTAATTTTTGGGAACAGAAAAAAGTCACAAGGTGCCAGGTCGGGACTGTATGCAGGATGACTCATAAGTTCTACATTTTTCGTCTTCAAAAAGTCGTTTGTCTGTCTGGCCGTGTGAGAACTAGCATTGTCGTGGTGCAGGATGATACGGCGTTTACGGTTATTTTTACGGAGTTCGTCAATAACTTCCGGCAAACAAATGGTCGTGTACCAGTCATTATTCACGGTACGACGATTCTCTAAAGCAACAGTAGCCACGTGTCCAGTTTTATTAAAAAAAGAAGCAATCATCCGCTTAGATGCACTTTTCACGCGCGCCACTTTGGTTGGTTTCGGCTCATCTTGAAAGACCCATACGCTCGATTGCTGCTTTGTTTTGGGATCGTAGCAATAAATCCATGTTTCGTCACCTGTTACTATGTGTCGCACCAAATTTGACGCACCTTCGTTGAATCTGGTAAGCATGGCACTGCACCAAGTGACGCGGTCCGTTTTTTGAGCCTCGGTCAAGTTGTGTGGGATCCACCGTGAGCACAGCTTTCTCACACCCAAATGTTTGTGTAGGATTGATTGTATTTGACTCATGCCTATTTCTAAGGATGCGCGAATTTCATGGTAGGTCACATGCCTGTCTGTTTCAATCATACGGCGCACAGCATCGATGTTTTTGTTGGTCACAGCGGTGGACGGCCGACCATCGCGAGATTCGTCACTGAGATTGATACGACCACGCTTGAATTCTGCAAACCAGCTATAAACAGTCGTCTTGCATGGTGCTTCATTGCCAAAAGCTGTTTCAAGCCGAGCGATGCTCTGTTGAGCTGTCAAATTACACTTAAAATCGTAGAAAATCATACTACGAAAATTTTCCCGAGTTAAATCCATGTTGATGCAGACACACAATTTTTTAAATGGCGCCACAAGGTAAAAACAAAAGACAGTCAGATGAAACAAACTGCATTCTACAGCCAAAGAGTTCTATTTTCAAATGTTGCAATAAATTTTTAAATATTGTTTATGTAAGTGGCCAGTTCCGGAAACTTTTAGTGTTACCTATGTAGCTACAAGGAGGGCGGGTACTTGAGGAGCGCGGGTACTTGAGGAGCGCGGGTACTTGAGGAGCGCGAACATGGCGCTGCGGTCGAACCATCTCCATTTGGTTATTTGATCGCCTTTGCTGGTTTTGCGGTACATAGTTCAGTCGGTCGGTAGGACATCGGACTCTCAAACTCGAGACCCAGGTTCCATTCCTGCCGTTCGAGGATTGCTGAACTGTAATGTGTCGGGAGTGTTTATTTGTGCATGAAGTCATATTGGGACGTAAAATCTTTGGTGAAACGCTGGTTTCAAACTATTTCAGTGACTTTGACATCTGACATCCTTTTGGACATAAAAGGCGTGATGATATATTGTTTATTGGCTTGCGAAGGTATGGTTCGATTTCTACAGTAACTTGACAATGATAACCCTAAAGTAATGTTTCGTCAAGAAATCTTTGCGCAATCTTGCAAATAAACTATGGTAGAGATAAGACTAGTTTTAGGGTTCCGTACACGTAGGGTAGCAAACGGGACCCAATTACGAAGGCTCTGCTGTCTGTCCGTCCGTCTGTCACAGTTTTAGCCGTAATAGGAAGACAGTTGAACTTTTAATTCGTGTTACTTTGGCCCCCTATCACGGCAAATAATCAAAAAATAAAAATATCATAGCCAAGTGGTGTCCCCACACAAAAAACCTCGTGAAAGTAGCTTTTTTAATATTATTTGTTACAGCTCTATCTTAAAGATACACAAGTTTTAAGTTGTCTTTTTCAAATTTCTAATTAAATATATAAGATTGTCGTAAATATTATAAAGTGAAATAATAATAAAAACCAGCCAAGTGCGTGTCGGGCCACGCGCAATGTAGGGTTCCGTAGTTGCCCGGTACATATAAGTTGGTCTACTAATACAGACCGCGCCAAACTTCTGGTCCCATACATTATAGGGGGCCAAAAGTTTGGCGCGGCATGTACTCGTAAACCTGTAAAGCCTACTTAGCTGTGATAGTTATCCCTTTAAATTCATTATATATACTACTTCTGTGAATTTTTTCACATTTCTATAAACAACCGTTTAGCCGGCAGGGGGGGGGACGCTCCACTCTAACTAAAATTTTCACTTTAAAGCTTAATATTTCACCAACGGATCCCGAAATCGAAAAATGGTTATCACGCACCCACAATGTTTTTGAACGGTCTATCCAACGATACCCACACTATGGGATAGACGAGAAAAAAAAAATCATCCCCAGTTTACTTGTATGAGAGGTAACCTTAAAAAAAATTTTTTTCAAGATTATATTTTACCATTTTGTTGGCGTGATTAACATATATCCATGCCAAATTACAGCTTTCTAGTACTAGTCTTTGCGCTAAGCCGCGGACAGACGGACATGGCGAAACTATAAGAGTTCCTTGTCGGACTACGGAACCCTAAAAATTAGGTTTCCATACAGACCATGGGCTGAGTTGTTTGTCGGGCTCGCCATTTTAACGGTTTGTTTTGTGTCGCCTTGATGTTGCTACGAGTCAAATTGTTGTTATGTACTACGTTTTTAGGGTTCCGTAACTTCGTACTTGGTCCAAATTATTTGCAACAGTCTAAGATAAACCTAACCCCGCGTTGAGCTCACAATGCGTCTATTACAAACGCACGCTAATTGTGAACCCGGTTAGTTATGATTGTCGGAACACGTTGTTCAATATGATCAGTAGAGTGCGTAGTTTCAGTGATGGTTATAGTTCCACGATGTATAAGTTATTCACTTACTTACAAATTATTTGCAACAGTCTAAGATAAACCTAACCCCGCGTTGAGCTCACAATGCGTCTATTACAAACGCACGCTAATTGTGAACCCGGTTAGTTATGATTGTCGGAACACGTTGTTCAATATGATCAGTAGAGTGCGTAGTTTCAGTGATGGTTATAGTTCCACGATGTATTAGTTATTCACTTACTTACAAATTATTTGCAACAGTCTAAGATAAACCTAACCCCGCGTTGAGCACACAATGCGTCTATTACAAACGCACGCTAATTGTGAACCCGGTTAGTTATGATTGTCGGAACACGTTGTTCAATATGATCAGTAGAGTGCGTAGTTTCAGTGATGGTTATAGTTCCACGATGTATAAGTTATTCACTTACTTACAAATTATTTGCAACAGTCTAAGATAAACCTAACCCCGCGTTGAGCTCACAATGCGTCTATTACAAACGCACGCTAATTGTGAACCCGGTTAGTTATGATTGTCGGAACACGTTGTTCAATATGATCAGTAGAGTGCGTAGTTTCAGTGATGGTTATAGTTCCACGATGTATTAGTTATTCACTTACTTACAAATTATTTGCAACACTCTAAGATAAACCTAACCCCGCGTTGAGCTCACAATGCGTCTATTACAAACGCACGCTAATTGTGAACCCGGTTAGTTATGATTGTCGGAACACGTTGTTCAATATGATCAGTAGAGTGCGTAGTTTCAGTGATGGTTATAGTTCCACGATGTATTAGTTATTCACTTACTTACAAATTATTTGCAACAGTCTAAGATAAACCTAACCCCGCGTTGAGCTCACAATGCGTCTATTACAAACGCACGCTAATTGTGAACCCGGTTAGTTATGATTGTCGGAACACGTTGTTCAATATGATCAGTAGAGTGCGTAGTTTCAGTGATGGTTATAGTTCCACGATGTATTAGTTATTCACTTACTTACAAATTATTTGCAACAGTCTAAGATAAACCTAACCCCGCGTTGAGCTCACAATGCGTCTATTACAAACGCACGCTAATTGTGAACCCGGTTAGTTATGATTGTCGGAACACGTTGTTCAATATGATCAGTAGAGTGCGTAGTTTCAGTGATGGTTATAGTTCCACGATGTATTAGTTATTCACTTACTTACAAATTATTTGCAACAGTCTAAGATAAACCTAACCCCGCGTTGAGCTCACAATGCGTCTATTACAAACGCACGCTAATTGTGAACCCGGTTAGTTATGATTGTCGGAACACGTTGTTCAATATGATCAGTAGAGTGCGTAGTTTCAGTGATGGTTATAGTTCCACGATGTATTAGTTATTCACTTACTTACAAATTATTTGCAACAGTCTAAGATAAACCTAACCCCGCGTTGAGCTCACAATGCGTCTATTACAAACGCACGCTAATTGTGAACCCGGTTAGTTATGATTGTCGGAACACGTTGTTCAATATGATCAGTAGAGTGCGTAGTTTCAGTGATGGTTATAGTTCCACGATGTATTAGTTATTCACTTACTTACAACTTAGACACGTAGACTAAGATGTATTTTTTTCCCTCATGACACAATTTCCTTCTGCCTTTTATATTTTTATCCTTTAGTTATTAAAGTTTATTATATTGTTTACTATAATTTTATATAAGTTAAAAAAACTGTAATAGTATTAAGCCATATTGAGAAAAAAAAATACTGATAAAAAAGACATGATCTTGCTAAGTTTTTTGCCCTTCTTCTTAGCAAGATAAATCGAATGGGCGGTTTTAGGCATTATGTCTATTTATAGTTTATTTATCTATTAACTTATTTATTCATTGCATTATGTAGGTATGTACAATATTTTAATTTTTTACTTATGTTAGTATATATTTGGTTAGGCATTTTTATTTATGGTCTATTCAGTTTATTTATCAACTTATTTATTAATTGCCGTATGTATAATAATATTCTTATTACAATAAGTCTTTATTTTATGCATGTGTGTGTATAACTTTAGTAGCCCAACTAAAATATATATATTTTTTATATATTTCCCGTTTCATATCTGTTTCATCATAAAATATTATTTTTATACAGATTAGATTTGACATGTAAAACGTATACTTTATGTATCTATTTTATAAACAAACGACAATATAAGATTTACCTTCCCTCTTAGTTTCTGTCGGTTACGATAAACAACACAATTAATGTACTACACGATTATATTAACAGGAGAGCACGGACTGTTCTCGCCCAAGTTCGTCGAGTGTACTTGGCCAACAGCACCTAGTTAAACTAATCTATGAACTCCGCCGCAGTGTACTCGTGTGGTAGTGTCTCGTGTTGTTTCAAATTTCCCAGGTATCCCAACTTCGGTGGTTAGTTGCTATAAATAAACTTGAGGCGGAGAGGACACTCGGCGAAAATAGGTTACAAAAAGCTTTTTGAAGACACAGCATGATTTTTATGTATCAATTATTATTTTATGTATCAAGTATGTCTTCCAAAGGGGTAGACAGACACCATACACCCTGCAATTTAGTAGTTTTCAAAAAGGAACTATTACTATGGAGAAACGATTAAATGTCGTAAAAAGCCTGTATAAATATTATGGTCGTTAAGTATTTTCGAATGGGCCATCAAAGATTTTTTTACCAGTATTTTTTTACTAGTATTGCCCCATGCTTAAAGTTATTATGTACAGATAAATAATAACTTTAGTAACTATAACTAACACCACTAAAATGTCTCCATCTCCAATTCTGGTACACCTTTATGGTTCGCCCATTTTCATAAGTCGTTATCTCGCTTTTTTTTGAGTTGTAATTCTAAGGCGGCGTGGAGGAGAAAAAAAGAGAAGAGATTTTTTTCTTATTAAGTCACGGCCAGGCTTGACCACTACCGTGCCTGGCAGAAAGCGTCGATTAGACCTGGAATGAAGTCCTCTCGTCTAAGAAGTATCTAAAAAATAGAGACTCCATTTTCCCATTTTAAATTAAGTAAATTCCTGAAATATCTGATATTCTAATCATGAGAGGTTATCCAAATAACAATTTAATGCAGCCGGCGCTAATTCGCGTCAAGTCCCCCGATGTTTCTAATTTCCTAGCTTGCAGGGTAGTTGCCCAACTTTGGGCCCCATGTTTGTTTGCGCACGCTTGTAGGTGTATGTTTAGAAAGTTCCACCTCACACGAGTATGTTTATGCTGAAACTTTCATATTGAAATCTACGTTTCATTTACGTTAGTTATTAGCTTTAGCAAATAGAGAGTCGGATACTTGAAATTTGGATTATAGACGAATTAAAAAAAACTATTTTAGCTAAGAGATACGAGTATTTACAATAATAAAGAATCAAACTGAAGGGCTAATAATGAAACTGTAACTGAAGAGAAACATATTTACTTAATATTGCAAGATCTTAAATAAAAATACATAATAGGAATCAGGGCGTGCATTGAACTTTTTGCTGGAAATGCAATGAGAAGGTCAAGTTTAACAATGAAAAAAAAGTGAAAAAAGTTCAATGTTACTTTGAAAAATCATTATTTTTATGATGCCAGGGTAGGAACTGCCTACCTTAGAGTACATGATTTCATACAAACATTTATTTTTTCAAATTGGTTTTTAATTTTTTATGTAATATTTATCGTCAAGCTTGACCTTCTCATTGCTTTTCCAGCAGAAAGTTATATGCACGCCACCACGCCACTAATAGGAATAAAACAATCTCTTAAATTGGAAAAGTTAAAGTTAGCTTGTAGAATAGGTATAAAGTAAATAAAAATATTGTACGCGTTATCTTTGTGTAGATCTCAACAAAGCGTTATTTTAATAAAATACACATAAACAGTATGATTCTCCCATTAACTGTACACCAGAAAGACATAAATAGAATCCTTTAATGAAGTTAATACAATAATCGTTACTTGAGGTTGAAGGCAGTCCACTACCAACATGGCAAAACGAGAAAACAAATACAATCATCATTTTGTTTCAGTTGGAAAACAGATATGCAGAAATATCAGAATAACCACTACTCCAGACAAAACAAAGCCTAGGTCTAGTGAGATTGTAGTTCATACAAATAATTATAAATAACTTGTTGTGATTTATTTTTAAATCTATGGGCTTTTCCTGCCTTCAAAATATAAACTTATCTCTTCCAAAAACTCCTTAAAAAACATTGAGATAGAACTTCTGATGTTTCAGACGCCAAAGTAAAAAAAAAGGTTATGGAAATAATTTATCTCAGGAATCGTCCGCAAAGCTCTGCATATACATATACCAATATTATATGTTAGCAAAAGCGTAATTTATTTGTGAAGGTCTGTCTTGCTATAAGCCCGCTCTGAAACATCGGTTCGCACCATATTAGGGATGGAGGGCTATTCTGTTAACATTTCACACTAAACGGGAATTTGGTGACTAGAATTTGTTAAATTGGTGTATTTTAATATAAAACAATAATTTAGTTGGAGAACTGTAGGAACTTTAACAGCAAAAACCTATTTAGCTGCTAAAACTGGACTAATTTAGCCACATTAAGAGTACTTGCGTTGCGACCTTCATACAATATTTGAAATTACCACAAATGTTACACAAATATTGAAAGGTTTACATATACACCCACATTTATTTACTTGTATAATTTCTCTAAAATAACAACTTGAAGTTTTGTCAACCATTAAAACTAGTAAACTATTCAAATTAAATCTGCATAACTGCCACAATGTCTGAAGACCAAGAGATTTAACCAATGTGTCCTGTCTTTACTTATGAGCTGCCGGAAATTGAACACTAGCAAAGACTGATGGAGAAAATACAAAAATCAAAAGGAGCTGGTCATGCCAGGCACCACGGGTATAACACTCTTGGACTGTGCCCCCAATGACAAGATTTTACACAGAACTACGGTCGAAGATATTGTAATAGGTGTTATAGATGGTTCAACTCATGAAGACGCCTATCGAAACCCTCATTGCAATTGCAACGTCGCGTCGCGTCGTAAAACTAATAAAGGCTTGATTTGCGCAACACGTGAGATAAACAACCTATACGACAGGGTTTCTTAAACTGGGGTCCACAGCCACTCAGTTCACTTTTGTCATATTTATTATACTGAGTCCAAACAACGGTATCCCTTTCATTAACTTAGTTTTGATACTATTTAATGAAGTATTAATGTAAACTAACCAATAAAGTATGTAGGTGGTAGAGCTGATGCCGGGTTCGACTGTGGAGGTACCACCATCGTACTCGCAAATCCTCCCGAAGTTATTCGGGGGAGAGTAAGAGGACAGCTCTCAGGCAAAACCTGGAGGCCGACCATTGCCAGGGCCCGACGGATGGCGGTATATCCATCCCCAATTGCCGAGCCTTATATAAAACAGACTAGTGACGTGCAGCGGCGTCACTAGTGCAAAGGTTTCGGCACCGCGCTCACCAATCCGCCTGCCCAGCGTGTGTGAGTATGGGCATTTCTTCTAGGAGGACCGCCAAGAGTGGATGAAACAGGCTGATGGATGGATGGAACCAATAAACGTGATTTTTAAAATTATGCTTTATTTTCGTTTCCTAAAAATTTATTCAACAGGGGTTCGTGGAATCTTTAAATTGTAAAAGTGGTCCGTGGCTACAAAAAGTTCAACAAATACTGCTATACGAGGATAAAGTGGAGATGGGGACATTTGGTCATTTGGAAAAAGTGACTTTGAAGGAGCAAAACTAAGCGGACAGACAGGAGCAGTGGTGGTTTAGAACGAGACATCCATCGGGTAGACCACCAGCCCGATAGGTCCACCACAACAAAGACGGCTCGTTTTATGGCTGCGTATAAGGTCAGATTGAGCACCTCATTTTATGGCTGCGTATAAGGTCAGATTGAGCACCTCATTTTGCATCAATCAGAAATGAACTCTACGACGTTTCCTCTCAGCCGTGGCTGTTACGACCACCAAGAAAGACGCGCCCACAAAAATCTGCGTTTTTATTTAATAACTCTGCTTCTAGATGAAATTTTTAAAACATTCTAAGACGAGCCTGGCGATGTCATTTGTTAACTTATTTTTAATACAAGTGTTGAGGCTGTATGATTTAAGGAAGGCCCTTTAATACTCGAAAAACATGAAATTTAAAAGTAACTTCGAATTTTTTTCTATC
The DNA here is from genome assembly GCA_910592155.1 of Ypsolopha scabrella. NCBI lineage: Eukaryota > Metazoa > Arthropoda > Insecta > Lepidoptera > Ypsolophidae > Ypsolopha > Ypsolopha scabrella. The sequence goes on from OU342982.1 coordinate 23,180,436, forward strand.
GAGCGAACTTAAAGATTTCGCATTTTCTCTATAAGCGTACTGAAGGATGGCACTAGTAAAAGATCTGGAGATTTGATGCGAAACAGAAGAAGCCAGTTTACAACAGGGAATGTAAGTCAAAGACGCAATAACACTGGCAAAGGGCAGAGAACACTACAGGATACCAAGGGACGGCGTAATAAAGAGAAATGTTCTATAAAATGATACGGTTCAGTGTTATGAGAACGACGCTACAGTTTGGTGTTAGCAGAATAGCCCTCGCACCAGGCTCGTGAGATGGCTGCTCTAGATACATGAGACCACACACAGACCTCCATTTTGTCACGATACTCGTGCGCTGCTCTGTGGTCTGTTAACTAGTTGCGAATTCATCATTTATGCTAATCCATTTATGACAAAAAGGTAAAATTACAAGAAGATTACAGATCACTATCTTCTACGACCCAGTTTTGTTTTTTGTCTCAATTCTCTGCCCGAAGCGCCATGTACCTTATGGCGTTTTTGCGATGCACCTCTTTCATTTGATTTTGGGCAACATACGGCTTACTATACTAGAGCGGTAATTTTTAGGGCGAGTCAACTTCCTCTTGTACAATAATCTATTTCGTTAATTTTATTTCATTTACGAGTGCATAATCGTACCTCTATGAAAATATTGTTTTGGAGCCTGTTATGCTAAAGACTGAAGTACTTAGTAAAGTTTTCTGCAAACCCCAAATTCTATAAAAAAGGCAGAAAAATAATTTAAAAAACAACAACAACGCTATTTACACAGTTTGGTCAGTATAGAACACCTGTTGCGGAGCAAATTCTACTCCTATCACTAAATATAGAGTGACTGGCCATAATAACCAAAGTACAATACAATACAATACAATACAATATAACTTTATTTGCACACCACACAGAAGGAAACAAAAATAATATAAATTACAATAGCCAAATAACGTAGGTACAATCAGGCGGCCTTATCGCTTATAGCGATCTCTTCCAGACAACATTTGGGTAGAATCTGGTTTAAAAGGAGATTGATGAATAGGCGGTGCACTAATTTTAAAATAATATTTAAATATACTAGACAAAATCAACATTCATAAATTAAAAGAAAAATAATAATGTATTATAGATAAATAACATGAATAAATAAATATATAAAGTAATGTAATGATATGGCAGGTTCTATAAAACAGATAAATAAAACTCACTTTGATTTTGAAAAACTCGTTGTTTCATATACCTTCAAACCTTAAGCATCCTGCAAAGCCTACTCGCGTAACTAAGGGCTACTCGTAGCAATGTAGAGTTTTTCTCATAAATTTAAATCTCGTAAGTCTGTTAAGTTTCGATTGTAGGTACTAAATTCTCCTGTAATGTCCATAATTATTCAGGTAGTAGGACACAACCAGCACTGTGGCTACTCCATCACCATAACCATAGACTACACAAGATATCGCCGCCGGCCGTCCGCAGATCGGTCCCGCGATACGCGGCCAATATCCGGTATTCCGGATACGTGTAGATATAACCGGAAGTCGGGTATTCACAGTACCCTGGCGATAGCGGCGCGGGACTTTGGAGCCCGTTTTGTTGTCCCCAGGGAAAGGGATCTACTGAGGATATTCAAATAAAAATACTCTTAAATCTTATTAAGATTCATACTTGCGATTGTCAGCTCTTGGTTAAACATATTCATATATTTTTTTTCATATTTTCATAAATACAATAGAAAACTTGAAACTAAATTAAATTTCGCAACGGGTTATGTGTATAAGTAAACAATACATAAACTTAAATATCGTGACATTTGTGTTTGTTATTGCAAAATCTTATTAATCAACTTTTGTCATATTAATTTTTATGCAGTGGTGTTCCTACGAATCGAATGAAATAATATAATTTAATAACGAACGTACAGATAAACGTAAGGCAATTTACTTGCTTTTTGAGACACCGCATGCCTATCTATGAGTATCTTATCAATGACGTCATAAGAAGCCGTATCGGGATAGTGGTCACAGGCATTTGTGTGGTTATCCAGTCAATCGTCCGCTATCGATTTCGGAAACTAGCGGAAATCCCTAGACATACTGATTATCGCCACTCTCTCACTTTCTCATCAATGCTTTTCATTAAGCGTGGTAGTGGCCTATAGTGAACAAAAATATATTTACAACAACCAACCAAGAAAAATCACAAAACCGGACTGTAAAAATCACGTATTTCCAAAAACATTCACAAAGCACTAATATTCCCCGGTCGTATATTATCGTATTTTCTGGTGGACGGCTAGTCGCGTCTTCGGGGAGACCAAACGTCCCGTCTGCAGGCCGCATGACGTCATAACCCGTGCTCCACTGTAGATCGCAGCTTCGATACTGCCCGCATTTTATAAAGAGAATGTAGACAGAACTGACCAAATGCGAGATAAGAAAACGTCCAATGTGTAGTCCTTTTTCTTTTTTCCTGTGATATCAACTCCTTAGGGAGTGGAAAGGAGGTCTTCTCACGTCCACTTTATTTAGATAGGACGGAGGTTTGAATGACACAGTTGTGCTTTTATTATAGTAAGCATATAAAACTTCCAGATTGTGATTTTACTACGCCTCTGTGGTTATTCTAGTTGCAGGTTCAGATCTCGTACAAGCACGTTTCTCCACGAGCTTCACTGTGGGTCCACCTTGGATGTAATAATTGCTGGTGAAACGTGGGTACATGAGTGTATACATGAGACTTATCTTCGTCTTTTGATTAATTATAATGGGTACTCATAATCTAATATTAGTGTTGACAAAAAACTAATGAAAACAGAGACAATTAAAGGGGGTATTTACCTCGGTACAAAATGCACATAAGAATATTGTTTTCCTTACTTTTGTTTAAAAATTATACAATAAATGTGTTAATAATAAAGTCTTCACAATCAAAATTACGTACTTTAATGTACTACATTTCGTTTGCATTATATTAACAAACTTAAAAGCGTGTTTACAGTTGTAATGTAATGCAGCTAAAATGTAACGCATAAAATTGAATAATTTTCATGTGATCACCTAACTATTAACAAGCAGTTTGCGCGAATTGCTATAAATCGTATTTATTGCAAAGTTTTTACTTAAAAGTAAGGAAAACAATAATATGATGTGCATTTTGCACCGAGATCCTCCGTTACCACCACGTACAATTAATTCAGTAGAACACTCCGACAACTTCTGTTGCAACCTTTTCAACATAAGTGTTGTTAGTTAGCCAAGTTTTACTGATAAAGATGCGTGGCACAGTGATCGCAGATGTTTCCTGACACAAACACCGCTCCGTGTGTCGGTCTGTAGTGCTCTGGGCAGGAATATGGATTCCGAGAATGCATTTATATTCCCATATAGTGCAGTGTGCGAGCTATTTTCGGATATTCGGTCAAAATGTTTATAAGAGTCTGTTTGTGTTACTTAGGATACTGAAAGTAAATGAAGTTGGTGCTAAAATGTTTGTTTGTACTGAAAGGTAAATGATCTTATTAACCAGTAAATTTTCCGTATGTTCCGCTGCACCAAATTCTAAATAGTAAATACTGTGAGCTGTAAACTTATGTTTATGTTTTAAACGTAAATCTAAAACCGTACTGTTCTTAAGATCGTGAATAAAAATCTACATCGCGTTCGTTTTATGAACCTTTAGCTACGCCGTAGCTTGCTTGCTATGCTACGAGGCGTAGCATTATTGTTAGACAAACTTTTCTATGAAATAAAGAACGTTATCTTCAGGAGTAAGCATACCACGCAAAAATGTACAATAATTTTGACTTTCGTTTAAATAGCCAAATTCATACTAGAGACTCGTTAAGTGATTGTGGCCAAGGTTCAATGACCCTGTTTGGAAATACAAAGATATTTTTCATGCCTCTATCCATATTTATTCAAGAACAAACTCGGCTCAATAAGTATAGGAAGTCTTCAGTCTAAATATGGCTATATCAACGAAAGTCACCTTAATCATCTTTGTAGTACACGTATGATTGATTGATTATTGGTTTGCTGGAAGACATCTCTTTCTAGAGATAAGCTGTTGCTTATTTCTACAATAAAGAAAAGACATCATTTTGAAATCTTGTTTTAACCAATACTAAGGTAAGGCGTGAGTAAGTCCTAGTTTTTGCTGCTAAATGACTAAGTCACATGGTAAAAGATTCTTATCCAGTTCTGGACCAGCTGGAACAGCACGTGGCCGCTGAGTGTCGCAAGTATGCGCACGCGCACCAAATTGTGCTGGTGTCCCTGTCGTTGCTTTATGATCTCTATCTCAAAGGGTTAAGGGTCGTAGTTACAGAGGTCTCAGATACCATAGCACCGGTAATTGTTTAATAATCACAGTTGTACAGACTGTGAAATTTATAATAGTGCTCGGCTCTTATCTATGAATAATAATAACTTTTCTTGATCATTGGTCGCAGTGGTTGTTAACCATTTTGTGATGAGGGACCATTTGACAAAATCTCTGTCTTGCCACGGACCACCAATTCTTTGGAAGTAAGATACAGTAAAAGTTAATGAACAATTATACATATATATAGCTATCAATTTTAAATAAAACACGCATTCTAATCGGTCAAAGCCAACAGTATTTTAATTTTTCAAGACAATTTTACATTACTACAGAGATACGTAATTATAGTAGGTATATTACCTATATATTAATATGATTTTTGTGACTACATACACTTTACTAACTTCTGAATCCTCTGTTCAGTACTACTCAAAGCCAGTGCTAGCAATTTCTCGAATCTTTGAGAAATAAATTGCGTTGTTGCTCCATATTTTCGGATGGCTTCTCGGACCACTTCGGGTGCTTCCAGGGAGCATCACTGGTCCACGGACCACCGGTTTAGATCCACTGGTCAAACGTCAAGTCGGAGTCTTTATTTATGAAAAGTGGACCGCTTTTGTGGTACAGTGGATCGAGTTCCGACCATTGGTCCAGAGGTCACAGGTCCGGTACGAGTGTGGACTATGGCTTATTCAGTTCACACTCGGTTACACTTCAGATACCCCCTCGGTGATTCATGTCGTGACGATACAATACTATATGATTACGAGACCTGGAACTGGGTGTACATAAAAACCCCAAAAGGTTTCTGATACACCTTCGTGTAAAATTGCATGGCATGTTATGTTTGATTAAAAATAAATAAAATAATAAAGTAAAAAAACAGGTCAAGTGCGAGTAGGGGTCGCGCCCTGAGGGTTCCGTAACATTTAAATAAGTTGATAGATTGAAATTTATTAGGACCTAGAAAATTTATGAAACAAAAGTGCGAAATTAAGTTGTTCGAGTATTCGGCTACGTAACCCTAAACCTTTATTAAAAATCGGCGTTTACAGTATTTCTTGTTATATACAGTATATAGGAGGGATGAAATACAGTATATAGGTATATAGCACATCCCTTCTTCTTCTTCTCTATACATATTAAATACAACGTCTGTCTGTCTGTACGTTTGCTTATAACTTGAGAAAATAATTGTTTCTATTTAATATTAATTTAACATTTCTTTTTTGGCTATTTATTTCATTTTAAATTCAATATTCTGTTTTGAGTCAACATTCAACAAATAATATCCAAATTTCAGGTCTGTAACTCAATGCAAGCTAGAAACCCGTGACATACAGATGGAAATTAAGACAGCAGAGCGGCATTAATTGGGCTCCGTCCTTTGGTGAAGGAACCCTAAAATTTTTGTGTTTTATTTATGAGCAAAACTTAAATTAAAGTTATTTATTCGTGTATGAAAATTACTCAAAAATATGTCTCTATAACAAATACATTTTTACTCACAACTTTTAAGAAACAAAACTACCCTTCGTCCTCTAATTTATAAATAAAACTTCAACAAACCCTCAAAACTTAACCGTTGAACTTTTTAAAGCTCATAAAACTTATCCCGCACAGAAGCCACTAGGGTTCAACAAAAAAATGACTATAAAAAGTGCGGCAAACTTGGTCAGTCTGTTCGTAAAAATATAAACAAAAAATTTACGACCTTCCCTACCCCCCGCATTCAGGGTAAATATGGGACCTCCTGGGGTACGGGGGAGGTGTCTGAAAGCTATTAATTTGAGGGTCTCTCATTCATGGACCGATAGTGCCGAATTGCTGGAGCATAAAATAATTTTACTACGGTTTGGTGAAACAAAAATTTTGTTTAAACATTTTCAAAGATTTCTAGTTATTTATTAATAAAAATAATTTAGCCAAGTGCGAGTCGGACTCGCGCACAAAGGGTTCCGTACCACCCCCCAATATGGATGCGGGACCCTAAAACACTATGGTAAAAAACATCAATATACAAGGCAAAGCAACATCAAGGCTACAAAAAACAAGGCGCTAAAATGGTAGCGCCTGGCAACAAATTTGGCTGGCAAACCCTATTTTTATTATTTTTTGTTTTACTTTAGACTTTAGAGTATGTCCTGCAATCTGAGTAAATTTAAAACTAAATGTGTATTACCGTCTTTAAGTGAAAGGTTATAACAAGCAATAACGTTTAAATAATGCAACATTTTCAAGGCTTTTTGTATGGGGATTGGGGGGTTGGAGACACCACCTTTTTCCTTTTTATATTTTATTATTTGTCGTGATAGAGGCTACAGTAACACGTATTCTGAGAACATTTCATCTTTTTACCAATTAAGCTGTACGTCCCTATAACAGACGGACGGACAGAGAGACAGGTATTAGCGGAGGCTTCGTAATAGGGTTCCGTTAGTCACCCTTCGGGTACGGAACCCTAAAAAGTATGTCATTGTGTTCCCGAGACTTTTACGTACGTGCGATGTTTACGTTTCAGCTTGGTGGGTGAGTCGAGTCTATCGCCTTAATCCGGGCACAAATACGAAAACAATGACGTTGCCTTTCGAAAAAAATGTGCCCCACGGGATTTGAACTGGCTACCTCCGGATTAGTTGGCCGGACATTCGAACGACTGGACCACAGAGGCGGATCTACTTAGTATGTTCAACAAATTATCAAAAATCTCACTAAAACGAAAATAACGAAGTTTCATTCCGAATGGCACTGAATTACGTCAGTGAATGGCGCCCACTGTTCTAAACACATACACAAGCCCTCACTCACACATACACACCGTGTGTATACAGAGTGCATTATCGGTAGGGCACTGTACTTTGTTAAGGCAATGGTGCAAGTTAACTAGAACAAACATCAAGTGTTTGGCATTCGTTGTTTTCTTGTCATAAAATTGCATCACGGAACTTTTTATTGTTTTTTTTATTCGATAGGCAGCTTAAATAATAAAACATAATATTCGATATCAAAAACCAAAACTAAACAAAAACTCACCCAATCATCTATTGAGATAACAATATGAGGTGAAATTTATTTATGCAGCAAAATTCATACTAAAGGTGATCATAATATAAGTGATCAATCAGTATCACGGATCGATAACACCTTTTGTAATTTCACAAAATAAAATATTGACTCCCCATACTACACACTCGGGGCTGGGCTTGCGTTTGTAGGGAACATGACATGAACAGAATAATTTACGAATTTTACAAATAGGGTCATCTAACTTGGCTACTGAACACTTACTGAGTCTTCAGTATGAATTTGGCTGTATAGATAAATGTCACCTGCAGTATGCAGTTCTTGTTTGTTTACGACAAAACATTAACAAGAGTACAAAAGTCATCATGTTAACTTTTAACACTTTCCCGAATTTTTGGCAAAGTTACATCCACCATGATCTAGAAAATACAAAAACATGGTACCTACTTCTAATATTGTTTATACTAACCGTGTAAACTTAAAATCTTATATATTACGATTAGATTATATATTCAGCTGTAGCGGTATAAATAAATTATCCCAGACGTATAATATAGTAGCAGACCTAACATAAACGCATAGAGTCGACGCGTGGCAATTTTAGCTCAGTGAACTTCGGGCTCTTTTAAATATAAATATAGCTTATTTCCAAACAAACGATAAGTTCAGGAATTATAAAATACGTTCCAAGCATAAGCCAGTCAAATCAACCCATTTTTATACGTTTCTTCGTACCATGAAGCCTAAATGTAGCTTATTTTTTGTATGGAAACTTGCCACGCTATTTAATGCTTATGTTTGGTCTGCTACCTAAGTATATAAGTATATACATATATGTCTATGTCAATTATTAATTATTTGATACATCAGGTAAATTCAAAACGCCATTCCAACAACGTAACGATTCCTTCCCTAAGTAAAGAACATTAAAATGTTCGAGTAACCATTTAATTAGCATTTCTTCCATAAGCGAAAACAATAAACATTAACCAATAAGCACTAGAGGCCTTCCCTTTTAGGCGATGCAGCGCCTTAACCCGCGTTGTACGGAACTTCCTGTTAAGGGTATATCGGCAGGCATTCACTTCGCAATCAGTCGAATACATATTATGTTCACTGAGTTTTATATATATGAGTTATTGTGTGAGTCTGTCTGTCCCTTATCATAAATTAATTTAAAAATACTTCTGAATATGTATTACATTGAATTGTAACCCGTTATTTCTTATTTACTATGTTTAAATATAACTAAGATAAGACTTATTCATAATTCGTAGAGATAAGATATAAACCAGGGATGGCAAACCAATGGCACCCGACAAAATATTTCAGGAATGCTACCAATCGAAACGGTTTTTTTCGTTGGTAATTTTTGAAGAGTTTTGAGTTGTTATTATTTAGTTTTATTATCTTCCCAATAATCAGTAAGTCAAAGTTTTTCGAAGGCACGTATATATGGCCTCATTAAACACGTCTTTACAAAAAATGGCACGTCAATCATAAAGGTTCGCCATCCATATAAACAATCAAATATTTCCGATGTTTTCTTGTCGATGAGAAGGCATCATGAAATATCTAAGGTTCAAGCCATACAGAAGAGGCGCGGCGCGCATTGAACGCGCGGGCGTCATTCAAATTTCGTACAAAACGCATGGAAATAAAGTCGCTATTTGAACACACCGAATGGTATGTTTCAGGCGGTGTCGGGCGTGAAATGGGCGTCCGTACCATACTTCAAATTGCGACTTTATTTCCATGCGTTTTGTACGAAATTTGATTGACGACCACGCGCTCTATGCGCGCCGCGCCGCTTCTGTGTGGCTTGCACCTAAGGTGCCACGTTCTGCGTTTCGGGGTCTGCGTTCTGCGTTCGTCATTCTGCGATACCTACTAACGCGACAGTTTCAAAAATCGAACAACGCGACAAAACTTCATCTTTTATATAGGTATATTTATGAAAATTTACGGGAAAAATATATCGTAGATGCGATGAAGGCGGTGTTTCTATCGTTTAAAACTTTGAAAAATCTAAAATAACATTGCATAAAACATCCCTTACAAAGATTCCCGATACCTGAATTATTTAACTAAACCTGTCTCAAGTAAGCAAACAGCAGATTTACATGGACATTTAGCAGCACGAGCACCTCTACGTAACGGTGTAGCATCTTTACTGAAGTATGCGGGCAAAAAACCTAGTGATTGTGTGAAAAAACTGGTAGTATATGGTGATTCAAGGGACCGGCTGGCTTTTATGATGCTGCTAGACTTCTTGTGGACATTATGAATGTCATAAGTAAAGGAGCCACGAGGACTGGCACGAGGATATCCTGCTTGTTAGGAATTTTAATAAAAAGAGATGTATTCATGCAGCCAAGTTCATACTGGAAGCTTAATATTAGTAAGCGACGAGATTACGGATCAATAACATTTATTACGAAATTTATAAAAAATATAATTTCATATTATTAACTTCGGCGTTTTCTTAAAAAGTTTCATCGAACCTTGATACCGACGACTTACCGAGTCTTTAGTGTGAATTTGGCTGCATAAATTTATGTCATATTATGTATACTCAAAAAAGGCTTTATACAAGAATTTGTTTTTGCAAGAGGTTTCGGAAGCGCGCTATCTCGCTTTGACTTTAATATAAATATTTCATCATATTTTAATTTCCTGGAGTGCCACACTCAGAGAACAGACGACTAAGCGAACTTGATTTTAGCTCGGTTGAAGAAAAGTAGTCATAATTAAACCACAAAAGTGAATAAGCTCTCAAATTCCCGCTGCCATCGCACCCCTTTGAAAAGCCAATCTAATGGTTATAAAGTTATAAATAACACATCTAAGTGTTAATGACAATCGAGACATTATTGTTATTATTATAGTAAATTTAATTAAATAATAATAAAGTTATAGTTAAACGTATTGTATTTTTAATTACACTTTACGAGCTTTTAGCTTGACGTTTTATCAAATGATATAACAAAGTTAAAATGTCGGGTATTATTTGACTACAGATTTCCATCTACATCAATCCTGACATTCCTCTTGCTAATTTTAAGCTCGAAAAAGTGATTCAAGCCAGGTTTAAATAATTATACTCATAAAACTTCAGTTAACGGTTCCCGAATAAAAAAATATAGGTATGCATCTCTATCTTCAAACATGGTAAATCTACACTTCTACACTAATGCGAGTATTATAAAGTTTTTTTTTTGAGTTTGTTAGTTTGTAAGTTTGGATGTAGGAGGTAATCTAGCGACCCAATTCAAACAATTCTTTCACTAATATAAAGATTCATTATCTCCGAGTGCTATAGTTTGTTTCTTGGGGAGGTGCAGTTCTATTATCGTGATGGGTGGTGAGCTTACCGCCGTACTTCGGGCACTAATATGTGACCCTACGGGTATCGAATCCGCGACCTCGAGTGGTCGAGATGTTCTAAGCACTAGACCACATAGTCACACTCAGTAGGTATACTAAAGTAACACTTTATTAAATCTGGTCATTTATTAAAAGGTTAGGTAGAAATAGCCAACAGCTGGTGATTTCAAAACGTTTGCATTATAAACCTTTTATGTACGTATTGCAACATTGTGATGGTTTTGGTCGTAAATGCCAAGAGAAAAGGTCGAAATTAGCATAACAACGCAGTTTTTAAACCTTAACAAAAATACGTTTTAAAATATTGATTTCGAAATAAATCTGAGCTGTTTTTGTTTTGTGTAATAATATAAATAACCATAAAAATAAGTACAAAAAAGACATTTAATATATTTTATAGCACACCGTGCGTAAAATGACCACTTTACGCACGCTGCGCTTGAAACTTTTTCTCGACTCGTATCGTAATGTACTATTTATTTTTATTTAATATTTTTGGTATTGTACTGAGGCCAAAACTATAATTTTTATTTTAGAGCTTTTGTTTGAGTATGGCGCCCTCGAGAAATATAGCTGGCATTGATGTAAATATACACTTTATCTATTTTAGGGGGTTATTTGTTTTGTTTTTTGGTTTGTATGTGATGATCAATTATAATCTCGTTGTATGGAGGGTATCTCTATTTATCTTATTACGATCACACAATTTAAAAACAAATACAAATCCTAGTTACGCTGTCTACCACACGCCGTCGATACTGTGTCTTTCCATCATACCTGCTCTCTCGCACATCGACATCGAGTAGGATAGATAGACGCTGTATCTCTGGCGCTTGCTAGCTAAGCAGGTATGTTTTTGTTTTTGTTTTCTTTATACTATGGCATAAACTTCGGCACATTGCCCTTTGGGAACAAAACAAAACAAAAAGTTGTATAAAACTTTAGTGATCCTACACTTTTCTGAATATCACATTATATTTCCACAAACTCTTCAAAAACTTTGTTCAATATTGACTCTAGATGCGAAAGTAATACAGTTGGTTTTGGCTTGACGTTAGTTGATTCTAACATAGTTTTGTTTCTAGCTTGGTTCAAGAACAATATTTTTGCATTTTGCACTACACTTATCGAGTTTTGGACGCTATTGTTTTTGTATTAAGCTCCCTTTTTGTTTGTAGAGTGACATCATAGTTTTCATTCATACAGCACATGTTTGCGATGAGGCAACTCACCACATCAGAAGTATTTCTTGATGATGTTTTATGGAAGTAGCTCTACGTTAAACTTTAATATTGCCTGGGTAAAGTTTTTTATAGCGTAGTTTTGTGTTGTTTATGGCATATCTATACTATACTAATAATAAAGTAAAAAAAAGTCTTGTTTTTTCAAAATTTTTAAATGTAGTGGGTTATTATTATTGTACTGAAACCAAACCTACCATTTCTAGAATTTTTATCTGTCTGTATGTCCCGTTTTAAGTTTTAACTCGAGGACCACTCAACGGATTTGGACGCGGTCTCTAGCTTGCAGGCGAAATGAGTTACAGACCTAAAATTTGAACATTTTATGTAGAACGTTCACCCAAAGAATTAAAAATTAAATCAATTTAGCTACCGGCATAAAACAGTAAAGAAACTGTGTCAAAATTTTGTTAGATTGCTAAATCATGTTTTGTTTAAAACTAAAACGTTGATACAAAACAAATACCCCTGCGACACAATTCGACACTAAAAGCATTTTTGCTTATTTGTTGTAAAGTTTTTACGAAGAAGTTGGGCATGGAGAAACATATTTATGTGATATATCATCAATATTTAGTGCTGTATGAGTAGAGGTTTTCTTTACATTAAAAAAACCATCTAAACCAAAAATGGAACGAAGTATTTGTTCCACATTTATATGTTTGTCCTTTGATTCCCCGGTTTATTGTCATGCTTTCCATGACGAAAATATACGAAAACATTATACGAAAACTGGAAAGGATTGGTGTCAGAAATACTCCATTGTGTCTTATGAAAGACTACTTAAGTAATCGGAAACAAAGAACCAAAATTGGTGAATATATTAGTGATGACCTTCAAGTGACCTTTGGAGTCCCACAGGGAAGTGTTCTCGGTCCTACGCTATTTTTAATTTATATAAATGACTTATGCAACTTAAGGATTGACAGTGGACAGATTTTCTCATACGCTGACGACACAGCAGTGCTTTTTACAGAAAAGTCGTGGGATAAAGTTCATTATGTGGCGCAAACTGGCTTAGCTAAGGTTTCTATCTGGCTAAAACAAAACTTACTTACCCTTAACACCTCTAAAACGAACTATATATGTTTCGCCATTAATAACCGCAGTCAACCTAATAACTTTAGCCTTAAAATTCACAAATGCGACTACACACTAAAACAATGTGACTGCCCCTTCATACATAAAGTAACCAGTACTAAATACCTTGGAGTTGTTATTGATCAACGCCTATCTTGGCATCCACACCTAGAGGTTACCACAAGTCGAATAAGAAAACTTATTTATACCTTTAAAAACCTGAGACATGTTGCGTCGAACAAACTGTTGGTCCAAATTTACACAGCTTTAGGGCAGTCAATTTTAACCTACTGCATACCTATTTGGGGGGGTGCTTGTAAGACAAAATTCTTGGCACTTGAACGAGGACAGAGATCTTTAGTAAAAGTCATGTATTTCAAGCCTTTTAGATTTCCTACAGATGAACTTTACTCCATTACTCAAGTACTTACAGTTAGAAAACTATATATACTTCAACTACTCTTGCAAAAACATAAATTTATGCCCTTTAAATCTAATAATAAAATAAAAAGAAGAAGTTACACAGTAGACATGTATAGTGTTAAAACAACATTTGCAAGTCACCAATACAAGCGACAGTCTGTTTATGTATACAATAAGGTTAACAAGTTACTAAATATCTACCCACTTAAATTATATGACTGTAAAAATACAGTCACTGCGTGGTTAAGAAACTTAAATTATATTGAAGTGGAGGAATTATTGCAAGTAATCAAATAACTTTTAATTTTAATTTATATATATAAATATATTTTATTCTATATGTTTAAATTTTTGCACATACACACAAACACTCCCTTTCTCACACCCCCTAAATGTTAAACTAGAATACATTGTTACATACACTCCCTCCCTAGTAGCTAATACTGACCCCAAGACTTCGGTCGTAGGGCTAGGGACTCATTTATTCATACCTCTCCATTTACCACATTTTACATATTCTCTCACACCTTCAGACTAACATTTGCATGCATAACTAGGTTAGCTTAAGTTTTAATTTAAGTTTTAATTTTTGTAATAGTATTAATAATGATTATTATTATTACTGTAATATTGTAGATTAAGACACGTTTATTTTTGTAAAACTTAGATATGGAAGTGCGGGGTATCCTGGCACAGGTATTTTATGTACTTAAAAGGATACCCCATCAACTATGTAGCTACACTTGTAAGTGAAGAAAATAAACAAATTTTCATTTTTCATTTTTTTTTTTTCCATTTTCAATATCCAGCGAACGACTTGTACTCCAATGACGTCATAACCGGTTCCGGTTACGGCAGGTTATATCCGCTTTTACGTCCGTGCACCCCGCTGAATGTCATAAGAATTGTAATATGTACTTTATGTCGTTAATATAATGTCTGTTTCAGCTCAGCATAGCGGACCCTCCCCACCTCCCACTGCTTTGGCTGTTGATGTTTTCTTACTGAAGGCTGTACCGCTGGCATATGAAATACTTTGGATCTTTAATTAAATATTTTGGCTTTTAAATAAGGGGCTTTGAATTCATTTGAAAAGATGAATGTCTCAAGTGATATCATTTTATTTTATAAAACGAAGCTTTTTGGAGACTTCTATCAAAATATATCTTTATTACAAAATGCAAGCCTTATAACTTGATAATCAAAGAGCAAAGTTTATTGCAATACAACTCAAAGCTAGCTGAAAAATAAAATGTCTGGATACAAGGATGTAGAAACGAACAAAACGCGCAACGTTTCGATGCAGCTTAGTGGAAACAAACATACACAACATGCAACGTCTGGGTACAACAAAATATGCAATGTCTGGATACAACTCTCTAGAAATAAGCAAGACATGCAACGTTTGGATACAACTCATTATTTCAGAAGTCCCGGTTCAATGAATAACGTTTTCATACATAGTTTATTATACTCTCATGTTGATAGTACCTAAATGAGATAGAAGAAGCTAAATTGTATATTTGTTTCGTTTAGCATTTTATTTGTTTTTTATGTTTATCTATATGTGTTTATCATTGGCTTGTTCTGTTTTCTCAAAGAGGCATTTAAGTAGGGAATAGAACTAGTAAGTGGTTGTTTGAGTCACTAATTGGCACTACTCCAGCGTTCACTTGCGCCCGCGACTTATTTGTAGGCTTCGAGTGCACTGCTCACTGCGCTTGCGCATGCGTGGGAAGATAGAAACGGACAAAATGATGGTGGTCTAAGTGATTATAGAAAGTATTTCTTGGCAGTTTTCTCTTGGGGGAGTAATATTTTCTTGTAATTGTACGTTTTAAAAGTAACTAAATTCTTGTTTAGAAAGGATATAATGCTATAGTCTAAATTGAATACCTACTTTAAATTACATGAAATGAAAACGACATGGACCTTGTCAAAATAAACTCACGTACTCACACGTGCTCACGTACGTAATTAAAAACATAACTGGATGAACAATTTAAGGGTTTAATAAGAAATTGACGACACGATTATCCAACCGTGGACTGAGGGAGAAGTACGATACTTGTAATTGTTCCATCCATCCATCCATCAGCCTGTTTCGTCCACTGCTGGACATAGGCCTTTCCAGGATTTCGCCACTCTTGGCGATCCTCCTGGAAGAAATGCCCATACTCACACACGCTGGGCAGGCGGGTTGGTGAGCGCGGTGCCGAAACCTTTGCACCAGTGACGCCGCTGCCTGTCACCAGTCTGATTTATATAGCCCGGCAATTGGGGATGGGTATACCGCCATCCATCGGTCCCAGGCAATGGTGGGCCGCCTGGTTTTTTTGCCCTCTTACTCTCCCCCGAATAACTTCGGGAGGATTTCCAAGTAAGATGGTGGTACCTCCACAGTCGAGCCCGGCATTAGCTCTACCACCTTATGTTCAAGTTAATAAATAATAAGAAATTGTTCACGTTACATAAAAAATAGGAAACCTTCCTCGACTTTCTGTCAGTTCACGGCACAACTCAAGAAATGCTAGGCTCATTGGGCTAAAATTTAGCAAGCAGAGAAGAAGTGGTTTACTAAAACTATCGAAAAACTTGATCAAGTTATATCGTAGACATATTTTGGGCTTACGTATGGGGAACTGTATATGACAGACCATAAGAGTTTTTCAAAGTGGGAAAGACTCTGACAAAGCATCGAAAATAGCTGTTGGACGGCGCATACATCCTTCTGTCATGTTCCTTTTATTTATAGATAACTCTCTACGTAAGTAAACCTTTTTGCTATGTTGATTTTAAGCTTATTTTTTGTGAACACGCCAGTAAACTTATTTTCTTGCTGAAAACTATGATAGAAATAAATTTCTACATATATATTTTTTTTTCTAAATACTTGGCGATTTGTCCATCGCAAGGAGATAACAAATTTAATAAGCAAGCTCGGTTCAGAGCTCCTCACGTCCAGATTTACTTTTCTGATTTTCTATACCGCAATGATATAAATTAAATTTATTTTCTTGCTGTTATCTCAATACTAGTTAATAAGTAGGCATCTAAAGTTAGGCAAAATCCCAAGTTGAGCAATAATCGTCTGATACTCGGGAAGTAACATCACGTCCCGGAGACAGAACTTGTGGAGCATGTCGATTGCAACTTGCAAATTGTGATACCATCGACACAGAGTGTCCTTCTATATAGTGGGAATAAATATGATTCGATAACTCATCGACTGGATGGAAAAGGATAGATAGAACTACATTGAGGACACGAGTGAGACAAAACAGACAAACGGAGGAAGTTATTTTTCATCACTGAATTTAGGATTTCTGGACGCATTTTAAGAGAATGAATTAGCCGAGACAATATTTCCTGATCTTGATCCTAAATGTATGGGATTTGATAGAGATAATGAGATATTGATACGGCGATTGCTTGCTGATCTTGCCACGGTGGAAGGTGACCGGTTTAGAGCTCGCCTCGATGACTATTGGCCAGACAGACACGGAGAAACCTTGTGTCTTCTATGGAGTAAAAGGGAAAAGAGTTGTTTCTAATTAAAATAAAAACACAGGAACACTCTTAAAGAACAAGTTAATAACTACCTCCATGGTCTAGTGGTGAGAGCCTTGGGCTGTCAACCCGGAGGTCGTGGGTTCAATTCCCGCGGGGGACACACATAGTGGAAAGTCACTTTGTGAATTGTTCTCAGTTTGGTTAGGACATTGCAGGCTTGAATCACCTGATTGTCCGATAAGTAAGATGATTCCGTGCTTCGGAAGGGACGTTAAGCCGTTGGTCCCGGCCACTTTCTAGAGAGTGGTCGTTACATAAACCACGTCAGAGGCCGTAAGGCGGTTTAAAAACTCTGACACCAGGGCTTGTTGGGCCGATAGGTCTGCAGCCCACAGGATAAGAAGAAGTTAATAAGTTACTATTACGGTAAATGAAAAAAATCAAAGATTTATTGTTTTTGGGGCATTTGGCGTTCAATCCCTAACAAATATATATTGACTTTCTTACAATCTATAGCGCGTTAGTTTTAATCGGATTCAAACAATGTTTGTATCCCCACTATAATATCGCAACACTGTGTCATCGATACGGTCGCCCCCGCAGGCGAAGCCGGGACAAATAGCAGGTCTATCGCGCAGCGCCAGGCTTTATCTTAGCTGGTTGTTGCAGTAACTGGAGGTGAGACTATCCTGTTTAGAATTTATTGCTTAACTTTAGAATTAAAATATACATCGTTGCGACATCAATCTACGAGGGGGTGAAAGACGTGTTGCCGAATATGGATGGGAAAATACAAGTCACAGTGCACACTCGTAAATCTACATTTCGCCGACAATTATTACGTCCCAACGTGACGGTTGGTGAGCTCTATCAACGTTCTTCGGACACAAATTGACTAACACGTACGATTCTAAATATATGAGGTTCTAAAACAGGGCATTAGACTTTGAATATAACTTTATTACATTTTAGTAGCCCAACCTTTATATTTTTTGGATGTATTTCCCTTATTTATTTATCAACTTGTTTGTTCCTTGCATCATTTATGTATAATATTTTTATTCCTAGATTTCTTTACTTTATGTACGTGTATAAATTAATTTTTGTAGCCCAGCCTAAATATTTTTTGTATGTATTTCCCTTATTAGTACATTCATATTATTTTTTTATTCTAAAGATATTTATTGTAAAGATTAACTTTGACTTGTAGAAAGTATACTTTATGTATTTATTTTACAAAATAAATATTTTGATTTGATTTGATTTGATTTGAATGTACTATCAGGGAATATTGCGCAAACCCACTTTTAGCTTTTATTGCAATGGCGGGTCAGTGGAACTTTTCGCGACAGCTGGCTAGTTTCTCCTGGAAATTATTCCAGAGATTAAGAGACGACGATTTTTCGATCTCTAGTCTAAAATATATATGTGATTTGATAGATAACATGAGATATTTCTATATAGGTATATCTCAATTGAAAGAGACTTCAGACTGAGAATTATTTACTAATTTGACTATGAGAATGTTTAAGTTCCATTGGAGTGTTTTGTCAAACCTTCAATAACTTTTCACCGAGTCATTTAAAATTCTAGCAGCATTGTCCTCGAACCAGGCAATTTGAAACAGCACGGAAACCAATACCATTACGGTATCTAAACTAGATCTCCACCTAGAATTCCTAGTTCTATTATTAGTCTGTGTCTAGATTTCTGATAAGGAAACCAGGGGATGAGTGGGCTCCCAACTGGTAACTAGATTATGGTCATTAACCATCTTGTGTCTATGGTATGCCTTGGGGCATAGATCTGATATCTAGGCGCCGGAGCTACGGGTATATTTTATAGCCGTTTTGCGAGAAAGGAACCCTGCATGGCTTTACCTATATATGCATAAATAATGTGAAAAATTATTATCAGTCCGCCCACACGGCCGTTGAGGCTATACTTCGATGAACTTACATACCTTTTACTTGTTTTGAGCTGAGGTTGAAGATTTTCTGAATATCTTACCTGTAAGAAAAACAGAAACAAATATAAATATAAAATAATATGGTATAATAGGCATTATTCTCGTTGATATAAATAAAAACAGCAGAACAATCAGAAATAATATGACTCAGTCCCATACACACACGCATGACAGAAAAGTTCACGCATTGTTGAACGTTCGAAATTCAAATTCGATGTTTCCTGCGCAGACGCAGCGACACTGACAAATCGACGCCATCTTTGTTTCGAACGAGAGAATATTTGAGGAATGATTTCGAATTGTTTATGGGAGGTGACAGGCGTGAAAATTTGACGTAACGTTAGAACTAATGAAGTTTTTTGACGTCTCGACAAATGATCGGTTATGGGATAGTTAAAATATTGGGATAGTGCCATGAAAACTATGTAAATAAATACTTATAGAATGAGTTACAAACATTTCTCATAAAAATTAAGGAAATAATAAAAGTCATGGTTTGGGCATATAGAAAAAAATTATGAAAGAAGAGTTACGAAAGAAATATAATGTATGTTGCGCAGGTAAAGCTTGATCGGACCGCTACAGTGGAATGATGATAGACCAAAATGGCGACGTACTCGAGAAAGACCTGAGGGCCTATTATGTAACTTAGTGTCGGTTGCGATCTATGTTAGCTATTCACCAAAAACAGATAAAAAATGAACTTCCAAAATAACCTTCAATCGGTATTGGACTATTTACGAGTTATGACGTCATTTTAAGTGCGAACGTATCCTTAGATAAGCGTATATATATGTTTTCAACGATAGGCCCTCGGTTTGGCAACGATACGATACAGAATGAGGAAGCAGGTCAAAAACATCCAAAATAGCTTGTATATATTGACTGATTAAGGAAGATGCGAAAGATTAGGATCAGAGCAGATGAAAATCTCTAGTCTCTGTCTACCACTCAGGCAGAGAAGCGTGAGCATTTACCTATATATATGTATATAGGTGAGTTACCAGATCCAGTAACGTGAGTTCCAGACAAAATCCCTGATAGTTCAATAAATTTCCTGACATTTTAGTTAGGGTTTTTTGTTAATGTGGAGGTAGCGCCATTTTCAACAGTTTTTCTTACAAACATAATGTGACTCAATAAATATAATTCTTTTAAATCATTAACCTATTGATTCTCTTTTAAAAATTCCTGACTAATCCAATTTTTCTGTTTTTCTGACAGAGGTTCAAAATTCCTGACATGCCAGAAAAAATCCTATTTAGAAACCTGTATACTATAGGTCAATAGGCAAGATAGGTACAGTATATAAGTTGCTCTAAAAATATCTGCCACGGCTGCAGTGGGAGACAGTGTTATGTTTCTAGATTACAAGTGAAGAAATTTTGTACCCCGGAATAGTTATATAAATTTGAGAAAATAAACTAAATAAATAAATACATATTCACTTTATTCTGCATATCGTGGTTCACAAACTACGCGCGATGTGTCGTTTCGTCAATGAAAACAACTGCTATCTCTTTCCAACTGTTTTGTGTTACTACGGGACGGTTTCATACCAGTAAATAAACTCTAATAATACGCACATTTTTTGTATGAAAAAATGTATGACGTTAGATCAATAAAATATTATTACTATTGTATTATACACAATAAACTCTCCCATTATAGCCGTGGAGAATATTTTGATAGCACCTTAATGTTATATAGGTATGTATGAAACAAAAATAATGATGTCACGACGCAAAAACGAACTGACATGTGTTTCACAAGAGTTTATGAATCATTACTCCTAAAAATTCGACAGATTTCCTGTGTCTAAGAAGACACTTCATTATAATCATTTAAAACTATCTAATGCTTTAAATTTATCTAATGATCAGTATAATTTGGAAATTACCAATTCTTGTCCAATAATATTCTTTAAACATTATAATGTAACTACACAACTACCGTCATTAGTGCGTATTATTACAATTACATCTCCCGAGGGTTGTAAAGTTGTAATTCTTGTAAAGTATAGAGAAAATTGCGCTCACGCAGCACCCATTAAGTAATTCCTTGACAGGATTTCATAAAAACTTCAAGATAACTTTAATTTTCTTGAAAAGATTCCTTATTATATTTTAACCATGTATGGAAACAATCAAAAGACGTATAAAAATATCTTAATTAAAATAAGCAAATTTTACTACTAAAGGATTCGTGGTTTAGATACATACTGATATTGAGTGTCAAACGGGGAACCGCCGCGTAACCATGTTTGCCTCCGAAGAAACTGTACGAATACAGTGAAACTAGTCAGGCGAAATCTGACTTTATAAAAGTCATGAGTAGCCGTTTCAATAGCAGTAAAAAATAACCAAAGTTCGTAAAAAATTATAAATAGAGAAGCGGTCTTTTGTCCTTAGGGTTCAAATCCTGTCATTTCGGCATATGAGTAAAGTAAAATAGAGAAGCGGTCTTTTGTCCTTAGGGTTCAAATCCTGTCATTTCGGCATATGAGTAAAGTAAAATAGAGAAGCGGTCTTTTGTCCTCAGGGTTCAAATCCTGTCATTTCGGCATATGAGTAAAGTACTGTCATTTCGGCATATGAGTAAAGTAAAATAGAGAAGCGGTCTTTTGTCCTTAGGGTTCAAATCCTGTCATTTCGGCATATGAGTAAAGTAAAATAGAGAAGCGGTCTTTTGTCCTCAGGGTTCAAATCCTGTCATTTCGGCATATGAGTAAAGTAAATTAGAGAAGCGGTCTTTTGTCCTCAGGGTTCAAATCCTGTCATTTCGGCATATGAGTAAAGTAAAATAGAGAAGCGGTCTTTTGTCCTTAGGGTTCAAATCCTGTCATTTCGGCATATGAGTAAAGTAAAATAGAGAAGCGGTCTTTTGTCCTTAGGGTTCAAATCCTGTCATTTCGGCATATGAGTAAAGTACTGTCATTTCGGCATATGAGTAAAGTAAAATAGAGAAGCGGTCTTTTGTCCTTAGGGTTCAAATCCTGTCATTTCGGCATATGAGTAAAGTAAAATAGAGAAGCGGTCTTTTGTCCTCAGGGTTCAAATCCTGTCATTTCGGCATATGAGTAAAGTAAAATAGAGAAGCGGTCTTTTGTCCTCAGGGTTCAAATCCTGTCATTTCGGCATATGAGTAAAGTAAAATAGAGAAGCGGTCTTTTGTCCTTAGGGTTCAAATCCTGTCATTTCGGCATATGAGTAAAGTAAAATAGAGAAGCGGTCTTTTGTCCTTAGGGTTCAAATCCTGTCATTTCGGCATATGAGTAAAGTAAAATAGAGAAGCGGTCTTTTGTCCTTAGGGTTCAAATCCTGTCATTTCGGCATATGAGTAAAGTAAAATAGAGAAGCGGTCTTTTGTCCTCAGGGTTCAAATCCTGTCATTTCGGCATATGAGTAAAGTACTGTCATTTCGGCATATGAGTAAAGTAAAATAGAGAAGCGGTCTTTTGTCCTTAGGGTTCAAATCCTGTCATTTCGGCATATGAGTGAAGTAAAATAGAGAAGCGGTCTTTTGTCCTTAGGGTTCAAATCCTGTCATTTCGGCATATGAGTAAAGTACTGTCATTTCGGCATATGAGTAAAGTAAAATAGAGAAACGGTCTTTTGTCCTTAGGGTTCAAATCCTGTCATTTCGGCATATGAGTAAAGTACTGTCATTTCGGCATATGAGTAAAGTAAAATAGAGAAGCGGTCTTTTGTCTTCAGGGTTCAAATCCTGTCATTTCGGCATATGAGTAAAGTACTGTCATTTCGGCATATGAGTAAAGTAAAATAGAGGAGCGGTCTTTTGTCCTTAGGGTTCAAATCCTGTCATTTCGGCATATGAGTAAAGTAAAATAGAGAAGCGGTCTTTTGTCCTTAGGGTTCAAATCCTGTCATTTCGGCATATGAGTAAAGTAAAATAGAGAAGCGGTCTTTTGTCCTCAGGGTTCAAATCCTGTCATTTCGGCATATGAGTAAAGTAAAATAGAGAAGCGGTCTTTTGTCCTTAGGGTTCAAATCCTGTCATTTCGGCATATGAGTAAAGTAAAATAGAGAAGCGGTCTTTTGTCCTTAGGGTTCAAATCCTGTCATTTCGGCATATGAGTAAAGTACTGTCATTTCGGCATATGAGTAAAGTAAAATAGAGAAGCGGTCTTTTGTCCTTAGGGTTCAAATCCTGTCATTTCGGCATATGAGGAAAGTAAAATAGAGAAGCGGTCTTTTGTCCTCAGGGTTCAAATCCTGTCATTTCGGCATATGAGTAAAGTAAAATAGAGAAGCGGTCTTTTGTCCTCAGGGTTCAAATCCTGTCATTTCGGCATATGAGTAAAGTAAAATAGAGAAGCGGTCTTTTGTCCTTAGGGTTCAAATCCTGTCATTTCGGCATATGAGTAAAGTAAAATAGAGAAGCGGTCTTTTGTCCTTAGGGTTCAAATCCTGTCATTTCGGCATATGAGTAAAGTAAAATAGAGAAGCGGTCTTTTGTCCTCAGGGTTCAAATCCTGTCATTTCGGCATATGAGTAAAGTACTGTCATTTCGGCATATGAGTAAAGTAAAATAGAGAAGCGGTCTTTTGTCCTTAGGGTTCAAATCCTGTCATTTCGGCATATGAGTAAAGTAAAATAGAGAAGCGGTCTTTTGTCCTCAGGGTTCAAATCCTGTCATTTCGGCATATGAGTAAAGTAAAATAGAGAAGCGGTCTTTTGTCCTCAGGGTTCAAATCCTGTCATTTCGGCATATGAGTAAAGTAAAATAGAGAAGCGGTCTTTTGTCCTTAGGGTTCAAATCCTGTCATTTCGGCATATGAGTAAAGTAAAATAGAGAAGCGGTCTTTTGTCCTTAGGGTTCAAATCCTGTCATTTCGGCATATGAGTAAAGTACTGTCATTTCGGCATATGAGTAAAGTAAAATAGAGAAGCGGTCTTTTGTCCTTAGGGTTCAAATCCTGTCATTTCGGCATATGAGTAAAGTAAAATAGAGAAGCGGTCTTTTGTCCTCAGGGTTCAAATCCTGTCATTTCGGCATATGAGTAAAGTAAAATAGAGAAGCGGTCTTTTGTCCTCAGGGTTCAAATCCTGTCATTTCGGCATATGAGTAAAGTAAAATAGAGAAGCGGTCTTTTGTCCTTAGGGTTCAAATCCTGTCATTTCGGCATATGAGTAAAGTAAAATAGAGAAGCGGTCTTTTGTCCTTAGGGTTCAAATCCTGTCATTTCGGCATATGAGTAAAGTAAAATAGAGAAGCGGTCTTTTGTCCTCAGGGTTCAAATCCTGTCATTTCGGCATATGAGTAAAGTACTGTCATTTCGGCATATGAGTAAAGTACTGTCATTTCGGCATATGAGTAAAGTAAAATAGAGAAGCGGTCTTTTGTCCTTAGGGTTCAAATCCTGTCATTTCGGCATATGAGTAAAGTAAAATAGAGAAGCGGTCTTTTGTCCTTAGGGTTCAAATCCTGTCATTTCGGCATATGAGTAAAGTAAAATAGAGAAGCGGTCTTTTGTCCTTAGGGTTCAAATCCTGTCATTTCGGCATATGAGTAAAGTACTGTCATTTCGGCATATGAGTAAAGTAAAATAGAGAAGCGGTCTTTTGTCCTTAGGGTTCAAATCCTGTCATTTCGGCATATGAGTAAAGTAAAATAGAGAAGCGGTCTTTTGTCCTTAGGGTTCAAATCCTGTCATTTCGGCATATGAGTAAAGTACTGTCATTTCGGCATATGAGTAAAGTAAAATAGAGAAACGGTCTTTTGTCCTTAGGGTTCAAATCCTGTCATTTCGGCATATGAGTAAAGTAAAATAGAGAAGCGGTCTTTTGTCCTTAGGGTTCAAATCCTGTCATTTCGGCATATGAGTAAAGTACTGTCATTTCGGCATATGAGTAAAGTAAAATAGAGAAGCGGTCTTTTGTCCTTAGGGTTCAAATCCTGTCATTTCGGCATATGAGTAAAGTACTGTCATTTCGGCATATGAGTAAAGTAAAATAGAGAAACGGTCTTTTGTCCTTAGGGTTCAAATCCTGTCATTTCGGCATATGAGTAAAGTAAAATAGAGAAGCGGTCTTTTGTCCTTAGGGTTCAAATCCTGTCATTTCGGCATATGAGTAAAGTAAAATAGAGAAGCGGTCTTTTGTCCTCAGGGTTCAAATCCTGTCATTTCGGCATATGAGTAAAGTAAAATAGAGAAGCGGTCTTTTGTCCTTAGGGTTCAAATCCTGTCATTTCGGCATATCAGCAAAGTATAACATTTTTTTGTTTCATTTGTATACCTACTTTACAATTTGTTGTCGGTGAAGGAATGAAGGAAAACACTGTGAAGTTTGACTACCAAAAACATATATGTACAGTCAGCAAAAGATAAAGGTATACAGGCCCATCGCAAACACTTTGATCTTAAGACCCACAGGTAAGTGATAGATGAGATAAGGTATACTAGGTCAATACATACACACATGTACTATTGATCAAAGATCAAATCAAGATCAATCAAGATTAATAAGAATCAGTATATATTTATTTGTTTAGACATAGGTGGTATACATAGATGTTAATAAATTAAAATGTCCCATATGTTTTGCCATTTCGGCATACAAAAATATAGAATTGCACAAAAACAAGTTCAAGTTAAAAATCGTATTAAATTTAAATTCACATAATTGATTATAAAGTCATGTTAAATTTACACAAATAATTTTATTCAGCATTGAAATAATTTCAAGTGTTTGCGATGGGCATGTATACCTTTATCTTTTCTCGTAATTAACACGAGGCCCCGATTGTAAAATTGGTAATGTTAAATATCTTAATGAGAAATAATGAAAAGAAAGGTAATAAGTTGAAGCTCGATTTTCGACATACGGAATCCCAAAAAAAACAGATAAAACAAAATGTCCGCAGAGATCGTGTGACACGAAGCCTTTTAAATGTAAAAATCGTGAGAAAATAAATAACACAGATGTGTCAGATATTCCTGACGTGTAAACATTGTGTTGTTCATCAGCAAATAATATAAATGTTAACATGGAAATAATTGATGACAAGTGGGAATTATTTTTATGCGTGTCGCTTTCTTTTTAGGGATCCGTCCTCCAAAAAAGGAGAAAACGGTAACTATAAAATCCTAACATAATAAAAACATTCTAGGGTATAATGTGTATCGTAAACTCGTATTGGTAAATGATTTTTTGGTCGAATAAATTTTTACATTACAAAGTGGGTTCAGTTGACTCAAACTCGAATATTATTTTCGGCGGAAAGTGGTCTAATTATCACTTAAATTTGTATTACTTCCAATTTTAAGAACTTATTATATGGACTTTTGTGTCCGCTCTGTCCCTTTTCTTTGCTAATTCTGATATTACTCATATGCGCCCGCGCTTATTTAATCTCTGCCCCGTTTCCGGCTTGGGCGTTATTTTACGAACACCTTTTATAGTCCATAATTATGTTGGGTTACTCTGATGATAATGATAAAGAATCTAAACCAAATCCGTTGAGTGATTATCGTGTTGAAACGGAAAATCCATACAGACAGACAGACAAAAATTCTAAAAATGGTAGTTTTCGCTTCAGTACAATACTAATATAATAATAATAACCCATTCAATTTAATATTTCGAAAAACGAATTTGACAAACATTTTTTGCTACTTTATTATCATACCCCTAAATTAGAGATATATATAGATATCATAAATTGGAACACTTGCTGCCAATACGTGGTTTCGTGGTTTTGTTTAAATAGTGTATAATGTACACGTAAGTACCATATAAATAAAGAAATAATATATTTCGGGGATCCTAGAACGTGGGAATTCGTATCGTTCTTATTCGATTTGGTACGGAACACTCGACATGCGAGTGAACACGTACTTGCCCAATGTTTTGCTCTTTCAGTGTTTATAACGGTAATGCTAAAAAATAGGTTTACCCGGGTAATCTTGGAATTACTCGAGCTTTTTGGGTAAACTCCGAAAAATCTGCCTTTACCCAGTTATACCTAGGTCTACCCAACGCTGCTGGTGGGGTAAGGTATAGGTATGGTACTGAGGAGTTGCCTCAAGCCGCTCTCTTTGTATAAGTAAGCTCCTAAAACAATTTCCTTTTTGTCTTAAAAATGGCTGCTGGCACGCATCCGTTTCGGTGTCAAATTACGAAATTCGTTCTCACGCCGCCATGAGGTCCTTTAATGACTTTCCAATAAGAAGTAAATGTAGTATTTATGAAATTTCAAAACCGAGGAGATTGCACTAAATTGATCCACATTACAGACAACATCCCTTTTGATAATACCAGTATCTTGATAGCTAAAAAATATTTATCAATTAACTAATCAATTATTATTAAATTCAATATTAAAGGGCTTCCCAAGCTAAACTGCGTCTAAAGACGATTTTGAATCGCTTTAAAATTTCTATACGATGAGTATAAAATTTCGAAAATTGGGACTGGGTAGAAACTTAAACACACATACGAGCAAATACAAAAATGGAACATAATAATGTTTAAAATGTATAAATATCTAATTTATTTATCATGTATGAAAAGTCTCTATTTTGGGTTACCCGGCGACGACGCAGCGATCGTCGTAACCGCCACTCTGCAATGCACGCTGATATGAACTCTATTTCAATGTCGTTTCTGTCTATATTTGTACCGACACACATCGAGCTGCTAATTTAGCTTATTGAAGCCTCTTGACTTGAACAGTTCTCACTATCGCTAAAACAATATAATTCAACAGGTAGCAGGCAAGATCAGGGCTTGAATCTATTAATAAACTAATGTTTTATTTCATTTCATAAACAACATACAACGGTAGTTTAACTTTAAACGTAATATCAAAAAGATAGAATGAAGAAAATCTTAAATTTAACCTAGACGCTACTTATTATTCCTTCTCAAATTACCGAGCTAAATAAACAGTTACCAGTAACAGTTATTATAAATGCACGCGAAATTCCAACGCTAATATATTCTGACATCACTTGAACCGGCTCAGCTTTTAGATAAAAGGTTTACTTGTAAAAAAACCGTGTCGTATAATTTAAATTAACATATCACCACTAGTTTTTGTTCCGTGATACCACTTCATCCTTGTGGGTAAAGAGTTCTTTCGGAATGGGAATGGTATTTCAATTAATGCTGTTTATGTTGAACACGTTGTCACCCAACAGACTTGATGTTTGGTAGATGGAACGTGTTAAAGTAAGTTTCATTGGGTTAGGTTTTTTAATACTATAGTAGTTGGTTCATTGGATTTAAGGCGCCGACCACACAGAAGGCAGTCCATAAAATCAGAACGCGCATTCTCCTCGTTCTCCCTGACTGCCGCGGTCTGTGTTTTTATAGATGCAAGTACTTAGTGACCGCAGGACGCGGCTCTCAAAACACGGCCCCTAAAATTCATTAGTGTCGTCTAGTGTTTTGAAAACCAAATAAAAATCCAGAAAAACCGACTCAAAAAGCATATTTAGCTTATTCTAATTACAAGAAACATTTTTGGTATTAGTTCAGTCACTTTCCTTTAAATCGAAATTGTGTTCAATCTTACCAGTTCCTCTTCCTCCAGAGCTTTTATGAGTTCATAGTAGAGCATCTCAGCCTCCGCAGAGACTTGGAACTTGTCCACATCTCCATTCCTGTAGGAGAACTCGCTGGCCAAGTCTGTCTGCAGATGCATCTTCATCGTCTTCTTTCGACACTTGATCTTATATCTTTTACATCACTTTTCACAATCACAGATATTCGAGATTCATCTTCTGTTTTCACTCTTATGGCAGCGATTTCACTTTTTGTTTCATTATTTACAGTTTCTTTGGCGTTGATCTTTGTGCAATTCAGTGTTTGTTTTTAAAACCTACGACTAAATAAGTAATTTATGTGTTAATCTTTTATGATTTCTTAATTTTGTCCACGTTTCTTAATCAAACCTAACTTACATTTGACGTCCAAATTAACCTAACAGCCCTTCATTCCATCAAGTCTGTCGTCACTCAAAATAACCTGTCGCCATCCTGCGGGGACCGCAGACATTCCTGATGATCCACATGATGGAGCCAGGAGGAATGACCCTCGCACGTAAATAACTGAAGCAATTCGTCATACTGAAGAGATGAGTACTGAGACTTCATTAATTTTGGGCTCAACTGAAGCTTTATGTGGGAAGACAAATGCAATAAAAAGGCTGTCAGTTTTAAAATCGTATGAACGAGACGACAAGTATTAAAAAAACTTGAGATGTTTTATTCGCACAAGGTTATTAGCTATTGGTATAGATATGGTATCATGTTAGAAATACATAAAAAAACGTTTTTAAATAAAAACGAAAAACATAGTTAAACAGCATATAAATATAAAGGGAAGAAACCAAGGAAGACTGAACAAACAAAGCAACTATGCGTTAATGGCCAAGAAAAGAAAAACAGATCGCATACTCAACTTAAACACTTGCCATTGTTAAACTAGCGATAATGGAGTTTAAATAGCTTATCATTATTACATTAAAAAAACAAACCATTAAGCTATGTCGTTTGTTACATAATCATAAAAAACATCACAAATGGTATCCAGATGTGATGAAAACATGCCTGGGGTAAACCAAACAATAAATATCTTAGATTTCAAACGTTAGCGTTAGCAAATTCAGAAATATTTAAATTTTGCAACCGGATATTTCCTCTACATTTTAATTTACCCGTACACCTACAAAAAGGAAACGCTTGCACAAAATTAGCCACAAATTCTCAAAACAAAAGCTAGTACAAAGCAAACCTTACACGCTCCTGCGTAGGGTTGCCAGACGATAAGGAAATAATTGGATGACACGGTTACCATCATTTTGCAAACTGATTTTAAGAGTATGGCATAGGCTAGGAATAGTAGTTTATGCTACATGTACGTAAGGAGGCAACAGCTTAACGAGGAACAATTTGAAACATAAGCGATAATGAGCGTGTGTTTTAAACGTTACGAGTAAGTTATTGACCTTACGCACGTGTATCATACTACGTTTTTCTATGCATAATGTGAGTAAATAAATAAAACGTAATTAAATAAACAATAAATAATCCAAATGACGGGCATTTTTTTTTCTTTGCACGCAAGTTTAGCAACTTGAAAATTTGTAATGTCCATCCAAAAATATTATCAATAAATTTTGTCTTAATTTGGCAACCCTCATAGCATCGCATCTAGTTTATTCCTGGTGAAGCTAGGTACTTGAGCAGGTACTAAATAATGTCCTATTTCTAGACCGCGCTTTCAGCCTGCCTAGGCTAAACAAGTCGTTATGTCGTCGACGCCAGCCGATGTCAACGGTTCTTTTGTCAACGTGCTGCAGAACCCTAAAATTGTTGTGAATACAACAAAGTTGTTCAAAAAGGGAGATGTTCTGTTCGTTCTCGTGAATCAATGATTGTATAAGACGTCTTTCATTTCATTGTAAGAGAGGTGCTGTTTGTAATTAAAGATTTATAAACGATATGAAATTGCATTTTTTTAGGAAACCAAAGTACCTATATGTGTGTGTAATTTTATTATATTCAATGAAATACTTATGCTTCCTTTTTTCCCTTCTAAAATGCACGCTGTTTTTCAAAAACTCATTAATTCGCCAAGATATTCTAACCTCCCTTTTTCAGCACAAGACACGTCATGAATCATATCGTCCCTCACCCAATAAAACTGTTAACCCTTCAGGAGGACGATAAGCTTCGCATTCCAGATCTAAGTTTAACCCTGTGAAGCGACGAGCCGAGCCATTCCTGTCAGGCATGCGGCGAAAACGGACCATGACTCAAGCCATCCCGAAGGTTTCAGGACACCCGTTGCGTAAATGATACTTTTAACAGAGACATGAACTTTTTACTGGTTTTCGGCACCCTTATCCAATAGTTATGGCTGTCACAACAATTGTTTTGTTAGATATGATAGACTTCTTAAAAGAATTCGATAATACGTTACAAAAACTGCTAAAAACCGATTTATTAAGCCCAAAAGGATTTTATATTATGAAACTAGACAGAGTCGTAATTTTTATTCAGGCCCACGTTGTTTTTGAGACACTAAGCTCCAAAATTGTAAAAGCTTGCATACCTATGAAATAAGAACATTTCAAATTATATTCCACGAAGTTAAACGCCCTTAACTTCGAGGCAGATCTCATGTAATTAAGGGCATGCGCAAAAAGAATGTGTAATAATAAGTTTTATTTTTAGTGATTTTACTGAACGCTCCAAGTTTGCTGCAAGTGTTTCCAGACTTAAATATGATTAATTGCTTTTAAAAAGAATGACTAATGGATCAGTTAGGATGAGGAACGATTAATTATTACAGGAATGGAAACTGGATTCCAATTTATTTGTACTTCCATTTTGATGCTAAATTAAAACTAAAATATACAATGATTCATCGTATTTGCAATAGTTTTGAAAAATATTATTCCTCCCATTATTATTAGATAAAAAGCTACAGCACATTTCTAAAAACAAATCTCAAATAAAAACTATAAAGAAAGAAAGCGAATTTCACAAAATAAGAGTGAAAATAAATCGCTCTACATTTACCGCGCACGCCGCACTGAATAAATATGGCCGACAAAGATCTCTACCCAATTTGTATGCGGAGGTTGGCAACACTGGCCCGTTTGCCGCGAAAATGCAGATATCAAGGATGTTTAGAGTAGTTCCGTTGACTTTGAAAAAGAGACCGGTTCAAGCGATCCTAGTGACGTCATCAGTAACTGGAGCAAGGTAGCTTTAGTTTGGAGTATAATGCGAGCCTTCACAAGCAAGAAGCTCGCTTTGTCAAGAAAATATATGCAGGAGAGACAGGACGCATAAATAACGCGAGGATATCTTTCTGAACTTTTACTAAATTGCCGAATGTGTTAAGGAATAGTTATTTAAATATTCGATAACAATGTTCCTCTTCACAGAACCTATTGTCTTATTCTCGATTCACAATAATTACGATTGGATAGCTCGTTGATAATCGAACAATGCCGGTTGACAGAAGGGCTTTTTACAAAAACAACGCAACTAACAATATTATCGATTTTTTGTTACTGGTATCACTGAAATCCTTATCAAATATTCTAAAGAATGGTAAAATCCTCTTTTTACAAAAACAACGCTAACGACATAAAAACAGTGGTAAAAATATCAGGGTTTTTACAAAAACCACGTAAGTTTAAACTATTTTTACAAAAATCACGCATCTGGTGAATTTACGTTGTTTTTGCAAAAGCCAAACGTACGGTTAACTACAGTTCTGACATAACGCATAATACTTTTTTACAAAAATCATGTATCTGATGCATTAACGTTGTTTTTGCAATAACTAAACGAACATTTGACAAGTGAGACGTTTTTCATTTTTGAATTTTACTGGCAGAGCTGATGCAATTTGCTTCGCATTAATATGGAGAACGAGGTGGATATTAGTAAAAACAAGAAAAGAGCTAAGAAGCAGAAGAAAGAAGACATAATAAAAGCAAAAAAAGCGAAGGGTGAAGAACATATCAACCATAGAAACCAGTTGGTTTTAGCACGCCAAACCGGTGATGATTGCAGGTTAGTGCTTGTTAGTGTAAATCTGGATATTTTAAGTGATATTGTCTTGATTATTGTTTTTTCTTCTCTTTAGATGCAGCCGTCTACAGTGCTTTTCAAAAATATCTGCAGCTGAGAAACAAATAATTTTAGACCTTTTCAACAGTTTTGGAAATAAAAATGATCAAGACGCGTATTTGATGGGCTTGATTTCATCGTCACCTGCCCAACGACATACCAACGACAATCCTAAGGTATTCCGTATGTCAACTTTTAAGTACAAGATACGCATTGGGTTGCAAGAAGTTCCGACGTGTTTTACCGCATTCTGTAGTATTCATGGAGTTGGCAAAAACCGTATTCGTCGCCTGCAACGATTGTTATTGGCAAATGAGGCTGTACCTAAGGATCTGAGAGGAAAACACACGGTGAACAGAGCAAAAAAAACACCTGAGGCTATTTTGATTTTGATAAGGTATCACATATCCTCATTCAAGGCAAGGCAATCACATTACTCGCGAAGGGATAATCCTCACTGTTTTTATTTGACAGAAGATTTGACAGTGAATAAGATGCATAACATGTTTTTAAGATCACACTGGATTAATGTTAGCTACATGGTTTACTGGACTGTTTTTACAAAAGAATATAAGCTTAGGTTTGGCTTGCCTCGCTCCGACACTTGTGCAGTTTGTGATTCATACAAGCTTAAGATTAAATGTGCAGCACTTCCAGAGACTGCCAACATTCTACACACAGAACACAACTTACATCTTGCTAAGGCAGAAAAATTTAGACAAATGAAAAAAGATCTGAAACGAAGAGCACAGAGAGGTGAAATCATGTGCTTAAGTTTTGATTATATGCAAAATCTCCCTCTGCCACACATTCGAACTGGTGACGTTTTCTACAGCCGACAACTGTGGAATTTTGTTTTCGGTATTCATGATTTGGGAAGGAATAAAGTATGTATGAATAGTTACTTGGAAACAGAAGGAAAGAAAGGTCAAAATGATGTGACATCCCTTCTACTAAAGTATTTCAATGAGCATGAGATACATTGTGAAAACCTTGTACTCATTAGTGATGGGTGTTCCGGTCAAAATAAAAATTATGTCATGATTAATTTTCTATATGCATTAATCCATATTTTTGGTTTGTTTCACACCATAAAATACATATTTCCAATAAGAGGCCATACTTACCTCCCAAATGATCAAGATTTTTCACTAATTGGTAATTTAAAAAAGACAAGTACTGTGGAAACTGATGAAGAATGGAATGACATCATTGAATCAGCACGAAAAAATCCTTCACCCTTTGAGGTGAAGCGTGTGAAACATGACACGTTTTATGACATAAAAAAAGCTTTGGAACCATTCTTTTTAAAACAGAGTAAGCCACCAATGCGTATAAAAAATGTACGTATGGTGAAAATAAAGAAGGATTCAGCGTATGTATACGTAAAGTACAACTTTACAGGAGAATGGACAGCAATAAACATCAGGAATAAGAAACGTTTGCCTACTGAAGTTACCTTCAACTCTCTGTATACTTCTACGATTCCGCTGAACGAACACAAAGCGCAAGACTTGTATAAGCTAAAAAGCTTTTTG
This sequence comes from Ypsolopha scabrella, assembly GCA_910592155.1. Taxonomy (NCBI): domain Eukaryota; kingdom Metazoa; phylum Arthropoda; class Insecta; order Lepidoptera; family Ypsolophidae; genus Ypsolopha; species Ypsolopha scabrella. The sequence continues at coordinate 23,214,549 of OU342982.1, forward strand.
TCTTCACCAACAAAGTGTGAATTTTATGAGAAGATTTTGAATGGCAACGTAGATTCTAGTTTGTTAGATGTAGATATTGATTCAGAAGACAATAGTAGCGGAGGAGAGTAATTAAAATTAAAAGAAAGTTTGTTTTCTATAAGTAAATTGAGAATAAACATAAATAATAACATAACATTTTTCTTTTATTTTTCTTTTCCAACATTTTTTTTTACAAAAACAAGTTATATGCTTTGTTTTTACAAAAACAACATATGTACTACTGATACATTTCTATTTATTTCAAAAACTATGAATAATACAAATTAATACAATATGTACAAATATCACACACAAACTTTAAAATGTTAGCAAAATACATTCAGTCCCTCTAAATTAAATGTATTAATCTCAGATCATTTTTTGTCTCTCCTGTAAAACATAGCTCCATAAAATTACGTTATTTTTGTAAAAAACCCGTCATTATGATGTTCTTGGAAGAAAAGGGAAAATCATTTACATAGATCTCCATCACACGACAAGTCTAGAATACGAATTGAAATCGAAAAGTTATTTCGAAAGGGCGCGGACGATTGAAACTTGAATGCTAAATTGAAAAGATCTTTTTTACATAATGTATCATGAATACAATTATATTATTTTCAGAAGTCATGAATGTGTTCAATAATACTGGGTATAAATAGACATATATATTTCAATGAAACATAAGCTCCTGATCATACTGAACAACTTTCCCAAATAAACGTAACTGCAAAAATCAAATTATCTTTTCAATTTAAATTCAAATTCAAATTGTTTATTTGTAAAATAGATACATAAAGTATACGTTTTACATGTCAAATCTAATCTGTATAAAATAATATTTTATGATGAAACAAATATGATACTTACGGGAAATATATTAAAAAACTGTATTTAAGTTGGGCTACTAAAGTTATACACATGCACAAAATAAAAAGACTTATCAGAATTAGAATATTATTATACCTACATCATGCAATTAATAAACAAGACGATAAATAAACTGAATAGGCCATAAATAAATATAATGCCTAGCCAAATATATACTAACATAAGTAAAATAAATAAATATTGTATATAAATACCTACATAATGCAATGAATAAATAATTTAATAGATAAATAAAGTATAAATAGATATAATGCCTAAATCCGCCCATTCGATTAATCTTGCTAAGAAGAAGGGCAAGAAACTTAGCAAGATCATGTCCTTTTTATCAGTATTTTTTTTTTCTGAATATGGCTTAATACTGTTACAGGTTTTTAAACTTATATAAAATAATACTAAACAATATATTAGGGATTAAAGGATAAAAATATGAAAGACAGAAGGAAATTGTGTCATGAGAAAAAAAAAATATATCTTAGTCTACCTATCTAATGAGGTAGTAAGTTAAAATACTAAGCAAAACATCATCCACCCGTCTCATATAGTTTATCACTTTTTTTATAGTGTGATTTCCTTACTTATTTAAAAACCTAACGTGAATTTTGTATGGGCAGGTCGAATTTTTTTTCCAATACAATTTCTCGTAAGTACCCATTTTATATGAAAGAAAGAAACAAAGAAAGAAAATGGAAATTTATTGCCAAAACACATTATAAAAAAAAAGAAAGAAGAAACAGATAAACTTAAACTAACTTATAAAGAGAACAGATGTATTTTTAATAACAAAAAAAGTTATATATAATTTGGGCAAATGGCTGCATGCTCAGCAAATGCTATCCGTTTTGTTTTTGAAAACAACAATAACAAATAACACTGGTTTTCAACATGTACCATGGTTATTGAAATATATTTCGTTGATTTCAATGAGAGAGTACCGCATGCAGTGTTCATTAAAGGTAGGTACTTACATATTTGTATTTTTGCGGATGTGTACATACTTATTATTAAGATTATTTGTATTTTATGGAAAGGGTGTGTGCTTGTGTGAGAGGTGATGTGTGGTATATTATATATAATATGCATATATATAATTATATACACCATCAAAACTGTTGGCAAAATATTTTTTTTCACATTAGTGGTTTATTTTTATTTATTGATAGAAAGTTGGCAGTCTTTTCATAGATAGACTTGACCGAAATGAACTGCCGTCGGTTTGATGCGTTCACTTTGACCGTCAAATGACACCCGCCTATCACTGACAGCAGGACAGTATCAAGCAAGGCATGTGAAGAGACTGCACCTCAGTTGTAACTCGTGTTTCAAATCGTCCTCGTAAGCTATTGCCTCCTTACCACACTTGTAGCATAAAGTACTATTTTCATTTGCGCGGTTTCTTAAGGAAAGTTGTTAAGTACGATAAGTAGATTATATGGTTGCAGTTAAAGACTGACACCTGTATTTATTTAACCTTATGTTGAACTCTCCGGACCAGAAATAACGTGATGTATGTAGCAGACTTTATAGAGCTAAACTAAATCCAAGCGCACATGACGTGAGCCTATTGTTTGCGCTGAACTAAGCGGAAATGCGCCCGCGCCGATACTATCAGACCTGATTCAGAGTGCTCTACTATGATTCTGATACTTCTGTTGACATTTCTCTGGATTTTACGCAATTGACAGATAAGGCCTCTAAGTCGCTTTATTAGGTCAGTGACCGTCGAATCATATGACATAATGTACTTCGTATTTTATAGGTCACAAATGTGTATATTTTTCCAGTTTATATATTTCTTCCATATTTCTTATGCCATCTAATGCACGTAAAGCCAAAGAGCGTATATGATAACACGAATATTCAAAATATTATATTATTTTGAAATTCTACATTTTCCTTTTGCGTCCATTTTACTTTAGTTCTACTAAGACTCCTGAGAATTCTTGAAAATATAACGTGAACTACGCTACGTTAGCTTCTACTCATTAGGTATTTATAAAGTGCTCATTAAGCAGAGAGATATGAGTTATATTTCATACATATTTTCTTTCTTTACTGCGATAGAAAGAGCAGGAAAGGACGGAATAATTTGTACTTAATGTGGCCAACACACATATTTTTATGTATTGCATTATACATAAATAATTTGATCTTTTAGTTTATATAAGTTAATCATTTTATTAAATTTAAGTAAGACAAAATTTCTTGCTATTATTCGTATTTTCCATAAGAGATTTACTTCGATTGTTTATTTTTACAATAAAACCTGCCTTGTAGTACGTGTATGCGCTCTATATTCCAAATAAACTTATTTATATTTGTAGTAACAAGTAAATAAATCGTTGTTATTAATTTATAGCTCAAACAAAAAAAAAATACATGATCTTGCTAAGTTTCTTGCCATTCTTCTTAGCAAGACTAATCAAAATGGCAGTATTTGGCAAAAAAATACTTCAAAATGAATTGTTTTAAGTTGTTACTTTAGTTTCATTACATATTTCAAGTATTGCACAAATAAATTATTCGTTGTAGTTTAGTTTAAGTTAAGGGATATGATGTATCTATATGGCACAAATAAATAAATAATTCAATATCATTCTTTGGCAATATTCTGCTTACAAAGCAACTCATTTCCGATTTCTTATTGGTTGGCAGAAAACAAAACAGATAGAATTATGATGACTGTCATGACCAAAAGTAGTCAAAATGCAGGTCATACTTGAGTGTGAAGCACGTATTGGACATGATGTTATGTCAAACAACTCCTATTAGACGATTGCTTCGAGTGTGTGACTATTTGACTATTCAGTCTTTACGTGATGAACCTCCTGATTTACTTGTATAGATAGATTTTTAATCACTGATAATAAATAGGAGTGTGAGGAAATAATATTGTTTTGGAGTCATTGATCTAGAATTAGTTCAATCATGGTTTACAATTTCGCCTTTTTTTTCTTGGAACTGGCAGAGCTGGAGCGTCCAAACCTGTTGGAGTATTATTATTAATGGAATTCCAACAACATTATAAAAGCTTCTAAGCCTGGTGTGTGATGCCGGTGTTTACCCAAATCATTAGACTCTACCGTGGAACAAAGTTTCAGTTTAACCTTCCTTTTAATACCTTGAGGCAGAAAACTTTTAAAATATTAGAAACTTAATAATAATACTTATAAAACATCTTTAATTTTTTACTTTTATGCTTTTAACAAAATAACTGTTTACATATTAAAAAATGAAATCCCGGAAGGGTGATTCTGCTAAAACTCGATAATGTTTCCTTGATCCGAGTCACATTAGAGTCTTATATTTATTTATTATTTGTCATACAAGACGTGATGTACAAATAGAAGTATCGTAATACGATAAGCCTATTAGAACACGAGTGACCGACAGATGAACCAGCAGCATAATGAGTCGACACACGACCGTAGATTGACAAATCGTAAAACATTATTACGATCTCGTCATTTGTCATTGCTACTGTTTTATTCAAACAAAACCTGTTGAAATTTATAGAATTACATGAATTGTTTGGGAAATTAGATTAGTTAGAGAGGGTTTTATTTTTTATACTTGTAAGAATCTAGTTAGAGAAGTTTCCTAGGTAAATCAATAAAATAAAATTGAAAGTGTGGTAACAACTGAAACCGTATCAAGTATTCACAAAAAAATATAACACACAAACAATAAACAAAACATTGAATTGCACTGGGAATACTTCACACCTCGATCCCGACTCACTCACACATATGAAATTAGAACAGGCACAATTTACACAAACACGCTCATCCTGAAAGCGATTCTATATATAAAAAGTTTTAATTACAAAATAAGAACATCGATTTAAATGTTCAAGATGTTTGCAAACGCGAGCGCACGCGCGTTCGGCGGCCGGCCGCCATGACACTGAGCGTGTCAAAATGCAAAAGCTGAGGACTGACGGCGCGCACGCATGTTACAAGGATTTATGTTATAGTGTTACTTGTTGAATAAGGAAGCCTTTTCAAGAGATTTAATGACATTTTGATGCTTTGATTCGGTAAAGTATTTTGGTTCAGAACTCCTAAATATTCGTACTATACGTGTCGTTTGAGGATACCGAAACTTTACCAAAAGCTTTTGAAATATTTAATGACAGATAAATATCGGAGTGGAACAACAGAATCGTATTTTTTAGCCGACGCTTTCAAGTACCTAAAGGTAACAAAGGACAGCATTTCAAAGGTTAACAAACCAAAGCGAGGACAATTACTCGTTTAAGTGAAAGTGAAAACTGTACAAATAAGTAGAAGATTACAGAAATTCTTTCAGCCACAGTTTTATCTCAGTCCTTGGGAGCGTAATTTACATTAAATTTTAGGTGCCACTAGAAATGGAAAGACCCCGTAAAAGTTTCCATTTCTACTAATGAAATCTTAGCTTTCTTTGTGGCTGAGAAAATCTGGAGATTTGGAATACTAAATTTTTATTTGGATTGTCTTGAACGGGAAATGAAATGTATTGGTTTTAAAAATTGCACCACAAGATTAGCTAAAAGAAAGGTTTTGCTGGCAACCGCCACGTGTAATTATGTACAAAGAAACAGAACATAAAATAACACGGCACTTAGTAATAAAAAGTAAGGGCGAATATTGCGACCATTCAGTAACGAAGAATAGTTTTTACAGAAATATTTGCGACGGTATAGCCGAGGATTAAATAATATTTATTACGACAAATGTCTGTTGTTATTGCTAAATCAACCCTGAAATAAAAATCTAAGGACTCTTTTTAGTTTAGTTTTTTAAATTACCGAACACTGAAATCATGATTATTTTCAAACCTTCAACTGAAGAGTCCAAAGTTCATTCCAGAAGAAGCACTCCTTAATTAAAAGCAATTCCGAAACCAATAAGAAATGCCTCAATTCGCTGTAGTCTTTATTATCCGGGTGCTATGGGTTATATTACAAGGCAGGGACTTGCCAGTTCGTCTATATAAAAGCCAGTGGTGAGTGATGGAGGGTATAATTTGGGGAATTTGCCTGGCACTGCCCAAAAGCTCTGACGATACCTTGAAGCATGATTGCCACGTTGGAACAACTTCCAAGAATTTCCTAATACTTCCTGGCAAGAACTAAAGTTCTCGTTTCCTGTGCACGGGCATCCCTTCAATATTATGGAATATTTATTTGTAAGGGTTCAAAGACTCACCTTGCTAATAAGAGACAGTAATCTCTGCAGCAAAAATCTAAGGGTTTTTAAGGGTTTTATTTCCCCACAAATTTAGCTATTTATAATGGCTTAATTTAGAAAGTTAGCTTTCCAACCTACAAACTTAAAGAGATTAATCTAATGGGCGGATTATTTCTATTTATAGTTTATTTATCTATTAACTTATTTATTCATTGCATTATGTAGGTATGTAGGTATATACAATATTTTAATTTTTTACTTATGTTAGTATATATTTGGCTAGGCATTATATTTATTTATGGCCTATTCTGTTTATTTATCGTCTTATTTATTAATTGCATGATGTAGGTATAATAATACTCTTATTCTAATAAGTCTTTTTATTTTATGCATGTGTATAACTTTAGTAGCCCAACTTAAACATAGTTTTTTATATATTTCCCGTATCATATTTGTTTCATCATAAAATATTATTTTTATACAGATTAGATTTGACATGTAAAACGTATACTTTATGTATCTATTTTACAAATAAACATTTTGAATCTTTTTTTTGAGTGTTTGAATCAAAAACCCAAAATTTTGAACACGTACAGCTTTTTTGTGATTTCAGGATAATCGGCAGGTTACCCTTACAACTAAAATACCCTTGCAACGGAACATCCCTACTGCTGCGCCAATCAGTCGAAATAGAGCGGATTCCAGCAAATTGTCCGCCCGTCCATCCGTACGTATACACAGGCTCAGTAAACTCATGGCCAAGTAATGCACGATCCACACATTGGATGCGTGAACGACTGTTCGCGGTTGATTGGGGATCGCCCTCCGTTCTGTTCCGTCAAAAATAGTCAAAATAGTACATCGTTGAAACAACAACGTTAAAATTGTACCAAGGTCCAACTATAGCAAACTTCAAATAAAATTACACTATCTTACGACTGCATCGTGCCCTATAACCGGAATAGCAAAACTAAAAAGATATACAAATAAACAGGATGCATGAAATAAAACTGCAATATTTCCAACTATCGATCGAGATATTCACGATATATGCGACCGCAATCGCTAGCGGGAATCAAACCCCCGACCACGTTTAGCTATCGACAATGTGTGTAGACTTAGCAAATCATTAGCACAAATATACACATCATAATGGATGTTAATTTATTATCGTGTGTCGCAAAATGTGTAGGTATCGTTAATTAAATCGTGAGAGTTTTAAAAAGACATAATTTTTAACACGCGTTTTTTAAATATAACTACATTAAATTCAACACTGATAGATGACAGTTTACACACTGCGTGGGAAACCCAGATCAAGGTGGAGAAAACAGTGGTACCATAATATTAAATTATAATAATATATATTGGCATGATTTATAAACAAAAACAGACATCGTAGCTGCTAGGTGGTGCCTAACAAAGTAAAAATAGGCTAATTGTAAATAAACCTCCTTTTTTTCTTTCTTCTCTCTGTAAATACGTACCTTATCTTTATCTATTATACTATGTAATCGACATACTTAAACATATCTCAACTAAGGCCGGGCCCGGTGGGGCCCGAAATATATCTTGAGCAATTTCGTTTTACCTTTTTCTTATTTATTATGTTTGTAACGTATATAAAATAATCAATAAAAGCATATTATTTATTAATTTAAAAATTCATTAAAATCAAACAACACACACTACTTACAAAACTATGATCTTTATAAGGATATACAAGCAAAATTAACCACGTTTATAGGAATTCTGTGGTAACCTAAAACCTATTGTTTTTGCCTAGGTATATTAAGAACTTAAAAAATATTTGCTTTGTTCTATATCTTAAATACTTACTTACGTATTGTTTAAACTGTCATCGCAAACAGTCCATTGGTACGTTTTTTTTAAGAAATTAGTTATTCTAGTTTACAAAGCCAAGTTTTGATCAGTTTTGATTAATTATAATAATTTTGCTAAATCGTTCCCAGCGGTTTAATCAACACAATTGTTTCTAGTCGAGTTCACAAGCAGTTCGGTTTGATCTAACCGCATAGCATGAGCGATGTAATAACTGAACCACGGTTTAAATCATCTCGGTTTTAAGTTAAACAAATCTAACCTGGATACGAGAGTCGGAGCAGGGCCGATGTTTTATTGGATATTGATGCAAAATACATATATTAATACGCCTACATGTACCCAGTCTTTTGATGTTTAAGGGTAGATGGACAACTTCAAATTACCATATCACATTGTGTAACTTGGTTAATCGGTATAGTAAAAATAATATAGACAGTAGACTATATGGCTGATAATCTGATCTTAGAAAAAACGCAAAATCTTTAAGTTCCCTCGATATACAAAAAATTACGAAGTTACCTCTAACTTTCATGTTTTTCGAGTGTTAAAAGGCCTTCCTTAAATCATACAGCCTTAAAATTTATATTAAGGATAAGTTAACCAATGACATCGTCAGCTCGTCTTAGAATATTTTAAAGTTTTCATCTAGAAGCAGACTTATTAAATAAAAACGCAGATTTTTGTGGGCGCGTGTTTGTTGTTGGTCGTAACAGCCACGGCTGAGAGCGCTATTTTAAACTAAAAGGAAACGTCGTAGAGTTCAAAAGATAAAGATAAAAGATAAAGATAGTTTTATTTGCTTCAAATATGGTACTTAAAGATATATTATATTAAAAATGTCCAACATATTTCACCTTAAGAAGGCATGCAAATATTTACAAATGGTATGTAGAAGTTAAATTCACCAAACACACAAAAAACATTAAGAGAAAGCTATTAAAAGTTTCACACAAAGAAAGAAAAAAAAAAAAAAGAATATATACACATTCCTCTCAAAAACTAACATGTCAAGAAGGAAATAAATTAGAACAGAATTAAAATTACAATGTCACAGAAATTTGCATACGAAATTTTTATTTTACAATTTAAATTACCATTTCTTATATGTCACAATACACATTAACTATATTTTATTTCTATACGTCAAGAATTGAGTTACACTATAAAAACATTTCTCAACGAGCCAGTTGTATAGTCTCCTATTAAATAATTGAGGGGCTACATCTTTAATTTCACTTGGTAGGCTATTGTAAATTCTAATGGCCATTGGAAAGCAGCTGTCTGAATAGAGAGCACTTTTTTTCATTGGAATAGTCAATTTATTTGGATTTCTTAACCTATATACACCAAAAGCTGCTTCTTGCTTCGTCTTGAAAAAAGTTGGATACTTTTTGACGAAAATACAAATTTCAAAAATATACAAACATGGTAAAGTAAGCAGTTTGAGTTTAGAAAATAATGGCTTACAGGAGTCTAGGGGTTTTGCGCCACATAAAGCACGGACACATTTCTTTTGGGCGATAAATGCTCTGTTTACTTCCGTAGATTTTCCCCAGAGAATAAGACCGTACCGAAGAACTGACAAAACATACCCATGATATGCACTGAGAGCAACTTGTTCATTCGCTAATGACCTTAATCTATACAGGGCAAAAACAAACTTATTAATTTTTTTGCAGACTTTGTCAACGTGGGCTTTCCAATTCATATTTCTGTCAAGAGTGATCCCTAAGAAATTAACTGTGTTGGATTCTTCAATGTTGTTGTTGTCATACTTTATTTCTAGTTTTAAGGGTACATTTTTATAATTTTGAAACTGTACAAATGTCGTTTTTGATAGATTTACCTCCAAGTCATTGTTTTTAAGCCACTTTATGATAGATTGAATACTTTCGTTTGTTTCTTTTTCGATGCATTCTCTTTTACATTCTATAATCAAAGATATGTCATCAGCAAACAAGACAGTTTGATGCTTTGTACAGTCCGGAATGTCATTAATATATAATATAAACAAGAGTGGGCCAAGTATACTGCCCTGAGGCACTCCCGTTTTATTAGTTCTTAAGGCAGACCTGTACACAGTGGTATTGGAATTCCTATCTAGGTTAGTTATTTCTACACTTTGTTGCCTGTTTCTAAGATAACTTTTAAACCAGTCGTAAGCAGGACCTCGTATACCATATTTTTCCATTTTATGAAGTAAAGTTCTATGATTTACAAAATCAAATGCCTTGGTCATGTCAAAAAATACTACTAATGCTGGTTCTTTTTTATCTATTTTCTCACATATACTTTTTACTAAATGAAAAACTGCAAGACTCGTGGATTTGTTGGTTTGGAACCCATTTTGTTCTGTTTTTATTATGTTAAATTTTGTCAGAAATTTGGACAACCTTACATGCATAGCTTTTTCAAAAATTTTTGATAATATTGATATCAATGTAATCGGTCTATATCTTTGTATATCGGTTTTTGGACCATTTTTATGCAAAGGTTTTACAATTGAAATCTTAAGTGCCTCAGGAAATATACCATGGACAAAGGATTCATTTATCAAATGGCTTAGAATTGGAGCAAGCAGAATGGTACAAATCTTTATTATTTTTGTTGAGATTCCATCATAGCCGACTGAATTAGTGTTATTTAATGAATGGATAATTTTTTCTATTTCACATACAGAAATAGGCGTAAGAAATATAGAGGAATTATTCATTTCAATTTTATCAGATTCATTATTATTATAATTATTACGTGTTAAGATATCATTTTTACATATGTCAACAAAATAATTATTAAAAATATTTGCAATGTCATTAGGATTAAAAATAACCTGGTTGTCAAATTCAATTTTGTCAATTACATTGTGTTTAATGTCTTTACCCTTAGTGTTTGCATTTATTATATCCCATGAAGCCTTACATTTATTTTTCGACAAGTCCATGTAAGCCTTATTACATGTTTTGTGTGATCTTTCAATACACTTTTTTAACATTTTTGCATACTTTTTATAAGTAATTTTGTTGCATAAGGTTTTTTGTTGGTAGTATTTTTGTCGTAAATGTCTTTTTGTTAAACATGATCTTCGGAGTCCTTTTGTGATCCACTTAGGCTTTCCTTTTTTAGAAGACACCTTGATTTTGTAAATTGGAAAGCACAAATTGTAAAACAAAGTTATAGTTTCATGGAACATATCAAAGGCTTGATTGAAATCTTCGATTTCGTCATATATTTCAGACCAGGTAAGGCTTTGAAGACACTCGTAGAATTTACTTATGTTGTCATGACAATAATCTCTTTTGTACACGTACCAATAGTCTATTGGTCGCGTTTTGTTAGATGTAAGGAAGCCCAATGTTTGTCCAGTTTCATGATCTGATATACCTAGAAGATGTACTTTTCCTATAGCTTCAGGGATGTTGCTTATGAAATTATCAAGACAAGAGTTTTGTCTCGTTGGTTCGGTTATGTGGAGTTCCAGTTTAAACCTTGACAATATATCCCTAAGCTTTACCGAATTGTTTTCTGACTTAAGTGTATCTATATTTAAATCACCGGTTATTACCACTTTTTTTTTTGAGGAAGCTACAAATTTGTGCAATAAAATTTGAAGTTTCTCAAAAAATGTTTGTTCATTAGTTTTGGATAGTTTTGGTACTCTATATAGGCAAATAATAATTGTTTTTGTTTTTGGAATTTCAATTCCGCAACACTCAAATATATTGTCACATGCTATTTCATCAAGATCAAGCGGTAGAGATTCAATGTTCTTTTTGGTAAAAATACAAACACCACCTCGACGCTCGTTTATTCTTTTACGATTTGGTTTTGGTTTCTTACTAATATTCTTTCTGCAATAACATGTGGCTAGTTTATAATCATGTAAATATAACAAAGATTCCTCCCCTGGCTTAACAAAAGTTTCTGATAAACATATTACATCAAAAGAATCTTGTGTACGTTCGAATTCATCGATGCAAATTTCTAATTGGTCCCTTTTACTAATAAAACCTTCCACATTTTGGTGAAATATATTGAATTTGTTTGTATCTATCTTATTTTTATCTTTAGTGACGAAAAAATTCCGTTTGAGTTTTTAATTGCTGGGACGATTTCGTATTTGTTTCATGAAGTCTTTCTGACACGTTAAAGTAGTACGGTATAGTTCCCTTGCGATAGATCGTTGTTGAGGTAGTAACAGAACCTTTATCACCCTTAACTGATTTCTTAAAGTAGTAGGGTATAGTGCCCTTTTTAATTAATCCTGTTTTAGAAGCTTTGGTGTTCACAGCATATGATTTTGGCAGATTATTATTACCATTACTAAATGTCAGATACTTTTCGTTATAATCTGCAGAATCAATTACATTATTGATTTGATTACACATGTCCTCTTGGAACTCATTTATGTTGTTGACTTTGGTTTTACACTCAAGGAACGAACAATTTTTAAATTTACTACCTATTAATTTTACTTGGTAATTTAATTGTATTTCATTAACGTGCTCATTATAAAATATTGGTAAAATGAGAATTTTGGGAGCATCGTGTAATAATTTTATAGCAGAATAAAGTTCCGAGGTAACCATCATAGGGTCACTGTCACTTTCTCCGACGCATAGCACAATTTTGTCTCTTTTGTCTATTTGTGTATGTTGACATTGTTTAAGAATAACGGGTGTTGGTGCACCTGGGAATGTAGATGATAGAACAGTGTATTTATCATAATTTCTCTTTGATCTTGCCGTCAGTAGTTTAGATGCTAATCCAATGATTTGTTTTCCCCCGAAAATCAAAATTTTTCTTTCTGTGTTGGTTTTTATATTGTCACTCTCGCTATTACTTTTATATTTTTGCGACTGTTGATAGAGGTCAGTCTGTGTTCCTTTTTCATGTGTATAATTCTTGCTGCATGTTTGTTTACTTGTATGACTTATATTTATATAAACTTCGCAACTTTCACTATCTTTATTTATTGTCTTATTTTCTTCCATTTCTATTATATTTTGATGATTGACTTCCTCAGAATTTTCATGTTTGGTCTGTTTTATTATATATTTTTCAGTCTCTACGTCAGTGTTTATTTCTATATCCTTTGGTTGGCTTTGTGCTAGTATAATTTCTTCTTGAGACTTTTCCTTGTGTGGATGAACAGCCTGCAATTCTAATTGATGCAAAATGAGGTGCTCAATCTGACCTTCTAAATTCTGTACCTTGCATAAAAATGTGAAAAACTCATAAGAAAACAATTGGTACCTACTAAAGTGCAGGTGGATAAAAAGTGTATTAGGGGCCGTCCATAAATTACGTCATCGATTTTTTCAGATTTTAGACCCCCCCCCTATAATCATCCTATCGTCATTTCTTAATGACCCCCCCCCCCCTTCTCCCAAAATTGACGTCATTACTAGTGTGACAAAATAAAACATTGCAGATTTGAGAAAAATAGGGTATTATATGATTAAAACACTTGGTTATAGAATCACCTTTTATTATTTTTACTTTGGCAATAATCATTGATATAATATAACTACTTATTTTAAATTCTGGATCACGGGTAATATCTCCGTATCCTCCCGATAACACCTGCTCGAAACACCCCCCCCCCCATCTATCATTTACCGTCATCCGCAGACCAACCCCCCCCCCCCCTAATTTAGAATGACGTAATATATGGACGGCCCCTTAGTTGTGTTGTGTGGCTCATTCTAGTTCATGAGATAAATAATTAAATTTTTCAGCGACCGTTCTTAGAGTAAATTGACTAGTTTTATGGAAGGACCAGCCTTTGCCCGCGGTTCTGCCCGCGTTTATTCAATATTTGCCCCGTTTTCGGTTTGGGTGTTATTTCACGAACATCTCTTAAAGCCTATCTATTTACCAGAGTCACTAGATAATAATAAAAAACCGCATCCAAATCCGTCGTGTGGTTCTCGAGTTAAAACGGAACACACAAACAGACAGACAGAAAGAAAGACAGACAAAAATTCTAAAAATCGTGGTTGCGGCCTCTGTACAAACTAAAAACCCATATCGTTTAATATTTCGCAAAAATATTTAATGTACAGATACGACTTCTTTACTACTTTAGTAATTGGGTGATTCCTCTTCAATGGAAAACATTCTAATCTTAAATCAAATATCCTTCAAATTGGTTTTAGCTTGGAAGTTATCAACAATTAATCTTTTAAAGCAACCACTTGAAGATTTAATTTAATAAATAAAACTGGTTTCACCAGACATTTACACGATACAATTTAATGCGAAAATTAAATGTCTTTCATTACAACTACTGTCCTCGGAATAAAAATATCTTTATTAAAATATTTTCAAGCAACACGATACCGGCTTCAAGTAAACCTGTCAGATAAATCACTAAAGCGGCGAAAACCAGACCAAGTAATTAAAAAAAACAACAAAAAAGGAGTTCAAAATCGAAATCAGAACACGTCATCGACCGAAGAAAAATAAGCTAAAGAGGCAGCTTTGACTCCTTCGCCTGTCGATATTAAATAATAAATTATATTTCGCACCGGTCTAAATTTGGCACAAATCGGAAGCTGATTGATTTCAGAAGATCTATTCCATCAATTTATCGTTTAGCGCGACATGTTAATAAGTTACATATATTACTAATAATAAGTAGTATAAAAGTCGTGTTATAGTACTGACAAGCGATCTCTTGTGGGTTGGTTCTGGTTTGCACAGCTACGTCCAATTTATTGTCCGTCCGTCTGTATGTAACATAGAACCAGTCAGCGGAATTTGATGCGGTTTTCTTCATCGTCATCTTGGTGACCCTGGTCTACATATAGGCTGTAAGGGGTGTTGATAAAATAGCCGCCACGCCGAAAACTGTCGATACTACTCAAAGATTGAAAGACGCTACCACAGCAAAGGCTAGTATGAAATACGTATGCTTCGCCCGCGTGGGTTTGATCTTTGTGTACCTATGATCAATTGCTCGCGATTTAAAAAGCCTATTTAATGGCTTTCATCACAAATATATTGATTGGTTGCGTAGTCTACACTAATACAACAAATAGGTAAAAGTTGTTTGTGTGTATGTAGAGGAGTATGTATGTATTACTGAACCGATTTTGAAAGTTCTTTCATTGTTGTAATGACTAGACTTTTCACTTGGACATAGGAACTTTCCTCAGAAACAATTACGCTCGCGGGTGCGAAACCGCGTAGACATGGTGTAACTCAGGTCAGGAGTGATTGGTAAAAAGAGGTGTAGGTAGATCCCTCAAAAAAGAGTGATTCAATCAGTAAATCATACGTTTTCATAAATTCATACGGAACATTTAATGTTAATTGGAATGTTAATTTAAGATTTATGGAAGCGTGACAAGATGTAGGTAGAGATTAGATGAATCAGAAAGAGACACAATTATTAAAAAGGTGGTGCATGCGTACCGCAATGATCGGTTAAATTTACATTAGATTAATGGTTCTCCGCATAGGGAACTATTTCTTCTGCTTTCTTTGCCAAAGTAAACAAATTAAGCTAAGTACCTAAGGAAATTATTAACAACAAACCGATTATTTTGTTTTATTATTACTTCAAATCTTATGCTTCAATTGAAAGAAGGGCGAGATATGTATGCAATAATACAATATTTTTCTTTTCGATTACTGAGTTGTTTGGGATTTAAAGATTTATAAGAGTGATTTAAATCTTCTGAACAAAAAGATTTATAAATCTCCTTTCCCTCAAAAACGTTTTTTGACGTTTCACGGCACAATATTGCACGTGCACGTTTTCAACATAGTGGCGTTAAACGTCAAAAAACTGATAAGCTACAGATTCCCTTAAAAGTTTGAAACTAAAAAAGAATTGTCCGAATTGTAAAAGGATCAGTCTGGATTATCAAAGTTTATGCATCCAAGTCATAAAATATAAGTAACGCTATCATGAATACATACCTACAAATAACAAAAACAAACCCAAAATAGATTACAACTTGGGTCCTGATTAGAACAATAACACCCGAAGTATGTCGTCCCGGAATAAACGTCTCTTAAACATAGATAATTGTGTCGATAACGGGTACACTGATAACTTCCAAGTATGTAGTGACAAACAGACAGATAAGCCGTACAAATAGTGATATATTGAGGATTAGACGGCTTTGTACCTACTTGGAACTTTCATTTTGTTGTAGAAAATGTTTTAGGATAACTATTTCTTACGGGTGGAGTCTGTGTTATTGATAGACAATATGTAGACATGTTTCATCGCTAGGATTTAAAAAAAACAGTCGATATGCGAATCAGACTCGCGAACAAAGGGTTTCGTACCACCTCATAGTACTATGAAAATGTTAGCTCTGACAAACAATTTGTTGCTTTACTGTAGAGTATGTAAATACTACCATCTGACCAAATATGAAACTTCAAGAGGTTTTACCTATATCCAAGGGAGGGGTTACCTGCATAGAGAAGAAAAAAACGTTGAAAAAATACAATTTTGGGTTTTCCCTTCGCCGTGGTAGAGGCTATAGATGCCCTAAAAATTCGATCCACACTCAGGATACATTCTAAAGATTTTATTATCCACTGAAGTCCTGAAGTTTATTGTAAAATCATAATAAAATATTTATATTCGATGATTTTTATACGCCATAAAGCTCATGTCGCTAAAGTTTACTACCTTCACAATTTTCTCAGAGATTTTGTCTTCTTTCGAAAAGGATTTGATAAAAAAATATGTTCCATGTTGTTTTAGAATTGATAATTCCTATAAATTATTTTCAAGTATTTTGGTACAGCCATAAACGAGGAGGGTTTAAAAAGTTCCCATTTGACTGTACATAGCACCTTAAACGCTTAAAATTGCAATGAACTATATTTAAATAGCAAAGTGTTCGTGTATAACGTCTTGGTTAACTTATGCTAAAGCGGCGGATTCAAGCAAAACAATTTTAGCTCATCGACAACCGTCTATAAAAACTAGGCTATTTAAAAACAGTTATTCGCTATTTTTTAGAGTGAATTTATCAGACTTTAAATAATTATTCTGGTTAATATTAAAATTTATAAGTGAAACAGTACATGTGGCTTGATCAAGATGTTATGGAAGTTAGAAACAATTTTAGTAGTGGAGGCTCCCATCTCATACAGGATCCATTTGGATGTTTTATTTATCCTATCGGAAGAGTTTCCACAATTTTAAAACGCTGCAATACACCAGTTTGCTATTATCATGGTTTTTTCCTTCATGGCTATTATAGTGCATTCCTCTAATGCGGTCGGTTGAGGAATGAGAGCCCCGCGGGCTAGACTGTGGCAAATATGACAGATTTGTGCCTCTCAATCGCGGCTTTACAAAGTCTTATCCTTATTAATTTGACTTGTGGGGAGGAGGGGGGAGGGGGGGGGGGGGGGGGTATTCAGAACTTGTGTCACTTCCGGGATATAATTCACGAAAGAAGTCCCGCAGATCAAGGCATTTTCGTGTATGGTATCTACATGACAAAAAAAATACTTTGATGGGGGAGTCCTTTCGTGAACAGAACTTTATGATAAGCTTATTGACTTGATCTACGCGTTTGTTGAAAGCAATTGCGCTGCCATCACTGACATATCATTTTTTATGGCTACCATTAATTACTTCCTCTTTGATTGAGTAAATAGGCGACATAAGAAATATCCACTTCAATAATTTACGATTATATCTCTGCTGCTCTATATTCTTCTAGAGTGGCAGCATTTTGGCAGCACTTTGGGGTTTAAGGCACCGGGTCAGGGTGTTTGTTTTCTTTTACCCTTCAGCAAGTATATAAATACTGAGTATAATAATATAATAAAAAAAAATAAAAAATTCTTGCTTATTCGACAGGCATGATTCGAACTGGGGTCTCAAGATTAAGAGTTCAGCGTCCTAACGATGACAAAGCTACTGTTGTATTACTAACCTACTTATTTGGAGTTTCAACTACCTCAAAGCATTCGGCAACTTTTACTTTGTGCCCTCGTTCAGAAAGCAACAAATTTCAGTAAAATAAAAGGCATTATTGTATTAGCAACCTCCTTCTCACTAAATGGAGAGCTAATGAAATAACGAAGTGAGAAGCGATATTTAATTTAAAGTTGGCAGTCGAAACCTAATTAATAGCAATGATCTATTTGAGCGCGACGCGAACTGGGTCCGACCCGAGGGACGCTTTGTTGCGCCATCGCATCCGTCTGTGTGTCTGTCTGTGTGTACAGTTGGACGAAGGAGAATAAAGCTCACTTTGAAAGCTTTCAATTTCATTTTGATTGTGTCGAAACTTCCATTACACCATAAAAAGTTCTTAATGGTGTGTAGGTTAAATATATAGTAATTTTAAACTATGATGTTTAAAACAGAGTAAGAAACATGATTTAAAAAAAATGGAAACTTCTTGCAAAGATTTAAAGAGGCCTGACAGAAGTGTATTTCGATTAAAGTAATAAGGTGACACTTATTTATGCAGCCAAATTCATACTGAAGACTCGGTAAGTGCTGAGTATGAGAGTTAGATGACCCTTTTTGTAAAAAATCCTAATTTTATTTTCGTGTTCCCTACAAACGCAAGCCCAGCCCGAGTAAATTTATGAGAGATCAACATTTTATTTTGCGAAATTTGCAAAAAGTTTTATCGATCCGTCATAGTGATCACATGCCAAGCCTCCAATATGAATTTATCTTAATAAATAAACTGAATCTATAGTAATAATAAAGTAGTAAAAAAGTCGTGTCTTTTTCAAATTGAATTTTTTCAAATGAAATGGGTTATTGGTACTGTACTGAGGCCGAAACAACAATTATTAGAATTTTGGTCTGTCTGTGTTCCGTTTAATGTTCCGTTTTAACTCGAGAATCGCTTAACGGATTTGGATGCGGCTTTTTATTATCATCGTAGTTACCATGTTCAACACATAGGCTATATAGGGGTGTTCATAAAATAACGCCCAAGCCGGAAACGGGGCAAAGATTGAATAAACGCTTTTATAACTCGAGAACCACTGAACGGATTTGTATGCGGTTTTTTATTATCATCGTAGTGACCCGGTCAACACATAGACTACAACGGGTGTTCATAAAATAACGCACAAGCCAAAAACGGGGCAAAGATTGAATAAACGCAAACGGCAAAGGCTATTGTTATACATATAAATCTATGGGAAATCTGATTCGAATTTATATCCGAAACCCACGCGAACGAAGTCGCGGGCAAAAGCTAGTCTTAAATATAAATATGGGTCAGGTGAAGGATCATAGCAAGAAAGTTAGAAGGCCTGTAGAAGACCTGTAGAAGGCCTGTAGAAGACCTGTAGAAGACCTGTAGAAGACCTGTAGAAGACCTGTAGAAGGCCTGTAGAAGGCCTGTAGAAGACCTGTAGAAGACCTGTAGAAGGCCTGTAGAAGACCTGTAGAAGGCGTGTAGAAGGCCTGTAGAAGACCTGTAGAAGACCTGTAGAAGGCCTGTAGAAGGCATGCGTACGTAACATTATGTTGGCGACAAGGGATCTGATTTTTTACGTATATGGCATTTTGCGTATCTGACATAATGCGTGTAAATCTTCACAAACACAATAAAACTCTATATTTTATTACTTTAAATATAGGTGCTTTTTCTATGTACGGAAATATCTGACATCCTTGTAAAGGTAAGTTACTTGCGAGTGTTCATTTGTTTACACTGCCACCGGCAGTGCTTGGAGCATCACTGTTACCCCACGGTGTCTACAAGGACAAGAAAGGACCATGAGCAATAACATTGGTCTGACTGTACTGAACGATGAGCAGCAGTTTGTCTCTGCAGCCATATTGTGTGTATCCACAACTACATAGATACCTCTACAGCACGCGGTAGATCGCACGCGCACCTCTTTGACTCAGAGGTCATCGACATCATGCTTTGGTACATGGAACTGAATACTAATTAGTTTTTACTTTTTATGGGATATCTTTTGCATTTCATTGCAAAAACCAAGACATTTTATAAATTTTAGTAAACAAAATTACTGTGTAAAAAGGAATCTATATTGTTACGAGAGATATTATATATGTCGCCGTAAAATGGCAAAAACTGCTTTTTCGTAAAAAACCGAAATATGGGGTAAAGGCGCGATCATATGAAAATATATCAATTATTACGAAAATCTCTCAGCAAATAGTTGCGAAGACGAGCGAAGCGAAGCGGAAAAAAAAGGAACGTGCCAGGTTTACATCTAAATAAATTAACAGAAAATAAGTTTTAACAGGAAACAATTTCCTATGTCGCGTAATGGGATCGTGTTTACGCCATAAAAAGCAACTTTCGTCATCCTAGGACAAGATATTTACAAAAATCTTCTAAATTATAAACATTTCCTGATTCACTGTGCCGCTAGTGGATTTTATTATTGCGAATGCAAAGAAAAAACAAAAGGTTTGTTTCATCTACACGAAAGTAAACAAACCTCTTGTTTTACTGTAAGTTTACGTCTTGATTCCATTTTTATATCAATTAGACGATGCCGGAAGCTCACAATTACAATAAACTAGTGGAATAGTGGTATCAAGAGTAGTTGTAATGCGATGTCCCATAAATAACCATAACAACGAGAAATCAATTAACACAAAAAAAATGATTTGGATGCGGTGTTCTTTATTATCATTATAGTAATCCTAGTCAATAGGTTAGGTTATAATGGTGTTAATAAAATAACGCGCAACTCGAAAAGGGGGCTAAGATTGAATAAAAAAGCAAAGGCTAGTTAGAGACAAGTACGTGACACAAAACTTAATACTTCATGCTCAACTTTTAAGCACGCTACTCATATAACAAAATGCTGATTTATTCAATTCCGAGTCGCGAGTAAAATGTAAGTAAGTGATAAAATAATAATTTCCCGTAATAATGGAATTATTGCCCTGCTAAATATAATAAAACCTGATAAATGAACGCAGCGCAGCGACACTTCCGGTTATCAATTAACTCTATTCAATTACATCCGGTTCAGGGACGTCTTTTACATTTTATTACTGCATTGTTTACACTCAAACTGTGTATAATTTACTGTGTAAAAGTAGTTGATTGACGGCAATTGAGCAATAAAACCAATTTGACGGCTGAATGAACACCAAAATGGGGAAATTTATAGCACTTATTGACTTCTTACGAAACAAAATTGTACCACTGACGAGCTTTTTCAATTAACTTTTTGTTTTCTAAATGTTCCCAATGCTGGAATATTAATGTAGGTAAATACAACGGTAAATATAATAGATAATGTATAACCTAAATCTATACAAATAATAAAGTAGTAAAAAAGTATTAAATATATTTAAAAATTTCAATTGAAATGTTATTTTATTTATTTATTTATTTATTTGTTCATAATACAAAATAATACTCAAAGAATGTTCACTGTCCCCTAACCTACGTATTCGTGTATCGTAGGGTCACAGACTTATCCTTCTAAATTCTAAAGCAGAGACTATTCTAACATGCATGATTTATAATTAATTTTGATACATTTAACATAAAAAAGCAACGAACAACAAAAACATAATTCATACATTAAAACTAAATGTGTAAGTGAGTGAGTGTGTGAGCGTGCGTGTGGTTGTGTGGAGAGTATTCATGAGCGGTGAGTTCTTTGAGTATTTATATGTGGTGGATGAAATGTTTGTAAATTTATTAGTGGAAGGTGTGATAGTGATGTATGTGATTTTTATTGTTGACTGTATGTTTGTCCTTAATTGACATAAATAAAATGAAATGAAGGGAATTGGAGCATAACTCTAGGTAGGTATTTTAAGAAGCTCTTCAGTTTGACTGTAATTTAGTCTTAGTAAGTATTGGTGAATAGATTGTCCACAACTTCTACGAGTGAGGGAAATTAAAGTAATTTTTTTGCTAATGGTGTTATAAGTATATGGTCCAAGAAAAATATGGCAATTTTGTGCAAAGCAGGTACGGGTTTTTGGTGTAGTAAATATACGATTTTTCCTCCGTTTAATTTCAAGCTGTGGTTTGAGTGCTTTATAATCTGCTTTTGTGTGTTGACGTAGTATAATTGATTTTATATACAGTTGCCGAACCGTCAAGACAGGACATTCTCTATACAACTCTCTAGTGGGATGACGCCTAGGCTTAAACAGCATGACTTTAAGCAATGCGCGCTGTGCACGTTCAAGAGGAAGAAGATGACTTTTGGCTGCTGCACCCCAGGCAGTGATACAGTAGCCAAGTATAGATTGGGCTAAGGCGTGGTAAACCAGCATTACGACCTTTTGCTTACCACCATGTCTTAATCTTTTAAAAATATGAATAAGTTTGCGTGTTCTAGCAGACAGGTTCTTAATGTGTTCTGACCACGTTAGCTTCTCATCAAGAATGACTCCGAGGTATTTGATAGTGGTTTGGCGTTCGAGGGCTGAGGTTATATTATTATTTTATTAGTATACTGACGCCAAAACTACAATTTTTAGAATTTTTGTCTGTCTGTCTGTAGGTATGTATATTTCGTGTTAACTCGAGAACCACTCAACTGATTTGGATGGGTTTTTGATTATAATTTATATACTTGTCTATGTAAAATTCGCAGTAGCTTTAACAATTAAATTTTTAACAAAATTAAGTAAATTTTCATGGTAATTAATGGTAATAGAAAATTAAAACTTAAATATATTTCTATTTATAACCGGTACTAATGTAACATTGAAAAAAAAAAAGAAATAATGTAATAATGAACTTCATTACCACAAGTAAATGACGCGCAAACATTTTCGTGACGTCAAAAAATTTAACAATTTAGTCGGAAAAGGATCCGCCCCAACCACACATTACCACCAACACACTCGCACTAAGAATATACCTTTATATTGGGGCAGCGTGAAAACCAGCCAGTCACTTGTTGTAGCACGCAAAAAGGACCCCGTCAGAAACATTCAGGTTATTCGTACAAGTATCTTTACGATTTCGCTATGCCCCCCTGAAAACGACGTGTCTGAAAACCAACTGTAGCCACAAGACAAAAACATACTAACAAATAAAATTTTATTTCACAAGCTGCCTCACACTTTTGGTTATTTCTTTTGCTCTCAAACAGCTGTAAAACCAAAATATCCCGACTACAGACCTTGAGAAAGGAGGCTCTACAAAAATTCCCTATTCAAATAATTTCCGCCACTCACGTAATTGAAGGCTCCGAATGCCCGACTCGCGGAGAACTCACGAAAAATGTAAATCCTATTATTTATTTAGTTCACAGCAAGTGCTACTCGAAACTGAGTCTTAATTAACCAGAAACTGGGGACTGCAGAACTAAGGGTGCGGGTATTAAGAGGGCGTTTTGTTAACGTATCATGAATGAAGCCTTTGGTAATAAACGTGAGGATATATACTCGTATATCGTGAGCAGCTCGTAGAGTATGAAATCGAAAATCTTCGACCAAAATGACAAAAATAAGTGCGCCGACCAGCGGAGCGAGGAAGAGCATGTTAGGTTTAAGAGGAACAGGGTGAGACGGGGTAAATCAGTCTTCGTCCACGACGCTACAGAGGCGCGGGGTGGGATTATTATTGAGAGTGTGTGAGAGAAGATACACTGTCTCTCTCTCACAAGCCTGCCGCCTCCCTGCGCGATTCCCTTGGTCGTCGTCCCCCGCGTCCCTGTAAGGACGCGGGCGAACACTCACTTTTCCGGTTTGCATAATACACACAGAGTCACATATGTCAGACGAAAGCAAGAATTTAAGTACCCCATAAATCCAAAGACACCTCAAAAAGGCCATAAATAGTTATCATAAGTTTGAATTCGATTTAATAGTACGTAACGAGCTATGATAAATTACAATACACACGGTTTTGGCAAGGAAAACTTATATCCGGTATCTTGACTCGTAAATAGATAGAAGAGGCAAAGAGGTGTGCTAAGATCGTGTCATATGGATATCTGTAGTCTCTGGGAGAACAGGAATGCACATTTTGAAATTGTTAGCCTGCAATAAATATGTTCACAAAAAATTAATTTTTCCAAAGTAACTTTTTCCGCCCTACTCATGCCCGCTCCCGCCCCCGCGCTTCACTAGCGCCGCACCCGGCTCTGTTTGCATTCTGCCCGTCGCTCATAAATTCATAATTAAATAGTCAACTCCGGACTGCTAGTTGCTGCCGGCGGCTTTGCTTAATTCTTCCTGCTATGATCCTCTGAGGGACCGTATTAGGGCAGGAAGTTATGTCTTGATGGAATGTTGTCGCAAAAAGACGTACGACGTGATGAACTGATAATTTAGATATATCGGCTATAAATGTACAGGTATCTTTAAATGAAAACATATAATCTACTGATCATACTGAACAACGTTCCCAAAAAAACATGAAAAATAGTAGTTTATTCTATAAGTGCGGTAAGGAGACAATAGCTTACGAGGACGATGTAAAACACGACCGATAAGAAAGTGCTTTAAACGTTACAAGTAAGTTATTGCCCTTACCCAAGTGTATCATACTACGTTTTTTATTGCATATTGTGAATGAATAAATGAAACATAAGAAATAAACAAACACTAAATACTCCAAATGAACTTTAGGCGGGCATTCTTTTTTTTGTTCTTTGCACACAAGTTACCAACTTGACGGAAATAATCTACTTTCAGTTTGATGCGTTCGTAGGCTGCTTTCAGTCACCTCACATGCGTTGATTCTGTCCTGCTGTCAATGGTAGGCGAGTGTCGTCCGACGATCAAACTGAACGCAGCCTACGAACGCATGAAACTGAAAGCAGTTCATTTCCGTCAAGTCTATCTATGGTACACAAGAAAAGACTGAAAAATTCTCTGAATAAATAAATAATAATAATAAAGCACTAGTGTAGAAAAACTGACTTTGCCAACAGTGTTGATGCATATAAAATGCGTCTTTACGGGCACTTGCATTGAAAAATGTGTACATACCATAGAGGTGTTCTATTTATTGCATTATTACATTATTGCTTGGGAATGTCAATTATGTAAAAAATTACATCAACAATATCCTTGCCATGACAATCAATGTTGGTTTCCAATAAAATATATACCACAAGAGTGTATTCTTTTTTTTTTCTAAAAATGTCTTAGCTATGTGACGATGTGTTTGGTATGACATTGTTTTCGATGAAACAAAGCGTTCGCAAATAAACCGTTAACTGCAGAAGGTATACAACAGCTAATCCATCCCCTTTTAGCAAAACACTTGGAACATTCGAACAAGACTTTAAGTTTAAACTTAATTACTAGGCAGCTGAGTAAGCGCTGTTTAAAACTTTAACTGCAAGACGCTATTTAACTCTAAACTTCGTCTATAGAGCAACGAAATACAATTACTTGCGGATTGGTTAAAAGGTTTTACTCAACGAAATTACTGGTTACAAGTAGAATAAAAAAATTACAACGCAATGTCAAGCCATAAAAAATATTATTTATTCTCTTCTCTAAAAATTAATTTCTTAAGAAGTCATAATAATGATATTTAGAGTATTCCAAAGCGATGGATTTCCCAATAAAGCATAATCTCAGCTAGCTAGTTTTAAGATTTTTTTATGTAACATATTTTTTTTTCTTACATTACATCTGAGTTAAACTGGACCTTACTGCGGCTTTTTAAGGTGGCCAGCAATAGTCGTCTCATCACCTTCAGGTATTTATTTATGCCATGGGTCTAGAGCAGGGTTTCTTAAAATAGGGTCCATGGACCCCTTAGGGGTCCGTGGCATGAGTGCCAGGGGTCCACAGCCACTCAGTTCACTCTTAACATATTTAATATACTGAGTCAAGACAACGGCATCCTTTTCATTAACTTAGTTATGATACAATTTAATTAAGTATTCATGTAAATTAAACAATAAAATTTTTAATGCCGAGTAACATGACACTGATTTTTCATTTTCATTTTCAAATCAAAGTGATTTTTAATGTAAGCTTTATTTTATTTTCCCAAAATTTTCGTCGACAGGGGTTCGTGGAATCTTTGAAATTCTGAAAGTGGTCCGTGACTACAAAAAGTTTAAGAACCACTGGTGTTATGCCTAAGAAATTAATTATTAATTATAATAATCTTTTCACATCCTTCCAATTACAGCATCAACCTTGATATTGCTATCAGATAGTCTCAAAAAAAGGACTGCCTCATTATAAATAGAAACTCGAGTCTCCAGGAAGGCAGGAGAGGGGCAACATGGCAGAATTAATCCGCTTAGCATGATGCGATATGTAAGGTAGACCGTCAGGCCAGGGTCCCTAGGTAGTTCTTCATTGAACATGTCTTGACATAATACGGTATCGTGTCTGGATCCCGAGCATCCGGGATAGCGCACTGAGAGCCTACCAGCTTATTTCGAGGAACTAATTTTTTTCATAAATGTAATTTTTTTGTCCAAAGATAAGATATTATAAAGATAGCAATTTTGGAATCAGTATTAGCTTGTAAAAATTACAATACAATGTTCTTTATTGAAGATCAAAAATAAAAAATAAAGTGGCCATAATCAAACACTATGCAGATTTTCCAAAATTTAGCATAGTGAATTTTTCCAACTATGTGTACTATACTAGGCACTTACAGGCATTAAAAATTTTTGTAGTAGAACATTCCTCACTGTAAAAGATGATGCCAATAATCCTTAGTTATACTCAGTCCTCAAGAGTCAGTTCAAACTCAGCCAAATGTCAATATTAGTATGAAATTGAAGGAATGAAATTGACTTACGTCTCAAGTGGGGTCTTTGGGATTCTGGCTTGGGCTTTGTCTTATTAATAATTATATTTAATTATAAAACAAGTATAGTAGTCGAAAGAAAATCTATTTAATAGTAGTTTATTCTAGCTCCGGTTACAAAAAATTGCAATGTTGAATTTAGCCAGAATTGTGTTTCTTCCCCACTGTGCGACCTCCTGCGACACAGATTAACATATTAATGCGACACGTTATTATCCGGCGGCCGATGCTCCTGACTATGAATACTCTGTGTGCATTACCATAGACTAATACGATATATAGAGGGATACATTAGACGAATAGGAATTATGCAAGGAAAATAGATTTGGGGTATAAGAATAAGAATTAATTTATTCATAAATATAGGCCAGATAAAAAGGATCTCTGTTTTGCCTTTCGGCGTATGAATGTATTAATTAGGTACTAATTATTTACAAATTAATAAGATAATGAATAATCATATCACCAACATGCTATATAAAATTTAAAATGCACAAAATAAAATATATAATTGAAAAAATTAAGAACTTAAATACAGATATCAAATGATTGCTCATGTCCTTGATATTATTTGGTATTTTGTTGTAAATTATTAATTGACACTGTTTTTTTGAAGTTGTGTGTTACATTAACGGTCAAGAATTTTGTGCCGATATTGGGAACGTTGAATTTTGTTAAAAAATTGAATTGTTAATTAAAGAAAGACGAGAGTGACGTCAACTCAGATGCAATTACTGATTATTGCAAATACGCCTAGCGCACCCTGGATAGTTCGATCAAGACCTAATTGACAAACCATGACGCCAAGCGACTCGTCGTGTTTCGGTATGACGTCATCAGTAGCTGTACCGAGAGAGTGGGTGGAGGCGGTTACGTAGAATATGTCATTCGTACGTCACTGACTTCCGTAGATTTTGTGGAAGTCTCTGGACTGATTAACGCCTCACCTGCTTTAACTCTTTCGCTTTCTGTGTGTGTGCGCGCTTCATATCTGAGATCTCATCGACGCTTTCTGTCAGGGGCGGTAATGGCCAAGCGTAAGTCCATTGTGAGTAAAATAAAGATACAGAAATGCAGATGTACAATAAAGTGTGATTTTGATGACACCGAGTACCATGTATGCTAGTGAGTATTGACACCCACGTGGAATCAGAAGTAGAATGAAAAGCCATCAACTTGTGTATTTATTACAAAAACACATCGATTTTTAATAAGTTTATTGTTTATGGAAGCAGTTTTTTAGCTGTTATTTGTACGATTTTTGTTTCGTTGATTTTCAGTGTTCAGATCTGTGAAGTAAAAAGCAGCGATAGCTCAGTCAATAGGAGTGAGTGTCAATCTTTAGACCCGGGTTCCAATCCTATACCGAATTATATATTTTTTAATTTTTTAAGTTTGGCATATCATAATCTGTTTATACGTGTATCAAATTTGTATCAATCGTCGGAAAAGACCTCCAATCTGTATTATTTCCATACTCTAACACGATCGGCCGTTGACAGTTGATTCTGGCTTCCCTTGGGAATTTAATTAGACAATACAATACAATATGTCCGATTCAGGACTAATCTAGGAACACAATCCAATGTATGCAGAGTGAACTGGGATAAGGAATTTAAATGAACTTAGACATATATACGTCTCAAGTGAATATTTTAATAACGGATTGGACTCACTTCTTGGGTTGTGCAAGGAGTCCAGGAGGCATACAAGTATACGTCTCATGGAAGTGACGAAGAGCCTGTTTCACGCACAAAGCAGGGAGACAGGTTTCTACGCCGGTTTTGAATCAAATGATGATGGTGTAAAGAGCCGGAATTCCGTAGACGTAGCTTTAAAATCTTATATTATGATTTTATAGTGAAATTCATACTAATTATTAGAATACATTACAAACTAGAAAAGATCAATTGGAAACAAATTTTAAGACAAGAATTAGAAAAATTTCTCTGGCCAGGATTCGAACCTGCGACCTCTTGTTATCAAGACAAGCGCGCAAGACGCACCGAGGTACTTATCCTAGACAGTTGATTTTTTCCATCATACTTGTCTACTGAACAAAAGTCTCGTGTTTAGAAAACAAGCTTTTGCCCGCGGCTCCGCCGGCGTGTTATTCGGGATAAAAAGTAGCCTATGTGTTAAGTTAGGGTATAAGCTATATTCATTCCAAATTTCATCCATATCCGTCCAGCCGTTTCAGTGTGAAAGAGTAACAAACATACACACACACACACACACACACCCTCACAAACTTTCGCATTTAGAATATTAGTGCGATTCAGGAGAATTCTCTTAGTTGAACAAGTTTCCTATAAACACATTTATTCGTAGTCTAAGGTGCTTACTTTGCGATATTTTTCTATCCAGCGAAGTTAACCCAGTTACGTTTTCAGATTGGGGAATGTCTAAACTTTATATCCTCTATTGTAGCATTTATTTTATTTTATATTGGATAAGAATGTACTACTGACAAACGCTTATTCTGTAGAAGAACGGGCTCAAAATATTCGTAATACATATCGATAGTGCACCTATATGGTATGTGAAGTATCATTTTCACATCTAATCTTGAACAACGGGTTAAAATGATTTTTATTATTTCTAAATGGTTTCGATAATAAACTCCATCTTAAAACCCCAAAAATTACCTATAAACGTTTAGCGTTCCTCAAGAAATGTCGTAAAAACCAAACGACCTCCGAATGGATCGCTCGTACGGGATCGTTCGCGTTCAATATCAGATGGGTTCTGAATGTTGTTTTAAGATCTAGATTTTACTGGATACCTAAGTTTTTGGTGTTCTGCAGAAACGAAAACCATTATTCCACGTCATCACA
This sequence comes from Ypsolopha scabrella, assembly GCA_910592155.1. NCBI lineage: Eukaryota > Metazoa > Arthropoda > Insecta > Lepidoptera > Ypsolophidae > Ypsolopha > Ypsolopha scabrella. Next base: position 23,244,030 of record OU342982.1, read on the forward strand.
TCACTCTCTAATGGCTTATTGAGTTTAACGGAATGAAGGCTAATGTAGCTGATTCTCAAAGCTTCAGTTTTAAGTTTAAGTCAAAACTATAATTTATTAATTGCAATATGACTGAAATGGACTTTATCATAGCTAAATTACCTTGAAAGAATTTTTGTTTTGACAGGTAAAACAGCCTTCAAAATCAGCTATATCGGTATAACTTACATTGGGACTTCGAAAAAAAAATTATATAGTACCTAAATGGTGTAAAAGATTAATAATAATATTTATCTACCTAATAATGAAGTGGTAAAGAAGTAGTTTGTGTACACTGAATATTTTAGAGAAATTGAAGATGGATGGACATGAGAAAGGAGAATTTTATTTTTATCTTCATCGTTAAAGAAATTTGACGGCAAAGTTGTCAGTTTGAGAACACTATTGTTACGGGGTCTATGTCAAAAAATAAAACTGCTTAGGAATTGGCAATTTTCTGTATAGAATGTGCCACATATTAAATTTAATTTAAACAACAAACACTCAAAACGCCGATTTATAATGTAAGTTATTTTTTTGGGTTACCCGACCAATTTAGTTACGCAGTTTTGTTTCATGAATTTTGAAGGTAATTGGGCATGAGAACACAAACTTTGTTATTTTAGTTCAACTTGCTTAAGTCAAATAAGGGGGACGATCCAAAACCGCTCTCCATACAAACTTGTCGGAACCAACAACCACGACAAAAGAATTATAATTTCGTTGTGTTACTTTTTTATACACGTTCCATCAATTCTACACCCGCGAATAATCAGTTTTTTCAGAAACAAAAAATGTTTTTACTATCAAATATTGCTTTTAATTAGCAAATTTAGATTATTAAAACTTTTTTTTTGTAATTTTGATTATTCGCGGGTGTAGAATTCATTGAAAGTGTAAAAAAAAGTAACATAACGAAATTATAATTCTTTTGTCGTGGTTATCTGTTCCGACAAGTTTGTATGGAGAGCGGCTTTGGAGCATCCCCCTTAACTTATTTGAATGGTACGAATGAGTCCTACCCGTACTGGACCGGTTTTTATTTAAAGATACCTTTAATTCTAAAATAATTCCTGAGTTAATAATGTAACTTCATTATCTGCAACCCTTATCAAATCTGACAAAGCTCGGCGTCTTGTTGAGCCCTCGATTGGGAACGGGTCTACAATAGACTATAAACCGCATGAGTTACTGCCCAGCCCGTTCCTTATCAGTCGTTATGTGAAATTATGCTGGACTGCAGTTCCTTATAGCCTCAATTTTGGATATTAATACAATAATGTAGTGAAATATGACTTTATAGTGGCGGAACTAAAGGGTAGAGTAGGAAGTCGAGTGTACCAGTAAAAATACTATATCATTACTCGCGATTTTTGGTGAAACTTCAAAAGTATCTACACTAATAACTAGTACATATATATATGTACATATATTGTACGTAAACAACCAAACAAACCTTTGATAATGCTTTAACAGCGAAACCGGTAAGGGAAATTAATATAAATAAGTGGACAAGTACAAGTGTTTATCAAACAAAAAATAATAACTAGTAGTTCGTCCCGAATTGTGAACTCACGCTCGCCCAATTCGCGCTTGACCGGTTTGACTCGTATTTGAACTTAATTCTTTTTGCCTTATTTACTTGCTTGCCAAATTTCATGACATTCCGATCAACGATACTCGAGTTATCGTCGAACAAACATTCATACATACATACAAACGCCGGATTGTTCTAGTAGACTCAGAGAACTCGCTCGTTCGATGAAGTGTAAGTGCATTAAAAAGTAGAAAAGACCAATTAAAAACAAATTTCGAGTAAGAAAAGAATTTGAAAAAATCTTTGGGTCAGGATTCGAACCTGCGACGTCTTGCTGTCATAACAAGCGCGTTACCGATTGCGCCACTGAGGTACTTATACTAGTGAAATCGTTGAATTTTTCCACCATACTTGTACACCGAATTTTTGTAACTATTTGATCTACTAGCTAGTAAGGCTCATACTGAACGCTCATGCGGGCGTTTTGTTATTTGACGCATTGTTCTATAACTTTTTCAAATTCTCGTCTTACTTGATATTTGTTTCGTATTAATCTTTCCTAGTTTGTAATGCACTCTAATAATATGAAGAGTATTCAATACGATTGACTCTTCGCAATAAAAACGAAATCATAATAATAAAGTGGTAAAAGTCATGTTTCTTTGTACTCAGACTAAGGAATGTTTGTACATAGATTTCTACGAAATTTCGAGTGAAATGAATTGTTAGTATTGTAATGTGGCCAAAACTACAGTGTTTAGTATTTTTAACTGTTTTTATGTCAGTCTGTGTGTTTCGTTATAATTCGAGAACCACTTAACGGATTTGGATGCGGTTTTTATCATCGTAGTGACCCTAGCTCACCATAGAGGATATAAGGGGTGTTGATAAAATAACCTCTTCTTCTTCCTGTACCATGCCCTAACGGGCGTCGGCTACCATCTCTCTAAACTTCGTCCGATCTTTAGTGAGCTTGCAGAGCTCTGCCGCTTGCTTAATATTAGTCCAGGCTTTTAGGTTGTCAATCCACTTAGTCCTTCTTCTGCCTCTTCCCCGTTTCCCCTCTATTTTTCCTTATATAATGGATTTTACTACATTGTATTTAATGTGTCTATAAACATGTCCCAGATATGGTAGTTTCCTTCTTTTGATTGTAGTGAGTAGGTCTCGCTTCCTGTTCATTCTCCTAAGGACTTCTTCGTTGGTCACTCGGTCCCTCCAGGATATTTTAAGCATTCTTCTAAACAACCACATTTCGAAAGCTTCTAGTTTAACTTGGGTGACTTTATTTAGTGTCCAGCCTAAATAACCACCAAGGAGAAAACGGTTGATAATAGTTTTTAGACACTTGTGCAAGGGCTAAAACTTAGTCTTCAATAAAAGCACTTGTACTGATAGCTTGAAATTTATATTTTGTTAAAACCTGACCGGCTATCACATCATTCTCAAGGGATTTTAAGAAAATTGCGATTTCCAAGGTATAAATGGATGTGATACCCAAGCCCAACTGTTCAAAGCTACACCATTCTAAATAAGTTTGTTCTTTGTAAACGACCTAGTATTGTTGCAGCTGATTCAACGATAATTGTGGATGGTTAAAACAGCGTTTATTGGTTAAGCCATAAAACTAAGAAGATTTCTTCTATTAAATGGCAAACTTTACATTATTTGAAGTACCAATTTCGAATAACGTAGCTGTTAGCGGAATTATCTAAAACATTTCCCATAAACTTCGATGTCTTTATAACTGCACGGGTACTTACGTTTCCTGAGAATCTTGTCGATATTATATAAATTATATATAATCCGCTTACCTGTAACAAATTAGAATAGTATAAATTATATTATACTAATAGCTAAGTAAATTATCGTTTCGTTAACAAAATAACACCTTGTAAATTACACAACAATTTTATATTTTATATGTTACGTCGCTTAAGTTTAACTCGAGAACCACTCAACGGATTTGGATGCAGTTTTCTCTATTATCATCGAAGTGACCCTGGTCAATATATAGGCTATAAGGGGTATTCATAAAATAACGCCCAAGCCGAAAACTGGGCATAGATTCAATAAACGAGGGCGGAGTCGGGGATAGAAGCTAGTTCTGAATAAAATTGAAAACGGTCAATATTTTGTATTTTGACTTATACGGTGTCGGAGATCGAAAACAACTAATGAACCAACGAATAATAAAATCAACCAAGCCATATTTAGGGCTTTCTATTTTATTCAGAATTTTGGAAGGGGTTAGAGAATATCATAATTGAGATTTGCGGTTTTATTAAACAAATGAAGGGATATCATCAATCATCATCAATATACTTATAATAAAACAGTAGAAACCGCTGTCTGTACATTGAAGAAAAGAAATAGAAAGGGGGTGACTAAACAAGAATAATAGAATCAACGATTTTTAGAATTCTTTTCTGTCTGACTGTTTGTTCACGCAAATCTCTAAAACTACTGAACGGATTTTCATGTAGTTTTTACAGCTGTACAGAGCTTAATTTGGAATAGAATATAGGCTTTATTTCATTAAAATCGGATCTCGGAAAAAAAGTTATCGTCATTTAAAGATTTTTGGAATTAACTTTAGAAGTTATGGTACGGGATCTCCTCAACGGATACAGAGTTCGAGTTTGGGCTTATTTCATTAGTCTTTATTAGCACTTTGGTAAAACATGGTGACCAGGGTCTGCTGATGGAACTGGAAGGTGGGTACGGGATCTCCTCAACGGATACAGCAGACCCTTCGAGTATGGGCTAATTTGATTGGTATTTATTAGCACTTTGGTAAAACATGGTGACCGTTGCATATTGTCGTTCAAAAAATCATATTCTTTTGTTTTCCTTATTTCTACGAAAATCCATTCGACGCGGGTAGAGCCGTGGGAAAAAGCTAGTCGTCAAATAATTATTCAAGTTTTTAGACAAGTAATGTTGTTTAACTTACACACACCTCTTCCGCTTCATCCTCAACAAAGCTTGATTAAAACTTCATTGAAGTAAGCTTCAGCAGCGTGTCCAGATAAAGATCAATGATCCATGGCTCGTGAACTGTATCACTCATGCGCATGAGTTGTATTGTACTTTTAGAAGTTTTCCAGTCAACAGCTTTTCAATCTTATTACCGGTTAGTAAGGTTTAAAGCTCCATGGGCGCCATTTTCCGCCATACAACATGCGCTGGCGCCGGCAAACTCGTAATGCTGTCATTTGTGACTTTGTGACCACTATGCAGGGAAGGTACAGTATTTATGCCCTGACTGATTGATTAATAAGTGATCAAGCGAACTCAAAAACTATAAAATAGGTAGTATAAATGAGGCACTGAGAGCAAGAAAAGCCTAACATTTCCAGACATAATTGATTTTTAATTGTGTCTGGAAATATTAGGCTTTTCTTGCTCTCAGTGCCTCAAATTGCAGGCGATGTTATATAACTTGTTTCAAGTTGTTCGCAATAACCAAGGCTAGTTGATTAGGATTAATTAAACATCTTTGTGATAAAAGATAAATCTACTCAACTAAAAAACTCATTACAAAAGAATCCTTCATTTAAAGTAATATATATATCGGCGCATCAGCAATGGTTCATTGTTGATAAAAGAAGATTATTAATTAAATAACTCTGTTTAATAATTTGATTAGATTAAAACTAGTTCATAAGCCATTAATTAATTAAACTGTGATTATTGCAATGTAAAATTAACGTAAATTCACATACATTCAATACTTAACCTATAATTGTAAACACGTGCTTGCACACTATAAATACGGCCGCACAGCCCACGCTCTGGCAGTCTTGCTCGAGCCGTCGGACAGTGTGGACCTCTCTAATAAGTTGTTGCGCTGTCAGTTGAATAAACGAAGCTTTGGTAATACCTTCAATGTTTTCCTTGAAAATTGAAGATGAGTGATCACCAAGAAAATATTCGTGACGTCAGCAGTGCTGACGTCACACTTTTTAAAAATACAACCAAGGCTGTTTCTCCGTCATCAGAAGTGGGATCGGAAGGGATTCCGATCCAAGCCACCTCCTCATCAGCTCGTTTACCACCTGAGCAACTGGAACCAGCCAATACCCAGCATCGGGAGCATGTGCTGGTTACCAATGCACCAATGGAAGCCATACCACAGTCAGGACCACATACCTACCCCTATGAAGGTATGCGGATGGATGGGGTACCACCACAGTACCTTTTGCAAATGATGGAAATGATGCAGAAAATGTCAGAGCGCTTGTGTGCTCCACCCACCGAGGCAAAAATAAGGATCAAAGACATTTACTTACCATCATTTGACCCGGATGCCTACGTCGGAATACGAGAATGGTGTCAGCATATAGATCAAGCCATTGAAGCATACAAACTGAACGATTTCGACGTTCGTATGAAAGTCTGCAGCCTGTTGAAAGGGCGTGCAAAAATGTGGATTGATGATTGGATGGTGACTACTAATACATGGGCAGAGTTACGGAAGAATCTCATCACCACGTTTGAACCTGAGAACAGGTACTCCCGAGATATTGTGATGTTCAGGGAACACGTTTACGACTCGTCGAAAGATATTGCGGAATTCTTGTCACGAGCCAGGGTCCTTTGGAGAAGGATCACCAAGGACAAGTTATAAGATGAGCACGCCGTTGAGGCGGTGATTGGATGCGTTAACGACGAGCGTCTGCGCATTGAATTACTGAACGCTAGAGCAACCAGTGTGCCTGCACTGATCTCAGTTGCAACGTCTATACGGAAGAAGCGTTCCCATCCTAACTCAAGTTCCACATTGCTAAACAAGTGTCCAAGATTTACGGACAATCAACAATCAACATCAAGTTGCCGCATATGTAAGAAGACAAATCACTCTACCAATGATTGCAGATTTAAACCACCAGAGGCTAAACCTGAAGCCGGCAATAAGGACCCTAAACCACAAGCCATATCTACCTGTACCTATTGCAAAAAAACAGGCCACACTTATGAAACTTGCTTCAGACGGGAACGTTTGTTGACATCCAACGTCAATTATGTGTCAAGTGACAGGCTAGCACCTATCGCCATCAGAATTGGTGAGAAGACTTTGCAGGCTGTGTTCGATAGTGGAGCAGAATGCTCTATTATACGAGAATCCGTTGCTGCAGTTCTCCAAGGTCAAAGAAGCCCAGCAGTCAATTATTTGAAGGGGATCGGACAATTTCCCGCACTATCGTTGGCCAAGCTTACAACTGTATGTATTATAGACACCATCCGTATTGAGCTGGAGTTTAACATACTACCGGATCATGAAATGTCAACAGACATCCTAGTGGGTATGAACCTGATTCATGATACCAATTTGAGTATGGTTATCACATCCAATGGGACAAAACTGGTTCACAACACACGTGTCAATCATGTAAGTTTGAATTCTCCTCTCTTCAACAATTTGGACTGCGATCTGACCAACGAAGATGAAATCACGCAGCTACGTGGACTTCTGAATAAATATGAACATTTGTTTATTCGTGGTTATCCCAAAACTCGGGTCAATACTGGAAAGCTCGAAATCAGACTGAAAAACCCAGATAAATTCGTCGAAAGAAGACCATATCGTCTCAGCCCAGTAGAAAGGGAAAAGGTACGCACCATAATTCAAGAACTCTTGGAAAACAACATAATACGCGAGAGCAAGTCTCCTTACTCAAGCCCTATCATCTTAGTGAAGAAGAAGAATGGGGATGACCGACTCTGCGTTGATTTTCGGGAGCTCAATTCGAATACTCTGCGTGACCATTACCCACTTCCGCTGATTTCTGATCAGATTGACCAGCTAGCAAATGGTCATTTCTACACAAGCCTTGATATAGCAGCTGGTTTTCATCAAATACCAATTGCTGAGAACTCAATAGAGAAGACCGCCTTCGTCACACCAGATGATCAGCAGTATGTTATAGTTACCATCGATGCATTCTCGAAGTACGTGCTACTGTACTTCTCCAGCAACAAAAACCCACACAGTACATTAGCTGCCCTGAAACGCACTGTGCATCTATTCGGTGCGCCAGTTCAAATCATAGTCGATGGAGGACGAGAATTCCTTGGCGAGTTCAAAGACTATTGTGACCACTTTGGAATAGATCTTCATACCATAGCTCCAGGAGTTAGCCGAGTGAATGGCCAAGTAGAAAGGGTCTTGCGACTCTCAAAAATGCGTTGGTGATGATCAAAAACTACGAAGTAGAGCAGTGGCACACTGCGCTTGAGGAACTACAACTGGCAATGAACTGTACAAGTCATCGTGTCACGGGGGTTGCTCCATTGACATTAATTACACAACGAAAGCACTGTGTACCTCCTGAGCTCCTCAACTTTGTGAATATTGACGACCAGACCGTGGACATTGAAGCGCTTACTCATCAAGTACAACAGAAAATTTTGCGTTCAAGCGAACAAGACCGACAACGATTCAATTTACGTAAAGCAAAAATTCATCATTTCCAACGAGGAGACTACGTGTTGATTAAGAATAACCCTCGCAACCAAACATCGCTTGACCTAAAATTCAGCGAGCCATATGAAGTGTCCAGAATACTGGAAAACGACCGCTATTTGGTGAAGAAGGTGGTCGGCAGAGGGCGACCTCGCAAGGTGGCTCATGACCAGCTGCGTCGTGCTCCACAACCTGGTGAGCAGTTGACCGTATCGGCGGGACATTTATCACCTAATCCTCGAGACTCTGCTACAATTGAGCCCATCCCGTCCACATCACGAGAAGGGCTGCAAATTCCAACAAGACAAGACCTACGGAGTGAAGGCAATTCATCAGAATAAACTGTAAGTATCTTAGTTCAATATAACTAAATACTTACAAAGAAACACTACACTACATAAATTCAATATTAGTAACCGAAACTTCCACGAGAAAAACTTCCACTTATGTATCTACGAGAACCTCCGAGAATCACCGAGACCCTCCGAGAACCTCCGAGATCCTACGAGAATCGCCGAGACCCTACGAGAATCGCCGAGACCCTACGATAACCGTCGAGACACTTCGAGAACCCTACGAGAAACTCCAAAAACCCTTTATGATATTCCCAAAAACTTAGTAACATTAATATTGCCAAACATACAAAGATAAAAATATTTGCATTGCAACTCAGGTTGCTTACAGATATCCGACTCAAAAGAAGTCCAATCTATTGTTACAGATAAAAATAAGAACCAGAATCAACGAGGCTGGTGCAGAGCGCGCACCGCCTGTCAGTATGGCCGTATCGGCGCATCAGCAATGGTTCATTGTTGATAAAAGAAGATTATTAATTAAATAACTCTGTTTAATAATTTGATTAGATTAAAACTAGTTCATAAGCCATTAATTAATTAAACTGTGATTATTGCAATGTAAAATTAACGTAAATTCACATACATTCAATACTTAACCTATAATTGTAAACACGTGCTTGCACACTATAAATACGGCCGCACAGCCCACGCTCTGGCAGTCTTGCTCGAGCCGTCGGACAGTGTGGACCTCTCTAATAAGTTGTTGCGCTGTCAGTTGAATAAACGAAGCTTTGGTAATACCTTCAATGTTTTCCTTGAAAATTGAAGATGAGTGATCACCAAGAAAATATTCGTGACGTCAGCAGTGCTGACGTCACACTTTTTAAAAATACAACCAAGGCTGTTTCTCCGTCATATATTATACCTATGTAATAATCATAATTTGCCTAGGCAGATCGATCGCTCCGCTTCGCTCGACTCTCCATATTTATTCACATGTAAATATAACACGCTTATCCTCGCTCCACTTCACTTCGCCCGTAGTCGCATCTATTTTTTTACTTTTGGTGAAAGATTTTAGATTTCTACCGATCATGATATTCTGAATTCTGAGATTTGGTCACAACATATACCTATATATAAAGTGACTTTCGTTTATATAAACAAATTCATACTGGAGACTCGTTAAGCAAGAGATAAGAAAAATATTTTTTTGATCCTCCATACTACCTATAGTTCAAGAATAACTTTGACTCAATTGCTATAGAAAGTCTAAATTTTATTCTGCATATTTCACAGAAAGGGTAATTGAACCTTGATCGTGACCACTCACTGAGTCTGCAGTATGAATTTGGCTTTATAAACAAAAGTCACCTTCACCATTTTGCTAGCTATGTCAGTTTTTTAATTAAAAAAACTTCCTTATTCTCTTTTGCGCTTAATCTGCTCCTCTCGCACTGCGGGTTTTTTCGCTTGGAGTGAAAGTGACAAAAATAAAATTTACATAGCCCCTATAATTTGATATTTAACAGTATATAACGTCTGCAGTTTAACAACAGTAACTCCAGTACAGGAGGAATGTGCGCCGATCGCATGCGCGCCGTATGGGCCGTGATTGCACCCCTGTTTAAAGTGTTGCAACGAATTGCGATTAATGTACAAGTTGCGAGCCGTGGTGAGGTCGCTGGCGGCAGGGACGGAGCTAGGAGCTGTGTCAGGGGTTCAGCGCTGTTCCAAATGACCCCACCTTCGTAGCATATTAAGGACATAGACATAGACATTTTTTATTGGTAAGTCAATTACAGACGTTCGAATCCTTGTTCAACTGAACTTAGTTTTGTACATTTTACTGCAAAAGCCCGAGTAGTGATAAAATACTAGGATTTTCCGGTAAAACCTAAGATGGTAAAAGTCCGTAATGGTAACCTGGCTAATTTTTGGTATTACCACAGAGTCATGGTAAATGCTGAAGACACAATTATAGTTTGTTTGCAGCACATCTGCACGCGTATGTGGAATCTATGTAAACTAAGCAATAAGTATGTACATTATTTTGCTCGACTGTGGAGGTACCAACAACTTACTCGCAAATCCCCCCGAAATGATTCGGGGGAGAGTAAGAAGACAACTCGCAGACAGGCGCTATAACCAAGTAGCCCACCATTGCCTGGGACCGATTGAAGGCGGTATATCGAAAGAAGACTAGCAAAGGGCAACAGCATCACTGGTGCGAGCGTTTTGGCACCACGCTCACCAACCAACCTTCCCAGCGTGTGTGGGTATGGGCATTTATTCCAGGAGGACCGCCAAAGATGGCGAATCTTGGCTTGTCAAGCAGTGGACGAAACAGGCTGATGGATGGATGGATGCACATTATTTAATCTAAATCAAACCTATCAGATGCATTGCGGCTGTGCGGTACGTCACCTGCAGGTCAAGCTCCCCACTTGGAAACTATTTAAACACGTATAGGCCCGAAATTAAAACTACCAAACGGCAATCCTAGCGTGAAACCTTGTCCTTTATCCCTAAAACCTACCATAAATTTAATAACCAGAAAAGAAACTTCAACAGCCTGTCGAAAAAGACGAAGAAATTGATAAGAACCAAAAAGATAATGAAGGCGATCCATCCATGTAGCTTGTTTATTTCTTTTATACCACTTGCTGAACGGTACAGAATAACACATTGAGGTAAACTTGGCTCTTAAAAGCGTGTATTTGTGCCCGGAGTGCGGCGATAATGCAAACAAGGTGTACTGTTCTAGTTCAGCCCACACTCGGAAACACATCTGACACCCCTTTAGGAATATAAAATGTCTTGACAATATATTTATGAATAGGATGTGTGTATAAGCCACCCACTATCTGTTAAAGAAATTGTATAAGTTATTGCATATTCTGCATATTCCAGCCTCCACAGCTAGGGGTTCAAACCCTGAGTGCGTGCCTGGAAAGGGGTGCGGGAGTCATCAACATTATCGATGAGTAAATGACGAGTTTATGACGGTCAAGTGCACACGCTATCTGCTCTCCGAGTAACGGTTATTGCTCTGATAACTGATCTTTAGTTTTGATTGCAAGTAAATTTAAGATTCCAAGTGATATGATCATGTAAGCATTGAAACTTTACAGCCGTTTACTTTGTGTAAGCACTTAGTAGTATATTAAAATTTACTTTGCAAGGATTTCAGAAAACCTATACTTATAATAAAGTATTAAAAATGTCGTGTCCGTACATTGAATATTGTTGCGAAATTTTAATGAAATGGGTTATTTTATTAGTATCGTATTACATTATGGCCAAAACTGCATCTTTTTGAATTTTTATCTGTCTGTACGTATGTTTCGTTTTAACTCGAGAACCACTTTACGGATTTGGATGCGGTTTTTTTATCATCTTTGTAGTGACCCTGATCAACACAATTATTGGCTATGTGGGGTGTTAATAAAATAATCTAGTTAACGTACTATTGTTGACCATTTAACAATTTGCTTTTATCTGCTATAAAATTTCAATTCAAAATGAACTTGCAAATGATTTAAAGCATGCATTTGCTTTATTATAATTTTGGCTGAAACAGCAATGGTTTGGTAATAAATGGCGGTTGCTTTTAACCTCAAAATAATTACTGGTAACAAAAACAATTCCACGTTAACAATGTATGTGACAATTAATATTTTGAAATTTCTATTTTTATTTATGAACGTAATAGAAATAACTTTGAAAGAAATATGCTTGACCAATCAAAAGAATAATAAAAATAGAAAAATTTGTGATTTTCCATGGCGCATGGTCTTTCATATAAAATAGTCATCTCTTTTTAGAAACCTAGATCTTTCACCTTTGTACGAGTATTTACTTGTGAGATTCAGTTTTTACATGGTCCGAATTAACGCCAAGATCCGATTTAATTCATTAGGTATGCACAGAAACAAATTTAAACTTAGTCAAGTTAAAATATTATGACCTATTCTCGTGCATCAAACCTTAAATTTAGAGTTGAAAAACCTAAAATAAGCTCATTTAAGCCCTAAGCTCATTTAACTTTTATCCATCTGCGTTAAAGCCTATTTTGCAATGAACAGTTTTAGGTTATTGCAGCTCTAAATCTAATATTTGCTACACGAGAATATGTGTCATTATATCTACAAATGAGTTCCCTTGACTATATTTGGATAATTTTAATTACAATAATTGTAATTATGCATTAAGGTAAATTTGAGCGCGTTTCTAGCTTGATTCCCCATCGAATGACACGGAGATACTTGTATCGCAGTGCAGGCAGAAGTTTTTAAAATCCTACTAAAATCCTGCGAATGTTTGTGCGTGTGTGTGTGTTTGTTACTCTTTCACGCTGAAACGGCTGAACGGATTTGGATGAAATTTAGAATGGATATAGCTTATACCCCAACTTAACACGTAGGTTACTTTTTATCCCGGAAAAAAGCATGTCGTTAAAGCGGAGCCGCGGGTAAAAGCTAGTAATATTATAATAATATACTAAAAACAATTGGATTTGTGTAAGTAAGACGACACGAGTCGCTCTCCTCGGGTCCCCAAACTTATTCACTTCGCTCATCGTAGCTCCTATTTTGACTTTTATGTAAAAGAATTTCAATTTTATACTTTCTACGGTATGTCGACGACATAACTATACAATAGGTACATTGTTTTTAGTTGTGAGCTAGTTTTTGTAAATAGTTATTTTTGTTGCAAAAAATAGTGGGTTCAAGTTACCTTCCGTAAAAGAAATAAATTATATGATAAATTGACAGTTCAAAATAAAAAAATCATACAATAAAAGAAAAATAACATAGATAATATAAATAATCAAACATACATTCATCCCCGAAGGGGTCTAAGAGGTGTTACCAAGTGTTAACTGTGAAATGCAAGTACACCCGCACTTCGCCGACGAATATTACGCACAAATAGACCAACGAGCACGCAAATCGAACACAAATTAATGTGCACAGAGAGCGCCCGCCCGCTATTCAACAATCTTAAGAAAATAAGTATTATAAATCTTTTAAAATCTAGCAAAAGAGGGATGAATAGCATAGGCATCTCTGACCATTAGCGAAATCGCATCGTGATGAAGCCGTAAATCACGACAAAGTCTTTATTGCTATTGAAATATAAAACAAAACAAAATTGAATCCATGGGGCTTCTTGCGTGGCGCGTACTTTAACTGCGAGCGCCATCTACTGGCCACAGGGATTTGTTTTAAGCAAATTGTTTGCAGTTGGGATTAAAAGGATTTTAAGGATTAAGCGAGTGGTAAAACTAGTTAAGTACGGATTTATATTTGCGAAAATATAAAAGGAAATAAATCATGAAGTTCTGATGGCATTCCTTAAACACAATTAAAATGGTTCTTTTGTGCCTTTTCGAACCAGTCTGCATATCTACTACATAAAGTGTATCGAGTGTATCTTTAGATAAAGCTACATAATCTACTGAACAACGTTACAACAAAAGAATATAAGATGACTTTCGTTTATATAGTCAAATTCATACCGGAGACTCAGTAAGTGGTCAGGACTAAGGTTCGATGACCCTTTCTATGAAATACCCAGAATAAAATTAAGACATATACTTATACATGTTCAAGAAAGACCCCGGACATTGAATTACAACAATGAAATGAAATTAATAGTTCATTTCTGCAATGTAGGTACATAAATACACTTATCGCACGCTAGGTACACAGGTCACAATCATGGTAACTAGGGTCATTACGAGTCTGAAAGCCATAGACTATGATGATTTACAATTCATTAAAAATATTAGTCCGTTGCCGGCTTCGTTCGAATGATATGAGTACTGAACTATTCGTTGTCAGGTTTAGCACAGAACTATTCAGATCACTTCGGAAATGTTTTATCACATGCACCACTGGATCGTACTTTAGACGGATATCGGGAACGCACAATGTACCCTAAGCTCTCGTTCTACACATTGTACGTACATTGCGTTCTATATGAAGTTTTGTCGACCGACGACGTGTGGTACTCTAGTTAATGTATGCTCACTCACGCCCGCCCCTCGGTTTGTCCGCAGCGCCTACATAATTGGACGCAACGATGAAACGATGTGTGCTCTATAAATGGCAAATGTAGTTCGTTTTGTTGGTTACCCTTAAGAGGATAGGTCGCGGTTGCATCGATCACTGTCACTTAATGCTGAAAAAAACGCAGTGCGAGAGGGACGGATTATGGAAAGAAGTCAAAATGACGACTTTTATCAATGACATTATTATTTAAAAAAGAACTAAATTTGTATGAAGTATCTGTTTGTTTCAGTAATAAAGATAATTTTTTTTTTTAGGTTTTGTCCAGCCTTTAATTATCATAAGGACAATTAATAATTAAACCAGCCAACATTCAGCAACTGCCTCGCAGCGCTGTTGATATTCTCTGGTTGTTAGGACTGTTCTAATAAGAAATAAAAGAACTTAATGCTTAGATTAGTAACTGATGATCGTTGATCATTCAAATTATTCAAATGATCCCCTTATTCGAATGATATGATTAGTATCATTCAAAGTCGCGCATTGCTTAGCACTATACAATTAGTATTTCTAACTTTCTTTCTCATGCTTAAATATGTAAGCGCTGGCTGTACTGAAATTAAAAGAAAAACTACTGTTAGGATATCTATGACAAAAATTTACAAATGAAAAGTTCGTTTCTTTTAACCGAATAACCGAAACTATCTGTTTCAGATGCTATTAGGATAGGACCTTTTCACACCCGATGCCTGTTGACGGAAGTGAAGTGAGATGAGTGAGATGCACATAGCCTGTGAACGCACACAGGCATCAGGTATGACAAAGGTCCTATCCTAGTAGCATCTGAAACGGATAGTCAGTTCAAATGACAATTCATACCACCATTCCAAACTAAAATCATAAATAAAAGCACCGAAACGTCAAAATTGTAAATCCAATAAAGTTCCACAAAAAGCTCAACGAAAGCTTTCACGGCTCCGTAATGCAATTAATTTTAAGCTGAACAGAATCTGTACTCAGTCTGCAGTTTAATTGCAAATCGCCACATCGTTTTTAAATCTGTATGTCTGGTGCTCGAGGGCGATATGTTCTTGAACTTTTTCGCGAATTTTCTACATTATATGTAGCTGAACAAACTGGTGAAAAAATGTTCAACTATCAAAACATCCAAAATAGGAAAGCTTGTATGCATCGAATCTCGACTAAACTAATAATAGCATTTACAGCATTACAGATATTATATCCAACTAACTAAATAGTTAACAGGTAATGGGCTAAGATTCCAAGGTATATCATAATAAATAATTAAAACAAAGATACAAAAAAATAAATAAAAAAATCTACACATAATGTTAATCTAAGGACATCGTCTTTGATTTTTCACTCTCACAGTACTGCAGACATTCTCCTATTACATCCATCGGTCTATCTGCAAAAAGATCACACGCTGGGTGGGAGGCAATTCCGGAGAAACAATCAAATAGAGATTTCCAAAACTCGATCATAAAATGTATGGAGTTCAACTGATAAAATGGGTTTTTACGTTCGAGAGGCTAATTCGACAGACTGGGAATAGGCCTACCGGTGTTGAAACATAATAATCGGTGTGTCCCAGACCACACGTAGGCATCGGGCATAAATAATCGGCAAATTACAAAAAAAATAGACTACCCTACCAATAAAAAGTGAAAAAATGCAACTGACATGAATATTTATATACATATAAACAGGCGCCGTTTTATCAGAACCGTGAAATAAAAACCAAATTGAGTTGCTCTGAAAAGAGGATATTTTATTGAATACTACTTCACATATTTATCTTTTAAGTTATGCATGTTTAATGCAAGTAATTATTAATCTTACCTGAAAAGAGAAACAACATTTAGAGCTATTATTTCACAAATTCATTTACTTATAATATTTTGATGTTTTCTTTGTGATACACTCGTCTGACAACAGTTTACATAACCTTCAAACATGTCTGTCATCCTTCCATAGATTGACGCGAGAAAACGCGGTAAATTCAAATTAAATGAAGTGTCACTTCTTCATTTACTATAAGATAAGGAGAAGTAATATAGGTGCATCTTTGAAGTTTTGAAAGTAAAAAAAATCTATCACGTACTTATAGATTTCGAGTTACATCAAAATGAAGTTTTTGAAAAAATATATGGACAATGCCGTATTGGCTAATATTAACGGAATAGTTTAAATTTTATTTTATTTTATTTATTTATTTAGGTCCTAAATTTTAGGATATCAACAGCAATACAGTACATAAGAACAAAAAAAAACATACAACGCATAAAGCCAATAATAGATATCCACAGAGAATACAAAATTATAACATACACAGAATAATTAAAAAACTTTTTTTTTTGTATTTAGATGTTTATTTTCGAGATTATGATATGTACATGTAACTATTGCACCTATATGTTTTGTGGATTTCTTTTATACATTTTGAATAAACGTATTATATACGATTATGTAAAAAACAACATAACTGAAAGAGGGTTCAACTGAAAACCTGAACGGGATCAGCGCGAGAGTGGCAACTCTAACGAGCCTGATGCAAACCGCTGCGAGTGTAGGGCTGGCGGCGGTTTAAATATCGATACCGGTATTAATACTTACAATTTTCTAAAAAAAAAATAGTTCTATCAGTAGACCGCAGTCCAGACCGTAGTTTACAGATAAATAGATAAAAATACGGAGAATCAGTAAATACCGGCTGTAAAAAGACAGGTATCACATTGGCGTAACTAGGATTTGTAGCTGGGGGGGCCCGGCCCCGGCTCCGACTCTTGAAGGCATCAACCAATATCTCAGGTAAGTGATCGTACTAAGATACATAGAGATGACCCTCTACACAACAAGATATAAAAAAAACCATAAAACAAAACAAAAAACGCCTGAAAATTGATAAAAAATATATTTTACATCAATGACACCCATATTTCTGGGGGGGGGGGGGGGGGGGGGAGACGGTATTCTGGGGAGTTGTGCCCCCCTGTCCCCTATCACTTAATGAAAACGCGTAATATATATCACACATGACAACTGTCCGAAAGAAACAAAGCAGCAAATAAAAAAATGACAATTCGTAGGTTTCTAAATTGGAAGATAATAAGGAGAAGTAATTTTTTTATTTTTATTTGCGCGAATATGTTTCTTCGGGAAAAATTTTCAGTATGATCTGTAAATTATACGGTTTCTTTAAAATAAGTAAGTTATGGTTATGTTTTTGCAAAGTGATAAATTGCTATTAAATTTGAATTTTTTTCACTTATAATTTCACTAAGATCTAACAACAACAATACAGATAAGTAATGAGTAAATAAACCAGTACAGGTAGACAGACTGTGAGTTAATTAAATGTATGTTTAACATTGCTTCGTTTGTCTTTAGCTTTGACTGTCTACGAATTTTCGAGGAAATATCAATTAATAAAATAGCCAATTGTACCTCACGTAATTTTAGTCATTCCAAAGAAATTCTCGTAAATAATAGTAGTTGAGATCATAAAGCAATTTTATTAAAAAAGGTTCATTCTGATTCATCGATTCGTTGCAAATTAAAGGGGAAGAAAACAAACAAACACGTAAGAAATACTCTATGAAGACAGAGATTAATTTATGCAAAAACAAATTTGTTCTAACAACTTTCGATACGATACGAGTACCTTCCCATCCCTAGGCACGTATCGAGCCAAGTGGCGACATAACGAGTCGAGTAACGAACTAGTACAGCATTGTTATCGACAAAATGCAAACCAATCGACTCGCTAGTTGCTAGTTGCAGATTGTCTTGTGCAGCGCCACCAGCTTTTCTTTTCAAGCGGACAGAATTAGAACTAAACTGGTTTAAACACTATAAGTCTCCGTGTACAAGTTAAATCCATCCATCCATCCATCCATCCATCCATCAGCCCGTGTTCGTCCACTGCTGGACTTTCCCAAATTTCGCCACTCATGTCGGTCCTCCGTCCTCCTCAACCAGCCGCCCCCCGCAACCTCCTTCAGGTCGTCGGTCCAGCGGGCACGAGGTCGGCCTACACTACGCTTTGCTGTACGTGGTCTCCATTCTAGAGCCTTTCAGCCCCAACGGCCATCATCTCGGCGACAAATATGGCCTGCCCACTGCCACTTCAACTTACTGATTCTGCAGGCTATGTCGGTTACTTTCGATCTCCGACGGATCTCCTCGTTTCGGATTCTATCCATCAGAGATACCCCAAGCATAACCCGCTCCATAGCTCGCTGAGCGACCTTAAATCGGTGACCCATTACAAGTTAAATACCTATGTATTTATTAATTTGCTACTAGTTTCATACTCGGAAACAGCTCTGACACCCACTTGGGGATTTATGTCATGATGATGGTCATATTTTTTACCCAAATAAATATACTATCAAACAGTCCACTAGCGACGCCATGTGAATAGACAAAATGGCGGCAGTATACAGCGCAGTATCGGGAGTAGACGAGAGAGCTATCTGAGATACCGGGGGGTATCGTGTTTACTTGGGGATTTGCTCGGTTGCCGATCATTTTCTGGAAGATGGAACTGTAGTTATTGTTTCTTTTTACCGGTCGTCTGCAATTCTAACTACGTACAGTTTAATCGTTATTAGACCCATTACTGAGTAGATTGGCAAGGTATTCTCCAGTACAGTACAGTTTTAAAGAATTTACGTAGAAAACGTTGAAAAGTAATACATTGCGTTGTAAAAATGCTACAGGTTTCGTCAATACAGATGTGTTGTGTTTGAGAAGAAGTATTATTTAATAATGATACCTCATTGGATTTATTTGACAAACCCAATGAATGTTAAAATGTGGCAAAGATTCGCTCTAAGAATTTAATGTTTTTTGCAAAGAACGTAACCTACGAAGTTTCACACCCTAAAGGGGGGGTTATCCCGACTTTCTCCCTTTTCAAATAAATTTTAAACCAGTAAAACGTGAGGATTAAATTTTGCAAAAAAATATAAGTCATATTTCACTTTTTGATCTTAATATTTCGGCTGTTCGATACACGATTGCTTACTCTTTCCTCGATCCGATTAAATCGCAAAGATAAGTTTAAGCTGCGATTTAAATATCATTTTATTTGAGCTGTATTAAGTTTTGGACAATAAAACTCATACTAAAATAAACGTCGTGGAAAATTTGATATAAAACGGCCATCATATTAAAAACCCATTCCTCTAATTCCAAAATAATAAAAAAAACACCTCGAAACAGCGAGTTTTCTGAGCGGCCCGCTTCCGCTAAGCAGTATAAACAAGTGAAAAATGAAAGCGTTGGAGCAGGACAGATTTCTTGGGATAACCTCGCCTTAAAGCGGGGTTGAGAAGCACACCGGTCAGGGCCGGCTTTTTGATTTAAATGGAATAAAACTAGGTGCTTTTTTCTGTGTATTTAATTTCTGGTATAAGCATGTTGACAATATTATCTCGGGTTTTGTTTTTGAAAAATATGTTTGGATAAATTTTCTTCGATTGAAAGAATTATTGAAAATGAGGTCTTCAAACACCTTTTCTCCTCTGACGAATAGGATTCATTTAAAAAAATCACATCAATCAATTATATTTCATAAGATTGGTTTTAGCGAAATCTAAAATAAGGTAGTTGCGCCTGCTTTTGTTCTTAAACGCACAATTCGTGATTGTTTTGTCTTATCTAATCACACTAATATTATAAATGCGAAAGTTTGTGTGGGTGCGTGTGTGTGTGCGTGTGTGTGTGTGCGTGTTTGTGTGTGTGTGCGTGTGTGTGTGCGTGTGTGTGTGTGTGTGCGTGTGTGTGTGTGTGTATGTTTGTTACTCTTTCACGCGGAAACGGCTGAACGGATTTGGATGAAATTTAGAATGGATATAGCTTATACCCTAACTTAACACATAGGCTACTTTTTATCCCGGAAAAAAGCATGTCGTTGAACCGAATAACACGCGGGCGGAGCCGCGGGCAAAAGCCAGGGTACCATAAAGTTGTTAAGCAGGATCATTTACGAAATAATGCATAAAATACCACAACTTTGCTAAAACAACCTAATGACAATAAACTTTAATTACGTAGTGTCCATAAACGTCATCGATACGAGTAATACTATTTATTCTTCGTTGCGCTGATAATTGATTTGAACGCTTTCGTTCAGTGTATTAATCTTTCGTAATGAAATTAGTTGTTTGACACATTCGGTCACTTCCTGTATCCATCTCCCTCCTGCACATACCACACTAGAATGCAAGAGCGGGACAGCGGCTACTTTTCACCGAAGTCGTGGACCCTCGCGGCCGGAAATGGAAGTTCTCGGTGTGCAAAATGGACGAGTTTGAGACTGTTTGAGTTTTTTTTTAGTAAAATCGAAGAATACACCCAAATATTGTGCGTGAACCCTTCAGAACTTGTGCCTGGTATAATAACCTTCTTGTGGATTTCGTAGTGCATTGGATTCAGCTGATTAGGTGGCCGGCATCCGTCCACCTGCATGCATGCACCCGTCCATGAACTCCAGAATAAGGTATTGTGCATTCCTTTTTTCTTTTCCTCCATCGACCACGATCATTCAACTCGTCCTTCCTTCTGTGTCAGGATCGTGTCAATCAACATACTACAGTCTATTCCGCTTGCTTGCCATCTTTAATACTAGTTAGCCTGCGCGATCATGTTCAAAAATGGGAAAAGAGATAAACATGTCTAAGAAAGTGCGTCTTTGAGTAGTGCGGCGAATCAAGAAGAGATTGCTGTTTCTTAATGAATAATATTTGATATAAATTCATGCAAGAGTTTTCTGATAAGAAATGCTTTGCGTTGTTTTAGATAAAAGGTTTTAAATATTTAAAACAATCATTATTGTTATTTTTACTTCATTATTTTGGACGGACTACTGCTTTGAACTAAAAAAAACAGCACTTTGCTTTATCACATTTTGAGCTTTGTCATTGTCTTAGCTGCTATGTCATGTAATGTTTTTTAGGGCCGTATCTATTTTAGTTTGGGAATAAAATTTGTGTCATAACCTTATTTTCTACTGCCTGCGTCGTCTTAAAATGTAGTTTTTTTGTAATTTACTCACATTCTTCGAGAAAAGCCCGTCAGGAATGGCATTTTCTGTAGTCGTATCATGAAAATCTTCGCGTTTCAGAAAATGCTTACTTTCTGCTTTCAGCAATAATGTACTAATACTAAAAGATTCATAATGCTATTGAAACGGGTACTCACGATTTTATAGTCAGATTTCGCCTTGACTGTATTCGTAGAGCTTCGGAGGGGCAAATATGGTTACGAGGCGCGCCAGTTCCCCATTTGACACTACGAATACAGTGAAACTAGTCAGGCGAAATCTGACTATAAAATCGTGAGTAGCCGTTTCAATATCAGTAGTAATACTTACTATCAAAGAAAAATCCGCATGCCTTTATCACCTATATTGTAATAGTGATAAGTGCGACAGTTGCAATTTTTTTGATGCTACAATCATGTTAGTATATTTTCAGTAATTGCAATACAACATTTTTATGACCAATAAGTTTTTTTTTTCGTTCAGGCAAATTTAGGCATTATGTTTATTTACAGTAAATTTATATATCAATTTCGCTTATTCATTGCATTATGTCTTAGACCATATACGTGGGACGCACTATAAGTTTCCGGAATGAATATGAAAAAATACTATTAAAGGTACAAAATTAATTTATTGTTTTTCAATATAATCTCCCTTGGCGTCTATGCACTTTTTCATTCGATCAAACCAGTTTTGAAAACTTTTGTGCCACTCCCCTGTGGTGACCTCTGAAACGTGTTTTTCATACTCCTCGACAGCCTCTTCTGGTGATGAAAATCGTTGACCGCGTAATTGGTTCCTAATTTTTGGGAACAGAAAAAAGTCACAAGGTGCCAGGTCGGGACTGTATGCAGGATGACTCATGAGTTCTACATTTTTCGTCTTCAAAAAGTCGTTTGTCTGTCTGGCCGTGTGAGAACTAGCATTGTCGTGGTGCAGGATGATACGGCGTTTACGGTTATTTTTACGGAGTTCGTCAATAACTTCCGGCAAACAAATGGTCGTGTACCAGTCACTATTCACGGTACGACGATTCTCTAAAGCAACAGTAGCCACGTGTCCAGTTTTATTAAAAAAAGAAGCAATCATCCGCTTAGATGCACTTTTCACGCGCGCCACTTTGGTTGGTTTCGGCTCATCTTGAAAGACCCATACGCTCGATTGCTGCTTTGTTTTGGGATCGTAGCAATAAATCCATGTTTCGTCACCTGTTACTATGTCCCACACCAAATTTGACGCACCTTCGTTGAATCTGGTAAGCATGGCACTGCACCAAGTGACGCGGTCCGTTTTTTGAGCCTCGGTCAAGTTGTGTGGGATCCACCGCGAGCACAGCTTTCTCACACCCAAATGTTTGTGTAGGATTGATTGTATTTGACTCATGCCTATTTCTAAGGATGCGCGAATTTCATGGTAGGTCACATGCCTGTCTGTTTCAATCATACGGCGCACAGCATCGATGTTTTTGTTGGTCACAGCGGTGGACGGCCGACCATCGCGAGATTCGTCACTGAGATTGATACGACCACGCTTGAATTCTGCAAACCAGCTATAAACAGTCGTCTTGCATGGTGCTTCATTGCCAAAAGCTGTTTCAAGCCGAGCGATGCTCTGTTGAGCTGTCAAATTACACTTAAAATCGTAGAAAATCATACTACGAAAATTTTCCCGAGTTAAATCCATGTTGATGCAGACACACAATTTTTTAAATGGCGCCACAAGCTAAAAACAAAAGACAGTCAGATGAAACAAACTGCATTCTACAGCCAAAGAGTTCTATTTTCAAATGTTGCAATAAATTTTTAAATATTGTTTATGTAAGTGGCCAGTTCCGGAAACTTTTAGTGTTACCTATGTAACACGGTACTAGGCAAGCGCACTTACCCCCCTCTGCCGAAGTACATACATGAACAATTTGTTCATGTAAGTTTGCTTGTGTGCGCGTTTTGTGTTTGTGTTACAGCTTTTGATTTATTGTGACATATCAGTTTTTCGCAGGAATGTGCGTGAATGAGTAAATGTGTGCTATGCGTGTTTACCTCCCCTCCCGTGGAAAACGGCAGAATAATTTCAGTACTGAGAGTCGCGCTTTGCCAGGTCCCGTGTTAAATGGTCTAAGCATTATGTGGGGGTGTGTATTATTATTATAGAGAACCGCCAAGAGTGGCGAAATTTGGGAAAGGCTTAAGTCCAGCAGTAGACGAACACAGGCTGATGGATGGATTAAATTTAAATTAAATTTATGTCACTGCGGTATAGAAAATCAGAAAAGTAAATCTGGACGTGAGGAGCTCTGAACCGGGATTCGAATCGTTCGATGGATGGATTCCATTTTGTAGGTATATACCATATTTTTCATTTTTTTATTTACGTTGGTATACATTTTTATTAAATTTAGTATTTGTAATTAGTATTTCCCCGTATTAAATTTACAATTTTATCTTATTCAAGGTTTTCTTAAGATTAGTATCGACGTATAAAATGTTATAAGTACGAGTATCACAAAGTAAAGTATTTGAATTTGAATTTTTTTTGCGTATTTTTCATGACAGTGTTCAGTAGTGGTTCGAATTTTCGCAAATATGTCGAAAAGGGCCAGCAAACTTCGCAATAAAATACATTTAACAGCATTCACATACAACCGAGGAACTTCAAGTAACTTTCAGTGAAATCACAAAACCCCTGAAAGTGAGCTCAGATACAAATTAGCGAACTATTTTAATTACTCAGTGGCGCCCTCTATGTGAAATATCTGAAAGTTGGAGTGTTGCGGTCATTTAGAGTAATGGGCTGAAGCTACGAGTACGTATTATGTACGTTTTTGGTTCCGTACAGGCCATTTACGGAACCAAAGCCATACGAGTACATGCATACTTAATTGTTTTGTCTTTTTCTGTCGTACGCGTAGAAATGTTATACGAGTCATTAAAGAAAGGCGTAGTTGTTTTGTGCTACAACTCTAACAACTCTACACTTTGATGATGCTTTAAAAGACAAATAAAATGCTTTAACTGTTTATTTTAAAAAGGTACTGAAGCACATACAAACAATATAAAATTCTAACATAATTATGTTAATTTTTTTTTCAAGTTTCTGGTATATCATGCATGAAAAGCATTATTTTCTCTTATTTTGCGCTATCCTGAGACGCAGCTATCGTCGTAACAGCCACTTTGCAATTCGCGCTGATATAGACGTTATTTCAATGTCGTTTCCGTCGACATTCGTACCGACACACATCGAGTTGCTAATTTAGGTTCTATAGGGCATCGGTAGATAACTTGAGACTTAGCACCTCATTTTACATCAAGGAGAACTGAACTCTACGAAGTTTCATTAGTGTTAAAAATAGCATGCTCTGAGCCGTGGCTGTTAAGACAAGCGAAAAAAAGCCTAGTAACAAAAAAAAATTTAACACTTTAATCGGGTTCTAGTTGAAATAAAACACGTTTTTTTTCAGTTCAAATAAATTTTATAAAGAAGACACCAACTAAATCCCGAAAGAAGTCTGAAAGAGAGTAAAATAGAAGGTAACAAAGATTTAATTTACGGTAAATTCATAAATCAATTGATGCAGTTTGTGCTAACTTTTAACTTACTTCGTAAACGTTAAAATAACATAGGTATATTTTTTGAGTATCCTTGTTTATTGCAACAAAATCATCCAATCCTCCATTTTATTTCTATTTAAGTCATCTTCTCCAAACAGTATCTGAAAGCTCGATCAATATATTCATGAAAGATCACGAAAGCAGCTCTCAGACCTTCTAAGCATCATTCGCGATTCAACTGAAATTGTAGTTCCTTCCCAAATCCGCACAGTTCCAACATAACCCGATATACCGCACACTGACAAAAATGCATTTTACGCTTCATGATAAAATATAATACATTATTAGTTTAAAATATGGTGATTTGTTCTGAAATAGGATGATAGTAGGGAAATATTAGTAAAATTGGTCACCTAGAAAATCGGTCACAGAAAAAAATTATTATTTTTATAATACGTCGCGAAGATCCTCATAAACTAACATTATGTCATATCGGTTCACTCACTGTCATTAATTTTGTCTATTTCCTATTAAATAACAGTGACAGTGCATCACATTATATCGTTAGAAGCAGCAACAGTAGTTCCATCGTACTTTATTGCGATATCCGTCTGCTCTCTACGTATTAACTGAATTCACTAGTACTTATGTTCAGTTTTCTCAGTGCACACACACTTGCACGCGGGCTACTCCTGCACACACACACATGCAAGTAGTTAACACGTGGAGGAACCGCCCGTCACAGGCCGTGCGCTCGGATAAAGGCGTGCTCTGATTGTTCTACTCGTAAATGCAGCTATGCCATGCGTTTGGGAGGTTCTCAACTCGACGTGATTCAGAACCATCGCACAATATTTTAGGTACTTACCTACCTTATAAGGTTTCATATTTCGAAACCATTCATTGCATATTGATAAGAAATATTCCAGTGAAGTCGAATCATAAAGGTATATATAAATTATCCAAGAGTTTATTGCAAAATATTCTGATGAAGCTGAATTAAAAAATGTGAACGTTTAAATTCAAACGATAAAAGTCCATAGAGGCATAAAATCGTCTCTTTTAGGTTACCTGTAGAAAAAGGCATCCCCTAACGAGAACTTTCATTTTTTTTCAATTGACGTGGAAATGTCTGAAAAAGAATTAAAAAACAAAACATTGTAATCGGTATTGTTTGGCTTATCGAGCCCTCTTTTTAGATTGAGTATTTATGTATTAATATAAAGATTTATTTTTCAATATTTTATTAAGTCTTGGATAAAAAAAAAACATGATTTTTATTTATAACTAGCTTTTAACCTCGACTCCGACCGCGTTTAAGCAATATTTTCCCTGTTTTCGGCTTAGAAGTTATTTTATGAACAACCCTTACATCCTATATGTTGACCAAGGTCCCTATAATAATTAAAAAAGCTGCATACAAATCCGTTGAGCGGTTCTCGAGTTAAAACAGAACATACAGCCAGACAGATAGACTAAACTTGAAAAAAAAAATGGTTTTGCCCCAGTGCAATACCAATAATAACCCATTTCATTTTCGGGAAAATATTCAATGTACAAACACGACTTTTATAGTAATTTATTTATTAGTAAGTATATAGATTTCTCGTGTTTATCGGGGCCATGTTGATTCTGTCAGATGGCTGAGTCGCGTGCACTCGCAGCTCGCAGCCGGTAATAGTCGGGAGGAAATTGCTGAACAATGACAGAGGCTCAGGGACCGACGCGACGGCTGCATATCTCCATCCGGAGGAGACTCAACTATTCGACACACGGGAGCGCCTTGTGAGGAGTTGGCCGGAAATGTGTGACAGATTTTGATAACTGACGCCTTGTTATCATTTTGTCGTATAAAAAGTAGTTAAACAATATTTATTAAAAAATATGAAGTGAGGACCATTTTCATCTTTAAAATGGGAATTATTTCTGAATGCGTCAGAAGAGAAAAACAAGCAGAAAATAAAAAACATTCTTTAAACGTTGAAACTCAAGGTGCAATATGTCCATCGCACAACGAAAGAGTTATCTCTTTCGTTGAAAAAGTGCGCGGCCGCGTATTGCGGTGAATCAAGAAAACGGTGGATATTGCTGTTTTTAGTGAATAATATTAAATATGTATATATTAAATATTATATTATATTACACATGAGAGAGTTTAAAAAAACGCCTTGTTTTTAATAATAGGTTTATATGTTTACAATAGTCATTATTGTTATTTTTACTTTATTAATTTGAACGGACTGCGGTTTTGAACTGATAAAACAGCATTCACTTTGCAATTTTATTCGATGCAGTGAATTTTTCTTTATCACGTTTTGTGTCTTGCAAAAAGCCTCATTTATACCATGCTTTTTTTAAGAACCCTGTCTATTGTAGTATGTGAGTTTTACTGTTTTAAAATCTGTTTTTTTACTACCTATGTAGTGTTAAAAGAAGCTTTATAGCTCACGCAAATGATAACTCCATAATCATTATACCGAATCATTCTCTTCATTGCATTATGTACATATAATATTTTTATTCCTAGATTCCTCCATTTTATGCAGGTGTATATTTTATTTCCCGTATTATTATATATTTTTTTATATTCTTGAGATATATTATATTGTTAAAATTAACTTTGACTTGTAGAAAGTATACTTTAAGTATCTATTTTGCAAAAATAAATGATTTGATTTGATTTATTTACGAATGTCGTGCGCGAGGTAGGCAAGGCTTATTTTAAGCCGGAGCGAAGGACTAAGGAGTCCAAAATTTCGAGTGGAACTCTGGACCTGATGAGGCAGAGACGGGAAATGTCTTAAGATTCTGCAGATTACTCCCTTCTTAACAAACGCGTTAAAAGGCAAATTCGTGTTGACCAGCGTGAACATAGCACTCGCGTCATTGAATACGCGATCCAGCAAAACAAAGGCTCAAAAGTTACCTCTAGGCCAGAAATCCTCGCCGAAATCGAGAAATTTTATAGGCTCCTATATTCTTCACACGCTCCCAAGCCAACTGCTCGCGATGAAGACGACAAACGTGCACCTCTTGTCCGCCATCACACCGATGAATCATTATACCGTCATAATATAATCCTAGATGGTTGCCCCACGCTCATAACCTACAATACTGAAGAAAGTTAATAAACAACTCACTATAACGAGATATTAACATGTCGAGTGACGCAACAACGATTAAGTATGATAAGTACCCATAAGGTAGAAGTTGCGAAACGAGGAAGTGATCACAATAGACAATGGTTGCTCTACATATCTGTCCGTAGTCGAACCTCTCCGGGCAACAATTAGCCTTTGTGACTGAGGGGTAAGGGCTTCGGTGGTTTGTCTATCGCAACTTCTAGTAATAGCTGTAGTTTGTTAACTGAGGCGGACCGATGCGACTTGACAAGAGTTTTTGACTTTTATTTGAATGTACAGGGTGTACCTAGCACAGTAGATCATATCGAGCTTTAACCGCTCGATACAGAATGTCTATCCCTGTCGGGGGAGATCAACAGAGTGAGAGAGAGCACTGTATCACGCGTTATCAAGCTCGATATGGTTTGCTATGCTAGACTAGCTGATCTGATGTCTTATCTATCTATACTAATATTAAAGCAGTAAAAAGTTCATATCTGTACATTGAGTATTTTCGCGAAATTTTAATTGAAATGAGTTATTAGAATTGTATTGAGGCCAAAACATTTTTTATTTTATTTTTGTCTGTATGTCTGTATGTATCTTTTGTTTTAACTCGAGAACCGCTCAACGGATTTGGATGCAGTTTTTTTATCATCAACGTAGTGACCTTGGTCAACACATAGGCTATGGGCTGTTCATAAAATAACGCCCAAGCTGGAAACTGGGGCAAAGATTATATTATAGACAATTATGTCGACCAGGGTCACTACGACGGCTAAAAAAAGCCGCATCCAAATCCGTCGAGTGGTTCTCGAGCTAAAACGGAACATACACACAGACAGACCGACAGACAAAAATTCTAAAAATTGTGGTTATGTCCTCAGTACTATATTAACAACCCATTGCATTTAGAATTTCCCGAAAGTATGCAATGTACAGACACGAATTTTTTACTACTTTTTTACTACTTTATTACTAGTAGATAAGGTGGTAGACCGATGTCGGGCTCGACTGTGGAGGTTCCCTCACTCATCTTACACGCAAACCTCCCCGAAGTTATTCGGAGGAGAGTAAGAGGCCAATTCTCAGGCAAAACCAGCCGGCCCACCGATGGATAGTGGTCACTGGTTTCGGGTCGAGGGTTTCGGCACCGCGCTCATCACCCCGCCGGCCCAGCGTGTGTGAGTATGGGCATTTCATCCAGGAGGACCGCCAAGAGTGGCGAAATCTTGGAAATGCCTATGTCCAGCTGTAGACGAAGCAGGCTGATGAATGGATTATTATTATTTATTTAACAGTACAACCTTAAACTACGAATCGTTAGAACAATATCACAAGTTAAGTGAAGCGACAAAGTACATTACGAACCTACTTATATAAAAAATACAATCGTAAAAACAATTTACAAAGGTAAAAAAAATGCCGAAACAAGGATGACCATCGCATTAAGATGAGTCCAACCATGGAATGTGGGCGCGTACCGAGCGAGCATGTTGTGTGTTCCGAGCATGTCGTACCAGACCCGTCGCGAAACCATCGCCGCGTGTTCCGTTGCAGAAGCCGTTCGAGAACAGTGGCTAACTCTACATTTAAGGTAATTTGCAGGCGAGCGCGCTTCATTCTAGATCTCTAAGACGATCTTCAGGCGCGGTATGACCAAGCGTAAGCCAACTGTCGAGTCTCTGCTACATGTACAACAGAACATCTGTGATTACAACGAGGGCAAAGCCGCAGGCAAAAGCCAGTTCCGTACATAGTCGTTATTGATAGGTTTAGTACCTTCCGATTGAGCTATTCAGAGCGTGATGGTCTGAAAGCGGGCTGGTATTATGTTTGTGAGCTTGCGTCGTCGGGCACGCTTCCTGCTTCATTTCACATAGACTTGGACATAGGTAATTCATATTCACATATGATTCATTCAAATTTGTTACAATTATCGAGATAAAGTTTATATTTTTTATTTTAAGTTTCTTATGAAATTGATTTCAAATGAAAACTTTTCTATCTTGATTTTTTTTTCTCGGTCAGCAATGTGGTGAAGTCCCATGCCAGACAAATGTTTTCCAATGATATTCCCAAAGCAGAAAATTGAGTTAAAAAAATGTTACAAAAATCAGAAATCGCACAACTAACTAAAATAGTTATTTGTAACGTAACAGTTGTCTGTGTTACAAGGGGACAGAGTAACATTTTGTTTCTCAAGGGCCTTAGTTTGAATTCAGAACGAAGTGAGGGATTATAAAGTAAAGTAGAATCCTGAGCGTAGCGAAGAATTCAATAGTACGCCGCCCGAGAATATTTTTTTTGGCCCCGAGTGATGCACACAATTTTTCATCACAACCTATGAGAAAAATACCGCCAAAATCTAACCGGCCAGTAACTTCTTCATACATTATGTGTTCGACCTCTTTGGTTAACTTCCTTCACATACTAAAACCAACAAAGATTCATTTTAATACAAACTCCTTGTTAACTATTCAATAAAATGAGTTTATCAGCATGTATAATTTAATGTCAATTTGTGACATTTATATTGTTTTTTTTTACATTCAACCGTCACGTGAGCGGCTGCGACCTAACTAAGCTAATTACGAACCACGAACGCGGACCAATCAGAAGAGAGAAAGCTGAAACTCCCATACGACAAACTTGAATTTGGACCCGATACTCTAAAGTCAATAAGTCGTTTTGAGAATAGGTGTGGTATTATTTTTAATAGAGTTCCTCACCCGATTTCTTACTCTTTGACATCTAATTTAGTGAAACCAATGCGCGCGTGAGCACGCATTTTCCCACACACGTGTCGACTACGCTTTTGTGTTTTATTGAAATTCGAACTAGGATTGCTTTGTATTAAAGATGGTCGAGTATTTGACCTGTTGTTCCAAGCTTTACAAATAGAAATTAAACTAAAATCGGCGTGGATAAAACTATTAAATGGAATCAAAAGATACGTGTACAAGTTAGCAATGGTTAAAATGTATTATTAAAATTTGTATGTACGAGGGGTGGCTGAAAAGTAATCTACCTGACTATGAAAGAAAATACATGGATTAATAATTTATTTTTATTTTTCAATATAGTCCCCTGCAACTGAAATGCACTTACGACATTTGTCAATAAGTGACAGCATACCATTAAAATAATAATTATTATTTTGATCGTCAAAATAGTCATTCACAGCGTCCTTCATCTCTTCGTCTGTTGAAAATCTGCGCCCTCTCAAATTTTTCTTTAAATTTTTACATAAGAAGTAGTCAGAGGGAGCCAGGTCTGGACTATAGGGTGGGTGGTTGATCTCTGCAAAGCCGTTTTTTGTCAGAGATGACCGCGCCTTAAAGGCCGTGTGCGCGGGTGCATTATCATGCAAATTCAAAACGCCTTTGCTAAGTTTGCCCCTCCTGTCTTCTTTTATTTTTTTGCGTAGCTGGTCAAGTAAGTTCGCATAGTATTCAGCATTCATCGTGGTGTTTTTTGGCAGGTAATCTATCATAAGGATCCCCTCAACATCCCAAAAAATGGTTGCCATTAGTTTGCCCGCTGACAGCCGGACCTCAAACTTCCTTGGTGGTTTTTTCCCTTTAAATTTCCATTGCATCGATTCTTGTTTGCTTTCGGGATCCCACTGACGAATCCAAGTTTCATCACAGGTCACTATTCGCAAGATAGTTTCTTCCTCTTTATCCTTTACCAAGTCTAAAAATGACTGACAACATTCCACACGCCTTTGCTTATCAAACGGGGTCAACATTTTAGTCACCTTGGACATTCCAAAATGTTCATTAATTATTTCATGAACTCGTTCCTTGCTTTCCCACTGCTTAATTTCATCACAGGTCACTATTCGCAAGATAGTTTCTTCCTCTTTATCCTTTACCAAGTCTAAAAATGACTGACAACATTCCACACGCCTTTGCTTATCAAACGGGGTCAACATTTTAGTCACCTTGGACATTCCAAAATGTTCATGAATTATTTCATGAACTCGTTCCTTGCTTTCCCACTGCTTAATTCGCCGATCGGGAAGGATCAGTTTCTTCACTTTTTCCACATTATCTGCGGTAACTGCAGAAATGGGCCTTCCACTACGGGGATCGTCTTCTAAGCTCACACGGCCTTGTTTAAACTGCTTTGACCAAAACTTTATAACATATTCGGAGGGACATGAATCTCCGAACACCTTAAACATGCGCTCTCGGATCTGCGTCGGCGTATTCCCTTCTTTACCGAGGAATTTAATCACAGCGCGATACTCAATTTTATCCATTTTTAATTTTATTGCAACTTGACGAAAACGAAGACGCGACAAAAAAAATGAACTCGTAGAAACAAATAAGTGTCATAATTTTTAAAAAAGGAATAAACAAAGAATACGAGAATATAGTGGCCAGTAACATTTTTTAAACTTTCTTTAACAGAGGAGATTTTATATCAGCCACCCCTCGTATTTCTTTGACTCCTTTGGCCATTCTTTGCTATTTTTATTTATTATTCTTTGGATTTGGCTCTCCACGCCCACTTGAAAAACTAACACTGTATAATTAATAAGTATTAAAGGCTCTCAAAGAATAAAACAATACTTAGTAGGTAAAAGAATATAATATTCAATAAAACATACCTATACATGATTATGAGAATTATCGAGTTCTTATCACGATATTTGTTTCTGTTGTGCGCTCGCTAAAATTGCAGTAGTCCTGAAGAACTTATAAGTATTTATATATCTACCCGCATTCTCATTGTTTGATATTCAATTACTTATAGCTACCGACGCCATCTATGTATTCGTAAGATCACAAAGTAATTCAACAAAAATGCATGTTGCACTGCACTGCGCAAGTTCAGTCGAGCATTGATTTCACATCAACTTCGCAACTGG
This sequence comes from Ypsolopha scabrella, assembly GCA_910592155.1. Classification (NCBI taxonomy): domain Eukaryota; kingdom Metazoa; phylum Arthropoda; class Insecta; order Lepidoptera; family Ypsolophidae; genus Ypsolopha; species Ypsolopha scabrella. Next base: position 23,276,994 of record OU342982.1, read on the forward strand.
AAACAGAGATGGCGCTTTCTTTAATTCAAAACAAAAATGGCGGCCAGATGAAAAAAATCGGCACCACGCTATGATCCTCAGTTCGTGAATAAAATTCAAAAAAGGACTGAAATGGTACCAACCTGTGCAGCGTCATCCAAGCAACGCGCCCACGCGTCGCTCCTGTCCACTAGCGCGTTCCATTTCTCCGCTAGTTTGGCGACTTCTCTTCGGATGGATCTAGCTAGTTCTCTGGCTTGCTCCTCAGCCGATCTGTAGCCCCGTGAGTCGCCTTCTTCGCGGGTTGCTGTGGAGATAAAAATTAATTAGAACAAAAATTGTAACCACTAGGTAGGCATACCTAGTTTTGATGGTTTAGATTAGACTAAAGACTAAACCGTTTAGTGTCAAAATAAATAGAGCTACATGAATTTCAATATGTCTTTTTTATAGAGTGGTATCTTCCTCTTTTTTTTCCACATTTATTAATCCAGTCATCATCGATCGATTCTTTAAGTGTGTCTCCGATGTGGTCAATTTTTAAACGTTTTTTAGAGAGGTTCGGTCAAGCCCTTGCCTCCTTTAACGCATACATTTTCATTTTCTGACATCCATTTTCTTTTTAAGTTCAACCAAAGCATTCTATATTAGCTTTTTACCGCAGCTTCGCTCGCGTGGAAGCGTTTTTCAAACAATGTATCTTTTATTCGCGCGTAAGATAAAAACTATTATCGACAATTTTTGGCGTGGTTGTTATTTTACCAACACCCCTTATAGCCTATAGGTTGACTAGGGTCACTACGATGGTAATACCTAAAGAAAACTGCATCCAAACACGATAAGATGTTCTCGAGTTAAAATGAAACAAAGAGAGGGAAAAAAAACCAAAACTTTCAAGTATTTTTGGCATCAGTACTATACTCTTATAAACCCATTTCATTTTAAATTTCACATAAATATTCAGTGTTCAGACATTATAGGTGTATTTTTCTGTAAATTTTGCTCAAAATTCATTCCTGAAACATGAGATTTCAGCTTCGAGAACTGCGCACCACAAAATCTGGCTTCCGTAAGTCACGTGGCACTCAATATTTAGAGCGTGAACGAGGAGGGGCATGAAAAAGGCGGGAATTTCATAATTACGTCATTTTACCACCGTCTCTAGGGATTCAAGGGGCAGGAAAGGGGGAAGGGTAAGATAGTTGGCTGAGTTTCTTGGCGGGCTTATACATGCAAAGTCTCGGCATGAATTTCAAAAGATTTCTTGTTTCATTGGAATAATTGCGGTATATCTACTGAGAAAACATGTTGAGATTATTCAAAATGGAAGGTTTCTGCAAAAACGGTCAAAAGAAATAAAACAACAGTCGCCCTAAAAAGTGACATTGGTCATCAGCGTTTCTGTCGATATTTATGCGCGTTTATCGACGAAAATGGCGGCGAAACGGTCGGGCGTTCGGTTTTCGAACTCCTCGTGGCTATTTGGGCTCGGGAAGTCGTTCTATTTTCAAATTTATGGCGGCATCGAAAGGATGACGGAAACATTTTGGCTGGAATTTCAGTAGTTTGACCCTTTCAGCCTTGCTGTTGATAAAAACATGATTTAAAAAGGTAACCCTTTGGTTTATGAAGGCGGTAGCTGAGCTGACATCGACTTATTGAATTTGTGGCTTGAAAATAACCCACTGAATAGGTGGTTATAGTTATTCAGCAATTATCTAAAACACCGTAAATAGAAGATTAAAAAAACTGGTCAGACTCGTGTCCTGTAGGACCATGAAATTAATTACGTAAAGGACAATAGCTTTTTTCCGCGTTAAGTTAGAAGCCTGATTTTTTTAACAGAACTATAGGACCGTAGACTAGTATTAGTTTCAACTTGATATCTCAAACGGGGCCCAAGACAATGGGTCTTGACAGCCAAACAGACGGACAACGAAGTGATCGTATAAAGGTTCAGTTTTTTAGTTTTGGGGTACGGAAACCTAAAAAATACACACCGTCACGACATAGTATACCCCCAAAGAGATGTCAGATACAACATCCGTACACTCTTTTACACCGACGTATTTTACGTCCCAGAGAGCCCATCACCGTACCATAGTTTAAAAATCCATATTACACTGTGACCAAATCGGGCACAAATTATTAGGGCACGCAAGGTTTCAATGCTTATAAAGAATAACAAATTTAGTAAATTTCATGCAGATTATGCAGACATTTTCTCCAAAAGAATCTTCAATTCATCAACAATCCACAATACCAATTCAGACTAGCACGTCGGAAATACCGGTCTTCAGTAATGCTATCCACCAGAATCAAGACGTCACAGCTTGCCTGGTGACGACGCCGGGCGATACGTCAATCCGATTAGAATACACAGCATACAGTATATATGTTAATGGAATACAGTGATGCCTGGCTTGGAGAAGGGAAGCATGCATACGTCACAACTGACATTAGATATGTGTCGAGATATAAAGCAATTGTGTTGATACGTTGGTCGGAAAGTTCCAAACTCTTATTGTGACGACCGCTTTAGTCATTGAACATTTCGTTCGTATTAAACTAAAAGGCTTAAACTTGCAAGAGTTTTGGTGTGCTCTCAAACGCTGTCTTTGCTTTATTATTATATCATTGCGGTCTAGAAAGACAAGGAAGTGAGAGAGCTCTGAACCGGGATCTAAACGTGGGACCTCTTGTATCGGGCGATTGCTCCACTAACAGATCCTTCTTTGCTTTGGCAGTTCGATATACACTGTCCGTCCCTCTTCAGGTAGATGAACAGATTGAGACAGAGCACTGTATCTAACGCTAACAAGCTCGATATGGTCCTTCATGTTAGAGGTGCAGGTGAACAAAATTAAGTTTTACAACTGAAAATCACCGGTATCTAACTGTAGTTACACTAAAAGAGCTGAAAAAACCCTATCTGTGCCCGTGACGTGATATGCACATTTTCACTTCCTTTTATCTAGTAAATATCTCACTAAATCCATTAGCGACGTCTCGTCATGGTACAAGTTTCTGTCGTAGCATTATAAGAAGAGAACCAAAGATTCCAGTGACTAAAGCTCCAGCGTTAATAAATGCAAGATAGAACTAAGGCCCTACCCGTACATGATATCTATCTTGTGCACCTCTCAGACATCAGACAGGGAGCGTGATTGTAGACACCTGTCAATAATACGCATAGCTTTCAGTGCAGGAGCTAGTGTTATAGTGCGAGAATGTGGCTAGAAGGAACTCAATTTCACTATAGCACACTTCTGCCTCTACTTGCTTAGTACATTATAAGTACTAAGGTACTTAGTACATTAATCCTCTTAATTCCCACTCTCGCTAAAACAATAACAAAACAACAGATTCGAGTCCAAATTGGGCAGCAATGAGCGATAGCGCAAAATAAGAGAAGATAATATCTTTAAAATGTTATTTTTTTTATAAATCATCAACAAAATCGCTGCAGACGCTCGGGAGGAGTGAGAGAATTGTTGCGTAATTCATAGGATTTTTTTGTGACAAAACAACAATAGAAAAAATTCAAGCTTTAAGTTAATTATTAACTGTATTATGCCTATCATATCATTTTCAAAGTATTCGTAACATCCGTATAGAGGTGGTCCTTCAAAGACAAGTCTGAAACAATAGTTCGAGTACGTATTAACATCGCCTTAATTAAAATTATCGTTTTTGCAAGTAGTACGTTATTGTGTACACTTTAGCAAACTTTTGGCCATTAGCATTATGATTTTTTTCAAATTTAAATAATCATTCCTTAAAACGACCGATAAAGAGATATTTATACAAAGTATCGCCACTAAACGGAATCAAATTTTGCAAAACACCAATTTAAAATCGGGCGACCGAAGCTGTAATCTTTTTATCGAATGTTTACACTCGCTAAAGTTGGGTGAAAAGTGGAAAAAAACACGAAACCAATTTAGTGAACGGTCACCAAACCGGCTTTAGCTATCAAATTGGATCTTTTTGCTCACGAAAAAGATAAAACTTAGTTTCACACTTCAGTTACCGACCAATAAACTTTACTGGTTTTGACATTTCTTGTAAACACTTGGCAATATACTAGTTAGTGAGGTACCTAAATAGTATTAAGAGGCGGCTTACGGCTTACTTCGTGCGAAAATCTAAAATTTCCAGCGCCTAATTTACCATCTTAATAACAAACACTTTACTACTGTTGTACACATGTTAAACATAGATCAATCTTTCGTATTGAACATTAATATATCACATTTGCAAAAATGTGCCACTTTAGTGTTATTGAAGTGAATAATCTCCCACACCTTGTTTACAGAAAAATAATCACATTTCACTTCAAAGAGCTAAATCTTTTATTAAAGTTCAATAACTCTGCTGAAAAAAAATTGTCCAAACATCTTCTCTATACATATAAAATACAACGTCTGTCTGTCTGTTCGTTCGCTTATAACTTGAGAACCAATCAATGGATTTTGATGCAGTTTTCACTGAAAGATAAAGCATTTATTCGGGAAGGTTTAGGGCTTAATATCATCACGCTATGACAAAAGGGAGCAGCGCAATGAGAATTTTAGTGAGCCATATGGAAGGTTCGCCGCCGTAGCATAGTCGATCGTCGCGGGTTCAAACCCCGACCGGTAAAATTTGTTTTCACTTTTTATTTTTTATTTTTTTATTTTATTTTCAGATAATATATTTCGTTTTGTAAAAAAAATATTAAAGCTGAAATTATATTTCTTGACTGAGCAAAGACCAATAACTAAAATATTTTTATTTTCAAGTGCTTAGAAAACGCCATCTCTGGGAAGCTGTCCTGGATAACGGCTCTGGATAGCTGGCGTTGAAATGGTTTGTAAGCTGGCGTTGAAATTGTTTTTATTTTAATACACTAGATGGCGCTGCATGTTTCAAAATGTCTAATTTGACGCAGTCTGGTTCAAATCAACTCACGTTAAAGTTTTTCTATACTATTATATAAAGAAGAAAGATTTGTTTGTTTGTTTGCATATAATGGGTAATATCTAGAACTACTGAACTGACTTTCAAAATTCTTTAAGCACTCAATAAGATTTTTAGTTAATCGCGTGGTATGTACGCCTTGCGTAGTCGTACGTATGTAGTCTCACCGTCGGGGTTTCAATCATCCACTGGTAAATGTTTTTTTAGGAGACCTCTCAAGTTCTAATGACGGGACTGGGAGGTGGGTACGGGATCTCCTCAACGAATAACAGCAGACCCACCGAGTTTGAGCTTATTTTATTGGTCTTTATTAGCACTTTGGTAAAACATGGTGACCAGGGTCTGATGATGGGACTGGAAGGTAGGTACTGGATCTCCTCAACGGACAACAGCAGACACTGCGAGTTTGGACTTATTCGATTGGTATTTATTAGCACTTTGGTAAAACATGGTGACCGTTGCATATTGTCGTTCAAAAAATCATATTCTTTTGTTTTCCTTTTTTCCACGGAAATCTCTTCGACGCGGGCGGAGCCGCGGGCTAAAGCTAGTCAGTAATATAAATTTGTTGTAGCATAATGTAGCAGAATTTTATTATTTATACCATAAATAGTAGAAAAAAAAATTGTAATTTTTTTCTGATAAATGGTGCCACTTTACCATGAGTTTTTGTATTGAAGTAAGCATAATTACAATAATAAAATTATGTCACAATAACCTATGATATTTTATCAATCGAATTATCCAAATATATTGACAATCCATTCATATATTAGACCGTTAAACATAATCAATATTACTCTAAATTCCAAGAAAATTATGGTCCACAAAGACACGCCATACAAAGAGCGTAAGTTAATGGAATGGCTCTTAAATGAATACTAGGCTTGTTGTGGTTTATGCAAATTTCTGTCTATTTAGTTAGTCAACGGACATTAAGGGTATTGTTAAATGATGTTTGATTTAATGGGCCTCAACTGAAAATCAACCCACTTTTTGCTACCACAGCACATACACACCAGCTTTATAATGAGTTTCTTTTTATTTTATATTTATTATAATTAATGTGAGTGGCCAAACAAAAAGGGACCCAAAGGGGTTGGAAACGTTTTTTTGGGTTTGCGTTATCTCGATTCTTTGGAATTTCGGTCTCATTTTGGTCCAAACAGTTTTTTTTTTTTTACTGAAACTTTATTTTAGTTATAATTCTTTATCGGTATTACACGTATACTTATCCTACAAAGATGTTCGAAACGACATCGAGTCGATAGCGTGTTCATACTTGGCTGGGTACCAAATAAATACGGCTACGCTACGATACAAATTATCAAATAACTAATCAATAACCAAAAACAATTAAGTAGTAAAAGTGAAACAGGTATGATCCTTCCCTAAGCTCATGCACGGGATCAAGTTATGGGAAAATTAAAAGAATTCCGCGTTTTCTTTTCGTGATATAAATGAAATTTTTAGGTGGTTGCATAATGTAAAGCGAAGACGATATTTTTGATGGTCGCAGATAAAGTATTGTGTCCAACTGTACATAATTTTGAATTTGGGACACTCGTGCTGCCTATTACGAAACTGCGCTTTGCTTTCACAGTTGCCCAAAATACAATTCTGTTGAGTGTAATGCTGTGGAAATGAAATAAAGAACTTATCTACGCTTCTGATACGTACAAGATACGTCCCTCCAAAAGCATTATTGCCGAAATGTAATCAGAGATGAATGAATGATCGAGTGAGCGGCGCATGATTGAATCGGTCCGGCCGGACTGAAACAGCTTGGCAATCGGAATTCACAATTAACGGAACCAGGTCATCTGTGATTGCTGCAGTTTGAGGGATTTATTACGGGAAGGACCAGGGAGCTATAAGATTAGGGTGGTCTGCGTGCTCTTCGATTTTAATCGGTTGTTTCGTGTATATTATACATACATACATATACTCACGCCTGTCTCCCAGAGGGGTAAGCAAAGGTATTTCAAAGATTTTCATCAGCTACGATCCTGACACACCTCTTTTGCTCCTACATTCATCAATCTAGTCATACAAGCTCTTCTATTTCGGGTACTTTTTACTTAGCCCTATATGTTATTCAGTAAAAATACTAATATTTAGTTCCCCAAAGTCTAAGAACATTTACCAAATTATATTTTCAAGTGACTTTTATGTAAGGCAAGCTTATATGAGTCAGTTTAATTACAAGGCCGAAAAATGGAAGAGAATGCAATTTTTAATTATATGCACAATTTATAAAAGTGCGTGTGTAATAATTATTAATGAGAGTGAGAGAGAGGATGTGTTAGCGTATGTATGCATACAAGGCGACATTTATTTATGCAACCAAATTCATACTCGAGGATTGGTAAGTGATCAGTATCACGGATCAATAACATTGAAAAAAGAAATTGTTGAATCGACTCGGGGTTGGGCTTGCGTTTGTAGGGAACAGGAAAAAAAAACAAATTTCCCAAACACGGTCATCAAACTTTGATACCGATTACTTACTGAGTCTTCAGTATGAATTTGGCTGCATAAATAAATGTCACCTTAAATGTCAAAAAGTGTGTGGAAATAAGTAAAATAAAAATGAAATTTGAAAGATCAAAGGGTAGAGTGGGGAAATTATAACCGGAGAGTAGTTTTTACAGGCTTTTCTTTAAATTCCCAAGTATATTCATCCGTTCGAATAAAATTTGTAATGACATTTTATCCACTTCTACGCATTTCAGTGACGATTATATTCGACAAAATTTATTTGTGCTCAAGAATCCACCAACGACACTCTTGTTAATTACGCTTATAATATTTATCGTTTTCTACCTCATTGTACTGTAAAAACTCCTAAGAAATAAGACCAGCAAGCCAGGTCCGGTGCTCTTACTAGATCTGGGGACCAAGCAACAGCCGTCCCCTGTTAACGAACTCACGTTCACTATCGCTGGTATCGGACAGGGGGGGCTCGTTCGCGATGTACTGTCGACCACTGAGCAGGTTGCTCTCCACCACTGGCCTCTTGTCCTCTAGCTGTCTTCTGAAAGCTCTGTGGTCGTCCTGAAAAGATAAATTGAAAAATATATAAAATAATCTGTGAAATGTAGATTATGAATACCTTACTTAAGACAGGTCGAAAAATTTTCGCGCGCTGAAAGGTATTTTCATTGAAGTGTGACCTATTACGGGACTCAAACGCCTGTTGTGCTTTATGAACGTATACTTATTTAATATATTTATGCAGTAATAAAACGCAATTTTTCGTTTAAAACTACCCTGAAATTTCCGTAAAAAAGATATGTAAAAACATGTCCACGCTAGTGCCCGCCCTTAAAATATTTTGTAATTCGTGAACTGTCGTCCAAAATATTTCACTGAATTTAGATATCCGCTATTACTAAAATTCCTAGAAACGCCCTAGTCTGTGCATTTTCAGGGAAACTGCTAACGTCAGACGTCAGATGGGAAACCCCTAACTGAATATACGAGTGCAAGAGAAAAACGACAAAACCATAATCTTTATCACCTTCCCGAAGCATTTACTAAAAAGCCTGAGCGTATAAACTCATAAAGAACCTGCGATATCGAGTGGCGGGCAGCGCGGGCGGTAAGACATTATTTTTGATTTTCCTGACTACCCTCTTAGAGGAACGTGCCTCTGGCGTTATATATCGAGTTTCTGCCAGTATTTCTTTACCTTTTCACGCGTCTTGATCGAGTTAAGAAATTTCAATGTTTTTAACATTTAGCGATTTATCCATCGAACATTATATTATTGCGGTGTAGACACGCGGAAGACTAATTTGGATGTAAGGAGATTTATTTCTATCATAGTTTCGGTAAGAGTAATACGAGTAATATATTATTTTCAGAGTTACGTAGTTTTAACGTTTAGGCAAATTGAACAGGATACAGAACGTTCAATCTCGGAATTAGTCCACATTTAGACATCTCTACAACAGAACGATTAAGCAAATCATGTAAATGCAACACAAATTACCCTAAGGCTATTAGCCTCATTACTCAGCACGCACCAGTTAATTCGGATCAGCAATAAATAATTTGACCACGTGGCTAATCCCCGCAGTGTTCGTCGACGTGAGGACGCGCGCAATCAGCCGCAGAATGGCGCGAAATCCGCTCCACGCGTCGCCGCCATTTTAGATTTTAACGCACCACAAAATGGCCGCCCTCAATTCCCGCGTAATTGTAACTCGGGAATGCTGGCCGGCATTTGCAACAGATTGCTTTTAAAGTTAATTATGATAGAACTGTTTGCTTTTGCTGTTGTGATGTATTTGTAATTTTTTGATTGAAATCTAGGCTTCAGAAGGAAAACCTTTTAGAAATAATTCACTATTTGACAAACTCATTCAGTATAATTAAGCATTTTAGGATCTCTTATTTGTGTGAATTGTAAAAGTATTACGTAAATATGTTTTTCTAATGACTAAAGTTTTATTTAACCTATCTACGTAGCACGGTTCGTTTTTACAGGCAAATTTTAGTTTGGAGTTAATTTTCCAAGTCGATGGCGGTTTTTCACTCGGCGGTTAATCAACATCGTACGAGGTATTACAGGTTTTTTTCAATAGCCTCCCTAAAGTCTGACGGGGCAAAGGGGGGAATATCCTTGTTACCTTCATTTGTAGACCTCATTTTTTTTGCAACGTTGAACTTTTCTCTACTAGGTCCTTTCGGATCTGAAAAAGTATTGGTTTTTATCCTATTCTCGTAAAGAATCTTAAACTAAGCTCTTTTTATTACGAGTATTTTTGCAGAGACAAAATTTACTTGGGGAATAATGTTCTACGTCGTAGCAACATATACAGACTACGTCGTAGCCACAACAATGTGCTACGACGTAGTTGCTCTTTGTGCCACCAACCGCTACGAGTTCCATTTCCTTTACGCGCAAATGCTCGTAGCAACTGAGTAACTGCATAATTTCCTGTATATATTGACTAGTTTATTACGCCGTTTTGAGACAGGTAGTACCATACTACTGACTGCAACTTTCTTAGCCCACGTCAAGTAAGAAGCTGCTATAGTTTTCAAAGACAAGTTAGCAAGCCATATATAATAGATCACTCTATAATTAAAAATCTAAGAAAATTACCAACAGTTGACTGGCAGAACCGTCTTGAATGCTCAAACTTAAAAGTTTAGCACCGTGATTACCAACCCGCTTCCCCAGCGGCAAACCTTCACAAAGGCCCTCAGAGTTCGTAAGTAGCAAGACAGGTTATCGCACGAGTGAATAAATGTTTTCAAACTTGACAATTATTTATTTTATTTACATATCTTTAACATTATTAAAAGATACCCAACTACTTATAAATGAATGCCCTTTACATAAGGCAACTGTCGTTTATATGTACAGGCAAATTTATACTGGAGACTGCGCAAGTGGTCAGGACAGGACCAAGGGTAAATGACCCTATTTGCTTAATACAATAAATACTTTTTGTGCCTCCATACTTCAAGAACAACCTCGACCCTATTGGTAAAGGAAGTCTAAATTTTATTTTGCGTATTTCACAGATACAGGTTAATTGAACCTTGGTCTTGACCACTTACTTTGTCTCCAGTATAAACTAGGCTATAGAAACGAAAGTCATCTTATATAATTAAATCTAAAAATTATCGACCAGGCGCGGCAGGATGAAAGTTACCTTAACAGTTTTCGCAATTTCGGCAATTGGCGCTCGTTTAGCCACCAGTCACCACCGCGTCAATGGGACCTAGGACGAAGCGTGCTCGAATAAAAAGATGCAGAGGGCTGATGAGGCAATTATCAGTACGTCCAGAGACTTCCACAATATCTTCTGAAGTCTGTAAGGAACAGATGACTGATATTACGCCTGTACTGTTCTACTCTCCTGGTAAGATTTCGTATGATGTCTTGTCGTAACTCGACAAGTCGCTCAGCGGCATGGTTTAGCGACAAGCCACATACAAATGGAGTGAAAGGGTTTGTCAATTATTTGGACTTGTTATAACAGACCAGTTGCGCCAGGTTTATTCTGAGTATCTCGGTGTATGCCCCTGGGGAAGGCACCTTTCATGCGCCCCAAACTATACTCCTCTATTCAGCATTAGGAGTGCTACAAACAAGCTCGACTTACTTGTTGTTTGAGCAGCGCGGGCAAGTCGCCACGGGGCGGCGCGTGCGCACTCAGCTCCGTGTCTTTCCTGATGACCCACTCGGTCAGCTCGCGCAGGGACAGCAGCAGCGCTGACCAATGCTCAGCGTTACTCTCCAACCGGTTCCTGGAACAAGAGATTATGCTGAAGATAACCTGACCAAATCTATAGTATACCTACTAAAATATGATTAATTCTAAAGCGATTTAACCATTTTAAAATGGCCTAACTATGACAAATTATAGCTTTCTAAAATTATTTATGTACGGAACATAAAAGAGGCAATATAAAGTTGCCATTGGTCACAAATCATTGTTAGTTAGGCGGTTGCTTCGGGTTTCGTTTCCAAACGGACAACTTATGATTGTTTTTCTTATTTTTGAATAAAAAATATTAATTAAATGCGGTTTATGGCACTATCTGACAATTGTTTAATGTCGATTTGGCTTTTCTACCAAAGATGTGTTATTTTATGCCTTACGAGCTACCACCTTAAGTATATTTTATTTCTATCGGTTTGGAGCGGCTGAAATTGGCAAATCTTTTACTTGTTTTTCAATATATTCCTAAAAGCTTTAAGCAAATCTTCAATAGTTTGTTTATACCCACACAGAACCATTATATCAAAATAAAGTTCAAATTAAATTTACACACAACAAATTTCCGTTCCATAATTACGTTTATACGTTGCGTCGTGTAATGTGTAGTTCGGGACCCACTGACTGCGAGGTAATATGAACCTCAACGCGTTCAAAGCGGAGTATTAGCTGGTCCATACACCTAAATGTAAACCCTAAACGGGGTTTAATAAAACAATAATAGGTTTTTAGCCTGTTTTGAAAAGCATTACCAAAAACATACTGTTTATTCCTAAACGGGAAACATTGATTTGCTCTATGTAAATAGAAATGAAAATGTTGCAAATTTACAAAAAAAACTTAGTTAAGTAAATAAAAATATATTAACGATAGAGAATAGTGGTGAAATAAGCTATGAGTATAAAAGTTTTAAGACTGATAAATTTTGTGTATTTTTGAAAGAAACATATGCCATTTCAAAAATGTTGATTTTTTAAATTTAAATTAAAACAAGATATTTCTTTATGCCAATAATGCCAACAAGGAGAACTTGTCGAAATACATCAACTATTTAAATATCGTGTTTTTTATCCATATATAAACATATATATATATATATATATATATATATATATATATACAGGATGACCTTTCGCCTAACCTCGATAATTTAGTATTTTGTAGAAGAATACAAACTGGTTTTATTTAAACCATACAAAATCATAATCATAATTATTTTTTAAAGTTGGAGCCCTTTGAAGATTTTCGTAAAATCCAAAGAAATCATGGTCACCCGAAGAGATAACATAATTAGATCGCGCGAAGTTACTTTTAATATTGATCCCACTATTTTGGACTATTTTCAACTTTTTCCGTATGGGAATGGCTAGGATAACCATAAATTTTATTTCCGAGTAACATTTTTTAATAATATTTTGACTTTATATTACAATTGTTTTTAAAAAACTTAACTAAAAATAATCTTAAATAAAGAACCTAACAAATACAACCTAAATTATTGTTTTTACATTTAAAATGTGTTCTACTAACGTTTCTTAATAACCTCTAAAATTATCGGGGTTTGTTTGAAAGTCAACGTGTATATATAAGTAAAAGAGAAATTAAAAAATGTCTTATTTTTTCGATTTGAGTTCCAATTTAGAAATGCCAGCTAGAAAATAAAAGGTACTCGAAGGCAGGTATCTATACACTTATACATAACCTGGCACACATGCCACCTTGCGGCCGAACTACTGAAAAGGGATTAAATAGTTGTGGCCGCTGTCGGTATTTTGTCGGAATAAGCTTTCGTTTATCTAAAAGATTCCTAAAATGTAGCGTCGCATTTCTGAGGACGTTGCTTCGTAATATATTAATTCACTAGTCTTTGCCCGTGCCTTCGTTAGCGTGGCAGTGTCTTTCAGTATTTTAGTGGTATGGACCGTTTTAACAGCGTGGCGGTAATTTTATCATCACCTTTTCTAGCATATATGTTGACCAAAGTGACTACAATGGTAATAAAAAAACCACATCCAAATCAGTTGAATGGTTCTCGAGTTAAAGCGGAACATATGTGGGTGATTCAAATTTTCACTTTTTTCCGTTTTACTACAGGGCACCCCCCACCCCCTCAATGTAGCTAAAAACAAATAAAGTATTTCCTTTCATATTTAAAAAAATTAGGGGTCGCTACCACCGTTTTAAAAATTTTAATCTCCATTCATCGAGCGTTTTTTTTTGACAGATACTGAAAATAATAAAATACACAAAGTAAGCCTTAGAAACGTAGATAATGAAACACTATTGCATTTTTAAACTTTCTGTACTTCACCCAGTTTTTTGTCAAAATAGAGCTACATTTTGTCAAAATGGGAGTTTATTCGTGTTATGTGCTGTTTTTTAAACTTTCAAGGGTGATGCACAGATAATTTTTTGAAATGGTAAAGTTTTTCATTAAGTATCTTTGTTTAAAAAGCTTGATTTTTGCATAATTGAATTTTTTTTTTGTGTAAAAAATTCTCTTAATGTATGGGAATTAAAACTTTAAAGACTGTGGTAGCGACCCCAAAATTTCTTTAAAAAATATGAAAAAAATACATTATTTTTTTTTAGCTACATAGAACACATTGAGGTGGTGCCCCGTAGTAAAACGAAAACAAGTGAAAATTTGAATCACCCTTATGTACTCGTACATACATTCATACATAATGATAGTTTTGGTCTCACTCAGTACAATCCCCAATAACCCAATTCATTTAAAATTTCGCGAATTTTATATTAATTTATCATTAGTGTAGATAGATCGTTACGACATAATCGTCAAGGGGTGTCATTAATATCAATGAAACCGTGAAATAAAGATCACAGTCCACATTCGTACACCTACGTTTTACCGACGATTATTACGTCTTAACGTGATGAGTGGTCGCCATACTTCGGGCATAAATATGGGTCCACAGCTTAACGTGCCTTTCGAGACACGCACACCGAACACAAATGTGCCTCGACGGGATTTGAACCGGCGACCTGTAGGTTAGTGGTCGCGACGTTCGCACCATTGGACCACAGGGCGGTCAAATCTATATACTAATAATAAAGTAGGGCAAAATTAGTGTCTGTACATTGAATATTTAAATTAATTGGGTTGCGGGTATTGTACGAGGTCAAAACCACATTTTTTTGAATTTTTGTCTGTCTGTCTGCATGTATGTTCCGTTTTAACTCGAGAACCAATAAACGGATTTGGATGCGGTGTTTTTTATTGATTCTGTATCGTAAAATCAGTGCCAATCGTCGAAAACATACATAATCGAATTCCACTTATCTAAGGATACGTTCGCACTTGAAATGACGTCACAGTTCGTAAATGGTTCCATACCCATTGAAGGTTATTTTGTAAGTTCAACCATAGTTGGCAACTGATTCAAAGATACGTAATAGGCCCGCTAGCCAACACAGAGGCTATAAGGGGTGTTAATAAAATAATGCCCAAGCCGAAAACGGGGCAGAGATTAAATAAACGCTTTTAATCGAGGATCACTCAACGGATTTGGATGCGGTTTCCTTTTATTATCATCGTAGTGACCCTAGTCAACACATAGGTTACAAGGGGTATTCATAAAATAACGAAAACGGGGCAAAGATTTAATAAACGCGAGCGGAGCCGCGGGCAAAAGCTAGTTATTAATACACGTACAATTTAACCTTCTACGATATAGCCAATCGACATAAATACGTGCTTTTTGAGTCAAGCAGCTGTACTTTAGAGTTTGATCTTACCGTGTAGGCAAACCAGAAAAAGTCATTGGTCCAAATGGCCTGGCGCCAGAGACCGATCCTGGGCCCTCGGATTAAAACTCTATCAACCTAATGACTAAACCACCGTGCCAAGAGAGCCAGCTGCTAGTTTAATAAAGTACCACCATTAACCAAATTAAATATTGTATTCGAAACGGAACTCGGCTGATGTATAGCCTTATAAAGGAGGAAGGTACTACTCCACTAGAATATACCAAACACAATTAACTCTATCAACCTAATGACTAAACCACCGTACCAAGAGAGCCAGCTGCTAGTTTAATAAAGTACCACCATTAACCAAATTAAATATTGTATTCGAAACGGAACTCGGCTGATGTATAGCCTTATAAAGGAGGAAGGTACTACTCCACTAGAATATACCAAACACAATTAACTCTATCAACCTAATGACTAAACCACCGTGCCAAGAGAGCCAGCTGCTAGTTTAATAAAGTACCACCATTAACCAAATTAAATATTGTATTCGAAACGGAACTCGGCTGATGTATAGCCTTATAAAGGAGGAAGGTACTACTCCACTAGAATATACCAAACACAATTAACTCTATCAACCTAATGACTAAACCACCGTACCAAGAGAGCCAGCTGCTAGTTTAATAAAGTACCACCATTAACCAAATTAAATATTGTATTCGAAACGGAACTCGGCTGATGTATAGCCTTATAAAGGAGGAAGGTACTACTCCACTAGAATATACCAAACACAATTAACTCTATCAACCTAATGACTAAACCACCGTGCCAAGAGAGCCAGCTGCTAGTTTAATAAAGTACCACCATTAACCAAATTAAATATTGTATTCGAAACGGAACTCGGCTGATGTATAGCCTTATAAAGGAGGAAGGTACTACTCCACTAGAATATACCAAACACAATTAACTCTATCAACCTAATGACTAAACCACCGTACCAAGAGAGCCAGCTGCTAGTTTAATAAAGTACCACCATTAACCAAATTAAATATTGTATTCGAAACGGAACTCGGCTGATTTATAGCCTTATAAAGGAGGAAGGTACTACTCCACTAGAATATACCAAACACAATTAACTCTATCAACCTAATGACTAAACCACCGTACCAAGAGAGCCAGCTGCTAGTTTAATAAAGTACCACCATTAACCAAATTAAATATTGTATTCGAAACGGAACTCGGCTGATGTATAGCCTTATAAAGGAGGAAGGTACTACTCCACTAGAATATACCAAACACAATTAACTCTATCAACCTAATGACTAAACCACCGTACCAAGAGAGCCAGCTGCTAGTTTAATAAAGTACCACCATTAACCAAATTAAATATTGTATTCGAAACGGAACTCGGCTGATGTATAGCCTTATAAAGGAGGAAGGTACTACTCCACTAGAATATACCAAACACAATTAACTCTATCAACCTAATGACTAAACCACCGTACCAAGAGAGCCAGCTGCTAGTTTAATAAAGTACCACCATTAACCAAATTAAATATTGTATTCGAAACGGAACTCGGCTGATTTATAGCCTTATAAAGGAGGAAGGTACTACTCCACTAGAATATACCAAACACAATTAACTCTATCAACCTAATGACTAAACCACCGTACCAAGAGAGCCAGCTGCTAGTTTAATAAAGTACCACCATTAACCAAATTAAATATTGTATTCGAAACGGAACTCGGCTGATTTATAGCCTTATAAAGGAGGAAGGTACTACTCCACTAGAATATACCAAACACAATTAACTCTATCAACCTAATGACTAAACCACCGTACCAAGAGAGCCAGCTGCTAGTTTAATAAAGTACCACCATTAACCAAATTAAATATTGTATTCGAAACGGAACTCGGCTGATTTATAGCCTTATAAAGGAGGAAGGTACTACTCCACTAGAATATACCAAACACAATTAACTCTATCAACCTAATGACTAAACCACCGTACCAAGAGAGCCAGCTGCTAGTTTAATAAAGTACCACCATTAACCAAATTAAATATTGTATTCGAAACGGAACTCGGCTGATTTATAGCCTTATAAAGGAGGAAGGTACTACTCCACTAGAATATACCAAACACAATTAACTCTATCAACCTAATGACTAAACCACCGTACCAAGAGAGCCAGCTGCTAGTTTAATAAAGTACCACCATTAACCAAATTAAATATTGTATTCGAAACGGAACTCGGCTGATTTATAGCCTTATAAAGGAGGAAGGTACTACTCCACTAGAATATACCAAACACAATTAACTCTATCAACCTAATGACTAAACCACCGTACCAAGAGAGCCAGCTGCTAGTTTAATAAAGTACCACCATTAACCAAATTAAATATTGTATTCGAAACGGAACTCGGCTGATGTATAGCCTTATAAAGGAGGAAGGTACTACTCCACTAGAATATACCAAACACAATTAACTCTATCAACCTAATGACTAAACCACCGTACCAAGAGAGCCAGCTGCTAGTTTAATAAAGTACCACCATTAACCAAATTAAATATTGTATTCGAAACGGAACTCGGCTGATGTATAGCCTTATAAAGGAGGAAGGTACTACTCCACTAGAATATACCAAACACAATTAACTCTATCAACCTAATGACTAAACCACCGTACCAAGAGAGCCAGCTGCTAGTTTAATAAAGTACCACCATTAACCAAATTAAATATTGTATTCGAAACGGAACTCGGCTGATGTATAGCCTTATAAAGGAGGAAGGTACTACTCCACTAGAATATACCAAACACAATTAACTCTATCAACCTAATGACTAAACCACCGTACCAAGAGAGCCAGCTGCTAGTTTAATAAAGTACCACCATTAACCAAATTAAATATTGTATTCGAAACGGAACTCGGCTGATGTATAGCCTTATAAAGGAGGAAGGTACTACTCCACTAGAATATACCAAACACAATTAACTCTATCAACCTAATGACTAAACCACCGTACCAAGAGAGCCAGCTGCTAGTTTAATAAAGTACCACCATTAACCAAATTAAATATTGTATTCGAAACGGAACTCGGCTGATGTATAGCCTTATAAAGGAGGAAGGTACTACTCCACTAGAATATACCAAACACAATTAACTCTATCAACCTAATGACTAAACCACCGTACCAAGAGAGCCAGCTGCTAGTTTAATAAAGTACCACCATTAACCAAATTAAATATTGTATTCGAAACGGAACTCGGCTGATGTATAGCCTTATAAAGGAGGAAGGTACTACTCCACTAGAATATACCAAACACAATTAACTCTATCAACCTAATGACTAAACCACCGTACCAAGAGAGCCAGCTGCTAGTTTAATAAAGTACCACCATTAACCAAATTAAATATTGTATTCGAAACGGAACTCGGCTGATGTATAGCCTTATAAAGGAGGAAGGTACTACTCCACTAGAATATACCAAACACAATTAACTCTATCAACCTAATGACTAAACCACCGTACCAAGAGAGCCAGCTGCTAGTTTAATAAAGTACCACCATTAACCAAATTAAATATTGTATTCGAAACGGAACTCGGCTGATGTATAGCCTTATAAAGGAGGAAGGTACTACTCCACTAGAATATACCAAACACAATTAACTCTATCAACCTAATGACTAAACCACCGTACCAAGAGAGCCAGCTGCTAGTTTAATAAAGTACCACCATTAACCAAATTAAATATTGTATTCGAAACGGAACTCGGCTGATGTATAGCCTTATAAAGGAGGAAGGTACTACTCCACTAGAATATACCAAACACAATTAACTCTATCAACCTAATGACTAAACCACCGTACCAAGAGAGCCAGCTGCTAGTTTAATAAAGTACCACCATTAACCAAATTAAATATTGTATTCGAAACGGAACTCGGCTGATTTATAGCCTTATAAAGGAGGAAGGTACTACTCCACTAGAATATACCAAACACAATTAACTCTATCAACCTAATGACTAAACCACCGTACCAAGAGAGCCAGCTGCTAGTTTAATAAAGTACCACCATTAACCAAATTAAATATTGTATTCGAAACGGAACTCGGCTGATGTATAGCCTTATAAAGGAGGAAGGTACTACTCCACTAGAATATACCAAACACAATTAACTCTATCAACCTAATGACTAAACCACCGTACCAAGAGAGCCAGCTGCTAGTTTAATAAAGTACCACCATTAACCAAATTAAATATTGTATTCGAAACGGAACTCGGCTGATGTATAGCCTTATAAAGGAGGAAGGTACTACTCCACTAGAATATACCAAACACAATTAACTCTATCAACCTAATGACTAAACCACCGTACCAAGAGAGCCAGCTGCTAGTTTAATAAAGTACCACCATTAACCAAATTAAATATTGTATTCGAAACGGAACTCGGCTGATGTATAGCCTTATAAAGGAGGAAGGTACTACTCCACTAGAATATACCAAACACAATTAACTCTATCAACCTAATGACTAAACCACCGTACCAAGAGAGCCAGCTGCTAGTTTAATAAAGTACCACCATTAACCAAATTAAATATTGTATTCGAAACGGAACTCGGCTGATGTATAGCCTTATAAAGGAGGAAGGTACTACTCCACTAGAATATACCAAACACAATTAACTCTATCAACCTAATGACTAAACCACCGTACCAAGAGAGCCAGCTGCTAGTTTAATAAAGTACCACCATTAACCAAATTAAATATTGTATTCGAAACGGAACTCGGCTGATGTATAGCCTTATAAAGGAGGAAGGTACTACTCCACTAGAATATACCAAACACAATTAACTCTATCAACCTAATGACTAAACCACCGTACCAAGAGAGCCAGCTGCTAGTTTAATAAAGTACCACCATTAACCAAATTAAATATTGTATTCGAAACGGAACTCGGCTGATGTATAGCCTTATAAAGGAGGAAGGTACTACTCCACTAGAATATACCAAACACAATTAACTCTATCAACCTAATGACTAAACCACCGTACCAAGAGAGCCAGCTGCTAGTTTAATAAAGTACCACCATTAACCAAATTAAATATTGTATTCGAAACGGAACTCGGCTGATGTATAGCCTTATAAAGGAGGAAGGTACTACTCCACTAGAATATACCAAACACAATTAACTCTATCAACCTAATGACTAAACCACCGTACCAAGAGAGCCAGCTGCTAGTTTAATAAAGTACCACCATTAACCAAATTAAATATTGTATTCGAAACGGAACTCGGCTGATGTATAGCCTTATAAAGGAGGAAGGTACTACTCCACTAGAATATACCAAACACAATTAACTCTATCAACCTAATGACTAAACCACCGTACCAAGAGAGCCAGCTGCTAGTTTAATAAAGTACCACCATTAACCAAATTAAATATTGTATTCGAAACGGAACTCGGCTGATGTATAGCCTTATAAAGGAGGAAGGTACTACTCCACTAGAATATACCAAACACAATTAACTCTATCAACCTAATGACTAAACCACCGTACCAAGAGAGCCAGCTGCTAGTTTAATAAAGTACCACCATTAACCAAATTAAATATTGTATTCGAAACGGAACTCGGCTGATGTATAGCCTTATAAAGGAGGAAGGTACTACTCCACTAGAATATACCAAACACAATTAACTCTATCAACCTAATGACTAAACCACCGTACCAAGAGAGCCAGCTGCTAGTTTAATAAAGTACCACCATTAACCAAATTAAATATTGTATTCGAAACGGAACTCGGCTGATTTATAGCCTTATAAAGGAGGAAGGTACTACTCCACTAGAATATACCAAACACAATTAACTCTATCAACCTAATGACTAAACCACCGTACCAAGAGAGCCAGCTGCTAGTTTAATAAAGTACCACCATTAACCAAATTAAATATTGTATTCGAAACGGAACTCGGCTGATGTATAGCCTTATAAAGGAGGAAGGTACTACTCCACTAGAATATACCAAACACAATTAACTCTATCAACCTAATGACTAAACCACCGTACCAAGAGAGCCAGCTGCTAGTTTAATAAAGTACCACCATTAACCAAATTAAATATTGTATTCGAAACGGAACTCGGCTGATGTATAGCCTTATAAAGGAGGAAGGTACTACTCCACTAGAATATACCAAACACAATTAACTCTATCAACCTAATGACTAAACCACCGTACCAAGAGAGCCAGCTGCTAGTTTAATAAAGTACCACCATTAACCAAATTAAATATTGTATTCGAAACGGAACTCGGCTGATGTATAGCCTTATAAAGGAGGAAGGTACTACTCCACTAGAATATACCAAACACAATTAACTCTATCAACCTAATGACTAAACCACCGTACCAAGAGAGCCAGCTGCTAGTTTAATAAAGTACCACCATTAACCAAATTAAATATTGTATTCGAAACGGAACTCGGCTGATGTATAGCCTTATAAAGGAGGAAGGTACTACTCCACTAGAATATACCAAACACAATTAACTCTATCAACCTAATGACTAAACCACCGTACCAAGAGAGCCAGCTGCTAGTTTAATAAAGTACCACCATTAACCAAATTAAATATTGTATTCGAAACGGAACTCGGCTGATGTATAGCCTTATAAAGGAGGAAGGTACTACTCCACTAGAATATACCAAACACAATTAACTCTATCAACCTAATGACTAAACCACCGTACCAAGAGAGCCAGCTGCTAGTTTAATAAAGTACCACCATTAACCAAATTAAATATTGTATTCGAAACGGAACTCGGCTGATTTATAGCCTTATAAAGGAGGAAGGTACTACTCCACTAGAATATACCAAACACAATTAACTCTATCAACCTAATGACTAAACCACCGTACCAAGAGAGCCAGCTGCTAGTTTAATAAAGTACCACCATTAACCAAATTAAATATTGTATTCGAAACGGAACTCGGCTGATGTATAGCCTTATAAAGGAGGAAGGTACTACTCCACTAGAATATACCAAACACAATTAACTCTATCAACCTAATGACTAAACCACCGTACCAAGAGAGCCAGCTGCTAGTTTAATAAAGTACCACCATTAACCAAATTAAATATTGTATTCGAAACGGAACTCGGCTGATGTATAGCCTTATAAAGGAGGAAGGTACTACTCCACTAGAATATACCAAACACAATTAACTCTATCAACCTAATGACTAAACCACCGTACCAAGAGAGCCAGCTGCTAGTTTAATAAAGTACCACCATTAACCAAATTAAATATTGTATTCGAAACGGAACTCGGCTGATGTATAGCCTTATAAAGGAGGAAGGTACTACTCCACTAGAATATACCAAACACAATTAACTCTCCTACAACTTGGATTAAATTACTTTAAAACCTCTTATTTAGATTCTAGGCAGTCGACAGATGAATCACAAAAGTTTTGTTTAGGATTAGAATGAAATAGGTAATGTTTTGGAAATTCGGTACAATGTTTCAAGTTTCTGGAACGCGCGAGTTGAGCTCTCACGATACATCAGCTTTGCCCTAAAGTTTTAGCTTTTCAGATGGCTAAATAATAAATACACTTGTACTGTTTCACGAATTCTATAATATCTCAATAATTCTATCAATGAACGCCTTTAAAGGGGTTCTGGATGGAAATGGCTGGATCAGGCTTTATGACTTCAGGGTTGTATTTAGAGCAGTAAAAAGGTAATATATCGGACATCGGTCCGGAGGGTCCCGATTTATTTAATTTAATATTTTTATATTCAATTAATTTAGGACTCAAGGCTATTAAATTAACAAATAAAACAATAAATAAGAATCATCTTGATCCCACCTCTAGCACATCAACCCGTAGATCGAAGGACTTTGTGTATGTTTACCTCCTTACTGCTCTATATAAGACCCTGAAGTCAAAAACCTTGAACCATAATTCAACACCATTTCCATCTAAAATGTTTCTTTGACAACTATGTAGTTTAGCCTTATCGCCATCCTCAAGAGTTTAGTAGATATAAATGTAGTTATTATTACACGGTGTAATAATTTGCACCAACGCTCAAATGTTCTCTGATATATGAATTAACTGTAGAACTGGTACTAAATAACCGTTCTTTTGCTTTTATTGGTTTGACAACGCCGGTAAAAAATATTTAAGCAATTGAGTCAGGTTTACATATAACACACTCTGTCAACTCAGACTAGAAATTTATGATTTTGGTGAAAAACGTAAAACTGCTATCACTGCTCGTAATGCAAGTGCTGATATTCGATTCGAGAAAACGTGAACTAAGTCTAAAAAAACGTATTTGCGATGTGCTGTCAATTTATAAAAAATAAAAGGTGGCCAACACTTTTTGTCAACTATACTTGATTCACTTTACTAGTGACGAGGACTATTAAGAAAAACAATAATAAAAAAACAGTCTTTAAAGATTATTGTACGTCCACAATATTTCATAATATGATGTTCAATTTCCGTTAGAGCAGTGGATATGAGACTTATAAGCTAAAAAAATTATCCGTTTTATTTACTTGCACTTTTTTCTATCTAAAAGCTCTATAAGACACTATTTTATTTTAAATGAGTTTATTTATGGTACAATAGGTGGTAGAGCTGATGCCGGGCTCGACTGTGGAGGTACCACCATATTACTCGCAAATCCTCCCGAAGTTATTCGGGGGAGAGTAAGAGAACAGCTCTCAGGCAAAACCAGGCGGCCTACCATTGCCTGGGACCGATGGATGGCGGTATATCCATTCCCAATTGCCGGGCCTTATATAAAACAGACTGGTGACGGGTAGCGGCGTCACTGGTGCAAGGGCTTCGGCACCGCGCTCACCAACCCGCCTGCCCAGCGTGTGTGAGTATGGGCATTTCTTCCAGGAGGACCGCCAAGAGTTGCGAAATCCTGGAAAGGCCTATGTCCAGCAGTGGACGAAACAGGCTGATGGATGGATGGATGGATTTATGGTACGGCGTAGCATGTGATAGAACTCCATAGTTATCACATTTGAAACCTTCTTCGAGGTCTGTTTAAGCGTCAGATGAAAACAACCATACTTTTGATTATTATATGTAAGTCATAATTTTTACGTACTTATGTTACTTTAGTTACCGCTGCCTTGGTAACGAATCCGGATACAAATACAAAAATATACAAAAATATTTATTTCACACACATGGTAACATTTACAAAAAATTCAGTAGCTCCCAGACTAGACGATGGGTAGTCTGTTCCGTGGGTGCTGGTAGGTTGGTTAATCAAAAGTTTTGTCTTATATTTGGACAAGTGATAAATGTGTTATTTGTGAATAAGGTGATTAAGATCTATAACCTTAAAACTTATTTTAACCTAAGCCTAAAACAAAAAAGAACAAAAGTATTTTTAGGGTCTTAATCTAAATATCTAATAAGGACTCAATGCTACTAAAGAAAATAAATAGTTACCTATATAGAAAGAATATGTATAAATTAAGCGAGTGTTTATATATAATGGAAAAGATAGTATTGAAATAAGTAATGAGTATGTATGAGTTATATATATATATATATATATATATATACATGAAGCAAAACGAAAAATTGAAAAATGGCTTCTGAAAATATATTAAGTAGGTATATTTGGAGAACAGATATCATACACTTGAATATTCTCTTATTTTCTATATATCAATAGTAAATAATGCTCGTATATATATATATATAATAGTTAAGACACCGCATTCTCTGGAGAGAGTTTCTGCGGGATAATCGATAGGTTTTTTAAACATTACTTTTAGAATTGACCTTTGCGCTCTTTCAATTGTGATAATATGTGTTTTAGATGAACCACCCCAGCAGCTTACACAGTAATTCAAAACAGATTGACAAAGAGTAATATATACGAGTCTTAAGGTTTCTTTTGAGGCACTATTACGTAGTAGTCTCATGACGTGGATGAGTTTTCTTGCCCTTCCGGCAAGGAAAGATATATGTTTATTGAAGTTGACTTTCTCATCGAGGAAAATACCTAGATATTTTAAAGCATCGGTTCTTTGAATAATGTCGCAGGAACATGTGCAGTTGGATCGATCACAGGAATGTATTTTGATTGGGATGTTACAAATTGGTTCTGAAGCTGCAGTTTTGTGGAAACATAAGTATTTGGTTTTGGTTGTGTTTAGTGTAAGAAGATTTCTAGAAAGCCAGTTAGCGATTTCAGAAAGACCGTTAGTTGTTCGATTAAAAACAGAAAGCCAGGTGGTATCGTTAAAGATAATCGCAGTATCGTCGGCGTAACACACAATTTCTGCGTTTAAAGATGGAGATAAAGTATTGTTAATGTCATTTATGTAGATGATGAAAAGAGTTGGGCCTAAAATGCTGCCCTGTGGTACACCGAATTTCACATTTGAAGGATCACTGAGAATGTCACTAATTTTAGTAATCTGAACTCTGTCCGACAAATAACTGCGGAACCAATCGAGAGTAACTTAACGTCACTTTTTTATAGTGGGTATTGGTAAAACATGCCGTGAGAGTGCAGGACAAACTTGTCCGGAGAAGAGCGCAAATGAGCAAGATAGAACTAGTATATGAGCCTCATCAAATTCAGTGTAAGCGATAATCTAAATGGAATTTAATGTGTTGTAGAATACTCTAGATGAAAAAAGAGTTGTCTGCTGGCTGGAGGTTTTTCCAAACCAATTATCATCGAAATAATACATGTTAGAAAATGGTTACAATCAGAACATAACACAGGGAAGTAGAACTAACGTTTGACACACATTTGGAGTTCCTGAGGCTTATAAATAGGAAGTGTCCCGCTAGCTGGAGGTCACCTGTAAAATCGTGTCCTTCATCCATTTCGATGGAACAAATAAAACATTTGATTGGATTCGATAGAACTGTAACTAAATGCCTCAACTACATTATCATCATAGGGCATGGGGTCCCGCTGAGTGTAGGCACACGTTGTTTCAGGCAACATTCATACAAGCTTGTTAAAGCCTCTTCTGTTCCAACGTAATGTACATGTAATGTAATTGTAACGTTAATGTAATGCATTTTACAGAATTACTGATTCCTCTGTCGACAACTCACCGTGAAATCCCATCTCCAACCCTTAAGTCTTCTTTATATTAGGATAAAACATATAATAGAGTATAGTAAAGAGCCGAATTTTATACAATAGTACTTATTAGAGCCCCTCTTTGTTGCTCTGCCAACTTTTACAATTATATTATCCTGAAAACGACGAACAAATTCGAGGTTCTTCTGAATGGGTTCATTTCGACTACGGATCCCCTTTTGTCTTTTAATTATTTCTTGCTGTTGTTACAGTTGCACGGTTCTGGATTAAAGGGAAGTTCTGTGGTATCAAGATTATGAAATGGAGGTTCTAATTTTACTGCAAATGGAAGAGATGATATTATTTTACTACGTGGGCAAAGGAGAATATGATAGTGTAAACGGAATATGAGAAAATTGACAAGTTTTATTGTTTTTTATGGAACATTACGTCTGTTTGCTACACAACTGGCTCCCGGACGTGGACGCTCGTAAGAAAATTGTAGTTTCTTTTGTGCTTTCTACCATCATTTCCCTGATTTGTAGTAAAAGTTCGGGCAATAAGGATGTTAGGTTTAGAGACAAAATACACGAGAGCAATCTTATTAAAGTTTGAATGCTAATTTTGTCCGGAAAATAATAGTTTTCTAAGAAATTCGAATCCAAAGTATGAATTTAGATAACATTTTAATCTTTGTAGATGCTAATTTGTTAAATCAGCTTGCTGTTGCAAATAGCAATAAAAATGTTACATTACATTTTTTTATGGTACTTTGTATGCTAATATTCGATAGATTCGATTGATGGTTCGATTGAAATTCGGTTTATAAGAAAATATATTTCCAATTTTCAGAATAGTTTTTGGCTGTGAGCTGTGACTTTGCCGCCACTTTAGACAAAAATCATTCCTTGCTTGCCAGAATAATTATTGAAAATTTGCTCAACTACCTAAATGTCGAGAAAAAGCAAAGTTTTCATACACGTCTATTTATAGCAACAATTTAAAAGCGGCATGTTTAGCAAAAGTTAAAATTTCAGCTCGTCAAACACGTTCCCAGTGAAAGTTCTGCTCTATAAGAACAGTTAATTGATATTTCTATACATTTAATTGAGCAGTTTTTCATTAATTATTCCCGTAGGTCAGTAATGTTTTTGTTAATATTTATAAATGTTTATAAAAACACGAAATTAAATATCCAAATATGTTTTGACCGTGGAATAATAAGTATTAATTACGAGTATATTACTTACTAGCTTTTGCCCGCGACTTAGTCCGCGTGGAGTTCGGTTCACATCCTTAGGGGGCGAATTTTCAAAAATACTTTCTTGGCGGATGCCTACATCATTACAACTATCTGTATGCCAAATTTCAGCGAAATCCGTTCAGTAGTTTCGGCTGTGCGTTGATAGATGAGTCAGTCAGGTTTGCCTTTTATATATTCAGAGAAGAAGATATTCATATTGTTCCACTGATGCCGACAATTCTGTCGAAATATATTTGGATATTTGATTCCGTGTTTTTCTATACATTTATATATATAAATATAAATTAAAAACAAATAAGTTAACCAAAAAATATATATTTTTTCTAAAGTGGCAACACTTCGCTGTTCTTATTAATTAAAACGTAATTTGCTGATTACGGTTATATGAAATATATAAGAGAATGATTACCTCAAGCCTTCCTCTAACGAAGATGGAACTGGCGGAAGCAGACTGATAAAGACTTTACGAGGTCCTAAAAGTAAAATTAAAAAGTTCCAACTATCAATTTGAAGAAAACCCGCAGAGCATTGTATCGTTTTTCCGATACATAAACTTGGTGATAAACGTTCTTAAATGCGGTCGCCATCTTGTTTTATTTGGTGATAAAACAGAGAATATATTATTATCTACTTTTATTTTGCCTATTGAGATAGCAGTTACAAAACTAGAGTTACATAGATTTTCGAAAATGTTGATACCTGAGTTTTATATAAGCCTCGGTTCAAGTTTATACATCGATAGTATGTATTTCAACATAAGGATAAATAGTATTCTAATAAATCTATCATACTGGAAATGCAAAAACCACTGAAAATTGTTCTTTTGTTCGAAATGTCCCTTACTTAAATTGTAATAATAAATATTTTAGCTCTATATTTCAATATTCGAACAGTAGATAAATATAACCATAGATACAAACTAGACATCAAAAAATGACAGAATTAAACCTATTTTATAAACCTATTTGTCTTATTGCTCTCGTCTGAACTGCTTGTGTAAAAAAAGAATATATATATACGTGTTTGTGGTTGAGACTGGGTGTTAGGAATGTGTAAAGTACATATGTCTGTCGGTCAGTGTTGTTTGTTTAGTCCGGCTCCGTAGTGGGCACCAAGTAGCTTTAAGTCTGTAATTTTTTATGTCTACTTTTTATCTATGGTTATATTTATCTACTGTTCCATATTCGACTGACCACGACCCCGAGTGGGTCGAAATATATTTCCAAAATATTACTGAAATTGTGAAATTTAACAGTTAGAGAGCCATATAAAATATGCTACCTCTATGATATTGCTCTAGGCAGCCAATCGATAACATATTGATGTTAGGTATGTAGATTCTGATTTATAGACTTTGTTATCACTTTTTATAGACTTTGCTACCACTCTTAGCTGGAATTTTATTGGTGAATAAAGATGGCTTTGATTTGAAGTGTTGTATGGTTTAAGTTTCGAGAGACGGTAGGAGTACAGACAGGATTGCAATCGTGAAAAAAAAGATCAAGTACGAGTAGGACTCTTGCCGTGAAGGTTCCGTACATACCGTTTAAAACACAAACTTATTTCATGTTCAGTTATAAACTACCAACTTAACTTGACATTTATAATCTATTAAACTCTATTAATCTAAATAATTCTGATTTTTAATTATCCTGTAAGGGATCTGTTTTTTTATAACGAACCCTAAAACAATTGAATCGAGTTTTTCATAAAAATCCTATCTGAAGCAATAAGTAATTAGTCAAAAAACGATTTCAGTTTTTCAAATAGAATTTAAAATATTTTTTCTCAGAACTGGTGCAGTACGGGAAATTAATTTCAACATATTGTAAGAATATTAACCGATAGATGTGGAAGAACTGGTAAGAGGTGTATTGTAGCAGGAGGAAGTCTGTAGTCTCTGCCTACTCCTCTGGGGGACAGATGTGAGTATATGTACAACCTACTTCCTACTAATATTATAAATGCGAAAGTTTGTGCGTGTCTGTGTGTGTGTATGTTTGTTACTCTTTCACGCTGAAAGGCTGAACGGATTTGGATGAAATTTTAAATGGATATAGCTTATACCCTAACTTAACACATAGGCTACTTTTTATCCCGGAAAATGCATGATTCCTGTAGGATAGATCAATCATTAAAAAATTTGGTGTCTAATTAGCGCGGACATTATCGTTTGTGGTAAAATAAGACAAGGCTTCGTTATTTCATACATCAGGTGTCTAATTAAGGCGGGCTTAATCTTTTGTGGAGAAATAAGACAAGACTATGTTATCTCATCACACTTCACACTAATATTATAAATGCGAAAGTTTATGTGTGTGTGTGTTTGTTACTCTTTCACGCTGAAACGGCTGAACGGATTTGGATGAAATTTAGAATGGATATAGCTTATACGCCAACTTAACACATAGGTTACTTTTTATCCCGGAAAAAAGCATGTCGTTAAACGGAATAACACGCGGGCGAAGCCGCGGGCAAAAGCTAGTATGTTTGCCGGAAAAAAATCGTGTCTTTTTAAAACTTGTTTCTTTCTTTTGTTTGTACATGTCACGTTTTGTATGTATAGGTTAGGATTACTCACACTGTTCTTACTAAACTTCACTAGTAAAGTTCACAAAAACCACCAATTCATTAAAACAAGTGTTCTTAAAGATTCCTTCTACGTGCAAAGCAAACTGCACCTTTTGTCTTTGCATTTGAAGTCTTATTTCAGCTGCAAGGCTTCACACGTCAAGATTATACCAAAATTATCACTTTAAAAGTTATAAAGCAAATTTTACAGAGCCGAGAATGTTTTATCTGGTACGAGGGGAATCTCGACGTTTATACGACTATAATAAGAGTTCCTCGCTTTATGTCTCTTATCATAATTCTAATGTTGCATGTCAAGCTCAGTCTTGTAGGTTATACTCTTCGTAGTCCCGCAATCAATTTAATCATAGCAAAGCCACTAAGAAAAATGCGAATTGAAGGTTGGATGCTTGTGGCTAAAATTAGAACCGCCTCCACACATTTTATTTTTCTTTTAAAGAGTTCTTCCATTCAAAGGTTGCCTGGAAAATATCGCTTTTTAGTGATAATACTGCCAATTGTACTCTGATTTTACTTTTAAAATTGTTGCTTTATTTTAGTTTTTGGTGTGCAATAAATAATATTGTAAGAACTCATGAAAGAAAACGTTTTCTTGTTGTTCAAGAAAGTCTAGTGAAAATTATTTATTTGAGGAAAAATATGATAAAATAATATTCTTACATTATATAAAAATATTTAATAAAATACGTACCGATCATACAACTGTCAGTGTTTATTTAAAAAATAGACTAAATTTTGTTCTCCGATCGTGAATATGAAATCAATCGTCGGTGAATCAACAAAACTGATTGATTTGACAGGAGGGTACTTAATTGCTTCAAAAATTTTAACTGTTGAAGCTTAAAAAGATACATTGTATGAAATATATGTTAAACTTTACACACGTAGATAGAAGAAAAGAAGAGCAGTTAAATACAGTGCGTAATATCAGTCAATTCATCCATTACTGACTTCCGTAGTATTTAAGGAAGTCTCTGGACAGACTGATTAGCGCCTCGCCGACTTTCACTTTTACACTTTTTGGGTGAGCACTCTTCATCCTAAGTCTCATCGATGATTTGATGCGGAGCGTGAGCTCATTGTGTAAAAAAAAATGGTATAAAAACGGCGCAAATATTATTAGATACTCGTAATGCTTACATTTTCTGCCGTTCGGCGTCAACACCTCGGGTAGTATAAAACAGTTTCAACCTTCATACTTAAGAACTCACGTTAGAGATTACAGATTTTTTTTCCTCAAAATAAAGGTTTCTGTTAATTTATTAATTTATATAATCTGTAGTTGTACTACCTACAAACAGCACAAGAATAATGTAACAGCTAGGGAAGAACGGTCCCTTCTAATACAGGTTTTGTTAGCTTAAAAGGAGGGTCCAAAGTACCTGTAATTTACTTGTGTATAAATAAATAAATTTTGTATAATTTTGTACTTTGTACAGACTGATGAGATCCTGACGCAACTCATTATATTTAAAAAACACGTTAACAAGTCTTTGTAACAAAACTTATTATACTATTAGTCCAAATTACAAGCTAAACATGCATGGTGTTAATTCATCAGAAACCGTAAATATTGTATGTATTTACTCGTTGTTAGATTTAGAGGTTAGTTGCAAAACAAAAATGTATTTATTGTTTTTGGTATTTTATAAATGTATTCGGACTGTAAAATGTGATAGAGAAATGTGACTGGAAAATAAATAAATTGTATATTAATTCCGTTGTGAATATTATTTGATTAAACTTTTGACTTGATTATTGCAATTTACTTTCTATATCTTCACTAAAACACTGTAATCTTTAAAATACAATGGCGAACAACGACATGATCTGGCTAAGTTTCTTCTTGGGTAGCTATGATATGTATCGCATATGCATTATTGTATGCATTGTATGTATTAGATTTACCTTTAATTTTGCTGATATACGTGTATAAATATAAGTAATATCAAATACAATACAAGTTCAAAACTTAATTTAAATTGTTGTATTCGTTTTCAATTAAGACTACCTTATGTACCTTCATTACAGAAATAAAGTATTCATTCATTCGTTTGATTGATCAACAAGCTATTCAATTCCGAATATGCTTTTAACTTGGCTCTTCTCCCGTATGTCGCCAATTTGCTCGAATACGTATTCTTTCTTTCTAGGACGGCCCAGTCGAGCTTTACCTTCCATTTGCGCTCATATTTATTTGGTCACTTACCTATCTGCGGACAACATGCGACCATATGCGGACCCTAAAGTTAGAAACCCATGTTCGCGTTTGTTTCCCGACGTTCACTTTCGGGTTCCGTACAAACAGTCTCTTTGTGAGGAATCAGAATGGTTTCGAATTCCTTTCTCTGTTCAATGTACTTCAGAGCTTGCTGATGTAACTGCGGTTTGGGTAGTCCTCGGTATGAAGCTCGGTGTGCCGTACGAAACTGACCTCTAACCACATTTGGGAGGGGGGGGACACTTCCTAGACGGCTCTACACAATGCGTAGGCATTTACTACGCCGCCACGCCGTAGTAAGTTATAACAGGGCAGATCACATTATTGTATTTTAAGTTCGGGACAGTTAAAACTTCATTTTTAAATTTATGTAAGCCACACATTCTTATTGTATTTCCCCGTAATATATTTAGTGCAATTGTTTTTGCTTAAATTAAAAGTGACATCTAATAAGTGTAATAACATTCTTTTTTATTCAAATTAAAGCAGAAGTCAGTAGGTAGCCAGAATCTCTCTCTTGAGACCCAGGTTCATATCCTGCCGGTCAAAAGTAGTAAAAATGTCATGTCTGTCTATTGAATATTTTTGTGAAATTTTAAACGAAATAGGTAATTGGATTTTTTAAATTTTAGTATATCTGTCTATCTGTATGTACTCGTATAAATGTTGTTTCAACTCGAGAATCGATTAACGGATTTGGATGCGGTTTTTTTTATTATTATCGTAGTAACCCTGGCAACATATACCTATAAGCTATAAGGGGTTTTCATAGAATAAAGCACACGCCGTAAACGGGGCAGATAATAAAGTTTGTAAACTTACGACTTACTGAGCGGTAAAAGAGAACACTGTTAAAACAGCATGCCCTAGAGAAGCGTGTATTTGCGCACCAAGTACGGCAATATCACAGTTTCACCTTAGGACATAACTACTCACTTTACAATCTCATTTAAATAGACAAGTGACGAGATGCTTCACGTAGACATAGGAGATCTACATAGCACGAGTGAAGTGCTGAAGGCGTGACGTCATGTCGCAGCCCCTTATACACATACCTGGAATAGCCAAATACTCGGGTATTCAGCGCGTCTGCTGAAAATTACAAATATCTACACAGAGGATGATGACCAGAATAGGCCACCCACATGCCTTTAAAACGTAACTCTCACCAGTTTTATGACTATTTCTTAAATTTTGTAAGCAATATGTGAACTTTTGTATGTAGATATATTATTGACGCCGAAGATATAAAATAACAAACTGAATGTACTTTTACATTCCAACTAAACATGAAAAGTATGTATAAACTTGTCTTATCCATGAAATATTAGGGCTTGAACAGTAATAATAACAATTTTTTTTTCAGGATAAGTAATTGTGCATATTTCGTTAGTAAAGGAATTAAAAATATGTAAATAAGTATACAAAATTACACTTTTATCGAAGTGTGAGTTTGTATACCAACACTTTTAACACACTTTTTTAAAGTGTGATTTTGTATACTAGGGCTTTAGTTTTTGAAAACCATAAAAATGGCTCGGTTATATTGACCATATCCTATTGCTAGGTAAAGTCCTAATGCTAGGTAAATAAACTTCGAGTATCAAATAAGAACAGATATTCCAATTTTCATCCCTTTTATGAAACCCAATAAATAAATCAAATGTATAATAAACCATGTAAATTATGTCAATAGATAATAATATTAAACAGTAATCCCATTAAAACAATATGGCTCTGCATAATAATTCAACATAAATGTACTAATCAACTTAATGATTGCACACACTCCGTAGTAACATGGTATGATCTGACTAAATATAGCACTCGATAGTCGCATCAAACACTTTTATGGGAAAATTAAAAAAAATATGAGTAACCAAATCAATTTGTGTCTGGAAAACGTGCCGCTTTACTGGCTCTCAAATATAAAAATATTAAATAATTTTATTTAATCACAATTATTTGATACTTTTTATTTATTTAAAAATAAGAAAAACAATTATGAATTGTGCGTTTGGGAACGAGTCCCGTCGCAACCACCTTAAGACTGTGTCATATAAAATCAAACCATTTAACATTGTTGTGTTACAACGACATGAATCCCCGAGGGGGTGTCAAGAGGTATTCCCGAGAGTAAATGCAAGTCACAGGCACACCCGCGTTTCACCGACGATTATTACGCCCAAGCGTGATGGGTGGTGAGCCTTATCACCGTACTTCGGGCACAATTACACGCTTTTTGGGGCATGCAGGTTTCCTCACGATATTTTCCTTCACCGTTCAGCAAGTGGTAAGTATTAGGTAAGAACACAAATAGGTATTAAGCTTAGTAGGTACTAAGCAGATAAATTCCGAAAAACTTATTGATGCATGCCCGACCGGGGATCGAACCTGGGTCTCAAGATTGAGAGGCCAGCGTTCTACCGTGTGAGCTAACGCCGCTGCTAAATTTTGTTTTTTATTGGTTGAAACGGCCAGTGTCGAAGGTTTTGTCTAATTAATCAGTGAAATACGAATGGCGATTGAAGCGCCGCCACGCAGTGTATGTATGTCAGAATATATAATTAGAGCGTCAGCAAACACGATTATTCTATCGAGTTACTAATTAACAGATTTGTGCGTCGGTACGTCGATCGCTGCTAATACTTGGCACCACTAGATAGGACTAAACCTAACAATGTCTATTTATCTATACTAATAATAAAGTGGTAAAAAGTCGAGCCTGCGTGTACACTGAATGTTTTTGCATAAATACAGGTTGTTTAGATGATGAACTTTTTTCTTGAAACGGGGTGTTCTACCCATAAATATGAACAAATTGTACTATGGGGCCAACCGTAAAATAGCAAAAAAAATCTGCTGATTCATACATTTAGTTCGAGTCAATATTTAATTTTTCTATGGAACAGCTGATTTTTTATTCGCGATTTTGAGGTTGACCCCATCGTAAAAGTTGTTCATATTGATGGGTAGAACATTCCGTTTTAAGAAAAACTTTTATTATCTTAACACTCTGTAAAATGCAACGTCTGTCTGTCTGTCCGTTCGTTCGCTTATAACTTGGGAACCACTGAATGGATTTTGATGCTGTTTTCACTGAAAGATAAAGCATTTCTTTGGGAAGGTTTAAGGTTATGTATCATCACGCTATGACAAAAGGGAGCAGCGCAATGAGCGTTTTAGTGAAACATGTGAAAGGTTCGCCACCGTAGCGTATTCGTTCAAAAAACCATATCCTTTTGTTTTTCTTATTTCCACGAAAATCTCTTCAACGCTGGCGGAGCCGCGGGCAAAAGCTAGTAAATAATATTATACAGGTTGAACCAAACGAATGCCCCCTGGAGGGAAAGTACCAGGTAGCAAATTTAACTTCATTTTTTTTAAAGTTAAGGAATACTGCATTCAAAGCAGTAAAAGATTTTTTATTTTATTTTTGATAATATTGAATTTTGGGATATCTTTAAAAGTTTTGTTATTAAAATGTAAAGTTTCATGGTTTTCCTTTAATTGACGATACTTTGTTACTTAGAAGAATTTGGTTCATGTGTTTGACCTTTTCGATCCGAATCATAAAAATACAGGATGTTTCTTTTTCACATTTGTCCGGTTGGATTCCCGTCTTATGCAGGTGATCCCTTAAAATTCTTTGATAGCAGTTTCCCTTAACTTTAAAAATAAAATAAAGGTTCCTTTAAGTAAAATCTCTAATATTAAGAGGGGGGCATTCGTTTGGTTCATCCTATAGTGTAGCATAATACTAAACTCATTGACTAAAATCACTGGTTACGGTTATTTATTTTGACTTTTAATTATGAAGAACCGATTCTCAAACATTTGTTATGTTTTATAGCTTTTTAGAGAGGTTACTTTGGTTTGATTTTTAAATTACTTTTCGACCCTAGAGCAGAAA
This sequence comes from Ypsolopha scabrella, assembly GCA_910592155.1. Taxonomy (NCBI): domain Eukaryota; kingdom Metazoa; phylum Arthropoda; class Insecta; order Lepidoptera; family Ypsolophidae; genus Ypsolopha; species Ypsolopha scabrella. Next base: position 23,312,968 of record OU342982.1, read on the forward strand.
AGTAGCACTTATAGCCCACTTTTAGGATGAACAATGCCTCACATTATAAAATAAAAAAAATGGTCAAGTGCGAGTCGGAAAAACAAGTCGCTAAAATGGTAGCGCCTGACAAAAAATTTGGTACCACCTGCGTATGGAACCCTACTTTTTATAATTTTTGTTTTACTTTAGACTCTAAAGTTTAGAGTATGTCCTACAACCTGACTAAATTTAAAACTAAGAGCCAAAACCAATAACTTTTAAATAATGCAACTTTTTCGAGGTTTCTTGTATGGGGACATCCTTTTATTTGTCATTACATGACAGAGGCCACAGTAACTCATATTTTATGAAATTGCAACTTTCTACCTATTACGGTTGAAGCTGTAAACAGACAGACAGACAGACAGACAGACAGACAGATAGCGGAGGCTTAGTAATAGGGTCCCATTAGGGTCCATCCATCCATCAGCCTGTTTCGTCCACTGCTGGACATAGGCCTTTCCAGGATTTCGCCAATCTTGGCGGTCCTCCTGGAAGAAATGCCCAGACTCACACACGCTGGGCAGGCGGGTTGGTGAGCGCGGTGCCGAAACCCTTGCACCAGTGACGCCGCTGCCCGTCACCAGTCTGTTTTATATAAGGCCCGGCAATTGGGGATGGATATACCACCATCCATCGGTCCCAGGCGATGGTGGGCCGCCTGGTTTTGCCTGAGAGCTGTTCTCTTACTCTCCCCCGAATAACTTCGGGAGGATTTCCTGACCCGTATGGAACATTAAAAAGTGAAAAAAATTCGCGAAGAGTACCCTGGCTAGGTAAAAAGGGTCATATCATTGTACAAGTTAGTCAACCCGTCGAGTGCCGCGGGCTATCAGTTAGTCGTTGCGGCTGCTTCGTTAGACAATGTTAACTGATAAGGGTGTTCCGACGGGTGCTTCTTGATCGGTTCAGTAGATGATCTAAAAATCATATCTTGCATTTTAAACGATGTACTTTTTATATGATTTAGGTTTTTCATTTTTACGACTGATATAAATTAACATATCCATCCATCAGCCCGTGTTCGTCCACTGCTGGAAACTCATGTCGGTCCTCCGTCCTCCTCATCCAGCCGCCCCCCGCAACGTCCTTCAGGTCGTCGGTCCAGCGGGCACGAGGTCGGCCTACACTACGCTTTGCTGTACGTGGTCTCCATTCTAAAGCCTTTCGGCCCCAACGGCCATCATGTCGGCAACAAATATGGCCTGCCCACTGCCACTTCAACTTACTGATTCTGCAGGCTATGTCGGAGTCAGAATCAACCTGCAGAATTAACGTAAACTTTTTTAAATATTTTTCTGAGGAGTGCGAATAAATTATGCAATAAAATCTCATAAATAAATATTTAATCCAGGATCGAATTGTATGACAGCAGATTTTCGTTTGCGATTTTAGGTTTCATTTCATTGCAATATTTTTTGACAAATGCATTTCTATTGTTTAGTCCCATAGAAATTGGTTTACAATTTTGCATCAACAACGTTTATCTCACGAGTTTTAGGGTTCCGTACCCAAAGGGTAACCAACGAGACCCTATTACTAAGGCTCCGCTGTCCGTCTGTCTGTCTGTTCGTCCTTAGTTTGCCTGAAAATAAGTTTAAACTATATATTAAGCAGGGACTACATAAGAAAGCTTATTATAAAATCAATGATTATTTGGACGAAGCATGGTGTAACAAATAATAATAATCTTATTCAAAATTGTAATTCATAATTAGCATATTTTAATACTGTATGATTCCTCTAAAGGCTTAAAATTAATTAATATGTAAACTTACTTTGTTAAAGGTAATAGGGTAACGGGTTGACTAAGATATATTTTTTTTCTCGTGACTAATTCCTGCAGTCTTATATTTTTTTATGCCTTTACTTGAGTAGGTATGTATATGATTTTATATCATGTTTTATTTTGAAAAAAAGGAATGTTTGCTAAGTTTCTTGCCCTTCTTCGTAGCAATACAAATCGAATGGTGCGGATGGTTAGGCATTATGTATAGGTATATATAATATTATTATTCCTAGATTCTTCTATTTTATGCAGGTGTATATTTTATTTCCTGTATTATTATATATTTTTTATATTCTAAAGATATATTATATTGTTAAAATTAACTTTGACTTGTAGAAAGTATACTTTATGTATCTATTTTGCAAAAATAAATATTTTGATTTTGATTTTGAATTTTGTCTGTTCGTCTGTCACCAGGCTGTATCTCATTAACCGTGCACAGATGATGTATTTTTGTTGCCGCTATAACAAAAAATACTAAAACCGGCCAAGTGCGAGTCGGACCTGCGCACTCCCATACAACAGACAGGATTTTTTGCCGTTTTTAGAATAGATAATGGTACGGAACCCTTCGTGCGCGAGTCCGACTCGCACTTGGCCGGTTTTTTGGTTTGGAGTTAACCGTCTTGTTTTGCAACAGATCTTAGTCGAGGGTTAGGTACATTATAAATGGTATGAATAACTCAAAGGGGAAAAAAAATTGAGTCACTTTTGCGAACGTGTATTTGTTCAAAGAGATGCTTTATAATTTCTTAACAATTTCAACAATGTAAGTTAATTAAGATACAAAGATTCTATTTCTAAAACATGAAATCATACAACATATTTTATTACCGTCTTTGAACAACTTTTGCAAAACTGATTCGTCCGTCATTTACTAAAGTCTAGTCCTCGACCAAGATCAGTTAGTAAAGCCTACAATAAGTAAATGCATACAATAGAATCCATTTTAAAAACAAGCTTGACTCGGAAACTAAATGAAATTTTTATCGATTTCATTAGTATTTCCGCTGGGGTAGTTTGTGGCTCCAAAAGAACTCTTATTTTGCCAAAATAAAATTATGTAGATGTTTAATAATAATGACGTAATTCATACTTGCAATTGTCACTGGGGTAAATACGTGTATATGTTGTACGTACAAATTAATAAATATAAAATCTCGATCTAAGGTTCGGAACAACCCCTACTGTTAAAATTAGAATCGCAATTCGCAACGCACTCTATCCCGCCCGCCCAACCCTCCCCCCCCCCCCCCCACTCGCCCCAGGCCGTCAATTAGGCGGACATCAAGCAAGTACAGCTCGCAAATTATGAAGCGACGACTGAGAAATTAATATTTCCAAAATTGACAGCCCACCGCACTGTGACGATAAATGGATTTTTAAGTGATAACATTCCGAGGATTCGCAAATTGGAGCATTTTATAGGATTCCGTACTTCAAAATGAAAAACGGAACTCTTATAAGATTACTTCGTTGTCCGTCTGTCTGTCTGTCTATTCGTCTGCCAAGACCCATTTTCTCGGGCCCCGTCCAATCGAAACTAATATCTGTCAAAAAATCAGGCGTCTTATTCAAAGAAAAAAAGTTATTGCTCTTTACGTAATCAATTTCAGACAAATTGACACACAATTAAAACCTATAAGGCACTTCAAGCTGACTTAGATACTTGAATTTCAGTCCACAAGTAGGTGCTATAGCACACGTATAAGAAAAATCTGAAAATCAGAAATATCTAATTTCCTAATTATTCCAGGAGATATCGACGACTAATTTATTTAGAGCCCTTGAATACATTGATTTCAATGGATCGTAGCTGTCCAGTTATATTGTTCACCTATAACTGCCCGTGGAATAAGTTTATGTTTTAAACGGTACGGACGGAACCCTCAAGGCACGGATCCGAGTCAAAATCACACTTGACCTGTAAAAAAAACATGTAAATATGGATTTCGCTGCAACGGTGCGATAACAGTGTGATACGTAAACAAAAAATACTGGCATAAAGGTGATTATAAAATCCTGTACCTGGCAGCCTAAAAAATAAAACTGCGTCCGGCATAGTAAAAACAACAAACAGAACGTTTGAATTGTCGATTAAGCGCGACACGCATTTACTGCGAGTTTCGAAACGCATTTTTAACTGTCAAACTCCGAATGACAGATTGGCGTGGCGGGAAAAATGCGCACGAATACGTAACGAACATTGTTGACACATGAAATCTGCATTCAGAATAACAGGAATTTTATATAAAATATCTTGTCCTGTTAGTTTCCTTGACCAGATAATCCTGCATTCTCACAAAAACGGGGACTTTAAAAATAAATAACGAGTATTTATCCTGTCCATACACGCGAGAACAACCCCATTAAAGCTTATTTATGGTCTGCAACATTTTCCGGCCTTCCCGCGATTTTCCGATAATTCTTATAAAAAAGAATTCAGGAAATTCGTAACACTTAATAAAAATACGATGAAAAAAATGCTTTGGATTCCCCTAAAACTGTTTGATTTATCGAAATAAAAGAGTAAAATAAACACCGGTTATCAATAGCTAACTCTGTTAGTAGACTGTCCATTATGCATTAATAGATTTTTTTCGGAATTTATGTGCATTGTATATTAGGGTTCTGTAGACGAAGGGTGCTAAATGGGACCCTATTACTAAGCCTACGCTGTCCGTCGATCCGTCCATCTATAACAGGGGTCTAAAGCTTCAATCGTTATATACAAATACAAATACAAATACAAATTTATTTTTCTCAAATGTTAGTAGGTACAAACAAAAAAACTAGCCTATGGTTAACTTTTAAAAAAAATCTTATGTGATGTTAACTTAAAATACACATTAAGTAAATGAAATATTATCCATATTTAAAATTTTGTACAAACTAAATTGATACACGTCACTGAATAGAATATGCGTGCTCCCATACCAGAATTCTCCGTTTCATGGGATGCACAAAAGTGTTATATAGTCATTTCATTTATTTATTGCATTAAATCACATGTATATATTAAAGATCTTAAATAATCATTTACAGAACAATTAGAATCAATGTGATTTTACCCAGGGTGTAGCAAATTATGATAAAATTAATTTTTAAAGTTAAATTACTAAAATACCATTTTTACAAAATAAAAAAACATAAAATAACAATATTTACAAGCATTTACACATTTATAATAATTATAATAATTGATTGATAGTAGGTAGCCAATTGAAATATTCACAGAATACGTATTACTACGGCCTCTGCCACGGCAAAAAATGAAACCCACGGGAACCCTCTTACAAAAAAACCTCGAAGAATAGCTTTTTTATTTTACGTTATTTTTGGCTTTATCTAACGGTATTATATATACATAAACGGTAACTATACTTTGTCGTTATGTACCATAGTGGTTTTTGGGTTCCATACCCATATTGTCTGGTGGTACCCTTGGTGCACCAGTCCGACTCGCACTTGGCCAAATTAAATGTGAATACTTCCCCCTTGCTGAACGGTGAAGGAAAACACTGAAGTCAACCCGTATGCTCTGAAAAGCGTGTATTTGTGGCTGAGGTATGGCGATAAGGCTCGCCCCTCTCATGTTGGAACTAAAAACTCGTCGGTAAAAAGAGGGTTAACAACAGTGACAGATTCCACTCAGAAACACCTGTGACATTTCCACCGGGATACGTCGTGGTGTTTTACAAAATTAAAATTAATATTTCGCTGTGGCAAACTTAATTAGACGCTTAGCTAGTGACTATAAACTTCCTTTTACATTTTACACGTGAATTTTCAGATTTAAAACCTCCCGAAGGTTTTACTCCACCTGGACGTTTCACGGAATCTATAATATAATTTCGCTTCGTGTTTTTCAGATAAATAAATAAAATGGATCTCGTCATTCATATCTCTTGGTTCCCACTTTATAATGTTGGTATGAAAAATTTCAGTTTTATCGAGCGAGCGGTGAAATATACTTATATCGGAAAGTTTATCACCCCGGGATTGCGGACCTCGGGAGCGGGAGACAAAATGCGCTTTCTTTGGACAAATTTCAGTTTTACGCTCCGAGGAATAAAGTATCAGACAAAACCTGTTCCTGGAAATAAAATAATGTTGGAGTTTTATTACGATATTCCCTGAGTTTCACGTTGTATCAAAATCCTTTTTGGATAGTATAAATATCGTAGATAGGTTATTCCTAGAAGGACTTAGATGTCCAAGTGTGAAGTGAACAGTCGAAAGCTTGTGATGGTCTCATGACGTAAGATATACATGTAAAAATATATGGATGCTTTGTTTCTGTGTATTTCATGAAGTAAACAGAAAATTGTAATGAATATTTGGTATATGCATTTTGACTATATAATCTAGGGATTTGATTTTGGAAAACATGTTTGGATAAATTTTCCTCGATAGAAATAATCAATGAAATGAGGTCTTCAAACACACTTTTTCTCCTCGTTTGACGGATAGGGATCATGTATAGAACTCTAACATATTTTATTAGATGGGTTTTAACAATATCTAGATATTTGATTTTGGAAATTTTGGTAGGTATTTTAGTTCTTTTTATAAAATTAAAAAACTTACTTTTTTCTCTTTTGCGCTGAATCCGCCCCTCTCGCACTACGCGTTTTTTCGCTTGGAGTAAGAGTGACAAAAATAAAATTGACATAGCCTCTTAAGCGAAATATACACCAAACACACAATTGTGCTGTATTCAATTTACGTTTCTTTTAAGCTAGCCCTTGCCCGCGGCTTCATCCGCGTTTATCAAATCTCTGCTCCGTTTTTGGCTTTTTTTAATTAACACCCTTTATGGCTTATGTGTTTACCAGGGTCACTGAGATGATAATAAAGAAAACCGACACCAAATTGGTTGAGCGGTTCTTGAGTTATAACAAAACATACATACATACATATACAGAGAAAAAAAACGAAAATTAAACATGGTAGTTTTAGCTTTAGTAAAATGTAAAAAACCCGTTTTATTTAAAATTAAAAAAATCAATGATCAGACCCGACTTGGGAGCGCCTCTGCTGCTGGTGCCGGCACCCGAAAATAACGCCGTTGGGAACCGGCAGTACATTACTGCCGGTAGACGACATCAAAAACATCGGCTGCCGGCGCCGCCGGCTCCCATAATGGACAGTAGAATGGCTGACAGTAGAAATTTCTCACGCGCAAGGGACGTTAAATTTCAAAGTGTGAGATTGTGTATGTACTTATTATATTTGTTTTTTTGGAAATCGTTGAAATCGGCCACTTGAAAATACAAATTTGAGTTACTGTCAAAACTAGGGACGTCGTCGGCTCGGCTCCTTATTTTATCTTACATGTCAACCTAACACGTTCCTCCTCGCTACGATCGTCGTCGCACCTATTTTTTTCTTTTGGTGAAATTTTTTTTTTACTATGTCTGTAAAGACCCAAAATTAATTCCTGTCCTATCCCTTCTAGCCATATGGAATAAATGAATTAATATGCTAACCCCATTTCCCGCTTCTTTTTCTTAAGTCAGTGCCGGCAGCCAATTCAGCTAATTCAGCAACCGGCGCCGGCAGTTAAGGCACTTCCCTTTATTATTGGTAGATCTACATTTTCTTATTACTGATGTATTAACATTTTTTGTAAATTGTATTTTTATTATTAATAGGAACAAATAAATTAACGGTTAAATGCGCTATATTTCGACCCCTCGTCATCAGGCGAAACTGATGTATTTTAAATAATAGACTTGAATGCCGTACCGGGTCTTACTGTAATGTAATGTACATTTTAAATGAATAAATAATAATATTTAGTTTTAAACTCTCCATTGATAAAACTGACCTGATAGCCATGCTCTTGGCCTTGAGATGGTGCCAGCGCTGGTTCATCTCGTCTAGCCGCCGCTGCAGCATGACGGCGTCTTCCTGCGACGAAAGCGAGCCCAGCAGCCTGCGCCCCGTGCCGGTGAGCGACGCGTACACATCCCGGTGCGTCTCGATCTCGGACTGCAGGTCCTGGGGATGAAGAGACCAGCGGTTAGTTGGTGATCAGCTTGTGGACGGTCCGTGTATCCAGTAGAAACGTGACGTAAACACAGGCGGGGGAGGACAAAGAAAAAAAAACGGTCAAATTCAATTCAAATTAGAAGTACACTTAAAGTACACATTCTACAAGTCAATATTAATCTTTAAAAAAACAATAGAATATGGAAAAAAAAGGTAGGTGGTAGAGGTGATGCCGGGCTCAACTGTGGAGGTACCACCATCTTACTCGTAAATCCTCCCGAAGTTATTCGGGGGAGAGTAAGAGAACAGCTCTCAGGCAAAACCAGGCGGCCCACCATTGCCTGGGACCGATGGATGGCGGTATATCCATCCCCAATTGCCGGGCCTAATATAAAACAGACTGGTGACGGGCAGCGGCGTCACTGGTGCAAGGGTTTCGGCACCGCGCTCTCCAACCCGACCTGTCCAGCATGTGTGAGTAAGGGTATTTCTTCCAGGAGGACCGCCAAGCGTGGCGAAATCCTGGAAAAGGCTATATCCAGCAGTGGACAAAACAGGCTGATGCTTGGATGTATGGATGGATGTAGAAAATAAATAAAATGTCAAGTGCGAGTAGGACAACTTTCAGTATTTTTTTTTTCTTAGACGTGTGCTAATGATTTAATTCTGAATGGAATTTTAAGTTTTTATGTCAGCTGGGAGTACCATATCGGTTTTCATCGTGATCTACATAATTTGTACTCGTATGTAATAATTTCATTATCAAATTATTGATTACGTGAAGGACAGTATTTTATTTCCGCGTTTATTTAGAAACCTGATTTTGTAATAACACGGGGCCGTAGATAGTTTCAACTTGATATCTTTAATAGCCCGGGAGGTACCGTTGCAAATACAAAAGTCATAGTAAGCCGGCTGATACTGACATCGATCGTAGATCTCACATGACTGATATGTGAATCGACCGTCAGCTGCTCAAGTAGCGGTGGGTGTGGATGTGAGAGGTGGCGAAAATGGTAAAAAAAAAGAAAATTATAATACGACGGCTGAAACTTTTCTCAAAGATAATTGACATCATACTGAGCGGAAAAAAAAACATCAGCTGCATCGTAGAGGGGGGAAGATGCGTCAGCTACTCGCATGAACTTGTAAAGAAACACGTAAAATAAAGTAATAGTACGCCGCATAAAATTTTACGAGGTGATTCTTTATACAGGTTGTAAATGCAAAGTCAAGAATCCCTTTAGGGTATGAAAGTATACACGATTCTGATGACATTACGAGGAAAAAAAAATATACCTTGAATTTTCACCAAAAATTCCATCATTTTTCTAAGCTATGGCTACGCAGCTCACCGGCCTCCCCACACACCTAATTGCACCCCGCAACCCGCACCCCTCATCCGAGTGGCCAGCGGCCAGTGAGGGTGTCCACGCTATTAGTGTATTTTGAGTAAAGAAAATCGTCTTATTATGAGGTACTGGTACTTTATTTAGAGATTACAGTATTTAAAATAATATCTTTACCGATCATACTAACACACCCTTAAAGGATTCTTGCCTTTGCTTTTACACCCGGTATAATTAAAAGTACGAAAACAACAATCAGCTACGCGGGTAGCGGTGGAAAGGCCGTCAGCTGACGCAGTAAAGTTAAAAAATATTTTAGCATATTTGGAGATAGATTCCGAAACTGCTTGAGCCCATAACACGACCTTCGAGCTACCTGGGCCTCTCCCCTAAACTTCCAAAGAAACATCTGCGTGTGCTTGTCTCGACAAATTAGTGTAAAACGGGATTAGTATATTTGATCTGTATCTTTACTGCGTCAGCTGACGGTCTTTCCACCGCTACCCATGCAGCTGATTGTTGTTTTTGTACTTTTAATTATTTAAAAAATCACCTAGACAAATTTCATGCGGCGTACTATGACTTTATTTTACGCGTTTTTTTACCAGTTCATGCGAGCAGCTGACGCATCATCCCCCCTCCATGATGCAGGTGACGATTGTTTTTCAGCTCAGTATGATGTCAACTATCTGTGAGAAAAGTTTCAGCCGGCGTACTATTACTTTTTTTTATACCACTTTGCAACCTCCCCCACCCACCGCGGGTGCGTCAGCTGACGCTTGGTTCTGTCATTAGTCATTCCAGATCTATTGAAAAAGATGGCAATCTATCGGCGTAAAATCACTACCTAAAATGCAACGCTGCTGCGCCCGGGCTATAAAGGGGCCGAAGAAAAAGGATCTCGACGGACGGACAGACAGATAACAAAGTGAACCTATAAGGATTCCGTTTCTTTCATGAAGAAGGGAACCCTAAAAATTAGAAAAATAAATATGTTCAGTCGCTGCAGTTAAAGTTTTTAAAACGATTTTGACGGCTATGATGCCATGCGATTAAAACAACACTTTTTTGATACTTCACTCGGATTTATCATAATATTCATATAAATGTAACAATATGAGACATTTTCCTTACTTTGGCCGGGGTTTTACTGAAGCTACATTGAGTTCCGCCGCGACGACTGAATAGACGGGAACCATAATTAGGCATTTGAGTTAAATGTGAAGGGACATTAAATTATTTTGGTATTACTGAATTACTCTGAATTTCTAGGTTTATGATGTAAAAGGAAATTACAGCGAATAAGTATTTAAGATATTTCCCCGGAATTTTCTTCACAAAATCTCCCTTCATTTCTGGGAACACAAAAGTTATTTAAGGCAAAATTGTTGGCTCCAAATTCCATCACGGGTTCTAGTGTAAAATCGCCGTAAATAAAATAAAACGAAAACATCACATACCGCTCATTACTCGGAAGAAAATAAAACTTCGCAGAGAACCATTTTGAACAAAATCATACCGAGCACAAAATAGTACTTCCAAACTCTGCCCTACCCCGGTAAGTGGGCAATTTATTACATGGCTCTGAGACTGGGTAACAAATGTCGCGCTATTTTCACTCATAACATACATTATATACAACATGCGGAATGAAAAATATGGATCACTACGGTTGTTCAGTATTTTTAAGGTCTTTTGTTGTTGTGGTTTCCTTGTCACGACGACCCCTGATTGTTGGTACAGCTATTTGTTACATCTTGTTTGCTTGAATTACTACCTGCTTTTTTCATTTAATTTGTGAAAATGTCCCGTTTTAAATTTATTGAGTTTGATTGCAGCATTAAAACCGACTTGTATTAAATAAGTATGTATTACACAGATGTAAATAATGTTATTAAGATCTAATTATCACACTTCACACTAATATTATAAATGCGAAAGTTTGTGAGTGTGTGTGTATGTTTTTTTACTCTTTCACGCTGAAACGGCTGCACGGATTTGGATGAAATTTAGAATGGATATAGCTTATACCCTAACTTAACACATAGGTTACTTTTTATCCCGGAAAAAAGCATGTCGCTAAACCGAATAACATGCGGCCGGAGCCGCGGCCAAAATCTAGTAAGTAATAAAATGCCGTGAAGGCGAAACCGGTCCAGAAATAAATAATTTTGTGGGATAGTACAAGTGATTTTCTGATGTTTATGATCCACCTAAACTGCATAGCTAAATTTATTTATTCTCATTGTCATCTATACAGGCAGACTTTTTGAACATCGTCTAAATTTACTTATTTTAATTTTTAGTGAAAATTATGAAATACGTGTTTTTTCTTTAAGTATCACTCAGTAAAATATTAAGATACGGCTATGCAAAGTTATTCCAAAAACAATCGACAACGTTTCATTTTAGTTAACCATTTGTTTTTAATATCTATATTGAAAGGCTGCGTAAAAAAGATACTTATGTATTTTTTTATTTTGTTTTATTTTACGTTTTTCCTGCATAATTTAATGTTTTCATTCTAAAAGGACGTAAGTCGCATCTGAGGATTTCAAAAGTCGATGTTCATTGCCAATCGATTATTAAGAAAAGCTTGGCATGTTTATGTCCACTGTCGCATGATATGACAGTTGATTTTTTTTAAACAAAATGTACTTCGAAGCAAAGGAAATTGTTTTTAAAATCCTGTGTTTACCATTTTTTTAGTTTTTTTAAAGTTTCTCTTCATTTAATCACGATTTAATTCTGAAAAAAAATATGATGCTCAGAAGGCCCATATCTCGAAATGGTTTTTAGTTTTGCACCAATTATTAATTTGTAATGTTTTCGATTGCGTTTGTAGACACCATGCGCCGTGCGCACTACGCGGCTAAGTTTGTAGACACCATGCGCCGCACGCGCTACGCGGCTACGCGCCTTCCTTTCGCTGTTCGTAGCTTAGTGTAGTGACAACACTACGAATAATCTTGGGAAAAAATATGTTGAGGTGAAAATTTTAACCACCTATTTTTTTTTAAATGGCCTCTATGAATAACACCTGATGCTTAAAAAATATTTGGACGATGTTCGAAAAGTCATCCGGTATAAGGTGACATTAATTTATTTATATTTAGTGAACTCTTACCTAGCCTCCAGTTATGAATTTAGCTGCATAAATTAATGTTACCTTTTACGTAAGGGTCTGTAGGATTCGGACCAAAAACTGAAATCCTCATAACAAAGCCTTGGTGTCCCCTTCTATGTCAAACAAAAGTCAACTACGGCCTGATCGACACTGAGAGACTTCTAATTCAATCGTATCAGCCAATATTGGTCCACTGCTGGACATAGGGCTCTCTAAGAGCACGCCACATTATTGCATCCCCCGGCCATCCTCATCCAGCCATTACCGACAATCTTTATAGCATCGTCAGTCCAGCGAACTTGCCGAGAGACTTGTAGGTGCAAAAAGCTCCCTGGCGGCCATTTTGACATGTGCGAAATTTTGTGAAGACGACCGGCGGGTGATTTTTAGAGGCTCTTTACACCGAAACACATCAATCTTTTAAAATAAAAACGTTTTGCCCAAATTGATAACATCTTCATTATCATGCGATAAACAAGTCATATGAAAATTAAAGCGTTTGAAAAATGTTGCTAGAATAGTCGCCCTGGGCCCTAAATAAAATACGAACAAATATTCTATAACGACATGTCGAAAACAATTTTAAATTCAATATTTATAAGGGATATTTAATGAAGGATTTACCTCGCGTCAGGTAAACTGTTGGGTGAGAGCGGGCGGGAATGAGACTGTCTACGCGGGAGAAAGAGACCGCCTAAGCCTTGTCATCTTTTTAATTGACGTGGGGTGTACTGAGTGACCTCGTAGTGACGGACCATACGAAAACGTTACACCGTACCGTTCTTCCGAGTGTACGGTTAACGGATTTCAAAAACGTACATCGTAACGGCGTGCACCCCAGGGATGATGTCAGAGGTGTTTCCAAGTGAACCGTGTGTGCGGTCAGTCCATACTCGTACACCCACTTTCCGCCTACTTTGTCCCAGCGTGATGGGTGAAGCACGCAGACCGGATACAAATGTGCCCCTACCGGATTTGTACTCGAACGACAAACGCCACATCAAAAAGCTACAAAGAGGCTTACAAAAATAGGCTTTTCGAATGTACAAATGTAGGTATTATTGTTCCACGCTTGGATTGGGAATGAGGTGCTAACGTCAATTTTACGCGAATGTATGAAATGACAGTTACCAAACGTAGGATGTGCAAAAATACGTAAAAACTTTTTCAGTACTGAGAAATTATAACGCGGAGAAAATGTAACATTTAACCAAAATAATATTTCGTGGAATTAAAATAAAATTATATTCGTAAAAAAAATTGTCAGCTCGCCATTTGTTTTGATGATCAATCACTCATGGGTTCATTGACTTCATCATCATTGCCGAATAGTGACAGTTTTGTCAAATAAGATTTTAAGATTTTATTTATAAAACAGTTCATAATCATAATAATTTCATATTTTGGAAAAGTAATATTATTGATCAATGAACTTCTATAAACATCAGTAAGTACATAAAACGCAAGTATTTTATTATTATTTTACTAGATGGGTTTACGTATCAATTAATTTGTACTATTATGCAAACGGTACTTTTGAATCCCAATCCAATCGTGGAACAATAATACTTCTTGTTAATGTATTTTCCACTCACGTCTCACTCTCACCAAGTCTTCGTGAAATACAAATTGTCGGGATTCTCGAGCCTGAAGTGCAGGTCATTTGAGTGAAACATGTGGGTGGGGCTGCGTCCGTGAAGCGTAAAATATTTACAATTTACCGACCTAACTACTGCAGGTTACGTGAACTTACACTGACTCACTTAGGTCCACTAGCAACTTATCATTTCAAACCATGGAAATAAGGACATAGCTTAAAAAACATAATTTACCTGGGTAAGTTACTTGGTGCACAGGTTGTTTTTATTTACAGTATTTTAAACAATTATAAAATTCGGTTTATTTTCTCGTAATATGAAGACAAAAACGTTAATCATTGTAATTAATATTATAAAACATATAATAAAAATAAAAACTTATTTTAAGGATAAATTTTTCATATTTTATAACAAAAATTACCAGCAATAATTATATCGTCAAAAAAACATCCAGAAAATAATAATGTATGCAAGTAATCTAGTATATAAAACGGTTCCGTGACAGGCTGACAGATAACCAACAAGCCTAAGCCGCTGAAGAGATAAACATACATTTTGGAACAAGAAAGGGTTTTTTAACTAGCTTGGCTACCTATACGGCTGAATAAGCTTTAGAACCCTGTGTCAGACGTACTTACAAACATACAGACAGACAGACAGACAGGAACACTAATAACGGCCGCTATATTACTTAAGGAGGTGAATTAAAACGTGGTGTGAACTTTTGTATCGAAAATGCGTTTCCAACGGGTGCAACGGTCTCTGTGTTATGTAAAAACAGATTTTTAATTATACTTTAGTAAGTTCATAATAATAACATTTTCCATAGTTGTGAATTAAGACAGAAATTTCCATTAAGTCCTAAATTCATGTCATGATTATGAAAAATACAAAAATGTTGAGACAAATATTGAAGTAGACCCAGCAAGTTGACCTACCTTGCGTGCCCTAACTCCGATGTTTTATCGGAGTTGAGTCCAACTAAAACCTACAACTTTCTTCTTCTTCTTATTATCGTGTGGGCTGCAAGGCCTATCGACCCAGCAAGCCCTGGTATCAGAGCTTTTAAACCGCCTTACGGCCTCTGGCGTGGTTTATGTAACGACCACTCTACTAGAAAGTGGCCGGGACCAACGGCTTAACGTGCCTTCCGAAGCACGAAACCATCTTACTTTCGGACAATCAGGTGATTCAAGCCTGCAATGTCTTAACCAAACTGAGAACAATCCACAAAGTGACTTTCCACTATGTGTGTCCCCCGCGGGAATTGAACCCACGACCTCCGGGTTGAGAGCCCAAGGCTCTCACCACTAGACCACGGAGGTAGATAGCAACAACTTTGAGTCTTATGTATTATGTCTTAAGTCTTACAATTCCCTCTAAGATTCAAACAGGTGTCAACCGTTTTCATTGTAAAACGTGACACGCTTGGCTTTCATAGAGTTTGATGCACTTGCGTCATCTACTTCAATAATGTCTGTGGTTGAGACGATTGTAAAGTCGAAATCAGTTTTTGCGTACAGTATTGTAGCCCTTTGCCCGCGGTTTCAGTCACACTAATGTTAATAATGGCTATGTCTCTAGGAAACAGCCCACCCCCAGGGAACAAACTACACCTTTGTCCAAGTGAAGAGTTTAACCAATACAACAGTGAATGAAATGTCAAAATCGGTTCAGTAGTTCCATAGATTACCCTACATTATTTACCTCTTTACAATATTAGTGTAGACTATTTGTTAGCCGAGAATTTTTTTGGGCGCCATCTTGCCGTTTTGCCACAAATCTGCAGATAACTCTTTAATGCGGCAAACTTACATCGAAAATATGTGAAAATGGCACATCAGCATCCACACTAGACTCCCTATATTATTTACAAACAAAACCCAGTGTTCAGTGTTCCCTATTTATCCCCTCTCAGGGTATTGATGGCCGGGTACAGACATTTTTTACCCCGAAAGGAGGGGTAAAGAGGCAACAATTCTACCCTGGTCCCACATAACGAAGATAGATTCAGTAATATCTCCTCTCGGCTCGGGTACAAGATTTGCAAACATGCTCCCAGACAGAGATGTAGGAGGATAGGGATTGAATACGGCAGTAGAATGGAACGGAGGGTCTAGCATGCGCCGTCGATACAGTGTCCTTCCATTGTACTTGCTCTCTCGCGCATTGATAAACGCGGTATGTGTTGGAGCGCAAATAGGATAGACAGACGCTCTATATCTGGCGTTTCTCTCTAATTTACAGAAATATTGATTACACAAAAATGGTTTTAAATTATGTTTTTAGAAAATTAAGTAAAGTATTTGAATCTTTTTAAATAATGATTTCGCTACTATGACGTCAAAAGGTAATTTTTAATAAATTTAAAAAGTGAAATTTAACGGTGAAGGTTTGAAGGCCAATGTTTTGAACAATAACATAAAATGTTTTTTCGGCAATAAAAAAACACAAGCGACGTTATAACTCTAAGCCATATTAAAAAAAGCCAACAAATCATTTTTACTTTAAAATAAATTTATCCAAAATTGTCGATATTTTTAATAGAAAATAAATCTACATGGAGTTTAATAAATCGTAAGTATTAAGTAGTTTGGTCATTATAACTGCTCGTGAAATATGTTTGTGTCTTAAACATTCACGTACTGAACCCTCAGACTCGCGCTTGACCTGTTTATTTTATATATACGTATACTCTTGTCCCGAGCCCGTCCCTCTCGCACAGTCCGTTTTTCCGCTTTGAATGACAGTGACCATTGGTCAATTCAAATATCACATTAAGGGGGGGGGGGGTTATCCCGATTATGTCTCGTTGCAAATTCATTTTAAAACGTGAAACCTTTGAAAACCGTGAAACATTTGAAAAAATATATAAGATCATGTTTCACTCTCCGAAGTCAATATTTCAGCCGTTCGATATACCATTATATTTTGTATTTACTGCATCCAATAAAACCGTAAAGATAGGCCTAAAATATAGTACAAACAGCACTTTATTTGAGTCAAATCAGGTTTTAGACAATAAAACTTATATCAAAATAAAAATATTACAAAATGTGATTTAAAACGGCCGTTTTATAAAAAATCCATCCTCTTAATTCCAAAATAATAAATAAAATACATCGAAATCGCGAGTTGTCTGAGCAAGATAGAAAAGTGTAAAATGAAAGCGTTGGAGCAGGACATATTTCGTTAGAAAAACTTGCCTTAACTTTTATTTTGTTCACCACATTCTAAAGTATTGTTCCCGATATGCCTTCTCTACGTATTTTTCCAGATTTTAGAAAACCGTTGCATGTTCCCAGCTTAAAGGATGGACGTCGGCAGGGGCGGGGGACAGGGGCGGGGCGGCGGCGGTGAGGAATTCTATTAGAGAAACGGTTTGATTTATACATTCACACTGAGACTGTTTTCGGATATCCGGAAATCGGCGTTTGATGGGGTTCGTTTTGTTTTCCGATGTTTGGCTAGGGACGGGCTACAATCGCACGTTTATTAATAGAATACTTAAAAATATTCGATTAGTAAACTTTAAACTTTCTATATTTACGATTAATCTTCGAATGTGTGCGTCGATTCTGTTAGTGTTGTGTGTCACGTTATGTGTGACGATAATAACAATTATCAAAAGTCGCGGGTAGAAAACTGATAAATAATTATAAGTAGAAAGAAAAATATTTTGTGAAAACATTCTTTGGACTAGGATTTAAAACAACGGCCTCGTGCTTATAAGGCAGTTCTCAATGCTGGCTCAGTTGGGAGAGCACTTGCCTTGTAAGTAAGAGGTCGTACGATCGAATCCTGACCTGACGAATTGTTTTACAAAAAATATTCGTTTTTCTACTTGAAATTAAATCTGCCTGAGCGTTGCGTTGACCAAACGCGAATAATAAAATTAATTCATCAGATAAATAATTGTTTTACTGCTGCCGGCTCTCCAAGAACATTTTGCTCCTTCGTCTCACCAGCTACCTAGCAATCACGATAGTAAACAGAGGCGTCGAAACGTTAAGCACGTATTTGTACGTTCATGAATCTTTAATTTTCTACACATAATGTTTCAAAAAGCAAATTCATTAAATTACCTATTTATACATGAAAACATTGTCCAAAAATATTCCCCAAAAAAAACATCACCTAATTAACCCTTCCTGATGGAGGTCATAACTTACCCGGTGTTTAGTTACAAAACACATTTATCCTTGCCCTCGGCGCGTCACAAAGTGGCCTCTATTCCGTTGGAAGAAGGTTCCACGGCGTGGTATTCCTGGCTGAATGAGGAGGCACAAACAGCAGCTTTGTCTGCGCTGTTTGTTTGTTTTCATCGTGACCTCACCGTATCGGGGGAGAACTCAGCTAGTGGTGTACTACTTGATCAATTTATCGAATATTTGACGGAATAGGGATATAATTTTTACCTCTAGTATATCTCTAGATATAATTAACATCTCTAATCCGTCAAATGTTCGAAACTCTGCCGCATTTGATGTATTTTTTTTTCAAGATCTTCATGTAAACTTATACATACATACATGACAAACATCTGCCTAATTAGCTCTACCTTTTGAGTTACACTTCAGACAGAGCGACATTGACAGCTAAAAATATTTCCGTATGTATGACAAGACCAAAAAAAGACTGTCACAGTTAACCTAGTCTAGCGACAACAAAAAACCTTTACAGAAATAAACAACCCGAAACCGCAACAGAAATAAATTTGCCACCCTAAAGGGCACTTTATCATCGATATCTTCCGTCCCATCACTAGTGCTGACGTCGGGTTAGCAAAGCGGCACATATTGATGTTGTTTGCTCCCGCTATCAGCCGCGTCGGAACTCCGCACTCTAATGTCAAGTGTGCACACTTCGACGTGGAAATGCCGCCTCCGAATGTGCGGACGGATTTATTTCGTAGTTCCCTTTATTTTTGTTGTAATTTTCTTTTCAGTGGTTGTAATTTTATTTAGTTAAAACAAAACTCGAAGTTTTTGTTTGCAGGAGTGTTTTGATATGAGTAACTAGCCTTTCGCCTGCGGATCCGCATGCGTTTATTCAGTCTCTGCACTGTTTTCGATTTGGGCGTTATTTTATCAACACCCCTTATTTATAGCCTATATGTTGACCAGGGTTTTTAAATGATAATTAATAATAGCCTTCAGAATCGACTTTAATATTTGCATACTTAACACGTGCTGAACGGTGAAGGAAAACAAAAAGCGTTTATTTGTGCCCGAAATACGGCGATAAGGTTTACCCGGTACCACGTTGGGACGTAAAAATCGTCAGATAAAAGTGAGTGTACTGTTCTATTTGCAGCCCACACTCGGAAACACCTTTGAAACCCCCTTGCAGATACATACCGGTAATAATAGGCTATAATTTTCTAGAAGAACCAGTTAGTATCAAAGTATGGTACTTTATGTGCTAGGTATACAACTGTTGGTCGTAGTAGCGACAGCAACGCTAGAGACGCCGTATATCAGTATAATGACTGTACCGTCGGCAACGGAGACGTTTTATATACGGGCCTGGACGGGGACACCAATTTGTTGGCTTAAATTGAGTTTTATTGCAGTTGAAATCGTTTAAAAGAAACTAACACTCAACTGCGCTAAATAAAGTCGTGTTTTGCGATTTAATTTTACTGATCGTAAACTCGTTCGTT
The DNA here is from genome assembly GCA_910592155.1 of Ypsolopha scabrella. Classification (NCBI taxonomy): domain Eukaryota; kingdom Metazoa; phylum Arthropoda; class Insecta; order Lepidoptera; family Ypsolophidae; genus Ypsolopha; species Ypsolopha scabrella. The sequence continues at coordinate 23,332,514 of OU342982.1, forward strand.
TTAGGTCTCCTTTGGCTTTGGTTTGTAAAACTCAGGGATTTTTTTTTGGCGATTTTGAAAATTATAAGTATTTATACAAAGGAACTTCTAAAATACCCTTAGCCCATTTAACACGGGACCTGGCAAAGCGCGACTCTCAGTACTGAAATTATTCTGCCGTTTTCCACGGGAGGGGAGGTAAACACGCACAGCACACATTTACTCATTCACGCACACTCCTGCGAAAAATTTATATTTCACACTAAATCAAAAGCTGCAAAACAAACACAAAACGCACACACAAGCAAACTTATATGAACAAATTGTTCATAATACTTTGGCAGAGGGGGATAAGTGCGCTTGCCTAGTCCCGTGTTATATGGTCTAAGAAAATACCTAAAACCGCCTTTGTGGTCTCAACTTCTAACCTAGAGTTCGCGACTGCAAATCAAGGAGGGCACATTTGTGTCCGATATGCGTACTTCGGAATGCACGTTAAGGCTTCTCGCAACGCCTACGACCTTGAACCGAGTAACCCTGCAATCAGTTTGTACGGTAACTATAGCATTTTTTGATAGAAGAAAGATGCATAGTAATCTACATGATACGAAGAGTGATGGGATTTTTCCTAATTCACCATTTCATTTCGTTCGACAAACCTGTACTCTCACACACATTTTCCTTTCCTACACAATTTACACTAAATTTACTTTAGGAACACACACACACTTTAATTACAAACCTATAAGAAATAATTACGGTTTATCTTGTTTGCTCGTTGCATTGCTTAAATTTTATTATTGCTACGGCATAACAATAACTCTTAAATTTAAAAAGCCTTTGTTCATAGCTGTTAAGATTATTAAAAACAATCTGTACTTCCCTCTTCTCGTCAGAGTATTATATTCAGTAATGGTTTATTTCATAAAACTTATCCGAGCTTTTAAATAGCTAAAAAATATATTATCAAAATACCAGGGGGTTACGAACAAAAACTTTGACCTTACATCGTAACATAGTATGTAGTAATTATGACATAATAATTGTTACTGAGAGCTGGCTTTGCGATGGGGTGCTTGATACTGAGATCTGTGATAACAGATATGACGTATTCCGGCTTGACCGAGATAGACTTGCAACAGGTAAGGATGGCGGCGGTGTATTTATTCTGGTTCGGTGTTCCTTGGCAGCTGTTGTTCGTCCTGAGTGGGGCCGCGTCTCCAATTGGGGCCGTGTTCCGGTTGAGTGTCTCTGGGTAACGATACCGGCCAAGTCGATTAGTCAGGGAGGTCAGCGTTCTTCACGAGATTTACACATATGTGTCTCTTATGCATCTCCTGACAGTCTCCTTCCTGATAGCCTTGATAAAATAATAACATCAATTACCACTGTAAGGCATTCTCATCCCAAGGACCACTTTTTAATAACCGGGGACTTTAACTTACCAGAAATTCGTTGACATAAAGATTCTCCTAACTCTCCAACTCATGTTCACCGGGGTTCAGCTGCCGTTTATGATTTAGGTGTGCGACTTGTGGATGAGTTTTGCTCGTTAGGATTTGAACAATATAATTTCTTTCCCAATTCATCTAACAATATTTTAGACCTTTGTCCCCCTTGACACGAGATATCGACGAAATGCCTTCCCCTCTTGGTTTTCTCCGGCTCTGATAAAAGTGATCCATGAAAAAAATAAAGCGCCCTATGCTGGAAACAATTTCATAATCCTTCTGATTACGATGAATTTTCTCTTCTTAGGCGTAGACAGCATAAACTTCAGCAAGAATGTTATGAGAACTATTTATGTTCTGTTCAGAGCTATATTAAAGAAAACCCAAAATACCTATGGAGTTTCATTAAGGCCCGTCGAGGTGGATCAGGCTACCCAAGTTCTTTGGAATACAACGGAAGCACTCTCAAAGCTGGGAAAGATATTTCCGAAGGTTTCAATTCCTTCTTTCATAGCGTCTTTGCCGAGCCTGCTCAAAGCTATGATGATGAACTACTTGCTCCTCCATACGGTGGTGACGGAGATATCATACACGCTATAGTAGTCACCCCAAATGAAATATCTGCACAAATTTCTAAAATTGATTCAAATGGTGGTGGTGGCAGTGATGGTCTCCCTGCTTTCTTTATTGTGAAATGCGGCGATGCTCTTAGCGTACCATTAAGTATACTTTTTAACCGTTCCCTCTCTGAAGGCAAATTTCCATGTAAATGGAAAGATGCACATATAGTACCTATTCACAAAAATGGTCCCAAAACAAAAGTGCCTAACTATCGCCCTATATCTATACTCAATGTATTGGCCAAGTTATTTGAAAAAATAGTATATAACAGATTATACCCAACAATTTCAAAAGGCTTACCTCCTGAACAACATGGTTTCCTTAAGGGGCGATCTACTACAACAAATTTAGTTGAGCTGGTATCCTTTGTACTTCAGAAGATGGAATCTGGCCGGCAGATTGACGTGGTCTACACGAATTTCGAAAAGGCTTTCGACCGCGTGGACCACGTGATTCTGCTTCGAAAACTCCAAAGACTTGGCATACAAGGCGATCTTCACCGCTGGGTTACCTCGTATATTTCAAACAGAAGACAAGCAGTAGTGATTGGCGGTCATCGCTCAAATTTCGTTGATATACCCTCCAGTGTTCCTCAGGGTTCACATTTGGGTCCACTATTTTACTGTGCTTATATCTATGATATTTATAATGTGTTTCATGACGCCAATTACTTGCTGTATGCGGATGATAAGAAAATATACTTAGATATTAATAATGAAACTGATTGCGAATTACTACAAGCTGATCTGGACCGACTCAGTACTTACTACAGTAAGAATAGAATAAAAGTTAACGCAGCTAAATGTGTCCAAATAAGTTTTTCCAGAAAGCTAAATCCTGTCCTACATTCTTACAATATTAGCGGTAATACCATACACCGAGTAGATGTGGTCAAAGATCTTGGTGTGAGCCTTGACTCAAAATCAACATTTGAGCACCATATTAACGCAACTGTGAGCAGGGCTTATAAAAGCTTGGGTTTCGTAATGCGGGTATGTGGTGAATTCAGAGACCTTTCTTGTCTTAAGCGTGTGTATTTTGCGTATGTTAGAAGTTTACTGGAATTCGGATCTTCTGTGTGGTCACCACATTACATAACTTATAAACAGCGTATCGAAAAAATACAGGAGATTTTCTTAAAGCATCTTAATTTTAAAGCCAGATTACCAAAAATGAAATACGAAGACTCTTGTCTACACCATCGTATTTCATCGCTTGAGGATCGCCGGCTTTTGCTCGACATGTCTTTGTTATATGACATTGTTACTGGTCGTATTAACAGCATGAGCATGGTGTCTAACTTCTCCCTTAACGCCACCTCTTATCGCACTCGGCACTCCGCAAGACTCTTTTATCATGTTCCAGTTGTTCGCACAAACTATGCCCAATCATCCCCTCTCATTCGTCTAGCTAACGAATACAATAAGCGTTTCTTTAATATCGATCCATATGGAAACTCTAGAACGTCATTTCGAAATAAAATAATCAATGAATTACTTTGCCCTGATGAATAACCGTAATTATTATGATTTTGCTGAACAACCTCTCATTTATTTTTCTCTTACATACCCTCCCTCACACACACACTCATACATACTCATCCCTTACATTAACACATACACAACACAAACACCCCGTCGAACAATTGAACAAATTGAACAATTTAAACTAAAATAGAGTACGGTAGGCAGATGAGTTGCCCTGTAAGCATTTAAATTTTATTTTAGATTCTGTTTCTGAGGAATGAATTTAGTTAAGTTTTTTTTTGTTTTTGTTATTTTATTAAACAGTTGGGGAAATTTGTTATTGGCCTTAGTCATAGTCTTGAAATAATGTTTAGTTTTACTTTTAACGCTGTTAATTTCCTAAATAAATAAATAAATAAACTTCACAATTTCTGGTCTACTTGTGAGACTACTTGCCGCATTTTTTTATCAAAACGGTATAAAATGTATAAATTGTAGGACTTCATATAAATCTCTAAAATATCCTCATATAGCGAATGCACAGTGTATATTAGTTGTCGCTTCATAACGTATATTATTCAGTACATGGTCCAGACGACGTGACGTCTGTGCAACTTGCAGCACAAATCACACCCGCGGGTTCCGCTGGCTCTATTATGATAAAACCCTGGGCCAGATCAAGTGAAGTACCTCAGTAATGGGAGTTTTAAACCTAATAAAGGTCATTCATCGCAATATTTTTGGGTACTACATTGGAATGACTTTCTCTGTTATATTTTAGGCTCTACATTACATTATTTTAATACGAAGAAGAGTTAGAATATCTTTCAGCTAATGTGGAAGCATATAGACATCGCCTCGACATATAACTCCGAGGGGGTGTCAGAGGTTTTCCGAATGTGAATTGTTGTTATTACTCTTTCTTTAAGGGGTAACGTTTCGAGCTCAGTGCAAAGTGCATAACATAAGTTTGTTTACCTTATTTTAAAATAAAATGTATAAAATAAAATAGTTTCATCTTATTTTGCGACTATTGTTGAATAATTAATAATATTGTTAATAATCAGGGGTTTTTAGCAGAATTGCGTCATTTTATGCATTACGTTGTAAATGAATGGGTATACAAACGTAAAATCGACAAAATTTTGGTAGAAAAGCCTAATTGACACTAAACAATGGTCGCGAAATGCCATATATCACATTTATTTAGTACTTTTTATGCAACAGTAAGAAAAACAATCATAAGTTGTGCATTTTGCACCGAGCTCGAAACGTTCCCCCTTAACGGCAATAAGCCTTATTGCCGGACTCCGGGCACAAATGTACGCCTATTAGTTTCAAGGCATGAATACAGTGTTTTCCATCACTGGCAGCAAGTGGTATACAAATAAAATCGAAAAACTAGAGCTAGATTCGAACCCGCGCCTCAAGAGAGTCCGACTGCTTTCGAAATATAAAACATTACCCTACTTATGGTGGTAAAACCGAATCTCGGTGCAAAAGGCACATCATAATATTGTTTTTCTTACTTTGAATCAAAAGTATGCAAAAATTGCGTTTTAAAGCAATTAGCGGAAATTGACTACTAATAATAGGGTTCTCGCATTGAAATTATGTGATTTTATGCCCTACATTTTGATTACATTCGATTACAAGGATAAATATGCTTATCACAAAATTGTATAATTTGATGGTGAAAACTTAATTATAACTAATAAATTTTCGCTAATTGCTTTAAAACGCAATTTTCGAATACTTTTTATTCAAAAGTAAGGAAAACAATCGTATAATATGCATTTTGCACGGAGATTCTGTTTTACCACCTGCACGCTCCGGGGAAACAGAATCCAGGCCTTCGACTCAGACTCCACGTACCGACCAACACGTTCGAATAATGTGTAAATCGGTATCCCAATCGCTCATCCTCACGTCTCGCAAGACACGTAATTATCATACTGAACCGATAGCGTCGACACACTCTCCATACTTCATCCTCCTTGTTTGTACATGGTAATTCTGTTAGGGCTTCCCTACGTTCGTTAAGGCTGTCAATCGACCGGTTTGTTTTCGGGTTGTTATTGTTATGGATACCATCACGTTAGCCGTTATCTGGTGCGGGATGGCCGGTATATTCTGCACAGATATTGCGGGAGACGAGGTTGCGAAAGATAATGGTCCAATATACGGAGAGATAGGTGAAGGCTTTGTTGTATAAGTTAATGTGTTAGTCGAATCTAGATAGAGGTTAGACATGCGACAAACCTATAAGTGAGAGATGCCCGCCAGTGTTCATAATCACAAACACATACAGGAAGTAAGTGTATTGGTATATTTTAATGAAACCACATACGCTACTGATCATAGTGAACCACTTTTCCAGAGAAGAAGACTTGCGCAAATGAAAATAGTTGTGATGGGTAGAAGTCCTCCTACTACCGCTGGTTTTTTCGTGAATTCGATGAATTTCTTATCTTTAGGGGATTACTTTGGATCAAAATGGATCAAAATTAGGTTTTAGCTATACCTTGAAATTGTACGTTATAAACTGTTAGAATTGCAGGATTAAATTTTTTTGTGTTCACTTCTTCGATCTATGGCGTCATCGTGGGGGGTAGAGGGAGGGCCTAACATATATGTTTGTGTTTTCGCCAAATGGATCTTAACAATGATACAGGGTCCGTCACTCGAAGTGTTACCAATTAAAAATGCAGTTATTTGGTCAACTTACATACTTTTAATTTGAAAAGTCAAGGCAATGTTAGAAAATTATTGAAATTTGCGTTGTTATTATAATTGTTCGATATGGCCGCCTTTGGTTCGAATTACGGCATCAGGTCTTCCAACAAATGCTTCGCACGCTGCATAAAGATGGACTTGCGGGATTCGGTTCCATTCCCGACGAGTATTTTGTAAAAATAAATTGAGTCTGCCGAGCTATATGGGACGGTGCCGAGTCCTGTTAGAAAGTCCAACGGTTTGTATTGAATTGTTTGCGTGCTTACGGTATTAACGCATCGTTTAACACCTTTTCTTGGTACACCTGCTGGTTCACTTTGACACCCTGTTCAATAAAAACCAGTGGAGAGCGACCATTTGCGGTTACTGCGGCCCAAACCATTACAGAAGCAGAAGCTTGCTTTCGAACGACTACTCTTTCGTCCAAATTCTCATTCGAATTACCCCGCAACCAAATACGATCATTTTGTTTGTTTACGTATTGTTGTACCGCAAAAAAATTTCATCAGAGAACCCCATATTTTCAAGATCGCCACTTGCGTGCAAGGCTTTCAGCGCCCGTGCTCTTTGAAGACGAACTGCTTTTTATGCTGGAGTTAAATTTTGTACTTTTTGTATCTTGTAGGGATACAATTTCAGTTCAGTTTTCAGTATACGTCGAATGCTCGACTAGGATACGTTCAGACTTTTGGCTAATTTTGCAGCAACGTGGCGTGGATTTCGTTGAACTCGGGCCTTCACCTTTCGAACCATTTCCCGTGATGTTGCTGTTCTTGGAGGAGCACCCCCATGCGGTTTAGCAATACTTCCAGGTGCCTTGTAACGCTTTAGGTTCGATACACTAACATTTTATTCACACGTAAACGCTGAAGCTCGCGAACAATCGTAGGTTGTGATTTTCCAGCCAAATACAAGGCGATTACACTGTTACGTTTACCATCCATGATGAAAATTTATTTTTGAATTCGACTCTGTTTCCGCTCTTTCCTCCTGCTTGTTACCAACTTAACAAACTGACGTTTCGCCGAATTTTGGTGCGCTGTCATTAACAGTTTCAGACATGCAACAACACGAAGTTGATAACACTTCGAGTGACGGACCCTGTATAAATATCATTTTTGTAACTTTTAAACTTTAGAAGTATGAAGCTTTCAAAAGTAAGTGAATTTTTTGTCGCAATTTTAGTGGAATGCCCGCTGGGATGACGAAGAAAGAATACTCGTACACCCATTGAATTCACGTTAAAATAAAAACTTCTCTCCTTACAAACTTTAGGAATCTACTGTAAATTTTTCACAGGGAAATGAAATGTTATTTTCACTTGCGCAGGTATGTATATTTGGGAAAGTTTCCTTCTTAATTTACCCTCTTATATTATACCATATGCAATGTAAGCAATCGTATAATTTTTCATAGTTGTTTAATTCAATGTTTATTATTCCTCGATAATGCCGTGAGGCGAAACCGGTTGGAGTTATTAAAGTTTTTGTCAATGGAACAATACAAGTGTATTTATTAAGTGTATTTATTAAGATGTTAACGATGTTTCACAAAGTGCCGACAATCGCAAGGGTTAATCATATTATTTAGCGGTAATGAGAATTATGACGGGTGATAATCAATAGTAACTATAAATCTCTATTCCCAGATATTGTATAACATTTCAAATAGCAAAACAGAAACTGCCCTCCGAAGAAACCATTAATTTCAATGGTCTACCCACTTGCAGGCGAGGCGGATAAGTAGAGTCCTGCTTAATCCTCGGACTTAGTGGAGGATCGAAGTCCGGCCCTGGCGGGTTCACGCACACCTGTGACCGGCCACCTTCAGCCGCTAATCGTCGATGGATGCGGCAGTTTGCTTTCTGCAGAGGCGGGCCCAGGTACAGATTTTGGAAGGGTCATGAGTATTTAATTTAGAGTTGTAAGGTTTTAACTAATTGAAATATAAAAAACAGGCCAAATGCGAGTCGGACTCGGTACGAAGTACCATTATCTATAAAAACGGAAAAAAATCACGTTTAATGTATGGGAGCCCCCTTTAACATTTATTTTATTCTGTTTTTTAGTATTTGTTGTTATAGCGGCAACAGAAATACATCATCTGTGAAATTTTTCAACTGTCTAACTATCACGGTTCATGAGGTACAGCCTGGTGACAGACGGACGGATGGACAGCGGAGTGTTAGTAATAGGCCCCCGTTGGTTACCCTTTGGGTACGGAACCCTAAAAATGACGAGTGACCTGTAATTTTTTAATTTTCTTGCTATGAAATTTTTGCAGTATACATAGTCACTAGGTGGTACATTCACATAATTAAAAATTATTTTGAAAACATAAATATTTTAGATATTACCAAATAAGCGGCAGAAGGGCATCGTAAAAAGTACCCAGAATAGAAGAGCTTGTATGACTAGATATATGGATGTAGAAGCAAAAGAGGTGTGTCAGGATCGTAGCAGATGGAAATCTGTAGTCTTTACCTACCCCTTCTGGAGACAGGCTCGACTATATGATGTATGTATGAATAAAAATCCAAGAAAACTTCGAAGTGACCGAAAACGTTTTATTTAGTCAATGATTTATGCCCCACATCCTCTTATTTTACCTGAATAAAGTAAACTATGAATTTCCCTACCATAAATCTTTGTGAAAGACGTCTATACCCTGACCGACAATTGTCTACTCACAACAATTTTCTTTTAGAAAACACGATTACATGGTGAAGTCATATATATAGCGTGTTAATTTAATTATGTACTTCCGGGTAGCAATTTTTTTTTGTTTTGTATACAGCAATAAAAATATAATAAATATTCAAAAAATTAAAATAAAATAACGGATTTTATCAATAACAGACTTTTTCCGTAACATCAAAACAATCGGATATGATGTGTTTGTGAAATAATGTATTTATTATGAATTTACAGCTTAATTCACAACTAGGGCAAATCTGATTATATTGAAGCAGTTAATGTGTTTAAGTATATATTTTTTAAATTTAATTACAGAATTTTTTGTATTTTTATTTGAAGATTTGTCTTTAACATTTGTCTTCATTATAATATATTATGTTATATATAATTGCTTTCCGCTCTATTATTACGCCCATGTCGATGATACGGGGTGAGCTTTATCGAAGAACTTCCGGCGCAAATACACTCCATATGCACAGGCATGATTAACTCACATGATATCAGGTTTAACCCGAAGTATTTTCCTTTACCGTGAGCAAGAGGTAAATTAACCAATACCGTGCACATAATTATATTCCATAAAAATTATGCTCTACCGGATTCAAACCCGGGTCCCAAGACTCAGGCTTCCTACCTATCAATGCTTAGTGAACGATAACTCCGCACAAACAATTTTTCGGTCGGAGTATACACTTATGGGTCTAAGAAAACGACAGAATCCATTTTCTTTATAATAATGAAGTATTGTTTTCTGCCACGAGAAAGTCTTTAAGAGATTAGGACATTAAATAATGATCTGTATCCAGATAATTGGATCTAATTTGAGAAGTTGGCTTGAATGATGATCACCGACTTTACGTGGATTATTGTTGAGTTAAAGAAATCATTAATGTCATCGAAAGCAGTAGAACGAAAATATCAGGGCGGCTACTTAAGGCATGATAAAATGCATAGTTAAGGGGAAAATAGAAAGGCAAAGCGCACTAAGTTTACCAGTAGTAACTAATAATAATTTCATGTGCATATGTCGTTTTAAAAGATAATAATTAAGTTGCTTACATACTATTAAAAAAACACAAAGGTATTTGTTACGTTATAATGCATTATTATATGATTTGTTTTTCTCTACAAATATACCGAGGAAATTTATAATATTTCTCAAGCTAGGCCTCCTAGGAAAAGCTTGTTTAATGTCAAATCAAATCAAATCAAAATATTTATTTTGTAAAATAGATACATAAAGTATACTTTCTACAAGTCAAAGTTAATCTTTACAATAAAAAATATCTTTATATTATAAAAAAAATAATAATAATAATATGTATTATATACTTATAAGGGAAATACATACAAAAAATATTTAGTTTGGGCTACAAAAATTTAATTATACACCTACATAAAATAGAGAAATCTAGGAATAAAAATATTATATATAAATGATGCAACGAACAAACAAGTTGATAAATAAATACGGGAAATACATCCAAAAAATATTAAGGTTGGGCCACTAAAATGTAATAAAGTTTTAAACCTGCATAAAATAAAGAAATATAGGAATAAAAATATTATATATACATAATGCCTAACCATCCGCACCATTCGATTACTATTGCTAAGAAGAAGGGCAAGAAACTTAGCAAACATGAATTTTTTCATTTGTAACATGAACTTAATCTATACAATTTTCTTATACCTACTTAAGTAAAGGCAAATATAAAACCATAGGAATTATGTCCAAGAGAAAAAAAAAATATTGATCTTAGTCAATCCGTCTTACATTGTCTATTACCTTTTACAGCAAAGTCAGTTTACATATTAATTAACTATAAAGGGCATAAGATAAGCCTTTAGAGGAATCAAACATTTCGTATTAAAATTTGCTAATTATGACTTACAATTTTGATCAAGATTATTATTATTTATTACACCATGCTTCATTGTCGTCCAGATAATCATTGATTTTATAATAAGCTTTTTTACGTAGTCGCTGCTTAATGTATAGTTTAAACTTATTTTCAGGCAAACTAAGGACCTCCTTTGGAAGTTTATTGTAAAATCTTTTTTGACATAAATTATATTTTCTGACATATCTAATAACTTGATAAATAAATTCACATGGGACCGTAAATATATTAATTTCTTTAAACTTTTCTCTTAATGAATCTCGATACTTCATGTTATAAATAGACCGAATTGCTCTCTTTTGCAAGACAAAGACTGCTTCTATATCCGCGGCTCTACCCCACAACATTATGCCATATGACATAATGCTGTGAAAATAACTGAAATGTACTAATCTAGCAGTATCTTCATCAGTAATCTGCCATATGCGTTTAAGAGCGTATGCGGCTGAACTAAGTCTAACACAGAGAGCTTCTATGTGGGGACCCCACTGAAGACGAGAGTCTATAGTAATACCCAAAAACCTAAGGGTGGGCCGTTGAACGCCTTAAATAATTTTTTTCAACAATGTAGAGTACAAACTATTTTTTTTGGATAACAGTGTATTTTGTACGTGTCCCGATTTCGTATTTTGCTTTGTTTTGTGTATTGTTATTTGTTTTGAATGTAAATATAATATTTAAAAAATCTCATAAATAAATTAAATAAATATACAGGGTTAGTTTTTCTAGTAGGCGTAGATGGGAATGGGCAAATATGGTATAGAGACAAATGCTCCAAGGATTCTCGGGGCCGATTTTGATTAAAACCAAAACTGCTACGGGAAAGTTGTATCTGTCATATTCGGCTAAACTTCATTCACGTTAAATGTACGCGCGTCCCAAAATTATTACAATCATGGAACGAACAATGAAACTGTACCCAAAAGAGCAACTGATTAAATTTGTTCGCCGAAACATCGACCGATACCGCAACTGTGGCGTCACAAGCCATTCGTTCATTCATTCAATCGCGATTTGTTTTCATTGCGATATCGAAATTTTTAATTAAACGTAGACCGGTGGAATTTGCGCGCAGTTGTGAAACTTTTGCGAAGTGATTGAAAATGGCTTACTAATAATTTATTTATTTTATTAATCTATCAATTCAACATATATATGTAAAATAAGAGTGTTTCAGTTTAATCAGGGCTTTGCTTCACGCATTGTCTTGTATTAATTTAAAGATTTCTTGTTTTTCTAGATTTTAAACCCGATCTGGTAAAATCCTTACTTTTCTGAGCAACAAAAAAAAAGAACAACATTTATATTATTCATATTCATATTCTTTATTGCACACAGTTATTCAAATATACAAGTAGTCTTAAATTAATTAACTTAAATTAATTTAATTTAACAGCAAAACCAAGGTGCTATGGACATGTTGGTAAAAAAGTGCATAGTCCTATGTGCACACATAAAGAAAAATACATAAATGATTTAAAAAAAAAGGAAAACAAATTTGGAAACAATATCGACTTAAAACTAGCCTTAGCATACTCGCTAAATAAATAAGTATAATATATATTACATAACAATAAAATTAATATATACAAATCTATAATACACATACTTAAATAATGTGTATATAAATGGACATGTACCTACATAAACGTACTTACATAATACATATTATGTTTTAAATAAGAACATAAACATACATAAATACTGTATATATAAATAGGCATATCCAAATATAAATATATATTTACGAGATAAAAATATTATAAATAGTGCTCTTTAAGTTTCTTCTTAAATAAGCTGATCGTTTGACAATCACGAATCGTGTGCGGTAGGAGTTCCAGAGTTTGATAGATGTCACCGTAAACGAATTCCCAAAAGCACCCGTGTTGTGACATGGAGTTTTTAAAAGAGATACCGTGTGTGGTCTGTTCTGTTTGTCTTTGGAAAAAAGGGAGTCAAAGCATTCACGCAAATATGGAGGGGTAGAAGGACTCATAAGGATGTTAAAGAGTCTGCACAGAATGTGGAAATTTCGTCGCTGACGAATAGAAAGCCATTTCAGCTTTTCCCTGTAATGAGACACGTGATCAAACTTACGCAATCCGTAGATAAACCGGATGCCCAGGTTTTGGAGACGTTCTAGTTTGTTAAGCAACTCTTCATTGGCATCTAGGAAACACACACCCGCATAATCAATTATTGGCAATAAAAGGTTGTGCAAGAGTGACCTTAGTCCTAAAGGGCAGAAATCGCTGGAGACGCTTGAGGGAGTAAAACGTAACAAAAACTCTTCTGCTAACTTCATTGACGTGAGCAGTCCACGATAAGTTGGAGTCAAAAATAACACCAAGGTTTTTCACAGTTTCAGCGTATACAATGGAAGTATTGTCATAGGAAACTTGCGTTTGTTCAGGAGGTTAGTCATATATCTGCTGCCGATTATAATTGCCTGAGATTTTGTAGGGTTCACTAAGAGCCCATAAGATTCGGCCCATCTCTGTACATGACTCATATCCTCATTTATTAGAGAAATTGCAGTATCAATTTCAGATACTACAAAGTGTCGATATAGCTGTAAATCGTCTGCATAAAGATGGTAGTTGCAAGAAAGTACTTCAGAGATAGAATTAATAAAAATTGAGAACAGGAGAGGGGAGAGGACGCCATCCTGAGGAACACCAGCAGATAGTTGGCTCCACTCCGAGGTAGCCTCATCCGAGCGTATGCACTGCTGGCGACCCCTAAGATAAGAATCGAACCATTCTGTAACCAGTGGAGATACGTTAAGAGAGCTGAGTATACCTAGCAGGACATCGAAATTAACACAGTTAAACGCACTGCTGAAATATAGTAGCGTTAAAATAGTCAATTTCTTGTTTTCGATATAGCTATCATCAGTAACTTTTAAAAGAGCCGTTACTGTACTGTGACCAGGTCGAAAGCCAGATTGAAACTGATTCAGCAGATTGTTTTTGATTCAGATTGAAACCAGATTGAAACTGATTCAGCAATTGCAGTATTGTCAGATAGTAGGAAAGCTGGTTGTGCACGATGGTTTCTAGGACTTTGGAAAGGATAGGAAGAATGGAGATAGGACGGTAGTCGGAGAATGAGATAGGGTTAGAGGTTTTGGGAAGAGGAATGACAATTGCGCGTTTCCAAGATGAAGGGAATGAACAGGTTACCAGGGAGAAATTAAGGATATCAGTGTTTGCAGGTAACAGTTCATCAAGGATAGGTATTAACATCTGCGAGCAGATATTATCATTACCTACAGCTTTAGAGGTAATAGACAAAACAGCTTTCTTAACGTCACACTCTGTTACACAATTGAAAATGAAGGAATCACAATCAGGCTTGTGTTTATTATTCAAGAAATTAAGAGTATTAGTTTTTATTCTGTCTTCTAAAGTGACAGGCGGTTTAGAGAAATGTAAATTTAATAAATTTAAATCGATAGTGCCTTGGTAAGTATCAGAGACTTTGCCAATGCCAAGTGTTTTTAAGAATTTCCATACCTGACCTGGGTTGAGGTTTTCAATAGAATTATGAATGTGGCTCCTCTTTGCATTTCTACACATCCTTGTACAGCGATTGCGCAACTTTTTGTACGCTTCAAAACTGTGATCACTTGGTGTTTTTTTATATTTACGCTTGGCCTTATCACGCAAAGCCATTGTGTCTCGAATTGGTTGTGTTAGCCATGGAGCTGGTAAGTGTTTAACTTTTTTGATGTGAGCATGTTTGTCGAAAAGTGCAATAAGAATTCGGTTAAAGGAGTCAGCTGTTACAGAGTCAGTGACTGGAGACCAGTCAATGGCTGAAGCATCTTTTTTAAGCGCCTCCAGGTCTATCCCCTTAAAACTACGGAGAAAGAGATATTTATGTTTATGTTTGGGAGGACGAATCTTGTACGAGACATATATTAAGTCATGGTACGAAAACGGGGCATTTATCATGACATTTTATCGGAACATTTATCTACTTTAACGCTATAAAAATAAAATTATGTATGAAATAACATGAGAGGAAAATTTTAATTATTACTCGGCAAAAACTTCATTAAAATATTCACTTACAAATCTCGAAATTAAAAACATGGCCGCCAAATCGCTAAAGCGAGCGCGCATTTTTAAACGAAGAACTTTTTTATTAATACGCGGGAAAATTCAACTCCTGCATGCACGCCCCAGCTATTTGAAAAGTATGCTGTTTTGTTTTTTTAGAGATCAGCAAAGGAATTACGAGTTTATACAACGCTGGAATGGCAATATTGTGATGTTTATTGACTCGAAATAAAGTGAAATTATGAACGCTTTTTGAGCAATACTTCTTTGAAATATTAGGTGCGGCCATAGTTTTGCAGCCGGTTAGTTCTGCTTTGTGGTGCTATTTAGCAAGTAAGATTGATGAATTTAATTGATTTCGTATGAATAAATCCCTGTAATAAAACACGCTCCTTAACTATTGTACTTCAACTGTTATAGGAAATCGATAGCTGAACAGGTTAAGTACGAATATATTGCTTTCTTTGACACTTATGCTATAAATCAAATACATATACGGATAAAAATGGTGAAAAACTTCATTTATATCCGGATTTCTTCAAGAATAACAAGAAATTCTTCGAAGCCAAATCACCCAATGTCTTTTTATAAAATCTTTTATAAAAATATTGTTTTAAAATACTTAATAGTACAATATTGCAAAGGCAGCGAAATAGGCAATTGCCATTTCGGCCGAGGCATATATAGTGGTTTTCTTAAAAAAATGCAAGGAAATAAAAAGGGCCTTTTACATAGTAAATTAACCTTTGTCGCTAAATATATATTATCTGGGGTTTCAAGTAGAAACTGCTTTATGTTTTCAGCTGTCAAAATCTTCGATTTTTTGCTCTTAATCCCAGACGATTGTCGTTTTAGAAAAGTTGTTAAATTTCCGTAGTTCTTCAAGTCAATGCTGTTTTTAATATGAACTGTACATTTCAGCATAGAATAAATCGCCCATAATGTAGATGGCTTTTTAGTTTTAGCAATTTCATTGAAATACGCCAGAAACACTGTTTCCGAGAACAATTATGCATTTTTCTCGTTTTTCCAGAACATGAAATTTTCATATACTTTCATTTTTCTTTTGATTTCGCTGGAAGCAGGTTTTCCATCGCTAATTTAGTTTCCGATCTTAAATCTGGTGGAGTGCAGTCAATGTTCATTTCATTTTCATTTTCAGAATCATCGGAACTCATTTTAATTTATTATTAACCAAATAACAACGAATTCCGCTTTACCGCCAATTTCTATTTTTTCATTTTACAGTTTGTGCCGAAAGGTAAACGCATCTGTGGCTATACAGCCACGAGAGCGCAATGTGTGCGATAGATGAAAGAGTTCTAAATTCAAACAGCACACCGTTTCATACAACATTGCCGGTGCGCTCTTCGTTCCAAATTCAAAGAATGCGCCGGGAAGTGATTTTGGTTTTTCAGTCTACGTAAATATGATACTTCGCGTGTTCTTTATTCAAAAGTAATGATAATATTTCCGCGCATGTTTAAGAAAAGCATATTAGTGCCTTTATAAATTCGAAACTACATTGTGTAACTTCCAACATAGATCAGTTTAGCGACGAGAGGTTTTACCTTCTATAGGTTTTACCCTGAGATACCACCTAGTTATCTACCGGTTATAAGTTATAACCCATTTTCGGGGGGTGAAAGCGGGTGATAACTGGGCTATAACGCAGATCGTTACTCGTTTCTACACATAGTGATTTAAATTCGTCCATGGTTTTATTAATATGACAGTATTTTGAAAAGTTCAACTCTTAAGCCCGTTAACACCAAGGGTTTTCAGAGGATCAATTTTTTTATTTTATATCCATCGCCACGACACGAATACCCGAGAGGGCGTCAGACCTGTTTCCGAATATAGACTGTGCAATGCAAGTCACAGTCCACACTCGTACACCCATGTATCACAGACGATTATTACATCCCAGCGTAATGGCTGGCGAACCATATTTCCGCATTTCGGCCACAAAATATGGACAAACAGTATAAAGTAGTTTCCGAAGTACGCACACCGAACAAAAATGTGCCCCTACGGGATTTGAGCTGGCGACCTCCGGATTACTTGTCGAGTACTCGAATCACAGAGGCTGTTTTGTATTAAACGTTTTCATCACTAATGCTCTGAAAGTAAGTCATTCAAAATGCGGAAGGTAAATTCGATTTACCAACCTAGGGAGGAAAGTAAATTTGAAAATCAAACGAGTGTCCCTTACAGTCACTAACTTTGTAGTAAATCACTCGTCTCACTAAATGACAATGGAAGTAGTAGATCGTTATACCTACAAGGGAGGTAAGCTTCGCTCGCTCGTGCGCCTAAATATCTCAGGTGCAATTGATCACTCACACCCGTGTGTAACACTCTACTTTTCATCACTAATGCGAGGAAATTAATAAACTTACAAAATTATAACACGATGAATGATGATTAACTACACCTGTACTTGTTCACAGTAATTATATTTATCCCAACCGATTTCGGTTTTACACTATTATCAAGGGTTTATTAGGTATTATTATTAAGTATTATTTATTATTAAGTATTATTAGTAAGGTATTATTTTTTTTGAATTTCACCTGGAGGGTCATTAAACCATGTTTCTGATCACTAACCGAGTCTCTAGTATGAATTTGGTCGGTTAATTTAATTTCACCTTGTATGTACTAATATATGAGTACTTTAGTACGTGTTAGAGAATATTATATAATAACCTCATTGGTATTTGATACTAAACCTCAGAGACTGTATGGGCTAAGTTCCCTTTGCCTTCCTAGTTAGTATCACATGTACTGTAATCTCAGAAAAAGTTTTTTTACAGCATTATGTTATTCGGAGACGTATACTATAATATTTTTTTTGCGTTTTAGAGACGTTCATGCAAAAAATATTTCATTATGCCAGTAGTTTTGAGTTTGTAATGGGGATTTTACGATATGTGGTTAGATAAAGTATATAACGTCAGTTGTATTTGTTATAGGACTGCTAGCGCTGCAGAAGCAGAAAAATAAACTAAGTAGGTATGAATGACGTTGATTAGAATATACTAATAAGGATGCGGTTATGACTTCCAACAGAATAATCACCTTCAGCTATCGTTGTAATGTAGGCCATGAAAATAAACCAAATAAACACATTCAACGGACCCCCATAGTACTTAGCATGATCGTTCGTTGTGGCTTGAAGTTGGCCGCACAACACTTTTGACAGCCAATGTTTCCCAACGATTTTTGACATTTGATGAGGCTCGTGACGTGACCGAATCGTTGATGTTTATGGTAGAAATTGTAGTTAACCGCACTCTAAGATATCTATGCGTGGCGGCTTTTGGTTTCTTAACTTAAACAACCAGCAGCCTAGCCATCCAGTTAAATGGCTAGGCTGCTGGTTGTTTTCAATTAATTATTGACTTAGACGTCTCATTAAGAGGCTGATTTAACCATTTGGTGGCAACATATTATGTAAATGGTAGCTACGACTGATAATTCGGACAAAAGAAAATGATTGCTCACTTCTTTAAAATGGAATGAGAGCAAAAAATTCAATAGTTTTATACATTCGTACGAAAATCCTTTTCAATCCTTTTAGCAGAATTTTTGCAAGGAACTAAAATTACGAACAGCCGTCATAAAAAGCTTGCTGTTTTTGCAGCTCGGCATTGTGTGTAATTGTGAAAAGCAAAAATTATTTCATCTTCAGCTGCTAACCGCGTTTGGAAAGTTCATGAAAATAGAAAAGAAACGGAATTAACACTGCTATGGCTCAGGTTATTTGAATTAATTGTCGTGTTCATATCCACAGCTATAATTAACTTTAGTATTTCGCCAAGTGGTCAGCGTTTGTCATTGAATGACATTGCCATTGAGAACTGTGAATTCCTTAACTGTCTGAAGCAACACATATTGTAGCGACAACAACGCCATCTGTTCCCAAGAGCAAGGCGTGAAATCACATAACGCCCTCGTGAGCGTTCAGTATGTGCATTACAAGCTGGTTAGATCAAATAAATACAAAAAATAATCGGTGGGCAAGTATTGCCTCGAGGGTGCAGTCGGTAGCGCGCTTGTCTTGATAACGTGAGGTAGCAGGTTCGAATATTTGGAGTATTCCAAAGCGATAGATTTCGCAATAAAAACGTAATCTCGGCTTGTCACTAATGTGCTTGATGAACAGCGTCAATGAAGGTTACCCCAAAAAGAGATTGAAAGCAGGCGAGGCGTTGGGTACAGAGACTACCACAATTTATTTTATTTTATTTTATTAAATTTATTAATATAATTCTTATATTAAATATCTTCGAAAGTCTGTAACAAACTAATGATTGGTACTATGTAACTGCCTGTACCCGCTTTCCGGTACGGCTTCCTATGACGTCATGCTGGAACACGAAGAGACACTGGCGGTGTGTGATAAGGATGGTGACAAGCAGCGGTTCGTCGGTTAGTTGGATATTAGTCCAACTGTCCAGGGTTCACAGCCGCATTCCTATTTCTATTTAAGTCCCTACATTGTTACAATAACTCTTCGGACAACTTTCGCAGACTCAAAGAACCAAAACGTTACGTGAGCTGTCAAAGCACCAAAAAGGTACGAATTAACAGATGTCCGTCCGTTTTGTATAATGGAGTGAGGGTGTTATTGTGTGGACAGAATCGCTAATATCCTCGCTAGGGTAAACCGCTCCGTTTCGGTTTTCAGTTCTGTACCCGAAGAGAAACGGAGCCCTATTAATGTCACTCTACTGTCTGTCCGCCCGCCCGTCCGTCTGTATGTCACGGGTCTGTAGTTTGTAGGCGAAATGACTTACAGATCTTAAATTTGGATATTTTCTGTAGAATGATAATCCAATTCAATTCAATTGAATGATAATCCAAAACCGAATATTGAATTTACAGAAATTATATTTCATGTGGTCAAAAAGGGTTTTGTTTTAAATCGATTTAACATGTTGGTTACAGCTTATAGAGCTTAGAGTTAGAGCGTAGAGCACAAATGTATTTTTTATCTTCTTAGATAAAGAAATAGGGGCCGACAAAGTTGTCAATTTAAGAGTTTTTTTTCAGGACCTGTCTTAAAAACTATTATCGATAGTTTTCGGCTTGACTGCTTTATTCAACACCCCTTATGGGTTAAATTGAGTCAAATGTATAGAATTCTTTCGTGTTTTGGGAGGCCATGGTCCCATGCTCGCCCCCCCCCCCCTCCCTGTATCGTCCAAGATTATAATATACTAGCTTTTGCTCGTGGCTTCGCTCGCATGGAAGTGTCTTTCAATCAATGTATTTTTCACGTAAGATAAAAACTATTATCAATAGTTTTCGGCTTGGCTGTTTTTTCAACACCCCTTATAGCCTCTAAGTATGTTGAACAGGGTCACTGCAAAGATAATAAAATAAAGCACATCGTAATCCGTTGAGTGGTTAAAAACGGAAGATAATGACAGACAGACAGCCACATGGACAGACGGACAGGCAGAAAAAAATAGGTTTTGTCTCAGTACAGTACCGATATGATAAATTTCCAAAAATATTCCATGTACAGACACGACTTTTTACTACTTTATTATTAGTATATAAATAGAATAATTCATAAGTAGGTAATTTTTACTTCATTGGGATTTTTTAATACATTTTTTTTGCAAGGATCTGTATTTAGTTTCCATTGATTGACTCTGTTGATTAATTTATTTCTTAATATCTCTTTTCAGCTTCAGTTGCATTTCGGTTAACGCCGAAATCAGGCGAACTCTAGACCGGGCACCCCGGATAACCGGATTTTCCGGATTACAACGGACAAAATGGCGGACACGACAGTTTTTGCGTCTAATTAGGCGATTCATTATGAATTTATAATAAGCGGCGTGTCATATTGTTGCGTTGATTTTAATTTGTTGCTTTAATTGGCTTTTGCATTCGGAGTTTTATTTCTATTAAGTATTGCTAGAGTTTAGAAGTTGTTTTGGAAGCGTGGAATAGTGCTGAAGTGGAAATTTATTGTTAAAATGACTAACTTAAATGCTTTTTATGAAGATCTATTTTGTAAAGATATATCACAGTTTAGGACTACTTAAGACGACGTAGGTAGTAAAAACTGAGTTTTTGAACAATTAGTACTCCCAAACTGCGAAAGATATGGTTCTGAAATAAATGCATGTTATAAACAAAGCCTTTTCCAAGGCGATGTAACAGCCCAAAACCCGATAGAGAAAAATTAGCTCGATAGAAAGAAATTGCAAAGTGAAGGCTATTTTTTCATTTAAAACAAGCAGTCTATCGAAACTAATAAAGTAAAAATAACAATGATTACTGTTTTAAACATGTAAACCTATTATTTACACAGTGATTACAAGTGCACAGCGATTTCTTTTTAATCGCACTTGTGTGAATTTATGTGAAATTTTATTCCTTGAAAAACAGCATTATCCACTTTCTTCTTGATTTACCGAGCAGAGTGCTCAGACGCGCGTCTTTTCAGATATGCTTATCTCTTTCGTTGTACGATCGACCTACTACGCCTTAAGACTGATGGCCGAAAATTTATAACAGACATTTTTTTATTTATGAGTAACAACAACTACTAACTGCTCATAAGTAATAAACATAAAAAAAACAAGTGGATCCTGACAACGACCAAATATAGAACAAATAAAAGTAAAACACAAAGCGCCTTGAAAAATCCAACTAGCAAAGTAACAAATCCCCGAAAAGTACAGTCACAACTACAAAATCAGGCGCTGAACAAATCGGGTCCATTGAGGCGTAGCCCGCGAGTCGTTATCACAGGTGGCCGGGGCCCCAATCCCGTTACAACCTGACTACCCGGCTAGGGATCAGTGCCACCACCACTAGCCGTTGAAGCGCTACATCTAGCGTTATTTACATTTGGTTGAAATGGAGATGCTAACACTATCATTTAGTCAATGTTGCATGCTGTTCAACGACTAACACTTTCAGCCAAAATTACTGAAATGAAATTAGTCGCACCAACCTGAAATCTACGTTTAGATTTGTGTTTTACCATGTATACCGTCCGCGACGCTAGAGAGATTGGATTATTTTCAAATGTAATTGCCATACAAAACATTACGAAATATGTTGCATCAGTATATTTTGAATCTATGAAAATTGGCTATACACACCGTCTATGTGGTCTAGTGGTTTGAATGTCTCACAGGTTTGAATCCCGGAGAAGCAGAATTAAATTATTTTATACGGTCTGGGTGCTTTGCAACAACTCTTTCCCGGAATACGGCAATGTCGCGCTGAGCAGTCGTAATTGTCGATGCAATGTGGGTGTACGTGTGTGAACTGTGATTTGCACTTCAAAATCGACACTCGTAAACACTTGACACTCCTTCGTTTATTCATATCGGGACTATATTCTATACTAGCTTATGACCGCGGCTCCGCCCACGTGTTATTCGCTTTAACGAAATGCTTTTTTCCGGGATAAAAAGTTGCCTATGTGTTAATTTAGGGTATAAGCGATATCCGTTCTAAATTTCATCCAAATCTGTCCAGCCGTTTCAGCGTGAAAGAGTAACAAACATACATACACACACACATACACACACACACACACACACACACACACACACACACACACACAAACTTTCGCATTTATAATATTAGTGTGATTTTGACGTCACTTTTGAACTACGAATACTTAGATATTATAACTAATACATTATTTATAATTCATAGTTCGTTAGCTTTGTAATACTTTGTCTATTTAGCGCTATATAGCTTTATGCAGCAGCGCATTTCGGCTACAAGAAGGCACCTCTTTTAAGGATTACCAACTGATCCGGTGTGCATAGTCGTTACAAGTTGATTTATTCACTTCGAAGACTCGGTTTCAGAGCTTTTAGCAAGGAGGTTTTTAACAAGAAGGTTTGAACGTGTCGGACTTGGGGAGGTTGATCAAAGGCTGATTTCTTTTTAAAAAGAGACTGGGATTTTTCGCTGACTTCGGAAGAAGCTGTGAACATGGAACATGGAAGAAATTAAATGAACTTAGAGCATTTATGGCTGCATCACAAATTAACAATAAGAGTATATAACATGATTTAATGAAAACACAATAACAAAGATAAAGTTATATTTCCATTGTATCCATTGGAATAATAACATTGCGGTATAGAAAAGCAGAAAAGTAAATCTGGATGTGAGGAGCTCTGAACCGGGATTCGATCTCGCAGAACCTCTCGCTAACCGAGCGAATGTTTACCAACTGAGCTATGCAGTTCTCAACACAACCTGCGAATTTACCCATGTGCTTTCCCATACCGCAACTACAGTCACTGTGCCGCAATGATATGTATAGAAACTCACGAGCCACTTGGCGTCTAGAGGACGCTACTGTATTCAAGACGAGTCTAAGACTATATTGCCCTACCGTCACCTGTTCCTGTTACAGCATCGGCTAGTGATGAATACACATTACTCATATCGTTTACATTTTTATGTTAAAATAAAAGGACACTGCTCAGAATTATGCTGAGCCGTGAAAGGAATAATAGCGCTGTTTTTCATAAAGCAACGAGACTCCATACTCCATTACAAATACTGACAACAATATAATCTTTATTTCTGCGGAACTTCTCTCTTAGGAAACGAATAATTGTTAATTATAAAATAGTACGTTGTTTTAATAAACTAAGACTCTACATCTAAATCCAATGTATACTTTCATAGTCGAAAAAAAAATAATGACGTACCCTTCTACATAAAAAAAGGTTTATTCTTAAAAGAAAACCACATTTTTCTAGTCACCAGACCTAAACTGTTCACTAAAAGTACATCAAAAGGGGTCTGTATCTGATAAATAAACCCATAGCAGATTGTCCGTTTCAGTTCAAATACTTCCTTTTCCTTTTCCAATATATAGAAAAATAAACCGTAAGGCAAGATATCGAAGTACATTATTTTGCTTCGTATTTAATAGCGTACCAGGCATCATTTTCGTGCTTGTTTTTAATGTTACTTGTATGTCTTAAGAAGGAGTTTAAAGGAGAACCAGAGACCTCATTGTCTAACTTCGACATCCATCGCATCGCCTTCAAACGCGCCGTGATTGGCTAGAAATGAGATCACACGTCAGTTTTAGCCAATCACGACACCTTTGATGGCTATAGCGATAGTTACAGTTAGACAATAAGAAGGCAGAGCATTTATTCACACATATTCACATTAATTCATTTTGAAGTATGACGTCATCAAAGATTTTCCATATTTCTGGAAAACCAAAGTAAAATATATCATTTAATTGTCATAATGAAGTTCGATCTTATAGTATAGTAATATCTTCATATAGGTTCTTTCAAATCAATATACGTGTATATGATTATGTATGACAGATAATATAGGCAATGCGGCTTTACTTACCTACGAGTATTTGTTGCTAATTCGACAAAAGCATAGCTCTTACTCGCAAACCCCCCCGAATTTATTCGGGGGGGGGTAAGAGAACAGCTCAAAGATAGTAAAAGATAAAAAGATAATAATAACAATAAGATAGTAAAAGTGTGTGATATTAAACATGCCACAGTCAAAGAGGCAAAATACAAAATTAAAAAGTGGCTTTATGATTTAGATTATAAAGAGACCGAAGACATTCTAACTATTCATAAATAAAATATTGATGATATATATATATTCATCCACAATCCACATTAAAAATATATATGATATATTATTTTTGTTTTATTTTTATTATTTACGCTTATGTGTGAGCCTATTTCTTGTTAGTAAGATTATTTTAAGTTGCTAGTATTAGTGGTATAAAGAAGAAAATACCAATTTTAACTTTGTTTAGATTTTCAAATTCTTATTGTCATAAATAACTTATAGTTATAAGGTATACATTACTGTCACCGCTGCAACTTGCAGATGAACAACTAAAATATACATAAAACATCTGAAAACTGTAAACCGGCACCCACGGGTCAGGCTTTGCCTATATTGTGTTTCATGTTTTTTGGTGTAAATAAATACTCGTATTTTGATTTTTTTGATTTTTTGAGCTCACAGGCAAAAAAGCAAATCAAAGGTCTAGGACCAATGGATAGCGGTATATCCATCCCGAATTGCTGGGCCTTCTATAAAACAGACTAGGTGACGGGCAGCGGCGTCACTGGTGCAAGGGTTTCGGCAGTGTGACTGTGTGACTATGGGCATTTCTTCCAGGAGGACCGCCAAGCGTGGCGAAATCCTGGAAAGGCCTATGTCCAGCAAGGGACGAAGCAGGCTGATGGATGGATAGCTTGTAAATGGATACTGATGAAAATTCATAAGCGAGATATTATATTGTTATTTATTAAACTCATAAATCAAGTAACTTGAAGTGCGGTTGGTTAATCTATCTTTTTCCACAACACAGCAACTTACAATTTAATAAAGCAGCCCCTCACTCCTCGCACACATAAAGTGCTGCATTTTACAGCAGAAAATTTAATAAATTGCCATCTCATGTTCTTGTACCTACACACCTTGTTGCAATGATACGCTAGAATAGCTAGTTTCTCAGCGGGACAAGCGCTACAACTACGCTACGAACTTCATACATGCGCTAGTACTTTCCTAGATTTTATTGTAATGCCATAGTGAAAAAAAATATCTTTGAATAACTACAATATCTGTCGGCCCGTGGATAATAATATCACGATTTGTTCTTTGGTCGCAGATTTATAAGGTAACAAATAAACCAACTCTTAGATTTTAATGTAAAGTGGAGGAATATGATAAGAATTTTTTTTTTATTGCTTCAGAGTACAGGATCTTGTATGACTAGACTGACGGATAAAATGGGTGTGTCAGGATTGTAGTAGATATAAATCCATATTATCCACCTACCCCTTAAAGAGACAGGCGTAAGTTTATGAATGTATGCAAAATATATACTGAAAGACTAGGATTTCAATGAGTTAAAGGTATTAATGTTAATACCAAAATATTTAAAATGTAAATCGTGGTTACGCAAGAAAAAAAGGTTACATCTCACTCACTCCTACCTTAAAATCCCTGTAGAAAAGAGGATGTTAGTTAACCCTTCTGCTTTACATTCAGACCATGGACGTAAGTCGGAGGAGGCATTAGGATGGAGTGAGCACGTTCATCGTGGTTGGTGGTTACGTGACAGATTGGACTGGTACTGGGACTGGTGACCCGACGTTTAAGTGCGATAATCGACAACATTACAAATTAATAATTGGTAAAAAACTAAAAACCATTTCAAGATATGGGCCTTCTGAGCATCATATTTTTTTTTTCAGAATTAAATAGTGATTAAATGAAGAGGTATTTTCAAAAAACTAAAAATATGGTAAACACAGGATTTTAAAAGCAATGTCCTTTGTTTTTAAGTTAATTTTGTTTAAAAAAAAATCAACTGTCATATCATGTGACAGTGGACATAAACATGCCGAGTTTTTTTTTTAATAATCGATTGGCAATGAACATCGACTTTTGAAATCCTCAGATGCGACTTACGTCCTTTTAGAATGAGTGAATAAGAAAACATTAAATTATGCAGGAAAAACGGAAAATAAAACAAAATAAAAAAATACATAAGCTTCTTTTTTACGCAGCCCTTCAATATAGATATTAAAAACAAATGGTTAACTAAAATGAAATGTTGTCGATTGGGGGGGCTATCTTAAAAAACATATTTTTTGACATATTTTTAATAATGAACAATGAAGCTACACAGATTTCTCTAGGAATTTTGCTTAAAAACTATAGTGTGGATACACGAGGGATATATTTATTTGTATCGTTGCTTTAATCAATAATAATAAATTCTAGTATATTAGAGAGTTCACTGTCCCCGATGCACGGCAATGATAATGCTACGTGGGTGTGTAGACATGCCAATTACTACGGCGTAGCAGGGGCTACCAGCTCTATAGTTTCCTCGCTACGTGTAGTCAAGCTGGCGCATGAGTTGGGGTGGAAACCTAAATTACGTCATTGCCATAGTTTAATTAGAACTTGGAATTCTGCCAAACACGGAGTAAGTGCGCAACACTGATTTCATCGCTGCATACAAAACCATAGATGTTTGTGACGCCATGTCCGTGGAATCTGTATGTTTGTGATGTCATGTCCGTGGAATCTATATGTTTGTGATGCCATGTCCGTGGAATCTATATGTTTGTGATGCCATGTCCGTGGAATCTCTATGTTTTTTATAGTTACGTGTTTATTGGCTACGTTAGCTAATACTATCTTACTTTAAAAACATCCATAGTAACAAAATTAAAAATGAAAAATATTTATTATCAATTTTGTGTAGGAAACAAGCTCAAAATTTTACTGTTTTGTACGAATGCTATTGAAAAATACAGATTAATACAGACATACCATCTTATTTGAATGTTTGTGCAAGGTCTCATTACGATCAAAGTGATCATACACCCAGGCTTTTGTTATAGTATAGAAGCTGAGCGCGCTCTGGCTGACCTTAAATAAGGCCTCAGGGAAGCGAAGTTAACTATTTTTATGTCAGAATTAAACTATATTTTTAGGATAAATAACCAAAACAAGCACCGAGCTATCTCTAGCTACAGATACACTGACAGTGGCAGAGTGGCAGCGCAAATGATCTGGCTCGAAGAGGCCCGCAATTGAATCAGCCTTAACCAAGTTACCCACAATCTAGTTCACTGCAACTCTCCTTCACGCTACCGCTGTCGGGGGGTAGACCAGAAGGGGCGGAAAAATCTGATGTCACTGTTAGCGTGCACGTGGGTGGCATTCCCTTGTGAAATGCCTAATTCGTCATTGAATTTTAGGATTCATGCCGAAAATGCAAATTGAATTTCGGTTAGATTGCGATTCCTGAATGTAAATGTAGAGCATGAGAATCATGGCTACATATGAAGGAATAATATTTTGTTGAAGTGCGATTAATTTTGTCACGATTTTGACCGACATTTTACTTTATTATATCATCTACACTAACAGTTGGTATTGTGTTTCCCGTGGCAAAGTCAAAGGTTCTCCAGCGGTTTCCTAGGTGGCGGAACCCAACTTAGTATGTTATAGAAATGTGGATTAAGTGGCTTAAATTTAGCAATGCAGTATAATTTTACAATCTGCTCATAAATTCCTTTCATTTAATAGAACATAGATCATGAAAGGTTAAAGAAATAATGTCCTTACAAAAAATTATGACGTCATCATAGCCATTGCACTTGGGAAAGTATTACCATAGAAATTATAAAACTACCTACATATTCTTATTGATTGAATGGTACCACTGGGTACCTTCGCTTCATTAACTTTGGGACGGCAAGGTAAATAAATATGTACAGGATTGCCCCTCGACTATAAGGAATCTTTATCAACGTAAGGCACAAGGAAACCCATCTAAAATACAGAAGCTGCAACAACACATTAAGTGTGTAGCGACGTGTTTCAACATTTACATTCCACTCTACCTCCCCTTCGCCACTTGAAACGAAATCTTCATTATATCAAAGCAAGTAAGAACCAAACCTACTCGAACATAATATAAACCTATAAATTCCTCGAAAACGCGAGTATATCTAGCTGAAATATTAATATTCAGGGGCTGGCACAGGCAGATAACTTGCTGGCCGCATATGTCAAGCTGCTTAAATTAATTCTCTTAAGGCGCCGCTACGCAATAAGCGGCGAACGTCAAAGATGTCGGAAATAGGGGACGGTTCAGGAGCCGTGTGTGAACGTAACTGGTGTTGATAGTGGAATATGTAAATTATATTCGTGTAGTAATGTCGTTGACAGGAGGAGGATTGCAATTAACTTGAAATGTTATTGGAGAGCGAAAGGTATTATTAAATTTCATAATTAAAATTTGAAATTGTAACTAAAATATTTTGTCTATTTGGTCATCATTTATACTGAACGTATTATATAGTTTAAGGATAAAATAGGATTACGCCCAATATAAAATTGGTGCTTCTTAGATAGTAGTTGCCCAAAATAGGGAGGCGTGATATGGAATAGTATAATTATAAAAGAGGCTTTGCCTAGTAGTGAACACATCTGCGTCTAGAAAAATATATAGCTGCATTGGCACTAAAACTATAAGGTTCAATTGCACATCGGGGATTTTTAGAATTCCGTATACGATCAATTTGTTGTCCTTCTGTCTGCCCACATGTCAAGACGCTTTTTCTCGGGCCCCGTTAGAGATTTCAAGTTGAAACTAATACTTCTTACACGATTCTACGGCCCCATAGTAACGTTAAGAAATCAGGCATATAACGCGAAAAAAGGTTTTTCAATAGTACTTCCTGTTAATTCAGAAACGTTTAGGAAAAATATCTGATAATTACTTACATTAAATTATTTATGGACCAACTTAAGTACACCTTTTGGATACGTGAGTTTAATAGATCGTCAGTATTAAGCTAAGTGCTCTAGGAATAAGTTTGTGTTTTAAATGGTATGTACGGAACCCTCAGGGCACGAGTCAGGGTTTTTTAAACTATAATAGACAAGTGTTTTAAAAGGAGCTTTTGCATTGAGACGTAATAATATTTTCTTTTGTGTTTAATACATCTAATCGACAAGGAAACAATCTTAAATATTAATTTTGTAGTTAATTCGAATAGATGACACGGTCGCGTCCCCTTAACTAAATTTCGTGTCATCGTGCGCTGATTAATTTGTACCTTATCTCAGGTGAATACGTCTTAGCTAGTTATTATTTATGAGATAAACCCAAAATGGAAGCTTTTAATATAATAAATTAAATTTAGATTTTTCCCCTCGGCTACGCACGCCCGTGTGAATTTAGGATTTCTGAAGGAACCTAGAGAACTTTTTCATTTATGGGATCCGAAGTAGCCTATGTATGTATGTATAAAAGTGTCATCGCGATTCATTGGCTAGCAGCTTGGATACATGAAAAAAAAATTGGACTGAAATTTAACAAATTAATTAATTTATAAAATCAGCAGGGCTCCAAAACAAGGAACAGATAATCATGTTAAATTATCAACAGTTTCATATCCCATCCCAATAATACGAGTGTTATAAATGCGAAAGTTTGGATGCATGGATGGATGGATGTTTGTTACTTTTTCACGCCATAACTACTAAATCTATTTTCCATAAATGTAGTTATAGACCTTGAATAAGACATAGGCTGCTTTTTATCCCATATATCAGTTCCCGTGGGATGAAAATGAGGTGTCAAGTTTCTATAGAAAAGTGATGTGTCACCCTTTCACGCAGTACCTATTCAACCGATTGGGCTGAAATTTTGCAAAAATAAAAATCTAGAATACAACAAAACTACTTTTAATACCATAAATCTGTTACGATGGAAAAGCTATAAAAGATACATACTTACAAAATGGGAAACATAGAGGCACATAACACATACATTTCAACATTTCACCAGCTATGTTTACTTACAGTCCGAAAAATATTGACAGATTCTATAGAGTACACAAAAACTAATTCAACGCGGGTGAAGCCGCGGGCAAAAGTTAGTAACTCTATTAGCTTTATAAGTAGTACTGGAAATGTACTATTATTAAAGATACCAGGAAATACATGAGAGAAATTAAAAGCAATTTCACATATAACTACACAAAGTAAATATGAAACTGAACAAACCGAAACAGTTTCTTGCATTGGCTAATAAATAGAGGGAGCGAGAAGTATGTAGTTAAGAGCGAGATGGCGCTAGTGAGCTCGTCGCGTCGGTAACCGTGTCAAGTGCGGGTAGTGCACCCTTAATTACCACAGCCTGTGAAACCGTATACATCCGAGAACTGAAATAATTAATATTTGGTGTAATGTTTTTATTGAAAAAACTATAACGTCTCTGCAATCGCGATGCGGAATGAAACGTTAAATACAAAAAACGGAAATGAAAAAATATACGACATAATTGTATAACCGAAGGGGTGTCAGAGGTGTTATCGAGTGTGGAATGTCACTGAAACAGTCAATACTCGTACTACCCCTTTGCACCGACGATTTTAACGTCCCAACGTGATTGTGGATGAGCCTTCTCGCCGTACTTCGGGCACAAATACATGCATTCTAGATTCAAGGTATACCTCATTGTTTTCATTCACGTTTCAGCAAATAATATGTATATACAAACAAATACTACGCACATAAACTATGCAGTACCGGCAGGATTCAAACCTTGAGCCTCAATATTGAGAGTCGGCGTCTTACCCACTGAGCTAGAGCTGCTTCAGTCGTAAAGTAATAGTACCGTAAGTAAATCGATAGTAACACAAACGAACAAGAAATGTTAGTCCTCAAACAACACAACCGTAACTGTAAAAAAAACAAAAAACTGATTTCATGAGTGAGCGAGGCCGCCGCCGCGAAAAATGGCAAAACAAAATGAAAAACTGACCTTTTCAAAATGGCGAAACTCTGCCAACAGCACGTAGTTGAGATGCATGAACCTTGCATCTTCACAAGACCTCGCTTTCCGTCTGAAGCCTGGCTTATTGTAATAATATTTGTAACCCGTATACACCGAACTATTCAAGTCCACTTTCAAAGCACCCTTATAGTCCCAGTCACCTCCGCAGCCGTAGCAGAGGCCCTTGGTGATGAACTTCTCCCAGGTGGAGGAAGGCCACTTGCAAGGCCGCTCGAGGCCAAAGGTGCTTCCGGCCGCCCCCACTTGGCCTTTGCGGGGGCGGCCGGGCCATGTCCCGGTCTCTTCCTGGGGCCTGAGGGCTGGGGAAGGCCCTCTCAGCTTCCACTCTTCGGTTCCTTGGCTATCAGCTGTAGGTCTCCATCGCCATTTCGAGATCACGCGTGTTTTTTATGTAACTGTCTCTAGTTAGTCCTTTCTGGCATTTGTTGGGGCGTTTTTGGAATGTCTTCGCTCATAAGGTTTGCTTGTTGGTTCGTTGATACACTTTTTTGTTTGCATTTAGGACTAAGGGCAGAGTTATATTTTTGTAAGTCTTTTCGCGTCGTTTAGAGACATGTATCAATGGAATTTTTGGCAGTAATTCGTTCATCGATGTAAAAAGCTGTTTTATACTTACAGGATTTTATTTTTTAAGCGTTTTGACAAATACGAGTATAAACAATAAATACACAAATTAAAGCTTTATTTAGACTTCTTTGGTGAGGTCGTCATCAGGCGAATAGAAAATATTATATGACATAATGACAAATAACTGTAAACAGGTCCCCCAAGTAAATCGTTATTCATTACTCAAAATGACCAAATTAATCCGATCATTAAAAAGCCCAAAGTAACCCTTCCATCGAGATTTACTCAATTTTTTTTGGCATTATATTCATAATTAATATAAATTTTATACTAAGGTGTTAGGCTTGAAATGTTGTATTGGATATCTCTGTAACTTGAATCCGAACTCGAACAAATTCGCGGGGATAACAGAGAAATAGTTCACTTGAAACTCGTTTCCAAAATATTTACAAGTCCTTAAAGAGCAAATAAATTCTTCAAGAGCAACTAAGGGCTCTGTTTGATATAAAGTAAACACGAGACTCTGGATCCAATAACTAGATACCCATTAATTTAAGTTACTCATTAATTAGTCTGTTGATTGAAAACCTAAACTTGAAGGAAATCTGCCGTCTTTCGACAAAATCACTAAATCATCGTAGTTAGCGCGTGGGGACGCGCCATTTCGAACTGATCACGTAGTGAGCGCATGGGGACGCGCCATTCCGAACTGATCACGTAGTGAGCGCATGGGGACGCGCCATTCTGAACTGATCACGTAGTGAGCGCATGGGGACGCGCCATTCTGAACTGATCACGTAGTGAGCGCATGGGGACGCGCTATTCCGAACTGCTCATGACTTGAGGAATGGACAATAATACTATCTTTAAGCGGGTGCATAGAGGCCACCAAGAGTGGCGTAAACTGAGGTACAACCAGTGATTACTGCAAATACGTCAGCACCCTGGACAGTTAAACGAAGACCCAACTAAATGACAATTCCTTTGCTTCAACTGATGGTAGATTTCAGCCGTGGCTTACCCTTATGACGACACCATGCCGCTAAACTACTCGTCATGTTCGGGCATGACGTCATCAGAAGCCGTACCGGGAGAGTGGTTCTACTCTACGCTTTTAGGTACTTTCTGGGCGAGTGCACTTCATCCTATGTGTCATCGACATTTTACTTTGGAAGTAGTAGTAGCTAAGCGTAAATAAAGAGAGACTAAAAAAACGAGT
Organism: Ypsolopha scabrella; assembly: GCA_910592155.1. Classification (NCBI taxonomy): domain Eukaryota; kingdom Metazoa; phylum Arthropoda; class Insecta; order Lepidoptera; family Ypsolophidae; genus Ypsolopha; species Ypsolopha scabrella. The sequence continues at coordinate 23,365,624 of OU342982.1, forward strand.
ACGGTATAATTCAAGATGCTCACAATAATCCAGTACTTCTTTTAGCTCAAGCTTATTTATTTTAAAGCGTCATTGTGACATATTTAATAAACATGGTACTATCGTCAGCGAACAACGTTACTCGACAACAATATTTTTTCGGCATGTCATTGACACAGTGATCAGCTAGGAATGGAATGTCCTTCACCTTCCTGAAAGCTGAACATCTGAAAGCAAATTAATCAAATAACGCCCAGTGATTAATTTGAAAATCAGCAATTAGCTCGAAATAGCCAAAATTAAGAGGGGGAGAATCAGTCAAGACTCATGAAAAACAAGACGAAGTATTAAAAAAAGCTCAAACATAAATAACGAAGAAATTTTACAGTCATTTGGGAGACTGTTTTTATGGGAAAAATTAAAAGATATCATGCATTTGTGTGTGCGAGTTTTAGTTTCGTTTAATAAACGAAACTATAACTCGCATTCGTTATAAAGCAAAATAACATTTATATTATTCACATAAATATCCATTTTAGATTTAAGTAATTAAATTAAACTACAGTGGGTAGTTTTAGTTTTAGCAATGCCAAAACTAAATTTTTTACTATAAGTTTGCGAAACGTTGGGCTTTCTCGTAAAATCAAAGCGAATTTCAAGTTTACTATTTTGTTTAGCTTATCCAGTGTTCTCGCTTCGTAGCTGAAAGTTGTAAATATTTACGTAAAGAAGTTAATTTATACCTTAGCCCCGGTTTAACCCGAGTTCACTCGAAAGGAAGGGTCGGTACTAATTCATCATCAACATTCCGAAACGGGTAAAGCTGAATAAATGATTTCCGAGTTATTATGGTGAAGAAACAGCTGTTTACTTATAAGTCAATTCTGCGTAAATTGTTAACAATATTTTGGTTTGAGATGGATCGTTTCACTTTAGCTTTCTTGTTCTACAATTTTTAATGAACGCAAAATAAATCAAGTTTTTAGCAACAACCGAACATTTTATATATTTCAAATGAATTCGATGTATTTAGAATAATTTTATTGTTCCTGGTGAGCTTAAACTTTTTTCAGTACTAACTGTATTGACATTATTGATTTTATTAATAGGTTCAACTAACAGGCTGTTTTGAAGATTTATAGAAAAGGGTCTTCCTTTGTTCAAGTGCCTCACATCACAACATTATAAGTATGTTTATGTTAAACAATATAAATATTATATTAATATGTTAAAATTATATTTTGGATAAAATAGCACTCTGGTATTTTTTCCTTTTTGATAGAATTTACCCCTTTTAAAGTTTAATTTAGTTAACGTCTTTTCTTTCCACCCAAAGGTTGCCTGGGATATATTGCTAAAAGAAATATGTGCAGCCTTTGTACACAATGTCTGTTCTGTTTGTTAAAATGTGTTGTTAAATATGTTTGTAAATGTACAAAATGTGTAATAAATAAAAAATAAAAAAACATCATTATCTAACATCGAGACTGTGGAACACCAAGAGAATTGACGGTTTCTGCAAGAAAACCTCTCAACATCTCGGTGCTGGATTGGTCGAAAGATACGATATTTAATGCTACAGAGACCTTAGCGGTTGTACGTTTTGTCACGAGCAGCTTTGTATAATACATGAAATGTAAAGTAGTTTTGTTAATTCGGATAAACTTTGAAATTGCGAAACTGTGAAATTTTTTAATCTTAAATTGATTCCATTTAGCTTTGAGCGTGACAACGACAAGAGAATACAGTCCCGTTAACAAAACCTTCTCATATTTACATTATTTTCTGTATTTCTCAAAGTCTTCCCTTCCAAATTCAAACGCACCGAAATACAATATGCAAGCAGCCAGCGAAATAATACCCCACTTGTTCTCCTCCCAAAGAGAATATTTAACGGGGGATCTTGTATTTTGTATTTTGGCGTCCGTCCAGAGAGTTGATAATTACCTTTGTAGAAGTGGCTCTAGCGCTCTCAAATTGTTTCTCTTTAAATTTTTATGCTAAGAACTGTTTGCGAGAGGAGAATTGTTAATTTAAGAGGCTTTGCATACGTTTGTTAGGTCTTTTTAGCTAAACTTCGTGTTTGTTGCAACGCATATTAGAGGCGGGTGACCTTTAGAAGAATAATTTGGTGGTTACAAAATTTAAATGATAGTAGAGTTACATTAAAGGGGATGGTCCAAAGCAGCTCTCCATAGAAACTTGTGGGAACCAACAACCACGACAGAAGCATTACAGATTATTTGTGCTACTTTTTAGGGTTCCGTACCCAAAGGGTAACCAACGGAACCCTATTACTAAGACTTGTCCGTCTGTCACCAGGCTGTATCTCATGAACCGTGATAGTTAGACAGCTGAAATTTTCACAGATGATGTTTTTGTGTTGCCGCTATAATAAAAAATACTAAAACCGGCCAAGTGCGAGTCGGGCCTGCGCACTCCCATACAACATACATGATTTTTTTGTCGTTTTTATAGATAATGGTACGAAACCCTTCGTGCGCGAATCCGACTCGCACTTGACTGGTTTTTTTTCTACTTCTTCAACGAATTCTACATCCGCGAATAATCAATCTTTTTACAAAAAAAGCCTTTCTAATTTTGCAATTTAATACTTTCACACATTTTTTAAACAGCAAATATTGTAAAAAGATTTTTTTGTGAAAAAAAACAGATTATTCGCGGGTGTAGAGTTGATAGAACGTGTAGAAAAAAGTAACACAACGAAATTATAATGCTTTTGTCGTGGTTGTTGGTTCCGACAAGTTTGTATGGAGAGCGGCTTTGGACCATCCCCCTTAGTTAAGGGGAGATTTTTATTTTTATTTATTTTTTAAATTTTAAGTGAATGTGTAAATGTTCTTTATGAGAAATAAAGAATCTTAAACCATTTTTAGGGTTCCGTACTTCAAGAGGAAAAAACGGAGCCCGTATAAGATCACTTTGTTGTCCGTCCGTCTATCCGTCCGTCCGTTCATCCGTCTGTCTGTAAATACCCTTTATCTCGGGAACGCGTAGAGGTATGGAGTTGAAATTAAAACTACTCAGGTTTCTTGAAGCTGAGACAAAACCAAACTTCTAAGTAAACGTAAAAAAAGGTGCGGCCGTTTATGCCGCAAAAAACATATACATACGTATTTCGACTCTCTCGACGGAATCAAAATATAGGGTATTTTCTATTGACCTAGAACTATGAAATTTAGCAAGTAATACTGTCTTATACTACAAGTATAGGGAAAAATCTGAAAACTATACATTTGTAATTAAATCATAAAAATATAATCTTTAACGGAGACCTCGGTGGGCGAAACCGACTCGCACTTGTCCGGTTTTTTTGTACACGACGGGTTTTTGCTTTGCCATCGATAAACGTCGATAAGACTTGAGATGAAGCGCGCTCACTCAGAAAGCAGGAGAGTGAAAGCGGGTGAAACGATAATCAGTCTGTCTAGAGACTATCGCAATATCTATGTAAGTTGAACCGCCTGCCACCACTCTCCCGGTACGGCATCTCATCTCATCCTTATCATAATCCGTTTAATAAATATGTAAATCAATCCTAAACTGATTGTACTAGAATATGTCCATAGGACTCCAGAGCTTCCCAATCCCACTGCAGTCTCCTCACACTATAATCGAAAGGAAATGAAGAGTTCCGGTCCAGCGCTTCACAAACGTTGGGCTTAAATGGAATTCAGTTATGACACCAAGAGGGTACAATGAAAAATGCGCCTTCAAGGAAATTCGGGGGTTTGCGACGTGATTAGGAGTTAAGATGAGACGTGTTTTATTTTTACAAAGAATTTTCTTCTCAAAGCTTTACAACGCGAGCAAAATAATATTTAATGAATAAAATACAAGCGTTACACAATAAAAGAGTTGGCCTTCAGTAGTATATCGGATAAAATTAAGAAGAAAACGACTCCAGCTGGTGAAAAGGTGTGATTAAAATAAAGTTGTATCCATCCGATTTAACGAAAATTGTTGATTGGAGAAAATTACTGTAATACAAGTAAAACATAAAATTCAGATATACATAAACTGTCAAATATTACTATAGCGAAAGTAAACCACGTATATCACTAAAGTCGTATCGCACATTTAATTAACTACCCTAACAAACCAACAAATAAACAAACAATCAAAACAATTACGTTCCGAGTTCAATAGCAAGCCTCGGGCAATACCGCCGAGACGCCACCGCCAGCGCTTCCCAAACTGTTCAATAATTCAACGGAATCAATTGGACGTTCAGATAAAGTCGCTCGGGTAAGTTTACTGGCGTCCCGTTAAGGAGAAGTGTGCTTAACTTGTTAGGACGCCTTGAGAGTTTAAGCGATAACTTAAGCTTAATGGGGCTAATTTTGTTTAACTTGTTATTATTATACAGGTGATATCTTTTTTTAGGTGATGGTTTAGAAATAAACTTAAAGTACTAATTTAATATTTATTTAGTTTATGACCGCGGTTTTGCCTGAGTGCTATTATTTCTTGTGTTATTACTTAAACTTAAATAAATATTAGAAATCGGTTTCAAATTTTTATAAACAATATTACTTTTGATGATTAATTGAAATTTATATATTACATATTCTAATACAATATTACTTTTGATTAGGTAAGGAAGAGGTAGGCCTCTTATTATTATAAATTGCACCAAACTAATTTTATACCTAGAACATAAAACTTGGGTGTGTATAACTATTAAATTTGATTTTCATTTTTTCAAGTAACAAAGAGTAACTTATTATATTTATTGGAAATCTATAAATTTTCATTATTAAATATTAAATGAAAAAAATATTAAAATTTCTCAATACAAAGCTTTTCGTAAACAGAGTATGACTTTGCCTTAACTTATAAGTCTCTTAAGATATCATCATCGGCAGGATATTATTTCAATCTGTAACAACATCTCCGATCAGTTTCACAAATTTTATCTCGCAAATTGAATTTTTCTGTAAATTATTATTTCTGTTCGGGACAAGTATTAATACATATTTCAGATATATTTTTCCTCCAAATAAAATCTCCGAATACAAACTACAAGATGTACAAAGTTTCATTTACTTTAATTTCAAGCTACAAATCCTACGAAGCATTTGATCCTAAACCATTAAAATTTAAAACAGTCGCCCGTTTAAACGGAACCCTCAAGTAGCAGTCCTCGAGATTGTCTTAAAGGCATTTCCCGGCAAGTTTCGAAATTCTAACAAACTGTTGTAATTAAGTCCGCACGCCGGGAGTTCATAAATCCTAAACTTTGTGAACCATTGATCGAGACGGCACATAACCGTCCCAACTGTACAAACTTCATTTGTAATAATGTTTACGACAACTTTACGTTTAAACTGAACCAAAGTACGCGCACCATCACGTGTACACTCGACTAAATGATTTAACAGCTACCACCGCAATAAAAACTGTCAACTGTCAGCCTGTCATACTGTCGTACGACGCATTTCTGAATGGTTTTTGGATAAATATTTGGTTTTAAATCAATTTAAAATATTCTAACTTACTGTACGTATGTAGGAACAAGATTTTTACGATTTATATCTTCGTTTCTATTTTGACTCCGTACGGAACGTTGAGGTACTCCGCACTCCCACTACGTATTAGTTTGAAAGGATATTTTGAATCTGCATCAACTTGCCAATATGTTTGAAAATCTGGTGGTTTAATATCACCCTTATATTCATACCAATCTAGCACGTGTGATTTAATTCTGGATGTATTGTATAGCTTTAAATCAGAACTAAGATTTATAATTGTAACCAATTAATTAATAACAATCCTGTGATGACGTATGGCGCTGAGACGTGGTCTCTTACAAAGGGTCTGATCCACCGGTTTAAGGTCGCTCAGCGAGCTATGGAGCGGGCTATGCTTGGGGTATCTCTGATGGATAGAATCCGAAATCAGGAGATTAGTCGGAGATCTAAAGTAACCGACATAGCCTGCAGAATCAATAAGTTGAAGTGGCAGTGGGCAGGCCATATTTGTCGCCGACATGATGGCCGTTGGGGCCGAAAGGCTTTAGAATGGAGACCACGTACAGCAAAGCGTAGTGTAGGACGACCTCGTGCCCGCTGGACCGACGACCTGAAAGACGTTGCGGGGGGCGGCTGGATGAGGAGGACGGAGGACCGACATGAGTGGCGAAATTTGGGAAAGGCCTATGTCCAGCAGTGGACGAACACGGGCTGATGGATGGATGGATGGATGGAATTAATAACTAAAGGAGACCTTTTAATAATATTGCTGAATATAGTAAACAACATTTTAAATCAAATTAAATAGGAAGTGGCTGTCGTAATTCTTTTTTATTGATGATTCGATTTGATAGGAAAAATCTTTTTTTAAATCAGTAGGTTGTATCGCAAATATAACGTGCGATAAGTGTATTTATGCACATATTGCAAAAATAAAGTATTCATTTCATTTTATTTAATATTTAAAGGATCCTTAGTACCTGAGCTAGATCATAGAAGATCTATAGGTACTAGTTCCATAGGTCACCCGAAGGAACAAAAGGAACAAAATAAGTATGCCAGCTATTTTTAAAAAGTGCAGAGGGACAAGGTATTTATTGAAATCGAAAGGGAAAACTTAAAACTAGTCGGGTATATAACCAAAAAACATCGAAGTCTAATGGTGTAAGAAGACCCTGGCGTACGTCTTCATATCTTTAATTTAAACTATCAAGTTGCTTTGTTTCGTGTTTTGCAAATTCAAGCCAAAGAACAACAAAAATAGGGAAGCGCGGGAGAGTAAAACGCTGTGATTGATGCCCCTTTGTATCTATTTCTAACGCATAGATGCTTCGTCACTGCATATAACATATCAAAGATTACGCATATACGGGGCAACTTATGCATTCTTCCTGTTGCATGACCCAAACAAAACTAAATCTGAAAAGTAATTCGGGCAAAATCCAAACCAAGGTAAATATCACAGTTTCAACGAACAAACAGTGACGCACATTATTTTTCTATTCCATATTCAAGGAGACTTCTGACTCAAGTCTCAATTCATATCTTATCGACTCCATCTCAGAGTAACTGACAGCTCTAATAATATTTGTAGTGAGGGAGCCAGGATTGCTCCTTGCAGGGCCCTCGGATTACGGGACAATTTTTCAAATATTAAATATATAAATATATCGTCACGACTTGAATACGCGAGGATTCAAAGCTGTTTCCAAGTATGGACTTTGAAATGCAAGTCATAGTTCACACTCGTACACCCACAATTCACCGATGGTTATTACGTCGTAACGTGATTGGTAGTAAGCTCTATTGCCGACATCTGTACATCGGACACAAATATGGACAGCTTAATGTTCGACAATGTGAGCACAATGAAGCTACAAACTGAAGTAGATTTCACTATTCAAGCTTTTCGTATTTTTGATGTATCTATAGAAACCAGCTAAGTGCGAGTCGGGATTGGCTACATTAGGGTTCTGTAAACAACTCTAAAGGCACCCCATTTCCTTATATATACAAAAAATATATATATACTTGTACTTTTCTCAAGGAGTTCCAGACATGAGTTTTTCTTAACCCATATCAGGGTAGGAAAAAAATTATTTAAGCCTCCATTTTTATGTATGGGACCCCCTTGAAAAACTAATTTAATTGAATTTCTAGTTCTTTATTCGGTTTTGGGTCAACATTTTGCACGTTTGGCTCCGTTTTCTTCTTTGAACATTAATGTAAAATCAGGTCACATGGAGATTTGGAGCTTCTAGGTTTTCATTAAAAGCGTATTACGTCCAAATCATATCAACACATGGATTGGTAGATGAGGAAGGGGGTAAAGAGGTGTGTCAGGATCGTGGCGGATGAAAATCTGTAGTCTCTGTTTACCCTTCTAGCCCCCTGATTCTCTATCGTAAAATCAGTTGCTAAACCGAGTGCCTATCGTCGAAAACATACATATCCGCTTATCTAAGGATACGTTCGCACTTGAAATGACGTCACAATCGACAACATATTTCTTTTTAGTTAACCATTTGTTTTTAATATCTATATTGAAAAGCTGCGTAAAAAAGAAGCTTATGTATTTTTTTATTTTGTTTTATTTTACGTTTTTCCTGCATAATTTAATGTTTTCATATTCACTCATTCTAAAATGACGTAAGTCGCATCTGAGGATTTCAAAAGTCGATGTTCATTGCCAATCGATTATTATAAAAAAAAGCTTGGCATGTTTATGTCCACCGTCATATGATATGACAGTTGGAATTTTTTTTAAACAAAATGAACTTAAGAGCGAAGGAACTTGTTTTTAAAATCCTGTGTTTCCATATTTTTAGTTTTTTGAAAATATCTCTTTATTCAATCACGACTTAATTCTGAAAAAAAAATATGATGCTCAGAAGGCCCATAGCTCGAAATGGTTTTTAGTTTTGCACCAATTATTAATTTGTAATATTGTCGATTCGTAAATAGTTTAATACCTATTGAAGGTAATTGTGGAAGTTCATTTTTTATCTGTTTTTGGTGAATAGCAACCATAGATGGCAACCGACACTGAGTTACATAATAGGCCCGCAGGAGACAGGCATCAGTATATGTATGTACTAGTATTACGTATTATTGATTACTTCTTATAAACTGAGGGGTGACCAAAAGGTATGGACAAGAACACTCTTTTAATTCCATTACCTATTCAGCCTCCGATAATTTTAACCGCTACAAAATAAAGCCTATTTTTGATCGACAAAACTGACTATTTATCTTAGTACTGGTTCACCGAAGCAGAAGCCTGCAAAAGGCTTCGATAAGCAATCGACTGAAGTAACTTAATCTACTTAAGTTGGAACCGTCAAGTTTAAGTTAAGATAGTGGTTAAACGCCTCTGTAGACTGGAGATCAGATAAGTTAGTTATTGGCAGAGAACGTCTCGAGAATTCCGTTTTGTCCCAAGTCAGTGTAGCGTGAAGATAAAAAATAGATAGGCATCATTGAGCTGGAATCGGTGATACTTATTCCGAATTCATGACTATTTTACATCAAATCATATTTACAACTTAAACGTTACTGTTTTTATTTTGAATTATACCACAAACGCGCTGGTAGGCTTTGTACACTCGGTCGGTATAAAAGTGCTTTTGTTTTTTGCCAAAACCCTAAATTGTGATGTTGATTCTTATTTAGAATTATAAAATGAAACGTCTGTTAGTATGCACGAGTATATTCACTCAATATTATATAACATGAGAACAGAGGGCCTCAACCCCACCGGTCAAAAGGAATATAATCGGTTACTAAAAGAAATTCCAGGTAAATTATTTATATTTTTGGTAACTTATTGATACTGGTTGAGAACTACTTCATGTTTTGCGGCGATTTAGTTTCTTGTGGCTTATGCTGAAGTACGTATTACTCTTTACGCTGTAATTAAATAAACCTGCTCTCTGACCATATTAGTGTACTGTATGTTGATCGTTATTATTCGTGCATTTTGAAGCCAAATGCTATTAGTTAGGTTGTACTGAAGAAAGTTAAACAGTTACCGTTTGAGTATGTACGTACATATTCGCATTTAATTTTATTAATCTTTGTCGGATTCTAATATTGTTACCTTACGCGTATCAAACAGCTAAACAGTAACAATTAGAAACTGATTTAAGAAATAGCTGTTAATTGCAGACATGCCGCTCGGTGCAAAGTGCGCCACTTAACATTTTTTCATTATAGAAGTTAAAAATGAAAACGATTTTGGTAGGTAGGTTCACGCAATAATTCAATATTAGTTACGATTTTAAAGCAACAGTTTGAAATTTAATTTTGTCATTATTTGGTCCAGACAAACTTAAAACGCTGCTTAACTAAAACAAGAAAGAGCGGCTGACGTTAAATTTAAGCGCAGACTGAGCTGCTGTTAAAAGGCTTGATAAAAGAAATCTGAAATGAATTACTACGAAGTGCTTGTAGAGCATTAAGTTGGGGTATCAAAAGACATTTTGTCTGAAATACTTTAATCAACAACAACGGTAAACAAAGCTCAACACACACACGCTCAATGACAACAACTAAACACACACACACCAAACCACCACGCCGATGGCCCACTAATTCAATTGTTCTCAATCATATTGCTATTACTAAATTCGGGTCCCCAAGGAACTGGAGACTGCCTGATCGATCGACTCTTGTTTGTTTAAGATTCCTATTTTACTTACAAAGATGGAGTCGAATCCTGTATCCGTAGTTCTTCCAAACAATAACACTAACAACAATGTTACATAAACTTGATAATGTAACAATAACTAACTTCTGCTCAAACAGGACCAACAGAATGAAGAAATAAAAATATTTTAGAGTGCATTATAAGATAAAAAGATCAATGAGAAACAAATGTCAAGTAAGACGAATATTTTAGAAAAAACTCCGCGCGCCAGGACATAAACCTGCAACTTCTTGCTAAGTGCTTAAGTTTTTTTTTCTTCCAACTTTGCTTTAATTTGGGCATCACTAGCCTAAAGAGTGTGCACAAAGCGGCACTTTTCTGCTCTAGACCAATGTAATGCAGAAAAGTATATATGAAAATCCATTATTGCGCGCGTCAGTATTTATTGGCTCTGGAATATGAACCAAAATGCCTTAATCTAGAGAACTTCAGTGCTGGTGCTGACTCTAAAGCTGCAAATCCCAAGTGACCCGTACATACAAAACTAGTTTTAAATTACCATATCAGCGGGCCAATCAGCGTTATTTTTACTTTCGCAAACAATTTAAAATGAAAAAAGCTGGCTAAATAGACGTAAAACCATAATTATATTTTAAAAAAATTGCGCGAATTTAAGCAATAAGTATTTTGTGAGAATTTGATTGTGTTTCTTGAAAATGGTTTTTAGTAGCGAAAGTAAAGACATATTAACACCTGAAAAAATGTGGCAAATGAAGTAATAGATAATCTTTTTCCTCCAAACTCCAATGATAAATATTTGAAAACCTATGAGTATTTCATCACTTAGAAAACCGAAAAACGGGTGAAATTTTTGGCTTATCTTAGTGAGCTGTCGAATAAAGTTTAATAAGTGTACGAACGTAACTATTCATTTTTCTAAATAAACATTTTTGGGATTATTTTGACTTCAGTTCTTTATTTGGAAGTTGAAAGAAAAGCAGATTATGAACCTCGCAAAAGTGGCTTTTAATTACACTCGTTCTATTAGAGCCCTCGCTGAAACTGAGGCTCCAACTAACACTCGGTGCAATAAAAAGTCACTTTCTACTCGATGCAACAATCTACTATTAAAAGTATTTGTCCTTCTTGAAATTTGTTTCTAATTGATCTTTTCCATCATGCAATTTAGCATTCTTAAATATTTAGATTTTTCAAAAGGCGATAAGTTTTCCAATGATATCATATAATATTGAAATAAAAGTAACCATGACCACCCTGAGTGTTGAATACTGAGTAAAAAAAAAACGATTGACGAAGAAGTGTATAAGTAGGTTATATTTTGTACCAAGATCAAGTGGAAGGTAGAGCTCAACCGGGCCGATCAAGTTGGCAACACACTGGAAGAGGGAAAAGTTAAAATTAACCGGAAAAGAAGAGCTGGTGTGACTTGACTGAAACGAAAGTCAATCACTGTACTTCTATGACACATAGGTTATCAGGACACGCGGAGTAATTACATAAATATATTACATAATGTCTTTTTATATTTTTATTAATCGTCAAATAAAACAATCCAACAGTGCTTGAATAAGTAGATGAATTTAAAACTTTTGATAATTTGGAACGAAGGGTGCTTACATGATAACCAATAAAAGAAAAAAATGTAATGCCAAGTTTATTCTGCTCAGCGTGTGCGAGTATTTCTTCTAGGAGGATCGCCAAGAGTCGCGAAATCTTAGAAATATCCAACTGTAAAGAAACACAGGCTGATAGATGGGTGGAAGTTTAGCCCCGCATATCAGCTTGACACACGCGTCATAGAAATACGGATATTAGACTGCCGTGTTCTTCGCTTACTCCTCTCAAAGACAGCCCGTAACTATTTGTATTTTCTTGGTACTTGTATAAGGGTCCATCGAGGAATCAATCTCAGTTACGAGGACTGTCGCATAATTAGGTACCTCGACACTTCGCTGAAGAGTTTTTAGATATAAAATATTCCACTTGAGAGAGGAAGTCTTATTACCGGCAAGTCTTAAAACCCGTGCCAATGCCGCTCGGCGACGACGTCACGGGAATTTTTAAATTTATTTTCTTAGTTAAGAAGTGAGACAAACCGTTTTGTTTGAGAGCAAATTGTCGGTTTTGAATATCGCATCTTCGTATACCTGCAACAAAGGTAAATTATTATTAGTTATTATCATATATGATTATTTACTAAAATAACATGATTGTGATCACCATTACTTATAAAAGCAATTCAGGAAAATGCACATAGAAAATATATATAAATAAAAAGATATATTCGACTCTCGACGACCACAAGCGGGTCGAAATATTATATCGAGTTATTTTTAAAGTCTTTAATGTAATGATATTTAATGTTAAATATATATAAATTAAAAAAAACTTTAAAAATACTAAATATAATATTTTGACCCGCTTGTGGTCGTCGTCAGTCGAAATTTATCATTAAATTAAAGACTCCAGTAGTCATATAAATAATATTTATCGAGTAATTACATGCACATAGTAGGTATACTTGTTATAAATATCCATCATATCGATATAATGTAGAGAAAGTGTTTTTTTCTTGACCTGGTCAAAGTATTACGGTTAAACAGATCTCATTGAAACATTGTTAAGGGTTTTTTTTTTAAATATACTTATAGTTGCCCATCACCGCGCCTAAAAGCGTCGATATGTAAGAGCTAAGTTGGAGCGCGCAGAAAACCCAGAAACTGGGAGAGTCAAAGCAAGTGAGGCGATAACCAACCTGTCCCGAGACTTCCGTAAGTAAGGCTTCTTATGACGTCATGTCAGAACACGACATGTCGCTTAAGGCGTTATACGTTTTCGTTTATACGTTAACTAACACGAATATGTGGGCAACTCGCTACTGAATAATATTCATTAAATATAAACGGAAAAGGAAAATCATAAATATTAAATAAAAGATTTCATCTTCTCCATAATTAATTAGCCAATCAACGTTATTTGAGGCCCAAAATAAATGACTCATATTTCAACTGACTAGTCGAATACGCAATTGACTTTTTGGAATTACGACTCATAATTTCCTCGAGTAAATCTCTTTCGTACAAAATCCTGTATAATTTAGTGGCTCCCGAGGGACTATGGCGGAAGCTTTAATTTTACGACAAGAATTTTAGGGAGTTACAAAGAAATTAATAAGGAATTTATTATAATTTTGCTCCTTTTGTCACTTATCTGTTAAAAGTACCTTAAGAAGTATTATCGTAGCTCGAGTAGGATTTTGTATATAATAAAGCATTTAATTTCATTACCTACGCATTTAAATGAATTTACCGTAGTAGTCAAAACTCGTAATACGCATTTAACAAATAATATTACTACCATATTGCTGCTACCGCGCAGCAAAGTGTGGATAACTAGCTGCGTAGCACTGGGGGAAATAGGCGCGGCGTAGCACCAGTGCGTTATCGAGCGGCGTAGTACCATTGCGTTATCGAACAGCGGCGTAGCACAGTGCGTATTATAAGCGGCGTAGCAAGAGTTGTTTGCATCAACCAAATAAATGTTATCTATATACTAATAATAATAAAGTAGTAAAAATGAAATCGAACTGAAGCGAAAATTACCATTTTTATAATTTTTGTCTGTCTTTATGTTCCATTTTAACTCGACAATCACTTAGCAGATTTTAATGTGGTTTTCTTAATTATCATTGTGATAATCCTAGTCAACAAAAATACTTTAAATAGTGTGTTGATAAAACAACGTCTTAGCCGAAAACGGGACAGATATTGATAAAGCGAAAGGCAAGTTTAGAAATAATTATTATGTATAAACATAGATATTCTTACGTCTATGTCACAGGGAAAGTAAAAGTCACAGCTCTCATGGATCTGCTACAATTCTGATTTAAAAAAAGAACTTGTAAACTATATTTCAGATCACAATTTTCTTGAACTGTCCAGTCAACATTTTCGAAGTGGTTTTGGTTAATGTGAAGGCAGCCGAAGTTAATTAAAAGCCAAAGTTTGGTCTTCGCTGTCGTCTGAACTAGCCAAGTCTAAGTTCAAAATTAGCTGAGATTTGGGACTGAGGTCTTCGTTAATCCCTTTCCCTGCTAACAATATTATAAATCCGGAAGTGTGTCCGTCCGTCTTTGTTACTTTTTCACGCTGACACTACTGAATAGATTTTGCAAAATTTTGGTATAGAGCTACAGTAACAGGCGGCGTTTACTTAAACAAGAAAGAATACTTGTTATCCCGGATCTTTTGTCGTCCCGAAGGATCAGGAAACTTTGACATCACTCTCCCTTGAAAAAAAAAAGGTTGATACATTTGACATCTGTTGCTTTTGAAATCTGCCACTGTCGCTTTTGACGCCTGTCACTTTTGATATTGTAAAGTCAGTCATAAAAACGATATTCACGCGGAACAAGCGGGCATTATAGCTAGTATATTATATTTTAAATTCAACGTATGTATGTACCTAATATTAAAATATTTTAAAGCGTGTTTTATTTTAAACTAGCCTTTACCCGCAGCACCACCCACGTTTATTCAATCTTTGACCGTTTTCGACTTTGGTTCGCGACTTTTACTTAATTTATGAACAATAATAAAGCCTATGTGTTGATCAGGGTCACTACGATGATAATTTAAAAAACTGGCCAAGTGCGTGTCAGGCCACGCGCAAGGTAGGGTTTCGAAGTTGCCCGGTACATTTTATAAGTGGGTCTACTAAATACATACCGCGCCAAACTTCTAGTCCCATACATTAGAGGGGACCAAAAGTTTGGCGTGACCTGTATTCGTAAACCTGTAAAGCCTACTTAGCTGTGATAGTTTTCCTTTTAAATTCATTATATATACTACTTCTGTGAATTTTTCAAGATTTTATTTTACCATTTTGTCAGCGTGATTAATATTTATATCCATGCCAAATTACAGCTTTCTAGTTCTA
Organism: Ypsolopha scabrella; assembly: GCA_910592155.1. Taxonomy (NCBI): domain Eukaryota; kingdom Metazoa; phylum Arthropoda; class Insecta; order Lepidoptera; family Ypsolophidae; genus Ypsolopha; species Ypsolopha scabrella. Next base: position 23,380,705 of record OU342982.1, read on the forward strand.
ATAGTCTCTGAGCTAAGCCGCGGACAGACGGACAGACGGACATGGCGAAACTATAAGGGTTCCTTGTCGGACTACGGAAACCTAAAAAAACCGCATCTAAATCCGTTGAGTGGTCCTCGAGTTAAAACGGAACATACAGACAAACAGACAAAAATTCTAAAAACTGTTGTTTTGGCCTTTGTTACAATACCAATTCAATTTCATTCAAAATATCGTGAAAATATTCAATATACAGACATTTTTTTACTACTTTGTTGTTAGTATATGCATCGAAAATTGTTATCAAGAAAAATAACAAAAAAATTTAATTCACTTGAAACAAAAAGAAATAGGATATCTACATATATTAATTAAAAAGGCCCTTTTAAAATGTGCCATTAGTAGTAAAACGGGCCTGATCAATCAGCCCCGAGAAAAAGTCTACCCATTCAATCTCTGCCGGATTTTCAACTGAGACAAAGTTGGCCATGTTCCCTATTAAATCTTTTAGGTACACTTCCGACTCTGAGCAGCTAGAAGTCCTCGAGTGCTTCCTAAAATAAACACCAAGTTGGTAACTAATTTGCAGAATGTTTGTGAAGGAATCTTACATCGGAGCTTCGGATTATCATGTTACAATCTTCGGTTTACTGGAATTTTGTGTCAAAATATTTAATGCATGTTTCGACATGGAAACGACAGATAGTGGTTATCTCATCTATGCTAAGTTCAAAAGTTAAAATATTTCAAATAATGATTTTATGAAAACGAACAATTCAGTTACCCAATGAAAACTGCTGCATAAAAAGAAACTTCCATGAAAGTGTTATCCCATCGTCGTCGTCGTGATAATAACAACAAAAATAAATACAAAACCAACACACCTGTATCTGACAAGCCCGCTATCTGGCGAGACAGCAATGAGGAGCATGCTGTAGATATTGTGTACTCGTATTTATGTTTTATACCCAACACAATGTACGAAGTGACAATTTATATATTATTCAATGAAGCGAAATTGTCGGGTCCATCTATTGATTCAAATAATACGAGTGTTAGAGAGAATAAGTAGTAGAAGGACAATAGTGAAAACATAAAATTTTATTCATATTTTTTATCTTATATTTGTGCGGGTTACCACTATGTAGAGATACATAAGAGGGACTCTGGGGACTTAATCTTCTGTGGATTTAAGAAACTGCTTTCTTCACCAATTTAAGAGCTAAACATTATTTCGAAAGCAAGCGAACCTTTGTTAGATTACAACACACGGCTACTTAAGTTTCAATTCAGCCATTAGATCACAGAGACGGTCAAAAATGGCTATATTTATAACGTTAAAATTGATTGATTCCTTTCGGTGTAACTACACGAAAAATACGCGGAAATAAATTGTGAGATTATGTTACATTTTATACGTTATATTTCGATATAAATAATGTTTGACTACAATTATCTCGACATACTTGTTCTAGTTTTATTGCCGCACCAATCATGCAAGTGAGTAATCATAACTAAATAATTCATATTAGAACCTTGGACAAGTTTAACGATGGGCACGTACAATAAAGAAGCTGATATTTTCAATCTTTCACCTTCTAGCTTTAAGAATAAATAAAATAAAATAAAGACTGGTCAAGTAGGTGCAGCACTCGTGCCTAGAGGGTCCCGTACAGACCGTTCAAAACACAAACGTATTCCACGAGCAGTTATATAGGTATATAACCAAACTAACTTGACACTTATGATCTTAGACTCGATGGTCTAGTTAATTTATGGTCTAATTACTTCTTGAATAAATAAATGTAGATAATTTTAAATTTTGTCCCTAGACGTGTGCTGTCAGACCTACTTGTGACCGGAACTTCATGTTTTTAAGTCAACTGGAAGTACCCTATAGGTTCTCATGGTGAACCAATATGTATTAAATCGATTACATAAAGAACAATAACTTTTTTCGCGTTAAAGGGGTTATCCAGATTTCGTCTCTTTTCAAATTAATATTGCCAATAAGTAGCGAGATAAAATTTTGTAAAAAATGTATGTTATATTTCACTCTTTGATCTTGATATTTCGGTCCTTCGATACACGATTACTTACATTTTCCTCGATCCATTTAAATCGTAAAGATAGGTCTGAACTATGATCTAATTATCATTTCATTTGGGCTATGTTGAGTTTCGAACAGTAAAACCTATACTAAAATAAACGCCTTAAGAAATGTAATATAAAAGGCCGTTATATAAAAAATCCATCCCTCTAATTCCAAAATAATAAATAAAAACACCTCGAAACCGCGAGATTTCTAAGCGGCGCGCTTCCGCTGAGCAGGATGATACCAAGTGTAAAACGAAAGCGTTGGATAACCTCGCGATAAGTTAGAAGCATGACTTTTTACGGCTTTGTGGGGCCGTAGAACTGTAGGAGGTATTAATTCCAACTTGATATCTCCAGTGAGGCCCGTGAAAAGTGTTGTGACAGACGGAAATATTCGTTTTTAGGGTTCCGTACCCAAAGGGTAACTAACGGGACCCTACTAAGACTACGCTGTCCGTCCGTCCGTCTGTCACCAGGCTGTATCTCATGAACCGTGACAGTTAGACAGTTGAAATTTTCACAGATAATGTATTTCTGCTGCCGCAATAACAACAAATACTATAACCGGTCAAGTGCGAGTCGGACCCGCGCACTTCCACACAGCAGACATGATTTTTTGCCGTTTTTATAGATAATGGCACGGAACCCTTCATGCGCGAGTCCGACTCGCACTATTTTTTATTTTGTGCTATGGAACACTAAATATATCGTTTTAGTATTATTTCATAACGCAATGGTACATCATGTCAATAACATTTTAAATTTATCACGCTATTTCAAGTCTGTTTGTAGATAAGTCCTTTTATTTTCTCTGGAATGTGTTGAAGTGTCGAAGGCAAGAGTGGGCTAACGGTGCGGAGAGGAAATGAGATGTTTTCTCGAGTGATTTGTCGCTTTCTTCATGAGACGATAAAACATTTCTTTCGTTTTCTTGTTGAGAGTACAATTGTATAAAAAGCGTTAACGTCACATGTTTCTTGGATTTCAACTTCTGAAGATATTTAATGTCGATTTTAACTCCAATGAAAAGGAACAAATTGATATATCTATAGCCTATTGTAGTAACACAGCTACGGTAATAAGCAACAATAAAGGCGACAGCAAAATGTAATAAATAAACAACTTTACACTGTGAGTCACATTTGTGTCTGGTCAACGTGCTTCGGAAGTCACGTTAAGTTGTGAGTGTATATTAAGACGATAGGGCTCACTACTCATCACGATAGGCAGTAATAATCATCGGTGAACTGACTGTTGGCGTATGAGTTTGGACTGCGACTTGCAGTTCAGTTTTCATATGAATCCTTCATCCTCGCAATGCTCTGCCTCGCATCTTCCTTTTCGGTTATACCCATATTTTGAACAAAGCAAAGCTATGTTTGGACATAAAATCTTTAGATAATAGTCTAAACCTTGAGTTTCAGCCATTCCCAACCGCCCCAGTTGCTTCCGTTCTCCCCCTCAGACCGTCGCCTAAAGGAAATGGCCGAGAGAAATAGCTTTGAGGAAATAGCTCGAATAGGAAATAGCCAAAGAAAAGTTAAGCGGCACCGGGACAAATTTGTTGTATGCAACGTTGTGTTGGCTTAGTGGACTTAGAGGGTGTCTATCAAGGTGTACAAAGAGTTCTTATTAATAGCGTAAAGTTTAAAATAAATAAAAAATATCTTACACAATATCTGTGGTTTAACATTTAGAGTTAGAGTTGTTGTTTCCGATTATTACATCCCAGCGTTATCAGATAGCTGGGGGGATCTGGTGTTATTCTTTGACAAAGCTAAGTAATAGTTTTATGTTTGACAGAAGACCTATTTATTAATTGAAGAGTATTAAAATTATCTTCATTTATTACAAATAAATGCTAACGAAAAGCCTAATGTTGTTAAAACGGTTTAAAAAAGGTGCCTATAAAAATATAAAAACTCTTATGCATAAAAAGTATCAAAACCGATTTCATATGTAAAAGTAATATTCCCCGGTCTGAGCAAATTTTCAATTCAGTCAGATTAACGCTAATTTGTCCGTTCGAAGGTCCAAGACTCCGGAATCCATCTTGAAAACTGTCACAAGCAGGACCTTGTTAAACAATCCGAATGAAAGACCAACAAAGAGAAACATCCAGTAATGACTCCACATTAACTGTCACTCCACGGTACAAATCTGAGAAAGAAAACAAAAAAAGTCCTACCTGATCATTTACGTGTAAAAATTGCAACTGCTTTAGTCTAGATATATGGAGCCTCGGTCAGATATTTCAGAATACAGATCCGTGTAATCGGTGTGAAGTGTTGGAAATAGGCAAGGTTTTGCTTTAGATTTACACAACTTTTGCATTGTCACTATGACAATTGCCAAACAGCCTCTCGCCCCTGCAATCCTTGATTGTTTTAAATTTATTTTTGTAAGTTTTAGTAGCTATAATAAATTGTACGGAATATTTGATTTTGATGATGACCATGACAGATGGACGGGTAGACAGAATATAAAAATTTAAAAAAGTATTATTTTATACTTTTTATGCTGATTTTTTGTAAAGGTCAGGGCCACGTTCAGTTTGATCAGTTGTAAGTAATTTTACTACATTATTTATAGTATTTTAAGTTTTAAGTTTTCTTTCTAATGTGTAGTAGCTTAAAATGAAATTATTACTTACTATATTTTACTGACCAAAGATAAAATTCTCAATTTAGCAATAAATTTTGTCCTTAAGAGGGGTTCCGCCAAATATGCTTTTACGTTTGGACAATTTAACTCAATAAATCAAAATATTTTTAACAAATGAATATTTTGTTATTATAATTAGTTTAAAAAAATTGACTAAATTATGTATACTTTAGATTTGACACCAGTATCACAATCTTCAAGAAAATACATCTGTTAAATCACTAATCTAATACCACGGAAAACATAATTTAGATAATTATAACCTGTCTATCGATCTGACTTCAAAATAGAGTAGGAGTAAATTAAAACGAAAGTTTTAATATATCACAATGAAATTAAATAAAAAGCAAGATCCGCCCGGAATAACTAAAAAAGGGGAACGAAAAGAAACCGTCTCACAAACGACTCGCCTGATTCGATCCGTGGACGGGACACCCTTAACAAATTACTGCGAGATCGGACAAAAACGGGGTTTTCGGAGAAATCGGAAATCGGGGATAAGGTGAAACGTCGTCGTCGGGGAATTGACGATCTTACTGTTAGTTATTTCCCTTTTTAGTACCGTTTTGAGTAACTTTCTTCAGAATTTCTCATTTTCATATCGTGAACAAAAAAAATAACGTTATGAGTATTACTGAACTGCTGTTGAAGATTATTAATTTAATATATTAGGAACTGGACATGCATGCATGCATGAATATCTGGTGACATAAGATAAAAACAACATACTTTTATGCAGAATAAAAAATCTGACAAATTATCCGATAATATATATGATGATACGACTATAAGCCTTAGAACGACCACGTTTGAAGTCAATGAACGTAAATAAAATAGGGTTAGATAAATGAAATGATTAGATAAGTAGTTCAATTTACGATTGGTTTTAGGAAGTCGACAAAAAGTTAATGAAAATTACCAAATTGCGTGTCAAGGAATATATTATTACTCTCGGATTTAAGTTGTATATTTTTCAATAAAACGGACAGATGCGGGCCGGTTGTGGCTGTAATTTGAATAAGTTATGTTATTGTTTTGAATTACTTTGACTACAGATAAACCCTTTAAATTATTTAGATTGTAAGATAAATGCGTTCATCGTTTAACAACCCTATAATTATTTGTAGAAACATGTTAATTGTGTTGGAAGGGTAAAATTTAATTCGATGTTTTAATATATACAAGTATCTCTGATAATTATTACATTAACTCTTTATTATTATTACCTAATACAAGGTTTGTAATTTTTTCTCAGTGTATTATGCTTAATAAAGCGATATAAAACACAGAAAAAAGTAAATCTGGATGTGAGGAGTTGTGAACCGGGATTCAAACCCGGAACCTCCCGCTCACAGGACTATTGCTCTGCTAAGTGAGCTTTCCCGGTCCTAACTCGACCAGCGAATTCACTCATGAATCAATGAATAAACACTTCATTGCACACAAAAAAAGATATTCATAAACAAACAGAAGGCAAGGGCGGACTTAATCCTACAAAGAATTTCTTCCAGTCAACCTTGGAAAAACATATACATTTTTATCTTACTTTACATCAGTGCATACATAATAATTATTCAGAGTTATTTTAAATCTATAATCGAAACATAAATAAGCTACATATACATACAAATACATAAATACACAGATACATTATATCGAAACGAACAAGTAGCTTAGTCAGTAAGTCATTCAGAAAGGGGAGAGGTAAAAGTTTTTCATGTTATATTTAAAAGAGGGCACAGAAGTAAGATCTTCGACAGTTCGCGGAAATTCATTCCAGAGCCGAACAACATTGACCGTGAAGGATTAATAGTGTCTTGCTTTGATATAGCGACAACCTTAACCTGGATAAACAGCAATAAATTTTTGTGTAAATTTTCAAGTGAAGCATTTTTCTAGTTTCTTCATGTTTCATGGAGACACCTGGTTCAATCAGATTGTATTTTTACCCGTCAGATAAAGATTTTCTCTTGTCCCACATATTTCAGTATAAGTGGTCACCCGAGCCGGCTCTAACGACACATGTATCGAGACTGTCCCTCCGAAGTCGGTAATGTGGTCATATATTCGCATAATGTTGCCGCGGGAAGGGAGCAGAAAAGGTAAATCGTATACATTTGTATAAATAAAATGGCGTAAGAGGTTGTTTTTTCGTAAAAAATACGGTTAAGTGATTTTGGTCGAGTGCGGGCGTTTGGTTTGCATTTTTATCGTGGAGAATGGTTTTGGAGACTGTACCTTCGGTTTGTTTGTGAGTTTATCAGGTGATAAACAAAAGTATGTTAATCTGAAGTCAGGAGAACCAAAACTTTCTAAAAGGAGTACGCTAATATAGAATAGTAGCCTTTTGCCTGCGGCACCGCCCGCATTTATTTAATCTCTGCCCCGTTTTTCAGCCTGGGCGTTATTTAATGATAACCCCTTTAATGTTGACCAGGGTCACAACAATGATAATAAAAAAAAAACACATCCAAGTCCGTCCGTTTTTATTACTATATTATTCACGCCTGTCTCCCAAAAGGGTAAGCAGAGATTATAGATTTATATCTGCTACGATCCTGATACACCTCTTTCGCTTCTTTAATATCCATTATTCTAATCATACAAGCTCTTCTATTCCGGGTACTTTTGACGTTGCTCTTCATCAGTATATCGCCAATTTGGTCGGCATAATAGATTCTAGATTAATTGTTAAACGGCTAAGCTATTTTCTTTACTGTTTGATATTTTTATCAGATGCAAAAATACGCCGTTTTTGACGGACTTTGACGTTTTGCGTTTTAGTAACAGAACTACACGTGGGTTTGCCGGTGGTCGATATTTGAAACAGTGCTCATGTAACTTTCATTTAATTAAAGTGTTTATTTCGAGTTTTAGATATGCCAAGACAAAGGTGCTAAAAAGTGGTGGTGTTCGTCAAATTACTTTACGAATAAAAGGCACATCGACAGAAAAGCCCCCTTTCACCGGCATACTTACATGGTAGGTCTGTATATTTCCTTTTCATCATTAATGCTCTGAAAGTAAGTCATATATAACTCTAAATGCGGGAGGTAAATTCGATTTACGTACCTAGGGAGGTAAGTAAATTTGAAAAACAAACGAGTGTCCCTTACAGTCACTAACTATGTAGTCAATCACTCGTCTCGCCAAATGACAATGGAAATATCTGTTCTGCCTATTTCCTTTTCATTTTGTTATTCTGTATTTTATTTATATATTATTATGGAAAAATGTGAATTTTGTGTATTAATTTCCACCAAGTGCCAACAATCACAAGCATCAACTATATACCTCTATAATTTCATAATTGATTAACGATATATTTCTATGATTGCACGTCGAATTAATTTTTATATCCTGCAAAAGAGTGTTATTTAGTTTTTTAATAGACCCTTGATAATAGTGTAAAACCGAAACCGATTGGGATAAATATAATTACTGTGAAACAAACATGTAGGTACAGGTGCGGCTAATCATCATGTTATAATTTTGTAGGTTTTTTTTTATTTCCTCGCATTAGTGATGAAAAGTAGAGTATTACACACGGGTGTAAGTGATCAATTGCCCCCTCAAACTATATGCACCCTCGCTTGTTTCGCTAAATATCTCAGGTACAATTGATTGCTTACCTCGCTTGGATAACAATCTACTATTACTCTGAAATTAGCCCATTTATTCTAGGAGTATATGCACAATGAAAATATACTACTAGACGTGTACTCCGCTTCGCCCGAGTCCTAACAAGACATAAGATAAAATAAGCTAGGATATCATTTTTATATCATACAAAAAGGTTTATAAATGCAAGGTTTTTATCGGTTCTATCGCTTCATAGATATCATATAACTAACTTCTTCAAAAGGTCAAATAGCAATGACGGTTATTCGTTGTGAAAAATAAAACAGTAATTACTAAACTATAAGAATTTTAGGAGGTTGTAAGATCCAGGGATGGCGTGGATGGAATGATTGGAATGCGCAAGAACTGGGAATATTACAAGTTTATTTTTCGGTTGAATGTCTATCTTTCTCCCTCTAACACATATGTACCCACATCGACGTGCACTAGGCCATTTACCTTACCTCGGCACGAACCGATTTTATAGTCTCTGGAAGAACTAAATCAAAATTTCTTACTTGAACAAAATGGACCTTCCATAGAACTAAATTTAAGCGTTCTATATGAAAATTCACAGAGATAACGTCTAAATTTATGGTCCTTCGTCCACTGCCGGCCAATATATTCGGCCCTCGGATTCCATAGGTGATTTAGTATGGGCGAAATTGGCGCATAAGTTAGAGTGGCCGCCAGTGTACGACTAGTTATTTGACATTGGAAATCTATTTAGCTTAATTTCCTCAACTTGTAATTGTCATTTTGATTTATGGGGGTTTTCTGTTGGTCAGTAACTTGGTGTTGGGAGAATAACTGCTTCACTATAAATAAATACACTGTGATTCAAGTGTGTTTCGTTTTTTGATGAAACTTTTGAATCGATGGGGCCGTTGCTCGGAGGAAAAAGTTTGTTCGTCCGAGGGCCGTTGCCTCCACTTTAAGATGTCAAGTCGATGAATATTTAAGGTTATTTAGGACTCATAATGTTATATCGTGGTAGAGCTGATGCTGGACTCGACAGTGGAGGACCCACCATCTTACTTGCAAACCCTTCCGAAGTTAATCGTGGGGGAGTAAGAGGACGTCTCTCAAACTCGCTCGCCACGCCTGGGATCGATGGATGGCGGTATATCCATACCCAATTGCCGGCCCTTATATAAAACAGACTGGTGACGGGCAGCGGCGCGTCACTGGTCTGGTGCAAGGGTTTCGGCACCACGCTTACCAACCCGCCTGCCCAGTGTTTCAAAGAGGATCTACGCTATGTACGCAGAGAATACGCCACCGTCACACGATCGCTTCGCTATAAGCTTTCTTTTTTCAGCTTATCAAAATATTTGTTTTCATAAACCTTATTCCTATATATATTTGGCTTGCAATTTGTAACGTTTTCAATTTTTTTTTCGCTAAGGTAAATTTCAATAATTTAATAAATCATACTAAACAGAAAATAAACTTGAAAATATAACTTGTAATTAAATATTTCTAGTTTTCAATAGGTATTTAAATTTCTTTAAAATCTTACCAAAAAGACATGTGACAGTATGTAATTAAATTAGAGATATAATTTCATTTATTCATTAAACAATATACATTGCATTTGAATTTCGTGTATACTTAGAAACTAAATTAATATGTACATTTATAAAATAATAATAAAAACATATTAATAATTAAAAATAAATCTACATTTAGGAACATGTCATTAAATCAAATATAAATTTAAAAAAACTAGTCTATTAAGACTAATTATTTTAATTATAAAAGAAAAAAAAATGCAATTAACATGAAGACAGAGAAATGAAAAACATTATAATTCGTCTACTTCGTACAAGCACCTCCCCAATAAGAACTGTCGTAGCTTCTTTTTGAACGAAGTATAGCTCGTAATTACCTATAAGCCAGATGGCAACTTGTTAAATAGAGCATTACAATCAAGTAAACAATAATCTACAATTAGCACATCTTGATTTACAACCAACCACAAACCTCTAACAATAATCTAACACTGGTGGTGTCCTCATCTCCATATAAAATCGATATCGACAATCGATACCGCACACTTGTAATCAGAATTCTCGCTCCGTATGCAGAACGGTGAGTGCTACTAATGGCTCTACGGACTGCTTTGTTGGACAATATGTAGTGATGTGGTTGGTTTTTATCGATACATCCATTTATGTTTTACACATTTTTTAGATTAATTAAGCTCTAAATAACTATTGGTTTTACAGGTGTTGAAATTGCACCATGAAAGGACACTATCTTTCGAGAGTGGTGTATCTTTTTTAATTTCAAAAATCATAAAAGTTTTCTCACTATTATTGTATTTATGGAATAATACCCATAATCTTTAAATTCGAGTTAATCACTGCAAGTGGTTACAGTTTACAAATTAAGTCAGGCAATAGATCCAAGGCTCAATGAGACATTCTGCGAAAAAAAAACTTTCTACCGTACTCGTTCAACTTGGGAGATAAGAATAAAATACTCGTTTGAACTTTGCAACTGAACAGTTACTGCTGTAAATTTGCGGTACCAATCAAAGTTGTCTTATAATTATATGGGTATTATATATGTAGATATAGATAAAACTTGTACCCCATCCCTCGACCGAACAGGTGCACACACAACACGGTACGTCGCGATCAATTAGTCGATAAGCGTTACACAGACCACGTGGGCTCTGTGACTGGAATATCGATATGTAGGGAGGGGATTGGGCGAGGTGATATGTTATTCAGTTGAACATTCTACGTACAAACGGCTGTACACTACAGTATACCTTGATACACGATTACCACCTTCATGCTGTAGTAGTAAATAAAAAACCATGGTTTACTGAGATTCTAAATATAATTTTAGGAAATTGTATCAAGAGTGAAGTATCAAATTTAAACGAAGACTATCAAAAATATTTGTAATTTCCGATTTTTGAGTTAAAAACTTTACTTGTTGATGATATGAAACAAACGCTTTACGAATTTTCCCGGGATCTTTACGAAATTCGACGATACGCTCTTATTTTTAAATTTGTGTTGCAGTTATATACTCCAAATTTATTGGTCTATTGTGGCTCAGGTATCACTTAGCGAAATTTTCTCAAATTAGAATCTGATAGGGGTATAGCCTCTCATCGATATAAAAGTGTATCCACGACGTCCTCCAAAATTTAAACGCATGATCTACTTTTCATACTTAAAAACTTTTATTCTGCAGTTTTTTAATTAAAACACATCCATATACTTAATCGCAAATAACTGTCTGAAGTTATTTTTATTAGGGTAATTGTTTAGTTTGATCAGTTGCATTATTTACGGTTTGAGCTTGTATGTTTGGAGTTGATGCTCGTGATTGTTGGCACTTGGTGGAACTTTTGATACATTTTTGATTGAAAAACACTTGTACTTGTCCACTTATTTATATTATTTCCCTTACCGGTTTCGCTGTTAAAGCATTATCAAAGGTTTTTTTGGTTGTTTACGTATAACATTATGTTTTTCAAAAAAAAAAAAAATTGTATGTATGTATGTTTTTTCATGTTGGAGAAATAAAAAACAGAGCTTCCGAATCTTAACAGGATCGAAAAAAGTAGGGCCTCTAAAACAAACAGAAAGACCATAACTCGTGTCTCCACAACAATGGCGGCCGGAAGTGCAAGCGCGAGGCAGACAGGAAGCGCGAGAAAAGCTCATTCGTCTTACAGCCACCGGAAGTACAGAGCTTTTACAAGTTCACGGTAATCTGGGCGCGATACTCCACTTTTTGATGCCCGTGTTGAAATACTGGGCGCTAACTGGACAAAGGAGCAACGCTCCAAAAAAAAAACATTAAATCAATATATATTAGTATCTACTCGTAAAATTTACACGACAAAAAAAAAACACTTTTTCAAAAATTGTTTCTTTGGGAAAAATAACAAAAGCATGTGGGTTCATAAATAATCCATTTACAACAATGCTACTTTTTTCAGTTCAGCTAAGTTCAGTTTCAGAATTTAGCAATAAAAGCATTTTTGCCTGACCGTCCTGTTAATCTGAAACGCAAGATCAATTGTGTTACGACATGTTCGTTATTGTTATTCATTGGGATCCCAGAAATATAAACATAATATTTGATGACGTCACATGGTGATAATACAGAACATATAAAGAGTTTTATGTTATGAAGCAAATAACAGCTACATTAACGGATCAGCACCGCTATAAAGATGGACAACCCGTCTCAGTCGTCATAGTAAAAGCCTTAGGTGTTAGGATCTTGATTATGTTTGATCCCAATGAAACTTCGAAAGCATCGATAGACGATATATTCATATTATTATTTAAATTCAAGTATTTTTCATACTTCCATTTCTATTATTTTATAATATTTTGTATGTATTTTATTGTGTGTATTTTATTTTACTTATTTATTTATTTTTTGTATATTTTATTATAGATACATTTTTTACTCGTGTTTGCAGCCAAAACTAGTAAATTTTCATATCTTCACAAATAGAGAGACAATATTTTTTAAATAAGTTATAGATTTAGTTACATCGCATGTGTCGCAACTCGCGGCCTCTGACGGAAGATCAGCGTCACAGTTTTGCTGTGGCATTTTGTTGAGTCAGAGACCTTTTTGTTTGCTGCATCTTATAAATTACCTTAAGCTGTATAGTAGACGGATTGTAAAAACCATTTATATTTTTTGTATGTGGTTTTTGTATTGATGTAGCATTCGAAATAAACGTCTTTTCTTTCTTTATTTCTGTGTCTATGAACCTAAATTTTAATTGAGTATTGTTAATACATCACAGCCCAAATAATAACTCTTTTATGATTTCCATATAACACCGAAAATAAATGTTTTTCTTTTATAATTTGAATAACCTTTCGCCTGTGGCTCCGTCCGCGTTTATTTCATTATTTCTTGCCCGTTTTCAGCTTAGGCGTTATCTTACCAACACCTCATAAAGTCTATGTGATGAACAAGGTCACTACGATGATAATAAAGAAGGTTAGGAAGGCAATAAAGAAAACCGAATCCAAATCGGTTGAGTGGTTCTAAAGTTAAAACGAAACATGCATAGAGCCAAAAGTTCAAAAAATTTTAGTTTTGCCTTAAGTACAATACTAATATAAGATTTCATGTTAAGTTTTGAAAAAATATTCAATGTACAGACATGACTTTTGTACTACTTTATTATTAGTATAGTAAATAGCTCGTTGAGATATGTAGTCTTTTCTTAAAAAGGACGCCCATGCGTACCGTATACAAAGCCAATTAACGAGCAAGTTAAAACATATATAAACCTCAACCTGTGCCCGTAGCATGATAACATGCGACTTTGTTTATCAAGATTCTTAAGGCGTTACCGCAAAAATATAAAAGAAGCTACGTGTTTAATAAATCAGTATAACTTTTTTGAAACCTTTTTCTAGACTCTTGCTAAAAAAAGAAACGCGATTGAAAAACTTTCACTCGATAGAAATAAAATTATTCAAATACACTTTTTCTCCATGTTTGACGAATAAGAAGCACGTAGAGAATTTAAATATATTTTATTTGATGGCTTTTAACAATATCTAGATATTGCGGCTTAAGGAAATTTAGCTAGCTATTTTTTTATATATATAAATAAAAAAGCTAGTTTTTTATCTTTTGCCCCGAATCCATCCCTCTCGTGCTGCACATTTTTCGCTTAGAGTGACAGTGACCGTCGAAAAAATCACTTTGACGTGCATATCTGTCAAAGTAATCGATATTACGTCGTTAAAACAAAAGCCAAGTAACGCCGCTAGAGCGTGTGCCCCTCGCGCGCGATAAGGGCATGCTACGGCCGCTGGGACATGACGTCACAAACACCCTAAGGCTTTTTGTCTGCAGCGATAAGTTCCGTGTCGGGTACAGGCCACTCTTAGCCGTTATGCCTACAAACCATCCGTACACCACAGCGATTCAAAGACCCCACCCCTCAGAATTGCTCCAAATAACTAACTTTAATAGCTGCAATTCAATAGATGGACTATTAGGGTTCCCTGGTACGATTGAAGTTCAACATAATTGGTTCACCGGCTGAACCCTTTGATTTACCGAAGGTGTAGTTGCTGGGTTCGTTTCGTGCATAGTATTGATGTCGGCTCGATTCCTGTGTTTATGAAGGTTTGTGATTTTAAGTGCAAATCTCTATTAATGATCTACTTTCCTCAGTGCTAGGACAAAGGGAGAAGGGCTGAGTCTAAAATACCCGGCATAGAAGAGATTGATTCATTGAAGAGGCGAAAGAAGTGTGTGAGGATCGTGGCAGATTGAAATCTTAAGTATCTGCCTAACCTTCGATGAAACAGGCGTGTGTGTATATATGTATATATATTGTATGTATTTAGATCACCTGAATGGTTAAGAGGGAACATTTTAGTCCCGGTGCAAAATACACAACTTATGACTGTTTTTCTTATTATTCGATAGAAAGTATGAAATAAATATGATTTATGGCATTTCGCGACCACAGTTTAATGTCAATTAGGCTTTTTCATGAAAGCTGTGTAATTTGATGCATTACGTTGTAAATAATGTCCACAATACGCTTTTTAGTTGGTATGGATATTCACGCGAAATATAATCCATAAAATGACGTAATTCTGCTAAAAACCCCTGATAATTATAACAATTGTCGTAAAATAAAATAAAATAATCTTATTTCATACATTTTATTTAAAAATAAGATAAACAACTTATTAATAGAGTTGCGAAAATAAAGCGGAAACCTTTCTATCAAAGGATATATTTTACCTTTCCGGCCATCCGTAGCATAGTTAAAGAACGACATATAGTATGTCGAATGGTATTCGTGAGGCGGTATAGTATTAGGTCAGGACGGTGCAGTGGTAAAATTTTCGAAAATTCATATTTAAGTATACTGGGTATAAATGAACAGGTATCTATTATTGAAATCACATAATACTGATCATACTGAACACCATTAGACAGAGAGTTAAAAAAACAGACCAGTAAAAAGTAATATCGAAAGAATTTTGTATGGGCAAGTTCAATTTATTTTTGATTTCCGTATGTCTGTTCTTTTGGGAAAGTTGTGAACTATGATCAATAGGAATTAAATTATACCTCAATTTATACTCAGTATACAAGAATATTTTAAATAAATGACTTCGAAAAAACAAAAACGGAACAAAATCGTACGAAGTATACACAACAAAACACATTTTATTTTGGGCAGATTACAAGTTGGAAATAATGAAATATACTTAAAATAAATAAACCAAATAAAATAAAAAACTAAACAAAAAAAAGTTTCCATAACAAAAACATCGACTAAACTTTCATTCGAGCAAAGCCTTTAAGACGAAGTCTTAAAAGAGATGATATTTCAAAGATTATTTCGACATCATCTTTAAGAAGATTAAGAGGAAATCGAGAAACGTGTTTGAAAAAAGCATTTCGTTTTAGACTCAAGATTTTAAAGGACTCAAACGCTCAAACGGATTACAAGAAATTATATTTATCAGAATCTTAATCTTAAATCCTGTAATTTATAATATCTCCACATTTATTGCTCTATGTTCATTGTTGCATTATAAACTCTGTATCTCTTTAAATGCGGTTTTAAAATTTGGATGCAGTGTTTTAGACATTACAGCGTTTTTAAGTTAGGCAGTTAAATACCGAGTGTATAAAAATACGGATACTGATTATACCGAACAAACATCATCATGCATTAATAATATTGTCACTCCATCTCGCGATATTGATGCTGTAGGTACGTGGAACATTGTGTTATCGGATCTTTCTTATATTAGGTAGTATGGGTAGCGCAAAACCTGCAGGTCCTGCAGCTGACCGAGTCACGTTCCGAGTACATCGTTCAGAAGTCTGGAGCATCTATTGGGAACGTCTACTGGTCACAGGGTTGCCAGATGTACGATTTAATACGTATTCATACGATTATTTGGAGGTAAGTATGATTGGATTTTTTCAAAATTTGCATTGGAGTACTTTATTTCAGCGTTCAATTCACAATATTTACGATTATTTCCTGAATTTTGCTTATTTTTAAAGGGTGCACCATTTTTTGCCTTTTGCAATACGATTCTCTCTGATATGGATCTAATAATCCTGACTGGTCGCAGCCTGGATTTCTTTCGTTAGAGTCAGCTCCACATTTGCGACTCGCGACCGTCGGCGTCGGCGTGCTTGAGTTTCGAAGGCTTTTTGTGAAAATCGTAAATTAACTATAACATTGCGGTATAGAAACGCAGAATAAAAGTGTATGTAGATGTGAGGAGGAACTCCAAGCCGGAATTTGATTCTGGGACCTTTAACTTACTTGGCGATTGCTTTAACAAAGTATTTTACCGCAATGATAATATTTTTTTATCTGCTTACAACGGCAAATTACGTATGTCGAAAATATATTTGTTTTATTACTATCAAAGTTCTAGCATAAAGTTTGAATCCCAATTCAACACCTTCTAGATCTAAACATACAAACCATTTGATTTAAAGGTTATTTTTCACAGCGGAGTATTGAAGTGAAGAACACTATAATCATTGGTATTTTATCGACTAAACTTTTGAATCTAGACAGATTCCAAATCGGAACAGCAAAAAGAAACTAAGTTATATATCTTCTATTCCAGTCGCGTCGGCCACTTGTCTCTCTGAGCTGTACAAATGATTGTGCTCTATGTAGAGATTCTACATTGCGTGCACTTTGTGTGAGATATTCATGTTTAGGTGAAATATGTCTTTCGGGAGAGAGCTTTGGGTTTCGGAACCCTTTTATAGGATTACATGCATACGTATACACAGGTCTGTTTCCCAGAGGGGTAGGCAGAGAACATAGATCTCCTACGATCCTGACACAAGCTCTTATGTTTTGGAAGCTTTTATCTTGATTTTTTTCAGAATCTACTTGACGCAGGTATGACTACTTACACGCTTGGTGGGGAATGGATTTAAATCCTTCAGTCAAGTCGATTCTGAAGGCTTTAATTTTAATTTTAGTGCTGTCAAAGCTTAAATTTTTTCAAAGTAATATAGCTTCTGTTGGTGATACTAAAGACCTATTTTGGAACGAAGAAAATTTAGTTTTAATAGATTGATTTCACGCAAAAATTGAAGTCGAATATTTCAACATATATAAAATGGTAAAGGTTACAATATTTAAAGAAGACGAAGTATTATGACTAAAGATAAAGAAAGTAATATATTGTCGATATGTTTCGGCCCTCTTTACATGTAATACTACTTCAGTTTGTTTAATGAAAAGAGTAATATAATCATTTATTTACTTTTTACTTTGCCGTTCTTCAGTATGTCGCCTATTTGGTCGGCGTACGTCCTTCGATGGATGGATGTAGAGGAAACAAAAGAGCTGTAACAGGATCGATCATACGGAAACCTGTAGTCTTTCCTTACCCCTCTGGGAGACTGGCATGAGTATATGTATTTTTGTTTATTTGCTATAGTAGGGATTATTGTACAATAAGATGATAATAAACATGAAGTTTTATATACTGATACAGTATTTAACCATTTCCATTCTACATAAATAAAAAGCTTTCACAAGCAAGATATGCTTTCACATATGCCCTTAAAACATGTATTTTTACTAAAATACCTGAGCTAAGAACTTTGTATAAAAAAACAAAACACCGCTTCATAAACAGTCCGTAAAACAAACAATTCCGTTTAAAGCTAGACTTGAACAAACGCAGTTTCTCTAAGACGCCGTTCATCATGGTGTAATCCTGACTACAAGCTCTAATCTCTTGGCAAACCTCCGCCGGTTACTTCTGCATCATTAGACCCACCGTCTGCAGTACCCTCGCTAGTTCACCAGCCCGGGAATGGCTACCCGCATGGCAGAATGGCTCCAACGGAAAATATAAGCCTTATAAAGTCTCGTGTAAATATTTTGTGTTATTTTATACTTGGCCATTTCCGCATCTTATGGAAAGTGTGGATAAGACAAAAGATGCGCTCGCCCATAAAGTAAGAGAGTGCAAGCAGGTAAAGCGATAATCAGTCTGTTCAGAAGCTTCATCAAAATCTACGGAAGTCGGTAATGGACGGATGAATGATATAATGCAACTGCCTGCTACTACTCTCCTGGTATGAATATACCGCCATCAATCGGTTCCAGACAATGGTGGTGGGCCACGTGATTGTGCCTGTCTGCGAGTCTTACTCCCCCCAAATAACTTCAGGGGGATTTGTGAGTCAGATGGTCTACCACCACCCTCATCGTACTTAGACTATTTAAGCTAGAATTACTAACTCCAAAGCACAGAGTACTCAACTTTCATTCTGAATAAGTTTTATTAAAAGCTTTGATCTGTGTCCCAAAGCGCGGCTACTTATATCAAGTTCAGGATCCCCGGATTCGGCACAATGCTTCCCGGCGGGAGTCGAACCCGCGCTCGGATTAGACTCAAGCTGAAAGATTAAGAAGTCGCCAGTCGAACATGCAAACCTACTTTGTTTCATACTGCCATTACTTCAGGGTTGCCACTTACTTTTCCAAGAATAATATTCGGGCTTCCGATTAGAAAAGACGTAGCTAAGCTTAGTATTTCTAGCTACATTAAACGGCATATTTGGAGAATGACTAAGCTGACTTAGTTAAAACTTGGCACTGGTCTCTTAAAAAATTGTTAAAGGCCCATAATACCTTAATTCGCAGTCCTGCTCTAACGCTTCCGCTTTTTAACTGTCTATCCGACTCTAATCAGATGCCGCGCACGCAAAAACATCAGTTATTTTGAAATCGCGGCTACACTGATGATTTTTTCATTTTTATGGAACAGACTGCAGCTGCTTTATACTAATATTTGTTATATTATGCAAAGTTTAACAGATCTAATTTCAAGTATTCATTGAATGCTATCGGTTTATTGTACGGTTTGGAGGTAACTTTGTAATTTTTTTCTATCAAGAAAGTTTAGTGGAATCAAGTTTTCACAACAGCATGGACATAGCATTAGTCCTCAACTTTATCATATATTAATTTCAGAGTGATTGTTGCAGTATTTGTTAGTATAAAACAGGATCATGCAAAGCCAAGTGAGGTATTATACACCCTCGCGAGCGAAGGCTAGTATTGCACAAATAAATGTATTTCATTTAATAAATAGTTTGTAATGCCTATAAAGGAAATCACATTTTTTAAAGAATTTTCAGTAATTTAGGACTGGATGATCCAGTTATAATTGGAAGTAATCCAATGACTTTTCTAGAACCCAGAATGTATGGTTGTTTCAGATTTTGTTGCACTTAATATTAAAAAAGAATTGTTTCGTTATGGACAACCCTGGACAATTCAGCTGAATCCGCCCTTCAGTCTAAGCGCATCGATCAATCAGTGCCTACTAAAACAGTATCCAGTATGTCTATAGCTCTTAAATCTAAAGACGTAAAGTTCAGAATCAGCTGATGTCTGTCTACACAGAAATACTACAAATGATTGTAATAAAGTAATAAAGGTCTGAGTTGTGATGTGACGTGGGGAGCGACATGAGGTCATTATTATCGGAGAACGTACATTGATATAACAATAAATAAATCAGAAGTAATGAAAAGCTTTACGGCTGAGAACCATAAATAATATGTTTTTTGGCAATAGCGTCGTATCAGTTATTCGTCAGTTACCGATTGCGGAAGTCGCTGACAGGCTGATTAAAGCCTTGCCTAGAAGCCGCCCTAGAGTAAGTACTCGTACGTCGAACAAATTGGCCACATACTGAAGATGGAATAAGTAAAATGTATCCGGAATGGAAAAGCTTGTCTGACTAGATTGATGGACGCAGAAGCAAAACAGGTATGTCAGGTTATGTTTTTATTGCGAAATCCATCGCTTTGGAATACTCTAAATATTATTATTAGAGTGCATTACAAAATGGAAAAGATAAATCAGAAACAAATGTAAAGACAAGAATTTGAAAAAATTCCTCGGGCCATGATTCGAACCTGCGACCTCTTGTTATCAAGACAAGCGCGCTACCGACTGCGCCACCGAGGTAATTACCTAGACCGTTGAATTTTTCCCCTATACTTGTCCACCGAATATTTTTGTAACTATTTGATCTAACCAACTTATAATGCACATACTGAACGCTCACGAGGGCGTTATGTGATTTCACGCCTTGTTCTTAAGAAACAGATGGCGCTGTCGTCGCTACAATATGTGTTGCTTCAGACAGTTGAGAAATTCACAGTTCTCATTAACTGAGATTATGTTTTTATTGCGAAATCCATCGCTTTGGAATCGCATTAGAGTGCACTACAAACTGGAAAAGTTAAATTACTGAAAAGGATCGTAGCAGATGGAAATCTGTAGTCTCTGCCTACCTCTTTGGGAGACAAGCGAGAATATATGTTCGTTACCTCATGTAAAATACTAGTGCAAATGGCAAAATAGGTCTTTATCTGTAAGACGATCTGAGCCTCGTCTATTGTTCCACTTTTGTTGCAGCGATTATGAGAATCAAAGGGGTCAATTATATAAGTCCCGATTGTTTCGGTGTAATATTGAAACCAGTATTAAACTTGAAACGAGAACTTGAGAGCTTGTTTAATTACGCATTATTATCTTAAATCCTTTTTTAGCGCATTTAATTCGAGGTCCGTCAGTCATCCATTCTCTGAGTCACCCATTCCAGCGCAGCCGCTACTTCAAGATGACTCAAAGAAGAAAAAAAATTCTGGATACAAAATTTTTACATTGACGAAAATTTTGTATAGTGAAATAGTTTCTTGAGCTAATTACAAACAGAATTTACCGTCGATCGCTTGCAATTGCTATTCAAACTACCGATTTTACGCGGTCTGGACGGCTATTCCAGAAAGCGCAAAAATATTTGCTACGGCAGATTTCGGGTGATTTTACATGGGATTTTCTACAGAAATAATTGATTTTTCTACTTTTGCAATTTTTGCCCACGCGCCAGAATCGCCGCATGAGCCGTTATGGCATCTTAAGAGTCATCATTTGATAAAGCGACTACCACACACAACAATAACTAGAAAAAAATCACAACATATAATTAAAAAGACGATTTAAACACGTCCCAGGAAAATATAGTTTTCAAATATTGTCACCAAACGACACATATCCTTATGTACCTTAACCATTGCTTGCTCGCTACTCAGTATGCGATTCCTCGCTGGAGGGGCGCGCGCGGGCGGGTGTGCTCACTTGTAGAGTTATTGCGAGCTTTTAGCGGCGCACCGTTCACCGAATTCCTAATTTCCTAGCTTCGAGCTATAAAGTTTAGTTTTGTCAGGTCGTGTTCCATTTTTCCCGCCGCTATTCGGCTTATTGCATTCGTGTGCAGTTGGATTTAAATGCGCTGGTGTATTTGTGAAGTGTAAGCGGTGATTTGTGCGTCCGTCTTTCTGTTGCGTAAATCCATCGTCACGAGTCAAATCTCCGATGTGATGGAGGTGTTTCCGAGTGTGATCTGCGAAATGCAGGTCACAGTCCAACCTCGTACACCCGCATTTGACGATTATTACGTCCCAGCGTGATGGGTGGTGAGTCATATCCTAATAAAATAACATGCAATTGTAAGTGTGATGTATTTCGGGCCCTATCCCGAGTTAGGCATCAACTACAATAAAGCTGACAAAAACATCTAACTATCGCAGTTTGTCGGCAAGCTCTTCATTTATACTGCTAAGACCGGGAAATAAGCAATCCTGGGAGAGTAAGTTAAAAGTTCGAGCCCGTTTTGCCAGCTGGGCAAAGCTATTTACCGCCATGCAGCCTTCTAGTCTTCTTCATGGACAACGCCATCTAGAGAAACGCTAAGAATTAAGAAAAAAACAACGAGAAAAACCTCCTTACTCTCTTATAAACATAGACACGGATAGTTAAAAAAAAAACATATGAAATATACTCTGTGAACATAATATGGTAAGTAATGGATTTTTATACGAACTTCCTGGACAGTTATTCAGATTTCCAGGACACTTTTAAATACGAGGGGTGGCTGATATAAAATCTCCTTTGTTAAAGAAAGTTTAAAAAATGTTACTGGCCACTATATTCTCGTATTCTTTGTTTATTCCTTTTTTAAAAATTATGACACTTATTTGTTTCTACGAGTTCAATTTTTTTTTGGCGCGTCTTCGTTTTTATCAAGTTGCAATAAAATTAAAAATGGATAAAATTGAGTATCGCGCTGTGATTAAATTCCTCGGTAAAGAAGGGAATACGCCGACGCAGATCCGAGAGCGCATGTTTAAGGTGTTCGGAGATTTATGTCCTTCCGAATTTGTAATAAAGTTTTGGTCAAAGCAGTTTAAACAAGGCCGTGTGAGCTTAGAAGACGATCCCCGTAGTGGAAGGCCCATTTCTGCAGTTACCGCAGATAATGTGGAAAAAGTGAAGAAACTGATCCTTGCCGATCGGCGAATTAAGCAGTGGGAAATAGCTAGAGATGTTGGCATTAGCAAGGAACGAGTTCATGAAATAATTCATGAACATTTGGGAATGTCCAAGGTGAGCGCACGTTGGGTGCCTAAAATGTTGACCCCGTTTGATAAGCAAAGGCGTGTGGAATGTTGTCAGTCATTTTTAGACATGGTAAAGGATAAAGAGGAAGAAACTATCTTGCGAATAGTGACCTGTGATGAAACTTGGATTCGTCAGTGGGATCCCGAAAGCAAACAAGAATCGATGCAATGGAAATTTAAAGGGGAAAAACCACCAAGGAATTTTAAGGTCCGGCTGTCAGCGGGCAAACTAATGGCAACCATTTTTTGGGATGTTGAGGGGATTCTTATGATAGATTACCTGCCAAAAAACACCACGATGAATGCTGAATACTATGCGAAATTACTTGACCAGCTACGCAAAAAAATAAAAGAAGACAGGAGGGGCAAACTTAGCAAAGGCGTTTTGATTTTGCATGATAATGCACCCGCGCACACGGCCTTTAAGGCGCGGTCATCTCTGACAAAAAATGGCTTTACAGAGATCAACCACCCACCCTATAGTCCAGACCTGGCTCCCTCTGACTACTTCTTATTTAAAAATTTAAAGAAAAATTTGAGAGGGCGCAGATTTTCAACAGACGAAGAGATGAAGGACGCTGTGAATGACTATTTTGACGAACAAAATAATAATTATTATTTTAATGGTGTGCTGTCACTTATTGACAAATGTCGTAAGTGCATTTCAGTTGCAGGGGACTATATTGAAAAATAAAAAATAAATTATTAATCTATGTATTTTCTTTCATAGTCAGGTAGATTACTTTTCAGCCACCCCTCGTATATGTATATAATAATATATATATTTTCTGATAGGTCTTTACAGTGTGTAATGGTAATATTACAATGTATTTTTGAGAAAACTTATTTACTAGCCACGCAGCACATAACACTTTTGCGGTAAACAAAACATACCATTTTTATTTAATAATAATAATAATTACTTTTCTTTGTTTAAGACTTACATAAAAGAAGGCGCTTGAATTTGCTCTTAAAGGCAGATTTTTTAACATTATTATTAGCACAGAAGTCTGTTCGGAAGCTTTTACAAATTCTAGGTAACATATGATAAGGTATAGGTAGGTGCTATGAGTTACTCAAAGTATTTCTGGCTTTGTCGCTCATTTAAGAACCTAGGTCGATAATTCGGTAAGCCAAGAATTGTGTGCATTTGTGTCCGTGAACTGAATGAGCATGTTTGTAGATGTATTTTTCTGAAGCAACCCTCTCAGTATAAAGCTGAAACGACTTCGTTAGAAAAAGGCCAAGAATATCCTGAAAGTCGATGAGCCGCTGAATACGAGAGAATTTAGTACTAGAGCTTGGCACCCGACCATGCTATTATTGGAAAGGCCATAAAAGATGATGTCTTTGCATACTAGAAACGATGGAGATGCATTCTTCGTTAAAGCGCGCCGGAGAAGCCATATACGTATAGCTGAAACAAGTAAGCACATAACTGATGTCATTTTTATTTTACTCAAGCTTGTGTTAATTAAAAGAACTGAAGATTTAAACATAACGACTAGACAAGTATCCCACTATAGGGTATCTTATAGCCTTATTTAGGGTAAAAATACAAGCTTTTGAAGGCATGCTGGTTTATTCGGCGTTCTCCTTCATAGTACAAGTCGGACTTGCGCACAAAGGGTTCAGTTTCACCACACAATGCGGGTACGGAACCCTAAAAACATGGTAAATAAGAACAGTTTAGATGTCGTAGCAACACAAAACAAACCGCTTAAATGGTAGCGCCTGACAAACAATTAGGCTCCCGTTGATTACGGAACCCTAATTTATATGTTTTGTTGTTTAACCATAGAATATGTTTAACAACTTGATAAAACTTGAAACTTGTCTGTATTACCGTCTTTAATACCGGTGAAATATAAACGTTTTTTAGTATGAGGACTTGATTAGTTGATTTTTCAACATTTTTATTATTTGCCATGATAGAGTCAATAGTAACACATATTTTGTACAAAAATTCAACTGTCAACTTATTGCGGCAGAAGCTGTACAGTCGGATGGACAGGCAGACAACGGAGGCTATTTAACGCCCTTTGGGTAGGAACCCTAAAAATTGTTTGGTGCAAGCTCTACTGACCGGATTTGAACCTAGCTTCAAGACTGCGAGCCGAACATTCAACTGACTAAGCAACAGCCGCTCCGAAATTAAAGTAAACATAACACTTCAAACAGTTGAACTTATATCTTGCTCTTCATATCTTTCTAATTTTCATTATTAGGTACTGTTTTAGTTTGTTTGTATACTAGCATTTTATTATTTATTTTATGTTTGCATAGCATTTCTTTTTATGTACATTTCAGGTGGTGGTGTCTATTAGGTGGTAGAGCTGATGCCGGGCTCGACTGTGGAGGTACCACCATCTTACTCGGAAATCCTCCCGAAGTTATTCGGGGGAGAGTAAGAGAACAGCTCTCAGGAAAAACCAGGCGGCCCACCATTGCCTGGGCCCGACGGATGGCGGTACATCCATCCCCAATTGCCGGGACTTTTATAAAACAGAATGGTGACGGGCAGCGGCGTCACTGGTGCAAGGGTTTCGGCACCGCACTCACCAACCCGCCTGCGCAGCGTGTGTGTGAGTATGGGCATTTTTTTCAGGAGGTCCGCCATGAGTGGCGAAATCCTGGAAAGGCCTGCGTCCAGCAGTCGACGAAACAGGCTGATGGATGGTGTAAAGTAGTAACAAAAATGGCGTCAACAAATAATGTTGTATCTCCTTGCGAGTAGAGTGGTAGAGCTATTCGATTTAAGGACATGCTTAGGGTATAAGCTATATCCATTCTAAATTTCATCTAAATCCGTTCAGCCGTCTCAGCGTGAAAGAGTAACAAACATACACACACAAACTTTTGCATTTATAATATTAGTGTGATGATTAGATACGTGTTGTAATTAAGAATTTTATTAATCATTTCTATTTTATTTTGAATACTTTGATATTTAATACTTTGATATAATGCATCTTAGATATTTAAGAAATAAAAATTGCCATGTTATTTATTAGTAACTATGTTCTGTCTTACAAATTGAGATTGATGTTTCTTCCTGTAATTGGGATATAAGGTATATGAGAACAAAAACATTGTAAATGCAAGCCAAGTAAGTAATGTATGTAATTCTGTTGGAGGAGCTAATAAATAAATAAATAAAATCTTTCCATTCATTCTCATTATTGTCCTTCACTTGTTATACTTGTACGATTACTGAACCGGTTAAAGGACAATCTTTGTACTCCAAAGGTACATATTTATAGTATCTTCACTACTTCACCAACAAATGCAGTCGAACTACGGAACCGGATGTCTATGTGTAGGGCACCTATAGCTTATGTAACCTAGATATAATAGAGATGCTATAGGTATAATGGGTGAGTCAACTTATCTACACGAACGTGCTATATCTCAATGAAATCTCCATCTATGTGTAGCGCACTCATAGCTTATGTAACCTAGATACAATAGAGATGGTATAGGTATAATGGGTGAGTCAACTTATCTACACGAACGTGCTATATCTCGATGAAATCTCCATCTATGTGTAGCGCACTCATAGCTTATGTAACCTAGATACAATAGAGATGGTATAGGTATAATGGGTGAGTCAACTTATCTACACGAACGTGCTCTATCTCAAAGAAATCTCCATCTATGTGTAGCGCACTCATAGCTTATGTAACCTAGATATAATAGAGATGGTATAGGTATAATGGGTGAGTCAACTTATCTACACGAACGTGCTCTATCTCAAAGAAATCTCCATCTATGTGTAGCGCACTCATAGCTTATGTAACCTAGATATAATAGAGATGGTATAGGTATAATGGGTGAGTCAACTTATCTACACGAACGTGCTCTATCTCAAAGAAATCTCCATCTATGTGTAGCGCACTCATAGCTTATGTAACCTAGATATAATAGAGATGGTATAGGTATAATGGGTGAGTCAACTTATGTACACGAACGTGCTCTATCTCAAAGAAATCTCCATCTATGTGTAGCGCACTCATAGATTATGTAACCTAGATATAATAGAGATGCTATAGGTATAATGGGTGAGTCAACTTATCTAGACGAACGTGCTCTATCTCAAAGAAATCTCCATCTATGTGTAGCGCACTCATAGCTTATGTAACCTAGATATAATAGAGATGGTATAGGTATAATGGGTGAGTCAACTTATCTACACGAACGTGCTCTATCTCAAAGAAATCTCCATCTATGTGTAGCGCACTCATAGCTTATGTAACCTAGATATAATAGAGATGGTATAGGTATAATGGGTGAGTCAACTTATCTACACGAACGTGCTCTATCTCAAAGAAATCTCCATCTATGTGAAGCGCACTCGTAGCTTATGTAACCTAGATATAATAGAGATGGTATAGGTATAATGGGTGAGTCAACTTATCTACACGAACGTGCTCTATCTCAAAGAAATCTCCATCTATGTGAAGCGCACTCGTAGCTTATGTAACCTAGATATAATAGAGATGGTATAGGTATAATGGGTGAGTCAACTTATCTACACGAACGTGCTCTATCTCAAAGAAATCTCCATCTATGTGAAGCGCACTCGTAGCTTATGTAACCTAGATATAATAGAGATGGTATAGGTATAATGGGTGAGTCAACTTATCTACACGAACGTGCTATAATCTCAAAGAAATCTCCATGTATGTGTACTCTTATAATATTTAGTCGGTAAAAAACACATTTTACTTTTGAAACATTGTTTTATATCTCTAAAGACAAGTTTACCTATACATACAGTCATTCGTTTCTGTAATAGATGTAGAGTTAATTTTGGGTTCAAAAATTAATCACAAAACGAGTTGCGCAGAAATACTGACCCGTTTTCCCAAAACTAGGGAACTCAGCTCAACTATTACAAATCACCGCACTTTTTCACTCTGCTAAACGTTGTTCGGGCAAGTTGCACCACCTCCCGTTAACGTGGAAGTTAACCGAGCGCGCAGTCCGTCGATTCGTCGGTTTAGCGCGCTCGCCGCGCTGGTAATTGAAATCGACAATTTCAGGCGATTATCGTAATATGGCCGCCAGCGTGTTTAGTCGGCTTTAAACGGAGTTTAACGAGCCATTTGCTATTAATTTGTGGTCGAAGATATTTTGTAGTGAAAATCATCGCATTACAGACCAGTCTTTAATAGTAAATTTACGTCTTATATCCCGATTTTTACAGGTACAAACACTGATTACCCTATAACTATGTCTAGCGCACCCTGAACAGTTAACCTTTGGGACGCTTGAACATAGATCTATGCTACAGACTCAAATGATTCAATTTTTAGGGTTCCGTAGTCTGACAAGGAACTCTTATAGTTTCGCCATGTCCGTCTGTCCACGGCTTAGCTCAGAGACTAGTAGTCCTAGAAAACTGTAATTTGGTATCGGTATACATATTAATCACGGCTATAATCTCCTAAATGTATGCGATCTGTATTTAATATACCAACTTGGAAAATGTATCGGGCAGCTATGGCGTACACTGCGCGTGGCTCGACACGCACTTGGCCAGTTTTTATTTATATTTATTGCCCGCAGACTAGAGGTTAAAACAAGATCTATCTAACTGACTAATCCTTGTTGGCTTTGACCGTGGCTTGCCACCATTATGAACCGGCCCCGTCGTGTACCGCCGTGACGTCACGAGAAGATGGAGAATGAGTACTTTCGGGAAACTTTTGAGTTTGCATGAGGAGCGGTACTGGTAAATGTGAACAAATTAATAAATAGCATCAGCCTGTTTCGTCCACTGCTGGACATAGGCCCATACTCACACACGCTGGTCAGGCGGGTTGGTTAGTGCGGTGCCGAAACCCTTGAACCAGTGACGCCACTGCCCGTCCGCCCCGGAAATTTGGGATGGATATACCGCCATCCATCGGTCCCAGGCTATGGTGGGCCGCCTGGTTTTGCGTAAGAGCTGTTCTCTTACTCTCCCCCGAATAACTTCGGAAGGATTTGCGAGTAAGATGGTGGTATCTCCACAGTCAAGGCGGGCATCATGTCAAGAAACAATTTTAGATATTGACTGCAAAATCCAATATTTCACAAGATTCAGCGACACTTATTTTGTAACAAAGGGCACAAGTCAAAAGATTTACGTCCGACAAACGACACAATCGCCCAATCAAAAACGTCCCGGACAATAGAGTTACGGCCAGGTCCCGTGTTTGTCCGACAGAACGGGATTATCCCGGAATGGACAGGTTAATCCGCGGGGTCGCCGGCTGTCCCGGGGAAATGTTAACAACTATTTGAAGAACTAGGATTTGTTGAAACAAAGCGTCTCGTTAAAAAGTCATTTTAAAAGATTTTATTACTTTTATAACGCTTACGTACCTTATTATGGAAAAACGAAACCCTTTGTTGTTGTCCGTTGGTCTGTCGGTGTGTTTTACTCGAAACAACTTGACCTTCTCATTGCTTTTCCAGCAAAAAATCCAATGCACGCCACTGGTATGAATACTATATTATTTATAAGTCTTATACTGCTTTAAAACCTCATAAAAGGTAACCTTACAAAATGTATTTTCATAATAAAAATCCCATTCCCAAAGAGATACAATCTTGCAATTTGATGCAAAGGGAGGTCTTCTAGCACAAGTTTAGTGAGGAATACATCCGAAAATATTTTTTTCCCAATTAACTTATGCAGTTTTTTACACATTTTGTACGTAATGTTAGGTTTGTATTTTTTGTTAATATTATTTTCCCAATTTACGGAACACACAAAACACCTTTTACTCGCACTTAACTTTTGCAGAAAACTTTATCTCGTTAGTGGAGTTTTATCTTCTACTACGAAGCGTTGTAAGCGATTTTACAGATTCGAATACTGGATGTATCTATGGAAAACTAAAGATAACCCTGCCTTATACAAAAAAAACTTTTACTAAGGAGCTGAATGTGAAATCACAAATCAAATCAAATCAAATCAAAATATTTATTTTGCAAAATACTTATAGATACATAAAGTATATTTTCTACAAGTCAATAAATAAAATCTGCTGTTCAATAAAAAAGGTACCAAAAAATAGTTTTATAGAAAAGTACACCAAAAAGTATAAACGTATGTTAGTATGTAACGTTATTCAGTATGATCAGTACATTATTCGGTTTTTCGTACAGATACCTGATAAGATAACTTACAATCGGTATAGCAGTCGATATCAAATAACCAAATAACCGCCAGTAACCAGCCAGAGCCGGTTACACGACATTCAATTACACCGGCAATTACTCGAACCGATAACCGATATTAAGCTACGGTTAAATAGCTGTTACCAGTCATTACTATCTGGGCACCTGGATGGCTCGGTCGATTGATTCTGATGGACACTGCACTCTGTCTACACCTACAATACCTATAAACTGTCAGCTCGTAGTATAGTAAAACGAATCCCAAAGGCATGCTTCAATAGAAGTAAGTAAATTGTCAAACTTTGCAGCTTTTAACATTTTTTGTACTGGCAACACCCAAAAGAGATTTTTCGAATGATGAAATTGGTTTTTACAAAAACAACTCCTGCCTGAGGTAGAAAAAAAAATTCTGCATACAACCATGGTAACTTATTTTATTTCTCCTGTAAAGTTGTTATTTTGGACATAAGTTATTTTTGTAACTAACACCTCAATTTAATTGCACTGAAATCGTCACTCTGGTCAACTGGTGAGCTCCATTCAAACAAGAAGCTTATAATTAAATTCTTGGCCCCCAAAATATTTTTAAAAATAAATTATTTGTAGCTCTGCAGCCATATTATTGCTTTTTGATTAAAAAAACATAAAAAGCCTTAAACAAGTAATAAGATGTCAGATCTGCAAAGATAATTTAAATAATTTATTTAATTGTAATGACAATGTAATTTTTTTTATTATAATCTTAATTTTTCGTGTACTTTGTATACGACATTTGTTTGTTGAAATAATTTAAAATTTCAAATAGGTATCGGGAAGTGGTTACAGAGAGATGCGTAGTAACATTCATTCGTCTATTACCGATTTTCTCAGTTTCTAGGCAAGCGCACATCATCTAATTTATCGACGCTTTCTATCAGGCACGGTAATAACGAAGCGGCTCGTAAAACAAGTAATATTTTCTTTACATTTTAAACCAAATGCTACCCACATCAATATCTCCAGCTCTACGGAACCCAATTAACATTAAAAAGGAGTGTCCATGCCCCATCCATCGCTGTCGATACCTCGTATTCAGTAAGCACATTTAAACCGGGGTTACAAATTAATCCCGGGTCTAACTGAGGGTTTGTAACGCACCGCGTGATGAGCTTAGCGAGGACGACGTGTCGAACGATCATGTGATGGGGGTTTCATTGATTCATGTTTAATCGTTCACAAGTAATTAACAAGTTCTTTTTATAGGTTGATTTGGTGAAGATGACTAATTGTTTACGACTAAACTACTCGTAAAAAAGATAATTATAAAGCTATAGTACATGTGGAAGGGTAAAAGAAATAATAGGTTAAGTCGCAGCTTTCCTAAAATGAGATTTTGGTTTAAAAGGTCATCTTCACACACAAACAAAATGAGTCTGTTATTTAGCGGAACTAATCCAAGAAAATAACTGAGTAAAATTAATATACGCCAATCCCGTAAAGGGTAAGTAAACGTCGATCTTACGCAGGTCCAACTCGATAAACTCGAACGTCTTTAGAATCTCTGTATCGGGTTCATTTTTGGTGTTCGTAAATTCGATCATATTTCTGAATTTCGTTTGGCTTCCCTCTCACTCTTTAAGAGACTGGTAAAAGAACAGTACCTCTCACTCTGACCACTGAACTTCTTAAAGTTTATTTATTAATTATGTAATATATCAAATCAAATCAAATTTCTTTATTGAACAATTGGTTTACAAAAAAGATAGTTTAGACTCTGAACCCCAAACCAATATAATATAATATGTATGTTTATTCTGTGGTGTATATTTATTTATTCATGTTATTTATCTGTAATATATTAATTATCTTATAATTTATTAATGCAGATTTTGTACAGTATATTTAAATATTATTTTAAAATTAGTGCACCGCCTATTCATCGATCTCTTTTTAAACCAGATTCTACCCAAATGTTGTCTGGAAGAGATCACTATAAGCGATAAGGCCGCCTGATTGTACCTACGTTATTTGGCTACTGTAATTTATATTATATTTGTTTCCTTTTGTGTGGTGTGCAAATAAAGTTGTATTGTATTGTATTGTAAATGTGACAATTCTTTATAATAATGATCTAAAGGTAATACTTGTAGTGTTTTGTGCCAGAGTGTCCCAATGGCTACTTATGTCAGAGTTAGGCACAATACTTTATCTACGACCATCTTTTCAAATAACAATTTCATGAAACATGAGAAAAAGAAAGTTTTTGATGTTGTAATTACCATATTGTAGCATAGGAGTATATAAAGTAAGCATTTAATTGTATGATAATGTTCACATGTTTCCATGATATTCCCTCGTCAATAAATATTCGCTGTTAGCAGCAGGCAAATATGGGCTTCCAAAAGAGGTAATTTATGCCAAAGTTGACCGTAACTGTGCTTCCGTAAAAGTTATTTTGCCATAATAGCTGACTGACAAAAAGAAAAGTTTCATTATTTTGTGTAGTTTTCGAAATCATACGGGTTGATAAATTTATTCTGTTGGACATGGTCTGTTGTATTATTTTAAATTAAAAATATCAATACAGAGAAACGAAACACTTGCAAGTTGACTAAACCAAACGCATCGATAAAATGCATACACAAATTCAAACCATAAACACGATGCAGTTGTTACATTGCACAAAGACGGACATAAAACGCAAAGGTAACGCATGCGAACTAACGTTCCCCACTCCGATTATGCTAGAATACAGAAGCGCCTTGCAGAAATCAAATAACTACATGCCGGCGAGGACATTGTATTCGCTGTGCTTTTGCTACACCTCACGTAGCAGGCGTTTACAGCCGTACTAACGGGTGTAGTCGCTAAGATTTCTAATTAGATTTAGGATTTTCAAGCGGTTGGTTCGGATTTCAAGATTGCGTGCTTCGGATTTAAATAGGGATAGTCTTTAATTTGAAAATAAATGACCAAGGAAAAGGCAAAAAATCAAAGCCTTCATAACAGCAATAAACTTGAAAATCATCTTCACCGTACGAATGTTAAAACAATTAAAATTATGTAAATCATTTTCACAATTCCAATGTAAATAAAAGGTAAGGGTTAAAATACTTCAAAATACACCATTCCTACCGATTAAATTTTAATCAAAATATTATGCGTTTAATTATGAAAGCTAATATTTATTATGCAAAGTTAATTTACTCTAAGGGCTATAACACCAAAAACAAACATGTGGGAATGTTAAGCCAGGGGCTTCAAAACATACGCGATGCGGCCCGCGGCTCCGGGGGCTCCCGCGAGATTACGACGACGAGACGGCCCAATTATTATGCAAGTCTGTTAAATTATGCAAAGCTTTTTTGGTTAAATTTTTCTCGCAAATTAAACATTTATGAATCTTAGATGTCTAACAATATTTAAAAGAAAACTAAATATGGTAAAAATTTTGGCTTATTAGTTTTTACGTGTGTGTGGTCGCTTGAAATAAGTAAAAATTACATCGTCACGAAACTCTCAATTGTCAGAATGTTTTAAAGTACGAATTGTAAAATGCAAGTGTCAGTAAGTACTCGTAAACGACGATTATAACGTTTGAACGTGATGCGTGGTGAGCCCTATCGCCGTACTTCAGGCTCACGGACTCACAGTTTAACGTACCTACCAAAACACGCAGAACACATAATGCGCCCATACGGGATTTAAACCTACAACCTCCGGATCAGCAGTTGAGACGAAATTAACCGGGCATTCACAATAATTGTAGTCTACAATAAATGCGTTTGGGTGTTGGTAACTCAAAACTTACTTCTAATAATTAAAAAACTAGGTGTCACAAACAAAATAAACCAAACAGCAAGATCTAAAAACACTTTCCTCTTCATCGACGGGCAACAATCAATCGGCTATTCACAACTAGCACCCACTTAGCGAACTTTCTTTGTTTCCCGTAATTGACCGTCTGTCGGACGATTAGCCCGCGTCCCTCGAGTCGGGAATTTGAGAACCGCTGGTTTGCCGCCACTTATATTGTTTGTTCTGAATTAAGGATTAACCACGTTACCGTGTTACATACAACACAGCTTTAAGAGATTACATTTGCAATGGGGTCTGCTAATTTGATGGTTTGGGGTTTAAGATACGTTTAGATTTGCAGAAGCGATTTAGGTGAAGTCCGTCAGCCGTGCCCGTAGAGACACAGTATCAAACGAGAATAAAAAAATATTTATTGGAAAATGTTACATATGGGTATTTGGGAGTACGATGCATTTACCCAGTTTCTTCTCGATACTGGATACGGAACGTACCTGAAACAAAGCCAAAGGTTTATTAACACAATTATGCCTATTGCCAGCGGTTCCACCCGCGCGATCTCTAGGAGACTGCACATCTCCAGGGAACGATCACCTATGTCAAAGTAATGAGTTTAACCCAATTATGTTATATAATATCCGATTGGTTTAACCATAACAATAATTTTCTAGCATGATGACAAAAAAAATGTCCGTCCGTCAGTTAGATTATCAGAAGATATTGGACACGTATTTTTTTCTTTTTTCAATTAAACAAAAAGTTATGAAGTATTAGCCCGCTGAAGTTCCACGTGACGTCACATCTAGGTACAATTTTACTTAGAAGTGACGTCATTTTCCCCCACTCCCAAACTTTGACGCGCTTTATCTCTGTCATTTTTTGATTTATTGACAAAAGAAAAAATAAGTGATATTTTTTGATAATCTAAATGACGGACTAAATAGAATAATATTTTGTTTACCCTGTGTACAGGCCTATTGTGGTAGATTTGTAAAGAAAAAAAAAAACAAATAACTTTTGTAATAAGTGTTTGCTTAACCCCTAAGAAGTTTAACTTCGTTGCCTGGTATCGCTTTTAGCAAAAACCGCCGCCTTACACAATAAAACCGATTCTGGAGGCTTTATTTTAAATTTTAGTGCTGTCAAAACTAAATTCTCTTCATTCCAAAATAGTTATTTATTGTTTACAACAGAAGAAATTATACTTTAAAAAATTTCGAGTTTTGACAGCACTATAACTAAAATGAAAGCCGAATCGGCTTTATTGTCTGTTCGATTTTTAAATATGTGAGTAAATGTACAAAAGTATACTAAAAAAAGAAAAAAAACGTCTTTTTAAAGAGATTTCCTCGCGGCTGGTTGACGTTTCCGGGGACCCAAGGGCTGGACAACGCCTTAGTTTGGCAATCCAAAGAGGGAATGCCGCCAGCCTTCTGGGGACTCTGCCACATGACGGCAGCGATCTGGCAAACATTTTTTACTTATAGCTTTTATTTGTTAAGTATTTAAGTTTATATTTTCAAGTATTTTAGGTATTTATGTTATTTAAGTTTTTTATTGTTATTTATTTTATTTATTTAATTAGATACATTTGCAGAAAATACATAAAACATTGATGGTGGGAGATGTTATAGGTTTATAAAAATAAAGGTTTCTTTATTCATGGCATTATGTAATAAATAAACTTAGGTGGACACCCTGTTATAGAACAGTACAATTTACATTGAACAAACCATTGTTTACAAAACATATTACAAGCATGACTATGAAATATCTTTCTCGCCCTAGTTAATATTATTTTTATCCCTGGGGCTTCCTTGTTATCTCGTGGCAAGATTGGTGGTGTTATATTATAGGACGAAGGCCGAGTCGGTGTTGCAGTGGTACCTTTCCAATATTACCCTAAATCTGGAGAAGATGACATAATAACTGTACGAAATATCGCCACAACGTTGGTGACGTCAGAGTTGTATCAGGGTGTGGACTGTAACTCGAGCTTCCAACATTCGTACACCCTAGTTACACCGACGAATTGCTTTTTCCGAATACACGCTTTTTAGGTTTAATTACAGTTTTTCCCTTCACCGTTCAGCAAGAATAAAAATTACAATTTTATCGACACATGATCGGCCGGTAGAATTAAAACCCAGGTCCTAAGATCACTAGCTTCGATTTGCAACTGTTTTGTTATAAACGAAAAAAAAAAATTGTTTAACTAACTAAACATATTCATCCTTGTGAGTAGGTAGTGTTGTGGGTAGGTGAGTATAAAATGCAATTATATTTGGTATAATAGTTCCAAAAATTTAAAAATTGGCCATGTGCGAGTCGGGCCACGCGCATTGTAGGGTTCCGTAGTAACTCAGTACATTTTATAAGTTGGTCTACTAATACAGATCACGCGAAACTTCTGTCCCATACATTTAGAAG
Organism: Ypsolopha scabrella; assembly: GCA_910592155.1. Lineage (NCBI taxonomy): Eukaryota > Metazoa > Arthropoda > Insecta > Lepidoptera > Ypsolophidae > Ypsolopha > Ypsolopha scabrella. The sequence goes on from OU342982.1 coordinate 23,416,984, forward strand.
AACGGATCATACTAAGTCTTGTCGTTTAGAGGGAACTAAAAGTTGGGCGCGACCTGTATTCGTAAACCTGTAAAGCCTACTTTAGCTGTGATAGTTTTCTAACTTAACTTATAATTTAAATTCTTATCAACTTATAATTTAAATTCATTATACCGAGTGTAGATATACTGCTACCATTAAATGAAACCACATATACTACCGACTCTACTGAACCACTTTTCCCGAGTCATACCCGCGGATACCCTTAGCTTAGGAAATAATTGAGTTGATTTGAAACAAAAATGCGTGAACCCTAACGCACCGACATACGGGCGAGTTTAGAGAGAGCGTCGTCCGTGAAACCTGAAGCTGTTTTACGGACGACGCTCTCTCTAAGGTGCAAGTCACACAGAAGCGGCGCGGCGCGCATCGAGCGCGCGGGCGTCATTCAAATTTCGTAAAAAAGGCATGGAAATGTTGGAGTAATTTTAAGCCTATTTTCCAACCAATTTCATCTGCACTGACGAAACACGACGATACGACTAGTATTACCCCAATTTTAGGGAAACAGCAATAACTGGCATCACCAGCTGAGCTGCGTTTAATAATCTCGTCCAGCCGGCTGGCGCGGAGGTATATCTTAATCGTGTGATAAAAATTTAGTGTCCGTAATATTGCGCCCTACGAGGAGAGGACAGTCTTAGAGAGATTGAAGAGATAGTAGCTGGACACAAATATCAATTATATTCAATGACCCTTATTTGGGCAACAATTTCGAACCTGTCAACCAATTACTGGTTTGGATAGACATACTTAAGTACTTGTAGATATAGTCGTTACAACATGAACCCCGAGGGGTTTCAGAGATATTCCAAGGATGAAACTGTGAAATGCAATGTTAGTCCACATTTGGTACGTACACCCACTTTTCACTGATGATCATTTTGTCATAGTAAAAACAGACTAGTAAGCTATCTTCACAGAGACGTCGCGTCGACCGCGCGGCTTATATGTGTGCGAGCCTGCACGTACGAACCACAGCACGCACACAACGACAATATGTCAGGCTGTTTCTGGCTGGCGGTGTGACTAGGGTCGGCTGTGCTTCGCAGTCGCGCTTGCGTACGCCGCCGCGCCAAACAGTTAAGTATTTTAGGGCCGCGCGCCGTTCGTCGTATAGCCGCTGAATAAATTGACATCCCTGCAGCAGTAGGCATGTAAGCCTCGCACGGCGCGGGAGTTGTTCTACTATTCTGTTTTTACTATGATTTTGTCCCAAACATTGATTGGATTGAATCCACATCCTCTGGGTTAGCAGGCGAGCGCACTACCACTCGGTCACAGAGTTGGTTTGAATATTAAGACTAAATTAGCGTTGTCTATGATAATTTAGCACTAGCGTCTACCTAACAGACGTATCTTCATCAAACTTTTGCGAGAAGTCAGAAAACGAACGGCATTCCTGCAATTGTTATCCTCCGAGGCACTTCCCAGTTCCCCAACCACCTAAACACGAATATCTCCTAATCGCAATCACAAAAATTAGCGCTCGGAATATCGCGGACCGCAATCTAGCAAATGAGTCCCGGGATTCCGGGATCTTTATTGAATCCCGCGGGATCCGTCCGGGATTGTTAATCATTCCCGGGAATAGTGAGGAATTCCAGCATCAGCTGTTTCCTGCGGTTTTAATATACGGGAGTTGATATTGGGTTGTCTTTTGTTCCGAGCGGTACTAGTTCAGACAGTTGCTATTATTGATATAAAGAGGTGTGCCAGGATCGTAGCAGATGGAAATCTGTAGTATCTGCCAAGCCCACTGACAGACGTGGGTACATGTATGTATGTTTTATTGATAGAGTGGGTTCGTCTTTAAGTATGTCTGTCTACCTGTCTTGCTTGATTAGCTAAGGTACTAAAATTTTGTTCACCGACTATTTTCTTTATTCCGATGTTTTTTAGGGGTTGGAGATCTTAATTACGGTGGTTTCTTTTATTCTTCAGCGAGTGGCAAGTATCTTGACGTTTACAGAGTGCAGAAAAACCTTTTAGTACCTTTTTACTTAATACATATCTCATAAACTTTGAAGCCCACAAAAACTAGTTTCTGTTCTATTTTTTTATTTGGGACATTATATGAAATATATGGACAGAAACGAAGTCTTAAATAAATATTATTTCATGTGAAAGCTAAGGCTTAATTAAAAATTCCGTTTTTTTTTTACCACGACAAAAATGTATGTACTAGTTGCAGAGATAAAATAATTAGCTATATTAAATAGCTATAAAACGAATATTGTAATATTTTTTATTTAAAATAAATATCAAAAATAATTACACACATCTACCACATTATTTATAAGGTTACCAAAAAATCAATCAAGCACAAAAACCTTGTTGTCCCTTTAAACATGATTTGATTAGTTTCAGATAAAACACAACAATTAATTACAGACAATAACCATTATAATTAATGTATAATTTGATGTTTAATAACGATATTAGTCGAAATTTCATAGCCGGACTATTTTCATTAATTAATTCAATATTCATAGAGTGGATACGGTTTACGAGCAGATATTTAAATTTCGTGAAATTATATAATAAATAATAACTGAAATCACTCTCGCAGCTGTTCCTTTAGGTTCCGTGAGCAATCAGGCAAAGTAATTCTTGAGAGTAATGGAGTTTTGATTAAAGGATTAAGGAATGCTTTATATAACGAATGAATTTATTCCTTGAAATTCTTAATTTCTTCAACCATGTAGAATAGATCACTCAGAACTTAAACGTAGAATAAAAAAAGTTGAACTCACATATTGGTTGTAGATCACGGCGTATCTTTAAATTAAACTACATAGTTTACGGACCATACTGAACAAGTCTCCCAAAGAAAAAAAAAACGATTTGCGCATACAAAATTAAGAGTAGATTTTCATAACTTGGGAAATAGTTTTAAGAAATACACTTTTACTGTTGCACTAATATTAAATTTATTTGAGCTTCAACCAGTTTCAACTTACAGCATCATCTAGGTATAACAATTAACAACTAATAAATAACTATGCATCTGAATTTTCAATATTGCATATACAATGAAAACTATCACATTTATAATATCCATATTTACATATTAGTTGTTAATTGTTATTCCTTGATGATGCCGGAAGTTGAAACCGGTAGGAGCTTAAAGGGGGTTTATCCCGAGTTTGTCTCTTTTCAAATTAATTTTACACCAATAAAAAGCGACGATTACACTTTGCAAATATGTGTCATATTTCACTCTTTGATCTTAATATTTGCTAACATTTTCCTCGATCCGATTAAATCGCAAAGACAGGTACATTAAAATGTTAAAAATGTGATATAAACGGCCATCATATTAAAAACCCGGGCCCTCAATTCTGACGCGTGCGCAAAAATTGCATAGGCAGATTGCGGGTGACTTTAAAAGGGATTTTGTACAGGAATGTCTTGACTTTTTTGATTGAAAACTTATAGTTAGCATTCTTTATATCCTATAGCTTCTATTTGATGTGGTTTAGTCACTCTAATTTCCATCGCATGGCATTTATCTAACTTTAAACAAATATCTAATGATTGACATTGCGAGTGAGAAATAATGCCGGAATAGCCACTCATCCCTCTAATTCCAAAATAATAAATAAAAACACTTCAAAACCGCGAGTTTTCTAAGCGGCCCGCTTCCGCTGAGCAGGATGAACATGTAAAAAATGAAAGCGTTGGAGCAGGACGGATTTCTCTGGATAACCTCTCCTTAAGTTAATATCAGTGGAACAGTACAAGTTTATTAATTAAGATGTTGATGATGTTTCACCAAGTGCCGACAATCGCAAGTACGGGTCGTGCGCATGGAATCATATGAGGGAATAATTTATTGACAAAAGTTGTATGATCGTTCATTTATTACCATCGAGAAAAGTTCCCTTGACCAACTTTCCGCTTTTAACCAATAATAAAATGACATTACCTAACAGAAACAGCTCAATAACAAATTACACTATGTACAAAGTGCGAACAGCTTGTATTGTCCAACTATTACAATTTACTTACAGCTACATATTTGCTTGACAGTACTTGACATGTTTACTTTATAACATAGTTATCCAACCTTCATTAGCTAGTCAATTTTTTTAGGTCACACCTGAATCAATGAATAGATATACAATTTGAGTTCACAGCTTTGTATTGCAACTTGAAATACCTATTTCACTTTCCAAACTGGATGACAGTTGAAAACATGTCAGGGCTGTCACTAGCAAATGTCATCCTTGTGTGCGACCCTATTTATTGTCGCTTGAATAATAAGTTTGACAAGACCGGAATTTGCTTATGAATGGCGGGTGTGCTAACGGGTTAAATTGATCTATGTGTGGGTGGCCTTCGTTTAGTTATTGAACATTTGAAAGACGCATAGTGAAAAGGTGCATCTACTGTAAAGATAAATAAGGGACAGTTTCTGAATTAAAAATCTCACTAAGAGGTACATAACCCTAAATATTATATGTCTACCTATAGAGCACTTGAGGACACATTCCTATCTAAAAGCAACCTGGCTGTGGGGTCGTAGTTACAATTCAGCCCCAAAATTAATATTCATCTATTCGTCTACAGTGCGCTAGACAAAGGACGCCGTGACGTCACACAGAACCTGTGACAATCACTTGACAATCTGTTGTGACAACAGTGAAAGGTAGCGTTATGCAGGGTACAAGCAAAAATCTGCTGTTCCATAGCAGTAAGTATACACTGACCAAAATGTATAATTTTTTCGCGACTTTAGGTTATTCGTATGTATGAGTACTATTGTATATAGTTTTTGGATTTTCAGCTACTTAAATTTATTCAGTGGTTTTAATCGCTTTCGTCTCTTATATTTTTTTAATAAATTGTCTTTGAACCGCCAAAAGACCAGTGTTTTTATAATTTTTGAGATTCAAATCATAATAAACAGTACACTTATTTTCAATATTATATTTTTGCTTTTGGTTACAGCAAACTGGATTCAGTACTCTTATTACCACCACGGTGTCGTGTGTAGGGATTCAAGGGAAATCTCGACGCAAGCAACAGCTGTTCCCTCCCTCTTTACCTACTTCTGTCCTTCAGTAGTGGCCGGAACTTGGTACTTGGTCATCATCGCCGTAAAGCACAGCATATCATGTGAATTGTCACTAGAATAGTCAATACTCGTACTTCTTCACCGACGATTGTTTGTACGTCCCAACGAGACAGGAGATGAACCTTATCGCCGTAGTTCGGGCACAAGTACACGCTTTCAATAAACCATGAGGTTTACTTCACAATGAGTTCTTTCACATAAGCGAGTGGTAAAGTTTACTATACACGTAAATTCAGAATGAGCGAAAAAGAAAACTTAAGAGAATAGGTTCCGATTGCATTGATCGCTGTTACTCCATGCCGAAAAACCTGCAGTGCGAGAGGGACGAATTCTGGAAAATTATCAAAATGACGACTTTTATCACGAATTTTATTATTTAAAAAAAAAACTAAAGTTTGTATCAAACATCTGTTCGGATAACAGTATAATAAAGTTTGTAAAGATTTTAATTAATAAATAATATAATATGATTTTGCTTAAATAATGTTAAAACTCGACATGAAACCTTTTTTTGGAGTCATCTTTGATTTTTTATGGCTCAATGTTGGAATGACTTCTGAAGATTCTGTTTCGATAAGAGTGTACATTATATTCTTGACAGAAGTCCAAATTTTTTTCAAATATCTAGTATTGCTAGATTCTTCAAACAAGGAAGAATAAATTATGGTTTTTCGGAACCTATCCTCTTAAAGCTCACTCAGACTGAGCGACGGTTGCTTAAAAGCGCAGTTTTAATAAATGTAAGAAAATTCGAAATCAGGGTTGATAAATATGACAGTTTCTGACGTTCTTCATCACGTTGGCCCGCGAGACGTCAACATTGACGTTGGAGGTAACACTTGGCTGCGAAATGAGAAACGTCACTTTGAGATATGACGTCGCGAAATGACATTCACCTACGTCATAACTCAAGAGGTGTCTCGCGACGGACTTTATCTGAAGTTTAGTCAGTTTAGGTGTATGACATTCGTTATGCAGACAGGGAAGGAATTCTTCATGTTAAATATTTAAATGCTATTTAAATATCCTTTTTACAATAATATAACAGCAATGTTTCTTTTCCCCCAACATCGGATTTAAAACTCGTTTAACAAACGTACATAATATAAAACGTACAAATGAAGGTTTCGCGTTGGAAATTCGTAATTCGAACCGATAAATTAGCCGCCATCATCGTCCGACGTTCCGTACACAACAAATCAAAATTGGAACGTAGGCCCGCATCAACCAAACAATAAATTCTGTTATCGGAAATTGAATATGAAATCTGCATAGCGAAACTGCGTACAACGGAACGGAGCTCTCGGTTTGCTGAAAGAATGTCATGTTTAATTAAAGCTGGATAGAGTCGAGATTCGATTGTGAGGTTCTGTTAATTTTGTTTTTCTGTGTGGATTTCTTCCTGATACACTCGGATTTGTTGTTGGATTTCGTTTTGAGGTGTATTTTGCTGCTATTCTGTTAAAGATTTTAGTTTTATATCCAGTTTTCAAGTTTTCACGTTTGATGACTTCAGACTTGTTATTCCCAATAACGAAATTGACATTGTTGCTTTCCTAATATTAATTTGTCTATGCTTTAATTTAATAGTTTTCTCTCACATTGTACCTACTATAATTATTTCATTTTGAGCAACTTTTAATTTACCGAGCAAACCGAGAAAGTTGTCGTATTTATTGACAAACGTAACGCAAGCGACATTCCATCACGCTCGCACTAAAAAGCCGCCATTAATCAGCCCCATTGAAGAGAAGCCGCATCCATATTTGGCAAGGAGCTAGCACATCCGCCACCATTTCAGATTCGGGCCGTGTGAGCTTTTGATCGAGCTCTCTGATACAATCTGTACTATCGATGGAACGGACCGCCTCTGTAGCGGAGCGGGTTCAAATACTGGGGCCACTAGGGGGCAATTTAGGGTCACGCTTGTATGACATAAATGAATAGAGCCAAATTCATACTGTATGCTTGGTAAGTGATGATTATAACGGATGTAAACCACTTGTTTCTTATTTCGCAAAATAAAATGTTGACCTCCCATAGTAATTGTCTCGGGGCTGGGCTTGTCTATTTGAGAACATGAAAAAATAAAATTCGAATTTCACTAAAAGGTAACCTTGTTACTGAGTACTTACGGAGTTTGCAGTATGAATTTGGCTGCATAAATTAATGTCACCTCATATTTGTGATGTGTCACCTCACCACCCATCACGCTGGGACGTAATAATCGTCGGTAAAACACGGGTGTTCGACTGTGAAATATGAATCCTAAACGTGGCTCGAACTCGTATCTCTGCCTATCGCGGGCTAGCAACTTGTCCAGTTTGTTCACCGCGATCTAGACCCTTCCAAATGTAACTACTTGAAGTACCAGCTAGTCTAGTAATGCACACATCGAAAGCTCACGAGTTTATCTGAGAGAACTGTTAGCTATACTGCATAAGAACTAAAAGAAAGGGCTACCATCTCTGACGGAACCCTAAAAAAAAACAGATATTGCACGTAGCGCTTAAAGTGAGCTTATGTTTACGTAACGAAGCGTTACATGCTAGGGCCCCGAGCGTGACACAGAATGTAAACTTGTACGTGTTTACAAAAACATAATGCGCTGGGAATTGTTGGCATCGGTGTTCTCTGATAGCGGCCTAGCTATTGTTTAGGAAATGATCATTCGGCCAAGTGCGACTCGGACTTAAGTACAAAGGGCTCCGCACCACCAAACAACGGGTACGAAACCCAAAAACGTTATGGTGAATAACTACAATATACGTAGATGCAATAGCAACATTGAGGCCATACTAAACACCTGACAAAATTCGGCATCATTTCAGTATGGAACCCTAATATTTATTATTTGTTTTATATTAGAGCGTCTGACCAAATTCGAAACTTATATGTACTAGCGTCTTTAAGACAGAATTGAATCAGATAACCTTAATAAAATAAATAAATAAACAAGTTTTTTTGCATTGGGAATCCTGGATTTAATTCTTTTTATTACTTTTTAAATTACTTGTACGACGCAGAGATTTACTATTTGGAAGGTTGTTTATAGAGGATGAAAACGCACACTAAGAAAGCGTTTTCAAAAATTCGCACCCCAAGGGGGTTAAAAAACGGGGTCAAAGTTTTAACAAAACACCTCCATTTTGTCGACACCGTTCACGGTAGGCATTCGAAATTTTGAATGTAGAGACAAAATAAATATATATATACGTGCTGTTTAAGGCGCGTGTTCGAAAACAGTTAAAGCTGTTTTTAGAATAAAATTGGCTATTTCTTGGAAACCGCTAATGTTATTTGTATGGTTCTTGCACTAAAATGGGATTTTTTTGGGAAAATTGTGATTTTCTTTATACAATACGTATGACTCTTAGTGATTGGGCTTTTCCAAGTCTGCTAAGCGCTTGACAATACTCCATGGACCGGGGTCTGGTGAGGATGTGGAAACGGAACTTTCAATCGATAAAAGTAGGAATATTATGTTTGAACTTTTCTGGAACCATTTACAATCCATGGCAACTATGGTCTGACGATGAGGTTCCGAGGTTTACTGGAACTTCTTAACTGACGTCGATAATCGTTTAAGGGTTTGGTCATCTATACGTAAGTTCTATTTAAAAATCACCAAAACACTGTATTCCTTATGTGTATAACAGCATAAAACTTCTGAAGAGAAACAATCAAATTGTGGGATGAAGGGTGCACCAAGAAAATGTTTTTACAAAATTAACCCATAAAAGGGTGTAAATATACCTTTGTACGAAATATTGTTATGCCTGACGGGATGTTGAAGTTCTATAAATCTGATTCGAATTTTTATCCGAAATCCAAGTCGCGGGCAAAAGCTAGTCAGTAATAAGGCTTACCTTTTCTGACCAACTTTAAATAACATTTCAACTACAAGTAAAGCTTTGGATTGTTTTCTTTTGTTATTCTCATACTTTACGAATAAAATAATCAAATTAATATATTAGTTTAATATACTCAGACCCAAGTTCACTGGCTCCCGCGCCCGACTTCGGCGGCCACATCCGCGCTACATACATAACATACATCATGTCTGTCTGTACATCCTTCCCCGCCACATACGGATGGACAGGTTGACAAATTGTTATGGTTTCCAGCTCGTAAATCCTCATTTACACAGTCTATCTCGTGGTATCGGCGAGGATTCTGTGCTACACTGTCAAATTACACCGAAATTATTTCACGTTCCGGTTTAGGCGCTTGGGAACAAATAAATAATTTGGGCAAGTGCGAGTCAGACTCGTGCACAAAGGGTTCCGTATCACCCGACAGTTTGGGTGCGGAATAATAAAAAAATAAAGGAAATAACAACAATAAATATGCCAAAGCAACATCAAAGATACAAAAAGTAAGCCGCTAAAATAGTAGCGCCTGACAAAAAAATTTGCACCGTCTGCGTAAGGACCCCAACTCTTTATTTTTTGTTGTTTTACTTTAGTGTATATGTTACCGGCAATCTTTATAATCCGGCCAACCCTGAAATCATGGAAAAAAAACAGCTGTTTCATACATTTGAGTCGAGTAGGTATTTAACTTTTCTTTGGAACAGCTGATATATTTTCACGATTTCAGGGTTGCCTTCATAGTAAAAGTTGTTCATATGGACGAGTACTATCACCAGTTTTCGTTAACAAAATGACTTAAATTTCACGTTGTATACACAACAATTGATCAAATTTTAAACTTACATGTATTACCATCTTTAAGATAGAGCTGATACAAATAACGTACAAAAAAAATTAAATGGTTTCTTGTATGGGGACAGCCTTTGAATTTTTTTTAATTTATATTATTAATCGTGATAGAGGCCATAGTAACACGTATTCTGTGAAAATTTCAGCTGTCAACTTATTACGGTTGAAGCTGTACACTCCTGTGACAGACAAACAGCGGAGGCTTGTTAATAGGGTTCCGTAGCCACCCATAAAAATAAATAAACAGATCAGCTCAATTTGAATAAAGCCCAAAGGTAGAGAAAGTTGAACTATGGATTTTCAGTTTTTCTAGGGAGAGAGGGATGTAGACTTGGGATGGTAAATATACGAAAGGAATAAAAACTTTGAGCAGGTTTATCAAGATAAGAAAGTAAATGGAACGCATTTCGCATAAATTGTATAATTCGACGAATATACGCATATATTAATACTAATTTTACATACTCGTACGTTATGTTTTATTGTAATTTTATATTTATTATTTAAATTTTTATATTGTATATGTCTAATAATTTTAATCAAATTTCACTGTTTCAAATATGGATTTTTATCTGAAATAAATTATTTTGATTTGATTTGATTAAGTAGTATTAAGCTGACCTTTGTACAATAATCGTATTTTTGTGTCATAAATAATGTTTTTGTTAAAGATATCTAAGGCGATGGATTTCGCTATAAATCATATTAATGATTACGTTTATTTTAACGCCAGCGTTAATGCAATTTTTGTCAACCAGGTCAATAAATTATAATAAATAAAAAATGCATCCAAATCCTGTGAGTGGTTCTCCAGTTAAAACAGAATATCCAGACAGGCAAACAAATAATCTAAACATTTTTATTTTGCTCTCAGTATCATTTATGTTAGGTAACGCCCAGAGACGACTACTCTTATTTTTTCATTATTTGTGGTTTTAGCGAGGGAAGGTCTTTGCCCAACAGTGGGACACGTAAGAGACTACATAAATAAATGTGGACAAGTACAAGTGCATTTCAATCAAAATGTATCGAAAGTTCCAACAAGTGCCAACAATCACCAGCATCAATTTCCTATATCTATGTAATTAGGGTAATATAAAAGTTTCCGTTGTATTTTAAATTTTAGAACGTTATGAAGAATTAAAAATAATTTATATTTTTCAATAAGAATTCAAAATGGTTATGTAATTTCGCGACACAAGCCTTAGGACCGCAAAGAAGATAAAAAAAAAGTCATTCCGTTACACGTAAGAAGATTCGATAAAATTACGCCATTAACACTTTTCAACAGTGCTTAGATTTTTATCTCATGTAGACGTATCTTTTATAACGGTTGAACAAACCGCAATCGTGGGTGTCCAGAATAATTTAAGTGATAAACATTATGACAATTTCCGGACAATATAGCTTGCTTCTTGTCAACAATCAATTACTCATCATTAGTGATATCAGATGACAACTATTTCTATTTCACAGAGAAACACTATCATAGTTCAAGACACCACTGTTCAGAGAATACGTAGATATATGAATGAACAGACATTCAAGAAATCAGTGTTCTACTCTACTGTCTACGTCTCTGCAACATGATGTGCTAAGCTAAGCCGTTTCTTGCTTCCCTTTAACTCGTTAGTGGCTAAAAAAAAATTGCCCCTAATTTCTTGCTGTTCAAATCGATTATTTATTTACCTTACAAATACCTCAAGATATGTGCTTTCAAAATAATGACTGAAGTTATAAATAATTACTGATTTCATGCAACTTCACTTCAAATTGACGTTTCAATTCATCATGGAGCGGTACACTAATGGTTAGATAATTCAATAAGTAAAACCTTACACAAAAAAATGTTTGATAGTGAAAATTATTATATTCTCCTATTTTGCGCTATTTGAGAACGCAGCGATCGTCGTCACACGGGTCACAGCCACTTGGCAATGCGCGCTGATATGAACGTTATTAGCCCGAGCGGGAGCGTTTCATTTTAGGTAGTGATTTTACGCCGATAGATTTCCATCTTTTTCAATAGATCTGGTATGACTAATAACAGAACCAAGCGTCAGCTGACGCACCCGCGGTGGGTGTAGGTGTGGGAGGTTGCAAAAGTGGTAAAAAAAACTTTTTAACTTTACTGCGTCAGCTGAAGGTCTTTCCACCGCTACCCATGCAGCTGATTGTTGTTTTTGTTCTTTTAATTTTATTTAAAGAATCGCCTAATCAAATTTCATGCGGCGTACTATTACTTTATTTTACGTTTTTTTTACAAGTTCATGAGAGTAGCTGACGCTTAATCCCCCCTCCACGATGCAGCTGACTATTTTTTTTTCAGCTCAGTATGATGTCATCTATCTGTGAGAAAAGTTTCAGCCGGCGTACTATTACTTTTTTTTGACCACTTTCGCAACCTCTCACACCCAAACTAACCGCTACTTGAGCAGCTGACGGTCGATTCACATATCAGTCATGTGAGATCTACGATCGATGTCAATATCAGCCGGCTTACTATGACTTTTTATTTGCAACGGTACCTCCCGGACTACATTTCGATGTTGTTTCCTTCGATATTTGTTGTACACATCGAAGTTATAGACACATCGAGTTGCTAATTTAGGTCATGGAAGACGTAGATCTATGAATGAATAGACAGTCAATGAGATAATTCTGTTCACGATACCCTTTCCAGAAATTAGGTAGTGTTGTTCGAGAAAATACTCGCGCTAAACAAACAGGACAGACTAACTTACTCAAATATGTTTAAAAACGGATACAAACTTGTTTATCGGACTCAGGTTTTATTATATCGTTGTCTACAATTCTCATGCTAGTGCTAATGCTAACTGTGCCACTGATACAATGTCACAGGTAGTTAGCATGAAAACAACAAAATAATAAACCAGTAGTTTACATACAATACTGGTAAACAAAGAATCCGGTACGAATGGAGTTCAAATTTTATTGAAAATATTCACGATCATTTTAATTTTCAGTTAGTATATCGGATTTCTTTTTGGATCTTTTAGTACAAAAAGAAATTCAGTCAAAACTAGGTAGAGATAACTTCTTTATTTTTTAAATCGAGGCAATTTCATTCTTTTAAGTTTTGGACCAATTTGAAATTATTATATCCTATCCATAAATACCCATTTTTTACCTGCCCTCTACCTACAGTCCGCAAAGTGTTGATTTCTGCTTTCGTTTATATAGCAAACTCTAAAGCTAGGTTTACATTTAGGCTAGTTAGAAGTACATAGAGTAACTAGCGTACTATTTATCCGACTACTCTACTCTGTAGTGTGAACTGTGAAATAGGTACGCACAAAAAAACCGGTCAAGTGCGAGCCAGACTCGCATACCTAGGGTTCCGTAATTCGACAGTTTTGGGAACAGTAACTAAGAAGGTATTTAAAATCTTGCCCATAAACTGTTTATGATAACTGAAAAAAGAATTGATTGTACCACAAAAAAGAGACTCAAATATTTTTTTATCCTACTCGAAATAAAACTCGTGGATGAAACATTTAATTTTGTCATTTTGATATCGTGAATTTCCCACCCGCTATATTTTTCCTGTAATCTACGTAATCCTAAATTACCATGATTTTTGACATGCATTTTTTTGTCGTTTTTGAAAGATTTCTCGAAATCGGTGCCAGTAAATAGAGTAAAAGTCTATATATTTAAAATCAGCTCTTTAATATCTATAATTTAATACCCATATTGTAAATTTATTTAAAAAAAAATATTTATTTTACATTTTTTTGTATTTCTCATTTGTTATCAACTTTTTTTTCATCGCTATAAATTTCCTGTAATTGGCCAGTTATGGCCTATAATCTTCATTTTTTTCATTTTTTTCGGTCCACTGATTTCGTAATAAGGGGGAGACATGCATTTTTTGTGGTTTTTCGAAGATTTCTCAAATAATTAAAATAAAAAAAACTCATTTTTTTCTCTTTTGCGCTGAATCCGCCCCTCTCGTTTTTTTGCTTGGAGTAAGAGTGACAAAAATAAAATTTACATAGCCCCTTAACTGAAGATTCGGTAAGAGGTCAGGACCAAAGTTCAAGGTTATGTGTTTGAGAAAAGAAAACAGAAAATATTATTACTTATAAGTATGGACGAATATAATAATACTTCTAGGTGCTGAAATCTGCTAGATGAAAAACAACATATTTCCTTTCTTTCTTCTGTTTGGTTTCACAATTTCATGTGGTCCATTTTCAGCTATCGAGCAACCACTAGAACTAAATCCAACTGTCCATAAATAGTGAAGTCGATATCCGCAACATGAGTCACCGTCTCGCATTACCGGCGGGAATCGAAGCGGCTTACCGCGGCATGCGGCCCGCTAGCTCACTGCCGCGGCTGCGGTCACTACCGGGTCATTGAACATATTGCTGTGCCAGATTGTTTACTAAGCTTAGTAAAAAGGTTACTGTGCTGAGCATTCCGGATTTACATTAAAATTATGAATTCATGTTTTTAGGATTTTCGGCTCAGAAAATTAACCCTTCTCTCTGTCTCGGCTACTATTTTCAACGACATGGATAAGCTTTCTTGAACTAAGCGGTTGTCGTCATTTACCACAGATCAAGGTCTTTTTCATTTTTAACTTCTAAACAAGAAAATCAAAGTTAATTTGTGCAGTTTGCACCGAGCTACGCGAGTCGAATGCACACTTGCCCTGTTTTTTATGAACTCGTAGTGTTTGCTTCATAAATATTACTTTTACAGTTTTTAAGGGGAGGCCAAGTTTCAACCCTCTATTATGACAAGAAACTGTCCCCGTCGATCAACTCTCACAATCACTCTATACAAACAGTAATCACATGAGAAACTCATGGCGGAAACAACAATTTTCTGCTTTATTCAGCGAGTACAAAGTTTAAAATCTTCAATCTAGCGCCTTTAGTATTAATGTGAATATCTTACCATCCTAATGTAGACTGTTTTGACCCTTGATACATAAAAATAAGGTGCAAAATCGTGAAACAGAGATATGAACCAGCTGATTGGTGCGCGCGCACGTGTTCGCAACTCAACGAACTCCTGCGCACGTTTCCTTCCGCATTCCTTTAATCCATACGGAGTTTGAATTGAGAAATATGGTAATCTTGAGGGTCCCTTATCATTTTCTTTGAGTCATTTACTCGTAAAAAGTAATTAATTAATAAATAAAGACAAACTTGATGCAAAAGCATTAATTTATATAAGTACCTATACCATTTATATCAGTGCCGTTCATGTTTTCAGTGCAAGTGCTCGTAAAGATTTATTTTTTAAGCTTGAAAACTGTTGTCAAAGTCAACTTTACCACAACTGTTTTATTTTTTTTATTTTATTGAATACAGTTGCCAGTCTTTTCTTGTGTACCAGAGACAGACTTGACAGAATGGAGCTACGAAGGCATCAAACTTAAAGCAGCTTATTTCCGTCAAGTTGGCAACTTGCGGGCAAAGAAAAAAAAGAATGCCCGCCTAAACTTCATTTGGAGTATTTATTGTTTGTTTGTTTCTCTAATTACGTTTCATTATTTACTCACAATATGCATTGAAAAACGTAGTATGAAACACGTGGGTAAGGTCAATAATTACTCGTAACGTTTAAAACACTCGCTTATCGTTTGTTTCAAATCGTCTTCGTAAGCTATTGCCACATTACGGCACTTATAGTAAACTACTTACTATTTTTACATTATTTTCTTGAATGTTGTTTTCTTTATTTATAATTTTCAAATACGTAACTCAAAAATTGTTCAGTATGAGCACAAAGGCAATTGGTTTATATGAGGTAGCCTTCTATTATTTGATCGAAGGAGGTAGCACATCAAACACATCCAGTGTTCCAAGCTTGTGAAATTTAATATATAACAGAATCGCCGAAGATGGCAAGGCAACCAGCTGTCTCTGCCCCCCTGCAAGACAGGCGCTTGGTCACAGCTCGGTTCACGTATGTTAGTCTACCGAAAACAAGTGTTCCCCGAACAAAAAGCGCAATAAAATCCGGAAGTAATAAAGCTCACTGATGTGTGGAGAGGGCAAACGTCGAGTCACGTCGTCGATGAGTCGGGAATGTCGAGTGTGCTCCGGGTGTCCTGTGTGTCGCCGGTGTTTGAGTTGTCGCCTCTAGAGCACTCGGACGTGCGTCAACACTGTGAGAGGGGGGTAGGAAAGAACTGTGGTTGGATGAGGCAGCTTTGTGATTTCTTAGGATACTTCTCTCTTTAGGGGTTTTCTGGGTACCGTATCTTAGATTAAGAAATGGAATCTAGATGATCAATGTGTGATCTATCAGGCTGTTTCTCTGTCTGTGAAGACTCTTTTTCTGGGAAACAGGTACACAAAGATTATGTTTTTATTGCGAAATCCATCGCTTTGGAATACTCTAAATATTATTATTAGAGTGCATTACAAACCAGAAAAGATAAATTAGAAACAAATGTACAAACCAGAAAAGAATTTGAAAAAATTCCTCGGGCCAGGATTCGAACCTGCGACTCTTGTTTCCCAGACAAGCGCGCTACCGACTGCGCCACCGAGGTACTTACCTAGACCGTTGAATTTTTCCACCATACTTGTCCACTGAATATTTTTGTGACTATTTGATCTAACTAGCTTGTGATGCACATACTGAACGCTCACGAGGGCGTTTGACAAAGTTAACTTTTATATTTTATATGACTCGAAACCTGTGTCGTATCGACACCTATCAGACTTTTTCTTCCTATTAAAACAGTTTCACCCTCTGTACGCAAAAATCATTAACTACCAGAAAATTTACACATTGTAAATGAATTATTAAATGAATTCTAACACGTCCATTGTTAAAATCAGGGATTTTGGGAATATCTGCCAAGGGCCAGGAACCCATCACTCGAGAATTCAGAATACAAACAAAAAAATCTCAACTGTATGGCATGCACGAAACTTTCTTCACAGTAGGGTGTCCACAAACTAGAAGCGGCGCGGGTCTGTTTACACGGGATCTTGAATCACACACCGGTCACAAAAATCTACTTCCTGTTGGACCCTCGAATTTGTGCTCACTGGGATTAAAACAAATAACAGCATTCGTCTTAAATTTTTTCTTTGCCTAAAGTGACATGTTTTAATAAAAACCAGCCAAGTGCGCATCGGACCACGCGCAGTGTATGGCTCTGTAGTTGCCCAGTACATTTTATAAGTTGGTCTACTAATACAGATCGCGCCAAACTTCTATTCCGCTCGGAAGTTGCTCTCCCGAAGAACCGCCCATACATTGTCGTGTTTGGAGGGGCTTAAAAGTTTGGCGCGACCTGTACTCGTAAACCTGTAAAGCCTACTTAGATCTGATAGTTTTCCTTTTAAATTCATTATACAGGTTCATTCGTTATACAATTCATTATAGGGCCCACCGCCCATTACGATGGGACGTAATAATAGTAGGTGAAAAGTGGGTGTACGAGTCTGTGCTGCTTGAACTTCACAGTCCACACTCGGAAACATCTATGACTCCTCCCCGGGGACACATGTTGTAAAGAGATACTATTATTTATTCAATCTGACTTAGATGTAATATGTGACTGGTAGAAACGCGTAAATTAAGATGGGCCAAAACCCAAAGACAAATCAGTTTAATGCCGTTCCAACTCAAATATTGTACTAAGGAGGGACAAACAGAAGGACACTCAATTCAGTATCGCTTTACATAAATGAACTGGGCTTATCTGGCGGACACAAGCTGCGACCTTTTTGTGCCCATTTTGCACGGTCCGAATGTAATTACGTGTTTGCGTTTTAAGTTTTACCTTTATGCCTTTTAGCTATTTAGGGTAAACGAATAATTGCCGCTGTTTAAATTAGCACAAGATTGCTAATCGGAATGTTTTGCGTGAAGGTGTGAAAATTTGGACTTTTTGTAAGGAAGTAAACCTTGATCCTTTGTACTGACAACTACAAAAATAAGTTATTATTAATTGTAGCCTCTAAGTTGTCCCACTGCTGGGCAAAGGCCTTCCCTTGCTGATACCACACAGCGGTCCTGCGCTAACTATTGACTGGAATCCGATAAAATGAGTGGAAATCATCCCACCATCCATCGTCTTTTTGGTTAACCTGGCCGTCAATAGATATTCTGTTTCTTTTTTTTTTTCACTTTGTTTTACAGAAAAACAGTTGAAAATAAAAGTTATTCCAAAAATCAGAGGCTTAATGTTGCGTGTCGCAATTTAATCAAACCGCAATTAGTGTTGAAAATAAGCAGTCTTTGACAAATTGATTCATTACCATAAATACATACTAATCTGGCCCTCTGCTATCAGTTCATTTTACGAATGGTTGCTTTCGGCCCCTAGTAAAGGTGGCACTACACTGCACGAAGCGTTTATAGATAAAACAAAAAAAAAAACAAGAGCCTCGTCAAAAAACTGCGCTTTAGAGCCCGAGTCTGGCTGCGCCACATCTAAACATGGCAAGACCGATTTAGCTGAAAATTGGTATGTAGATGTAGTATTATAATTATAGTCTGTCAAAATTGGTATGTAGATGTAGTATTATAATTATACTCTGTCAAAATTGGTATGTAGATGTAGTATTATAATTATACTCTGTCAAAATGCGGAATATCTTCAATGACGTCACAATTTAATGTTTTTGAAACATTGTTGTTACGCACAACTTACTTGTACACAATGTACTTTTGACATTGTTTTAAAATTTTATGAAATATTATTGTAACAATGTAACGTTAAATAACTTCATGAGTATTAAAACAGATACTTTTTAGTTTAAAAGGAAGGAGAAAGACTGAATATCCTTAAAACTGTGAAGCATTTCATGAAAATTTTAATTTCCGTTAGCATTTTATCGCAACACTAACAGTACCAAGAGTACCAACAATAAAATATAATAACAAGACTTGAAAAAAAAACCTTCTCCGCAGAGCGTCAGTGAAATGGTACCTTTAATCTAATTTGCTTCACAAAGACCGCTCCCATTTGCATATAACGCTTTCTTAATGTACCCTCGGATACTTTTGACCGACAAAGGGTTTTGAATCACCCGGGAAGTATCGGGTTTCGTTCTCTAACTAGGGGATATTATTCGTGTTTGACTTTTGCTTTTTTTTCTTTGCAATCCAGTGTCTTTCTCATGTAAATTCAGTAGTGATAGTAGTACCGGAGTGCTTCATCATACTGAGAAGAGAAACGAGCGCAGTGCTTCTTTAACCGATTTTATTTATTTTCAGTTGCAGCAATAACATAACATTAAATCACAGATTAAGTTCATAAAAGTGCACCTAATACGTATTATAGGAGCTTTTATTAATTGTACTACTACTCATCTAGAAAATACATGTTTTGTTGTTCATAAGAAGTTATACTTTGTTTATTATTAATTAGTAGGTATAAGAGTTTGCTCAACTTTAGAGTAATGTTTGTTGTGTTGAATACTTACATGCACTTAATTAAATTAAATTAATAATCTTAACCATAATGGTTGAATCTAAGAGAAATACCACTCACTTAGTCACTCAAAATCTGTGGAAATGCAAACTTGAAATTTGGCAAGTAGGTTTAATCAGACACGCGAAAAAGAAATTATTAATTTTAAGAAATTCAAATTGTAAGGCTGTGATACTGGTATAACATTGAGTTCCCCATGCCATCGCATTCCCAACAGCAAAAAAAATTGTATGTATGTATTGTATATATGTGATTTTTATTACCAACCTAACGGGAAGAGTAATTTGACATAATTATTGGTGAAGCATGGTGGTGTTTATTATGGAATTAATTGGGTATTCCATCTCGGACATAATGTCCCGACTTTTTGCAGAGAAATTATGGTCACCTCGATTACTGGACACGAAAATAAATTGTTGTGTAATTGTTGTAAATAACGTACAATCATCTTTACAATTACCTGATACCGTGGGACTTTTGAGCAGAATTGTAGATACATACCTGAAACAAACAAGATAATATCAATCAGTATTGTCAATTTGTTTTTTTTATATACAAAATATAACAAAAATCCGTAATTGGCCTAAGTTTAAGTAGCATTTTATGTAATCTTTTATTTGTAATGAGCTGTGGATTTATTTTGTAATATTAAATAATTGATATGCTTTATTCTCATGTATTAGAAGTTTCACAAGCGGTGGATTACGCTATAAAATTATATAGTTTTGTTTCTTTACTAAATTAAAAAATATAATATTATTGGCTATATTAAGCTTTCCATTTGTTCACTTTGAGACAATAATAATAAGATATTGTATTTTAGAAATATATTTCGGCCCACTTTGGGGCCGGCATCAGTCGAATAAATGACACATCTAAAAAATTACATAAAAATATATACAATCTTATCACTAATTAACCTACTACCTTACATAAATTATAAAAAAAAATGAAAACAAAAACAATTTTGGTTGAAGAGCCATCTTGCTATTTTCTTTATTATGTAATGTACGAGTACGTGTTATTTTCATAATTGTCTGTGAATTTGCAATCATTAATTATTTCTTTAATTTAAATATTTTATTTTATAATCCTAAGTATCTATACTATACCTGCATAATCTAGGGATCATTGTAAGTGTGAGATGGGGCAAAACCAACGCTGGAAAGTAGCAACTTTCAGCAAATACTGTGTTTTTCTATTTTGTCGCATAGCTATTTGTCTAATAATATATTGTAGGTATCTTGTGTAAATAAATATATTTCTATTTCTTCTATTCGTATTTAGCCATAAGTATGAGCAAAGTATTTATAGTACATTTAGACTGTTTACACCTCAAATAAAATGCTTCTATACAACCTTTTAGACGAACGAAGTTTTATATCCCGCGGGGTCTGTTCTAATGCGACATGCTTAGAGTTCAAAATTCAGTTGCAAACTGCACGACCACAACCTTGTGCTCACATACCCTTTAACTCCTAATCCCAGGGGTTAAAGTTCAAACTGGATTGCACATTCACAAATACTGCAGATGTTCTGTTGATGCTTTATGTATACATCGGCTTTGACTCTTATGCCCAAGGCATAGCATTGAAAATTATAATGCAGATGTTTTAAAATGTTGATTCCACAAACGGACATCACTTTTATGGACGCGGCGCATTCGCTTCATATTTCATGAGATGATGCAGGATTTCTGAAGTTATTGGACGTGGTTTTTTGTAAATACCCGTACTACGAGATACTGGACTTTGTTCTTTTTAGGTTCAAGCAACGCTGAGCGCGGTCTGTCCGCAGTGGGTGGCTATTAGTTCTACTTCATATTTCATGAGATGATGCAGGATTTCTGAAGTTATTGGACGTGGTTTTTTGTAAATACCCGTACTACGAGATACTGGACTTTGTTCTTTTTAGGTTCAAGCAACGCTGAGCGCGGTCTGTCCGCAGTGGGTGGCTATTAGTTCTACTTCATATTTCATGAGATGATGCAGGATTTCTGAAGTTATTGGACGTGGTTTTTTGTAAATACCCGTACTACGAGATACTGGACTTTGTTCTTTTTAGGTTCAAGCAACGCTGAGCGCGGTCTGTCCGCAGTGGGTGGCTATTAGTTCTACTTCATATTTCATGAGATGATGCAGGATTTCTGAAGTTATTGGACGTGGTTTTTTGTAAATACCCGTACTACGAGATACTGGACTTTGTTCTTTTTAGGTTCAAGCAACGCTGAGCGCGGTCTGTCCGCAGTGGGTGGCTATTAGTTCTACTTCATATTTCATGAGATGATGCAGGATTTCTGAAGTTATTGGACGTGGTTTTTTGTAAATACCCGTACTACGAGATACTGGACTTTGTTCTTTTTAGGTTCAAGCAACGCTGAGCGCGGTCAGTCCGCAGTGGGTGGCTATTAGTTCTACTTCATATTTCATGAGATGATGCAGGATTTCTGAAGTTATTGGACGTGGTTTTTTGTAAATACCCGTACTACGAGATACTGGACTTTGTTCTTTTTAGGTTCAAGCAACGCTGAGCGCGGTCTGTCCGCAGTGGGTGGCTATTAGTTCTACTTCATATTTCATGAGATGATGCAGGATTTCTGAAGTTATTGGACGTGGTTTTTTGTAAATACCCGTACTACGAGATACTGGACTTTGTTCTTTTTAGGTTCAAGCAACGCTGAGCGCGGTCTGTCCGCAGTGGGTGGCTATTAGTTCTACTTCATATTTCATGAGATGATGCAGGATTTCTGAAGTTATTGGACGTGGTTTTTTGTAAATACCCGTACTACGAGATACTGGACTTTGTTCTTTTTAGGTTCAAGCAACGCTGAGCGCGGTCAGTCCGCAGTGGGTGGCTATTAGTTCTACTTCATATTTCATGAGATGATGCAGGATTTCTGAAGTTATTGGACGTGGTTTTTTGTAAATACCCGTACTACGAGATACTGGACTTTGTTCTTTTTAGGTTCAAGCAACGCTGAGCGCGGTCAGTCCGCAGTGGGTGGCTATTAGTTCTACTTCATATTTCATGAGATGATGCAGGATTTCTGAAGTTATTGGACGTGGTTTTTTGTATATACCCGTACTACGAGATACTGGACTTTGTTCTTTTTAGGTTCAAGCAACGCTGAGCGCGGTCTGTCCGCAGTGGGTGGCTATTAGTTCTACTTCATATTTCATGAGATGATGCAGGATTTCTGAAGTTATTGGACGTGGTTTTTTGTAAATACCCGTACTACGAGATACTGGACTTTGTTCTTTTTAGGTTCAAGCAACGCTGAGCGCGGTCTGTCCGCAGTGGGTGGCTATTAGTTCTACTTCATATTTCATGAGATGATGCAGGATTTCTGAAGTGTTTGGACGTGGTTTTTTGTAAATACCCGTACTACGAGATACTGGACTTTGTTCTTTTTAGGTTCAAGCAACGCTGAGCGCGGTCAGTCCGCAGTGGGTGGCTATTAGTTCTACTTCATATTTCATGAGATGATGCAGGATTTCTGAAGTGTTTGGACGTGGTTTTTTTGTAAATACCCGTACTACGAGATACTGGACTTTGTTCTTTTTAGGTTCAAGCAACGCTGAGCGCGGTCAGTCCGCAGTGGGTGGCTATTAGTTCTACTTCATATTTCATGAGATGATGCAGGATTTCTGAAGTGTTTGGACGTGGTTTTTTGTAAATACCCGTACTACGAGATACTGGACTTTGTTCTTTTTAGGTTCAAGCAACGCTGAGCGCGGTCAGTCCGCAGTGGGTGGCTATTAGTTCTACTTCCATGTCGATGCGACGACGTAACGATATCATTGGTCGTTCACTCATACATACTTATAAATCTTTCGTTTTTGTCCTAGTATGGAGAATAAGGGGAGTTTGTCTAAATAGTGTCCAAAAAGTAGAGTAACCATTATCCCAAAAGGGCTTATCGTGACGTCACACAACGAGTCGCTTGGCGGCATGGTTTCGTCGTTTACGCTGATCGGGGTGACTCATTTCATGCACCCCAGTCCATTATTTTTATTCGTAGATTAGGAGATGAACAACTTTTACAGCGAACATGTTTAGTGATATGGACAACATTTTAGTCGAAATTAGCCGTGTATTTTTTAATGCAACTTTCGTCTCTTTGATCCACGTAAGTAAATAAATAGATAGAGCTATTCTAAGAAGTTTAAGAAGGAAAAGCACGTGGTAATATATGTAAATGTTTTTGTAATGATTCAAAACGAGTATAAAATGAAGATAGTCGAAATAAAGCACATCATAAACGAAGCGCGCGCACGTGTGACCGCCATATTTATTTTTTATCGGACATCAGATTTGGTCAGCCTTTTCCATATACGACATACAAATACGGGCACAGAATTATCAGAAATTTTTATTGTACATTTTTATATTCACATTAAATTCGATTCTAAATACCAAAATAACTCATAGGTTCATGCTTGACCTTACTGGGTTCAAACCCGGGTCTAAGTCCTACAGACTGACCAAGCGCTACCTACATGATAACAATAAAACTCTACAAAATCCAATATTAATAAACAAACTACGAGGTACGATTGTCATAAAGTTCCGCGAACGGCCGAAGAGTTCCATTAAAAAGTAGATGTCCAATAAAAGAGCCATACGTTGTTTACGGTTTTTAAAGCTGAAGGAGACATCATGATGTTGTGGTATAAAAAAAGTAAATAAACCTACTATGATGGCAATAAATGTATATACTTTAAACACTTTGCGATTCGCATCGCAAGGTTACAAACGAGTATCATTGCGGTATAGAAACGCAGAAGATAAGTAACTCTGAACGTGAGGGTTTCATTTCTGTCGTAGTTTCGACAAGAGTACTGTGTATTCTTCACTACCCGATGCTGTAATATGTGACGGTAAGGCATACTGGCTTTGAACACACTAGCGTCCTCTAGCCGCCAAGTAGCTCACTCAAAGTGAGTACTACCTATATCTTTGCATTAAGTGAAAGTATGTTCATGAGTTGTGTTGAGGCCTGAATCGCTCAAGTGGTAGAGCAATCGCCCTGTAAACGAGGGGTCTCCCGGTTTCGTATCCCGGTTCAGAGCTCCTCTCATTCAAATTTACTATTCTTCTACGTTTCTATACCGCAATATTGTATACATGAGTTTTACAATAAGATTTCTGCGTAGTCATTAAAAGACTACTTAGTCTTGGTACGTATTAATGTTTAGGTCAACTTAAAACCAATGAGTTGATTTTAATGGAGGTTTCACTGATTACTATGACAGATCCTGAAAAAGAAAGGCTATTAATTGGAGCAGTAGACCCAACCAATCAATAAATAAAAAATCGGCCAAGTGCGTGTCGGGCTACGCGCAATGTAGGGTTCCGTAGTTGCCCGGTACATATAAGTTGGTCTACTACTACAGACCGCGCTTCTGGTCCCATACATTATAGAGGATCAAGAGTTTGGCGCGACCTGTACTCGTAAACCTGTAAAGCCTACTTAGCTGTGGTAGTTTTCCTTTTAAATTCATTATAAATACTACTTCTGTGAATTTTTTCAGATTTCTATAAACAACCGTTTAGCCAGCAGGGGGGAGGACGCTCCACTCTAACTAAAATTTTCACTTTAAAGCTTAATATTTCGCCAACGGATCTCTAAATCGAAAAATGGTTTTCAGACACCCACAATGTTTTTAAAGGGCTTATCCACACTATGGAATAGACGAGAGAAAAAAATTCATCACCAGTTTACGTGTCTGCACAAAAAAAAAATTTTTCGAGATTTTATTTTACCATTTTGTCGACGTGATAAATATTTATATTCATGCCAAATTACAGCTTTCTGGTATTAATAATCTCTACGCTAAGCCGCGAACAGACGGATAGACGGACATGGCGAAGCTATAAGGGTTCCTTGTCGGACTACGGAACCCTAAAAAACAGCCAAGGGCGTAATATCCAAATGGCGTTGATGAAGCCTAGAAAAAGATCCACATACTTCACTCTAACACTCATAAAACATTAAAGAAACCACCCACTTTAGTGGTCATACCAATTTACTTTCCGTAAGAAATATCCGAGTAAACCAAATATACAAACTGCTAACTGCTGACTGTGAATTTAACAAGGGGATATTTTTTTTTTGTTTTGTGCATAAAATTTTGCTTTATATAACTTGTGTAGTATATAGGTACTATCAGTAAAATATTTATATGTGAGTACCATTTTGTATCTAGTATGTATAAAATTCTACCAAACAAGATTCCCGCTACCGCCTGTCCCTTACAGCAAAGCTCAAAGAAGCCGTTAAGTACATCTTTTACGATGCTATTACACAATCGTGCTGCGACCCATTTCCATTGTCTCACGAGGTCGCACTGTCCACTGTCCACATATAGTACAAAAGTGTGTAACGCACGATTTAACGGCGTTCTAAGATAACACACAATATTGTGCACCAAACACATATACACTTTAAATTATACGGCCAAACTCTTACTGGAGACTCGGTAAGTGCTCAGTAACAAGGTTCGATGACACTTTTTGTAAATTAATCTTTTCGTGTTCCTTATAAACACAAGCTTAGCCCCGCGAGTCAATTACTACGGGACGTCAAGATTTTATTTTGCGAAATTTGCAAAAAATGTTATCGATCCGTGCTACTGATCACTTACCAAACATCCAGTATAACTCTGGCTCACGAACGTATCTGCTTCGTGCTTTGGCTGCATAAATAAAAGTCACCTTATATAATTAACGAAAGAAATGATCCATCCAATTATCCAAAATTTACAAGCTACGCTCTTGTCAGTGGAGTGACCACCATTATTCTATCCTCTCCGCTTCACTTCTCTCCGAAAAATATGTACAATTAATTCGAGGATCTTTGCCATTTGACAATATTTAATCATAAACTACTTTATAGAACGGAGGAGGGACCGCCATGAGTGGCGAAATTTGAGAAAGGCCTATGTCCAGCAGTGGACGAACACGGGCTGATGGATGGATACTGTATATATTATATTAGTACACAAGTTAGAATTCGCATGAGTCAAACTTGTGAAACCGGTCATTGCCGAACTATGTTTATTACTGCATTAGGCAATAATGATCTTTACTAAAACGCAATAAGTTGTAAAATTATCTCACTCAGTTCGGAAGTATTAAGTTTCGCGAAATTGACCGATACGTACGACAGTGTATTATTTATCGTTTTTTGTTTGATAAACACTTGTACTTGTCCACTTATTTATATTATTTCCCTTACCGGTTTCGCTGTTAAAGCATTATCAAAGGTTTGTTTGGTTGTTTACGTACAATATATGAATCGCTTCATATATTGTACGTAGGTAAGTGGACAAGTACAAGCGTTTATCAAACAAAAAATGTTTCAAAAGTTCCACCAAGTGCCAACAATCACGAGCATCAACTCTATTATTTATCGGTTTAATTTTTTTTTAATTTCCTCTACAACATTTATAAATAGAGTGTCCTATTTGTCGTGCATCACTCATTTTATTTGCGCGATCTATCTCAGCATCAGTATCAAACTACACATTATTTGCTTCCCCGCACATTGCCCCCCAGCCGTTACCGCAGTACTTACTCCCACTCTGTTCACGAATCATCATCTCTCAAACGAACCGCTAAATAAACATCAGAAACACATGCAGGATCGTTTAAACTGAACCCCAGGTCCGGTGGTCGTAGACCGCAGTCTAAACGACGTGCTAATACCGGCACACGTCCGCTAATGCCCTGGCGGGAGTCCAGCGTGCAGGCTAATCTGAGGTTGTGCTAACTAGCTTTTCATCCCTTCTAGTCTCCACCGAGGATATTTCCTAAGCCATGGGCGTAGGTGAGGGAGGGAGAGGGAGTAAGTAGTTCAACCCCTTGTTCCCTTAGATCGAAATTTAAATAGAGCGAGTAAATCTATCTATTCCAATAAAGTAGTAAAAATGTCTTGTTGTACATTGAACATTTTTGTGAAATTTTTAATGAAATGGGTTATTGGTATTTACAGACAAAATTCCTCTGTCTTGGTATTATACGTGGGACGCACTATAAGTTTCCGGAATGAATATGAAAAAATACTATTAAAGGTACAAAATTAATTTATTGTTTTTCAAAATAATCTCCCTTGGCGTCTATGCACTTTTTCATTCGATCAAACCAGTTTTGAAAACTTTTGTGCCACTCCCCTGTGGTGACCTCTGAAACGTGTTTTTCATACTCCTCGACAGCCTCTTCTGGTGATGAAAATCGTTGACCGCGTAATTGGTTCTTAATTTTTGGGAACAGAAAAAAGTCACAAGGTGCCAGGTCGGGACTGTATGCAGGATGACTCATGAGTTCTACATTTTTCGTCTTCAAAAAGTCGTTTTGTCTGTCTGGCCGTGTGAGAACTAGCATTGTCGTGGTGCAGGATGATACGGCGTTTACGGTTATTTTTACGGAGTTCGTCAATAACTTCCGGCAAACAAATGGTCGTGTACCAGTCACTATTCACGGTACGACGATTCTCTAAAGCAACAGTAGCCACGTGTCCAGTTTTATTGAAAAAAGAAGCAATCATCCGCTTAGATGCACTTTTCACGCGCGCCACTTTGGTTGGTTTCGGCTCATCTTGAAAGACCCATACGCTCGACTGCTGCTTTGTTTTGGGATCGTAGCAATAAATCCATGTTTCGTCACCTGTTACTATGTCCCACACCAAATTTGACGCACCTTCGTTGAATCTGGTAAGCATGGCACTGCACCAAGTGACGCGGTCCGTTTTTTGAGCCTCGGTCAAGTTGTGTGGGATCCACCGCGAGCACAGCTTTCTCACACCCAAATGTTTGTGTAGGATTGATTGTATTTGACTCATGCCTATTTCTAAGGATGTGCGAATTTCATGGTAGGTCACATGCCTGTCTGTTTCAATCATACGGCGCACAGCATCGATGTTTTTGTTGGTCACAGCGGTGGACGGCCGACCATCGCGAGATTCGTCACTGAGATTGATACGACCACGCTTGAATTCTGCAAACCAGCTATAAACAGTCGTCTTGCATGGTGCTTCATTGCTAAAAGCTGTTTCAAGCCGAGCGATGCTCTGTTGAGCTGTCAAATTACACTTAAAATCGTAGAAAATCATACTACGAAAATTTTCCCGAGTTAAATCCATGTTGATGCAGACACACAATTTTTTAAATGGCGCCACAAGGTAGAAACAAAAGACAGTCAGATGAAACAAACTGCATTCTACAGCCAAAGAGTTCTATTTTCAAATGTTGCAATAAATTTTTAAATATTGTTTATGTAAGTGGCCAGTTCCGGAAACTTTTAGTGTTACCTATGTACTCAGGCCAGAACTAAAATTTTTAGAATTTTTATCTGTCTGTATGTTCCGAGAACTACTCAATGGACTTGGATACCCAAGCCGAAAAAAAAGGCTAGTTTGATCATAACATTATCTAATTTACAAAACGTTACCATATCATCACGACATATATCACAGAGGGGGTGTCAGAGGTTAATCCGAGTGTGCATTGTCAATAGAAAAGGGGGAGTCTTCTCGCCGTAATTCGGGCACAAATACACGCTTTTTAGGGCATGCAGGTTTACCTCAAATTCCGAAAACTCACTAGTCCATGTTAATCGGGCAGGATTTAAGGACCCCCCCCCTCCCCATATGGAAGCTGTAATTCTCTGAACTACGAGGGTATTGGGATGAAGTATCCGTCACAACATTCACAAAGTCACTCAGGAAATAACCTGAAAGGGGGGAGAAGACACGTATCGTTATTGTGCCTGAGCTGAAAAGTTGTGCAACTATCCTATGGCTATAAAGGTATTCAATAATATTCCTAAGGATATAAAGGAACTTCCACTTAACTCATTTAAATATCAATTATGTATCTGGCTAAATGAAAAGACATTTTACACGGTCAAAGAATTCATGGAATATAATAATATATGTTAATCTTATTAATTCTATTATTTGTGAATTATCAATGTAAGTTACTAACACATTTAGTTTTTAAGCTATACTTAATTCTAATTTTTTGCACACCGTTTTTACGGTAGATTATGCTGACACTGTTAGTATTTCTTATGATCTTGTAATACGCATACTCTCGCAAATAAACATTTCATTCATTCATTCATATGTTGTGGACCATATTGCTGATTATAAAGGCTTTAGTTTTAGTGCTGCCAAAACTAAAATGTTTGCAAGTTAATTTAGTTTTATAAGTCTAAGTATGTACTATATTGCTATAAATAAATGTTAGTTATGACAGCATTAAACCTATAAGACTGTAAACAAAGAAATTGCTGCGTGAATGGTATCGTGAAACGAAATCGGACGAAAACTCAACATCAGGTGGCGGTGAAAAGCACTGGATGATTGACGATTGACATAGCTAAAATTATACTAGAGACTTGGTAACGGATCAAATCTTAAGAAACTTATCAGAAAAAAAAAATGGACTCTAAACTAGACGCATAGAATTATATTTCTTAACATGGATGGATGGCAATCGTCTGCCAAAATTCACAGGAAATGTAACTTAAGAAAAAAAAATTCTGTTATGGGAGGTCTAAGAATGACAAAAAACAAACCCATGTTTTCAGTAAGATATTTAAGTACCATTATGGAGTCCATCTGTAAGTTCAGTACTTGCATCGATCGGTAATAAAAACTTAAAGTCGTTTATACGAAACCAGTCGTTCGGTTAGTCGTTTAAAACTTTAGTGATCATTTTTTGCAGTGTTTTAATTAATGAAACATAAAAACATAGATACTATATAATCATTATTGTAATGATAACAATAATGAAAATCATCATGAAATAAAAGCAAAGGCTAACAACTAACAATCACAAACCAATTAGATATTCCTCACGAACCTCCAAATTTAATACCATTGTTTATATTACTTCAACTAACAATAACTGAAACAAGTTTTACCAAAGCAATGATTACTGATATTATAAAGTAGCTTTCTCTAAATATTTGCCAATAATCCCCAGTGAGGAGAGTTTTGTCAGTAGCGAACTCGAAAAAACTCTCTTTGACCCTTTCTCTTTAATAAAATATGACACACAGCGGTGAAACAGAAGAAATCTATTAACACTATCCGTAAAGGCACTTAGGAACGCTACTATACGAGTATATGCGGCTTTTAGACGTTAGGAAGGCATACATTCCACAATCTCGTAGATAAATTATAGAAAAGAAGACTACTGTGCCTAAAATAAAATAAAAAACTACACAGCCATCAGGTTTTTCTATGAATCTAAGTTTGCAATTTATTTTGAATGCGATTGTCGGCACTCCGAAACTTGTTGGTGATAAAAATTAAGGCGATTATTTTATACAGAATGTTCATCATTAAATAACATCGTTTGTTTATAAAGCGCATAGTTTGTGTTTCAGTAAAGATCTAAATCCTTGGAAAATTAATTAATATTTGAAACCGCTTCGGCGTTAATACTCAACTGCAAAATAAATTTAAATTGTGAAACGAGTGTAAAACAGAAGTTTCTTGGAGATAAACTGAAGGAGATGACGTTATTTATGCTGATTAAACATATTTTCTTTGATGGAATATCCATTCTCTATAGGTAGTCTTCCTATCATTCGTACTGTTTGTAGTTACTCATAAACAGGATTATTGCAATGAGAATTTAGGAGTAGTGTACCCTAACGTATCTATAACACCTACACAATATGATAAGAATATTTATCTTAGAATATATCTGACGCCGGTCTCCCAGAGGGGTAGGCAGGGGCTACAAATTTCTATCAGCTACGCTCCTAATACACTTCTTTCGCTGCCACATTCATTCATCTATAGTCATTCCAGGTGGTAGAGCTGATGCCGGGCTCGACTGTGGAGGTACCACCATCTTACTCGTAAATCCTCCCGAGGTTATTCGGGGGAGAGTAAGAGAACAGCTCTCAGGCAAAACCAAGCGGCCCACGCGGCGGCGGTATATCCATCCCCAATTGCCAGGCCTTATATAAAACAGACTGGTGACGGGCAGCGGCGTCACTGGTGCAAGGGTTTCGGCACCGCGCTCACCAACCCGCCTGCCCAGCGTGTGTGAGTATGGGCAATTCTTCCAGGAAGACCGCAGTGGCTAAATCCTGGAAAGGCCTATGTCCAGCAGTGGACGAAACAGGCTGATGGATGGTATACGTGCACGGTAAATCTACACTACAGTCAAATTATGCAAAGTTAAATATTACTCGCAACTTGATACAGGCAACAAGGTTTTAACTTTATTTATTCTTAGTGTTGTTGAAAAAAAAACAGAAATTAATTTTTAGACCGACACTCGAGAAAATAACAAATCTCTTTTCATTCCATATAACAATTTACTAGTACACACTTGGAAATTAACAAATTATTAACAGACCATAAATAAACCAGCCTCACAGTGATCTATGTTGGCACTCTTTGATGATAGCGACCTTTTGAGATTAAATTTTTTATAGTAATTAATCTGTCGTAGTTTCTGGGATGAGACGAAGGAAAATAAAAGTTGGTTTAGCTTTGAAGGTCATAGAACAGTTACGGGAAGCGTAAGTCCGGTTCTGAGTCAAGAAACTATTTGGATATGAGTTCAAGATTTTTTCCGAGAATTTACGATAAAATTATAAATCTTTTACCAAGCCCTGACTCATCGTAAAAAAACATAGTTATTGAGCAAATGAGTAATAATCTGGGAAATATTACGATTATCTTAAATTGACTATTAATAAGGACAACCAAATGTAATAAGAAATCATGCATGACTCATTGTGTGATGTGATGAGTGTGCACTATTGTCATAGTTTTGTTCAGGATTCATTTATGGGATGGTTTTCTGATAATGATGGTCTTCAAGCTCCACCGAGTGCCAGTGATCAACAGTATCAACACCCTGTACGTAGTTTTTTTAAATAAATAATAAGTTTTTTGTTTTAGAATCTCGTACTCCAGCTAAACCGATAACAAATTTTAGTCACATTGACCGAGCCAATTGAGTAATGTAATGAAAGACAGACATCGAAGCTTTGCTGTATGGACTTTTGTTTTTTGACGGAGTTCTTAGTCAGAATCATTGAGTAAGGCTTATTTTACCTCATTTATTTTACCGGGTTCAAATGCCGTTGGGCACATTGTTGTTCGATCTGCGTATTTCGGAAAATACGTTTAAACGTGGATCCATATTTGAACACGAAAACGCTTAACCACTTAAATTTATTAAGCTGGCTGATATGTAGAAACGGTTTGTGAAACGTGGGTATATGAATGTGAACTGTGGTTTGTATTTCGCAGTCCATAACACTCGGAAACACCTTAAGTTTCCGTATGCAAGTTGAAAATGTTCATTTTCAACTTATATAATTCCTAATTTGTAGATTCCATTCTAATACAGTTGCCTTTTATGTCGAAACCGTGAAACGAGCAAAAGTGACACAAGATGCCGAGTTTTACATAGGTAACACTAAAAGTTTCCGGAGCTGGCCACTTACATAAACAATATTTAAAAATTTATTGCAACATTTGAAAATAGAACTCTTTGGCTGTAGAATGCAGTTTGTTTCATCTGACTGTCTTTTGTTTTTACCTTGTGGCGCCATTTAAAAAATTGTGTGTCTGCATCAACATGGATTTAACTCGGGAAAATTTTCGTAGTATGATTTTCTACGATTTTAAGTGTAATTTGACAGCTCAACAGAGCATTGCTCGGCTTGAAACAGCTTTTGGCAATGAAGCACCATGCAAGACGACTGTTTATAGCTGGTTTGCAGAATTCAAGCGTGGTCGTATCAATCTCAGTGACGAATCTCGCGATGGTCGGCCGTCCACCGCTGTGACCAACAAAAACATCGATGCTGTGCGCCGTATGATTGAAACAGACAGGCATGTGACCTACCATGAAATTCGCGCATCCTTAGAAATAGGCATGAGTCAAATACAATCAATCCTACACAAACATTTGGGTGTGAGAAAGCTGTGCTCGCGGTGGATCCCACACAACTTGACCGAGGCTCAAAAAACGGACCGCGTCACTTGGTGCAGTGCCATGCTTACCAGGTTCAACGAAGGTGCGTCAAATTTGGTGTGGGACATAGTAACAGGTGACAAAACATGGATTTATTGCTACGATCCCAAAACAAAGCAGCAATCGAGCGTATGGGTCTTTCAAGATGAGCCGAAACCAACCAAAGTGGCGCGCGTGAAAAGTGCATCTAAGCGGATGATTGCTTCTTTTTTTAATAAAACTGGACACGTGGCTACTGTTGCTTTAGAGAATCGTCGTACCGTGAATAGTGACTGGTACACGACCATTTGTTTGCCGGAAGTTATTGACGAACTCCGTAAAAATAACCGTAAACGCCGTATCATCCTGCACCACGACAATGCTAGTTCTCACACGGCCAGACAGACAAACGACTTTTTGAAGACGAAAAATGTAGAACTCATGAGTCATCCTGCATACAGTCCCGACCTGGCACCTTGTGACTTTTTTCTGTTCCCAAAAATTAAGAACCAATTACGCGGTCAACGATTTTCATCACCAGAAGAGGCTGTCGAGGAGTATGAAAAACACGTTTCAGAGGTCACCACAGGGGAGTGGCACAAAAGTTTTCAAAACTGGTTTGATCGAATGAAAAAGTGCATAGACGCCAAGGGAGATTATTTTGAAAAACAATAAATTAATTTTGTACCTTTAATAGTATTTTTTCATATTCATTCCGGAAACTTATAGTGCGTCCCACGTAGCCTGAGATAGAACTGCAGCGCCAAGCGACATTCACCCAAATAAGTGTAAAAACTTTTGAGCTGATAGTACATGTTGTTATCAGAAGGTATTTTAGATTAAAACAGATTCCCTTTGTTTGTCCGCCAGCGTTTACTTCAGATATAATGTTGCCTCACACTCGTGAAGCAGGGCAAGGATTTCTGTGACGTCATGAGGTGTTTAGGAGTATTTATGGATCATTCACACGACAAGATAGGAAATAAAACGTTTAAACACGATTTTGGCTTTTGTTAACTTGTAAATAGGCAAACATGTACATGTGTAATGTTTGTTAAGGAGTTGTATAATATTTTATTTTATACTTTAAAAATTTTCAAAAATGTTTATGTATCGTTTCGACCCGAATCCTCGGGGATCAGGAGTCACAGTCACAGTCCTCACCCGTACACTAGGGTGTGTCATTTCAACTTTTTTCGAATTTTATAATGTAATAGTGAAATTATTTTAAGAATCCATAAAAAGCCTAAATAAAAAAATATATATTGGACTACATCTTCTGCCCGCTTATTTGATTCAAAGTTTTTAAAAATGTATGGAAGAAACAATATTTTTTTCGATTCATGTATTTTTTTTGTATTTGTCCATATGTGTTCATCAAAAATAGGTCATTAAAACTATGTTGCTTTCTGAGGTCCTGCGAAAAAAAAACTGTTGTAAATGTCCCAAATTGGAAATTCTGTGAATTTACGCAGTTTTTACTTTATCTGAGGCATGTTATGAGACGAATTCAAAAAATATAACGGATGATAAAAATATTTTCTGCTCCCATACATTTTGTACAACTTTGGATCAAATGAGCAAGCAGAAGGTCGTCGAATATTTTGTATATTTTTTATTTGGGCTTTTTATAGATTCTTGCAAAATAAGTTCACTATTAAGGCGGTATTAAATAATAAATGTACTAAATTTCACATGGTTTCCTAAACAGCGTGCGGGCCGCAAACACAAGCATCAACCTGTAACATCACACGTTTTTTTCCTATTTAGCTTTCCAACACAGTAGATAAACATGAAAAATGGCGTTAAATTCAACGAAAACAACAGGTTTAAGCAAACAGCACGTAAACTAAACAAGTTGCAATCTCTAGTTCTAAACAGTCGCCCCGCAGTAAGCTTATTAGCGCTTCAGCAGTGGTCACTAATGGGCGCACGGGCGCGCATGCGTCGGTTGTGGCCGCTCTAATACTGCACTATGGGCTTTAGTTACATTCAGTACTGTCTGATTTTAGTGAAGCTTTCGCCAATAATTGTTTTATTTGTTAGGTCAATCCCTATAATAGTCGGTTTATTTATGGTTGCGATATATATATTGAAGAAGAGAAAGAAGAATATATTCTTCTGTTTTATTTTGAGGTTGACGCTGGACTCTCAATCTTGAGGCTGGTTCGAATTCTGTCAGTCGAGCGTTTACCAATGAGTTTGTCGGAATCACTTTCATTTTATTGTTTCGTGAATGGTAAAGGAAAACACTTAAGGTAAACGTGTAAGCCCTAAAAATCGTGTATGTACTGTACTGTATGGCAATGTGTGAACTTTTGAAGCGTCACCTACGAAAAACACGCAGTGCACGGAAGACGGATTTAGAGTGAAACAGAAAAAAGTTGTTTTTAGGGCTCCGTATCTCAATAGAAGAAAACGGAGCCCTTAGAGGATCACTTTGTTGTCCGTCTCTCCGTCCGTCTGTCTGTCCGACTGTCTGTCCAGACCCTTTATCTCGGGAACGCGTGGAGGTATAGAGTTGTTATTAAAACCATATACTTAGGTCTACAGTCCCTTGAAGCTGTGAAAACATCAAACTTCCAAGTTAACGTGAAAAAAAGTTTATGTCGCAAAAAACGTATATTTCGGCACTCTCGAGGGAATCAAAATTCATCAGGTATTTCCCGTTGACCTAGAACTATGAACATTGGCAAGTAATACCGTCTTATGCTACAAGTATAGGGAAAAATCTGAAAATTATACATATGTAATTAAATCATAAAAAATATAGTCTTTAACGGAACCCTCGGTGGGCGAGTCCGGCTCGCACTTGTCCGGTTTTTTTATCTATGATTAAAAAAATTCTAACAAGATTACCTTTAACCAAAATCAAGATATTCTCTAAATCCATCTAATAAAATATGTTTGAGTTCTGTACATGATTCCTGTATGTCAAACGAGAAGAAAAAGTGCGTTTGAAAACCTGTTTTCAATTATTTTATATTTACATTCTCTAGTTTGTCAACCGCGTTTCTGTTCAGCAGGAGTCTACAAAACGGTTACAAAAATGTTCAACTAATTTATAAAAAGTAGCGTCTTCCTGGAAGTAGTTATAGGACACCAAAAAGTGCCAGTATTTTCGCGGTAGCGCCTTAAGGTTTACTTGTACTATCACGTTGGGACGTTAAAAAGAGAGTATTGATTGACAGTCCGCACTTGGAGACATCTCTGACAACGTCTCGAGGATATGAGTCGTGACGGTGTGAAATTAAATTTTCATGATAATACCATTTATTTCAAATTTAAATACAAATGCATTCAATTATTTATCCAAATTTCTTTCGTAGTCGTACATCCTTCCCAATAAGCAACGAACTAAATTCAATGCAACTGTATAAACGTTTCGTACATTCTAATCTTTGGTTTACTGTACTTTCGCACCAAATAAGGTAGTCAGATTTATGGTAGAATTTCTAACGGTACGGTGGCCATCTTAACAGAAGATATTATTTAGCTGCAAATTAGGAGACGTTAAAGCTTTAAAGTTAATGAAACTTGAAGAGTTATGGTCACACAATTCATATTGCAGAAATGTGTGATAATTTGCTTCTGTATTTACCATCAGAGGAAAATGCGCAGGCCCTCTTATCGTCTTGGCAATTGGCCTCTTCTTGTTTTCGCCAATATTTACGTTTCGAGGAATAGGAGACAGATTTTAAAACAAGCGTGCTTATCCTTTATTAAATAAAAAAAGCGATGTGTTTTATTTGACCTCCAGTGAGGTCATCATTGACGTAATATAATATTTTTCTTGAACGCGTCATAAGATCTCAAGGAGCCGACTATTCAACCTAATATGATTATGTATGTAAATCCTGTAAATTCTGATCCTGTAAATACTTATAAATTAAAAATACTTATAAAATTGGTTTAAAAGCACGAAACATTTTATTATTGAATTTACATATCTAAATTGATGTATTTAGTCCAAAAAGCAGATAAAAATAGTATATATGTCGCTTGGTTAAATTCAGTGACTTAAATAAATGACTAGGCTTTTGGTATAAATGGTGGTCATAAAAAAAACCACGAACTTCTAACCTAAGCTACCGCCTCTCTTCTGTCCGATTTAACCAAACGCCTGATTTAACCAAATGCCTGCGAACTAAAGAAGTTAAAAAACAACCGAACTGTATTGTAATTTCCTAAATGGTACACAAGCTAGACTTATGGAAAGCTGTCTGGTTAGACTAACCTGAGAAGAAACTTCGCTACTGTGAAACACTTTGTAAAAGAAGCGAGAAAGCTGTGTCAGGATCGTAGCAGATGAAAATCTATAGCCTTTGCCTTCTCCGTGAGATAGTCTTAAGGGAGGGGGGGGGTTATCCCATTTTGTCCCTTTTCAAATTCATTTCAAACCGATAAACAGCAATGATTAAATTTTGTAAAAAAATATATGTCATATTTCACTCTTTGATCTTGATATTTCGGCCATTCGATACACGATTACTTACATTTTCCTCGATCCAATTAAATCCCAAAGAAAGGTCTAAACAATGATATAAATATCATTTCATTTGAGCTGTATTACGTTTTAGACAACAAAAAATATACTAAAATAAACATCGTGAAAAGTGTGATATAAAACGGCCGTCTAATTCCAAAATAACAAACAAAAACAAACACGGTTTCGCCGCGAGTTTTCTGAGCGGCCCGCTTCCACTGAGCAGGATAGACATGTGTAAAATGAAAGCGTTGGAGCAGGACAGATTTCTCTGGATAACCTCTTGTATTCAACAAATCGTAAGGTTTTAGGTCTAAACGGTAATCATAAACCTTATTAAGAGAACGGAAATCACCGTATTTAGGTACTATTTATTATATTTTCCCGAATTTTCGGCAAAGTTCCATCCGCAATTACTGCGAGTTCCGTAGTTACATTAATGTCAATACAAAATGACTCAAGTAGGTAAAGTTTTTCTTAAATTCTACAACACACGATACGACTAAAACCTAGGCAAAACCAACCGACTTCCTCGCCGCAGCAAACCCATGATTATGTCGTTAAAATAAACGTTCAGTATTTTGTACCAGATCAGATAACATGGCTACGACATAATCTATGCTGAATACTTATAGCGAGGTGATAGTGGTGGTGGTGCAGTGTCCGGCCGACGTCGAGATTACGGGTTCAGTGCCGTCTGAGTTATGAGGAAAGTTCACGTTAGAAGTGTTACATCGATCAACCATTACTGTAATTGCTACCGCAGCTGTAAATTGAATATTGGAAAATTGATTCAGTGATTTTTGATACAAATGAAGCAAATAAAACCTTTTTTATGAGAAAGATTAAATGTGGGTAAAAAAATATCCAATTCAATGTTTAAAGGTTCTGTGCAATTAACTGTGCATTTATGTGTTAATAAAGGTATATTTCTGATATCTGTTTGCCATAAATCTGCCCGACAAGGTAGCATAAAAATATATATTTAATTATGTCTAGCATTTTATTTCGAGAAGTATTATGCGCAGTATATTTTTATTAAGAAAGGTCCAAGATACAATGAATTCATAAAACTTAAATTAGGTTTAATAGAAGGATTGATTAGATTTTTTATTGGAGACAGTAATATGAATTTCATATTTTATCCTAAGCCAATAACCCAGTATTTTTTTTGAAAATTTCAAATGCAGCTGTATGATTGGCTCTTTCGCGCTTTATGTAGTGCTCAGCATAAATCAAAGACTATATTTATACCTATTTAATTACAGAAACAATATTGTAACCAATAATTAAACAGTCATTCATGTTTGTATCGTAATAATATAAAATATAGGTTAAATAAATTGCTTGCGTGATCTATTTAATAAACTGGTACAAACGAAGCGTGGGAAGACTGTAGGAGTTGTATTAATTTAGATAAATTACTCTTATAAAAGCGTCCAAAATCGTATATAGTCGACAGATTTTTGACTATAAAGTGTATTTGACTCATTTAGTTTTTTATTTCCTTAGTGATCTAAAATTAACAGACATCGTTGAGTAAACCTATAGTTTACACGAATAACTGCAAGTTTTAGAACTTTATCCAAAGACCTTGGATAATTCTAGATTTACCAATTTTTTTTACAATCATGGTGACATATACGTTTAATACATCTTTCATTTAGTTCTTGTAAGTGTCATACTTTATTTCACAGAATTAATTAAGGACGCGCTTTAATTGAGTTATTAATAGTAGTAATAAAATTGACGTGTAACGATTTACGTATACTGCTTGAATAAATTATTCATTAATTTACACATCGGTCATATACGATACGAGCTTATACTATAATCGTATAGCAATGTTGTAATTCTGTAGCAATCTCCTTCTATCGTCACGTCTATCAATCAATCACTCGGGATTGGGGGAAAAAGGTTTTCTATTCGTCTTTTGTTTTCTATTCGATTGCGTCTTGTAATGTTGTTTGCGGGCGATGAGTCCCGGATCGATTGCTTTTTTATACGTCTTGAAAATGTTTTACAAATTGAGTTATTGATCACTTGGCACTCCCGCTTCGAAAACTTATGGAGATTTTATTTTGTAAGATGGAGCAGAGTCATAATCTGGACTGCGGGATATAATATCTTACAACTGTTTTAACGGCAATGAGTACTAGGAAACTAAGAAATATTTTTAGTCCCTCAATAAACAAAATATGAAGAATGTTTCGTGAGGTCATATTTTTATCGGTAAAAAAAATTCGGTAGGTTTATTTGGGTGAGACGATTATGGAAGCCAATTTTCATTAAATGCATTGGTTAGTTTCGGTAAGTCTGTCCTAAATGGAAAGCACAACACAGTTAATTTTACAAGTAATTGTACATATAACTGCAATTAAAAAGGGTCCCTATAGTTACTACTTGCACTGTCCCGTCCAACAATGAATTTTACAAACTATCATATAATAGTGACTCATTCAGCCATTATAGAGCAGTTAAACTGACGAATAAATCGCGGTTGTTTGACAGCACAAATCAATCCGCCGGCCATACAGGATCACTCACAAACGGGGCAAGGTGGGGGAAGGGGGAGGTGAAGGTTGAACCACTTGGGGCTGATCACTCGGGTTACGGATGCTGGTGATCCATTTGGGGCACTAACTCTCAAGTGCTGTCATTTTTCTATTTAGTTGTAAATGACCCCTTTTGAGCGGCAATCAAAATATCACACAACTGTAAGTTTCCAACTGACAGCAGGACAGCGTATATGTTTATCCACGTGTGAAAGGGAGACAGGCAGCTGCGCACTTCTAATCCTTGTGTTGCAACGCGTGTTTTGGTATCGTTTTCTATACATTACGGGCACCGTACATGGCAGAAAGCGGTTTGAGTAGTTATTGTAGGCAATCGTATCATAATCATATGAAATAGGAAGGTCCAAGGGTTTGGGCTGGGCGTTGATGAGACTATCAGTAAGTCAGGACTTCCCTAATTATAAGGGTGACTTTCTTTCATAAAACCAAATTCATACTGGAGACTGGATAAGTGGTTAGGACCAAGCTTCAATGACCCTGCTTGCAAAATACGAAAAATATGTTTTGTGCCTATATACTTGTTCAATAACAATCTCGACTCAATTAGTGAGGAAGTCTAAATTGTATTTTATTTGTTAAGAAATAAATTATTATCTTATCTTATCTTATACATAAGATGTTCCTTTTGATATCCCAAACTCCAAGGTTATATTCTATGACTAAAAATAATATGAAAGTCCAAGAAACATATGTTCAAAAATGCGTATTGTCGGAGAAATCATAAATGATAGTTAAAATAATTGTGATTGGTGATAGGTAAACTTTCATTGATAATTATGTTCAATCATTCATAATTCAGGGAAGATAATGCGACATTGTCACACCTTTACGTAAGAACATAAAGGTGTTTTACATGAAAAATCACATTTTTATCGAATTATTTAGTACAAAAAAATTTTTTTTTTCTTGTGCTATTTAATTCATATACGTGGTCTAGTTGATACCCTGGAGTTATGAAATATCAAAAGGAACACGATGTATATACCTATAACATATAATATCGAACGAACTCGTAATTACAGATTTTGCATCTGCCACCGCAAACATTTTCCGTGTAAACGTAAACACATTCCTTACTCACGAGAATAAACCTGAACTTAACTTTACGTCGGATTTATCCGTGTTTTTGTACAACTCACTTAAATCAATATCAATAAATAAATACATCGTTACGACATGTATCCCCGAGGGGGTTGGCAGAGGTTTCACCGATCATTACTGCGTTGGGACGTCGTAATTGTAGATTGGCCCTGCGGATTTGAACCTACGACCTCCAGATGGTTAGTCGAGTACTTGAGCCACCAGACCACTAAGTCTTAAACTTGTTCAGCACCAAAAATCAATTGCGTCAGGTTACTTCACAAAGAAAGTGTGGAAATCGAAACAACTATTTTCGCTGAAGTACTGCGCCTGTTTCTTTTAGGATTCTTTGTGTAATAAATATAAATCACTAATAATTCCAGCTCAGAGCCTTCTGACCTTCACATATATAAAACTACGTGTGTCTAGGGGCCTCTGGGACAAAACATAAAAGAGCTCTCATGTTACAAACGTATTAATAACCAACTGTAAATAAAGTCAACATTATTTCAATCAACAATACACAGCCGGGGACTAGTGCTGACTCCTAACATTACAAAGAAAGGAAATATGCTGGTGTGTTTCTAAGAAAAATTTGTTCAGTATGATCAGTCAATGATAGCAGATAGTCGAATTTCTGTTTTTTATCTATTAAAGCACAGAATCAGTACATTTCAGTAGGAAAACTAATTGAAAAGCAACTCTAGTCGAAATTAATGATTACACTAGGAGAGATCAATGAGAATTTGTGCTGTCTATACCATTGACAATCAATGCAGGTGCAGACATTATTCAATGGATTTACAACTGTAAAACATCAAGTGTAAGGTTGAATCTCTGTATAGGTTTTTTGCGGATAATATACGAGACTGGAATTCGCTTCGAGAGCGAATATGAAATTCAAATATCGAATGGGACCTAATTCAAGCTCAGATTCTGTTATCTGTGGAACCTCTACACCTCTATAATATTTCATTTTATTTTCCACATATACGTATGTTCATAATAATCCTACTTCCTACTAATATTATAAATGTGAAAGTTTGTGTGTGTGAGGGTGTGTGTGTGTATGTTTGTTACTCTTTCACGCTGAAACGGCTGGACGGATTTGGATGAAATTTAGAATGGATATAGCTTATATCCTATCTTAACACATAGGTTACTTTGTCAACACGCGGGCGGAGTCACGGGCAAAAGCTAGTATTATTATAATTCCTACTCAACTACACCAATAATAATAAGATATGATTTTACGACTACGTTTTTTTTTATTAATTAGTGTTATAGTAGACTATATATAGATACCATAGACGAACAATGTACCTATAGATACTAACTATCACAATAAAGCCAATGGCAGAAACTCAATTAGCTTTTGATAGAGGCGATTATTGGTGGGTTCATTGCCCTTTATGCCCTTATTGTAATGGGCGATTAATTAACATTCATAATAGTGTCTCACTGTAAGTTCGTAACTTTCAATATTCGATTTACGATCTGTATAATTCCTCTAGCTTGTTCATGTATACGGTACGTTTGGAAACGCCTACATGCACTAAACTGTAAAAAAAGTATTGTATGGGAATCATGAAAAGAGTTCTAATTTTGACTGTTGCATTATTGTACAACTCAAGTTCATACAGATATACATGAACCTTACCTAAAGATGTGTGCAAAGTTTCGTTCAGATCAAACCTATCAACTCGTCACTGACACCTAAAGCTTTTTCTACAGCAGCTGCGCGGGATTGGCACTTGTGGAAGAGCGCTAACATTACAATAACATACAGGAAATAGACGTTCTCTAAGGAATAAAGCCAAACACCGACAAAAATACAGTATTTTATTTAATT
Organism: Ypsolopha scabrella; assembly: GCA_910592155.1. Taxonomy (NCBI): domain Eukaryota; kingdom Metazoa; phylum Arthropoda; class Insecta; order Lepidoptera; family Ypsolophidae; genus Ypsolopha; species Ypsolopha scabrella. The sequence continues at coordinate 23,460,263 of OU342982.1, forward strand.
CAATTCTAATTGTTTATTTTGTGAAATAGATATATAAAATATACGTTTAATAAAAATAAAAACAATATTAAATGATGAAACAAATACAATACGGGAAATATATATTTATATTTATGTTGGGCTACTAAAATTATACATCTGCATAACATAAAGAAATATAGGAATAAGAATATTATATATACATAATGCAATGATAAATAAACTAATAACCAAATATATACTAACACTAGCTTTTGCCCGCGACTTCGTTCGCGTGGGTTTCGGATATAAATTCGAATCAGACTTCCCACAGATTTATTTAATAGTCTTTGCCGTATGCGTCTATTCAATCTTTGCCCCGTTTTCGGCCTGGGCGTTATTTTATGAACACCCCTTGTAGTCTATGTGTAGAGCAGAGTAACTACGAAAAATTCGAAAATTAACATATTTTTATTGTTATTATTACAAGTAACTTAAAATATTAAAACAAAATAAAAGCTTTATACAGCCAAATATGTATATTAATTTTAGGTATATTATATAAGTAACGTATTAGGATTTAGTATTATATTTGAAGTTATTCATTTAGTTCACAACGTGTATTATTCATTATAAAATTTTATGACACTTCCAAACTTGATTTTGAAATAAAACATGGATTTTGGTTGATTTTCGCCAAAATTAATTGCGCAATTGCATTACCTTATATTACATGAATATTCTTTACCAAGGGCAAGCAGCTTCCCTCCCCCTAACTATGGACCCACGAATAAAATTAATCAAATGCAAAGTCATTGTCCGATCCTTTATCAGACTGAAAATCATTAAAACCTGGCTAAAAAGTACCACGGTGAAAAGTTGCCCCATGTTCTTGCAATGATGATATTTATCGAAAGAAGATACTTAGAAGATTTTAATAATTCGAAATGTGTAGGCGAAAAATTCACAAGAAACCTAAACAGATCATATTTAATTAAAAGTATTTTTGTGTTGTAACGATTAAAACTTTACAAAATATATATTTTACATAAAATTCTTAGTATCCTTTATTATGAATCACCTCGCCGCATTATGACGTGAATGACCAATATAAAATTATAATAAAGCAGTAAAAACATCGTATCTTAACATTGTATATTTTTTCAAAACTTTGAATGAAACGGTTTATTAGTTTGGTACTGAAGCAAAAACTAAAATTTTTAGAATTTTTGTCTCTATCCGTATAGTAGGTATGTTCCGTTTTAACTTGAGAACCGCTGAACGGATTTGAATGCGTTTTTTTTTTTATTATCATCGTTGTGACCCTAGTCAACATATGGGCTATAAGGGATGTTCTTAAAACTAAGCCGAAAGCGGGGCAGATATTTAATGTATTTTGTCATCTTACTCCCCCCCCTGGCCGATTGGCTGACGACGCCCTTGTGTCTAGGTAATTATAATCTAATTAATTCAATGATTTTACTCTATGCATCATCATGTGCTGCATATTTCATTAACCCGTCGAGTGTCCGTTCGAATATGACAGCGCGGTTAAACGGTTAATCATAACCGGAGGTTAGGTTTAGTTAACTAACACTTAGTTTACAGATAACAGCTGTCTCGTTGACTCGTGTTAGGTCAGGGGGCTTGACTCGACCTAAGATGTTAGATCTAGGTAACTTCGTTAATCTAGATTCTAATATCGTCATATAAATAAGCGCCCGGGCCGCTCTGTTGGCCACGATCGGAGTTCCTTTGTAAATTATTATCAGGTATGCAAAGTCGGTCACGTGTTAGGAGCCAACTACCAAGTAAGAAGTGTTAAATAAGTTTTATCGGTGTAACACGTCAAATAACAAAATGTCACATTCTTAAGTTTAAAAACAAAATATACACCTGAATTTTTCACTTCCGTTTTCAAAGTTCACGACCGTTATATTTATAACTTACACAAAAATCACAACATATCTGAGACTATACAGCTTACAGGCTTGCCATTTGGCGAGTAGGTTCGTGATACGATGACGTAGCTGGAAGGCTCTTTCGATGTTCTAGTGGTGGGAAACAGTAGTCAAAATGCCAGTAAAGTGCGTACAAGTCGATTTACAACAACTATACAAGGTGACTTCGCATGATACAGCTAAACTCATACTGTAGACTCGGTAAGTGATTAGGACCAAGGATATATCATGACTATTTATGACCCTTTATGTAAAAACCCAAAATAAAATTAGGCTTCCCAAATACGAAATGACTAGAAGTTGTTATTAAACAAGTATGGGGGCGCAAATAAAATTTTCGTATTATACAAAAAGGGTAATTGAACCGTAGTCCTGACCACTGACCGGGTCACCAGTGTGAATTGGATGCAAAATCACCCCAAGAATATTGCCAAGTGCCGAAAATTAAACAGTGCGTAAAGTAACTTTGCAAACAACGATTCCGTTTATACTAGCGAGAACCCTAATAAGTTAACGAATGGTAACCGGTTAGTGATTACTGATTAGTTAGCAGTTCGCTAAGTGTCGGAGGAGGTAACCCTCGCGGTCACGTGACTCCGCTTCCGATGCTTCAACACTCATTACCATCTTGTATCTCATTACTAAGGAGTATTATGTATGTATCTTGCACGTAGGACGGTTAAGGAGATACATCACTGAAACATGTGTTCAGATTGTCGCCGGTAATTAAATTAAATATGCGAGTTAATTGTACACGGTCCATGTATATATCAGTAGTAAATATCAAAATTGTAACAATTCTGTGATTCCCCTAATAACGCCTTATACCTCCCCCTCAGCGCTGCTCCGAAAGTTTATAACTGTGCGGCGCCATATTTTAGAATATTCACACATCAACAACTGACGAGCAATGTGACTTTTATGAAAACACAAAGAACAAATAAAAAAGTGACGGATTAAGGCAAATACATAGCCCAAATTAGCAACTTGATGTATGTCAGTACTAATATCGACTCAATGGTTTTATAGCTCTTTAAGTTGTCTTTATTTTGGTGAAAGAATAATTAAAATCGCTTCAAGAATTTGAAAAGAATTGTGACGTAAAAATTTCACTTGGAATTTATTTTTCTGTATTTGAACCACACGTACCTATATAAGGTGGAGTAGGTCTTTAAACACAGGTCTAACTAGATAATATTGCAGTTTGAGTATTTATTTAACTTGAGGCTAGGGACTTTATTGGATCAATTACTGGGTCATTTAAAGAAAGAAAAAGTTTTTATTATCAAATTACAAATATAAATATGTAGGGACATAATTGTTAAGAAAAGTAAAACAAAATATAAATTAAAAAAGCGAATAAAAAAAAATTTTACCTAATAAATGGACATAGCTCAGCTATATTCTATCGAAAAAACAGACCTTTTTGATAGAGCTGGTTTTCTGCTACCCCCATTGTGCCAGTACAATTATTTTTAATATAATAAAGACAACAAAATCAAAAGTACTTAATGAAAATAACCTAATGAACATTTTATAACCAATCAATTTAACAAGGGCTTAACATTACTGAGTGTTGCCGAGCAACATTATATGTGCTTCTTCATGTCTTTATTCAAATTATTATGGGAATATTTAAGCAATTTATTTAACTTCACTGCATTGAAATAATTCTGAAACAGGTAGTTAAGTTTCAGCTTAAAAACTATTTCATTTATTGTTGAAGTATTGTGTCGCAATGAAAAATATATCAGGTGAAAGTATTTAGTATTGCCTAATTTTTTATGGAAACAAAAATGTAAGAAAGTTAAAATGAACACTGAAATTAACAAAAACACCTCGTAATCGCTAGTTTTCTGAGCGATGCGCTTTCACTGAGCAGGATTGTCAAGTAAAAATTGAAAGCGTTACTCTTTCTTTACAATTTATCCCACTATACGCAACATATTTTGATTTCTTTTAATTTCGAAAATTCTAATCTTTCCGAAATCTCTGCAGAGGGTGATACTAATTTGATACTAATTTCGGAAAAAAACCAAAACATGTCACGTTTTGCAGGGTAAAATTGTATGTGAGTTAATTCCGTCACATCTTTTAATTACAATATTAATTATTATAATGCTTCATACAACACAAACACAATTAATATAAAATGTCGAGACGGTGAATTGCCTTAGGGGGGTAACTTTTTACCTCGGTACAAAATGCACATCATAATATTGTTTTCCCTACTTTTGAATAAAAAGTATGCAATAAATGTGTTTTAAAGCAACTTGCGGAAATAGTTTATCAATAATAAAGTCTTCACAAAAAATACGTACTTTAATGTATTACATTTTGTTTGCATTACATTAACAAACTTAAAAGCGTGTTTACAGTTGTAATGTAATGCAGCTAAAATGTAACGCATAAAATTGAATAATTTTCATGTGATCACCTAACTATTAACAAGCAGTTTGCACGAATTGTTATAGAACGCAAACGTTTTATTAAAAAATAAGGAAAACAATATTATGATGTACATTTTATACCGAAATCCTCCGTTACCATCTTAACATCATCTTATTAATAACGAATCATAATTTCCTTTCCTCGTTAGTAATATGTACGGAGCATCCAATAACCGGATAATAAGAAAACATTTAAAACTGATCGCGCTATGTTCAATACCGTTATTAACTGAGTTGCAGATTACATATCGGTTTGATTTGATAAATGATTCCGTTTTAAATTAAAATATTCTTAGCTTAAATAAATTACATCAATATAGGTGTGAATTGAAAATAAATAGAGGGCATTTTGTTGAACATTTGTTATTCTTACACTGAGAATAATGTCTTTTTGGCTTCATTATAAAATAACATTACATATGTTTAAAATACGGTGAATTGTTTTGAAATTTAGTGATAATTGGAAAAAATTAAGCTGTAATTAAAACGCTTGAGGAAATAATCGAGTTTTTAAGGTAAGTAACGCAATATTATGATGACAGACCACCGTAAAATTGGTCACAGAAAATAAGATTATCATTTTCGTAGTACATCATGCCTTCCCCATAAAAGAGTTCCGTCACACTACGGTATGCTTACTGTCACCATAAAAGCGGTGACGGAGCGCATAATTCTATCTGCTTCCTACAAAGTCATTGTGACAGTGCGTCATATTATAACGCTAGCCGCAGCAACAGTAGTTTCATCGTATTTTTATCGGTTTTTAGGTAAATACTGAAATAATCGATATGCAAAAATAAATTTCATTGGAGTGGATTCAATCCATATCTGTCTTACATATTTTACAAAAAAACACTAATCAAGTCAATACCGTAAGCGCATTCTTGTAAGGAACATTTTAAAACCAAAACAATGGAGTATATTATATATTATTTTTTTATACAAACGAAACAATAAAATTAAACATTTCTTTTAATTCTTATAAGAGAATCATAGAACGCTATATTACTATACTTTAATGCTATAATACTTTAGAAAAAATCAAGGTTCGACAGCACTGAACTCTTTGTATTGCCAGGCAGAAAGATATGTAGTCTCGTTTGTGCGCTAATGCATAAAATCAAATAAAAATTAAATAACTTGGTCTATTGCCCGGCCTATACTTCAAATTTAGTATTTTAAACTCCAAAAGGTCCCATTTTAATATATAAGGTCCTACAATAATAAGTGAAAATAATTCCTGATCAAATTCCAGAAGAAAAATATTTTTGCTCGAATAATTTTTTCACTTCCCAGTATAAAGTGGTTCAATCAGCTGACTAAATTTCTATCGAAAGGAAAAAATAAAGAACGCGCAAAAATCTTTTTTTTTGGTGGGGTTTGGTTTATTAGGAATATCTATCATCTGTTGATTTTTTTTTACTTTGAATTTACTTTGAACACGCTGCCTGCAGAGGATCCTCGCAGGCCTGGGCTCCGGAGTGCAGAAGAACCATACTGCGGCTACGAGAGGATACGTATACTATTTGATTTTGAGCTGGTATCCTTCTATTCCCTTTCATCCCCATCCTTAGCCACAGTTAAATCTAATAATTTGACCTTTTATTACATGCAAAGTTAACCTAAAAATTCTATTTAAATCCCCAATTAAAAATGACTGCACCGCCAAAAAGCATGGCGATTCCAGCTGACGTGGCGGCCTTAACTCGCAGTCGTAGTTATTTCAAAGGCAGAGTAACATTATCGCGAAAATATATTGTAAATCTAACAGAACCTTTGTCTGCAGAGCAGGTGCTGGAACTGGGGGACAGAACAGTTAAGCTAAAATCTATGTATAGCTCATTTGAGGCAGTGCAACACAAAATTGAGCTCTTGTCTGAGAATATCGAGGAACAGGTACAGGAAAGAAGTCAATTTGAGGACGCGTATTTCGAGGTATTGTCAAAGTTTAAATATTTATTGTCCAAATATGTGACGGAACCTCAAACCATGCCTCAGGCAAGTGCTTCTTCTGAATCTGTCAGCCGGGTAAAGCTCCCCGATATATCCCTACCAATTTTTAATGGCGATGCCAATACTTGGCTGGAATTTAGGGACACGTTTGATAGCTTGATTAACAAAAATATGTCTTTGAGGGGCATTGAAAGGTTCCACTACCTCATCGGTCAGCTTGAGGACACTGCCCTTGAAGTGATAAGCGATATTGACAAAACCGAGGAAAACTATAGCATAGCATGGAAAATTTTATGTGAACGCTTTAATAACAAAAATCTTTTGGTGCACAATCACTTAAAGGCGCTATTGGTAGACATGAATGTGACTAATACAAGTCAGTCCCTAAGAAATTTCTGTGATTCAATTTCGAAACACTTGCGTGCACTTTCTAAACTTAATGTCCCAACAGCTGACTGGGATACTATTTTAATTTTTCTTCTGCTAAACAAATTAGATAAAAGAATGCAAAAAAAGTGGGAGGAAACTGGTGACCATTCTAATGAACTGCCTTCGTTACAGCATTTCAGGAATTTTATCAAGAGGCAAGCCGATCTACTCGAGACCCTCGACTCGAAAGATTTTGCAACATCCGGCATGCAGCAGAAAAGCGTTAAGAAGACATTTGTAGCCGCGGGTCTTAGAAAAGCAGACGGAGAACCACGGGTTACGTGTCCATATTGCAACGCTGGTCACTTCATCAATCAATGTGAAAAATTCTTGGCCCTACAAGTAAGTGCACGCATACGCGAGGTTAAGCGTATGAAACTATGTATTAATTGTCTCAGATCCAATCATTTGTTGCCGACTTGCCGAGCCAGCCCATGCCGAGTATGCAAAAGTCGTCATCATACTCTCTTGCATCTTAGCAAGCAACCTATCACCAATAATGCGGCCACTACTTATCCAGCGACAGTAAGTGACAGCAAAAATCTACCAATCTCTTCGGAGAATACCATTTCAATGGTATCAAAGTTGAATTCAACCAAGCCCATTACCAATGACTCTCATGTCTTTTTATCTACAGCTCAAGTTAATATTCTTGACAGTAAGGGACAGCCACAAGTATGCAAAATTTTGCTTGACTCGGCATCTCAATCTAATTTTGTCTCCCAGGCCGCTCTAAGCCGACTCGGGTTGGACTTGTCCACTCAATCTACCAATATTTTGGTCTTGGGAATTAACGACAAATCATCGAATATAACCAAACAGTGTAACTTGTCACTAATATCAAAAACAACTTCTTTTAAAACCAACCTAAATTGTCTGATAGTTCCCAAAATATGCGAATTATCCTCTTTGACTCTAACCGATAGTAACCGAAATCTATTTAAATTTCCACAGCACATCAAGCTGGCTGATGAAAACTATAATACTGCATCTGATATTGATATAATTATTGGAGCTCAACTCTTCTACGACCTACTTTGCATTGGGCAGTATCGCCTTGGTGAGGGCCTACCAATTCTACAAAAAACCAAACTAGGATGGGTCATTTCAGGACCATTTAACACAGACCACCAAAATTCTAAAGTCAAGGTAAGATGCAACCTTACTTTAAACTCTCAACTAAATAAATTCTGGGAACTGGAGGAGTGTACTAATAAAAGCATGGATTTGTCAGATGATGATCAAAAATGTGAAGAAATATTTGCTTCCACCACAACTCGTGCTTCTGATGGCAAATTCGTTGTTAGTATCCCCTTCAAATTACCTACTTCATATCTCGGTGATTCACGTAGGGTGGCATTGCAAAGATTCAAACATTTAGAGACTAAACTCAACAAAAATCCTGCTTTAAAATCAATGTACTTAGAATTCATGAAGGAGTATGAGGCCTTAGGTCACATGACGAGACTATCATCTGATGACTTAGGGCTCGTACAATATTTTTTCCCACACCATGGAGTGTTAAATGTAAATAAATCTACCACTAAGCTCCGAGTAGTATTCAATGGGTCTTGCAACTCTGATTCCGGTTATTCCGTAAATTCCCTGCAGTATTCAGGTCCCATTGTTCAGGATGAACTAATATCAATTTTATTGCGATTCAGAGTACACAAATATGTCGTGTGCGCTGATATCGAAAAATGTTACCGCTGTGTGTGGATTTCCCCAGACCAACGATACCTTCAATGCATCTTTTGGCGAGAAAGCCCATCTGAACCAATTTCAGTATATGCTTTAAATACAATAACCTATGGTACCACATCAGGTTCCTTTTTGGCCACTCGTTGTCTAAAACAGTTGGCAATCGATTTTGAAGAAAAATACCCAAAGGCGGCTTCTGTTATTAACCGAGATTTTTATATTGACGATTTAAATACGTCTAGCGATAATAAGGCTGATTTAAGTCAAACTGTCACTGAAGTCAACAAGATATTAAGTACAGCCTCATTTCATCTAAGAAAATGGAAGTCAAATAGTACTGAGATTCTTGATAGTGTTAAGGATCATCAGTCTGAATCTATACCTCATCTATTCGATAATGATCAGAGTAAGACACTTGGCTTAGTATGGTCATCAGCTGATGATAAATTGAAATTTCAAATTAATCTAGATAAACTAAAACCGAAAGTTACAAAGAGAGAAATCTTATCAATAATCTCTAGTATTTTTGATCCTCTAGGATTGCTAGGACCTTGTATATTGATACCTAAATTACTCATCCAGCAAATGTGGAAAGACCAGATCCCATGGGATCAAGTTCCTTCGAAGGAAGTCTCCGATTTATGGGTTAACTTCACCACACAATTGCATCATTTTAATGAGCTTGAAATAGAAAGACATGTCAAGTTAGATAGTCATGTCGAAGTAGAACTTCATGGATTCTCGGATTCATCTTTGAAAGGGTACGGGGCATGTATTTATATCCGTACCATCGATGCCAAAGGTTATATCTCAACTAGACTTCTATGTTCAAAGAGTAGAATTTCTCCCATAAAGTCGCAAACGATTCCCAAACTTGAGCTCTGTGCAGCTTTGTTGTTAGCCATTTTGATGGATAAAGTTAGAGGCTCCATTAAATGGCATGATTGCCGAACTTATCTATGGACGGACTCCAATGTTGTACTTTGCTGGATAAAAATTTGTCCTTCTAAACTCCAAACATTTGTGTCTAACCGTGTAAAGAAAATTCAACTTTTAACCAAGCCAGATACTTGGCGTTGGCTTCCTTCTGCTGACAATCCAGCTGATGTTTTATCTAGAGGTGTGGAGCCAGCAAAACTATCAAAGTGCAACATTTGGTGGTTTGGCCCGACCTTCCTGAAAAACCCTTGTGAACTATGGCCTTCGCTTACAGCGCCATCTGTTAGTACAGAGCCTGAAACCAAATTTCAGCCTTATGAACCAATAATATATGAAAAATCTCAAATTGTGGCGCCATCTAATGCAATTTCCCCTGAACGTAATACTAATAAATTATTATGCAATATTTCCTTGCAGAATAATAACGAATGTGGCAACATATTCTTTGAACTTTATTCAAATTACAACACTTTGTTGAGAGTGACTGCGTGGCTGCTTCGGTTTCAACGTAACTGTAAGAATCCACAAAACGCTATCAAGACTTGTCTCCAATCTACTGAATTAGAAAGCGCTTTGCACTGTTTGGTCAAATTAGTACAAAAAGCATGCTTCCCGGAAGAATATTCCAAATTACAGGTCAACAAACCAATTTCACCTAGTAGTAATCTTACCCCACTTAACCCGTTTCTGGATAAAAATAATATTCTTAGGGTAGGAGGTAGATTATCTTTATCTGATTTTAATTATGATAAGAAGCATCCTATTTTGCTACCCGCTAAGCATATTTTCACCGAATTAATGATGAGTTATTATCACTTAAAATACCTTCATGCTGGACCACAGCTGTTATTATCTCTTGTAAGGCAGAAATTCTGGCCCATACATGGAAAGGCTCTGGCAAGTAAGATCTTGCACAAATGTCTAACGTGCTATAAACATAATCCTCCTGCAGCACATCCTATTATGGGGGATTTACCTAAACCTCGCGTTATGCCTGCACCTCCTTTTATTTCAGTCGGTGTAGATTACACTGGCCATTATTATGTCCGTGACAGAAGGGGCCGCGGCTGCAAGACTTCTAAATGCTATGTCTGTATTTGTTTGTATGTGTACGAAGGCAGTTCACATAGAATTGGTTACAGATCTCTCTACGGATGCGTTTATGGCAGCTTTACGTAGGCTTGTAGCAAGGAGAGGTAAAATGAACTCGATATTTTCAGACAATGGAACAAATTTCCAAGGAGCAGCACGTGAGTTAAGCGAATTATTTAAATTTCTTATAGATCAGAATGATAACATCGCTTCTCAGCTGGCAAACGATGGTATTAAGTGGCACTTCCAGCCCGTTTTTTCACCGAGCATGGGTGGTCTGTGGGAATCAGCTGTTCGCAGCTGTAAGCATCATTTGAAGCGTATTCTTTCTAATGCTCTTCTAACATTTGAGGAATTTAGCACTATTTTGTGTCAGATTGAAGCTATACTTAATTCCCGCCCTCTCTTTCCCCTTAGTGACAATCCCAATGACATTTCCGCCCTAACCCCGGCTCATTTTCTTATAGGGCGCCCTCTCGTAGGACTGCCAGATTGGGACTATTCCCATGTCCCTGAATACAAATTAAAGTATTTTCAACTTCTGCAACAGTTGCGGCAAGATTTTTGGAGAAGCTGGTCAAGGGACTACATGAACCAATTGCAGCAGCGGGGCAAGTGGCGAGCATCCAAGGGGCAGTCCATCGCAGTGGGCGATCTTGTGCTTCTGCGTGATCCTGGCGCACCGGTTATGCTGTGGAAGACTGGACGCGTTGCTTCTATTCATCCGGGCAAGGACAAGATTGTTCGCGTCGCAGACATCCAGACTTCATCGGGGACCGTACGAAGATCTTTTAGTAGGATCATCCGATTACCAATCGAAAGTCAATCTTCAAATTAGTCTTAATAAAACTTGTTTTTATTTTTTGGTTTAATATTTTCAAACAAGTCTGTCAAGAAAACTTGTCTCTATTTTTTGTTTAATAGTTTTCAAATTAGTCTGTCAAGAAAACATTTAATTATTTTTCTTGTTTTTTGTTACTAAATCGAGTAACTTAATATCACTCAACTAAAATGTAACTTATACTCTGTTTGTTTTGCAACTTGATTATGTATGTAGCATATTATATTTTGTAATCACATGCCCCATTTAATTTATTATTTTATTAATTACATAACTTCAAATAGGATTTTTAAACTTTAAATTCCCATCAAATCAGATCTTTGCATTGACTTAAAATTCTCAAAATTTTGTTTTGTATAAATCTAATATTTCTCTGTTGTAATTTTTGCATTACATTGCATATTTTTGTGCTGGGAGCATGTTGAACGTAAGTTTAATATCGGAACGCAGCTGTCATCTGACAGCTGTCTCTGCTACTTCATCCTTCTCATTTTACCATTTCTTTTCCTGTACAAATGTTGTGCCGAAAATCATATCTAAATTTATTAGTAAAAGGCTACTGAATCACCGAAATATTTCGTTTTTCTTCATCCTGGGGACCTTATTTAACAAGGACCTTATAGAATTTTCGTAGCAACTTTTTTTTTTTCAATAATAAGTGAAGGTAATTCTTTTATAGATCATGTATCGATAACTGAACACGAACAAGAAGAAAAAAAAATTTGGTCAAGTATTTTTGTTACTTCCCAATAAGCGGTTTAATCAGCTGACTAAATTTATATAGGAAGGTAAATAAAAGATTTTTAGTTGGAAAGTGGTCTAACATCTCATTTTTTTTTCACGTTGAATTGTAGGACTTTATATACGAAACATGGACGAAATTAGATTTAATTTTGTCATAAGCAATAAAAAAGCAATAAAAAAGGTTTGAAATCGCGGGAAAAACTTAGTGTCTAGCCTTAACACAGACCTGCTATATTCAATGCTATGTAAAATAATGGCGGGAAATTTAAATCCATGCCTTCCTCACAAAAGAAAGAAAAGAGACAAAAAAACAAGAACCAAAGACAAATTAATCTGTCCAACGAAACGACATCATGACTCGGCATAGACAAAAGGTGAGTGTCCGATTTTGAAGCAGTTCGTTCATTACAATAACCGTGTTTCGGATAAACAAGCTCGAATCAGCGTGAAAACTGGGACGCTTGCGCAGCTCACAACTGCTATTTCATTGTAAATATTGGAATTCAAATTTAGAATGTGCAGTTCCCAACTGTTTAAATTTGAACGAAGAATTCTTGGATGAAGTTGTTCAATTCTAATCGGAATTTGTTCCAAATAAAGTTGTTCATTTCGTAATTGTCACGTTCGAATGTAGGTCTCTCTCTACGGTTGAACGATGGAAGAGTAACCTCCTTAGAGTATAGTACATAAGCAATGTATACTCCATAGATTTAATATACACTAATACTATATCTATGGTATACTCTGATGTAACTTCTGTCTGCTCCACCGATATCAATTATAATGCGTTCTTTTAAATGAAGATAACAGCGCTTTCTTATTTTATTTTATTGCGTAGATATAAATGGCTGGATTTTACAAAATATAATATATACAAAACATGTTTATATAGGTTGAAATTCAATGAACCGACCTAATTCATACTGGAGACTCAGTTAGTGATCAGCAACAACGTTCAGTAATCCTTTTGGCCAAATTCGAAAAATATATTTTTTGCTCCCGTACTGGTTGGACTAGTCCAAGTACAATTTCTAGTGCAGGCATTATGGGGCAAACATATTTTTTTTTCGAATTTCACCTAATGGGTCATTGAACCTTGTTCTTGATCACTAACCGCGTCTCCAGTATAAATTTGGTCGGTTGATTGAAGATGTGCTAGAAGTAGGCCACGCCCCCTGCATCCGGCGTAGGGGGACTCAAGAAGTGCCGGCGGGCAAAAGAAGAATAAGGCCCGCCCTCCGCGCATGTTCCCCCGGCTTCCCCCTTTGATACCAACACTTGGTGGAAACGGGGATGGGCGGTGGTAGTTCCTGGCAACAGGAACATTGGGTTGATTGAATTTCACCTTGTATAATAGACGTTACTTTGCATACGTTCATCATCAACTTATAGATACAGCCATATTCATACTGGAAACTCGGTAAGTGTTCGGGACCAAGGTTCAATGACCCTTTTAACAAAATACGAAAAATATTATTATATTTATGCTCCTATACTTGTTTAAGAACAATCCTGAGTCAATTTGTATCGGTAGCATATAAGGGTCACTGAACCTTATTACTGATCACTTAGAACGTTTCCAGTATGTGTTTGGCTGTATCAACTAAAAGTAGATGCAAATAGTGCGAGTCGGACTCACGCACAAAGGGTTCCGTACCATAGTTCCGTGGTAAATAACAACAATATACATGCCAAAACAACAACAAGGCTACAAAAAACAAGTTGCTGAAATGGTAGCGCCTGACAAAAAATTTGGGACCGTCTGCGTACGGAACCCTACATTATCAAGAATCTGACTAAATTTAAAACTTGTATGTATAACTGTCTTTAAATAAGAGCCAAAACCAATAAAGTTTAAATAATGCAACATTTTTGAGGTTTCTTGAATAGGGAATTCTCCTTAATTATATTTTTTATTATTTCGTGGTAGAGGCCATAGTAACACGGATTTTGTGAAAATTTTAACTTTCTGCCTATTACGGTTGAGCCTGTCAACCCCTCTGACAGACGGACAGACAGACAGATGGCGGAGGCTTAGTAATTGGCACCCTTCGGGTACGGAAGGAGAAAGGAAGAAAAAAAAGACATGATCTTGCTAAGTTTCTTGCCCTTCTTCTTAGCAAGACTAATCGAATGGGTGGAGTTAGGCATATATCTATATATGTAACGTATTAGTATTCAGTATATGGTTAGCTATTATTATCATATAGTAGGTATATCTGATACATTATTGTATACATTAAATATACCTTTAATGTAGTTTATATACGTGTATTAACTCATTAAGTATATATACCTATACCTACCCAAATCCTAATTCAATATATTGCATTTTCCTCTTTTAAATTTAACCATTTTACTTATTTAATATATTCAAACGTGTATTTATGTACTTACATTGCAAAAATAAAGTATTTATTTCATTTCAGAACCCTAAAAATACCATCAGGCTGTATTTGACATTAAGTTTTACATATTTTTGCAGAACCCCACAATTTGTTAAGTAATGAAGTCTACCTTTTGTAAAGACAGCAGCACGGAAAGTCACCGTTTCGGAAACTTTTTCCAAACAAAGCACATAAATCAGGAACCAAAAATGCAAAGTCGAACCACTAAATTACGTCACATTTGCAAGTTCGCTAACAGTTTGAAAAGTGCTAAGTTTGTCCTTCGGTATAGGTTTGTCAACTAAACGGACAGTCGGATTGAAAAGTGGTTCTGTATAGATTTGTCGCGGCGCGGCCGTTGACCTCGATTGTTCAGAGTTTTTGCCGCGGAACGGGATGGGAACCACCTACGGGTCCACTAGGGCTGGCGATGCGATAGAAATTTATCAAACAACTGAAATCAATAAAATACAAAATCCTAAGAGGATGTTTGGAGAGATTTGTTCTGCTCAGACGCTTTTATTTCGAACTTGTTTATCTTGCTCAGTGGGAGCGGGCAGATTTCAAGGTGTTTTTATAATAATTTATTTTTGTTTGTTTAAGACGATGTGGGTATATCATTTTATGACGAGACAATATTTAGCGCCTTACGTCGTTGTATAAAACTCTTTTTTTTTAATCAGAAATATAATGCCTATAGTACTGGACTAAGATCTTAATGAAAAGTTACTTATTGTTACTTAATGTCTGACCATATCCTTTAGATCTATTTCTCGGTTATTAATAAAATATATTATTAAAAATCAAATCAAAATGATTTTTTCAGGGATGAATGGAGTATCGCATCGCTATGTCGCTAATAGACCACTTTCCACCGAAAATGTTTTTTTATTAGTGCGTACTTTTTTTAACTTTCCATAGAATTTCCATGGAAAAGTAAGAAAGTCAACTAAGAGAACCAGATTGTATTTGGAAGCAAAAAAAAAAAGATTTTTATTGTGATCAACTAACGATACACAATCTATTATTAACTTTGTATTGGGGTATTAATCGCGATATAACAACATACCTTATCTACCCTAAAATTATTTTTTACTTATTATTGTAGGACCTTGTATATTTATGGGGAAAAACTTAAAAATGGCAATAACTATCCTTAGGATTAAAATCATATAAAAAAATCGGTATGGGTGGTTTCGTTCGAACAAGCCTTCTAGAGGATATTCAGTAGCGACAAACGAGTTTTATGAACATGGTAATACCCGTTCGGGTATCGATTTTCAATAATAAATGAAAAACAATAAATATGGAGCATCTTGTGAAAACCAGTTAATAAATAAGTATAATTTAAATTTCATTATAATCACAACCTCTGCTTTTACAATAATAATAATGGAAAAAACTAACAGCATATTGATTGATGGATCGATTGACAACCCTAGCGCACAGTGATCATGAACTACCGCGTTCCGACGACAGCAGAACTTGAACTTGACAATTTTAATTATACATTCTTCTTCGACTTTCAACCAATAAACCTTTCAGTTTACTACCGAAAAACAAACCAGACAGATGCTACACATATTTGCTACCCAGCTTAAATGGTGTTATTTGATTTGCAAAGGACGAAGGTAAAAAAGAACTTCTTAATAAATACACTTATAGTGTGTTTCACTGATATTAAATTGATTTAAACTACAACCGGTTTCACCTTACTGCATAATTAAGGAGCAATAATTCATTAATAACTATGGATATTTTACCAATGTGATAGTTTTTATTGCAGATGGTAAATAATAGGGTAAATCATGATATCCTCTAAGACATTATTATTTACCAACCGCAATGAAAACTATCACATTGGTAATATCCTTAATTATTTATTTATTTAATTGTTCCTTGATGATGGTGAAGGTGAAACCGATTTGAGTTTAAATAAAGTTAATATCTTTGAAACAGTACGATAAAAATGTACTTATGATAATGTTTCACCAAGTACCGACAATCGCAAGTAATAATCATAAAAAAGCTATACATTTCCATATATATTTTAATTACAATGGGGCGGAAAACACAGAGCTAATTACAGGTGGAGCTGGTAACGCTTGGCCAAAAAGAAATTATGTATTTCAAAAAATCATCGTGTTTTGAACACCTATACTTATTTTACTTGTATTTACTTTAGACGCTATCGTGAAAATATTTTTTCGTTGAAAATTGGTCTAATAGCGATACCCTAATATATTATTATTTTTACTTTTTATTGTAGGAACTTATTTAACTAAAAAGTACTTTTTTCTCTTTTGCTCTGAATCCGTCCCATTCAGAATGTTACAGTGACCGTTGAAAAATCACCTTAATCCAAGAACGAAAAAAATCCCACTTTCTTTTTTGAGTAAGATATTGAATTAATTAATTATTTAGGTGGTAGAGCTGATGCCGGGCTCGACTGTGGAGGTACCACCATCTTACTCGCAAATCCTCCCGAAGTTATTCGAGGGAGAGTAAGAGAACAGCTCTCAGGCAAAACCAGGCGGCCCACCATTGCCTGGGACCGATGGATGGCGGTATATCCATCCCCAATTGCCGAGTCTTATATAAAACAGACTGGTGACGGGCAGCGGCGTCACTGGTGCAAGGGTTTCGGCACCGCGCTCACCAACCCGCCTGCCCAGCGTGTGTGAGTATGGGCATTTCTTCCAGGAGGACCGCCATGAGTGGCGAAATCCTGAAAAAGCCCATTTCCAGCAGTGGACGAAACAGGCTGATGGATAGATGGATGGATGGATTGAATAAAAAAAAATGTAAACATTTTTGGTTTTGGCGAGTGGGATATCGTTTCAAAGATTGTTGAGGCATTCTTAAACAGTTTTTATATCAATTAAGTTCATAGTTTATAATAATAAGTGAAAATGAGATTTGTCCCCCATTATTATCTCAGTAAATACCGTTGTATTATTTTATCAGTGAACAAACTCCCTTTGTTTCTCCACACTCAACGATGAAATAGAATTATGTACTTATTAATATCTTACACGGACACACAGTCGCTAGAGATTTATTTTGTGTCTAAAAGATAAAGCAGTTAGCAAGATAAATTAGTATTTAGCGGTTGAAGTCAGCTTCACTGAAATTAATTACAGCTGCTCAGTAATATAACAACATATTTTATCTACGAATATCTTTTATGGTATGAATTAATAATTAAATTCCGGCCGGAGGCT
This sequence comes from Ypsolopha scabrella, assembly GCA_910592155.1. Lineage (NCBI taxonomy): Eukaryota > Metazoa > Arthropoda > Insecta > Lepidoptera > Ypsolophidae > Ypsolopha > Ypsolopha scabrella. The sequence continues at coordinate 23,477,942 of OU342982.1, forward strand.
GGAAACTTATGGAATTATACTTAATGATTTCTAGGTAATCAACACAACTATGCCAAATTGACGTAAAAAAGAAACAAATGGCCCGAACTAAGAACATGCAAGAAAAAAATATGGTTCAAAAACTAGCGCATGTCGGGCCGACATTCAGAGCTATACAATAACCCTAATTTAACGATGGGGGTCATTTTGAGATGCGTGCATTCGAACAATTTGACTAGAACATACCCTCTTTTAATTTTGATAATAACTAGTATTACAGAGGAAATGTTTGTAATAATTATATTATGGAGGATCTATCTATAAGAACTTTTATGCAAATTAATCCGTATTTTGTAGTATTTGTTTACAATGAAACATATGTCGAAAAGTATGTAAGACGGAGTTAATTAAATCGTATCTTACTTAAGTAATTCATATGTGTTTCAAATGTCTGGCGTTCTGCGTGATGAACGAAAGAAACGCCCCTATTTATAAATGAATTGTATATCATACTTTATACATTTACTTGTTTATTGTACATATTGAATTTATGTTTTATTCTAATCAATAATTAATTTTTAATAAATATACTCGTATAATTGTATAACATAGGTGGTAGAGCTGATGCCGGGCTCGACTGTGGAGGTACCACCATCTTACTCGCAAATCCTCCCGAAGTTTTTCGGGGGAGGGTGAGAGAACAACTCTCAGGCAAAACCAGGCGGCCCACCATTGCCTGGGACCGATGGATGGCGGTATATCCATCCCCTATTGCCGGGCCTTATATAAAACAGACTGGAGACAGGCAGCGGGGTCACTGGTGCAACCCGCCTGCCCAGCGTGTGTGAGTATGGGCATTTCTTCCAGGAGGATCGCCAAGAGTGGCGAATCCTGGAAAGGCCTATGTCCAGCAGTGGACGAAACAGGCTGATGGATTGATGAATTGTATAACGCATTGGAGTAAGCTGTAATGTTACTATACTTTTTAAATAAATAATAATAATAATAAAGATCTCGTAAAAAATCCTTTTTTTACAAAGTACATTATCAATTTCATGTAAAACATTGCTCAATTTTAATAAATAAAAATAAAGCTATCATAAAAATAAAGTTTCTAAACAAATTAAATAATACAATTACCTATATATATACCTATACTAATCATATATATCGTCACGACATCAATACCGAGGAGACGTCAGAGGTGTTCCCAAATGTAAACTGTGAAACGCAAGTTTAGACTTGGTACACCCGCTTTTCACATGATGCCTTCCGAAGCACGCGGGCCGAACACAAATTAATCTGCACCGCGGGGATTGAACCCACGACCTCTGGGTGAGCAGGCGGGCGCTCTACCATTCAGCTACAGAGGCGGTCCGATTAAATAGCAATTTACTTTTAAAACAGAACGTAATAATAAAATAATTTTATATAAATACATGAGGTAAAACTATAGTTTTGTTTGACAGTGTCATAAACCAGAAAAGACGCACGAGTACCGTAAAAAACATGATAAGAAGTAAAAAAAAACCGGCAATGACCTCATGAGTCGGTTCAAGTTACATTGAATTCGGTTTAGCATCATTAGTTCCAGAACCGCTTCCGCCACCATATTTACACATCTATCAAATTACAATTATTACATTTAAAATAGCTTTATTGCAAAAAAACTAAATATATTGTGTGTGTGACAGTACCCGAATATTTTTTAAACGTTTAAATTTGGGTTTTCCATAGAACGGCAAAGGTTCTTTAATTTTTTGATACGACTTGTTTATTTTAAAAAATACATTGAGTACGGAGTATATTATTGTACATAGATAATAATTTAATGACTTGTAATAAGCATTATCAAGCAATAACCTAATCAAAATGTCTGTTTAAAGCTGATGCAAAAAACATGCAAAAAAGTAATTAAACACACGTTACTTTTTTGAAATGTTATCTCATTATCCGCCAGGCAAGCAGCATCCTTGTGAAACCCCAGAGATGGGCTAAGCTTCCTTGTACAGCCCACACACGACCATAACGAATCAGCTGATTACCAAACCCATTACATTTTCATTTCAAAAACTTACCGAACAAAAAATATCGTGTGAATGGTCGACCAATCCCGAACGGTCGTTTCAAAGCGCGCGTAAATCCATTGATACATCTCTTTATGAATGACGCCTTTACACAAACAAACCTTTTCTATACACACAAAACACTCACTCACACAAAATGCACTGCACGAAAATTCAAACTCCGAATGCACTGTTTTTCCTAAAAAAAATCACTGGCTGATATCGTACAACCGCGCGGAAATGTGATTCGCGGATTTTTTCTGTTTATTTTTTTACGAATTTCAAAAATGGAATCGTGTGGTCGCACAGCGCGTGCTGGCAAGAACAGTGACTGAGTAACGGCCCGTCCGTGCGTCCCGCTCTAGCCTTGCGTAATCGTTTATGAGCCACAGAGTAGCTATAATAAGTAAGTAGAATGGACGCGTCATTACCTCTAAAATACGACTTTCTGGAGGTAATGGTGACTTGGGACATGAATGCTCGTTAGTTGAAAATCGACAATAAAGAAGTTGTAATGTAACTATTGTTTAAGTAAATAATTATGTATATATAAAACTATTTTTTTTTGTTTAAATTGAGGTGTTTGTGAGTGTGAGAACATGATTAATACAGGAAATTTTGTCAAATTTTAACACTGTGTCCCCATTCCAAATTCGAGTCTTCTTATTTTTTCCTGTTTTGGTTTTTTTACCAAAAAGGCAGTGTTCAGTCGCCATTTGCTTACAAATTCTTTGTAAGTCGATCGTGTTTGCGCCCACATGTCCCGGTCACTAGGTTGCTGCAACGGAGGAGTCACATTCTAACTCAGTATGGTACTTCCACAGTTTGTATACCGTCCATTTTCATATTCATTAACATGTACTTTTTTACCTAGGCACGTGCGTAGGTGTACGGTGAGGTGAAGAAATTTTTCATTTACATTTTTGTCGATAATGTTATTGGTTATCGCAGCATCGCTGGGTCGATAATGAATTGTAATTTATTATACTATGGGCTTTTAATTGATGATATATTTAGGTTGGTACAGATTCATGAATCGCCGACAGGGTTTCTAAGGTGTTCCGATTTTGAATTGAAAGGTCAAGCATCATACACCTACTTTACACCAACAAATATTCCGTTGTATGTCACACATGAGGGTGGAAAACTAGCTGTATTTCGGGCACAAATACTACGCAGCCACAACTTTAAGTGTACTTGTTTACAGTTAAGTAAATGGTAATTGGTGATTTGTTTAGTGAATTTGTAGAAAAGTTATTCGTAAATATGTAATTCATCATTACATCAGAATTGTTTCATAAAAACAACTTTATCCAAGTAAGTAACGCAAACACAACCCAAACACCCGAACAAAGACAACTTATGTCAAAATCCAAAGCCCAAACTTGGCAAGAACTCGAGAATAAAGCCGCAAAGGTCACGGTTCGCTAATGGTTGAATGACAACGTCGAGATTGACGTCTGATTGCGTCGACCTTCTGAACCGAGTGATCTCAGTGCGAGCGTGATTCTATGGCTAATCACTTTTGTTCGCGACTGTATTAATAACCATCCCATAATGCGTGACATGAAGGAAATATGCGGAAAATTTAGCCGTACTCGGTCTTTTATTTTATTTTTAGAGAAAATTTTAGCAATTTATCCACAAATAAGGGGGTTTTTGAAACAGTAATAATTTTGTAAAAAAATATAATGTTTTTCCAGTTTCAAACAGTTTTCTTGTAATGTAAAGGAATAAATTTATACGCGTAAAAAAATGCGTTTGTAAATTTCAAAATACAACACGCGGGGTTTGCTAGAATACACCATTTTTACGTAATACGATAGACTAATGGCATCTTTTAAACGGTAACAAAAAACAAGACAAAACCGGAAAAAGTGCGAGTTGGACTCGCCCACCGCGGGTTTCGTTAAAGACTATATTTTTATGATTTAATTACAAATGTGTAGTTTTCAGATTTTTCCCTATACTTGTAGTATACGACGGTAACTTGCAAAATTTCATAGTTCTTGGTCAACGGGAAATACCCTATACATTTTGATTCCATTGAGAGCGTCGAAATATACGTTTTTTGCGGCATAAACAGCCATATCTTTTTTTAAGGTTAACTTAGAAGTTTGATTTTTTCACAGCTTCAAGGGACTGTAGACTCGAGTATATGGTTTTAATTTCAACTGGATACCTCGATGCGTTCCCGAGATAAAGCGTCTTGACGGACAGACGGACGGACAACAAAGTGATCTTATAAGGGCTCCGTTTTTTCCTCTTGAGGTACGGAACCCAAAAAATACGAGTTGTAAGCATCAGTATTATAAGTCGTTAAGACTAAAATCAGTTGAAGCATGATTTGGTTACGAAAAAATAATTAATATTAAACTTGTTTTAAATAAAATTACTCTTATGAAAAACAGGATTACTTCCGTCACAAGTGGATGGTTAACACTAATGGTTCCGTATTCATTAGAAATCTTTGTTCTAGGTACTGGAGTGAAAAGCTTTATAGTTACTTTTGTAGAGGGCCCTCTTAGCTCGCTTACCTGTAACAAAAAAGTTTTAATTAGTGAGCTTTATTCAGAACGAATTTATAAAATAAATTATGCATTTTTTTCTCCGAACAATATAAATGAATTTCGTTTATCTAGTCAAATTCATATTGGAGACTGGGTAAGTGGTTAGGAGCAAGGATACATTTTTTTGTCCTTCTATATTTGTTTAAGAACAACTACGATCGATTCAGTTAATATAGGAAATCTAATTTTTATTTTGCGTATTTTACAAAAAGGGTAATTGAACCGTGGTCCCGATCACTTATCGAGTCTCCACTACCTATGAATTTGGCTACATATACGAACGACTATTCGTATCCATCCATCCATCCATCAGCCTGTTTCGTCCACTGCTGGACATAGGCCTTTCCAGGATTTTGCCACTCTTGGCGGTCCTCCTAGAAGAAATGCCCATAAACACACACGCTGGGCAGGCGGGTTGGTGAGCGCGGTGCCGAAACCCTTGCACCAGTGACGCCGCTGCCCGTCACCAGTCTAATTTATATAAGGCCCGGCAATTGCGGATGGATATACCGCCATCCATCGGTCCCAGGCAATGGTGGGCCACCTGGTTTCTTTGCCTGAGAGCTGTCCTCTTACTCTCCCCCGAATAACTTCGGTAGGATTTCCGAGTAAGATGGTGGTACCACAACAGTCGAGCCCGGCATTAGCTCTACCACTATTCGTTTAAATAGCTTTTTTACAATAAAGTATATTGATTAAAATTTGTTGCTATTATTACTACTATATCAGCCACTATGTATGTATGTATGTAACAACTTCGTTACTTTTAGAGCAATAGAACGCTCTTAAAATGCATAACATAGGTAAATAAAAACACCTTTTGTAGCTGATAGCAATATAGCTGCTCAATATTAGCATCCTTTATTGCAATACACAGACTAAAATTAATTTTTGTAATGTAAACAGCAACGCAATTTTCTTTAACTTTTCTATTGCAGGATAAACAAAACTAAAAAGTAATTATCGTGGCATTACCAATAAAAACGTAATTGTTTTGCTAAGCCGATGACTTTGTTTTACTTAAACGAAACGCTGTATCTTTTTATAGAGACAAAACATTACCTACTATTTTTGGTAATTTATCTTTTTTCTTTATATTATTTCATCAAAACCGAATACTAACACGCGTTGAAAATTTGCACCAAACATGAGCACATATTATTAGTAAAATTGTATTGGCACATAAATTACGCTATATTATTATTAAAAGTGTAATGAGTGGGTCATCAAAATAAACATAATAAAGTTACCATTTCGGGTGAAATTTATATTATATAATACACTTAGTATTATGATTTTGTGATTATTATTTTGAGTTCATTTAAAATTTATTTGGTATCTTATTACTTCTAACTGTAAAAACTTAAATCTATATAATTTTCAGTCACATAAAAGTAGTATAGAAAGCATTTATTCGCCAATTGAAAATCTTTTATAGATATTTTAAAGCTTTACCATTATCCGAAAATCACTACATACAATGGCTATAAAAATAACGTTCTCCCCGCTCTTATATCACCACTTCCTGCTACCTGGGTGGAGACCGTATTTCCATGTAAATCGTTCACAACCGCTGTGCAGGCATCGCCGAACCTACACAACTACGTTCCACAATGTCTTCGAGCACCTTAAGCCTATAAATGTGGCCATATATCGAGTTGTCTCCCTCTTCTGACCATAGACAACCATGTGCAGGACTTCGACAAACGACCGGCTTGGCTAATAGTTATTGGCTTTGGAGACAACTTGGGGCTACCGATCAGCACCGCAGATAATAGAAAACAAAGGGGCAAAGGTATGTCTAATATTATTAGAGTGCATTATAAATAAACTAGAAAGGGTCAATTATAAACAATTTTCAAATAAACAAATATTTTGAGATACTTCCACCGGAATGAATAAGGTGTGAAATCACGTAACCCCCTCGTGAGCGTTCAGTACGTGCATTACTGGCTGGTATATAAAAAAATTCGCTGGATAGCTATGGTGGAATAATTCAACGGTCTACGATAAGTATCTCGGTGGCGCAGTCGGCAGTGCGTTGTCGTGAGGTTCAATACTTGCCCAGGATTTTTTTCAAAATATTATTTACTTTCTAGTAATCTTTTCTAGTTTGTAATGCAGTCTCGTAATATTTTGAGTATCCAAAGCGATGGAATTTCCTATAAAACATATAGTATACCGGGTGTAAATAGAGTGCGGCCATTAAATCGACTTTCATCGACTTTCATCCGATTTAATGGTCGCAATTAAATTAAATCGAATTCACTTTCCATCAAATAAATTTCTTTCTTTCTAAATGAAACCACATATTCTACCGACCCCACTGAACCACTTTTCCCCAGAGTCATACCCGCGGACACCCTTACTTTAGGAGATAATTGAGTTCCAAACAAAAACGCGTGAACCCTAACGCACCGACATACGGGCGAGGTTAGAGAGAGCGTTGACCTCAAACAGCTGCAAGTTTCACGGACGACGCTCTCTCTAAACTCGCCCGTATGTCGGTGCGTTAGGGTTCACGCGTCTTTGTTTGCAACTCAATTATTTCCTAAACTAAGGGTGTCCGCAGGTATAACTCTTGGGAAAAGTGGTTCAGTAGGGTCGGTAGAATATGTGGTTTCATTTAATGGTCGCAGTCTATTTACACCCGGTATAAGCACATATAGTTAGTATGTATGTTATACATTCTCAAGTTATCCCCTGTATAAACAGACAGGGATCAAAATTTCGCTGATGGTTTTCTTTTTTCGGACATTCATGAAATTCGCTAAAAGCTCTAGAAATTTCTAGAAGTACGAGTAGTGTTTCACAGAAAACTATCGCGAATATTCCAAGCACTCACCACGGATTATTCCCACGGTAAGATGGAACAAGTGGATTTATTTACCCGTAACATTGATATATGCAACGGATTTTGATCTTTATGTGGTTGACACAGGGTATTTGTTGTCCGTGGTAGAAAAGAGTAAAAATGGGCGTACTACTAGAACAAACCGGAACAAAAACAACGATTTGCACTTGACATCGCGACGTGAAAGTTTGCGTATGCGGCGGCATTGTCCAGGAGACGTTTTTTTAAGTTTCGTGGCGTCATGATGAAGACCTCGAAACAACATAAAACTGCCATAAATGTTTATTCAAGTGACACATTACATTTTAACACTGAATACTTTTATAAAAATACACATTTTACACCCCTAACACAAAATACAAACACCCTCACACATCCTATCTCACATACACAAAAGACATCACCACACACACACACACATCATCAAACAGAATTTTATAATGTGGTTATTATTATTTTACTACTATAAGTTATTAATGCATGCTTTATACATTTATAATTATTACTTTTTCATCTATCCTAATTGTATTTATCCCAAATGCCATGTGGATCGCATAAATGTCCAATCACTCTGCAGGACGGCCTTGCAGGCGCCAGCGCAGGTGATAGTGATCACGATGATTTGTTACTGCTAATAGGATATTTTATTATAATGTTTTTTTGTTCTTGCTACTATTTTAAATTTACATATTAAGAGCAAATGTATTTTAAACCGAATAAATATTTTGTATTTGTATTTTTTTGAATGAAGACTTTGTTTACTTTGTATAATAGAAAAGGGAAAAGCACGAGAGCACTTTGAAGTTGATAGATAAACCGGGTGTAAGTAAATGGACAGGTTATTTAAATATAACCACACAGCCGATTGATCTTACTGAATAGCTTTCCCAAAAAAACATAAACACCTGCGCAAATACTCTAATTAAATATCTTTTTACTAACTTTCAACTCTTCTGTAAATGGGCAGGCCCAATATATATTTTTTTCATTTGCGCTGTTATTTTTCTTTTGAATGTTATTTAGTTGATTATGTGGTTTACAACCTTGTTAAACGGGTGTTCAACAGAATCTCGCCATGCTGCTCGGGCCTGTACTGAACTATTTTTGCCTCATCGCTAATTATTTCATCAGAATTAAGTTCATTACATGGGTTATAAGATTTAAGAGTTTATGTACATGGTTACTATAAGAATTGCCAGGAATACACCACGGTTTTATTTACAAAATCAGTGAAAATAAATGCAATTCGATTGCCGTGCACCTAATAAAATGGTTTGTGATCACTGATCACAAATACGTGTAAAATTTAATCTTGAATATAATACTCGTCGGTAAAATTCAGTTTTGGTGTCAAATAATGAGTCTCCAAGCACCTGTTTAAAAAGTGACGTCAAGATTTTGATTTCATCTCCCGGTCTAGCTAACACGATTGGCACGTGGGAATGCCCAATACATTCCTAGCTCAACATATCAATGTCTCACCGATTGGTTTATTTATTCTTGTGTTGACAACTTGACAACCGCCTTCAGTGAATGACAAAAGTACCCTTTCGAAGCTCCTATTGCATTAGAATAAGATCGAAAATGCCCTTATCATCGAAATAGCTCTTGAGTCTACGCTACGAGTAGGTATGCGCCTACGCAAATACAGCACTTGAGTAAGTTTCTTCGCGAGTGTACTTTTGCTTTCAGGTTTCAAGAGGCAATAGTCATCACAGAATAATTCGTACAAAAATAATTACTTCAATTTTCATTTTAGAAACAAATGTTTTAAGTAAAGCATGCAGAAGACTGTAGGGATATATTATATATACGTTAAAACTAAAATTAATTGAATTACTACAAAACTGAAATAAAAAATAACATATTTATGACAGAATACCTGAGATTTAAGAAAGTTAAAACCCGTCCAGGTTAACTTAAGAAAGCGCTCTTAGTCTTATACCCAAAACTAGTCATCAGAAAATAGAGTTTTCACGTTTCGGTGTAAGGTCAAGAATTCCCGTTACGGATGGTAGCCCACAAAATATATTTTTCCATTCATAAAGCAGATAGATAAGTTAGACCACAAAATGGTGAATTGACACTTTCTATAACAGTAAAGTGCCCTTTTCTCGTCCGCCCACCTTACCTTCGATGGGATATTGAGCAATATTGTATTTGTTAGATAGCAAACACTTGGGTTCTTGTGCGACTACTTAACGAGTTTAAACTTAACATTTAAGTACCTTCAATAAAGAAAGTAAGAAGTAGATATCGCATTACGCACCGATTGGAAGATTAAGTTATGGTATGTTAAGGGCTTGTATTGGGTGTTTCAACGGTTTTTGTTTGAATATGCTGAGTCAGCTATTTATCTAATCAATGTAAAACTTGGACACGTGTTTTTTCAGACCTTTGTCTTTCCGTTGTCAGGTCGGTTACCTAATTGAGCACATTACACTCGGTAGATTTTATTTTTGAAAATGATGCCTTTTTAAGTTATTATTTCGTTTCATGTCTAAACGGCTTTAGTTGTATGTCTGAAATTACGGCTATAACAAGAAAACATGGTTTATTTTCCGATGTCAGGTGAAAATTTTCCTACATCAAATACTTTTTCGTAAAATACAGAAAAACCTCGAAAAAACACTGATTTTGCGTGTTGGCAGCGCGCGAATAGCGATCGTTCTAATATAGACTTTCTGACATCATACTGAAGTTTGAAATCGTTCAGTGAGATTATCGTACACCAGGGGTAAGGCCTTAAGGCAGATTGGATAAATGTCTAAGGATTTAAACAATCTTTGTTACAGATTAAATAAACCAACCGACAAAACATTGAAATCAATTTAATCTGACATTTGTGTATGCTAGACAATGGACAGTTTCTTTAATCAATATGAAATTGCACTTTGGAAAGTTGAAATGGATTCAAAATGTGACGACAGATATTGAGAAGATTTTTTTCTCTTACCGGGGCGTTTGTGCTAAACACGTGGAAATTCAAAATCTGTTTTTACACGTTTTAATTGTTTTTGGTGTGGTTATTCAAATTGTCCTTATTATAAGCATTGATTTTTAATTTTTGATATTGTATAGTATAAGGTAAATTAAAACAACACCCCCGAAAAGGGTGGCATAGAAGTTATACAATGAATTCTAATTTGTTCAAGTACATTAAATTAAAGTTCATATTTGTGTATTATTTTATTAATAGTCGTAAACCGAAAAAAAAAACTTTATACTTTATTTTGCGTTTCACTCATTTTGTTTAATTATTTTGATGTAATAAATAAGTCTAGCTGGATAAACAGACAATCGCAGAGTTAGCGATAAGGATTTTAACAGTACCCAAAAATAATTTAACATTCCTAAACCAAAGAGCAACACTTGTCAACCGGGTATCACAAGATCATTTGTCCAGATAAGAGAAGAGATGGGTGACTCCATTGATGCGGAGACATGGCCGCGTAGGTGGACCTGGATCGAGGAGGTCAGGTGTCGCAATCACTCCAAGATCACGTGATGGCACCTGTTCACGACGCGACGGGCTGGTGGTGACATCAATGAAGGTCTATGATGTTACACATGAAGGTAGATAATTAAGTGAAAGTGAAATGATAATGCGGACATGATGTTACTGAGGCGATTCATGTGATGGGGCAGTTTATATTTTAAATAATAGCTTTTGCCCGCGGTTTTACCCGCGTTGAATTATTTTTTGTGTACTATAAAATCAGTCAATATTATTCAGACTGTTACCTACAGTAAACACAGCTGGTGAAATGTGTGTGTTATGCGCCTCCGTTTCCAATTTTGTGTGTCTCTTTTATAGTTTTTCCATGGGAACAAAGGGAAAAATGGGTTTTTGTCCTATTCGAAGTCTAGAACTTACATTTATGCAAAATTTCAGCCTAATCGGTTTCGTAAGCATGGCGTGAAAGGGTGACATGTCACTTTTCTATAGAACTTTGAAACCTCATTTTCATCCCATGAGAACTGATTTATGGGATAAAAAGAAGCCTATGTCCTATTCCAGGTCTAGAACTACATTCATGTAAAATTCCAGCCTAATCGGTTTCGTAAGCATGGCGTGAAAGGGTGACATGTAACTTTTCTATAGAACTTTGAAACCTCATTTTCATCCCATGAGAACTGATTTATGGGATAAAAAGAAGCCTATGTCCTATTCCAGGTCTAGAACTACATTCATGTAAAATTTCAGCCTAATCGGTTTCGTAAGCATGGCGTGAAAGGGTGACATGTCACTTTTCTATAGAACTTTGAAACCTCATTTTCATCCCATGAGAACTGATTTATGGGATAAAAAGAAGCCTATGTCCTATTCCAGGTCTAGAACTACATTCATGTAAAATTTCAGCCTAATCGGTTTCGTAAGCATGGCGTGAAAGGGTGACATGTCACTTTTCTATAGAACTTTGAAACCTCATTTTCATCCCATGAGAACTGATTTATGGGATAAAAAGAAGCCTATGTCCTATTCCAGGTCTAGAACTACATTCATGTAAAATATCAGCCTAATCGGTTTCGTAAGCATGGCGTGAAAGGGTGACATGTCACTTTTCTATAGAACTTTGAAACCTCATTTTCATCCCATGAGAACTGATTTATGGGATAAAAAGAAGCCTATGTCCTATTCCAGGTCTAGAACTACATTCATGTAAAATATCAGCCTAATCGGTTTCGTAAGCATGGCGTGAAAGGGTGACATGTCACTTTTCTATAGAACTTTGAAACCTCATTTTCATCCCATGAGAACTGATTTATGGGATAAAAAGAAGCCTATGTCCTATTCCAGGTCTAGAACTACATTCATGTAAAATTCCAGCCTAATCGGCTTAGTAGTTACGGCGTGAAAGAGTAACAAACATCCATCCATCCAAACTTTCGCATTTGTAATATTAGTGGGATGGGATTTTAATTTAAATTTCAGCAAATATGAGGTGGCTTTGTTACAGTCAAATATTCAAATCTGTCTGAAAGACGAGGAGGGTAGGCAAAGAAAAAAATATTTTGAACTTTTGAAAACATTAAAAGCATTTCGGTTCTTACCATTTTACTGAGTCTCTAGCATGAATTTGGATTCATCAATAAAAATCCAACAAAGCTACTCGTACAAACAAATAACCAGGTAAAATAAAGTGACTAACAACCGTGGCGAATAACCCTCAACCAGGCTTGTTACGCCAAAAGACCACACAACGTTTATTATTTTATTAGGTTATCCCTTTTTCCTACTCATTTCTGTAATAACAAGTCGAAAATCCGCCCGTTTTCGAAATTCAATTGCCATCGTTAGCGATTCGTTCGATTCCTGAGAATTCTCTTTTTTTGGTAATAATTTTACCTTTTCACGGTTACCAATGGGGAAAAGGTGTGCGGCACGAAAATCAATTCGTATATTTTATTCACAACATCGAGGGTCGATTATAAAGTTTTGTAAAACTCTCAGTTACGCCGGTGTATAATAATAATGTCCTCTACGTAAAAACGGTATTTGTACTTATGTTAAAAATAATCGGATTTGTTGTGGTAACGATTTTTTTGATAATTTTGTTGGAACTAATTATGTTGAAACTAGGACATAAACAAAAAAAATGTTTGGATATAGATACATAATAATTCACAATTTGCATACGCGCGTCGTTTTAAGCTGTAGGCTCTATTTTGAACATTATTTCTTGTGATAGTTGTAACTTCGTTCTAATAAGAAAAAAAAAACGGACAAGTGCGAGTAGGACTCGTCCACCGAGGGCTCCGATAAAGACTATATTTTTATGATTTAATTACAAATGTATAGTTTTCAGATTTTTACCTATACTTGTAGTATAAGACGGTATTACTTGCTAAATTTCATAGTTCTAGGTCAACGGAAACTACCCTATAAATTTTGATTCCTTTGAGAGTGTCGAAATATACGTTTTTTGCGGCATAAACAACAGTACCTATCTTTTTTTCATGTTATCTTAGGAGTTTGATTTTTTCACAGCTTTAAGGGACTGTCGACCTGAGTATATGGTTATAATTTCAGCTCGATTCCTTCACGCGTTCCCGAGTAAAAGGGTCTTGACAGACAGACGGACAGACGGACGACAAATGATCCTATAAGGGCTCCGTTTTTTTCTCTTGAGGTACGGAGCCTTAAAAATAACAGAGCTCTCAATAAATATTAAGAGACGCCTATTTATTATATTGATTTGAATGAAACCAAAACAAGAACAAATTATTTTGTTTAAATCTACAAACACAGGCAAGAAGAGTGAATGTAATTGCCCTTAAGTTTTCTTTTTTTTTTACTAGAAGGCAACAACTTTTATCAACATTTAGTATAAGACTGGCGCCTATTAACCGGTACACGCAATATGACAGTTGGCAGTCGACATTCGAGGGTTAAAAACTCAAATGCAATCTGACTGAATCTCTGAAAGCTCGTCATTAGATCAAGATAACGCCCATGCGCGGGAGTTCAATGTTGGTATTGCTTCACGTACTGTATGTCCAACGTCACGACATGAATGAAGGGGGAATACCAAGTATGGACTATGTAGTGCAAGTCAACACTAATACACCCACGTCTCACCGACGATTATCGCCATACTTCGGGTAGAAATATGGACCCATAGTTAAACTTGCCTTCCGAAACTTCGTGTTCAACACAATTTCATATTCATATTCTTTATTGCATACAGTTATTAATATATACAAGTAGTCTTAAATTAAATGTGCTATAGGCGAGCTTATCTCTAAAAGAGATTTCTAACAGCAAAACCTAGGTGCTATGGACATGTTAGTAAAAAGTGCATAGTCCTAATGATTTAAAAAAAAGGAAAACAAATTTAGTAACAATATCGACTTAAAACTAGCCTTAACATACTCGTTAAATAAATAAGTGTAATATATATTACATAACAATAACTAATTTATAAAAAACTCTAATACACATACTTAAATACTATGTATATAAATGAACATATTCCTACATAAACGTACTTACATATTACATATATGTTTTGTTTAAAACATATGTGTATATAAATCGTAAATAATAGATATTTACAAGATAAAAATATTTCTAAATAATGCTCTTTAAGTTGATCGTTTGACAATCACGAATCGTGTGCGGTAGCGAGTTCCAGAGTCTGATGGATGTCACCGTAAACGAATTCCGTTGACGTTAGGGTCTACAAACTGTGCGAGGTCTCTAACGCTTCATTTACCCACACACTCTACTGATCATACTGAAACACATTCCCAAATATGGAGGTTCTCTCCATATACTGTAAATGATGTACGGGTTATTGGATTCCCAATCCAAAGGGTGCCAAAGGAAACCCTGTTACTACGCCACCACTATCTTTGCGTCTGCAAGGCTCCCCCACGGTACCGTCTGCTACCCCCCTCCAAAAATATAGGTTTCTTTGATGTCAAGAGATGCTTTACCCAATTTAAGGGGGGGTTAGGTTAGGTTACTTTGTCTCTTTTCAAATTAATTTTAAACCAATAAAAAAGAACGATTAAATTTTACAAAAGATATATATGACATATTTCACTCTTTGATCTTAATATTTCGGCTGTTCGATACACGATCGCTTACCTCAATCCGATTAAATCGCAAAGATAGATCTAAACTATGATCTAGTTGCATTTGCCCCCATCGAGGGTTTAAAGTAATTTTACGCATTACAGACCTTGTGTAGTTGTGTTTACAGTTTATATATAAATGACTATTCATCCGGGCTCTGTTATCAGTTAGGTTTAGTAATTTTAAATCAGTTAGAAAAATATCTACTGCACTTAGTTGCATTTACCCCAAAAAGGGGCAAATGTAACTTTTTTCACCTGGGTCAGGAGAATATGGCGCCATAGCCATAAATGACACTATTTCTTTTTGAATTTATGTTAGGGATTATCTTAAACGAACATATAATTGTGTACAAGAGAAAAAAAAATCAATCACGTTTAATAGGATAATACTGGAGGATATCAAAGTTGTAACTTTTATATTTTAGTTGCAATTGCCTCGGGTGACCTTAAATAAAAACTCCTCAATACCGCGAGTTTTCTGAGCGGCTCGCTTCCGCTGAGCAGGATAAACATTTGAAAAATGAAAGCGTTGGAGCAGGACAGATTTCTCTGGATAACCTCGCCTTAAGGCGTTATTTGTTTTTAATTTGTTTACATAAAAATATAAAAAGCATGTATTTGACCAAATTAAGTGGTGAATTGATGAAAAAAAACCTAAATTTTGGTATTATCACAACTAATCATAAGTTAACAAGGAAAACTTTTTTTCTTAAAAGTAAAATTTTAAAGAAATCTTTTATGAATTTGGAAAATAAGCTTGCTATACAATTCATCTATATGATATACATTTTATGTGATTCTGTATGTAATTATGGAACCCTCGACAGAGTTGGACTCACATTTGACTGGTTCTTGTTAAGAGAACCGCTTACGTAAGTCTAAGTCGAGAGACAGAAGCTACATTCTCATGTTATTTTATTGTCAAATTTTGTTCATACTTAGTTCAATGTTGACAACTTTCTCCACGTGATTGATTAGCTCCTTTACAACATTATGTACTTCGAAGCAAAAAATACGTACACATATTAAATGTACTCTGTCGAAACAGATTTCTCCAGACTACCTACCTAGTTTATTCACTGACGGGAAGTTGGTTAATATTAATATTGTTGGGAGTCGTAACTAAATAATATTTGAGTCAAGTCTTTAATACGTAGGTAAGTATAATATCCTCTGTGGCTGTAGCCGTGTGGTAGAGCGCTCGCCTGCTAACCCAGAAGTCGTGGGTTTAATCCCTAACACATAACATACCCGTTAAGCCGTAGGTCAGTTTGTGCCCGAAGTACGGCGATATGCCTCACCACTCATCACGTTTGGGATGTAATATTTGTCAGTGAAAAGCGGGTGTACCAAGTGCGAACTGTGACTTGCATTTCACATTACATATTTGTGAACACCGCTGACCCCCACAGAGATTCGTGTCGTAACGATATATTATACGTCACTTCTCTATTAACAATTGAAAAGTATAAACAAAAATGTTTGTACTTCATATTTTATACGCACGTTGCATCGCGGTACCTGGTACTGACGGTCAAGTTACATCGTTGAAATGAAAGCGCCGCGCCGTTGCAGGAGAAACTACATACAAAACAAAAACTTTGCTTTTTCAAAACTTAAGGCGCTTGGGTCGGTCGGTTGCTTTTTAGGGTTCTGTGCCAGAAGTGTGCAAGACGGGACCCTAATACTAAGCCTACGCTGTCTGTCTTTCTGTCCACCTATTTCTCACAGGGTAGAATCCGTAATAGGTAGGTAAATTGTTGAAATTTTCACAGAATATGTGTTACCTACTATGGCCTACATGATGATGATCATGAAAGCCTCTATCACGAAAAATAACAAAAAAGGATTTATATATATCTATAAGAAACCTTGGAAAATTTAATTTTTTCAACATGATTTGTTTCAGCTCTATATAATACATAAAAGTCAATAGTCAATAGTAACAGGAGTCAATAGTTCGTCAGACATTGCACTACCATTTTAGAGGTTTGTTTTGTGTCACCTCGATGTTGCTACGACATCTATAACGTTGTTTCTTACCATATTTTTAGGGTTCCGTACCTGTATTGTGTGGTGGTACGAAACCCCTTGTGCGCGAGTCCGACTCGCACTTGACTGAATTGTTATTTAAACCTCTTCCTAAACTTTGACTCGTATTTTGAACCTTTAGTAAACTAACCACATTAGCCGTACGATTTCGAACAGCTATTTTCAGGGGCTCTTTTATCGAATCGGTAAGTCAAATCCGGGTTGGATCCCTTTAGGCCGGTAGCCCCGGGAATTACTAAAATCCTCATGCGACCACAAAACCTCATCCAGGCCCTTGTGGTCTAAATATTGCAATAATCTTTAAAACGGCGATCAGGGATTCTCGGCACTATGCATGATTTGTTAGGGAAAACTATTATTGTTAAAATGGTATCCCCTTGAAGTTAAGTTTTCCATTGATTTTATGCTTAAATTTAGTTTATTGTTCTTTGATCTTCTTGTTTCTCTATGGTTTAATTAGGAAAAATTAAACACTATTATAGAAACATAGACAAGACACCAACACCGACGCAAAACTATTTAAGAGACATAGGCAAGCATAAACGCCAAGGCAACACACGAACACAAACGCAAAACTATGATAGAGACATGGCAACACACGAACACAAACGCAAAACTATGATAGAGACATGGCAACACACGAACACAAACGCAAAACTATGATAGAGACATGGCAACACACGAACACAAACGCAAAACTATGATAGAGACATAGCAAGACACTAACACAAACGAAGACACCAACGACTGGAAACGGAAGAAAGGATAAGATTTTTAATTTTAAACTTTAAATAAAAGAGAAACCCGCCCTCGTTGTTAAGGAATATTTCAGTGCACTAATGTAATTGCACTTAGACACGGAAAAATGAGATTTTTGCTGGATTCTGTACACGAACAAAAGAATTCAAACCGACCACTGTTCACTGATATACGCTTACGAGTCGGTGATTAAAAAAACGCAACTATGTTTCTTACTCAATTTAAACTAAGTAAAATGAACTTGAAGACTTTTAGGGCATTCTGAAATAATTAATAGATCTGACTATCTGACTGATGGCTGTTGATGGAACTCCATTATAGCAACAAAAAATGGTTGCAAATAATGTAGGTAAACAAACCAAACCATTATAAAATTTATAAATTACTTGACCTGATGATGTTTATAACAAAAACGGTCGCTCAGAAAAAAAAACCGTTAGTACGAGTGTAATATTTCATTGCTGCAAAAGTATCAGGGGTGTAGCTTGAACGAGTTGTTTTACAGATCACAATGAAAAACTGTTGTTACAGAAATATGCTCCATGCATGAATACAGTAATGGACTGACTAACTAGCCGGGCCCCTAGTAACATTTAACTACTGATCTCAAAGGTAGCTAGGTATGATGGAGTTTAAACGAAATAACCAAAATTTATCCTACAATATTGCACAGGGAAGAACACATCAATACACATTGGATTTCTGTACGTATCTTATAGCCTTCAATATAGAGACTAATGTCGTACTGCAATTGTATGATTTGATGTGTTCTTCACTGTACTACTGATTTTATAATTTTATTTATCCTGTTTGTGAATGATACTTAGAATCCTAAGTAGGCAAATTAGCCGCCAGGGGGGCCTCGAATCCGCTAGGGGTGGGGCCTGGCTCCCCTGGCTCCCAGTTGATACGCCAATGGTCGCTAGGGCAGGATAGTCTAGTCGGTACATCTCTAATTTGTAAGTGCTAGTTTTAGTACCTACATAGTTCAAAATTCGGAGAGTTACAAATCGTTACGGAATTATTAATGAAATAAACACTATTGATTTTGTCTGTCTTTTTTCACTACCGAAAAGTGGAAAAGTGTTTTTAATGACAGTCCCCCTTTGTACATTATATGTTCGAAAATACGTTTTTTCTTTATATTGTATGTTGATTTTGTGTACAAGAAAGTCTATTTATTCATTCTCTTTTTTTTCAACCTTTGTACTAAACGTCCCTCAAACAGATCTCAAAGGGAACGGTGGTCAAGTACCTGCTAGGAAACAAAAAGCTTGGTAGAGAACCACGAAACAATTCCCCTGACGAAGTTTGTATTTTTGAGAGATAGTGTCGAAAATGGCTGATTCCATGGGACTTGCTTCGTGGCGCATGGGGGTGGCCATGCAATTGAGTGAAGACGGGACACTCTGCTGAAAGTTGTCGTTCGCCCGCGCGGTGCTGCACTCTCGCGGCTTGTGCCCACAAGCGAGCGTGAGCGTGGCGGAACTGCTGGACAGATGATTGTGAGAACAGATAATGTTAACCAGGTTGGTTTTCCTTAGTTAAATTATATTAAAAAAAATATCGTCACGACCGACATATCGAGGGGGTGTCAGAGAAAACTTTCTTTTCAACGATGATTTCTCCATCCATCGAGTCGAGTATAGAAAGAAAGAAAGAAAGAAAGAAAGAAAAGAGCTTTATTTCATAAAACCACAGTAGTTATCACAAATAATAAGTAATATTAACAAATTAGGCATATTCTATGGTTAAGAAAAGGGAGTCCAGCTCAGCTTAATGCCACAGCCAAAGCCATAGCACTGGTTTTCTGCTGGATCCTACATAAATAAAACTAATAACTAATCTAAATATAACTAAAATCTAAATTAAATTAAATATAAATTTAATAAAACGTATACTGTAAAATACATACAAATAGTGAAAAATAAATAGTAATATGAAATAAATATACAAATAATAGTGTTATACTAAACAAGATGCATAATTTATAAAAATACTATATAAGTTTACGCATTAATCTTACTGAACATCAAGGCATCGTTATTTGTTTTTCAATTAGATTTAGTATTATAACCGTACTTCGGGCAGAAATACACGCTGTTTGCGAAATGCAGGTTAACCTGTTCCAGAAGTTGGAAGAAAATCGTAGTCTATTTTGAGCTCAAGGGTATGGAAGCAACATAGCATTTTTTTCTTTGTGGGGTCTTAACAATTTTCAGGAGTGAAGAACAAATTTTCCGTCGACAATCAATAAGGTCCAAAAATTTTAAAATATACATAAAGCATAATAAAATACTCGTAAAACATAATAAAATCATGACCACAAACGGCCTCATGGTCACCCTCCACTACTCCACAACACCGTGTACGACCCGGCACTTAGCCCCAAGTGTATCGATTCTGACATACTAGTATAGTGACCCGGATTCACCCACTATGTTCCCGCATCGTGTATGGAAGGGTTTAAAGTCCACTTCATAACGATGAAACAAAACTAAAAGGGGATTTTGAACATGCAGGCAAAATTCACAGGCCCACTTTTCGCCTCTATTGCAATGAATAATAAAAAATTGGGTCGGAGGTATCTTTTTCGATAGTACTCGTATTTCGGGATTCGTGTATATGTACTTCATGGAAAAGGGAAGCTATGTAATAATCGCCGAACGCAAAATAATCACGTTTTTCAAAGATTTAAATCAAAGAGTGAGTGTGAACTGTCACGAGTATGTCACTTTTAACAACCTCTTTACATCAAGGATTTCAAAGACTCAACGGCGAGCCTCCTTGCCGTACTTGGGCACAAATACGCGCAATTTAGGGCAAGCAGGTTTCCCTCACGGTGTTTCCTTTACCGTCTGACCAGTGCGAGCATGGTATCCATCTATCAGCCTGGTTCGTCTGCTGCTGCTGCAAGATTTAGCCACTCTTGGCGGTCTTCCTGGAAGAAATGCCTATACCTACATGCTGGGCCGGCAGAGCGCGATGTGGAAACCCTCGCACCGGTGACGCCGCTGCCCGTCACCAGTCTGTTTTATATAAGGCCCGGCAATTGGGGATGGATATACCGCCATCCATCGGTCCCAGGCAATGGTGGGCCACCTGGTTGTGGTTGTTTGAGACACGTTGCCTTTATTCTCCCGAGTGACTTCGGGAGGATTTCCGGGTAAGATGGTGGTACCTCCACTGTCGAGCCCGGCATCAGCTCTACCACCTCAAACCATGCATGGTATTAACAAATACATTCCACATTAATTCTGAAAAACTCAGTAGTGAATATAGTATTTCGCGGCATTTTTACAGAGGTTGACAAAATGCTTTTAAGAAAAAAAAAAGGACGAACCTTTCGGCGTGCTTTTCCTAAAGGAAATCTTACAGAAAATATAAATGACCTAAAATATAACCGATAAAATAATATATAACCATCAGGTAACTTCAAAACCTACGAGACCCTCGTCGCCAAGTTTGAATAGCCTTACACAACTGATAGATATCAATACACAACAATAGATATCTACAGTCAAACCTTTCAGGGCGAAAAATCCTTGAAAAGAATTATGGCGGATGAAAAAAATACATTTCTGCCCAAACAAAGGGCTTCCCAAGTGACGGGTGAGAGGTAAAAAAATATCTGCTTTTTTCCTACAAATGTTGTGGTTACTTTAGTATGGAAGTGTCAACTGTGTGATGTTGACTTTTTGTATAAGTCTTATTATTTAAAACCCACCGAACTACTTCAAACAAAAAGCTGATATAATTTCAATGAAATGGTATTTACGAGTATATCATAGTTCAGGCCTATATTTGCAATTTTATTGGATACAGTAAAATGCAAGTAATCTTATATCGAACGGCCGAAGTATTAAGTCAATAGAGTGAAATATAACATAGTAGATTTGTTTCAAATGTAACAATTTCACGGTTTAAAATCAATTTGCAAAGAGACACAATCGGGAAAACCCCATAAGTATGAAGAGAACTGTCAGGATGCCATTTTCTGTCACTCTCTTGCGCCTTCGTTAGTACAGAGCGAGAGCGAGATGGCTTACCAGTGAAGTTATCTGCGGGGGCGATCCTTGAAACGCATAGAAAATAACTAAATAGTGCATGCGAAATAAGACTATGAGAATTCTTTAAAAAATAATAGTTTTGTCTAGTATAATATATTTTGATTATTCAATCTACTTTTTAGTTTTTTTTTAATTAAACTTTTATTGTTTGGTATACGAAATAAAAATAAAAATAAAAATACATTCAGTTTTATTAAATTTCTTTGCCAGACCATATCACTCTGCATCCACCGTTTTTAGGTTCTAATGGACAAGTCGATATCTCTCGTTCCAGAACTGTATCCAGTACAGTTTTTCATTTCCGTTAGTGTTCGGAAGTTAGTTGGGAGTCGGAATTTCCGTCTGAATTAATAACAAGCTCCGCCGCACCTGCTCTCTCGATAGAGGCACCTCGCTCCCCGAGTGAACTAGTTCAGACGCGGCTGTTGAGCGGTTAATGTCTAACTTAGATACTAAGTGAACATGACGAGGAATATCTACTGATCATACTGGACGACATTCCCAAGGAAACACCAATCTGCGCAAATGCAAAAATTAAATACCTAAATAAAGTTTTCCTTGCTAATTCTGTAAACCTACAATGAGTTAAGAGTTGGGGTTGAATAAGTGTGAGGACTATATTGGTGACAAAAATTCCTATTTTTGGAATCTCGTGAAAAGGGTTATTCGACTTTATTTACAGTAATAATTTGGAATTACCTTATAATAATGGTAGGTAGGGTGTGCTTTTGTATAAAAATATTTTAGAAATTTACTGCCACACTGATAGATAATGACAGACATAACTTTACCCGAAGAACGAAGTACATCGATAAAAATTACATACTGAAGAAGAGCCAAGAACCAAGAAGAATATTTGATAACACACTCATAAAACGACCGAAGAAATTAAAGGGGGGTGGCAGGATCGTAGCACATGAAGATCTGCACTCTCTACTTGCCCAGTGTATAAATACGAGCATGTGTCATCAAACATTATTTTAATTTTTACTCCTGAGAGTATATTACTAACCTACTATAGGTACTATACTCTTTAGTAGACTGTGTCAAAAACGCATAGTCCAGCTAGAGATATTTATGTGTAAAATGTAATATACTAGCTCAACTAAGCTATTTTTATGATACTCTAACTGGATAAAACTCTACCTTAAGAGAAGGCTTTTCACTTATCTCATCAATTTTGTAGTACATTCTAAAAATATTTAAACCTTCCTAAGCAATTGATTACACGGAAAATCATACATTTTATAAGCTAGATAAACCAGACTCGTAATGGAGTGGCGGTGATGGGCGTAATGCATCAATACAATTCACATAAATGACCCTCTTCGTACAAAATTCTCGTCACTTGATTATTCAATTGAACTTAATTTCGATTTCATCTCAATGAGTTAGGATTGGAACCCGAAATGTGCGAGTTCATTGTTACAATGTACAATATTGTACATGACACGGTGGGCCACTTTCCAGGTGCTATTTTACCGAAAGTGCGCTGCATCCAGGTGTCACCAGCTGACGGTAGAAGGACCATGCTAATGAGGTAGCGGAGCGGGTTCACTCATACTTTGTCTCCGAATAACTTTACTGCTCTTAGAGCCAGACGTAAAGACAGTTTTGTCACTTATTCTTTACGGACAAACTGACAACGAGGTTTGTTATTACTTTTTAACGTTTAAATATTTTGTTAAAAACAGAACATCCTATCATTAATTCATTTTATTTTTGGACGTAACAATAACTCAAACACAAATGTTCCTTGTAAGAAAATTGTAAAATGCAGAAATTATTTTAGGGATGAAATAATAAATCTCATAATAAACAATCGAAAATAAGGAAAAAAAAAATGTCACTTGGTGTGCACTACGGACCTTGTCTCAACCGTCAACACTAACCTAACAGACCTTCGACTTAAATTTGGGTGAACCTCTGAAAGACCTTCGAGATTCCATGTCGTTATATTAACATTTTCAGGAAGACTGAAATCTTTCGTGAAATCTATAACCGTATTCACTGGATTAAAAAATTAACATAGAACTTTACACACGATTGGTCGGTGTATCCAAGTTAGGTTTCTTTACACACCCCATAAAGTTAACCAATATACTTGAGTTGGGGGTAGTTTTAAACATTAGCCTTCCCCTCCCCCCTTTCCCCTCCAAGTTTAAGTGTATCGTGAAGCAATCAGGTAAAAGGATCGTACATTACGGGATTTGCGGACGCGGGTTCGATTCCTCGTTTAAACGAATTATGAGGATGAGGTATTTTAAAGTACTTTCTTTATTGGCTTTAAATAGATAAATATACCAACGCTTGTTTCTCACAGGGTATAAATTCCATGTATAAATGTCATTTTCTGAGTGAGAATCAATACAAAAATAATACACCGTCACGGCGCGAATCCCCCAAGAGGGTGACAGAGGTGTTAGCGAGCATGATAAGACAAGACAAATACTATTTGAACGAGCGAGCGAAGCGAGCGAGCTCTCCAAATCTACTGGAACAATCCAGCGGCGTTTGTATGTACTCGTATGTATGTATGAATGTTTGTTCGACGGTAACTCGAGTATCGTTGATCGGAATGTCATGAAATTTGGCAGGAGAGTAAATAAGGCAAAAAGAATGATTAAGTTCATACATGAGCCAAATTGGTCAAGCGCGAATCGGGCGAGCCTGAGTTCACAGTTCGGGGCGAACTACACTAGTATCTTCAATTTGACTAAGTTTCAATTTGTTTCTTTGCCTGTGGATATTCGTTGAAATTAGACCAAGGTTTGGTATTTATTTAGTTAAAGATTTTGATGAAAATTCAAAATTCCAATCAAGGCACATCACATTCTGTAGTTATGATATATATATATATTATTATTTTACTTTTATAACGTCTGATTAAAACCAGGCACCAATTTCGACTTTCAAG
Organism: Ypsolopha scabrella; assembly: GCA_910592155.1. Lineage (NCBI taxonomy): Eukaryota > Metazoa > Arthropoda > Insecta > Lepidoptera > Ypsolophidae > Ypsolopha > Ypsolopha scabrella. Next base: position 23,502,796 of record OU342982.1, read on the forward strand.
GTCACCAGAATGTATATCTCTTGAAGATCAGGCTCAGCAGTCTGACGAACAACATCAGTTGCTGCAGAGAAGCCGAGCTAGCAACACATCCCGAGGATGCCTCGTTCAGAGGCGAAACACGTGTCTATAAGTATTTTTACTTATTTATGATTGCTTTGCGTCTAAGCTCGTATTGCTTGCTTGTCGCATGTTTTATGCGGGCGGGCGGGCGGTGCACGAGTCTGCATTTTGAATAGCAAGAGAAGAATTGTTTAGCGGAATGTTGCAAATTTTATTCATATATCCATAACTTAGTGATGGACTTCCGCAAAAAAACGCCTATTTCAATCAATTAGCTACCAAATAAGATCTCTATGACCTCAGCTATATGCCTGATGGTCACTCTTCGATCTGCCAATACTATATCTTCGACTTTTTTCACGTTATCTTCGGTGAGAGACGTGGATGGGCGTCCCTCGTGATGTTCATTCTCAGTCGATGTTCTGCGCAGCTTTAACTCCATGGTCCAGCGCGCAACTGTAGAATATGAAGAAGCAGAGTCCCCGAATGATTCCACCAAGTCGTTGTGTATCAAATCAAATCAAATCAAATTTCTTTATTGAACAATTGGTTTACAAAAAAGATAGTTAAGACTCTGAACCCCAAACTAATATAATTGTCCTTTGGGGAAAAGTGTTTCCAATTCGAGGGTACTTAAATATTTTACACGGACATAGGTACACACAATGTATGTCTTAATTACACTTTTTTTCAAACAGAGGTACTTGATTATTTTGTTTTTCTCCATTTTGATGTTATGAATGTACCTCCTGGAAATCGAGGCCTATTTATATGATTTTTTTAGGTTGACTTAGTGGGTATAATGGCAAGTCAAAAATATTTTATTTTTATATTTATGCTAACTGGAAATAGTTTTATTATCATTACTTTTGGATCACCCTCGTATTTTAGACTTTTCGGAATTTAAAGAATAAGAATAATATCGATTAGAAAATTTTGAGTAAGAGCCGATAAAAGAAAATCACTAAAATGATAGTGCATGTGAAATAATTCAACATCCTTTGAGTATAGAACCTAAATTTTCAAGGTATTTTTATTTCCCTTGTGTTTTTCATATTTTTTTATTATTTTTATTATTTGCTAGTTGTAGAGTTGGTGCGGGCTCGACTGTGGAGGTACAATACTCGCAAACCCTCCCGAAGTTATTCGCGGGAGAGTAAGAGGGCAGCTCGCAGACAGGCACAACAAGATGGCCCACCATTGCCTGGGACCGTTTGATAGCAGTATATCAATCCATCCCAAAATACTTGGCCTTATAAAATAACAGACTGGTAACGGCCAGCAGCGTCACTGGTGCGAGGGTTTCGGCACCGCGCTCACCAACCCGCCTAACCAGCGTGTGTGTGAGTATGGGCATTTCATCCAGGAGGACCGCCAAGAGTGGTGAAATCTTGGAAAGGCCTATGTCCAGCAGTGAACGAAACAGGCTGATGGATGGATGGATAGATTTGCTATAGTGGTGAATATGTCAACTGCCTAACTATTACCTATGGCTGAAGCTTGTAGACCCCTGTGACAGACGGATAGACAGACAGTCAGCGGAGGCTTGGTAAAACGGCACCCTAAAAACTTTCAGTGCGACATGGATGTAAATGAACGTGGCCAAAATTAGAATTAAAGCCGATATGCTATACTAGCACTTTAGACTAAAACTTAACAGTTTACTGAATTACCAAATCCTCAGAAAGTCGCGAGGGGTAAGAATATCAACCATTCAAATTAAAACCGGAAACTTCCGCCGCTCATTGTTTCACATAAAGCTCGAACTTTTGGGACTACGATTGAAATTCCTGCGCGAGTGAGTGTACATTTCGGAGTGTGAAGTCTGGAAGGCTATCTCGCTGCAAGCGGGGAGGATGCTTTAATATTCTGAAACAGGAACTCTTCTGGAACGGAATAGTTTTACCTTCTTCACGGAAATAAGGTCGCGGCACACTAAACTGTCTACGCTGTTATAAGAGCTTTCCGACTTATATACAGCTTTTGCAATCATTAAAATTAGAGTGAGTTGACATCATGAATATTTAAAAAACCGGCCAAGTGCGAGTCGGACTCGCGCACGAAGGGTTCCGTACCATTATCTATAAAAACGGCAAAAAAACCATGTCTGTTGTATGGGAGTGCGCAGGTCCGACTCGCACTTGGCCGGTTTTAGTATTTGTTGTTATATCATCTGTGAAAATTTCAACTGCCTACCTATCACGGTTCATGAGATACAGTCTGGTGACAGACGGACAGACAGACGGACGGACTGTGGAGTCTTAGTAATAGGGTCCCGTTGGTTACCTTTTGGGTTCGCAACCCTAAAAACGGATAGGATTCACCCTTTTTAACTGTGCAAGGAGGCACAGTTCGACAGAGACCGTGGTTGGCATCTGGCGCCGACTTGGCAACCTGTGCTTGACACTTCGTATGACAAAAAAGTGCCAACTGTGGTTGATGACATTATCAGTGCTGACTTTGTGACTGGACCTAGTGAAACACGTGACCCGGAAGTAGTAGTGAAAACTTTATCAAATGTCCGGTCGAGTCTGGCTTCGATACCGGAAACCTCCGAACGCAGCCGAAGAGCGGAAAGGCGAGCGGCGACGAGAGAGGGGAGGAAGCTTAGTACTCGACTGACCGCCGTGGGCAAAAGTACTCCCAGAGAGTCCTGATGATGATAAGTTATAATCTCATCGAAAGATCGACCTGTACCTCCTCGCACAGTTAAAAAAGTGAGTCCTATCCGTTTTTAGCTATTCAAAACTTTTGCAACATTGTTTTTGTTTTCTTAATAAGCAAGTCTCTTTTATTTGGTATGAGTTATCAGCCTGAAAAGTCTATATTATCTCCAAAAAAATTTGATACACTCAATTCGAATGCCGCCATTGAAGGTACAAAAGGGAAATCAAATCCCAGAAAGTCGGATAATGTAAGGGAAGATACAAAAACGAAAACCAAACGTGCGAAGTAGCGACGGAAACTATTTTGTTCTATAGTACCTGTAACAATGTTTTTTGTCTGTTTAGAGTTTAATTTCAACCCTCACTCTTAATTCTATTTATAGCTATAACAACAATAAAGCAATAGAGGTTGAATAATTTAGTCATCATCCTTTATAAGACAATGTTTTGTCGTGCTCAGTGTACCCCTCCCCTAAGCGGGTTCCTTATTAAAACTTGATCGCAAGTTATTGTAATTATTTTCCTGACTACCACCATTGTGATGCTTTTATTCTATGCATCTAGAAATACGCAAGTTTTTTATTATTTTTATTAAATAATATTTTTATTCTGTAAGTTTTGTTTTGTTTGCTGTGACTATATTAACGCAATTGGTTAATATTGAAGTAACCACCGGCTTTACTGTATTATACTTAGAAAATGTATGAAACAGAACTGCAAAATTAAGTGAGTAATCGTGTACGTGACCCAAAACCTGTATTAAAAATCGGCGCTTTCAGCTTTTGTTGTTTAAAATAGAGTAGGTTTATACCGCATAATAAACAGAAAATTCAAAATTCTTACTTAACTAGTTTAGTTTTTGAGAGAACCCTGTAACAAAAATGGTCTTAAATTTACAACTTTGCTGGCTCCCATTTCTTTACTTTTAGAGATAAAAAAAATAAAAATGTTTTTTATTCTATACTTAACGAGTATAAAACTCATATCGTATAAAATATTCAATGAATTGTTGACAACCAGGTTAGGAAAAAAAAATTAACTCATGAAAAAGGAGTACGGTTTTTTTAATGCAATATCCGATTTTGTCAACATTTTACATAACATATCCATATTTCAGATATGTACCTCATTCCGTCTGCAAGCTAGAGACTCGTGACAGACAGCAGAGGGACATTAATAGGGCTCCGTTTTGCCCTTTGCGCACGGAACCCTAAAAACGCAGCGGCTTGTGTCCTCCAATTCAAATAGTTTATTATGTAAAATAGATACATAGAGTATACGTTTTACAGGTCAAATCTAATCTTTATCAAAACAATAGAATATTGTGAAAAAAAAAATACGGTTAGTATGTACATTTAAAAAAATCTATATTTAAGTTGGGCTACTAAAATTTAATAAAATTATACACCAGCAGCATAAAATAAGAAATATAGGAAATAAGTTGGTAAATAAACTAAATAGACCATAAATAAGTTTTCTTAAACATGCGCGGAAATATTATCATTACTTTTGAATAAAGAACACGCGAAGTATCATATTTACGAAGACTGAAAAACCAAAATCACTTCCCGGCGCATTCTTTGAATTTGGAACGAAGAGCGCACGGCAATGTTGTATGAAACGGTGTGCTGTTTGAATTTAGAACTCTTTCATCTATCGTACACATTGCGTTCTCGTGGCTGTATAGCCACAGATACGTTTACCTTTCGGCACAAACTGTAAAATAAAAATAAAAAAAATTTGCAGTAAAGCGGAGTTCGTTGTTATTTGGTTAATAATAAATTAAAATGAGTTCCGATGATTCTGAAAATGAAAATGAAATGGACATTGACTGCACTCTACCAGATTTAAGATCGGAAACTAAATTAGCGATGGAAACCCGCTTCCAGCGAAATCAAAAGAAAAATATATGGAAGTATATGAAAATTTCATGTTCCGGAAAATTGAGAAAAATGCAAAATTGTTCTCCGAAACAGTGTTTTTGGCGTATTTCATTGAAATTGCTAAAACTAAAAAGCCATCTACATTATGGGCAATTTATTCTATGCTGAAATGTACAGTTCATATTAAAAACAGCATTGACTTGAAGAACTTTTCTAAAACGACAATCGTCGGGGTTTAAGAGCAAAAAATCGAAGATTTTGACTGCTGAAAACATAAAGCAGTTTCTACTTGAAGCCCCAGATAATATATATTTAGCGACAAAGATAAATGTAATTTAATATTAATTAAATTTATTATGTAAAAGGCCCTTTTTTATTTCCTTGCATTTTTTTAAGAAAAGCACTATATATGCCTCGGCCGAAATGGCAATTGCCTGTCTCGTATCATTGAAGTTTATTAGTCTATTTCGCTGCCTTTGCAATAATGTACTAATAATGTCTGAACAAAAATATTCTAACAAGTAAAAAATCTAAATATTGTACATACCTACATAATTAAATAAATAAATAAGTTGATAGGTAAATTAACTATAAATAGATATTATGCCTTAATCCGCCCATTCGATTAGTCTTGCTAAGAAGAAAGGCAAGAAACTTAGCAAGATCGTGGCTTTATTTTATTTTTCTGTTTTTATCATCCTCTGATATTATCTCTATACAACCGTCAATTATATAAGTGGATACTTTATTCTTCTGAAAAATACTTCTAATGTCGCCTGGAAGGAATTGATGGCGGCCATAGATATCACAATAATAAGTCAGTGATGGCATTCAGTCAGTCATTTCAAATTTTGTATTATTCCGATTATCATTTCCCTATCTTGAATCCATAACACATAACAAATAATGAACTATAAAAAACTTAATCTATAATAAGAATCTTTCTTATTATCTTTCTTAATCTTTCGTTAAAACAAGCCGTTCCGGAAGTGATGTTGAGTTCTGAATGTATATTATTATTGTTCCACGTTTGGATTGGGAATGAGGTGCGATCATCAACTTTACGCGAATGTATGAAATGACAGTTACCAAAGGTACGATGTGCAAAAATACGTAAAAACTTGTTCAGTATTGCGAAATTATAATGTGAAGAAAATCTAACATTTTACCAAAATTATATTTCGTGGAATTAAAATAAAATGATATATTGAAAAAAATTGTATGCTCGCCATTTGTTTTGATGATCAATCACTCATGGGTTCATCAACTTCATCATCAATGCCAAATAGTGACAAATTTGTCAAATAAAATTAAAAGATTTTACTTATAAAACAGTTGAAAATAGAGTCAGCAAACAGTTCAGACAACTAAATCAGCGATCATTTCAATTCAATCAATCAATCAAATCAAAATATTTATTTCGTAAAATAGATATTTAAAGTATACTTTTTAGAAGTTAAAGTTGATCTTTACAATATATATCTTTAGAATATATATATATATATAGGGGAAATACATACAAAAAATATTTAGGTTTGGCTACTAAAATGTAATTATATACCTGCATTAAATAGAGAAATCTAGGAATAAAAATATTATATTAAAATGATGCAACGAACAAACAAGTTGATAAATAAATACGGGAAATACATCCAAAAATATTAAGTTTGGGCTACTAAAATGTAATAAAGTTATACACCTGCATAAAATAGAGAAATATAGGAATAAAAATATTACATATGCATAATGCCTAACCATCCGCACCATTCGATTAGTATTGCAAAGAAGAAGGGCAAGAATCTTAGCAGTTTAATTTTCTTCATTTTTTGGAGAAGCAATATTATTGATCAATAAACTTTTATAAACATCAATAAGCACATAAAACGCGAAAATTTGATAATTATTTTACTTGATGGTCTAAAGACCTAAGTAATCAATTCATTTGTACTTATGCAAACGGTACTTTTGAATCCCAATCCAATCGTGGAACAATAATACATATATACAAGGTGCTAACAATGAAGTATCTACTGAAAAAACACAACGGCTACTTGAGTAACCCACAAAGCCGTTATGTAATATACCTGAAATAAAAATAGCAACATATCAAAATACGTAATATCCTAAGACCAAAACCTGCTTCAGTGCCTTACAAACCTCAGTTTACGATAAAAAAACCTTTTTTACCCAGCAACAGAGTCTATTTTCGTTATCTAAATGGTGAAGGCAAGTTTGGTGCAGAATCACGACGCGGGTTCCGTACAATAAAACTTGGACAGGACAAAGGAACGCGACACAAAAGACTAAAAACTTTTAGCCCCGTTGCATAATGTACGCTCAGTATTTAGCTGTTTTGGTACCTGCTATGTATGTATTTAAGGAAGGAAAACTAGGTTGAAATTGAGGTGAACATTTTGTAAAATCAGATTAAAATTTGTACATTTTGGTATCCTACGTATACAACGGAGTGAAAATATTAACGCCCTTAAATTGAAAAAAAAACAACGGTTCGTGTGACAATGTGACAACGTGTCAGAGATGCTACCGTAAATTATTTTAGTGGATTTCTCTTTCTCGTGGTGGCCTCTTTACTCAATTAGAGAAGAATGATTATTGGCGGCCATAGATATCATAATAAATATATGTCAGTGATAGCAGCGCATTTGTTTACGAGGTCTTTTTTTATTATTATGAATAATAATTTAATTATTATTATTAACAAATAATGAAGATTTAAAAAATGAAATGATATATTCAATAAAAAATCAAAATATTCTTCGTTAAAAAACGTTGGTCCGAAAGATCCCGCATACGAGATGGAAACAAAAAAGTATACACTTAAACAAATGGTGAAGTCAGACAGACAGACAAACAGCCACAGACTTTTCGGATTCCAACTTTTCTCTCGCAATGAAACTTAAATACAGATCACGCATTAGGGAAACTAAGATGCCTTTATATGTGAAATGAAAGTGAAGTTCACAGTTTCTTGTGAAACATTCATAGAGAAAGCTTTCGACTCAAATCAAATCAAAATATTTATTTTGTAAAATAGATACATAAACTATACTTTCTACAAGTCAAAGTTAATCTTTACAATATAAAAAAATATATAATAATACGGGAAATACATACAAAAAATAGGTTGGGCTACTAAAATGTAAGCCATCAAAAACAAAACTTGTGAAAAAAAACAAGTCTCCCAACTTAGTTCTTCTACCGTAAAAAGTTGTGAGATTCATGTGAATCCAAGTCAGTTAATTTATTCAGTCTCTACTTAAGGGACCCTCTGTCTTAAGTTATTACATAATTAGCTAATCTAACAACATCTTAGAGTAACCGTATCAATATTAAAAATCTTTTATGTTTTAAATAAATATATTGACTTGGCGAAAACACAATGTATCCCACAGGTAATACATATTACATTAAATTAGATTATTTAGTGCGATTGCCAAGTCAGTATTTTTATTTAAAAGATAAAAGATTTTAAATATTGATATGGTCATTATAAGATGTTTCAGCAAGTAGTCGTAAACAAATACTACGCGTAAGCATTGAAATTCCGACAAACTCATTGTGCTTGCCCGACTGGTAGGATTCGAACCTGAGTCTCAATACTGAGAGTCCGGCCTCCTACCAATTGATTGCAAAATGCGTTTGTGAACACCTCTTGTGAATCAGATGCTGTCTACCTGCTCACGTCCGTAGTTATACCTAATTTGATAATTTTTAAAGCGATACTGTTTTTAATTTTGAACTATCGTTAGACCAAAAAGAACGCCCCATGATATACCAACACAAAACTGAATGATAAGGCGTACACATAAACTCAATGATAAAGATGATGCCTACTTTTAAACTCACACATAAAATCGGTCGGAGATGAGGACAACGGGTCGAGTCTAATCATAAAACAAACCATGAATTGACGCCATTACACCTGAATTTCAGTCGCACATACCTGAAACAAATAAACAATACATTAGATCATACAGATATCTAGGACATTAATCAATAATAATTAACACTAAAATATATATTGTTATCAATAAAATAATCTTGATAGTACAAAATACACTCATTCGTAGCGGAGACGACTGCCCTCCGCGCCCCGCTCTTCCCCGCATCTCGGTAACCAGCTGCCTGCGCAACTCATGTTGCTAACGATATATATGTCTCGGGATAATCGGAGAAAAGTGGATCAAAGAGAAAATCCTAAATACAACTAGGAACCGGCGATAGTTGCGACGATGAGCGAAATAAAGCGGAGCGAGGATGAGCGTGCTAGGTTTACACGCAAATAAAATCGGGAGCCGAGCGAAGTGGAGTCGAGCGAGTTAGTTCTCAACAGAAAGTTTCCGTATCCAGACCTTTTGGCAAAAATCCTACGATTTTCGAGTTGATCCGTTTTTTTTAGGGTTCCGTACCCAAAGGGTAACCAACGAGAACCTATTACTAAGACTCCACTGTCCGTCCGTCCGTCCGTCTGTCACCAGGCTGTATCTCATGAACCGTGGTAGTTAGACAGTTGAATTTTCACAGATGATGTATTTCTGTTGCCGTTATAACAACAAATCGTTTGTCAATCTAACAAAGTATCCTTAAACTTATTATCTTATCGTGTACCCAATACATATACTATATCCTCACAGAAATATCAATTTAGTAATGTACTTATGTTAAGAAATTATGTCTATTTTATACTAGAATAATAATATACTTATGTAATATTTGTGTGTAGTTTATTTAACTATTTTAAAATTATTATCTATTAGTGTATACATTGAGCCATATTTTGTTTATTTTGTTTATTTTGTCTGTAGATAAAATCAATTTTCTTTGTGTGTAGAATACCTATGTCCGTGTAAAATATTTTAAGTACCCTCGAATTGGAAACACTGTTCCCCAAAGGACAATTATATTAGTTTGGGGTTCAGAGTCTTAGCAATATTTTTTGTAAACTAATTGTTCAATAAAGAAATTTGATTTGATTTGATTTGATTTGAAATACTAAAACCGGCCAAGTGCGAGTCGGACCTGCGTACTTCCGTACAACAGACATGATTTTTTTGCCGTTCTTATAGATAATAGTACGGAACCCTTCGTGCGCGAGTCCGACTCGCACTTGGCCGTTATTTTTCTGAATATGGTGCGACATTATAGATAACATATAATTAACAAATTCAGTGACTGACTGACAAAACAGAACCTAAACCGCTGAAGATAGAAGTATACAATTTATACTTATGTTCCTAAGAAAACACACTAAGAAAGGATTTTTCGAAATTCACCCCTTAAGGCGAAACGTTTCAAGCTCGGTGCAAAATGCACAACTTATGATTGTTTTTGTTATAAAATACAATAAAAGTACTAAATAAATGTGATTTATGGCATTTCGCGACCATAGTTTAATGTCAATTAGGCTTTTCTACCAAAATTTTGTAATTTTATGCATTGCGTTCTAAATGTTCTAACGAACTTAAAACGCGCTCTTAAATTTTTATGGACATTCACGTCAACTATACAATACAAATACAAAAATTATTTATTGATACAAAAAACTTAACCTAGATAACAATATTGTTTTAAGGCTAAGCATATATACAGTACAAGTGATCAAGTGACTCTTAATAAGGCGAGGCCTGTCATTTAAAAGTCAGTTTCTTCTACTCAAGGTGATACAGTTGGAATTTAGCCAAAAAGAGAAGAGCGTGCAAATTCCTAACGAAAGGTACAAATCTTATATTACTGTATCATTGATTAATTAGTGTGTGTTTTTTGAGAGTGATGAAAGAGGATGTGTGTTTGTGTGTGTGAGTGTGTGTTTTGAGTGAGGAATTGAGTAAGTACATCAGTCAGTCAGTGTGAGTAAGTCAGTAAGTGAAAAAAGCTCGAAAAAGGTGATTTTGAAGTGCGTATGTAACTAGGTTAATGAATTAATAACAAAATATAAAATTTATTCAGAAATTTTTAAAAGATCTTCTGTGGAATCGTACCTAAAAGTTTTAAGCAGAGTAAAGAGAGTTTTTTTACAATCTAAGTTTAATGTAAGTTTAAAAAGAGACCGATTCTTGCTTAGTTTATTGTACAAATACTATAACCCATAAAATGGCGCAATTCTGCTAAAAGCTCCTGGTAATTATTAAACAATAGTCTCAAATTAAGATGAAACTATTTTATTTCATACATTTTATTTAAAAATGAGAGAAACAATCATAAGTTATGCATTTTGCATTGAGCTCGAAACGTTCCCCCTTAAAGAGTTGAAACGTAAACTTTTGTGTCGAATATTTGGTGCTGTTGATTTGTTATCCTAAATCCACGCGTGCGAAGTCACGGGCGTCCTCTAGTATATCCATAATTTTATATTTTTCATACAAAGGAAGCAGGCGAAATCTAGCCGAAGTATCTAAGGTATTATTATTATCTCACAAAAACCTTCACGAAATTGGGCATACATAATGTTATTTATAATTCGATTTCCATATACATTTCCATAATCACAAAAACTCGTGTTAGTCTGTGTATTATATTTAGGCATGACTTTCAAGTAGTATCCAAAGATCGCAAGCTTTTGGGAACTGCAATACGCCTACCTACTTTATTTTATTAATTAAATTACTATAATTATTTAAGTTTTTTGTTATTTAAGATATATATCGGTGAAATAAAATATATAATAAACAATGAAATATGCTCAAGATATATTTCGGGCCCGGCATCAGTTGAGTATAAAAGTAATACATTGACAATAAAAAATTAAAATATATACAACACATTTGGCATAGACAAACTAAGGAACCTTATTGATATTTAAATTTAATTTCTTGTATGTCTGTCTGTAAGTTCTCTTAAAGCTAAATATGTACAAAAAACTATATATATATATATAGGTAAAAACTAATATATATATATATATGTATATATATATATATATATATATATATATATATATATATATATATATATATATATATATATATTAGTTTTTACCGATATATATCTTAAATAACAAAAAACTTATGAGCTTTTAAAGCACCTATATAATTTTTAATTATAATTAATTAAGAAATACTGGTTATTTATTGGGTTGTTTCAGATTTCCGTAATAGAAAAACATCCACGTTTACCGAAGCCTATGGACCGAAGCGATGAGTACTTCTAAGTAATAGCCCGGGACGTACCGTTGCAAATACAAAAGTCATAGTAAGCCGGCTGATACTGACTTCGATCGTAGATCTCACATGACTGATACGTGCGCACTATAAGTTTCCGGAATGAATATGAAAAAATACTATTAAAGGTACAAAATTAATTTATTGTTTTTCAAAATAATCTCCCTTGGCGTCTATGCACTTTTTCATTCGATCAAACCAGTTTTGAAAACTTTTGTGCCACTCCCCTGTGGTGACCTCTGAAACGTGTTTTTCATACTCCTCGACAGCCTCTTCTGGTGATGAAAATCGTTGACCGCGTAATTGGTTCTTAATTTTTGGGAACAGAAAAAAGTCACAAGGTGCCAGGTCGGGACTGTATGCAGGATGACTCATGAGTTCTACATTTTTCGTCTTCAAAAAGTCGTTTGTCTGTCTGGCCGTGTGAGAACTAGCATTGTCGTGGTGCAGGATGATACGGCGTTTACGGTTATTTTTACGGAGTTCGTCAATAACTTCCGGCAAACAAATGGTCGTGTACCAGTCACTATTCACGGTACGACGATTCTCTAAAGCAACAGTAGCCACGTGTCCAGTTTTATTAAAAAAAGAAGCAATCATCCGCTTAGATGCACTTTTCACGCGCGCCACTTTGGTTGGTTTCGGCTCATCTTGAAAGACCCATACGCTCGATTGCTGCTTTGTTTTGGGATCGTAGCAATAAATCCATGTTTCGTCACCTGTTACTATGTCCCACACCAAATTTGACGCACCTTCGTTGAATCTGGTAAGCATGGCACTGCACCAAGTGACGCGGTCCGTTTTTTGAGCCTCGGTCAAGTTGTGTGGGATCCACCGCGAGCACAGCTTTCTCACACCCAAATGTTTGTGTAGGATTGATTGTATTTGACTCATGCCTATTTCTAAGGATGCGCGAATTTCATGGTAGGTCACATGCCTGTCTGTTTCAATCATACGGCGCACAGCATCGATGTTTTTGTTGGTCACAGCGGTGGACGGCCGACCATCGCGAGATTCGTCACTGAGATTGATACGACCACGCTTGAATTCTGCAAACCAGCTATAAACAGTCGTCTTGCATGGTGCTTCATTGCCAAAAGCTGTTTCAATCCGAGCGATGCTCTGTTGAGCTGTCAAATTACACTTAAAATCGTAGAAAATCATACTACGAAAATTTTCCCGAGTTAAATCCATGTTGATGCAGACACACAATTTTTTAAATGGCGCCACAAGGTAAAAACAAAAGACAGTCAGATGAAACAAACTGCATTCTACAGCCAAAGAGTTCTATTTTCAAATGTTGCAATAAATTTTTAAATATTGTTTATGTAAGTGGCCAGTTCCGGAAACTTTTAGTGTTACCTATGTATGTGAATCAATCGTCAGCTGCTCAAGTAGCGGTGGGTGTGGATGTGAGAGGCTGCAAAAGTAATATATAACTTTTTTATATTCAACCAACTCATTTCATTTGTAGGTGGTAGAGCTGATGCCGGGCTCGACTGTGGAGGTACCACCATCTTACTCGCAAATCCTCCCGAAGTTATTCGGGGGAGAGTAAGAGAACAGCTCTCAGGCAAAACCAGGCGGCCCACCATTGCCTGGGACCGATGGATGGCGGTATATCCATCCCCAATCGCCGGGCCTCATTTAAAACAGACTAGTGACGGGCAGCGGCGTCACTGGTGCAAGGGTTTCGGCACCGCGCTCACCAACCCGCCTGCCCAGCGTGTGTGAGTATGGGCATTTCTTCCAAGAGGACCGCCAAGAGTGGCTAAATCCTGGAAAGGCCTATGTCCAGCAGTGGATGAAACAGGCTGATGGATGGATGGAACTCATTTCAAACAACTTTAATTGGGCAAATATTTTATTGTAATCAATATATTTTGGAAAATAAATATTGTTTGTTTTGTTTGTACATAATACCACTATTGATTTAGCGATTACTTCTATGAATCCATGCAGTTTATTCCCTGGTTTTCGAAATGAAATTTAATAAATATTGTTTTAATCAATTTAATTTTTACCATTAGCAAGCATTGTTACGGCGGAAGTCATATTTATGGTAAAATGGTAAATGAAACTAGGCCTCAATTAGCTCTCAGCAGTCAGATTGGCTCTCGCTGCATAAAGAACAAAGAAATGGAACTCTTTGTTGTCGGTCTGTCAAAACCCTTTTGTATATGTACGAAAAGAGACAAAAATGTTCACTCTAATAAAAATGGCAAAAAATTACCATTAACTTTTAAAGACAAATAAAAATTTGTCCATTCGATTCCCGGGAACCGCAACGACCTGCCAAAAACCTTGATACATCAGTTTCGTTCATTGAAAACTGATATTGTTTTCACAAAGGAAACCCAGAATAATGAAAAAATAATATTTCCTCGACCAATAAAAGAAGCACAATAGAGAATCAATTTGACGACGTCAATAGCAATTTATTTTAGGAGCAAGAGGGGAAGGGGGTAGGTATGAGAAAGTAAAATAATTTGGCCAAGTGCGAATCCGACTCACACACAAAGGTTTCCGTACCACCACACAATACGGGTACGTGAACTTAAAAACCGGCCAAGTGCGAATCAAATCAAATCAAAATATTTATTTTTGCAAAATAGATACATTAAGTATACATTCTACAAGTCAAAGTTAATTTTGACAATATATCTTTAGAATATAAAAAAATATATAATAATAAGGGAAATAAAATATACACCTGCATAAATAAATGATAGTCGTAAGTTTTTAAATAAATAAATAAAGAAAATAGAGGAATCTAGGAATAAAAATATTATATAAATACATAATGCAATGAAGAAATAAGTTCATAAATAAAAACGGGAAATACATACAAAAACTATTAAGGCGGGGTACTAAAATGTAATAAAGTTATACACTTGCATAAAATATATAATAATAAATATTTTATCTTTATAAAATATAGAAATATAGGAATAAAAATATTATATATACATAATGCCTAACCATCCGCACCATTCGATTAGTATTGCTAAGAAGAAGGGCAAGAAACTTAGCAAACATTCCTTTTTTCAAAATAAAACATATGATACAAAATCATATACATACCTACTCAAGTAAAGGCATAAAAAATATAAGACTGCAAGAATTAGTCACGAGAAAAAAAATATATCTTAGTCAACCCGTCTCATATTGTCTATTACCTTTAACAAAGTAAGTTTACATTTTAATTAATTTTAAACCTTTAGAGGAATCATACAGTATTAAAATATTCTAATTATTAATTACAATATTGAATAAGATTATTATTATTTATTACACCATGCTTTATTATCATCCAAATAATCATTGATTTTATAATATACTTTCTTAAGTAGTCCCTGCTTAATATATAGTTTAAACTTATTTTTAGGCAAACTAAGGACCTCCTCTGGAAGCTTATTGTAAAATCTTATACCATGTCCTACAAAAGAGGTACCTACTTTGGCAAGTCTTAATTTTGGAAAAGATAGTTTATGTTTGTTTCTGGTTTCAACAGAGTAGTGCACACCAAGCCTCGGGAAATTATCAATATTTTTTCTGACATATCTAATAACTTGATATCGGAGTCGGACTCGCGCACGAAGGGTTCCGTACCATTATCTATAAAAACGGCAAAAAAATCATGTCTGTTGTGTGGGAGTGCACAGGTCCGACTCGCACTTGGCCGGTTTTAGTATTTGTTGTTATAGCGGCAACAGAAATACATCATCTGTGAAAATTTCAACTGTCTAACTATCACGGTTCATGAGATACAGCCTGGTGACAGACGGACGGACGGAATGCAGAGTCTTAGTAATAGGGTCCCGCTGGTTACCCTTTGGGTACGGAACCCTAAAAACACCACGGTAAACAATATACCTAGATGCCATATAGCAACATCAAGGCAACAACAAAAACCGCTAAAATTACAGCGACTGACAAACAATGCGACACTCGGAGTAAAGGAATGTTAACGATACATGATCTACCCTACAATTATTTAAAGTTATTATTGAAGGACCTTATATACATCAATCGCATTGAACAAAAGTGGCCTAAATCGAAGTAAGCGAATTTGTACGTATCTATAGTTGCGGCAATAGCAAGTATAAATTACCAGTTGACTGTTTTCACAACGAGGCTACGTTGGCAAAAAAAATGCTAAATCTTTCTGAGGCTATGTAAATATGTAGAAAGAAAAGGGGTGCTTTTTTCTGTGTATTTCAAATCAATTTCTGGTATAAGCATTGTGAATATATAATCTAAAGTTTAGTTTTTGGAAAACTTGTTCGTATACATTTTTCTCGATAGACATAATTATTTAAATGAGGTTTTGCAAACACATATTTTCTCCTTTGACGAATAACAAAAAGGACAGAGCAGCAACAAAATCCAAAATAATTGTAGTATTTTTGGTAGTGTACTTTAAAATTACTTTAAATATAGTTAAATATAGATAGCCGTGTACTTAGATATAAAAAAACCGGTCAAGTGCGAGTCAGACTCGCATACATAGGGTTCCGTAATTCGACAGTTTTGGGAACAGTCAGGAAGAAGGTATTTAAAATCTTGCACATAACTATTTATGATAACTAAAAAATGGATTGATTGATTTTCCACAGGAATTTTTGTGTTTTTTTAAGGATTTCTCAAAATCGGTGCAAGTAAATGTGGTGAAAATATACATTTTTATATTTAGCTGTTTAATACCCATATTGTATGTTAATAAATTATTTTTTAATTTGTTTTTAATTTTTTTATATTTCTCATTTGTGATCAACTTTTTTTAATAGCTATATTTTCCTATAATTGGCCAGTTATGGCCTATAATTGTCATTTTTTCGATCCAAAAGTTTCGGAAATAAGGGAGGGACATGCATTTATTTGTGGTTTTTCAAAGATTTCTCGAAATGCCAGTAAATGTAGTAGGAGTGTATATTTTTATAATCGGCTCTTTAATATCTACAATTTCATACCCATATTGTATTTTTAGAATACTTTTTTTATTTTTGACTCTTGTAATAGAAATAATTTCATCGATTTAAAAATTTTCAATTTTTTTTACACCATATTGTGCCATTTTTGTAGCAAATTTCAAGTCTTTATCTTTAACGGTGCTAAAGTTATGACGCTGTGACATATGGACGGACGGACAACGGAGTCTCACCATAAAGGTTCTTTTTACCTTTCAGGTTGTACGGAACTCTAAAAAACACATACTCAAATGACTCATACCTTCCTGTCGCTTATGTCGTTACTTCCAAAGCTCTGATATATAAATAAAATATTTTCCGTGTGCCTCGCCCACATCTCTCATTAGCGGCTCTACTTTCAGTTCCGGTTCCGGTACCGCAGCTGGCACAACCATTATCCGGTGGATTCTGGCTGATAGCTCCGGAACAAGTTAAGGTAGTCTCAGCCAGTCCACCTAATCTACGAGCCGTCACCTCTTCCCTTGCCGGAGCTGACGCCTATCTACACTGGGGACTAGACTGTGGGCTGACTCTTGACTGAACTGTAACATCAGCGGCTGCGGTCTCACTGTCGGGACTCCCAAGTACTTGCACTCGACTAGGGGAGTACTTGACCGTATCAAACTACAACAAACAACTGATCAGTGTGGAGGGACTTCGAACTACCGCGACCCTCGCGAACTACTTACTTTAATTCTAAAATATATGTATTAAACTAACGTCTTGT
Organism: Ypsolopha scabrella; assembly: GCA_910592155.1. NCBI lineage: Eukaryota > Metazoa > Arthropoda > Insecta > Lepidoptera > Ypsolophidae > Ypsolopha > Ypsolopha scabrella. The sequence goes on from OU342982.1 coordinate 23,520,280, forward strand.
TTAATTAAATCTAAATTAACTCCTTAGGCTTCTTCTAGACAAGGAACATATTACTCATGTCAGTGGCGTGTCAGGTTTAGATAAATATAGATAAATCTAGACGTCTCGGGAAGGATATAGTGCAACAAGCCGCTTTTGGCACTTGGTTGACATCGACAGGGGCGCTGCTGTAAAACAAGGGTTCCTTTAAATTAAGATTAGTTCCGATTGTGGCCACGACCAATACACGCGCCAAAAGAGTCTTGTCGCACATTGAAGTAAGGAATGTCTTCGTTTGAGAGACACATTTTGCTCTTAGGAAGATAAGGTGTATCGAGTCAATGTATGCAGGTGAGTATAGTTTCCTAGTTAAATCAAATAAAATGCATATCGTCGCGCATTTCAGCACTTTCATCTAGTTAAGATATTCACGCCTTTTTATACAATATAAAATTTGATGAAAATGTTATCAGGGTTTTTTTTTAATAACCAAATTGATTTGTCCTGGTTTTTATCCTGGCTTTTTGGCGTGGCGTTGGAATCATATAAATATGGTTGTTTTCAATGTGGATGGTACAGTCGGGCTCTCGAGCTCATTACATTCGGAAACAGGGTTTAGAAGGTGGGCCCTGAAGAACTAACCATGAAGACCTTCCAGAGATGCTTTGGGCTCCTCTGTCTACTGGCTGTGACCAGGGCTTATCCATCGTCGGAGATAGCACGCAGTAAGTCGATATCTATACTTTCTTTCTTAATATTTTCAATGCAGTGAATATTATAAAACTTAAATAACAATTTACATTTAAAAATTTACTAATTAAAAATTAAAATTACCTAGCAATTTAAATATTGTACAAATAAATAAAAAAAGGGAAATTTTGGACACCTATTTAATGGAACAAATACATAATATCAAATTTTTGTGGATATTTTACCATCTAACTTTAAGGATTCCGTTTATTGAAAGGCAAAACGGATCCCTTATAAAACCACTCTCATATCCGTCTATCGTCGTTTTCTCGAAATATATCGTACGATGTAACGTTTAAGTATTTGGAATAATGTTGGCCCTTGAAGACACGTACATATGCTACCAGTCAAAGATCAGGAAATAATTTGGACAAGACGTGTGAGTCGGACTTGCGCACACAGGGTAAATACAATATACATGCCAAAGCAACATCAAGGCTACAAAAAACAAACCGTTCAAATGGTAGCGCCTGACAAAAAATTTGGCACCGTCCGCGTACGGAACTCTGTGTTATTTTTTATTTTATTTTAAAGTATGTCCTACAATCTGAATAAATTTAAAACTTGTATGTATCTTATATATCTTCAAGTTAGAGCCAAAACAAATAACGTTAAAATAATGCAATTTTTCGAGGTTTCTTGTATGGGAACAGACTTGTTTTTTTTTATATTTTGAATTAAAAAATATATTTTTTAGGTATTTGTCGTGGTAGAGGCCACAGTAACACGTATTTTGTGAAAATTTCAACTTTCTACCTATTACGGTTGAATCTGTAGGCCCCTGTGACAGACGGACAGACAAACGGACAGACAGACAGACAGACAGACAGGCAAACCGCGGAGGCTTAGTAAAAGGGTCCCGTTTTGGCACCCTTCGGGTACGGACCCCTAGAAAAAGGCGAGCGGTCAGATTGGTCCAAAGAAAAAAAAAAACTATGTGACGTATCGTTAAAATTAATCACCTTTTAGGAATACGAATATTATATTCCTGTACTAATTGTGCGAGTCCGACTCGCTCTTGACCCGTTTTTTTAAATGCCACCTGTATGCAATATCAAATGTGTGTTGCATCTTCGCAAAAACTCCACTGGCCTCCTATTCACTCCCATGACACTCGTAATACAGATGAAAATACTTAGTCTGTTGATTTACCCCATATTGCATAGTGTACAAGTTGCGTCAATGTTCTCCTATATACCTATAGTTGGAATTATATCATACAATTTTTTTGCCGTTATAATAATGGGATACACTAACAGATAGCTGACTGAAATAATCGACACTTGATACAATATTATACTATAATATAATATAATATAAATAAACATAAATTTTTTAACCAAAGAAATTGGGCGGTATAAATTATAGCTGGAAATAAAACTGTAATCGGTAAAAGAAGCGAAGGGCTGAGATGTGCGGATTCGGAAGGAATCTCTTTGGCCAGCAGTAAGGGACACAAGAGTACAAGTAGGGATTTAGAAAATATAAAAGCTAAACTGAAAATAAAATAAAAGACAACCCTCATTTTGAAGCCCCAGAGTGTGATGATGATAAAGACGCATTCCGTGATAGTACAAGATGTAATTAAAATGGTTTTAAAGACAACCAAAGCTTAAATTTAGATTAAATATGAGATCAACCTGGGTGGTAATAATTATTTACATTCGCGCGGGTGAAACCGCTCATAAAAGACTATTAGAATATGTTTATCTATTCAAACACAACTTTAAAATAATCAGTGATATCCCACCAAAAACATAAATGTGAAAAATGGGCCGAGTTCAGTATTTAAGCAGTGTAGGATAGCCGGCTTCACCGCAAAAAGAATTGATATTAGATTGGGTGCTGAGGTCTATGGAGGTTCCTTCATTCATAAGTGCAATAATGTACCTACAACGTTTATCAATGGTTTTAAAAGAAAGTTTGTTAATGTCCTTGCCACTGAATATGTGAAACTCGGCAACTGCATAGGTATTTCTAATATGTTCAAATATTTCATTGGTGTATAAAATAAATAAATTGGTGTACGAAATAATTCGATGTTTTTTAATGTTGCAGATGAGGACTCACTTTTGGCTTTAGAAAAACCTCTTGGTCAGTCTAAGAGTGCTTTTGTTGAATCAGGTAAAATTGATATTTTACAAAACTGCTTTGACAACGTGGATTTTTGGACTCACTTGATGATTTTATCCTAAGTGACCTTAACGGACTTAAGCTTTTTCTTTTGTTTTTAATTAAACCATATTATCCATTACAGCCCATGATGATGGCGAAGATTTCGGAAACGGACCAAGTGCCGAACTGGAGTCTGATGAGGATGAAGGCGAAAGATCTGGACTGATTCCCTGGGGTGGCGCCAGTGCTAATGCCCAAGCGATCGCCAATGCTAATGGACTAGACGGTGACGCCAGTGCCAGCGCAGAAGCTGCCGCAAACGCCAACGGAGGATGGGGTGGCGCTAACGCAAACGCTGAAGCCATTGCAAACGCCAACGGAGGATGGGGTGGTGCTAATGCAAACGCCGAAGCCATCGCTAACGCCATGGGAGGTGGTGGTTGGGGTGGTGGCGCAGCACAAGCACAAGCTGAAGCCATAGCTCAAGCTCAAGCTGCCGGTTTAGGAGGTATTGGAGGGGCACAAGCCCAGGCGCAAGCTGAAGCATTAGCCCAAGCAGCAGGTTTAGGTGGACTCGGTGGAATCAGCTCAGCGGAGGCTCAAGCTATGGCTCAAGCTCAAGCTGCCGGTTTAGGGGGCATTGGAGCTGCACAAGCCCAAGCGCAGGCAGAAGCAATAGCCCAAGCTTTAGGTGGAATCGGTGGAATCAACTCAGCTGGGGCACAAGCCCAAGCACAGGCTCAAGCTATTGCACAAGCTCAAGCTGCCGCTCAAGCTCAAGCTGCCGCTCAAGCTCAAGCTGCCGCTCAAGCTCAAGCTGCCGCTCAAGCTCAAGCTGCCGCTCAAGCACAAGCTCAAGCTATTGCACAAGCTCAAGCCCAAGCACAAGCTCAAGCTATCGTCCAAGCCCAAGCTGCTGCACAAGCCCAAGCACAAGCTCAAGCTCAAGCCCAAGCTATTGCACAAGCCCAAGCACAAGCTCAAGCTGCAGCCCAAGCACAAGCGCAAGCTGTTGCTCAAGCACAGGCACAAGCTCAAGCCCAAGCACAAGCTCAAGCCCAAGCACAAGCTCAAGCCCAAGCACAAGCTCAAGCTGCAGCCCAAGCACAAGCGCAAGCTGTCGCTCAAGCACAGGCACAAGCTCAAGCCCAAGCACAAGCTCAAGCTGCAGCCCAAGCAGAAGCGCAAGCTGTCGCTCAAGCACAGGCACAAGCTCAGGCTATTGCCCAAGCACAAGCTGCTGCTCAAGCTCAGGCACAAGCACAAGCTGCCGCTCAAGCTCAAGCACAAGCTCAAGCTATGGCACAAGCCCAAGCTATGGCACAAGCCCAAGCTTCTGCACAAGCCCAAGCTTCTGCACAAGCTCAAGCCAGTGCTTCAGCTCAAGCCCGAGCAGGAGCAGTAGCCGCAGCCGGAGCAGCAGCCCAAGCTCAAGCCCACGCATCAGCAGCAGCACAGGCAGCAGCACAAGCTCAAGCATCAGCAAGTGCAGCAGCAGCTGGAGGAGGTGCCTCTGCATCCGCACAAGCATCCGCAGCAGCACAGGCAGCAGCTTCTTCTCATGCCCAGGCACAAGCGCAAGCATCAGCTGCAGCTCAGGCAGCAGCTCAAGCCCAGGCAGCGGCAAGCGCATCAGCTAGCGCACAAGCCCAAGCCCATGCATCAGCCGCTGCACAGTCCCAAGCTCAAGCGCAGGCACAGGCATCAGCCGCCGCTCAGTCAGCAGCGCAAGCTCAAGCATCAGCAAGTGCTGCAGCCAGTGCTTCAGCAAATGTAGCTGGCCTCGGAGGTTGGGGAGGTGCTTCTGCGCAAGCCCAAGCTCAAGCACAAGCAATTGCACAAGCTCAGGCACAAGCTCAAGCTGCTGCTCAGGCACAAGCTGCTGCTCAAGCTCAGGCTCAAGCTCAAGCCCAAGCAATTGCTCAAGCTCAGGCACAAGCTCAAGCTATTGCTCAAGCCCAAGCTGCTGCTCAGGCTCAAGCGCAAGCACAAGCCGCCGCACAAGCACAAGCCATGGCCGCAGTTCAAGCACAAGCCCAAGCCCAGGCACAAGCCCAGGCTCAGGCTCAAGCACAAGCCATGGCACAAGCTCAAGCACAGGCCCAAGCGCAAGCAAGTGCTGCCGCCCAGGCATCAGCTGCAGCCAGTGCAGCAGCTCAAGCTCAAGCTCAGGCCCAAGCATCGGCATCTGCTGCAGCTCAGGCGTCAGCTCAAGCCCAAGCAGCAGCTGGTGCAGCAGCAGCTGGAGGAGGTGCTTCTGCTACTGCACAAGCGTCAGCTTCAGCACAAGCAGCGGCTTCAGCTGGCGCCCAGGCACAAGCGCACGCATCCGCTGCAGCTCGGGCAGCAGCTCAAGCCCAAGCAGCAGCAAGTGCTTCAGGTAGCGCACAAGCGTCAGCTTCAGCGCAAGCAGCAGCTTCATCTAGTGCTCAAGCACAAGCACAGGCATCCGCCGCAGCACAGGCAGCTGCCCAAGCCCAAGCATCAGCTAGTGCCGCAGCCAGTGCATCAGCACAAGCCCAAGCTCAAGCTATAGCTCAGGCCGTAGCGCAAGCCCAAGCCCAAGCTCAAGCTGTCGCACAAGCTCAAGCTCAGGCACAAGCCCAAGCCCAAGCTATTGCACAAGCTCAAGCTCAGGCACAAGCTCAAGCTCAGGCGCAAGCTCAAGCTGCTGCTCAGGCACAAGCTGCTGCTCAGGCACAAGCTGCTGCTCAGGCACAAGCTGCTGCTCAAGCTCAGGCTCAAGCTCAAGCCCAAGCGATTGCTCAAGCTCAGGCACAAGCTCAAGCCCAGGCAATCGCTCAAGCTCAAGCTGCTGCGCAAGCTCAAGCTGCCGCTCAAGCTCAAGCCGCAGCAGCAGCTAATGCAGCCGGACTTGGCGGATGGGGAGGTGCTTCAGCAGAAGCTCAAGCTCAAGCATTAGCTAATGCAGCTGGACTTGGGGGAGGTGCCTCAGCACAAGCCCAAGCTCAAGCAGAAGCTAATGCTGCTGGACTTGGGGGATGGGGAGGTGCCTCAGCACAAGCCCAAGCTCAAGCAGCAGCCGCAGCTGGAGCTGCAGCCCAAGCTCAAGCTCAAGCACAAGCACTCGCATCAGCTGCAGCTCAAGCTGCTGCCCAAGCTCAAGCATCAGCACTAGCAGGTGGTGCTGCTGCACGGGCACAGGCAATAGCTGCAGCTCAAGCAGCAGCTTCAGCCCAAGCTCAAGCACAAGCACAAGCTTCAGCCGCTGTTCAGGCATCGGCTCAAGCCCAAGCAGCAGCTAGCGCAGCAGGTACAGCACAAGCTCAAGCTCATGCAGTAGCCGCAGCACAAGCTCAAGCTCAGGCACAAGCACATGCCTCAGCTGCCTCTCAGGCGTCAGCTCAAGCCCAAGCTTCAGCTAGTGCAATCGCTTAGGTTTAGGAGGTATTGGACGAATCGATGCAGAATGGGGCGGAGCTTCCGCTGCAGCCCAAGCTCAAGCGCAAGCTACTGATAATGTAAATCCTTGGGACATCATTAATATGAACGTACCATCTATTCTAAGTGAGTAAGTTTGCTTTGTAACAAGCAATTAAAGATATAATGTTCAATTAAAAAACCAAGAATTAATATTCAATGTTTATTCACTTATCTCTTTACATCAAATAAGTGTAGAGCCTTTCAGCAAGACAGTATAGAGAGTTTACAAGTGTTCATTAATATCAAAATCCTTTCAGTTTCCGTGCCATCTACGGTCCAAAAATGCGCAAAAGAAGGTGATATGTTCTACGTTAGTACAAACGTTGGGTGCTACGTATGCGGTTGCTTCACAAGCACATTAAGTGACCTTCTTTATCCAAAATGTGCTTCATGTACTAAGTGTCCAAGACCACCACCTAACCCTGGTCCAAGCCCTCCCACACCATCCCCAATACCGACTCCGTTACCTTCATATTTACCCAAGCCAGTGATACCAATACCAAAATCCGTGCCAATTCCATCCCCAAAACCCACTCCAATACCGTTTCCAGCGCCGTTACCACTACCACCAATAATACCATTATCAAAACCAGAACCATTACCAATACTTTTACTAACAACAGGCCCGCAACCAATTTCACTGATACCAGGCCCTCAACCGATACCAGCGCCATTACCAATACCTTTACCGATACCAAGACCTAAGCCGATACCAAACCCTCAACCGATACCAGCGCCATTACCAATACCTTTACCGATACCAGACCTTAAACCCATCCCAGCACCCTGGAAATCACCAATACCTGCCCCGACACCAATACCTATACCGTCACCGAGCCCTTCACCAATACTAGTCTCGGTACCAATGAAGCCAATTACGCTACCAATACTTTCACCGATACCAGCCCCGGTACCAATGAAGCCAATTCCGTTACCGACACCACTAGCAGGCCCTAAGGCCATACCAGCCCCATTGCCAATAGCTATGCCGATACCAAGGTCTAAGCTAGTACCAAACCTTCAACCGACACTCACGCCACTACCATTACCCTTACCGATAGCAGATCTTAAAGCCTTTCCAGCTCCCTGGCCATTACCAATTCCTACCCTAAAAGCAATACTAAGACCGCTACCAATATCTTTACCGATACCAGGGCCTAAACCCTTACCAGCCCGTGTACCACTAAAACCAATTTCCTCGCCAATACCACTACCGATGACAGGCCCTAAACTTATCCAAAACTCCTGGCCATTACCAATTCCTGCCCCAAATCCAATTCTAACACCGTTTAATTTACCGATACCAGCCCCGACACCAATGACGCCAATTCCGTTACTAACACCACTACCGATAGCAAAACATAAGCCGATACCAGCCCCATTACTAGTACCTTTACCGATACCGAAGCCTAAGCCGATACCAGGCCCTAAGCCCTTCGCAACTCCCTGGCCATTACCAATTCTTGCCCCGAAACCAATACCAACACCATTACTAACACCTTTACCGATACCAGGGCCTAAGCCCTTACAAGCCCCGGTACCACGAAAACCAATTCCGTTGCCAATACCACTACCGATGACAGGCCCTAAACTTATCCCAGCCTCCTGGCCATTACCAATTCCTGCCCCAAATACAATTCCAACACCGTTTACCTTACCGATAACAGGCCCGACACCAATAACACCCATTCCGTTACCAACACCACTACCGATACCAAAACTTAAGCCGATACCAGCCCGATTGCTAATACCTTTATCGATATCAAAGCCTAAGCCGATACCAGGCCCTAAACCCTTCGCAACTCCCTCAATTCTTGCACCAAAACCAATACCAGCCCCATTCCCAACACCCTTACCGATATCAGGACTTATACCGATACCAGGACTTAAACTGATAACAGCCCCAGTACCACTTAAGCCAATTTTGTTATCAATACCACTTCCAATACCAGGCCCTGAGCTCATACCAGCCCTATTACCAATACCTTTACCGATACCAGGCCCATTAGCAATACCTTCACAGATACCGAGGCCTAAGCCGACACCAGAACCGAAACTGATACTAAAACCATTAATTACGCTTTTACCGATACCACACCCGAAACCCATTCCAGCCCCTTGGCTATTATCAATACCTGCCCCGAAACAAATACCAAAACTATTACCAATATCTTTACCGATACCAGGGTCTAAGCCCATACCAGCTTCGCTACCACTAAAACTAATTCCGTTACCAATACCACGACCGATACCACGCCCTACGCCCATACCAGCCCCTTTCCCAAAATCCTTACCGGTACCAGAACTTAAACCTATTCTATCCCCAGTACCTTTGAGGGCTATCCCGTTACCAATATCTTTACCGTTACCAGACCTGAAACCGATACCAAACCCATTAACAATACCTTTACCGATACCACACCCTAAACTTATCCCAGCCCCTTGGCCATTACCAATACCTGCCCCGAAAACAATACCAACACCATTACAAATATCTTCACCGATATCAGGGCCTAAGACTATACCAGCCCCGGTACCACTAAATCCAATTCCGTTACCAATACCACTACCGATACCAGGCCCTACGCCTACAACAGTCCCATTCCCAACACTCTTACCGATAACAACACTTAAACCTATACCATCCCCAGTACCTTTGAGGCCCATTCCGTTACCAGTACCATTACTGATACCAAGCCCTAAGCCTCAACCAGCCCCATTCCCAATACCCTTACCGACACCAGGATCTAAATCGAAACCAGCCCTGGTACCACTTAATCCAATTCCTTTACCAATAATATCAGCACCGTTAACACTAAAGCCAAATCCACCAGGCCCTAATCGCGTACCAGATCTTTTGCCAATAATCTTACCGAAACCAGAATTAAAACCGATACCAGACCCGGTACCTCCAACGCCGATTCCATCACCAGCACCATTTTCGTTACCGGACTCAAAGCTGATACCAGCCCCATTACCAATTCCAGCACCTAAACCAGTGCCGTTACCGATACTAGCTCCTTTGCCAATACTTTCAACATTGCCTACCCCTAAACCAGGTCCGTTACCAACACCAGCTCCTCTGCCGACCCCGTCACCGTTGCTTGCCCTTGAATTGGCCCCGTTAACTAAACCAACTCCCCTACTAACTCCAAATCCATCACCAAAACCATTACCTAAACCACTTCCAATTCTACCATCTCCACCAGCACCGATTCCTGAACTAATATGTAAGTTATTACAATTTTTGTCTTGATAATGTTATTTATTCTTGACCAACTAACGAAATTACTTTAATTATATCAATTTTGTTCACAGGCCCACCACCAATGGTGATTCCAGGTCCACCCCAACCATACCCAGTGATCATCCGTGTCCCAGGCAAGAACGTGCCAGTTCCTGTCCCAATTCCTATAATAATCGAAAGACGCATCCCAGTTCCTTCCATTCCCAAGATCATCAGAGTGCTGATACCTGTCCCTGTCCCTTCACCACCTGTAAGGATCCCCGCACCATACCCAGTTAGGGGTAAGGATGTGTTTATTCCGGTACCGGTATCGTCACCACCCGTTCGAGTAATAGTGCCAGTTGGTAGATACATCACCATTCCTGGAAAGGATGTTTTAGTTCCAGTTCCGGTACCAATCATTAGTAAGTTTTTATGTCGTTTTATCACTTCTAATTGCTTAAACGCAGGTATCTACACTTGTAAATGTTTTTGCTCACTTTTGCAGACACTAAAGTCTACCCGGTGCCAGTCATCATCTACGTTGGTAAATAATTTGTTTTTCTTTGACACGTCCTTCTCACAAACTCAGTGGCGAAGAAAATTCGCAGGTTCGCAGAGGTCGCGGGTTCGAATCCTGGCCAAAGGAATTTTTTCAAAAATATTTGTTTGGCTTGTTTGTTTCTAATTAATCTGTTGTAGTTTGAAATACCATTTAATAATATTTAGTGAAGAAAGTTACTAAGCGATAAAAATTATCTTTTCGTTTTTCAGGGGATATAATTAGCTACATGCATGTACATATAAAGGGAGTAACTATTCTTCTTAGCCACTTTGCTTTAATCTCTAAAAAAAGTGACTTTTACTTGCAATTGGCAGCATTTTATGAAATTGGAAACGCATCTTGAATTAAAAGTACTTGTACTAGTTTCTACAAAGTGATTTTAATTTAAGAAAAAAACTGACTTTCAGCTTCTGGAAATGAAGTCTTGTATCTGAAAAAACATATTTTATGCTTCAGGAAATAAACTCCTATTTCCTTCTGCATTTTCAGCTCCAGTGTGCCGCAGCCAGCAACCCCTGGTGCCATTCTCTATACCTGGTCGTCCGTGCACGCGTCTGGTCTGCAAAGTGAAGTACAACTACGTCTACCTTGATGCTTTACCGGTTCCTGGTTGCAGTAAGTATACTGCAATCTTCAACTTAACCATGCTTAATAGATAAACTGACTGTAAAAAATGATGGGCTATATGGAACAGGTAGACAAAGCTATATTTTTTCCTAATGACTCATGTGAATATAAATTCCTCCGGTCCGGTTAACAAGACTAGGACGGAGTTAGGGGTATTTAAGGTTCCTATGCACGATAAAGCCAAATTCATACGAGAGAATCAGTAAGTGGTCAGGACTAAAGTTCATAACTCTTTCTGTGAAAAAAGTAAAATAAAATTTAGGTTTCCTATACTAATTGACTCGTTGTTGTTCTTCAACAAGAGTAGGGGCAGAAATAAAATTTCTCATGTTTTGATAAAATGGTAATTAAATCTTTATCTTGACCATTATTCAATAGTTATATATTTTACATTTAAATTGACTTGTAATGAGTATAATTTACTTACTCATAAACTTGTATTACATAAATACATCTATTTTTATTTCTTCATTGAGCCCTTTAAGGCTAAGATTGCGTTGTTTTTAATTGCTCTGTTTGATTTAAATACATAATGTATTTTTTTAGTTTCACCTGCTTCGGCCGATGCCTCTTCTAATGCCCTAGCTGAAGTTAAAAGCCTCGGAGAAGTATCGGCTGCTCAGGCGCATGCCCAAGCGCAGTCTGCTGGGCTTGGAGGATTAGGAAGTATGAGCCAAGCCGAGGCCCAGGTAAATTTAATAAAAATTATAATAAACTAGCTTTTGCCCGCGGCTCCGCCCGCGTGTTATTCGGTTTAACGACATGCTTTTTCCGGGATAAAAAGTAACCTTTGTGTTAAGTTGGGGTATAAGCTATATCCGTTCTAAATTTCATCCTTATATATATATATATATTAAGTAAAGGATATATGAATATAATTTGCAATATTCCGCTAAACAATTCTTGTCGTGCTATTCAAAATGCAGACTCGTGCACCGCCCGCCCGCCCGCATAAAAACATGCAACAAGCAAGCGATACAAGCAAAGCAATCTAAAATAACAAGCAAGAAAACTTATCGACACGTGTTTCGCCTCTGAACGAGGCATCCTCGGGATGTGTTGCTAGCCCGGCTTCTCCGCAGCAACTGATGTGTTGCTCGCCCAGCCGCTCCGCAGCAACTGATGTTGTTCGCCCGACAGCTCAGCAGCTAGTGACGAGCCGCCGACCAAAACTCGCCTTTTATACACCGGCCTGACTAGTTGTTTGGTGGGGAAAATGGGGAGACGAAAACATGCGTAACAGTGGGGTAGTGGTAAAGTTAGTTTGTTCGTTTAGTAAATCAGGGTTATTCTTGTTTTTTAGTATTTCTAATTGTTCTAACACACACATTCTTAAACCTTTTTTACAAATATGTTTTACTTCAAATGAATGGTTATCAGGCAAACTATGACCGGACTCTAATAGATGTTTTGCAAAGTGTGATTTTTCAGGATGATTATTTCTATGGGCTGAGATATGTTCTTTGTACCTAGTTTCAAAACTGCGACCTGTTTGACCTACATAGACACCGTTACAATCATTGCAAGACAATTTGTAAATACCAGACTGTTGTTTTTTATCTAATTTGTCCTTACCATTGCAAATACGCTTTATCTTATTTTTGGTTCTGAATGCAACGCGAACACCACAACGCCGAAAAATCTTCGCAACCCGTTCAGAAATTGGACCTAGATAAGTTATGCTTGTTTTATATTTCTGAACACTCGTACTTTCAGGCTGTAAAGCAGACAAACTGTTTCTAATAATGATATTCTGTTTTTTGTGGACTAATCTATCAACCATTTTTGCACTATACCCGTTATTCACAGCAATCTGATATATTATGTTGAGTTCTTTTTCAAAGTTGTCAGGACTTAGAGGCACCGTCATCAATCTGTGAACATAACAACGAAATGCTGCAAGCTTATGTTCCCAAGGGTGACAAGACGAAGAAGGTATTACAGTATCGGTGTGTGTTGGCTTGCGGTATATTTGAAATTCATGTTTATTCTGTGCCCGAGTAATCGTTAAATCTAGAAAATTAAGGGAGTTTTCTTGTTCGACTTCTAATTTAAATTTTATTTTGGGGTGAATTTTGTTCAATTTGTCAACAAATACATCGAGCTGTCTACCAGTACCAGTCCAGCAAATAATGATGTCATCAACGTATCTGTAATAATACAAAATATTCGAACTACTGACAATGTGTTTGTTCTCAAAACTATCCATGAAAATATCGGCCATTAATGGACTTAAGGGTGAACCCATCGCTAAACCTTCTTTCTGCATATAGAATCTATCATTGAATTTGAAATAATTTTGACGCATGCAAACTGATGCAAGGCTAATGAGGTCATCAATTTCGTTAGTGTGAAGACGTTGTTTTTCTAGTAAATTTCTAATAACAATCAAACACTCATCGGAAGGAACATTGGTAAACAAGCTATCTACATCTAAAGATATCAACTTCGCATTAGAGGGCAAATGGACATTCTGAATTTTTGATACTAAGTCATCTTTGTTCCTAAGACAATAAATGGGCTTGAAGGCAGTTTTTTCTATCAAAATATGATTTAACCGTTTTGACAAATCATAAGCTGGAGCACCTATATAAGAGACAACCGGACGAACTGGAATATTATCTTTATGAATTTTTGGCAAACCGTACAAAGCTGGAGCTACAGGGTTCATAGGAAGTAATTTTGCTTTATAGTGAGAATATAAAGGTAAATGATGTTATTCAGGGTGACGCCTTTGTTCCTCTTAATTCAGATCCAACTAAGAAATTTCAAGCAGAGTTAAAATTAGCCGTCAACAACACCTCCTTTGTTTTTCCAGACAATTCTCACTATAAAGCAAAATTACTTCCTATGAACCCTGTAGCTCCAGCTTTGTACGGTTTGCCAAAAATTCATAAAGATAATATTCCAGTTCGTCCGGTTGTCTCTTATATAGGTGCTCCAGCTTATGATTTGTCAAAACGGTTAAATCATATTTTGATAGAAAAAACTGCCTTCAAGCCCATTTATTGTCTTAGGAACAAAGATGACTTAGTATCAAAAATTCAGAATGTCCATTTGCCCTCTAATGCGAAGTTGATATCTTTAGATGTAGATAGCTTGTTTACCAATGTTCCTTCCGATGAGTGTTTGATTGTTATTAGAAATTTACTAGAAAAACAACGTCTTCACACTAACGAAATTGATGACCTCATTAGCCTTGCATCAGTTTGCATGCGTCAAAATTATTTCAAATTCAATGATAGATTCTATATGCAGAAAGAAGGTTTAGCGATGGGTTCACCCTTAAGTCCATTAATGGCCGATATTTTCATGGATAGTTTTGAGAACAAACACATTGTCAGTAGTTCGAATATTTTGTATTATTACAGATACGTTGATGACATCATTATTTGCTGGACTGGTACTGGTAGACAGCTCGATGTATTTGTTGACAAATTGAACAAAATTCACCCCAAAATAAAATTTAAATTAGAAGTCGAACAAGAAAACTCCCTTAATTTTCTAGATTTAACGATTACTCGGGCACAGAATAAACATGAATTTCAAATATACCGCAAGCCAACACACACCGATACTGTAATACCTTCTTCGTCTTGTCACCCTTGGGAACATAAGCTTGCAGCATTTCGTTGTTATGTTCACAGATTGATGACGGTGCCTCTAAGTCCTGACAACTTTGAAAAAGAACTCAACATAATATATCAGATTGCTGTGAATAACGGGTATAGTGCAAAAATGGTTGATAGATTAGTCCACAAAAAACAGAATATCATTATTAGAAACAGTTTGTCTGCTTTACAGCCTGAAAGTACGAGTGTTCAGAAATATAAAACAAGCATAACTTATCTAGGTCCAATTTCTGAACGGGTTGCGAAGATTTTTCGGCGTTGTGGTGTTCGCGTTGCATTCAGAACCAAAAATAAGATAAAGCGTATTTGCAATGGTAAGGACAAATTAGATAAAAAACAACAGTCTGGTATTTACAAATTGTCTTGCAATGATTGTAACGGTGTCTATGTAGGTCAAACAGGTCGCAGTTTTGAAACTAGGTACAAAGAACATATCTCAGCCCATAGAAATAATCATCCTGAAAAATCACACTTTGCAAAACATCTATTAGAGTCCGGTCATAGTTTGCCTGATAACCATTCATTTGAAGTAAAACATATTTGTAAAAAAGGTTTAAGAATGTGTGTGTTAGAACAATTAGAAATACTAAAAAACAAGAATAACCCTGATTTACTAAACGAACAAACTAACTTTACCACTACCCCACTGTTACGCATGTTTTCGTCTCCCCATTTTCCCCACCAAACAACTAGTCAGGCCGGTGTATAAAAGGCGAGTTTTGGTCGGCGGCTCGTCACTAGCTGCTGAGCTGTCGGGCGAACAACATCAGTTGCTGCGGAGCGGCTGGGCGAGCAACACATCAGTTGCTGCGGAGAAGCCGGGCTAGCAACACATCCCGAGGATGCCTCGTTCAGAGGCGAAACACGTGTCGATAAGTTTTCTTGCTTGTTATTTTAGATTGCTTTGCTTGTATCGCTTGCTTGTTGCATGTTTTTATGCGGGCGGGCGGGCGGTGCACGAGTCTGCATTTTGAATAGCACGACAAGAATTGTTTAGCGGAATATTGCAAATTATATTCATATATCCTTTACTTAGTGATGGACTTCCGCAAGGTAACGCCTATTTCAATTAATCATATATATATTATATTAATTTATTGAACAATTGAACAATTTAAAAAACAATTATTATAGAACTATCTGATGTAAGCCACGAAGGTTTATCTGCCGATAGTGAGTTCTACATTACACTTTATACATACAAATAGGTTAATTTAGCTTATTTTATTTACAAAATGTAGTTGAGGTCACTACATTCCACCATGTACTTTTTCAGTTTCGTCATATAATTATTTTTATTATTAAAATACCATTTTCGCAACTCTTTTGGAAGGCTATTGATGATTTTTGGTAGTATAAATTCCCAATACCTAGTTCCGAAAACATTATTACATTTAGGAAAATTAAAGGTTTTAGTATCGGATAGTTGCCTTAATTTATTAAATCGTGTTTTTCTTTGCAAAAGTGGTACTTTATTTTTTTCTTCATTGAGGATAGACAATTTTAATTTATTTTGAATAGGTATTACATGACAATAACGAAACAATTGAGTATAATCTTGACAATGTTTTTCTTTTATATATTTAGGTACAATTGTTTTGAGAAGTCTAATTTGTAGTTTAAATTTATTTTCTAAGTGAGTTTTATGTGTTCTACCGTAACTACTTAGTCCATAACTAATAATGGAATCAGCAAGTGCTAAATATAATAATCTTAATATTTTGTACGGTACTTTATATTTGAGAATAGATAGCTCGCATAAAATAGCTCTAAGTTTTTTACTAATATAGTTAATATGCGGACGCCGGGTAAATTTATTATCAATGACCAAGCCAATATACATGTGTTCTTTAACAACTTCTATTTCCGTACATCTGCATCCAAATCCGTCCAGCCGTTTCAGCGTGAAAGAGTAACAAACATACACACACACACACACTCACACACACACACACACACACAAACACACACACGCACACATACACACACACGCAAACACACACACACGCACACACGCACACACACTCACCCTTTCGCATTTATGGTTTTACTAATAGCAGCAGTTTCGTTGGGTAGTGGTTTTTACTTAGTTACTTGGTGTATGTTAGCGCCTGTAGTCTGTTATGCGACCAATATTTAGTCAAGTAGCATTTCACTAATACCATCACATGCGTTTACGTATTTCTTGATGTAACACAAGAACACCACGTGGTGGCGCTATTTGACCTGATGTAGACTGGGCTCTCGTTTTTTTTTCTCAAGCAACTACCGGCTGATCTACAATTTAGTATACCTTTAACGCTCACCTCTCAGGATTTATTTTTCCTTTATCATCTTTATCAATGGATGTATGTTACACGTTACCACTTTACTGAGTATTGGTTGTTGTTTTCCTTTCTTTCTAAATTATCATTGTTACAACGTTAAAAATATGCAACAGGTGGACGTTATGTTCCCGAATGGCAAACATTTAGACAGCATTATTACCAAACCATTATTACATTAAAATCAATGAATGTATTCTTTTTAGGCCCAAGCTCAAGCAGCAGGATTAGGAGGCATCGGCGTTGACCGGGCACAAACAGGAGCTCAAGCAGAAGCTCAAGCAGAAGCTACAGCTGTATCAGTAGCTCTAGCTCAAGCTCAGGCGTCAGCTGCAGCTCGGGCAGCAGTCCAAGCGCAATCAGCAGCTAACGCAGCATCAAAATATAGTGCTTCAATAGCACATGCATCAGCGATCGCTCAAGCGGCAGCTTCTGCCCATGCTCAGGCAGAAACACATGCATCAGCCGCCGCTCAGGCAGCAGCTCAAGCCCAAGCAGCAGCGAGTGAAGCAGGTACCGCTCAAGCCCAAGCTCATGCAGCCGCCGCAGCACAAGCTCAAGCTCAGGCACAAGCATTAGCCTCAGCTCAAGCCCAAGCATCAGCGAGTGCTGCTGCAGCTGAAACCGGTATCGTTGCAGTGCAAGCGCAAGCCCAAGCTCAGGCACAAGCTGCGGGAATAGGAAGAGGGATAAGTCAAGCCCAAGCTCACGCTCAATCTCAGGCCGTAGCTGGCACTGAAGTCGGGACAGCTGGGAGATCGATCTCCGAAGATGCCGAATACTCGGTTAGGAGAAAAAGGGGTGTATCTCAAAATATGATCCCTTTGCTCCTTAGAATACGTTCCGTAACATACTCCAACAAACGAATGTAAGTGTAGCGGCTCTGTGCTAGTTGGATTCAACAAGTTCCCATTGCAACTATTCAACGAACAAGAAATATTAAAATGTACTATTTATCTTTTTCAGATAAAAGAGACGACTCGAAATACCATTGCATGATATCTGGACAATGATTTAATATATTTAATAATTAAGTAAAGCATGAAACAACTAGACACGTTAGCACTAATTATATTTAAATTTTGTAAATAAATTCTGTGGGATATTAACTATTTGTTTTATTAAAGGCAACTAAGTTGTAAGATCCTATTTTTATTTCCATCTTTTTGTACACTTAGTTTGCAATAAACGTTTGACTTGACTTGACTTGACTATTAAAAAACCTACGTCATTCATTTGTGGGCAATGCCAAATAGTTGACTACAATTTATTCGTTATTGTACACAGAAGCGCATCATAAAATTAATGGTATGACAAAAGCGAGCTTATCACCGAAGACATACTTTTCCCAGAAAACTTAAGCGGAAAAGATTTTTTTTATTCAAATAAGGGCATTGTAGTTAATAATACATACTTGTGGTACAAAAGATATAAGCAAAATTAACAAGAAAATCTAGTAAATAAATATTTAATTATTATATAAAAATGGGAAAGACTTATGGCCAGCATTAGACGAACACGGGCTGATGGTAGATGGATAGATGGATGTACCTATTTTTGTGATCAAAATATGTACTTATCGTACGAAAATGATCTTACTTATTATAAGTATTACATAATTAACAACATAAATATATCATTATATAACATATACATCATATCATAGGCATTTGTACATAGCTTACTTATTTACAATGACAGCGAGAAGAAGTACTCTTATAGCTTTATTTTAGGGTTCCACAACTCAAAATGAGAAAAGGGAACCCTTATACGATCATTTTGTTGTCCATCTGTCAAGCCCGTTTTTCTCAGGACCGATTAGAGAAGTCAAGCTGAAACTAATACCTCCTTCAGAAGAAGAATAGCCCGTAGAGCTGTTAAATAAATACAATAAAAAGTTAATGTCCTTTACGTAATCAATTTCATACAAATTGGCTCGCTATGAAAAACTATAAGGTATATTCCAGTTTACTTAGAAACTTGAAATTTCGTTCACAATTTAGCTCTAGGAAACAAGTATGAAAATTACCGATATTTAATTATTCTACCAATTAGGGACCTGTCAATTTATATTGGTAATTTACCAATTCCACTGCTCGTGGAATACGTTTGTGTTTTAAACAGTATGAACGGATCCGTCAGACACTGGATTCACATTCGTGAACACTGGAGTAAGTATATATAGGTAATTATATTAGTTGTGCGATTTAATAATGGTTTTAAATGTGATGCCTTAAAATTTATTTGTGTAAATGACACGGACGAAAACCTAAATTTGGAAGAATTAGTCAATCGTATGAGTGTAGTAGGTGAAACTAAACTTTGACTGAACTACGAGTAAGCATGGTCAAATACAAGTATGCGTTATGCCATGCAACTAAATTGACAGGCATATCTAGAAATACATCATAAACTCCGATTAATAAACCTACAAATCAATAAAATACTGATTTGATATACATTTACATAAATGACATGAAATAATCAATTTTCATGGTAAATTATGACCTCCTTTAAAAGCGAATGGTTAAAAGATAAGGAATCCAATGTGATCACAGGCTCTAGAACAAAAATAGTACAAGATGCGAATAGGCTATGTTGGAAGTATATGCTTCCTTGTCTTGCTGCTATGTGCTGTTGGCGGTCTGACTGATGAAGTGGCACCTGTGAGTCAAGACTCAGCTCTACCAAATGAAGGTAAGTCCAAAATACTAATTTGACAGTCGTAAGTTTTTCCATTGTAACAGGCAAGACAGCATCAAACCAAGCATTTTTTACCTTTATGAAACATACTAAGTGTTAATTGATCTTAAACCAAATATTAAATTTTACTCGTCAGGAAAAGAAACTGCATCATTTCCAATTCAAGACGCTGAAGATCGATCTTCTGCACACGCTGAAAGTATAGCAGGTAAAACTTAATATTGAATCGAAACTTTTGGATTTATAATAATGGATGGATGCATAATAGTACATTTTGATGCAATTGCGAAAAGGTTGATATTTAGTCACGATTGACTTTTTTGCAGTCGAGAAAAAAACAGTCGGGACGAGAAATATCAACACTTACGCACGTGTATCAAACGACGTTTTTAAATACACCTAAAACTTAAAAAAATCTGGTGTATCACAAGCGAACAAAACATATTAATGTTAAATACAATTTTATTCGAGAGAAGGTTGAAAATGGTGAAGTGCTTTTAGAATACGTGCAATCTAAAGCACAATTTTGTTGCAAATCAAAACAGATACAAATCGACTGAAGAACACGCAGTCTGGTTGGCGCCAACCTGTACTACAAAGAAAAGTTTTCGGCTCATATCATTCGCTTAGGCGCCTACAGAATTTCCTGCCATTGGATATGAAAATAATGTTAGCACAATCTCTTCTTCTTTTCCACTTCTGGATTATGCCGATGTCGCTTTCCTAGATTCCACTGAAGAGCTGCTCGATAAGCTGGAGCGTCTTCAGAACTTGTGCATTCGATATATTTTCGGACTGCGCAAGTATGACCACGTCTCTGAGTATCGTCGCAGGCTAAAGTGGCTTCCCATTCGTTTTCGCAGGAACGTACACGTTCTTTCCCTCCTGTACAATGTTATTCATAATCCCCTCTACCCTAATTATTTGAAAAATAGATTTGTCCTACGCACTGAACGCAGCAACAGAGCGCTTCGGTCTTGTCATAATATCGATTTGGCGATACCTGCGCATACCACTGCTCGTTTCTCAAAATCATTTACGGTCAATGCAGTTCGACTTTGGAATGAACTTCCGCAAACCCTCAGAAACCTTCCTTCTGTGTCCTCTTTTAGATATAACCTGAAAAATTATTACCTTTCTCTCTGAATTACTCGACTGACTATGCTACTTTGTTTGTATGTATGTATTTATTATTTATATATGTATGTATTTGTATGTAGTGTATTATATTTAAATAATAGGCTTGAAGAAAATTGTTTTCTTTTTGCACAAAAACCATTAAGTATCTATTGTGTAAAATTTTCATTTTCCTAATACCATCGGTTGACTGGAAGAAATTTCTTTACGGAATAAGTCCGCCCTTGCCTTCTGTTTTTTCTGTATTCTTTGTTTTTATTTTAATTTTCTGTGGAATAAAATGTTTATTCATTCATTCAATCTGGGGGCACGGCAGTACCCCCCACCAAGACGAGCTAAACGAAGCGGGGCACTACGTACCTTTTCTCGAGGCGTTTCGTCGTATTTTCGAACCCACATATCTTCGGTCTGGTTAATACTAGAGATACCAAATTCTCAAGATAAGATGCAATACGCAGTCTTATTAAACACGATAAGTTTCATTTGTCTACTTTGAATTTTATTCATACCTGAAATACGTCGATTTCGTCACTCACTCACTCACTGATGATCATCAAAACCTCTAGGGTATTTCCTGAAGTCCTAGAAAGCTGAAACTTGGTATGCTGGCTAGGATTAGCACACAAACAACAAATAAATTAAGAAATCTGTAACTTTCACCCTCCAATCCCTCTTAAGGGGGGCCCAGTTTGTATTATTAAAAAAAAATCCCAACTTACAAAAGTCCTAGAAAGCTGAAATTCTGTATGCAGGCTAGGATTAGCGCGAAAACAACAAATAAATTAAGGAATCTGTAACTTTCACCCAGCAAACCTTCCTTAAGGGGGGTCCGGTTCTGTATTATTAAAAAAATATTTTCCCAACTTCCAAAAGTCCTAGAAATCTGAGATTTGGTATGAGGGCTACGATTTGCAAACACCCAACGAAAATATTGAAATATCTGTTAATTTTACCCTCCAACCCCCACCCCATATAGGGGTCAAGGCGACAAAAAACAATGCACTAAAGTTCTTGCGCCTGACAAACAATTGGACACCCTCTTGAGTAAATTGCAAATAATAAGCCAACAAGAAAAAGAGGCAAACATAGTGGGCTATAAAAAAGTCATAACTGAGGCGCAAAAAATGCAGCCTGAAAAAAAGGTTGAGCATCTTACAAAAAGAAATGAAATCCCATCAAAAACATTTCATGTAAAATAGGTCGCCAAGACTCTGAAGCTTATAACGCTTTCTCGGTTAAACAGTTATCAAATCTCATGTAGAGCCAAGCCCTGAACTCTACAAGGCCTAACTGTACAAGCCCTAACTCTGCAAACCCTACATTTTGATCAAAAAGTATGGCTTGGCCGTTTCATGAAACTATTGCATGACATAATATGACATAAGTCCATGGGAGTGTCTGTCTGACGGCTGTGAAACATATTTAATAATAAGATTGAAAATACTCATCCTATTATAGCGTATCTGGTAAAACAAAGGTTCACATGCCTAGATGGCGTCAGTAGGTAGTAAAAACAAAAAGCACGAGTGCGATATATGTCATTTTACGTACGCTAAACAGGCACGTAATCAATCATATTTTGAGCAGGTGTATTAAAATAAATATTAAATAGGTTGGTCTTACAAACCATGAAATACGATATCATTACGACATACATCCCCATTTCTGAGAGTGAACTGTCACAGTCAACATTCACTGACGATTTTTACGTTCCAAAGGCGTAGACGTAAAGTCATATCGACGTACTTTCGGCACAAATATACGCTTACCTCACAGTGTTTTAGTAAGTATACAAATATTTTACACATAAATATTAAATAGGTTGGTCTTACAAACCATGAAATACGATATCATTACGACATACATCCCCATTTCTGAGAGTGAACTGTCACAGTCAACATTCACTGACGATTTTTACGTTCCAAAGGCGTAGACGTAAGCCATATCGACGTACTTTCGGCACAAATATACGCTTACCTCACAGTGTTTTAGTAAGTATACAAATATTTTACACATAAATATTAAATAGGTTGGTCTTACAAACCATGAAATACGATATCATTACGACATACATCCCCATTTCTGAGAGTGAACTGTCACAGTCAACATTCACTGACGATTTTTACGTTCCAAAGGCGTAGACGTAAGCCATATCGACGTACTTTCGGCACAAATATACGCTTACCTCACAGTGTTTTAGTAAGTATACAAATATTTTACACATAAATATTAAATAGGTTGGTCTTACAAACCATGAAATACGATATCATTACGACATACATCCCCATTTCTGAGAGTGAACTGTCACAGTCAACATTCACTGACGATTTTTACGTTCCAAAGGCGTAGACGTAAGCCATATCGACGTACTTTCGGCACAAATATACGCTTACCTCACAGTGTTTTATTAAGTATACAAATATTTTACACATAAATTCCGAAAAACTTATTGGTGCATGTTTATCAGGATTTAAATCTGGGTCTTAAGATTGTGAGGCTGACGTCCTGAACCTCCATTGCTTTATTTGGACTTTCAAGTACTTGTTTTTAGCGCGATATGCGACATGTTTGGTTTCTTTCTGGAAACATTTAAATGTGGGCGATTTATGTATTGCCGCAAATCTCTAAGATAACGCGTATTTCCGAATAATATACCTCATTACTTCAGTACAGTAATGTGAGTCTTAGCAGGAGTCAATAATTAAATAAATATAGGTACATGTTGATCAATACTTTTGTACAATACTCGTAAAATTGTTATAGGAGTAGCAGATGATGGAATAGCTGGCGCTCAGTCTAGTGCTCAGTCAGCAGCCCAAAATCCAGGATCAAACTTAGGGGGATATTTTAACCCTTACGGCTCAGCGGCGAGCTCTGCACACGCGGACGCGCAAGCCAATACTGGATACCCTGGACAAAGTCCCTATGGATCGAAATCACAAGCTCAAGCCAACGCGGCTGCCACTAGTCAGTTGGGCAGAGGATCACCTTATTATCCTGCAAACGTAGGACACTCTGCTGCACACGCAGACGCCCAGGCTTTATCAGGAGGAGTTGCTGGTGGACTTGGTCCATTTGGTCCAGGAAATTCTTATCCAGGCTCCGCCTCGCAATCTCATGCTTCGGCTTCTGCCGTTGCAAATTCTGGTAAGTTGCAAATTACATACTTAATCGCTTCCTGTCTTGTGATACTTATATAAAACCAGAAAAACATTTTATTTTCCAGCTGTAGGGTCAAGATTGGTTCCAACTAGTGACATCATATTACCACATAATTTGCCTGGTAAGTTGTCTCACATGATACTATTATTATATATTTGAGCAAACATTATTAGGGGTTTCAATTAATGAGAAAATTAATTTTTGACTCAGAATTTGTTTCCTCAATAATTTTGCACATTTTTTTTAGAAATCCGTAGCTCTACATGTTAAAATAAAACGGAAACCTTATACGATCACTTTGTTGCCCGTCTGTTTGTCCATTGTCCATCTGTCAAGACCCAGGCCTCTTCAAACGTAATCAATTTCATACAAATTTGCTCACAATGAAAACCCATAGGGGGACTTAGAAACTTAAAAGTCCGTTCACAATTAGCAATGGGTTTATATTTTTATCCAGTGCCACGCCTGATGGGAAGAAGGGATGAAATTTAGAATGAAGCACGCTCAACCAGAAACTGAGAGAGTAACAGCAGGCGAGTCGGTAATCACTGTCCAGGGACTTCCGGCGGAAGTCGGTACCGGACGAATGACTGTTGTCCTTGTAACAACTCTCTGTCTCTCCACCTTACACTCTAAAAGATAAAAGAAGAAGTTCTAATGAGCATTTGGTACTCTCCAGGGCACGAGACAGTCGTGTCATGCTCTCGGGAAGGCGAGCTTCACTACTACTGGTCGCCATTAGCCGAATGCTCTGTCTGCGCGTGCATCGCTGAGCTAGGCTACCTCAGGCCGATGTGCGTCAGCTGCGGCGGCTGCTTCAGACCTGAGCCCCCGACTCCTACCCCTTTACCACCGCCCACCCCTCCCCCACAGCCCTACACAACACCAGCTCCACCGGTGCCTGAAGCTCAAGGTAAGACGTTTTGCTAATTTGTAAGTAATTCACTCTTAAGTTTTGGTTAAACATAGGAGCAACCTGATGAAGGTGATACGATCGAATTGATATTACAGCTAAGATTCACTTGATCACTCTCAGTTGGACCGAAACGTCGAGACTTTCTTGTAAAAATCATAGTCTTAAAATCAAAATCAAAATATTTATTTTTGCAAAATAGATACTTAAAGTATACTTTCTACAAGTCAAAGTTAATTATAACAATATAATATATCTTTACAATATAAAAAATATATATAATAATACGGGAAATAAAATATACACCTGCATAAAATAGAGGAATCTAGGAACAAAAATAGCTGTAATATCTATGGCATTACTCATTATATTGGATACTCATCCTCATTTTAACAATTTATTCATTCTTGTCCAGTTCTGTAATTCCGTTGATATATGTATCTTAGTGGCTACAGCAAAAATGTACAGATATTTCAGTATTTTATAGAAAATTATGGAGGTTTAGGTAGAGCTTCAATAAAACTAAGTTATAACGAAGTATCCTTTAATAAATCTGGACAAAATTACTGCTTTCGGTTGAGTCATAAATATGAAAAGTAATTTTAAATGCAAATTCGAGGAATTTCATTAACTCAGGAGAAAACTTCCTGAAACTGAAAAGATTCGGGATTGGGTACTATGAGTACTCGTATTACAAAAGGTATTTAATATGTCAGAAATATGTATAATATGTTTTGTTACAGTGACCTGTGATCCCCTTCCTACGAACGAGCCTTTTCAGAATCCCCTGAATCCTTGCCAGATCTGCATCTGTCAGAACTCCTACACACCACTTGGAAAACCAGACGTTCAAATAGTTTGTCAAGAAAATCCACAATGCGGTAATGCTTTTGAACAAAAGTCTGTTAAATAATCTGAATCAACAAATAGATAACTTGATTATATTTCTGCTATTTCAGTGTTACCTCCAGATTCAACTACTTTGCGTGAGTATATTTACAGTAAATAAATCAAAACAAATAACAGTTAAAATGTGGGAGCTCAACCTTTTTGGTTTGTTACAGCACCGCTTCCACCAACCCCAGTACCTCGTAAGTAACTTAGCCAACCAACCCCAAGATCTAAGCTCAGGGTCATCACTTGACAGAGATCCTTGTGTGTTCCAGATCCTCTGTGCGACAGATTTCCCCAGAACGTCTGGTTCCCTCACCCCAACGACGTGTGCAAGATCTGCGAGTGTACGGTCGAGATTAACATCTACACTGGGCAGCCAGAGCCGCACATCACGTGTTTACCGAACCCGGAGTGCGGTCAGTATACCGATATATTGGAGGAGTTACAGACGATCTTCTTTTATGATATCGATTCGGTATCCCTTGTTTACTATAACTTGAACTCAATTGTTACAGATCTGCTAAAGATATGATATATAAATACAAATCTTCGCCAGCGTTCGTATTACCTAAAACAAGCCAAATCATAAATTGTAAAAGCCCTAAACATTTAACCAGCATTTTGAAACTTATAACAGAGAAAATAGGAGTCAAAGTTATTTTAGAACATGTGCAGATGTTTGGAACCAAAAGAAATTATGATAGTCTAAGAGCTAGCGACCAAATAGGTCATGTGGCTTCAGCTGTATTAAAACTCCGTTAGCTACTTCCCTGAACAACCTTTTCCCATAATCTCCGTGCTGGCAGGCCGCGGGCGGTGGGTGCGGGTGTAGTAGGGTGGGGAAAAAAAAGAAAAAAAATGTGGGCTCAGCAGCTTTAATTTTTTTTTCAAACAGTTGCTCTGTACTCCCTGTGCACCCAAAAAAATTTTTAAATCGATCGGGTGGTGGGAAGGTGTTGCCAGCGTTAATTTAAAGTACCAAAATAATAATAATTTTCATGTGGGCTCAGCTGTATTGGCTTTTTTTCTGACGCCAGATAAATTTTAATATGTGAGCCCCAAAAAAATGATCTCGCGTCAGAAAAAAAGCCAATACAGCCGAGCCCACATGAAAATTATTATTATTTTGGTACTTTAAATTAACGCTGGCAACCCCTTCCCACCACCCGATCGATTTAAAATTTTTTTTGGGTGCACAGGGAGTACAGAGCAACTGTTTGAAAAAAAAATTAAAGCCGCTGAGCCCATATTTTTTTTCTTTTTTTTCCCCACCCCACTACACCCGCACCCACCGCCCGCGGCCTGCCAGCACGGAGATTATGGGAAAAGGTTGTTCAGGGAAGTAGCTAACGGAGTTTCAATACAGCTGAAGCTACATGACCGATTTGGTCGCTAGCTCTCCGTCCATGAGTGTAATTTTGGTTGTCTGTAGTAGACCGGAAGTTAATTACCTGTGTGTCGTGGATTGTAGAGAAAGCGTAAGGATATTGTCGTATTTAAGGTATTTGTCGAAGAGTGGCGAAGGTTCCTACGAGCATTATTTAAGGGGCTCCACAATGCTGAACTTCAGTCCTGCTCCAACGCTTTATTTAATTGACTATCCTGCTCTACACAACTGCCGCGCACACAAAAATTCAGTTATTTTAAATTGCGGATATATTGGAAAATTAAGTGTACATTTTTATCTAATAAAGATAGTCTTCTTCTGGGTGTAGTAGTTTCATTTCAAATGGTTTTCAAATATAGTAACAGAATTGCTTTTCCCGTGAAATTAATACTGTTTTCAAAGTAATTGATTTTCAAGAATCCTAACGTATTTATTTATGAAGCATAATTCTAATAATCGAGAGTCAAATACTATAAGAACCTTTTTTTTTAAATTTTATCGTTTACGTAGACGAAACTGGATCCGATGCAAAACTGAAGTTCAGCATTATGCAGCCCCTTAAATGGCAATTAAAGTATGTAGCTAGGATTGTTATAATTACGATCTGCCTAACAATTTAAAAAAAGGTAATTGTTTTGTTTATATTTTGGTTGAATGTTAAGACTGGTTAGTAGAATATGTATGTTGTAGTTAAATTCACATCTAAAGGTGCAGAATTTGTATGATATAACAGAAAAATTAAACTAAGTATATCTCATTTCATTACCAACGGACTTAGGTACAAGTAAAAATAAACTTTGCACTTCATCATAATATGTTTTTTCTTATAAACAATGGGCTTACGCTTGGCCAGAAAGTTGCAGTGTGAAAGTAGCGAGGCATTTATCCATCTCTTCAGGGACTTGTGTACAATCTACGGTAGTCTGTAGGGGAGGAATGACTGATACCACGCGTTTGTCTGTAACCACTCCCCGGTATGATTTTATTTGATATAACTGTATGGACACACCGGACACCCTTTACATTTACAGAGCCGCCATTTCCGCCCACCCTACCACCGTACCCTGTGACTGCGTCACCAGTGACCGAAGTATGTGAGTATACAATGTTTCATCGTTTGTTTGAACCCCTCATTTTAGATTACCCGGCTAAATATGGGCCACTAGTATCGTTGTAGTCTGGTGTCGGTGTTGTTCAATATTTGTCGATTTTTCGTTCTCATGCAATTCTAAATGCAAACCCGGCGTGGTTAAAAATATGCACATGCAAATAGTAAAAGCATTATTATGCACGTGAAAGTAGTATATATCAAGGAGATAAAAAAGCAGTGGTTGTTCAGTCTGTAGGACACCGGACTTACAATCCTGAGACCTGGGTTTGAATCCTGCCTGTCTAGCCGGCTCTAAAGAGTTTTTCAGAATTTATGTGCGTATTACTTGTAACGTAGTACGTTGACTCGTTGACGGTGAAGGAAAACCTTCATGCTCTAAAAGGGTGCATTTGAACACGAAATACGGCGACATGTTGAAATTTTCAGTGAAAAGAAGGTGTCAAGGCATTGACCTTGGAAACACCTCTGACACTCCTGGGGGAGGGACACATTGTGTAGTGACGATTATCAAAATATCTATGTCTCGACTCTAATCCACATAATGTTGTACAAGACAAGCTGAGTTACATTTTTTGACTTGAGTCTGCATTTTGAATTGCATGTGCATGTGCAAACAACCAGCGATTGCAGGTTCACTTACGTGCTTACGTAAGTTATTTGCAGATAATGAAACGAATGAGAATGATTGATTAAATTCTCCATGATAGTGACATCAGACTTATTATACGTCAATTTTAATATTACAATTAAACCGGAAAGTACAACCTGCAAAATTAATTATTTCTAGTTCCATGGCCTCCTGTGACACCTGAACCTCAGCCACCTGTGCCGCCCGGCCCACTACCTGGACCTTCTCCCCGTAAGTTTTCAATATCATTACAGCATAGCAAATGCGTAAGCATCGATTCGATAAATTTGACAGATAAAATATGAAATAAGAGCTATATTTTGTTTATCGAAGCGATGTCAAGTCGATAGCATTTCCATACTTGGTCACCTGATCTGATAAAAATAAAGTGAATATTTAATATGATAATTATATGCATAAATCGTCGCCAGTGTTCGTATTCTCGAAAAAATGCCGAAATTTTAAACTTTACGCTAACAATTGGAAATGTTTAGGGAGAAAAACTCAGCCGTTTAAGAACATGTGCAAAAATCAGAACTGGAAGCAATCGAGGCAAGGGTGTCATTTTAGTTGTCTTAGACGACCCGAAGTGCACTGTATGTCATGGATTGTATAGAAAGCTTTCGGAAATACGACCTTTGCCGAAGAGGACTGATTGAGCACCTCATTTTGTATCATTCAGAACTAAACTCTATGACGATTCTTTTTGGCTCAAAACCGTGGCTGATGCGTAAACCTATTTAGAAATAACTTTTGTTATGTTTATATAACCGCTTCATGGGGCTCTTCTTTATATGAACGTGATATTAATTACCTAATTTTTGGCTTAGTAGTTTGCACTATACACCATACTCTGTCAAATCTGGAGGTGATTTCTTGACTACTTGTACTTGGGCAATTTTATTCTTTTACGTTTTGGACTATTTTTCCGCTCTCGGAATTATAGTGTCCTATCTACACATTTCTTCTTTTCTAGTGGATTGAACTTGATTTAATTAACGCTTGTATCTCTGACATAACCCGCTGTTTTTATGTCTCTTTCGATTGTGGGAACAGCAGTCTTTTCCGCTTGATTGACTACGGATTCTTCTTCGTCATATTTAGATGAATCATGCCGTCCGTTCCCGCCGAACATACCGTTCGATCATCCCTGGGATGCTTGTCGCCAGTGCATCTGCTCGGAGACCTTCGGAGCTGCACTCACCAACGTGGAAGTCAACTGCTTCACCAAGAGGGAATGTTGTGGTATGTATCACATTGGTGTTTTTTTGCGTGCCGTACCCATGTAAAAACGGAACCTTTCTAGGTTTACTTTATTGATTGTCCGTCTGTCCGTCCATGTTTCAAGGGGCCCTTTTTATTGACACGTGAAATTGATATGTAAAAATGAGGTTTTTATGTACAAAATTCAAGATTTTAGTTGAACGCAAAAAAAAGATACAGCCATTCAATGCGTATTTTAACATAAATCCCACTCCATTACTGATCATCAAACCTATTGGGTCCTTTCCAGTGACAAACAATCTGGAAATTTAGTACGAGTTGAGTTCTTTGGCACAAGTGAACGAAAAAATTGGAAAATGATTAGTTTAGATTTTGTACGTAATGATAAGTTTGCATTTTTTATTCAAATTATTCAAGTCTACTTACTTATTGGATAAAACGTTAGTTCATGATTTATAGCCGCACTTGACTCTGTTTTTATTATTTGATTTACGCATCTTTGAGTTAATATATTTTGCATTTTCAGATACAGACTCTGGGTACCATCCCGTGATTCCTGTGAGACCGCAACCTAGTTCGTATTTATTTTATTTTTGGGTTTAATTTTAATGATTATAAATTATTATTAAATACCGGCTTTAACACTCACGCATTATTATTGTTGACTATAAGCCAACTGTTTCACCGAGACAATTTCGACATTTTCAAGGCGAGTGTCGTTTTCGTCGTTTCTCTTTCGGTGAAACAGTTATGTCAACGATACGTGAGCGTTAAAGCCGGTATTTAATAATAATTTAGTACGTCAGCTAACGTAAGTTTCAATAATATTATTTTAATTTTAATGTTTACTAAAGTAAAATTTTACTAAGTAACATTTTTTATTCGTTTTAGAGCCAGCTGGTAAGTATTAAAACCGGTAACAATGGCGGTGATTTACCCAGCATTTTTTATTTATTGTTTACTTTACATTAGATATAATTTATTTTAGTTTTATAATATATACTATTGAACCAGATTAGAGCATGTGGTTTATTTTTTCATTTTTTATTCTGTATGGATATTCGATTTTTACGTTATAATTTAACATTAACTAGTGTCATGTTAGCGGTAGAGACTAGCTACTCACAACCTACGGAATCCTACTGTGGGGATATAAATGTTCCCAACAAACGATTTATTTATTATTATTAGATTATCAAAATTGTGTTTAAGGGAGGGTAGTTCCCGTTTCTCCCCGCGTCCTGTCCCCATGGGGACAAACGGGAATAAAAATTCCTCTCTGGCCCCGAATTGAAATTAGACAACAGGTCTTTACATTTTGGTCAGACCTCAAATTTGAATTTAAGGGCAGATGCAATATGAATCCTAAGAAGCAAGTAAGTATTATTTCCCTTAATCAAATCAATTTCAGATACATACTTTTTTGTATACTTAACTATTTTAATGATAACGGTTGGATATTAATTTATGAATAAACAGTAAATGTGATTTTTATACCATTATTTTCTTATTTTTTCATATCCCCGCACACCCAACACCATTAAAATAGTTAACTATACAAAAAGTAGGTATCTGAAATTGATTTGAATAAGGGAAATAATACTTAATTGCTTCTTAGGATTCATATTTTATCTGTCCTCAAATTCAAATTTGAGGTCTGACCAAAATGTAAAGACCTGTTGTCGAATTTCAATTCGGGGACAGAGAGGAATTTTTATTCCCGTTTGTCCCCAAGTGGGGACAGGACGTGGGGACAAATGCGAACTACCTTTTTAAGGAATACTGATTTAAGATTAACACTTTTTTTTGTAGTGCCAGTCGTAACACTCGGTAAGTACAATTACTTTATTCTTAAAAAAGTCGGATAACCTTCAATGAGCGGCATCTCATAACGTTATGACGGTAAAGGACGAGTCTTTTGGCGGCACGGTTCCGTCACGAGTGCGGTGACAAGCCACCCCCTATAACCAGTTTAACGTCTAAGGTTTATTAATCGGTTTTTACAGTTTTAAAACGTTGTCGTTTCAGATCCGATTTGCGAGCTGCGGTCTTTCGGAGTGGAGTTCCAGCACCCAACTGACAGCTGCCGCGTGTGCTCGTGTGACCTCTACGGGTACCATGTGGCACCCTCGTGCAAGAGGGCTAATAGACCTGATTGTAAGTATGAAAATATTATTTAAATTAATAAAATCAATGGAATCGCTCAGGAACTGGAATAGTAAAAGCAGGCGGGGACATCCGCAAACTCTATTCTTATTCTTAATTATTTATTGTACACACAGAAAATATACATTTACAAAACATATAAACAAATTAACATGTACAGGGGTACACTTATCTCTAAGAAGAGATTTTTTCCAGTCTACCTTTGCGGATAAAAGAGAATGATTTATATAAAAGTCGACATACATTCGTGTACGTGTAACAAATAAATAATAAAATTTATTTACCACAACCCCGGTACGGTTTCTATTAACATCATTCCGGAAGACGAAGAGTCACTTGGCGCTCAGCGGCAGTTGAAGTGAATGGACTTGTAGGTTAGTTTATAGCCTTAGTAAAACCACAGGTTTTTGAAATGTGCTCTAATTGTCTAGGGTGCACTGTTTGACTCATCCATCCATCAGCCCGTGTTCGTCCACTGCTGGACATGGGCCTTTCCCAAATTTCGCCACTCATGTCGGTCCTCCGTCCTCCTCACCAGCCGCCCCCCGCAAAGTCCTTTAGGTCGTCGGTCCAGCGGGCACGAGGTCGGCCTAAACTACGCTTTGCTGTACGTGATCTCCATTCCAAAGCCTTTGGCCATCATGTCGGCGACAAATATGACCTGCCCACTGCCACTTCAACTTACTGATTCTGCAGGCTATGTCGGTTACTTTCGATCTCCGACGGATCTCCTCATTTTGGATTTTATCCATCAGAGTTATCCCAAGCATAGCCCGCTCTACAGCTTGTTGAGCGACCTTAAATCGGTGGATCAGGCTTGTAAGAGTCCACGCCTCAGCGTCGTACGTCATCACAGGAAGGACGCACTAGTTAAACATCTTAGTCTTTAAGCACTGCGGTATTGACGACGTAAATATATCGTTAATGTAACCCAAGCATATTCTTCTGCCAGCCTCGGCGTCGAAGTTGTTTTTATCCAGCTGTATGACTTGACCCAAATAAACATATTTCTGAACAACTTCGATGCTGACATTGTCGACGATTAGTGGCCCTTGGATGACGTGACAGTTGGACATAACCTTAGTCTTCTCCAAATTCATCCGCAGGCCTACTCGTCTCGAAGATAAGCTAAGGGCGCGCACTATTTCCTCCAGTTCCTGCAGCGATTCCGCCATTATCACGATGTCATCGGCAAAGCGAAGATGTGAAATGTACTCTCCGTTTACGTTTATGCCTCGTCCATTCCAGTCCAGCGCGGCGGTAAACAGTTTTGGAGAAATAAATCTAACTACTAATTATTATAATTAACTGATTATAATCAGTAGTTGATTCTGCTAAAAAGTTAGTTTTCACACAGTGCCTACACTTATCCCGCTGTTTCAATTTCATTCAGAAATCATTATAAAGCGAGCGAGTGTTTGATAAATTATTTTCACTGACTTACTTTCATCAATCTCCTTATCAATGGAAATTCAAAACTGATTGAACTAAAATGTTAATCAGACATTTAGGCGTTCATTTGGTTAACTCACGACAATATTTTATTATGCTATTAATTTGATGACTAAAGTCTAAATCTAAATCAAAACGCTCAAATTTCAATACTCGAAGAAAAAAGTACATTTTTATTTTACCTTTGCTGAAATTCCGTTTCCCTAAATTAAAAAAGACATTAAATTGTTCCAAAACAAAAGAGTACACCGTAATCAAATCGCTTTCGACAAAAAGTAAAACACGAGGTGTAAAAATACAAATATAAATGAAGTAAAAATGTACGGGGTCACCACAGAAAGCGAGGACAATAAAATTAAAGTGACAAAAGCGAAACGACTAAAAGCGACCGTGAGGTGCGATACTGTTAAACAATTCGGTCACAAAACATGGCGGGATCAACGAGAAACGACTTTCGGACTCGTCCCCGCGCCGTTTGCGTTATAAGTTGTTCTGAAACTCAATAAACTAGTAGAAAAGTTCAAGTTGAAACAGAATTTCTTTCCACGTGTATCTATGATGTGCTTTGACACTTAAACCACAAGTTCTACTAATTAGACTAAACAACCTTTGTTTTACCACTCCCAAAAAAAGCATCACTTTCCCAGTCAAAATTTTTATACCTACTTTCAAATAACTATATGAAGGTAATATCTTTTTGGCGTAATTTTAAATGTCGTACAATTAAGGGTGTTTTTAGTACTATCAGTACAAGATGTGGTTTAAATTTCAAACATATATAAATAGTATTTGTAAGAATCGTGGTGACGAAACGCAAGTATTATACTCGTAGTCACAGTTATCCCATTGAGAGTTGATTATTACTGAACCTTTACCGATAAAACAAGTAGAAAAGTAAACAACAAAAATGATAGTAATCCAAATCGAGACCAATTTCTCGTCGCGAATCGTAAAATGGCATTTAACGCGACGAGACAATAACGACGCACATCCCTCAATGGAGCCGTATACCGGTCGCTCGACCATCAATAGCCAATCAGAGGCGATCGGCACAAACTGGCAAACTGCTGATTAACTCGGCGCTTCCCCCTAAGTGTATTGCTATATAAGTAGAGACTATTTTTTGGTTAACTCCCTAACTACATTTCCCTTATAAAGACTACATAATGGCTGACTTACCCAAATGTTTTATCATCTCAACTGCTGCTTAATTATTT
Organism: Ypsolopha scabrella; assembly: GCA_910592155.1. Classification (NCBI taxonomy): domain Eukaryota; kingdom Metazoa; phylum Arthropoda; class Insecta; order Lepidoptera; family Ypsolophidae; genus Ypsolopha; species Ypsolopha scabrella. Next base: position 23,554,936 of record OU342982.1, read on the forward strand.
AGTTTTATTACCTGAAACAATAAATATAATATTAAGAAGATAAAATAAAATATATTAAGATTCAAATAAAATCTACTTGAGTTTCTTGCGGTTCTCATAACACAACAATATTTAACATTGTAAGAAATCATTGTTCAATCTCTGCCGTCTTTTCGGCTCGAGCGTTATTTTATGAACTCCTTATTGCCTATATGTTGACCATGTCACAACGATGATGTTGAGTGGTACTGGAGTTAAAATGGAACCTACATACAGACAGACAGATACAAATTCTAAATATGGTAGTTGTGGCCTCAGTACAATAGTAAGGAATGAATGAATGAATGAATATATTTATTTATTTCAAGGATAACTTAAATCTAAATACATCCCACAAAACCAAGTAGGAATTTGGTTTGTCTGTTAGTTATTAACCCATTCCATTTGTAATTTCGCTAAATTATTCAATTTCCAGACACGATGTTCGGGCAATCAGCCGTACATTTTGCTACGTTGCAGTTTACTTATGTCCAGCGCGTGCGTCATGTATTAATTTAACGTTTTACCTTTTCTTTATTTATTAACTGAGTACTTACTTAGCTACCGTAGAGATCACAGCTAGAGAACCTAAACCGTTCTCTACAATAAACCACCTTCAAACTACCAGTGTGTTCTACTTATAACTCCACTCCACTACAACTATCTACAACAACCAACGTACGGCCAGACCTCACCATACACACGACTTCTTTACTACTTTATTTAGTAATTAGTAAGTATAGATATGTTTCGGCGGTGTAGACATCCACAGTAGTCAGTTTGCGCGAGCGGACCGGATTATAATATTAGCAGCTATTTTTTATCGTCAGAAATATGTGTGTACTTGATATTCTTACTTCTGAGAATAAAATTCATTATTCATACAAATATTGTTTTTATTTTCAGGTTTCCCGAGGCCCCGTAAGTTATTTGTGATTTATTCTTCCGCTTTGTCATCTCATACGTAATTACCGAGGCTTGGCCTAATAAAGTACTAGTGATACCAGCTGTAAAAATGAAGTGCTCAGAAAATTTTATTAGATACTCTACTGGTCATACTGAGCGACATTCAAAGATTTTTTCGGCAAAAAATGCAATTTCTGAAATTCACTTCCCCGTACAAAAACTCGTCATTTAATAAAGGCAAACAAAAAAAATGTGTTTGCAAGTCATAAAGTCTATCTGTATACTTAATTAGTAGGGTTTTGTTTTCTGAGCAAGACATTAATGCAACATGTATTTTTATACAAATTTAATTCTATTTTTTAGCTATTATACCCAATGGACAAGTCATATACTTAGGTGAGTTTTCATATAAGTTATAATTTAACAGTAGTTTCGTCTGACTGAACATGAATTAAATATAATAATATATAATAAAATAATATATATACAAGAGAACTAAAACACATCCCGACATGAATCCCGAAGGGACGTCAAGAGCGTTTCCGAGTATGGACTCTGGAATACAAGTTACAGTCCCCACTCGTACACCCACGTTAAACCGACGATTATTACGTCCCAGGGTGATGGGTGGTGGGCCTTACGTATCACCGTATTTTGGACACAAATATGAACGCCAGCTGAAGGGGGCATCGAGCTTTTTGCGAAATATTTGCGTTCGTTTGATCTCTTGCCGAATCGTTATTACTTAAGCTTTAGTTATGAAATTAATATTTAGGATATTTAAGGATTCACTCCATAAATCATTTACTTTAGAAACAAGATTACTTGTAGTTTCCTCCATAGAAAAAAAAAACAAATTTATCTTTAACAAGCAATATGAACCCGTAGTAAGACATAAATAATCACAGAAGGCCATCAGTTTTCGAATAATAATAAAACTATCTGTTTTTTTATAAGTTGTACACTTTACAATTTCAAAACGATTTAAAAATGCGAAGGAAATATCAAAATTCGCACGTGTTCCGCACATCCTTTATTTCATCTAAAGCTTTCTGAAGAGCGCAGACTGACCACATATCGGATTTCAACCTGAGACCTTCAGGTAAGATTTCGAGACGATCGAGAGAGAAAAATATATAATAGAATAATATAATAAATGCCTACAGATGTTATTATTGACTTCTTATTAATAAAAATATTCTATATTCAGAGCCAACTTGCCGATATCGCCTCCCGTACCAGGAGTTCGCGTCAGGGTGTAACCTGTGCGTTTGCACCACGGTCTTCAACTACGTCATCACCAAGTGCACTCCGCTACCTAACTGTAAGTTCGCGTCAGGGTGTAACCTGTGCGTTTGCACCACGGTCTTCAACTACATCATCACCAAGTGCACTCCACTACATAACTGTAAGTTCGCGTCAGGGTGTAACCTGTGCGTTTGCACCACGGTCTTCAACTACATCATCACCAAGTGCACTCCGCTACCTAACTGTAAGTTCGCGTCAGGGTGTAACCTGTGCGTTTGCACTACGGTCTTCAACTACATCATCACCAAGTGCACTCCGCTACTTAACTGTAAGTTCGCGTCAGGGTGTAACCTGTGCGTTTGCACCACGGTCTTCAACTACATCTTCACCAAGTGCACTCCGCTACCTAACTGTAAGTTCGCGTCAGGGTGTAGCCTGTGCGTTTGCACCACGGTCTTCAACTACGTCATCACCAAGTGCACTCCGCTACCTAACTGTAAGTTCGCGTCAGGGTGTAGCCTGTGCGTTTGCACCACGGTCTTCAACTACGTCATCACCAAGTGCACTCCGCTACCTAACCGTAAGTTCACTGTCTTCAACTACGTCATCACTAAGTGCACTCCGTCCGCTACCAGCTCCGCATATACATACAATCTCTCACTTTTTTAACTCTGCCTGCAAGTATACTTAGTTTTATATGTATTAAAATGGGGCAAACTGAAAATCAGCGCTGCAAGTTGCTTTCAACCTGTAGGGATATTTCCCGTATTATAAACTATTTGAATTTGGGTTTGCTGAGCTTGCTTCTTTTTGCCATTATTTATTCTGCGTGTTTATATGTTGTACCGTTTCTTTTTTTATAGTAAGTATAGATATGTTATATATAATGTTTTGTGGCAAATAAGTAAATTTCACTTTCACTCAAGAACAGTTTGAGATCAAGTCAAAATTAATATCAATTACTAAGGTCAATTGCGATAGTACTGTGTAAAAATTTAAATTGATACGAAGGGAGATCTTACGGCACAAGTCAAGACTAAATACAAAAACCATTGATTTATAAATTTTATGTTGAATAATAGTTGACCAATTTGGTTTTGAGATATCATAGATACATTTTCAAATAATTCAAGTCCACTAACTTATTCGATATAACGTTACGGAACCTCTCAGGGAACGAGTACAGCCCGCTTTCGACCTTTTTTTTAATATTCTAAAAGAATTTGATCATTATACAGAATTGTTTCTTCCCCAGGTGTTCCAGGATTACCAGGACCAGGTGCCCCCGGCGCACCAAGACCAGGAGGGAGCTCTGCAGCGCAAGCATCAGCGAACGCTGAAAGCAATGCTTACCTACCCTCTGGAAATTCCTACGGTTATGGTCCAGGCAGACGCCAAAATTCAGCACACGCTGCGGCCGATGCAATATCCGAAATAACAAACCCTCAATCTTATGTACCGTTTGGACCTAACAGCCCTTATGGTCCTTCTCAAACCGGTAGTCAATCCTCAGCCGTTGCTGAGGCCAATGCTAATCAATATCAACCTGGGTTGTCACCCAATCAATATACACCAGGCTCTTACCCAGTTGGTCCACAACCAAATCCATATCCGTATTTGCCATCTCCATCTAGATTTTATCCAGAACAATCGGAAGCATCAGCTTCAGCCAGCGCTGAGGCTCTCTCTTCTGTATCTCAATACCAGCCCGGTTTTCTAAACCCTAATTCTTTTTCACCTAGTAACCAATATAACTTACCAGGTCAATCACCGGCTTCTGCAGCAGCAGAGGCGGAGGCACTTTCTTCAGGATCTCAATATAGACCAGGTTCTTTCCCACAGTATCCACAAGGTAGTCCCGGAGCTGGCCAATCAGAATCCGCTGCCAACGCTGAAGCTTATTCGTCCACTTTCCAACAAAACCAACTAGGCTATCAGAATCCGAGTCAATCGGTAGCATCAGCTCTATCGAATGCACAATCAGGTTTCTACCAGAAAAGTTTTACCCAGCTCCCATCCCTTTACAACAATGTTGTCCCTGGTAACGCTAATGTCAACAGTCCCTACCCATATCCATCGTCACAATACCAACCTGGGGGATACGGTAGTGCTTTAGCTTTAGCTAATTCTGCTGCCTCAGGTGAGATTATTTTTTGTTACGTTTTATTTAAAGCTTCTATAATCATGTAAGTGTTCTAATTTATTTATTTATTTTATAGGGGGTGAAAGTTCAGCCCAAGCCTTGGCCGCATCTAAAGCTAGCAGAATACGATCTGGTACGGATACAACAATTATACAAGGTTAAATAATAATAGTTAGCGAAACTCAAAACATGGGTAGTACTGATCTATATGAATAACTTTTTCTATCGGGGCTAAGCGAAATTCGCAACTTTTTTTCACTTCCTCTCATACAAATTGACCATATCAGATGTCTGGTTTAATATGAGAAGGCGAAACTTTTTTTTGAGAATTTTTCTTAGTCCCCATAGAAAAAGTTATTCATATAGGCCAGTACTACCTATGTTTTGAGTTTCGCCAACTATTATTATTTAACCTTATATATGTATAAGATAATACTAAAACAAGAGCAAGGAATAACCTAAACCATTCGCCAAAACAACTATGGAGAACTTCGATAATACTTCCAAAACTTTCTTATTACTTTTAAACACACACAAAAAGTATCCACCACCAGTAACAGTTTCATCGGGAACATTGTTTACAAAGAAAATTCTTACAATTTCTCTTAAATTTTAAACAAAGAACCGGTGGTAATCCCTCCGGAGCATGTTTGAGGCCTGAGTCCTGACAACTTTCGAGACATAAATTAAAAATATATTAGAAGAGCAGATGGCGTGCGGTCCGCATGCAAATTCAATTTAATCAAACTTCTCAGTAGAAAATCCCCTGACTGCTTTTGCTCGAGGCTTAGTAGTTTATTGGTTTTTTTCGCCGTTTACTCGCGTATACAGGAATGCCCGGCTAGACTTTAATATACGTATGAGATTTCTCAAAGATTAACTTTAAGTTGATGCACTAAGATTTTTTCTACAGAGTTATTTAAGTCTTTTAAAGCAGCTTTAGACTAAAGCTACTCAAGCTTTATTCTCGCAGAAAATGGAATATTTTCATACGAAGTCGTTTTACTGATTTAAAAGTTGGGTCGGATTATGTAATTTAATATATTTTTGCAGAACTCGAAGTTAAGTGATGTCTTTGATCAAAAGTTCTCAAAATCAATGCTTCGGTGTCAAAAAAGTGTTATACAACAGATACTTAAAACATAATTATCGAGTGTACACGAGTATTATACGAAAAACAGTATTGGACGAAAAATTGGTGCTACAAAAATTCAATTGCGAATATGAATCATTTGATAACAACCCACACGACCGCACTTCACAAGTAGTTTTTTCAGTTTCCCTACGGAAGGACTGAAAAAGCTACACATGTCTTAGCGAAGTTCTGAAATGATGAAGGAGAAGAAGTAATGCTACAGACTTTTGGTTTATCCCACCTAAGTATATAGCTTGCAAACCGGGTGTAAATGGACATAATTCTTTAAATAAAATTACTAAATTCACAGATAGTACTGAATAACTATCTTAAAGAAACATACATGTAAAAATAAAAAATAAAATCTCATGATTCCTTACCAATTTTGAAAAGTCAATAGCTTATAGTATATAAGTGTGGGCAGCTTCAATTATTTTTTCGTTTTCACAGTTCTTCTCTGGTAGCTCTGACCTCTGACAAGTAAACAAGCCGGCTTGAAAGGGCTATACTAGCCAAAACAGAAAGGATAGCAGAAAGTGACGCACTTCTTCTTCTTCATCAGGTGCGACTAGTAGGTGCCAGTACGAGGGTGACAAGTACGAAGAGGCTTGCACGGTTTGCTACTGTCGCGTCCAGGGCGATGGTTCGCTCTACGCCATCTGTTATGGCACTCCTTGCGTGTAAGAAGTCTCCTCTTGTCAGCCCGTTCTTTAAGGCCCAAATCACCTCCCGTATTCATCACTAGTTGTATATTGCATTTCCATGTCACGTTGACCATCCGCTAAACGGAACTTGGCACCCTTCGGGTACGGAACCCTAAAAACAACTGATAAAATAAGCTTATTCTGTACAACTTGATCAAGGGAGTGTATTATTACAGGTAGCACAGAAGAGGTGGTTGAAGTGAGACATGGGTAAGTTAAAATAAATATTGAAAAAATCTTATTCCAGCACTTAAACAATGAAAATTACAATTGACTTTCCATTTTCCATTACTATTTCAGATAGAACTAGAAGAAACGCAAGATGAAATCGACATGGCTTGAAAAACCAACGCAATAAAACTGATTATACGAGCAATATTTACTTAGCTTAGTTTGGGTTTTAGCAAATATAAATAACAAAGCACGTTATACACTATAGTTACTTAATTAAATTGGAGCATAATAATGATGTCTTTCTATTTAAATCAAGTACTCACAAATTCTTATTTGAAAAAAAATCGTTCAGCGTTACATAAACCCCGATCTAATGAGCCAAACGCAGCACTGCATTTCATACTGAAGCATCACTTGGAATTTTCAACTGTGAAATCTGTTACTGATTGGACTGCAAGTTTTTAATGGGACATTATTAAAATTGTTGATATTGTATTTGAAAGTCTTGTACCACTAGTTAAGGCGACAACTTTAACTGGTGACCTTAGTGCGTGCGTTTCATTTTCTTACACGACTCATTCCCTGATCTCTCTGTCGTTAGAGGGGTATCTAAGCTGTAAACGCGCTATTAACTTAAATAAATAATTGCAATTGCAGATTCTTCAAAAACAATTATTTGTATTATTGCATACGGCATATCGAATGATTTCGACTGACGCAGGCCCTATACCGTGGGCCGAAATATATCGAATAAGCTTTTATTTTTATTTAACGAATATGTGTTTTTGACAGCTATTAGTAGGTGTCATAAATAAATAATAAAGCTTATAAAGAGTGAAATATTTATTTATTCACATTTGAAGTTATAATATCTTAAGTTTCGATTTGTTTCTTTGCATACTTAATTAATTAAATTTGATCTTAGTCTTAAATTCTTTTAATTTGGACCTTGTGTTGGTATGTATTTATTTAACAAGTTTTCAATAAAAAATATAACATCTAATTACGCTAGTTCATTCTAGTTGCTTTGTAATTTATCGAATACTAGCTTTTGCCGGCGGCTCTGCCCGCTTGTTATTCGTTTTAACGACATGCTTTTTTCAAGGATAAAAAGTAGCATATGTGTTAAGTTAGAATATAAGCTATATCTATTCTAAATTTCATCCAAATCCGTCCAGCCGTTTCAGTGTGAAAGAGTTATAAACATACACACACACACACTCACACAAACTTTCGCATTTATAATATTAGTGTGATTTATTTCTGTACCAACACAAATAACATTTCTAATTATTTATCTATCTGAGCGAAAGCAGTTCGTTCGGTATAAAAATTTAATATGAAATCATTGTGACGTCACTTTTTCTTTTTCTCATACTTATTAATTAAAACTTATTATTAATAAAAAACTCGCTATGCCTTATTTTTGCTGATGACGTAAAACTGGCGCGCTCCATCACCGACGCCGCAGACAGTAGTGCGTTACAGCGTGACATAGATGCTACCTACGAGTGGGGCCAAGTAAACAATCTGACTCTAAACATCACCAAATGTTCGATCATGTCTTATTCAAAGGCCCAACAACAGTAATTATACTATACATAACACAAAATTAAAACGTGTCGATAAGATTAAGGGTCTGGGTACCTGGTTTGATCCAAAGCTTACCTTTAATGGACATAGCCACCAAATATTTAATCTATCTAGAAGAAGCCTTGGCTTTGTTTTGCGGCAGTCAAGGGACTTCATCAACCTTGGTACTGTATGTGTCTTGTACAACGCCTATGTACGCAGCCGATTAGAAACTAATGCTTTAGTGTGGAATCCGCATAGTGCAGAATACATACTCATGATAGAAAAAGTGCAAAACATATTTATAAGATATTTATACTAAAAGTTATATGGACTTTATCCTTTTCTTTATCCTACATTATTTATACTGGGTTTGCTTGAGTATCGCGCATTGGAGGTTAGACGTGCATTAACCTTGATAAGGTATTTTCTTCAATTGTTACGTGGTCGCATCCAGTAATGTTAGCACAAATAAATCTGTTTGCGCCGGATAAGTACTGCCGATCTCGCACCCACCGACTGTTCGCTGTCCCTGTAGCGCACTCAGAAACTTCAATACGCGCCGTTATCGAGAGCCTTGGCTCTCATCAATGAAATCCTCATTTTTGACTCCAACCTGGACCTATTCTCATCCTCGGAAACCACATTTTTAGCAACTTCTGGACGCTACCTAGAATCGATTACCGTAAAAAGCTCAATTCTATCATGACTTCAATAAAACAATAATGTTTAATTCTAATAATATCAGCCCGCATGCAATGTATTTAATATAAGAGATTCTATTAATATTACATACTTAACTTACTTAATATACTTGGTCCTGTACTGTTAGTAATAAGCTGTATTAAATAAATAACATCCGTGTTGAACCGGACATTATCGCGACTTTACAAGGTCACCAGTAGTAGTTGTCCTGTTAATGTCTTATTAAACTTTAATTACTCTGCGACATGAATCACCATTCTAAATAACACGAACTGACATGAAGAAAATGAAAATTAGTTTCGAAACGGGATGCACAACCAATAGGCTTTTATTATTGCGTCAAAACGCTGTTCTTCTGATATTATTGCTATTATACAACGTGTATCAGAAAAGTATGGTGTTATATTTGAAGAGATTCAGTCAATAGTATAGAACAAGTTTTTTTTACTAAAACAAACCTGAAGTAGTTACTGAAAAAAAATCTGCTATTTAGTAAAAAAAATGCTAAAATGTATATATGGACTGTTTTTTTTTCGCGATTTTCGTTTATATTCCATATCTACAAAACGAGCTTTTCGAATATGACCACACCTTTTGTTACACGTTCTTTAATTTATAATAATCTCTGATTTAGCGTAAAAATAAAAGGAGCCTTTCCAAAGAATATACCCCCGAGAACATTTAATATCTACAGGATAAAAGTTCAAATAAAATATATTAAATAGGGTAAAATTCATCAACAAGCTTTTTGTAAGCCATACTGTAAGGCTAGCATACGAGAAAGTAAGTAGGTATGTAAAAATACATAAAAAACCGGGCGTGTATGTGTCATATTCCGTAATACAACCGAAAATATAATAAAACAAACGATAAAAAGTTTATAGTTGCGAATACAATTCGAAAGGAATAAAATGTGACTCTCGCTGCTGTGAGAAATCTGAAATGATTTTTTGGATTATTTTTTTATTTCTCTTTGAAAATGGTAAGTATAAGTACTTGCATATCAACTAATATTATAACCCCAAGTAGCAAAGGAAAGGTGATGTCGCCAACAGGGAACGTTCCACTCATCATTAACGATGAGATATTTTGGACATCTTGGGATGAACTTACAACAATGACATACGCCTCGTAATATATAGCAGGTACTTTCTCCTGCTCTTCATTTCATTTCATCTATTTCATTGTTCTCTTCTTCTTAGATACATAATATACAAATCTATGTCTGTCAATGTGTTTAATCGCTTGAACAGCTAACTGTTAGCTAAGAACGTTGTTCCTTTGGGTTCTACAGGGAAACGAGGCTGAGTAGTGATAGTTTTAGTTCAACAAGTCGGAGGCTGTATACTCTCGACAAAAGGCTTTCTGTGACTACGAGGTGTGTCCGCCGGAGTTTCATTTCAGGGTACCAGCAGTTGACCCCCAGCGAGCTGGCCCACATCAATGCCCTCAAGCGGATAGCTGCTTTTGGCGACGCGGAGGCGCGGGGACCTAATTTCTACACGAATGAATTGTCCAGCAAGACTGTTGAGCAAACTAGTGAGGTGGACGAATCCTCGAGGTAAGAGAAAGCAACAAACTTTTAAAAATTTTAATTGTTTGCGCAGACCGTGAGGTGTTGTTAATATGTACTAAGAAAAAGAGTTCCAAAAACTTGGATGACATGATGACATTTATTTTTTTATATATTTTTTTCCATTTTTGATTGAAACACTTGTACTTGTCCACTGATTTATATTATTTCCCTTACCGGTTTCGCTGTTATAGCATTATCAAAGGTTTTTTGGTCGTTTACGTACATATGACATTTACTGTATTGGTAATATAATTAATGATTAAACAAACTTACCTGCACGTGAAGTTTTAATCATAATTATACGAAGTGCTTCGTCCGAAGAGATTATATATAAGTAAACATGTAAAAGCACTTCGTGTGGCCATTCCTGCACTTTAGTTGAAATACCAGTATACCTAATTTGTTTCATATTTATTTGGGTAGCTGTCCCGACTCCCGTCCATCATTTAATTTAGAGCTACAAAATCATGCTCGTTTTACGACGTCTTTAAGATTAATTGGCTATTATGGGGCGGTAAGGGATCTAATTCGTTCTGACGAAGCACTTTCTATAATTATGAGAGAACTTCCCGTACAAGTTAGTTTAATCACTCATTTTATACTCGTGCTTCGTTCTCAATATTAGATGAAAGTACTCTTACATAATGAAGCAGTTAAAATGAGAGTCAAATTATCTCATTTATTCACTGCAGTTATTAAAAGTCCAACTATATAATGCCAACAATATGTGTAATTAATTAACCGTAAAATGTAAGATTACATTCATGTTTATTTATTTATTACAAACATTTAGTAAGAAGCATTTGTGATATGTTGAAAAATTTACATAGAAAATAAACAAAATAAAGGAAAATAAATTAAAATTACAGTGATTGTTGAAGGGATTTCTGGCTAATGCATCTGTTGAAATATTGGACGTATCTCTATTATGAAATTTGGCAAATGCGGTGGAACTACTGCTCCATGCTGCAGTTCTACGAATCGTTTCAAAAGCTTGTTTGCTTTCAAGATGGCAGCGTGCTTTGTGCTGTGCGCCGTGAAGATCGACACTTTCCTCAAATGTGCGCTTAAGGCTGCATATAAGGTCAGATTGAGCACCTGATTTTGCATCAATCAGAACTGAACTGTACGACGTTTCCTTTAAATAGCGCGCTCTCAGCCGTGGCTGTTACTACCACCAAGAAACACGCACACGCCAACAAAAATCTGCGTTTTTATGGAATAACTCAGCTTCTATATGCAATTTTTAAAATATTCTAAGACGAGCCGCCGATGTCATGTGTTAACTTATTTTCAATACAAATTTCAATGCTTTATTATTTAAGGAAGGTCCTTTAACACTCAAAAAACATGAAATTTGGAGGTAACTTCGTAATTTTTTCTATCGAGCGAACTTAAAGATTTTGCAATTTTTCTAACATCAGCCTTTCAGACATATAGTCTATTATCAATTTTATTTTTACTATATCGATTAACCAAGTTACACAATGTGATATGCTCATTTGATATGCTAGCTTTATAATCGACTGATAGTTTGTACAGTAAACGTATTGTGAGGTTTTCAGTAACTGATAAACAAATTTTAGGAATGACGTAAACTTTCAGTAATTTATTCTATGGTAATAACGTTTTCCCCAGGCATATTTTGTAAGTTTCTTCATAAAAAGGTAAATTTCGACATGAAAAGATTCAAACCTCGAGACTAATTAAATTAGAAATCATAATGGTGATTTAGTCTAAATGTTTTGTATATTTTTCATTTTTATTTAATGTAATGTATGAGTGATGTAATTTATGAGATCATAACCAATGCCAAGAGTTTTACAGTATTTGTGGTCAGCCAGAAAAAATAAGATCTTAAGATAATAAGATAGACGTGTTTCACGTTACGCCGAAATATGCCCTTAAAAAGCTTTTTAAGTTTCCATCTCTTTAAATTTTTTGTCTGCTACTATTCAAAGTACCATATTAAGCACCTTCTTAAAAAGTTTAGTTAAAAATTTAATGAGATTTGGTATTGACGCCTTATAACATCAAAATTTTGTTTATTACAAAATGCGAACCACTTGGTACCAAACATCGTACTGTTTTATTGAGTTATCTGAAAGAGAGGCTAACATTAGACGTGTTGACTCTTGTGGGAACCCTTTTCCAAGCATCGAGTTCCTGATAATAATGTGGAATGTGATAAAATTGATTCATTGCTCGGTTTGAATAATAAGGGTTCAGCAATAATAAGTTGATAAAATAATAAGGGGTAACACAACTAAATGGAAGTATTTAGCCCTGTCGTTTGCAATTAAAAGAATGATAGAAAATAGTGGAAACACATAAAACTAAAAATGCGAAGATGACAATTTAAAAGCTTTAACAGAAAAAGCATCAGGATCTTTATGCCATGATATATAATCCTCGAATTTTTATGTATTCGGCTAGCGGAAGGAAACAGCTATTTCAGCATACAAAAATTTAGATGTTATCCATTGAAAGGTTCTATCTGAGAGTTCCCACTCGATAGGTAATATAATCTGACAATTATGACAGTTTTTGGCAAAAACCTCTAAACGAAAATATGCTGATACTCGTAAAATCTCTCATTCATTAATGTGTTTCAATCGTTCTTCAGAAGTCCACAATCCGTTAGCGGTTTCCCCAAAACACGTGCGAAACTCCATCCCTTATTGACAGCTGCAGACCACCAATTAAAATCACTGGAAAGATATTCAGGAAGGTTTATGAATTTTTCATGAATTTCGTCGTACTTTAAATTCAAAAACTTGCATCTCTCAAAATATGATGTGCAAATATGATCCATAGCAGGGCAAACTGTAAGGAGACCAACAAATTTTAGAAAATCAACAAATTTACACATCTATAACTTGCAGAGTTGATTACGTAAAGGGAAATAAGTTTTTTCCGCATTAAGATAAAAGCCTGATTTTTTATCACCACTATGAAGCCATAGATTTCTGTAGGAAGTGTTAGTTTCAACTTGATATCTCTAAAGAGGCCCGAAAAAAAAAGGTTTTGACAGAACAAACAACAAAGTGATCGGGTAAGGGTTTCGTTTTTTCATTATGAGGCACGGAACCCTCAAAAGATAGGGATTTGTGTGGTCTACCCGAGATCGCCGGATTAAAAGGACAATTATTTTAACCCAAAGACGATACAAATAATAAATAAAACAATTTATATTCAACAGCCCTGAAGTGACGAGTAGCGAGAGTGAAATTAAGAAATCAAAACCAAAGAAAAGGGGTTCATCGAATGAGACTGACCTGGAGAGGCTGCCGAAGGAGTGAGTAGAAAAATCTATTTACTTATTTTTAAGGCTCTATTTGAAAAAGATACCCTTATAGCGAAAACTTTCCGTCGTTGAGAAGAGCTGCTCCGCTTTAGCAATTAGTTGCAAACTTACGACACAATTTTAGATGAAGTCGTATTCATTGTACTTCATCGATAATCATGCCGTAAGTTTTTCCAAAAACATCAATTAATTTTCTGTCAGAAGGATCAAGTTTTACAAGTTATCGGGATTTTTATATAAGCTGTATTTTGGAGGGTGTACTATACATACCCAATTTGCCCCATCCTTTTACCACTGGCAAAGTCGGCGGCAGCAGTTTCAATCTTATGTTTTAAGTATTAATTAAATTAAAAGGACCGATTTAAATCTTCCTCTATCACCCGTAAAGTTGAGATGTGAAACTCTCAGCCAGTGTTCATACATCCGGACAGTTATAACCCAGATTTCTTTAAAAAAGATCAAATCTGTACTTTCTGGGTAAGTGCGTTTCATCCAGGTCTCATCGACGCTTAACAGGCGCGGTAGTGACCAAGCGCAAGCGCATTGTACCATTGATTTCCAAAAGTTAGCTGGTACATGTTACCAATATATTAATTTTATTATTGAAAAAAAATAATCACGGCCACCATCGTCATCATCATCATCATCATCATCATCATCATCATCATCATCATCATTATCATCATCATCATCATCATCATCATCATCATTATCATCATCATCATCATCATAATCATCATCATCATCATCGTCATCATTATCAATGATTTAAAAGTGGATCTTGTCAGTGTAGCATCTTCCATCTTCCAAACGTTCGACTACTGCCTTTGCCTTAAGATGGCAACTTAAGTTAATCCGTGGTCTGCCTCCCCCTGTTTTCCGTTCTATTTGCTCCTCGACTTGCTATTTAATAACATTTAGTCAAAATTTAACTGCCACCCCACTTCCAGGCTCCGAAGGACCTGCACGCCATGTCCCCATGATATGCTGAAGAAGTGGAAAAACAAGGGCATCAAGTGGATCTGCGGGGCCTACCAGCGAGCCCGGAGGACGTTCAAGAGCGAGTGCATGATGCGGTACAGGAACTGTGAGGATGGAACCAGTTAGTCTACACATTACTGCTTTCTGATCGTGAAGACCGGACGCATCACTAGATATATCCAGTAAATCAGCCAGTATTGGTTCACTGCTGGTCATAAGATTCTTTAAGGGCACGCCATATTTTTCTATTCCCGGCCATCATCCAGCCACTACCGGCAACCAGTATTAGATAGTCAGTCCAGCGAACTGGCGGGCTTTCTACAACGCGTTTACCGGTTTATGGCATCCACTCGAGCACTTTTTTCCTCCATCAGTTGTCGGTTCTTTGGCAGATGGGATCAGCCTGTCAGCAAGCATATTATTCATATAATGTATAATATTAAATCTTATCAGTATAAATTTATTTTTATTCTGTGACTGTGTTTTGAAATAGAGTAAGGAACACACAGGCCTGTTTCACTTCGCAAAGACCATAATGAGCTACAAGTAGAACGGCGGGTTAACCGGGCGGGCTATTTATTTCGTTAAGAAGTGATAGAATAACGTGATAGAAAGAGAGGCGCAAAGAGGCGCCTCGTAGGTGAAAAAATTTTTAGCCACGCAGCGCATCGCTGTGCAGTGCAAGCTGTTGCACATTATTGCCGCGTTGATTGACTTTGATCCACGCTTTGAACAGTGGATCTTCTGTCTGTTGTACTATTATTTCGTTTGTGGACCAACGTACATCGACTTGGATTTGGTCCCTCAGTTTTGACACTCGCAAAAATGTCAGGCTACCCTGCGTTGATGGTGAATATGATATCGCTGAAATATCGAGACCGTTAAAGCCGTCGAACCCGTTTAAATACTTTAATATGATGGTTTCAAAGAGAAAAAAATATTGTGAATGTTTCAGTGTTTGTGAAGATCAAATCAACACATTGTCCCGACAACCCCTACCACGGCAGGCACTGGTTCTACATTTACAGAGTGTAATTACTCCAACTGGAGCTGGGGTAAACATTACGTTATGATCTTAGCAACTTATTGACAATTGTAACAGAAATAAACAAGTTAGAATTATATTTTGTTGTTTTTTTTGTTGTTTAATTTAGTAGCCAGGCTTCTGCAAAACTTTATCTTCTTAGAACAGCTATGGAACAGGAGTTTTTCTTTTGCTTTCGAGTGCTTCAAGTGTACACACTACTTAGAACGGTACACCTTAAAATAAAATATAGTTTTCTATTGTTTTTTCGTTAGTAACAGGGTTAAGAGCCCACCGCCAAATACATTATTAAAAACCACATCCTCACCCAACCACTGTAGATATTTTGGTCAAGAACTTTGTTGAATCAAAATAATGGTCGGTATCAAGAAGTTTTTTAGCTCTTTGGTCGGTATTCTGAACTCTGGAAACAAATATCATCACAGGGTTGCTACATTCACGCAAATTCGTTGGAAGCATATCTCAAATTTTGGATTATCTCAAACATTGTAAAAAAAATATAGACTTAGTTGGTAGTATAATTTTCTATAACGGGTGTAGTTAGCAACATATAAATATACACAAGAGTCAGAATAAATTTCAGTATTTCGTTTCACATAAACTTGCTACATAAAAATAAATTGTTGTACATCGTTAAACACACTTATAGGTAGGTAAATAAAATTCTAAGCCATAAACAATTTTTCAAACGAAGTGATGGACTTTTCAATAAACGCGCTGTGTTTGTAGGTTAATGTTGAAATGTATCGACCAACTATTTTTCTTGTAATCATAATATTGGATATACGTAAGTTAACAAATTAATTAATACTTATATTAAAATTATAAATTGATAGTATAACGAAAACCTAAGAATAAAACAAATAAACACGATATATTTTGACTCCTTTAATGGAGTCGTCATCGGATTACTGTAGCATTGCGGAAGAAGACGTAAGACATAATAAGATATTTATTTTCAAAACTATTAGTAAATGTTATTTTTAAAATATTACATTATAGCATAAATAAAAAATATAATCAATAAAAAATTTTCTTTATGCAGGGTTTTCTCGATGAGATAACTTTTCAACTCGAATTCAAAGCTGTTTAGCATCGTGTACGACCACAGACAAAGTTTTGTCTATGGGAGCTATGTACGTAATATACATTTATCAGGCCTTCTCCTCAGTACACCTCACCCAGTCTGAGTTCTTGAGAAGAAACAGCACCACCAACGAGACCACGGTCGTGAAGACCCGCCGCGCCTCTTTAGGGAGAGACGGGAAGAGACTGGAGACGTCAGAAGAGAGCGGCACCAGAAACTCCAAGTCCACGGAGAGTCTCCACCTGACCATTTCGCTGAGCGATTCGAAAGCGCGCCACAAGGTTAATCCGAACCGTATCTTTAAGTCTAGCGCGGAGAGGAAGGGGTGGTAAGATTTATTGATAAATGACTTGAACTACGATCATCAACATGTTGGCTCCCTCGCACTTCGTCACTCTAATTCTGTGCACAGCGTGAACCTCCATGTATCATCCCGTGCGTTATTTATTATTGGGTAAACCTTTATCTTTAGGGTTTAGGAATAACACTGGACTTAAAGACTTCAAACAGTTCGTTAGGATCAGCTTGTCCTAACTTAATTCATCAGGATCTCCTTTGCCTGGGACTGTTATTTCCTACAGGTGGCGCAGTTTTAAAGAAGACCCCTGCTGGTTATGTACTCAGCAGTCTGAACAATAATCATTTCTAAGCAGTGGCTCCTAAAAGTCAACAAAAACTTTTATAAATTTATAATATCTAGAACATAAGAGTTCATAAAGGGGTAGAGATTTACCTATATGAAATGAAATGAAGCATGATAACTTGTATTTTACAGGCGTAAGTTCCATAGAAAATGTTATCCGTGCAGCGATGTAAAGATTCCATGGCGGCACCCTAGCATCAAGTGGATCTGCGGCGCATTCCAGCGCGCGCGCCGGAGCTTCAAGAGCGAATGTGTCATGTACTATAGAAACTGTCAGGATGGAACCAGTAAGTATTTTCTACATTCTTTGCGCCTGTGATTCATGCCCATATTTATAAGGGCTTCGTACTGCGTCATACAAAAGTAATCCTTGTAGGATTATAGTAATGCCCGTCTGTATGTCAGTCGGTTTGTTAAGACAAGGCACTTTTTTCTCAAGGCTTGAGGTATGAAGTTGAAATTGATATCGAATTCTTATAGCCTCATAGCTACTAAAGTCTATAGCCTCATACTGTTGCAAATAATTCACGTTTCTAGTTTAACGCAATAAAAATGTACATTCTTTCAAAGCGTAGTTTCATACAAATAATCCTTCTGACTAATCATCAAAAGATAGAGAGAACTTCCTGGCAACCTACAATCTTGAAATTAGGCACGAAAGGAGGTCTTCTGGTACAAATCAAGGAATAAGTCTGAAAATTATTCATTTCTGATTCTTTGTCGAATAACTATTTTTTTCAGTATCTGTCATTAATTTAGTAAGCATAAAGATAAGTTTGTATTTTTCATTCAAGTGTACTACTTACTTATTTGATATAACGTTACAGAACCCTTCAGGTACGAGAATAACTCTCACTTGACCAGTTTTTTTTTTATGTACGCCCGCTTTAGTAAACCCGCAGAGGTAGTAAAACTGAGGTACAAATTTGTATTACACGTACATCTTAAAATGGGTTATACGGTTATGACCATGTTATGATTAATAAAATATTAGTCAAATTATTCGGAAGATTCTCCAATGAAGTTTTGACGACAATTTCTCACGTTCAGCCAGTTAAATGCACAGTTTACACTCGACAATGTACTTTTTTTTCTTTACAATTTCATTTTCGTGAGATACTCTTCTCAAAATTTTCAAAGTCCCGATAGTAAATATGACATAATATTATGTTAATCGTAAATATATCATATCGTAGAGTCTTCTCTATCGCACGCAGCACCAACAGTCGGGTGACAAAGACGACGCTAATATTTACCGGGTCCTGTGAGTGGTGTTCTTAATTCGGAAACAAAGTTCATTACTTCATTATGAATGTCGAATCCCCAGTGACGCTTCCTCGACGTTGCCACATGACGTATTGCTAGTCATTTCCCCGTCAGCATGACCACCTTTGTGATTTAGTGGTACGAACATTTTGACCACTAATCCGGAGGTCACGGGTTCACATCGCACCTCGTTCGGTCCACGTTTGTGCCCGACATACAGCGATAGGGCTCACTCATCACACGAACTTTGTGTCAACAAAACGTGGGAGTACGCGTATGAATTGAAACACCTTTTTTTATCACCCCCCGTGACGCCCGCAGTGTTCCGCAAGATCCACGACCACCGCTGCGCCGATGACCCCGAGCATGGTGAACACTTCTTCTACGAGTACTCCGTGGTCATCAGCGGGGACAAGACTGACTCCGAAACGCAGAAGGACAGCGACTACGACAGTAGCATGTTCGCGCCGAGTAAATACAAGAAGACAAGAGGAAGAAATTAAATGTTGCTGCTGTTATAGACTGACAATATCGTGCGCGACTGTACCGCGGGGCGACAGACGTTGGCAGGGACGAGGTTACCTCGCTCGACTGTCGTCGCTTCCCTTCCCGCCACACCACAAGCCCCCCGCTAACATCTAGAGTATCTCGTCCCTGCTAGCGTCTGTCACCCCGCGGGACAGTCGCGCACGATTTAGTTTGTCTACAAATGATTCCTTTGTTTCAACTTCTCTGCTAAATAGTAAAAACTTATACCGGGTGTAAATAGACAGATATCTTCAAATTAAACATTATAATCTTCTTCTCATACCAAATAATATTTCCAAATAAACCTACCAACGGAAATTATTAGCTGGAAACATGCTTTGGACTTACGGAGCATTTTTTTATTTTTACAATTTTTTAGTTTTATGTGCGACTAGCTTTTGCCTGCGGCTCCGCCCGCGTCTAAGAGATTTTCGTGGAAATAATGAAAACAAAAGAACGTGATTTTTTGAACGACAATATGCAATGGTCATCATGTTTTACCAAAGTGCTAATAAAAACCAATCAAATAAGCCCAAACTCAAAGGGTCTGCTGTTGTCCGTTGAGGAGATCCCGTACCCACCTTCCAGTCCCGTCATTAGACCCTGGTCACCATGTTCTACAAATATACTCGTCAAGACCGATCAAATAATCTTGAACTTAAAAGGTCTTCTAAAAACGTTTACCAGTGGATGATATGAAACCCGACGATCGGACAACATGCGACTACGCAAGACGTACATACCTACCACATGATTAACTAAAACTCTAATTGTGTGCTTCCCTTAGTCATATCGTGATGACATATACACTGTAAACTTGGCGAAAAAAAAAACTCTACTTTACAATGAAAACTGCATCAAAACCCATTGAGTAGTTCCCAAGCTATAAGTGACCGCACAGACAGACAGACAGGCGTTGCGTTTTATATGTACATATATTAGGATTTATGTAAGATGTCATGTATGTATTTATGTAGTTTAGTGTAAATGTACGCATGTATGTCTATTTATTTATTTATTATGATTTTTACTAATCAAAGGGGTTCGCTGGAAGAAATCTCTGCTTAGAGATAAGCTCTCCTATATACATCTTATTCCTAAGTGCAAGTGTAATCATATTTTTGTGTGCAATAAATTATATATAGTACTTAAACCTAGCTGTAACCACTTTTCAAGCTTTACATTAGCAAGAGGTGTGTCAGGATCGTTGCAGATGGAAATCTATAGTTAAACTGATACAGTTTTCTTGAAAAACGACAGTTTTTTTTTTCACCAACATACATAGTTAATATAACTAAGCATTTGGTCAATGCATGCCGATGCCTATAAACCACCCAAGCAGCACTTTTACTTCCCACTTGATTCACAAAATTTGTAAAGTCATTAGTTAAATATTGCATTTTCGAACTGAAAATTTATTTTTATTAAATTTTAAAAAATATAGCATAATATAGGCTGAAATTAAATCAACCGACCAAATTCATTCTGTAGACTCGGTTAGTGATCAAGAACTAGGTTCAGTAATCCTTTTGGCCAATTTTGAAAAATATTTTTTTTTGCTCCTTTACCGCTTGGACTAGTTTAAGTACAATTCCTAGTGCAGGTTCTACAAGACACAAAAATATTTTGTTTCGAATTTTACCTGAATGTTCATTAAACCTTGTTCCTCATGACTAACCGAGTCTCCAGTATGAATTTGGTCGGTTGATTTAATTTCACCTAGTATATGTTACTCGGCGAAAGTGTATCTTTTAATTATCGAAACAATTTTTATAATCGGTTCAGTAGTTCCAGAGATTACTCATTATATAATATACAAACAAAAAACTTTAAAAAATAAAATAAAATAATAGTGTAGGTAGACAAACTTAAACGTGAGTTGAACCTGACTACATTAAAGCATCCAATATTTCGGGACATGCAGCGCCATCTAGCATATTACAATAAAAACCATTTCAACGCCAGCGCACTGAGCCGTTATCCAGGATAGCTTTCACAGAGATGGCGTTGTCTAGGAACTTGTGAAAATGTAAATATTATTGTTATTTATCTTTGCTTAATCAATACACGGAAAAGCTTAAAAAAGCAATATATATTATATAAGGTGACTTTAATTTATGCAGCCAAATTCTTCCTGAAGACTCGGTAAGTGCTCAGTACCAAGGTTCGATGGCACTTTTTGTGAAATTCGTAATTTTTTCTTTTCGTGTTCCTTACAAACGCGAGCCCAGCACCGAGTCAGTTACTAAGTGGAGTCAACATTTTATTTTGCGAAATTAGCCAAAAGTGTTATCGATCCATGTTACTGATCACTTACCAAGCCTCCAGTATAGGTTTGGCTGTATAAATTAAAGTCACCTTATATTTATTTCATATTGTTACAGTACAAAACTTACTAAAATCATAATGTACCTACAATCAGTGGAAACTCTCCTAGCTGAGCTGTTTTCAGCGCCAGGGTAAAAGGAAAAAGTCAGTTAGTCAGTTTGTCAGTTTAATGTTTTTTTACAAAAAAGGAAATATTTTTTCTGATATAAAATAAGAAAAATAAAAAATAAAAAGCGAAAACAGATTTTACCAGTGGGGTTTAAACCCGCGACGATCGCTGCGCTACGGCGGCGAACCTTCCACATGTTTCACTAAAATTCTCATTGCGCTGCTCCCTTTTGTCATAGCGTGATGATATATACCCTTAAACCTTCCCGAAGAAATGCTTTATCTTTCAGTGAAAACTGCATCAAAATCCATTGAGTGGTTCTCAAGTTATAAGCGAACAAACAGCCAGACAGACAGACAGACGTTGTATTTTATATGAATAGAGATACTGCATGGATGTTAAGGGGCTGTCAACAAACCACGGAAAACTGCTGTATCTGCTCGTTTCAAAACAGGAAAAAATACATTTAACGAATAAAAATATAATATTTTTGTCGATTCGTCTTTTAGTTCTTGGTTTCCTTATCCCCTGAAAAAGAAAAGTATGAAGTTTCTTTCATGTGAGATGGTTTTAAATTTCTGAAAACAAAAAACAATCAGTTTTTCAGTTTTGTTTCTTACGCCAGAATATAACTGAATCTAGTTGTCTCTATCCCAATAAGTTAATCTGAAATCCTCATTAATGGCTCTAAATCAGGTAGTAATTAGCTTGAAAGGAAACATTATAGATACCTATATCAATTTCCAAAATATTATGGAAATATGACAAATCTTTTGCATGGATTTCGCAATAAAAACATAATCTTAGTTAATGAGAACTGTGAATTTTTTAACTGTCTGAAGCAACACATATTGTAGCGACGACAGCGCCATCTGTTTCTTAAGAACAAGGCGTGAAATCACATAACACCCTCGTGAGCGTTCAGTATGTGCATTACAAGCTGGTTAGATCAAATAGTTACAAAATATTCGGTGGACAAGTATGGTGGAAAAATTCAACGGTCTAGGTAAGTACCTCGGTGGCGATAACAAGAGGTCGTAAGCTCGAATCCTGGCCCGAGGAATTTTTCAAATTCTTGCCTTTACATTTGTTTCTAATGTATCTCTTTAGTTTGTAATGCACTCTAATAATATTATTTATCAGTAATGTCGCTTTTCTGTTATAACTATCCGAATTATTGACAATATTTTGATGTTGGATTAGATAAAATCGGACAGCTCCTAGTAAAATGTCGATTAGGTATATACGACTCATTCTATAACCGAATATAGTCATAAAATCTTTTCAGTTTTTGCTGATATTGACTGGAAATGTGCTCTTCTTAAATCCGCTTTAGGACGTAGCCCCTAAATAAAGTACTTTGCCTGAATAATATGAAAATAAGGACAGTTTTGCCGAACGAATTACAGAAAAACATCTATACTAAACGCAGTCTCGTATTTTGACGATATCCTCAAAACAAAAATATGTTGAAATAGCAATAAACAGTCAGAATTTTATTAAAATTCCAGGGCAAAAATAAATCAAGTCTCATTATAAACTAGTGCCTGTTACACACACAAAGACAATTTCAGACAAGAGGATAAAACTCTAAGTGCAGGACGTCTGAAAGCATTGAAAGGGTAGTTTTACGACCAAGCTACTCTTAAACTTATTTTCAAAGCAATAAGGTGTATTTTAGAACAACAATTCACGGAAAAAATACTAAAAATGGCGCCATGCAATGTATTGCAATGCTATATTAAGCTGTTCAAAATGCTTCATGGATTTATAATTGTGATTTCGAGAGCTATCCTTTCACTCTCAATTTGTTTAGTCGTTGTGAGTGACAGTGAAGGCATTTAGCAAAAAATACATGGTTAAATATTCCTTTGTTTGTGACCATGAGATTAGGAAAGTGAGGCTTTTTATTTATATGTTTAACCAAACCAAGTCTATTTAAGCTAAACCCGCGATACTTAATACAAAGGAGCAGATTTAGGACGACCGCACACGTTTGTATGTGTGCGTGCACGCAGCTAACAGCCCGTGATAGAAGTCAAGACAGAAGTGCGTGCTCTCCGTCCTGCTTCTAATTTCTTTCTAAGCCTTGAATGGGGGTGAGGGGTGGCAGCGGGTGGAAGGACGATGCGCCGTTAGAAGATTTTAAAGAACCTAACATGCACTGTGGTCAGACAGACTTGGGCTGTGACCATTTTATTGAAATCATGACAGATGGTGCTACGAGCAAAAGTAAAGTACATAAAGTTACGAGTAGAATGATCGATAAACAAGATGGACCTTAATTTGAACAACGCAATACCACTATAAGACTACTTGATCGAAGTAACGAAATCAACGGTAACGCATCAAAGGCGAGTAAACACACACGAAAATGGAGAATACAAAGCGAAAAGGAACCATTCCGAAGTAAATACAATCTTAAGATCACAATAAAGGTTACAACGATGGCGAGATGGATCACAATAGACTTCGGCAAATCTGAACAATATTAAGGTAAAAGGCTTTCTTTTATTTCAAAGCAATGTAAGTAACTGAGATAAAGAAAAATAAAAGATTATGGTTTCTACATCTAATTCCTAAACTAAAGTTATTTAAAAATGTATTTTAGTAAGGACATAGAAAGCTTTAGCGTACCTAATAGGTTTATAATGAATACGAAATTATTTGTTCTAAATTTCACTCAACTATCGTGGTAAAAAACTAATAACTTTGTTTGATAATAATCGCGCGAGATTCAAAATTCAGATAAGTTTCTAGTCATATTTAGCCAATCTTTCTATAAATAAATAAACATACGCATTTGCTGATCACCTTCAAATTGCTACACTTACCCGTTATTTTGTCACATGTGAAAGATACTTTTTTGTTTCTTTTATCCGACAAAAAGGGTCCACAAATCCGTGGCTGTATTGTCACAATCCCTTCAATAGGTCGCATTATCCAGATAATGTTGGCTTTTCTCATTATTTCACTGTTATTCTCCCTTTGCGGTTTTCTAAAGGATATCTCTTGATGAAATTTCAGAGTTTCGAGTTCTAATCATTTACATACGAGTGGTACATGTATAATGATATATTCAAATGTACGTCAGACTATACTAATTAACTTGGGATTTTTTAAAGCATAAGTTCAAAAACTTACATAACAGCGTCACATTGGAAGATTAAGATGAGTGAGAGCATCTTACCTGTAAACAAAGAAATGAACACTATAGCATAAATCAAGCAACTACTATGCAAAAGACTTAACATAAGACATGTTGAGAGAAAAAAAAATAAAGCAACAAAAGTTTAATTGTAATAGTCCTGCTTGTGTCTTGTCAAAAAGTTGATAGCATGGAGTAAAATAAACTTCATGTTTAGTAAAGAGGCGGTTTAAATTTCTTAACACTCTTTCTATAATATAAATGCTTCAACATTAATCTTTCCTACTTACTGCTTCTTTTCCTCTTATCACATGTTTTTACCGAACCCCACCCCACATGTTTTAACCTTCTCATTTAACTCAATGTTTAACATTTACATAATGCACGTAGAGGCTCGGAGGTTGTACATTCGAGAGGCACATTTTGAAGATATTTAGAGAAAAAAATTGCTTTCTAAATGAAAGCAGCGGCGCAAAGAAATGAGTTCTTACGCTGCAGAGGTTAAGTACTAATTTGCATAGTATTGCTTTTGATCTCGAGTGTACGTTTTTTTGGTTCACAAAGAGATGTTGTTTGTGTTGGCATGTTGGTTATATCTATCCACTAACCGTCAGTGTCTAACGTACACCTCATACTGAAAAAGATTCCAGTTCCTTGACGGAACTCTTTGTAAATGAAATATTTATATACGTATGGTTGTATTTAAAGATTTTACTGATCTCACAGAACAACTTTCTTGAAAAAAACGTGGTTATAGATAGTTTTCAAAATGGAGTAAAAATATTTTTTCATTTGCTCAGGCATGTTTCTTTGGGAAAAGTATTAAATAAATTATACTCGTAGGTGCATAATTAGTAGATTGTGTTTTTTCCTACAAGGATACCTAAGCATTTACACACGGTTTATATAACAATTAAATAACTTTCATATAACCCATCCATCAGCCTGTTTCGTCCACTGTTGGACATAGGCCTTACCAGGATTTCGCCACTCTTGGCGGTCCTCCTGGAAGACTCACACACGCTGGGCAGGCGGGTTGGTGAGCGCGGTGCCGAAACCCTCGCACCAGTGACGCCGCTGCCCCTCACTAGTCTGTTTTATAGAAGGCCCGGCAATTGGGGATGGATATGTCGCAGTAAAGTAGTTAAATCAGAGAGTTAATTGAATCTCTAGAGAGTTAATTAAAGATCGACATTCAATCAAGTCGCTAGCATTTTGATTTAAATAAAGCAGCGTCGAAAACGTTTAACTATCTGTCTGACCGAAAGCCAGCGTGTTGATTGATTAATAATGTAAAACAAGATGATGGCTCTGAGTTGTTTCATAATGTTCAAACCTGACCTAACGTACTGTTTTTAAATACATTTTGACCTATCCATTATGCACCTATTTAGTATCCTACTCGGGGACGCCTCGCTCCGCTCCGCTTCGCTCGGCTCTGAGTTGTTTCATAATGTTCAAACCTAACCTAACCTAGTGTTTTTAAATACATTTCGACCTATCCATTATGCGACTATTTAGTATCCTACTCGGGGACGCCTCACAAAGGTCACCCTACCAAAGTTGAAATGCGCCTAGGAACGTTTAGGAAACTCGTTAAACGTTTCGTTCACTCACTTGTCTGACGGAACTTTAGCGACTTGATTGAATGTCGATCTTTAATTAACTGTCTAGAGATTCAACTAACTCTCTGATTTAACTACTTTACTGCGACAGATATACCACCATCCATCGGGCCCAGGCAATGGTGGGCCGCCTGGTTTTGCCTGAGAGCTGTCCTCTTACTCTCCCCCGAATAACTTCGGGAGGATTTGCGAGTAAGATGGTGGTACCTCCACAGTCGAGCCCGGCATTAGCTCTACCACCTTTAAGCTCTGCCATATAACCCTACTTTCTTACAAATATAGTTCTATATACAATAAAAAAAGATGTAAATCATAAATCAAATGTTGTCTTAGTCTAAACTAATAGCTCTTGGTTATATTATATAACATTATAAGGGACACGTACTGAAGTTAAAGAAATTGGAGATAGTTTCTATAAATTTGTTCTTTATGCAGAGATTTTTAAAGTTCACAAAAAGAAAGTCAATTCTCTACGAACACGCCTGCTATCATTACAAAATAAATTCGTTCCTGCTATCGCCCTCACCACGTTCCATTTGAGACGTAGCGTGTACCCGATTGTTTATAGTACGTTCTCATGCACCATCCATCCATCCATTCATCAGCCCGTGTTCGTCCACTGCTGGACATAGGCCTTTCCCAAATTTCGCCACTCATGTCGGTCCTCCGTCCTCCTCATCCAGCCGCCCCCCGCAACGTCCTTCAGGTCGTCGGTCCAGCGGGCACGAGGTCACGCACAGACACCTTTAATAATAATAGACTTTCACCCGCGTCTCTGCTCTGTTTTCAGCTTCCATTTATCACCCAATTGCCTATGCGTTGACCAGTGGGTCACTACGATGCTAATAAAAAAACGCATCTCAATCCGCTGAGCGTGTCTCGAGCTAAATCGGAACAGACAGACAACATTTTTAAAACTGGTACTTTTGGCTTCAGTATTCAAATGTCTATGAACCATACCAAGTTAAAATTTTGAAAACATATCTTCCATTAACTTTGTTTCTCATTAATCTTTTCTAGTTTGTAATGCACTCAAATAATATTTAGAGTATCCGAAGTGATGGATTTCCATTCAAAATATACTTATTTTGAGCTTACTTGTTATTGAATACAATAATGATACATACATTAACATAATTAAAGGTATGTTTAATGTATACAGTGAGGTTTAAATAATACTATACAGATGATAGTTATAAAAAATCTACAAAACCTAATATGTATGCCGAACTCCGCCACTTTGATTAGTTTGGCTAAAAAGAAGTGCAAGGAACTTAGCAAGATCATGTGTACACCACACTGTGCGCCCCCCGTATGTACACGACGCATCTCTGCCGATGCGATACATTGCGCTTATGAAATGGGGTAACTGGGATACGTCATCGGTTCAATAGGTTTTAAAATATATGTATAAACAAAATTCGAAACATGGAAAAGGCAATAGATGTGTGTCAGGACCGTAGTAGATGAAAATTCTGTGTGGCAAACGTGAACATTTGTATTTATGTTTGTACATAACGTATATGAAACCTTTGTAATATAAATGGGAACTCAGTATTTTGGTAAGGAGCATACAGAATCGAAAATAAACGTAGTATACATTTTTTGACGTAAAGCTAAAGAGCAGTTGTTTTGGCCCGTTGGTTAGTTTAATTATACCCATACAATAAAATGTAATGCAGCCCCAACGAAAAACGCAGTAACAAAGCCATCTCGTTAAGTGGACATAGTTTAAATCAGTAGAAGGAAGCAATTAGATACTGGAACAATGTTGCCAGTGCACCACTGAAGGTAATCTCTGAAAAGCTTCGGATAGCATGTAGTCGTGTAGAAGCTAACCACGTAGCTTCAGACGTGTGTCGTCAGCAATATTTTAGCGGTTCCAAGTATCCGATTCGTCACGTCGTCTCACGCTCAGTCGACGACGCAGCGAGATTGAAGGCTACGTGACGATCTGTATTCAGTGTCACGTATCACGCGTGAAAATGTTATGAGACTCTGTTGTGAGTAGGGTTACCATCCCAAAATGGAGGAATGCCTGTCTGAGGAGACCAAAATGCCGGATTTAGCAAAAACAAGGCTTTGTGTTGTAAGACGCTTTTATGAAAAAAGACTTTAGTTTAAATCTTATTATTAAGTCAAAACAGTAATAAGCTCCTACATTTAGTACGAATAACAATAATTTTGTCAGATGAATAGAGCGTAGCGTAGGCCGACGTCGTGCCCGCTGGACCGACGATCTGAAGTAGTTGCGTGTGGCTGCTGGATGAGGAGGACGGAGGACCGCCAAGAGTGACGAAATTTGGGAAAGGCTAGCAGCGGACGAAGACAGGCTGATGGATGGATGGATTGTCAAATAACATGATTTTTTGCAAAATATCCTATTTTACTTATACATATAAAATAGGTGTAAAATTCTTCACAAGAAATTTAAAAGTGACTGTCTCAGATCAATGCCGACCAGACGCCTGTTTCAGCCTAAAACTGCCTGCCAAATGCGATAAATACTTGTCATATGGTAACCCTAGTTGTGAGCAGACTTCGGGCTGAGGGGTTTGGATGGTGATGCTTAGCGATTGTTAGGTGATTGGCTAGGTTTTTGACGCTTTTATTGTACTGAGTTAAGGCTGTCCGTTCGGCCGCTTTCGCCATTACTCGAAAATGTCTGGGTCTATTGAGCTAAGAAGGAAAATTTACTTCAGGATATTGAGACAATATTTCCAAGTAAAACTTTATGCTAGTAAGGGTTTCACGCAGGTTATACCTTTAAAGATGGAACGGTGGACTACGCACACGACAGTCATTTTGAATTACAATATTCAGTTTTTGAACCATCTATAACGAATACACCATTTCAGAAATGTATCAATACAATCATCATACATCCAACTGAAGATCCACATCTATCCCAATAAATAACATCCACAGCACTATTACCCCATGCCGCTATTACCCCATACGTGGTCGAGCATCGAGCTCGTGGCTTGTTGTAATTAAAGTGACGTGTCCGCAGGGCGCAAGTTGATTGGTCGACGTCGTCACGTGACACATTTTCAAAATGGCCGCCGATGTATTGGCTGCTGTTATTTAATGGGAAGGATGTTTAAAACAGACCTGGAATTTTTGCCTTTATCAAGCCATACAAGGCTCGTCATGGTATGAATTTCTAAATGTCAAAAATTGTACATTTTTCTGCCCAGGTCCACCAAAGAAAGGCTGCTTAATTAACAAAGACATTAAGCTGTTTACGTTACGTTATTTATGACAATAAACGGTTGTTGTATGTTGGAATGGGCAACAAATCCTCATAAAAAAACAAAGAAAATTAAAACGTTGCAGGTCATACTTTTCAGTTTAGAATTGCAAGAAATACTTAAACTGGAATTAAAAATGTAGATACCGAATGTTTCTGAGAGTGAAGTGGAAATGTTTTCAAAAATATATTTTTGAGATTTCAACACTTATGAAAATATTTGCTTGGTTTGAACTAGAAGCGCACTAGATGTACTTTACTTTAATATACAGTGATTGCTTGTTTTGTCCATTTCCACCTCTAATATCTATGGTTTGGAAAGTAATTTTCTATTTCCTGGTGTCACGGGGTCAAATCTAGTAGGGACGAAGTTTGTCTTTGATTTGCGTACCTTGGAAACCTCGTCAAGCTGTTGGTACAGCTACTCTTGAAAAATAAGTTCTTAAGATAAGAGGGGACGGTTGTTCCTTGTGTTGGCAAAAGATTGGCCTGACGACGTCTCCAGGGTGATGGTGAATAGCTATTCAGTGTCCTCACAGCACGGATTAGCCTTACGATAAATAAAACAAAAACAAAAAATGTGTTGTATAAAAAGCGATTCAAATATCTTTTGTGGTATATCATTCTCAAAGAGAAGTCGTAATTAGCTAGCCTAACTCTTGCAGATACTAATTTCATTACATTATATAAACACAAGTGAACAAGTTCATATTAGAACCTTGTAGTTACGAACAGAATATTTAAAATGTTACTACCTGTTTAATGAAATAAAGTATAATCTACTTTTATATCTCAGTCCTTGAAAATAAAACTTTATAGTTTTAGTATGAAAACTGCAAAGCTTCCTACACTTTATATGGTGTTACACTTAGCTGAATCCAAAGGAGACATACATTTCTTTTCTTTATTTTACTCTATGAGTCATGTGTACGTGCATGTATATTAGAGATATGTCAACGTTAACCACCAAAGCATTTTAGCTTTTATTACTTACCCTAAAATGTACAATTCCAAAACATTTTGCAAAATAAACACAAAATAAAAAGGGCTCGCATCATAACAACAATAATAACGGATGTGTTAACCCCTGAAGCGACATAATTTTTTATCGTTGGACAAAACAAGCGCCGACCAGCGCCACCTGGTGGTGAAATACTGCGTCGTTTTTAAGCTAATGGGCTACCCAGCTCTGACCACACTCTTTATACGTTCTGGGTATGACAATATATTAATATGACTTTTAATATTACGTGATATTACATAAATATACGATTTGTAAACGAAAAACATGGTATAGTGTATATGTAGGTAGAAGACGTTAAGAATATAACACTGAATCAATTTAACTCCATACTTTTTTAAAGGAGCTTTTTTTTCCTTAAATTGGAAAACCAGTTTAAACTCGTAAGACGCAACACAATATAAAATTGAACACAAACAGTTCGCTAAACTCTATAAAAATTCACTTGTAAACGTGATTTCCGAGCGGGTTCTTGTCCGACCTAACTTTAATCCGAACCGCGCGTCGACTCGCGTGGGACAAGTCACGGAACATTAGCGCGCGACCGAGTTCACCGACTATTAGAAATGACCACCGATTGAATCCCTATTTCACTACATTATTAATTACCTAACGCTACGTCGCTATCACGCACTATGTAATTCTGCAACGCATCTTGCGTCGGCAACTCACACAGGTTTAGTTCATCACGCGTCCCTAATTCGCTACGCGTACTACGTAGCTACGCACTATCTGCCGGGCTAGCGAGAACTACAAACGTGCTACCATCTGACGTGCCGCTGTAACGATGACTGAGAGAGACAGAACGAACGTGTGAGAGAGCGAGATATCCTCTATCCGGTAGATCATAGGTCGGACTTATAAGCGTTTCTCTGCTACACGCGCTACACTTTTCATCTTGCTACGAACTCGTAGCAAAACACGGCAGAGACAGAGTATGATACATTTTTAGCGAATCTTGACCTGACAACTAGCATAGCTATCGTAGATGAAAATAATAGAGAAGTTTTGTCTCTGGAGGAAGCGTTTGACCAATGGAAATGGAAACACAAGATACTTCACGTGACCATCGCCTTCACTAACGACTCGTCCTGCGTGTCTACTGCTCTACCGCTTCGTCGAGCGACACACTAAACTTCTCTATTAGTTTCATCTGTGCTACCTACGCGGGGCGACTATTCTGGCATTATTTTTCACCCACAATAACAGTCATTCGACTTTTGTTCACAGTATGCTAAATGCCATGCAAAATAATGCGAATGGAGCGGCTAAATTTCATCACATAAAAGCTATAGAATTTAAGAAACGCTTACTATAGGTTTCCAATCAAGAAAATCAATACTTTTCCAAAAAAATCTTCTTTAAAGGCACCCGAAATCTGCCTCGGGAATTTTTCCACACGTGCCCGAATAGCCAACCAGGTTATACAGACTGGATTTTTTGTCGCTGAAAAGCCAAATATTGAAGATAGTACTTGCCCATATCCTACCTTAATGATGAGACACTTTATTGACGGAAACAGAAAAAACAAAAATAACATTAAATGTAACTAAAATAATAACAATCTAAGTATTAATTAAGGTGATAGGGCTCACCAGCCATCACTTTGGGATATAATAATCGTCGGTGAAACACGGTTGCACCAGGTGTGGACTGCGACTTTCATTTCACAGTTCACCCTCTCACCTCTGACACCCCCTCGGCGATGCATGTCGTGACGATATGTTTCTATTAAAAATACTTACCACAAAGAGTTTTAAACGAATTAGCGTTATTTCTAAAACGAGCAGCGGCTCAAACGTAGGACTATTTTAGAGATCCCGCGTACAGTTTGTCGCGAACACCGCCTTGTAAGCGGTGGGGAGGAAACTCATAAATATTTTATACGATCCGGCGGGTTCCGCAGTTTTTGCTCTCTAATAGATTGCCGGTGCATGTCATACTTACTGAATTACTGGGAAGACACAATATAGAGGTTATATTTACATTTTCTCAGCATAATCTTGAATCTTGACATATATTATTAAATTAATTAAGGCAGATATCCTATGTACCATATAGATAGCTTTTTACAAATTAAACTCATGAAAATTCATATTTGTGTAAATGTTTTCATTAAATTTTAAAGAGATAATTATTAAAAACTAGCTTTTGCCCGCGGCTCCGCCCGCATGTTAATCGGTTTAACGACATGCTTTTTTTCCGGGATAAAAGTAACCTATGTGTTAAGTTGGGGTATAAGCTATATCCATTCCAAATTTCATCCAAATCCGTGCAGCCGTTTCAGCGTGAAAGAGTAACAAACATACACACACACAAACTTTCGCATTTATAATATTAGTGTGAAGTGTGATGAGATAACATAGCCTTGTCTTATTTCACCACAAACGATTAGAGACTGCGCTAATTAGACACCTGATGTATGAAATAACAAAGCCTTGTCTTATATTACCACAAACGAATAGGTCCGCGCTAATTAGACACCTGATTTTTCAATGATACTGATGTATCCTACAGGAACCAAGCATTTTTCCGGGATAAAAAGTAGCCTATGTGTTAAGTTAGGGTATAAGATATATCCATTCCAAATTTCATCCAAATCCGTTCAGCCGTTTCAGCGTGAAAGAGTAACAAACATACACACACACAAACTTTCGCATTTATAATATTAGTGTGAAGTGTGATGAGATAACATAGCCTTGTCTTATTTCACCACAAACGATTAGAGACTGCGCTAATTAGACACCTGATGTATGAAATAACAAAGCCTTGTCTTATATTACCACAAACGAATAGGTCCGCGCTAATTAGACACCTGATTTTTCAATGATACTGATGTATCCTACAGGAACCAAGCATTTTTCCGGGATAAAAAGTAGCCTATGTGTTAAGTTAGGGTATAAGATATATCCATTCCAAATTTCATCCAAATCCGTTCAGCCGTTTCAGCGTGAAAGAGTAACAAACATACACACACACAAACTTTCGCATTTATAATATTAGTGTGAAGTGTGATGAGATAACATAGCCTTGTCTTATTTCACCACAAACGATTAGAGACTGCGCTAATTAGACACCTGATGTATGAAATAACAAAGCCTTGTCTTATATTACCACAAACGAATAGGTCCGCGCTAATTAGACACCTGATTTTTCAATGATACTGATGTATCCTACAGGAACCAAGCATTTTTCCGGGATAAAAAGTAGCCTATGTGTTAAGTTAGGGTATAAGATATATCCATTCCAAATTTCATCCAAATCCGTTCAGCCGTTTCAGCGTGAAAGAGTAACAAACATACACACACACAAACTTTCGCATTTATAATATTAGTGTGAAGTGTGATGAGATAACATAGCCTTGTCTTATTTCACCACAAACGATTAGAGACTGCGCTAATTAGACACCTGATGTATGAAATAACAAAGCCTTGTCTTATATTACCACAAACGAATAGGTCCGCGCTAATTAGACACCTGATTTTTCAATGATACTGATGTATCCTACAGGAACCAAGCATTTTTCCGGGATAAAAAGTAGCCTATGTGTTAAGTTAGGGTATAAGATATATCCATTCTAAATTTCATCCAAATCCGTGCAGCCGTTTCAGCGTTAAAGAGTTACAAACATACACACAAACACACGCACAAACTTTCGCATTTATAATATTAGTAGGATAGGATAGGATAGGAAGTAGGATAGTAGGATAAGAATCAAGGACTTCGGTAAAGACACGCAACGACGTCACGTCGGATGTTGTGCTGATTATACTGAACGAAGTCCCAGTGCAAGCTATGCGATGCTAGCCTCCGCAATCCCGGCGTATTTCAGTAGCTTAAGCTAAGTGTATTCTGAGTAAATGGTTACTGGCCGTATTTGTTCTATATTTACAAAATCTAATATTTTTTGTTTCTTATAAAGTTATTAAATAAATAAATGTGCACTAGAGTACCTACATTCTCAATTTACTCGGCAAACCAGAAAAACATTAGAAATGTATATTGTTTTGCAACGTATCAGTAAACTATAGCCGGGTATTGCCACCGAGCAGCACATCAAATATGCATGAGACAGGGGCGACGAGGGTGCGGTGTAGGGGGGGGGGGGGGCAAATCTAATACTTTAAAGTTCGAAGAGTGCCCGCGCTTTATCAATGATATTTTTCAATGATATGACCCACCTACTCATGTAAGAGTAGTTTAACATTTTGTGGAAACCAAAGTTCTACAGCCTATGTGTCTCGCTATTCAGTCTCGAGACTCTCGAGTTACCGATGCAACATCCAGGCACCTCCAGAACTCCACTCACATTTCATCCAAAACTGCAAGTCATCCTGTTCCATCCCTAATATCTACCCCGTAGCTGTCGTTACGTGGCACCACATAACGTAGGAAAACAACCGTCGCGTCGTCGTGACCTCGGTATATAAAGCTCGAAAACTTCAGGGACCAACCGAAGGGACATTTTCATGATCTAACAAACTTTTGCGTCTCTAGAATACCTTACTCATAAATCTACTAATAATAAAGTAGTAAAGTCATTATTAACTTTGTATTGGGGTCTTACTCGCGATAACTAATAACATACCTTAATAGATATGTGATTGACGTTTCGACGCCTCTGTAGGCTGTCGTGGTCACAAGCTAACTGACGAGAGTGTCGTGTGTGACAAAAGAAACAATTAATTAACAAAAGACAAAGTGCGGGTAGGAAAATGAAAAATAATGTGCTACCTACCGCCGGCTCGCCAAGGACATTTTTGCTGCTACTCTCGTCAGTTAGCTCGTGACCACGACAGCCTACAGAGGCGTCGAAACGTCAAGCACATATCTATTAAGGTATGTTGTTAGTTATCGCGAGTAAGACCCCAATACAAAGTTAATAATGTGTGAAAATCGCGAAAGTTTAAAGTTTACTACTAAAGTCATGTCTGTACACAGTTCTTTTTTCACATTTCATTTGATATGGATTATGTATTGCACAGAAGCACATGAATTTTTGTGTCTGTCTGTATCTATGTTCCGTTTTAACTCGAGAACTACCCAACGGTCTGGAGGCGATTTTCTTTATTATCATCGTAGTGACTCTAGTCAAGATAAAGGCTATAAGGGGTGTTTATAAAACAACGCCCAAGCCGAAAACCGAGTAGAGATTGAATTAAGGCTGGTTTATTATATGAACAGAATTCACACGTAAGAGGTTAACCCATGGAATTGTTGGCACTGCTGTAAGAAAAATCTCAGTAGAAGAGAAACCACCGAAGTAATTCTCATAATCATTTAGTGTAGTACACAGACTGATACAATAAAATCGAATCGTAGTTTAACCCAAAAAGTTTCCATACCTAAATATCCAAACTTTTACATCTGCAATGTGACAAGTTGGAGACCGATTCATCGTTGGGAAGCTGTCTTGATTGATGAAGATTGAGAAGTCTGCGATGATATATTTTCATTTTTTATCCAAACTAAACTTCTTTTATTTTGGCTTCTAACAGAATCGTCCAGAATTAAAGAAGTGACCGCATTTGCAGAGTTTGAAATAATATTAACAATGTTTTAACATCTTACGTAAATAAGGAAAAAAACAAAAAGCGGAAGTGATACAGTCTGGATCAATTTCATTAGTGGACCATGCTTACGCAGAAAACTTTCAGCGCCTTGCGGGTCCAGTATAGTAATAACGGTTTCAGGGTTTAGATGGGGCTGCCCCGTTCCTACAGTGCTCCAGGCATGTTCGCGGACGCTCGCACAGACGACTTCTTCTTTTCCTCGTTGCTTTGTAGGGTGTGGGTCAGTTCCAACTCTATTCTGAGTACCATTTCAGCGAGGAACTATTTGCCACTCATTCGTATCCTCAGAAAATTGTTAATTAAGGTTTGCTAACGTGGGTTACTAACCATAATGGACCTTCGTTGTCTTATTTAATAAATTTATTGATTGAGAAAATACGCCAAACTTGTTATCCCACACGAATTTTCAAAATATTTTACAGCAGATTGTTAAAACCGGTATTTAATAATTTAGAATGTTAGCTCACGTGAGTTTTAATAATATTATTTTACAGCGTATTAAATAAAATGAATCAGAGAACGAATTCCTCTGAGACCGTTTTCAACACCAAATTCACCGGGCGCACCCTCGAGGCTAACCGAGACCCAACCAACTTCACTTCAACTGGTGGTTAGCTTCGGCAGTGGCTTGTCAGTTTGTCACCACTCTCGTGATGAAACTATGCCGCCAAGCGAATACTCGTCTTCCAGAATTACATCATCAGAAACCTTGCCAGGAGAGTGGTAACAGAGCCTCGCGATACGTTACTACTTAGTTCAGGTTATAGTGGACCGCCAAATACCAACCCCAGGGTTATTAAAAGGTGCTCCTCTGTAACTTAAACTCAAATTTGAATTCAAGTAACCACTTTTCCACTTAAGGGAAAAAAGCTTTCCCTTTGTTTACGGCACCCAAAAAACATAGCAGTATCTATGTAATAATATAGTCTTCCGGTCATCGCTGTGACAGAACCTGAGCCCTCGAGTGAGTGAGCAGGGCGTCTTCATTAATATTATATGTAGCCGGCCGCCCGCCCCAGTTACCGCTAAATGGGTTACTGGAGGTAAAGCCTCAACCGACTTATGATTGGGTCGTCTCTCTGTCGCCTTGTCTAGTCGGCTTATGTTGATAGGGTTTTATGGGTTTTGTTTAGTATTCGTTGCAGGTGAAGTGGTTGTTGTTTAATTACTCATTATACTCATTTAATTACTCACTGGCATAATTATTACCCTAAGCGGCTACACAAATATTAAAAATATTATCGTGCAGTCTAGCAATAGCAATAGCTATCTACAAATATCAACGAAATTGTGTCAGAGGTGCATTCCAAACTTTTGTGTCCTGCCGTGATGGGAGCCTTATATCGTCGTATATCGAGCACAAATTGCAGCAAAAAGCTTATATTTCAAACTTCATACTCTTCTAAGGTTACGGGCCTAAAAAAAATCCCAAACGAGACTCTATAACTAAGCCTCTGCTGTCTGTCAATCCCTGCGTTAGTTAAATTTTTAAAGAATAATTAGCCTTTGCCCGCGTTTATTAAATCTGTGGCCCGTTTTCGGCTTGGACGTCATTTTACGAACACCCTTATAGTGCATATGTTGATCAGGGTTACTGCGATGATAATAAAAAAACCGCATCCAAATCTCTTGAGTGGTTCTCGAGTTAAACAGGAACGTATAGGTACATACATACAGACTTACAGACAGACCAGCAAAAATTATAAAAATAAAAGTTTTGGCTGCAGTACATGTGGCATCATGTAAAAATATTCAATGTACAGACACAAATATTCAATGTACAGATACAACATTTTTTCTACTAATTAGTCTAGGTAGATGGTGTACCTATTGAATCTATCACGGCAAACAACGAAAAGTGAAAAAACCTATTTAATAAAATCCGATATTGTAGCATTTCTTCAAACCTAGTTGTTTCAGCTCTATCCTAAAAACTGTAAAATATACTTTTAATACAAAAAAAAGAAACAGAAAATATTAAAAACCCTAAAAAATAAATGATGTAAGTTTCAAAGTTTTAAAATTGTATTAAATATAAAAAAAGGAGGGTTCCGTACTCACAGGGTGCCAAATTGTTAATCAGGCGCTACTGTTTTAGCGCCTTGTATTTTGTCGCCTCGATGTTGCTATGGCATCTATATTGTTGTTATATCCATACCCATATTGTGTGATAGAACGGAACCCTCACGCGCGAGTCCGACTCACACTTGGCCGGTTTTACAGCAAAACAAAAGTTTGACATTGTATTTTAAGATGTTTTAAAACTAATGCTTCAGCTTGAAAAACTTAAATTCTTATATATTTTAGAGCTTAAACATCGCTGTAGTTTGGCCTATTTGTTGCTATAATAACTAGCAAAGTATTTTGTGTTTATGGACAAAGTTGCGCAGACTATTATATGTACCTTGGGTATTTCGTTTTACGGAAGTCGTTTAGACGTACACTCTGCTAAAGCGTTTTTTATACGTGTTGTTGCTAGTTATTTTCTACGGTTTAGAAAATGAACAGGGTGTTTTTCACCGTTGATTGCAACACCCATCCATCCATCAGCCTGTTTCGTCCACTGCTGGACATAGGCCTTTCCAGGATTTCGCCACTCTTGGCGGTCCTCCTGGAAGAAATGCCCATACTCACACACGCTGGGCAGGCGGGTTGGTGAGCGCGGTGCCGAAACCCTTGCACCAGTGACGCCGCTGCTCGTCACCAGTCTGATTTATATAAGGCCCGGCAATTGGGGATGGATATACCGCCATCCATCGGTCCCAGGCAATGGTGGGCCGCCTGGTTTTTTGCCTGAGAGCTGTTCTCTTACTCTCCCCCGAATAACTTCGGGAGGATTTGCGAGTAAGATGGTGGTACCTCCACAGTCGAGCCCGGCATTAGCTCTACCACCGAAACAATACAAATTAAATTGTTTACTGACTGGTAAATTATGTGTCGTTATACTAGTAGAAATGGTAAATTTAACATTTTCATTTAAATAAATATATTTTTTACTTTACCAGTATTGGCCTTAAATTATTGTAGTTTTATTATATTTAAAACACAGTTACTAAAAAAATACAAAAATTAACGAAATATTTCGACTCTTTCAGTGGAGTCGTCATCAGTCGAATAAAATAAAATTAAATAAATGACATAAGAGTATAGAAGAGTTGAAAGGTGAAGTCTGTACAAGTTGAAAGAGGAAAACAGAAACTTTTTGGAGATACTACATGTAGATGATGATGATGATGAGGATGAGGATGATGAGGATGAGGATGAGGATGATGATGATGATGATGATGATGATGATGATGATGATGATGATGATGATGATGATGATGATGATGATGATGATGATGATGATGATGATGATGATGATGATGATGATGATGATGATGATGGTGATGATGACAATATTTATATTTAGTAGTCAGTATTTAATGGTGAGTGACGTCATGTCTGTCAGTTAGTGCTGTCTGTTAAGTCCTGGTCTATAGTGAGCACCAAGTGACCATATGTATGATGTTTCCCAGGTCCTTAATTCAATATCGGTCAGTGGAGGGGTGAATGCTTTGATGATGCGTAAGGTGAAACAGTCGTTGAAAGTTGAATTGTGGAGGCGGATGTGTGTAGGGATAGGAAGAATGTTGTTTGGCATGCGATCTGATGTGTGTCGATGTTGATTTATTCGGATGTGTACTGGATTCTTGGTTTCACTTACATAGAATGCCGGGCAATGACGGCATTCTAGTAGGTAAATGCAGTTGCTCGTTTTGCATGATGTGTTAGGGTGTGTTTTGTATATGTTTGTCGTGTGATGAGTGTTGATGTCTGTAGCTGTATTGATGATGGGGCAGGTTTTACATCGACGCCGTCGACAGGGAGATGTACTGGGTGAGAAGTTGGTAAGGTCGGTATGTTGTGTCGTTTTTGTTTTGCTAAGCGTGTGTCTCAGATTTCGGTTTTGTCGGTAGCATATTTGTGGGTTTGGAGGGAGTAAGTCTTTCGTTTCGTTATTTTGTCGGAGAATGGGTAGGGATTGTTTGATAAGGTTCTTTAGTTTGTGGCTGCCGTGAAAGTAAGTGGTGATTAGACGTGTTTGGTGGGGTTTGTTAGTGTTCCTGTTATGTCTGTGAAAATTTGGTCTGTGGTGCAAGTGTTTTTGAAGGAAGTTGGTTGGATAGTTTCTTTTGGAGAGTGCGTTGTGAATTTTGGCGTGGTAATTGTCAAGTGTGTGTTAGTTGCTGCAAATACGGCGGCCACGTAATGAGAGTGAGTACGGTATGGATTTTTTGATATGTGCCGGATGACAGCTGTGAAAGTGCAGGTATTGAAGTTTGTTTGTCGGTTTGAAATGTACGGAGGTGTGAATGTGGTTGTTGCGATCATTTTGGTGTATATAACATTACTATTTTGTCAACATGACAACAAAAGTTTTGATTAAATTGACTTTAATTTTAATGAAACCAAAAATATTAAAGTTCAACAAGAATGTTTTCAAAAATAAACTAGGCCAGAGGTCCAGCCAGCTCATTCCAGCAAGATGCGAGCGAGTAGCCAATTTACCCACACTAGACATTCATTCGCTATCGTATTGGGTTGCTCTATTAGAAGATGGCGACCTTAAGTTAGGTCGATATTATAAATTGTAGAAGAAATAAAACGATATCGTGATGTTGGCTACAATCTACGCCATCTAGTGAAGATTACGCCATTAAGCAAAGTTTATTTGTTTCTTTTGGTATTGTTTTTGTTATTCTTACTACTTTATATGTTTACTTTTGACATAAATGATGTTATAAATTTAATTTGTAATTTTTAATTAGTTTTTTTTAATTACCATTATTTTTATAACAATTGATACTTTTATTGTTGTTCTAACGAAACTAAAACGTTTATATCTACAAAAAGAAAACAGTAATTTTCAAGGTATTTTCGTTTAAAATTACGTAATTCACTTCATTAATTCAACAAAGATGACTTTGTTCCTTAGACAA
Organism: Ypsolopha scabrella; assembly: GCA_910592155.1. Classification (NCBI taxonomy): domain Eukaryota; kingdom Metazoa; phylum Arthropoda; class Insecta; order Lepidoptera; family Ypsolophidae; genus Ypsolopha; species Ypsolopha scabrella. The sequence continues at coordinate 23,596,013 of OU342982.1, forward strand.
ACTAGGTTTTGATATATTAATATACACTTAGTAAAATTAAACGATTTTTTGTCAACCAATATGCGGTTTGTAAATTCAACCGACTTGTTTTTTCAGTGTAAACTCCAAACTACAACAAAATTATAACAAACACCCGAAGACAACATTCAAAAAACACGGTAGTTTCAAATAAAATAAAATAGCTAGCGGTAAGTGTATAAATACAATACATTCTACAATACAGTTGACGCTGTTCGACTTTGGAACGATCTTCCACTCTCTTTTAAAAGTCTTCCCTCAATTGCTTCTTTCAAATTCAACATGAAGAAGCACTTTTTGTCCTCTCAGCAGTCTTAGCTACTAAATATATATATATATAATATAATATATATATATTGTAAGTATTTATGTAGTTTATCGTAGTCAAATATATATATATATAAATATATGTACTAATTTAGTACGGTATGTTAGTGTTTAGGGTGTTAGGTTAGGCATACTTTTAGGTTAAAAGTGTATGTAGATTTATCTTATTTATAAACATATTGTACTGGAATTAATTTTCAGCGCCAATTTGTACATATTTTCTCCATTTGTGTTGACTGGAAGAAATTTCTTTTAGAAATAAGTCCGCCTTTGCCATGTACTTTCAACATTGTGAATTGTATTTATCCGTGTTTTTTGTGCAATACAGTGTTTATTATTATTATTATTCTGGAAATCGTTCCGGGTTCCGAACCCGGGTTCAAGTTTGAGAGTCCGGCGTCCAACCGACCGAGCTACCGTTGATTTCCTTTTTCAAATATTATACCGGGGGTAAGTAGACCGCCATCTTTGAATCAATATACTAATAATATAGTAGTAAAAAAGTCGTGTCTGTACATTGAATATTTTCGCGAAATTTTAAATGGAATGGGTTATTGGTACTGTACTGAGGCCGAAACCACAATCGTTAGAATTTTTGTCTGTCTGTCTGTTCCGTTTTAACTCGCGAACCACTCAACGGATTTGGATGCAATTATTTTATTATAATTGTAGTGACCTTGGTCAATACATAGGCTATAAGGAATGTTCATGAAATAACGCCCAAGCCGAGAACGGGGCGAAGATTCTCTGAACACGGGCGAAGTTAAACTATATAATCGAATCGACTGATTATAATTATAAATACTAAACAATTGTCCGAAAAACATGACGCCACGCATGCGCAAAACAAGTTCTGTCCATATATACTAAGATAAAGATTTAACCCGATGTCATTTCCAAGAATCCGTGATGTTCAATTAATTAAACTCAAGTAAAGGTTTCTGCTCAAATAAAAGCTGTATCAAAACCATAAATGCCTAAATGTATGGAGATATGAGATATTTTCTTTTTTGCGACATGATTTGTACAGGAATTTGTACAAAGTTACATAGCTTAACTGCATGTACAGTTGTAAACGTTAATAGCATAAATCGGACCGCAATAATTAAAAAGACATATTTTGAGAGTATACTGACCAATCACAGCCGTCGACAATTTAAAATTGTAAGATGGCTGTCACTTGTACGTTCAAAACAGTTTATTAGATTTATTTTTCCGCAAAACTTACTTTTTTTTTACAAAAAATCATGCTATTTTTTACAAGATACAACTTTTTGCGAATTGTATAATTCATATGCTTTGATTTCTTGAACGTGCCTTCTACTGCCTTTGTGTAAGTAAAATTGAATTTACGTTTCTATTGGAGAACTGTTCAGTATGATCAGTAGAATATGTGGTTTCATTTAAAGATACCTGTCTACTTACGCCCAGTTTCATTACCTCAGCTAGTACGTAGACTATATTACATTTCTGAAACGTTATTCTTTCAGTAGAATAACTAAAATCAGATTCAGTTTGGAGTATGACAATGGGCTTACCGTGTGGAAAGCGCTTTATGTATGAAAATTAGATTTTTTCACTATCGGGTGAAACTGATCTCATTTGACAAGGTGTCGCGAGCCCGAGTGAACAGTTATTACATTTTCAAAACCATTATTTTTACCTGCACTCGATACAAGTTACGATCAAACCGTTTGAAATATTTGGTTTTATCGTTCACGAATATTTTACCAGCATGTATACATTCATCAACCTGTCATCGTCCACTGCTAGACATAGCCTCTCCAAGATTTCGCCACTCTTGGCGGTTCTCCGTCCTCCTCATCAAGCCGCCACGCGCAACATACTTCAAATCGTCGGTCCAGCGGGCACGAGGTCGGCCTACGCTACGCTTTGCTGTACGTGGTCTCCATTCTAACACCTTTCGGCCCCAACAACCGCAACTAAAACGGCTCAAATTCTACCAACAAACGATACAAATGCAGAGAATTGTAAATACAGTTGCCTGCAGTTCAAGCTGCATTTTTTACAACTTTAACCCTTATAACAGTGTTTAAAGATCTACGTTGACGTCACTTGCTGTAAATACTAAAATACTTATAAACGCGGTTTAAAGGCACGAAAAAATATATAATTGATATTACACACCTAAATCATAGTGTAAAAATCCATAAATTGTTCTATTATTTTTTTTTAGGACACAAAATAGTACATTGTAGTTTAAAAAATGACTGAATTAGTAACAGCGCGATGTATTTCTAAAACCTTCCCGAAGAAACCTCCTAGCAACGAAAACTGCATTAAATTCAGTTATCTTGATAACGAGTTTTAAGGTCACACACTTGTGTACATATAATATAATATAATATTTATTTATTTGCGTAAAAAGAACTTAGAATAAATACCATCAAAAATAGAATCTTACGGCTAGTATAATTTTATGTATATGTATATACAGTAGCATTTTATGTGTTTATAGAAGGATAAGAGATTGAGAAGATGTCTCTCTATGATATTTAATAAGACGATTTTTATAATTTCCGTTTTTGCCTTTCGTATTTTATGATTACGAATGCTGTGTTTAATGTCTAATAGACACCCATATCAGAATTGTAATAAATTTAAAATGTATTAGCTTTAAGAATATTTAATATGTCTGGAGCCGATGTACCTCATTAAATAAATAAACGTATTTAATTAAAAACCTACAGTACAGATTTCGTATATTTCATATGCGTCATTCGACGGGTTTCTGTCACTCGACTTTAATACGGTGTTTTAAACGTAATAAACAAAAATCGAATGAGTAATAATATAATGCGAAATACTGCCAGGATAGCCGCCCTACTCACGAACTGCAACAATCATACTAAGTTGAGACAACGCTGTAAACAGTTTTAGCAAATATGGCTGCAGATTTTCAATTTGCTTTTTTAGATTCAATGGAAAAATAAATGTATCGTAAGGAAAACCACTTTTTTGACCAATCATTCAAAAATAATTTCCGAAAACGCACCATCTTTGTTCAATGAATAAGGCGTGAAATCACATAACGCCCGTATGCGCTGGTGTATAAAGTTTTTTCAAGTGGTAGAGCTGATGCCGGGCTCGACTGTGGAGGTACCACCATCTTACTCGCAAATCCTCCCGAAGTTATTCGGGGGAGAGTAAGAGAACAGCTCTCAGGCAAAACCAGGCGGCCCACCATTGCCTGGGGCCGATGGATGGCGGTATATCCATCCCCAATTGCCGAGCCTTATATAAAACAGGCTGGTGACGGGCAGCGGCGTTACTGGTGCAAGGGTTTCGGCACCGCGCTCACCAACCCGCCTGCCCAGCGTGTGTGAGTATGGGTATTTCTTCCAGGGGGAGCGCTAAGAGTGGCTAAATCTTGGCAAGGCCTATGTCCAGCAGTGAATGAAACAGGCTGATGGATGGTATAAAGTAGTGACAAAAATGGCGTCAACAAATAATGACTTTTCAAAATGACATTAAATTTTTTTCATCTTTTTATTTCATAATTTTGAATAATTCAACTATACGTTAACTCATAAAAAACCTTGTTTTATTTGTACAAATACTTTACTAAATATCTACATATTATATTCCGTACGCTCCGTACATCCGAACAGGGTATAAATAAATGAGCGTTCGGATTATCGACTGTTGTTTAAGTTACGGGCAAATCCGATTTTAGCACAAACTAGTATTTACTAGGCAAACTAGGTGCGACGACTAGCTAAGCGAGGAGGTGTTAGGTTGCTTGTGAATATACGCATAAATTCAGGAGCCGAGCAAAGCGGAGCGGAGCGAGGCGATGTCTTAAGTTTTAACAAAAATACGATCTTTCCATATACAAACCTTGGTCGAAATGCAAAATTTGGAATTCCCACTCCCTTGACATTTTAACGATAAAGCTATTAATTTTAAATATAAGATATTACTGCCAAATCTGTAATCTTAATTATTTTTAATATATGTCTGACTGTCAGCTCAGCAGCACACCTTTGCTGCTGGACGTGGCACAAGTAAGCTAGCGAGGTTAGAGCGTTTTATGAATACCTATAGCTATAGGTACGTATTTTATTAAGATCTGAATTTTCTATCTTTAAATCTAAACTATACAGTTAAAGGTATACAAGTTTCAGATTTAGTCGAAATTGTTGCTGAAAATTATTAGGTGGTAGAGCTAATGCCGGGCTCGACTGTGGAGGTACCACCATCTTACTCGGAAATCCTCCCGAAGTTATTCGGGGGAGAGTAAGAGGACAGCTCTCAGGCAAAAAACCAGGCGGCCCACCATTGCCTGGGACCGATGGATGGCGGTATCAATCAATCAATCAATCAATAAGCCCTTTATTCTGAACTAAGAGTTGTGGTTTTTGAGTTTATTTCTGTATTTATAGGATATCCCTTAGTTCAGTGTGCCTCTTGGCAAAGGCCTCCTCTAACATCTTCCATTGTTTCCTGTCTCGAGCAACTCTTCTCCAATTAGGACCGGCTGTCAATTTTAACTCGTCTTCCCATCTTTTTTGTTGCCTTCCTTTGCTCCGTTTGCCATCTCTAGGGTACCAATCTGTGACAATTTTGTTCCATTTATCTTGGGTACATCTTATCATGTGACCTGTCCATCTCCATTTCTGTTGGTCTATTTTGGAGAGCACGTCAACAACTTTAGTTTTTTCTCTTATATGTATACTTCGTACTCTATCCTGTTTTTTGATACCTATCAGACTTCTTTCCATGGCTCTTTGGCAATGTTCGAGCATTTCTCTGTGGTGTTTGGTGAGTGACCACGTTTCGCAACCATATGTGATGCAAGGAAGTATACATGTATTGAACACTTTCCGTTTTACCCCAATACTTAGATGTGTAGACTTCATAACTTCTTTCAATGACCAGTACCTTTTCCATCCATTGGCTATTCGTCTATTTATTTCCTTAGTTGTTTGGTCTTTATGAGAAATGAGCTGGCCTAGGTAAGTGTACTCGTCTACACACTCAAGTGACTTGTTGTTGATCTTAATTTCCATGTTTACAGAGTTTGTCAGTAGTTTTGTTTTGTCTATATTCATTGTCAGTCCTATTTTTTCGCTTTCTTTGTTTAGATCTTGTATCATTTTCCGTAAATTTTCTGGGTTTTCTTCAAATAAGACAATATCATCTGCAAACCTGAGGTGGTTAAGTTTTCTTCCATTTATGTTAAGACCAAATTGATCCCAATCAAGTTTTCGGAAAATGTTTTCAAGCACTGCAGAGAATAATTTGGGAGACAGAGGATCTCCCTGACGGACTCCTCTTTTTATTTCAAAGGCATTACCTAATGTTTCAAGTTGTATTTTTGCTTTGCTGTTACAGTATATGGTTTTGATTGTTTTAATGTATGTTGTGTGTATACCCTGTTTTTCTAGACTTTCCCATATAGCCTCATGGCTGATACTGTCGAAGGCTTTGGTGTAGTCAATGAAAGCCATGTATAGAGTCTTGTTATATTCATTGTATTTCTCAATAACTTGCTTCACGGTGTGTATGTGATCTATTGTAGCATAATTCTTTCTGAAGCCAGCTTGTTCCATTGGTTGGTTTTCATCTAATGTGGTGCTAATTCGTTCTAAGATGATTTTGGAGAATACTTTATAAATATTTGACATCAAGCTTATTGGTCTGTAGTTTCCTATGTCATCTTTTGCGCCTTTCTTATGTATAAGAGTAATGTGGGATGTTTCCCATTGTTCTGGTATGTGTTGAGATATTAAAACTTCATTGAAAATTTTTGTGAGTATAGGGACAAGTTCGCTCAAAGTTCCTCTTAGTATCTCATTTGAGATTTTGTCTGGGCCTGGTGCTTTTTCCATCTTTTGGCTGAGTATGGCTTTCTCTACTTCACTCGGTAAGATTTCAGGTTCTTGGTTGGTTTTAGTTACTTTAGTACTTCTGTTTACATGTTCTGGGTGTTTGTAAATATGGTTTGAATAAAGGTTTTGGTAGAATTTAGTTGCTAGTGTGTTCATGTCTTTTCTGTTTGTGATAGTGTCTTGTTTGTTTTTAAGGTTTGGTATCCAATCTTTGTTGTATTCACGTATCTCTTTCAGAGCCTTTCTTGTTCCTCCTGTTGTCAATATGTGCTTTTCTAGAGTTTTTAGTCTTTTAGTTTTACGATCTTTTCTAATGCTTTCTTTGATGTTTTTGCTTAACTCTGTTATCAGTTTGGTGTTTTCTTTTTTGAGGTGGCTAGTTAATATGCGTTTTCTTTCTTCTATAAGTTGGAGTGTCGAGTCGCTTAATTGATATTTTTGCTTTTCAGTTTTCCTGACTTTGTGGCATGCTAGCTGATTTTCTAATTTAGCGTAGGTAATTTTGACATCAATTTTGCTGTTGTCTGATAGCTCCGTAGTTATTGCCACCAAAGACTGAGCGGTGTCCTTATAATTTTCTTCATTTACATCGTTTGCGTTTGAAGGTTTTATGTGTTTTCTGGGCTTTTTGGGTGGTTCTATTTTAAGTGATGCTCTGACCATACGATGGTTAGTGTTAAAATTTAGTTTTGATTTTGATATCACTGATGTGTTTGTAAATGATCTTGGAAAGTTGCTTATAATGTAATCTATTTCGTTTTTATATTTTCCATCTGGGGAAATCCAAGTCCACTTATTTGTTTTGTTTTTCTTGAAGATACTGTTCAGGAGAGTCAGATTGTGCTCTAATAAGAAATCCACTAGTCGTTGTCCATTGACACTTCGTTTACCATAACCAAAGTTTCCCAGTGGAGATTCATCTTTGTTCTTTTTATTTCCAACCTGGGCGTTGAAATCACCCATAAGGATAATCAGGTTGTTTGAGTATTTTCTTATTATTTGGGATAGATGTTTGTAGAAAGATTTAGTTTCCAGTTCTTCAGCTTGTTCAGTTGGTGCATAAACTTGTATTATCGTCCATGTTTTTCTATAGCTGGGTAGTTTGATGTTTAGGATTGCAATTCTGTCTGAAACTCCGATGATATCTTCTATATAGCTTTTCAAATGCCTTTTTATTAAGAAACCAACTCCTTTTTGTCCTCCAGTTTCACCTTTATTGAATAGTACATAGTCTGGATGTTCCTCAATTGTTTCCCCTGCTCTTCGCATTTCACTTATTCCTAAAATATCCCAATTTATGTTCTTTAGTGATTCTTCTAGTTCTAATAAGGCTTCAGATGTCCTTAGTGATCTTGTATTGAGTGTTGCAATATTTAATAATTTATTGTTTTCTGTTAGAGGGTGGTGGTCTATTTCTCCCGCGGAGACCAGCCGTGGTGGGAGAGTTATTTTTCGTTGTTGTATTTGTAGCTTTGTTTGTTGTATGAATCCGGTTTTGGTTGTTAGTTGTTCTTTAGTTTCTCCATGTGTTTTTGTCTGATAAGGAGTAGGATCTTTCACGCATGACTTGAAATGCATCCATTCTTTTAATTTTGGGGTCCTGTTTGGTATTTTCATTTTGGTCTGGTTTGTTTGGGCTTGGTGTTTCAGAGTCAGGTCCTTTTCTTTTTACACTTTCTCGCTGTTGATTTGATTTATCTCTGCGTTCTTGTAAGAATTTTTTTGGGATGTCATGAGTTATGTATGTGTTTGGTTTCATTTTCTTTTTGTTTCTCAATATTTGTATCTTCTTTTGGAGTGTTGTTGTTGAGAGAAGTATAGGTCTGATTTTCGAGTTGTTTTCCTTTTTGCCTAGACGTTGAATTCTGTTTATTTCGCCATTTTCTAAGGTGACACCTAAATCGTTAATAGTTTGTGAAACAAGACTTATCAAGTTATCTTCTTTCTCGTCGGACGATTCAGAAATTCCGTGTAGTAAAATGTTGTTTTTCCTGGCATTCAAATCCAAGTTTTCGATTTTTTTGTTTAGTTGCGTTATTTCGACTTTTAGTTTTTCATTTTCTTCTATCAAAGGTTGCATTTTTTCGTCCATTTTACTGAGAACTCTTGTGGTTATACTTTCAGTAATTTCATTCGTTTGCTTCTGAAGCTCTTCTTTTACTTTTTCGAAAAGTAATGACATTTCTTTACTTAGTTCGGAAGTCATCTTACAAATATTTCTGAACGCAATTTATTTCGAAAACGTAATTAATGTCGATTTCGATGCAGGTCAGATGCGCAAAAAGGAACACAAAAAGGTACACAATCGCGTGCGTGAACGCAGCCAGTCATTCAATATGTTGAGTAGTTGGTAGCCCTGTTCGGTTCTTCTTGTCTTTGGTCCGTACTTGAGCGTTTGACAGATAAGATAACCTAAAAAGGTTTCGCGTTTCTAACTGCACTGCACTTAAAACTTATTATTTAGTATCAATTTATAGTCAGTAGCACTCGCCGGCACCAGCAGTATAGGAATAAGTATGTTTGAACACTGTAAACTGGGATTAGACACACGATTCGTTTTTATTTGAGGGAGCGACTGACAACACGTCTTTAGTGTACGAGAAGCGGAACCGGATTCACTTTCACCGGATATGCGTGTGGAATCAGTTAACATTATTTTAAGGTGGTAAAACCGATCCCGGTGCAAAATGCACACCATAATATTGTATATAGCACACCGTGCGTAAAATGACCGCTTTACGCACGCTGCGCTTGCGTAAAGTCGGCATTTTCCGCACTTTTGCTATAAAATATTATACGATACTCGTGCGAGAAACTTTTTCTCGACTCGTGTGATTGCAGCACTCACCTTCGGCTTGTGCCGCAAACTCACACTCGTCAGAAAACGTTTCATCGCTCTCGTATCGTAATGTACTATTTCTTTACTTTTGAATAAAAAGTATACATAAATTGCGTTTTAAAGCAGTTAGTGGAAATTGATTAGCAATAATTATAGTTTTACATTAAAATTCTATCATTTTATGATTTACATTTTGATTGCATTCTATTATAAAACTTAAAAGCGTATTTATCGTTGTAATCGAGTGTAATCAAAATGTAAGACATAAAATAACATAATTTTAATGCGAGAACCCTACTATTAGTAATCATTTTCCGCTAATTGCTTTAAAACGCAAATTTTGTGCTATACTTTTTATTTAAAAGTAAGAAAAACAATATTATGATGTGCATTTCGCACCGGGATTCGGTTCTAGGTCATAAACATTTATACTATACAACGACGTGCACTCTCCAACACTAGATGAATTCTTGCCCGTTTTCAGCAACCATCCATCCATCCATCAGCCTGTTTCGTCCACTGCTGGACATAGGCCTTTCCAGGAGTTCACCACTCTTGGCGGTCCTCCTGGAAGAAATGCCCATACTCACACACGCTGGGCAGGCGGGTTGGTGAGCGCGGTGCCAAAACCCTTGCACTAGTGACGCCGCTGCCCGTCACCAGTCTAATTTATATAAGGCCCGGCAATTGGGGATGGATATACCGCCATCCATCGGTCCCTGGTTTTCTTGCCTGAGAGCTGTCCTCTTACTCTCCCCGAATAACTTTGGGAGGATTTCCGAGTAAGATGGTGGTACCTCCACAGTTGAGCACGGCATTAGCTGTACCACCTCAAATAGTATCTTAATAGTAAATTAGTATCCTTAACTATCTACTGTATTTTTTTCAAGGATGAGGATTTTATTTTTTAGAGCCAGACGGAAGGAGTCATGGGCTGACATCGCCTTAGCAAGCAAAATGGGAAGCTTTTCCTGGAAAGATTTTTGAAACGTCACACAGGATTCATAGTTGTCTCGTTCAACAGCGTTGCAGCGCTGAGATGTGCAGCTGTGCTGAATGTGTTATTATGAATGTCGAGCGCTGCAAGTTGCAAGCATCGTCAATGATTTGCACTGCTTACAGCAATATCTGAATTACCTGTCATTTTGACGTGTTCATAACACATCCAACGTTCAACGTTGCAGCGCTGTAAACAGTATTTTCTTACGATAATTACGTAAGAACGTATTTCTGTCTTTATTTTCTTCAATCAACGTTTACAAGCCAAGGGAAAAACTTGTTCCTCCATCTTTTAACCCCTAAAAACTATAGCTTATTATGTATGTTATGTATAGGTATAATGTTTGAGCTATTGTTATTGTTTTATTTAACTATTAAATTAATGTAGATATTGAGCCTTCCCATAGTTGTTATTTCCCCTCACATTTTGGAAGAACATTTCAGCAAACCACCCGATGAAGTGTAACAAAAGAGGAATTTATTGCAGACTAATTTGGCCCGCGGTTTCACTCGCCTGAGAGTGTCTTTGAATTTTTAAGCAGTATGAAAAGACAGACAAAATTTCTCAAAATTGTAGTTTTGGTTTCAATTAAATATTGATAATAACAACCCAATCAATAAAATAAAAAATTATTAGAGATGTGATGAAATTTATGTAGCTAGAAATGCTAAGTTAGTTGGCTTTTTAAAACTTTCAGAAATATTAAAATATTGAGTTAAATTACTGATATAATACTAATATTGGTAGCAAATGAGGCATTTTCTATTCAACAAAAATATATCAAGCAGAAAATGAGGCCTAAAAATATCCACCAATTTCCGTCCGTAACCTGAGCGCGAGTTATGAAATTCTACACCAATGGGTCGTTCAAAAATCGTATGAATTCCTCCGTTTCGTTCAGAGATTCCTTCATTCGTATAATCCACGGTCTCGTGCTAAATTTCGTTCGGAATCTTGAATTGATTCCAGTGTAATAGAGGGCTTTGCGGAAGATTTTTACACTCCGTAGTTGTAATGTGATATTTGAAATTATCAACACGCCATTGATTTACAAAACGTAATCGTGAAATACCTGCTATTTACTGTTCAACTGTTATTACAGCGAATCGAGAACCCGGTTTTGAACTAAAAGCCGTTTAATTTTTTTTGGACATAATCCACTTCTTTTCCAAGAAACTTCAGTGTAACTTTCGCAGACTTCATTCTTGTCAAAAAATAAATCTCGAAATAATGACGTTTTTGGACGAAGAAATAACTAAGAGAATTAGGCTTGCGTCGCGATATGGTGATACTTATGGCGGAATGAGGCGACATCCTGCGAGCTGAGGCGACGCTACATCCCTCGGGACACGACGTGCTAAGTCCCGCATTAACATTTATGAATAATGTTGTGACGGATATGCGACCATGCTCCGGGACTAACTGAACACCCCGTAGCTGTGTGTTTGGGGGTGTGTGCACTCCGAAAACTGAACTTATTAAATTATTATAATTAACGTAGAGTAGAGACCATACTGCTGTCACGAAATGTATGATATAAAACTGCTTCTAAGGTGATATTGCATGACAATCTTATTTTCTGTGAACGATTTTATGGTGACTGATTAAAATGAAGATCATAATATTGCCTTACGTCTTTTAAAAAACCGGCAAAGTGCGAGTCGGACTCGCGCACGAAGGGTTACGTACCATTATCTATAAAAACGGCAAAAAAATCATGTTTGTTATATGTGAGTGCGCGGGTCCGACTCGCACTTGGCTGGCTTTAGTATTTGTTGCTATAGCGGCAACAGAAATACATCATCTGTGAAAATTTAAACTGTCTAACTATCACGGTTCATGAGATACAGCCTGGTGACAGACGGACGGACGGACGGACGGACAGACAGCGGGGCCTTAGTAATAGGGTCCCGTTGGTTACCCTTTGGGTACGGCACCCTAAAAACGCTTACTTTTTCAAAAGTTGTCATTTCAAGATGGTTATCTAGGGCTTGTTTCCAAACGCACAACTTATGAACACACTTTAAAGTTGTTGTGGAGGATCATTTACCAATGAATGCACAAAATTACACAAATTTGCTTAAAAACCCCTATTTGCATAAAAATATAGTCGCGTAATAACATAAATCGCATTAATTTAATTATTTTTATATATATAAAAAAACATTCCTAAGTTGTGCGTTGGGAACGAGACAAAGATTTGATAACCTTTACATAATAATATTAAACTATTATCACCTCAATTCAGAATAACTCATTATAATAATATAGTATGTACATAACTAATTTAATAATATTTATAATGAAGCAAAAAATACATTTTCATCAGTGTGTGTGGTGTGAGAGGGTGTGTGTGTGGTGTGAGAGGGTCTGTGTGTGGTGTGAGAGGGTGTGTGTGTGGTGTGAGAGGGTGTGTGTGTGGTGTGAGAGAGTGTGTGTGTGGTGTGAGAGGGTGTGTGTGTGGTGTGAGAGGGTGTGTGTGTGGTGTGAGAGGGTGTGTGTGTGGTGTGAGAGGGTGTGTGTGTGGTGTGAGAGGGTGTGTGTGTGTGGTGTGAGAGGGTGTGTGTGTTTACAAATAAGAACGAGCTACGGACGGCTAATGCTGGACCGCCCAAATAATAATTGGACCTATTTGACTGAGTGCCTATCTTATTCAGAGATCATCAATGGGCAACCCACACAAACAGACCAAAGAATCATATAGTAATGAACAAAAAATCACTTGTACTATTCTACAATTTATTAAATTATTAATTTCCTGACCGGTTTCGCCTTTATGGCATTTTCAAAGGAATTATATAAATTTGAAAATGCCATAAAGGCGAGACCGGTCAGGAAATTAATAATTTAATAAGTTGTGGAATAGTACAAGTGATTTTTTGTTCATTATGTTTTCTAAGTTCCACCAAGTGCCAACAATCAATAGTATCAACATTCAAAGAATCATAAGCTAATGAGATTATTTTTTCAAGATAGCAGAAAATAATAACAATAACTAAATATTAATTATTGAGTTCAGCCTAAATAGTTAGTACGGGTTTAAAACATTCACATTGCGATAAAATGTAGGGAATGACATCTGGGTGATGGATGGATGGATGGATGGACATGAACTTTTTATGATTAATAACAACACCAAGGAAATTCCTAGCAGTTCACGATGGTCCTTTTCAAACTTGAATATCAATATCATGTCCTTCAAGAATATTCAAGATACAAAAGGACGAAGGGCAAGTCGGTCAAGTGTGTCCGTCGCATACAATGTCCGGTTCCACATGCCTCAGCTCAAGTTGATAAGTTGCTGCAAATAAATAGACAGCGATCCATGTATCGCTGTAAGGGAAGGGCTTCCATTTGAACGGTTCTGTATCTTAAAATGAGAAAAGGGAACCCTTGTTGGACCACTTTAGTTGTCCGTATGTCTGTCCGTCTCTCAACACCCTTTTTCTTAGGCGTGTTAGATATATATACATATTATTGCCTTTAAGTAATATTTTTCATACAAATTATTTTACCATGGCATAGGGCGCTTCCGTTCAGAATTAGCGTCTTCTGGCAAAAGTGAATAAGTTATTAATTTTACAATCTGTGTGTGTCATTTCTAAAATAAAATTTTATTTATGTTAAATTTTTTATAAAGTGTACCAACATTACAATGATTCAGAATCCTTAGGGTGCAAGACCTAGCCACATTGTACCGGTTTTTTTTATCATCCTTAAAAACATGGCATAATTCCAGGTAGGTTTTAAACATCAAAATAAATTGATGGCTTTACTAAATTAAGAACCAATTTGTAAATATTTGTGCTTGCTTTTACAAACGTAAAATATAGGTATATAAATTCCAAAAACTCTTTCCCGATAGGAAAACTTTGTCAGAACAGCCCCTTTGACACATTCAAGAAAACTTTGGATGCAAAAATAATTGATTGCACATTCGCAGCTGCTGTCTGCAAAGAACAAGTCTTTCGTTCCCAAAGATCGCTGCAACCAAGTGAAAGGTGAAATTGTCGTGCACTTTGTCGATGTTTGACGCGTCGTCGCGCGACACGACGTTGCGAGCTTTGTCGTCGTTGTTGGGCTAAATCTGCCGCCTCTTGCGTTAAACGTAGTCTTGAAAATTTAATTTTTAGGGTTCCGTACCTCAAGAGGAAAAAACGGAGCCCTTATTGTTTTCCGTCTGTCTGTCTGTCTGTCAAGACCCTTTATCTCGGAAACGCGGAGGTATCGAGTTGAAATTAAAACCATATACTCAAATCTACAGTTCCTGGAAATTGTGAAAAAATCTAACTTTTAAGGTAACGTAAAAAAAGATACGGTCGTTTATGCCGCAAAAAACGTATATTTCGACACAAGGGAATCAAAATTTATAGGGTATTTCCCGTTGACCTAGAACTATGAAATTTAACAGATAATATCGTCTTGTACTGCAAGCAAGAGCCCGAGAAAAAAGGTCTTGACAAACAGATAACACGGTACGGAACCCTAAAATTGGACGTGCTGACATACAAAATTCACTGTGGGTTTTTTAAATTAGTAAGGAAACGTGAATATTTGTTCATATGCACAGAAATGTTTCTTCGGAAAAGTTGTTCAGTTTGATTAAAAGATTACGTTACTCCTTTACAAGACATTTAGCTTTTATCTCACCGGGTATGTCACATAGATGCTCATATGATGAACGTTTGAAACTTTTTGATATGTCATCTTTACGTAGCCGAAGAAATATGCTTGATTTGACTTTCTTACTGTTGGCGACGGAGACCAGAGGAATAAGAGCTAATACCGACTAGACAAGCCTTGAAGATAATTTGTGTTTTTTACCTAGAATATAAGGAATTATTGTAAATTAAACTATTAGATTACCACGCCGCCGCGCCGGTACCTGCAAGAATAGCATTCGGGAAAAACCCGCCGACCAACCGTTCCCAGGTCCCAGGCCGCATCGCTAAACAATGCAGCCTCGGCCCCACGCACCCCTGCTTCGCCGCGGGAAACCCACCGCGCCGATAGCAACCTTAGATTACGGCCTATAGAAAGGCACTAGTTTTATGTCGGTGTTAGTGTAATTTTGTATGTGTGTGTTTGATTATTATTTGTATAAAAGGAGCGAGCTTTAGCCCATAAAGTTTTAGTTTAGTCACAACCAGTCACAATTATAGTTCACACTTGTCAGATCTTCACAGTTGTCAGCTCTAGCTTAGCTACCAGTAAGAAGAAAAATAAAGAACCTATCTGCAGAACCAACAAGGAGTTTAAATACAGTCCACTACAGTCTTTGGACCTTCGGAAGCCGGATCGCTGAAGGAAGAACATTATACCGGCCGAGAATTAAGATTTCGAGAACAATGCCGGTCACCCGTTCCACAACGTCGAGGGAGAGAAACGTGGAGGCTGCCTCAGTGTCGACCCCGAACTCGTCGACGCTTCCACCGAACACGGCAACCGCCACCACCACCGACGTCGTGCCACCGGGCATATTACACATCGACAATCCCGCATTGCTTTCGTACATCGAGATACCAACAACCTCGGCTGGGACCATACACGGCGGGGACTTACTACCCCCCGCACTGCCCGCAACCTCTGCGACACCTCCAGGCACAGTTAGCACTGTGAAGGCTAAGAAACACGTCACGACAGATCAATATAAGAACATTCCACTCGCTGGAGCCCACCATGCACCGTTAGGGAGGAATGACAGCACCGTGACGAGATCATCGACATCGTATCGTAGTCGGAGAAAAATCGAAGCTGAAGCCAAATACAGACTAGCGCTGCAGAAACTGGAAGAAGAGAAAGCTCGAACGGAGCTTATAAGGGCGCAAGCAGAACTATTGGCTCTTGACTCAGAAGAAGACAATGACGAAGCTCTGGAGCTGGAGCGATCCACAAACGTAGAACGTTGGGTCGATGATACTCTGAAGAACAAAGAACAGAACATGCCGCAAGAACATCAAACTTCTATGGAGCCAGAACCACGTCACCACGTGACAAAAGCACCGATTGAAGTAGAAACGAAAGGCGACATTAAGAAGAACGACATACAAATCTTGGCTAATGCGATTATAGAGGCATCGAAGAACAACACATCACGCTACGCATTTACCCAGGATTTACCGTCATTCAACGGGAATATAGAAGAATGGCTCGTATTCAGAAAACAATACGAAGACACTGCAACTCTATACTCCGATATACAGAACATGGCGAGGCTGAGGAAGGGCATCACTGGACTGGCACGAGAAGCAGTAAAGAGCATGCTGCTACTAACATCGAAACCCAATGACGTCATCATCGCATTAGAACGACGCTTCGGGAAACCAGATATGATAATACTGGCAGAGATGGAGAAGATCAAGAAACATGCAGCACTGAACGAGTCACCACGAGACACATGCATCTTCGCTAGTCGCATCAACAACGCTGTAGCGACTATCAAGGCGCTATCAATGCCGCATTATCTCCACTCACCCGAGATATGCAGAAGTATCATTGAGAAGCTCACACCGATCACCAAGCACCGATGGTACGACTTCAGAGCAAGGTGCACCGGCCATGAAGAACCAGAACTACTCAAGATCAACCGATTCCTCACCGCGGAAGCAGACCTCTGTGGCCCATACTCGTCACAGGAAGCGGAGAAAACGAAGAACTTCAACAGGCCAAACACGCGCTTCGCACAAACTCATCACGTCGAAGAGGAGAAAGAAACAACAGCCACAGTACTAAAAGATAAAAAGAAAAGCTGCATATTTTGTACCGAAGAACATTGGTCGCACGAATGCAAGAGGTTCCTGACAGCAGACAACGAGAAAAGATGGAAAATGGCGATGGAAAACAAACTCTGTTTCCGTTGCCTTCGCAAACGCCATCAGAGAGCAAGCTGCCGCAGCCCACCTTGCAAGATCTGCAAGAGGAGCCACCATCTCACTTTGCATAACCTAGACAAAGTTGAGAAGCCCAATGATGAAAAGAAAACTGAAGAATCCATCAACACTGCAGTATTATCTACTGCAGCGCCATTCACCGCCTATCTGAAGATCATCCCTGTTGAAATATACGGACCAGAAGGCTCTCAGAAGATCCTGGCACTCTTAGACGAGGGATCAACCATCACTATGATCAACAGTGATGTAGCCAGGAAGATTGGAGTCAGGGGTGAACCAGAGAAGCTGAGCATCAGTACCGTGGGTGGCGGGAAAATAACCACACTCAGTTCCCTGCGAGTTGACTTGAAAATAAAAGGCCTTCATCGCAGAGACAAGAGGCACGTCACCAACGTGAGAACGATAGAAGACTTGAAGTTGCCACTTCAACAAGTCCAGAAAGAAAATATTGAAGCATGCAAGCATCTCAAGAAGATAGAGAAAGAGATCACTTTCGCACTTGAAGCCCCGAAGATGATCATCGGACAAGACAATTGGAGTCTTATCGTTAGCAGAAAAATAATCAAAGGAAGAGCATCTCAACCCATCGCAATCATGGCAGACATCAAAGAGATGTTTTTACAAATCAACATCCGAGAAGAAGACCGAGATAGCCTCAGATTCCTTTGGACAGACCAGAACGGCGAAACAAAAGAATACAGAATGACCTCAGTAATCTTCGGAGCCACTTCGTCACCAGCAACTGCGATATTTGTTAAAAACGAGAACGCGAAAGAATACGCCGACAAATATCCTGAAGCTAGCAGAGCGATCATCAGAAACCATTACATGGACGACTATCTGCAAAGCTTTACTTCAGAAAAAGAAGCTGCGAAAATCTCCAAACAAGTCGATTACATCCATACGAAGGCTGGTTTTCAACTCAGTGGATGGGCCAGCAACGAGAAGTCTCTTCTAGAACAAATAACCACAGAAGAATATAAAGCTGAAGTCAAGTTGACACAAGACACAGAAGCAAAAACTCTAGGTTTACTATGGAAGACAGAAGAAGATACACTGGCTTTCAATGTTACTCTCAGGAACACACCGAAAGAAATCATCAACGGTGACAAGAAGCCAACGAAGAGACAAGTCATGAGCGCTGTGATGTCTACATTTGATCCAATTGGTCTGCTAGCACCAGTGCTGGTACAAGGGAAGAAAATTGTACAGAAATTATGGAAGACCGGAATTGGATGGGATCAAGAAGTCGACGAAGAAATCATACCAGGGTGGAGGAGCTATCTGTCAGAACTAACGAGACTTCGACAATTGAGAATCCCACGAAGTCTAACAAAGAACGTGACCAACGGAGAGCTTCACACGTTCGTAGACGCTAGCGAGGAGGCATATGCAGCCGCCGTATACTGGAGATCCACTGAAGAAGATGGCAGCATCAGAGTAATCCTCATCGCTGGAAAGGCTAAAGTCGCGCCTACAAAGCCAACATCAGTACCACGTCTGGAACTGCAAGCCGCTCTACTTGGCAGCAGACTGGCCAGAAGCATAGTCGAAGAGACAGATTTGGAAATAAAAAAGAAGATTTTCTGGTCAGACTCCAGCACGGTACTCCAATGGATAAAGACAGAACCCAGAAAATTCAAGACCTTCGTAGCGCACAGATTGGCTGAGATAGAAGACCTTACCAAACCAGAAGAATGGAGATGGGTTCCCACTAAACAGAACCCAGCTGACGAAGCTACTCGTGGCGTTCCCAGAGATTTCTCCGAACAGTCCGTATGGTTTACTGGACCATCCTTTCTACAGACAACAGAAGAAAACTGGCCGATCAACAAATTCCAGAACAAGATAGAACAAACTGGGGAGGACAAGATCGAGAGAGTGGCGATCATTCATTCTCCACAACCATCCACTCCAGATGAAGAACGCTTCTCAACATGGAAGAAACTACTGAACACTATGGCCAGAGTCCTTATGTTCATCGATCTCTGCAGAAAGAAGGACGCTGTAATGACAGCACAAGAAGATAAGAATTGGAAACCATATTCCAAAAAAGAAAAGAAAAACACGACTACGCTGAACAAGAAAACTACTCAAAAAAGATTTCTACCGATAAAGGAATCTTACTTGAGACAAGCAGAAACACTTCTCATCAAGAAGATACAAGAAGACTATTTCCAAGAAGAAATCAATAACCTGAAGAGAAACCAATCATTGAAAAAAGCGAGCAAACTCACCAGATTTGAAGTTTACCTAGATGAAGAAGAAGTACTCCGAGTTAAAGGACGCATCGAGAAGGTTGCTGGAGTACAAGACAGCGTGAAGAGACCAGCAGTCCTAGATGGAAAGCACAAGATCACTCGTCTAATAATAGATGAGTACCACAAGCTCTGTTACCATGGAAACCATGCGACGGTGATGAACGAGCTGCGACAAAAATACTACATCACAGGACTGAGATCAAGGATCGTCGTGCTGGTTCCAGTATCGTCGCGACCGACAGATGGTGCTGCGCACGGCGGGGAGACTGTTGGCGACGGAGACCAGAGGAATAAGAGCTAATACCGACTAGACAAGCCTTGAAGATAATTTGTGTTTTTTACCTAGAATATAAGGAATTATTGTAAATTAAACTATTAGATTACCACGCCGCCGCGCCGGTACCTGCAAGAATAGCATTCGGGAAAAACCCGCCGACCAACCGTTCCCAGGTCCCAGGCCGCATCGCTAAACAATGCAGCCTCGGCCCCACGCACCCCTGCTTCGCCGCGGGAAACCCACCGCGCCGATAGCAACCTTAGATTACGGCCTATAGAAAGGCACTAGTTTTATGTCGGTGTTAGTGTAATTTTGTATGTGTGTGTTTGATTATTATTTGTATAAAAGGAGCGAGCTTTAGCCCATAAAGTTTTAGTTTAGTCACAACCAGTCACAATTATAGTTCACACTTGTCAGATCTTCACAGTTGTCAGCTCTAGCTTAGCTACCAGTAAGAAGAAAAATAAAGAACCTATCTGCAGAACCAACAAGGAGTTTAAATACAGTCCACTACACTTACACAAATTAGTGAGTGGTTCAACACCGTGTCCACAGTTGCTTGGGAGGATTTTTGTGTCAGTGCCCTGTAATATGCCTCGTAAGCCCATTACTAGAATATTTTGGTGTCCCACTAGCAAAACTAACTTAGGTCTTAATTCACCAATCACTAGAATGTTAAGACAATATAACGAGAAGTGTCAAACTATCCCAGATCTTGACATTTTTCACTTATCCTTGAACAATTTTAGGACCAGTTTGCAAAGATTCTGTTAAGTTTAATCTTATTTTCCCATTTTGTAGATATTTTTTGTGTTAGTTAATTAATAGTTTTGTTTTGTATTAGTAATTATAAAAAAAATTAGTACTTGCTGTAAATGTCTATAATGTAATGTCTGCTTTGTGTTTACCACTTGTTTATTGTTGAATGTTGTGAACGCCTGTCACTGGTCCACATATCAGAATTTTAGTTTTATGTTTTAATTTGTTAAGTATGTGTAATATGTGTACTGTTGGTGTTCCGTTATTAATAAATAAATAAATAAATAAAAATAGCAGTCCAATTTAGACCCGGTCCCTAATAAAGCGTATTTAAGTACATTACAATAAGTGCAGTAACTTTTTTACATCAGTGTTTGCTAACAAAGTATGCTGAAATAACAGCGGGGTTATTGTCCTTCCGCAAAATTGCATTTCCAGATTATCCAGGCCTACGACCCTTTCGCATTGAACTGTGAAGCAAAACAGTAATATATCATACTCTGTAAACGTTTGGCAGATTGCCGAATAACCGACTACTATAACGACTCGAATGATTTATAGCAACACGTTTAATGCTTTGTGTCTGTTATATGTATAAGGCTTATAGGTTACGAGATGTCGTGCTCTCATCTGAATTTAAGTTATGCTGCCTACATACATACAGTCACACAGACACCGACTTAAAATTTACATTAGAAGCCTCTTCAAATACAAAAACAAACTTTTTTTGAAAGAGATTGTTTATTTTCCTAAACGTCGACCCGGAGAACTTCAAACATTTCCGGACGGGGTTTATGTAATTCAAAGCGCTTCCACACAGCACACGTGAGGCGCCCGGATGAAGTACTAAAAGGGAACAAACATTAAAAAGGGTTTGAATTTTTAAACAAAAACTTTGCCAAAAGTTTCGATTACCCACAAGGGTTGTAACTGCCTTAACTTTACCCATTCTGTAGGTCGGATTAAACGTGTCCTCTTAAATTTACTAAATTAGGCGATGTATCTTTTCATACGAGAACTTTGTGTGACGCGTTGTACCTTGTAAGCAGATCAAAACGTAGCTATTGAAAATAGTTAGGTAGGTACATGGTCGAGACGAGGGTATTCAGAGAAATCTGTCATGCTTCGACGCTTTCATTTTACACTTGCCTATCCTGCATACAATACATTAATTCTTTAACTGAAATTTATTTTAATTCAGTGAAGTAAAATAAAAAGCTTTAAATTTCCATGATAATTTGAAAAAAGGCTTATGTATTATTTTGAAACTATTTATCTATATTTAAACGATCCGGAAATTGATTCGCATCAATGAAAAACATCAATTCGCACGCCTTAAATGAAACACGAGTAGGCGGAGTTTCCTATTGACAAGCATCCGTTGCTATGGCAACCATCACCACTAGCTGTCCAATCTCGTTTATTCGTTCAGGTTCAGCTACATAATTATTATAAACACAACACACGTGGCGCATATTACATCAAATCTCAGGGAATCAGGGACACACCCCTGTTCAAACTTTGCTTGGATCCAACTATAATCTCGACTTAGTTTTTAGCTGATAATAAATATCATAACATTGTGTAAAGAGTCATTTTTTAAATACAATGTTTTGCCTATTTAAAGAAATAGAAGTCACATCCCCGCCAGTTGAAAAGCTGGACGCATATTCGTAAATACCCGACGCGTTATCCATTCGGGATGTTTCAGCTGCACTCGGCCACTCGGTAAATACCTGACGTCTCGGGACGACGCGTCAGGTAATTACCTCTCTCCTAATGTTTTAAATTCAAAGGCCGAGCATTTCAATTTATTAAATTAAGTATTTGTCTTTAAGTTATAATCTTATCATTATACAGTATATCACAGTCGATAATTAAATTGAATAAAAAACTTAACCTGATTTTTTATATTTTGACTTTATTATCTTTTATTTTGCTGTTTAGCTCCAATAAGATTTTGTGTTGTTAAAACTAAAATTCTTGCAAGTCTATGTAAGAACTATAGGTATATTGCAATAAATGAATTTTAATTTTAACAGCATTAAACTTAAAACTAAAGCCTTTACAATTAGCTACATTATCTCCATCATTGTTGAATACTATTGCTTAATCGTCCCTTTTCTATACCATTTTTGTGAATGTACTAATAAAACTATACAGATATTCCTTGTGTGAAGATCATGGCACAGAAAATGTAAGGGAAGAAATAAACATTAAATTTCATAAAACAACAGTTTTGTGAGTACGACACGTCGGGTATTTACGAAGTGGCTTCGGGCATCCGAATGCAAAAGCGTCGGGTACGTATATTTACAAATGATGCCTACTACACAAAACGTATGCAAGGGGGCTACTTCGAAGTGAAAAAGTTCGATTGATTAGCGTTCGGTCGTCCATCTCTCAGAGATGGACATAAATATGCTCGAACGATAAACGATCGACCGAATCTTTTTGGTAGTACTGGGCCTGGTTCGTGGTTACTTACCGGACTTTGTGATTTCATTACGAGCGAATAAATAATGATTTATTTTTCATGGAAATTATGATAGTGCTGTGCTAAATTAACAATTTAAATGAAATAAAACACAAGTAAATACCTTTTTATCAGAGCAAAGTCACAGAGAATGCAGTTAAACAAATAACTGCCTTAATTACGAATTTTGAATACGCCAGAAATCGTTTTCATATTGTTTATTGTTAACACTGCGGTTTTGTCACCGCACTGAAAAAATAAAACACAATTAAGCTGATAAAATGTATTGCGCCTGCAAAATTTAACTGAGCAACGTGTTGGGAGTGTCCGAAAAAAGTTGCTCTGCAGATTTCAACAGGCGCTTTTAAATAACAATGCCATTTTTCTCGACGGGGCTTTCAGAGAATACAAGTTTTAAATTTAAATTAACTGGTTGTCCGAATATCTGCGCTGTGATTTTAAATCTCTAACAAATTTGTTGCTTTCTTAATACTGATTTAAAGGTATGTTCAACTACAAATTTTAATTAAAATTTACCTACTTTTTCTCCGTAAATGTATGCCGTGATTTTAAATCTGTTACTAAATTATTGTTTTTTTTTCTCTTAGTATTTTCACACCCTTGTGTAGATGATGATTGTGACTTACAATTTAAATTATTCAAAATTAATGATACCATCTATTCATCGAGCTTACTAATATTTATACGGCTGCAAAACGTTTAAAGTAGCGAACTTTAGAAAAAGTTGATGAAAACTCGCAAAATACGACGAACACACACAAACGCTTTTCACGTGGAACATTATCCTAGTACTTCAGAAGTGTCAGCATTCTAGACTTGTTACACAAACAATCCAATTAAACCTCTATATATTTGAATTTAAAGTTTAAATTCTAGCAGTTGCAGCTAAACGCCCAAAATGACTTGAGAAGCACCTAAACTTGTCGAACTAATACTCTTCTTACCTCAAAATCGCTGAAGTTTCCTTCAATTTCCATTATTTATTCACCCCAAAAACATTTCGTTGGATTCTCAACTCTATTCTTTTGAGCCGAATAGCTGAATTTGAAAACGCATTTTGAAAATTGTCACACTTGGTTAGCGACTCTATTTGTAAAGAGATAACGTGCGAAATTCAATGAAAATAGTTAAGTAGAGAGTAGTTTTAAAATAACGACTTAAGTTTGGCGGAAAGGATATGCAATTTTTGGATTTGCCGACCTGTTGCTTACATATCAGATTATAAGTTTTGGTTGCGTCTTGCACAACTGAATTTAATGGCGAAAAAGGTTATGGCACTGACTTAATAAGCATTCAAACTTTCTTGGGCATTAAGCAATCTCTTAACGCATTAATAGATGTACAGGGGTAACTGTCTTAGCTTTTTATAATTATCAAAACATTTTGCCATATTTTCATCAGTTGTCATTGACTATAACAAAACTATAGAGTTATAATTATACGTTAGGTATGTGTTACATACAATACAATACAATATTCTTTACTAGCTTTTGCCCGCGGCTCCGCCCGCGTGTTATTCGGTTTAACGACATGCTTTTTTCCGGGATAAAAAGCAACCTTTGTGTTAAGTTGGGGTATAAGCTATATCCATTCTAAATTTCATCCAAATCCGTTCAGCCGTTTCAGCGTGAAAGAGTAACAAACATACACACACACAGACACGCACAAACTTTCGCATTTATAATATTAGTAGGAAAGTAGGATAGCAGGATTGCACACCAAGAGACAGAAAAAAAATCAATTTTACAATAATAGGTAGCAGGGTACAATTGGTGGTCTTATCACTAATAGCGATCTCTTCCAGACAACCTTTGCATGGAAGATCTCTTAACAAAGAAAATGTGTATAGGCGGTGCACAGAATAAAATGTGTTATACATATGTATTGCATACATGTTACATACTAACTTCCACAGACGCACTGGTCTGCACAATTCTATTTGATAGTTATGTATATATATTATATGTATTGTACTAGAATTGACGATTTCTCATCTTTTTATTAAAAACTTGACATACAGCTCGATCGTTCCCAATGTTTTCCAGCTACATACAAATGCCAGACAGCAGTCACCTACGTATTGCTTTAAAACAGTTTCAGAAGAATTTAACGAGAATAAACTATAAGTATCTTTTTTAGGGTTCCGTACTCAAAGGTTAACCAACCGTACACTATTACTAAGGCTCCGTTGTCCGTCTGTATCTCAAGAACCGTGATAGTTAGACCGTTGAAATTTCACAGATGATGTATTTCTACGACACTTTATTCAACAAATACTAAAACCGGCCAAGTGCGAGTCGGACACGCGCATTCCCATACAACAGACATGATTTTTTTGCTGTTTTGATACATAATGGTACGGAACCCTTCGTGTAATTGTGTCAAGAATATATAAAAAAAAAAGAAATATGATGGCCTCAGAAACAAGGCCCAATTCGCATAAAATATAAATTACAGGGCTTTTTAATTGTTATTTTTTGCAACATATATAACTAGGTTAAACTTAAAAAGCTTCGCCGTATTTTGTATAACTAGAAAGTAAAGTAAATTTTATCCATGTCATCATCATACATCATCGGACGCTCTCTTCATTGCAACAATTACCCGATATTGAGGGTATACAGAGACAGATAGATGTACAACTACCGCCCCTCCGGTTGAAAGCGGCGTACAAGTGCCGTTCCATTTGTCTAGCTCATTTGACACTTTCTCTGAGTGCAGTGCCTCAAGGTTCCAGCGGAAGCGAGAAAAATTATTTACTTCAATACCAAAACCATAGAAATTTACAAGTGGTTGGAGTCTCCCTTAAGTACTTAAAAGATTACATGCATTAGGAGACTCCGCTCTACCTTGATTGCCTTATGATTTAAATAAATTATTATTGTATGTAATATGTAAGTGGTAGAGCTGATGTCGGGCTCGACTGTGGACTCGCAAATCCTCCCGAAGTTATTCGGGGGAGAGTAAGAGAACAGCTCTCAGGCAAAACCAGGCGGCCCAACATCGCCTGGGACCGATGGATGGCGGTATAACCATCCCCAATTGCCGGGCCTTATATAAAACAGACTGGTTTCGGCAACGCGCTCACCAACCCACCTGCCCAGCGTGTGTGAGTATGGGCATTTCCTCCAGGAGGACCGCCAAGCGTGGCGAAATCCTGGAAAGGCCTATGTCCACCAGTGGACGAAACAGGCTGATGGATGGATGGATGGATATAATATCGAAGACACCTGACCGCCGTATTATTACCATTGCAATAGATACATAAAAGTGAGCCTGCGGATTTCTCAGTATTACTGGGGAAGTCGGTTTGATAACTGCCATTCTGGCGTTAAAGCTGGTATGTAAATCTTTCAACCATCATTGTCGCCCCAAGAGGAACAACGCGCAGTGCGAGACGGATGGTTAGTTTTGTTGCATCATCATCTGATGACGACCCCACTGATGGGTCGAAATATAGCGCATTAAACTGTATATATCTTTGATTTTACGAATAAAACCACAATTTACTAAAAATTCAATGCGATTTACTGGTTTTTAGAGAAAACATTATCAAACTAGTAACTTCTTGAAAGTAGTTAGATTCCAAAAAGTAAGAATATTATCGCAGTAACGCCTTAGCCGTCACTTTCACAGACATTATTTATAGCCAAGACATAAGCAACACAACTGATCAGTCTGGATCGTGGCTCAGATCCATCTAACAGATTAACGAAGAGTCGGAAAACGAACAGCAAAATTATATATTATGTGCAATACCTTTATTGTAATTTTTCGGAGAGTATTCCGAATTTAAGAGATACATATATTTTAATATAACATTACCATCATCAATATTAGGAAAGAAATATTCCGAAAAGCATCTGTCCTATTGGCATTTTACAAAGCAACGCAAATAAATAAATTTGCTTCTTGTCGGGTTCTAGAACCAACTTAAGAAACTTTCCAAATCCGCTCCCGACACCTACACCGCTATCTTATTGGACACACCACCCTTTAGAAGGAGCATAGTTTTTGTGCGACTCGCGACGGCAACTTCCCAATGTCCCAAGGTTTTTTACTTTTTCCTCGCTCAGTTGTCGCTCACAGTACAAATGTTTTTGTGGAGAGCCGCAGGTTAATGGCTCGGATTTGGACCTTTCCCTTTTTATTGCGGATTTATTAGGTTAAAGCATATTTTTTCAACGAAATCGACGCACGTTTACGATCTTCAACATTCATAAAAGCATATTCTCAATTTACTACCAACCAATAAATCAAAGCTTAATTTCCTGAAGTTTTCAAATTCCTTACGTAATTTTTCGTCGATACCTTTCGAGTTTTATCTCAGTTTTCGATCTTCGGTGACATCTCGTTAGGGCTCGGCCCCGACAGATGGTGAGTGTTCGAACACCTGAAGATCTTTTAAGTTTTCAGTAAAGAAGATAAGATCCCTCGGCAGATTGAAGCGATGAAGGGCTGAGGTGCGGGACGCGTGTTTGTATGGATAAACTTGACTGAACGATCAGATTGTGAGGTTTATAAGAAGTTTGGTACAACATCTACTAATGGAATTCATTCATTGTATATGGGAAGTAAATGATTAATATATTGTATTTTATGTTTCGGTATTAAAACATTGCCAACATTATGTAAGAGCAGCTTTAAATAAAATAAAATTCGTTACAACATTTTACAATGAGCAAATTTTAAGTTAAAATTAAATTCATACCATAAACGAGCATTTGAACTTTAAAATAAATCTGTGATATTTTATAACAAAGAGGCAACCCGCATGCACATCCCTGGTCAACTTATTTTGCTAGAGCTTGTTTGAAGACTTATAGCTTCACCTATAACCGTTCTTTTCCGTTAATTTACTGGTTTATCAAGGCTTTGACTGCTCCACCGGGAGTAATAGACCCTTGTTGTAAAGTAATAGAAAAGAAGAAACTCTAAAATCAGGGATTCCGAAAAAGTATTTAAAAGAATGACTTCGTTTCTCTTAATGGAGAATCCTCCATCCAAAGAGCTACAGGCTCGTATATAAATATAAATATCTAGTTGGCGAAAAGTACTGAGTAAAAGACAAGCTTTTAAAAGAACAATGCCGCTGTTTTCAGTTTTTTGTAAAAGTGAATGAATTGCAAAAATCGCTTGAAAACAGTGTCATTCGGCGGGCGAGCCCGCGGCCAATACAGATGCCCAACCGACGACGACGTAGACTCGGGAGCCTGAGAGAGCACTTTTTGTTTTTAGCTCATCATCCATGGGGTACAAAACATTTTTCTTTTGGTTTTCGCGGCATGAGACCTTTTCACAAACTATACTTATGCTTGTGTTCCAGGGGGGTAGGAAGAGACGACAGATTTCCTTCTTCTATCCTGACTCACCTCTTTCGCCTCTTGCATATCTACCTAGTCATACAAGTTCTTTTGACTTTGCCCTTCATCAGTATATCGCCAGTTTGGTCGGCTTACGTGCTTCTAGGTCGACGTTTTTTAAAATAAATCGTGTAACCTAATTAATAGGTCACAGAAACTCAAACGCAATCCTTTAGCGATTTGTACGTCTCCATGATTGAGTTTTAATAAAACGCTTATGTGCCCTAGCAGTCAAGTATTTACTTACTAAACCAAAGGTTCCAAGCGGGTTCGAATCCCGTAGGGGAAGAATTTGTGCCCGGTCCGGCGGTCCACCTGACTCAGAAGTATGTTAAGCCGTTGAACCGGGATATTATTCAAATATGTCACATTGAGGAGTCCCTTCACGTGTCCCTGGGTAGCTGGTGAAAATGGTATCTCTAGGGCCCCCATAGCGCAGTATAAATATACGTTTAATAGCAATTTTATCATGATACGATATCAGCGGTAGCTTGGTCGGTAGCTGGGCTCTCGATCTTGAGACCCGGGTTCGAATCCCACCCAGTTGAGCATACAACAATGACTATTTAGGAATTTTTGTGCATTTCATAGCACTTGCTGACGGTAAAGGAAAATACTGAGGTAAACTTGCATGCCTTAAGAAGCGTGTATTAGTACTCGAACTAAGGCAATAAGGCTCACATTGGGACGTGAGAATCCTCGGCGAAAAGAAGGTGAACAAGGGCGACTGTTACAATGACAGTTCGTATGTCGTGATACGTGTTTTAATTTAAATTTTTCCGTAATTAATGTTCTCCAGTATTTTGTTTTGCTTAGAAAATACCTACCCGTAGTTTTATGAACGATTTATATAACAATGGCAAATGGAAGAGCTGAAAAATATAATAAAGTTATCGTCCAAACGCCTGAAGCGCTTGCTGGGGGTAGGTATTGTTAAATCGTGTTAAGAGGGTTACGGCATAATTTCAGCTGAGAGGGGAACTTTTCAGAGCTTTCCAGTTTTCAGGTACGACTCGGGGCTTTCTTGAAAGCTCTTACTTAGGCCAAGGGTGACATTTGTGGGTCTGAACCTGTAGAAATTGAGCGCTAAATGGACTGAATACAAAGCTTGTTTTGCAACGGCTAAAGGCTGTATTGTGGTAGGTTGAGAATTAAGAAGGTATTGTTACGGATCCGTTTCAATTTATTAGGTACAATTAAGGAGAGCTTTGCTTTGAAGAATTCTTGAAAATATAAATACAATCGTAATGAAATATTATAAATGTGTAATGAACTTTTCGTTTCTTCACTAGAGAGTTCTTTTCACGGATTAATTCGCCTGTCAAAGTTATTATTATCTGTACTAATAATAAAGTAGTAAAAAAGTCGTCTCTGTACATTGAGTATGTACCGCCATGCAGCCTTCTTCATGGACAACGCCATCTAGAGGAACGCTAAGAAATAAGAAAAAAAACAACGAGAAAAACGCTCATGGAGGTAAAATTTTAAGTATTCAATTATACCAATAAAATCAATATAAATTATATGTTTTTTGTTATTATTATTGCAATTAAAAATTATAGCAAACATTTCTACATTCTAAACATGAAATTGTAATTCATTTTATTTTTCTTTGTAAATTGGCCGCTTAAAACCTTATGATCGCCAAACTCCTTAGTCTCTTAAAAACATAGACACGGATAGTTTTACAAAGAAAAAATATGAAATGTACTCTGTGAACATATGGTATATAATAAATTTTCATACGAATTTCCTAGACAGTTATTCAGATTTCCTGGACACTTTTAGATAGCTCGCCAGGATGAAGTATTTTCTGGTAGGTCTTTACAGTATGTAGTGGTAATATTAAAATGTATTTTGATTAAAGAATGTACCCGTAACTATTCAATTTTAAGTCGATAGCTTTATCTGTCTCGGAGTAAAAAGGCTGTGAGCGACAGAAGGAATCCCATAAGCAAAACAACAAACATTAGGATAAGATTTATTAAAGTTCCTTGAAAAGTTTATTATTAAAATTAAAATTATGTTTTAAAAATTAAAATTATTTATTTCGCAACAAAAAGATACAAACCTTACAGCAACTGGCCCCCAAAAAGTTAAAACTGAGATTCAGGAGCCAGTTTCTCCTCTTATTTACAAATCTTAGTGTTAGCGTAATAATTATTTACTAAATTTACAGAAATGTGGTTAGTACACATTTTAGGTTTAATTTACTTCTCTATTTTATTCTTTATTTCACGTAGATTGTCTAATATTATATTCTAATAATCTATCTAATATTCTAGAGAATATGAAACAAAAGAAGAAAGGAGTGTGTATGAGTGTGGGGGTGAGTATATGTGTGAGTGGCGTGTGTGTGCTGAATATACTGAATTACTCCATGTTTGTAAATGATTCTGACACCTTAGAACTGCCAATAGGTAGCGTAATGCTGGTGTCCGTACATAGCTTTGACTAGCAAACATCAGAATCTGTACATTATCACAAAATCATCAAAACAATTGATCCAAAAAAGACGTCAGTTGAATCATCATTTTCAGGTTCGCCCTTTCAGGGCTGGACGGCTGTACGAAATGTGGACATTGTGCGGACAACATTAACGCACAATGGATAAAATTCCCAACTAATCAGGACTTTGGGGCCTTTTGTTGGGCACAAGCCGGAAAGGTTTTCCCAAGCGATTCTCTGAGACTCTGAGGTAAGATTTTAAAAGGTCAACCAGCAAGCCTAAATAGTCGTATACAAAGATATGTCTAAAATATGCTTACAAGGGTTCAAGAGGACTAAATTTTTCAACAAAAGTGTACTAGTGTGAGAAGATCTCAATATGTATCAAAGATCATGTGTACCTTGGACTGTTAGATCAAGACCCAACTAACTAATAAATCATTTCAGTTCAATTCGTGGCTTCGCCCGTGGCTTGCGACTCGTCATGTTTCGGCATGACGTCTTAAGAAGCTGTGAGGCTGTGCTAATTCTACTCTTTTAGGCATGGGCGTAGCTATAACTTTCTCAAGGGGGGATTTCAAGGATCCAAAAATATAAAATAAAATGTTGACTTCCATAGTATTTACTCGGGACTGGGCTTGAAAAAAATAATTTTATAATTTCACAAGGTTCATCAAATCTTGATTCTGAACATTTACCGAGTCTTCAGTACGAATTTGACTGCATAAATTAATGTAACGTATCTTATGGTATGGATAATCCGTAACTGATAAAAATGTAAATATTACGCGAATATTTATTTTTCCCCGTATGCTAAGGTAAGGGGAGGGGGGGGGGTTGAACCTCCTAAACCTTCCTTATATAGGCCCTATAATTCTTCAGGCGCGGCAATCAGCAATAAAATTAAATAGAAAAATAAAACAAGTTACGATTTTATCAAAGGATGTATATAAAAATATTAGAACTATTCAAGTACTAGGTAATACAACAAAGATATGGGAGATATCCGATGGGAAACTCCTGTGCAACCGTGATCTGCTCACACCAGTCTCACAATAGGGTTGGTAGGGTGTCCACGCAGCGGAAGATTTGTGAACAAACGACATTGTGTCCCATTCGTCGGGACAAATGGCGTCACCATTGTGCCCTGCGCTTTGACACAAATTCTAGCAAACATCTCTCCGGCTGCCACGTTACATTAAAGTGCCGGTAATTTGGGATGATTTTATTTTGTCGGAGAAAGGAATGTGAGGGCAAAGGTGGTCTGTTGGATGTTAGGGTCAAAAACATTGTATATAACGAAAGTTAAAACGAGGAAATACTATCGTAAGTCTGAATTAATAAGTTGTAAATGCCCATTGGTCGCAAGCTACGGGATCGATTTTCAAAATTTTAATTCAAACAACCGCAGGGTGACTTGGGTGCAAAATTCCGCAGAACAACCGTTTGAATTCATGAAAGTGTCCTACAAAGTATGCCATTGGTTAGCGGAGCAACGTTTTTATTAGACAATAACTGTTTGCTGGAATGCTACAGCAACAGGTGATATAAAAACTTACAGCACCTTACCGCTATCTTTTAGGACCCACGTAATATATTCTTACAGGTAAAATCTTACCTTATTTTTCGGCAGCTAAGGTGTTTTATCCGTTGGTGCGACAGGAAAAGTTAATAAAGGGAAGGTGCTTAAGAAAATTAAATCTGTTGTTTGTAATCTAGCAAGCTTTTGTGTCGCGGCATCGAGGTCGTCGTCTTAGATTTTTAATTTAATTTATCTTAAACGTTGTAACGGAGATATTTTGCATGTTTTGAGTGTGTTTTCAAGATAACCCTGTGGATAAAATGGATTTGAGCACGAAGGAGCACGCGGCAGATAGAAGTAGCTCGGGGTGTTATTTTCTTGCTTCAATTACTAGCCGCACAATATACGCCCACTTTCTAATGGTCAATGAATAAGGAAATCTTTAGGATCGTTGTGTAAAGTTGATACCATGTAACGGCTTGCGAGAATTTTGGAGGCATTATAAAAATGTACTTTTCTCAAAGCCTCTCAGAAAGGCCTGGATCACTTGCAAAAAAAAAACACTTCAATTATCTTATTTAGAGACGAAGTTTCAAATCATATTGCGGGAGGGCACATTCCCGGATTAACGATATGGTAGGCTTGGATAACCTTGCGTGATCTGACAAATACTCGAAAGCAAGAAACCGAAAGTAAATTTTGTGTGATTTTTGTCATTTGACTCTAAGAACGAGCCCGCCTAACGAAAATATTTTTGACTAAGTGAAAATTGTTTAAATACTTTGTTCGGATCATAGCAGATGGAAATCTGTAGCCTCTGCCTACCCCTGTGGGAGACAGACGTGAAGATAGCTCGCATATTTTGTGAAGTCAATGATGTTCATACTATCTTTTCACTTGGTAGAAGATTTTTGAGTATTAAGGCGCTAATCTTGTTATATCACAGATAATAATAAAGTCGTAAAATAATCGTGTCTATAGACTGAATATTTTCAATATTTTTCAACAGATTTGTTTATAAAGTGGCCCTTATTGCAGCGTTTTTAGGGTCATAATGCAGTATATTAAACACGCGTGATTTTTCCTTTACATTATCGCACTAGTGTTTTTTACATTAGAGTATTTTTTAAACCTTGACAAAGAGATTTGATTTCTTGAGAAATAGTAATGTTTTTTAGAATAAATAAACTGTCTCAGTTAAATTATAATAAATAATCATTTCATTTTACCAAATTATTTATTTTCATCAATAAATGAACACTAATTTTGCTGTAAATACATAATAATTCAGTTTGTTAATCACACTAATATTATAAATGCGAAAGTTTGTGTGTGTGCGTGTGTGCATGTTTGTTACTCTTTCACGCTGAAAGGGCTGGACGGATTTGGATGAAATTTAGAATGAATATAGCTTATACCCTAAATTAACACATAGGCTACTTTTTATCCCGGAAAAAAGTATAAAGTAAAGTAAAGTAAAGTAAAAATTTATTTGCATAAACATGCGTTGTAAGTACAGGTCTTATTGTATCTTAATATTAGAAACAGCACATTTTACCATATTATATAGTATGCAAATATAAATAAAGCTAGCAAGCAAAGCTAGTATTTAATATTTGGCGACTGTGTCAGTGGCTCTACTTCCATCTGCACGCGCGTAAAAAAAATCTCCGACGCCATTTTTCGTAGAAAATTGTCAATTCATAGAATAGCTGTGGTTTTGATTATGTGGAAAAAAAAGACAGTGAAATTTTATAATTTTTCCTCGCAAGTGTGTTGAAAAAGGTCGTAGGAACGGCTCAGGCTGTAATGTGACCTCGACTGTAATGTCCAACGCAGCTCACTTGTATCATAATGTACTGTAAAATGAAATGTGTTATTAGTATTGTACGGAAGCCAAAACATTTTTTTTTTCAAATTTTATATTTCTTTTCTTTGTGTATGGATGTTCCGCTTTAACTAAAGAGCCACTCAACGAATTTAAATGCGGTTTTTTTATCAGCATCGTAGTGACCCTGGTCAACATAAGGTATAAGGGGTGTTTATGAAATTACGCCCAAATTGAAAACGCGGCAGAGATCTAATAAACGCAGGCAAAAGGCTAGTCACAGATAAAGACTAACTCTCGTACATTAAAATTGCTGGCGTCTTACCAAAGGAAATTTATCACCTCGAAAATATATTTTTAGATTTTTGCGGTAAAATTTCATCAAAATTTGGTACACTTAGTTTTGAGACGTTAAATTCGTTGACTTAATAAATAAAATTAAAAAACCTCTTTCAAAACTATCATAAAACCCGCCAGTAAACCGTCAAAAAACCCAAAATCCACATCTCAGGCAGCACATCCCGAGTCCTGACATAGTTGTGAACTTTCCGCTCAGGCAGTAATTACTGGCGGGCCGGCGCTCCATTACCGCGCCCCACTCCAAAATAATCTTTTTAAATATTCAAAACGGCGCGCTGTTCGGAGCGGTTCACTACCCCTGGATCTCACGTGCCAAACGAATTAGCACTCTTATCGCGTCGGGTTAGAGTTGGTTTTTAAGAGGAACATGTTTTTTTTTGGGAATGTTGTGCAAACCGCAATGAAAATAGATTTGCTAATTAAAAAATGTCCGCCGTTTGTATATTGATACTGCAGGGATTTATTATCATGATTAAAGAGGGTTTTGTTGTGAGGTTTATAAGACGGATTCTGCTTTTGATTTAATGTCTTGAATTTTAATTTGGCAAGTGGTGGGTATTTTGTAAATCTTCCGTTCTTTGCGGGATGAAAATAGATGAATTATTTTATTGTTGAAGGAAATTGTTTTTTAAAATGTCTATATAAACTTACAATTACGTATGCTTCAGTGTACTTGGAAATATAAACACTTTGAAATTGCTGTTATAAGTAAACGAAGGTACAAATATGGAAACCACTGTTATAGTAAAAATTAAGACTATAATTGCCCTAAGAAAATCAAAAATCTTTAGAAAAATCGAAACTAACTACTAGTCCCGAAATTAAATTTGGGTACTTTTATATAAGCATTTGTCCTCATAACCGACTGGTTTTACTCACGACTGTCTTCCATCTACTTCGGTCCTGAGACCACTCTTTCACCTGTTCTACATCTATCAATCCAGCCTTTTGTTTTTGCACTTATCCAGTTAAATAAAACCAATATAATAAAGAAATTATAAATTTGAGTACTCAAAGATTTGCCTTGAAATTGCGAAGAACCAAACAAAACAAAAGACAGCAAATGTAGAATACCGAACAGGCATTTCCACCTCGTAAAAATATGTATACAATACGTTCATTTTGACA
This sequence comes from Ypsolopha scabrella, assembly GCA_910592155.1. Lineage (NCBI taxonomy): Eukaryota > Metazoa > Arthropoda > Insecta > Lepidoptera > Ypsolophidae > Ypsolopha > Ypsolopha scabrella. Next base: position 23,631,385 of record OU342982.1, read on the forward strand.
AAAATCTCAGCTCACTGTCGTAAAGTTGTAAACATAAACAAGTATTAAACATAAACACATTACAGCATGTTCGACAAGACGAGGTAAACTCGATGTAAGCTCCGACAAATCCAATACGGACGTGTTAAAGCTTCGGATTAACAGATCAAAACATACTTGAGGTAACCTCGAACGTGAGACACTCTGGATACTAATACACAACGCTTTTACTACGACAGCGTAGCAACAAAACAGTACAAGTATCTACTACGCTCGTAGTGTACAAAGGAAATACGTCTACGTGCGTAGCGGTGTAGAGCGCGCTCGCTCGCACTCTTTTATAGCTACAGCATAGCAGAGTTTTTTATACGTTTTGAAAAGTGAACAAGTCATACGAGGCTTTATTCATAGATCTTCTATACTAATAATAAATAAAGTAGAGAAAAAGTCGTGTCTGTACATGAAATATTTCAATTCTTGTCTGTCTGTATGTATGTTCTGTTTTAACTCGAGAACCACTCAACGGATTTGAATGTTTTTTTTATTATCATCGTAGTTACTTTGGCCAACACATAGGCTATAAAAGTTGTTAATAAAATAACGGCCAAGCCGAAAACGGAGCAAAGATCGAATAAACGCGGACGGAGTCACGGCCAAAGGCTAGTTAGTAATAAAGTGTAATTTTGTTGTACATTATGTAGGGCTTTGTTATAGTGGATTTGCCCATTAAAATAAGGAAACGGTAAGGATGTTTTGAGTGATACTATGCGGCCACAATTAAACAGTTAACGGTAAAAGGTTCAACCATAATTTAAAAGTGCAAAACCAACCTCCGGCGGGTAACTATAAAACAACAAGCCCATTTGAAATACATTTAAACGAACGAGGCTAAAACTAGGATTTGAGTATAATTATATGAACTGGTGGCAGCTAATCTTCGATGAAACCTGATGCTAGCCCAGCTAACAGAGGTAAATTTGATAACGATAATAATCGGCTCCTACATTTTTCGGTGACGGCGACTGCTTCAACTTCTAGTCGATACGGCGCTGGTGTGCCTGAGAATGGCTAATATAGCCGATCTTTCCGATTTGGATGTGGTGTGCTTTATTAGTATCGTATTGACACCAGTCAACATATAGGCTAGAAAAGATGTTGATAACATAACTAGTGGTTATTAACTACCGAGCCAAAAACTGTCGATAGTAGATTCTATTAAAATACACGTAAGAACAAGATACTCGACTATTTTAAGACCTCTTGGGCTCGGCATCAGTTATATGTATATGGTTATATGATGCAAATAATTCCGGGCCCAACCAAGCTGTAGTTGCATTTTTTGCTCTAATTTAAATATGTAAATACGTTTTTCTATATAAATAATTTGAATATATGTATCAGTATTTTGAAAAAAAGCCAAATCGTAACATATACATTTTACTAAATTGTATATAAATTGTGTAAAATATTTTATAGTTTTCCATGAAAATATATGGGTTTTTTATATTTCAGAGACGCAGTCGTAATACAATAAAGAATTTATAAATCAAAATCTCCCTTTACCTAAAGACAATTCTTTAAAGTTCACGAGTCTAAATGCACCAAAACTTCCAAAATAAGTTTTTCAGCAACATTTCCATGTACTGGACGAAACAAGGAAGTGAATGCAACGGTCACCCGTCGTAAATCCTCCGTCTCCACGCTTTCACTAGAGGTGCACGTATCGATATCGTATTGATTCATACATATAGATTATGCGACTGAAAAATATTTAAAAGTAATCTGACAATATAAGACATGCATATTTTAACACAATTTATTTAATGTAACGTCATCTTCGGTTTTTAATTATTTAAATTAACCGCATTTGGCTACGTTACGTAGCAAGCAAGATGCTTTTAACTTTCTACGCTTTCGTAGAGTGCCATTTTTTCAGTTGTTGCTAGAGCTGTTGGCACTAAACATCGGTTGCTTTTGCGCTTTTGTTTGGTTTTTCTATTGCACTGTTATACTTAAATTTAGCTCGTGATGGCGCTTCTGTTGCTAAAAGGGCACGTTTTCTCTCTTTTTTATCATGTGATACTGTGCGCAAATAGTCATATATGCCTTTGAGATAGTTGCACATAACCCTTATTTCAACGAAACAAACATCAATTTAAGTATGATTTTCATCATTTTCGATATTAAGAGGAGCAGCTCTAGTCTACAAGAAAATATAGTATTTTTTCCCGACTGGGACATTGCGGAGGAAAACATAAAACTGGCAGTGGTCGGCGAGCAACTATCTGCTACTAGTCTGCTACTAGCTGCCCAACAGTTGAGGAACCAATTATACAATGTTTAAAGTTATAAAGCCGGAAAAGGTCTACTTGCCCAGTTGGTTGTGAGAGGCACGTGACTTGAATGCACATGGCGTACACTTACCTGAAAGAGAAATGAAGTTTAAGTAAATAAACATAAAAATAGTAAATATTTCGATTCGTTTAACGCTTTTGGCAGGTCAAGGGTGAAATCAATAAATTGAATTGAAAAACTACCTAAAAGTTTTCCTTCACTGAAAATATAATCAGCTGGAAGAGACCCATTTTCCGAGGGCAAAGGGTAATTTTTCACATACAGTGGCCAGCAGTGAAAGGTGATTATGAAAAGTTGGCAAGGATGTTGGTTTTGTAGCTCATTTAAGAACCATGTCCGTAAGATTGTTCAAATATTTTGGTTGGTCAAGAATCATGATTATAATGAAGAAATGGTTTTAGCGTTGGGTAGTGGTGTGCGTTCGAGGAGGTAACATACGTATGTACGGCTGTCTAGATTGCATATTGTAGCATTCGCTACAGTTATTCAACCTGTTTCTTCGATTTTAGTTTTTCTTTATCTTTGATTCTTTTACAGAATTTTCTAAATTTTAATTTTCGAAGATTTTGTCATGGTTTTTGTTTGTTTTTCTCATTTTGAAGAGTATTGTCGTCGAGTCCACAACGAAAATAAATAAATTTCTGAATATTAATCCCTTGGATTCGTAGCACGGGATACATTTGCTTTGAAGTCTATTTTCAAGCCTTTTCTCTTCTTCTCCTGCGACCCTTCAGGCTTTTTAAGGGTTTAAAAAAAGTAACATACAATTTCAAAATAACACCATCCTCCTGGTATCTTGTGTGGATGCACAACACGAACTCATTTCCACGACATCTGGAAGACAATCCTGTCGCATAGCAGAGTCTGGTTGCAGTTCACGGCGTGGTGAGGATTGGCTAACCACGAGCGAGCGTTTTGGGGACCACCCCATACCAGAAGGCCTGCCGAATCGACCCCAGGAAGGAACCAGGTTCTTGGTAGTTTAGTAATTATCTTATTCTGTTTAGGTAATTTTCTTTCCTTATGTAAGGCTGAATAACGACAGCTCTTAAAACTTTCACGCATTAAGATATATTATAGCACACCGTGCGTAAAATGACCGCTTTACGCACGCTGCGCTTGCGTAAAGTCGGCATTTTCCCCACTTGTGCTATAAAATATTATACTATACTCGTGCGAGAAACTTTTTCCCGACTCCTGTGATTGCAGCACTCACCTTCGGCTCGTGCCGCAAACTCACACTCGTCAGAAAACGTTTCATCGCTCTCGTATCGTAATGTACTAATTTTCTCTCGCCTAAGATTTATTAATATTTCCGCGATATTTCTTGGGATCCCAAAAAATTGATTAACTTTTAATTTCAAATTTATAATAAAATAAGCTTAAAGCGTCGTTTTAGCTATATTAGAAAATTCTAAACCTTAAAAAAGGTGATTTACTAAATTAAGTTTTATTGTAAAAATTTTAGGCTCGACGATATACTTTTCTACAATTTTGTTTTTATACCTTTTTTATTTTCTTTTCGTTGTTAAGTTTCTTTAAGCTTGATATTTAAATTATACTTTTAACAAGGTTTTTCAGCATTTTTTTTACGTAAAGTGTTTCACTATAGTATATATAAGCACGGTTGTATTTACTTATTGTATGTTTGTATAACCTATACGAATTTCGAATTAAAAAAGGATTTGAAAATGAAATCTTGCTTTCAGTAAAGAAATATTATCACAGAATGAGTGACGAGGTAGTCGTAATCGCAGAGTATAATCAATCATCGAGGAGCATCTGTTCTGTGAAATAAACCCGAATTCTGAACGCACCTGCCGCCATATTGTGTTTTGTGCGGAATTGAAGATTCCCACGTTCTTATTTTAAAAACCATCAAGTGTTTTAATTAAAAATCGATGCATTCAAAGTTTTTCAGTTTTCCATTTGAAAGTTTTAACTGGAACGAGAACGCTGCAATTTATGATCAGAAAACAAAAACGTTTTTGTAGCTTTAACTAATAAAGAGCTTGAAATATTCAGAACTCAATATTTTATTGTTACCAAAATTGGCTGTAATATTAAGTTAGGTGTGAGCTTTATATCTCCAAAACTACCGCCAGTTTCAGCCCGTTGTCTCCACCCAGACAGATCGATAAACGGCTAAAATTATACTTGCACTGTGACCGAGTTAGTTGTGTGTTTCCGACGTTATTTGTTGCTGTCACATGATACGGGATAACTTTCTTAAAGCTATTCGCTTTGGGAACTAATATCTTATTCTAGTTTACGAATTAGCACTTCATAGAGATCTAAGATTTGGTGTGAATTATGTATATTTCAATGACGCACGGTTTTACGATAAGGTTTTCATGTAACTTTTTTGTAGAGAACCCTGGAAACATTGGAAACTCATTAAAATAACCTGAAATAATTTTTAATTCGCTTTCTAATTGACAAAAATACGAATGCACGATTTGTAAAGTGAAATGCTTAAAGTAGGTACTCGTACCTAATTATAGTTTTAACATGTTCCCTATCGGCCAGGTCGACGTGAAAAGACAGATTAGCGAGAGCCCAGAGTTTTACCGAATCCCTAATATGTACATACATTATATCGTCACGACATAAATTCCTGAGGGGGTGTCAGGGGTGAAATGCAAGTCTCGGTCTATATTCGGTACACCCGCGTCACACCGGTGATTATGACGTGATGGGTGATGAGTCTTACTGTCGTACTTCGGGCACAAATACACGTTTTTTAGCACATATGCACATAAATTCAGAAAAACTGGGCATGATCGACCAGGGGTCAAACCTAGGTCTTAAGATGGAGAGGTCAGGGTTCTACCGTCTGAGCCACTACTGCCGGATCCCAAATAAAGGTAACAAAACAAACACACGTTAATGATCCCCGAAATGGATACCAACAGAGTCTAGAGAGGAGTTTCGTATATTAAATATACAAATAGCAACACAACCGACGCCACTTAGTCAGGACATCATCGCACGCTACATTATCACGCTCAGACCCTAAAAGGGTCTACCGTTATAGGACAATTTAAGGTTAATTATCTGTTATATTAGCCTCCGACACGCTTTGTTGGGATGCTTCCCAACTGATCGCTAATTATAATCTGACGGTATTTGTTATTATTACTAAGACGTAAACCTTGTAAAGTTGATCCGAGCCACGATCTGGGCTGCGATAAGTATAGTGGTTAAGTATATATACAACGTGAAATTTAAGTCATTTTGTTAACGAAAACTGGTGATAGTACTCGTCCATAAGAACAACTTTTACTACGGAGCGAACCCTGAAATCGTGAAAAAAAAATCAGCTGTTCCATAGAAAAGTTCAAATGTATGAAACAGCTGATATTTTTTTCACGATTTCAGGTTTGGCTCCATAGTAAAAGTTGTTCATATTGACGAGTACTATCACCAGTTTTCGTTAGCAAAATTACTTAAATTTCATGTTGTATATATTTCAGTAACGAATTTCATATTTTGTATTAACTTAGAACGAACAAAACTTTTTTGTTTTAGTAGCTTTAGAACAATTTGGATTTGCAGTGACCTTGAATTTGCTAAGCTGCAGCTGTAAATTCCTAAACAATCTGTGGCAATTACAATCAGTTTTGGCGTACAACAGTCAATCTATAAGAGTATGCATGTAATAACTATATCCATAAGTTTATAACAGTAAACTTTTTTAGGTTTTCAATCCAATAAAGCCGATATTTGTGACAATTTTATTATATACTCGTGTATAATGATTTTTCTTCTAATTGCTTAATATGATTGCATACATTACTAGTGTACCTACATCTCCCAGATGGATATCCAGAGACCATAGGTCTTGACCTGACACATCCTGACACACCATTTTCGCTGCTTCTACTATCTTAAATTTATTGAATTATCAGCCGGAGTGCTTTAATTGCGACACTGGCGCTGATTGGTTGATTGGTTATCCTAGTAATTAGCTAATCAGCACGCTTAGCGGTCTCCACCAGTCACTAAAATGTTAGTACTAAGGCGTAGTTTTAAGGGTTTAACCTAAATAAAACTTATCTGTCAGGAATGATTTCTTGTTTTTGCCCAACAACCTGAACCGAAGGGTTGAATAGAATATGCCATGAGAAACATGAGCGGGTACCGAATTAAGTGCTTTTAACGATTATGTCGGAATCTATCATTAGCACTATTAGAGTCTGTTTGAAGGGCAGTCCCTTTCAGAACTCTTTTAGATCCTGACGAACCCCTTAATTATTACTAGCCTTTCAAAGGCTTAGGCTAATTACAGTTAACCATTTTGGCCGTTTTGAGTCCCTTCTAACAAGAAAATACAAAATTAGTGCCCACTTCCACAGAAGCTTTTTACTCGTATTATGTATACTTATAGTCATTAAATAAAAAGAGGCTACTATAGATAAAACTGAATGATTTTTTTTAGATTAAAGAGCAAAGCATATAGCATGTAGGCCCTGACCTAAAAATCTTGAAACCTGGATTCAAATCTTGCTAGTGCATGCACCTATGTTTTTTAGAACAAACATGAACATTTAAACATACCTTCACGACATGAATCCCCGATGGGGGTGTCAGAGGTGTTCCCGAGTGTGAACTTTGAAATGCAAGTCACACTTCACACCCGGTACAACCGCGTTTTACCGACGATCATTACGTTCCAACGTAATGGGTGGTGAACTGTATCGCCGTACTTCGGGCACAATTACACGCTTTTCAGGGCATGCAGATTTTCTCACAATGTTTTCCTTCACCGTTCAGCAAGTGGTAAGTATAAGGTAATACGTAATAACAAAAATACTATGCACATGATTCATAAAACTCAATGGTGCATGCCCGACCGGGGATCGAACCTGCAACTCAAGATTGAGAAGCAAGCGTTCTACCACTTGAGCTATTTTTAGAACAAATGTGCATAATATTGTAAATACTTATTACTTGGTCGGTATGCAGAGAATGGGAACACCGAGAGGTAAACCGGCTTGCCATATGCAGCGTGTATTTGTGCCCGAATCACGGCGATAAGGCTCGCCCTCTATTACGTTCGGACGTAACAATCGTTGGTAGAACGAACCCTACGAGTGTGGACTGTCCGACTGATCCCGTGTGCGATATGTCGTGGTTTTGTTACAATAGCTTTCTAATCAAACACTATCAATAGAGCAGCTTTTACGACGCATCTAATGCAATCAACATAGATTTCGAATTCCGGTATAATTTTTCAGCTGCAGAGTTGCTACCGACGACGAGGAAAACTATTACAGGAATAATTATACGATAACAGAACCGCAACTAATTATACCCGGGGAACCGAAATGTAATTTTTCCTTTTCATAAATTGCAAAGTCCCTAGTGTATGGAATAAAATACCTCATTTACAATGAAAACAATGCTATAGCGTGTTAACAAGTAAAATGTAACGTTAATTAACATGATGGATACACCCTATTAAGATTTAGATGTTATTTTCAGTAGGAATCAAAGGAATATTAAAAGTGGAGAAATATACAAGGCCTACCTACTTTAAAATAAACACAATCTGGATACTACACATTAGCTCAAAAGTCTGCTATAATTTGAGGTCCGGTTATATAGGTGTATTCATGTTTCAATTTCACAATATATTAAAGAATCTCCATTTTTCTTCACATCACAATTAAATTCACTTGTACTTGTTCCATTTTTCTTGGTGTAATCCATGTTCCCAGCAGTCCAGTCAGACGGATAATCGAAAAGATATCTAATACCTTGAATTTTTTTTAATCCTCAAGCTTAAAACAATTCCATCTGTCCTTTTGACACGTTTTCTTTAAAGGCCAATTAGTACGAAGATCAAAGTGGCGAATATAAAAAATAATTAATATTTTCTACGTCACTACTCGTTTGCAAGCAAATGAATGCTGCAAAATGATGAGTGAGCCGAAGATCTGTGAAGAACATAGACAGCAGCACTAGAGTTACATAGCCATATAAATGGGTAAACATGGTGACACTAAAATTTCATGCAATACTTGGTTCAAGACAAATTTATAAATAGCGATAAGCTTTGGGTTTGTGGTTACAGTAGCAAAAGTCTATTTCAAAGTGGGAATGAATCGTATTCTAACAGAATTATCGTAATGGGGAAGTACAGGCAAAACTTCTGTCAGAGGGAGGCGTGATCTTTGGAACTTTAAGTGTCATCGCGAAGTTCTTCCTAAATCCATACATCCAACTTAGAATAATATTATATTATCATATTATGTGATCTAGTTTATGGCCTATATCTATGATTTCTATCAAGCCGGATTTTAGTATTCCCCTGCGAACACAAATGTTACACCTTATGTTCACTGCATGACAACCAGTTCGGCTTTCGCCCCCAACTGTCCACAGAAAGTGCGATACTGTGTCTTAAGCACACTGTCAAATACTATACAGTTCGCAAGACGCCTGTTTACGCGTGCTTCCTCGACCTATCCAAGGCCTTCGACTCGGTGTCGTACAATATGCTGTGGGCCAAGATGAAAAGTATTAACTTGCCAACGGAACTAATCACCATGCTCCAGTACTGGTACGCGCATCAGTCCAACAGTGTCAGGTGGGCGGGGGCGATGTCGGATCCCTATCAACTCGAATGCGGAGTCAGGCAGGGTGGACTAACATCTCCAACCCTGTTCAACCTATACATCAATGATCTGATCGTCGCGCTCAGCAGTCAGCATGTCGGCTGCCATGTTGACGGAATTTGTGTCAACAACTTGAGTTATGCAGACGACATGGTGCTGCTGAGCGCGTCGATCTGTGGCCTGAGGAGGTTGATACGGACTTGTGAGGAGTACGCAAGTGGTCACGGGTTAACATATAACGTAAAGAAAAGCCAATGCATGGTCTTTGAGGCCGGTATAAAACGGCCCTTTAATTTACCACCGGTGCTGCTGAATGGTATGCCTCTAGAAAATGTTGAGCAGTTTAAGTACCTAGGGCACATACTAACTACCGGCCTCAAGGACAATGCGGACATTGAGCGGGAGCGGAGGGCGCTGTCAATAAGAGCTAACATGATAGCCCGCAGGTTTGCGCGATGTTCACAGGAAGTCAAAATTACACTATTTAGGGCGTACTGTACATCACTCTACAGCTGCAGCCTGTGGGCAGATTACACTAAGCGAAGTTACAGCGACCTTCGCGTCCTGTACAATAATGCTTTCAGGATATTGTTGGGGCTGCCCCGATTCTGCAGCGCCTCTGGCATGTTCGCAGAGGCACGCACTGACTGCTTCTCCACCATTATGCGCAAGCGCGCCGCATTCTTTGTGCGGAGAGTTAGGGCCAGTTCCAATGTTGTCCTGAAAATGATTGGAGACAGACTAGACTGCCCTTTTCTCCGGCACTGCTGTGATAGACATATCGCATTAGCAGTGCCGGTGAGAAGGTATTGAAATTGATATTTTTATTTTATTTTATTTTGATTGTATGATTATATTATTGTAATTTTTATTTTATTTTATTTCGATTTTTGTAATTTGATTTTATATTATATTAGTTATTAATTATTTGATTTATGTACCTATGTAACAAACAAATATGGATCACTGTTATCCGAAATAAATGAAATTTAATTTAATTTAATTTTATCTCAGTGACGCAGGAATCCTAAAAAATAGACAGAGACAAGACCTTTATTTCGATACAAAGCTGTTTGATTTAATCAAATTTCAGAAGCCAGAGCTAACTCGGCTTTGTTCTTGTCATGCATAAAACACTCCAAGTACGTGTCTTCTTTCTGTGCCATCCCACCAAACTGCAGCCTTTAAAGAAAGTTTCAGATGTCGCACGATATAGTGCTGGAACAATATTCTTCCTCCAATTAGACAGCTCACTTCCAAATCAACTTTTAAATTTAAATACAGATCTTATCTTCTTTGTTTTCAAATAACCCAGCACTGAAATCTATACTAATAATAAAGTAGTACAAAAGTTGGTCTGTACATCAAATACTTTTGCAAAATTGTAAATGAAATGTGTTATTAGTATTGTACTGAGGCCAAAACTATTTTTTTTAGAATTTTTATTTGTCTGTCTGTATGGATTCGGTTTTTTTATTTTCATCGTAGTGGCCTTGGTCCACATTATAAATTAGCTATCGAGGTGTTGATAAATGAAACGCCAAGCCGAAAATTATATTTAATAGTTTTAAAAGATACCATTTATTAAAAAAAAAACATTTTTTTCTACCTGAGAGGTTTAAATTCGTGTGATTTGGTCCGTCAGTTCATGACTACATAGTAAACACAGAGCAAGCGTCAATGAATATAATAACATTAAAATTTGCATGCTTTTTGTACAATCTTATTAAAACTAAAAGCCCTAGTTACTTGTATGAAAAATTAAATTGGTCCAAAGGTGCACGTAGACCTGTACTTTTGTTCCCAAAACACTTCCTAGCCAGAACCAAGGGCTGCTTCAAGATTGCTGCCTGTAAATGCTGGAACGTCATACCACCGCCTATTCGCGACGCTAGAACATTACTAACATTTCGCAAGCAATGTCGTAGGTGGTTGCTTTTGAAGCAGTCCAAGGATAGTGGGATCCCTTTAATTAATTAATTAATTCTGTAACTCATTAGTGTTTTATAATTGTTATTTACGTTTTATTAAATTTAAATTTATTAACTTTTTGTTATTGCTAGTGTTAATTGACATCTATTTATTATAATGACATCTTTTTAATATTGTTTATTTCCAATTTCAGAGTTGTGTTGGTTTATTATTTTATTATTAAAATGATTTATTGTGTTCTTCGTCCCTTTTAGGTTAAGTTTGAAAATCGGCAGCTGTTTGCATGTTCAACAGCTACATGCCGAAACTTAAGCCTTTTTGTCTTCATGTAATCTTTTTTAAGTATGTCTATTTTTTCTAATTTAATTTTAATCTTGTCATTATTTTGTAAAGTTATTTTTTTTTGTATACTGTTTTAATTGAAGACAAATAAACATCTTTTTATTTATTATAAACAAAAATAAACAAAATGAATACTCCAAACTTACTTTGGTACATGTTTGTAGAATTCATAAATAAGCAGACGTCTGGTATATTTTAATAATAATTGCAAACATAAATTAAATTTTCTATCAACACCTGTAACAAAATATAATTGAATAAGAACCGTTTTGAGTACGATGGTATTGGCAGTATAGCGCTTTGTAGGTTTACTTGCAACATTTTTCTGAGCACAATGTCGTTTAAATTTGACATTCACAAAAATGTGTTTATCGTTGAAAAATTTTTGTTTTCATTTAAAAATTTCTCTATTGTTAATTTTGGAACTATTTGATTATGTGTGTGGGTGATCAGTTACTGTTTTCTAAAAGTGAAACATGGAAAAACGTTCCTTGTACGTACATACTTTCATCACGAAAAAATATTTAAGCCAATAACAACATAAATATACAGATAAACCTTGTTTCCAATTTTATGATATTTTATGATGATATTGAAATTTTTTCTCCATTAATAAAGGCCTGAGGTTTTTCATCGAACTGAACAGAATCGAGGCTTACCAGTATTCTTGAAATTCCGGTAACATTTACTGGGCATTAAGCACAATAATAAAGTTGATATTTCACCAAAGTCTTACGAACAAGCGCCCTCTAGCGGGAGCAAGCGGCAGGGTTTTCGATGGATCAGACGAAAGTTTTGAACCGATCGGACGGTAACATTTTGAGTTCGAAAGCCATAGATAAATAGCAGCCTATATCCCACTAGGTAACATATGCGACCTCTATGGTGACGACCGAAGCCCCGAACTAATTACGGGCCTCCTCTTGGCCCAGTTCCTTTGAGATTACGAATAAAAAACCTTGAAAGTCGCATCCGGAAAGCGACTTCCGATGTGACGTCACCGAAGAGGTCGTATTGAGTTGAATTTGGATAAAGAATTGGAAAAAGAAATTTTTGGGTTCTTATTGTATGATTTATTTGAATAAAAAGTTGTGAAATGAGGTTTTTTTCATGTCGTGCAATCCAAAGTTTGAACATTCTCATATTTCATTATTTTTAATATTGCACATGTGGGTTTCTACACGAGGCGTGAGTGCTTTAAACTTAGGTATGTTCTACGACGTAGCTGTAGACATTTTTGTTCTACAATGTAGCCGAAGACAATCATATACTACGACGTAGCCGTAGTCAACCATATACTAAAACATCGCCACAGACAGCCATATACTACGACGTAGCCTCAGACATCCATGTTCTACGTCGTAGCCGTAGTTAAACATGAACTATGACGTAGCTGCAGACAACTATGTACTACAACGTAGCCGTAGACAACCACATACTACGAAGTAGACGCAGACAGCCATGTTCTACGACGTAGCCAATATCTGCTACGAGAAATAATAAGTCAAGAGACTAAGATTGAATTTTCACGTAAGATACGAAATTGAATGAAAGGTGCCGTTCTTGGCATGGCGCCATCGAGTTCCAAACTGGGAACAGATTTTTATAGCAGTTTGTTAACAGTTCTCAACTCTGGGCAAAAGTTCAAAGTTCAATTTTATAGAAGAAGGATTCTCGCGATTGAAAGTCTAGTTTTTTGTAGGTTTCTGGGAAAGAATAAGATTATGCTTTTTACTTGTGCTTTCAATTTAACAGCAAAAAGTCAGTACCGTCTAAAGATAAATATAGGTATTAAAAACTTTGCTGCAATAATTTTCTCGTAGTTACCCGCTGCATCGTTGTATTGTGGACGCATGTTTGTATTTGATGCGAACGTGTGAAAATAAATCTCATTCTAGTAAAAGAGAATCATTGGCAACGGAAAAGGTTTCATCAACAAATGGGAATAGTGCAGGTGAAACACTTGGAGATGCAGAAACATATGCATAAAAAATAAAATAGATATCGTCACGACACGAATGGGTTGTCATGACTGATGTGCTTCCGAATGTAGACTGTGAAATGAAACTCACAGTTCACACTCGTACATCGAAGTCCCAGCGTGATGAACGGTGATCCCTGTCGCCGCAATTCGGGCACAAGTTAGAACCCGTGCCGTCCGAAGCACACAGATGTGGCCCTACGCGATTTGACCCTGACCTCCGGATTATTAATCGAATACTCGAACCATAGACGCGATCTCTCTAATATTTATATACAAGATATATCAGTTAATTTCATTTATTAATAAACTTTGTTTTACTTACGCAACTATAAGTTCTGTAATGAAAATTCGTTAGAACCTAGAAACAGACAATAGCAAAGACCTCTTCACCACAATATAAAGGTCTCTCCATCTTCACGAACTGCTTTTATTTAAGGGTTAGTTCCTCTCAGGTGCGCTGAGTTAATTGGTCACCACTTAATCAACTTTGAATCTTCATGTTATTCATTCTGAGTCGTTTTTCGTCTAAATTTATTCATTTGGCCCCATTATAATTTTTGCTGCTTCTGAATTTATGTTTTCGGGAGGCTGGTGGATTTTGTTAATTTATGTCGATTTCAATTTCAAACAAAAATAATACTAAAATGCCAGTTGATGAGTTTTTACAGCTTGAGAAAAATTGTTCTATTATCACAAATTTTAATTGTAGAAATATTCATACAGACCATGCACTATAAGAAGTCCCCTGGCTTAGGAAATGGTAGCACTGCATATAATGTTGCCAATGGCTCACGTAGCATTCACCCTGCTACACATTCCTAATACTTACTTAACTGCGTTTTTTATACACGAAAACGGTATTTTTTTTCTTGTTCTAGCTCGACGACGTTTGTTCTAAATGGTAACTCTATTTTATTAACCCGTCATGGCACAGACACGAGATCGAACCTGATCAAGAGGAATCACGGTGCATTTTTTGCATTTTCTCTTTCGCAAAAGGCTTACTTTTAACACTATCTCTTTTGCACTATTGATCAACGGCTTTAGCAATAATAATACATGATTTTATCAAATAATTTTGGAAAATCCGAGTGACAACTATAATGACAGCAAAAGCTTGACAAGCGGTGATGCCAACATGACGGCAAGGGACAAGTAATGATGAATGGTCTGTAGATTTAACGTCATTGTCTACCAATGAACAACACACCGGGTGTTAATTCATTTCATGTAATATCATTTGAGGTATCTCTAAATGAAATCACACCGTCTAATGATCATACTGAACATTTTTCACAAAGAAACCAAACCACGTAAATAAAAATAAAATTAACCTGCACATACCAAATGTGTTTAAAAGTGTTTAAAATGAGTAAGAAAACGGAGAAGTATTTTTTATTTTCACGAACATGATTTTCAAGAAACGTTGTTCAGGATGTTTTATGTATTAGTTAGTATGAAGTGTATTATGCTTAAGTAATAGACTTGAAGAAAAATACATTTCGAGTTTTCAATATTGTTTTATTTATATACATTTAAAGTTATCTCCATGGATAATGTACATAAAAAGATAAAATAAAAATTAAGGCACTTATCAACAAATTTTGAAGCTGGTCACAAGTCACCACATACTAGTATAACCTGACAGAACGCTGCATACCTAGCATGTAGCATAGTTTAATTAGATCCTAGAATCTGAGCCACGTCAGAGATACCTAGCAGTCACAATTAAGTAATGAATTTATAAAGTTATCTAGCGAGTTGGCTTCAGTTTACAGCTCTGACGCTGGCACACCTTCACGCTGAATCTTACAGGTCGGTAAGTTTATACTATTTACAGTTTTTTGTAATTTCTGAAAAAGTCTTGTTTTATAACATGAAGACATGATAAGAAACTTCGTTCTGAGCTAAGAACCCTGGTGCGTTGTTATTGCTGGCATTTAACCGTGTGTTTATGATGAAACCATTCGTTTTTAGGGTTCCATACCCGAAGGGCAACACGGAGCCCTATTAATGTCGCTCTGCTGTCTGTCTGTCCGTTCGAGTATGTCACGGGTCTCTAGCTTGCCGACGTAATGAGTTACAGAACTAAAATTTGGATATGCTATGTGGAATGTTGACCCAAAACCGAATGTTGAATTGATATTTTTTCATACCCTTGTGGTTTTATTGTCTAGAACTCTATGAATAGATTGCAAAACATTTATATATTTTTTTTCAATAATAAAGAAATAGAAATACGTGTTATCAAAGTTTCATTTCATTTCATTTCATTTTCTTTATTGGGAAACAAAAAGTTATCATTTCTTACATACGTAGTGATAATATTATAGCTTACAATTTAACCAAAAACAGTTTCCACTTAACAATTTTAAAAACAAATAAAATTAATGCACGACAAATAAACAACATGCAAAACTAAAAACATCAGCACAAACAGTACAGCCAAATGGCTTTAAAAATTAAATATATATAAAAAAAAAAGAATCAAAAGTAAACAAGCAAAGAAAAAAAAAATATAATACATGCTTAATTTTTTTTGATAAAAGTGTTATATAACTCACTCTTGAATTGACCCAACGAAAGATGCAAAATATCAATATCACTGAAGTCCTTATTGTAAGTATCACAAGCCCTGATTAAAAATCTATTTTTAACATACTTTGTACCGGCAAAAGGAACGCTGAACAAGTTTCTTTTACGAGAACTGTAAGTTTGACACTTGAATCCTATTCTGTTTAACAGATAAGGAGAGTCCAAATAGTTATTTAAAATTTTAAAAAGGAAAGTTTGATCACGACAAGTTCGCCTGTCTTCAAGTGAGCAGATTGACTGAGGATTGAAATTAAAGTCTAAGTTACCTTTTTGTTTGAAATTCAAGTTGTCAGTTTTAGACCATAATTGTTACGGGGTCTATCCCAAAAACTAAACTACTAAGTAATTCGGAATTTTCTGAATATTATATGTAGTGTTTTTAAAAAACAACTACTGAAGACATCGATTTTTATTATAATAGGTCGGGGAAAAAGTTTCTTCGTATTTTATATGAAAATTCAAGACACATTTTTTCAAAGTTTTTTACATTTAATTATTTAAAATATGTACCATTTTGTTCAATAACTTGTTGCCACCTTGTAGGTAGTGAAATGATCCGGTTGCTATAGAAATTTTGGGACTTCTGATCAAAAAAATGCGACAAGTAGTTTTGACAGTCCTCTCTTAATGTAAATCCCAGGGTGCAAAGTCAGGGCTATATGGTGGATGCATTAACATTGCCAAACCCAATTCTCTTAATTTTTCCCGAGTGGCCAAAGATGTTTGTGGTCTGGCGTTATCATCATGAAAGACCACACCCTTTCTGTCGATAAATTCGGGCCGTTTTTTCTCAATTTATTGCTTGAGTATCATCAGCTCTTGGCAGTAGAGATCCGAATCGATGGTTTCGCCCAGCGTAAGCTCATAATGAACGATGCCCTTCCAATCTCACCATACACACAGCATCACCTTATTGCCTGTTAATCCGGGTTTTGCCATAGTCTATGTGGAGCTTGACTGCCCTTTGACCATGACCTGACCTTTTTTTCGCACGTTCTTGTCGTAGGTGATCCACTTTTCAACACCAGTAATCAATCTCTGCAAAAATGCCAGAACAAACAGTACGACCAAAGAAACTTGATGCACAGAAAATACTAAATTACTTTTTTCCCGAGCTATTAGGTTCAGGTTTACGTACCCGAATACTCGAATTACTTAATTTTACAGATTTGTTTTACACATGTTCTAGTTTGTAATTTTATTCAAATCATTTGAGTCTATTTAAATGGTACGGAACTCTCAGGGCGCGACTCCTACTCGCACTTAACCGGTATTTTTCTTAATATTTGGTGTACTTTTAAATCTGGAATAATGTAAGCAAATTGAGTTGACCTTTGAGCAGTAGTAAGGCACAAATGGTCGAATTTCGTCATTTATATCCAGAATATTAATATCACAAGATATTTTCCTTTGTTCTAACGAGGACAGACGTTCATTAATTGAAATCCAATACGAATGAATAACAAAACAAAATATATAACTATGATCATATTATTGTGTTATTTATAATATAAAGGACTCTCAAATAAACGCAGTATGTATTTAGCAAAAGTTGCCAGTTATCTATGAGCTTCCCTAACTGAAATTATGTACTTATTTGTATGTATTTACCTGATTATACTTCATGTTATTGTGTAAATGTATAGATAAATATCTCTACAGCTACGATCCTGACACAGTCAAAAAATCCCTTTAGCTTCTTCCACTTCATTAATCGACTTTAACCTTCTCCAGAAAGTCACCGATATGATACCTGAAAAACGGACTTCCAATATGCATTTACCCTCTTTCGGTGCTACACTTGCCGTACTTTTTGCATAACTTTTACATAATACATTCTCTATAAACTTTTGGCAAGGGATCCCTAAAACTCTCGAAGAATTTCTCTTTATCGATACGTCAAGAAGATGAATGTACTTCATAACAGTGAAAGGTTTTGTATTCCATTATGAGGAAATACTTCAAAAACAACTTTATTTTCTTGAAAAGTAACGATTTTTGCGATGTAGCTGATTATATTGCACTTTAAATAAACTAAAACAACCAGATTAATCCTAATTTGTTTTATCTTTCTACTTTATCTTTATATACACATAAAGTACACGTATAAGTAAGTATCTACATATGTATAATATTTATATACATCTGTATAATGAAGAAAATGTTTGATAATATTTTTACCGTCCTAATGTATGATTCAGCTGTGACTTTCTGGGGCTGACCAGTGACCAGTTCGTGATAGCATGAATGTGTATTCTCTTATACCGAAATGTAGATTTTCACGAGCATACGTTGTAATATTAAAAGTTTCTTTAAGGCGGTTTGAAAGTGTATACTTGCGCTATCACAAAATGGAATTGATTAATTATCATTTGAGTTAAAGAATTTAGCGAAATTTTATTAAACTTGAATCTCATTATTACACCTAGACCGCTATCACCTGTAGATGTTACTGTCCGTCTTAGATCTGTGGCATTCAGTCAAGTAAATAGGATGCAACACGAGCAGATGAGGTCAATGAGTGTGCCTCACACCCATTTACCTAACACAATATAATCCGTAGTTCCCCTAAGAGGCAGGTGTCAAAACTAAATTGCTGCGCTGCACCCGCCGCGCCGCTTCTTTGTAGTACTGCGCTATTGAGCGGTGATGGATAGCGATCCTAGTCAGTTCCTTTCTTTACTTTATAATACATCACTTGCTTTTAATGGAAAATGGGCCACATGAGGACAAACGCGGGTATACAATTATTTATTTTATTTATAACACTTTTTGCACATTTCCACAAATTAATAAAAAAGACAGAAAAAGCCGGCCAAGTGCGAGTCGGACTCGTGCACGAAGGCTCCCGTACCATTATCTATAAAAACGGCAAAAAAATCATGTCTTTTGTATGGGAGCACCCTTAAATATAAATTTTATTTTAATTAATTACTTATTTTTAAAGTGAATATATAACTAAATATTCTGTGAATATTCCAAGCGTCTACCTGTTGCCGTTATCATTATCGAGCAAAAACTAGCAAAATAATCACGTTTGTTGTATGGGAGCCCCTATGGGAGTGCGCGGGTCCGACACACACTTGGCCGGTTTTAGTATTTGTTGTTATAGCGGCAACAGAAACACATCATCTGTGAAAATTTCAACTGTCTAACTATCACGGTTCATGAGATACAGCCTGTTGACAGACGGACGGACAGACAGACGGTAATAGGGTCCCGTTGGTTACCCTTCGGGTACGGAACCCTAAAAAACAAACATGTTGTACAAAGGCGTCACTTATTGCTACTATAAATATCGTCCAGGTGACAATTAACTCCGAATTAGACATTGATAGTAACTACGAAGTCCAACAATTTTTTTTTTTGCTGGTGTTTTTGGACTTCATGTATTCAAAGTTTTTCTCAAGTCTAGCGCTTTTTGAGTTATGTCAGAAGCAGATCATACATACTATTAAATATTACAAGGAACTTTAATAATGTTCGTATCTGTAAGTCCGTTTCCGATAAATATGAAGTCCTTAACAAACAGTATACATAAAGTGAGGTATCGATAGCTATGACAAGTCGCCGGCTCGCGGACAACTGTTTGTTTTCAATAAGGACACCCGGAATATCAGATACGCCTTCGTTGGGCCTCTTTGTTGGACCTAAATTCAACCAGCAGGCGGATCATAGAAGATAGAAAAGGAAAAAAAAACATCTGTCTCTGAAGTAATCCTGTAAGCTGCTTTTTCCCGTCACGGTTGTCAAAAATTACAAAAGGTACATTACTCTTTACTTTTATCGTATTCGATAGCAATGTATTACGAGTTTTTTTTTGTAAAAGATAAAGTATTATACTGTGAAATATTATAGCAGTGAAACAGAATTGCGTATTTATAACAATATAAAATATTGTATTGTATATGTTAGTTTATGTCTTAGATAAGTCTATTTAGATATATATTTTTAGCTTGATCTTTCCTCACTGATTAGCATTTACTCCTTCCTTTTTATTCTGTCAACTATCTTTCTGTTTGCTTGCAAAGGTTGCCTGGAAGATATTGCTGTTAGCAATAAGTGCCGCCTTTGTACACCATGTTTGATTGTTTTGATATTTTGTATTGATTTTATTGTATGTGCAAAAAGTGTTATAAATAAAATATAAATAAATAAAATATGTCAATAGTATTAGTAGTATTGCTGTACCTGATAAGGGTAGCTAAGTTACTAAGTTCTTATAAAATTGTAACATCTGTGTACACTTAGGCTGAGATTCAGAGTCCATTTTGAGTCCGAACTCAATCTTATAAACGTCACTCTAGCATGAGATCACGTCGCTTT
This sequence comes from Ypsolopha scabrella, assembly GCA_910592155.1. Classification (NCBI taxonomy): domain Eukaryota; kingdom Metazoa; phylum Arthropoda; class Insecta; order Lepidoptera; family Ypsolophidae; genus Ypsolopha; species Ypsolopha scabrella. The sequence continues at coordinate 23,651,521 of OU342982.1, forward strand.
TTGACGTTTGTAAGATTGAGTTCGGACTCAAAATGCACTCTGAATCTCAGCCTTAGTTGCAATAAATATTTTGAGTTTGAGTTCACGACGAATGAGCCTAAAACCTTACCTTCTGAAACCGAGCCAGTGCGCGTATTTAATAAGACAACTGAAATTATAGGTTACAAGATGAGATTTTAATATTCTACTCGTAATAATGTTACTTAAATTGTTTGGGTTGTAGAACAAAAGTTTCATGAAATAGACCTTACATTTCGATGCAGAAAACATAATACGCATATCTGAAGACATCTGCTATACCTAAATCAGACTATTGTGAAAATCGTAACAAAGGCGGTCTAACCAAATATTCAATAAACAAGTGACAGGCTTATCCGTCATGTTGGGATGTTATATAGGTACCTACATATCTAATGACGTCGCTGAAAAGTGTTTGAGGCTTTTTATAATATTTATATAATCGAAATCACGAGGGTAGAACGAGTTTCAAGAGCATTTTTCCTTAGATTTCCTCCCGGTTGTAATTCGCAAGAAAAGTCGACGTTGAGTGATCGACAGGGAATCCAATTTGTATTTTGTGCCTGTATATCTTAATGAAAACCACTTTTGTCCTGAATTCTTTTAGATATTTTCATTATTGCAAATACTTTCATTTTGAGGCTTACTAAATCGGATTTCAATTTAGGATTTTTCAAACTGCGAGCCGGTTTCACAAAGGTTCGGCATAAATGTCTGAAACTATATAGGTACAGTTTAGTACTGTATGACAAATAGTGAGTTTGCTGTTTTAATATTTATTAAAAGAACTATTGACTTCAAAATTGATAAATATTTTAGTTCATGCAAGTAGGTACTCGTAAATTGTATTTAGGTTCAAGATTGTATGTTTGAAGCGGTTAAAAAGTAACGAGACTGCGACACGTATGTATGTTATACAAATACACCGCCCATACATTTTTTTTTTCAATATATCTTCCTATCTAAAGATTGTCTAGAAATGTTCGCTTTTTAGTGATAAGGCCGTCAATTGTACACTATTTTTTTAAATTGTTTCTTTATTTCTGTTTTTTGGTGTACAACAACGAATAGGTGGAGATCGCCATCGGAACCTGAAGCATTCTACTATGCACATAGTTTTTGATTACAACTACACATATCAACAGGGATTTCACTTTACCATAAGGATTTTAGCACATGGAAGGAAGCTGCAAATGGTGCTCCCAGCTTGAAAAAGCAGCCATGTTTCTACGTGCATATTGTTTGAAACTTTAACGTATCTATTTTACCTATCTTCATCAACGGCATTTATTTTCTTTGACACTTCTTTGAACAACTGTAGATACGCACTCGTGTTTAACAGAGACCTCCAAATTAGAACAACGTACAAAAATCAAATAGGGAAAATACCGACCCAACATAATATTAATACCATCATCAGTCAGTCGTGATATTTATTGTGACTGACCAAAAAATGGTTGCTCTCTTCCACCTTGAACTCATTTCTCCAATTCGTACAGAATTCCTGCGTACAAAATCTTTATTTATTGACGGAAAATAAACAGCAACTCGTCACTTATTTACTTCAGACGGACCTAAAATTTCTGAGGGGTTTCGTCAGTAGGCTTCGCGAATATTTTTGGGATTGATTCGGTGAAACTGAACGTTGGGATAGGAAGGGGGTTTTTATTTTATGTTTGTGGTTTGGCACGGTCTTGATGCAAAATGCACAACTTACGATTGTTTTTATTATTTTTACAGCATTTCTCGACCATAGTTTTATGTCAATTGGGCTTTTCAAGCGAAGTTATGTTATATTATACATTACGTTGTAAATTAATGTCCATAACAACTTCAAACACGCTGTATATTGGGTACCATAAATTTACTTTGAAGAAAAATATAATCATCGGTTTTGGTCTTGTGATCGTACAATTTAGAATGATAGAATCAAGTAACATAAATACAAAATGCGATCCCTAGATAGCGCCTAGCGGTGGGCCGTTTCATAAATATTTCAATATTCCTCGTATTTATTGAAACACGCTTAATTAGCTCGGTCTATCATTCTGCGTAGTATCAAAAGCATTATTATTTACAATGCAGATTTTAGCTGATTGTATTGGCAGTTTAAATTTAATTTCTTTGGCGTTGCGTCTCGCGTCTAAGAAAAGAGGTCAGTAGAAATAACAAGTACTGATTTGTTGATGCTGAGTATAATAATAAATACAGCAACACAACATGCTCATATTTAAAATTCACACTCATTTTTGTACAAAGAATAGGTAACTAATGTGGTCATATTCTTTGTAAAAAAAATAAGCTGTGAGCAACAATACATAAATGATTGTAATTTTGCTTATATAGGTTATAATCAAAGTTCCACAGGAAACGTCAAAACTACTGATCCGACTAAGCTGTCAAAGGTGCAAAACAAGATGATAATTCCAGGAAAACGTGGAATATTCATTACAACAGGCGGACTTAATGCTAAAAGCATTTTCTCCCAGTCAACCCGACAGAAGTACAAGAAATGAACAGAGGCAGGCGTGTAGAAAGGCTTTAAGACATAAAAAAATAAGTGAGAGAAAAGAAAAAAAAAACATGAATGTACTAATAAATAAAATAGATAAGTAGATTTGTAGGTAAATACTAAATACATAAATTAATAAAAAATACATAAATATATTTTAAACAAATAACAATAATTACTACATAAATACGATTATATAATATTATATAAATATATATAATACAATTCGACTGATGCCGGCCCCATAGTGGGCCGAAATATATTTCGAAAATCAATATTTTTTTTCATTATTAATACAAGTTAAAAGAAACTAAAGGCTTTATATAGCTAAATTATATATATTTATTTCAAGTATATATAATACAAGAATATACAAGAATAAACTACTAGTCGTGATAATTTCAGATTGCTATGTTGACACCAGATTTACTGTATTTTACTAAGATAATGACTGCGCAAGGACTGTTTAAACGCATGACGAGACGGGGCATTTCTAATTTTAACGGGTAGATCGTTCCACAAACGGACAGCCGTGACGGCAAAAGAATCGGACATAAAACCAGAACGGTGAGAAGGAAAAGACAAGAGAAGGTTGTTAGAGGACCTGAGGAGTTTACAGTGGGTGTTATCTAAAAGATGAAACAAAGATTTGAGGTAAGGGGGAGTACACGGGTCATTAATAATAGAGAAAAGAAGACACAGAATTCTAACATTCCTTCGCTCACGAACTGGAAGCCAGTGTAACCTGGAACGGAACTCAGACACGTGATCGTATTTGCGAAGACCGAAAATGAAGCGAATACATGTATTGAGCAAACGATCAAGCTTGTTAAGAAGTTCCTCTTTAAGGTCCAAGTAACAAACGTCAGCGTAATCAATTAAAGGAATAAGAAGAGAGTTAGCAAGAGACATTTTTGTTGAAATAGGAAGAACGTTTTTAAGACATAGAAGAGAATGCAATGAAGCATAAAACTTGCGGGAAACATTCGCGATATGAACGTTCCAATCAAGGTTTTCGTCAAGGACAAGGCCAAGGTTATTCTGTATGACGACCACATGTAACTTTTTAAATTAAAAGAAATTAATATAAATTTGAATACATTTAAGTAGAAATGTACGTACACGCTCATGTTCATTATTAACGTATGTTGTTTATTTTTTGTCACAAAACGCTCCATTATTTTCGCCCCAACATCTAATTTGTCCCAAACGACCGTAACACAAAACAGCTCGTTTTTAACAATAATTAGGACAAAGTACAAAAATAACTGACCTTTGTACCAGGCGGTACGTTGAAATGGGACAGTTAAAGAAAACATGGGCAACAATATTCTTACTTTCATTAGATGCTCATGTTTAACTAATTGTTTCGTATAATACATCCTGCCACAACAAAGTCACATCTCAGCTGAGGAAACCACAAAAGGAGACAGACAATATAGCTTTTTATCTTCAGCAAGAGAACAGTATCCAATATCACATTCCAAGACAAAGAAATATCAACAATGGAATATTTTTCAGCAAAAAAGCGATAAAAATTCAAATAAAAGCCGTGACAAAAGACGATCGCATAAAACCGCGTTCAGATTCGTGCAAATAAGAATAACGACCAAAATGATACGGGAATCGTATTTACATTTCACTTTCCTCGTGACTCGATAACGCGAGGGCAGTATTCTGGTTGTCTCGAGTTGCGACCGACGAACACAAATACCTAGCGTACGGTACGGCTGCAGCAGATTAATATTTACCGAATATACACGGCACGCTAATGGTGTGTGGTATAAAATGTAAAGGTTATCTTCATGATATGAACCACCAAGGGGGTGTCAGAGGTGTTTCCTGTGGTGTATGGACTGTGAAACGCAAGTTACAGTCTACACTCGTAGACGAATCTTTCAGAGACAATTATTACGTCGTGTTATTACAATGTGAGCCTTATCGCCGTGCCTCCGGCAGTGTAACTCATAGCCTAATGTGCCTTCCGGAGGACGCAGAGTGTGCCCCTTCGGGATTTGAACCCACGACGTCCGGATTAAAATACTGGATACGGTTTAAACAGGGTACGGTTGTAAACTTGAATATTATAGAAACTAAACGCAGTCCCGATTCGCAAAATATCGCAAACCGATTCTGCGTGTTGCATCAGAACCAAAACTTGGTATCTTTGCTATCGCTTGATAATTAATATAATTATCGTATTCGAGTATTTGCATGCTTACTTGATGTATTTTAGATATTATAATAAACTGGTTTATTTTTGTATTGGTTATCATGCCTCGAGTCTCGCAACGAGTTATGAGCGCTCGGCGAAAGTGGTGTTCAAAGCATGTGTTCACTGGCGCACAAAATTACTAAGTGCGATGGAGAAACAATGACTAGCGCAGTCAAGGTCAGCGCTCATAAACCGTTGCGACTCTCGTACCTGTGAGCGTTTTATTCCTAAATTTACAATTTTTGTGGGTATGATTGTAACATTAGTTACAATTTTGCATTGCGGATGACTTGGGAACTCATAAGAAATACTTAGACAAGTGAACTACTAGGTGAAGTCAAACTAGATACAAACGAAAGAGGGATTCAGCAGATGAAGATGACCATGACAGGGTTAGAATACGATATAGTCCATATCATAACATAACAGAGTATTCACAAATGAATCAAAAGCGTACACTGGCGGGCGAATAACCTGATTCGTTGAGCGGACATATAATAATCATAAAAAGGCTGCTTAAGATGAGCCAAAAGTATTGTGATACTAGCTTTTGCCCGCGGCTCCGCCCGCGTGTTGTTCGGTTTAACGACATGCTTTTTTCCGGGATAAAAAGTAGCCTATGTGTTAAGTTAGGGTATAAGCTATATGCATTCTAAATTTCATCCAAATCCGTTCAGCCATTTCAGCGTGAAAGAGTTACAAACATACACACACATACACACACACACACAAACACACACACAAACTTTCGCATTTATAATATTAGTGTGATGTGATTAGTTTAAAGTACATTTTAGTATTTTTTCGACTTCTTGAATAATAAAACTGATTTATTTAAATTGATGTTGTTAATAGCTGTGCATTTGATTTTGTTATCAGTTAAAGACAAATGTTTAGGTTTAGTTTTAAATGCTCTAATCTTTGTTTATAGGTATAGTGGCAGTAATGTAAAAACCGAACCCGCACCCGATAGGAACATTGTTACAACCGTACTCAGTCTACTACTCGAACCACTACACCACAGAGGCGGCTTCTAAGGAATGTGGTATAAAGATGCTTGTCACCTTTCTAGAGTAATAAATACGTTTTATTTTGTCATTATCTAATCTTAAATTTAAAAGTCCTGAATACCTCCCGCATTTGACAGGACATTAATCTTCCCCTGACATCTTCAGTGGAGTTGTTTACTTTGCGGAGTAATTTGTTATAAACCGACCAGGGTGAATAGACCCTGTGGAGATACTGGGCTCTACCTGTAATTTCCTGATTCGACATTTACCGTTTCAATTTATTGATAAAGAAATTTTAAGGAATGTTTGGTTTTATTTATTCAACAACTTTGGTTTTTTGTTGTCATTGCGTGAAATTATTACACTTACATAATATTACACATTGAAATTATATTTGAATCAATATTAACCTGAATCGATAAAAAAGATGGCTATGAAATAAAAAAATAAAAGCTTTTCTCATTAACTAAAGTAGTTGTATAGTTTGTGGTACTAAAAAATAATATATAAAAGTATTAATCTCTCTCATCAAAAAATCTATAAATCATATTGGTGGTTCTAAATATAACTCATTAAAATATAAGACTCAATGGGCAAGCTGGAGAATCAAACGCCGGTTGCTTTTTTTTCCGATAATTATTTTTCTGTAAGAAGAAAGAGAAGTAGTCGGTTCTTTATTTCCTTCTTATAGCGCCCACTCATTCTTAGCATGCTCATTTAGTACAGCTATAGTGAGAAATTTTGCGACTTCGTGTTTTGTCGGCTAAGTTCGTTTTATCCCTATCTTCTTGACAAGTCCATAAAATTTAGTATTAAGTTGTCATAAGACGTCATTAAATAAATGCGATTATTCATAGATTTCGCTATATTTCTCACTAGACCTGTACCATGTGAATAAAACAATAGCCTGTTTTTTTAAGCACACCAAAAGATAAAACCTTTAAATATTCCAGAATTAGTGAATTCATCAGAGCGGGACTCTGAGCGGTAGGAGGGGGAGCTCAGGGCAGCTAGAGCACAGGGCAGGAGCAGGAGTGAGTTAACAAAATTGTTGAATGGCTCATTACGCTACGTTCCGGAGTCGTGCGTGCTTTTCAATCAATCCTCTTTCAAATCAACTGGAAAATTTGGGGCAAAAAGGCATTCGGTCCGTCCAATAGGACTCGCAAAAAACATAATTATACTAAGGGTTTCATTCTTGTTGATGTTTCAATATATGAAGGTTTAAATGATAGGTAATCCGTTACTAATTTCGATCAGCTAGGGATACAAATCTATTTATCACAGTTAGTATGCGTGCGGCTCTGCCTACTTTCCCGGTTTTCATCCAAAGTGTTTTACAAAATGGCCTTCCACTGATTCTCCTATCAAATTAACCCTTTATGAAAAAACGAGAACTACATTAAAATCCGTCTAGTAGTTCGGATAATAAATCGGAGTAAAATACAGAATATTAAATACAGAGTAAACTGGTAACTTCTCAGGTACTTTACTTACAGCGTGATGATACCTATGTATCTACCTATGTATTCTAAATTTTCTACAAAAACTGTATCTAACAGTAAAAACTGCATCAAAATGTGTGAACTGGTTCTCGAGTTATATATAGGTAGGTACGGTTAATTACAGACCAACGGTAAGAATTGTTGATAATGGATTCAAAATTTTTTTTTTAGATTAAGGTATTAAAGTATTCATTGTAACAATTTGTAGCTCTAGATTGCAGTAGAATTTTAATATTATCACAACAAAATAAGAACGCGAATGGTTAGGCATTATTTTTATTTATGGTTTATTTAACTAGTTTTTTTTCAACACATTTGTTCATTGCATTATGTAAACATAATATTTTTATCCCTTTATTTCTTTATTTTATACAGGCGTATAATTTTATTATATTTAGTAGCCCAACCTAAATATTTTTTGTATGTATTTCCCGTATTTTGTTTTCATATTCTATTGTTTTTGTAAAGATTAACTTCGACCTGTAGAAAGTATACTTTATGTACATAGCTATTTTTCAAAATAAATATTTTGATTTTGATTTGACGCATTCCGGAGCTACTCGTATTTCAATATGTACCCAGTTAGTAAAAGCACGAGGAATGAAAACTTTTCATTTAATTTTTCAACTCGGCGTTCTTTCCTGTAATAAATCCCATGATGAATGAGCAGAAACGGGGAGGGGGAGGGGGAGAGGGGATAGGGATAAAGTTTCTACGTCACTAACGCCATCTATGGCAGTGTGCGTTTAATCTATATTATACGAATCTAAAAGTTGGTGTGTTCGTTAAGGCCTGACCCATGGGGCACAACAATTTCATTTTGAACTTAGGTATATTGTCAGAAGATCTAGATTAGAACGCTTGCTTCACGTGCTGCCGGCACGCATTGTCATTGAATTTTCGAGGTTTCATAAATCGTAAATCTTTATTGCTGAATATGAGTAGGTATTGTTGGTGTTAATAAATAGTAGGCACATACATATTCGACCTTATCGGTATTGCAAAATATAGGACATGCATGACATTAAATTAACTATTTACATAATTATGATTATTATATTTACACTCAAATGTAATGTCAATTATGTCAGTACTAAAGCCTACTAATACACACAATTAAAATTAAAATAAAACATTAAATAAAACAATACAAAACATAATAAATAAGTTGATAACTTATACAATTAAATAATACATTTTTATTATTTAAATATTCATCCACAGAGTAATAACTTTTCTCAGACAAAAACAATTTAATTTTGTATATATACACACTATCACTATTTATGTTGTTAATATTATTTGGCAGCTTGTTATATACCTTTATTGTCATCTGTTGGGTATTATCGCTGAGAGCCTTAAGCCGTGAAGTTGGAAGCACCAAGTGATCCTTGTGCCTATAGGAGCGGCTTATTGTTTCTGATTTTTTAGTAAAAAGGTAAGCATGCTTACGTGCAAATATACACAATTCCAGTATGTACAATGATGGCAGAGTTAATATTTTAATTTTTTTGAAAAATGGTTTACAGCTTTGTCTCCGTGCTATTTTTGCTATTATTCTTATGCAGCTTTTTTGGGATATGAAGAGCTTCTCAAATTCCGTACTATTTCCCCACAGTATTATACCATACTTCAGCCAAGCGTAGGCGTAGCCGTAGTAGGCAGTTATCGCAGTCGCCGAGTCAGTTGACTTTTTTATTTCGCGTAGTGCGTATTTAAGTTGGTTCGTTTTTTTATGAATTTTTCCAACATGTGCTTTCCAGTTAATGCATGTATCAATTTCAATCCTCAAAAGTCTGAAAGTTTTTACACCTTCTATGACACAGCCATTACAGTCAAGTTTTAGGTTTAATTGTTTTTTTTGGTAAGGGTGGAAAGGAATAATTTTGGTTTTATTGAGGTTAATTTCGAGATTGTGATTTTTCAGCCAGTCTGTAACAGTATCCAAAGTTTGTTAATTTTACCATTAAACTCAATTTCATCCTCTACTGCAAACAAAAATCTCTTGATATCTAGCATTTTTCTGAGTCACTACGTTGATAATTTAAAAAAAACGCATGCAGAAAATGCAATGTAAAGCAGTCCTCGAGTTAAAACGGAACATACATACATACATAGAGACAGACAGACAATAATTCAAAAATGGTAGTTTTGGTTTAAGTACAATACTAATAACCCATTTCATTTTGAAAAAATGTTCAATGTACAGACACGACTTTTTTATTATTATTTAGATAAGATTGAACAGTAAACATGAATAGAAAAAGCCGTTGTTAATGTAACGTAGTATTATAATAATAATAATAATAATGTAATCTTTATTTCAGGCAGTGCCCATAGTGTTAGTAACAAGGTCTTAAAAACTATATTAGTATTACAATAATGGTGTAATTAATTTAACTTAATCTAACTGAATCTTGTGCCACTGCCTGTCGAAGTGGTATGCAATGACACCCAGTGACGCAAGATGGGACCGCTCGTCCTCTCGGCAAACACTTTCAGGAGGCTGTTAGAGCTATATTATAAGATAAACCTTAGTACAAAAGCCCGAGAATATTCCTTCAAAGGAAAGTATGGATAGTGATTAATTTAAATTATGTTAAGTTTTCTCTATCCTTTCTTCGAGAAGCCTCTCAGTTAACGGAGACAGCTGATGAAATTACCATCTTTTATTACAGCCTCTTTCCTGAAGTAGAAAGCTTCTTCACAAAGGATATATAGGTGAAACTTGAATGAAATTTGGTGAATTTACTTAATTCGCCTAATCACGATGCGTCAGGCTAAAAACGATTGATGTTTCTTAAAGCAAGTTAGGCTTCGATGCACCGCCTTCGTATACTTAGTTCAACTTAGTTACAAAATAAATGTACCGAATCATCGACGTTCACATTAAAGTAAATATTAGCGTTTAAAGATTTCTGCATAAGATTATATCAGTGAATTTTTAAATAAATTACGTGTCTTTATTAAACTCCGATTAAAATACAAGGACTTCAGAGGGCGCAGGTTCTAGACATTTTAATTATTTCTATCTACCAAGACTTTTCCAATAAGTTTAAATTTTATCTTCTTTCAGCACGTATTTCCAGGGATTCTTGATGTCTGAACTCGGGATTCAAAGTCATAAACTATTCGAAGAAATCTCTTGATATCTAGTATTATAGAGAAGATGCTTTTATCGGGAAAGAAAGAATTCATTCTAATAAAGATGCAAAAATTACATCCGACGTTATTTGTGACGAGAAAACATTAACGAGTGTTATTCCTGTAAGACTTTCAAGGTAAAAACAGGATACCTTTGTTCTACTTACAAGTAAGACTTATTCAAATAAAACCACAAGAGGTCCCAAAACACCTTCCTCCGTATACCCGTTTGGTTCCACCCCGCCAACTAGCGGCTTTCAATTGTATATATCCTTCCCCGACATCTAACATCGAAACTGCATTTTCTTGAATTCACGAACAATTTCGCGCTTATTTTATGGTTGGTATTAGTTGAATAGAAAGGCGATGTGTGGAAGAGAATGTTGAGTTCCATCTGAAATGTGAGTCTAGAGCATCGTTCAGGCTTTAACGGAATGCATCTTGCTATTTGGAACGGTAGGAGCTTTCAAACTAATATACGCATATCTAGAGCATGTTACAACCAGAAAATTGATCAAATGACAAAATTTCTGAAAAGTTCAGATAGAGAATGTTGATATCTTTTTATTACGACTTTATGACATGACTTTACTTATTTAAGAGGACTAAACTTACTTGAAGCATTCGGTCTTTTTATTTCTGTATCGAAAAGAGAAGGACGGGACGCTTAAAATATGGGTGTGTATCAATTTCACCAATAAGGGTGTGTATAAATTTCATTTTTAAAAAATGGTGATTTAAATAAATTTTGTATATTTTCCCACAAAAGTTCATTGATTAGTTAAAATTATTATTAATGAAAATTAATTACAATATACTACTACTTAATGTCAGCAAAAGTAACCTAACGTATATCTCAAATGTTACTAAAGTTACTAAGCCTTACGTCGTAGCGGTATTTGACAGCGCCGCAGAGAACTTGCTACGCCCGCAGTAAATATTCTTCGCCCGTAGCGATTGTTTGAGGCCATTAACAAATGTTCTACGCTTGTAGCAAATAATCAATGCCCGTAACAAAGTTCTAGGCCCGTAACAAAGTTCTAGGCCCGTAACACTCGCATGCAGAAGGATAGGCAGAGACTACAGCTTTCCATCTTCTACGATCCTGACACACCTCTTCTACATCCATCAATCTAGTCGTACAAGCTCTTCTATTTCGGGTACTTTTACTTTGCTCTTCTTCAATATATCGCCTATTTGGTCGACATACGCCCTTTTAGGGCGGCCCGGTCGAGCTTTACCTTCCACTTGTGCAGCATACATATCTTTCGTCACTCTATTTTCATTCATCCTCTCTATATGCCCAAACCAACGAAGCATTCCTTTTTCTATTCTAGTCATACATTTTCTTTCAGGCCGCAACGATCCCTTGTTTTGATATTTTTCACTCTTTCATTCAATGTCAAACCACACATATTCCGTAAGGAACGCATTTCCACTGCATTCACTCTACTTCGATGCTCATCTTGCCAGACCCAACATTCACTACCATACATAAGCGTAGGAGCCAACACCGCCATGACCATGACCCCATGAACCGCCAATCGTGCCTTTGCAGTCACACTTTGGCTGCACATAAAAGAGTGCAGGGCTCCGTTCACTTTGTTTCCCCTATCACTCTTCTGTCAATGTCACCGATAACTTTCAATGTAAATAGACAACCCAGACAGACAAATTCCTTACCCTATTCCACTTTCTCGTCTTCAATCTTAACCTTACATTCAGTCACCGCTTCATCCCTCTCTAGCACCATAACTTTTGTTTTTCCTGCATTAATTTTCATTCCTTTCCGTTTAAAGGCATTATTCATTATTGATACCATCTTTAGCAGCTCATCCGCCGATGAAGCAAGGAAAACTTAGTCATCGGCGTATAAGAGGCATTTGATAAGTAACTCCCCTAACTTCAGTCCACATTCACGCTCTTTCAAATCATTTAAACAACTATTCATGAATAGATTGAACAGCTACGGTGACGCTACATATCCCTGTCTAACTCCTCTAGAGATGTTAAACCATCCAGTGTATGCCCCGTTAATCCTGATGCAAGCACTGGAATTCTCATACAGAGATTTCAGGGCCCGCACTAGGTAGCAAGTCACTCCATACACGGACAGTGTTGTCCACAAGTCATCTCACAAAACACCTTCTGGTGTTTTCCCAGACATTTTTCAGATATGTATCGTAAAAATATCTGATCCACGCAAGCCATACCTCTTCTAAATCCCGCTTGTACATCCCACATTTGTTCTTCAGTTTCATCCATCCCCTCGTAATCAGAACCTTTGCATACATTTTGTCAACGATACTAAGAAGACTTATGCCACCATGGTAGCTTTTGCATTCCTGCTGAGAACCTATTCCTTTATATAGCGGGACGATGACAGCCTTGCACCAGTCAGCTCGTCCAGCACATATTAAAGAGCCGGTACAGAAGGCTAGCCACCATGCCATCTCCTCCTCTTAGCATCTCTATTGACACTCTGTCATTTAATGGCACTTATAAGAAAGAGGGGCTCTTCTAATACAGGTTTTGCAAAACTTACTAGGAGAGACCCACAACTTAATAATAACTAAAATGTAAGGAAATAAAGAAAAAATTTCTTTTTTTTTTTGTTTTTTTTTTTGTCATACCCAGCCGCTTTCTCAGCTTTCATAACTTCATAAAAATACCGGTAAAATGTATTTTGTAATGTTTTGATTTATTCATAGTGATTGAATTAATAAGGACGTTGCGAAGCATCAAATTGAAATAAAAACGTAATTTTAGTTGTTTTACATTATTGTCATAATCATCAAAGATGTTCATATTTGCTAAATGTTTAATTAATTTGTCAATTTAACTAAGTATGTAAAATTCAAGTGTATAACGACTTAGGTTTAATGTGTTATGTATTTTTATAGCAATATACAAATAACATAGCTTTTTAAGTTTATAACAATATTTAAGGTTCATAGAAAGTTTTGTTTAATTTTATGGTGTGAAATAGTAAATGAACTTTTAAATAAATAAAATTAATAACTGTAGATAACTTATGCGTAAAAGACCACCATATGTTTGAAACGTCATCGTTCTATCGCTGCGAGGACCAGCCCGGGGGCCCAGGGCGGTGGTCAGAGCCATCCCTCCCATCACACCCATCATCCAAGTATTTGACGGGACAGTTAAACTATTTACTTTATTTTCAGAAGTAAGAATACCAAACTATTGCATTCTGAAACCGACAACGGGAAATACACACCGTGCCATGAGACAACAAAAAATAGGCGGACGCCTTGACGACCAGCCGGCCACCAGCGAAACGCAAAAGGATCCCTGCTATGAAAAAAAAAAAACTCTAACATACAGAGAAAAAAAAATAGCCAATTATAGGTAGGTATACATACAAAATACATAAGCCAGCTTCGATTACATGTCCGTACTGAAATTCATAAGTAGGCGTTGAAGTATGAGATATTGTAGAGGTACGAGTATATGGTTAGATAACAAAGGCTGCTTTAATTATGTTGTATTATAATTGTAACATTCAATTCGGTAACAATTTTTAAATTTATATATTCTTTACGTATTTCAAATTTTTTTAAGACCATGAAATATCTTTCTACAGGTTAGTACCCTTTTTACGATTTTTTATTTAAAAATTTTATGTATAAGATAGTTTGGTTTAATCAATTAATAAATTATGATGATAATGTTATACTTGTTTTTTGTAATAATATATCTTGTACAATATTACGGGTAGAACCGAAGAACCACAATTAAATTGACGTCAGTATTGAAAGCCACAAAATCTTGATGAAATTTTTTATTCACACAAAAAAATTCCGCTTTACCTTCACAAGTGTCACAACAGAAAGAAATAAGGATGATTCAAAAGCTTTTTTGGAATCCCCTTTAATTGGGAAACCATTTGAGGGGTTCTATAGAGGAATGTCGGCTTTGAACTCTTGTCTTTATTATTTTCTTTCTTCACGGTAGTAAAAAAAACATTCACGCTTTGTATGTTGTCCATAAATCTTTTAACCTTCGTGATGAAATATATAATTAAACATTTATTAAGACGAAAATTCTCATTATGATATGCTCTTTAATCTTCAAAACAACTTATGTAAAAAGAAAATGGATAATAATTGATTGTACAAGAACAAGCAGATTTTTATAGAAAATTCTTCCATCTCATCTTCGATGTGGTAAAAAGGTAGCCTAAAGGCATGGCTTATCTTAAGTTTCTATTTGAGCAGTAGCTAATGTTGGTTTATTTCATGTTTAGTCGGCTAAACTTAAGAACACCTGCTAACCAACGGCTAAACCGTAAATGCAAACGGAAAGATGAAATAATATGATAATAATTCAACTAAAATAGATGCAACGTCGAGCAAAGCGAGGAGCAGCGTGATAGGTTGCTTGTGATCTTGAATTACGGAGCAGAGCGAAGCAGAGAACTCTGTAGTTCTTAATTTCTAGGAAGAAAATTGACAGGGGAATAACCCAATCCTCTATTCAGTAAAGAACTACAGTCGCTCGAATTTATGATCACAAATAACATAACACGCTCCGCCTTGCTACGCTCGTCGCTGTACCTATTTGAGTTTTTGTTGAAAATCGTCATAAACCAAATACCGGGTAATTAGAGTCATTGTGACAGTATTTTTATATATTTCTTCATTCGCCCTGCATTTCCCATACCCGAACGAAACCGGCAATGCATAAAACATTTTTTGCCGTTGGGTTTAGACTAATATTAAGATTAGGCGGCTAAAAACATAGGATTTATTAAAAATTAACATGATGTCGAACTTTAGCTAATGTTCAAATCTAAACTTAAGATTAGCTGGCTAATCTAAACTTCATCATAAAACCCAACATTGGCCGTAACATATCGATGTAAACAAGAGTACACGATAAAATCGAGAAAAGGATTATTCTCATCCTCTGCTATATTGTCCTCTTAAAGGACTTTTAAGAGCTTTTAAAAGCTCTAGCGCTAAATGGCAGTAACTTAACACCCATGCGGCAGCTCCCGTTTCTTGCTGCTAATTTCTAACGTACTAGAAACTACAACGTTTTGTTTTGTTACAAAAAGATATTTTGTTACGAAACTCTTTTGAAAATGAATACTTGATCCTTTTCATTCATTCCGTAGATACAGAATGGAAAATTTTGTACTTCGTAATTAAAACTGTTGGTAAGGTCATTTGTGTGCAAAAACATTGTTACAATTTTATGTTATTGGATTGTTATTTATGCCGCCTCTTTTCTCAATCATAGAGGAAAGAATCAATGACAGCCATAGATATCATATAATATATCAGCCAATAATATGTCAGAAATGGCAGCGCGTTCGTTTACGGAATTGACATACAAGTTCTGAAAATGGCCCCCCACACGAGATGCGAACAAAGAAATACATATTCATTTCAAAAATCGATTAATACGAAAAAATTCCGGTTCTAAGCTCCTATGAAATTTATTTCTGCGTGTCTATACCGCAACGATATAATGTTGTATCTCCTTGCGAGTGTGCTCTAGCTGATGCCGGGCTCGACTGTGGAGGTACCACCATCTTACTCGCAAATCCTCCCGAAGTTATTCGGGGGAGAATAAGAGAACAGCTCTCAGGCAAAACCAGGCGGTCCAATATTGCCTGGGACCGATGGATGGCGGTATATCCATCCCCAATTGCCGGGGCTTATATAAAACAGACGGGTGACGGGCAGCGGCGTCACTGGTTCAAGGGTTTCGGCACCGCGCTCACCAACCCGCCTGCCCAGCGTGTGTGAGTATGGGCATTTCTTCCAGGAGGACCGCCAAGAGTGGCGAAATCCTGAAAAGGCCTGTGTCCAGCAGTGGACGAAACAGGCTGATGGATGGATCTCCTTGCGATGTGTAAATCGTTGCAAAGTGTTTAAAATATAGAAACTGATTTGCATCTGTTACTCAAACCTGTTTTGTAACATAATTCTGTATCATGTCTAACTTCAATATCCGTTGCTATCACTTTCAAAGGCATCATGGCTAGAAATTGGCCAATCACGACACTTTTGAGACCGAAACCGACAGATATTGAAGTTAGACAATAAGGGGATGTTTAAATTTTTATTGCACGTACAGCAAAGCGTAGTGTAGAAAAACCTCGTGCCCGCTGGACCGACGACCTGAAGGACGTTGCGGGGGGCGGCTGGATGAGGAGGACGGAGGACTGACATGAGTGGCGAAATTTGGGAAAGGCCTCTGTCCAGCAGTGGACGAACACGGGCTGATGGATGGATGGATGGATGGATGTGATGTGATGTGATGTCTGTGATCTTTTGGGAATAGTAAGAATCATGAAGAGTTTTAACTAGACTTCTGAATATAAAATGGTTAGTAAATATTTCAAGAACGTTATTAAATAAGGAATCGGACGTTAGTTCTTTCTCCTATTTGAGAGTTCAGTCTGAAATGTTAACCGTCATCAAAGCTAAGGTGTTTATCTGAGTGGCCGTCAATCCGTCCGAATATGTTTGAATATATTTTAAGACCAGATAAACGTCGTATTCTTTTGTGTTTTGTTTGTGAATACCAGAGATTTAGATTTCGAAAAAAATATGTATGTTATATTTCACTAAATATCTTAATATTTCTGCTTTCTGATATTTTAAACGATTACTTGCCGGAAAACTGCCTTCAATAAAATCGCAAAAATATGCTTAAACTATGATCATTTCATTTGAGTTTTATTAGACTTATACCAAAATAAACGTCGTAAAATGTTATATAAATGGCATTCATATCAAAAACCCATCCCTCTAATCCCAAAATACTAAATAAAAAAAACACAGAATAGATTTTTCTGAACACCCTGACCTTAACAAGCGCTCCGTGAATTATTTTATTTTATTATTATTTATGAAGATATTTTTGTAAAATATACCAAATATTTATACCAAACGTTAACCCTTCGTCGTAAAATGTTTTAAATAATGTAGAAAACCGCGTTTAAATCTGCTTAATCTACAATCTTCGGATGTAGGAGGTAATCTCCGAAACTACTGATCTGATTCTGAAAATTATTTCAATAATATAAAGCTACATTAACCTCGTGTGCTATAGGCTATGCTCTCTAGGGACGTAGGCATTATTAGGTTCGCGCGGGTAATCTCTGGAACCACAGAAACGATATTGAAAATTCTTTCATTGTTGTAATGTTTAGACTCTTCACTTGGTCATAGGCTATAGGTTGTTCCTTGGGGACGGGTATTTCCCGAAAGACATGGCTATTTACTACATTCGCTCGAGTAAACCGCGGGAATAAGGCTAATACTTTATAGGATGTACACTTAATAACTTTTATGAGATAGTAAGTCCAGTGCGGTGCGTCGCTATGAAACAAACTGCTCTGGAAATAAACAATTTGAAGATATCCCGTTGTTCAAGCACTGAGGGTTATAAATTATCTATACTTTAGCACTTATACAGGGTGTGGTGAACTCGACCAGATGGTGCGGGGCTTAAAGTGGTAGTCTTTCAGCTAGTTATAAACTAACATGAGGTCTCGTGTGGTCAGTGTTTTAACATGAAATAAGAACGTCGCGATATGAATCCCCGATTATAATTTTCATAAAAAATAAGAAAAACAATGATAAAGTGCACGTTTGGGAACGAGTCTCGTCGCATCCACCTTAATACGAGCACGCATATCGATCTGAAGAGGTTTGACAGAGGTTCTTTTTTAGTCTTATTGTTTCAACATTTGGAGCTTTATCGGATAAAAAAAATTGTAACATCACAGCTTGGGCAAATAATAAGCTATTTCTGTACCAAACACGAATGACAGGACAGTAAAGTCTCACCATAATGATTCCTTTTCACCCTATGGATACGGAATCCTAAAAGTTACAAAACTATACCTTCAGATTTTATCAGTTCGTAAAACCATAAAGAATCAGGCCGATATCTAAAAAAGTAAAAAAACTGTATCAATGAAGCGTTTCAAAGCGAAATTCAATTAGAAATATGAGCCTTCTCCGGAATGCGGCGCAATCTTTTATCTGGAAGATATTGCTTTACAGCACAAAGGCTGAACTGAAACGGTTTCGACTGATACATTCTGTGAGTTGCGGTTTGCCTGTTGTGCCAGCTGTGTTAGTTTGTGGAAATCTCAACTTTAACGCTATAGTTTGTCCATTTTTACTAAGACACAAATCTCTTAGATTCTATTGCAATACTAAACACGAAAATTTTGTTAAAATATCTGTTATTTCTGGTTATGTACTATAAAGTATCTTTCACATAAGAAGTCTCGGCTGGCACATCTAAAGGGTGTATGTTCATTGTATTATAAATTGGCAACATGATACAACTATGGTTTTTCAGTTCCAAATAATACTTTTAAAGTCTTAATCCAATACACAATATTCCAAAATTGTTTTATTATTACAATCAAATTACAATTAATTTATTGCGTTTACTAATACTTAGGTTTTTAAAGAGAATATTTATACATCATATTATTTGAACGTATGTTCGCCGCTATGCACTAGGCCTATTTTTCTATAGTGGCGAGATAAAGAATTGTTCAAATAATCGGTAAGCGACCGATCAATCGAAATGACGAGTATTGGCGAGTGAACGTTTTTGACAAAGTGACGCAACGAGACTCATGCGAACGAAACTTCAGCTATAACGCTATTGAAACGGCTTCTCACGATTTTTATATATAGGTATAGGTAGTCAGATTTCGGCTGACTAGTTTCACTGTATTCGTACAGTTTCTTCGGAGACAAACATGGTTACGCGGCGGCTCCCCGTTTGAATCGTCACATCGTACACATCAGCCGAAATCTGACTATATAAAAATCGTGAATAGCCGTTTCAATAGCATTATGAATCTAAACCACGAATCTTTTTAAAACTTTTTTATTTTGTTGAGCCGGTGAATCCCTTTTACTAAGCCTACGATATTTGTCTGTTTGTCCGTCCGTCTATGACTAAAACAGTTAGATTACATTTACCGAGTTTTTAGTATCTATATGAGATAGACAGCCTGCATGCTTTAAAGTGTTTATGGTATGAATGCCATGTTGACATCTGTCTTATTATTTCTACAAGCTAATAGAGTCCACAAAAGAAGTCCCCTGTAAAAATACCTATTGTATCAATTAATAAACACGAAAATGCCTTAATCTGCGGTAGTTCTTTCATGTAAAAAACTTTAATCATATACCGTTACATTTTGAACTAGGACCAGATCTGTGTGTCGAACGTATATTTTGAAATAATTTGAGTTAAATGGTTATTTCTCGTGTTTATTTTGTTACTAAAATGGTCGATACAACTAAAAATAGTGTGCTGGATAGACAAGCGCGTGAGTTTGTTGTGCGTTTAAGAATCAGGGAGAGTGACGGCAGGCAATCAGTGTTTCCAGGGACTTCCACAAAAATCTACGGAAGAAGGTAGACGAATTAACGCAACTGCCAACCACTCCCCGGGTGCGGTTACTGCGAGAACACGATAAGTCACATCATTTCGTCATGAGGATGGTGCCAAGTAAATTAAATAGGTGCCTTCGTCACCTGTTCTGACGGGGCCAAGATCCGATGACCTTGAGACCCCCAATACTATAAAGACACGACGTACGGCATACGTTTTTATAACACCTTATCGCCCTTTACGACATTCTTTTGAATACATGAAGTGGCAATTTCTTTTAAATTACGTTGCCACTTGGCACAAAATTATGTTTTTTCTAAGTTGTACGCTGCGTTCGTTCTGAGTCTCACTCGATAATATTTTTGATCTCCATATCTTAATAGTTAGCAGTATTCGATATGATTCCATTCGATTCCAAACTGTTTGTAATAATAATCGAAAATCGATAGAGTATAGTGTTGATTCAAATGTGTCTCTTCACTAAAGCTCAGTTCTGAGAAGTGTCAGCCGGGACTTCTTATATGAAAACACTTGTTAAATCAATTTTATTTCCGATATGGATATACCTGAATATTATAAATAAGATTATGTAATCATGATGATTTTGTTAAAACGTAGTTATAATTCGTATTAATGCCATTTTGCTGAGGTAATATTGCAAACACTCTAGGCACCCATAAGTACATAGTGTAATATTTTAAGTAACTTGGTTTTTTAATGATTTAGTTTCAAGTTTTGGTAATTTTTAATTTTTATTGTGTAATTTGGCTTAAATTTACTTTATATTGAAACAGTTTTGAAATACTGTCTTAATAGATATGTGCTTGACGTTTCGACGCCTCTGTAGGCTATCGTGGTGACAAGCTAACTGACGAGAGTAGCAGCAAAAATGTCCTTGGCGAGCCGGCGGTAGGTAGCGAGTATTGCGAGTAAGACCCCAATACAAAGTTGTGAAAATCGCGAAAGTTTAAAGTTTACTACTGTCTTAATTATGTGCTTGTCATCAAAACCCCAGAATAATCTAATCTCCCAACAACCCGCCGCAGTAACACTTGTGTGACGTCACTCATGGTGCAGCAGATCAGAGCTGAAGCGAGAACACAGTCACAGCCGGTCGCAGGTGCCCTCAAATTTTCATGTCCGGAATAAATTGTCTTGTAAAAAATTCAGCAATAAAACCTCAAGGAAGCGCGCATTCTCCATGTTTATTTAATTTTTGAACATTCTGTGTTTGTTTTGGTTTGTTACACTCTCACAAATGGACAAATAATGGGAAATTAGATGACGATTTAGATACGTAGGTATCTCGGATAAATCAGAACGATATCCCTTCTCTTTTTTTATTTCATTGTCTATTTATTCCCTCCACTCGGGATTTAGGATGTAAACGGAATACGAAATGTATTACTAGAAAAAAATATTTCCTCTACAGGCGCAGAACGTTAAAGTACTTGTTTTCGAATCAAGAACGAAAGGGCTGCGTGAACTTGGAATAATATTCAGCATTACAAAGTTTCGTGATCGTTATTTGAATAATTTAAGACGAAACAAACACCAACTTTTTGTATATAAGAAGGACAAAAGCGCCCAGGCAATTGTTGAAATTTTCAGAAACTTTAAAAAAGTTTTGCTGAAAATCATTTCCCGGAAGGCAAATCGGAGGTGAAAATACAATTTTAAATACACTTAGAAGTTGAACCGAATGAAATGACTCAACAGATTGCGGCCAAGTTCATGATAACATTCTTATAACAACTTCGATGAACAGTTGTTCACAGATTTTCGAAGTAATTTACATCTTCCCGTGCCCACAGCGCGGCGGGTCGTCTATTGAGAGACATTTAAACTTTTTCCTTAACAGAATTTTCGGCTCTATAAGGTGTTAAAAAGTTCTTGACATGCAAGTATTTACATCTGTTTTCGGCATTATAAACGACGAGTACCTACACTCGTTCATAAAAACATGAAAAGTATCTAAGTATAGTGACTTTCCACTCACGATATTACTTCGCAACTTTTCCGATAACTTTTCACTTACGCCCGTTTCCACTACATTACACTTGTTTTCCGGGATGATAATTACCTGTGAGAACCTCTCCTGGGCATCCAAGATCTCTATGAAGAGGGACAGCTTGTGGTCCATTATAGGGAACCCGTTGCGAGGCTGTGCCAAGAGATGCCGCACAGCCTCCCGCACCGCGGCCGGCGTGCTCGGTGTCCCGGGTGTCCCAGGAGTACCCAGCGGGGGCCCCAACAAGGCCGACAGCCCGTGAAAGGTAGCCGACGGCTTCGGAGGGCCGTTTTGCGACCCCCCCGGCAACGAGAGCCTTCTAGACGTCGAAGGCGGCACTGCACCATAACCGTTCGTCATAATCGCCGGCCTTTGTAACTGATAATCACTCCTAGAGGAAGGTAAGCTGTTGTAGGTGGCACGCGGCATGATCGGCGGATGCATCGGTCGCGGCCGCCGCGGCACCGGCTGCAACAGGGGAACCGACGGCCAGTCCTCATCGATGGACCCTATGGAGTGCGGCCGTCGCGTTACAGGTGGCAGAGGTCTAGTATTCACAACACTTTGGGGACGTCGCATTCGTCGGTTGGTGGTGAGCGGTGCAGCGGGAGGGACGTAGGGACTGAAGCCGCCGAAGTCGGCGGTTAGGGGTGAGGGACCGGTGTGTTTGTGCTCGGGAGCGGGCGGCGGTGGGTCCTCCCAGGCGCGAGGCCAGCTCAGGGTGAGGGAGTCCGGTTTCCGGGGCGGCGCGGGCCTCGGCCTGGCCGCCCCGTCGGTCATGGCGGTCTCACCGGGCAGCGTGCCGCATCGCGCACGAGGCGACCGTCTCGCGCGGCGGTAGCCTCTCTACTGAGTGACGCGTGGCGGGAAGCGCTTCCCGCGCACTGCATCACAATCTTTGCATCGACGCAGTCACTTTTGAATGGCGTTTTGTGGGTCATGTTTTGTTTCCGCACCGTAATTAAGATTTGCGAGATGGGGATGAATTTTTCATGCTTGTGAGGGCTTTGTGTCCGATTTTGGCCTTGGGTCGGTGCATATACATATTTCAGAATTAAAATACAAATAAGCTTCTTACTTGTTTCAGATTTCCATGAAAACTTTTCTAAAAAGTATGTGGGCATGTCTTATAAATAGTGACAGGAAAAATTATCAAGCAAAAGTTTCAAAAAAAAGCTAGCAATTTTATCTCGCAAAACTTTGGCGCCCGACGCGGGGCAATAAAAACTAAAAGTCAACTTCAAACCAGCATTCTCACTTTAGAATTTCCAAGTTTATTTACTATTTTGTTTGCTTTCAACAGAAATATGAATCTTTCACACTATTTACGTGATATTTTAAGCAATACATATTTAATGTTTACATCAAAAATCAGAAACTATACATTTATAAATGTATTATTTTTTTATATATGTATTCCTACCCACAATTTCACTAAAAATTCGTATGAGTGAAAAGAGCTTAAGCAAAAAATATTAAATCACTTCTTAAATCATATTTTGATGCAAATTACAGCTACATTAACAGAAAATTCGATATATTTTCAGCAAACAAAGCAACAACAAAGTTCATAATGAAGGTATAAATCCGGTACCACAACCGTATAAAACACTGAAATACATCAACGAGTTCAGAGAACACTTCAGAATCCACTTGGAGCCAATCCGAGACTAAAATAACTGCACTTGTACAAAACGGTGCATTTTATATGAGCCATTGGTATCGGATCGCGATAAATCACCACTTGCGGTTGACGCTACCGGGACGGCGTACAGGAAGGGTTAATCACTCTAGTAAATACATTCGCAGGTTGTGTTGAGAACTGGATAGCTCAGTGATAGAGCAACCGGCCGGTAAGCGAGAGGTCCGAGGTTCGAGTCCCGGTTCAGAGCTCCTCACGTCCAGATTTACTTTTCTGATTTTCTATACCGCAATGATAGAAAATTTAATTTAGACGATACTCGTTCTCAAGTGGGTGTGACGGATGCTTCCTAGTGTAGACGATTTTTGGTCCCAACGTGATTGTGGCCGTGTCTTATCGCCATACTTCGGACACAAATGCACGCTTTCAAGGGTAAGTGCTATTATGCATCACATCAATTCCAAAAAACATTCTGGTGCATATTTGACTGGCGTGATTCGAACCTGCCTGTTGAGAGTCCGTCGTCTGGAGCTAATGCTGATAGTCGAGATATAAATATAATACGGAACCCCACCGCATCATGACGCCTCTCCAGAGTCAAGTGGTTGTTATTTTTACCCGACCACCGAGAAAGAGAGGGGTTATTCGTTTCGGTCAGAACATCACAATGGCCAGCGCTACGGCTCTAGTTTTTGTAAAGTCACTGGAACAATGATATCTGAGACTAGTTTTTATTTTCTGTTTTCAGAGTTCGGTATACATGGAAATTCAGCATGAATTATCGGTTGTAAAAGTTAACAAATTTTGAGTATAACAGGAAATAAATGACATGTATTTATTAATTAAGGTACATTATAAAAACATATTACAAGTCAGTTTCAATATTAAATAAAAAAAACGGAGGAGGGCTCCGTTAAAGAATGTATTTTTTATGATTTAATTACAAATGTATAGTTTTCAGATTTTTCCCCTTGCTTGTAGTATTAGATGGTATTACTTGCCAAATTTCATAGTTCTAGGTCAAAGGGAAATACCCTACGAATTTTGATTCCTTTGAGAGTGTCGAAATGTACGTTTTTTGCGGCATAAACGGCCGTATCTTTTTTTCACGTTAACTTGAAAGTTTGATATTTTCACAGCTTCAAGGGACTGTAGACTTGTGTATATGGTTTTAATTTCAACTCGATACCTCCACGCGTTCCCGAGATAAAGGGTCTTGACAGACAGATGGACAATAAAGTGATCCTATGAGGGCTCCGTTTTTTTCTATTGAGGTACAGAGCCCTAAAAAACAATAAGATTAAATATAATACGCGTAATAGAAATAAAAAAAGTTTCGCTAACCTAAATTTAACCATATAATGACACCTATTCTCGTGTAGCAAATATTAGATTTAGAGTTGCCATAACCTAAAACTTTTCATTGCAAGATAGGCTTTAACGCAGATGGATAAAGGTTAAATGAGCTTGTAATATTTTAGATTTTTCAACTCTAAATTTAAGGTTTGCTGCACGAAAATAGGTCACATTTATGTTTGTAAAAATAAAACGATAGCAATAACTAATACAAAGTTCATATCCGTAAATAAAAACAAATACATTCAATGAATAAATATTACGCCTAACTCCATCCATCTGATTAATCTTGGTAGGAAGAAGTTCAAGAAACTTAGCGAGATAATGTCTTTCCTTAATTTTTAATTTTGTTAATTGTTTGTCGCTTTGAAAACGATACGACCATTAAAATATTACAATTTTTCAAAGACTACGCTAAATGTATGAAAATTTGATTTGCACAATTTGTTTATTTCGATTTAGCTGATTTTTTTATAGTTTGGAAAATATTGTAGGCGAAGATTTTGGAAAAAATATATAAATTCTTTGCATGTTATAAATATTTACAAAAATACACATTATTTCACGTGGCCAAGCTGATTACGTCTGCTTTGACGGAACTCATTCCTGAACCAAATATTCATATTCTTTGTTTAAAACTTCAGCCAACAAAAGCTCATTACATTACTCGTATTTTTCTAGGAACTTTCCAGATCAAAGGGCGAAAAGAATGTGTTCAGGATAAAAGCAATTTCTTTATCCTTTACTAAGGGGAAGGCAATTTTCATATGGGGCTATTAATCAATGGCGAAGGCTGATCGAACCACTGGCTTGGACTCGGGTCCAGGGCTCTGGGGTAGGGATGGGGTAGCTGATAACGATACTGAGATTAAAAACAATAGGTACGATTATTTTGCAGCGGGTAGACGATATCGAGCAGTTTTGTGCTACAAAATGAGGGATTAGAGGGTTTCATCAAAAACGAGACTATCTACTCAAAGTATATGAGTATTGTATGTACTTATTATACAAAATAAAGTATTTGATTTGTTGACGGTGTGGTGTCTGTCTTGATGCAGCACAACTAAAATTTGTAGCATTGGTGTCAATTCGGTGTAACAAGACTAAACTTAATTTAAGCATTCTGTCTTTTTCTTTCTGTATCGAAAAGACAAGGACAGGGCGCTTAAAATAAGGTTAGTCCTGTCAAATAAGTTAAGTCGCGTTGCACCGAATCGACACCATTGTATAGTGAATAATTAATCTAGAACCCCAGGAAAAATGAGAAATACGAGTAAATATGCTAGCTATGAAAGCTTGGTCAGTGCCACGCCCGTTGATGACTCGGGGTACGGCTCCTCATGAGCTTGGTGGCATGCTATCATATATCCATACAGATTTCCAACGAAAGCGTTCGGACAGATCGGTTGTGCGGGACTTGCAGGGCGAGACTCCGAACTGAAATTTTCCTGTAGCTCGGTGGCTTATCTCCCGCAAGCCTCATACTATTGCTCTGTCTGAGCGTTGTCGTTGGACAACTGTATGGATTTTTAAACTGTGGTAAAATCATGATGGATGATCCAGTTGGAGTGAAAGGATCTTCCAGTTGGGTCTAAGATCTAATGGTTCACGGTGAACAGAGGTATTTCAAGTTACGAGTGCTTCTTTGTAAATTTTCACCACTTTCTTTAATGCAGCCAAATTACAGCGCTACGTTGGAAATTCGTATGATGTGTATTTTGAATTATTTTCCCATAAGCAGATTAAAAATAATTTTCGACCGATCAGACTTCTGAGACAATAATTAGTATTATAGTAAACACGAACTATGCTCAAAATTCTCATATACTACGTCTTCTTTCAAATTATAACAAAAAAAATGTATAACATTGACCCCTTTCATTGTTGTAAACCCACCTTCAAATGGCGAACCTTTTAAAAGCTTTCTTTTACTAGGTGGTAGCTTATATATTATTTACTTATTTTTATTCTAGTTAATTTTTAGTTTTTATTTTTAATTAATGTATTTTAAAGATATATATTTAATAAATATATATATTTTTGTGATTTTTATACATGTTGATGTATATTTTATATTTGTATAATTAATGTATATATATATATATATATATATATATATACGTATTTGTGTTCTCATGTTTTTTAACTAACATAAATATATTTTGAAGCAACTAAAGGTATGTAGATTATGATTAGCAGCTATAAAAAAAATTATGTATCCTAGATTAAGTTACTAATGTCTGTTTTTGTTTATTCAACTGCTGATTTCTGTTACTGGCGATATTTACTGTAATGTTTCTTTACTGTGTTATTAAACTGTATGTGCTGTTGAAGTCCCAAATAAAATAAAATAAACTTAAAAGTACGAATATACTCAGTCATTTTAAATGATATCTGAATATTTTATCGATATCGATACATATGAAGTGGTAACGCTATTAAGATATCGATACAAGCACGGCACGGCACTACGTTTTGTTTTAGTGACCAGCAGAGAGAAACATCGGCGGAATACTAACCACAGCACGAGATACATTGCGCGGTCCGCACATGGATTTACACTCGCTACGGAATCGAAAGGTTAATGGATCGATAATTAATTGTATAATATGTATATAATTAGCTTCTGCCGGCGGCTTTGCCCGTGTGGCTAACAGGAAACAATTTTTTTTCCAGAAAAAACATTATATGTGCTCTCACTTCCCCACAGTTGAATATAGACAGGTATATAAATTGACAATCTCCCAAGAAAAGCAACAAGGACGAAGTTCTCCGTAAAACTAAACTAATTTCTGGAATGAGAGTAGTATGGTTTTAAAAGTACTCAAACCGTGTGTGAAAAGAATTAGGAGAAAACCAAAAGTGGATAATAAATAGGTAATTAATATTAACAAAATACTAAACCTACCGCAGCATTTCTTTGTAAACAATATGTTTTGTTTTTCCTTCAAGTGCCAGAATCACTAGACTGCTCCTATTGTATTTAATTTTATTATTGAGAAATAGAAACAAGAGATTTATTGAGAACTTGAGAAACAAGCACGTTTTTTTACATGTACTTACTTATAACTTGCAAATAGTAATTTACTATTATATTTAAATAACTTGTTCATAGTAATATCAGGTACATATTACAGACACACCTCTACCTCAGAAACATCCTACCTACTCCCCCGCACGCCCTGGGCCACCCTTTGCGCCATGCGCCCGTCTTATTATGCCGTGTAGGATTTTCGAAGCCTTATAAATTTTAATTGAATAGTGTGTGTACCAATTTTCGAGTTAAGCGACCAGGAGAATAAAACAGAAAATTTAACACCCCATTTCACCCTCTTAGGGGTAGAATTTCGAAAAACCCTTTCTTGGTGTCTACTTACACTTCACAAAGAACACACCCTCCAAATTTCATGTATCTAGGACCAGCGGTTTAGTCTGTGGCTTGATATATCAGTCAGTCAGGACTTTGAATTTTATATATGTAGATTACGTCGTTACGGCATGAATCAACTAAAGGGCGTCACAGGTGTTACGAAGTATGGACTGTAAAATGCTAGTTATAGGCCACACTTCTACACCCACGTTTCCCCGGCGATTATAACATCCCAGCGTGATGGGTGGTAAGTCCTGTCGCACAAATTTTAACAGCATGCTATGATAACATGACATCAATAACTTCAGTCCTGCTCTAACGTTTTTGCTGTTTAATCGTCTATCCTGCTCTAATTGCCGCCCACGCAAAAGTTATTTTTAAATGAAAGACAACATATATTTTTTTCATTTTTGCCTCTACATAGACGGAACTGAATCTGAAGTTTAGCATTATGGCACTTCGTAATATAACGTGCTTTCCGAAGCACTCTGACCACACACAAAAGTGCCGCGATGGGATTTGAACCGGCGGCGACCTGCAGACTAGTGATCCTATACCCGTAATTTAGGAGTATATTTGTATTTGGTGAATTTATTTAAATATTACACGCACTGGACAAGTTTAGCTTAGAGTGGGGACCACTGTGTTCTATGTATATATTGTAAATATTCTCGTGTTGAATTATTTTCATGTACTTTCCATATTATTTTAACAAATTTTTATATATGTTTACATGATTTATAGTGATATCCATCGCTTTGGATACGCTAAACATTATTTACAATGCAATACAAACTAGAAAATATAAATTATAAACAAATTTCAACTAAGACAAATATTTTGAAAAATATTCTCTGGCTAGGATTTGAACCAGCGACCTCTCGCTTACACGGCAAGTGCACTACCGACTGCGCAAGGTTGTTGGTTTCTAGATAGTCACCATACCACCGGATCTTTATATATGTTTACATGATTTATAGTGATATCCATCGCTTTGGATACGCTGAACATTATTTACAATGCAATACAAACTAGAAAATATAAATTGGAAACAAATTTCAACTAAAACAAATATTTTAAAAAATATTCTCTGGCTAGGATTTGAACCAGCGACCTCTCGCTTACACGGCAAGTGCACTACCGACTGCGCAAGGTTGTTGGTTTCTAGATAGTCACCATACCACCGGATCTTTATATATGTTTACATGATTTATAGTGATATCCATCGCTTTGGATACGCTGAACATTATTTACAATGCAATACAAACTAGAAAATATAAATTGGAAACAAATTTCAACTAAAACAAATATTTTAAAAAATATTCTCTGGCTAGGATTTGAACCAGCGACCTCTCGCTTACACGGCAAGTGCACTACCGACTGCGCAAGGTTGTTGGTTTCTAGATAGTCACCATACCACCGAATCTTTATATATGTTTAACGGCAAGCCAATTTAATACGAAACTGGATACACAAATAATGATTTAATTTAAAAATTAATCGAAATGTAATATCGGTACAGTGTGGTGCAGTTTAATAATAAGATATAAAAAGTATGGCTTACTGAAATAAAATAAAATAATATAACTGCAAACTTAAAAATAAATAAATAAATATTAAATGTAACGCAATCAACACATCAAAATTGAAAATAATAAACACAGTTACGTTAAATAAATAACTATAGGTAGGGAACTAGGCGTTTTACAACAGAAGAATAGCTTTGAAAGAGGATTTTAATTCTCATACAAATGGACCGTACACGGCACAGGCGGCTAATGAGTTTTTAATGTTACTCATTTTAATTAGTTACTTTAAAAACCCTTTGAAAATTTAATACGCGAGAAATTGTACAAAATTATCTATCATCGTCTAGAAGTTGATACAGAAACTAACAAGAGATAATAAACAAATCAATTACCGCTTTTATGAGAAACTTGTATTTAAAGCTGAGAATATTGCTGAATTTCAACAAAACAATGCTGAGCTCAAATGAAATTCTACGAAAATACTAACTCGAGCAAAACTCCAACAAAACTTTTATATCTCTAAGTGTTTTATTTTAAAGGTCAGTTAACTAGTAATTATTATAACTACGGATTATAAATACGGAATATACATACATATACTCACGCCAGAGGGGTAGGCAGAGGCTACAGTTTTACATCTGCCACGATCCTGACACATCTCTTTCGCTTCTTCCATATCCATAAATTTAGTCATCGAGCTCTTCTATTCCGGGTACTTTTGACATCATTCAGTATATCTCCAATCTGGTCAGAATACGTCCGTCTATGCGGCCCAGTAAAACTTTATCTTCCATAAACTTCGTCACTCTACATTCATTCATCCTCTATCTATATATACCCAAACCACCGAAACATTCCTTTTCCTATGCTAGTCACTAGTCGCTACACTTTCAGGCCGTAATGATCCCATATGTCGATATCTTTCACTCTGTCATTCAATGTCAAACCACACATTCTCCGTAAAGAACGCATTTCTGTCGATAGTAATCGTCTGGACGAACAACTTTTTTTTCGCGTATAATGGAAACACCCGTAGTAAAAGTTGTTCTATAATACAAATACAAAATTATTTCATTCGTTAACAAAAATCATAGACATTAACAGGTGGTTGGAGTCTCATTTTAAGTAAAAGAATACCTTCTTTTAGTACGAGACTCCGCTCTTCCTTAGTGGACTGCAACTTATGATTACTAAATACAAATTCAAAAAAGGTTAGTTGCGTGTGTATTAGTAAGGGGTGGTGTGTGTAAGGGTGTGTGTATGTGTGTGTGTCTGAGATTCCCTAGCCCTACGACCGAGGTCTTGGGATGATTGGGATCAGTATTGAAGGAACTACTAGGGAGGGTGTGTACGTGTGTGCGAATGAATGAATGTGGGTATTTTTATTGTGAGGCCGCTTGTAACTTAATTAATTATGATTAGAAATATATGTTTTTCTAGGATACAATAACATAAACATAAACAATATAAAACACATAGGTCGATATAGATAAATTATGATTATGTTAATTTGAATTGGAGTGCTTGAGAAGAGACTCAATCTCTTCATAACTTTTCCTTTTCATATGCACGAGCACAGTTTCAGCTTTCCGCAACTTAATCTTAACATGCAGTATAAGTGTAGAATCAGACACTCCATTATCCAATTGTGCCTTTCAGGTACATTTTAAATAATTATAAACACGCTTTATAGTTGTTGTGCAGGATCATTTAACCCGTAGGATTACGCGCATTTTTTGCAAATTTGCAAATTTTCCCGCCCATTTTGTTTTTGGCTATATCTCCGGAACTAGTTGTCCAATTCCAATGCGGTTAAAATTTTCTACAAGAAAACATTTCATTTCATTTTCATTTTTTCTTGGAGAAAGTGGGGGGGCTTACTCCTTGAAAAAGTCCAAGTTATATATATATAAATATGTATGTATACTATATATATGTCTATTAAAATTTTATAATATTGTAAAAAAATATAAAGAATAATAAAAAAATATACCTATATATAACTCTATACATATACATATAAAAAAGTAGATTTGGGCCTAGAATTACAAACCACAACTTTTTTTCATATTATTATAATATTTCTTTTTTTTTGTTGCTCGTCTTCCTATCTTTGGGAGAATACCCATATCACTAGGTTTATAATATATTAACTAACAATACTATTTTTATTTATAGTTCTGCGTAGACGTGACGATCGTCACGACTCTGACTACTTTGCTAAATAAGTCTAATTGATTTAAAAATATTGTTGCGTTGTGACCACATTTATTTACATCCATCCATCAGCCTGTTTCATCCACTGCTGAACATTGGCCTTTCCAATGTTTCACCACTCTTGGCGGTCCTCCTGGAAGATATACCGCCATCCATCGGTCCCAGGCAATTGTGGGCCGCCTGGTTTTGCCTGAGAGCTGTTCTCTTACTCTCTCCCAAATAACTTCGGGAGGATTTGCGAGTAAGATGGTGGTACCTACACAGTCGAGCCCGGCATCAGCTCTACCAGCTTTAGTACTACCTACGTTTATTTAATACCATTTATTAAAAAATTAGAAAAACAATAATAAGTTGTACGTTCGTCAACGAGACCAGTCGCTACCACTTTGAGAATTATAATATAAAAGTTTTGTTCAGTGTTGACGGAGGCGCAGGCGTCCAGCTGTATTCATTTATAAATCGAATGTGTAACCTTCCAAGTTACCAGCTCGAAGTGAGTGTCTAACGACCGTTTCATCTCGCAAGTTGGGTAGTGCTCAACTTAATGTACCGTATCTAAGTTACACTTCGACAGGTGTTGCTGATCTACACTTAGCTCACTTCATGAGGCACTAGCTTCTACGGATCAATAGGATCCGTCTAGAAACGGAAAGGTTTGACTTCAGCCGGTTGAGGTAATATTTAGCACGCAGGTGGATTTCACTGCCACCTCGAGAAAACTTTAAAACTTTACGTGCAAAGAAGTCAATGTAGCGTATATAAAGATACTAGCCTTTCGCCCACGGCTACGCCCGTATTAAAGGAATAATACAAATAAAAAATTAATTGATAAGAGGACATCGTTTTTTTTTAAACATACAATACACAATTTAAAGCTATGCGAAATTCGGTTAACACAAACCGTGTAAAATCGGTTCCCGATTTGCACCCGATTACACTCAGTTACGGGTAACAGACTAGTGGTACACGGTCAAACTGCAAACATTTTGCAAAAATTAACAAGGTATAATTGTGTACTCGTTAAAAAAAACGTTGTACCTTAAGTGATATGAACTCGGTCAATGTTTTGCGCCCAAGCAAGGTTACTCAGTTAAACCAATACTCAAAACCATAAAACCATAGGCAGTAAAACACACCTTCGGTACCAATTGGATAGTACAAAGTCAGTTCTAGCTGCACAGTCAAAGGACCATGAACAAACCCCTAAAAATGTCCCACTAATATTGGTATAATATATATATATATATAGGGGTAAAAGGTTTGTATTGGAATAAAATATTGTTAAACTATAACAATTTAGCACAAGAAATATCAATACCACGATGTATAATCGTACAACACCATCTACAATACATAACACTTAGAAGTCTTAACAATTATCATCAATCGATTCCGATGTTTTTACTTAGGCGAGTTGTTTTTCAAAATACCTCTTTTAACTTATTACATGGTTAACTTAACAAAGTAAAAAACCTTCATGGGGGTAATCAGTTTCTTTAAAATGAGCTTGGCAATCTTTACTTTGTCAACTTTACCGGGTACTCGGTCATCACAATCCAATCTCTGCCCATAAATAAGTCTCCAGGAGGTTGCTAAACAAGTACTCAGTTATCATCAACCAATTCTGGTTGTTTTACCTTAACCGAGGTTTTTGGCAAGTAGATGTCAACTTATTAGATGGTTAACTTAACAAAGTAAAAAACCTTTATCAGGGTAATCAGTTTCTTTGAAATGAACTTGGCAATCTTTACTTTGTTAATTTTACCGAGTACTCAGTCATCACACTCCCAACTCTGCCTGTAACTAAGTGAACTTGTTCAGTTATATACAATAATCTTGCTGTTGTCTTAATAGTTGCTGGAACTGAGAATTAGTTATGATAACCGTGTCCTTTCGCTTAACCAAGACACAGTTCTTGATTCGGTTGGTTTTTCTAAGTTTGCGCAACCGACTACTCCTTTACCGTGAATTAAACCGATTACAAAAACCGAGTTTTTTGCCCAGGTAAGGTAAAATTAATGAAATACGAATAGTACCCAAAGACAAAGTATTTAAGAGCTTCACGTAAAATGTCGTGCCATTGGCGGATGTGAGAGTAATCTCTTTGAATTTTCTTGAACATTTTTGGTTGAGCAGTTTACGACATAATGGCCCATTATTGTAACGCCGCACGACTTCGTCCCCTAATTATCTTGTACCTATGTATTTTACATGAGGGACGAAATTTACGGAGCCGAAATTGCACCAAAAATTGGGCCTTTATATGATGTGAAATCAACCAAATTTATTTTTTAGAACGGCAGGATGAGTAGAAGTTCGAAGTAATTCTAAACTTCTACATTACTACGTATGTTTACCCCTATCAAACAAATATGTGTAATGCAGCCAGCAATGGATAGAATGACGTAAAGCTGTAAGGTAAAAAGTATTAAATAAATGTGGTTTATGTGCCACCACGTGAAGATAATTTAATGTCAATTGGGCTTTTCTAGCAAAGTTGTGTTATTTTATGCATTACTTTGTAAATGATCCTGCGCAACAACTTTAAAGGGTGTTTATAGTTGTTGTGCAGGATCACTTACAAAATAATGCAATCTATGTATATACTAATAATAAAGAAGTAAAAAGTCGTGTCTGTACATTGAATATTTTCGCGAAATTTTAAATGAAAAGGGTTATTGGTTCTGTACTGAAGCCGAAACAACAATTTATAGAATTGTTGTCTGTCTGTATGTTCCACAACCACTCAACGGATTTGGATGCGGTATTTTTTATTATCATCGTAGTGACCCTGGTCAACACATTGGCTATAAGAAGTGTTCATAAAATTAACTGAACGTGGGCGAAGCTGCGGGCAAAGGCTAGTAAATAATAAAAACAATCATAAGCTGTACGTTTGGGGACGAGAACCCACGAGCAACCACCTTAAGTCGCCGGTAATTTGTTCATTAGGTTAGTTAGACATAATAGACTCTGTTCTTCGTTCTCCGTAGAATTTATTTGAGAAGTGTTCATAAAATTAACTGAACGTGGGCGAAGCTGCGGGCAAAGGCTAGTAAATAATAAAAACAATCATAAGCTGTACGTTTGGGGACGAGAATCCACGAGCAACCACCTTAAGTCGCCGGTAATTTGTTCATTAGGTTAGTTAGACATAATATACTCTGTTCTTCGTTCTCCGTAGAATTTATTTGAGAAGTGTTCATAAAATTAACTGAACGTGGGCGATGCTGCGGGCAAAGGCTAGTAAATAATAAAAACAATCATAAGCTGTACGTTTGGGGACGAGAACCCACGAGCAACCACCTTAAGTCGCCGGTAATTTGTTCATTAGGTTAGTTAGACATAATATACTCTGTTCTTCGTTCTCCGTAGAATTTATTTGACATGACATTTTACTATTATTATATGATGACAATTGCTAATTTCTTGTTACTTAAAGAGGTCACACACTCAACTAATTTTACTGAAAAACATTCCCGGAAATGAACTTTTGTTTTCACCCAGAGGCGACATAATTACTAAAAATAACATTTTAAAACAGTAGAACTCTCATAAGACTATACATAATGTTCTGATTTTTTTATACAAATAAGGCTTTTTCTAATAAAATGGCAGAGCCCACAACGTGATAGAGATAAATTCGCTGCATCGAAAAAATTTAAAAGTAAAGGCTTTTTTTCAGCTCAAAACAGGTCCGTCTAAAATAATAGTAACAATAATGACTGTTGTGAACATATAAACATATTATCTGGAACAGAAAAACGCGTTTTTTTTTTACGCTCTTGTGTGAATTTATTTTAAATATTATTCTCTAAAAAACAGCAATATCCAACCTTTTCTTGATTCACCGCAATACTAGGACGCGTACTTTTTGTTGTGTTTTTGTTTCGTTGTGCGATGGACATACTCGTATTGCGCTTTTACTTATAAATTTTAAAAATACGTTATATTTTCTGTGAGCACAACTTTTTCATTTGCGTTGTTTTGTTTGTTTGGGAAAGTAGTTCAGTACAATCAGTAAATGATGTGGGGTTATTTAACGATACATCCATTTACATTATTTTAGCATTGCTCCTAAGCCAAATTTTAGATTTTTGTTTTGATTCCTTTTTGACGTTTCATAAAGGTATGTAATTTTAATGATTTAATAATAATTTTAGTGTAACTAATAATATACTTTTATTAATGGTTCACCATTTTTGTAGCAACTGTATATTTTTTTAAATTTTAGTTTATGTAAGTACTCGTAATATGTAAATTTAATTTAGTGCATGAAATGGGACAGACTGTAAATCAGCGTTGTGTTGTTGTTCGACAACTCACAACAGATGCTGAGTCTGCCCCTTTTTATCACATTCTACTTACCCAATTCAATGTTACTTTATATACAATTGTATTTTTAATTTTTGTTTTGTGCCTTTTTTATGTAGAATCCATCCATCAGCCTGTTTCGTCCACTGCTGGACATAGGCCTTTCCGGGATTTCGCCACTCTTGGCGGTCCTCCTGGAAGAAATGCCCATACTCACACACGCTGGGCAGGCGGGTTGGTGAGCGCGGTGCCGAAACCCTTGCACCAGTGACGCCGCTGCCCGTCACTAGTCTGTTTAATAAGGCCCGGTAATTGGGGATGGATATACCGCCATCCATCGGTCCCAGGCAATGGTGGGCCACCTGGTTTTGCCTGAGAGCTGTTCTCTTACTTTCCCCCGAATAACTTCGGGAGGATTTGTGAGTAATATGGTGGTACCTCCACAGTCGAGCCCGGCATCAGCTCTACCACCTACTAAAATATTAGAATATTTTAAAATATATAGAATATTTTGAATATGCAGAATATTTTAAAATATAGAGTTACTGTGTGTGAGTAATTATTGTTATGATAAATAAATATATTTTATCTAACCTCATATCGTAAAACCTCATTACGAACTCAAAACTACTGTCATAATGAAAAATATTTCATATTATTCATATTCTTTATTGCACAGAAAAGTTATACGTACAAGCAGTCATAAATTAAACGTGCTATAGGCGAGCTTATCTCTGAGAGAGATTTCTGCCAGCAAAACCTAGGTGCTAAGGAAATATTAACTAAAAGTGTGTGATCAAATGTGCACACATAAAGAAACAAGTGATATAAAAAATAAAAATGTGGAGATAATATGAACTTAAAACTACCATAAATATACCTAACTTTTAAATAAATACTTACATATTAAATTAATTAATAATTACTTAAATATAAAAAGAACAAACGTACTTAAATACTGTAATATAAACATGGGCATAAACCTACATAACAAAAGTATTCACAAATATATGTTTAAAACAAGAATTTAGTATATACCAAATATAAACATAAATACATACAGTGTATATACCTGCATAAATAATAAATAAATATATATTTTAAAGGGAAAAATATTTATAAATAATGCTCTTTAAGCTTCTTCTTGAATAGGCTGATCGTAGGACAGTCACGAATCGTATGCGGTAGGGAGTTCCAGAGTCTGATGGATGTAACGGTGAAAGAATTTCTAAAAGCACCCGTGTTATGACATGGAGTTTTTAAAAGAGATACTGTGTGTGGTCTGTTCTGTTTGTCATTGGAAAGAAGGTAGTTAAAGCGTTCACGCAAATAGGGAGGGGTAGTAGGGCTCCTAAGGATATTAAAGAGGCAACATAAAATGTGAAAATTTCGTCGTTGACGAATAGGAAGCCATTTCAGCTCCTCTCTATAATGAGACACATGGTCAAACTTACGCAGTCCGAAAATAAACCGAATCCCCAGGTTTTGAAGACGTTGTAGTTTGCTAAGCAACTCTTCATTGGCATCTAGGAAGCATAAATCCGCATAGTTGATGGTTGGCAATAGAAGGGTTTGTGCAAGAGTTACCTTTGTTCTATGGGGCAGAAATCGCTGGAGACGCTTGAGGGAGTAAAAAGTGGCAAAAACTCTTCTACTGACTTCATTCACGTGAGCAGTCCACGATAAGTTACAGTCAAAAATGACACCAAGGTTTTTCACAGTTTCAGCGTATGCAATGGGGATACTGTTATAGGAGACCTGTGTCAGGGTAGATTTGTTCAGGAGGTTGGTCATGTATCTACTACCAATGATTATCGTCTGAGATTTTTTAGGGTTCACTAAGAGCCCATAAGATTCAGCCCACTTCTGCACATGACCCATATCCTCATTTATTTGAGAAATTGTAGTTTCAACTTCAGATACTACAAAGTGTCGATATAGTTGTAAATCGTCTGCATAAAGATGGTAGTTGCAAGAAAGTACTTCTGAGATGGAATTAATAAAAATTGAGAATAGGAGAGGTGAGAGGACGCCACCCTGAGGAACACCAGCAGATAGTTGACACCACTCCGAGGTAACCTCGTCCGAGCGTATGCACTGCAGTCGACCTCTAAGATAAGTATCGAACCATTCTGTAACAAGTGGAGATACGTTAAGAGAGCGGAGTATACCTAGCAGAACATCGAAGTCAACACAGTTAAACGCACTGCTAAAATCTAATAGCGTTAAAATTGTCAGTTTCTTGTTGTCGATGGCTAGCCTTATATCATCAGTAACTTTTAAAAGTGCGGTTACCGTACTGTGACCAGGTCGAAATCCAGATTGAAACTGATTCAGAAGATTGTTTTTAATCAGATAGGAGAAAAGTTGGTTGTGCACGATGGTTTCTTGGACTTTGGAAAGGATGGGAAGAATGGAGATAGGACGATAGTCGGAGAATGAGGCAGGATTAGAAGTTTTCGGAAGAGGAATAACAAGCGCCTGTTTCCAGGGCGAAGGGAATGTACAGGTAACCAAGGAGAAATTGAGGATATCAGTGATTACAGGTAACAGTGAATCAAGAATAAGTAATAGCATCTGGGAACAGATATTATCATTACCAACAGCTTTTGAGGTAATAGACAGAACCGCTTTCTTAACGTCACACTCTGTTACACAATTGAAAATGAAGGAATCACAATCAGGCTTGGGCTTTTTATTTAAGAAATTGAGTGTTTTATTTTTTATTTTGTCTTCTAAAGTGACAAGTGGTTTAGAGAATTGCAAATTTAGTGCATTTAAATCGACAGTGCCATGGTGAGTATTAGAAACTTTACCAATGCCTAGTGTTTTTAGGAATTTCCAAACCTGACTTGGATTAAGGCTTTCAATTGAATTATGAATGTGGCTCCTCTTTACATTTCTACACATCCTTGTACAGCGATTACGCAACTTTTTGTATGCTTCAAAACTGTGATCACTGGGTGTTTTTTTATATTTGTGCTTAGCCTTATCACGCAAAGCCATTGTGTCTCTAATTGCTTGTGTAAGCCAAGGAGCTGGCACGTGTTTTACTTTGACCTTTTTGATAGGGGCATATTTGTCGAAAAGGGCAATTAAAATTCGGTTAAAGTTGTCAACTTTGGAGTCAGCTGTTACAGAGCCAGTGACTGGAGACCAGTCAATGGCTGAAGCATCCTTTTTAAGCGCCTCCAGTTCTATTCCCTTAAAACTACGTAGAAAGAGGTATTTATGTTTATATTTGGGAGGACGTATCTTGTACGAGACATATATTAAATCATGGTACGAAAAGGGGGCAGTGAGTTGGCCATGAGTGGCGACTTTATGGGGATTGGAAACTATTATGAGGTCGAGAAGAGACGGAATACAGTGAGGTTTATGATGAGTTGCGGAAAGAGGTAGAATATGAAAGTCAAGAGAAGAGACAATTGAGGAAAGTTGCTTAGAGCGAGAGTCATTTTTTAGGAGGCAGGTATTAAAATCACCTAAAACAATTACATCATTATAAAGTGGGCTAAGATCTTCCAATATGGCTTCAAAGCTGTTAAAGTAATCAATTTTGAGGGAGGGACTGTAGTAAACGCCAAGAAGAACTTTAGAATGGTGAAGAAAAATTTCAATAAATAAATGTTCAGCTGAATTGGAGTATGCACTAGGAGACTGATTGACAACCGTACACTGAATATCAGACCGAAGATAAATTGCAACTCCCCCCCATCCTTTACCAGTTCTGTCATTTCGAATCAGGCGGAAACCTGGTAGACTGTACATGGTGGAAGGTATTGAGGGCTTCAGTAGTGATTCGGATACAAGAACGGCATCCACGCGTAAATTGCTAAAAGCCGCTAAAAGATCAGGGTAGTGTGCGTGGATACTTTCAGCATTGATGTGAACCACATTGAAATTATTTCTAAGGTTACTGTCAAATACAGAAGACAACTTGTCGTGTAACGTTGAACCAGGAGCAGAGTCGACATCACTATCCGCACTTGCGTATTCGTCAGAAGAGGAGCATGAGAAGAAACTGTTATTAATATTTAAAGATATATCCATACTATAAAAATATAATAAATATAAATAGAATGCAAATAAATACAAAAAAATAAAATACAAATAAGTGCCTACCTACTTTACAAATTACAATTTATAAACTATGATTACTATACTACTTGACCCCCCCCATTACCCACAGACGGTTCGAAAATACAAATATCAATCTAAAATACCGATACAAATCAGTAAGCAGAATGTATTAAGAAAAACGCCATCTAACCATATAATAAAGTGTCAATACATACATAACTATCTAAATCCAGGTATCCCACTTGTGTAGAGAGCAATTGAATAACAACAGCATGTGTGGGTCGTGGGATATTACAAGTTAATTAACAGTATTAATTAATTAAAGTTGCATACGTTGACTGATCGTACCATCAATTTGGATTGACAACAATAAAAGCGGAAAAAGGAACGCAGCAACAAAAAGAAAAAAAAAAAAAAAAAAACTGACAGTACAGAGTGAAATGACCTCTAAAAAGTTTTGACAAAACAAAGTAGGTAAATAAAAAATACGGTCCAAAGTCCGTTTTGTTTGGCTTACAATTTTTAGCGTGGATAAAACCTGACTACCTTAATACTATAGTGTTATTTGATACTGATAACGCTATAACCCAAACGGATTACGGAGATACGTTAAAGTATATAGGTATGAACTATTAACATCAGAAAGAACCATGCTAATCTCATTTAGTAGTTTTCTTGGTACCTTTACTACGCGTTAGTACACTCTCTTTCACAATATTAGTCTTTTTCGATTGCTGGGTGCCAATATTCGCCTCTGGAAACCTCTTCATCAGTGCTTGCAGTTCCGCTAGTTGCTCAACCTTGCACCTAGATTTGTCAGGAAGTAGAAGTACTATCTTGCCTTCAGTGGTCCAAGAATTCGGCACTCCAAAGTGTTTGCGGGCTGCCATAAATGTTTCTTGCCTTGGCCTGGTCAAAAATTCAGAGACAGTGATGCCGGACCCCTTCAGAGTTGTCTTTGCATTCCATACTGAGGAGCGAGATGAAAAGTTAGAGAAGCGTACTAGTATGGGTCTGGCTTTTGCCTTGTTATTACCTAGGCGGTAGCAGACAACAATATCTGCTGCACAGCTTTGTGATGACACCTGCATTTGGTCGGTTAGGATCTTGTTAATTGAATCTAATGGGGCCTCATCTTTTTTTTCA
Organism: Ypsolopha scabrella; assembly: GCA_910592155.1. Lineage (NCBI taxonomy): Eukaryota > Metazoa > Arthropoda > Insecta > Lepidoptera > Ypsolophidae > Ypsolopha > Ypsolopha scabrella. Next base: position 23,693,004 of record OU342982.1, read on the forward strand.
GCCACACCATGAAAAAGAAGCACCTTCCTTCGTGAATACATTTCCTGACGATCTTGTCCCAGTGCAAGGAGTTCGACTTGAGTCTTCAACATGGAAAATGCCTTCCACATCAGCGACTTGAATTGTGAAAACTCACCGGCCAATGTGGAGAGATCTTTAGGGGGTGCATCTGCTTTGGAGGCATCTCTTAGGTCCTGCTCATGACTCTCCATCCTGTCCTTGAACATAGAAGCCAGCTCCTCCATGGATTTTGACAACAATGTGTATGAATCCATCTCAGTGAAATTGTTGTGTTGATTAGTAAACCTCTAGTGCACTGATTTTATTGAAACTGTTATGTGAATAGGTAGATAAGGGGTCAAGCAATAAATATTACTGATTACAACATTAAAATTAAGAGATTAAATAATAAAAATTTAAATAAATAAGTGGAGTGATTATTTTGATGTGTGCAGCATAAGACTACCCACATATTTCCTCCTTCCCACATATTTCATGAACGTCTCTAAAAAATTAAAAAAATTAAATTATAGTATAGGTCTCCGAACAACATAATGCTATAAAAAACTTTTTCTGAGATTACAGTACATGTGATACTAACTAGGAAGGCAAAGGGAACTTAGCCCATACAGCCATGTCTGAGATTTAGTATCAAATACCAATGAGTTTTTAATATAATGTTCTCCAATACATACAAAATAGTAACGAGGTTACAGTTCAAATTTATTTTCGGCCAGGTATTGTCTGTGGCTTAGGGGCGCGTTGGACTCGGCCTGTCAATGGATGAACTGTTTGTTGCGGCATAGTTTTCGAGGAAATGTATTTATGGTTTTACGGGTCAAAATAATTATTTTGCCCTAAAATTACTGACAGCAGGGATGGTGATTAATGATATTTGACTCCACCTGACATTTTGGAAATAACGACAGAAATTACGAACAGTTTCAGAACAAGCTTTTACAATAGTAATCAAAATGGCTGACGACAAATTTACAAAAATTATGAAAACAGGTTAGTAGGCAAGAGTTCAGATAAAGTAGTGTACGAAACTATACATAACTAGGTATTAAAACACTCGTGTTTTTAATAACCTTTTTATGTACCAGTTTCATAAACTACTATCCAATTTAAATTTCAATTTATTACAGAAGGTGGATGAAAGAACAGAGACGAAAGAAATTTTAATTGCGCAAGTGTGAGTTATAGAGCTGGAACGAGCCACGCCGTACAAAATAACCTCCTAATAAGGGACAATACAAGGCCAAATAAAAAGCACTGTTGTATGAGTCCTTTGAAGTCGAGCGAAGCGAAGGTGTGTCGTGATCGTATCAGATGGTATCTTCTTACCTCTACGGGAGACAGGATGACATGCATGTTTGTAATAGGCTTTATGTAAAAGTAAGCGTAAAAGTTAAAATCATGTTTTAAGAAGCCGACATACCACGTCCCAGCATAAATTTAATATCGCGTAAAAAATGCGAAACATGTTGGATATCACCGTAGTTCAGGGGCAGGTAACATTCGGGCGCGATATGAGAGCGCACGTTGCACCCAACAGCTCCTCATACATTATGCGCATACTGTTGCAATAATCGCGTACTGATATTAATGCCGGGGAAAAGGTTGGCAGCATCTGTCGCTTATCGACTGCTCGAGTACCTACTCCGAAGCCTAAATAACGGATATGTAGAGATGTGATATAGAAAATTCAATAAGAATCAGAATCATTTATTTCTAAAATGACGAAATTAAAAATGGGTGCAATCAAATATTACAATTTAAAAAAGCAAACGAGACACAAACAGTTCGTAACCAAAAATAAACATTAATATCATAATGTTGTATGGAAAATCTGTTTTCTTTCTTTCTTAGATGAAATACTTTTCTCAATGATACATAATTCATTCAAAATGAAATTTTCTTTAAGAGGATGCATCAAAATTTCACTTAATTTTTGTTTCCGCAGAATTGTTGCCTTAAACTTAGCTTTTGAAAGTCAAAGTACTAATATTTACTTGTAAAGATTGAGTTTTCAATAATATGAGGCAGAAAAGTACTGAGAGCTAAAGAAATTTGATTCTTGGCACTTTGCGGAGTTACATGAGATGTTTACACTAATAATAAAGAAGTAAATAAGTTGTGTCTGTACTTGAATAAATTGTTGTTGAATATGTTTGCAAGATATTTAAAGAAATGGGTTATTCTTACGAGTATTACACTGATACTAAAGCTATTTTTTTTGAAAGTCAAAGTACTAATATTTACTTGTAAAGATTGAGTTTTCATTAATATGAGGCAGAAAAGTACTGAGAGCTAAAGAAATTTGATTCTTGGCACTTTGCGGAGTTACATGACATGTTTACACTAATAATAAAGAAGTAAATAAGTAGTGTCTGTACTTGAATAAATTGTTGTTGAATATGTTTGCAAGATATTTAAAGAAATGGGTTATTCTTACGAGTATTACACTGATACTAAAGCTATTTTTTTTGAAAGTCAAAGTACTAATATTTACTTGTAAAGATTGAGTTTTCAATAATATGAGGCAGAAAAGTACTGAGAGCTAAAGAAATTTGATTCTTGGCACTTTGCGGAGTTACATGACATGTTTACACTAATAATAAAGAAGTAAATAAGTTGTGTCTGTACTTGAATAAATTGTTGTTGAATATGTTTGCAAGATATTTAAAGAAATGGGTTATTCTTACGAGTATTACACTGATACTAAAGCTATTTTTTTGAAAGTCAAAGTACTAATATTTACTTGTAAAGATTGAGTTTTCAATAATATGAGGCAGAAAAGTACTGAGAGCTAAAGAAATTTGATTCTTGGCACTTTGCGGAGTTACATGACATTTTTACACTAATAATAAAGAAGTAAATAAGTTGTGTCTGTACTTGAATAAATTGTTGTTGAATATGTTTGCAAGATATTTAAAGAAATGGGTTATTCTTACGAGTATTACACTGATACTAAAGCTATTTTTTTGAAAGTCAAAGTACTAATATTTACTTGTAAAGATTGAGTTTTCAATAATATGAGGCAGAAAAGTACTGAGAGCTAAAGAAATTTGATTCTTGGCACTTTGCGGAGTTACATGACATTTTTACACTAATAATAAAGAAGTAAATAAGTTGTGTCTGTACTTGAATAAATTGTTGTTGAATATGTTTGCAAGATATTTAAAGAAATGGGTTATTCTTACGAGTATTACACTGATACTAAAGCTATTTTTTTTGAAAGTCAAAGTACTAATATTTACTTGTAAAGATTGAGTTTTCATTAATATGAGGCAGAAAAGTACTGAGAGCTAAAGAAATTTGATTCTTGGCACTTTGCGGAGTTACATGACATGTTTACACTAATAATAAAGAAGTAAATAAGTTGTGTCTGTACTTGAATAAATTGTTGTTGAATATGTTTGCAAGATATTTAAGGAAATGGGTTATTCTTACGAGTATTACACTGATACTAAAGCTATTTTTTTTGAAAGTCAAAGTACTAATATTTACTTGTAAAGATTGAGTTTTCAATAATATGAGGCAGAAAAGTACTGAGAGCTAAAGAAATTTGATTCTTGGCACTTTGCGGAGTTACATGACATTTTTACACTAATAATAAAGAAGTAAATAAGTTGTGTCTGTACTTGAATAAATTGTTGTTGAATATGTTTGCAAGATATTTAAAGAAATGGGTTATTCTTACGAGTATTACACTGATACTAAAGCTATTTTTTTGAAAGTCAAAGTACTAATATTTACTTGTAAAGATTGAGTTTTCAATAATATGAGGCAGAAAAGTACTGAGAGCTAAAGAAATTTGATTCTTGGCACTTTGCGGAGTTACATGACATTTTTACACTAATAATCAAGAAGTAAATAAGTTGTGTCTGTACTTGAATAAATTGTTGTTGAATATGTTTGCAAGATATTAAAAGAAATGGGTTATTCTTACGAGTATTACACTGATACTAAAGCTATTTTTTTTGAAAGTCAAAGTACTAATATTTACTTGTAAAGATTGAGTTTTCAATAATATGAGGCAGAAAAGTACTGAGAGCTAAAGAAATTTGATTCTTGGCACTTTGCGGAGTTACATGACATTTTTACACTAATGATAAAGAAGTAAATAAGTTGTGTCTGTACTTCAATAAATTGTTGTTGAATATGTTTGCAAGATATTTAAAGAAATGGGTTATTCTTACGAGTATTACACTGATACTAAAGCTATTTTTTTTGAAAGTCAAAGTACTAATATTTACTTGTAAAGATTGAGTTTTCAATAATATGAGGCAGAAAAGTACTGAGAGCTAAAGAAATTTGATTCTTGGCACTTTGCGGAGTTACATGACATGTTTACACTAATAATAAAGAAGTAAATAAGTTGTGTCTGTACTTGAATAAATTGTTGTTGAATATGTTTGCAAGATATTTAAAGAAATGTGTTATTCTTACGAGTATTACACTGATACTAAAGCTATTTTTTTTTAGAATTTCTGTTCCGTTTTAGCTCAAGAATCACTCAACGGATTTAGGTAAGGTTTTCTTTGTTATCATCGTAGTGACCCTGGTCAAAATATAGTTTAAAAGGGGTGTCGATAAAAGAACCGCCAAGCCGAAAACTGTCGATAGTACTCAAATACCGAAAGACATTTCAAGCAAACGATGCCGCGGGAAAAAGCTAGTAAAATCTAAAATTGTACTTACGTCATTTAATTCCCTTTAAGACATCGCCAAGGCTCGTGACTTACCTGAAAATGAAAATTGTTATTATGTTAATCATCATTTTGATATAATAACTGAACGAAATAACAATGAAGATAAGTTCTCATTGTTACTGAATTACAACACAGCTGAGTTGCTTTCTCAAGGAACACCTATTTCGATCGTTTATTATTAAAGTAAACAACTAATATTTTAGAAAGTAAAATAATAACCTACAATTGTAATTATACTAACTTCGGCTGTGACTTCAGGGGACAAAACATATAAATGTAGTGGGAAGTGGGTTTGATAATAATTGCGACAGTTTCGTAAAATATAAAACAATTTCTTGATCAATATTTTTAACATAAGTTTAAAACATTTATATTCTACTTCATCCTACGTCACTATTTAGGAAATAATATAATGAATTAAATACATACGAAAAACTAAAAATATGCAGATTGGTATTTAACTGGTTTTGGAAATGAAAATTAGTAATTGACTCGTCCATACAAGTTGGTTACAAAAGAAACTGACACTGAAATCGAAAAACAAACAGCTGTCTTATAGGAAAGTTAAATATCTACTCGAACAAAATGTATGAAATAGCAGATTTATTTTTCTCGATTTCTCTCGAATCAAGATTGATAAATCTAGCTGAAGTTGATTGTATGGATTTGTCTCCTAAGTGGTTTTTATCAACTAAAGCTGGGAATAGTAAATAGAGATATCTTGCTATTTTCTAATTACCAATTTTTTTGTCTTGAATTTTAAAATATCTTAAATCCGTGGTAGTTCATAAACATTTGAAAAGTGCAGTAGTTTGGTATGTAGGATATATAGGATAGCTATAATTAATATCCTATATAGCGATAGATATATAGGATAGCAAAGTTACTGTCCAGCCTTAATTTGTAAGTTACTGTCTAGCCTCAATGTGTAAGTAACTGTCCAGCTTTAATTTGTAAGTTACTGTCTATCCTTAATGTGTCAGTTACTGTCTAGCCTTAATGTGTCAGATACTGTCTAGCCTTAATGTGTCAGTTACTGTCCATCCTTAATGTGCCAGTTACTGTCTAGCCTTAATGTGTCAGTTACTGTCTAGCCTTTATGTGTCAGTTACTGTCTAGCCTTAATGTGTCAGTTACTGTCTATCCTTAAAATGTCAGTTACTGTCTAGCCTTAATGTGTCAGTTATTGTCTAGCCTTAATGTGTCAGTGACTGTCTAGCCTTAATGTGTAAGTTTCTGTCTAGCCTTAATTTGTAAGATTAATTTACTTATAATGGGTATTAGGAAGGTTAAATTTCTCCGTCTATAAAACTTAATTCTTGTGAAAGCAATAACAACAAAGAAAATATTTCTCGAAGATATTCACTTGTAATAGACTGCCAGTAAAATTAGGCTCCGTTAAAGTGAACTAAATTTACCGCTTTCCATTAGTTGTTTTGTTAAACTAGCGAACACCGAAAATGTTTTAGCTATACAAAAGTAGAGCACTTTACTTAAACTACTCTCTAGAATTTGATAACTAAGTAACTTTGCTAATTTCAAAAGCCGAAATAACTTATATCCGCGCCACTTGCTTAGCTCTCACATAACGTTTTAAAACACAACAGAGTTCAGAGCTCTTTCGTTCAGCATCCACGACTACGAATGAGTTAAGAAGACGCTTTTAACATTAGCTTTATAAACTGGCTTCTAGAAAACCGACGCGTCAGTTCTCACGCAACTCCTGGTGAGTTCTAACGGTATAAAAGAGATAGAAGGTGATCGCAAGTCTGATGGCTGTCAAAGATTTCTCCTAGTGAGGACTGATACTGGAATAATCAGCACTCGTGTACCTCCTTTTCACCGACGATTTTCATGTCTCAAGAGTCTCAACGAGTATAGAATTATATCCATCCCAAATTGTCGGCCTTTACATAAATTCTTATTTGGGAGAGAGTAAGAGAACAGCTCTTAGGCAAAACCAGGCGGCCCACCATTGCCTGGGACCGATGGATGGCGGTTTATCCATCCCCAATTGCCGGGCCTTATATAAAACAGACTGGTGACGGGCAGCGGCGTCACTGGTGCAAGGGTTTCGGCACCGCGCTCACCAACCCGCCTGCCCAGCGTATGTGAGTATGGGCATTTCTTCCAGGAGGACCGCCAAGATTGGCGAAATCCTGGAAAGGCCTATGTCCAGCTGTAGACGAAACAGGCTGATGGATGGATGGATGGATATAAGGTGCTATCAAAATATCTGCCACGGCTGCAATAGGAGAGTATGTTGTGTATAGGTATTGATTACAATAGTAACGATATATGAAAAAATGAGATGTTTGGAAAGAATTTGAGAAGACCACATTACCGGACCAGGCCGGCAAAAACATATCCGGCCGCTTATTTTCCTTTATAAATCCAATTTAACTTGCGTTTTAAAATGTGACCAAATAGGTTTTTACTGTGTTAAATAAATAGGTAATATAACATAATCGTACCTAGGTCGAATATCCTTAACGTAATATGGTCCTATGGCTTCTACGAAACTGTTTGCAAACAGGTTTCTATCGGTTCCAACAGCGAAATACTGTCAACAGATCGGATAAATATCATGTTATGTTATACTAACTACTTACAAGTGATATCCACAATAATAAATAAAAAACAAAAAAAAAACAATTATAATAAATATTTCTATAGCGAAGTATGTGCTTATATTTATGATAAATTACACAAACGGCGGACAGGGAAAGATTCTAAGGCACACTCAGAAATATGAAGCGAATGAAATATTTCAGGAATTAGCCAGCGGCCTCTGTGATATTTTTAATTTTAAATCTCTCGGTGAGAGGACTTAAAATCACATTTTCGGGAGAAATTTTTATGAAATGCAAAAGGTAGCAATTTTTTGTTACGGCCTTTTTGAAGAAGCGTCGCATTTGAATTTAGGTAACGAAATATATTGTATTTTCATTAAAATTGGAGAAAGTTGACATCATAAATGTTGTAAATATGGAGAGGATTCACTTTTATGAAAGGGGTCCTCCCGATCTTGTCTCTTTCAAATTCATTTTAAATCACTAAATAGCGATGATTTAATTTAGTAAAAAAAATGTCATATTTCTCTCCTTGATCTTAATATTTCGGCTATTCGATACACGATTTACACTTTTCTCGATCCATATCCAGAGGTCTAAACTATGATCTAAATACTATTTCATTTGAACTATATTAAGTTTTGGACAATAGATCATTCTAAAAGAAACGTCGTGAAAAATGTGATATAAAACGGCCGTTATATTAAAAACCTACCCCTCTAATTCCAAAATAATGAATAAAAAAACTTTGAAACCGCGAGTTTTCTGAGCGGCCCGCTTCCGCTGAGCAAGATGAACATGTATAAAATGAAAGCGTTGGAGCAGTACAGCTTTCTCCGGATAACCTCGGCCTTAACCGTGCAAGGAGGTTCAGGCCGAGCTCTCGATGAGATTATGACTCATCAGGACTCTCTGGGAGTAGAGGCGCGCACGGTTCCGACAACTTAATTTTCTTTCTTCTATCCGACTGATGATGAGGGTCCCATATCGTGGGTCGAATTATATCGAGTTAAAATATCTGTTGATGTTGATTATAATTATTAACTTTAAATAAATAAAGCTCAAAAAGGTAAAATATATCTTTATTTATATTCTATTTGCACCCGGTATATGCAGGATCACTGGTAATTAGATGCAATCCTTTGAAGGGCTTGTAGAAGAGAGCAATTGCAGTCGATTAGACAATATAATGCCTCATGCAAAAGTGAACCATTTCTGAGATATTTTGAATTTAAGATATTTTTCTAAAGTCAACTTAAAAAATATATATTTAAAAATTGTAAAATAATGGCTGGTTTTTTTAATATAATTTTTTTATGTTTACTTTAGAATAAAAACTTAAATTCAAAATATCTCAGAAACTGTTCACTTTTGGATAAGGCATTAGATGGTCAAATCGACTGCAATTGCTCTCTTCTACAACCCCTTCAAAGCATTGCATCTAATTACTAGTCACCCTGTACATACATATTTGTATATTCCAATTTTATTGTAATATTCAGATTTTTAGATTGCATACCTTCGGTTATAATACTTTTATAAACTGGCTTCAATTGTCTTTTTTCTTTGCACCTTGGAACAGTTGATACTTTTTGCTACCTACCCTATTTGTGTAAATTGTGATAAAATTGGTGGTTATATCTCACTTACATCAATTACTACTATCCAAATTTAAAATATATAAAAGTATTAATATTATTATTATATAGGGTCCTGAAATTCAAAGTAATATTATTAAGAAAACAAAAGAGGTGATGGAGTATCGCAAATAGACCACTTTCCGCCGAAAGTTCAGTTAGCGATACACAGTCTTCCCTAGAATTATTTACACATTCTATTCATTATTCTATAGAGAATTACTATTAGTTGTAAACTATATTTAATACTTTTTTAAACATATTATTATACATATATACCATGGATTCTTAACCACGCAAATGCAAATAGGCTTACACACGCACACAGACACACACCCTCACACACACCTACACACCCTTTCACACACCACACACAAACATATTATGTATAACCTCTCATCTTTTTTTCTTCAAAAAAAAGATTTCTGTTAATTTATTAATTTATATAATCTGTAGTTGTACTACCTACAAACAGCACAAGAATAATGTAACAACTAGGGAAGAACGGTCCCTTCTAATACAGGTTTTGTTAGCTTAAAAGGAGGGTCCAAAGTACTTATAAATTACTTGTGTATAAATAAATAAATTTTGTATTTTGTATTTTTGTATTTTGTATTGTTATGAAGAAAGGGATCATAGTTTTTCAAGCTTTCCAATAAAACATACATACATAGTGCATGATTGAAAGAGTAATTAAAACTCTTTCATATGCTAAAATTTTCCAGCACATGATAGTTATACATATACATACTTATTATATTTGCATCCCCGCACTCTTGTTTACATCATGGAGTGGCACATTCTGCTCAACCAGTATTCCGAGTATCAACTTCAGACCAAAGACTTCAATGGAGAAATACTGACATGATGTTCGGTATCTAAATTATGCTCACTCCGCGAAACTTTTGACTCGATCGCTCTCACTTGCGGTAGACCTGTTGTCCCACTCGCTCTCATAGGATTTGTGGCTCATGGACCACAACTCACGCCATGTCAATACATAGACATCTTTGGTTCAGTCAGACGGACAAAGAGTCTGACGCAGGAGTAACATCGTCATCTTTCAATGACAGTGAGATATCTTCAACATAGGCACATCAAAGGAATCTCCACCGTTTTGCTTCAGTGGACCTTATAATACGATCTTGCGAAAATATCTACATTACTTTGTAGTGAGTGGGGAAATGCGATCAACTCGCTTTATGACGGAAGGCTTCCAACTTTGTATAAGGTTTATGTTTTCTATTTACGTTATCTTCGGGAAGCATCATTAACAGTAAAATATGAGATACCTACTAAATGTAATTTTGTAAGCGAGCCAGGTTGGAAGATGGTCCTCAGGTATCTTCTCACCGAAAGCTCGACCGAAAGCCGGAATGAAAAGAGCAGAGTGTGAGATTGATGTGGGATGACTTTCAGAAGAATTCTCTACAGAAATGTGTCATTTTAGATTCAAAACTTATATGAAAACCACCTTATGGTTTAGTGGTTCGAAAGTCGCGACTACAATGTAGTTCGGAGGTTGCGGGTTGAAATTCCTTAAAGGTACATTTTTGTCCGATTTGCACATTTTTTAAGTTGTTAATCTGTATTTTTGTCATTCGACACCCTCTTAAGGATTTATGTAGTGACGATATATTGAAAGTGAAAAAAAAAAGAAATGTTCGATAATCGCCAATAGATAAATACAAAAAATACGCTTTCTTTTTCATCTTTCCATAAAAATATAAGTCAGCTGATTGAACCACTTTGTACTGGTAACCAGAAATTTAAGTAAGCTGGTAACCAGTACAAAATGTTTAAAACTTAGATTTGTTTAGAAAGATGAAAAAGGAAACTGCAAACTTTTACTGACTGAATATAGTATATATATTTTTTCTTTTGAATGTGATCAGTTTAACGATACATGATGTACCCTAAAATTATTTTCACTTAACAAAATCATATAATGCGTTTTTCTAACATTTCGTAATCGTATTTTGAAGAGCTTTATCACTCAAGTTAATGGCGCATAGTTCGTATTTATCACGCTACAAAAAAGTTTTATAACTGAAATTAAAAGTGCGAAATTATTCAAGAACAGTCACTTTGTGCCTTAAATGTAAGTAAACAATCTTATTAACGTCAATTTATGATATAAATTTATTTCTCCAGCCTCGGTACACAATGGGCCATGTTGATCGCCCACGAAAAGCCATTGAGTACATGGGCTACTGACGTAAAATAGCTAGTTAAATGGCCCATCTCTGTAAGCAACTGCGGTACTAGCGATCACCGTTACACACTTCAAAGGAACTGTACGATCCCAGGGTACTTCAAATAAAACTCAGCATCGTACAATGTACTGGTTTACTCGAATGGGAGGTTGGATTGTAATTGTTACTACACAGTCTTAATTGTGGCCAAGAAACTTTAACATCGCGATGTAAAATACACGTCACGCCATCTAAATAAATTTAACAGAAACTAAGACTAACTTAAACATACCGCCCACCATAATAATAATAATAATAACATAATAATAATAATAACATAATAATAATAATAAAACGGATGATGGAATCCATAGTGAAGTCGTGGCATGTGATAAAGGACTTACCCCTTTGTCCTTAGCTAGCGAGGAATGGCGCGAACCGGTGGTACTAAGTACCGCTGAACGGGAGCCTGTGTGGCGAGGAAAGGAATTGCACGGGAGGTTTTACAAGGCTCTTCACGAGCCTCACGTGGACAAAAAAGCCTCTCTGCATTGGCTGCGCTTTGGTGACCTCTTTGGGGAAACCGAGGGATTTGTCTGTGCAATACAGGATCAGGTGATAAAGACGCGGAACTACCGGAAATACATCATTAAGGATGGAACCCAGGATATCTGCCGGGCATGTGCTCACCCTGGAGAGTCACTTCGACATGTTATTTCCGGTTGTTCTGCTCTTGCCAACACTGAGTATCTACACAGGCACAATCAAGTGGCCAAAATCCTTCATCAAGAACTCGCCTACAAATACGGCCTCGTAGATCAGAGGGTACCATATTACAAGTACTCGCCGGCGCCAGTACTCGAAAACGACCGCGCCAAGCTCTACTGGGACCGGTCTGTCATCACGGATAGGACTATTCTCGCGAATAAACCTGACATCGTGCTGATGGACCGGACGCAGTCTCGGGTGTTTTTGGTGGATATCACAATCCCGCACGATGAGAACCTTGTAAAAGCCGAAACCGAGAAGAAAAGAAAGTATCTCGACCTGGCTCACGAGGTTACCGACATGTGGGGTGTGGCATCCACCGAAATCATCCCAATTGTTTTATCCGCGAACGGGTTAATACCAACCAGCCTCGAAAACAACCTAAGGCGGTTGGGGTTCCGCGGCAGTTCGCTTCCAGCGCGGATGCAAAAGGCGGTACTGCTTGATACTGCTCGCATCGTTCGCCGGTTTCTTTCCCTGGGGCTCTGAACCCCGGTCGACTGTGCCTCTGCCGGGGATACACCGTTCCTCTCTCTTTAAATTCTTTTGGCCAAGAGAGAGAGACGAGATCAAAAATTCCCATAATAATAATAATAAAAGCTTTTTATTTGTCTCAAAAAACACAATAAATTTTATACACAATAATTTTATACATGAAAAGAGACAAATCGGTCTAAGACTCGGCTTATGACAGTATGTTATTTAAACAAAAAGCCGCCGATTTTCAGCCTTAGCCTTTAATTAACAAGAAACACACAAAAAAGAAAGATAATAAATAAACAAATTAAAACACACAGAATTTAGAAAGCAAAAGTACCAAAATTATATAAAGTTAAACAAAGTTAAGACAGTTGACATTAAACAACTTATATTATTAGACACATTACTGAACCATAGGCCTACCACCAGCCAAGGACTGCAAAGAAAGCAGCCATCTGCGACATTTTTTTCTGAAGGTGACTAGTGTGTTAGCCGCGCAAACAGGTGGCGGTAACACGTTCCAGCATTTAGATGCTGCTATCTTAAAGCAGCCCCTGGTAGTGACAAGCGTGTGGTTGGGAATAATTAGTTGTGGCCGCCGAGCTCTAGAAGACCATACCAACTTTTCATGCAGGTACCCAGGGGTTTTACTATTTAATAAGTTGAACATTAGACACGCTAGTTCATTTCATGGACATTTTCCTAAATGAACATAAAACCACTTAACAATACAACGGAAAACCGCCAAACTTGACAAAACATCCAAGTTTTACACTAATACTTAACTATCAATTAACATAATAATAGTGCTTACTGGTTACAGTCTCCTGTAACTGGCAAAATACATAATTTTGATGTTGGACGTTTAATTAAACTGTTCTTACATTTTAACGTTACAACTCTAGTTATTAAATCTTTTCCAGGGTGTTTGTCAACCACTCTGCCAAGAAGTTACTGAGCTGGGGGTAACCCATCCTCCTTTACTAATACTACATCTCCAACTTGTGGTTCTGGTACTTGGTTTGTCCACTTGTATCTGTGCATAAATTGACGAAGATTCTCGTGGGACCACCGCTGCCAAAAATTCTGCAACATTCTCTGACAAAGTTGCCATCTTCGCAAAGATCCGATACTAGCGTCTTCATAATTACGATCAGGAACTACTATTAATGGTTCACCGACCAAAAAATGTCCCGGTGTTAAGGGCATAGGTTCATCCTGACTACGAATGCATGATATTGGTCTCGAATTAAGACAACTCTCAATCTGAGCCACTACTGTTGACAGTTCCTCAAAGGTTAATGTGGAATTCCCAATGATTCTAGCCAAATGAAACTTCGTTGATTTAATTCCGGCCTCCCATAAGCCTCCAAAATTTGGACTATGGGATGCTATGAAATGCCATTCAGTTCCGTTATTTGATAAGCTTTCTGCTATCTCTTTCATAATTCCCGATTTTTGTTCCTTGAACAAGACTTGTAGTTCTTTAGATGCACCTACAAAATTCGTGCCATTGTCACTCCACAGGTCACTACAATGCCCCCTGCGAGCGACAAACCTTTTGAAGGCTGCTAAAAATCCCTGAGATCTTAGATCGCTGACAATTTCTAAATGAATTACTCTTGTGACCATGCAAACAAAGAGACAGATATAACCTTTGTACGATTGTTGGCCTCTACCTCTAGCAGATCGTACTTTTATAGGTCCCGCGTAATCTAGACCGCTTTTTCTAAAAGGCTTAATCGGTGAAAGTCGCTGTTCTGGTACCTGTCCCATAAATGGAGTTTGCGGCTTTGGTTTATTTCTCACACATATTACACACTTGCGGACAAAAGCTTTGACTAGTTGTTTAGCTCCTACGATCCAGAACTTAGTGCTTAGATAGCTAAGCATAAGCTGTGGTCCACCATGCATAGTTTTCAAATGTGCATTTGCAATAATTAAATTAGCCAACGTCGAATTTTTTGGAATTAAAATGGGATGCTTTTCATCGTAGCTTAATTCCAGCGCGTGTTCTAAACGACCACCTACTCTCAATATTTGGTCCTCATCTCGGAAAAGGCTCAAAGATTTGAACGTGTTCTTCAAATCCTTTGGGTCAAAGTTCTCGTTCTGACTTTTCCTGATGAGGGTGTTTAGAGCTTCGTTTAATTCTACTTTAGAAAGGTAAGTATCTCTTTTATTTTGTGTTTTGAGAAATCTTCGGCAATATGCTACTACTCTTACTGATTTAGATAGCGTTGAAAATTTCCACCATATTTCATTTTTTTCTTCTATAATTGCCGTATGCACTTTCACAGTCTTTTCTTCTAAATTTGTGCTTATACTTTCTTGTTTCAGATACAGTATTTCCGCTTTATGCAGCCAAAATGGGCCATGTTTCCATAATCCATGGGTCAAAAATTCTGATGGCTTGAGACCTCGGGACGCACAATCAGCAGGATTATCTTGAGACTTCACGTGGCACCACTGACTGCGGTTAAGTTTGGTTAAAATCTCTGATACTCTATTCCCAATAAAAGTTTTCCACTTACTCGGATGGCTACTGAGCCATGCCAAAACAATTTGAGAGTCAGTCCAAGCGTGAATATCTGTACATTGAATACTTAACACCTCTCCAACTTCTAACAGTAGCTTTGTAAGCAAAACTGCTCCACACAACTCAAGACGTGGTATTGACACCTGCTTTATAGGAGCTACTCTCGTTTTTGATGCAATGAAGGAAGTGTGAACTGAACCATCTGCACTGATGACTCGCAGATACACCACTGCACTATACGCAACCTCTGATGCGTCTGAGAATCCATGAAGCTCTACCCGTGAGTCATTGTTCCTTCGCGTATACCATCTCGGCAGACGGAAACAGGCAAGTTGCTTCAATTCTTCATAGTAGACGACCTACTCGGTCATCAGAGCAGCAGGTAGTTCTTGGTCCCACTCAATTCCTGATAACCATAGCTTTTGAATAAACACCTTTGCTCGAATTATGATTGGTGCCATCCACCCCAATGGATCGAACAATCCAGCAATACTTGATAATACTTTTCTTTTTGTTACAGGAGCGGATATCGGAGAGAGCTGCACTGCGCAAACAAAATCATCATCTCTACGGTTCCAGACTATTCCTAATGTTTTTATTGTTTCATCTAGTTTTAATTTAAATCCCTTTTTCAGGTCATCATCACATTCTCTCTTCTTTATTTTATCCATCAGTTCCATGCTGTTGCTAGACCACTTCTGAAGCTGGAAGCCTGCTTTGTTTAATAGAATATTCATTTCTTCATATATTTGTTCTCCCTCTTCTATACTTTGACATCCAGAAATGAGATCATCCATATAAAAGTCACTCAACACCCGCTGGGCTGCTGAAGGAAAAGCTTCCCCTTCATCATGAGCAACTTGTTGAAGAGCGCGTACAGCCAAATATGGCGCTGAAGCGGTGCCAAACGTGACTCTCGTTAGACGATAATCTTGTATTTTTGAATTCTGATCTTCCCTCCACAGTAATCTTTGATAATCTGTGTGGTTTTCTGTTACCTTTATTTGCCGATACATCTTAACGATGTCAGCAACCAAACTAATGGGATGAACTCGCTACCGCATCAATATGTGACGTAAGTCTGCCTGCAGTGTTGGACCTACCATTAAATCATCGTTTAAAGAAATTCCATTCCGATATTTACACGAGGCATTAAACACAATCCTCAGTTTCGTTGTGTCCTTATCATCCCGTACTACTGCATGATGTGGTAAATATACAGCTTCCGTCACCTTCTCATCATTTTGTGACACTGGCTCCATGTGTCCCAACTGCAGGTATTCGTTTATAACCTCAGTATATTTCTGTTTTGTTTCCTCATTTTTGTTTAGTTTATATTCTAAACGTTTGAATTGCTTTTCAGCTATCTGTCTGGAGTTGCCATGTTTGCTTTGTGGTTCTTGATTTTTAAATGGCAGATTAACGATGTATCTACCCATATCATCTCTTTGGGTAGTGCTTGAAAATATTTCCTCACACCGTTGTTCCTCTTCCGTCAAGATTGCTTTTTGGTTTGTTGGTTCCGACTCAATTTCCCAGAATTGTTTTAATAATTCGTCTGTTTTTAGTGTGACATGCATAACTACTGGAGAACTGGATGGTGCGCTTGCTACTGCTCCTGACAAGATCCACCCGAGAGAGGTGCATTGGGCTACCGGGAAACCAGATGGCCCTTTCATCACGCCTTCTTGAATAATCTGGCAGTACACCTCCGCGCCTAATAGGATATCAATTCTATTAGGTGTGTGATAGTTAGGATCGGCAAGATAAACATTTTGCAGTTCCTTCCAGTCCAACGTTCCTACTCTTTTAACTGGTAAAAGGGTAGTGATTGATTTTAATACATAGGCATTAACCTCAACAATAAATTGTGGATCAAACAGTGACTGAAGTTTTATTGTCACCATACACTTCGAGGTCATAGTCACTTTGATCCCCACCTATGCCTGTTATTTGACCTCGAACCGGGATTCGTTTTAGTCCCAGAAATTGAGCAGTAGATTCATTAATAAATGAAGCCTGCGCCCCTTGATCTACTAGGGCCCTGATCATTTTATATTCGCCTGTTTCTGATTCAGCTTTAACGACAGCTGTTGCTAACAAAACCTGACCCTCAACAGTTCCTGTTGAAAAACAAGCGACGACTGAACTCGTATTTTCTGTTGCCTTGTTTGGCTGTTTTTTCGGTTGAGTATCTCCGACAGCCACAAAACCTTCCGCATCTGTGGCAACAGTGATCCCTAAAGTACCCACAGGATGTATCAGAGAGTGATGCTTGCGCTTGCAAATACGGCAAGCATTTTTGCTATGGCAAAACTTGGCAGTGTGGTTGTGACCAAAACAATTAAAACATATACCACTCTGCTGCACAAAATTACGCCTAGACTCTAAATTCTCCTTTGAAAATTTCTTACAAAACGAAATCTTATGATTTTCATTACAAAATTGACATTTAGTTTCATTCATGACATGAAACACCTTATGATGTTGTTCCACAATATTTTTAGGCTTATTGTAACTAGTCCGCACATTTTTAGATTCAATGCTTTCAAGAGCTCTGTAACGGTTTTCCAAAAAAACTTTAAATTCATTGAAAGTAGGTAAAATGTTCGAACTGTTTTCACACACTTTCAACTCCCACTGCTTTCTAGTTTCTGAGTCCAACTTGTAAGAGAGTAAATGGATTATTAAAATATCCCATGAATTTGTATCCAACCCTAAGCCTTGCAATGCATACAAACAATCCGTGGTCGTATCTAGTAGCTCTTTTAAAGCAGTAGCCGATTCAGTATTTGCATTTTTTTGACTGAACAATCGTTTTAGAATACAATTAGACTCTAAAAGTTCCCAACATTTTAAATAATTGGAGTCTGAAATCGGTATGTGTCGAAGTAGCTGCTCAGCTTCGCCCTTTAAATGACTTTTTAAATGCTGAAGCTTTTCCACATTGTCTAAGGATTCATTTCTATGGACTAATGAAACAAATAAGTCCCTAAATGTAGTCCACTCTGTATAATCCCCAGAAAATGATGGAATTGTAATTTTTTCCAATTTCACATTTTTTCCGCTACACTTCGGAGCAACTTCGACTGCTGCTTTTGAAACATTCAACCGCTTGAATGCTTCTAACTCAGTTTTTAATAAACATTTATAATCAAAATATGCATTTTCCGTTACATCATATATCTCTAATTGTATGTATTCTGATGCCCTTAAAATCTTGTCTTCAAACTCTTCAACAATCTTAGCATGATTCCGACAAAACAACGACCATTGCTGTTCCACATTTTCTTATCTTATCTCTACGTACGGCAAAGTGATGCGATCTTTAGGAGATTTTCTAAAATTAACCAAACCCTTTTCAATTTTTTGTTTTAAGTCCATCTGCAATCTTCCTAAAGCTTCCATTTTCAACAATTCACAATGGAATATAATATAAAATTTTACGTTTATTACTAAATAATTTTTCCAATCTTTTATTGATTAACAAATCACATAAACCACGCAACCAATTAACCAAGATTTATCACAAATTTTTAAAGTTAAACTTTTCTTAAAATTTTTTCTAAGTTGAAGATCAATCATGAAAATTTTACAAGTGTTTGAGAACTTTTAAGAAATCCGGCATAGGTTCCCCGTATCTTCGTTTTTTCTTAAACTATATTAAGTCCTAAACTACTTCTTGAAAATTTTACAAGTCCAAATTTAAAATGAAATTTTTAAAGTTATTTTCTTCTAATATATAAGATTCACTTTTGCTTGACAAATATTTATCTTCACTGACGTAAGGTCCGATCAAAGTTGGTAAAAGAGTACTCACAGTTTGACACTTCACTCACTGTACTTGACTATTCCCCTTTCCTCCACCGCTCCCCTCAGGCTGCTGTGTGACGTAGTTCCTCCTGCACCGCTGTTATAGCCCTTGGTGACTGCGGGGTGGTAGTTCCTTGTTGAACCACCTGCTTCGTGTTCCGGAAGCCTGAGTTGAACTGCGCTCTGGCAGTTTTTTAGGCTTCCCAAAAATAATGAAAAATCCAGTTCGAAGGACCATGTACGATCCCAGGGTACTTCAAATAAAACTCAGCATCGTACAATGTACTGGTCTACTCAAATGGAAGGTTGGATTGTAATTGTTACTACACAGTCTTAATTGTGGCCAAGAAACTTTAACATCGCGATGTAAAATACACGTCACGCCATCTACATAAATTTAACAGAAACTAGCCTTTATAGTATTTTTTTCAATGATAAAGCTAATCATAAATATCGTAATACACATTTAAATGTATTCTCTTAATTCTTATTATAGCTAAAACAATAAATCGCAGTTCAGATCGTGGCTCGGATTCAATCTAAAGAGTAATAGGTAGGTAAACAATAATTGCCGAGATAATATCGAGCAACCACTTCACTGTTTTGTGTGACTATGTCACTTGCAGAACTGATATGAATCTAATGAGACCCCGTATTTGTCAAATCGTACAGCGGTTTGGACTCTGTTTGTAATCAACCAAACCAAAACTATTTCAAATAGTGTTGCTGCTGATATAGTTTCAACTACGGAATAATTATATTATTATTATTATTATTATTATTATTTATTATACACAAGCAGCTATAAGCTGATGATGTGTATGTCACAGCACTTTATGTTTTTATTTATTAAAAAATTTGTCCAGTCTATTTTTAAAGCAGTTCACTGAGGTAGCACTTATAACACTATCAGGCAGTTTATTCCACTCGTGAACTACACGGTTAGGAAGGAAATGTCTACGTGGGTTGCTTGCACATGTCGACGTGTTAATTTTAAGATGGTGACCTCTCAGATGACGATTTTGGTTCATCTTGAAGAGTTCCCCTAGCGCGGGAACGTCATAGTGTCCAGTGAGCACTTTGTATGTTTCGATGAGGTCCCCACGTTGTCGTCGTTGCTCAAGTGTAGTTAGCCCGAGTTCTCGCAGACGTCGTTCATATGGTAAGTCACGTAAAACAGCTACCATTTTTGTCGCTCTTCTCTGAACTCTTTCCAACATATTAATGTCTTTTTTGAAATATGGACTCCAAATTTGGAAAGCGTATTCCAATAATGGTCGTAGGTAGGTTTTATAAATCTTTAGAAATAGTTCCTTGTCAATGTAGCTAAATGTTTTTCTGATCATGTAAGTTATTGAGTGGCTTTTTTAGTAACTTGAAGAATGTGTACATCCCATTTCAGATTACTTGTTATTGTAACTCCCAGATCTTTCTGTGATGTTACTATCTTTAAAGACTTTGAGTCAATTGTGTACGAAAGTTGAGGATTTGTGTTACCAACGTGCAAAACGATACATTTATCCGAGTTTAATGTTAAAAGCCAATCTTTAGTCCAATTATTGATTCGATTGAGGTCATCTTGAATAATGTTGTGAGAGATTAGTGGATTTCCCATTATCTTGGTGTCATCAGCAAACAAAGATAATCCACTTTTAATGATAACCTTTAAGTCTGTTAAGAAAATTCCAAAGAGGACGGGGCCTAGTACGGAACCTTGGGGAACACCACTGTGGACAGAATGAGAGTCTGAAAGTTGTTCGCCGACTCTGACTTTAAGTTTCCTCCCACTAAGAAAGTCCTCTATCCACTTCAGAAGATTCCCACGTATTCCAAAGTGTTTTGCAGCTAGTCTTTTTATCGGGACACGATCAAACGCTTTTTCATAATCCAGATATATTATATCAATAGGTGCATGCTCATCCCAGTTCTTTGTCCAGTAGTCTAAGCAGCATAGCAAGTTGGTAACTATTGATCTACGGGGTAAAAATCCATCCATGTTGCTCCTCAATTATGATCTGTTCTCTAGATAAAAAGGTTCTAATTTGTTTTGCTATTATTTTTTCCATCGTTTTGTAGGAAATACATGTTAAGCTTATAGGGCGATAGTGACTTGGATCAAGCTTATCTCCTTTTTTATAGACGGGAGTGACCTCTGCTTCTTTCCAGTCCAGTGGCACTTTCCCTTCTCTTAAAGACAAGGTCATAATGTGAGCAAGTTGAGAAGAAAGCAGGCTTTCACATTCTTTTAAAAATATTGCTGGTAATCCATCTGGTCCCATTGCAGTGTCATCTTTGAATGTATTAAGTGTCTTGGTTACAACTTCTGGTGTAAAATCTATATGTTCAAGTGAGTTTTCTACGTGAGGACAGCATACACTTGGTATAGGTTGGTTAGGTGGTTCCATTACATAAGATTTTTCAAATTGTTTTGCAAAAATATTCGCAACATCACTATGGTTACTAGTAATTTTTTGTGATATTTCATCTCTCAATGACGGGGGAACAGACACTTTAGAGGTAAGATGTTGGCGCATGTACGCATAAAAACATTTCTTGCTACCATTTACAATACCTGCTTCAAACTTAACTCTTGATTTCCTCACTTCATTAATTATTTTATTATGTAATTTTCTATAGCTTTCATAAGATTCTTTTGTTTTAGAGAGCTGGTAGAATTTCCATTTTTGTAATTTTTCTTGTGTTAATTTTATAATTTCTGGTCCAACCCATGGTTTTTAATTATTTTTATGTTTTTTTATTCGGGTGAATGGTATTTTTGTTTCAATTGTTTTATGTGTGACAGTTTTGAATTTCGTCCAAGCTTCATTTGTATCAGATAAGGTTGTACAATTCAAATCGTTTAAAAGTAATTGTGAAGTAATAAGTTTATAGTCAGCGTTATAAAAATCTCTGGGAGGCTTCTTTTCAACTAAGCCATGGATATGATCATTCTGAATTTGCACTTTGCTAAGCAGAACCAAATGGTCACTTTTGCCTATGGGGGGATTATGAATTACCTTGGTACACAAGCTTTCATCATTGCACAGTATGAAATCTAGCAAGGACTCTTCGTCATTCCGCTTCCTAGTTATTTCAGTCACTAACTGATGTAAGTTGGTATTGGTAAGCAATTCTATAAATTTTTCATGGAGTGCATTGTAGCCCTCCAGCTTTCTTAACGGCCACTCGATATCTGGGAGGTTAAAATCTCCAGCAATGAGTAAATTCTCTTTTTCATCAGCAGCAGCTTTCTCAATTGTCTCAAACAGAAGCTTATCTGAATCCTTTAAGTCATAATGTGTACGACGATACACACCGCCAATAAGCAATTTAAAATTTCCATACTGGACATTAATCCACAGAGCCTCTACATTCAGTTTGTTATTCAGTGTTCAGTATATATCGTAAAAATAGCTTGAATAGTTGGTTCACTGGGCAGAAAACCTAAGCGATAAAACAGTTTAGCGGACAAACACCTAAGAGCCTCCACTTGAAGCTAGCGGAGCTGCAGCAGACGCCATATAACATTAAAATATTTGCCCGCCCTCCCCCTCCCCTGGGCAAACGAGCGGGCAAATTATGCAAAGCTGTGAGCACTCTGCCCTACTCGTTAAAGCTGCAGCCTGCGGAATTGTGTTTTTAACTTTTTAAAGATGTATCAGTGAGTAGAATAAAGGATGGGCTTGGATTATTTTGAATATATATAAACCCACCCAAAAGTATTTATATTAACGCGAATAAACAAATACACAAAAATTGAGGTGCATAAAGTTGGAAACTCGGCGATTGGGCCACTTTTCAGTCAGTTCAGAAATATGTGACTTTATTCTAAAATAAACCTTTCTTTTTCCCATGATAGTGTTCAGTCGTACAGTAGAATGGGTCAGTCTCAGAAAACGTTAAACATTAGTAACCTGGAAAGGCTGTAAACACAAAATCCCTAAATACAGTAAACGGTAGCTCATCAAATGATTCAGCGTATTTCCCACGAGGCAAAGGAAGCGACCGTAAAAGACAGAAAACAATTAAACGTCTTGTGCAGTCACCGGCACGTTTTGTCCCACAAGTTACAACTTGCGTCCCAGAATCCCATCCCGGGGTGCCCATTGTGTTACCATGTACCATGTAATGTATATATAGAGAATTTGTATATCTTGGTTGTACGGTGAAGAATCACAGCATCAAAAATGATCACTTCAAATTATTGGTTTTGCGTTATTAGGACAAAGAAGCCAGTTGTCCTCCGGATAAATATTATGATGCGGATGTAAATTGCTTTAAATGTATATAAAAGCGAGTAAATATTCAAAACATTTTATAATGTATGACGATAAGACATTAATTAGCCACAAATGTTTCTATATAGGATGACTTTTATTCATATAGCCAAACTCATACTGGAGGCTGGACAAGTGATCAGTAACACGGATAGATAACACTTTTTGTCAATAAAATGTTGACGTCCCATAGTAATTGATTCAGGGCTGGGCTTGCATTTGTAAGGAACACGAAAAGAACAATTTACGAATTTCACAAAAAGGGTCATCAAACCTTGTTACTAAGCACTTACCGAGCCTTCAGTAAGAATTTGGCTGCATTTATAAAAGTCGCCTCATATAAAAGGTCGATGATCTTTCAGAAAAGACTGCTGTGCAGCCAAAGCTAAAAATATTATAATGTTTCCTGCTACCGTTCCTAAGAAGTGATCCCAAAGCGCCTTCAGTCTATAAAGCAGAGGTAAAACCGCGTACTTAGTCAAGTAAACAAACCTTCGCAACTTGCCCCCAAGTTCCATGTATCGTTGTTACACGTCATGTTACATGTTACATGGACACGTCACAATGTCTTACGAAGTTTGTTTGTCATTAAAACTTTCGCGCGTTTAGTTCCTTCCTCCTCGCTGAGAAATGGAACGTTCCATGACTTGAACGCTTTATTTATTTGGAAGTGAATTTGTTTATGATTTATATGAGTGCCTGGCCAGCGGTAACTTGAAGGAAATTGGGATTGAATGTTGAACAATAAATGTTTAGGTATGAAGGAGAGACGACATTTGAAACCGAATAAAATTATTATTTTCAGGTTTAAATAAAATCCAAAATAATATTGTGAGATTAAATTTTAAGTAACCAAAATAACTGAACAATTCGTTTTTGAGAGGGCGCCTGTTTTATTAATTTTACGAAAGGTATGTGCAAAGGTGCAAAGTTAGTTTGTGAATGTCATCTCGCTGTCGGGACACCTTTCGGCAGTATCAAGAAAATCAAGAGACTTAAACTTGCTCGTTGTACGCCAACATAAAACACCTTGTTTTAGACAAGTAAATTCCCAATCAAACCACAAGATGGCGCTATACGAATTTGTGCCTGAGGCACCATCTACAGAAATTCACGTGAACTGCGGAAAACCTTAGCGCCCCATTGTGCACCCTAATAGAAGAACTCCGCTTACCCTGCATACCATTTCAACCCTTAACAAGTTTCATCGTTATTTCAATAGATGGCGCTACTTACAAAACGTTAAAACGTACGTTTAACCAATGAGATATTTTGTATGACTACTGTACGTATTTTTTGGAATTCTTACCTTTAACAGATGAGGATCACGTTCGGCCGAGTCCAGCAATGATTCCGCTTCACTCAGCCAAGCGACGAACTTCTCCAATGAACGGTCAAAGTTCTGCAGAGACGAAACCGCCGAGTGCAGGGCTTTGCCTCGAGCCACGATACTGGGAAAATATTTATAGTTATGTACATATTATATCATACTATAAGGTGGTAGAGCTGATGCCGGGCTCGACTGTGGAGGTACCACCATCTTACTCGCAAATCATCCCGAAATTATTCGGGGGAGAGTAAGAGAACATCTCTCAGCCAAAACCAGGCGGCCTACCATTGCCTGGGACCGATGGATGGCGGTATATCCATCCCCAATTGCCGGGCCTTAAATAAAACAGACTGGTGACGGGCAGCGGCGTCACTGGTGCAAGGGTTTCGGCACCGCGCTCACCAACCCGCCTGCCCAGCGTGTGTGAGTATGAGCATTCCTTCCAGGGGGACCGCCAAGAGTGGCCTATATCCAGCAGTGGACGAAACAGGCTGATGAACGGATGGATTATATTAAACAGCGTGTATTTGTGGCCGAAGTACGGCGATATGGTTCACTACCCATCACGTTAGGACGTAATAATGCGGGTGTACAGAGTGTGGACTGTGACTTGCATTTCACAGTTCACAGTAGGTAACACCTCTGACAACCCCTCGGGAATTCACGTTGTGGCGATATATATTCATTTATATACAAACATACATATACTAACGCCTGTCTCCCAGAAGGGTAGGCAGAGACTACAGATTTCCATCTGCTACGATCCAGACATACCACTTTTGCTTCTTCTACATCCATCAATCTAGACAAACAAGCTCTTCTTTTTCATTTAGATATGTTTCTATTAAAAAAACAGACCGTAAATTTTAAAAAGGTATTTAGAATTTAATCCTGGTATAGATGGCGCTACTTGCATTCTACTGAGATTATTATTACTCGCATGTTCATCTTCATTTTATACAAAAACACTTTTACATTTATTTGACTATATTTAGAAACGGAATGGGACAGTAAAAAATAGGATTTCGTAGCACGACTTAAGCACACATACAGCGGACATATGATACACAAGACCGATCGCCAGGTTTTGTTTGCACAAAAGTACGTTTTTTATTTTTCAACTATAAATCCCGTTGATATTTGAAAGGTTACCCCACCCTAGACTTGCCCATGGTAAGTGATTAGTATCACAAATCAATAACACTTTTTGCTAATTTCACAAAATAAAATGTTGACCTCCGATAGTAATGTGATATATGATTTAAAAAAACTGCGAATTTCACAAAATTGGTCTTCGACATTAATACTGAGCATTTACCGAGTCATCAGTATAAACTTGGCTCTATAAATGAATGTCACTTTGTACATAAATCTTCAACAAGCCAAAACAAGTCCCGCAATATTCTGTGATCATAACCCATAAGTAGGAATGCTAATATTTTCCTCTCCTTCCGGTAGTTTGCAAGTTTCCCCAGTCTCCCCTACGGAGGGGAATCACCCTATTCACTTTAAAGGCGGCCATCTACTAACTTATGCGAGTTATTGGGTATTCGTAGCAGCTCGTAGACGGTCTACGCGCCGTGCGGGCTACGAGAGTAATCTACATACGAGCTACGCGCTTCGCAGTTCAACACTTCTCTTGTAACTAAAACGGCGTTTTGAATTTATTTAAATAATTTATGCGTCGTAGTGGATCAGTTGGTACGAATTTAATGTTGAAGACTGGGTTCGAACCCTGCCCGTCGTGTACTAATGAGTATTTGTATACTTACACTTTCTGACGGTGAACAAAAACACTGCGAATGAAACCGTTTATTTTTTCCGAAAAAATGGCGATAAGGCTCTCCCGTAAAAATCTTCGAAAAATTCCCCGAGGATTTTGACGTGATATTATTTCTGTTAATGTTATGAATAATTGTTTTGAAATGAGGTTTTGTTATGAGTGATAATGATAATTAAGGCGAGGTTATCCAGAGAAATTTATCCTGCTCCAACGCTTTCATTTTTCACATGTTTATCCTGCTCAGCGGAAGCGGGCCGCTCAGAAAACTCGCGGTTTTGAGGTGTTTTTATTTATTATTTTGGAACTAGTGGGATGGGTTTTTAATATGATGGCCGTTTTATATCACATTTTTCACGATGTTTATTTTAGTATAAGTTTTATTGTTCAAAACTTAATATAGCTCAAATGATATGATATTTAGATCGTTATAGCTCAAATGATATGATATTTAGATCGTAGTTTAGACTTATCTTTGCGATTTAATCGGATCGAGAAAAGTGAAAGCAATCGTGTATCGAACAGCCGAAATATTAATTAAGCTCAAAGAGTGAAATATGGCATTTATTTTTTGCAAAATTTAATCGTTGCTTTTTATTGGTTTAAAATTAATTTGCAAAGAGACAAATTCAGGATAAAGGTGTGAAAATATTAAATGGACTAAACTACCCATAATACTACTACTTGCTTAGTCTGCAAGAAACCCTTATAGTTTCGCCATATCCGTCCGTCTGTCTGTCCGCGGCTTAGCGCAGAGACTTAGTACTAGAAAGCGGCATGCTTTCACTTATCTGTGGTATACATATTAATCACGCCGACAAAGTGGTAAAACAAAATATTGAAAAAGAAACATTTTTAGGGTACCTCCCCAACTCGTTAAATGGGGATACTTTTTTTCGCATCATCTCCATATATTCATGACCTAGTTGATTAAATTTAATTCAAATGTATGTCTAACTATACAGAACATGTAATTGTAGTGGATGTATAAATAGATTCCCTCCAGACACTATTATTCGATATAGTAAATCATAACAAGAGCCCTCGCGACACAAGTGTTATCATCTAGTGCAAGAAACACTCATTAAATGTATTATCTTTAAGTTTTTTTTTGTCAATATTTTTTCATCTTATCTTTATCTCAGACAGCCACCCATATAAACTGAGTTCTATATAACTGTTTCGGGAAGCAAGTGTGATCAGTACCTGTTGTTGAGCTCGTTGTACCGGTGATTGATGGCTTCAGTGGCACGCTTGATCCTGAAATTAAATAATTTTATTCATATACTCTGTCAAAAAACAACATAAAAAACATGTAAAATTCACGATTTTCTGTCCTCCCAGTAATATAGCTCCTATGTGAACATACTTCGTTTGTCAACGCGAAAACCAGTAAGCAGGATGGAAAGAAATCGTATCTATAACGCATGCTAGGAAAGCATCAAAGATACCCAAAAACGTGTTTATAACAATAGTGACTGTTGTTGAGCTCGTTGTACCGGTGTGAATGGCTTCAGTGGCCATTAACCACCGGTACACCTTTCAGTGGCTTTAATAACTTCAGGAGGAGATGGTGGTACCCCCACAGTCGAGCCCAGCATCAGCTCCACCACCTATTGTACATTTACGTCTTTACAAAGGGCGGCTAGGTAAACATCATAGATCCCCGTAGATTGCTGTTACAATCTTGGCACAACTCTCGCTTCTTTCATCAATCCAATCATATAATACAAGTTCTTCTTTACCTTCCCTTCTTCAGTGAGTCACCACTTGGTCAACATGTCTCCTATGACAACCAAGTCGTGCTCTACCTTCAACTTGCGCATTATATGTTCCTAACTGACCAACTCTACCCTTCGTACAGTACGGGGCAGAAGTAAGCAAATTAAACTTCGATAGAATACCACCTGGATTAACCGTTTGCAGTTTAAAAGCGACCCAACGGTTGCATGCTTATATACATTTGAAGCATGCATTCTCGCGTTTCGGTCTTCAATCTTATGTCATTGTGATAAAGTTGAAATTTGACACAGAAGAGTAATCACCGGACTCTCTTTGATGGCTGGCGGTAGGGATTGTATCATTAAGTCAGTTGCCAGCTGGGTGTCAAACATCGCAAACAATATTATACGTTTATTTTTAAAGTGACGTCACAGTTCGTGAACAGTTCAATACACACTGCAGGCAATATTCTCGCGTTTTGGTCTTCAATCTTATGTCATTGTGATAAAGTTGAAATTTGACACAGAAGAGTAATCACCGGACTCTCTTTGATGGCTGGCGGTAGGGATTGTATCATTAAGTCAGTTGCTAGCTGGGTGTCAAACATCGCAAACAATATTATACGTTTATTTTTAAAGTAACGTCACAGTTCGTGAACAGTTCAATACACACTGCAGGCAATATTCTCGCGTTTCGGTCTTCAATCTTATGTCATTGTGATAAAGTTGAAATTTGACACAGAAGAGTAATCACCGGACTCTCTTTGATGGCTGGCGGTAGGGATTGTATCATTAAGTCAGTTGCCAGCTGGGTGTCAAACATCGCAAACAATATTATACGTTTATCTTTAAAGTGACGTCACAGTTCGTGAACAGTTCAATACACACTGCAGGCAATATTCTCGCGTTTCGGTCTTCAATCTTATGTCATTGTGATAAAGTTGAAATTTGACACAGAAGAGTAATCACCGGACTCTCTTTGATGGCTGGCGGTAGGGATTGTATCATTAAGTCAGTTGCCAGCTGGGTGTCAAACATCGCAAACAATATTATACGTTTATCTTTAAAGTGACGTCACAGTTCGTGAACAGTTCAATACACACTGCAGGCAATATTCTCGCGTTTCGGTCTTCAATCTTATGTCATTGTGTTAAAGTTGAAATTTGACACAGAAGAGTAATCACCGGACTCTCTTTGATGGCTGGCGGTAGGGATTGTATCATTAAGTCAGTTGCCAGCTGGGTGTCAAACATCGCAAACAATATTATACGTTTATTTTTAAAGTGACGTCACAGTTCGTGAACAGTTCAATACACACTGCAGGCAATATTCTCGCGTTTCGGTCTTCAATCTTATGTCATTGTGATAAAGTTGAAATTTGACACAGAAGAGTAATCACCGGACTCTCTTTGATGGCTGGCGGTAGGGATTGTATCATTAAGTCAGTTGCCAGCTGGGTGTCAAACATCGCAAACAATATTATACGTTTATTTTTAAAGTGACGTCACAGTTCGTGAACAGTTCAATACACACTGCAGGCAATATTCTCGCGTTTTGGTCTTCAATCTTATGTCATTGTGATAAAGTTGAAATTTGACACAGAAGAGTAATCACCGGACTCTCTTTGATGGCTGGCGGTAGGGATTGTATCATTAAGTCAGTTGCCAGCTGGGTGTCAAACATCGCAAACAATATTATACGTTTATTTTTAAAGTGACGTCACAGTTCGTGAACAGTTCAATACACACTGCAGGCAATACTTTTCAAATTGAAAGTTCAGTTTTTATCTATATTTTTAGTGTTTGGCAACCAGTTGGCAATCGACACAACGTTACATAATAGGGCCGCAAGTCACAAGAGTAAAGCGGCAGAACTCAGGTAAGTGACAATAGGTCCCAACTGACCTGGTGGTGTCGTCATTCCTGTAGACGGCGATCAGTCGCTGCGTCAGCTGACCGAACAGCTCCACCTGGTGTTTGTACTGGTGAACTTCCGCGTGGAACGACTGGAACAGACAAGGAAGGGAGATGAGTGAGACAGAAACACATAGAGCAAACCTCGAGCATACATTTGTAGCGCAAAATGGAGGTAATTTTATTGTATAAATTAAGTACTTAATATTTGTTATTTAAAAATGTAAACATTAAAACATTGACGTAAAGTATATCAACGCATTAAAACCAGATTGTTATTTAAAATTGGGGGGGTTAAAGTATAGGTTTTCCGTTTAAGTTTCTTCTTTTTGACACATGACGGTATTAATAATTTGTCTTTGTTTATTCTTAATTTTTTAACAAGGGATCGGCTTAAATTCAGCGACTTCTTGAAGTCACATGCTGTGCCGGATTCCTTTTCTGCTGGAAACAATGGTTGTAGTTGTTTTCTTTTCTAAAATGTTCATTGTTAAGTGTTAAATTAAAATAAGTTAAATTAAAATAAATATTTGATAACTTTGTATCATCGAATATTGTTTTGCATTCTGAGCCATGTATTTATAATAGAAAAGTTTTTTGTAAAGTTTTTTTTCGTTTTTGGTGGAATAAAGTGTTTTGTATTTGTATTTGTTTTTGTATTTGTAATTGCGTTCCGAAATTGCTGATATTTGCTATTTTTTTTAGTAGTAGTAGTAGTAGATTACCTACATGTATCTGCCATAGCTACCTACTCACAATTGTGACGCAGGGCAGTATTAGTAGGTAGAGAGCTAAAGTGCGAGTTACCAAGTAATTTTTTGTTTATAAGCCGGTTCTTCTAAAATGTGAAGCAAAACAATGTTTAGACGTTTTTGTTTATAAGTGCAGGGCAAAACACGCGCTGGGGACCCGGCTTAATTCGCGTCGTAGTAAAGTTATTCGATAGGCATCTCGAATTCACCTCTAAATGCCTGTCATCACTCGAATAAGCAAATACAAAATATTTATTCACAAAGAAAAATAAAAACAATAATAAGTATTATAATTTCATTAATCAGGAATTTCGTCAGAATACGATTTTGCCTAAAAATGTTAATTAAAAGAACAATTTAAAGCATTTATCAGTGGTAATTAAAGCGTGAGTGTTTAAACTAGTGTCTATAAGTTATTGTGGTAATCTACGTTACGGGATTCTTTCGGAATGTCGTGATATGTGATCGAGTGATGTTTGTGAACTAGTTACGACAACTATAGAGACTTCCGTCAAGAGCATGAATCGGATCCACAAACAATGAATCAATAATGTAGAAAGTTCAAGTTGTAAGAATTACCCGACATAAAATAGTTTTAGCCCACCCAAATAATTGGTCTGGATTTCCCGAAATTCCCCGATTTTTGTCATTCCCCGCGCTAGCTCTAAGTCCCCCGCAAATCGGGAATTTTCCCGGCGATTGAGGGCGCTGGGAATAAGAATTGAGAAAACGTTCTGAATTCATTATAGCGTTATATTTTATAACTTTTCGCAGTAGGTTCATTGCTGCCAAAAACGTTTTTAGAAGTTTTTGAATGTAAGTTATGACTTTAGTATCTCAGAACAAATTTTTCTGAGATTAGTGTACTGATTAACAGTTACTCTAATTAATAGTATATATAATATTAATAAATAATTTCAAATTACAAGAAAACACCGAAGATATAATTTATAATCAAGTTTGGTATACGCCATGATTTATATATACCTAAAATGTTTTACAAAACATTTTCCGCAAGTTTATGAAACTGGAAAATATAGTTTTTTCTCGTTATGCTACGCCAAACTTAACTAATGATTGCGATCTGAAATTTTCTATAACCAAAACACAAGAAACTAAAAGTGAAATATTATTTAAATGTGAAATAATATTTCACTCTTTATTTCTTGAATAAACTCATTGTTTCTGCCATGTAGTGGTGCATGCACGCCGCAGTTTCTTTTTGTAGAGCAACGTTTCCATGGTGTTAGTGCACAACTTCCGATTACAAAGGGTTATTTATTGTTTATAGATGTTTACTTGTTAAGTAACGTTGCCCAAACCGTAAAAACAGTTCACTTTTGAAAATGAAAGAATTTGCCACAAAGAACACACATAGCACTAACAAAACATGTTAATTGTAACTATATCATAGGTGGCAAAAAGAGGCCATCTCAGCAAAATATGCTGCCAGTTGCAAGCAACTCACAGCGCTGTTTATTTGTGGTTATGTGATAACCTGCAGTAACATTGGTTACAGAATGTTGCTCAACGTTACCTCAACACAGCAACATGAAATACCGACTGCTACTCTTATTGAAGTGGGTGCTTTTTCACTAGCAAGATTTAAAAGTGAATGTGCCATGCAACTGCCATTAAGTAAAATGGCGGCAATCTCAGAGAAAGCTACATCCACTGTTATGGCACTATCTATTGAACCTAAGCAAGGAAGAAATGATTGAGTAGTCTACTGGAACAATCCGGCGTTTGTATGTATGTATGTATGAATGTTTGTTCGATGATAACTCGAGTATCGTTGGTCGGAATGTCATGAAAATTGGCAGGCGAGTAAATAAAGCAAAAAGAATTTTTAAGTTTGAACATGAGCCAAATCGGTCAAGCGCGAATTGGGCGAGTTAGAGTTCAAAGTTCGGGGCGAACTACTAGTTATTAAAAGGGAATTTTTTCAAGGTAGCGCACACTTGTTTCCAAAAGTTGTGTTTTATTACATAATTGACTTTCAGTATAGGTGTGATAAGCAACATTTGATAAAAAGCAACAACTGGCCACGGAAGTTATAACAAGTTACTCGATGTTATGTTGCAAAACGTTGCTTGACAAACAGTAACTGTGTTGTGTGTGGATGCACCTTTCCTACGATATCAAGTAAAACCAGTTTCCACGTAACACGAGTGGCGCGGGTAGTTGCAAATAAGAGGACATATTTACCGCCATCATTATGTAAATGTGCACCAAGTTCCCTCGTAAAGCGGTGTAGCAGCAATATTTATACGGATTTTTGTAAAATACAGCTAAAGTAAAGGGAAATTGCATTCATTTTGCCATTTTATGTTGAAATATTCACACCGTTTAAAACGTGAACGTTAAAAAGATTTCGCGGATTTTAGAATACCTATTTTAAGTTACCTTGCAACGAAAATAATCTATGTACGAAAAGATTTATTGATAAATTGTCAGAACCGATAAAAACAACAAAAATTCCATGTCAAAACAATCGCGTTAACAGACATAATTTGTTTTATGTCCCACTTTTACCGAAGTGGAAAACGAACGCAGTAACGTGAATCACGTCAGTTAATGCGAGGTAAACTCGATGTGACATCTCGTTAGATCACTGAAGCTTTCTATAATGTGGTCTGACTATCTACCTCCTCTGTACAACATTACTTTACGGTTACTAGTGCATTTTCACTCTAAACATTTTCTCGTTAGCTCAAGAAATAAATGTCACATCAAATATACGAGTACCAACATATTGTACCTTTAGTTTGTAAAACAATATGTAGAGGTGGTTACTAGTTCTGCCTTTTTAATAATATTTTTAATAATGAGTTAATATTGAAAGTACCTACATATTTAACTTCATGTGGTGAATTATTTCAATAAACCCGTCTTTCAAAATAAGTTGCAAAATCTACGCCTAGTCTAGTAAATAAGCCGGAAATGAGTGCAGCATATGTAAAAGTGGTATATATGCACCGATTTAAAAAAATCCTTTTTTCAGTTGTATCCAAGTCCCCAGAAATATTCATTCAACTATGCATTACTTCCGAAAATTAGAAGGTTAGGGGGGGGCTCGAATGCCCCCAAAGTACCTAAAAAGTAGCTTGTAGTAATGGGCTTTTCTTAGGGTCCCTGGTCACGAATTCAAACTCCTCCAAGTTTCTCATTTATGGAGGTAATGCAGGGGTCAGTGCTGCTGACAAATGTTTTTGCGGTTCTAGGGAACATATAAAAGAAGGAATTTATCAAATGATATATATATTTAATAACAGTAACTTTTCGGGGCACTTATTAAACTTTCTTATTTTCAGAGGTAATGCAGAGCTCAATGTATTTGGGGGTCAAGGGATCACGTGAAAAAAGGATTTCTCGACTAGCCCACATAAATAATATAGCGTTATTCTTCTCCACTACGTCGTAGTTTTAAGACATAAAGACACGGGCCACTGCTGCAGTGTTCAGCTCACCTTCTGCTCCCTGAGCTGCATCTCGAGCACGTCAGCGGTGTGTCCCGGCGGCGGCATGGCGCCCAGCCTGCTCTCCATCCTGGTGAGCCATGCGTCAGCGTCACGGCGCCGCGCCTCATACCGCTGCGAGTCCCCCAGCATGGCGTCGAGCTGCGCCTTGCGCTGAAGCACGCGCGCGTTCGCTTCATCCCAGTGCTCGCGAAGCGCCGTTACTGGTGACAAACAACGTTAATTGTTAGTTGCGTCACGATTGTGATTATTAATTTGAAGGTGGGTGCGGTCCGTTTCGTCACTCGGTGAAATGATTGATGAGCCTTAAGTGGTATTAAGAGTAACCTAATCCTGCTAGTAGCAGGTAGCTAGGTACATACTATTAGTGGTTAAATACCTATTAGAAATTCTAAAAGTAAAACATTTAATCTTTAGTTTCAGTGTTTAAAGTATCTGTCAAGACTGATAGACCAATGCTCAGTCAGCTCCAGCTCAAGGTCATCATTTGTAAACGGCTTTGACGCCGCGCCACAATAAGAACTGCGAATAGGTAGCCTGTCATGGTGGCATCTGTATAAGGACAAAAATATTACATTTAATTCTATCGTATTGTCATAATAAAATCTCTTACATTTAGTGTCCCGGTTGGGGTCGGGCGTCCAATTTACTTCAGCAAGCGCATCATCCGTATGATTAAATGATCGTTATGTATTTACGTAAAAGTTCAAAAATCATTTGAACCATTCCATATTCTCGTATTATAAATTTTAATAATATATTTTCTTTCATTATAATATAATGGACAAAGTGTGAATGAATGGCTCACCTAGATGAAACACAAAGGAAATATTCTTTTTGATTTTTCTCTCGTGCCCCTACAAACACGCTTATTCCCCAGACATATTTTCATGTCGTTACTAAAGACAATATTTCTTAGTTTTTGTTACACGGTAAAGGAAATAGAACATTATCTCTTTTGCGGTAGAAAAAATAAGCCAAAAGTTAGTCTTATAATGTACAAAAGAAAAAAGTTATCATATCATAAATAATTTCGGTCCAAATGATGTACTACATGTACAGACATTGAAATGATTCCAATGTGCATCTTATGTATGCAATAAAAAACAACTAGGGAACACATTATATGGCTCTATAATTTTTTATAAAAAATTGAGCAAGGTAACCCCAAAATACCTAGTCAAGTGCGAATAGGACTTTGCCCCAAGAGTTCCGTACGACCAGTTATAAATGACCAAACTAGTTTGAAACTTAGAATCTGTTAAACTTCATGTAACCAAGGTTTGGAACCAAATTTTTTCTTAAATAAGTAAATTTCATATTATTCTAGTTGTGAAGGGACTTTTAAGTTTCTAAGTCAACAGGAAGTACCCTCTAAGTGGATATGGTGAGAAAATTTGTATGAAATTGATTACATAAAGGAAAATTACTTTTTTCCTCTTTAAGTGAGAAGCCTCACTTTGTTTATACTTGCTATCTCTATATAACGGGGCCCGAGACAAAGGGTCTTGACAGACGGGCAACAAGGTCATTGTATAAGGATTCCATTTTTAATTTTGAGGTACGGAACCCTATAAAGTTCAAATTAAATACCATCTATTAGAAAGTGAGTTACCACATCAATTATATCTAGAACGCAGTTCCACAGAAACACAATGTTGGGAAACTCTTCTCTCCTCACTTCCGACGGATGGCGGCCATGATTGCGTCACACATTTATGATTCATGACCTCACATATGAGCTCAGAGGGCTGCAAGGGTTCCATTTCAAGAAATGGTTGGTTTCGCGAATATCGCTTTACCAATGATTCACTCGTTGTAAGATTTTCTTCAGTGAGAAACGCGGCTTTGTATTTTATCCTTTTGAAAACTACATAAATTTAAGATAGTCACAAACTGAAAGAATAATCTTGATAAGCCTCACCAAAAACACATCAAACCAGATTATAATTGTACCTGTTTTTGTGAAAATAAAGAATTTATTATTATTATTATTATATTAAAGTCAAATACATATAAAATTATTGGTATACATTCGATAACTACACACAAAAGTAATGAACAGAAAATCACTTGTACTATTTCACGAATTTATTTATTTTCTGACCGGTTTCGCCTTTATGGCATTATCAAAGAATGTATTCGATCTTAATACACATACAAATAATAACGTCAGTGCAATCAATACAAATAGTTAGCGTCAGTATAGGAAGATCTAATAATTCCTTTTAAAATGCCATAAAGGCGAAACCGGTCAGGAAATAAATAAATTCATGGAATAATACAAGTGATTTTCTGTTCATTATGCAGTACTAGCTTTTGCCCGCGGCTCCGCCCGCGTCTTATACGGTTTAACGACATACTTTTTTACAATCAACATTCTAGACAGGAACGAATTGAATGCCGACGAAGCCACAGACAAAAGCTAGTAATAAATAATTGGACAGATGATCGTACTTGTACTGAAACTGTATTGAACAATGAAACCAGATGCAACTGTCGGGCTTCTCTACCAATTAGATGTTTACTCGACTATTGGCAGATATTAATTTATCTATTACTAGGTTTTGCCCGCGGCTCCGCCCACTTCGAAGAGATTTTTGTGGAAATAACGAAAACAAAAGAATATGATTTTTTGAACGACTATATGCAACGGTCGTTTTACCAAAGTGCGAATAAAGACCAATCAAATAAGCCCACACTGGAAAGGTCTGCATTCTAACCAAATTTTACAAACGTTCGGGAACTATTATTTGCTACATAACTTCTAATTACTAACAGTAGAAAAGTAAATTCCAATAATCTTTAAATGACGATTTTTTTTTCTGAGATCCGATTTTAATGAAATTAAGCCTATATTCTATTCTAAATTAAGCTCTGTACAGCTGTGGAAACTACATGAAACTCCGTTCAGTAGTTTTAAATATGTGCGTAAACAAACAGAGAGACAGAAAAGAATTCTAAGAATTGTTGACTTGTGTTCTATTACTGTTCTTTAGTCACCCTCTTTCTATTTTATTACTTTTCTTCAATGTACAGACACAGCGGTTTCTACTGTTTTATTACATGTATTAATTAAGCGATATTCTGATTCAGGCTTATATTACCCATTTCCCTTCCCATGAAGGCAGACAATTTGGTGTGATTCGACAAATCTGTTATCAATAATTGTGATTAGCTGTCTGTCAGTCAATACAATACTCGTATATCTGACCTGTCAAATTAAATTAGATTAAACAGAATTAAATCAAATTTAAAATTAGGAAACATTGAATCATTTCGACTGGAGGTTAGTTTTTGACGAAAAACTCTAACCACTAATTTACTACATTGACAACGGGAAAATAATAAAGCTTCTATAAACTAATTTGTATTCTTCTTGCGATCAACAGACAATTAATAAAAAAGGAACTGTAACGGCTTTTCTATCTAAGCTATTCGATGATTAGTTTAGCCTCTAATTTACTGATACAGCGACCGATGTGATAAACGACATTTTTATACAGCTTTTAAACCTTTTCGACAAAATAAGACGAGATAATCGAGATATGACTGTAAGTTTACACGGTCGCAATACATTACTGGAGGACGTCTTTAAAACACTAGACTGGAATGGACGAGGCATAAACGTAAACGGAGAGTACATTTCACATCTTCGCTTGGCCGATGATATCGTGATAATGGCGGAATCACTGCAGGAACTGGAGGAAATGATGCGCGGCCTTAGCGATTCTTCGAGACGAGTGGGCCTGCGGATGAATTTGGATAAGACTAAGGTCATGTCCAACTGTCACGTTATCCAAGGGCCAATAACCGTCGACAATGTCAGCATCGAAGTTGTTCAAAAATATGTTTATCTGGGTCAAGTCATACAGCTGGATAAAAACAACTTCGACGCCGAGGCTGATAGAAGAATATGCTTGGGTTGGGCAGCATTCGGAAAGTTGCGTCACATTTTTACGTCGTCAATACCGCAGTGCTTAAAGGCTAAGATGTTCAACCAGTGCGTCCTTCCTGTGAGACGTATGGCGCTGAGACGTGGTCTCTTACAAAGGGTCTGATCCACCGGTTTAAGGTCGCTTAGCGAGCTATGGAGCGGGCTATGCTTGGGGTATCTCTGATGGATAGAATCCGAAATGAGGAGATCCGTCGGAGATCTAAAGTAACCGACATAGACTGCAGAATCAGTAAGTTGAAGTGGCAGTGGGCAGGCCATATTTGTCGCCGACATGATGGCCGTTGGGGCCGAAAGGCTTTAGAATGGAAACCACGTACAGCAAAGCGTAGTGTAGGGCGACCTCGTGCCCGCTGGACCGACGACCTGAAGGACGTTGCGGGGGGCGGCTGGATGAGGAGGACGGAGGACCGACATGAGTGGCGAAATTTGGGAAAGGCCTATGTCCAGCAGTGGACAAACACGGGCTGATGGATGGATACATTATTAGGAGTACTCACCTTGATTAGTTTTAATATTTTCAAGATTTATTGTAGGTAGACTCCCTTGGATTTTAATTATATTTGTCAATATAGAAGTCATAGTAACACATACATTGTGAAAATTTCAACTTTCTACCTTCCATATAGTTTTTTCTTTGCACAAAGTGACACATACGAATGCATTTATCAGTACAAAGGCACCACAAATGAACCGAAAATCATCATGAAACAAATCTGTTCACCGCAAACACAGTGCAATTACACGCGTTCCGAATTGTTGCGAATTATCCCGAATAGTTCCGATTAATGGGCCCAGTGCGCCGCGCCATTATTTCCACCCAACAAATAAATCAGCCTCGAAATTCCAACTTTGAATTTAGAATGCACGCCGCCAGATGGCGCTGTATGCAGGTGCAAAGTTTGGAGGACAAACTACGACGTATTTATCAGGAATGTAATACGTTATTATAGGTATTTGGTAGTATGTCGCATTGTCAAAGATACTCGTATCTCCGCAAATAATGAGACTTATTCGATGATAAACAAGGTGAAATTAATGTATGCATCCAAATTCATACTGGAGTCTTGGTAATTGATCAATATCACGGATAGATAAGATAACGCTTTTTGCTGATTTCGCAAAATAAAATGTTAACCTCTCATAGTAATTGACTCGGGACTAGGCTTGCAATTGTAGAGAATACGAAAAGAATCATTGACAAATTGCACAAAAAGGGTCATCGAATTTTGATACTGAGCACTTACCGAGTCTTCAGTATTAATTTGGCTGCATAAATAAATGTCACCGTATATTCGAATATGTTAAAATTAAAATAAAATAAAATTATAGTGCATTAATTACATTAGTTACAATCATTAAAAAAACCGGTCAAATGCGAGTCATACTCGCATACCTAGGGTTCCGTAATTCGACAGTTTTGGGAACAGTCAGGAAGAAGGTATTTTAAATCTTGCCCATAACTGTTTATAATACCACAAAAAAATAATTGATTGTACCACAAATAAGAGACTCAAATATTTTTATACCGTACTCGAAATACAACTCGAAAAATTTAATTTTGACATTTTTTTATCGTGTTTTGAATTTCTCACCCGCTATATTTTTCCTGTAATCTTTACGTAATCCCAAATTACCATGATTTTTGTCATATTTTTCGGTTTATTCCTTTCGGAAATAAGGGGGGCATGCAATTTTCGTGGTTTTTCAAAGATTTCTCGAAATCGGTGCCAGTAAATATAGCAAAAGTTTTAGTTTTTATAATCAGCTTTTTAATATCTACGATTTGATACACATTTTGTATTTTTAGGAATTTATTTTTTATTTTTCTCTCTTTTGTATTGGAAATATTTTGAACAATTTCAAAGTTTTCAATATTTTTTTACACTTTGTTATGTATGCAAGTGAATGATATTTTTGTGGTAAATTTCGTGTCTTTATCCTTAACACTGCTAAAGTTATGAGGCTGTGACATACAGACGGACGGAAAACGGAGTCTCACCATAAGGGTTCCTTTTGTACCTTTTAGGTAGGTACTACGGAACCCTAAAAAATATAAAATCAACAATATACAAGTAGGCTTTTTCGCAAAAAAAGAAAACAGTTTTTCAATACTTTTAGGTTAAGGCGGGATGTATTTTTTCTGCGGGTCTGCAATTTTTGTAGGATTGGCTTTTCAGATTGTTGGTAAAGGCGAGTTCCATTTCTGGTTTTCGGCTTTTAAGGGACTGAAAATCACTAACACTTGTAAGTATTACTTTCATTATTTAAGTACATAATAGTAAATTACACAATTTAACTTAAATTTGTAGCATAATTTTTGTAAAACCAGTGCAGTATGGAAGAAATCTTCGCCACTCTTCTTCAACAAATAACAAATAACAACGCGGTTAACTCGATTTAACTGATTCTGTACTATTTGTTTGGTGTAACCAGGCGAAAGAAAAATAGTTTCTTCAATATTCATTTCAACACTTTTTTGACAGACTATATTTGTGACCTCTTTCTATACAATCCATGACAGATGGTGCACATCCGATTGCCTATAGACAATCAAAATTACACCCGTAATCATTTCCGGTTCCGATTGTCTACACATGGTGGACAATGGCGAAGATTTCTATGCGCATTTGATTAATCGTTCAATCGATTTTTTTAATTGTTTATGAAAGCATTTATAGTCAGCAAGGTTCCCGCCTGACCACCTTAAGGGCCAGTTTAGTGTGCAGTGGCTCGCGGCAACTTTCGCTAGGTCCCACCCTGCTAGTGTTTGTCTACCAATGGTCAGACTGAAGTGACCGATGGACTCTGATGGAATCAAAAACGCCATAAAAGTTTCTCTCATAAACATAAACTCTAATTGGTAAATAAAATAAAAGGCGGGGCTAGCTGAGATCGCCACATGCAAGCAATAAGGTTTTGAAACTGGATAGGCAGGAGTCTTGCTGAGTGTACATAGAATCTGAAATTAGAAATTAGCTATCAATACTTTTTGACAACTAAACATACAAATATTAAGTAGTTAACATTCTATTTTATTATACCAGTAATATGCAGTCAAACTGCACAACAATGAAACAACTTTATTTTAATTCAAAGACAAATTAAGTAACATCAAGGTTTGAACCTCACTTT
Organism: Ypsolopha scabrella; assembly: GCA_910592155.1. Lineage (NCBI taxonomy): Eukaryota > Metazoa > Arthropoda > Insecta > Lepidoptera > Ypsolophidae > Ypsolopha > Ypsolopha scabrella. The sequence goes on from OU342982.1 coordinate 23,734,069, forward strand.
AAAATAAATTAATATTATAAAACGAATTTACGGAATTAATACGGAATAATAACGGAAGATAAAATGTCATAGGTACCTAGAGAAAATTATTCATTACTAAAAATGTAAATTGTAAGATAAATAATAATTCTCTAGTAAATACAGGTACCTGGTGCATGTTAAACACGCAATAAAACAAAGGTCACATATAAAATTTTCCTGTAGTATTTTATTATACAGGTTGAAAATTAACCTATTAGCTTTATTGAAATCTCTAAATCAGAATCACTAATAGAACACGAATTCGTAAAAAAATCTTATTTAATTTTTTTTGATCCCAAATTTCGAATGTCCAACCTACGCGACGCAACATGTGACTGACACTAGACCGTAAATATTCCCGGCTTCATGCAGCCTCGGTTTCGTAGAGCGTCGTCTCAGCCTCCGGAGTATTAGTGCTTCCTTTGTCGGTTGATATCATATTTTTAAATTATGAATCATGATAAAAGTAACAAAACATGTATTTTTAATTTAGAACATAGAAAAGTTTCCTTGTTATAATAGTTAGGGCGTTAATTTTCAACCTGCATATTTAGCAGATCTGTACAAATGTGTTTTATTGTCAGGTAACAAGTTTATCAGTGCTTGGGGCTGGGGGCAGTTTCCGGGCACTTGACTCTGTGTAATGTCATGCCAAGCCGCTTGACCCGAGGGTGTTCCAGACAAGAGCAGCCAACTTGCAGGGTGGCGGTACAAAAGACATACCTGGATGTTACTTAAACCATCATATATTATGATCTACTTTTTATTCTGTAATATTTTATTTAATTTTATTTTAAGTAATAATTCTTTGCTACTTTTCTAAACTGCAACTCAAAACTTTCCATAAATACTTAGTCTCAAATAATGTCCAAAGTATCTTTAATTTACTTTCGAGCACGCACTACCGTATGTATTTTGTATTATTCTGAAAAATAAGAAAAAATAATACATAATTTATTTAGTTGTTCACTTGTGCAATGTAAATTAGCAACGTAAAATATAAATGTAGGAAATAGTTGAACCCTCCCGTCTCGCCTACTGTTTGATCTAGATTATTTCTGTGCAGACTAGACTGAGCTGCGAGGGACCGCACATTACCATTATGTATTAGCATTTTCATTAAACTACGACCAGTCTAGTAAGGTCTTCTCACACTGTAATGGGATACTTTGTCCGAAAGTTTAAACAAGACATCCCCGAAAAGCAATAATTTATTCTTCCTTGTTTGAAGAATCTAGGAATGCTAGATATTTAAAAAGAAATGGGACTTCTGCCAAGACTATAATGCACACTCTTATTGAAACAGAATCTTCAGAAGTTATTCCAATATTGAATAATAGAAACTCAAAGATGACTCAAAAAAAGTTTCATGTCGAGTTTCAAGATTATTTGAACAAAATCCCATATATTTTATTTATGGATTAAATTCTGTATTTACTTTATTAAATTCTGAAACGAACAGGTATTTCATACAACCTTTAGTTTTTTTTAAATAAAATTAGTGTAACTTTTAAAAGTTTTTTATCACTAATTTTATTTAAAAAAAACTGAAGCTTTGATAAAAAAAAATCCAGAATTCGACACTCTCGGCACTCTCACACTGCGGGTCTTTCCGCATAGAGTACCAGTGGTCAATGCAATCGCGACTTATTCTCATTAACTCTTTATGACTTTGTTTAAAAATTACTTTACAATAAGAATTTCAATAAAATTACATAAATAACTTGAATGTTATACGGAAATGTTCAATAAATATGCGTATTCGCAATGAAGAAGCAGGAAACGCGACTTTTATGTGTCTATGATACGTGTATTCACTCGTCAGACATCAAACAAATAATATTTTACTACCAACCAAACGGCCAATAACGAAATAATACTAAAAAGTCAGTAACCATGAAGCGATGAAAAAAATATTTATCCGCGCAAAAACACAATACGGCCCAGTGTTTCTCTTTCACCAACTCGAGGGGTATTTAACAAAAACGCTGCAAAAAATGGAAACGATTTAACTTTGAACAACAAAAGAAACGTTTGAGAATAATAATTTTATCTCTCGACCTCTCCCCGCAGATGAATTTTACCTTTCAGAATAATCACCCTCTCTTCTACTATAATCCTCCAGGGTATTATATACAACTGAAAAGCGAGTACCAAACTTTTTACAACGCAACAAAATTATACGGAAATTTAAGGAAATTCTGTTATTTAACTATCGGAAAGCCACGGGACAGTAAAATACAACACATTCGTAGAAAGCAACACAAAATTAACATCATTAGTTACTCGGTTACTCCGGAACGTTAACCGCGAAACCACTCCCGCCGCCATTTTGAAATGTGGAATTTAAATTTTGAAATTCGAACGCGTTCTATTGGAACAGAAAGCAGAGGTGCAGCGGGCGTGCGTAATGAGGGGTTGTTCGGAGCGTTCAACTTGTTCACACCACAGTTGCTTAGTGTTCAAAATGTTTCAATATGTTTGTGCAGGACTTTGCAACTTTGTCCTGTTTATATGAATAAAGTTGATAATGCGAGTCAAAAAGGTACTCGTTATTAGTAAAGATACGGTGGTTTGCGGTTGAAGATAATAAATATTGTAAGATTTATATCCTTATTCCTTTACCGTCGCTCTTTTGCTCAATTCCTCAATTTAACTCCAAACTTTATCCTAAAAGAAAATTTTTAATATGTACTTACTGATTATGACAACGTGTTAAACAAAGATGAAATTTACATTCAACAAATGAAGCCAACAACACACCAACCACAAACAACTGCTTTCAGATTTCCACATTTATACACTTTAAAACAAAATAACAATTCACAAACGTTTTTCTTAAAAGAGCTGTTAAATATAAAAAACGCAGCGTTAACAAACCTTTTTATACAATGGCCATTTTCATTTCAACGAAATTTACATAGAATCATTTTGAATTTCGAAAAGAGACAATCGACCGCGCGCTCAGCCTGAATAAATCGCTGGCAGACCTTGAAGTAGTTTTATAAATAACGTTATTTTTGGGTAATAGAAATAAAGTTACACATATATTACTGGAAATATCGTTCTGTTATTGAAACTAGTATTTTGATAACAAAGCTAGCACCCGTTTGATATTAGCCAGATGAGTAGTGGTTCAGGGAATTGAGCACTCGAGCAAACATAATATGACAATGATTTAAGGATAGACTATAATTTCAAAGACTCAAGAAGTTTATTAAACAAAGATTCCGTGGGAATTATAACCGATGCTTTTAAGAGCGTTCTCAGTATAAACTTAACTTTTCTAAAAGCTTGATATACGAGGGCTGCTTTATTATACAGTACCCCCAAACTTATAATGCGCATACGAATCTTCGCCACTGCTCGGCAAAGTTCGTATTTCCCTACACTTTGTATACAAGCAGTAAGGTCACGTGGTACGTCCGGTCGCTCGGCTATAGATTTCTATGGGCATTATAAGTTTGGGAGAAATTATTTATTTCATGTATTTTAGTGGATACTTTTTAACAGAATCACCTATCTATATAAAAGTGGCGAAATCCTGGGAAGGCCTATGTCCAGCAGTGGACGAAACAGGCTTCGTTTATATAAAGTATTTGACAAAATGTGAGATCAATATAACTGCAGCGTTGCGTGACCATTCTGGCGTGAGGTACCATGTACATGTTGTTCGTTATTATATCATTAATTTATTGCATTTCTAAAAGGTGCAAATTGCATGACCTTGTATAGACCAGTTTTTACTATGAACAAGTTTATAATCTAGTAGTTATATCTGTAGGTATAAAACCGAAACATCTGCCACTCACTCATTTTCTCACCCCAAAATCTCCGAAACTATAAAGCTTATTCCATTCATCCATCCATCAGCCCGTGTTCGTCCACTGCTGGACAAAGGCCTTTCCCAAATTTCGCCACTCATGTCGGTCCTCCGTCCTCCTCATCTAGCCGCCACCCACAACGTCCTTCGGGACATCGGTCCAGCGGGCACGAGGTCAGCCTACACTACGCTTTGCTGTACGTGGTCTCCATTCTAGAGCCTTTCGGCCCCAACGGCCATCATGTCGGCGACAAATATGGCCTATCCACTGCCACTTCAACTTACTGATTCTGCAGGCTATGTCGGTTACTTTCGATCTCCGACGGATCTCCTCACTTCGGATTGTATCCATCAGAGATACCCCAACCATTGAGCATAGAGGCTATTACGAACTTTAAATTTGGTAGAGGGGTTCCTTGTACTACGAAGCCACCCGCTAAAAAGGAAAAGATGTTCAAGTCTGTTACTCCATCAGAATGGACAGAATCGTAAACAAAAGCATAGTATTAATGTTTAATAAAACCTTGTACTTATCCACGATATACTCAGATAATACTTTATGATGCCCAACCGGTTTCGCTGGTCACCGTTCTCAAGGGCGTTTTATTTGTAATTTATAAACGTTTTAAGGTCTTCCATGATAAATTACATGCAAGATGACAAACGGGCAAACAAACAAATCTGAGCCTTGTGATTTAGAAATCAAAGACGACTTTAAATCGGATTATGGAATAGCATCCAACATGACTTACGAAACCAAGAGATACCTCATTTTCATGTTAACTAATGTATAATAAGTTTTCTTTAGTTTCGACCGCCTTCTTCACGGTTATTAGACTATAATCTGTGTCAGGGTAGTCAGCAATAAATTTCAAAACCAGCCAAGTTTATGTCAAGCCACGCGCAGTGTAGGGTTTCGTAGTTGCCCGGTACATTTTATAAGTTGGTCTGTTAATACAGATCGTGCCAAACTTCTAGTCCGTTCAGAAGTTCCTTTCCCGAAGAACGGCCCATACACTGTCGTGTTTAGAGTAAACCTGTAAAGCCTACTTAGCTGTGATAGTTTTCCTTTTAACTTCAATCAATATATATATACTACTTCTGTGAATTTTCCACATATTCATAAACACACGTTCAGCCGGCAGGGGGGGACACTTGACTCTAACAAAAATTATAACTTTAAAGCTTAATATTTAGCCAACGGATCCTTAAATCTAAAAATGTTTTTTACTTACCCATAACGTTTTTGAACGACCTATCTAACGAAACCCCACACTATGGGATTGACAAGAAAAAAAATCATCCCCAATTTACGTGTATGGGAGATACCATTCAATATTATTTTGAGATTTTTGTTTACCATTTTGTCGGCGTGAGTAATATGTATATATACCAAATAACAGCTTTCTAGTATTAATAGTCTTTGAGCTAAGCCGCGGACAGACGGACATGGCGAAACTATAAGGGTTCCTTGTCGGACTACGGAACCCTAAAAAGTGATCAGTCAAGTTTCAAAGCCTATAAAAATAATAGCACTTTGATATTTTTAATGTTTTTTAAGGCTTCAGCTTTTTAAAAGAGTTTTTTTTCTTGAATATTTAACACATCAACTTTTTCCCAAAATCATAATTTATATCACTACCTATATAACAAACGTTTTCACTTAAAAGCATTTTCAGGGGTTTTATATATATTATATCGTAAGGATTGTTTACATATAATTGTTCGATGCGTGCAGTTGCCCTTGAAAATGTTTCAAAAAGAAACCGGTTAGATATAGTGAAATAAATATAATTTAGTGGATAATTAAAAGCGTCTCATTTCAATAGAGATGTACCTATGGTAAGTTCCACCAAGTGACAACAATTACAACCATCAACGAGACTAAATTTGTGATGTAAACTTGCAAATAGGACGGTTTTAACCATAAAAGGTAAACAATTTCATTATTGACACTGACTACATAATATACTCGTATGTATATAAGGTGACTCCAGTATGAATTTGGCAATGTAAACGAAAGTCGACTTATACACGTACGTTTATTCAATGCAATGTCAATTGCCATTATCGTTTAAACCCCTATGAGGGTAAAGTTTAGATTTTGAAGTTCGACATGAGCATTGTTCTTTCAATATTAGGACCGATTCTGAAGGCTTTAATTTTAGTTTTACTGCTGTTAAAACTAAATTTGCTTCATTGCGAAATAGTCAGGAACAGAATGTGAATTACTATGGAAAAGTCCAAGTTTGGACAGCACTAAAATTATAATTAAAGCCTTCAGAATCGGCTTTAATAAGTACCTATACATACAAAACACTTTTTATATTTGTTCATGTCACGATGAGATTCATTGTTTTACCACCCAAAACGAACAGATTACGATTCATTTCTAGCTCCAAGTTTTTGTGAACTTGTACAATTACGATTTCCTGACTAGCCGACCTCACTTGCACAGAATACCCAACTACTAAAAACATATAATTTTTTCATTTGAATGGCTATCGTTTAATACTACACAGAAGGACGTAGCAAATTTAGGAAGCGGTAGATATAAGTATGTGTTTAGGCACTATAACAATCATGCGCATTTATTCAATATGAGTGTAAAGTGTGAATATGAAATACGCACACAAGTTAACATATTATCGGAGTTAGCACCACTACAAAGTGTTACTAGTAAGAAGTCAGGGATATCAAACCTTTCAAAAGCGATCGCATATGTAATAACTGTGCACTCGTGTTTGATACGGGGAACCCGGTAACGCTAGCTGGAAACAAATAATTAATATTATACATAGATACATATATAGCGTATTGGCAGCCAAATTGCTACTGGGGATCCGAAAAGTTATCTTAAATACGGTTTACTAATACACAAGTACATAGTTAAAGCCAAAAATATAATATATTTTAAATTTCCTAAAATGGAATGTTGTCTAATAAACTAATTAATTTGAATATGATCATGGCATCATATACATTGCATTAATTTTGCCAAAAATACTATTGATTATTTGAACACATAAAAATAATTATGAATGAACTGGATAACGAATATTTTCTATATACATAGATAGACTCACGCCTGTCTCCCAGAGGGGTAGACAGAAACGACTTCGATCCTGACACACCTCTTTCTAGTCATACAAGCTTTTCTGTTCCGGGTACTTTTGACTATGCCCTTCTTCAATATGTCGCCTATTAATTTAGCATTACATGTTAGCTTCTACATGTTATTTTAATCTGTATCCGTATAAGGTGATTTTCGTTTATGTAGCAAAATTTATTCCGGAGACTTGGTAAGTGGTCAGGATCAAGGTTCAATGACCTTGTTTGCTAAATATAAAAAATATTTTTTCATGCCTCTATTCTTGTTCAACAACAACATTGATTCAATTAGTATTGGAAGTCTAAACTGTATCTTACGTATTTTACAGAAAGGTTCATAGAATATTGGTACGACCACTTACTGAGTCTCCAGTATAAATTTTGCTCTACAAACGAAAGTCACCTTCTATCAATAATAAATTAGTAAGAAAGTCGGGTACGTTGAATATTTTTTCTGAATTCTAAATTAAATGGATTATTACTATTGGTATTGAAGCCGAAACTTCCATTTTAAGAATGTTTGGCTGTCTTTTCCGTTTTAACTTAAGAACCACTCAACTCAACGGATATGGATGCAGCAGCTTTTATTATCATCTCAGGGACTCTGGTCAACATATAAGTTGTCGATAAAATAACGCACAGGCCTAAAACAGCGCACAGATTGCATAAACACGGGTGCAGTGCCGCAGGCAAAGGTTAGTTATGCTATAATATATCATTATACATTTGCAAGTTAATTTGCGCAGGAATGTTTCTTTGGGCAAGTTATGTTCAGTATAGCATGTGATTTAATTTATTGGTACCTGTTTATTTAAGCTGGATACATGTATAGACGATTAAATAACTTGAGCTACAAACATGCCTCCATACTACGACGTAGAGGTCTACGACGCGGAAAACTGGACTCGTAGCAACTGCTACGCCGTAGCCAAAAACAGATGCAAACTATGAGTGAACAATCGTTACATATCTCTTTACGCATATACAGGTGCACTGAAAGCATTTTTCTAAATTCACCCCGCAAGGGGGTTAAACAGGTGTAAACTTTTGTACAGAAAATGACGTCGTCAGCAAGGATTTGGGATATAAACAGCCCGTTGTACCCGTTGGGAACGCATTTTCGATACAAAAGTTCACATCCCGTTTCACCCCCTTGTGGGGTTAACTTCAAAATCAATACGCATACATCGTCATCACGACATGAATATCTGAGGGGGTGCCAGTGTGTTTCCGAGTATGGATTGTGTAGTGCAAGTCACAATTCACACTCGTACACCCACGTTTCACCAAAGACCCAGCACGATACGACACTGGTAAGCCCTATCGCCGTACTTGGGGAAAAAATATAGACCCACAGCTCAACATGACTTCTCAAGTACGCAGACCGAACACTGCGCTAATCCTAATTCGTTTCAAAATCCAAATCCGTTCACGGGAACGTCGCTACGTCCCTCTCTACGCTGTACACAGTTGTCGGAAACAAGGGAATTTAGTTTTTATTACCGTACCAGTAAAGTCTAGAATTAGCAACACAAAACATGGTGGCGTTCAATTAATATTGAATGAGATTAATCCGCATTGTGGGCCAACACTGAGATGATGCAGCACCATCAATATTGTTTTATATGTATAATATATACATAATATGATAAGGCATGGGTTTCATTTTCCATATAGGTATCTGCATGCCAAATTGATGACTTCTCGTAGAGGTAGCTTTACCATACCAGAGGGGCTTTGTTGAACTCTCCTAGTTGCATACACATATATATACTCACGCGCGTCTCTCAGACGGGTAGGCAGAATACTCTAGCTATAAAACAACAACTAAAGATCGCAATTCAGATCGTGGCTCAGATCCATCCTAAAATATAATACAGGAGAATATATTGGAGTCTTGGTAAGTGATCAGTAAAAAGTTTGATGACAATTTTGCAAAAGCCGCAAGTCTAATTAAGGCGCGGTTGCAATCCAAATTTATTCAGATTGTATGACATACTCTAAAGTAAAACTAAAAATAAATTATCAAAAGTAGGGTTCCGTACATAGAAGGCGCCAAATTCATCGTCAGGCGGTACCATTTTAGCAGCTTGTTTATTTTAGTCTTGATGTTACTTTGGCATGTATATTGTTGTTATTTACCATGTTTTTAGGGTTCCGCACTCGTATTGTGTGGTGGTACGGAACTTTTTGTGCGCGAGTCCGACTCGCACTTGACCAAATTATTTTAAATTTTGTTTTATTTGCGTGGTCACCTGGTCACGTTTCCTTGGCAACGTTGGTCAGTATGATCAGTACATCATGTGGTATCACTTGAGATACATGTCTCTTTCCACCTGGCATTGGACAAACCGTCGTATTGCCTAAGAGTATTTATTTTATACAGGGTTTCTTTTAAAATCTAGTAAAATAAATACACAATAAAGTTCTTTCCTTCTGCACGAACGCGACGGTCTCAAAGATGGAACTGAAAGATGGGTACCATCTTCGCTTTCATATTTGTTTCTTTTTAATGAATCCTTTAAACAAGATCCTGAAAGATCAGCCTTTGAAGATGCCTTGCTGAAGGCTTCTTTGATGTAGTTACTCGGATTATTTTCCAAAAAAATATTATATACAACCTTTGATCTATCATTCACGGGGGTATATTTGTAAAACGAAAGGAAAGAAAACATTGTGACGTCTGCAATCTCAATTAGTTATTTACACAGACATATAATTATTACAGACGTCTGTGGTTATTTAGTCAATATAAGGACTTAAACATTTATGGGGGTAACTTTTTACCTCGGTACAAAATGCACATCATAATATTGTTTTCCTTACTTTTGAATAAAATGTATGCAAAAATGTGTTTTAAAGCAACTTGCGGAAATAGTTTATTAATAATAAAGTCTTCCCAAAAAAATTACCTACTTTCATGAATTACATTTTGTTTGCATTACATTAACAAACTTAATAGCGTGTTTACAGTTGTAATGTAATGCAGCTAAAATGTAACGCATAAAAATTAATAATTTTCAAGATCAACCTAACTATTAACAAGCAATAAAGTTAATACTTGCGATTGTCGGCACTTGGTGAAACATCATCATGGTTGAAGAAAACATTTGTACCATGTCACAAAATTACTATATTTATATTTTCGACTAGTTTCGCCTTAAAGGCATTTTCCAGGATTTAATGTATATAATCTCGTAGATTTATAAAATCCTGGAAAATGCCGTTAAGGCGAAACTAGTCGGAAATATAAATATAATAATTTTGTGAAACGGTACAAATGTTTTCTTCAACCATATTAACAAGCAGTTTGCGCGAACTGCTATAAAACACATTTATTGCAAACTTTTTATTCAAAAGTAAGGAAATGATGTGCATTTTTCACTGAGATCCTCCGTTACCACCTTAAACACTGCGGCGGATATAGAAGCAGTCTTTGTCTTGCAAAAGAGAGCAATTCGGTCTATTTATAACATGAAGTATCAAGATTCATTAAGAGAAAAGTTTAAGGAAATTAATATATTTACGGTCCCATGTGTTTAAGTTATTAGATATGTCGGAAAAAATATTGATAATTTCCCGAGGCTTGGTGTGGACCACTCTGTTGAAACCAGAAACAAACATAAACTAGCTTTTCCAAAATTAAGAATTGCCATAGTAGGTATCTCTTTTGTAGGACATTGTATAAGATTTTACAATAAGCTTCCAGAGGAGGTCCTTAGTTTGCCTGAAAAAAAGTTTAAACTATATATCAAGCAGGGACTATGATTATCTGGACGACAATGAAGCATGATGTTATAAATAATAATAATAATCTTAATCAAAAAAGTAATTCATAATTAGCATATTTTAATACTGTATGATTCCTCTAAAGGCATAAAATTAATTAATATGTAAACTGACTTTATTGTTAAAGGTAATAGACAATATGAGACGAGTTGACTAAGATAACTTTTTTCTCATGACATAATTCCTGCTGTCTTATATTGTTTATGCCTTTACTTAAGTAAGTATAACAGAACTTGGTATAGAATATGATTTTGTATTAAATATTTATTGAAAAAAAAAAGAAAAAATGATAAACAGACATGTTTGCTAAGTTTCTTGCCCTTCTTATTAGCAATACTAATCGAATGGTGCGGATGGTTAGGCATTATTTTTATTTATGTTTTTTTTAGTTCATTTTTCAACAGGTTTGTTCATTGCATTATGTATATATAATATTTTTTCTTAAACATGCGCGGAAACATGCTTATGAAATATTATCATTACTTTTGAATAAAGAACACGCGAAGTATCATATTTACGTAGACTGAAAAACCAAAATCACTTCCCGGCGCATTCTTTGAATTTGGAACGAAGAGCGCACCGGCAATGTTGTATGAAACGGTGTGCTGTTTGAATTTAGAACTCTTTCATCTATCGTACTCATTGCGTTCTCGTGGCTGTATAGCCACAGATACGTTTACCTTTCGGCACAAACTGTAAAATGAAAAAATAGAAATTGGCGGTAAAGCGGAATTCGTTGTTATTTGGTTAATAATAAATTAAAATGAGTTCCGATGATTCTGAAAATGAAAATGAAATGGACATTGACTGCACTCCACCAGATTTAAGATCGGAAACTAAATTAGCGATGGAAAACCTGCTTCCAGCCAAATCAAAAGAAAAATATATGAAAGATGAAAATTTCATGTTCTGGAAAAACGAGAAAAATGCAAAATTGTTCTCCGAAATTTGGCGTATTTCAACGAAATTGCTAAAACTAAAAACCATCTACATTATGGGCGATTTATTAATGTACAATTCATATTAAAAACAGCATTGACTTGAAGAACTTTTCTAAAACGACAATCGTTTGGGTTTAAGAGCAAAAAATCGAAGATTTTGACTGCTGAAAACATAAAGCAGTTTCTACTTGAAGCCCCAGATAATATATATTTAGCGACAAAGATAAATGTAATTTAATATTAATTAAATTTATTATGTAAAAGGCCCTTTTTTATTTCCTTGCATTTTTTTAAGAAAAGCACTATATATGCCTCGGCCGAAATGGCAATTGCCTATTTCGCTGCCCTTGCAATAATGTACTATTATTCCTATTTTTCTCTATTTTATGCAAGTGTATAACTTTATGACATTTTAGTAACCCAACCTGAATATTTTTTGTATGTATGTCGCGTATTAGTATATATTTTTTTATATTTTAAAGATATACCTTGTAAAGATTAACTTTGACTTGTAGAAATTATACTTTATGTATCTATTTTACAAAATAAATATTTTGATTTGATAAAAGTTATTAAGAAAAGAATATCCTGACTGTTTGACTGACTAACTGATCCATCAACGCATATTATTCTATGTATAGAGGCATGGATATCATAAAATTACGCTGCAGGGCTGCAGGCGACTAGCACACGCTCACGGCGCCAACATTCGCGTTTGCTGCACCACACACACCTTAAAACACCTTAAAAACCAATCAGATGTGTGGAATTCATAAAACACCCACCCTCTCGGCACTTAAATACAAAAACACACCCCCTACTTTTCACACACATACACACACCTCCCCACACACCCCTGAATACCGAAGTATATAAGGTGACTTTAATTGATGCAGCCAAATTCTTACTGAAGACTCGGTAAGTGCAACAAGGTTCGATGACCCCTTTTGTGAAATTCGTAAATTATTCTTTTCGTGTTCCTTTATACACACAAGCTCAGCCCCGAGTCAATTATTATTACTATGGGACGTCGAGATTTTATTTTGCGAAATTAGCAAAAAGTGTTATAGATTCGTGTTACTTATCACTTACCAATCCTCCAGTATGAATTTGGCTGCATAAATAAAAGTCACCGTATATTTTCTTTTAAGTTGTTATTTTTTTTAAATGCTACTTTCTTTCTATCCATTATATTATCTGGCTATGAATCAAAATTCATAATTTCAACAAAATTTTATTTTAAAATGTGTTTTGTGAAACTAAAAATTTTTATTAAATATAAATATATTAAAATATCTAAATTTCAGATCAGTAACTCATTCGGTCTGCAAGCTAGAGGTTCGTGACATACAGACGGACAGAGAGCAGGGCGATTTGGACGCGGAACCTAGAATCCGGCGTTCTCTTTCACAAATTGTTCATGAAATTGCTCATTGAAAAGATTATAAATAATGTAAAGCGGAGACAATATTTTTGATGGTCGGGGATGAAGTTCAGTATTGTGTCTTACTGGACATAATTAGCTATTGGGACACTGGTGCAGCCTATTACGAAACTCCGTTCGTTTCGTGAACAAGTTCCAATGGCTCTTATTATGTTACGGTTTCACAAGGTTATTCAACAGTTCTTTTATTATTCTATTTTATGAGGTGCATCAAAGCTTTTAGTTATGACACTTATGACAGTGTTCAAAGAACCTTTCTGTTTTTCGGTTATTAATGAATTAGTATTACATGTTATATATTATTACACAAGAACCACCGCTAGTTAAAGTATATAAGATGAGAATTCCAGAAAAATATACAGTGCTCATTGACCCATTTTACAATGCACAGTTGTGTTAGCACATAAAATAAAATTAAAATAATTGTCTGCGGAAAGATAAGCACTTTTTGCGTCGAGGTTTTCGTGAAGTTACAAATTGTGAGTAATGCGTAAATAATTATCTTCATTATGAAATAAAAAAATAAATACGTTAAATATACAAAACATCATAGGTCAGGCTAATATGCGAAATAGATACCGGTAATTTGTTTTTAATAACTTCCTGCATGGGAACACTTTCCTATTTAATTCCGTTTCAAACTAGACAACAAATTCAGTCTTATAATGTTATTTATTTCATTTATGTATTTTGTCAGTAAAACGTATTTATAAACTATATAAAAGCGAACTGCTACCCACTCATTCACTTATCACGAAATCACTAACACTAAAGAGCTTACAAACATGAAATTTGGCGGGTTCTTCACACCACGCAAGCAGACCGTAATGATTTCTTAAAATTCAACTTATAAACGTGTGATACGGAATGTTCAAATTCGTTAACGGATTACGAGTGGTATATAATATTAAAAACTAAACTAAGTCATTTATATAATAAAAATTACCTACCTAATTGAATCATGTCGCGTATGGTACGAGTATGTAAATTGCACAAAATATTCTAGGGTCACGACAAATCTGGTGACGATGAGGGGAATGGCTGAATCTGGGTTCACTTGATAAAGAGCACCTCTGATAAACTGCTCAGTCTGTGAACTGTTCGACTTGCCTCGTCTCGTATACCATATCTTTAATTATGAATTGTACTTAGAGTAGTTATAAATTAATTTAATAATTTACCAGATTTGTCGTAACCCTAGAATATTATAATAATAAGAGATGTGATTGATTTACCCGTGAGCAGTCTCGGCGCTACAAATACACTTAAAGAGTAGGGTGTCTCGAAATTTCACTCTTTTATTTCATGTTCTTTGTAAGCGATCTCAAAAATAAATCTTATGATATCACCTAAAAATTGCTCAAATAAAATAAAATTAAAAATATCGGCCTACATCTTCTGCCCGCGTATTTGATTCCAAGTTTTACAAAATGTGTGAAAGAAAAAAAAAATTTCATTAAATATTTATTAATTTATCACTTAAAAAAAATTACAGCCTGTATAGCAAATACTTTAAGACAAAATGCATTTAATCAAAGGGGGAAGCCTATATCTTTAAAATGATTTACGGATTATGTAAGTTTATGCTTGTATGATTGGGTTATTTCCTTAAATGAAGAACCACAATGCTTGAGTCGATTTTTTTGTCTACCAGTGTATTTATTTATTTATGGCCATATGCGATCAATTTACCAATAATAAAGTCATACAATTCTGTGGTGTTGCGACGGAATCGCTTGTAGACGGAATAAGTTACATATCTGAAATTTGGATATGTTGTGTGAAATTTTGACCCAAAACTGAATATTGAAAAAAAATAAAATGAAATAAATTTAAAAAATTAATTTCCCATACATGAAAAAGGATCACATTTTGTTTTATATCACGTTGACTCAAATGATGTAGATGTAGTTCAATATTTTAAAGATTATTTTATTCATAAAATAATAAGAAAATCGAAAAAAGTGAAATTTTGAGTCACCTAAGGAGAGAACCTTCTTTCAAGCGGACCGTACTTCACTATAGCTACTCTTTGACCCCTGTACTTATATTTTACAAGCGGTCGCGGGTTCCGTAACCAAAACTAAACACCGTGCATTAATCTTCTAAACAAGGCGTCGACAGGCGCCCATGTTAGAAGGTCAATGGCAAGTGAAATTAGAGGGTCCACCTCCATATTTCACTAAGGAACCCAAACTCTGAGGAAACTCCGATGACAGGATAGCTCTGATTTATTTATTGTATATCTCGGGTTCGGATACAGATCATAAATAAAACAGCTGGAGATGAGAACCTTCGGGCTATTTCGTGAACGCCACCTCTTTGCGAGATGTTTCATAAGATTTTAGATATTTTTCTATGAATAAGATTTTATAACGTGTCTGTTCTTCTTGATCGGCATTGTCTACAAAACATATGTATTAAATGTCTGCTAAAAAAATCTGCAAGTCCAAGATATACGTGCAGCGGGCCGCAAAGAAAGCGGGTCGGTTATGAAAATCTCAATAACTTCTAAAATACTAGAACTAGCTTTATGAAATAAATCATAAATAAATACTAAATTAAAGTTTATTCTATTATAAATGTAGGAAGAAGTAAAACCGTGCTATTTTTTTTTGGCGATGGTATTGAAATCATAAATTAAAAATAAAGACGATTTTTAAAATTTGAACATCAATTTTGAAACTATTTGTTTTACTTTTGTTTCTATTCTGTCATATAAATATGGTATTTCTTGTGCGGAAATTCAATATTCCGTTTAAATTCAGTTAAAAACATGCCACTAACCCCTGAAGAGTGTACCAGATTTCTGACAATGCTTGAAGTCGGGCGCAGTCAGCGTTATACAGCGAGAACTGCAGTGTGTCGCTATCAACCGTTCAAAGAGTGCTCCAGCGATTTGACGAGACTGGATCCAATATTCGTAGACCAGGAACAGGCCAAACAAGGTGCACAACAGCGCGGGAGGATCGCTATATGGTGTCAACAATGTTGAGGAATCGATTTCAAACGGCTGCTGAAGTCAAAAATCACCTGCGTGGTGGAGGAAGCAATGCACGTGTATAGTGCGTCGGCGTCTTGCTGAAGCAAATTTGAAGCCATTTAGACCCGCAAATGGTCCAAAACTCGAAAGGCAGCATCAACATTCAAGGCTGAGTTACGCAAGAGAATACATGAAGACTCTGGATGACTGGTCAAGAGTAATGTTTTCGGACGAGTCGAGGTTCATGCTATACACCCACAATGGGAGGCAAAGAGTCTACAGAACACCAGGAGAGCGCTATAACCAAACTTGCATTGAAGAGAAAGTGCCATACGGCGGAGGCTCCATACACGTGTGGGCTGGAATTTCTTCCGAAAGCCGCACCCAGCTAGTGGTGATAGAAAATGGAACTTTAACTGCAGAAAGATACGTGAATGAAATCTCAAATGAGTACATTGGCCCATTTTTAGTGAACATGGGCGACGACGCCATCTTTATGCAAGATAACGCTCGTCTACCTTGAAGATGTCGCTATTACACGTATGGAGTGGCCAGCACGCAGCCCAGACTTGAACTTCATCGAGCATGCCTGGGACGACGTGTACGCCAGCGAAATTTCCTTCCAATCACACTTCGTGAACTAAAAGAAGTACTGATAGAGGAATGGGAGAATATTCCTCAGCATCGGATCAGAAATCTAGTGGGAAGCATGCCAAACCGTATAACAGCTGTATTACCAGCTCATGGTGGCAATACGAAATACTAAAATGTGTGAAAATTGCATATTTGATACCTGAGCACATTTTTCGAAAAATTTTAATTTTTAATATTTTTACTTAACCTACTTTTCTTTAAAATATACAAGTATTAATAAATATTTATAGTTGTTTTATATTCAACAATATGAAAAACAATCTCATTTTGTGCATTTCGGAATGAGTCCGTAAGGAATCACCTTAACTCGTTTGTATAAAATCATTCTTACAAAAACTCTAAAATTAAGTAGCAAAAAAAACATTGGTACAAATTCAAATATGTACAAAGTTAGAAAGCTTTTATTAAGATGTAATAAAAGAAAATTTTTCTAGTTGTTCATGAATACTCTATTAAATGGTTAAACTGTTGAAAAAATATTGTCAAGCCCTATTATATTACGGTATTATTTAAATTTCTGTAGATTTTCGCGAAAGTCTATGGAAATACTGATTAACACCTCACCTTTAATTGTAATTCAAAGCTGTAATGTATATTTGTTTTTTTTTTGTGTAAAATTGTTTAATTAATTGCTTTGGCTATATTTACACCTTATTTTAAGATAATGAAGAATGTATATATTTATGTGTAATTATTAATTATTATTATTTTAATTTCTACCTGCAAATTATATTTAATGTCTGTGTATCTGTATAAGATGGGACAAACTGAAAATCAACGCTGTGAGTTGCTTGCAACAAGCAGCATTTGTTGAGTTTGGCCTTTTTTGCCACTTAGTTTAAGTTTCTTGATTTATTTTTCTATGTATTTCTTTTTTGTGGCAAATAAATGATTTTTCACTTTCACTTTCTGTAACTCTCCCAGGTTTTGGGCGAGCGCGCGTCATCCCAGGTCTTATCAACACTTTTATGAGGCACGGTAATAGTGAAGCATAAGGTGAAAAAACTATATGAGTCATACAAAGCATAAGATTATGGATTCCGAATTTTTAAACGAAATATTCTTGCGGCAAGTTTCAAATTAAATTAGAACTTTGTAATAAAGGATAAAACAAATATCAACTAGAATTTCAGTTGGGCCGTCGGGAACCAACATTGCTAATTAAGAATGAAACATAATACCAGACAAAAGGCTAGCTTTTAAACGTAACAAATAATAAAATTAACAACAAAAGAATCCGCAATAAGAGCAGCGAAGAGCCTGATCTAATTACTGAACACATTTGTAATTACGTGAATTACTCCAGTCGCTACTGATCGTAAAACTTAGGTATAGCCTTAAGAGAATAAGGAAAAGGTGATAGAATTAATTTAATAACACAACGTCCTATTGCTTTGCTAAAGAAATTATATAAAAGTAACATATGTGCCAGTGTTTTATAAGTGTACTAGAATGAAGTAAGCGGATAATAATAATATGTGAGCAAGGTGTTATTTGTATTCACTTTTTTTATCTTCTTTACGTTTTAATCGTGCTGTGAAAAATTACCATTTCTATAAGTAGCCTTTAACCGTGAACATAATTAATTCATTATATATACTACTTCTTTGAATTTTTTCACATTTCTATAAACAACCGTTTAGGCAGCAAGGGGGGGCGGGGACGCTCCACAAAATTCATCCCCAGTTTACGTGTTTGAAAGGTACCCCTAAAATTTTTTTTTCGAGATTTTATTTTACCATTTTGTCGGCGTGATAAATATTTATATTCATGCCAAATTACAGTTTTCTAGTATTAATAGTCTCTGCGCTAAGCCGCGGACAGACGGACAGACGGACATGGCGAAACTATAAGTCCTTGTTACATGAGCTCATCATGCTATTATAGAAAGAAATTTTCCCAAACTTTACAAGGATTATTTATGCCCCTACATTGAAGCCCCTTTCACCATCTCTGACTACGGAACCCTAAAAAAATATACACAATATTATTATTAAACGCTCGCCTGGAAGCGTCTTTCTATTAATGTATATTTTATTTGCGCGTTAGATAATAAACTATTATTGACAATTTTCGTCTTTCTATTAATGTATATTTTATTTGCGCGTTAGATAATAAACTATTATTGACAATTTTCGTCTTTCTATTAATGTATATTTTATTTGCGCGTTAGATAATAAACTATTATTGACAATTTTCGTCTTTCTATTAATGTATATTTTATTTGCGCGTTAGATAATAAACTATTATTGACAATTTTCGTCTTTCTATTAATGTATATTTTATTTGCGCGTTAGATAATAAACTATTATTGACAATTTTCGTCTTTCTATTAATGTATATTTTATTTGCGCGTTAGATAATAAACTATTATTGACAATTTTCGTCTTTCTATTAATGTATATTTTATTTGCGCGTTAGATAATAAACTATTATTGACAATTTTCGTCTTTCTATTAATGTATATTTTATTTGCGCGTTAGATAATAAACTATTATTGACAATTTTCGGCTTGGTGGTTATTTTATCGTTACCCCTTATAGCCTTTATGTTGATCAAAGTCACTACAATGATAATAAATAAAACCGCACCAGAATCCGTTGAGTGGTTCTCAATTTAAAACGGAGCATACAGTTAGTAATAAATTCTAAAAATTATAGTTTTGGTCTCAGTACAATTACTAATAAGTAATTAACCATTTTATTTAAAATTTTGTCAAAAATATTTAATACTAGCTTTTGCCCGCGGCTCCGCCCGCGTGTTTCACGACATGCTTTTTTCCGGGATAAAAAGTAGCATATAAAGTATTTCTATGTAAGAGGAATATAATCAAACAACGTCGTCAGATCAACAACTGGTTTTTATTCCATCCGCACACATGCAAGGGCAGCTACTAGGCGCACGCACACATAGACACTAATTACTACATCTTTCTCCTTATATATTTTTAAGGAATACAATAAGGATAACATACAATTTCATGCATTTGTGATTTCTGTACACAATAAATTGCATTAAGTAATAAATTTTAAGAGTTCCTAATTTTCTTTGCCACAATTATTTATACACTTAAAGACGTAGATTTAAATATCACAAAAATATTATAACAGGCATTAACATGCACTTATTTTACTTTACTGAGAACATTTTAACAGTGGGGCTTTATCAGTTATTATTATAGACAGAGGTACCTATGTATAAGTCCGTTGGTTACTAATAACCTAATCGTATCGGGGGGATAATTCGTCTGCCATATCTTGTAGTAAAATATTCTTCGCGGGGGATTATGCAACTCTCGTCACCGCAACCAGGACTTTGTCGATTAGGCACGCAATTAACTGTAGGTGCCATGTCATCATAATCTGGACGCCGATCACGGGGCGCGGGGTGTTGAGGTTCAACCGCCCTTATCAACTGTTGTCTGTTACGTCGGTATCGCGCGCCGTCTTCCGTTCGCACCCAGTAGGAGCGTGGCTGCGAGCTCCGGGACTCCACGCGCGCGCGTCTCCAGACTTTGTCACCACCGGCACGCATGCGTACACACTCTTCATCTTTCAGCGGAGAAAGCGCACGAGTACCATGATCGTAACTTTGTTTCATGCGCGAGATATTACGCTTTCTTCCCTGTAGCACGGCCTTGTGGGAGAATGATATCGGATCCAGTATTTTCTTACCTACTGGAAGTTTATCAGCTAAACGCCTACCCATTAAGAGTTGAGCAGGTGAATGATTTTCATTAGTGATTTGCGTGTTACGGAAATTAAGCAGCGCTATATAGGGATCTTCACCAGATTCATTTGATTTTATGAGTAAGGCTTTTATTGTTCTAACATTCCTTTCAGCTAAACCATTAGATCTGGGATAGTGCGGCGAACTAGTCACGTGTTCAAATTACCATAACGTTGCAAATCTCTTGAATTCTTCAGAAGCATAGGAACCAGCGTTATCGGAAACTAATTTATCCGGAATTCCAAATCTAGCAAACATGCTTTTGAGATGCGATATTACTGTTTTACTTTGCAGGTTGTGCAGATGTGCTATTTCAACATATTTTGAATAATAATCCACGACTAGCAGGTAATTTTTACCCAATACTTCAAATATATCCGTTGCCACGACTTGCCATGCACGTTCAGGCACGGTATGTGGCAAGAGAGGCTCGCGTTGATTATGATGGCGCCTTCTCTGACACACTTCGCATGATTCTATCAGGTTTTCAATATCAGTGCACATTCCAGGCCAATATAATACGTCACGTGCACGCCTTTTGCATTTTTCAATGCCAAGATGCCCCTCATGAACTCGTTTTAACATCTCTGTTCTTAGGGAAAGTGGTATAACAACCCTTTGGTTTCTAAATATTACATCATTAACAACAAAAAGTTCATCCTTTATTGGCCAAAATTGTTTTGCTTCGCTATCGACTAAACTTTTTGTTTGTGGCCATCCATTTCTGCAGTGATTAATTACTTTTTGTAAACAAATGTCATCTCTGGTATGTAATTTAACGATGCTCAGCTTGTCTGATGAAAAATTTATATTATCATACAAGGCATTGACATGTACTTCCGCTTTGTCAAACATCTCAGTCTCGTTGTAAGGTTGAGTCGCTGATCGTGACAAAGTGTCAGCAATAAACATGTATTTGCCTGGAACATACTTGACGTCTAAACTGTATCTTTGTAAACGTAACATCATTCTTTGTAAACGAGCTGGCGTTTCATTTAGACTCTTTTTAAAAATTACTTCAAGTGGTTTGTGATCACTCTCCACCATTATGCTTTTGTGACCGTATATGTACTGGTGAAACTTTGTACATGCAAACACAATTGCTAATAACTCCTTCTCAATTTGTGCCCAGCGTGTCTCCGCGGGCGCTAGGGTCCTCGCAGCGAAAGCTACGGGCTGGCCTTGCTGTAACAAACAGGCTCCCAGGCCTCTCAAACTTGCATCTACCGACAGCGTTACTGGCTGAGCGGGGTCATAATAACGAAGTACAGGTGCGTTCATTAAACTTTGCTTTAAATTATCGAAAGCATTCTGGTGATTATTGTGCCATTCCCATTCACGATCTTTCTTCATGAGCTCACGCAGTGGCTCTGATAAGACGGAATAATTTGGAATGTACCTCGACAAATAGGTCACCAAACCCAAAAATCTTTCTAAATCTTTTCTACATTTCGGTATTTCCATTGTTTTGATTGCATTTATTTTGGATTCATCTGGTCTCATTCCGTTCTCATCAAATATGTGTCCTAAATATGAAACTCTGTTTTTATGAAACTCACACTTCTGTTTGTTAAATTTGACGCCATTCTTTTTCGCTATGTCTAGCACTTTTTGCAATCTGGCATCATGTTCACTCTTAGTTTTTCCCCATACCAAAATATCATCGATAAAAATTTCTATTCCTTCCATTCTAAACATTTTGATCATCTCATTATGAAATACTTCAGACGCACAAGATATACCGAATGGTAATCGTAAAAATCTGTACCTTCCAAAAGGTGTCGAGAAGGTACAGAGTCTAGAACTCTCCTCATCCAGAGGGACCATCCAAAATCCTTTGTTTGCATCTAATTTAGACTTAGCACCTGTTAAACTTGACGCTATTTCGTCTAAAGTTGGAAGCTGAAAATGACTGCGTCTGATCGCTTTGTTCAAGTTCCTAGGGTCAAGACAAACGCGGATATTGCCATTTGGCCGGGTGACTAGAACAATACTGGAAACCCAGTCGGTCGGTCCTTCTTCTCGTTTTATTATTTCTAAGTTTTCTATTCTATTTAATTCATCTTGAAGAACAGGCCTTAATTTAATAGGAATTTTCCTCGTTGCGTTGACTATGGGCTGCACTGATTTATCTATCGGTATTTTATATTCGACGGGCAGACGACCTATACCCTCAAAAACACACATAAACTTTTTCGAAAATGTTTTTTCCACGTAATCAATATTTTCTATCTGAATTCGCTTAATTAAATTTAATTTCTCACAAGCCGATCTACCCAGTAAACAATTACAATTAACATCGAGTACAAATACTTTTTGTACGATTTTTCGTGTACCTATTGATAGATTAGCATCGAAATAGCCGATCACGGGTAACAGTCTTTTGCTCACTTCACGAAGAATAAATTTACCCTTTTTTAAAATACTGGTATCAAAACCCGCCGATAAAAAGTCATTATATGAAATCACACACGTATCAGCACCACAGTCTAATTTGAATCGTAATGACATACCGTTCACGGTGACATTTTCAAACCATCCAGAAGAATAGTCCTCGGCGCCAATGGCGTCTATGATCAGCTCCTCGTAGCCCCCCTCCACGTGCACCTCGTCATCCGACGGGGGCCTGGTCGGGTACTCCACTTCACGAACACTCTGTACTTTTTGACAACATTTAGCAAAATGTCCACGCTTATCACAACTATAACACTGTGCATTGAATGCCGGACACCTATTCCTTACATGCACGTAATCACATTTATAACACCTGGATCGCGTGAACTGAGTATTTCTCGCGGGTGCTGAGGTCGGCGGTGGCGGCGGACGCGAACTCCGACGCGCGCCGGTCAGTCGTCGCGAGCGCATCTCCTCTATCTCCACCTGGCTAGTATTGCTGCTAGCTGCACCTGCTCTGACGACGGATGCCTGAACACTTGCTGCCTCTGCGGCACGGCACCATACCACTGCTTCTTCTAGCTTGAGCTCTTTTTGACGTAATAATCGTTCTCGTAGATGTATATCTTTTATTCCTCTAATTAGCTGCGTTAATATTAAACTGTCTCGCAGGGAACCAAAATCACATGATTTGCTTTTTATTTTTAATTTTGATACATACTTTTCTAGATTGTCGTCGGCCTGCATTGTTTCAAAAAAACAATGCCTTTCGAAATTTACGTTTTTGTCGGGGTTGCATTTCTTCTCGAACTTTCCCACCAATACTGCGTAATTATCGATTTCCTTTGAAGTGAAATCGAACTCCTCATATAGTTCTCGACCATATTTTCCAATGACGTGCAAAAATATTGCGCACTTTTCGTTATCCGGGGATTTTTGCCGTCCCGATGCCACTAAATAAAATTCAAAAGCCGATTTCCACTCTTTCCAATTGTCCGCCATATTGCCTTCGCAGTCTAATTGCGCAGGTTGTTGCAAAGATGAAAACATCGTCTCAGGTATCTTATTTTCACTGGTCATTGTAAACAAAACCTTCCCCACTCACTATATTGTAATATTTTATCTATTTTACTGATGAAAAACCACACCTGACACCATAAAGTATTTCTATGTAAGAGGAATATAATCAAACAACGTCGTCAGATCAACAACTGGTTTTTATTCCATCCGCACACATGCAAGGGCAGCTACTAGGCGCACGCACACATAGACACTAATTACTACAGCATATGTGTTAAGCTAGGGTATAAGCTATATCTATTCTAAATTTCATTCAAACCCGTCCAGCCGTTTCAGCGTGAAAGAGTAACAAACATACACACACACACACAAACTTTCGCATTTATAAAATTAGTGTGATGTTATGAACAGACACGACAATTTTAACACTTTATTAATACTATGAATTCATAGAATAATTTTGGTTGAAATATAAGATACTTTAATAAAGTTTTTTACAATGGAATAAAGCATATTTTGTTTCATTGCTTAGTTTTATCAAGCTCTGTGATATTCTGACTTAGTTTTACTTAGTTAATAAGCACCGTCGCGTTTATTTCTCGTCCAGTATTTAATAAAGAAATAATTACAAACAAACTAAATAAACAAAGTCTGGTTTACTATAGATGAGACAGAGTTTTGTTTTTAGCTAGCTGACATCCTCAAAACATGTCACTGTACTTTGTCTACTACATACAAGAATATTTACCCAGTAGCATTTCTGCAAATTTTGTGCGATTCCGCCTTACTATCTCCAAATCAGCCCTTGTCTTACAAAAACAATATGTAAGCTATCGGGGGCGAAGCGCCTATGGTTGAAATTGTTCTGATTCCTATAATATGTGTGTGTACAATAACCAGTATAACATATGAAGATATTTTGTATTTGCCGCGTTTTACGTTTTACCACTCTCATCTTAAATAGCCATTATTCGCGCACCATGAAAAATTGTTACAGCATTACACCGTTACAATTATTATGTTACGCAAAAGACATTTGTTAATGAAAAATTTATACTTTCATTCAAAGGTGTCAACGCTTTTTGCGACTAAGCAAAACGATGTTGAATTGTTCATGCCTTTGCTGAGATTCGAACCCAAGTACCCGAGATTTAGAGACAGATGTCAGTTAGGGTCAGCAGCCAAAATAAAATCAGAAAAACAAATTGCAAAATGGACTCCAAAACTCGTACATAAAGAGTTTGGCAGCTAGAGGTACTACAAAATCACAAATGTCAAACTATCAAAAATTATGTTTTTTATGCGAATAAAACTTGATATTTTTGGGGTTGAACTGAAACAATAAGGATTAAACAACCTACGTAGGTGTATATCGATGATAATCGTCGGAAATATCTGAGAATCTTTTAACTAAAAAAAGCACGAAGTGTCACAGATTGTTCCAAGCTATTAAATAAACTTAAGCTTTTGGCACCAACACGAAATTTTAAACATAATAGTCTGGGCGGCAGTACTGAAAGCCACCGTATCTTATTGAACCAATCCACTTTGTAGGGACGGTTTTTAGATTCTCAACCGAAAGTCAAAAAACAAAGATGTGTTATCTGAGTTTCAATCTTTCACCAAGTGAAACCAGCTCATATTTGCCATGCCTGGACGGGCATAGAGCAAAACTTTTTTACAGCAACCGTGTATAGGAAAAAAATCGCTCGCTTTAGTCGACTTGAAGCATAAACAGGCCGCGGCATAGTGTAATTGATTCGACAATAAATGATAGTGACGTTAGGAGTAGAACGTTCAACCGTTTAAAAGCTGTTTGAGTGACAGCTGTCGGCGCGGAAGGGAGAAGCTATTGAAGTAACGGCGACGTGTTTGTGCTACCTAGTATAGTATTATATTATCTGTGGTGCTACCCTACCTTCTACCATAGAGGAAAAGTTGTTACTTGGTTTAAAAAGTGAACTTTATAATTAAACCTGCCAATATAACATAAAGGAATATATTATATTGACAGACTGACTGATATATCACCACGTAGGCCAAACAGCTCGACGTAGAGACGTGAGATTTGGATGGTAGGTCCTTAGACGTGGATATCCGCTAAAAAGGGATTTAAGAAAGATCCCACGGGATTAAAAGGAACAAGGCACACCTAGGTTTGGGGGCAGCGCTCCGAGTGTGTTTGTATACGGTTACTTTGATTATTACGGACACGTTTATACTGAAGACTTGGTTATTGCTCTTTAACAAGGTTCAATGATGATTAGGAAGAAATTAAAAAAAGTTTTCTCGTATGTCGAACTCGCGGTTAGGCTCGAATATGTATGGGGAGGCAAAAATTATAATAAATTTTTTACAAATAGTGTCTTTCAAACTTGGTTCTTATTATTTACTCAATCTAGTTTTAGTGAATTTAGCTGTATAAATCAATGACATCTTATTTATGTGTACTAAAAACATGATAACTTTTGTATGAAATTAGTGTGCACAAACTTAATTGAATACGTAGGAAGTGAAAGAGCTGTGTCAGGATCGCAGCAAATATTGAGATCCATAGTTTGCCTACCTCTCTTGGAGAAAATCGTTAATATATAATGTGTGCACTCTGCACATAATTCAATGGTATAATCCACCCGACGCTCTCAACAACGCCTGGCTAGAGAATGTTTAAGTAGTGTAGGCACATCATCTGCAGCCCAGCTGAGGTAGACAGGCAATCAGCAGAGTCTGGATTAATTAATTTTTTAGGCAACAGGTGGTAGAATAAGGGGCCTCGAAGTAGCTACGGGCTGCATTTTACATTTAAGAAAACGAAATTGGCTTTTTTCTGTGACGATACTAATGATAATACCGTAGAACATCAGCAACGGAGCCCTGTTGTCTCCATCAGCCCGCTTGCCCTTAGTTAGTGATTAACACAAACCCCTCCTTCCACTCTATAATGGCCAGCAAAGTCGCGTACAAAATTACATAAATTAAAGAGGAATACCAAAACCCTAAATCTGATGCTCCTCCATAAAGAACAGTCGTATAACACCAAAAACACGGCAGAAAAAATCCCCATTGAACAGTGTACACGCACGGCTAGCCCTCCGCTACAGACGGACGGACAGACAAGATGAATGGTCTCGCGAGTCACAAACTGCGTCGCAAAAACTAGAGGGTATATCGTTCACTTGTGACAATCGTACTTGCTTACTTATAACATGGAGGCGAAGAGCGAGTCGTGGACTCTTTAGATTTATAAACAACACATCATAAAAACACATGTGAAGGCAAATATCCAGGAAGGGATATGAGCAGTATGGAATGTAACACACGTCAGCCTCTGTTCAACGGCGAACTTTACGTCGAGACGTGATAGAGGACGCGTCTTATCGCCGTAAATCGGGCACAAATCCATGATTTTTAGGGCATGCAGGTGTACCTCAGTATTTCCTTCATCATCAGCAAGTCGCATGTTTACTAATACTTTGCACATAAACTAATACCTGGACATAAACTAACACTTTGGAACTAAGCAGCGGTAGTTCAGGGGTAGAACGCTGGCTTCTCAATCTTTGAGATCCAGGTTTGATCCCCGGTCGGGCATGCACCAATGAGTTTTTCGGAATATATGAGCAGAGTATTTAATTTTTACCACTTGCTGAACGGTGAAGGAAAATATCGCTAGGAAACTTGTATGCCCTAAAAAGCGTGTATTTGTGACCTAAGAACGGCGATAGCGCTCACCACCCATCACGTTGGGACGTAATAATCGTCGGTGAAACGCGGGTATGCCGAGTGTGGACTGTGACTTGCATTTCACAGTTCATACCCGGAACACCTCTGACACCCCCTCGGGGATTCATGTCGAGACGATATATTTATTCATATATTTACTAACTAATACTTTAGACATAAACTCCGAACAATTCATTGTTTAGTGCTTCAATTCAACCTGTGTCTTAAGATTAAGAGGTTTCATACTGACTTTGAAATTACCTATAAATGAAATCACAAGAGATAACGATAACTTAAAAAATGGCTCGTAACATATAGCAGATTTTTGTATATTACCGGGTTCCTAGATCAATATGCATATACATACAAAATTTTAGCTCAATCAGTCTAGCCGTTCTTGGGTTGTGGCGCGGACAGGCAGCCATCATAGTTTCGGTATAACGGTTACGATCAAACTGTTCTGTTTTGTGCTTGAGCGGAGGTAATTCAACATAACCTACAAAATCGCCATCGGTCGTCTGTATCATATTTAATAACTCACGCATTCCGGCCGACAAGTATAGAGTTACGCGCCCCGGCAGGATGAATAATTCCCGATATCCCAAATTCACCGCTACACGAATAATTTATATGCAACGTGGTCCGAGCGACCCGCGCGCATGTTCCAACTACTCTGTAGGAGTCCAGAAACGGTCTTCGATTGGTCAATCAACTTGCGTTGGTTTCAACAAGAAAAAGAGCGTCTGCAATGCAAAATTGTTACTTTTTAGAGCATGTTAATCAAATCGCTCTGAATAAGAAACCCATTTCGACAATTTCGACAGTTTTTATTATAGGTACATAAATAAAGATATACCGTCACGACATTTCCCCATTACAATTAAAAGACTCCCTCTGTATCAAACGCAGCGTCAGTGTATTAACCAATAGCATAGACTAAATAGTACAATAGTTCGGTTCCTTGGGCAAGAAAAACTTGAAGCCACTCGGCCACTGCCTAAAAAATCATGAAACAACTAATAAACGTGAGAACCAAGAAAAACAGGTACTTATAAAAGTAAAGATCCGTTCGTGTTGATTCTTACCTTACAGGGTGGAACTACTGTTTAAGTCATTTTACATTTAAGTCAGCAAATCACAATTGAAAAACTAAAAACGACCACGGAAAAAAGAAAAAAAAAAGCTGAATATACCTGAAATTACCCTGATAAATATGCGTTTTTATTTATTATTTTATATCAAATTGATATAAAAATATCAAATATTTAGCTTTTTTTTTTTTCTTTTTTCCGTGGTCGTTTTTAGTTTTTCAATTGTGATTTGCTGACTACCTGATATTGGCAGTAAATGGTGGCAGAAAGCGAGCCAATGGCCAAATAGACAAAAGTACTTGTACTATTTAGTCTATGCCAATAGGGAACACGAGCTACACTCCCGAAGTGTAGTTGGCACATCCGCGCCCCGCGCGAGTCGCTCACTGTTAAACAGGTGCGATCGATTTTAGATTACGGTTCGCGATTGAAATTCCGGATAATTATAATAACATGACAATCGCTCGCGAATATTTTCGATACAAACAATAACCGATAATAAAATTTGCGAAAATATTATAAAATTTATGAACTACCGGGAGAAAATGTTGTCGCAAAAATGCCCAAAACTAGAGAAAGTATATCCGTAGACTCACATGTTATATGTATAGGTAAATAAGTATATACGACACAACTTAGATGTAGCATTGGTTAAGATCGCGAAACCGATCACTCCCGAACTGAGTGTGACTTCAAAATCATCAAGTTTATTACTGCTTTAGGTAAAAATTATTTGTATACCAACGCGATTGCGAACTGAGTGTGACAGATTAGTCGTAATATTAATCTGTCACACTCAGTTCGCGAGTGATAGGTTTCGCGAATTTGACCAATGCTTTAACTAAGTCCTGTCGTACTGTACTCGTCTAGATACGAACAACTTACACTTTGAAGCCCACTTGAAGCTAAGCTACAAACCGTTTCAGTTGAACGGTTAATTTAATTTTCGGATTCCAGGGTTGGCTTCATAGTAAAAGTGTTTCTTCTCTGTACTACTGTTTACGGCTTTTTAGGTAAATGAATTTACACCCGTTATAAGAATAGTAAAATCGTAATTATGACAGGACAAACGCGCTTCTGTCCCGCACGGAATACAGTGGGAATTGAGGCGGAAGATTGATGAGTACCCGGACATAATGGATGGTCATTAGTTCATTTCGTTAGTGGACACTGGGGTAAATTGGCGGACAAGTGTTCTCTAGTTGTTACTATCACAACCTGCTAATGCAAATGTTGTGCTGAATATTGCCGAGCCAGTGGTGCAAGTACGCAAGCATCCATTCGATAAATTTGACAGATAAACTCGATAAATTCTAAACGACAACTCTTCTAATAAGTGTTACATTTTTGTTTATCGAATCGATGTCGAGTCGGTAGCACGTTCGTAGATTCGTTGTGTATCGCTATTCATATTACACCGTCAGTAAAGCTTCCGTATCGCGAATAGGCACTCACTGTTAATAGGTACTGTCTGGGCGAGCGCACTTCTCTTAAGTCTCAATGACGCTATATACGCTTGCAATTAGACGCCGCAGTGGCCGGTAAAAGTTGGGATGAAGTGCGTTCATAAAGCAGGAGAGTGAAAGGAGGCGTTAATCAGTATAAATAGAGACTTCCGCAAAATCTACAGAAATTGGTAACGGACATATTTTATAAGGTGACTTTCGAGACTCGGTAAGTATTCAGTGCAAAGGTTCAATGAATCTTTCTGTGAAGTACGCAAAATAAAACTTAAACTTCCCATACTGCAATTTTTTGTATTTCGCAAATAGGATCATTGAACCTTGGTCCTGACCACTCTGAGTTTCCAGTATGAATTTGGCTATATAAACGAAAGTCACCTTATTATATAATAAGGAACTGCCTCCAAACACCACTCCATAACGGCTACTTATGCCGCCATGTAACGACGAGTCATTGGTCGACATGGTTTTGTTACGCGGGTGGGGACATGCAACGGCCGAAGCTTACCACCAGTAGGGATTGTCAGTTAGTTGGGTCCTGGACTAACTATCCAGGTAGCACCGGGCATATTTCTAGTGGTCGTATCTTCGGGAAGGCTCCCTTCATTCGCCCAAAAAGTGTAATTGTTCCCGAAGTTCCCGAACAAGTACAGCGAT
The DNA here is from genome assembly GCA_910592155.1 of Ypsolopha scabrella. Taxonomy (NCBI): domain Eukaryota; kingdom Metazoa; phylum Arthropoda; class Insecta; order Lepidoptera; family Ypsolophidae; genus Ypsolopha; species Ypsolopha scabrella. The sequence goes on from OU342982.1 coordinate 23,764,912, forward strand.
CACACAAATCTACATAATGTAGCAGCAACGAGTGAAATCATTGAATCAAGCAATCCCTCAGTCTGAGCGAGATAACCTCGCCGAATGAACAAGTTCAAAGATCCCTATTCTCTGGAGAAACACTCCGGGAAACGGGAATGGGCTGGCATTATTTTTTCATATTACTGCAGGATTCGGCCCAAAATAACTCGGTTAAAACACAAGTTACAAAAATGCTTCTAAAAATAGTTTTTTATATGTTTACCTGTAAACTTGAATTTGGTTAGCTATTACGGCTGAAGTTGTAGACCCCTGTGTCAGTCGAACAGCGGAACCTTAGTAATAGAGTCCCGTTTGACAACCTTTAGGTATGGAACCCTTAAAACGATTTCCCGAGACAAAACGTAAACTCATTTAACTATGCTTAGGTGTGTTTCCCTATCGTTTTTTTACAACAACAATTAGTACATCCTTAGTACAAATTTATCTATATACAAATTAAAATAATTATGCATTCGTATCATAAGATTTAGAAGCGTAGCAAGAACGCAATTTCAATTATGAGCTTCAGAATTTTAAAAAAAGCCTACGGCCATGGCAGCCCATTGCTAAATTTGCCCCAAGCGACACCTACCTAAGAAATAGAATAAAAATAATAAATAAAAATCCATTTTTAAGAACGCTTATCACACAAAAGGAAAAAAAAACCACCACCACACAAAATACAAGCCCACAAACTAAAGAAAATTGTACCTATCAGCTGATCGGGGAAAGCCCTACCCTCTATAGTTTCACGGTACAACTACGGAACAAAAAGGCACGACTTAAGAGCGATTAAGCTGCAATTTAACATTCATACACACTACTTTACTAAAACCGAAAATATTATTAAAGTATGTGGAATTTTGTTGTAAGTTTGATGACATATTTTTCTATAAACTTTCATTATATCTTTTAGTATTGCATAGCGTATTATCAAAAGCCATTCGAAACTCAAATTTAGTACAAATTATAAGGGGACAATACGGAGATCCTCACGGGACCAAACTCGAAATATCATCGAGGGAAAAGACGGAGTGATTTTAAATGTTATTTTTAAATGTTATTACTTTTCCGTCGGTTTCCTCGGAAATCGTTATTTTACTTAAAACATTCGTTATTTACCAAGTTTCGCTAACTCACAACGAAGCTTCGCCTCGAGATTATTTGTGTATTACCTGAAACAAAATAAATATACATTATTATTTAGTGAATTGTTAATTTAACTCCATAACGCTAATGTGTAATGGACAAGGGACTTTGGATTAAACAACTAATTCTTCCTGAATTTAAACATTTTTTAAAAATAAACATCTAAGAAAGAAAAAAAAAACGATTTTTAAATAGTTTTAGTATACATTGCACGATAAAAATCCAAAAAACATTACAATTATGATTAACTAAAGACAGTTTCATAGATATTTAACAATACATACAATACATCGATACAGCGTTGTTCTCGTTTTAACTATTATTTCCATTATTCAGCGACGCTATAAAGCAGAAACTCTCTTTTCTATTTTTACAAGTAGCTCTGTACGCATCGTATATTTAAAGCTACGAGCAAAGAAAAACTGATAATGCATATATAACAAAACTAACCACATCAAAATCCTTCAAGGCAAACTATGACAAAATAATCCATATTCCTTGTGTTACAACAGTTATTTTTCTACAGTTCAACCCCAGCAACGTGCATACTGATAATCACAAAACGAATGCGGCAGCTTTTAGAAATACTCGCTTTTTAATAGGATTCCGTACCCGAAGGTTGCCAAACGGGCCCTATAACTAAGCCTCCGATGTATGTCTGTCTGTCACATCACAGGGCTTTATAAGTAGCCAGTTGATTTATTTTACTACGTGTTACGATGGCCTCTATCACGGAAAATAATAAAAAAACCAAATGGGATTCCAAGACAAAAAACCATATTTTACGTTATTTATATTCAGGCTTTATTTAAAGACGGTTAAACATACAAGTTTCAATTCCGGTCACATAATCTAAAGTAAAATAAAATATAATAAAAAAATGGTTATGTACGTACTCAGCGCTTAGAGTTATTATAATACTCAGCGAGAGCTGTTTGTGTCAGGCGCGTCACTAAGGGTTATTTCGTGTTGCCTTGATATCTATATTATTGTTATTTACTATGTTTTAGGGTTCCGTACCCGTATTGTCTGGTATTACGGAAACCTGGGTGCGTGATTCTGAATTGCAGTTGGCCAAATTATTTGTGTAGTGAAAGCTTTTTTTACAAACAGTATGGAGATTATCCTTTTACACGGAGCCCTCAGTTATAAGCACAAGTAGTAAACCAAAACTATCCGTTTAAAAGTTATAAAAATTGTTAAAACGAACACTTATAATCTATTATTTTATTTATTAAGGCCAACTTGTATCACATTTAAATATCACTAAAATAATGTTAATTCTATACTAGATCAAAATTAATATATTTAGAGAGTAATGACTGAATTAAATCTAATAAGCAATTACCTAAACGTATGTCAATGCAAACTTATAGATGATAATAAAATAGTATATCATGCATTACCTATCAAACTATAAATATGAAAAAAAGATAATAAATACAGCTAGATTAAAGAAGTAAATAATGGTCAAAGAGCAAGTCAAAAAATGATAGGAATTAAATACATTAACTATTATCCAGACAATCAAATCTATTCAATACTGATTTAACTAATAAAAACTATACTAAACAAAAAAGTGCTCGTAGGTTACCTGCTTATTTAAAATTTAATTACACTGATCCTAAATCGGTTACTAAAAATAAAAAAAGTAATTGAACCACATGCCACCAAAAAGGAAACACCATAGAATACCAGCTGAAACTAATTTAAACTACAAACAATATCCAAAGTCGTTATCTCTGACGGAAGAAAAATCTAAAGTCTATTATGAAGTATCACATAATGGCCCTAATGGGCGAAGTTGTGAACAAACGAGGTCGTCTAGGTCGGGCCTCGCTCCTCCCTCGTTATGGGCAATGTTAGGGGTCTAATACCTGTTTATAGTTCGGTAAACAATATGGAAGGATCAACAAATAACACTCAGAATAAGACTGTTGAGTCGCTAATGAAGCCACCATTATTCAAGTTAAATATTAAAACATTCAACAATATAGAAGAGGTTATTACGAAACATGCTTCTCATTTCAAATGTTTATTCTTATCTTCTACATTATTCAAAGTTTTTGTTCAATTTTCTAGCGATAGAAGCAGTAAACTGCCAACCCCATGGTAATTTCTACTTTCAGTCATTGCCCAACAATCTAAGCAACCAATAGCAACTTGATTTAACCTCAACAAAAATCAATGAGGCGTAATTTTTTTTAAATAAAGTCCGCACATAATTTTCGCCATTTTCTCGATCCCTTGAGTGTTGCTTTGTGGCAGCAGAGTCTCAAATTGAGATAAAATCATTTCTCCCGGAGCGAGCTCAAGAAATCTTAAACTTTTATATTTTGCAGAAATAAACTGTCCTTTTGACGGTAATACATCTGTTGACTTCTTCCGAGAAAGTTGGTAAGTATTTCGTAAATGACAACAACAAAAAAGGAAAAATTCCTGTTTCGCTATTTCAGACAAAGTTTATAAATTTTAAAGTAACATTAGATTCTGATGAATTACAAAGCGAAATAACATAGGTATATATTATACTCATATCTATAGGTATATACATGTTATTATTTACTGATCTATGAGTGAGACCCTGTAAGCGCGAGACAGAGACAAAGATTTTTGTATGAAAATCGCATACAGACTAAAATTGATTGCATTACTTTGATTTAGAGGATGAAATCGTCCTGGTTTCAGTTATATTAATATTATGTACCTGTCCCCTGCAGCATTCTCTTACCTATGATTGACATTTGATTAAAATACATCTATTTTGCCCGCGGCAACGCGCATCGCGCATGTGTAATCACCATTTTCCATCTGTGTGTCTGTCTGTCTATCCGTCTGTCGAGACCCCTTTTCTCAGGCCTCTTTAGAGATATCATTTTGAAATTAACATCTCCTACAGAAGTCTAGGGCCCCATAGTGCTGTTAAGAAATCAGCAACTTAACGCAGAAAAAGTTATTGCCCCTCATGTGTTTAATTTTATACAAATTAGCTCACCCTAAAAACCTAGGTATAAATCAGTTTTCATGGTGAGCCAGTTTCTATGAAATTGTTTACTTAGAGGCAAAAACTTTGTTCGCGAAAAGTTAGAAGGCTGATTTTATAACTTCACTATGTGACTCTATATTTATGTAAGAGGTATTAGTTCAAACTTGATATCTTTGGACCTGAGATAAAGGATCTTGACAGACAGACGGACAACAAAGTGAACCTAAAATTTCATAAAAGGGTTCAAGACCAATTTTATAATTACACCCTTTGGTATAAGTGTCTTGTATGTATTTCCCTTAGTTATTTATCAACTTATTTGTTCATTGCATTATGTAAGTATATATAATATTTTAATTCCTAGATTTCTCTATTTTATGCAGGTGTATAATTACATTTTAGTAGCCCAACCTTAATATTTTTTGTATGTATTTCCCTTATGAAATGAAAACTTTGACTTGTACAAAAATATTTTGATTGATTTGATTTGAGTTAAGTTGGCCAGTTATAACTGCTCGTGGAATAAGTTTGTGTTCTAAACGGTATGTACGGAACCCTTGGGGCACGATTCCTCTTCGCACTTGACCAGTTTTTTTTTTATATCTGCGAAACCGTCCCGAAAAAACTCATAGGCGTAACTAGGTAGGGACAGGGCGGGCAGGACCCCTACAGCATACCGTCTGCCTCCCGCCGCAGAAATATGGGTGTCATTGATGTTAAGAGATGTTTTATCCAATTTAAGGCCTTATTTGTTTTGTTTTTGGTTTGTATGTGATCTCTTTTTAAGGAGGGTTATCTCTATTCATCTCATTACGATCACACAATCGAGAACAGTTTCGCCAGAGAATATAATTAATAATCTTGTCGGAGTCATAATTTATCATCTCTATAAACAAATTAACAGTTTTAATTCTACGGTTTTGTCTATATTCGTTCTGTGTTTACTTCATGTATTCATGTAACACTTCACGAACATTTTGTGTCAATTCCTAATTTATCATCAAAATTACAAAATATGATATAAAAAAAAAACAATAACTGTTTTAAAACGCTTCTAATCTATACAGGCATATAAAGTAGCGATTTTTTACAAATGGGGTAATTATAATGTATGCACAATAAAACAGATATTAACTTTCTGAAACGTTTTAAAACTTATTTTTCCACTGTTTAATAGTATTTTTCAAAATAAAATGGCCTTTTGTTGAATCATTTCTTGCTTGAGAAAGTCTGAAAACTTATCTGAAGAAGGAATTTTCGAAACTTATCAAATAGCGGCGAAGCATTGAAGATGTTCTTTCAGCTGTCAATTGAAAAGTTTCACTGTGATCACTTGAGTAACTGTAGATTTAATCTTCTTATTTGAAAAAAAGTTCTGACTCAACTTTCTGCACAAAATATCTATAGATCTGTGATTCATTCGTTTTCGAGCTAGAGACCCGCGACATACGGACGGGCAGACAGCAGAGTGCGATTAATACAGCATCGTGTTGTCCTTTTGATACATTCTTAATACAAACCGTCGATCATTTTACTGACCACTGTTTGAGAAACACAACTTAGACTCTTAGATTTAGGAGTTGGTAAGAAGAAGCTCATAGAAGCTAACGTAACAACATTTTACAAAGCAAAGTGGTGATTTCATCTGGAAATATACAGTTATCGGTAAATTGCCTTGAAGTTCTCTAGCTCTCACTTGTACGGAAACACATTTAAGCGACTTCGCTGTTTGTAGGATGCTAAGCCAAAGACATACGAAACAGTAAAATAGATTAATTTGGCACTTCGGCTTTTGAGGTAAAACATCGTTTATTTCCGTACTTTGTCGGGTTTTAGAAATACCTGTAGAAGTATATATAGCACGGAGCTTCAGAAGACAGGATGGAAACAATTTTCAACACATTACGTACTGATGTCGCCTGATGTTGGGCCTATCCCTCAATATCTACACAGAGTACTTAAATAAGTAAATCACTATTATTTGTTTCATATTTACTAATTTTTTTCATTTGTATGTATTTTTACGCTGTACGCTTTTGATTATTTTGTAAATATTTAGGTCAGTTATTACTGTTATTCGTTTCAGTTTTAATTTAAGTAGGGTCCAGCAGAATAGCAGCGCTGTGGCTTGAGCTGTGACAGATTATGTTTAATTCAAAATTAAATGTAACTGTAAAATATACAATGTAAAAGACATATTTTATTTATTATTTACAATTTGCTTACAATTATCCGTTACCACGTTTAATTGAAGGCATTCGTAAGACCCATTGACCCAAGCACACTTATCCAGAGAGTATCCTTTAACATCTTCTGTGGTTTCACTGTATTGCAGTACTCTGTGTAGTCGTCCCAACATCTGATATTACATCTATATTTTATGTTCGTCCGATTCTCGATCTTTTGTCGACCGACAGGCTCTCCGTCACGGCCTTTGTTGCCGAATCTATAGTCAGAGATAATGGATACCGTAGCGTAGACTAAAGATAATAGGGCGAGCAGGTGAGGCCGTTCTAACTGGAATCTATTAAATTTATCGCACGGATTCTATATGTATCAGTATGTGTAAAGTTAAGGCTCTATTGCCGTAGAATACTATCATTTTTTAAATTTAAATTGTCAGTTCATTATAATTTTTTTTGTATAAGATATAGGTTAATTAAATAAATATTATTTTAATGACTTCTTGAGCCTTTAAATATAGTTAATTATATGGATCATATCTGATACATAGAAACAAACAAAAAATATAAAGAATATGTATTTCGACCAACTTGAGATCGTCGTCGAACGACGGACGAATGGATCTGCTTGTAAAATTGTACAACTGCGGCAGTTGAAACTTTTTGTGAATTTTCCTTACACTTAACATGATATTATTTTTTTCTCAAAGCTTTTTTCATTTCTAGAAATGAATTTGACATGTTTTCTTATGTATATTTAAACAAGACAAAAACGAAAAAGTCTACAATATGCACAAGCTGACAAATTAATAAAAAACCAATCGATAGGCGACTGCAACCATAGCAAAATAATGCACCTCGTACACTCAGGAGCCACCACCTGGCACTGACTGAAAATCAGCGCTGAGGGCTCACACCTTAAGCATAACGCTGAGTCAGTTGCCTTTTATAGCAACAGACACATATCGTGACAAGAATTCTGTGCAAGTATTAACATTTTTGTTATATTTTTTTCGTTTAGTTTTTTCTGTTATTAGTTGTTCTGTTGTAATGTAATGTTTAGTAACTGTTGTATGTGTTAGTATTGTATCTGTAAGTATGTGTGTCTGTTGGATCAAAAAATGTCTTTCTTTCTTCATTCCTAAATAAACCAATAACCTCTTCTTAACGGGAAACAACTCTGCGCCAGTTAAGTTAAAAGAAAATAATTACAGGTAAATAACAAGGTCTCCCTAATAGCTTCTTTAAAATCTCCATCACATTTATTACCCAATTTGTTACAGAACCTCTTTCCTTGTAATTTGTTGGAGCGGGTCATGACTCCAACAATGGTACCTCTAGGAGAGCGGATCAATGAAGCAACTTCCGGTGAGTATAGTGACGTCATGCCGTTACATCCGGTCGACCCGCACTATCCGAATATAAATACCCAGTGGCCATGAATAATGTAGGGAAATCTTTGTGTGAGCGGGGGCCAATAAAGATTATGAAAATGACGAATTGTTTCCGCAGGAGAACGTATGTATAAATGTTACATTACGTATATGTACATATTTAATGTCTTTATGTAGAACTGCTTGCGCTGGCGGTACATATATCCTCAGCCCCTTTCCTTCAATTCGGTTTAGAGCTCTCTTTGAAAACATCAAAATCGCAAATACGTTAAAAAATGCACCAAATGCTCTTTAGCAAGAATAGTATATTGTTACACAAGGGAGATAAGTGATCGCTTCACTCACTCGTGCGCCTAAATATCTCAGGTGCAATTGATCACTTACACCCGTGTGTAACACTCTACTTTTCATCACTAATGCGAGGAAATAATAAAAAACTCTTAGAAAGGATCTGTCTTGTTTATTCAAAAAAGTGTGTATCTACAATTTAATTAAAATTAATATTAAAGTGGGAAAAATTTGAAAGCGTAAAATTGACCGGTTTTTTTTATTGTTTATTTTTCAAAGGCAAATATATCTAAATTTTGATTAAGATGAAAGCCATCCGACTAAAACCACATGGTTTATACGCGGTATGGCGAGATCGCTAACTTATGCTAACTAAACATAGACTTATATACAAGTTTAACAACCCGCAGCCACAGGCTGCTGATGTTCGAGAAAATAAAGCTTTATGGCACTCCTTCGCTTTTTGTTGCTGCTACAATTTTTTATGCTATTCAGAGTATTAATAGATAATTCGTTTAGAAATAAAGGAATTTGCCCGGTATGTGAACATTTTCTTGCACTTTTTGTGATAATGCAATTTGACTGTCTTGCATGGTTTGATCACTTTCTTTAGTAATATCAGGTATATCTGCAGGCTGCTCGTCGGAATCCTTGGATGAACATGGGCGCGGCTCACTTGAACTACAACTAGTACGTAAATGAATAGTTTATGTTATTCTGCTCTTAATCTCGACTGACTCTTCTATATAACTCTCAGCAACTGTGCTTGATTTCTAGCCCCCATGTGTCTTTTTATAACCTTCCAAGAACTTTGAAGGGCTTTCCTTTTAACTCTAAATGATATTAATACACATAGATTGATCGATCGAAAATGCGGGATTATGGTTTCAACAATGTTTATCTTATCAACCTATCTTTATTTTATTTACCTTCATTAAGTACACTCAACTTCAAATGTAAATGGTTTGAAAACTAAATAAATCTCATAGAATAATGCCAAATATCAATTAAAAGCTTCAGAATTGAGGTTTAATCTTAGTATATGAAGTATTTAATTATTATTATAATTTACGATTTACATTCAATGTCAATCTCAGAGCTTAGTATTATAATTATTCGTGTTCAGATTTCTTCCACCAACACAAGCACAAAAACTATAAGTAAGGCACAAGTGCTCGTATTTCTCACTCACACTAAGAAACTAACGACAACATCAGAAATGTAACAAATAGAACACATGCAAAAAGAGACTATGAATAAACATATCGCATTTCTATTTCACGGAAACTAAGGTGACATTCGACTTAAGACAATAACTCACATTAAGCCTATTTTAGGCCAGGTGCATTCGCAAGCGCCACGCCTCCTTACCACATCTATGGTTCTGATATCTATGATATTGTCTGATGTAGGGATGCAACGAATAGTATTTAAGCGAATACGAATATTAATTTAATATTCGTCGAATTTGTGTTCTTACCTAATACTTACCACTTGCTGAACGGTGAAGGAAAATATCGTGAGGAAAGTTGCATGCCCTAAAAAGCGTGTAATTGTGCCCGAAGTACGGCGACAAGGCTCATCACCCATCACGTTGGGACGTCATAATCGTCGGTGAAACGCGGGTATACCGAGTGTGGACTTTAACTTGCATTTCACAGTTCACACTAAGGAACACCTCTGACACTTCCTCGGGGATTCATGTCGTGACGATGTGTTTTATGTTGTATTCGTCGAACACGATTGTTGTGATAAAAAAACAATAGTAGTTTTCCACAAATTATATAATATTACACTACCCAACGGTTTCGCAAGCATCTTCAAGGATTATAAGCATCATTAAGAGCTTTTAAATTAAAGTAAATACATATTTTCAAACAATGTTGGTATTGCGAGATGTCCGTGCGAACAGTAGTAATTATATTCGGTGGGTACGGATATTCGTAAAAAAAAACAATATTCGGCGAATACGAATAATAGTATTCGTATTCGTTGCAGCCCTAGTCTGATGGCGAGTAATTTTATTTGTACCTATTCTTAGCAATTTTTCGCTCACAATTTAGCTAAAATATCGTAGCTATCCATGCTACGTCGTAGCTCTCACTGTACGTTGTGCTACGGACTGCTGTTGCGAACCGAAGTGACAAGTGATACTGATAGAGAAGCGTAATTTGACGCAAAATACTATGCCAATAATACGTTTGCTTTCCGTGACACACGTGTAGATTCATTGAATGTTTCTTGTCTATTTACACACGCTATTGGTGTGTTCAGACAGCGACGTAGCGGGTCTACAGAGCGGGAAACGATGGACACTTAGCAATTCCTACGTCGCCGCCGTAGCTAATGGTGGCAATTAATTATTTAAGTTTGTGTTTTGATATATTTTGTAAAAATTTCTAAAAATTATAATTTCTGATACTTAAATTGTAAACGTAATGAAAATAGGTCGTAAAACCAGCAAATAATACGTAAAAGACAATAAAGAGAAAATAAGTAATAGAGAAATACGAAATATAAAATTTAGCCCAATAAAGCGAACCTTTTTACAATAGAAACATGGTAATTTTAAGCAACAGCCTCATTTCCAGCGAGTAACGTAAACAGAGGAAGAAGGGGGCGCGGGGCAGGGGGGTGTTTGCTCCAAGTAAACGAAGGTTGCAGAATCCAGGCTGCGGCGCTGAGGAGATGAAGACATGACTTAAAGGAACCACGGGAATAAACCCAAGTGTGGTCGTGTGTTGGGACAGAAACAAGTCTGTGTTACTCGAAATCTCACTTTTTTAAATTTCATATTGTTATACATAGCGAAATTACTTTAAAGGCATCTATAAAAAACTTAAATAAAATGAAATAAAAATTTGAATCTACATCTTCTGGTCGCGCATTTGATATTTAATTGATTGATTTGATTTGTATGGAAGAAAGGAATTGTTTTCATATTATTTTTTAATGTCCTTATATTAAATAATTTACCAAAAATAAGGTCAACATTTTTATTGTGTTATGAGGTCGTACGTACGAATAATCTCAAGTAAGAAATTCCGTGAATTCAAACAGTTTTTATTTAATTTTAGGCATATTATTTAGATACGATCATTTTAATCTTATATTATTATCATTAAGTTATGTTACATATAGTTTGATAATTCAATAAAGTGACGAATATTTTATATGAGTAAATTTTTTTGCGTTATACGAGTACTTCGATTAAAAGAGACGAAGACTTTTTTTACGTGCTTTTTGTAAAACTTGAATCAAATGCGCAAAAGATTTGGTCCAATATTTTTATTTGATTATATTTAAGCGTTTTATAGGTAGTTTCAAAGTTATTTAACTATTAAAACATAAAATTAAAAAAGTGGAATTCCGAGGCATCCTTTGTACGTACATTGTCGACGCGGCGGGAGGCATGGATAGTGTAAACGAGCACTGAAAACACGCGCACAGCTACCTATATATTTACTCAATCGTATGAGAATATTTCACAAGTTAAATGATTAATATCACAAGTCTGGAAGCTGATTTAGCTGCGGTATAACTTGCTACTCTTAAATATATCGGGTAAATCCTTGAGGATGACAAAAACTAACTTCACAGGCGAAAACGCGGGATAAACATTAGTAAGTACAGAGATAAGCTCAATTGCCTACTGGTATGTATAATATAGTTATATGCAGTAAAGAATATGAATATGCTTTTAAGAGTTTAGATGGTAATTCTTCATCATTGAAAAAGCACTGAAGCTTTCTGCTATGAAATATACAGCAATTTTCAGAATAAGCACATAATAAGAAAATTGTTTAAAAAAAGCGCACAGCAATTTAACGGCAAGAACTATCTACTCTTTTGGGGTTAAGATTTACTAAGACTTTAAAACTCTATTATGAAACAGCAACGAAAAGCGTGTTCAATCAACTAAACCACTCGAACAAACACTGGTGTCTGAGAGGCGCTTGAAGACAAGGTTCTAGCCGACAGACAAATCCGACCGTAATTACATAGTAACTAGTTAGCTGACCTGTCATTTGGCATATTATGGTGGAACTTTGCAGGCCGTAATCTGTCACGTGCCATATTATGGCAAGTTTGTTTGTTTTTTTTGTCATATTTTGCTGGGTGCCCCTCCTTTTAGACTTGGTCTGTGGTTTGTTTTAAATGGTCCCACAGGTTATAAATGTCCAATGAAAACAGTCGGTTCAAAGAAAATAGGCTGGAATTTAGAAAAAAAGTCGAATTATCTGTGCCGTGGTGTCGCAAGATGGCGGAAAATGGCGAGTTGAGTGTTGTGCAGTGTCATGTGTGGGTATGAAATATGTGTTTAAATACACACAACGAACGAGGAAAACATGCCTAGGTAAGTGTTTATTGGATTTAAAAAGGTGTTTTAAAGATTTTTACCCGTACTTTTGAATACGAAACCTTCGAAATACGGGTAACCTTTTTCTTTGTTTACCTGCCTTCCGTTCGATCATACTACAATTACGTTCCATGTGTTTTAATGAAAATACTACTGTATTCTAGACAATTTATCTAGGAATACAAAGGTATACAATATGTGTGGTATTTCTAAACAGGAAAGCCACAAAAACCAATAAACTAAATCACTTGACGCGTGGCCCGCACCGCTCAAACAGGTGTAACAGTCATCACCCTGCAGCAGGTAAGGGGACATATTGGAAGGTTCAGGTGAGTGGATGTAGTCGGTGGGGTGGGGGTGGCCAGTTCTTGACTCTGGAAACTTTTAGTGAAGGACGAACTTCTTGGCTTTTCGTGAATAGTCTTACTATCTACTACATTTTACAGGAAGCTCTATTTTCACATAACAGGTTTTTTAATCTCTCTCTACATAGATTATTATTTTACTCAGCACAAAATTGTACTTCAGAGAAAATACTTAAATCAATAACAAAATGTATGACGTTATACGAGTAGAAGATATATTTCATTTTGCCAGAGTCAACATGCTAAATCACGTTGTTGAGTTGTGCCGCCGCAGGACAAATAAAATATATCTCCAACTCAAAACAAAACAACACCAGCACAGCAAGAAATTACCCACAAATCTAAAGAATTGTTTGAGTAAATAAAAAACTCAAACAATATATATTAACACTATGATAGAAATAAATTTCTATATTTTTAAACACTTGGCGATTTATCCATCGCAAGGATAAAAATTTAATTTAATATATTTTAAAATATAAACTAGCGAACGTCCCGTACCCATGCCCGGGTCCCGTGTCTCTCGAATCAGTAAAAAAAAACCTTAAAAACCTTCTAAGCAGGTGTCTGCGTCATGTAATAAATATAAAGTCTTAATATCATGCTCCTAAAATGCATGAAGTGTACAAAAAGAATAGAAATTCTACCGATTTTATTCTTACAAAAAAAATATGAACAGAGTTTAAAACTCTTAACCCCTCCGCGACTCCGTAGCTACCCACCGGTCGGTGCCACTTCGCCCACCACCACGTAACTCCAACTCACCATAATAAATCAAGACGCATGCACGCACGTCTCCCCGCTCCCCTCGCCGGGACTCCCTCTCCCCCGCGGGAATCACTCCGAATAACTCAGGGTAAAATACTGGACATGGGTTTTTGTGGGGTGATATAAATTGTGAGCGTTCAGTCGTTAACCGTTTGTTTTTTATTTGTTCGCGTTTAACCTTGGTTCCCTTTTACAGAGGTGTTAGGAAAACCAAAAACTGGTACAGTCGGTAGAGCATTTTAAACGTATATCTTACCATTGTTGTCGATTGCTTCTGAGCCTAACGAACAATTTAGTTTCCACAGCTGAACTAGAGTTTACAGGCAGCCTTGGATACTCATCGCGCGTTTTCTTTTCCCATCTCGATCAAAGGCGGCGGCGGCTTTGAGTCTCGCCACCCGCCCAGCACGCCGCCCGCCCTCGCCTCGCAGAAACCAAGCTTTACAAGAGAATGGAAAAAACAACTCTTCTCAATTTTCACACCAGATGAGAAACAGGTCTTTGTGTTTTTGTTGGAACATTGTTTTCATAGGAGTTGTATACACAGAAAATATTTATGGTGCCGAAGTTTTGAAGGTAAACTAAGGAGACTGATTGTTCCAGCATAAATTGATCTTCCACGGTTCAATGTTTGTCTGAGGTTAAATAAGTAAATACTATTAAGTTTTAGCTCATTATATTCTGGGTTAAATCAGCTTTCGGTAGGAATATTTTGTCGGAAAGACAGTCTGACAAACAAATATTAAAAGTTTGTCTCAGTTATCGATGTCCCACAAGTTGCGGAAGGTTTTTCCCGGTCCCGGCGACCGGCGGGACGTGATTCGATTCCGGGACACGGCCGGTCGAGAAAAACAAATTATACTGCAAAAGTATGAAGAGAATTGGAAAAACTGGATTCTTTATTACTTTATTTCTCTCGGGATTTGTGGAACATGCGGTTAGGTTTTTTGCATTTACTTGTACATTTTCAAATCAATATTACAAGATTTTATTGTATGTATATTTATATGGAGACATTTAGAACTTTCTCGACCATCCGGGCTGTGTCAGCTTCAAGCTGTCAGCTTGAGGGTCACGATCCTCGGTAATGAAACCGACTATGGAGGATCAAAACCCTTTTTTTGGGATAATTTTTCGAACATATTTCCTCGATAAATCCGAAACTAACGAAATTCAGTTCTATAAAGAAATAATCTAGGTGATGATTTGTTGTCTTTGATGGACATTACTACAGTCGTACCGTTCAAAAGTTCACATAGAAACATTAACGTGTTTTGAAGGTTTCACAGGATTAAAACAAGAGCGACACTACGAACAGAAGAATAATCCCAAGAATCCCCTGGTTAGGCATTATATTTATTTATGGTCTACTTAGTTTATTTATCAACTTATTTATTGCAGCCCTATGTTTAAATTAAAAAACTTGCTATCCACAGTAGATTCACTAATTCAAGTAGCTTTAACTCGAGTACTGAACCTTCCCATTACCGATCGTTGTTGGCTTCAAGCTTCCCTTCCCATCAGATTTGGGGGGCTTGGAATAAGAAAAGTGTTCGATGTCGCGCTTCCTGCCTTTTTGTCTTCTATTCACAGCACTGAGACCTTGTATAAGAAACTTATTCAGCCTTCTTTGGTTGATATTGAGGTCTCGTGCTGTGATGAAGCCAAACAGGCATGGTCAGTGGCCTGCCCGTGTGAGGACGTCCCCGATAACTTTTCATCGCAGCGGCAGTGGGATGAGCCTTGTTGCAAATTGCAACAAAAAAAACTGCTTGCCTCAAGTAGGAATATCACAGAGCGAGCTCGGCTTCTTGCTGTGGCAGAGCACGAGTCGGGTCTCTGGCTCCACGCCCTCCCATCCGCCAACATCGGGACACTATTAGACGATCGGTCCTTCACCACGGCCGTCGGTCTGCGAATAGGGGCTTCATTAACTGAACCTCATCACTGCCCTTGCGGGGCTAGCGTTTGTCGGGCCGGACTCTATGGACTTTCTTGTCAGCGCAGTGCCGGCCGCTTGTCTCGCCATGCAGCCCTCAATGACGTTATCCGAAGGGCCCTTGTCTCCGTCGGTGCTCCAGCTACTCTTGAACCACCCGGAGTAGTTCGCGATGACGGTAAGAGGCCTGACGGTATGACGTTAATACCGTGGAAGCATGGGAGGCCGCTCGTATGGGACGCAACCTGCGTGGACACGCTGGCGCCCTCTCATGTTTCCATGAGTAGTAGGGCTGCTGGTTCGGCGGCGGCCGCTGCTGAGCTCTCCAAGGGGCGTAAATATGCGGCAATAGGTTCAAGCTACATGTTTACGCCTTTTGGGGTTGAGACAATGGGAACATGGGGTCCAGAGGCGCGACAATTTATCAAGGACCTCTCTGTCAAGCTGATAGATACCAGCGGCGACCGGCGGGCTGGCTCTTAAGCCAGCGTATAAGTCTTGCCATACAGAGAGGTAACGCGGCCAGTATTTTGGGCACTCTCCCGCAGGGCAGTGATCTGGAGGCAATCTTTTTTTTGTGATTGTTATGCGTGTACAGGATTGCGTTTTTTTTTTTTTTTTTTTTTTTTTAGGGTTATTTAGTTTCTGTTATTACATCTTCTGTTTTATTTATAGTTAGTTTATTTAAGTTTTTGCTATAAGATGTGTACGTTTTAAAACTAATTCCCGTGAATAATTTATTGCATTATATATAATAATATTCTCATTCCTACATCTTTATGTTATGCATGCATATGTATGACTTTATAAGCCCGACTTAAATATAGATTTTTTATATAATTTCCGTATTATATTTGTTTCATAATATTCTATTGTTTTTATAAAGATTCAATTGGACCTGTAGAAAGTATACTTCATGTATCTATTTTACAAAATAAACTATTACATTTGATAAAAATAATGCAAAAATATGTTATCCTAAAACGAAAGGTAATCTTATGACGCCATGACAGAGTGGAGTCATCAATCAACCGCACCTATCGCTGGTTTTACACGTTTCGTCGGAAAACGAGAAAATTGCCCAAGTTATAGTCGATTATTCATCCCCAGTCGGAGAGATCGTTATTATTCTCGCATAAAAACGTTCATAATAGAGTTTTCATTTACCTCAAACCTCAGATATTATTTCAGTTACGTTTTACCTATTTTGAGGTTAACTTTTTAGTATGTGGGAAGCGTTTTTTTAGGATTCAATTAGTTGCACGAATATAACTTTAGAGTTGTTTTTTCAATCCATGACGAACAGTAAGTGCTTGATATGCTCGTTAGTTTAACTGGTGATGTTGGACGGTGGTGAGAAGTGAAACGAAAACAGAAGTTAGGTTTGTGTTGAAGTTTATTGAATAAATAAAGGTCTTTAAATATTTTTATTTAACAACAAACTTGAACATCATTGTTTGACATAGTATTCATTTGACAGAAAAAACTTGAAAAAAATAAATTATCCCAAAACAGAGAAAAATACATACCTATACAGGATGTTGGAAAAGTACTTCGTTCCTTTAAACCACGTGTGCTATAGGTATAACAAAGTATGTTAAGCGTGTTTACTTTTACTTTTAAATATAAAAAGTTGTATATATATATATTATTTAATTAAATTACTATCCCTTTCTCTAACGCGCCATTTTTTGAAATTGTCTATCAACTATCTCTATATATCTATTGTGTTCTAAACTAGGGTTGAACAATTTAATGAAAGTTTAAAAAAATATTTTAATATTTTTTATATTAAAAAAGAATAATTAGACGCGCTTAACATATTTTGTTATACCTAATAGCACAAGTGGTTTTTGGGAACGAAGTACTTTTCCTAACAGCCTGTATAAATAAATCCTACAAATAAAAAGCCTCATCCAAATCGCTGTTCCGCGGCAAGGTGCCCAGAAATGAAATGAAATGAAATGAAAAAATCTTTAATTAAAATAAATGTTAATGTAAATGTTCCTGGCTCCCAAGCTAGAATCCTCTGTCCAATGAGTAGCCAGGCTTCTTTCGTTATATTAGATAGGTAGAGAATACAATAATTATAGTGGAGGCTGTAGTCTTTTATCTATTTCTGTGAACTGGTTTCTTAAATGGCTATCGCCAAGGATCTTACGTTCCTTTAGTATTTTGTCAAAATGTTTTACTGTACCTACACACAACAAACTAAGGTTTCACTACATTATTCGGTTGCAGATCTCTGAAACAGTTGAATCAACAGCCTTCCCGGGACAAAAGAAACAGGTAATGTATTGAAATCTGCGTTTTTCTCTCTGAGGAGTTCACAGTTATTCAGAGATGACAGTAAGAATAATGCAACGTTAATAGTTAAATATTCAGTTGGACCCGAGGGTAGTCTTGCAGCAAAAAAATACTCTCGAAACGAAACTTTTTGTTTGTTGTTAAAGTTATGAAGACGCTTAAATTTTATTTTTACGAATGGTCTGAAACACTCAGAGATTGTTCTTGAAAATCATATTACGCCAATGTCAAAAAACACTCTTACATCATTAATATTTTCTGATATTAATAAGTAAGCGGGCTCATCTTAGTCTATTTAAATATTAATGATCAAAAGATCTTCAGTTCAAAAAGAGCGTTTGACATCAAAGAGAGGACCGGACTCACTTGTGACACTTGAAGGTCGCGGTCGGCATTCCACCACTGGCCCCTAAAGTTTAGATTAAATGACATGCAACAGTGGCGATAAGGCTACAAGTGTTACGCTTCAAACTAATTAATCTCTAGTGTTTATGGTCATCTCTGTTGCCTTCCTGACCACGGCTATAGGGCCTCTCTATCCTTGTCTTTTCCAGGACATTTGTCAACGTGCGAAAGAGCTAGTAAAATGGAAAGACGCACGTGCTAGGCATGCTGTATAGTTATTAATCCATAGAATAGAATAGAAATTTATTTGCGTAATCTTGGTACGTAATGTTCTTATAAATACATTTTTGTGCTATACAAGATTAACCTAGCTAAGGTATTGCAATTTACTTAAAATAATAACTTAACTTAATATTTACACTTTTTACATTTTATATGACAATATCATGGCTCATAAATATGCGACGACATTTTATATTTGCTATTTCTGTAAGATTAAGTATAATTAATGCACTATGGACATTATCTACAAAAAGCAACTGCTCTTACGATATCATTAACCCCTTAGATGGTTTTCTTGAACAGAATTTGCTAGAATTTTTAAGTATGACCGATTTTGGTCAATATAATCACATTCCTAACATTAATGCTCGCTATTTAGATTTAGTGATTTCTAACTGTGTTTGCACGGTAACTCGTTGCGCTCCCCTCTCCCTCCCCGAAGATGCGCACCATCCGTCACTTTCGATAGAGGCGCAAGTAACCTACACGGAGCGAAGCTTACCGTCCGCTCCGAGGATCGTTCGTAGGTTCTTTGCAGCTGACTACGATAAAATAAACTACTCGTTATCACGGCTTCATTGGGAGACTGAGCTGGGGAATGATGATATAAGGACAGCGGTGGATAGGTTTTATAATGTTTTAAATACATTAATTAACCAATATGTCCCGGTTAAAGTTCCCACATCGGGCCAAAAATACCCTATCTGGTACTCCAAAGGCTTGATCAAGTTAATAAAACAGAAAATCAGAGTGCACCGTCGTTGGAAAGTTTATGGGAGAAAATGCGATTATGAGATCTTTTCAGAGCTTCGTAAACAACAAAAAGATGCTCAAACTGCATGTTATGATTTGTTTATTTCACGGGCTGAAGAGAACATACGAGCCGATTCAAAGCATTTTTGGGCATATATTAAGGCCAAGAAAAACAATTCAACAGATTTTCCTGACTCTGTTCACCTTTTAGACCGCGTAGCTGATGATGGAAAGGCAATGGCTGAATTGTTCAGCGACTTTTTTGCGGCTGTATTTGAACCTGATCATCCATCTCCTAAATCTCTTGTATCTAATCAAAATCAAATTGTTAGTATTAATTCTGTAAAAATTACTGTCGATATTGTGGAAAAATATCTAAAAAACCTAAATTTATCTAAGGGAGTAGGACCGGACGGAATTCCCCCCGTATTTTTGTGTCGGTGTGCTGGTCAACTTGCCGTTCCACTGACAATACTCTTTCGTAGGTCTCTTCATACCGGTATTTTTCCAGAATGCTGGAAGCGGTCTTTTATTGTGCCTATTTTTAAAAATGGTAATAAACGTAACGTTGCAGATTATCGCGGCATCTCAAAATTATCCGTAATTGCTAAAATGTTTGAAAAAATTATATATGACAATATCTTTCCTTCCATTAGACGTTATCTAACAGAATACCAACACGGCTTTATAAGTGGGCGTTCCACAGAGACTAATCTTTGTGAGCTTACAGACCGGGTGCTCTCAGCTATGGACCAAGGTTTTCAAGTGGATGCCGTATATACCGACTACTCCAAAGCCTTTGACAAAATTTGTCACTCAATTCTTATTTGTAAATTGGAGAATTTTGGTATACATGGTGACCTTCTGCGGTGGTTAGAATCCTATTTAAAACACCGTACGCAGGCTGTAACCATTAAGGGCTATACATCTTCATTTGTTCCGATTACCTCGGGTGTGCCTCAGGGCTCTCATCTGGGTCCCCTTATGTTCAACATTTTCATCAATGACGTCATCCTGTCTCTTCATAATTCAAATGTGTTGTTATATGCTGATGATAAAAAAATATTTTCTATTATTAAAACTGAACTAGACTGCATGCTACTGCAAAGAGATTTAGATAATTTAAGTAGATTCTGTAACGCCAATAGACTACATTTAAACATAGATAAGTGTTGCGTGATTAGTTTCTCAAGAAAGATACTTGAATTAAATTATAACTACACCTTATTTGACAGAACACTTAAGAGAGTGACCGAGGTGAGGGATCTTGGGGTTCTTTTAGATAGTGAACTTTCATTTAGAATTCATATGGAAAAGATTGTGGCGAAGTCTTACAGGATGCTGGGGTTCGTGCTGAGGCAGAGCAAGGAATTTAAAAGTGCAAGCACACTTATTAGTATTTATAACGCATTGACAAGATCTCATCTTGAGTACGCCTCTGTAGTCTGGAATCCTTTATATGTAACGCATATAAACTCTTTGGAAAAAATTCAAAACAAATTTTTAAAATATCTTAATTATATACAAAGGAATTGTTCGGACTTTCATTTTCAGCGTGATACGATTGCTTCTCTGGAGGATAGACGTGCCTGTCGTGATATTTTATTTTTATATAAAATTATCCACAATATGTTAGATTCTCCCTACCTTTTAAGTAACATCGGATTTAAATGTCGAGCTTTCACTACTCGGAATAAGTGTTTGTTCAGTGTACCACCCGCAGGTACAAACTACGCAAAAAATAGATTTTTGGTTAGGGCTTGTGATCTTTATAATAAAGACTTTATTGATCTTGACATATTGCATCTTTCGCTGGGACAATTTAGAGGAAGATTATTTAAAACGTTTGTGTAAATAAGTAATTTTAAAATTGTGGACGCTTTTTCTTGTATTATGTTGTTTTTTAATAGTAATTTTTTGTATCTTGTTTTCCGTTGATTTTAGTAAATCGCTGTATGTGTTTTTTTTTTATTGGTAACTTGTGTTGTTGTAAATGTCCGTGCACTAATTAATTTTGTTGTTAAGATTTATGTGGAAACTTTTTTGGTTTTATATTTTAGCTATTCCTGATTGTATTGTGTGATAAGAAAACTGTTTGTTTCCCAATAAATAAATAAATAAATAAATTAGGTACATACCGTTCGTTTAAATTTCAAAATTTGTGCTCATAATGTAGCTTTTCAGAGTGTAAAAACATTTTTCAAGCAGCAAGCTTTTTAACCTTGATATAAATTGTTTATCATCTAAGTTTCTCATTGTCTCAGGTAGGTGGTTATATATTTTTATACATGTGTAGTATGTGCCGTTCATAGAGGAGAGGGTGGAATATTGCGCTGATTCGTGAGTACGTAGAGTGTTGTACAATTCTTCCTTATTTAGTAAGCTGCCAGGACAGCTCCCATATAGTTTCAGAATGCTGACACAAAAACTCCCCCTTTTTAACATATCTTAACAA
The DNA here is from genome assembly GCA_910592155.1 of Ypsolopha scabrella. Lineage (NCBI taxonomy): Eukaryota > Metazoa > Arthropoda > Insecta > Lepidoptera > Ypsolophidae > Ypsolopha > Ypsolopha scabrella. The sequence continues at coordinate 23,786,507 of OU342982.1, forward strand.
ACTCACACTCACAGGGCACACGTAAGACACATTTCTAATCTAACCTTACCAAGTTTCACTAAAAGTGAAAGATTTTCTTTTTCTTTCTTTGTTTTTCCAAATTTTGTATCCCTAGGAGCGAAGCCCCAATTAACAATTATGTTAGATTTATGTCAAAAGACGCTGGTACATATTGAACAGTGCTCCACACTAGCATAGATGCCAACGGCAATCCCTATTATTTCAGTTTTAATTTTTCATATTAATCTTTGTTTTTGTATTGCATTATAAGTATAAGGATACTGTGTATGTTTAAAAAAAAGATTTTTTCATCTTTTTTTATTTATTTAACTTTCTTACAGCTACCCTACCTTCCCTACCCTGAAGGGAAAATGAAACTTGTCGTCGTGAATTGACGTCTAAATATAATCAATATTGGGTCCAAGCCATGATCTGGACGGCAATTCTAGGGCAATCGAAAAAAACTCGATATCGAGAAATCAAGCGAGAATTCGCAAATCTCGCTTCAAAACATAAGAATGCTATTCTAGCGTTTTCTCTTCGTCAATTTCTCGACTGTAAATCTGTCTAAATTTCACGACTGGTCTCTAGCAGTCGAGATAGAAGTTTCGATCGCTTGTTGCAACTACAAAAATTAGCAAATTTTAGTTTTTCAGATTTTCTTTGTTTTCTTTTTTGTAAACAAATTAATTTCAATTTGGCTACCTTTATTGGCTTTGTTGTTATTTAATTTACGTAAGCAAATACTGATGATGCAGGGAAATATGGTTACAAAAGAATAAATCGCCCTTTTGAAATTTTTGGGACAATGATTTCACGTGAAAACTAAACGAAAATTATAGCAAATAAAAAAGATTGAACATAATTGAGAAAATTGAAAAAGTAAAATAGAAATAATAAAATATTTTTACATAAAATTTATTTATATTATCTCATAAATATTAAAATAGTTTTCGGTCATATTATGTATTAAATATAACCGAAAAATATTTTTACATTTATTATATTATAAAAAAATTATTATAAATTAAAATTTATCATTGTTTTATAGTATAATATTTACTTTTTTTATATAATAATAAAATTCTTTTATTCAATTTTAAATTTATATTTAAATGGTTTTGCGGTTATATTATATATTATTAAAAAATAAAAATAAATATTATGTAAAAATATTTTATTATTATATCATAAAATATTTTTTTTTACGATTTATTCATTATTAAAAAAATATTAAAAAAATATTATATAAAATATTTTATTATTGTTTCATAAAATCTTTTTTTTACGATTTATTTATTATTATTATTGTTATTTTATTATTATTATTATTTATTTTTTTATTACTAAAGCAGTTTTTTTCATTTGTAAGTTTAATCTTTTAAATTGCTATAATTTTCCTTTCATTCTCACGTAAAACTCTTAAAGTAAAAATCATGAAAAAATTTAAATGATAAAAGTATTTTTATAATAATCACGACTTTTTTTCTACTTTATTATTAGTATAGCTTAGTATTTTTTTTTATAAACAGTGATTTTATGATTTTAACTACCATTTTACTTTTCCCAAAACTGACGAAATACTGAATAATAATCTAAGGTGCGTGTGTCTGACTCGCACTTGACCGGTATTTTTTTATTACATACACACAAATTGTTATTTTAAATTAAAAGTGCGATTGGTATTTTATAATACGAAAATGCCTTAATTCGCGGGCCGTGAATGGAGCGAGTGGTTTACTCGACAGACATATTTCTCGAGTGTCACCTAGAATACAGTTTTAGACCATTGTCGAGAAATCAATCGAGAAAATGCATCAAAATTGAAGAGTGAACTTAATCTCGACAGTCGAATTGTTTCGATCGATCCCGGAATTGCCTTCCTGGACTCTATTGTTTAGCCTTTATGGAATTAAGAGGATTAAACTGTGTAATTACTGGGTAAAGTAATTTGATTTTAAGTAAGAATAATAATATGATTATGTTCACACAGTTTGTTTATAAACTAGAAGAAAGTAGGTTTGTAGGCTTGTATAGGGTGTTTTTTTTAGAGGTATAGAACTTTGAAATGGAATAAAACAAAGATGATTTTTTTTATTGATATGAAATTTATTTTATTCGAAAGACAATCTTCTGGCATTATAATTTAAATATGACTTCTGGCATATGTCCGCCACGGCTGGCTCGGAAGTAGTCTAATCTGGAGGTCCAATTTTCGATGACTTTTTCCAACATTTGTGGCCGTATATCGGCAATAACTCGCCGAGTGTTGTCCTCCAAGTGGTCAATCGTTTCGAACTTATCGGCGTAGACTTTTTTCGTTCATCAATTGAACAACCATGATGTGCAGGAGTTGTGGTTTCAACAAGACGGCGCAACATGTCACACAGCTCGTGCCACAAATAATTTATTGAAGGAAACGTTTGGTAACCGCATAGTTTCACGTTTCGGACCCGTGAATTGGCCTCCAAGATCGTGCGATTTAACGCCACTTGACTATTTTCTGTGGGGATATGTGAAGTCGCAAGTCTACGCCGATAAGCCCGAAACGATTGACCACTTGCAGGACAACATTCGGCGAGTTATTGCCGATATACGGCCACAAATGTTGGAAAAAGTCATCGAAAATTGGACCTCCAGATTAGAATACGTCCGAGCCAGCCGTGGCGGACATATGCCAGAAGTCATATTTAAATTATAATGCCAGAAGATTGTCTTTCGAATAAAATAAATTTCATATCAATAAAAAAAATCATCTTTGTTCTATTCCATTTCGAAGTTCTAATACCTCTAAAAAAAACACACGTTATAACATTGTATACAAATTGATAGCAACTGGTGCTGAAAAGGTGTTTAGCCTGTATCTCAGCAAACAGCGCCTCTATCAAGTGGGCAAAGAGTAAGCTCGTACCTGTATTAATAGTTTAGAAGTTTGCAGAGTTGTATGAAGTTTTAATAAGTATTTACTTTTAAATATTTAAATATGAATCACGAGGTAATTGCAAGAAAGAAGCCAATATTCAAATCACACAAAATGTCGCAATCAACTTAGGAAGTATGAGAACCTGAAGGAAATCATAAAAGTCCACATCACAACATGGCGACCACTTATTAATATAGAAAAGGAAAAATAATTTCCCGCATATAACGTAATTATTATTTCACCGTCAAAGGACATTGACGAGAGGAATTCAATAAACCCAAGGTTGACCATCCAATTACTTATGTGATCTTAGAGAAAGGACATCAATAGAATTCATCTGACGTTAAGAATACCGAGTTCAGAGTAAAAGAGAGTGATTGAAAGCTTATACAAGTAATGTTTCACGTTATTTAATTAAGTCTAACACAAAAAAGAACTAATAATAATTAGAAAAACGAAACAGTAAAAGAAAACATAAAATATACAGTGTACCAAATAATAACATCATTTGGGCATAACACGTAAACCGAAGCTTCGTTCAGTCGCTCCACTGCAATAAGACGGCTGGGCCGGTTATGTTTATTCGGCATGTACATACATATTTGAAACATATACATACATACGTATATCTGATCAAGTGCAGGTGTCGTACCTGAAGTACGACAAGTGCCCGGAGGGTTCCGTCTATCCATCCATCCATCAGCCCGTGTTCGTCCACTGGACATAGGCCTTTCCCAGATCATAGAGGTCCTGGCATGGCGATCACGCCGACACCTTCCACCTTCCCTTCACTGGACCAGTTATTGTGTCAGCATGCTGCAACTGTACGGAGCTATCCTAGCCACTGACTAAATGATTCAAATTGTTTATTTTGTAAAATAGATACATAAAGTATACGTTTTACAGGTCATATATCCAATCATTATAAAAACAATATTTTATGATGACACAATTATAATATGGTAATTTAATTATGTAAGGGTACTGTACACACCGTTTAATCACAAACGTATTCTACAAGAGATATGAATGACCAAACTAACTTGACACTTATAATCAATGGAACTCCATTTATCTAAAGGGTCTGAGTAAGTTGGTCACCAATTTGATCTAAAATAATTAGATATCGGTTATTTTCAGATTTTTTTCTAGATGTGTGCGATAACTATGAACGGAATTTTGAGTTTCTAAGTTAATTGAAAGTTAATCTTGTTCTTTACAGGTTTTCATGGTTAAACCAGTTTGTATGAAATTGATTACGTAAAGGACAATAACTTTTATACGCGTTTTAGAAGCTAGATTTTTTACAGTAATATGAGGCCGTTAACTTCTATGGGAGGTATTATGTAGTTTCAACTTGATATCTCTCACGGAGCCGGAGATAAAGGGTCTTAACAGACGGACATACGGGCGACAGAGTGATCGTTCTAGGTTCCGTTTTTCCATTTTGAGGTACGGAACCCAAAAAAGAAGTGAAACCTTAGATGTCGTCTTTTGAACATAATTTGGAAAGAAAAATTAGTATACAGCGGGTCTGTTGAAGGTTACACTGAAAAAAAAAGTAAATTGAAAAAGATCTTGTTGAGCGTAAGCAACAGCTTAACTCCATATGAGCGCAACAAGATGTCAGTTTCCTGTACTAACTCAACTTGTTTACTTGATCATAAAAACATTGGAAACAATCAATAACTTAGTTAATACAGCCAAAGTTGACAAACAAGCCTCTTGATTTAGTGCACTAATGGATCGAAACATCGAGATTTTTTCGTTAAAACCAAAGTGAGTCTTAGCTGTTATATCTATTTCGTTATTATGATTGACACTCATCCTAATGTAAGTGACATAAAATAGGTTTAATCAAAAATTAACGGAGCACTGGTTTCTTAAGTAATGTGATTTTAATGAGTACATGTTCCAAAAGTAACTGCCATGGAAACTAGTCCAAAGAAATTTTAAATTATCACGTGAATAAGACTTCTGTCCTTCAGTTGTTGTTTTTGCTTCACATGGAGGAGACGTTTGCGCAGCCGTGAGATACAACCGCGGGTAGATCAATAACGAACAAATTGTGTTTAGTGTGATCACTAGACTTTTGTTATGTTAAAGTCACCGACATACTTCGTAGCTGATCCAATCGACCCGGGAAAACCTATTTTTCCTCCATTATGAACCGGCATTTGAGCCTCGGACAAAAATAATATCTTCTCCTAAAATAATCCACTGAAAGATACATATTTGTGTCCTTTTCTTGACTGTGTCACAATATCAAAAGTTATTTCAACAACGGCCCAAAGGCAATATTACTTAGTGTCGACCGACTTGACATACAAACCTACACTCGTAGTGTACCAGTATACGGTGTGGAAAAAAAGACCCTTGTTGGAGCCTTGGAGAGAAAGTATCCTAAATATTGACGATGGCAAACTTTAATGAAAAACATTAAGTTATTAAGAAAAATGACCACAACTACATTCAAAGATGTTTGACAAATCACTTGCTCGAACCGGTGATTAAAGAAAAAAAAACTTTTTTTATGATACCAAACGAAAGGGTCAATCCTGTGGGGATTAATTTCTTTTAAATGACATGGTATATCGGCTCCCGAATTTATGATCACGGGCCGTCTAAAACACTCCTCCTCGCACCTATTTTTGACTTTTTGTTGAATATCTATCGCAAATTTCTCATTTCGTAATTTACGATATTGTCAACCAGAATTAATTGTCAATTGTGTAAGACAATCGTATTTATTTGACAGACAAAAAACGTCCGATTTCAAATTGTTAAAAGGGCTTTTTTGCTTAGCCGAATGGACGTTTGACAATTAAAATAGTCAAATGAATACGATTGTCTAACTCAATTGCACCTCAGTGCATGAAATGATCAATTCTATCTAATAGTCACAACATATATACTAGGTTTAACAAACTAAATAAATATCATTATTTTACAGCAAGAAATAAGTGAATAACGTAAGTAAAATAATTTGTTCACCTCACTAGCTCAAAACGCGCCTTTGTTGCTTAAAACCAGTGAGCAAAAGTAATAATATATTTATATGTACCTTATTGCTCGGGATTCATATTCAGCACGCGCAACAAAAACAAACTTTGCTCTCTTGTTGCACAAATAACTATGTGCCTAATATCAGAACTATATACAAGATATTACAAGTATTTACTCTACTTTGAAGAGGAATGTCTGTGAAAGCATTTGGTTATTTGTTATGATGGGATCCCATCGAACCCACTTTGGTGTTGTTATTATCAGTGGAAGTTGATAGATTCTGAGCTCCGTTGTCAAGGCAACGGTGAATAAGTATTGAGATCAAACGAGGTTGGGACTGTGTACAAGAGAAGGTGTTCACAATATATATTTAAATAAACTGTACCAAAACAGAAGAGTTTTTAGACTGTAGTGTACATGGATGGATATACCAACCGTAATCTCCTTCAAAAGCTGATCAATAATATGGACACCTACGGTAAAAATAAAAACGTATATTTGATATGTTTTATAATTCGCTGGCCAGATTGTGACTAGAATCAATACAAATTGATTGAGATAATCATGCTTCTAATATTATTTATAAACTCCTAATGAGAATTTTAATATATTTTAATTTATTTATACAGCCAAACTCATATTAGACGTTTCGTAAGTGATCAGTAACACGGATCGATAACACAAAATCAAAATATTTATTTTTGCAAAATACCTATAGATACATAAAGTATACTTTCTACAAGTTAAAGTTAATTTTAACAATATAATATATCTTTAGAATAAAAAAAATATATAATAATACGGAAAATAAAATATATATCTGCATAAAATAGAGGAATCTAGGAATAAAAATATTATATATACATAATGCAATGAAGAAATAAGTTAATAAATAAAAACCGGAAATACATACAAAAAATATTAAGGTTGGGCTACTAAAATGTAATAAAGTTATACACCTGCAAAAAATAGAGAAATAACACTTTTTGCTAATTTCGCAAAATTTAATCTTGACGTCCCATACTAATCGCCTCGGGTCTGGCATTTTGTAAGGAACACGAAAAGAATAATATACGAATTTCACAAAAAGGGTCATCGGACCTTGTTACTGAGCACTTACCAAGTCTTCAGTAAGAATTCGGTTGCATAAATTAGAGTCATTTGTCCGTAGGAAGTAAACAGTCGAAGTAGGTACATTTTTCTGTCGGTCTGTATGAATGCGCGTTTAACGAAAACACTACTGAATTTATTTGTCTGTTTCTTTCTTTAATTATGTCCCTTTTATTTACTAACACTATGCATTGAATAACGTGGTATGATACACGTGGGTAAAGACAATAACTGCTTGTAAGTTATTGCCTCCTTGCCGCACTTATAATATAACATCCTAAAATAACAGATTCTACAAATGGTAGTGAATAACAGCATCACAACTGTGAGAGGGGGGGGGGGTTCAGTCAGGAAATAGATACTACACAATGCAATGTGATCACTACTAACTAATAAGTACATGTATAAGAGAGTATGTTCACGTTAGGCTATCCAATAAGTATTGTTTTATCGTTCACAAAGATATTACATATTTGTAAGTACGATTTACTACGAGTGTGTGTGTATAGTAGTCAAGAAGACCATCGATCGATAAACCGCAGACATGTATAAGCGGTTTAACTTATTAGTAAATAGTACGAATACAATAATTACAGGTGCGGAACCCTAAAAACATTGCGGTTAATAACAACAGTATACATGCCAAAGCAACATCAAGGCTACAAAAAACAAGGCGCTAAAATGGTAGCGCCTGAGAAAAAGTTTGGCGGTATCTGTGCATGGAACTCTACTTTTTATTATTTTTGGTTTTACTTTAGAGTACGTTGCGAAATCTCACTAAATATATTACCGTCTTTAAGTAAGACGCGCAACCAATAACGTTTAAAAATGAAACTTTTTCGAGGTTTCTTGTACGGGGACAACCCGAAAATTTATTCTTTTTAAATATTTTATTATTTGTTGCCATAGTTACACGGATTAAGTGTGACAGGTGGACGAACCATACAAACACAACACCAAACACAGAATTGTGAGTTGTGTATAGAATGTTTATCAGGTCCCACGGGCGGGCGGTTTACTGCGGCGCAGCAACACTCGCGAGGGCTCTAACAGGTGTAAATAGACTGCTACCATTAAATGAAACCACATATTCTACCGATCACACTGAACCACTTCACCCAAGAAACATACCCGCGCTAACCGTTAGTTTGGAAAATATTTGAATGCGTGAACCCTAACGCACCGATATAGGGGCCAGTTTCGAAAAAGCGTCGTCCGTAAAACAGCTGTTCCGGTGCAGGGTTCTAAAATGACCTTCCCCTTACGAGATAAAGTCTTTGAGTTACAGTTGAATATCTTTTTCTCTGAAGATTTGCGCGGTATTTTTTTTCAAGATTTGTTCAGTATGGTCAGTAGACTATGTGGTTTTATTTAAACGTTGCACTTTATTTACACCCGTATAGTGGTAGAGCAAATGCCGGGCTCGACTGTGGAGGTACCACCATCTTACTTGCAAATCCTCCCGAAGTTATTCGGGGGAGAGTAAGAGAACAGCTCTCGGGCAAAACCTGGGACCGATGGATGGCGGTATATCTATCCCCAATTGCCGGGCCTTATATAAAACAGACTGGTGACGGGCAGCGGCGTCACTGGTGCAAAGGTTTCGGCACCGCGCTCACCAAATCGCCTGCACAGCGTGTGAGTATGGGTATTTCTTCCAGGAGGACCGTCAAGAGTGGCAAAATCCTGGAAAGGCCTATGTCCAGCAGTGGACGAAACAGGCTGGTGGATGGATGGGCTGTTACATCTATTTCAATGTGATGGATAGTCACTCTAATTTTAGAGATAAAAAGTGTATATTTATTTATATAATTTGCTAGTATACCTATGTATACTGTTCAAATATATAGCTACTTAATTATCCTTATGTCAAAACAAGAATTATTTTAATTAATTATTAATGAATTACAAACATTGTGTATGTAACAACCTTTACGCGTAATGAGTACAATAAATCACAATAAATATGTAAATGTACGTATTTGTACAGAAATCCAAACACTTCCAGGAGCCAGATTATAATCTGTAGACTTCATAAATAACAAGTGTGCGGCTTGTACAACAGTACAGCATTCATACGAGCAGCAGAACCTTTAAACACCTAGCGACTGAACCATGAACGAACAGCTAGTTCACCTATACTAATAATAAAGTATTTATATAAATATAATAAAGTAGTATAGTCCACACTCGTACACCCACGTTTCACCGACCGTCCCACCGTGATGGGTTGTAAGCCCTATCGCCGTACTTCGGGCACAAATTGGAGCACTTATCTTGCCATTCGAAGCAGGCAGACCGAACACAAATTGGCTCTAGCGGATTCGAACGGGCGACGTCCAGATAAGTAGCCGCGTACTCGAACCACTATACTACGTAAGTAAACAGGTTGGCGTTCTGTGGACACACCACCAGCCAGACGGTCAGATGGCATTGGCGAGATAGGCTCAAGCCAACACCTACTGCTACCTACTCGACCCCGCAAACACTGGCGCAAAAAAGAAGACAAAGCCCAGCAGCAGGATTGAACGGGATGGTGATGAGATAATTAAGGTCAAGTTAGACCGTAAAAAATATATAAAAACAATTAAAATGTCACTTTGAAAAGTCATTATTTGTATGACGCCAGGGTTGGCACTGCCTACTCTAGAGTACACGATTTCATAACAACTGGTGATGAGCTATTAAAAAAGCAATTAAAATTGCGAATTCAAATAAATTCTCTCGAACCTACTCTTTTACCGACGATTTTTGCGTTCAAACGTTACGGAAGAATTTCAATATAACAAATATCTAAAATACATCTGCTTTGAGCAAAAAGATCTAGACATTTACAGCAAATCAAAGTATCTGTAGGTGAGATAATGAACCACAAACTTCAATGAAGTATGGCTGCGGGATGTTTGGGCTGCAGAAGTGAATATTCTCCCTTGATACCGTGTTCCCTTTACATTTTGTATGGGTTTCATTCACCCAATGTGCGGAGTTCGGTCGAAGGCTTTTGTATGACGCACTAAAAGCATTGGTCAACTGAATTTTGTTACCGGAAAAGGAACTGAGGCATATCATTTTCTGTGGTTCGAGGCAGATAACGCTTTGAAAACCATATATGATAGTTATGTACCCACTATTTTCGTAACATACCTTGTAAGATATGGTTTAATAAAGACTAATTGTTTTCTTGGAACTTTTATAATTTAAGTCTATTAGGTGTCTGAGTCACGTATCTGCCCCCTCCACCGCTCGGCTGATAGCGTGAAGATATGCTAATGGTCTGTCTTTATTGCTTCCAACACGCCATCACCGAGCTTGGGAATGGCTTCAAAATTAAACGTTTTGTTTCCTGCACCTTTGTGCAAGGATATGTTAATGTTACTCTGCGTTTAGTTCTATCGATTAATGTTGAGCTTCACAACTGTGCAATTTTACATTTTTCTTGTAACCCAAGAATTGTAGGCAAAGAACTGTGCACAATTAAATTACAATTGCATAAATTCACTTTAAGACTTCTTTCCTCAATAAAATAATTCACAGGTGCCTTTTTTCCAAGCAACATTAGAATTTTCGAATGAATTTGAGAAAAAATACCGGTCAAGTGCGAGAAGGACTTATGCCCTAATGGTTTTTCATACATATACCGTTTAAAATATGTACAAATTAATTCCATGTGCGATTATGGATGACCAACTTAATTTGGAACGTAATATGATGTGATGTGTAAATGTGAGTTTAATGGAACTCTATGTATCCAAGAGCTGTGATTAAGTTAGCCTTTAATATCTCCTTGACGAATTACATATGGGAATTTTTTTAATTTTTGGGGTTCCGTACCCAAAGGGGACCCTATTACTAAGACTCCGCTGTCCATCCGTCCGTCCGTTCGCCTGTCCGTCTGTCACCGGGCTGTATCTCATGAACCGTGATAGTTAGACAGTTGAAAATTTCACAGATGATGTATTTCTGTTGCCGCTAAACAACAAATACTAAAACCGGCCAAGTACGAGTCGGGCCTGCTCACTCCCATACAACAGACATGATTTTTTTGCCGTTTTTATAGATAATGAGTCCAACTCGCTCTTGGCCGGTTTTTTTCATATACGTGTGCTATAAGATAAGACGTAGCTGTAAACGGAATCACGTATCTAAGTCAATTAAAAATGCCCACTGGCTATTCTCATGGTAAGCCAATTTGTATGAAATTGATTACGTAAAATGACTTTTTTGCGCGTTGAGTTAGAAGCCTGATTTTTTGACAGCACCATAGTGCCGCAGACTTCTGTAGGAGGTATTAGTTTAAACTTGATATCTCACGAGGCCCGATAAAAAGGGTCTTTATAGATGGACAGACAGACATTCGGACAGACACGTAAAAGGTTCCGCTTTTTTATTTTGAGGTACGGAAATAATCACGTAACCGTGGTGCACAAACGAGGCATTGCACTCCATTCAGCTAGTAGGTACCAGCGAGGTGAAGGCCGCGATACTAGCTCTGTGCCGACGAGAGTGTGAAATATAGCGCTTCAGTTAATTACAAAGCGCTATACGCTAGATATCCACCGGCTAACTTGAGGATACACCAAGCCTTCAAACTGAAAACTTTAGTGTGGCTAAATTAGACTTATCTATCCGACGATCCGTCTGTCTATTCGCACCGATACTCCAAAACATGGCTGATTAATATAAAACTAATTATTTAAAAAAACTTCACGACATATATGGTCAAAGGTGTGTCAGAGGTTTTTCCGTGTGTATTGTGACTGGAGCAGTCAACATTTGTATACTCTTGTTTCACCGACGATTTTTGAGTACCAAAACGTGAGCCTTAGCACCGTTCTTTGGGCACAAATACACGCTTTTTAAGTACACGCGTTTTTCCTTACCATTTAGCAAATGGTAAGTATACAAATATGGTTCCGAAAATGTCGTACGTGCATTGGTCTGGCAGGATCGGAATTCGGGTGTCGAGATTGTGAGACCTTCGTCCAACCGACTGAACTACCCCGCTGCTAAAATAAATAAAATGTGATGAATGAAGAAATTTAAAAAATATGACTTGTTAAAAGTTCCGTTAGAAATAAATAAGTACTTCACTATTTAAGGATATCAACGAGTGTATGAAGAACAAAACAGTTGCTTTCAAACTGATAATAACTTTTTAAAGGAGAGCCGCTAAAATGTAACATTCCGCGAGTAGTATACCACCTCACTTCGGGCCGTCCCGCCCGGCTTCCCCGCCGTCAGCCTGTACCGCCTGGCTTCCCCTTCGTCGGCCATATTGGCTGTCTGACCGTAAATAGCTGCACCACGAACGTACCTCCACTACGCCAATCACGTCACGGGAAATGAGAGCCGATGTGTACGCCGCCGTGCGCTGTCAGATGAATGCACGGTTTTAAAATGGGACATCTTTAACTAATATATTTTTGTAATTACACTGGTTAATAAATGATTCAAATTTTCTTATTTGAAAGTGTTGACTAAGTAGTCAGTACGATTTTTCAAACTGTCACGGTAAGTAAACATTCCTTACTCGTTTTCATGCCGATTACAACTTCGCCAAAATATCGATAGCTCACCTTTATTAATACCCTGATATACCAACCTACGACCACAACGACGAACAAACAACTAAACGGCTTGAACATAGGACCATGATTTTTTTTTCAACAAAAATATTTTTTTTCTACGACTTAGATATTCGATATTCGGGATCAAGATAAACGGGATCCACGCAATGGAGCGCCCGCTTGTAGTTTAAATACTATAGTAACTATAGTAGTATAGTAACTATAGTATTTAAAAAACAATGATCCTAAGTCCTACAATTAAGGCTATGCATAATCCTATTAGTTTCCATATCTAATCTTAGTCAGTTTAAGAGGGCTTTACCCTTTCAGCATCCCATAAAGACTGTTTAGTGCAGTGATAGAGTTCAAGATCGGAGGTCGACTGTTATACAAGAACTGATACAATAACTGATATTACAATAATCGTAGCTAATAAATCAATCGATGCAAAGTAGAGATGGTGACGAGCTCCACCTTCCCTTCACTGGACCAGTTCTTATTCGGCTCTACTTCAAGGAGCTGTCCCGGCTGGTCTGACTGACCGGGGGGAAGTGCACAATACTCACGATCACGGAGATTCAGTGCAGGATTCATCGCCCCCGCCACGAATTTACAATTTCATCAAACGCGACTATACCTATAGTTATATAGGCTGGTAATAAATTAACTTCATAATCTATTGATTGTTCTGAACAACTTTCCCAATGTAACATAAAATGCCCATACAACATTTTTAGTACTTTTTTAAAGTTAGTATGGAGAGCAGAACATTTCTTTATTTGCGTGGGTATGCTTCTTTCGGAAAGATGTTCAGTATGATCAGTAGAGTATTTGGTTCTATTTAGAAATAGCAGTCTATTAACACCCGGTATATTGTAACAAGGCAAGGTTCGGCTCACCTCTAAAAGTGTAGTGGAACTGAAACTGTAGTTACAGAGCGCTGGTTACCGAATGTGCTGCGATAAAGTGGGCGCGGTTTGTTTAAAAACAACCAGTCAAGAGAGCAGGACTCTAGCCCTGAGGGTTGCGTACCGTAATCTCAAATAAATTAGGGGAATTGAATAATTTAAATAAGAAATAAAAAAATATTAATAAAACTACGAATTTAATTGTTTTCATGAAAATACATCTTGAAATTCTTTTTTTATATTGCGTTCAACTAGTAACTTGAACAGCAGTATGAAGATACGAGTATAAATATAGTTTACCAGGCATGCCTTTTAAGTTCTGTCGTTTACATATTTGCCGCCAATTTTGAATTTAGAACTGCTCAGTATTCAAATTTGGTGAATTTGGAATTTCAAAACAATTGAAAGAATTAGGAGTAATGCAATTGTTTAGTCACAGCGTTGTTTTGAATCTGTCAGGTCAAGTACGAAAATGAATGTTACCAAGGAAAATGTCCGTGCAATCTCTTTTTATAACTTCCGAAGAGGCCTAACACGGATTCAGTGTTCCGAAGAGCTAACATCTGTATTCCACAATGAAGTCCCATGTCTGCGGACTGTCGAGCGCTGGCATTTAGAATTCCAACGTGGATATACTAGTCTTAGTGACAAATCTCGTGAAGGACGTCCAAAATCCGCCTTCACTGAAGATAATATTGTCGCTGTGAGAGATCTAATCCTTGAAGATCGTCATCTGACATATCAGGAGATAGAGGCGTTATTAGGCATCTCAGGGACAACCATTCAGAAGATCTTGCATGAGGCGCTTGGTGTGAGAAAGCTAGTTTCCCGTTAGATCCCGCATTTGCTTTCCGACGATCATAAGAAGGCCCGCGTCAGATGTTGTAAGAAAACTCTTCAAAGGTTCGACTGAGGAGAGTCAAATCACGTCTACGATATCATCAGTGGTGACGAATCTTGGATCTATGCCTACGATCCTGATTCCAAACAACAATCCACAATCTGGGTCTTCAAAGACGAACCAAAGCCGACTAAAGTTGTTTGCTCTCGAAGCACTACAAAGAAGATGGTGGCTACGTTCGTGGCAACAACCGGGCATGTTGTGACAGTTGCACTTGAATATCGTAGAACGGTTAATGCAGAGTGGTATACCACAGTTTGTTTACCACAAGTCATCGCTGAAATTCGAAAATCTAACCCAAAGCGACGCATCATCCTACATCATGACAACGCAAGCTCACACAGCGCTCATCAAACGATTGGGTATTTGAAGCAGGAAAACGTAGAAATTCTTGACCATCCTCCATACAGTCCTGACCTAAGCCCTAACGATTTCTTTACATTTTCTAAAATTAAGAAAACTCTTCGTAGTCAAAGGTTCCAGTCCGGTGAAGAAGCAGTCGACGCTTTCAAATCAGCCATATTGAACACCCCCACTTTGGAGTGGAATAAATGTTTTAATAACTGGTTCGAGCGAATGGAAAAGTGTTGTGAACTACGTGGGGAATACTTTGAAAAACAATAAAAAGTACTATTAGGTTCCAGTTGTTTTTGTTTCTTCAAACAACAAAACTTAAAAGGCATGCCTCGTAAGTCGAATACTAAGTATAGCTTAGTACATCAAGCCGTTCCTGAAAAAAAGGACCTTGACACACAAAAGGACAACAGTGATCCCATAGGGCTTCGTTTTTTCAAGATGAGGTACAGAACCCTAAAAACGAGATAATGACATGGAGAGCGGGTCGGTGCTTGTGGCCTTTTTGTAAAACTAGAATGCGGTATCGCGACGTGCGCTTTCATTGCAGTCTCATCCGTGTGATGTTTTAATCTTTTATTCTCAATTTTGTGCCGGATGGAATTAACTAGACCTGTTTAGAGTACCGTGAGAAATCGAAAACCTTTATAGCCATGCCTTTATTTCTTTTCGTCTGTAAAAGGGTAACATCCAAAAATTACTGCTTGGATTGAGCTCAATTCCGAAAGTAAATAAAGTGAAATCTAAATAAAAATAATGGGCAATGGGCCTGAAAGTCGCTCTACTTCATTAAATGAATATACCATTACTTACAACTTGAGTTATAATGTTTTTTAGTTTTTCAAATAACTGCAAATTAGAAAATTTGATAGGTTTATCGAAAGAAATTAATGGAATTTACAAAAGCAAAACAAACAAAAAAAAATGAATGGACAAAAATTGGGTAATCTCATTTTATGCAACTCCGCGGCTCCTTTCATGAACCACTGAAAATAGATGTGTACCTGGGTCAACCACATACTCCTAGCTGAATAACAAGTATATAATCATTGTTATTAATTAAATAATCAACGGCATAGATCGAAGGGCGGATACCTCGCTTGGTCAACAGAGGAAACTTGCAGCATTTTTGATATATCTATTGGAATGTTTGTTCAGTGAAATATGAGCTTACTTTTACTAATAACTTATTTGATTGTTTTTCAGGCTATCAATTAACTTATAACTGAATCAGTTTCCCTGACTGTGCGCCGTCCAAGTTTCCCGGTGAGCTCGCCAGATGATGGCAGATGCTGATTAACGGAGCACCAACTCGGCATAAGCTCCCGAAATCCGCTCATATAAATGCAAAGCGCGACTTTGGGCCACCCTCCTTATAACTTCAACTTGTTACTAACACCACGGTACTTGGACACTTTTAATCCCTCGTGATAAGGGTCAATATTACAAAAGCGAAGGCTCAGCTATAGCGGTGAGCTAGTATGTTGACGCACAAGTGCGCAGGTATCGAATAACTTTGATAAAACAGGAAACTGTCGGGAAAACTTTTAACGGTTATGAAAATTTCATTTGTTTTTGTTGTATATCAACCCATCTACCCGCGATATCTACATCTGCTATCTTTTGTTACAGTATTATTGTAGATATAATGAGACCTCAGTAGATCAGGGCGATTTAGTGGTACATTTAATTTTAAAGCGATACTATTGACACCTGATTTTTTTTTACAGTCGAATTTTAAATCAATGCGCAATGTAATTGAAATGAAATGAAAGTATAGTTTCTTCGGAGGTAAACATGGTTACATGGCGGTTCCCAGTTTGACACAATGTCAGCACTTGAAAATACTGACATTTTAACGATCGGTGTTGCGACGCGAGTGGCCGTTAAAGTGCCTTCTACTAATAAAAATAAACTTTCGTTTATATAGCCAAATTCATACTGGAGACTCGATAAATGGTCAAGACTAAGGTTCAATGACCAGGGTCAGGGTTTGTGAATTACGAAAAATATATAATTAGCAGAAGGCACTTTAAAATCAACTCGCGTCGCAACACCGGTCGTTAAAAATGGCAGTGTTTTCAAGTGCTGACATTGTGTAAAATGGGGAACCGCCGCGTAACCATGTTTGCCTCCGAAGTAACTGTACGAATACGGTGAAACTTCTGCCGAAATCTGACTATTAAATCATGAGTACCCGTTTTATATAAAAATATGACCACGAATCTTTTAGGATTAACAAATACATTGTAACTTCATCAGACTCGTACCGATTGCGATAAAAATTTATATAACTTAGAAGTTTTATACCATTGAATGAATTCTACATCAAAAAGACATTTTTGTTAATTGGTGTACCAATTCCAAGTACACTTTTTTTCTAACTACAAAAGGTAAAAGCTTTTGACACAGTAAAAGTTACTAATAATTACTTTTTATTAATATCCCCAATCGTATGGTATTTGTGAAGTATAAGTTAGGTACCGTAACAACTTGAAAGTATTTATTACGAAAAAGAGCATCAAGAATTAATGTAATTTGGAGGATTATTACCACAAAAACCAATACTGGGTGGCGCAAAAGTAATGACATGATTTGAGTTGGCTGCCATTTTGTTATAAATGAAAAAAAAACCGGCCAAGTGCAAGTCGGGCTCGCGCACGAAGGGTTCCGTACCAGTATCTATAAAAAAACGAGCAAAAAAATTACGTTTGTTGCATGGGAGCCCCCTTTAATATTTGTTGTTATAGCGGCAACAGAAATACATCATCTGTGAAATTTTCAACTGTCTGACTTTCAAGGTTCATGAGATACAGCCCGGTGACAAACGGACAGCGGACAGCGGACCCTAGAAAGAGCTCTGTTTTCATAAAAAGTTCATTTGGAATTTTAAAATTGATGACATTAATTGGAACAAATTATATAGCTCAAATGGCCACCTCCCGAGTTAGCATCAGCCTGTTACGCTCACCGGTTACGGTGGTGCCATCGGCGTCTTCAAAACAAAAAGGGCCAATCACTTGTTCACTGCAAATGCCGCACCAAACAGTCACTTTGAGGGGATGCAATGGCTCTTCAGGCATTTCATGTGGGTTCTCTTCTCTTCTCTCGTGCCAGATATTTCGCGAGTAACAATTCAAAATACCGTAAAACGAGCGCAATCATGCATCAACTCGGGAGGTGGCAATTTGAGAGATATATTTTTATCCAATTAATGTCATCATTCATAAATGTTACACTTCCACATAAACTTTTTCTGAAAACAGACCTCTTTTTTTTTCTTTTTTAACAAAATGGCAGTACAAGTGAAATTTTCCCATAAATTGAAAACGTATCCAAATATTTCAAGACCGGTGATATTTTCATAGCATTCGAAGTACGTTATTGAGATAGGAATTGAGCCCAGCTTTCACCCGTATCACAATGTATCACTCACTCATTACGCGACACCTGTATAACCGCTACTTCATCACGCGACACATTCGAAGTACGTTATTGAGATAGGAATTGAGCCCAGCTTTCACCCGTATCACAATGTATCACTCACTCATTACGCGACACCTGTATAACCGCTACTTCATCACGCGACACATTCGAAGTACGTTATTGAGATAGGAATTGAGCCCAGCTTTCATCCGTATCACAATGTATCACTCACTCATTACGCGACACCTGTATAACCGCTACTTCATCACGCGACACATTCGAAGTACGTTATTGAGATAGGAATTGAGATAGGAATTGAGCCCAGCTTACACCCGTATCACAATGTGTCACTCACTCATTACGCGACACCTGTATAACCGCTACTTCATCACGCGACACATTCGAAGTACGTTATTGAGATAGGAATTGAGCCCAGCTTTCACCCGTATCACAAAGTATCACTCACTCATTACGCGACACCTGTATTGTATAACCGCTACTTCATCACGCGACACATTTTCGCTTTGAACGTGTAGGTTTCCCCGTGACTCGTACTCGAGTTTATTTTATACGAAACATCCGGAACCCTGCCGTCTCAATATTGACGTCACCGGAACTATTTTATGAGAAAAATCTCGCGCATTTTTCCTAATCCGGAAACGGAAATTCTCGCCTATTTCTCAAGAAGTATTCCAGCATGGAGATGCAAAGCTGAGATTTCTTGAAGCAGAGACGTACGTTTATTACTAAATAACATCTACAGATCTGGTTATAGAATGTACTGGGTTTGTATGCGAACATCTGGAAGGAGAGATATTGTCTGAGGTAAGTAAACAATATACAAGAAACAATAATAAATAATGTAACTTTAAACATAACGTACCTCAATTTAAGATACCGTAGGTCTGCTAAGGATTAATGACACATACCTGTAACAAAAGAGGAGTAATGATTAAACACATCATATATCAAAACAGTATCTCCTGTAAAGATATTCGTCATTATTCGTTTTATTTTAATTTAGTTATTTACATCAACTTTACTGCTTGTACTAACCGTATCAATAGGTACGATTACTTCATTAGTACAATTTATTTATCATTACAAATAACACCCATGATTAGTTTTCTCTCGCACAAATTGTAACAGATTTTCTATAACGTCAATTTCGTACCTACCTCGTACGTAGTTAGTAAGTTGTACTCGTAGTATAATGAGCTGGCTTATTTTTCAGATTAAAACGCCCGCCGGTAAACCAGCGATGAAATTACATTTTGCTTCGACGAGTGTGTTTATGGATTATAGGAAATTGCAATAAAGAAAATCTACAATTAATTATTGTAGAGTTTCTATTTTGTTCTGCTAAATGGGAATTGTTGTATTTTGTAGAAACTCGCACACTAATCATGAAATCTCAGAAACTAAAGTGCGTTGAACGTGAAACTTAGCAGGCTCTTCATACGTTGCAGGCACCCGCTAACAAACGTTTATTCAATATTCTATTTCACAGCCTCTATGGTCTAGTGGTTCAAATACTCAACCACTAGTCCGGGGTCACGGACTCGAATCCAGGGGCACAACTGTGTTCGGTCTGCGTGCTTCTGACGGGTCTAACTTAGGCCCGAAGTACGGCGATACGGCTCATCCCTCGCACTGGTAAATAATCATCGTTAGTGAAACATAAGTTGCCATTCACAGTTGGCAACACCCCTGACACGTCGGAAATTCAGGTCGTGACGATATACATATTTACTTATTTTTCAATTTAGCGTTAAATATGATGTTTGTAAATCCTTCAACGCGTGCCCACGTGCTCTACCGTGAGCCATAAAGCAATTATACTGATATTTGAAACATGTTTGTTTCTTGACTATTATTCAGTTGTTGAGTTATTATAAGGAGATAAGTAATGAATGTTGTCGAGTACCGTATTTCTGAACGTAAGAAGCGGGGCTAACTTCGGTCCCTTGTTGTAGTCTTTATTAATTATGTAGGGGCCTGCCCGAAATCCTCCAGCGTATTGTTTTTAGCTTTGCAATGAACATTTTATGGCTTTCTCTTTGTTTTTTGTTATTTCTTTTACGTGATTAGAGAGTATTATTCCGGAAAGGCCGTTCAGTATAAAAGAATTCCTTAAAAAATATTTTGAGAGAAATGATCCGCCGTTATCATATAATTCTTGAGTTTAAATACAAAACGTGTTTTGTACATAAAAAGGAAGATTAAGAATCCATACTAAACACATTTCACACTAAATGCAAGGAACATTGTGTATGCCAAGTTGTCAAAATGTTTCAATATAATGTATAACAAATGCATACATACACCTTTACACCACACGCCTGTCTACCAGAGGGGTAAGTAGAAATTACAGATCTGCTACGACCCTGACACACTTCTTCTATACTAATCTAGCCATATATGTTATTCTACTTTTGACTTTCCCCTTCTTCAGTATTTCGCCAATTTGGTCGGTATACGTCCTTTTAAGGCGATTTACATATGCGATAAAGGAATATATTCTAATAGATAAGTTAAACAGTAAAACACAATACTAATTATTACAGTTATTAAAGTATAATTATTATCTTTTTGCATTATTTCTGCAGAAATATACTTATAAACATTATACATAAGCCCAAGAGCACAAGCTGCACATTGAGGATTGTGAATGAGTGTCGTTCCAGTGTAACGTGTCTGCTTCTTTGAGAACCTCAAGCTAGGGACCCTTCATACAATATTCAGAACCGGGAACTAAACTATGCCACGATACTACAAACTCGAGACTTCTGTTTATTGTGTGGAGTTGTCGGAGTTAGTCTACTAAGGATATATTTGTGCTTTTGTAGATAAGTTCTCGCTCATTATACTTCCGTTGAAAACTACAAAGTATGACGAAACTACGTGAACTGCTGCTGTGAAAAACAAGCCTTAGTCGAATGATACTTCAATCACAAGCTATGGTTTCCTAAGAGAGCGGTGCTTTTGCAATAAGAGAGAGAGATAAGTATACAAAACGGCCGCTATATTACGGCACCGCTCTCTTAGGAAACCATAGCTTTAAGCACTTAGCGGTGTCATAATAAAGCGGGTGTTAAATATGATATCTCCAGTCTTTTGCAATGGAGACAGAGATAAGTATAGGTATATATATTAAAACGGCCACTTCATTACGGCACCGCTCTCTTAGGAAACCATAGCTTTAAGCACTTAGCGGTGTCATAATAAAGCGGGTGTTAAATATGATATCTTCAGTCTTTTGCAATGGAGACAGAGATAAGTATAGGTATATATATTAAAACGGCCACTTCATTACGGCACCGCTCTCTTAGGAAACCATAGCTTTAAGCACTTAGCGGTGTCACAATAAAGCGGGTGTTAAATATGATATCTCCAGTCTTTTGCAATGGAGACAGAGATAAGTATAGGTATATATATTAAAACGGCCACTTCATTACGGCACCGCTCTCTTAGGAAACCATAGCTTTAAGCACTTAGCGGTGTCATAATAAAGCGGGTGTTAAATATGATATCTCCAGTCTTTTGCAATGGAGTCAGAGATAAGTATAGGTATATATATTAAAACGGCCACTTCATTACGGCACCGCTCTCTTAGGAAACCATAGCTTTAAGCACTTAGCGGTGTCATAATAAAGCGGGTGTTAAATATGATATCTCCAGTCTTTTGCAATGGAGACAGAGATAAGTATATGTATATATATTAAAACGGCCACTTCATTACGGCACCGCTCTCTTAGGAAACCTGTGGGCCTATTATGTAAATCAGTGTCGGTTGCCATGTATAGTTGCTATTCATCAAAAACAGACAAAAAGTGAACTTCCAAATAACCTTCAATGGGTATTGAACTATTTACGAATTGTGACGTCATTTCAAGTGCGAACATATCCTTAGATAAGCGGATATGTATGTTTTCGACGATAGGCTCCTAGTTTGGCAACTGATTTTACGATACAGAATCAGGGGCAGAGCTTTAGTTTCTCGTACAGGACAGATTTTTAGCCGCCGAGCCGAAAGGTAACTACTAATATGTGGTAGAGCTAATGCTGGGTTCGACTGTGGAGGTACAACCGGAAACATTGTAGATAGTAATTGAAAGTGGCGGCAAGTACTTATGGTTTTTTTGCACTGTGATAAATTGTTTCTTTTTTCGAGTAACATTTTTGTTTTTCATACATAACTTCGGAGTTAAGCATGTACATTAGTGTGGGAAGAGTAGGTTTATTATACCTATAAATTATTTATAGGTATTAGAAACAAATACCAACCGTGTTCAAGGAAACGAAATGCATGCAGTACGCAGCTGTGTGACAGTCACATACTGTAACTGAAGACAGGTACGAATATACTGTGCAAGCGAGAAGATATGATGATGAAAACCATTTATGGTTCCTTTTCTCAAACCATACCGAAATTATTCGAGGGAGGGTAAGGCGCGCACCTCTTCTATCTGTTTTGCACCACGTCCCTCTCCTACATTTTGTATGAAAGAACATTGGAAAGGCGTTGAAACGGCACGCCACGTTTGCGATGCAGGCACGCCGCGGGTGCATCGAAGGCGTACCGCCAACGCGCACCCCCCGTCACCTCGCCTAAATCTTGTCAGATCAAAGTCAACGCTGGTAGCGCGCCGGTAGTGCGCCACGCCAGTGGCACGCCTGAAGCGCGCCGCGCCGCTTCTGTGTGGCTTGCACCTAAGAAGACAGCTCACAAATATACACAACCAGGTGGCCCAACATGTCTGGGACCGATGATGGCAGGATATCCATCCCGAATAGCCGGCGTTTATATAGACTGGTGACTGGTGACGGACAGCGGCGTCACTGATGCAATGCGCTTACCAAACTGCCCGCCTAGCTGTGAGTATGGGTATTTCTTCCAGGAGGATCACCAATGAAATATCCTAGTGGACAAAACAGGCTAATGGATGGATGGGAAAAGCCGAACATAAGAGATAGTACACGTCTATGGACAACATTTACTATGTAGCCGAACCCAAAAAATCAAGTGTTAGATACGTTTTGGTCAAGTAGGTATGTAATTTTTTGATGGAACAGCTGTTACAACAGACAAGTACTAAATTTCAATGGATTTTCGGTTTTCTTTGACTGAAATTCCAATCTGTATGGACTATATTGCCTGCGCCTCGTCCGCACCAAACAAAAAGAGAGAAATATTAACTCGTCTACAATAAAAAAATAGATTTTCTAAGAAACTAAACTTGAAATCTCGAAAATTAAATTACTTGACCAAAATGTATTTATTTATTTATTTATTTGGACCATCAACATCTAGTACATAAATACATACATTGTTTAACGAGTTATAAGTTGTAGGGTATATGTCTAGACAATTATAGGCGGACACAGCATGCAAAATGGATACAGATTATACATTATGAAATTACAAAATTATCATGATTACATATTAAAACAATTCAATACAAATTTTGCACATGAAATATTTAAACACAATTATTATGCCAGAGATTATGTAATAAAATATAGTAAAACAAAAAAAATAATTAAAGATCAGACAGTCAGGTTTTCGTCCCGGTCACAGCACTGTAACTGCCCTTGTCAAAGTCACTGATGATATCCGCTTTAATATGGAGAAGCAGCACCTCACAGTTCTCACTTTGCTTGATTTCAGCAATGCCTTCAACTCAGTTGACTTTGATCTTCTGCTTGGGGCGTTACGCGCACTTAACATTTCTTCAGCCGTTATCTCTTGGTTTGAATCATATCTTCGCGGTCGCCAACAGTGCATCAAAGCTACTGAATGTTGTTCGGACTGGTGTCCATTAACAACAGGTGTACCGCAAGGTGGCGTCTTGTCTCCATTACTTTTCTCAATATTTATAAACATCCTAGCCAAACAATTATCTTCTCACTACCACTTCTATGCTGATGACCTACAGCTCTATGTTGATGCACCTGCAGAGAGCATTAACGAAGCAATCTGCTCTTTGAATAAAGATTTAAGTACGTTATCGATATGGGCTAAGGCTTTTGGCTTACTGGTAAACCCCATTAAGTCACAGGCTATCATTATAGGTAGTTCACGTATGTTGTCTAAGATTGACATTGACCAAATGCCAAGGATTGTATTTGATAATTCTGTAATTCCTTACACAGATACAGCGAAAAACTTAGGAGTAACGTTTGATAGAACGCTATCTTGGGCTCCACATGTGGAATCTTTAAGTAGAAAGATGTACGGTATCTTTCACGCATTGAAACGCATGCAGAGTTTTCTGCCAATCAAAACCAAAATTATGCTAGCACAGTCTTTTCTTCTCCCAATCCTAGATTACGCAGACTCTTGTTATTTAGACCTCACTGAGGAACTTCTCAATAAACTCGAACGGCTTCAAAATTTATGTATTTGCTTCATTTTTTCTCTTCGTAAGTACGATCATGTCTCAGTGTTCCGTTCTCAGTTAAATTGGCTCCCTATTCGTCTTCGCAGAAATGCTCACATCCTTTCTCTTCTCCATAGTGTCATAAATAATCCCTCCGCTCCTAGGTACCTCTGTGAACGTTTCACCTTTATTACTGAACGTGGGCGTGAAATGCGCACGTTCAATAGTGGAAGACTAGCCATTTCCGTAAGCAAAACAGGTTTTTACAGTGACTCATTTACGGTACACGCTGCAAGACTGTGGAACCGATTGCCTTTGTCAATACAGACATTGAAAAATATAAAATTATTTAAAATTAAAGTGAAGGAATTTTTCTCCGCCGAATACTCATCAAAGTAGAACTCAAATATGCAGTATTATAATATTTGTATGTTTATTTATTATATGTATGTAGGTATGTATTAGTATGTTCATGTATTGTATATGTAAGTTTATGTCTTAGATAAGTCTATTTAGATATATATTTTTAGCTTGATCTTTCCTCACTGATTAGCATTTACTCCTTCCTTTTTATTCTGTCAACTATCTTTCTGTTTGCTTGCAAAGGTTGCCTGGAAGATATTGCTGTTAGCAATAAGTGCCGCCTTTGTACACCATGTTTGATTGTTTTGATATTTTGTATTGATTTTATTGTATGTGCAAAAAGTGTTATAAATAAAATAAAAAAAATAAAGATATTAATAGGTTAATTATATATACAATTATAAAAGAAAATCCTAACAGAAAAAAATAATAACAAAGCGAAAGAAGTTGTGATGCTATTCATAGGCTGATTTAAAAATGTTCGACAAAATAGATTTTTTTAAATGATGTTTATTATCATAAAACAAGTCAAGATGTTGTGAGTGTTTATTGAGTAGAGCTGATAGCCTATTCAACGGATAGTAATGTTGGCCTAAATTAGTCTTGGATGGCGCTGGTCTCAAAACCATAGCTCTGCGAGCACTCCTGGGAAGTCTTATTGGAATGCTAAATTGCAATTTCGATATTAGCTGGGGACAATCAATTTCACCAGAAACTCCAAGTCAAGCAAAGTTCTACGATCTGACAGGGAGTGTACTCGGAAATGCTTTAATCTATCCACATATGATGGAAGCTTTTTAGCCATTCCACAAGAGTAAGATAAGTGCCACAAGAACCTTTTCTGTAGACGTTCGATACGGAGTATGTGTTTTTGATAGTGGGGGGTCCAAACCACGCTGCAATACTCCAAATTACTCCTTACCAAGGAGTTAAACAGGAGTATTTTTGTGGCTGGGTTGTGGAAAATTGCGTATTACAAATCCTAACATTCTTGACCCCTTATTTATAATGTTATCCATGTGTTCTATGAACTGAAGTTTTGAGTCAAAAATTACACCCAAGTCTCTAATGCTTTTCACATTTTGAAGTGTGGTATTGTCAATGTTATAAGGATTACCAATAATGCTATGGTTCCGTGTAAAAGATATGCAAGAACATTTTTTTAGGTTGAATGTCATCTTGTTTTTTACACACCAATAAGCAACTCTATTTATATCCTCTTGAAGAAGCTCTGAATCAGACAATGAAGTGATAGTTTTTGTCATTTTGAGATCATCGGCAAAGAGGATGTATCGAAATGTTAACTTTTTTCGCGAATTCAGGTTCAGCTCCGCAGCAAAAGTTGTTCATATCAAGTACCTCCAGTTTTCAGCGACTTACAATAACAATCCACCTTCCACCAATATCATGTCGATCTTACACAAACAATGATTATTTATATTTCGCAAGATATACGCCGAATAACATTCCATACAAACGTATACAGTACAGTGGCCGTGTCGCTACCAGTTTATAGTCTGGCTCGAGTCCAGCACATCATGAGAGGTGATATCTGGCGATCTGACGTTCTGTCAACTATTGAGTTACTGCGCGTGTGTGTGAAACACTGTTTGTTTAATCTACTCCCATTTACTGTAAATTATGACGGATGCTTGTATCTGTTAACTGGTGTTTGGTAAGACTAGCCATATTCACTTCAATATAAGTTAAAATTTGGTTATCAAAAATACGAGTGTCAGGTTCAAAAACGACCCGAAGGCGAGTTCTTTGATAGAACACGAGTGTTTTAATACCTAGTTATGTATATTTTCATACACTACTTTATCTAAACTCATGCCTAACAACCCGTTTTCATAATAATCTTGATAAAATTTGTGATTAGCCATTTTTATTTTTTCTAGTAAAAGCTCGTTTTAAAAGTGTTCGTAATTTCCGTCGTTATTTCCATAATGTCAGGTGGAGTCAAATTATCATCACCATCACTGCTGTTATTAATTTTAGGGCAAGATAATACTTTTGGTTTGACCCATAAAACCACAGTAAATAATAATTCCTACGGCGCCAAAATCCAACAGTCCACCACGCATGTGTTTGCGTTGCGCGCGCCGGCAGCATAGACAATACAGGCCGAAAATAAAATGAAATTGTGACCTCCTTTGTCACGCTGCAATATTATTTAGTACGTGTTAGAGAATATTATATGATAACCTCATTGGTATTTGATATTAAACCTCAGACAGGGCTGTTTGGGCTAAGTTCCCTTTGCCTTCCTAGTCAGTATCACATATATTATCATATCTCAGAAAAAGTTTTATCATAGCATTATGTTGTTCGGAGATCTATACTATCATTTAGTATTTTAGAGACGTTCATGAAAAATATTTTTCATTATGCCAGTAGTTTTGAGTTCGTAAGGAGGATTTTACGATATGAGGTTAGATAAACGTATTTATTATTGGACAATAAAAAATGTTGCTGTTGAGGAAAGAAAACATGAAAAAATTACACTCAACAAAGGAATACCTAACTTTGACATATTTAATATATATGTCGCAGGCACTTGGCTAAATCAGGCAGAAGAGAGGCGGTAGCTTAGGTATGGTGAGTCGCGCCACGTAGTGGCATGATCGCCATACGTAACCTTCGTGGTAATTTTTTTTATGACCACAATTTAAATAAGTCACTGGATTTAACCAGATGCCAACTTCGTTTTATTACTAGCGAGAAACTCGGAGCCGTGACTACAACTCCGGAGACTACAAATGCGTCTGTAACGCGACGAAACTGACTATAATCGAGTCATTGTTGTGATGTGACTGTACTCGGGGGGTAATTGTTGCTCCAAGTCGCTTTGATTGCGCGACTACAATGTTTAGTGAGCCGGCGACATGAGGCGCTCTGTAATGCTCGGGGCATTGTTGGGAGAACTTCAATGAGAAAAGAGGCGTGTGACACGGGGTAAGACGGATCTACCTATTAATTATCACACCAAGTTTAAACGGAAAACTTAGATTGTATAAAATGTACGGTACGTGCTGGTTCTGTGTTCACGTAATTAGTATAAAAACTAGCTTGTGCCCGCGGCTCCACCCGCGTGTTATTCGGTTTAACGACATGCTTTTTTCCAAAAAAGTAACCTATGTGTTAAGTTGGGGTATAAGCTATATCCATTCTAAATTTCACCCAAATCCGTCCAGCCGTTTCAGCGTGAAAGAGTAACAAACATACACACACACAAACTTTCGAATTTATAATATTAGTGTAAAGTGTGATGAGATAACATAGCTTTGTCTTATTTCACTACAAACGATTAAGGACCACGCTAATTAGACACCTGATGTATGAAATAACAAAGCCTTGTCTTAATTTACCACAAACGAATAGGACCGCGCCAATTAGGCGCTTGATTTTTCAATGATATTGATCTATCCTACAAGAACTATGAATTTTTCTGAGATAAAAAGTAGCCTATGTGTTAAGTTAGGGTATAAGCTATATTCATTCTAAATTTCATCCAAATCCGTTCAGCTGTTTCAGCGTGAAAGAGTTTCAAAATCAATCAAAATCAAAATATTTATTTTTTAAATAGATACATAAAGTATACTTTCTACAAGTCAAAGTTAATCTTTACAATAAATATCTTTAGAATAAAAAAATATAAAAAAGTAATATGTATACACAAATAAGGGAAATACCTACAAAAAATATTTAGGTTGGGCTACAAAAATTTAATTATACACCTACATAAAATAGAGAAATCTAGGAATAAAAATATTATATATAAATGATGCAACGAACAAACAAGTTGATAAATAAATACGGGAAATACATCCAAAAAATATTAAGGTTGGGCTACTAAAATGTAATAAAGTTATATACCTGCATAAAATAAAGAAATATAGGAATAAAAATATTATATAGAGGTATACATAATACCTAACCATCCGCACCATTCGATTAGTATTGCTAAGAAGAAGGGTAAGAAACTTAGCAAACATGAGTAACACACACACACACGCACAAACTTTCGCATTTATAATATTAGTAGGATACGCTCAATACAGCACGAATATGCTTTCTAAAACTGTCATGGATATTTAAAGAATTACTACGATACTTATTTTTATTAGCAGCTCCGGTAATCTTTAAATTATATAGAGGTATACATAATGCCTAACCATCCGCACCATTCGATTAGTATTGCTAAGAAGAAGGGTAAGAAACTTAGCAAACATGAGTAACACACACACACACGCACAAACTTTCGCATTTATAATATTAGTAGGATACGCTCAATACAGCACGAATATGCTTTCTAAAACTGTCATGGATATTTAAAGAATTACTACGATACTTATTTTTATTAGCAGCTCCGGTAATCTTTAAATTATATAGAGGTATACATAATGCCTAACCATCCGCACCATTCGATTAGTATTGCTAAGAAGAAGGGTAAGAAACTTAGCAAACATGAGTAACACACACACACACGCACAAACTTTCGCATTTATAATATTAGTAGGATACGCTCAATACAGCACGAATATGCTTTCTAAAACTGTCAT
Source organism: Ypsolopha scabrella (assembly GCA_910592155.1). Classification (NCBI taxonomy): domain Eukaryota; kingdom Metazoa; phylum Arthropoda; class Insecta; order Lepidoptera; family Ypsolophidae; genus Ypsolopha; species Ypsolopha scabrella. The sequence goes on from OU342982.1 coordinate 23,816,013, forward strand.
GGATATTTAAAGAATTACTACGATACTTATTTTTATTAGCAGCTCCGGTAATCTTTAAATTATATAGAGGTATACATAATGCCTAACCATCCGCACCATTCGATTAGTATTGCTAAGAAGAAGGGTAAGAAACTTAGCAAACATGAGTAACACACACACACACGCACAAACTTTCGCATTTATAATATTAGTAGGATACGCTCAATACAGCACGAATATGCTTTCTAAAACTGTCATGGATATTTAAAGAATTACTACGATACTTATTTTTATTAGCAGCTCCGGTAATCTTTAAATTATATAGAGGTATACATAATGCCTAACCATCCGCACCATTCGATTAGTATTGCTAAGAAGAAGGGTAAGAAACTTAGCAAACATGAGTAACACACACACCCACGCACAAACTTTCGCATTTATAATATTAGTAGGATACGCTCAATACAGCACGAATATGCTTTCTAAAACTGTCATGGATATTTAAAGAATTACTACGATACTTATTTTTATTAGCAGCTCCGGTAATCTTTAAATTATATAGAGGTATACATAATGCCTAACCATCCGCACCATTCGATTAGTATTGCTAAGAAGAAGGGTAAGAAACTTAGCAAACATGAGTAACACACACACACACGCACAAACTTTCGCATTTATAATATTAGTAGGATACGCTCAATACAGCACGAATATGCTTTCTAAAACTGTCATGGATATTTAAAGAATTACTACGATACTTATTTTTATTAGCAGCTCCGGTAATTTACCTTACACCACATGAATTTTTTAATTGTGTTCTGATTTAAAAATGCCTTTTTTGTGTTCTACGCATGCATCCATTTTTTAGGTAAACCACAGATGTCATAGTGGGTATTTACAAATATTGAACTACATTCGACAATAGTGGATGACATTGAGAGGGGGGCGCGGCTGTGAAACAGTGTACGTTTTATTAGGATAGCGTCGTTAGTTCCGATTTTGGCTAGGACCAGTCCACGCGCCAAAAGTGCCTTCTCGCGCTGGGCATATTGATAACACATTAATGGGCCTGTTGATAAAATGCCCCGTTTTAAATTTCCAAAGAGGTTCCCTTTGTGTCAAATTTAGTGTTAAATAAGATTCCTCGATGTTACCGTCATACTTTAGCAAATCTAATACTTTTAGCAGTTTACAAAAAAAAAACAATCGAGTTTGACATTGATTGTTACGAAACGTCTATGGTGACATGGCCACCGCCACGCAGAGGAATGCTAAGAACTAAGGCAAAATAACGTCGAGAAAACCGGTCATTATCGTAAACCAGGAAATACCTATAACAGTAATACATCATCCCGACCTTAATCCCTCACGGCTACGTATTTTAAGTGATTTTCACTATATTTAATAAATCCCACATTATTTTGGGCACCACAGCGCAGGCCTCATCGGTAGTTTGACAGAACGCCCCCCGCCCCGCTCCGCAACCCGCTCACGTCTCACTACAAAATACGTAGAATACGCAACATGCTCCAGCTAAATCTTCAGTACGTGGATCCGATACTAACGAACAAACTGAAAAATTACACTTTTACTTTTTACCGTCTCTGTTTATGTATTTTTCGGTCCGAAGAGAAAAAAGGAAGTACGCAGACGTGATTGCTGAAAATAATTCTCGTTCTCGTTTCCTATTTTTTAATTCTTTATGTCGAACCAACTACGCTAACAACACCTATTTAAGACGAGTTTTTAAACTTTATAATGATAAACTAGAATCCATACACATATTTTCATCCAAATTGTATCAGTTTAAAAATCTGCTCCGTGAAATTCTTTTCTAATGCATACCTACCATAGTAATGCCATCTCTTTGTTTCCAAAAACAGGTTTTAGTAGTGCTATCGAACCAAGGTTAGCTCTTAATCCAAACAAAAATAAGAACGTGTTCGCTGTCCTTCTATAGATGTATTTTTGTTAGAATTTTGTCTTTACTGTTTATTGTATGTAAGGACCTGTTATTATAAATAATTAATATCTTAGTCAACACTTACATGTATCTAAGTTGTTTTTTATTCTAAACATCAATTGTTTTTGTAAATTTCCGATTTCAGTGATTGTGTATTGTTTTTTGTAAACTCCTAAAGCAAAGCGGTCAAATTACTAATTTAACTTTTTGTTGTATCATTTATGAAACATGTAGTCCTTTTGTTTAATATTAAAGTTTATCATCTTAAGTTTAAGACGTTTTGTTTCTTATAAAATAAATAAATAAATAAATAATATACACACACACGTTATACTAAATTAAACCAGAAACTGTTATGATAACACTGAGAACAAGTACCTGCTTATCTACTGTCAGTTTTTTTTAAGTTGTTTAGAATGATCAGTAAAATACAAGGTTTCATTGATGTTGCCTGACTACTTACACTCCGTCTTCAAAAAAAGGATTTTTCTTGACTTGTTTTAAGCTACAACAATCCATTGTAACAATACAACAAGCAAGATGTTACAATAATGTATTGTCAAAAACACTCTTCTGTCTGACGTAATAAAGAACACATTTGAAAACGATAAAAGCATCACCTATTTGTAAAGTGTAAGAAATTCCTTCACGTCATAACGTGATATATTTAGGATTTTATGATTTCGGCCAGCTGTTCACGATTGTACTGAAACAATGAAGCTCTAGTTTCGGAATAAAGTTCTAATAAAATCATTTCTTCTGTAATGTAATGTCGTGAACTTAAAGTTATTGTAATGTGAGAACATATCTACAGGTTTCGATTTAAGTGGTGGAAATACACGGAAGATGTTTTGATCGTTCTCGTTCCGATTTCATAACAGAAATAATGAGTTTCCAGAAAGATGAGTTCATTTCCCGCTACGGAGCCCTTCTCGTTTACTCGTAATAACTGCTTGTAGACAATTTCTGTGTCATAAAAGCGGCAGAACGATATTTGTGACGTCACGAGATTGTGATGGGAAACGCTGCCGTTTCGCTTTAAACATATCGCATCAACCTGAACTGAAGGTAATCATAATTTCATATTTCCTATTTCTTTATATAAATATATTTATTTATATATATTTTATAAAAGGGTCGTCGGGAATAATAATATTATTAAAAAGCGGCTTTTAATACATATTTAACACTGTATTTAATTTAGGCGAGGATTCGAACCTGCGACCTCTTGCTTACACTACTCCGACGTATTCATCCTAGACCATTGAATTTTTCCACCATACATCCACCAGTAAAGCGTTTCTTTTTGAAATCTAATTAATGTTTATAGCATCCAAAGCGATGTATTTCGCTATGTATATTAATATTCGTAACATTTAATTTGACTAAAAAAATTAGCTCATGTAAGTATGGCCCTAAAATACCTATAGTATGAATCTTTTATTTATAAATATCTTGTTTATTGTACGAACTTAGTTATCGCCTCAGAGTGCTTAAATATGAATAATGTAATAATTACTAAAGTAATACTATGGCAAATAGAACGCGTACGGAACTTCACAAAACCACCCGATCTCAAATATTGGAGAAACACTTGAGTGCGCCACTGTACCCCGCTCAGTGCATTTGGTCGCATTCTAATGTCAGCGCCAGTGTGGTACAGTCGGAGAGACGAGCTGTTTGTGTCGATGATCGATATCATTCCTATACGTTCGGTCACTGGCCAAGTGCGAGTGCAGTTCAACGCGTGGGGTGCTATTCCTATTAAACTTTGGCTAGATAATTACGTTTATTGATATGCAAATTTAGGTTTTGAAAATGAGAATGCAAATGTATTTTCATTACTCTTTCTCCTAAATTTCTACAATTTTCAACGTTTTATTTTTTCTGTAACCTTTTATAATATTTTGTCAATTTATTCAGAAGATAGAATCTTTAAACAGAAGATGTTTTTTGTCATTTTTGTAATATCCATTAGTTACTCATTCTGTAAAGCAGTAGTTAAAAATAGTCAAGTCGAAGGGAAACTTTCCGCGATAGTATAAACTTCAAATTTTCGTCTAACATAAGTATAAAGGGAGAATAAAAAGTAGATATTCGTGTGAGTAGATAATTTCCATATTCTTCTTAAATAAAACATCACAAAAAGAAAAAAAAACTAAATTTCGCAGGAAAAATGACAATTAAATTATGCATGTAAATAAATGCGCAAGTCATTATCTCGAGATGATTTCGTTTTTCACAATTTGAATAAAAACTTGGAACATGTTTTTAGCCTCTGTGGTCTAGTTACCACCAATTTTAGGTCGCTCAACGAGCTGCGGGAGCGGGCTATGCTAGGGGTATCTCTGATGGATAAAATCCGAAATGAGGAGATCCGTCGGAGATCGAAAGTAACCGACATAGCCTGCAGAATTAGTAAGTTGAAGTGGCAGTGGGCAGGCCATATTTGTCGCCGGCATGATGGCCGTTGGGGCCGAAAGGCTTTAGAATGGAGACCACGTATAGCAAAGCGTAGTGTAGGCCGTCTGTGTGATTGCTGGACCGACGATCTGAAGGACGTTGTAGGTGGCGGCTGGATTAGACGGACGGACCGCCAAGAATGGCAAAATCTTGGAAAGGCCATGTCCAGCACTAGAACTTTGTTGGATGTACTCGTACGTCCGTCCGTCACATAATGGCCATTTCGAATACGGAACATTCCCGGCTAAAGAGTATAACAAATGTGTACGAGCGTGTACGGTGCTAATTAACCGAACATGTAATTATTAGGAATTCTGTCTCTTGTATTATCAACTGAGTACCCAACTATCAGTGACTAACAATTACTATTTGAGTTACCAAATAACATCACGACAAGCGATTGGACATCCTATTTAGATTATAGACTCCACATTCGAATCATGTCTACAAACAAATTACACTAATTTATCAACTGTCTCGATCATTATTATTTATTTTACGAAACTCAAATCTTTCTTTATTTCTTCATTCTGAAACAAAAATTATAAAATATTGTTTTTTTTCGAAATATATTTCGGCCCACTTTGGGGCCGGCATCAGTCGAATAAATGACAAATCTTTTTTAGATTTGCTTTATATAGCCAATAATATATATATTTTAATTTAAAATCTTTCTTTACAACCATCTAGTCCTTATGTAATGTCAATAAAGTTTTTATTGATTTACTGATAAAAATTAGTAAATAAATGCTATTATAGTGTTAATAAAGCCGATTTTGAAGGCTTTAGTTTTAGTTTGACATACATAAAATTAAACTGAAGTATAGTTAAAACGAAGAGCCAATTTCAAGTCACCATTTTATAAACGTCAAACTAAAATTTTAGTTTGACAGCCAAACTTTACTCATTTGATGAAATTAAAAAAAAAATAGTTTTGTTTATGAGCGTTTAAAAGATTTTAATTGGTGTGCCCTTCAGAATAGCAATGGGTGTAAATAGAGTGCGACCATTAAATGAAACCACATATTCTACCGACCCTACTGAACCACTTTTCCCAAGAGTCATACCCGCGGAACCCTTTAGTTTGGGAAATAATTGAGTTCCAAACAAAAATGCGTGAACCCTAACGCACCGTCATACGGGCGAGTTTAGAGAGAGCGTCGTCCGTGAAACCTGCAGTTGTTTGAGGTCAACGCTCTCTCTAACCTCGCGCGTATGTCGGTGCGTTTGGGTTCACGCGTTTTTGTTTGGAACTCAATTATTTCCTTAACTAAGTGGTTCCGCGGGTATGACTCTTGGGAAAAGTGGTTCAGTAGGGTCGGTAGAATATGTGGTTTCATTTAATGGTCGCACTCTATTTACACCATAGTTCTGTCACTTAAAATTACGTTTTTTAGTAAGTTTCTTAGCTTAAAATTAAAACCTTCAAAATCGGCTTTATTGTATACTTAAATGATAATTTAAAATATAATTTATAACAAATTATTTAAAATAGTGTACATAGATATACATTTACTGTGTGTACAGGTGTATATATATATATACACTGTACTTCTGACATTTTGTCGTCCTCTCTCCCAACTTGCTGTGCCCAACAGGGTTTACAACTTGTACGATGTGTTTAAATTATTATCCTAAGAAACATTTTGCTTAACGCAATTAAACGTATTGAGTATTTATTTATTTAATATAGCACGGCTAATGTTTACTATAATTATTTATAAGAATGTATGGGATAATAATATCGTAGAAATGGCCATATATTATATAATTCTAATAAAACTACAGGAGTCGCCTCGCTCCGCTCCGCTTCGCTCGGCTCCCGAATTAGATCTCCAGCAACCTAATACGCCTTTTCTCGATTTGTTTGGCGTCACATTTGTTGAAAGACCCAGTAGAGTTAATAATTTTCGTGAAAAAAAAATATGATTCATTTATAGTAAAGAATGCTCTTAGGCGATGTCAGATTTATAGTTTTGGTCGCGGAGGTTAAGATCGCTGAATCAGTAATTTTGAGGCTAATTAGGAAATCGCTTAAATAGAAAAACCGTTGCTGTCCAAATTATGTTTTTTTTAAATTTTATCTGGTGTTTTACGTAAAAAGAACATGATTTAGTTTTTTAAAAGCGTTATTATTGTTCTGTAGTTAATTTATTAAATTAAATGTCAGGGCAGGGCGTCATATAAATATTCCGGTCGCTGGGTTTATTATTTTCCGTAACTATACACCTCCATTTTTCCGTAAACCAAATCCGACCCAAGGGTTGTCGCTATAAATTAGGGCTGCCATTTGGCGGTATTTCCACGGTGTTTACGGTTCCGTACAAGGGTGCCAACCGGGACCCTATTACAAAGCGTCCTCTGTCTGTCCGTCTGTCACCTTCAGCCGTAATGGTACCCAGAGCCACACGCTACGTTACTACTAGTTTATGTAGGTTATAGTGGACGGCCAATACCGACACGAAGTTGTAGAAAGGAGGTCCTCTGTAACTTAAACTCAAGTATGAATTCAAGTAATCACTTTCTCAGTTAAGAGCAGCGTATTGCACCGCTGATGTTGTCGACCATTGTCAACTAACACCAGTAGACAAAGACATAGACATTTTTATTGGTAATTTTCAATTACAGGTCATACTTATTTCTATTAATAACATACATCAAACTTATAATAATACAATACAAAATTAAAATATAAATTAAAGTTAATTAAAGTACCCACGATCGCCACGTTTTCCCGCCCTGGCACAATCACCCGACATCGCACCCACCTCCCCCGCACTATCTATTTTGTATCCGCACTCTGCTTAGGTAAGTAGCCTGTTGAATTCCTACAATACGTGTTACTATAGCCTCTATCACGGAATAAATAAAAAATTAAATCAAAGCGGGTGTCCTTTACAAGAAACTGAAAAATATCGTTTTTTTAACGTCATTTGTTTCAGCTCTATCTTAAATACATACAAGTTTCAAAATTGGTGAAATTGTTGTACATATCTACAGTAAAACAATAATAAAACTCAGGGTTCCGTACTCGAAGGGTACCGAATTATTTGTCAAATATCATTTTAGCGGCTTGTTGCAATGGCATCTACGAGTATACTGTCTCTATTTTATTTACTTTATTATTAAAAAAAAATGCCATAATGTTTTTGGGTTGCGTACCCTACTAAGGAACTCTTTGTGCGCGAGTCCGACTCGCATTTGGCCAACTTATTTTTTTCTATTAATGTGGTGTAAGATAAAAGATAATAATTAATTTTAGAGTATCTACCTATAAAGAAATAGCACAAAGTTTAAATACGATCAACTAACTCTGATTTAATGTCAACACAGAAACTACTCGTAAAAAGTCTCTTTTGTGACTCGAAATGGGTAAAGTTAAGACTAACTGCAAAAGAAAATCGATCTCCCGAAGACCAACACAATAAAACTTGCGCGCTAAGATAGAGTCAGAAAGAAGTAGAAGTTACAGCGAGGGACTGCACTTTGTGATGCCGTATTTACTGCGCGTAGAGTAGGATACTTTAGTGGACTAATAGCACGATTTAGCTCTAACAACCTATTTACACGCTTTTATCTGATAAGTGCTAGTTACCAAATTAATACATACACTCACCCCTATGTCCCAGAGGAGTAGGCAGAGTTCACAGATTCTTATCTGCCAAGATCCTGACACACCTCTTTTGCCTGTTCCACATCCGTCAGATAAGTATACGAACTCTTCTACGAGTGTATAAATAAATTCAGTAAGAAACTTGAACATCGTGAACACGCGTATATATTTCCATCCATCCATCCACAGCCCATGTTCGTCCGCTGCTGGACATAGGCCTTTCTCAAATTTCGCCACTCATGTCGGTCCTCCGTCCTCCTCATCCAGCCGCCCCCCGCAACGTCCATCAGGTGGTCGGTCCAGCGGGCACGAGGTCGGCCTACACTACGCTTTGCTGTACGTGGTCTCCATTCTAGGGCCTTTCGGCCCCAACGGCCATCATGTCGTCGACAAATATGGCCTGCCCACTGCCACTTCAACTTACTGATTCTGCGGGCTATATCGGTTACTTTTGATCTCCGACGGATCTCCTCGTTTCGGATTCTATCCATCAGAGATGTATATAAGGTGACTTTAATTTCTACAGCCAAACTCCTACTGGAGGCTCGGTAAGTGATCAGTAACACAGATCGATAACACTTTTTGTTAATTTCGCAAAATAAAATCTTGACGTCCTATAGTAATTGACTCGGGGCTGGGCTTGCGTTTGTAAGCAACACGAAAATAATAATTTACGAATTTCACAAAGAGGGTTGTTGAACCTTGTTACTGAGGACTTACCGAGTCTTCAGTAAGAATTTGGCTGTACAAATTAAAGTCACCTTATATATATCAGTACATAATTATAACTTCATTATTTTATCTCAGTTTATAACGAACTTTCCCGCCAAATTGCAAGTCTATAGGCTGTATAGATCCGGAGATTTCGTGATGAGTATTATTTCGCTTTTGTATAAATATAAATTAATAACTATTTTGGTCTCAAAACATACTCTAGAACCAAAAGTAACCCTATGACAGCAGAGGGAGAAGTGCTGATACAAAAAAAGAGAATTAGGAATGGTGATAATTATATCCTAACGAATAGCTGATAAAACCGTCAGTAACAATTGCGCCCCCATCTCATATGGACCAAAGTCCGCTATATATTAGGAACTAATCAGATTAGCCCATTCAATCTGCCGCGGCAATCCGAGGCAATAAGATTTTATCTCCGTCCTCCATGGAGGACCGTATAAACCCTCTCAACCTGTTTACTACTCACCTCTTTCTACGACCAAATGAGGAATGTCAAATACTCATGAAGTGCGAGGTCATGGACAAGTAGATAATTAAACTTAAATTGAAAACTGGTGATTTTTAAATTTTATTATCTTACAAAAAATTACAAAATGTAAATCGAGACAACCTCTGTAGTGGTTCTAGAACTCGGGTTCAATTCCCATTTGTGTTCAGTCTGTGTTAAAAGAAAAGGCACGGTAAGGCGCATGCCTACGCTAAATAGTAACTCGATATTATGTCAGTGCACAAATAGACGGAATCGACATTTAAATAACATTAATATCAAAAGTGGCTGTTACTAAGATCGCTGCGTTTTTGAATAGCACAAAATAAGAGATAATACAAAGACGCGATGGACGAAAAAAATATTTTTCTCAAAAATACATTGTAATATTACGTTACATACTGTAAAGATCTATAAGAATATACTTCATCCTGGCGAGTTATTAAAAGTGTCCAGGAAATCTCAATAACTATCCAGGAAATTCGTATGAAAATCCATTACATACCAATGTTCACAGAGTATATTTCATATGTTTTCTTTTCAAATCTATCCGTTTCTATGTTTATAAGAGACTAAGGAGGTTTTTCTCGTTGTTTTTTTTTTTCTTATTTCTTAGCGTTCCTCTAGATGGCGTTGTCCACGAAGAAGGCTAGAAGGCTGCATAGCAGTAAATACCTTTGCCTAGCTGGCAATAATAAAAAAAGTTGCGTAAAAGCGGGAATTTATGTTGCTTTAAATTTTAGTTGAAAGTGTTTTGTGCAAATAAATTACAAAATGAGTTCAGAAGAGGACTCTGATATAGATTGAACTCCACTAATGCTTTGCTGAAGAAATCAACAACAATAAACATGATAATCGCCCAAATATGAGCAAGTAAGTAACTTTTAATATTTCCTAGTCAGTTTATTTTATTTGTTAAAACTCATTATCATGAAAACCATTAAAATGTCTCATTTTATTTTTGAGAAAAGCACTATACTTGCTTCGACCATATATTATACCATATATATATTTCCTCGTCTTAGCAGTAATGTACTATGAAAATAGTTTTGTAGATCGATAAATTGTTTTAATATGGCGAAAGAATCATTTAAATCACTTCAAGCATTCGGAAGGATTAAGAAAATCATTGCGTAAATCATAGGAAACTTTTATTTCCATGTGTTTTTGTCAAGAGTAAAGACATATTTTTGTATTAAATATGGATATAATTTTGGATTGTGTTATGCCTATTATGTATTTTTTTTAAATGTTTGGACCACCCTTATATGAGCAGTAGGCCTTTAAAGACTGGTGTAATATTGCGATTCACTGTAAGCTGCGAGCCCATATTAAGGACGTAATAATCGTCGGTGAAAAGTAAGTATAAGAGTTTGACCTGTGACTTGCGATTCACAGTCCAAACTCGGAAACACCTTATTACCCCCTGATTCGTGTCGTGACGATGTTTATATGAACAATATGTAAATTAATGCTCGTATTACACTATGTGGATGCGCCCACTGTTTTATTTCATACACTAAGCTTCCGACTAGTATAATACATATAATAGTTTAAGGAGATATCAGTTTGTTTTTATTCAGTCAGCAAACTATTCTACCTCAGTTTGAATTGATACGTTTAAAGTTAAAAGCGATGCGTTTTCTTACACTTTTCTTGTTCTCCAGTGGCATGTGTCTCATCGAAAACAAATTCTTTGCTTATTGTTCTTGCGCAATCGTGGATGTGTACATATTTAAATTACCAGAATCGTACTTTAACAAAAACCTACCCTCGCTTTTTCTTCTAACAGGAAACTTAATATTCAGGGATAATACCGCGTCAGGAACAAACGAAAAATACATGGAAAATGTTTCAAAGGAGCACCGGAAATAACCCAATAACACCCTCTCAAATATTAACCCGAAAAAAGTAACGGTAACACTAAAAAGCTCTTTTCGATGACAAGTTTAGTTCTGTAGACGACGAAGTGGTAACATTGTTACTTACTACATCTTACGCATGAGTGGGATCGATAGAGGGGGAGGGGGTGCGACGGGTCCACGCGGCGCGGCGGGGTCGACGCTCGCCGGGAACTGCGGCGGGGGAGGGGGGGTCGTCTCGAACAGCTGATCGCGGGTGTCGCATCTGTTGAATTGTTTGTTCTATGGTTTCTGAGCTGGTTTCTGGCTAATGGACCATCATTACATTATCTCCCGCGCTGTTACTACGAGCAACTCGAGTAAGGTTACCAAAATACTACAATTTTACTGGTTTTCTAGATAGTAGTAGACATCCTAGCGTGATACGTGGTGGGCCTTATCGCCGTTTTTCGGGCACAAATATGACGAAATGTGGTGAAATTTGACCGACCCATATACAAATGTGTACGGGATATGAACCTGTCACCATCGGATTAGTAGTCGACAGGTTCAAATCACTAGACCATAGAGGACTTTGCACATAAACTCCTTCAACATTTGAAACTGCGTCCTTAAATTAAATCAATGCTTCGACTACAGCTTCAGTTGTCGGTTTGAAGCAACTTGAAGCAACTCTGGCAACTCTCAATTATGGATCTTTCAAACAGTAATTAATTTTTGTGGCGAATTTTACCGGATAATTAATTTTTGAGGAAGACGGCCTCGTTGATCGATCACTCGTGGAGAGAGAATGTATAATTAGGGGTTTATGGTTCGTTTCGGGCTCTTATTTGCGGTTAAAAGGATTTGTGAAAGCTAATGTCAGATAGAGAAGAATTATTTAGATTGATTGCTGGCATTAGTAGTTCCAGTACCGAGCTACATCTACATGTACAAGATTGTTTATAAACAGCTGTTTATTTACTGGAATTAACACAATTCATTTATTTAAGAGAAAGGTGTAGCAAATGAATATTAAAAAATGAGATAATTTTTGTTTCCCTATTGTGGAACTTAATTATAACAATATACTAAATGATACTTTGTTATTTATTTCTATGGTTTTATAATTATTATCTAAATGGGCCTTTTTTACAGTAGAATAGCAATTTTTTTCTAATGTTATACATAACAATTTTCATACTATTTATGAAACAACAATAAAATAACTTATTTATTAAAATTACTTGCCAGTTAGGCGTTGCAAGTTCTTTTCCCAGTATATGGTGCTATAAACATATCTACCACGGCTGCAATGGGATACAGGGTTGTGTATTTAGATTACAATAGTGAAGCAATTTCGTAAATAGTTAAACAATTTTGAGAAAATAAAGTAAATAAATAAACATGAACTTTATTCTGCATAACTTGGTTCACAAACTACGCAAGATGCGTCGTTTCGTCAATGAAAACAATTGATATCTGTTTTTTGTTACAACGGGACGGTTTCATACAAATAAATCAATGTAAATGTATATGCACATTTTTCGTATGAAAATATTTATGATTTTAGATAAATAAATTATATTTACTGTTGTAATCTACATGCACAATACATTCTTCTATTGCAGCCGTGGCAGATATTTTAAATGCACCTTATATAGAGATGATGTAAGCAAATAGAAAAATTTAAACTCATGAACCGAACAATTATTATTTTATTTTATTTAAGTTAAGAGCATAATTTTGAACTGGGATCAATAGCAGGGCGAAAACTATCGATTTTTGATTGAGGTGTTATTTTGATATCCTGGTTAGTCATTAGCTGACCCATCAGGTCTTCAAGGGCTGACTTGACATTGACTTTTGGGACATCCTGTATAAATACTATCCCTATAAATTCTGAAAAACTCAGTGGTGCATGCCAGACCAGCAGAATTCGAATCCAAGAGTGAATGTTCGGTGTCCTGCCGACCACTGAGCTATGCATGTTAAAACAATCTAAAATCTTTTTTAATTTATACTGGAATACGTCATTTTTACCGTCGTTCCGTCATTATAATCCACGTTCATTTTTAATGTCTTAAACACCCTGAGGCATGTGTTTCCTTTCCTACACGAAATGTACGTAACTTTCACATATGTACGGCTACAATAGTATGTTATACGGGTGTAACACATACGTATATACGGTTACAATGGTACGTTATACGGGTATAACACGTAAAATACGACGTCAAGCCTCGGATTTGGGTATATTCGTGTAATTCCTGATGTAATTAACAGTCCCTCGAGTTAATAATACATACTCAGAGTGTTATTTATGAGGACTTTACATCCAGAAGACAGACATTACACATGGTAGCGAAAATATTACAAACTCTGTCAAAAGTTACCACTTGGAAAAGTCACAAAAAGCTGGAAACTAAACCTCTTCCATACTACAATTTAAATGTTTTATTTTTAGTGCAAAAAGTGTGAAAAATATTAACATGCATGTAAATTATATATGAGGTGGCTTTGATTGATACACAAAAATTTTAAATTAAGCCTCGGTAAGTGATCAATTGATCAGTAACCAGTTTCAGTCAGCCATTGACAAAAGGAAATGAATTTCCCATAGAGGTCCACGCTGCGTGCGTCTACTTGGTACATTTACACAAACAGCACTCTGAATGTTTTCCGTCACTTCTCGCACTTTCTTTTCGTACGACTAAAAACCTACATGCGAGGTCGATATCTAATACTATGTGTATTTAATATTTGTAAAATGTTGCAAAAAAAAAAAAGATAAATATGACCTAGAAATCATCGAAATGTAAAATTAGTTGCCCTTTCTTGCAGTGGCGTGCATAGAATTTTTTGCTGGAAATGCAATGAAAAGGTCAATTTTAACAATAAAAAATATGAAAAATTTAAATGTCACTTCAAAAAATCATTATTTGTACGACGACTAGGAGACTAATAGTTTCACGCGACCTTTACTTGTGAACCTGTAAAGCCTACTTATTTGTGATAGTTTTCCTTTTAACTTCGTTATATATACTACTTCTGTGTATTTTTTCACATGCCCGTAAACAACCGTTTAGTTGGCTGGGGGGGACACTTAACTCTAACAAAAATTAGCACTTTAAAACTTTAAATTTCGCCAACGGATCCCTAAACCAAAAAATGGTTTTTGCACACCTATCAATGTTTTTGAAGGACCTATCCAACGATACCCCACACTATGGGATAGACGAGAAAAAACAATCAATTCAATCAATCAATCAATCAATTCAAATCAATCCCCAATTTACATGTATGAGAGGTATGTACATAAAAAAATGACGATGTACACAACATCTATGAAATAAACCCTTCATCGAAGGTACACAACAATTAATCGAGCTACGGTAACTGACCTGACTCGGTGCTCTGTCCCAGCGAGAGCAAGTCCTGCTGCGAGCGACGCCGGTTCCGGTACTCGGTCCGGGACACGTAGTCGGGCCAGCGGCCGTACTGCGCCGGCGCATTCAGGTACTCCTGCGACGAAAACCGCGCCGTGCGGCCCGACCCGAACCCCACCTGGCCGTAGTAGTCCTGCCGGAACACCACGTCCGGGTGGCCCGCCGTGATCCCGCCCGGGACGATCTGGCTCCCGAAGTGAGGGTTCCGGTGGTACAGCTCCTGGCCCTTCATCGGGCCTTCCGTGAACTCGTGGCCGTGGATGGAGGTGGACCGTTGGGGGCCGTAGTCCCTCATGCGGTTGGAGAAGTCAATGCCTCGATGCGGGGAGTAGTCGAGGCCTCGGGGGCCCATCTCGAAGTGGCCGTGCGGTCGGCTGCTGCGGTAGAAGTGGGGGGAGAAGGGATTCTTGCCGCCATCTTGGTTCTGACGTGCCGGACTGTACGTGTCCGGTCGCTTCGGTTCCAGTTCCGGTCTCTTCTCGACCAGGTTGGGAGGTTTCGGTTTGTCGACGTTGTTTAGGTTCGGTTCCTTCTTAGATGTGGATTCCTCGGGCTTTTTGTTTATTTTCTGCGGACTGGACTCGGACATGTCCTGCGAGTCGCGACGGTTGAACTCTTGGATCTTCTCCGGAACCGACATTTTTAGTAAATTCTTCGAATGTTTACGCGTTACTTATAAGTAAACTAGATGTGTAGCACTACAAGTCTTTGGTACGTATGTATATATTAAAGTTTTTTTTATATATTTCCTAAGTTTAGTAGATACGTGTGTATAATATGTTTACCAAATGTGCGACAGTACAATACGTTTAAAATATTAAACTCTAGAAAAAGTAAATCACAACCCAATACAAAAGCTGTGAAACATTTTATTAGTTTATTTGTACAATTTCACGCCCGTTTTTTATGTGGAGGCAAAATAACGTAAAAAACAAAAGCTACGTGATTTAATAAAATGTATTAAATAGGTAGGTATTTTGTGATAAAAAACGGATTACAGGAATACTAGTCAATACATTTTCATCCTTACTGTAAGACACATAAAGTTTATGTTCGTGGAAGTAAACGCGAGGTACATGTGTAGTAAGTAACCCAGTTGCCGTATAATCAGGTTGTCTGCTTGTTTGTGAACGTCTGTACGAAGCTAGACAGAAGGACACCGTGCTAAGAGATATATCGTATTTATTCTGTTTACTTTATATATTTTCGCGAGATAAACTCGGCTGTAGCTCGAGGAAATGTAATAACATCGTATTTTCGAAATTTCGTTACATTTTCTCTTTGAGTATTTCATTTTCATCCATTTGGAGCAAGGATTAAATTGAAAAAAAAATATTTTTCTATGTTAGCTGGAAAGAAAAATTAATTGCGCTTTTATTTGATATAATGTATTCGTTTTTGGAAATTGATAAAGGCTTCAATGCGAAGTAAGGCTCCACTGCGTCTAAACACGTTAAAATCTACTATGCTTCTCAGTTAAGGCTAGATGATAATTTTTGATCGCGATTTTAAATCCTAGCATATAACAATTTATTGCTATCACCTATTACTAGTTATCCACACCAGAATATGTTTCCAGATTTGCAGAAAGAAAAGTTATCATTTAAGAAAAATCTATGTGAAAACAGAGAGTTTTGGAGCTTAAAACACGAGATTACTTGGTACTGGTATTTTTTAAACATGTTGATTAGCTAGAGTTTACGTTTCATGGTTAATCTGACCTCTTTTCTAAAGAAGAGGTCTGTCAGTAAAGTTATATGCGCGTGCGATCATACATAGTAGATTTTACCGCGTCCTGGCGTTACAAGGAATGTTCACGATTTCACACATGATTGCATACTGCTTTGTTCTTATCGAATTTATCAATTTCAAGATTTTTGTGATTTCTTAAAATGTTATTTCAGGGAACATGACAAGACTGAGACCCCGGCGTGTTATCGACTGAGTTGCTACATGAATACCAGAATATGTTATATGAAGGAACATCTCCAGCTGAACCTGACCCACATAGCGGAACAGTCTGCCTGCATCGACCGAATATATAATTATCCAAAAATAAATAGTGCATCAATAGATTCAGTAGTCTGGAAGGTGTCCAACCGGCTAGTGAGGTGATAATTTATTTATTTATTTATAACGGAACACCAACAGTACATATATTACACATACTTATCAAATTAAAACATAAAACTAAAATTCTGATATGTGGACCAGTGACAGACATTTACAACATTCAACGATAAACGAGTGGTAAACACAAAGCAGACATTACATTATAGACATTTACAGCAAGTACTAAATTTATTTATAATTACTAATACAAAACAAAACTATTAATTAACTAACACAAAAAACGCAAAAATATCTACAAAATGGGAAAATAATATTAAACTTAACAGAATCTTTGCAAACTGGTCCTAAAATTGGTCAAAGATAATAGCGGCTGTATTCAATATATATGTATAAAACTGGCTGTAAATGTACTCGGATTTTATAATGAACCCACATCCTCTACCGATCATACTGAACATCTATCCTAAAGAAACATTAGCTCAGAAATTAAAAAAATTGTTCTCCTCTCCATACTAATCTTTAAAAACCTACTGTAAACTTCTTATGTTCAAGCGAAATTTAATTTTCATGGGCGCGGTTTGTTTCTTTGGCAAAATTTAGACTCGTGACTCATAATTATAAGTTTAACACGGGACTTTCAAGATTTCACATAAAAAACAACTACAACCGTTTGATTTTGCTTTGAACAACGAGTTAGTACAATTACAACGTAGAGGAATGTCATAAAAATCGTAATCGTAAATAGAAATGTACTCAATTATTTATGATATTACCGCGGAAAGTAAATCACATGGTTCTTCTTCTCCTTGCTGTGGTACAAGTTAACAAGAGAGTTGTTGGTGTGGCAGCCCTGGGACATACTTGCTGAATAAACACCCGTCTGTCCACAGTATGTACACAAACATACATATACTGATATTATAGCTTACACCGTAATACGAGTGAGGGAAACAACCCATAATCTTCTCGAAAATTACTTTATCCTGAAAACTAACTGAGAGATTTGTAGACCTGGCGACAAGTTTCAGGTATTATATAAAGGTTCTCTCACAGAGAGCTCAAATACTTAGGTTGTCTCAGAGAGAGATCTAAAAATTATGTATCTTGCTTTGAACATAAATACACAAACAATCCAGTACTATAATTTTTGACTACAAGCCAATTTCAAAGATACAATTTTAGCTTTTTCAGTGAGTGTAAGCTCAGGTCCAAATATATTGCCTTCAAGTAGTAGAAGGCCCGTCTTCGAGTGGCTAAAGTAACAAAGAAATAACAAAGTTACCGGCTGCGAGTTACTTGCTAGATTTGTTGCTCGTCCCGGGAAGTTTTATCAATCGCCGGATAGCGACAACAGCGAGCCACTCAGCCGGGAATAACAACAATTGCCATTAAAACTCTATACAAAATGGGTTAATAACAAACCTTCACATAACAACAGGTAACATACGAGAAATTCTCATCGAGAATATACAAAATGTATCTAATCAATACAATTAATAGGCGTCCCATTAATTCATTGTGATTGGAAGGTATTTATCCCTACTAATCTATCAACTATCATTATTATTAGAATCCGAAAGTAGATGTTTGTTTGTTTCATTATAACTCTCCAACAAATCATTAGACAACTCCCTAACCAAACATTAGAACTCTCCAATCAATCATTAAAACTTTCTTATAACTCTCTAACCAATCATTCGAACTCTCCAACCAATCATTAGAAAATCCCAACAAATCATTAGAACTTTCCAACTAATCATTAAAACTCTCCAACAGATCCCTTCAACTGATAACTTCAATCATAGGACCAAATTTTTTTTTTATTTAATGATCAACCTGGAAAGATTAACTTCCAAGCTGTGTTATACTTTGAATTACATTACTGTAATCACTAAGCTATGGCCTGAAGCACAACCAGTCCGCAAATGGAAAAGGATCTGTCAGCAAAATCGAGATTGGAAGACAAATCGTCGAGAGTGTGATGGGAGCTATTGAACTAGCTAATATATTGGTTAGATGGAACCCTCCGCCGGACAGACAGAACCTTTCAGCTGTGACCTCGAGGATACAAAGCACAAAGCTTTCGGTCATTCATTCACCAAATACGAAGCTTTTTGAAGGCAACATTATAGTGAAATCGAAAAGTCTATTATTCCGAATACGAATGATAAAATGCTAATATTGTTATGAGTAAAAACGCCTTATGATCAAAAACGATGTGTTAAATTTAAGTTTATTTGTTTCATTGCTCAATGTTTAGACAAGTACCTAACTACGAACAGAAGCTTTAGAAAACCAGCATTGGTGTTTATGTTACCTAAATAAACCAATGTAAATAAATATACATATTATGTTGTATTTGTTGCAATGACTCCATGTTAATTGTATCCGGTATAAAATATACTGCTATCTTTAGATGAAACCACATATTGTACTGATCATACCGAACAAAAACTGTTCCAAAGAAACATACTGTATAGAATAGAATATGGTTTATTCATAGTAAATTTACACATAAAAAGGTTAGGATTGCCTACATGGGTGTATGTACCGGTGCTATGGCTTATATTAAAAGTTTGCAATAGTTTGTAAAGTTAGTATGGAGTGAAGAAGATGAAGACTAATGAGGGAGTACTGAGAATATAGAATATAGAATATGGTTTATTCATAGTAAATTTACACATAAAAAGGTTAGGATTGCCTACATGGGTGTATGTACCGGTGCTAATGGCTTATATTAAAAGTTTGCAATAGTTTGTAAAGTTAGTATGGAGTGAAGAAGATGAAGACTAATGAGGGAGTACTGAGAATATAGAATATAGAATATGGTTTATTCATAGTAAATTTACACATAAAAAGGTTAGGATTGCCTACATGGGTGTATGTACCGGTGCTAATGGCTTATATTAAAAGTTTGCAATAGTTTGTAAAGTTAGTATGGAGTGAAGAAGATGAAGACTAATGAGGGAGTACTGAGAATATAGAATATAGAATATGGTTTATTCATAGTAAATTTACACATAAAAAGGTTAGGATTGCCTACATGGGTGTATGTACCGGTGCTATGGCTTATATTAAAAGTTTGCAATAGTTTGTAAAGTTAGTATGGAGTGAAGAAGATGAAGACTAATGAGGGAGTACTGAGAATATAGAATATAGAATATGGTTTATTCATAGTAAATTTACACATAAAAAGGTTAGGATTGCCTTGACGCCTACAAGGGTGTATGTACCGGTGCTATAGCTTATATTAAAAGTTTGCAATAGTTTGTAAAGTTAGTATGGAGTGAAGAAGATGAAGACTAATGAGGGAGTACTGAGAATATAGAATATAGAATATGGTTTATTCATAGTAAATTTACACATAAAAAGGTTAGGATTGCCTTGACGCCTACAAGGGTGTATGTACCGGTGCTATGGCTTATATTAAAAGTTTGCAATAGTTTGTAAAGTTAGTATGGAGTGAAGAAGATGAATACTAATGAGGGAGTACTGAGAATTATAACGAAAGAAAGATGTTTTTTAAAAACCAATAAAAACAGAAGAGGGATGCTGATAGGACTCTTGATGCGTCATTGCAGTTTCTTAAAAACCTTATAGAAGGAAATATCGAGGGGAACAGAGGAAGACTTGAAAATTAATGTCATGTCGCATCAATAAGTCAAATCATTAGAAAAAGAAAGAGGAGTATGATGGTTACTCTACCTAGAAAAGCGTAGCTCTTACAATGTTTATTTATTTATCCAGGAAATTAATAGCGTTAAAAATAAATCTAAACAATATTTACTATAAGGCCAATAACAAATTTCCCCCGCTATTTAATAAAATAACAAAAACAAAAACCTTAACTAATTCATTCCTACGAAATAGGATCTGAAATAATCTTATATGTTAACAAGGCAACTCATCTGCCTACCTAACTCTATTTTAGTTTAGATTGTTCGACAAGATGTTTGTCCAGCGAAACCATAATAATTACGGTTATCTTAAAGATAGATAAATAGATAAATGGAATAGAGGTTTTTTTACATAAGCAGAGTTATGTATTTTTGGGACAGTTGTTCCGTGTGCTCAGTAGAATATGTGGTTTCAATTAAAAAGCCCAGCCTTTAACAGATACACTACCTTCAAAAAGTTCAAGATGTTCCTTTCACACCATGAAATGGAAGAGTACACGAAAAGTGAGATTGATTGGGCCACGACCCGAAGCATTCGAAGTTTTGTAAAAAGGAGTTTTAAACAAAGTAATTTGCCCAAGTGGGAGTCGGACTCGCCCACAAAGGGTTCCATACACAATAGGGCAAATAAAACCAATCAGGAAATAAATATAATGTTGTTGGATAGTACAAGTGGTTTTCTGTTCATTATGTATTCAAAGTGCCAACAATCAACAGTATCAACATCACTGGAAAGCTGTTAGCTTCGAAACAATCCAGAAACTGATTTAAACAGAATCTGTGAATTTGCTGAATCTTTGACTCTGCTGCAGGGATAAAAAAGACGTGATTTTTTTTTTGAATGAGAATATGTGTAATAATTTAGAGTTTTATCATACAATCTATTTCTTACTTATTTGTATTCTTTTAATTTCAATCACGTAAGCTATTAATTTGCGCTTGCGAGAGAAAAAAAATATGCATTTGAAATGTGGTGCTGGAGACGCATGTTAAGAATACCATGCACGGCAAAGATAACAAATGTGACCATTTTAAAACAGATAAGGGTGAAAGTAAGGCTCTCAGCAATCGGCTACCAAAGAATCCTTCAAATCTTTGGCCACGTAGCACCTCTAGAGACCCAGATAATATGGAAAAACTTCGTCTGGTCGGCAAAGTTGAAGGAAAGAGACCTAGGGGCAGATCATTTACCCGCTAAGTAGATCAAGTTAAAGAATTGACAGGCTTACTTAACAATATCAGATGCCCTAAGACATGCCGAGAACAGACATGAATGGAATAAAACAACTGAGGCTATGACAACGAACTTCGCATCCGGACACGACCTTCAGCATTGAAGAATACGACCTGAGGAAGAAGCTATCAACTCATATCGGTCAGTCATTACTACGTTTTTACTAGTTTTGAAAATAAAATTACAAATAATATCTTATACTTCAAATACATGAAATGGGGTAGTGTGCTTTTGAACTTTTTGACGGTAGTGTATGTGTCGCAAGATATTTAGAAAAAACGGATCATCGCGAAAATCCTGGCTAGATTTTTGCAAAAAGTTCCGGATAGTTAAGGGAATAGATATACTTAAACTAATGTTATCACCATTGTTACTGTCAAACATGTATCTATTTCTGTTTTTTCTCCTATCAAATAAATAAATAAAATAGTTGAAAGTCGCCTCGCTGCGCTCCGCTTTACTCGGCTCCCGAATTTATTTACATTTGTTATATACACGCTCCTCCTTGCTTTGCTCATCGTCACATCTATTTTCGTATTCCACTTTTATCGGGACCTCCGAGTCCTATCCGGATAATTGTTTATACTATTTGTTTGATCTCCACTCCATAGATATTCAACGTGGCAACGCAGTCAGACTGTAAGAGAACCCTTTGAGCCGGATACGAGAAGTGGGAATTGTTATTTCGTATTCTTATTTTCTTATTCTTAATTAGTTTTAGTTTAAAATTAACTTAATTTTGTAGTTGTATTACTCCCGATTTCATATTTGGGAATTTCAAGATAAGCAGCGCTTAGATATGAAATGCACCGCTGTCACTAGCTGATTCGGCGCCTATGTGTCTGTTTCCTATTTAAAAAAATACATAATTTAAATGGTATAACAAAAGCACACGGGATAAATAAACCGTATAAGAAACGGGAAGAAAATGTAAAGAAAATGCACATTCACGTAATGTGCTTAGGGGGAGAGGGGGGGGGGACGCGGCTGGGCGGATACCGACAGCAACGACGATCAAACAGGAACATTATGCGAAGGTCCGGTTGGGATTCTGTAGAGTAGTACACCGATAACCTTGCTTTTTTCAAGTAGCCTATCTTTCAATCTGTAAAAAAGGTTTCGAACCACGATCTGGACTGCAATATAATGTTTAACTATGGTTTTAGCTACAATGAGAATTAAAAGGGTTTAATAGGTTCAATTAACCGAAATACCCTTGATTTAATTTTATGTTCACCGTACTTTTAATGGGTTGACTATACACATTTGCAGATCATGCAGGGGAAGAGGTACGGGGGCGGGTGGGGACAGTGCTTGCCGCGTGTCGCGCGCATCTTCTGTGTACGAGCCAGTCCTGATGATAATAATTAGTCAGTATCACATGGAGATTAGGGTGGTTCTTATTTAAACTTTCTTCTCCTATCACGTGCCTGTGTTCGTAATGCACAGCGTAAAGTGCTCAGTATATTGATAGTTAACAGCTATACACACGAGCAGTTTGTGTTTTCCTTGAGATATAACTGTTGTTTTAGGATGATGAAATGTGTGGTCGATGAAATTCAGCCCGCCGTCGGGGGAAGTCAGTAGCACTTTGAATCAATTAACTTCATATTTTAATTTACATACACGTATCACAGTAAGGTTTGAATTCTAAATAAAACAAAATAACCATTAGGTCCGACATAAATCATAAAACGAATCGTGCATTTCAGTTTACATCCATTCAGGAAATCGTAAATCTACATTTGGAGTGATGCCGTCAGTCCGGAGGTCAGCGTTGCTGACGGTACTCTCGTTGTAAACTCGTCGGAGCCGATATCTCGCGTCGTATAGACGGAACTACTCATGACCATTCCGTCAGTAAGTGGTTTCTAGTTTATGTCTGAGGGTGAAGGTGGCTTCAGGGGTATTAGTATTCGCTTTGCTTTGTAGGCTTCAGGGCGGTTCCGACAACAATATAAAGCATTTCCATTAAATTTACACATAATATTTCTTTGATCCTTACTAGCAACACTAATGATTGATGGATGTCTTTTTTTTGTAAAATGAGCGGGTAAGATACCATTTTAAATAAGTCATTTAACTAAACTTTGTGATTGCAGTTCTCATTTGGAGAACCAAAATCGATGACCAGTTTGAAGAAAGAACCTGAAGCACTCTGTCTCATATTTAACTATTTAAGATTTCCTCGACCCACCAGCCCATTTTACTTATTCTGGATTATAGTAATATTATCTATACGATACATATATATCGTCACGACATGAAAACCCGAGGGGTTGTCAGAGATGTGCACAATGGTGAATTGTGGAATGAAAGTCGCAGTCCACACTTGGTGCACCCACTGTTCACCAGCAAATATACAATAAACATGATAGCTGGTGAATGTATCGAGCCCAAAGCTAGCAGGCGAACTCTCTACCACTCGGTTACAGAGGCGATCTAGTCTACACGATTCACCCATTAAAGAGCTGTGACGGTCACAACGTGGCTCTATAAGATATTTATCGTTTTGAAATTACAGGTAAAATTATCACGAGTAACTACACTGTTATAGAGCTAGGAGAGTTGTAACGCTAGACCCGGCAGATTTGATACACGTTTAATTACCGACTTAATTACATTTGAACGATCCAGGCGGACCACAGATATACACATGCTGAGATATGCCACGTTTATAACTCTAAACCGCACTTTTAAAAAAAATGCCCTTTTGTAGCAGATTTTTCGTAATTTAGTGCAAGCTTTAGTTTAAATGTTATCAAAACTAATTTAATAATAAACCTGTAAAGTTGCATCAAAACGAAAATGTGCGCGTGGCTGATGAATAATGCCCTAATCCAACTTTAGTTCGTGATTTTAGATGAAAGGGAGTACCACTGTTGGAAAGCTGATAAAATTTCCCACAAGATTGTCTACCAAGCCAATGGTATAGAAACAAAAAGAAACTAGAAGTCATTAATAATAATAAAGTATAGGAGCATACAATAGTCAAACAGGCTGTAAATAGATAGCTCCCTATTACAGAAACCACACATTCTACTGATCACCCTGAACAAATTTACCAAATAAACAATCCCGCGCAAATCATAGGTTTAGGAAGTGTTTGAATTTTGAACAAATATGCGTAAACATTATTGCACTAAGATAGCGTTTTAAAACAGCGTTTTAAGACAGCGTCTTCCATGTGACAGCTGTTTACGCGCAGCGTTTTAAAATAGACCCTCCTTCTTCGAAAAATGCAATATTTTCGTCCGTGAAGATCTGCGCTGGTAAGCTTCTTGGGAAAAGTTGTTCAGTGTGATCAGTTGAGTAAGGAGTCAGTGTTTACACCCGGTATAAGATAAAAGGAAAAAAAAAGAAAAAAATTAAAATCTGGAAGACTTAGCGTTTAAAAAAGCATACATATGCTTAATGTACTATATAATAAAACAGTAGAAACCGCTGTCTGTACATTGAAGAAAAGTAATAGAAATAGAAAGGGGGTGACTAAAGAAGAGTAATAGAACACAAATCAACGATTTTTAGAATTCTTTTCTGCCTGTCTGTCTGTTTGTTCACCCACATTTCTGAAACTACTAAACGGATTTTCATGCAGTTTTCACAGCTGTACAGAACTTAATTTGTAATAGAGTAATAGATTTATTTCATTAAAATCGGATCTCGGAAAAAAAAGTTATCGTCATTTAAAGATTTTTGGAATTTACTTTTCTACTGGTAGTAATTAGAAGTTATGGTACGGGATCTCCTCAACGGATACAGAGTTCGAGTTTGGGCTTATTTTATTGGTCTTTATTAGCACTTTGGTAAAACATGGTGACCAGGGTCTGATGATGGGACTGGAAGGTGGGTACGGGATCTCCTCAACGGACAACAGCAGATCCTTCGAGTTTGGGCTTATTTGATTGGTATTTATTAGCGCTTTGGTAAAACATGGTGACTGTTGCACATAGTCGTTCAAAAAATCATATTAATTTGTTTTCCTTATTTCCACGAAAATCTCTTCGACGCTGGCGGAGCCGTAGGCAAAAGCTAGTGTAACATATTAAAAGCATATCAACATAGTTATTGTCGTTTAACTGTACTTATTTATTGCTTTAAACTCACCGCTTATCACTAGAGGAAGTAAAATAGAGAAAAATGTACATCCAAGTGTTTGATTTATATTCCAAAATTTTCATATGGAACCCCCTTATGATCGCATATCGACAAAAGCCTACATTGTGGTCTTAGAACGCTAAATAAAATCCCGAGATATGACATATCTAGTCAACACAGATACCAATGGCAAACGTGTTGATAGTTAATGTCACATTACGCAACAACAATGTTCATCTACACCACACTTCAATACTTGTAATGAAAGCCTGTACGAGTAATGTTTCAGTGGATGATATCAAACCAAAACAAGATCTAGATACAAATATGAAATGGAAGAAAACAACGGTAGCATACTCGTACTTCGTTATTGATTCCTTAAAGGAAACAAGAGACGCGAGCCATTTTCTAGATTATTGAATTTTTCATCTTGTCATTTTCGGTTAACATAAAAATAAGCTCATTTTGTTGTGTGGCAAATACAATAAACTCTTGTATAGAACACGAAAAACATTGTTGGGTTTCCTCTTATGTAAATATGTATGTACGAGTAGAATATACTCATTATTTTTATTTTCTTAATTAAATTTAATGTTATTTATTTGCAAAAATTTTATAATTTGTAATTTTTATCTCAAGTAGTATATTTTCTTTACGACTCGACTTGTAGCAAAAAAAAGGAATTTACCTTCACATTTTTATTTTGTTGGATTTCGTTATTGGCATAGGCAATTTTTTATCAAAAACATGCATATATCGAAATGTTATTTGCTGCGGAACTAATAAACTTCTTAAATAAATAAATACACAATATTTTCCTTGTTTTTATAATCTAAAAAAGCAAACAATACATTTTGACGTTTTGTTACGTATTTACTAATAAAGCAAAAGAAATCATAATATATTATAAAGTTAATACTCGCGACTGTCGGCACTTGGTGAAACATCATCATGGTTGAAGAAAACACTTGTACTGTTTCACAAAATTATTATATTTTTTATTTCCGACTAGTTTCAAGTGTTTTCTTCAACCATATATATTATAAATTAGAAAATCACAAGAAAAAGGGAAAGTTGGCTGGTTCGCAACGTAATATGAAAACAAATTGTCCGACTCATCTGTCTGTATCTTCATCTCCTATAAAATATGATTTGCTCAATTCATACATATTTATTGACCCGAGTCTGCCTGACCTGGACCAATTCCAAGTGCAACCGAATCAGGGATGGGAAACTTTGTAGATTTAGTCGATAAACCTAGTGACTATGTTACATTGAGAGTGTAGTGCAGACCTTCACACGAACACTCGAAAATTTTACTTTCAAGCATAGACCCTACACTGTCACACTTCAGATATAGATATACGTTATAAACAAAAGATTTTGAATTTTGCAGGATTTATCACAGACATTTTTTCACAGTTCTGAAAATCTCATTGGTGCACGCTCTGGAGGAAGCCAAATATAGGAGCAGCAAGTCGTTTGAAAACTGTGACGGCAAAGCAAAGCGTGATCAGGATTTAAATTGTACATGCTCGTAATAGGCACAGAAAAAAAACTTTTTTTTCGCGGGCCACTGCTATTTGGCTAGCACGCACGGCCATTTAGAAGTGTCGTTAAAAATGTGGCCAGTTATTTCAATGTGCTCGGATGACAAATAGTCATTTAAACGTTTTATGGGACGCACCCAGCACGTGATTCAATTAAACCAACACAAAATATTTGACTTTGAACTGAATAACGTATTCCCCTTTGTCTTTACGAGGGTTATCAAATATGTTATTACCTACTGTGTATATCCGATACTTGGTCGATGCTTGTTGTTTAATTTGGACTTTATTGTGGTTAGTTAGGGGAAAGTTTCAGAGCAAAATGACGAAGTTTAATATGAAAAGTAAGAATATTTATTAATATCTATACCTATATATTAAGTACCAAAAGACTTTTCCAAGTGATTTCTAATATTTCCCGGCCACGCCTGACTCGCGCCTGCCAATAATTGAATTATAATTGTTGTATTCTTTATCAGGCATTAGTATAACATGGGATGACTATCGATAATGTAACCATAATGACATCACTATTTACATCTACATCGAAGTTAGAGCGGAAGATCGTACCGACATGTCTTAACTTCATGTAAACTTCAGGACAAATGTATTTACATTTACTTTCAAATACACGACGAAGTTTTATTTTGATCTCTTGTCTAAGATTTTAGTTACTTAGCCACGCACGACTCATTTCTGTTCCGTTTTACATGCATCATCTATGAACTACTTATCCAAAAGACACACCTACAGAAATGAAAAAAATATTGTCACGTTTTTCACCAAGTTTGAAAACCAGCTTTGGAAAAGTTAAGCCTTATATCATTGCGGTAATTTGTTATCTTCTTGCGATGAATAAATCGCCAAGTGTTTAAAATATAGAAATTTATTTCTATCATAGTTTGGGAAAGTTGAACAGTATAATCATTAAAGTATGTGTTTGTTTTAAATAATTTAACACTTTAAACGCTTGCAACAAATTCTCTAATATTTATGAGAACTTGGGTAGTTTACTAGATTCTTTTGAACGCGAGCGCCGTCTCTTATATTAAAACTGTAAGGATCCATCTGTGCAGGGGATTCCCGAGATTTATATAAATGAAGTAATAAACTAGGTTCCAGTGCAAATTCATGACCGGATATTCGAGTACGAACATAAATTCTAAAATAGCTTCAGTTTTCATCATTTTATAGTTTCGTTTGGTAATTTACGGCTGGACCTGAACGCTTCTCAAGTAGCTTTGACTCTGTTTATAGTCATTCTTACGTGAAAACAAACATACTACTGATATTGAAGAATGTGGAAAGCGATGAAAGAATCAGTACAGATAGAGATGAGATAAACAAATTGAATTGAACGCAAACGTAACGTGAAGCTTGTACATCAATTTAGGCGGAGAACGGAAAACATTTCTGGGTCCTATTCTAGTTTTCTCGAGGAGGAAAGTAAGCGCTTTGCGCGCGAATTTATATGGAAATAAGAGGAGAGTGCATGTTGTTCGATTAGATTACTTTCCAGCATGGACTTGTAGAGCTTGCCGGCTTCGGCCGATGAGTACACGTCGTTTATATCAAAGAAACAGTACTTTTAAATCCAAAATATAGTTTGTTTTACGGTCGCGTGTCAGTAATTAATAAATTACACTTTAAACAAATTACTAAACCGGATTTCCAACAAAATACCTACTTATTTCTTCATACAAATCCAATTATGAGATAAAGTATCAATATAAACTACAACTCATAAATCTTTTGACAATCTTCACAAAAAAAACAATCATTTTGCCTCCACATTAGGGTGTGAACAGCCGGAACTCACGGGATCACTCGATTCATTGCAAAATACACCTTAATACAAACACTTTAAACTACGATTTTACAGCAAAAGCTCTGATATGTATAGTTCGAGGCCTCCGAACAACTTCACTGCTCTACTGGTATAAAGAAGCATCGCAACAAGAAAATCCGCGTAACTGAGTTTTTATCATTATTTCGGTGGTAGTTGTTTTGTGCGTGAGGCGTCCTCCCGGGCGCGAGGGCGGGCGGCGACTGACGAAGGGCGGGTCCCCCCCCCCCGCGTCCCGGCCAGGTTCCTAGCCGGTGGAAATGGGTTAACGATCAGGCTCCTTGGACGCTTTTGATGTACACTAATGTTTTTTTCCCTTGATTTGTGTGAGGATCGTCCAAGGGTGAGTGGTTGTGACTTGTTGATCGATCTGGTGCGACAGGTAGCTAACACAATACACAGGAGCACAAACAAAGGGGTTTTCGGTACCGGTAATGATATTTTACGCTCTTTTCGTTTTATGTTTCACTCATTAACTCGATTGCGTTACTTTTAAAAACGACACTCTGGTTATCGTTGAATGATATTTAAAACCAATCGAGATATGAGAAATAAAGCACATAAACTAGACAACTTAACACCTAGTTTAACTTGGCATTTTGAATAAGTTCGAGTATACCTATACGTTTGGTACAGTTACACGGTAAACTAATTTGGCTTATATTTGTCGAATTCGACATGTCTTTTCAAGTTTTTCTTTTTTTACATTGGTCAGGCAGGGATCCTTCGATGTTTTTATGGCATCTCCAACTCGGGTTTTTTTTAAGGAGTCATTCATTTATTTGTCGATGGGCGCGTGCGGATCCCCTTCGAACTAAAACTACGTATTTATTTAAATTTTTTAACGTCATAAAAATTTTACGTGGTATTCTTACTGCCAAAATACAGAACATTGTTTCGTTATAAAACTTATATTAATTTCCCATGAATATTCACTTACCTACCAATAAGTATACGTTCTCGAGTACCAACTCGAAGCTTACAGTACATATGAAGCACGTTTTTTACGAAGCTTATTATTTTCAAGCTTTATACTTTGCTAATAATTAATTATTCTGAATAAAACGCAGCTTTTAAGTGAAAAGTGATGCTTACCGGCAGAACCTTCAGGAGAGGCTTCGGGGGGAAGGGGGGTTCGGTTACGGCGAGCTTAACGAAGCTTTCCAGATAGTTGCTACATAATTACAACAATTATGATGTTATTTAAGCTTTTCAGGCTGAAGTTGAACTCATCCCTTCAAGCTCTTCGTGTAACTAGTTACTAACTAATTTACTCGAATTATGTAGTTTCTTGGCTGGTTTTTCCTTGGCTGTATTCTTTATAATCACTTGAAAATAAATCGGGTGTTGATATTTCATTGTCTTGAAAAACTGTTAAAGAGTACTATCCATGCCAGATTCAAGATCGGGTCATAAAATATATTTTACTTTTAATTTATTTGCTTAGATACTCAATTCAATCATTTTTGGTAAAATAACTTTACAGGTCATTGGGTATGTCGTAATTTTCACAGTTATAATATTAGATTATGTACTATTTACTAACTAAGTACTATATTAGTATAATACGTAATTAGTGTACAAGTGATTTTAAGTATGGGCATTTCTTCCAGGCCTATGTCCAGCAGTGGACGAAACAGGCTGATGGATGGATGGATGGATTTTAATATTAAACAATTTTTTTCATGTTTATAATAACTAATAATAATCTCTTGAATCGAATATTCGATCCGAGTGTACAATCAAAATGATTTCTGATTCTAACAGATTAAAGTACAATAAAACAGATGTCGGCATGCTTTAACTAATAAATAATGAGTCAGGTCGGTGACCAAAGTTTGGGAAATCAATATACGTATGTACACTGTTGTCCACGCCTTAATATTGATAATTTAGTGCTCTCAAAGCCTACAAAATCATATTGAATGTTGTTTTTTTAGATGTCCTAATATACGGGGCTATGGGGTCATACCTAAAATTCAATTAATAGTATCAAAACAGATCTAGAATTTGATTGAAATATCCTTTAAAAGCGTCTGCGCGCGCATGTTACTTGTCCTACAGAAGAGGAAATATAATAATAAGTGCTGATTTATTAAATCTTAGGTAGACGTCATTATAGCATTGAAGATTAGAAAAGTCGGAATAGAAGCGCTCGTATGGCTGGATTAATCTAGCCTGACGTGTGTCAGGATCGAAACAGGTAGAAATCTGCAGTCTCTGCCCCTCTGGTAGACAGGCATGAGTATGTAGATAACTATCCATGAAGTAAAAGAAATAATTTGTAGGAAGTACTTGAAGAATAGGCAAATCCGTTAGTTCGCCTGATGCGTGAACAATCAAGTTCTCATCAAATAAGAGTCACCGCACCAAATAGACGTGTGAAGAGTGTTTTCAAGTTTGCGGGATTAAAATAAGCAGGAAGGTGCGTTCCTCCCCCGCACCCCGCGTGGCGCCCCCGCTGGTCTCATAAAACATGGGGGAGACAAACCTTGCTGTGAGAACGGAGAGCGACGGCTTCTTGTCAAATGTTAATTACTAATGTTTGAGGGATTGTCCCAGAAGGACAGCCGCCACATTATAGTCCAGGTGGAACTAACGGCAGATTCATGTTGTACTCAGGAGCTAATTTTATATTTATTTCAAAGGTTCGAATTATTGTATGTTTTTTTTTCTATTTTTATTTAACAAATAATATTTTAAACATTATTTAGAGTGCATTAGTAGTGCAGTTGCCGTGAAAGCATTCCGAGGTTCGAATCCTGGCTCGAAGTATTTCTTCAAAATACCTTTTAACACTTGGCTATTTATTAACAAAAATCACCTTAAATAAAAAAAGTGATTTTTCGTTTATATAGCCAAATTCATACTGGATACTGGGTAAGTGGTCAGGAGTAAAGTTCAATGACGCTGTTTACGAAATACGTTTTTTTCTGGTGATTTCATACTTGTTCAAGAACAACCTCGACTCAATTAGGATAGGAAGACTAAATTTCTTTACTTTATATTTAGGTGATATTAAAAGAAATTTAGACGTGACATTAGATTTTTTTCTCCATGAAATTATCATCAATGAATTGAGCTATTACCGACCACAATACAAGGCACCAGTCAGTTCACGTGCGTGGAGACCGAGCGTAATCGCTACGGCTCTTGTAGCGCCCTACAGTGTAGCTAGCATTCAGGCCGCACCCCGCCCCCCGCGAATACGACCCTCGTAGCGCAGAACGGCGTAGCATTCACACTGCCTGCCGCCCGCCCCCGCTCCCGGCGACTACGAGCTACGAGCCTCTACACGCCGACATTACAAACAGTTACATTCTCGTTACACTTAAAGGATTTATGACGTTTACTTAGTTGCTAGTAAGTAGTAGTTAAGTGTTTGTGCTCCGAAAGAATCACTGATACACCTAGGTCATGGCATCAATGGTATTGGACATTATGTACTCGTACATGTCAAATATCTAAGAAGCGTAAAATTTTGGTATTTCTAAATGGCAAAAACACTTACTAATTTAGAAAACTTATATTTATTTATATTTATTCTTAATGTACACAGAAAACATATTAATAAAATATACACTTGAAAAGCTATGTACAATGGCGCGCTTATCTCAATAATGAGATTTCTTCCAGCAGACCAAGGGTGGATGAGATATATAAGATATAAGTAAGGTATTCATAATGTGCACATAATAATACTTCCACAAAAACAAGATTAAGATAGTACCTAAAATATACAAACAAGTAAAAAATACATACAATAAACTACATAAAATGTACATACATATACCTACACAGTACAAACTTCGCACTAAAAAACACAACATTTGTATTTATAATAAATAAAGACCGCCTTACTTCTGGATTAAACCGTTTGATTGTGTCAGTGGACCGATTAAAACTTCAGCTTAATATGCAGGGGCAGAGTAACATGAGAATCCCGGAAAAATATCCATTGACGATACTTATGCAACGACACGAATCCGTCATCATCATAGTCAAAAAATACTTTATTTGGGATTTAATAAATAAATTTAATGTAAAAACCGCCAATTATTTTTCCCCTGCCTACTTCTAACAGCTTAACAAAATTTATGATGCTCTATAAATAAGATTTAAGGCCACAGAAATCTTTTAATGACCGCAATCCATCAGTTAGGTTTTTCCGGAAAAAGTGCATTTTACACTGTTCTTAAATAAAACAGCAAATATAACATTCTTGTGCCACTTCTAAAACCTACCCACTCTGTTCCACTTCTGAGTCTAAACCAACCTTATTGTCATCACATTACAGTTCAATTTCAAGTACGGTAAAAGTATATAATAAGCTGTAATGTTTTGTTTAGACAAAATATATTCAACGACTAGCGCAGTAAGATTCAGAATGGAGTAACATCCATAATAAGGGGTCGCTATTCTGTGCACAAAGAGGGCCTGAAATTGAGGACAGAAAACTTGAATCAATTTAGGAAGAGAGAAAAAAGAAATTACGAGACAATAAACACCTTGGGTATGACTTTTGGACGAAACCTTTTCGAACAGTTTTGTTACCGTGAAAATAATTTGCTTGCTTTTAATGTAACTACAAAGAATATACCAGAACATTGAGAAGATCTAAATTTTATGACTTCTTAGGGTTATAACTGTTTAATGAAATATAAATCCTTTATTTTATAGAAAACTATGGATTCTGTCTGTTTATGGCATTACGCTTAAGAGCAGTTACGTTTTTGAAGTGAATTAAATTAGGAGCCCCCGGATAAAAACGTAACGTATTTTCAAGCAGAATTGATAAGTGTACACGTCATACATTAATTAATTAATCTGTACTTTTGGTAACTTTTGGTTTTAACGGTTTAATAATGTAATGGTTTTAATCAGACGTTATAAAAGTAAAAAAATGTGTATGATAAACTTCAGAATAGGTATCTATCCGAATTTAAACCAAATAAATACAAAACTTAGGTATAATTTAAAACGAATATTTAATTAATTAAGTATGCAAAGGAATAAATTGAAACTTATTCAAATTGAAGATATTATAACAAAAAATGATTACCTTTGATTATTTTTAAAGAATTTAGGCATGATAATTGTAATGAATTATTTAGGTAGATATATTTTATAT
This sequence comes from Ypsolopha scabrella, assembly GCA_910592155.1. Lineage (NCBI taxonomy): Eukaryota > Metazoa > Arthropoda > Insecta > Lepidoptera > Ypsolophidae > Ypsolopha > Ypsolopha scabrella. Next base: position 23,850,155 of record OU342982.1, read on the forward strand.
TTTAGCGCGTTTGCAACTTGATTCCCCGATATCCCCATCGAGCGACGGAGAGATCAATACGGGACGAGTCATGCGAGTGAGTGAGACGCACGCACCCGGGGTCACCAGCAGTCATTGTCGCCTTAAGGAAGATAAAGTTATTTGTTTTATTTTCCCTGGTTGGGTTTACATTAATATTACTACTTATAACGTAAAATAGGGCCTAGCAAGCGCGGCAGAATTATTATGTATGTAGGTATAAATGTACGAGTCAGCCGGTTTTAGATTTTCTGAAACTTTAAAGTACAACGATTCAGCGCTGTGATTGGCCCAATTTACTGTAATACCACTTCGATAACCAATCAGCGACAAGCTATGTAATGGTGTCTGCCATGTAGCCTATAATGTTGCCACAGAAAACCTTTCATACATAAATTACTGACAATTTGCCTAAACAAATATCACTGTCTAATCTCACAGGATCAAATTAAAAAGGATTCATTTTCTTTTTCAAATTTTTCTGAAAATTAATATGTAGTTGAAAAGAGTACAAATAATGTCACGCGAAAACGATATTTTTGATGATCGTTGATAAAGTATTGTGTCCAACTGGACATAATTAACCATGAGGACACTAGTGCAGCCTTTTACCGAGCACTAATGTCCTAATGGCTCTCATTATGTCACAGCTGCTCAAAAAGCTATTACTATTATTTTATTTAACATAATTTTTCTAACAATAATTCACACAACCTGTAGTATCGGGTTCAAGCTTTTAACTAGACAGTTCACCACAAAATCCTTTTTATGTATATTTTATACCGTTTGCAAAACCTGCTCTTTCACAACTGGTACACACAAAAACTTTGAATGCTACCCTCTCTGTTGCAGGACCGCCGAGGGTGCTGCCTCGAGATCTCGACGTGAACATACAAGTGCTACAGAGTGTCGTCGCGGGCCAGCACCACGGTCTCCACTCAAGGACGGTGGCGGATCGTACGAGACTGCACGGAACTGATTGCAAAGAGTACTCATCTAGACACGCGGAGTTCTAAAAGAAAAGGGCGCACCAGTCGTGTGTTATATTATACGAACCATTACGAGCTACTTTCGACCCTCCCGCAACTCATTTTCTATTGGACCTACGAAATTGCAATTTTACATGTCTGTTAAGTACCTAAAATTATTTAATGAAACTTAAACACTGCTTGAGATATTCACGTCCAAAATTCTCTATTTTTATCACTGATAGACTGTCTGACTGACTCACTCGTATAATTTATTTATTTTACTTTAATTAAAACGGACGCACCAATTATAATAATTTAAAACTTAAACCTTACAGGTTACAGGAGACTTAAGAACTTAAAATTTCATAAAACGGTAGGTCGTTGAACGTGTACTAAGGAGAATGTTTTGTAAAATGTTAAATAAAATAAATTGTAATTTTTGTAAATATCAAAGTTTATTTTTAAGTTGCCGATATTGTTTTTATATTAACTAATTTTGTAAACTTCGAGCTTATTTTTTGTTAGAGATAATTCTGTCAGGTGAGTTTTCTGCCTGTAATTAATTGGAATACATATTGGTCCAAATTTTAGTGAATTTTAATTAATGTAGCCATTATTTATGTATGTTATTCTGTTGATGGAACAAATAAATAAATAAAAACCGGCTAAATGCGAGTCGGACTCACAAAGGGTTCCGTACCATTATCTACAAAAACGACAAAAAAATCATGTCTGTTGTTTTAGCGGCAACAGAAATACATCATCTGTGAAAATTTCAAGTGTCTAACCATCACGGTTCATGAGATACAGCCTGGTGACAGACGGACAGACAAACAGACGGACAGTGGAGCCTTAGTAATAGAGTCCCGTTGGTTACCCTTTGGGTACGGAACCCTAGAAAAAATAAATGAACAAAATTTAATTAAAGTTATAACTTATAAGAGATCAACTTAATCAGACACTGTGGACACATAATATAGTTAATAGATCGTAAGTGTTAAGTTGGTCGATTATATCTGCACGAGGAATTACTTTGTGTTTTAGTCGGTATTTAGGGAACTCTTCGGGCAAGAGTCTTATTCGCACATGACCACATTATGTACAACGATATTCACTAATTTAAAACAAGTTTATTCCAATGTATATACCGGGTGTAAATATACTACTACCACTAAATGAAAACACATATTCTACCGACCCTACTAAACCACTTTTCCTAAGAATCATACCCGCGGCCACCCTTAGTTTGGAAAATAATTTAGTTTCAAACAAAAGTGCGTGAACCCTAACGCGTCGTCTGTGAAACGGTTGTTAGCGTGCAGCGTTCTAAAATAGACCTTCCTCCTACGAGATAAAGTGTTTGAGTTACAGTTGCATATCTTTTTCTCTGAAGATTTGCGCTGTTTTTTTTTCGAATAGTTGTTCAGTATGATCAGTGGAGTATGTGGTTTTATTTAATGATCGCACCCTGTATAGAACTTGTCAAGTTTTATATAACCAGTAGCAAGGATCTTATCAAACTTTCTCTTATCAAGTGATTAATGTTGTACAATAATGCAGTTATGAGTAAAGGAACCTCCATAAACCTCGGCACCCAATTTGATCTCAGTTCTTTTTTCGGCAAAGCAGACAACCTGCACTGCCTATGTACTGAACATGGCCCCTTTTTCACATTTATGTTTTGGGATTGACTTTTACTAAGTAAAGAAACGACAATCACCTCCCTTCGCCATTTCAACGCTGCCCGCATCGCATACAAGTATAGGTATAGATAGACGCTTAGCCGGCCGTTAGCTGCGTGCGCGCACACACACGACGTGTGCGAACAGCGTGCTGCTCGTGTGCTAGTTTTAAATGATGAAATCAGTTCGCTCGTATCGAGTGTCAGGGAGACACTTTTACACAAAATCGCACGAGAGATACCATAAAAATTACAGTATTTCTAGTTAAATTATAATAAATAAAACTATTGTTTATTTTCATAGTTAAACAGAAACGGTTTAAAATAAGAATGTAAATGTACCAGAAAGAGCTGTTTTCCCAAACTTTGTCTACCATTATAATATCCTATTGAATATTTAATTAATCTAAGTGCCGTGGCGCATAGCAGGGCCGCACCGAGGGATCTGAGCAGGGTCGTGCTAGGGAGGCTGAGCAGGAAGGTACTCAGGATCATTAATCTAGTAAATCGATCTATTTGTACGCTTATTTCGAACAAATTGTGTAGGCATCTTGATCAATTGGTACAGAGCTAGCAGTTAGCGTTGGATTGAGACATACTAAGCTTTTTAACACTACCTAATTTATACAAGTAACGATGAATAATTAAAAAAACCTCATAAAGTCAAGTTCTTTTTTCCAAGACGTGACGTTTACAAGATTTTGATCCAGATTCTATTACAAGTCTCACGCATATAAATTTAAGAGCCCGAATCTCGAGTTCTACTTAACATTTCATACATAAGAGGGGGGTATTTTTAACGAAGTAACTTGGTGACTTCTCTCGGAGCAAGATTCTGAATTCATTGTGAGTGGAGATGCTGTTTCAATTAGAAACTGTGAGGCGGATGTGGAGAGTCACCACAGACTACCCACTTGATAACATGGAAGTTAACTTACTGAATAATGTTACCAGTATTTCAATTTTGCATAAAAGTAACGATAGTTCTGTTGAGTCTTTCAGTCTTGAGACCCACGTTCGAATCCTGCCAGTTGAATATCCACCAATAAGTTTATCAGAATCAACGTAATTATTTGTTGCACGGTGAAAAAAAAATACTGTAAACCTGCTAGTCCTGAAAAGCGTGTATGTGTGTCTGAAGTACAACAATAGGCGGACTTTCTATCACGTTGTCACAAATAAATCGTCCGTGAAACGTGGGTGTACTCTAACAGTCAACACTTGGAAGAACTTCTAACAGAACTTCAGGATATATATTTATTATTTCATATTATTTAATACACAACAAAAGTAATTTTATTTTCGTTAAAATGATTTCAAAATGTTCCATTTGTTTAATGAGATGAACGAAGTGAGTCCCGAAGTTTGATGTTTTCATCTACTTCGTAGAAGCATTATACTTTACGAGACTTAATGTTTGGAAATGTTTCATTATCTCAGAGCACATAACAATGTAGCTAATTGTACAAGTTCCATCGGTAGGTGTTTTTCGTGGAATCCTCTTTCAAGTATCTCTCAGCAATCAGTATGTCATTAATTATGGACGTACAGACAGAAAAACACTGAAGTTTCGCTGAACAGAGGGTTTTTTAATAGAATCTTAATAACACAAGAATTTACGAAAGTAGAAACTGATAACTGTGTCGGCACGCAGTTCCGGCTACAGCGGTGTAGCAAACCAAACGACGAGTTGTGCGCGCTTGCAATATCTACACCATCATATTGTCTAAGGCTTCGTTATAGCATAGGAGTAGGGAATGCAGCTTGTTTCGATTGTATCCAATCGTGCCCGTAGAGAATATGCCCTGACGTTATTCATTTCACATATAATAGATTATTTGTAAGATACACGGTACCCAAGTGCAGCATAAAGGTCGACCAAGCTACCGTAGAAGGACGTATGCCGTCCAAATCAGTGACATAATGAAGAAGGGCGAAGTCGAAAGCATCCGAAATAGAGAAGCTTGTATGACTAGACTCATGGATGTGAAAAAGGTATCTCAGGATCGTAGCAGATGAAAATCCGTGGTTTCTTCCTTCTTTTCTAAGAGACAAGCGTTAGTGTATGTGTATGTATGTATGTAGATTCTTGTTGAAACCAAACCTTAATCGATATATAAAGAATGTGAAGCTCTTACCTTTTCCATGTAGCTGTTGCCTGTTCTCGGTGCCCTTGAGGCTCTCCGCCGTGTGCAGCAGCTCGTCCAGCTGCGGCTTCTTCTGCTCCAGCTCGCGCAGCACGCCCTGGGCACAGACGCAGGGGGTTACACAGGGATTTCTGAACACCCTAGGCACATTCAAGAAGTTAAAAGTATTCCCCAGGAAACCGTAACCACCAAGACTATAGCCAATTGCTAGAATGAAGACTTAAATTTGAATTTAATTTCATATAATACTATTTGGACACGAAAAAACGCTACCGCAGACTCGCTTAATTAGGCCATCTTTTCTAGACACGATTGAAAATCGTTTGCGATTGAAAAATAGGTCACTCTGGCGCTGAACGCCTCAAGATAATATAACACTTAGAGTTTTGATTAAAATTAATGAGAAAACGAGAAGAAATGGAAACTGGTAACATTCTATCTAACGAGTATTATTGATGAAAAATTAATTTGCACGATTCACGGCTGTGGAACAAGCAACGATTACGCCTAATATAAAATTGAAATAATATCAATTACACAGACACACGAGTAAATATCGCTACATTTAATGGAACCAAACATTCACGAGGCCTTTTAAACCGGGCTATTCATATTCATATTCATATTCATATTCATTTATTCAGTAAATTACATCGTCAAGTTAATATACAGGATATTTTAAGTTCATATAATTATAGTATTAATTATTAAGTTAAAAATTAAAACACATTCAATATTTTAACAAATAAAATGCTTGCCTAGGTAATTATAATATTGGTAGATTGAAATGTCAAATTAATACAAAAAATAAGCGTATAAATATGTCAATTAATATAAAATTAAATTGTTGTGTACATACATATTTCAAACAGAGGTAACAATAATTTACCCAGCAAGAAACTCGCTAACAGTGTAGTAAGCTTTACTTTTTAATAATGTTTTAAGTTTATTTTTAAACGATGAGAAGCTCCTACATTCTTTTATGGAGTCAGGTATTTTATTATAAATACGCGGTCCCATTACAAAAAGCGAATTTCCAGTTTTGGTGAGACGATGTTTCGGTGTTCGAAGGTCTTGTAGACGCCTGAGACTATAACCGTGATCGACATAACTTTTGTCAGGAAACTCCGTAGGGTTCCGCCTCACATATTTTGCAACCTCCAGGATATACAAACACGGGACAGTCAAAATACCGAGCTTGATAAATAGCGGCTTCGAGTGAGTACCTGGTATGGCTCTGGATAGCCTTCGTACCATCTTCTTTTGGATTATAAACGGTCGATCCCTATCAGCCGACATACCCCATAAGTCTATGCCATACGATAGGACAGCATTAAAATAACCATAGTAGGCAGACAGCAAATTGTGCATGGTCAGGGTTGGTACCAACCTGGATATTGCATAATAAGCCTGATTAAGTTTTTTGCACACACTGTCAATGTGGCTGTGCCACCCTAATTTTGAATCTAGTGTGAATCCAACATATTTGGTAGATTTTTCAAATTGTATGGTGTAGTCATCCGTAGTCAATGGTTCGCTAATAGCCTCAACTGTTGAGAGGGAAAATTTAAGCAACTTGGTTTTGTCAATATTAATTTGCATTCCATTAGCAGTAAACCATATAGTGAGGTCACTGATAACGGAGCGCAAGTCAGTAATAAGTTGATCATCGGTAGGTGCAGCGACGACCGCGCAGATATCATCCGCGTACATGACAAAGTCAGCATTTTGATTTATCCGCGGGAGGTCGTTCATAACAATAATAAATAAGGTGTTGCCTACATTCGAGCCCTGGGGTACAGAGCGGTCACCGACGAGACCTGGGCTAGACTTGTCGCTGCCTACCTGTGTTATTTGCGAGCGGTCTGCAAGAAATGAGTCAATGAGGTCTAACGTGGTGCCTCGGACCCCGTAGTGCTCAAGTTTGGCTGCGACTAGTTTGTGATCAACGAGATCGAAAGCTCGTGAGAGATCAAAGAACGCGCCTGCCACCTGTTTCTTGTTTTCTAGATGAGATAAGATAAGGTTGTTGACCCTACGCGCGGCTGCTACCGTCGAGCGACCTGGCTGGTAAGCATACTGTTCATCGCATAGGACTTCGTTTTGTGACATAAAGCTAAACAAACGGTTGCAGAGGCCCATCTCAAACACTTTTGAGTACGCAGGCACTTGAGCAATTGGCCTGTACCTGGTGTAGTCACCAGTACCACCGTTACCCTTATAGACCGGCGTGACCTTCACAGTTTTTAGGGCTGTAGGATATGTTCCACTACATGCACATTCATTAAACAAATCGCATAGTAAGGATAGTAATTCAACGGGCGATTCGTGTAACAAATGTGTAGGTATGTCGTATATGTCTTTCGTGTTTTTCTTTTTTATGTTTTTAATTAATTTGGTAAGCTCTGATACCCTAAATGGAAGTAAAAACATGCTTCTATTTACTGATGGTATATACAGTCGCAGGTAAGATAAGGCGGCTGAAATGTCAGGTCTAAGTGGGGTATCCCGCACTATAGACAGATAAAAGTTGTTAAGAAGGTCCGCTAACTGCCTATCTGTACCTAAATGTCCACATGCGGTATGACGTAACACAGATAACGGGTCCTTCCGGCCGTGCTTGCCTTTGTTCGTTTCAGACTGGATAATGCTCCACAGGGCCCGAGACGTGTTTGTGCTACTTGCTATAATCCCATTAAGGAAAGCTTTGCGGGTTTTATTTAATATAGCTACGTACCTAGTTTTTATACGGGCATAGAATTGAGTTACTTCAACGCTTGTTGGATGGTGGTCAGAATATATTTCGACTAGATCTAGTAACGATTTGAGCTGTCGAGTATTCTCATCAGTCCATTTCTTACTTTGTGTAAGTATTGGAACCTTTTTAAGTGGACAACATTCATGGTATGTTTTGACTAGTGTCTCAATAAAATAATTATTGAAATTGGTACTCACTTGTGAAGTAATATTAAAATCAATAGACGATAGTGATGTAAAGAAATGTTGAATATTTTTTGGTGATACAACACGTTTTAGTAAGTGCCTTTGTTGCATTTTGTGCGTTATAAAATTTATTTTTGTATCTACACCGCGGTGGTCCGAGATCCTAGCCAATAACGGCTCAACAGTGACGTTACACCGGTCAATATCTGTGTACACATGATCCAGACAAGTCTTAGACTGATCTGTGATGCGGGTTGGAAAATTCACTAATGAGAACAGGTTAAAGAGGCTGCAATAATGGAGGATATTGCGCTTTTTGGTTGAATATTTCAATAAGTCAACGTTCATGTCACCTGTAAGTAGAATGTTGGAGCTCTCATCTATTATTGAATGTAACATTCGTTCCAATTGTTTTGTAAATATGTCAAAATCACCCTCACTGCTAGATCTATAGACACATACTACAATTAGGTTATGTTCTATTAACTGAATTGCTGCGATTTCAAAATGCATCTCCATAGAAAATTGACAAAGATCTCTTCGTTCCACTACAGTAAAAGACTTATTCCTTACATAAATACATGCACCACCGTGTTCACGGAGGGGACGACAATATGAAGATACCAGAGTGTAGTTCATTAAGGAAATGACATTTAATTGTTCTACAGTTTGCCAATGCTCTGTGAATAAAAGAAAGTCATAGGCCAAGTTATTTTGGGTTAAACTTTCAATCAATGTAGTTTTATTAGATAAACACTGCACATTTTGTAGTAGTAAACAAATCGTTGTTTGTGTAGGATCAGGATCAGTCACGAAAGGGCGACTTGTTTCCAGATTGCAGACTGCTGAGGTTGGAAGAATGGCGTGTCCCACGTATTTTGTACCACGGTTGCAAAGATACTCCCTTGGGCCAAAAATTCGCGGCAGATATGTGGCTGTACGACTCTGTAGGTACACCAACGATGTAACAGTTATGATCAGAGTGTACTGGTGATGGCTTTTCGACTTTGAAGGTGACGCCAGGGGTCTTTTTTGTCATGTATTTCATGATACTATCACTTGTTACCTTGACATCAAAGTTCCAAACGTGTATGTACCTTGTTTGTTCCACAATACTCAGCTCAGCATCATTGTCACCTGTTGCCTTTATAATCGGACGCCGGGGTCTACGTTTATTTTGTACTTTCGTCCATTCAGAATCGTTATTATTGGTAATGTCCATATAAGCATGGTTGTCATTTGAGGTAAGAGACGCTGCAGCGGTCGCTGGAGTCGACGTCTTGCTAACAATTCTTTGTCCTGCACTCGGGACTACGGGAGAGCTACGGGGCTGCGACAGTAAAGGAGCGGCGTCGGCGGCGGTGGCGACAGCGGTTTGATTCCCGTCATGTTTTTTAATATGGTTAGACTTCTTGCTACCGTTTCCTGAGATAGCTGAGGATGCCTGGGTTTTCGCAGCTCGAGCTAACGGTTTTTGTATTGTTGTTATTGTTTCCACTTGCACCTTGGGGGTAGAAACACTCGCACTCTTTGTTGGTAATGTCTTCAGAGAATTTATTGTTTTGGTTTGGTCACTTATCACTTTTTCTAATGCTTCCACTTTTTTGCATAAAATCATAACGCTTTTCTGCAACTCAGACACCACATTTTCTATAGATAATTGCGACATATTACTTTTGGTAATTAATATTACAGCGAGAATTAACAGAGGTACGTCTACCGTCCACAGTGCGGGTAATTCAACTCCATTTGCCGACCGTTCCGTCGTTTCAAACATAATATATTACCCTTTCGCATTTGAAAAGTTTCTGAATATATTCGAATCAGAGCAAAAATATCGCGTCGCTGAGTAAAGCGATCTAATGTAATGTTATAATATATATTGAATTTAAACATTTTTGGTCACGAACTGCTACCATTTAGTATTATTGTTAAAAGGATTTAATTAGTTTTGGTCCTTTATCTAATTGTTTGTCTGCAACAAAAGGCTTGTGCGGATTTCAACGGGAATGGCGGAAATACATAAATCTTTTTAATTGCGTTGCGTCACATTTAACGACCTCAGCTCGTCATTTTCAACCGATTAATGTAATTTCATTAAAGATTTTCCGGTTCTTTTGATCACCTACGTGTTAAGACACTTCCAAGTACAAAGTTATAATAGGTAGGTTAAGAGGCCTCGGGCCGTCTGGAGCATTAAAACTTTTTGATTCATGTAAGTTTAGACTTTGCTTGAACCGTACCCTTTGTCTATGATCTTGCATTACATTATTGAGTGGCTTGTGTAGTTTTGGGATAATTCCTCTCTCAATATTTTGCTCTCATTTTGACCCTATAATAACTGCTTAGCATATCATAATGTTTAGGTTCGACATTACTAGGTATGCTTGAACAAGGAATTAAGGTAAAGGAGAACATTATTTAAAAATTAGTTAATTTTTCAAAAACGCCTCGTGGAATATAAAGTTATTTTATCGAATTATGATAAAAGTAATCTTGACAGCCGACTAATGGCGGAAAGATTACCGTTGAACCTTACATATGATGACAGAAATAATCAAACGGAAAGTAAATGAATGCACTTACCGCAGCGATACATAGAAGACGTAAACGTGAGTCTGTGTCATTTCCTGAGGGTGCGGGGGGGAGGTGGGCAGACGAGTACAACATGTTAGGTACCTGCAACCACAGTTTAAGATCCATACAGGTATCGAACGAAGGTGTTTTAGGAAGGATCGGTTGTGCAGGGCGAAGCTCCGAACTGCTTGTTCGAAAATTGTATGTAAGAGCGGGGTTGTTTACCTCCCGCGTCTCGCCCCGCACAATTGCTTTGCCTGAGCGGTTTCGTTGGACAACTGTATGTATTTTGAAACTGTGCCCGCAACTGAATAAACGACGTCGCACAGTAGACTGTCGCCATACAAGAAGTTTGTTATTCCCACCTGATCAGGTTATTTGACGATAAGTCAGGTTCGCATCGTCAGAGAACCATTAGTTATTATTTACAGTTTAATATTGAGGATTGTACTTTGTATATAACTACTTGTAAGTTATGTAAGCTAGCGCCTGACTTGTTTGGAGCTGTCTATCACCGCTATTAAATGCACTCAAGGCGCGGCCCAAGCGTAGCTTTGGAAATAAATATCTTAGGTTGAGCGGAGAAGAAGAAAATTTGTGAAAATTTGTTTATGCTTTATAGCGAAATCCATCGCTTTCGATACTATAAATGATATTTAGAGTGAATTACAAACTGAAAAAGATCAATTTAAACAAATCTCACAAGAAAAAAGTATTTTGAAAAATACCTCTAGCCAAGGACCTGCGACCTCTTGCTTTCACGGCAAGTGCGCTACCACTGCGCCATCGAGGTTGTTGAATTGTTCCACTATATGGTATATAGGTACACTTAATTTCTGTAACTACTTGACACCTTTCACGCCTTGTTCTTAGAAAACAGATGGCGCTGTTGTCGCTACAATATGTGTTTTCAAACAGTTAATAGAATCACAGTTCTCATTAACGAAGATTATATGAAATGCTTGCCGTGAAAGCAAGAGGTCACAGGTTCGAATCCTAGCCAGAAGTATATTTTTTAAATACTTTTCTCACTAGAAATTTGTTTTTCCAGTTTTGTAATGCACTCTGAATCCATCCATCAACCTGTTTCTTCCACTGCTGGACAAAGGCCGTTCCAAGCTTTCGCCACTCTTGGCAGTGATCCTGGAAGAAGAAATGCCCATACTCACAGACGCTGGGCAGGCGGGTTGGTGAGTGCGGTGCTGAAACCCTCGCACTCTAAATAATATTTACAAATGTTGTCGTCATAACAATATATGATAAGTTCCACCAGGTGCCGACGAGCACAACAATCAACATTCATCATCGATTCTATAAATATAAAAATGTTTGTATATCATGGATCTTCTCATTATACAGGATGACTGGTAATTAGATGCAATCCTTTGAAGGGGTTGTAGAAGAGAGCAATAGGCATGATGACAAAAAAAAAAAATTAGTCCGTCAGTTAGATTATCAGAAAATATTGGACACGTATTTTTTCTTTTTTCAATTAAACAAAAAATTATGAAGATACAGCCCGCTGAAGTTCCGTGTGACGTCACATCTAGGTACAATTTTACTTAGAAGTGACGTCATTTTCCCCCACTCCCAAACTTTGACGCGCTTTATCTCTGTCATTTTTTGTTTGATTGACAAAATAAAAGATACGTGTCCGTTTTGATAATGTAAATGACGGACTAAATAAAATAATATTTTGTTTACCCTGTGCACAAGCCTATTGCAGTCGATTCGACCGTATAATGCCTCATGCAAAATTGAACCATTTCTGAGATATTTTGAATTTATTTTTTCCTGAGTAAACTTAAAAAAATTATATTAAAAAAACCAGACATTATTTTACATTTTTTTTATTTGTTTCGCTTTGATAATATCCCGACCAATAAACAATAGCCCTAAAATGCACATTATTGACGTAAACCTGTGCTTCAAAACAATTGAAAACTCTTGACAATTGCAAAAGATTTACACAAAAAAGCTAGATTAAAACAAAATGATTTTTTGTGCGTATTAGCTTAAAAACATCTGCATTTTACTAACTTTCGAATGAGGTACAAAAATCTCAAATTGACAAAGGAATGATAAAAATATGGCCAAAACAATAGGAAAATTTTATATTTATTCCAAAAGAGATACAGCTTTGAATAGATTTTTCCGATATTGATACTTTATTGTTTGCTGGCACTTGGTGAAACTTGGAAAACAAAGTAAACAGAAAATTCTAGATTTTTCTAAATGAACAGTATAATATGTGATTTTATAAGTGAAACAGAGTCAGAGCTGATGAAGATACAGCAAGCGCGTTCGCCAGCCGAGCCGTTCCTGGAAGACATGTTCGCAGCCTGCAGCTCCTCCGGTGTCGCATCACAGCCATCAGCTACATTCGTTTCAGAAAAATTAACAATATATCTCCATCATAGAGACCGTCTCCAGCCAGACAACCCTTGTAAATATTGTGAAATTACTGTATAAGGGTCCACAAAGGGCTCACTAAGTGTCAAACGAGCGGAGACAGCAAAAAACTCGAAGGAGGTAGAATAGGACCCTCGTTATTATAAAAATCACAACACGCATATCCCTCATATGATAATATGTTACAGTGTAAATAGTGCTGGAAGACGGCTGTTGTTGTCGATGAATTCGAATTCCGTCTCGATCGAGATTAGTTACAGCGTACGACTGAATAGGAGTAAAGATAGTTGCCAATTAGTATTTTATATTATTTATACACTCGTCTTCAACACGCTTATCAGCTAATACTCTTTGATTTCGTAACAAGGTTTACTGAAAGACAATAAGTGACTTAAATCTTAAACTCAATTATTTCTGTCTGGTTGAAGCCAGTGTTGATTTGCCTAAATCTCCGGATTTACCCGTCTCCGTTGTATGTGAAGAAATTCACATTACGTACGTTTAGCGAAACTTGATAAAACAATGGAAATCGTCTCAGTCATTTTCTTTCGCTATTCAAGTCCTTATGGACTATGGGATTATTCCCTTTACTTAAATTTTTAATCAAGTATTTTCTAACTTCCAGGAATAGAAAGTTCCAAAATCGCGTGTCGTCTTCCGAGGGCTTATTTGGCTTCAACAAGGAATAACTTAAGAACAGGATTATTATAAATATTAAATAAAGTGGCAAGCTGCCAGGGTCCTCAGACAGGAAGTCATTCGACAGGGCTGAGTCCCGTACACCTACGATGAGTATTGCAAAATTTCTGCATCGAATTATTTGTTGGATAAATTTCAATTTTAGAATAAAAGTCTGAGCTCAGTCACGCGATCTGGATGTTGCAGGTTTGATCCCCGAAGAACAAAAAAATTCTAGTCTGACTGACCAGGCCTCGGAAAGCACGTTAAGCTGGTGAGTGTTGGTCCAGACTATTTGCTACAACTGAACAAGTATTTCTAAGCTGATAAATAGAAATTGAAGAATGGAAAGCCTGCTGATTCAATTTCGTAATAAAAAAATTGGTATTCTATCCACAAAATAATAGGTTGGGGAAAAACTCTTTTCGCAAATAATATGTATGAACTTATAATAAAATCTCTTTGGCTATACCACTTGTATCTGGCTGATTTTGGTATTATTAAAAAGTTTTAATTTTCTAATGAAGAAATTCGATACATTTTAAAATTTTACTACAAAAAAGGTAAAAATGCAACGCAAGCCGCGAAAAAAATTCATGATGTTTATGGACCTAGTGCAGTGTCTGTAAGAGTAGCACAAATTTGGTTTAAGCGTTTTTAATCCGGAAATTTTGATGTCAAAAATGCACGTCGCTCTGGGCGCCCTGTTATGGATAAACTGGATGACATTTTTGAAAAAGTGGAGCAAGATCGGCACATCAGTAGTTACGATGTAGCTGAAGAACTGGAGATTGACCACAAAACGGTTTTGGCACATTTGAAAAAAGCTGGTTACACAAAAAAGCTCGATATTTGGGTGCCTCGTGAGCCCACTGAAAGAAACTTAATGAACCGTGTACTCATTTGTGATTCTTTATTAGGACGTAATGAAACCGAACCATTTTTGAAAAACCTGATAACTGGTGATGAAAAGTGGATCACGTACGACAAGAACCTGCGAAAAAGGTCGTGGTCAAAGGCTGGTCAGGCTTCACACACTCTGGCGAAGCCCGGGTTATCTCGCAACGTGGTAATGCTGTGTGTATGGTGGGATTGATTGGAAGGGCATTATTCATTATGAGCTGTTACCGCCAAGCAGGACCATCGATTCTGAACTCTACTGCGAACAACTGATGAGATTAAAGCAAGAAGTTGAGAGAAAGCGGCCGGAATTAGTCAACAGAAGGGGTGTGGTTTTTCATCATGATAACGCTAGACCTCACACATCTTTAGCCACTCAGCAAAAATTAAGAGAGTTTGGCTGAGACGTATTAATGCATACGCCGTATAGTCCTGACCTTGCACCTTCAGATTTCCACTTGTTTCGGTCTCTTCAGAATTCTTTAGGCAGTGTCAGGTTAACATCACGAGAGGACTGACAAAACCACTTGTCGCGGTTTTTTGATCAGAAGCCCCAGAATTTCTCTAGCAATGGGATCATGTCCCTACCTACAAGATGGCAGAAAGTTATCGAACAAAATGGCACCTACATACTTAAGTTAAATGTAAATAAACTCAATTAAAATATGTTTTGAATTTTCATATAAAATGCGAAGAAACTTTTTCCCCAACCAATATAAACCAATATAAATTTCACTTCCGCAAATAAAAAATACAATTTTACTTTGGCTCCATATTCATACTACAGCGTACTGGCAAGTACTCGTAGATGCGTCCCGAAGCGTTCTTAGCTAGTATACTTAAACGAATCTGCCAATATTCAGTTACTTCTTGTACCACTAGATTGTCCAAATCCCAAATAGAAGACTCGTTTTATAAAGCTGTTGAAGTAGACGAAATAACATCATTAAAACTTATACCAAGTGTTCGTTCAGCAGCTACACAACGAAGAGCACTCGAAACTCGAGACTGCATCTTATAAACATTAACAATTAGCGGAATATTGCAAAAAACATTCAATTTAATTACTTCCGAATTAAAACAATTATAATTTTAAGTAGTTAAAACTCACTCTTTGGGATATGATTGTATTCAAACAAATGACAAGTCCACTGCTATAGATTAAATCCGTGAAGTGTTTGTATCTGTATATACTCGTATTCGCACCCCGCCTCGCCCGCCTTATCGATCCCCTCACTCTACACCCTGCGTAGGAATAACACCACTATACCCTGAGCTACTGCGACCCGCGGAGATCCTACTTCTGATATATACGAGGGGGGTCTGCAGTTAAGGTTAGGGATCAGTGTACTATGGTCAGTACTCACAGGTGGAAGTTTGCAATTCTTACGGCGAAGGCGGTTTTGTTTTAATAATTTGTTTGAGAAGAATTAATAATTCGTTTCGCGCAATCCTATAGAAACTGAAAACTTTGAGGAGAGCCTTTGTGCGACGTTTTGTTTATTTAGAGCTCTGTTGGATGTCTCTTTACCTGCCTCCTGTTACGTACAGTTCGGTTGAGTTTCACAATTACATTACTCGAAGTTAGTTATCTCAGTTGAAAGGGATGTTGAATATAGGTAGTTTCCATCAAAGTTGTAAAAGTGATTAACTTCTTACTTAACCTCAAGACGTAAAGGGGATAGTACCGTATACACACGCTGCCACTAGAATATTCTACTAATGGGAAACTTTACAATATCTCTTAGGAGGATTCGTTTCGTTCTCGGTGCAAAATGCACAACTTATGATTGTTTTTCTTATTCTTCAATAACAAATGTTTAATAAATGTAATTATCGCATTCTGCGATCACATATGTATGTCAAAAAATGAGGCTTTCCCAGCAAATCTGTAATTTTATTTTTATGGATTACGTGGTAAATTAATCCACAACAATTTTAAACACGTTTTAAATTTCGTATGGATATTCACGCGAACTTTAATCTATAAAATGACACAATTCTGCCATAAAACCCTGATTATTGTAAAAAAAATAACATGAAACGCATTTATTTATCCTTTTTACGACTCCGAACCTCAAGAAAAAAAAACTGAGCCCTTATAGGATCACTTTGTTGTCTGTCCGTCCGTCCATCCGTCTGTCTGTCAAGACCCTTTATCTCGGGAACGCGTAGAGGTATCAAGTTGAAATTAAAACCATATACTCAGGTCCACAGTCCCTTGAAGCTGTAAAAATATCAAACTTCCAAGTTAACGTAAAAAAGATACGGCTGTTTATGCCGCAAAAAAAGTATATTTCGACACTCTCAAGGGAATGAAAAATTAAAGGGTATTTTCTGTTGACCTAAAACTATGAAATTTGGCAAGTGAACCGTCTTATACTAAAAGTATAGGGAAAAATCTGAAAACTACACATTTGTAATTAAATCATAAAAATATAATCTTTAACGGAGCCCTCGGTGGGCAAGTGCGACTCGCAGTTATCCGGTTATTTAATAAGGGAAGCAATCACACGTAAGTTATGCATTTTGCACCGTGTCCGAAAAGAAACCCCTGAAGGAATCAGGGTAACTGCAACGACAACTACAAGCCAGAAGGTCTACCATGAGTTTTAATTTTTCATTTTCATTTTTCTTTATTAAGGAAAACAAACAGCCTTAAATAATACATAAAAATAAAAATACAATTAGGCATCACATTGGCCAGTCAAGTTTCCACGAATGGATGTACACAAAATGCAAATATATCTTACTAACATAAAACTAAAAGTACAAACAGTCAACAAAATATCGAGCTAACCCATTCTTAACTATACGTAAAAAAACAATAAAAACATGTTCAGATAAGATAGAGGGTAGCTCTTATGGTAGATAACTAACCAACAAAATAACCAGAGACCTATTTTTATCTCTAAACCTAAAGACATATGGACTAAAATGGTATATCAGAATAAATAAGTCTCGAGCAGGACAAACGTTAGTCGATCCAATGAGATGTTGGTCGTGCGGTTTATTCCTATCACATTAACAAACCAAACCCACAAAACAATTTTTTGTATGAATGATATTAAATAAATTTATTAAGTGTTTTTTTTTCTCGCAGATCATTAACTAACTGATAAAATAAGTATTGTAATCATTTGAAATATGTTCACACTGCCGCAAGTTTTCTTCTTAATGTACGTAAGAAAACTATCAATAAAAAATTAAAACGGTAAGAACATACTCGTATCGTTAAATAAATGTAATTAAGACCACTTTCTTAAGTACATAACTGAAATAAGAAAAAACATTATAAGAGATTTACAATTTTGATTTAAATTTACCAAATGATAAATAAAATGTATCAGCATGATTATAATTAACATTATAACTACGGACTACTCTAACCAAAAATCTGTTCTTGGAATAATTCGTGCGTGCAAAAGGTACGTAAAATGTTTGATTAAGACGAGAATTAAAACGAGGACACCTGAACCCTATTTGACTCGAAAGATAATCTGCATCCACCAAATTGTGTAAAATTTTGTAGAAAAATAACTGATCCTTTCTGTTGCGTCGCTCTTCCAAAGAAAGTATAACTTTAGAACCTGATAATAATTTGGAGTTTTTAATTTTAAATTGAAGAACTTTATTAAATTTATTATGTATTTTCCCAATCATACTGATATAACAAGCAGCCTGCGGGTTCCAAATCACTGACCCATACTCTAAAACGGATCTTACAAATGAATTAAAAAGCATAATTATGGTGCTGGAGCGTCTGAATTCGGTACTTTGCCTAAGAACAAAACCGAGCATTTTATAAGCTTTAGATACCATTTTTTCAAAATGAGGTCTAAATAGCAATTGGCTATCAAGTTGTACCCCAAGATCTCTCACCTCGGTTACCCGCTTGACATTTTATTTATTAAGTTTTATAGGATTGTGTTTTCTGGTAAAGGTTATTACGCAACATTTATCAATATTTAGAAATAATTTATTATTATGACAATACGCGCATAAACTGTTCAAATCATTTTGTAAATCATTACAATCCTGAGGTGTTTTAATAAAGGAAAAGATTTTCTTATCATCAGCATATAGAAGAATTTGAGAAGTATTTATTACATTGATGACATCATTGATATATATATATTAAAATAAAAGGGGTCCAAGGTGAGAGCCCTGAGGCACACCAGAAGTTATAGGAGTAAATGTAGAACAGAAACCTTTAATGGTAACAGCTTGACTGCGATTGTTCAAATAAGATTTGAGCCACCTTAGAAGTTTTGCTTACTACACACGTTAACGTCTGCGTAAAATATTTATATGAGAAATTGTGCAGCGCCCCTAGCGGCTTACTGCAGGAACCAGCATTTCTCATTAAAATATTTTACGCAGACGGTAACGTGTATAGTAAGCAAAACTCATGGTTCTCTAGTCCAGCTGCGGACACACGGAATAGAAGCGTCACTATAAGTTTCGGTTGTTAGACAGACCCTAAGAAACAATATCTGTCAGAATAGACGCATCATCAAACTCCATAGTTTTAATTTATCCAATCAAATCAAAATGATTCCTCAAAGTAAAGAAGTAAACAAAACAACAGTAAATTACGCCCATCTATAACGCGGGCGGAATGCCGGCCGGCACACGGCGGTGCACCACGTGGCTGCGCGTGCCGCCTGACGTTGCTAGGCAACCGTCACCCCTACCCCCTCCCTTCATCAAGATAACACCCCTCGCTAGGGGTGCGAGAGAGGGGAACGTTGTCGATAGAAGTTATGTCGATTTTTCTGAGTTATCGATGAAAATCCTAGAAAAAAAAGTTATAGACCAAATATTCCATAATTTTTTAACCATATTATTGAATAGTTTTGTTCGGGCTATTAAGACAGAAAGGTAATTTCTAATAACCCGTAGTCACATTCGTGACGATCGTCACGCCTAGGCCGATCTTAAATCTCCGATAAAAAAAAATATTATTGTTAGTTAATATATTATAAACCTAGTGATATGGATATTTTTCGAAAGCTATTAAGATGAGCAACAAAAAAAATAAAATATATATATATTATGATAATATAAAAAAGTTGTGGATTGTAATTCTAGGCCCAAATTTTCTTTTTTTTTAAATATATGTATTGAGTTATATTTTTTTTATTATTCTTTATATTTTTTTAACAATATTATAAAATTTGAATAGACATATATATGTATATAGTATACATACATATATTTATATATATAAGATTTTTTCAAGGAGAAAGCCCCCCCCCCCACTTTCACCAAGAAAAAAAAATGTTTTCTTTCATCTTATTTTAGAAAAAAAACGCATTGGAATTGGACAACTAGTTCCGGAGATCTAGCCAAAAACAAAATTGGCGGGAAAATTTGCAAATTTGCAAAAATGCGCGTATTCCAACGGGATAAGTGCATTTATATTCAGATGTTTTTGTTGTAAAATATAAATTATTTTACGACATAATTCCCTTCATTTATAATATGCCATTTATTAATTTAAGTTTCATTTTGTTATTACAAATTGTATCGGTAATGCAATGGAATTTTATTTATTTTTTATTTCTATTTAACCATATTATTGCATGTACTATAAACTTCCGTTCAATAATTTGCATCAGTTGACTGTATATGAGGTGACTTTCGTCTATATAGCCAAATTCATACTGGAGACTCTGTAAGTGGTCAGGATCAAGGTCCAATTAACCTTTCTGTAAAATGCGCAAAATAAAATTTAGACTTACTTGTACTATACCAATTGAGTAAAGGTTGTTCTTGAACAAGTAGAAAGGAACAAAAAATATGGTTCGTATTTCGAAAACGGCGTTATTGAACCTCGGTCCTGACCACTTACCGAGCCTCCAGTATGAACGAAAGTCACCTTACAGATATTTACATATAATTATAATTATAATTACATATTTTGACAACGAATTAACAACGGATTAAATTGCTTACTAGCATATAAGCCTTTTTTTGATATGGGTTTTTGCGTTTTTACGTTGTTATTGGTGTTATTTACTAGCTTTTGACTGCGGCTTCGCCTTCGCCCACGTTAAATTTGTTTTTGTTTAGTCCTATAAAATCCGTCAATATTTTTCGGACCGTTTATTTTTGTCCTCCATGATTTTATACTACCTAATAGACCGAACGATTTTTTTAATAATTGGAATACTAAATCAATTAATAAAATTATCTAAATTGGTATCTTTGGCGATAAAACTCGAAACATACGTATACATACACAATACCAACCCCATGGTTCATGGTATAGGTTTACCCCCGGTATGTGTGTGTTATGTGCCTCTGTCTGATTTGGTATATCTCTTTTATAGCTTTTCCATGGGAACTGATTTATGAGATAAAAAGTAGTTTTTGTCCTTTTCTAGATCTAGAACTTTATTTGTTTACAAAGTTTGTAAACAAAGTTTTAGCCCTATCGGTTCGGTAAGACGTGAAAGGGTGACACATCATTTTCTACAGAAACTTGACACCTTATTTTTATCCCATGGGAACTGATTAATGGGATAAAAAGTAGCTTATGTCCTATTAAAGGTCTAGAACTACATTTATCCAAAATTTCAGCCTAATTGATTTCGTAAGTATCGCATGAATGAGTGACCCATCAGTCATCACTTTTCTATAGAAACTTGACTACCTACTCATTGCCATCCCATGGGAACTGATTTATGGAATAAAAAGTAAACTATGTCCTATTCCAGGTCTAGAACTACATTTATGCAAAATTTCAGCCCAATCGGTTGAGTAGATACGGCGTGAAAGAATAACAAACATCCATCCATCCATCCAAACTTTCGCATTTATAATATTAGTGGGATTAGTGGGATGGGATGGGAAGTGGGATTCTACCTACCATCTTCGGAATTTTGTCACTACTTTTTATAAGACGGATCCTTTACGTTCGACCGACTGTGCTACAACTAATCTTCATTCTTCCTAACATCTAATACTCTCTTACTTTTATTACATTTACAGTTTGTATCTGTTGCACCAGGCTACACAGTGTATTTTTGACACGAAACGAAAATAGTATTGTGATTTAAAGTGTAACTAATAATTTACTCTAGCATAAATAAATATACAGTATCGACACCATCCCATCACTGTTTCTAGCGCATGCGTGGACGCGCCCGATGAATAAATTTGCCCACCCCACCCCATCCATTGCACTCAGTTCGTGTTCGTCTGTAAGAGGAGTAACACGTCATGTTTTTTATTGATCTGGAATGCCATGTGGTTTGGAAATGCATATTTTGAGGAGGTAATAAATATAATAATTTTGAGGTAATGTGAACATTATTTGTAAGTACTTTGGTGGAGATGGGTAGAGAATTTTTTAGAACGTTGTTTGATAAGTTCAGATATTTATTTTTGAAGTTTAAGAAGAGATACATTGAAAGGGAGCCGCTATGAGACTAAGCTCTTTAAAAGCTCAAGAAAATCACGTCAGCTTCGTCGAAACCCGTACAGTAATTTCTCTTCTTAAGATGGACTTAATAACTCAGAATCAGGCCATTTTGAATCAGAAAATACTCGGATGACGAAACGAGCATAATGCGATGGTAACAAGTTATTTATGTTACGTCCAATTAAATTAACCAAGCTTGCTTGTCTTGTTTAGTTAAATTTTTTGGTTGATATGTTTGGTATTTAGAACGAAACTTGGCGAAAGTTGTGACGGTTTGTTTATTGTTTTCATGATTGTTGAGCGAGGCGGAGGCACGTGCTTGTACCTGTTTAGTTTCCAAGAATGTAAAAGTACGAGTAGTAGACAACATGTGAGAGATGGAAACACGAGCCTTCTCCTTTACTGCTGTTGTACTGTTGTGAAGCACCCGCGATCACTTACTGTAGGATAAAATAAGTAAAGGGTCCGTCTTAGGCTAGATGCCCAATTGGGTTAATCGGTATAATAAAAATAATATAGACAGCAGTAGACTATATGGCTGATGGGCTGATCTTAGAAAAAACACATAATCTTTAAGTTCGCTCGATAGAAAAAAAATACGAAGTTATCTCTTAATTTCATGTTTTTTGAGTGTTCAGGGACCTTCCTTAAATCATAAAGGCTTGAAATTTATATTAAAAATAAGTTAACAAATGACATCGTCAGCTCTTCATAGAACATATGATATTTTATAGATAAATGTATAAAATTTATTCTGCCTGTAGAAAAGATGATAGGACTGATAGAACAGGAGGATAAAGAGATGATGTAATAATTTCATTGTGTTTTTTTTATATTAAGTTTTCAATTTTTGGCCTGATTATCCGACTTCCTTGTCCTGTACTTTCTATATCTTTACTAAAACAATGTTGTATTATTAATATAATAATGATGATCGAAAAAAAAGACATGATCTTGCTAAGTTTCTTGCCCTTCTTCTTAGCAATACTAATGGAATGGGTGGAGTTAGGCATATATTTATCTATGTAACGTATTAGTATTTAGTATATGGTTAGCTATCATTATCATATAGTAGGTATATATATTATTGTATACATTAAATATACCTTTAATGTAGTTTATGTACCTGTATTAACTTATTAAGTATATATACCCAAATCCTAATATAATACATTGTATTTTCCTCTTTTAAATTTAACCATTTTACTTATTTAATAATTAATTTAATTCTAACGTGCGATAAGTGTATTTATGTACCTACATTGCAAAAATAAAGTATTAATTTCATTTCATATTCAAAAAATTGCATCTAGAAGAAGAGTTTTTAAATAAAAACGCAGATTTTTGTGGGCGCGTGTTTCTTGGTGGTCGTAACAGCCACGGCTGAGTGCGCTATTTTAAACTAAAAGGGAACGTCGTAGAGTTCAGTTATGATTGATGCAAAATGAGGTGCTCAGTCTGACCTTATATGCAGCCTTGAGTCAAAAAATATAAAAGTAACTACTACTTAATTCTGAAAAGGATCCGCTCAGAACGTCCGCAGTCATGTATATGTTACAGGTAATACTAGAAGATAGGGTAGACCTAGGTTTACCGGGGTTTTTTTTTTTTTTAAAGATCGGTTTACCGTGGTAATGTTATACAAAACATCGGGGGCCCAATGTTTATTAACATGTCAACCTAACACGCTCCTCCCCGCTTCGCTCGTCGTCGCACCTATTTTCGACTTTTTTCGGCCTTTACCCGACTTAGGGCTTTACCCGTGACATTACACCCCAGCGGGCTACATCAACAAATAAGATCCCTTCTGTTCAAAGTGTCGGGATATATACGTAGATCTAAAGATACGTTCGAACTTTATTTAATGATTCCCGATTTAATACGAACCTCGCAATAACCTTAATATAAAATATGAACCTTTTGAATTTTCATGAATTTTTATGAATTTTCAAGGTTTTTATTCCGTTGAAATTTTAGTGATTTAACTTACGCTAACATTGTCATTGCCAACTATATCCATTGAATCAGAAGGTTGATTGATTGGGCTGAAATCACATAAAACACTGAAAATTATTGTTGGGGTCACTTCAAGACAATATTGTTTTAATTTAACACGGGGTCCAAATTATCGATGTTTATTGTTTCTTCGATGTTTCGCTAGATTGTACAGACAACAGTTTTAGAATCAGTACTAGCAGCAAGAACTTCTTGTGAGTAACTCTTTCATAAACAAATAAAGCTCAAAAAGAGTAAAATATATTTCTATTCACAAAATAAAAACGCAAAAGTTATAACTATCGCATAAATGTGAACATAAAAACGTAATATCTAAGGCCAAATAACAGACCAAAATCACCGATGTTCGTCTTAAGAACAGTTTGAGAATCGCCGCAACCACTATTTGGAGCTAAATACTGATAAAAGTGTGTGACATGGAATGCGTTTCCCTGAATGCGTTACACGTTCCGTAGCTTCTTGATAAGTATTTTAGTAAGTGACAGAAACCTTACACAGAGATCTGTCAGTTCCAGTTACAGGTCCAGGTTCGCCGCATCAACTGTACCAAATCTTATGTATACCATAATTCGCGCTAACTTTATCACATACACCTTTAACTATCCGTGACAACTGCTTCTTACTTTGCAAATTACAGTCAATGACACGGTAGCGTACGGTCTATAACTTCAAAATTAAACATCTAGGTAACGCAAGGGTACTATTTTCGTATTCAGTGATGAAGATTCTATAGTGCATAGGGGTCAGATGCATTTCCGAAAATTTTGACTTTTTTCGTATGTGCCGCCTCTAAAGTGATATGAGTATGGGTCAAAGCAGCAGGTAACATGAATTGCTGGGGCCGCAGCATCAGCATCCAAGCTGGGGCCGAATTGCCAGAAACCTACAGCTCACGTTCTCACGGAACGATACCTAGAACGCCTAGAATAAACATACTTCTTGTAGAATTATCTGCTTTGTTGACATGCAGCGGTCACCCCGCATCACGTAGGCCATATACTGCTTTGCCACTTTTGCATAATATGTAAGCATGGTGCTGGACTGCAGCGCAGCGTTCATAGCGGGCACTCACAAGAGCCACTACTGACAAAATTCAGGATATTTTTGCAAAAGGAGTACTAAAGTGTGATGATACCTACAAGCGCAGAGTGCACCTAAACAACGGCTGACGTGGTCCAATAAATCCAATGGCCCAAGCTCGGTTGCTTATCGGAACCGAGTCCGATTACGCCGAAGTAACTGCTTTCGGACTGGTAACTGGTTCTGAGAATTGTTTATCATTGTTATCAGTATTCGGTTGAGGGGCACGCACACTGAATGTTTAACCCTACTAACGGATCTGCTTTGACATGACCTTACCCCAGTGGACCGTATCATTCTAATTCACTTGTTTATCATAAGGTCGCCCGATAACCGAACGGTTATCTATCGGGAAAACCGACTAAATTTTGTGTCAGCATTGTTTTTTATTCCTAGATTCATTTATGTGCCTAACTCGGTTGTTTACGATGAGTCCACCCCTTTATCGGTAATGTATATTTTCTGGGAAAACCCAATTCTTTGAATAACTACTAGCTTATCATCAGGGGTCACCAGCCACAATACGACTATAAAATAACCAGTGGACAGTGACTGCTCAACACTTGAGGTCCAACACTTAAGTAACAAACATAAACGAAAGGCTCCAGAGCCGCAGAACTTCATCGGGTCACAATGGCGTTACAGAAAAGAAATAAATCACAGAAAAGAAAAGAAAATTTCACAGTAGATGACTTCACGACACGTGGATTCCGTCTACCGTGTGGGGCCCCCTTCAACGTGAACCAATATTTGAATTTTGATCGTGAATATCGCCGGTTTCTCCTGTCCACGAACAAAATTGAAGTAACTTTCTTCAACGGCGAATCCTTCCAAGTGCTCTACAACTTCGATGCCACAAGAACGGAGCAAGATCGCCTGCTCATCAACTGGGATACCCTGACACCCCTATTCGGAGGAGTAACCCCATCGGGGTTTAAAGGTTTCGTCAGACTCTCGAAAATAGCGACGTTCGTCGAAAAGCGCATCCATCTCGACCAGTGCGAGGTCGGTTTACAGAACTCCTGTTTCTGTGGAAGAACGCCACCAGATGACCTGGACCTGGATACTTATTGGGACTCGTGCAGTGATCGACACTTCCATCATTTCTGTTCATTGCACGTCCGCTCGTGGTTGTATCTGTATCTAGATCCAAAGATTTTGTTCCAAGAATCGGAACAGCTGTTCTACGAGACCGTCTGGCAGCGACACTCGAGCAATCCAGATGTCTTAAAGTATTATTCAACGGGGAACCGCAAGGATACTGCGATTTTACTTGATTCGGCACGCTCCCTTGGTTACTCCAGCCGTTGCACAATAAATCGGGTGAAAAGTTGATGAATATCGTGATAATTAAGTATTATATTAAATTAAGTTTTCAAGTATGTATACTTTCTTGTGTATTCCTCTATAGTACAGGATGACTGGAAGTAGTTTAGGAAAAGTATAAGCACCATTTTCTGCAATGTCGATGCAAGTTGCATCTCCATATTGCCACAGAGCACACCGAGCATAGGTATCACACTACAGCCGTCATCCTTTTTTTCCGTTTTCATGGGTGACGAATGTAACATGGTAAGAACTAGAAATGCAGAGCTTCGCTGACATGCAGTGGTCACCCGCGTTCGATGGAGCATACATCACGTTGCTACTTTTGCATAATGTAAGCATAACGCTAGACTGCAGTGCAGTATCTCCAGCGGGCATTGTCAACAGCCACTACTATATTATCGCGCTTATCACGCACACAATGCCGTATGTGCTTAATAGGTATGTTTTACCTGTATACTAAAGGTACAAACTTTTGAACTTGTTTTCCCTGTGAATGCCCGGCATTTATATTATGGTGTTGCGAGCTAAGACAATGCATCGAGTACAGCAATTAAACGTTGTTATCGATGTCCCAAATTGGTAGCGTAATTTTTATCGTAGGTATGAGATACGATCTATAGTGACTATGTGAACACGTGAGTGACTCCCGGGGCCCCAGTATGGGAGCGCAGGATGAATTGTAAATCATCTATTTTCATAAGGATGAAAGTTTGACTGACGTGGTCCAAGAATATTTTAATATTCACTCGTTTATTTTAGGAATGATCCAATTACCGCGCCGAACGATAACCCGCACGCGAGGTTGTGGGAATTCCAAATTGATATTATCCCTATATTGTTTTCTTTATTCGGTACGATAAACAACTGGAGTGGTATAAATTGCTATGCGGGCAGTCAGTCGCTAGACACTACACGGTCAACATTACCGAGAGAACATCATACAGACTTACGAGTCCCGTGACATCCATCCAGAACTCAAGATGCAGTCCCAAGACAGAATACTCAGTTTCCCGGTGGACACCTTCACGACGCGCGGGCCTTCTATACCCGACGAGGCCCCTTTCAGCCCCAGCGAAATGCTGCAATTCAACAAAGCATACAAACAGTTTCTTCAGGCGGAACGACAGCTGGACGACCTGACTTTCCTTAACGGGAAGCCATGCCCCGTCCGCTACAACTTTGATCCGACGAGGCCAGAAGAAGATCGTCTGATGGTGAACTGGGACTGGCTCATGCCCTTATTTTGGGGGCCGCCGCCAGGTGAGAGGGATCTCGTGAGGGTGCCCACTATACTGGAGTTTGTTGAAAAGAAGATTCGCTTTTCGAAGTGCAAGGCGGTCGCCGGGGACACCTGTTCCTGCGGCAAGAGGCCTAATGTAGTGGTACCACCGGGACGTGAGTGCAGGATCCCACAGCACTTTCATCATTTCTGCACGGCGCACGTCTCTGCGTGGATAACCAAGTACATGGTCCCGGCGATTCTGCTGAAAGAATCCCAAGAAATCTTTAGAGAGGTCATCCAGAAAGTGCATGAAGGTGATCCGCAAATCCTCGAATACTATTCGACGGGTGACCGGACGGACACAGAAATGTTGCTGCACTCGGCTCGCAACATCAGTGATAATAGTGCTAAATAGTGCAGCAATGCTGCTGCAATGTGACGTTCGCTTATTAAAATAAATATTTGTGTTTATAATATGTTTACTTTTTTTTTCTTGTACCCCTATGAGTGTAGGATGATGGAGAGTTGTGCAGGTAAGGTACTGAGATCATTCCCTCTGACGTTGCTTCAAGTTGAAATTTAGTTTCTCTCGTGACCACTCTATGTTAGATACAATCAAGTCAAGCTTGGACTGCACCAGATGTAACGTCTAGGTAACGTGCTACTAGCCGCTGCATAGCACGTCACATCACTAACGCAGATAAGTTGCAAGGCGTGATGATTAGCGTTATGTGCACATGGGATGCAAAGCTCCGTTATCACAAACTATGCTTGGCATATGCTTATCATATGTCTTGAGCAAGGCCTGAGTGTGCATTCGCCTCTGACTACGTGTATCTGCGACGTTTAGGTATGGAGCTGACCATACAGGAATATGAGACGTCTAAATAAGGTTTTTCTTAACTTTATATCTATGAATAACTGCATGTAAGCCGCAAACAGTATTATGACAAAGACCGGCGGCAATTGGCGTTACATCTGTAACTCCTTATGGACCGATAATACGTATGACCACATGGCACGCTATCGTTTAAATATGGAACAAACTATGTGTCACTACTCAAAAGATAGGTAAATATGATCAGACGACGGGACCTTCATCGAAATATTATTACAGGCTGCCGGCCGAACGTAAGTAGCTCCAGCGTATTACGGCAACCCACGTTTAGTTGGCACTGTCTTGAAATATTCGGGAAAACCCGTGCTATATTCATTTTATGATCTGTATCCGACTGGCGGCGTGTATTTCAAAACGAAATCAAAACTGATGAGTGACCATAGAAAATTACCGGGACATACACGTGTGCTTCATACACGTATACACCTCACTTATACTTAAGATTTGTCATTGTATAGGTGTTACAGGTTTGGTTAGACTATAATTCTAAATATGTATACTTTTCATGATTCCTGTAATGTTAGGACTATGGTATGACAGATACCTTACCTAAACACTGCACCGTACCTACCTATCGCTGCATAGCATGTCGCGGTGCCCCTCTATCGTGTTACAAAGTGTAGTGACCACGGTTATCTATGCATGGATGTAGATTGTACAACATCTTAGTGGATAGAACTAGTACAATATATTATCATCATTATTAAACTAACTACCTAAATATCTAGTATCATGAAGGAAACTGGTATGTCGTGACATTTGTAAGTCGGCATGCATTTTGAAATGAAATAACTATGTATCGGGAACAAGTTTTTTTTTTTATTTTCAAAAACAAACACTCACATGCACAATATACTCAATACTGATGTACACAAATACCTAATACTTATTATATAAACAAATGATCATATCTATGATTAGCACTACTTCGGCCGGTTGAAAGTTCCACGCCACGATGCCTGCTCACGCAAAGCTAGTGCATACTGCATCAAGTGCCTGTCCAGTCGCCGCTGCTCTGCCTTCTGACGTTTTCTCTCCTCACGCTCCAAGTCTTGTCTGCGCTTTTCTTCTTCTTCTTCCGCGCGCTCTTGCTCCTTCCGAGATTTTTCCCCGTTGTCTCGATGAACGGCTTCTCCAGAGTTTCCGCTCATGGTGGATGATGATTTTGTGAATGATGACATGGTGATTTTGTTAAGACTGATCGATTGTACACAGCCTTGTGATTATGGCGAGTGTATATGTGCTAATGATTGATTGTATATGTACTTTCCTCCATTTATACTAACCCGAAACCTACCTAATAAGGACTCGTTGTTCCATAATTATCGCGAATTTTTTCCCACTTGAATAAGCTCGTTCATGAGGGATAATTCAAATACCGTGACATCATGCTGTACCGCAGTAACGACAGAATTGATAAGCAAATTAGGTAGAGAAACGTATTTTGTGGTAAAATGGCGCAATATCGATGATGTCAACGGGTAATACATGCATATATCGGCAATACCCAGTTATTTTCAGCTGAAAAGGAAAAAATTGATAAGGATAATGCATACAGTTTTACATTTTATTACGGGAGTCATATCATACACTGTGTTAACTTCTGTTAGCTAGCACAATCATGCTCCGTATGGAAAAAAGTATAGGTAAGCTTCAGTACGTGCTCGTTACGGTACAAATGCAACCAACGATTGTTTCAACTCTAACTGCAAGCACCCCGGCATGCTGAGTATGCACGCAGTCTTGCTACGTGACCTGCAGTCTTACTCGACTATGTTGTATGTTCTTCGGATGTTCGGCTCCGACAAGCTATCCCACTACAGCGTTGCAGCGTGCACTCATGTCCGCAAAGCAGTTTACCAAGCGAACCCGAGAGACTTGGGTTTTTGTTGAATCGTCCATGCACACCATCGTTAGGTGATGAACACTTAATTACCTCGGCAGGTGTACCTGTACACCTTACCGTAGGTATGCCTTACCATAGGTATGCCTTACCGTAGGTATGACGTCAAACCTTATCGAACAATGGTGTATTGTTTCATTTTTCCGAACTATTAATATTTCAATAAACCCCACGGACAGGATGAGATCGGTTAATTAAGCCCGATAACATATTTAATTGAATGAGAGGAAATTAATATAAATACCATTTAAGTTCAGCGATAAGAGCGTTATCGCCGTCGCGGGTGGCCGTTCTAATGCTGTAAGAATTTACTGATATCGATGTTGCTACCTACAACCAATGCTACAACAAGGTGCACTTACAGGTTAACAGTAAAGAGTTTTTGCGCTCATATTCACAGAGACCTAAGGTTAGGCTTGAGACTAGGTCTCACTTTTACATAGCAAAACCTAGATAGAACTCAACAATCATATTTTTCCCGAGACCATGCACTGTGCATCAGAGTCGTTGCTCCGCTGTATACATTAGTAGCATCCCCCCTTTCCCCTGGTCCACCATTTTTTATTTTCACCCCGTACGCTCTTGTGTCACTGACTGTAACACCTAAATTCAGATGTATTAGAATCCAGAACACATTGGTAAGGGACATTTATAATTTAATCCTTAGTTTATGAGTAAAGCCCCTGTGGTATAGCGCCTCAGTAAAGGGTTATGTCGGGAGTAGATTATGTTATTTAGTGTAATGGATACTGGTGCGGCTTTTGTTTACTTGTGGAACTAATTTCTTGTCAAACGACCCGGTATATGCGTTAAGTTGTTACATTGTACAACAAACAAAGTCAAAGATAAGTCTAGACGAGATAACTTAACTAAATGCCCTTTTTCTATCTTACTTCTTTGATATCCCAGTTATTTTTGTTTAAATTTATATCTATACTAATAATAAAGCAGTAAGAAAGTCGTGTCTGTACATTGAATATCTTTTCATTTTTTTTTATGAAATCGGTTATTATTATGGAACTGAAGCCACAACTACATTTTTAGAATGTTTGTCTGTCTATCAGTCTTTCTGTTCCGTTTTAACTCGAGAACCACTCAACGGATTTGGACGCAGTTTTCTTTATTATCATCGACTGATAATAAAGAAAACTGAAACCCTTAAATTGACTCTGCTTTTTGTTACATAGGCTGAAAGTCCAGATCCGTATTTCCGTACAATAGACTCAAAACCTCACGAATACAACATCAGACAAAAGCCAACGTCAACCACGTTCTAACAAACCTTTATGCAAATTCATCTTTTCGATATACCTAACGGAAACTATTAAATCTTTTCAATCAAGCTGGTTCTCTTTGGCAACCATAATTCCACATCCGTATTGACTGAATTATCTCTTTACACCCCACAGAACATACAAGGCCAGCTTCCCCATTTCATTTTACAGATGACCGGTTCGAAAAAAGTTAAAATGTAACGTAACGAGATAAAAAAGTATTGGAAACATCAAAAACGTTTAAATCGGAAAAGCTATCGAATTATTCAGCTTCGCACACAAAGGGGTTCCGCAAAACTAAAAAGTAACAATATTTAACTATTAATAAATAATTTCATGGAGGCTGTCGAGTGAACCCTATTCAAACACAAAATAATTAACTTAATTTTGACTTAATTGAATAAATTTGTATAATTAGGATTACAAGTATATCGATGGACAGAGACAGGATTTACAGAGACATTTCGATATTTATTACCTATATTATGTACAAAATCATAATTGTTGTTTTCTAAACATAAGTTTAATCTAAAAATTCTATATATGATTTATAGCGAAATCGAACACTTTATGCATTACAAACCACAAAAGATCAATAGCAAGTAGAAATAAATCTCAAGAAAGACAAATATTTTATCGTGTAATTACTATGAAAGCCACAGTCTCTTTCACAACTGCCGTGCCGCTATGATAATGCTTTAGTTCTTTGTTTGACTTTAGTGATGGGAGTAAATCTATGATAGACCTTTCTCATATTGGTGTCGATTCGATACTTAACTTATTTGACAGGACTAAACTTATTTTAAACGTCTTCTCCTTGTCATTTAGATACAGAAAGAAAAGGACAGAAGGCTTAAAATAAGTTAAGTCCCGTCGAATAAGTTGTGTTACACCGAATTGACACTATTGTCTATGAAGATGGACCTGTTAGAAACCTTTTTATTAATATATGATTTGTTTATATTCTAAATAATTCATCGATGTTTATTTCTAAAACACTGATGATTATTATAATTTAATTTCACCAATCTGAGCTTAGCCGGGTGCACATAAATGAAGTCAGTAAAGGTTCTCTTGAGTGCACTGAGGAACCTCAAGGATGAGGTTTCCCTTCATAAAGAAGCACAAAGGTGAGTCCAACAAAGCAGAATGCACAATAGGAATATAGCCCATTAAACTACTCAAACGTAAATGTACCTAGCCAAAGGAGTTTGAATTATATGAGAATGGGAATAAGGTGGAATTTCAAGTACCACATTGTCTTCGAAACAGCAAAGAATGAACTTTCTTCAGTTGGACGCAAGCAAAA
This sequence comes from Ypsolopha scabrella, assembly GCA_910592155.1. Taxonomy (NCBI): domain Eukaryota; kingdom Metazoa; phylum Arthropoda; class Insecta; order Lepidoptera; family Ypsolophidae; genus Ypsolopha; species Ypsolopha scabrella. The sequence continues at coordinate 23,882,945 of OU342982.1, forward strand.
TGTATTTTGAACTGGTGAAAAAGTAAAAGTCTCAAGTGAAAGTAATGAGCTTTCGTTTGCCCATGTTACTTGGTTAAAAACATAAGATTCTAAGAGATTTCATATTTTCCTAAAACAAAAAGCGCTTTAACCGTCAGTCCTATCGAATGTTGAATGAATTAAAATTAAATTGAATGTTAATTTGTTCGGTAGTTTATAACTCTGACTATAAATATGATTTTGCAAATGCTACTAAATAGTATAAAAAGGTATAAATATACCGGAAAATCTGTTAATTTCAAATAGTTTTGATGTGTAACGCCTTTTGCACATCGTTGCCGCAAAAGTGCGATAAATTCTCTCCCAATATGTGACAGCATATCGCGTATGTGACAGTATATCGCGTATGTCGCACTAGCTCTATTTTCGCGTTTCATCATCATTTTGCTACATTTTCGGAATTCATTTATTGCTACGTCGTAGCACCGTAGCACCCGAGTAGTTTATACTGCTACGCCGTAGACTGGCCGCGTAGCAGAGAACACCGTAGCGCTATCAATAGCATTTGCCGTGTCTATATTACTTTGTGTATGCACGTATATGTCACGTACGTGTACGTAATCGCTGGCCCCGACAGTACGGAGGCGAAGTTTGGAAGCCCTAATCTAAGTTGCCGAGACATAGGGCTTTAATTAGATAGAGATATTACCTTTTCATGATACGTTTTTTTTTTTCTGAATAACGACTTTAGGTATATTTTCAACAAGTTTCGTTACGGAAGCAACATTAAACAGCATCCTGCAACATAACCAAATTTCTAGATCGAGGATTTTAGTAAAACGAAGTGGTTAGATAAAAATTCCTAGGTTTAAGTGGTAACTACCGATAAGTAACACAGTCTTACTTGAGAACTACGGGCTGTGTGTTTTTTATAGTTCCGTACCTAAAGAGGAATAAACGGAGCCCTTATAAGATCACTTTGTTGTCCGTCTTTCTGTTCGTCGGTCCGTCTTTCTGTCTGTAATACCCTTTATCTCGGGAACGCGTGAAAGTATCGAGTTGAAATTAAAACCATATACTCAGGTCTACAGCCCCTCGAAGCTGTGAAAAAATCAAACTTCTAATATTATTTATAGCCTTTATTGCACGGACATCTAGCAACACAAACATTGTAAGAATATGTAATAAATTTAATTTAAAAGCCCCTGATGATGCTCACATAGTGAAACCGGTTGGGTAGTGTAATATTAAACATCATAATTAAATTGTAATCATAATTAAAATCTTAAAGAAACATAGACCGGCCTTTTACACAAGAAAATCTTTAAAAAATCTTTTTTGTAACAACAAAGACCGCACAGCGACAGTTAACAAGAGTGGCATTTATGAACTGACATGTCACGATAGCACCAAGAAATATATAGGACAAACAGGCAGGTCATTCGACACACGAGTTAAAGAGCATGTGAGTAGCTGGCGTCGATAAAACATCTAACACCAATTTTACCGATGATTTAATCAGTCAAAATCATTCTTTTGACATAACGAAAACCCGTGAAACAAGTACTACAAGTGAATTTAATGATGGAAAATCTGAAAACTATACATTTGTAATTAAATCATAAAATGGAGTTGATGCTCGTGATTGTTGGCACTTGGTGGAACTTTTGAAACATTTTTTGTTTGATAAACACTTGTACTTGTCCACTTATTTATATTATTTCCCTTACCGGTTTCGCTGTTAAAGCATTATCAAAGGTTTGTTTGGTTGTTTACGTACAATATTGTAACAATATTTGTAACAATATTGTACGTAAACAACAATATTTGTAACAATATTGTACGTAAACAACCAAACAAACCTTTGATAATGCTTTAACAGCGAAACCGGTAAGGGAAATAATATAAATAAGTGGACAAGTACAAGTGTTTATCAAACAAAAAATAAATCATAAAAAATATAGTCTTTAACGGAACACCCTTGGTGGGCGAGTCCACCTGGCACTTGTCCGGTTTTTTTTCATAATTTTTGTATTCTAAGTTACCCCCAGGACGTTTGACTACACAATAGTAAAACATCGTCTAAATACGTTCAATACGTTTTTACGTAAATCAAGAGCATACAGACAACAATGTACATTATGGTATTATTTATGTGACTAAGAAACCTCGTATACTTTTAACTTTTAACATTACTTTTCCTTGTGCGGAGAAAACCCTTACAATTTAAATAGGTATCGATCTTCTTTCAGGAAGAACGCCGAGAGTGGCGAAATTATGGAAAGGACTACGTCCAGCGGTGGATAAAACAGGCTGATGGATGGATGGAGTAACGGACGCCCAGCAACGTTGCGACCCTGTACGAATTCACATGTCTTTGAGACACAAGGGACTTAGAGTCCGAATTTCTTGTTCCTAAGTCCAGCCGTTTGGTCTATGCATAGATAGAATAGTCAGTCACGACATTCTGTGCTACAAACAGTTCCGTGCCTGGCTGACAGCAGTCTACACCGTTGAAGATAAAAACATGAAATTTGGGAATTGTTAGAGGTGCAAGGATTTTTCGACACCCATTAATGGGTGACACGTGGTGTAACCTTTTGTATAAAAAATGCATTATATTATGAAACGTAGACCATGACAAAACGTGACAGATAAAGATTGGAAGTTTTTGAAATGTCGTGTTGGCTTAGAATTTAGAGAATTAGTTAGATGGAAAATAAGAACAATGAAGGAAGAGGTCCTGCATATAGTAAACGAAAAGCGAGATTTGATGAAGACTATAGATAATAGAAGGGGAAAGATGTTGGGACACCTGAAACGACACGACAATGGACATCATTTCAGTTCAGGTAACCATTTGTTTTCAATATTTATATTGAAAGTCTGCGTAAAAATAAAGCTTAATTTTGTTTTATTGTGTGTGTGCAACTGAGGATTTCAACCTCGATTTTCATTGCCAAGAGATTATTTAAAAAAAAACTTGACATCTTTATGTTCGCTGTCATGTCAATGTCAACAGTCACAATGACATGACAGTTGTTTTTTTAAAATACGGAATGAACTTGAATGCAAAGGTTTTTAAAATCCTGTGTTTACCAACTTTTGATTTTTTTTTAATCTCTTTATTTGATAATGATTTCATTCTGAAAAAAGTACATGATGCTCAGAAGGCCAATATCTCGAAATGGATTTTAGTTTTGTACCAATTATTAATTTGGAATGTTGTCGATTATATCAAAAACGTTATTAAAAGAAAGTTGGAGGAGAAAATAAAGAGAGGAAGGCCCAGGAAAACAGTCATAGATCAAGTGAAAGAAAAAGTAAATGAGTCGTGTCGTACCAAGAAGTTAAAGAGAAGGCGGAGTGCAGAAGGAAGTGAATGGAGAAGACTTCACCGACCAGAGCAGAGCTCCTAAATCCAATGAATGAATGAATAATATATTAGATACCTTCTGTTTGTCGAGATGTAGTTGTATCTCGTCCAGGTCCCCCACGACCACGGCCTGCGCGCGCAGCATCGCCTCCTCCGCCGACAGCCAGTCGCGGATCTGCAGAGAGAATCAGCGTTAGGTTAGGTTCACGTACTTATCGCACTCGTCAGAGAGACACTCCCTTTGTAATAGCTGACGGACTTCCCTCATCTGTCGGTCGAGACTCTTAGACTTCATCTGTCGGTCGAGACTATTAGACTTCATCCGTCGGTCGAGACTCTTAATCATAAGGCCTGGGTTCGAATCCTGCCTGTATGCTCTCTACTTGGTGAACAGTAAAGTGTAATAACTCTTACCCCATATCACGTGAGGATGTAAAAATAGGAGGAAAGAAGGTATACAAATGTACTATAGACCAAGGTCCACACTAGGAAATACCACTGATTACCCCTCGGACATATACCTATATATGTGTTAACAATTTACATGATTATTTTAAGACAAGGTTGTGTATTAGTGTGGTCTCAGCCCCATGTCAGTTTCTCTAGGTTCGATTACTGCTAGTTCGCACCAATATGTTTTTAGGGTTCCGTACCCGAAGAGCAACACAGAGCCCTACTAATGTTGCTCTGCTGTCTGTCCATCTCAGTCCGTCCCAGGTTAGCGTGCAGACGGAATAGAGATCGACTTAAAGTTTGGATATGTTTTGTAAAATATTGACCCAAAACCAAATATTGAATTTAAATAAAAAGAAATATTCCTTTAGGGTCCCAGACATGAAAAAGGAGCCGAATTCTTTTTTTGCCCAGGCTGTGGGTTGTCATTGTCTAGAATTCATTAAGTAGAGAAGAATTTTTTTTTAATCTCCAAAAATAAAGAAATGGGGGGCAATCAAAGTTGTGAGTTTTTATGCATAGCATTTGCATACATATATGTAGGTATATAAAATACGTCTTAAGCGGTAAACAATAGTTTACTGCACACGTTATTTTGCTTGAAATTAATTTCAGTTTATATTTAAAACACCTCTGCCACTCGCATAAATTTACACTTTACACATATATAGGTTTTAGATCGAATATAAACTCGCATTATGTATTAACGAAGTACGTACAAACCCGACGCGTACATAAACGTGTAAGCAGGTATAAGAAACCACTTTCTTACATCGCACTCTGAATTCCACGTGTATTCTCATACCGGAATACAGAATACCTTCGAACGGAAATACCTGAGGAAACTCACAGAACGGAAAGTATTCTCGGCCGTGCATTTGTCATTCACCCGAAGTGTGTAACCAATATTCCTCACACGAGAATGCGGCGGATTACAATTTTTCCCACAAAAGAAAAGAGTCTTTTCAGGGCTGGGCTCAGGGGTCATCTGTGGGCCCAAACGACCCAGCGGAAGGGTCGAAACGACCCACAAGCCGTAGCGCGTGGCATTTGGATACTGATTTATACAGCTCGGGGCCGGCCCTCGATACGCAATGGCCATTTTATTTTGAAACAAAGATAGGTCGAAAACCCGATGGGAGATTGGAAACAAGTTTGGATAGATGGTTTTTTTTAGACCAGACATTTTTAAAAGCCTTCAAACCAAACATGTATTTTAAGAAATTATGTAAAATGTGAGCATTACCGATTAAATTGAATAGAAAACCAAACTGAAAACGAGTGGCGCCATCTATTGAATCAAGTACGCCTCTTCACGCCTCGAACGGCCGCCTAATGACATAGAATTAAAACCTTTTTAGGTCTCGGGTTGCTCGTTTGAAGCCGCGGTGCTTCTAAATTGGATATTTGTCGGGAATTTTCATTTGAAAGGTTATTTTATTATTTTTATTGCCCCTTTTTAGCGGTTTTCCTTCAATTTTCTTTAGAAGATAAGTGAAAAATTTTATTGAGCAGGTAATTTGGGTGAAATGGCTTTCTGAATGGCATGCAGTCAAAATTATTCATCAGAAGTTTTGTTTTTACGGAGAAAGTTTAGACGGAATGTTAATATTGTCGTCAGTTTGTATTTGTTTGGTGTTGATTTCTCATTAAAAAGGGTTTAGTTCCACTGAAAAAAAAAAATAGTACGAGTATGTTAAATTGAACAATCCGTATCACTTTCTGCCATGGACTGCTCCTCAACAAATAACTTCCAAATTGTCTTTACCCACTTGGAGCAGACAATAAAAATGTCTTCGGTTTTATGTAAATTTTACTGGATTCCTGTTTTATATTTGTAGTTGGGAACAAAGGGAATCGGCCTGGCATTTCGAGCACGACATTTAAGTTTTCTCAGAGGTCACAGGCTGATCTTTATTCCGTAGTTACCCTTTTCAAATACCACTTCAACAGGACCTTTCACTGTTATAGTTATTGCTTATCGCTTTCTTTTGTGGAATGACGGTGGCTTTGAAATTGTCATCTTATGTTGCAGCGGACTCAAACTGAAACACGCACGTGGGAGGTTTTTAAAAACTGAAATATTTTTCGATAAAAATTTATAAAACAATTGATATGTGTTTCGGGATTTTAGGGTTGATTCCATAAAAAGGTTGTATTATTTACAAGGAAATCTATCGCTTGGAAAACTCTAAATACATTACATACAAACAAATTCTCAGAGAAAAATAAATTTTATATGAGGCTCTACCTCCTATGTTTGCTAGAAGTTTCCCATTCTGGCGACCGTTTCATACAGCAACTAATACTTCACATACATGAACACTTACGAGGGCGTTCTGTGCATTTCAGCCTTGTTCCAAGGAACATAGATGGCGCTGCCATCGCTGCAATATGTGCAACTTCTGACTAGTAATAAATACACAGATCCCATTAACTAATGATTTAGAGAATAAGATATTGCTAGGAAAACTCTAAATATATTTTTAGGTATCTATAGGTATATTATGAAAGGTGGCCAGTTTTCGTTTCTAAAATTTGGGATGCGCGAAGCCGCGTCGTGTAGCCACAGCCTCGCGGCTCTAATATCAAATACGTGAGCCAGATATCTGAAGGTCAAGTTCGAGGTTACCTGCAACACGCTGGTGTCGAAGGTCGCGAGGATGGCCGCCGCCGACTGCTGGGAGGCGCGGCGCCGCGACCCGCGACCACTCCACTCTGAAACAACAATTAAAACATTCTTCATAATTGTTCGGGGTCTTATCCTGGTAAGACAACGTACAAAATTTACCCCTGCACATTTATTCATAATGAACTAGTGCGCGAATGGACAAATACATGAATGTCGTTTAGTTATCGTAATAAGAACATAATTTTGTTTTAGTAATTAGAACATCATGAACTAGGTATTCAGGAGAACAGGTAGACATTTTGAGATTGTATCTGCAGAAAGCGATGAAAGACATAATCTACAAATGAAATAGTATACTGTAATAAAAAGTAGCAAAATAATATTTTTACGACGAGGGCGCTATTTTGAATCCAGAGCGGGCGAAGAATTCTAGATTAGAATCCTGAAGATAGCGAGGGATTCTAAATCCTTAGCGCAGAGATTCAATATACGTCGCCCGAGGAAAAATAATTTTGCGGCCGAGTAAGACACTCTAATTTTCATCCCACTATGAGGAAAAATCAACTACCTTTTAAACCCCAAAAATAGATTGTGTATTACATTTGACGCGTCTTTTCTTATACTTTCGGGTATTAATATATAATACTTACGCTTCCAGACGAACTCATTTTTAAAAATTATTCGCAATTTATATGAAATTCATAGAGCACGCATCCAGGCCGTTTTTCACATTTTTCATTTGTTTTACAACCGTCGTCGTCACGTCGCCCGCGCCCTTCTAACCGGCCAGTAACTTTTTCATACTCTTTGGACACGAACAAAATTCATGTTCCTTATTCAAAAGTCATTACTGCCCACACCACATTGGAAATCTTTTGCAGGAAAAACCCTACCTTACCTTGGTCGCTTTATCCAAGAACCAATCATCGTTTTTCGAATAGGTGGGATGAAAATAATGGTTCAATAGTCTGAGCTAAAGTTTTTAATACGAATATCAAATTACGACAACCACATTAAAACAAGAGCAGTTGTTGTAAAGGACCAGGGAATGGAAACTGTTCTGCGAGGTAACAATAGAACTTATTATTCTGTTTGTCGACACTTCTAAGGAACGACAACGAGTCGAAAAGGTAATAATGTACCTTCGAGTTAATTTCTGCCTAACTACTTTTCGCTTCTTACAATACGGGCCAAATGTGAGCCAGGCCAGAAGGTTATTTCAATAGTATCTTCAGGTAGAGCTACACCTAGCACCGAATGGCCCGGGTCAGCCTTGTACCCTCATTACTGAGAAGGAAAGCGAAAACAGGGAATATTATTGCGTGCGAAGGATTAGCCGCAACTGAAATGGTATGAAGTGTACAGACATCAGCAAACACAAGGTACACATAGACGCGGGTAGACACAGGCGGGTACTAGTATAGACAGACATACAGACTCGCACCTAGAGCGGAGTGGCAGTAGGGCGCGTCCACATTCCGACACGACGCGACACGCGACACACGACCGATAGATGCGACATTTCTCAGCTGAATCGCGCCGCACTGCTCCGAGCTGAGATAAAATACTAATGGGAAAAACTTAAAAAGGATATAGGATGTTTTAGTAACAAATAAAGTAGGTACAAATACCAATATTTGTTTCACCTTGGAAATTGATATTTGGTTACTGAAACCAATATATCAGGTGACTTTCGTTTATGCAGCCAAATTCATACTGGAGACTCCGTGAGTAGTCGGGACTAAAGTTCAATGACCCCCCTTTGCGAAATAGAAAAATATATTTCTTGTGCCTCTACACTAGTTCAAGGACAACCTATACCGATTAGTGTAGGAAGTCTAAATTTTATTTTGCATTTGTCACAGAAAGGATAATTGAACCATGGTCCTGCCTGGCTACTTACAGAGTCTCTAATATGAATTTGGCTATACAAACGAAAGTCACCTTGTACTTAGTAACCACACCTACACGACACTTTGAAAAGTGATCTGTCAATTGTTCTTAAAATCAGAAACGTTGAGAAAACTTACGTGCCGTATCAATATTTTTCTACCTTTTTCATAGCAATCAACTTAATCTAAAAAATTCCTCCCCAAAGTGCTTCGTTTCGTGCGGCGCGATCATTGCAATTTTTTATCCTCAATTTATTGCTACCTGCTCCTTCCGTGTAAACACAGCTTTATGTAGGTTTGTATTTGATCACGTCGAGTCTTGAAGTTTTTTGAAAGACTTTTGTGTACAAATAGAAAACGTTGTTAGTTCCATCTGCGAACTAATTAACTTTGAATTCCAACTTATAACGGTCGTTAATGAAATATTTTCAAATAAAACTGCTTAATGTTCTGATCATATTCGAAATTTAACCCGCGCACATATAAATATTTGGACCTGCCCATACAAATTACACAGAAAGTTATCAAAACATGTAAGGAAAGGTAATAATATATCCGAGGGGTGGAATGAAGGGTGCAAGGTGCGTCTGGCAATACGAGTGAGGCATGCAATACCCGTTTAGGCCGAGGTATATACAGAGTATTAGGAAAAGTACTTCGCCCCTTTAAACCACGTGTATGTTTAATTTTTTTTTAATAATAAAATATATTTTTTTTACTTTCATGAAATTGTTCAACCCTAGTTCAGAACGCAATAGATAAATAGAGATGGGTGATAGACAATTGCAAAAAAACGGCGCGTAAGAGAAAGGGATAATAATTTACCACAACAATGATAATAATTTAATTTAATAACATAAAATATTTTTTTTTTATATTAAAAAATAATTAAACACGCTTAACTTATTTTGCTATACCTATAGCACACGTGGTTTAAAGGAACGAAGTACTTTTCCTAACAACCTGTATAGTGCTTTTCTCAAACAATGTGTGTCAGTAAAAGAATGCGTTAGCAAAAGTAATTTAATGGAAATGACAGATAAACTCAGTAATACCTTTCCTTCGCTTTAGATGGAAGCAAGTTTTTTATGACCGAATTGGCTTTGTTCAAATCATCTTTCTCCACGCTACCACCGAAGCTACTTCACTCACTCTAACTTATTTCTCACAGTATTTATAAAAACATTAAAATGGTTCTTGGTGCCATAATGAACTCATTTTTCAAAACCACCATTTCAAAACTCTTTAAATTTTATGCTTTTAGCTATAGTAATTTTAAAAAGAAAAAAAAAATGCCTCAGGCACTGCGGCGCCGCGCCGCCGGCAACAAAATCGGGGGCCGGCGCCAGCACTACAGATAGCAAGTGAATGAAAGAGGTGCCGGATTTTTGCACATATCATGAACTCTGTTAAAACTACGGGGTTCACCTCAAAGTATAGTTTTACAGGTCATATCAAATCTTTATAAAAACAATATCATACTCCGCTCTTCTTCGTTCGGCCTAAATACCTTTGCCTATCCAAGAAAGGGACAAAATGTTGAAAAACCGGATAAGAGCGAGTCGGACTCGCCCATCGAGGTTTCCGTTAAATACTATATTTTTTATGATTTAATTACAAATGTATAATTTTTAGATTTTTCCCTTTTACTTGTAGTATAAGAAGGTACACTGCGGTATCACTTACCACATTTCATAGTTCTAGGTCAATGGAAAATACCCTATAAATTTAGATTCCCTCGAGAGCGTCTAAATATACGTTTTTTGCGGCATAAATGCCCGTATCTTTTTACGTTAACATAGAAGTTTGATTTTATTAGCTTCAAGAAATTGTAGACCTAAATATATTGTTTTAATTTCAGCTCGATACGATACGTTCCCGAGATAAAGGGTCTTGACAGACAGACGGACGGGTGGACGGACGGACGGACAGACAGACATACGGACAACAAAGTGATCCTATGAGGACTCCGTTTTTTCCTCTTAAGGTACGGAGCCCTAAAAATGAGCGGTCGGCTTGGCTGTTTGAGATTTTTCCCGTTGGTATCGATTTTTTTAGTTTTTTCTAGCGGGAAAACCCACTTCCCCCTGGCGGAAATGGATTTTCATGCATTTATTTTCTTTTTAAGAAAAAAAGAGGCTCATTCGAACCCAAGAACAAAAAAAGAATTTTCATAAATTTACCTTTAAAAATAGAGACCAAAGGAAAAAGAACTCATACAGCTCGGCCGACCGCGCTCGTTTATTAGCAGATTTATCTGTACGTGGGACGCACTATAAGTTTCCGGAATGAATATGAAAAAATACTATTAAAGGTACAAAATTAATTTATTGTTTTTCAAAATAATCTCCCTTGGCGTCTATGCACTTTTTCATTCGATCAAACCAGTTTTGAAAACTTTTGTGCCACTCCCCTGTGGTGACCTCTGAAACGTGTTTTTCATACTCCTCGACAGCCTCTTCTGGTGATGAAAATCGTTGACCGCGTAATTGGTTCTTAAGGAACAGAAAAAAGTCACAAGGTGCCAGGTCGGGACTGTATGCAGGATGACTCATGAGTTCTACATTTTTCGTCTTCAAAAAGTCGTTTGTCTGTCTGGCCGTGTGAGAACTAGCATTGTCGTGGTGCAGGATGATACGGCGTTTACGGTTATTTTTACGGAGTTCGTCAATAACTTCCGGCAAACAAATGGTCGTGTACCAGTCACTATTCACGGTACGACGATTCTCTAAAGCAACAGTAGCCACGTGTCCAGTTTTATTAAAAAAAGAAGCAATCATCCGCTTAGATGCACTTTTCACGCGCGCCACTTTGGTTGGTTTCGGCTCATCTTGAAAGACCCATACGCTCGATTGCTGCTTTGTTTTGGGATCGTAGCAATAAATCCATGTTTCGTCACCTGTTACTATGTCCCACACCAAATTTGACGCACCTTCGTTGAATCTGGTAAGCATGGCACTGCACCAAGTGACGCGGTCCGTTTTTTGAGCCTCGGTCAAGTTGTGTGGGATCCACCGCGAGCACAGCTTTCTCACACCCAAATGTTTGTGTAGGATTGATTGTATTTGACTCATGCCTATTTCTAAGGATGCGCGAATTTCATGGTAGGTCACATGCCTGTCTGTTTCAATCATACGGCGCACAGCATCGATGTTTTTGTTGGTCACAGCGGTGGACGGCCGACCATCGCGAGATTCGTCACTGAGATTGATACGACCACGCTTGAATTCTGCAAACCAGCTATAAATAGTCGTCTTGCATGGTGCTTCATTGCCAAAAGCTGTTTCAAGCCGAGCGATGCTCTGTTGAGCTGTCAAATTACACTTAAAATCGTAGAAAATCATACTACGAAAATTTTCCCGAGTTAAATCCATGTTGATGCAGACACACAATTTTTTAAATGGCGCCACAAGGTAAAAACAAAAGACAGTCAGATGAAACAAACTGCATTCTACAGCCAAAGAGTTCTATTTTCAAATGTTGCAATAAATTTTTAAATATTGTTTATGTAAGTGGCCAGTTCCGGAAACTTTTAGTGTTACCTATGTATCTCGGTGTTACCTGTACTGTCTCTGGATCAAGCGTACTGGACCGGAGCGAGGCGACCCCCCTAGTTATAACAGTATTCTTGATATACGCAAAAATCCTGCACCCATGTCATTAATTCGCTATCTGGTATGCTGGCGCTGGAACCCGGTTTTGGTGCCGGAAGGAGAATGGGAGGCTGGTGCCGGCAACTGAGGAACAGCCTCTTTTTTTAAAGAAATAGCATCAGTGGTAGCATGGAGATAGATAATTTGAAAGAAAAAGCTAGTTCGGTCACAGAAAACTTGCTTTCAGAAAAAGCGAAGGAAACGTAGGAATAACAGGGTTCATGTAATATTTCCATTAAATGAATTGTGCTTTTGGCAACGCCATTTTTATTACCCCACATTGTCTGAGAATAACACTAAATATGCCTCGGCGGCAATGGGTAATGCCTGACTCGTAGGCCTCCTGCTAACTCCACCCCTCTTAGAAAATGTTGTTCAGTATGATCAGATCAAGATGCCTCTCTAATTACACTTGCTAATTACCAATAAAATGCACTTCATATGACTTTATTAATATTCTCTAGGAATCTAAATAGATCGACATAACCAGTGATTCACACTGGTAAATAAATAAAAGGCTACCTAGTCGTAAACAAGCGAGGCGGCATTTGAAATGGCATTAATATTCGAACAGGCCTTAACATCTACATTGAACAAAGCTTGATATTGAAACATGTATTTAGTTATTTATGTAAGTAAATAGGTCTGTTATGTACTTTGTATGTAGCTACGTTTCATTTAACCTACTCAGAGCCAGATTTAGAATGCAGCAACACCGACTAAAGCTCGGGGCCTCATTTACGGGTTTTTGATTTGGTCCGCAACTTTCGATCCAGGGTGTTAAATTAACACTGTTAATACTATGTACACAGGTTACAAAAACTAAACACACTTTTCAAAAACAAAAAAATGTGAAATTATTTTCGCAAGATTTTAGTCATAGTGCAGTTAATTTTCCAAGTGGTTGCGAGGTGGCTTTGTGGATGCGATACAATTTTAGTTAGGTCAAATATACGTAATACAAGGCATACCCTCTATCTCTCATAATTTAATTTATGTTGTAGGCTTCTTTTGGAATAAGTAGTTTTCGTATTACCGGCTGTGTGACAGATATTACGGACACAATCAAACTTCCACAAATTGTCATGTTTTACGTAGAAAGAACAATTGGTTTATTCTATTTCATCCTACAATCAAAATAAGTTATAAAATATGGGATGTCGTCGATACTATGAAGCATTATTGTGTGCATCTTATTGAACCAGTATTAGAAGCAAATTCAACTATAGGTAGAATTTGGATGACTTTGCCCTGGTTTATAATGAATGACAAGCGATAGAGACCACGTTTATAGAGTTCGTGCCCCAAATGACGTGGTGGCATGTTTCATGTATAGGCGCTTTTGATTACTGCCCCCGGGCCCAGGGCCCAGGGCCCCACACGAGATATGAACCTACGAGCCCTGTAGACGATGTCCTTATCCATCTCTCATAAGAGAGTGCCGTCGACTAAATTGCTGATTGAAGTTAACAAAGACAGAAAGACCCTCGAGTCTTGTGCGACGTGCCTGTTCACTCGTGTCTCCATGATATGAGAACTAACGCGTGGCAGATTGTACCTTCACACATACGATACCAAGCGGTTAATCTTCAAACCAGCGATTTTGCCAACTGTTGAACACAACGAAAATACAAGTGAAGTCGAGTTTTCTGAAAATAATAAGGAAATTATTATTGGCAATGATTCGGGAAAACCTGAGAACTGGACTACGATTAACAGAAAAAGAAGTAGATTTCAAAATACAGATGTTAAGAAAGGTGGAAGTACTACTCAGACAGAAATTCGGGGAGCAGAAAGGAACAAATTTTTACACCTTTGGCGTCTACAAAAAGACACTACTCTTGAAAGTATGGAAAACTACGTAAAAAAAATATTGGGAACAGAAATACCGATTAAAGTAGACAAAATTAAACACAAGACGGAGCGGGATTATGCTTCCTTTATTATTGGCGTTCCAGAAAGTCAATATGAGACTTTATGTAAGCCAGAAAACTGGTCAATTAACATAGAATTCTGCGAATGGATATGGTTTCGCCAAACAAATCAAAAACAAACCTAAGAATAGGACCCTGGAATTGTATTACCAAAATGTAAGAGGACTACGGACAAAATTAGATTTATTTTGTTCAGGGATTGCATCTTCATGTGCGGATTTATTTGCCATTACGGAGACGGGGTGCAACAATTCTGTAAATGATGCAGAAATAATTCCCCCGGGATACAAAATCATCAGGTGTGATCGCGCTGATGGACGCAAGCAAGGCGGAGCGTTTCTCGTGGCCACACCGCGGCTTGAGCTGCGGCGAGTTGCGATTCCAGATAACGTAAACATTGACGATTGTGTTTTTGAACTGGTTTGCGCTACTGTTCATTTAAAACATCGATTTCTATTTATAGTTTGTGTTTTATATATACCTCCAAATAGTAACGAATGCGATTACTTAATTTTGTTCAAAATATTAGAACAGATATCTTTGAAGTATAGTGACGTATTAATAGTAGGTGATTTCAATTTGTATTCTTGTTCCAACAATGTTAGCAATTATTTTGAATATTTTAAAAGTTTTTGTGTATTAGCTCAGAACAATAACGTTTCGAACTGTAATAACAGGCAGTTAGATTTGGTGCTTGCATCGAAGGATAAGGAGGTGGTAGTGTGCGCAGCGGGTGAGTCACTCGTCCCGGTGGATTCTCATCACCCGCCACTAGAAATCCGAATGCCGGTGCGCGTTGCCGCCCGCGCCTGCGCTGCCCCCGCCGCCGCTGCCGCGCAACAACGTCACCCAGGCACAGATTATCAGAGTTCCGTAAATTCGAAAAATTTACTGGAATCGAGTTGGAATTTTAATAAAGCCGATTTTCCCCGGCTATACGCATCTATAGCTTCTGCAGACTGGAGCCCATTGTATGAAGTAGAAGAGGTAGATAAGTCATTAGACAGTTTCTATAATATTTTAAATAAAATTATCGATGACTGTGTTCCGAGAAAAATGCGAAAGTGTGTAGACTCTAGATACAATTATCCCGAGTGGTACACATCTGAAATTATTCGCGACATTAAGCTTAAGGCTCAGCTTCATAAGAAATTTAAGGCAAGTAGGAGTAAATGTGATTATGAAGCATTTTCGCGATGCAGGGCTCATGTTAAGATCTTGATAAAATTGGCACAAGAGTGTTACTGTGACCGCGTTCAGAGTCATTTAGTCGAGGACCCGAAGTCGTTTTGGAAGTATGTGCAATCTAAAAAAGGAGATCGCAATGGGAAAAACATTATTCTCAATGATACTGTTCTTACAGCTGAAGAAAGTGCTGAAAAGTTTGCTGAATACTTTTACTCAGTCTACAACCCGGAATGTCCTAGACTTGATGTGGAGAAAGCAGTGAAAGACGTAGGTGGACAGAATGCTGCAGCCCACATTCATCTTGAAAAACTACAGTTGTTAGAGGTGAGGCAGTCGCTTAAACGGTTGAAGCCAAAGCGGTCAGCAGGCCCAGATGGGGTGCCAGCTTACTTTTTTAGGGATTGTCGTGCTGTTCTTGCAGAACCTTTACTTCACTTGTACAACAACTGTTTGCAGAAAATGCTCTTTCCAAGTCGATGGAAGGTGACTCGCGTAATACCTGTTCCTAAAGGAGCCTCCAGTTCAGACGTGAGGGATCACAGACCAGTTGCGGTTCTCTCTACGCCAGCAAAAGTGTTCGAATCGGCGATTCAAAAATCCGTACTAACCCAGGTCAGTGCTCAATTATCAGATGCACAGCACGGTTTTAGACCAGAACACAACACAGCAACTAATCTCCTGAACCTAATGGCGCAAGTGGTGCCAACAGTGGATTCCGGTGGGCAAATCGACACCGTATACTTTGACTTTAAAAAAGCATTCGATTTAGTCGATAATGATATCTTGCTACATAAGTTGGCGGGGGTCGGTTGTGCCCACCAGCTGCTGAAATTTTTCTCCAGCTACATGGCGGACAGACAGCAGTATGTAGAATACGAATGTCATAGATCTGATCTTTATTACACGCGATCTGGGGTCAGTCAAGGCAGTAATTTGGGGCCGCTAGAATTTTTGATTATGATAAACGATCTACCCAATGTGGTAAAAAACGCGAGATGTTTATTGTTTGCTGATGACCTCAAATTATCATTAAATGTTAAGAACTCCTCAGAAGGTGTAGGATTACAGGAGGATATCGATGCAGTGGTGGCGTGGAGTAAAGCTAACAAACTGCAGTTTAACACGTCTAAATGCTTGACTATCTCATTCTCCAAGTCGCATGCTCCTTACCATCACGAGTACAAAGTTGACACAGAACCTGTCAAAAGAGTAACTGAAGTGCGAGATCTTGGGGTGAGATTTACTACAAATTTATCCTTTAGGGAGCATATTATTAAAATCTGTACAAAAGCTTTTAGAAATTTAGGGTTTATATTACGCAGAGTGCATGGTTTTACGAATATTAGGGCCATAATTGCTTTATACAATGCATTGGTTAGGAGTCAGCTAGAAAGCAACGCAGTCATCTGGGCTCCCCATGAGATTAAATATAGTCTCATGATGGAGAAAATACAAAACAAATTTATTAGATATTTATACTTTAGAAAATATGGGGTATATCCATTTTACCCACTCATGTACCCGACTCTATTTATACTAGGTATGGTGGGATACGTTGAGCTACGAGTTCGTAGGATATTAGCATTAGTAAGCTATTTGTTTAAATTGATTAACGGGAAGACACATAATCCGGAGTTGCTTAGAAGAGTAGATCTGTGCGTGCCTGACGGGTTCGTGGGTCGGCGGCGGCGGCCGCGGTTGCTGGTGGTACCGAAAGCTCGCACCAACCTACTGAGCAAGACGCCCTTAACGCGTGCACTGCACACTCTCAACATGGTCGCGGAGGAAATCGATTTGTTTTCTTGTACGCTAAGCGAATTCACAAAGGTTACACTTGGTATCCTTTGTTATGGAAATACACTGTCGCATTAGGTTAAGAACCTGTAATGATAGATGTAAGAGAGAAATAAATAAATAAATAAAAATATAAAATGCAACATCTCTCTGTATGTTCGCTTATAATTTGAGAACCACTGGACGGACTTGGATGCAGTATCCATTGTTAGCTAGGGGTTTATTTATAAAAGTTTAAAATTCACAGACGTATAATATAGTAGCAGACCTAACATAAATAATAAACGCATAGAGTCGACGCGTGGCAATTTTAGCTCAATGAACTTCGGGCTCTTTTAATTATAATTGCTTGTTTCCAAACAAAATATATAGTAGAGATTAGTTTAGGAATTAACAAATATATTTCAAGCATAAGCCAGCCAAAACAACCTATTTTTATTGGTTTCTTCGTACTTATTTTTTGTATGGAAACTTGCCACGCTATTTAATCCTTATGTTTGGTCTGCTACTTAGTAAGAATTATATGTCTGTGTTAAAATTATATATTATGAAGGGGCGGTAACCGATTGAGTAAAACAAGTCGGAAAAAGCTAGCTCCAAAGAACTAAAAGTGCATTAGCAGAACTTTCTGATATCGTACCGACTGATCGTACAAGAGACATAAGTACATTAGGGTACGTTAGCATTAATGACCGCTATTTGCACTAAACGGATTATGATCCTGTAGAATGTCTCGTTATACGGAAATAGACGGAGTTGCTTGATAGATTTACATTAACCTACTGTAAGGGCCAGTTGCATTAACAAGAGCTCAGTTCAAATACTGAGAGACAAGGGAACGTTCGTCCGACGGAACTAATAACATAATCAGAGCCGCTTTATTTAATCTAGTACCGACGACGCATCGAGGACCCTCCAACAAAGGGTACTAAACGGTGAGCCTACCGCGAGTAAACCTTTTAATACAGCTGAACAAAGGATTATGTACCTTACTGCCTGCGTTATTAAGTAAATAATTAATTGTGGGATAAAAATTTTGGCATTTAATTTGTCAATTGAGAGACATTCCATTCGGCAGTGTGTTATAAAGATAATTGTCGCAAAAATTGCTTTTATTGTATTTGAAAAAACTGAATTCCTTATAACGAAGTATATGTGTCTGCCCATTCGTTCGCAACATGCTCACGAAAGATTAGGACAACATTTAAATGCAGGCCAAGGTTAAACTCGGAGAAAATACGGCAAATCCCTGAGGACATTACAGTTTAAAATATATTTTGAAAATATATATGTGCTATATCAAATTAGACTTTTTTCAAACAAATCACATCAGCAATGACGCATCTTGTACATAAAGTACGACGTAGGTACCTACCTAAATTCTGAAGCTTAGGTTCCCCGAGTCGTATCTGTGTTTCGATCAGTGCTCAACTTTTCTCACCTGTTACTTTTTTATTCAAAGAGGGAAAACGTGCGGAGAGATAAAACTGTTAGTGGGCTTTTTGTACTGAAATTCAAAAGTACCTGGACGTCGATTCACACACATGCGAAAATTTGCGAAGGCCGAAAGCGGGTGATTTTTACAACCTCTTTATAAAGAAATGTATGAAACTTTTAAAATATAAACCTGTTGCACGTAGTCCTAACATGCTCTACGTGTTTTTTAAGGAGTTATGGTTAATATAATTATCATCACACGGCATTTATGACGCGATAAACAGAGGCGTATGAAAAGCAAAGCGTGTGAAAATGTTTGCGAGAATCGCCGT
Source organism: Ypsolopha scabrella (assembly GCA_910592155.1). Classification (NCBI taxonomy): domain Eukaryota; kingdom Metazoa; phylum Arthropoda; class Insecta; order Lepidoptera; family Ypsolophidae; genus Ypsolopha; species Ypsolopha scabrella. The sequence goes on from OU342982.1 coordinate 23,901,615, forward strand.
CCTGGGAGCTTTGGGCGGTCTACCTGTACGTGTGTTCTCTTTGTTTCATTACGCAAAAACCTTAGGGTACGAAATTACAGTTAGTGAAGGTTATAAATAATTATAATAAGGGCGACATCTGACCAAAAGATTATACGTATTTGTTGAGGCCGTGTTCAAACAATACGAAGCAGAATCGAAGGTTGCTCATCTAGTCTATTACGAAAAATACTTCGCAACTATAGTTTGTTCTCAAATCGGGTTTTTACAGCCAAAATTGACAGTGCAATTTGGACTCCAAATAAAGAATACAGGTTTTCACGTGATCTGGAAAACTGTCGAATTTCCCTGGAGAGAGTGAATATTGCAACCACCGGCACCGTTACGGTGCACTTGCAACCTCTGTGGTTACAAACCTGCAAGGAAGCCTTGTTCAACACGAAGAACCTCCATATCCTTACGAAGGCTTCTACTGCCACTTTGACTGTGTTTGTTACTGCCAAGGAAATCTAGAACTAGAACTGTGCACTCTGCACATCTATGATGCAGGCTTGAAGCCTTGAACAATAACTCAGGTTTTGTTCAACCAATTCGGTTCAGGGCTCTAGGAAACTAGCAAAAGTATTATGTGATCAATTTATGTATGGTAATTATGTTATTGTAACTAAGTAGAAATATATTATTATTATTACAGTGCATTACAAACCAGAAAAGATAAATTAGAAACAAATGTAAAGACAATTAAGAATTTGAAAAAATACCTCGGGCCAGGATTCGAACCTGTGACCTCTTGTTTCCCAGACAAGCGCGCTACCAATTGCGCCACCGACGTACTTATCTGGACCGTTGAATAAACACTGTGAATTTTTTAACTATCTGAAGCAACACATATTGTAGCGACGACAGCGCCATTTGTTTCTTAAGAGCACGACGTGAAATCACATAATGCCCTCGTGAGCGTTCAGTATGTGCATTAAAAGCTAGTTAGATCAAATAGTTACAAAAATATTCAGTGGAAAACTATGGTGGAAAAATTCAACTATCTAGGTAAGTACGACGGTGGCGCAATTGGTAGCGCGCTTGTCTTGATAACAAGAGGTCACAGGGTCGAATACTGGCCAGAGGAATTTTTTCAAAATCTTGTCTTTACATTTGTTTCTAATTTATCTTTTCTGGTCTGTAATGCACTCTAACAATAATATTTATAGTATTCCAAAGCGATGGATTTCGCAATGAAAACATAATTTTAGAAATATATTTTTTTTATTTCTATTATTGTTCTATTATTTTGTTTTAAAATGGTTAGGTACGTACAAAATAGTAGTTCTACCAATATATGTATACATGGTAGTCAAAAACTTCTATGTGGTATTTTTACATGAATTATACTGAAGTCCTATTCTGTTCGAGTTCCATCTCTATTAGCAAACTAATGCGCCTACTGTATTCAACATATATATACGTACGTGGTTCACGACATATACCTAAAACAAACGTATTGAACAATGAGTGTGCCAACCCTGGACCCGCCGCCGGCAAGTTCGGCCAGCCGGAAGCACCCAGTGGGCTGAACACTCCCGGACCAACGTCCCGGTACATTCAACCTATATAAAGATCGGGAGTATTATACTACGAAATTGTAAAGTGAAAAATAATGCGGGCGCTGCTGAAGGTCGCGATAAACGCGGGTTTTAGGTTTTTAATGGTAGGACCAAATCTTCATTTCCCTGAAAATTGTTGTAAGGAAATGTACTATGTGTCTGCAGTGCAGAAGTAAACTGTATTGCTATAGATGTATAAAAATGTGTTTTTTATCTGTTTATGAAAATATGGATACGAACCCGGTTTCCATTGCAAAGGTAATGAAATAAAATAATTATAATTATATATTATCGTAATTATTGTAGGTTAATTTATATATCCTCGCGTTGAAAAAATTACAATGCATCAAAATATAGGAATTTAGTACAATCATAGATGGGATTTAAAGATTTTGCACAGTCTATGATTATGAAAAAATATCCGCCCAGATTCCCGGTTTGTTAAAGTCATTCAAAGGAGATACCGCGAATAATTATTTTTCCCTTACAAAAAACACGTATCAAGTCCATACAAAGACGTTATATGTACACGTGTCATCGGCAGTATCATCGAAGGTACCCCGCACGTGACAAGTGACAGGAAGTGAGCTAGAGCCGGGTCCCTTCGTTATTGGATTCTTGCTCAGGGCCCTCCCGGCTCAAGACGCTCAATTAACATGCCCTGCGGGTGGCCCTGACCTGATCCCGGCTGCTGATCCCACTGCGATCACAACAACAGTCTACTATTTAAAAAATATAAAATCGTTTACACTATAAAATTAATAATATTGCACTTGCACTGAAAAAAATATTTCAAATATCCAAAGAGGTTCCTTCTTTTTTAATTTTTGTCTTACGTTAAGAGAAACCTCTTATTACTTAAATGTGTCGGATTGTCGGATATACGTTTTTAAAAGAATAAAACCAATAAAATTCACTTTCACAAAAATAACAATTTTATCCATGCGAAGAGAAATATAATTAAACAGACGACACAAATGCCGTTCAGGATCGAGGCCCAAGGAACACGACACAACCAGCCTCGACGCCCGGAACCGCTCCTTGATCGGAATTTCGTTAAATTCTCCTAAATGTTCAGGAAATTCAGTTAAAAGTGTCGACAAAAAAACGGGGTTGAGTCGATAATGGCCGCTCCACAGTAATTGCTGTAAGTGGGCCGCAACTTTGTTAGACCTTTTTGATTTTCCTGTGAACTTCCTTTTTTATTTTACATGATAAAAAGTGGTCCGATAAGTCTCCACTGACCGATAATCACTTGTTCACTTTATCTATTCGTTGTATGGCTACTTATATTTAGCTAGAAACTCCATAGAGACAGGTACAACAAGCTGTGTTATATGTCTCTGGACCAACGGCTTCATGTATTTATGTTTGTACAAAATAAGTAGCTTATATAAGTATGTATAGTATACTAAAGTACATGTTGTTGTGATCTGAAAAGACGTTCACTTTAAACATATTACTACCCAAGTAGCATTCGGGGTTCTATATAAGCTGTCTAGTCGTTCACATGTACTCCAAAAGCTGTGTAAGTTAGCTGTATAAGAGCTGTATAGCTTGCTATAATGCTCTTATAGAACCAGTTTGGGCACAAATTAGACAGCCTTAAGTTCACTATGGCTGTACATTAGCAGTATAATAGCATTATTATAGCTGTTTAAGTAGTAACATCGGACTTAAGGCTGACTTACGGCACTATATGGGACGCAGTGTGAACCATACTAAGTACATGAGTGTAATAAAGAGTAACAAGTGGCTAAATACACAGCCTTCACAGTTATAAAATCCCACAAAATTACTCCAGTGCTACCTAAAGTTCACGTGTGTCCTAAATTATTTCTTTATTTTATTATTAATTATTATCCTCATAGTTGATTTTGTGTGTGCCATCAGAAACCAAACTCCGGCGGATCAAGGATAAAGATGTATGATAACACGAGGTAGTACCTGTTTTAAATACTTAATAATGTTAATGCCATGGGAATGCAACTTTATCGTGAAATATATACATATTTACAGCTAAAATATCCACGCGCCTCTGTAAAAACGCGATATTCATTTTAAAATATTTAAAACTGGCTGAGAGGAAATCTACAATTTTCAGTGTTTGATATTATATTGGCATTATAATTATACTACGGTAAATAATTATAACATGAAACCAAAACTCAATCGCTCTATCTACGTATTTTGTGATAAATCTGCATGATAATTTTGGACATTTATTTGGTAAATATTTTAGGTTAGAACAAAATGGTGGAAATGAAATACGGCTATGTGAACTGTTATAACTCCAATTTAATGCGGTGAAGCGTATATAGGTTCACATGTGTTCTGTTAGAATGCTGTTTTCTATTTAAAGTCCCACATTTGCACCACTACAGAGCCAATGTCTATAAACTTATTCTAATGTGAACTTATGTACAGCTTTAAGATGTAGTTCAGGTCACTTGTGTCATCGTTTAATTCTTTTAATATACTGAAATTTTAGAGATCCGCAATAATAATTATTGTCCGTTAAATCGCCTAGCCCAGGTACTAAGTCAAGTATGAGTACCTAAAGTGATCACGCCTATACTTGCGTTTACCAAATGCATAAACAGAATTGAATCTCATTCACAAATGGATGATGAGAGAGGAGGGAAGCTGGAAACCGTGCACTAACCTGATGGTGTCCGCTGCAATTAGCTTCGATCATACGGGATGGCGTCCACAATGGCGGCTTCTCAGTGTCCGTTATTGAGTCCTCGATTCCACACACGGTTATCACAAGATATAGGACAGTTCATTTAGCGGATGGGCGATATGTGAAGCTGGTCATGAACTACAGCTGTACACGTTATTGTCTACGGTAATTACTTTTAATAAGTACGACGCGTGTGTTAGCACTTATCACAGCGCGGGCGGAAGAGCAACAACAACTCACTGGCCACTGGTCAGATCTTCATCGTCCAATCACATTGGGAATCGATGATGCGCGCGCAGCTTGTTGCGGCGCTGTGGTGGGGTGTCAAAGGTGATGCACGGTAGGAAAGGGTAGGTAGAATGGTTTGAGATAATTTATATTTATTATACTAATTTAGCGTAACCATTTCCAGCCGCCCTTAAAGGGTCACCTTTAAAAAACAACCATAATAATGCGGAGATAATATAATATTAATAACAAACAAATATGTGAAAAATAGCGTAATTTGTGACAGTATATGGTCACGAATAAAGTAGGTATATCATAAATATATAAAAATCATAAATATGTAAAGAATAATTGCAAGTCATAATAAGAATGGTTAAACTATTGATTGGGGAGAGGGCACAACCGAACGACAGGACGAAGGTAAGTACCTTTTGCGGTTTTGACCGTCGCTACTCGCACAGTTCCGTCTTTAGCGGGGTGAACCTTCTCTACAATCGCCAACGGCCAAGTTAGAATCGGAGAGCCTTCGACGATGATTACTACGACCATCCCTGGGGTGATAGGCGCGGAAGGCGTATTCCATTTCTGCCTAACTTGCAAACCATGTAAATACTCGATACTACATCGCCTCCAGAACGACTGAACCAATTTGTCTAGGAGCGAATGTCTATGAAGCAGGGACACATTGTCTGACTCTACTTCAGGCGGTATGCAGAAAGTGGCTTGGCGTTAGAGCAGCGGGCTCTGCAGGGTCAGGACTTAGTACGGTGAGGGGGCGCGAGTTCAACAGACATTCAACTTGTACGAGGACGGTGATGAGCTCCTCATACGACAGAAGCTGTTGACCTATAACCTTGAAGAGATGGTTTTTTATAACCTTCACCATACTTTCCCAACATCCACCGAAATGACCACTTGCTGGGCAGTTAAACTTCCAAGTTATGCGGTTTTGAGTAAGTTCCTCTTCGAAACGAGGACGATATTCGTCATTTATGAAACGATAGAGTTCCTTTAGATACGTGTTAGCTCCTACAAAGTTAGTCCCATTATCGGAATGCATATATTGAACGGGGCCGCGACGCGATAGGAATCTTTTTAAAGCTGCCAAGAAGCTAGGGGTGCTTAGATCTGTAGCTACCTCAATATGTACAGCGCGGGTTGTTAGGCATGTGAAGACACAGATATATGCCTTCTCACTTTTTACTCCTCTACGTCTCACCGGAGTATATGCGATAGGGCCGGCGTAATCGCAGCCTGAATGTGTAAACGCCTTTACTGCAGGGCGGGTGCGACTGTCAGGTAAGTCAGCCATGAGCGGGAAAGTAGCTTGCGGTTTCATTCTAAAACACCTATTACACTTATGTATTCTTTGTCGCACTACACGACGCGCGGACATAATCCAAAACTTCTGCCTCAGCAGCGACATTAAGAGCTCCGGACCTGCGTGCAAGTGCAATTTGTGGTGATAGTCAATAAGTAAATCCACGACATGGTCGTGACGCGGCAAAATAATAGGGTGTTTTTGTGTGAAATCGAGTTCGGAGTTGGACAGTCTTCCGCCAACTCGAATAAGTCCTTTGTCTATAAATGGTCTCAATTTATTAAAGGCGGGAGAGCATGGCTTGTCATTTTGTAAATTAGAAATTTCGTCGGAAAAGTATTTATGTTGTAGAACTTGCAGCAATTTACTTTCTGCAAAGTCCAAATCTGCGGATGTAATAGACGCGGAATCGCGGCGGGGTAATAACTTCATGAATCTACAGACGAACACGATCACTCGCAGAAGTTTACTCCACGAGGACATGCGAAGAGCAAGCTCGTAAATATAGTTAGTTGCGGGTGTAAAGACCGGGTGAGCTAATAATTTCTGCTCAAGTATGTCGTGACATGACACAGTATCTTCATCGTTAATGGGCCACTGAGAGGAGTCCATAGCTAACCATGAAGGCCCGTGAAGCCATAGCGGGTGAGTAATTAATTTCCGAGGAGTGACACCGCGAGAGAGACAGTCTGCGGGATTTTCTGATCCAGAGACATGATGAAAATTCTCAGCGGGAACGTTCTCCGTTACCATAGCTACGCGATTGGCGACAAAGGTCTGCCAACGGTGGGGCGAGCTCTTTATCCAATAAAGTGCTACTTTAGAGTCGATGAACGCGTAAACATTTACAGCAAAGCGGGGGGCATAATTATTTAAGACGGTTCGCATTAATTTCGAAAGCAACACAGCTGCGCAAAGTTCCATACGTGCGATGGTATGTGGTGTAGTGGGCGCTACTTTAGATTTAGCGCAAACCAACTGCACCGTTATGTCGTCATTGGATTTAACGTGTAGATATACTACTCCGCCGTAAGCACCCTCACTCGCGTCTGAAAACCCAGCCACAGAGACGACGCAATTATCAGTCACACCTACATGTCGTGGAATGCGGAACTCGTTCAGTAATGGAAGTTCAGTACAATATTGACGCCATACCTTGACGAGGTGGGGAGGCGGCGCATCGTCCCAGTCGATCTTCAGCTGCCAGAGCTGCTTGATAAGAAGCTTTGCAAATAAGACTGTGGGTGCCACGAACCCCATGATATCCCACAGCTTAGCGATTGTGGATAAGATAGAGCGCTTAGTGCACTTATCTTCCGGCGGCGACAGCTTGAAGAAAAATTCATCTGTTTCAGTAGACCAATGCAAGCCTAGTATTTTATGCTGTACGTTTTTATCGAATTCTACTCCCGAGCTAAGTTTATGCGATACAGGTATGCTATCGAGAATGGACTGGGATTTACTGTTCCACTTGACCATGTCCCACTGAGCTCCCTTGAACAGATCGATCAGCTGCTTGCAGATGACGGGGCGAGATTTTCATCAAGAACAGAAAATGCAATGTCGTCCATATAAAGTGATGAGGAAGCAATTTCCTTCGCAAGCGGGTATTTATGTCCGTCGTCGCTAATTAGCTGCTTTACCGTGCGCAGTGCATGGAAGGGGCTCGATTTTAATCCAAAGCAGACTCGGTTAAATTGATATAGTACCAGAGGTTCTTGCGGGCTAAAGCGATAAAATATTCTTTGGAAGCGACGATCTTCATCTCGTAAAATTAATTGGAGAAACATCTGCCGACAGTCGGCAGTCATAGCGATGGGATATAAGCGGAAGTTTAGAATAATCTGAAAGAGATCGCCCTGAAGATTCGGGCCACTGTGGAGAATTTGGTTCAAAGATACCTTAGAGGTCGATTCACAGCTGGCGTCCAGAACAGGACGCAAAGGTTTATCCTCGCGAACGACACCGTGGTGCGGGATGACATATGATGGTAACCGCGAGTCATCCGGAGGTGCGGGAGACAAGTAGTCTTTGCTAAGGTACTCCCTAATCGCAGTATCATAAGCAGCTTTTAATTTAGGGGACGCCTCTAGCTTGCGTTCTAAACACAAAAAGCGCTTGCGGGCGATTTCATGTGAGTCACCTAACGAGTAAACATCGTCACGAAACGGTAAAGCGACAGTGTAACGACCGCTTATTGGATCTCTTTCTATAGTTGAGCGATAAAATTCTTCACATTCAGTGTCTTCTGAACGCTGAATGGGCGGGCCGGGTACTTCTTCAAGCTCGAAGAATTGTTTAATAATTACGTCCACAGGCTCAAGCACTGTGGCACAGCACGACGTTAAAGATGCTGCATTGTAATGAGCGGTGGGTACTGAACCCATGATCACGTATCCGAGCACAGTTTCTATAGCGGGTGGTGCCGATGAGTCACCGTGTACTACACCGGGTAATATCAAATGCGGAAATAAGGATGCGCCTATCAAAACATCAATTTTATTAGGCGTCGCGAAAGTATCGTCCGCGAGCGGTAAATTTTTCAAATGTGGCAGAGCGGATATATCGACGAGAGCGGTTGGCAAACTATCCGTAATCCGATCTACGACCAAACAGTTAACATTATATTTAATCTCGGAATTATAGCGGGATGCAAACTCGAAATTAACAGAGCCGTTTACTACGTTTTCTGAGCCTCCGAAGCCTTTCACTACTGTGCCTTTTACTTCCTGAGCGTGAATACCTAAACGATCACAGCACTCCCTTAAAATAAAGTTTCCTTGGCTGGCCGTGTCTAGGATTATTCTAACGTTTTGTGTATTATTGCGGGCGTCGCGAGTGGCGACTTGAGCGGTAGCCAATAACACAGTGGTACACTGCTCGTTGGCAATGCGCAAGTCACGCGGCATCAGGGGCGGAGCGGCAATGGACGTTGCACACAGCGCCACGTCCGCGCGCGGCGGTATCGGCGGAGTGTCAGTAGATGCGAGCGCGGGCGTGCGGGGCACGATCGGCGGCACAGTGGTTAGTGTCGCGGAGGGCCGGAGGGTCGCGGGTTCGCGGTTGAAATGAAGCAACGAATGATGTTTCAGCTTACAGACCCGGCAAGTCGAGTTAGAATTACACGAAGAAACCCTGTGTTTAATACTTAAACAGTTCACGCAACCGTTACACTCCTTAATCGCTCTAAAGCGTTGCTGCGGTGTCATAGTATTAAATTTCGTACATTTAAATAAATGTTGGTGGGTAATATTGGTACACAAACATTTATGCATGTTATTGTTGTCAAACGTGCTAACATAAGCTTGATAGTTCGGCGGCGAAGCAACATTATTCATATTATTATTCGAATGAGGACGATCGCGGTCGTTAGCTTTCTTCGAAGTGCTACTCGGTAATTTGAGGGTAGTTGCAACTGGTGCGCGTTGGAGAATTTTCGACTGATTCCTAACAAAGTCCACCAAGCTATTGAAAGAGGATATTTCGTTAGAATTATTATGCATTTCGAATGCGCGTACAGTATCCGAGTCTAGTTTCTTAAGAGCGACATGCAAAATAAACAAGTCGCTCAGATCTTTTATTTTTAAGTTTTTAAGCGCTTGGACGGCGTTTACATAGGTATCAATAAATGATTCAAAGTTATTAGCGGAGGCGTTAGGTATCGGCTTAAACTCGAACATTTGATTCATGTATGTGGAAGCGAGCATCCGTTTGTCTTCGTATTTATCTACCAACGTTTTAAACATAAGCTGGTAATTTTCTGCACAGGGCGTAATGCCTGAACACGCGGATTGAGCTTTGCCTGATATTTTTCCTAAAAGGTAATAAAGCTTTTCAGCATCTGTCAGCGATGAATTATCGTGTATCGTCGATTTAAAACTCGCGTAAAACAGCGGCCATGAGCGAAATTCACCATTAAATGACATTAATTCGATAGCTGGCAATCTAGGTTTACTTTTTTGCGGTAAATCACTGGGCTGCGTTGAGTTACATAGTTCGCGACTGTACTGAGTAGTAAGTCGCTTAATGCGACTGTACAATCGTTCGAAGGAAATCAAGCTTTTATATTCTGGATTCGCGGCGGCATTTAGGGTTAACAATCGTTTGTTATATGAATCCAGTATACTTATAAATTCAGCCCGGAGAGTATCAACGTTACTGCTAGCGTCTAAAAAGGTACCTACGTCTTCGTCCTTCGCGTCTGTGTCTATAACTATAGTGTTCGACAAATCGTACATATTTTGTAAACATTCAAATATGACATTGCGTTTTGCTACTAAAATAGATAGCTCAGGATCGGACACTTCGGTTTTGGCCATTTCGATAATTGTGCAATTAGGCAACTATTACACGAAGTACGATAATCATTAACTAAAGTGAAACAACAATAAGTTGTGAGCGGGATCCTGATTATGATAATGAATCGATCGAGTGCGAACCTTAGCCGTCAGATAGGTAGGTAGATGGCGAATATTATTTACGAAATACGTAAAACAAATACTGTAGAAAAGTATTATAAATATATATATATATATATGTAGTGAGTATGTAATATGTGCAAGTATAATACTTACGTGGAAGAATAATAGGTGACTAAAATGAGCGGGAAAGCGCGTAACGTATATTTATCGGAGCGGTAGGTGAACAATTTTATGAATTTACTTATTGCGTATTTAATAGAATATAAATATAAAGTAAAGCGGTTAAATAAATACTTGTAAGGGCAATCCTAACAAGGGCGGGTGGAAATATCCGGTTTCGAAGGACCAACAATTATCACGCCTATACTTGCGTTTACCAAATGCATAAACAGAATTGAATCTCATTCACAAATGGATGATGAGAGAGGAGGGAAGCTGGAAACCGTGCACTAACCTGATGGTGTCCGCTGCAATTAGCTTCGATCATACGGGATGGCGTCCACAATGGCGGCTTCTCAGTGTCCGTTATTGAGTCCTCGATTCCACACACGGTTATCACAAGATATAGGACAGTTCATTTAGCGGATGGGCGATATGTGAAGCTGGTCATGAACTACAGCTGTACACGTTATTGTCTACGGTAATTACTTTTAATAAGTACGACGCGCGTGTTAGCAGTTATCACAGCGCGGGCGGAAGAGCAACAACAACTCACTGGCCACTGGTCAGATCTTCATCGTCCAATCACATTGGGAATCGATGATGCGCGCGCAGCTTGTTGCGGCGCTGTGGTGGGGTGTCAAAGGTGATGCACGGTAGGAAAGGGTAGGTAGAATGGTTTGAGATAATTTATATTTATTATACTAATTTAGCGTAACCATAAAGTAAAAATGTTGTAACAAACTAACAAAAATCACTTTTTGTTTTCGTGTGAGATACACAGTTTGGTCTCAGAGTATTTATGTTACCGGCTTTCTGTATAATCCGGTATTGTATACAATGCCTAGGCAATGTATACAATGCCAAAAAGATTAAGGTAATGTATGAAATATTATTTATTTAGTACATTGCCTAGGCATTGTATACAGTACCGAATGCGCAGCCGGTAATGTATATAACAGACGTGAGCAGGAGCGGGAAATTGATTAAGGCATGTATTTAAATGATTTTTTATGAACAAAGCTTAGCCTTTTGGTTAAATTGAATTTCAGGGTGGTCATAAAAAAAATAACCACGAAGATTATGTATGGCGGTCGCGCCGCAAGTGGCGCGACTCGCCATACCTAATCTTCTAACCTAACCTACCGGCTCTCTTCTGCGCTGGAAGACTTCCAAAAAACTAATTCTGACTGTTTAATATTATTCCATTAATTAGTAATAACTTTACACTTTGCCGGTTGAACAGCAGGTACTCTATACAATGACTAGGAATTGTATACATTGCCTAGGTAAAGTATGTAACGGACAATAATATTCCTAATATTTCATACATTGCCGGGACGCCCCGGGCATTGTATACATTACCTAGGTACTGTATACAATACCTGAATTATACAGATTGCCGGTGACATTTACACTTACAAAAAACACTACTCTGTTCAAGGAGGTATTTAAAATAATGTAAACAAACTAGATAAAGAGGGACAACATTTATGCCCTGCGACAGAAAAGGACAGAAAATAATAGTTGTCACTCAGCCATAGTAACAAACACTGTTTACAATCTTTTAAAGCGCCGAGTCAGCAAGTGTAATAGTGTAACCATAGTATAAATAACTGTGGTGTGACCACATTTTGCAGAATTTATCAGATAAATAACTGTTATTCCTGTTATTTATGAGATAAATAACTGTTATTTCTGATATTTATCTGTTAAAATTCTGTAAAATATGGTTACACTAGCAGACTTGGCGCGTACGGAGCTGACGGGTGTACGATCACCAGGCACGTATCCAGACTTTTGTTTCGGGGGGGACATTCATTGAACCAACAATGTAAATTGTGAAAGAAGCCTCTGTAATCACTGTACTATATTATTATTAAGTATCAAAAGTACCCTACCTTTTTTATTAAAACGTACTTTACAGTGGTTATGAAGTCCCGTGTATGTCACGCCAAATTTCGGGGGGGGGGATAAATCCCACCTATCCCCCCCTGGATACATGCTTGACGATCACCTTAAATATCTACTCAGAGAAAGTTTATGCTATTTCTTTCTGAACTTGAATGTAATCATGCGCATTCCTTTTAATAAGTAAGCGAGAAATAGAGGCGGGAACGGGATAGGTATAGATCCTCTGATCACTCGCGTGCGCCCGTGGCGTGCGTGATGGCCAGGATAGGATTAGTTATTGTCAGTGTTGCCATTTTGGCCACTTTGTGGGTAGATCTAGCGGATTTTCAACAGTTTTAGCCAAAAAATAATCCATTTTAGCCACCAAAACAAATCTAGCTACTTCTATCTATTTCTGGTAATTTTTTAGATTATTACTATTGGAAGACTACGGAGTAAACAGACAGAAGATATTTCAGATTTACCAGACATTGTAGACCTATAAATTGATTTAAAAAAATTTGCTGAAAATTTTAAACTTTATTATAACCAGTTTTTAATACATTTTTAACTTCAATTAGAGGCCAAAGCCGATTCTGAAGGCTTTAATTTTAGTTTTAGTGCTGATAAATATACATTTTCTTTATTGCAAAATAGATCTTAGTGTTAACAAGAGAAGATATATTAACTTTGGAAAATATTAAGTTTTGACAGCACTAAAATTAAAATTAAAGCCTTTAGAATCGACTTAAGTCTCTAATTGAAGTTAAAAATGTATTAAAAACTGGTTATGATAAAGTTTATACCTATATATTTATATCCATATATAATTATAATTGGATATCAATAGTAATAGGATATTTAAGTAGACCAATAATAGTATGATATTTAGCATCTTAGACCTCCATCTACATTTTTTAAAGTTACATTAACGGGAGTGCATAAAATTGTTCTAGCATCAGACGGTAGTGTTTCCGGTTTAAATTCGTTTATTATGCCTGACAATTTATTCAAAGCGGAATGAGGAATACGATTTTCAATAGACCATGTTTTATTTTTTTGCGAAAGGTTAAATGATTGTCCAAGTCAAAATTGTATTCACTATCACTAGAACTGCAATCACCACACTCTGATATCTGTATATTTTGAAGGGAACTTTCAGGTTCAGGCACATTTTCCTCTGCACCATGTACAGAACCACCATGAACAACGGTTGAAGTCGCACTTGTTGAAGCCGTATCGACGGGCTCATTTTCGGGCGTCGTTGTCAATCGACTGTTTATTTTTACAATTTGCGAATATTCTTTTGCAATTTTTCTTCTTATTCCACCGGTTCTCGCTCTTATTTTCCAGGATTTTTTATTCATTTTCACAATTTTTTGCACGAGACGTAATAACACGCAGCTTGTGGGATAAGTGTAATAGAATATCACATTCACATTCATGTTCAGCTTACAGCCAATAAGAGTAGTACTTGTGGACAAATAAACTGCTATTGATGTTAATAGACAGCACATGTAGTCCTTTTAACAGCCTACAGTGCACATGTGAACCATTTAAACACTTCTGTACAGCAGTAAAAAAAGGTTATTTTAATGATCACAAACAAGTCCTACTAATGCTCTCAGCTGTATAACAGTCTAAAACAAGTAAACATAACAGCCTTTGGCTTTATAAATGACCACATGTGTTCTATTAAAATGCTAGCTCTGTAACATCGTACAAGTAGGCCGTTAAACAGCGGTTGGCGTATTTCTACACTCCTATAATTCTCTTAGTCAGACGGCTGACTAAAGAATAGTTGTTAGAGTATTATAACACGAACAATCGTATAACAGTATAACTCTACACTCCTATAAGTCCCTTAGACAGGTATAGGTGTAATTAATCGCAATAATGCAGCTTATACATCACGAGTGAACTGTAATAATGCTTCAAGTACACCTGGGAACTAAATGTGTACTCTTAAATGGAGTAAAATGCTACTTGGGTAGTTCCCAAACTTTCATTTACTTTTGTTTATTAATGGGAACAATTGTTCACACATGGTCAAAACATGAATACCCCCCGGTTCAAAAGTGTTCCTTAGTGTGAGTGAACTGTGAAATGAATTGTTTATAATAATAATAATAATAAAAGCCTTTATTTTACATAACATAATACAATTTTTGACATGCACTGACATTGAAAATTAAATAAAAACAAAATAAATTACATTCGAAAATTCATGCGGAAATGCTAATAATTCATTATGTCAAATTAACAAAATTATAAATTCATAAAATAAAAAATCATTATAAAATTCAAAACAAATTAGATTAAATGTCATTTTCAAGTTAATGACAAAATGAAATTTGCAAAAATGTCAAATTCATTTTAAGTCCTTTCAGAACATGGTAGGCCTCTCACTTATTCAGTGAGGTTTGGTCTAGGTCACCCTAGCTGACCAGGCTTGACTGGGTGACTGATATTGTGCTTTTTATAGAGCTCTTTTTAGCATTGCCATGAGCAATGAAATCATTTGACATGTCGCTCCACTCAGCTCTATCTGGGGCATACCTCCACCATAATGGGTTAAAGGATTTAAGTTCATCAATCCATCGCGTCAGTGGCCTCCCAACTCTCCGCCAACCGTCTCTAGGTATCCACTCTGTTGTAAGACGCGTCCATCTATTGTCTTGTATCCTCATAACATGTCCTGCCCAATTCCACTTCAGTTTTTTTATTGTAGTGATGATGTCTTTGAGTTGTGTACGCTTTCTAATAGTTTCATTTCGTATTCGGTCCTGTCTTCGTAGGTTCAGCATACTACGTTCCATTGCTCTTTGGTTTACTAATAGCTTCGTTCTCTGTTTTTCGGTTGTTGCCCAAGTTTGTGCGCCATACGTCATTGTTGGTAAAATGCACATGTTGAATACTTTACTTTTGATATCTATGTGGAGATCTGACTTAAATATGTGTTTTAGAGCCCAGTACTTTTTCCATCCAACATTTATTCTTCTTTCTATCTCTTTGTCTAGCCTTTTGTCAAAAGAGATAAGTTGGCCCAGGTATATATAGTCTTCGACATATTCTAGCGACTTACCATTTACTTGAACTGGTGATTTCGTACTGTTTGTCATCATCTTGGTCTTTTTGTCATTCATTATGAGACCTGTATCTCCAAGAGCGGCTTGAAATTCAACAATAGTTTGTTGTAATTCTTCTGATGACTCTGCTAGTAAAATAATGTCATCCGCAAACCTCAGTGCGGTCATCCGATATCCATTTATTAAGATGCCCTTTTTGCTCCAGTCCATTGATTTAAATACTTCTTCTAGCAGAGCGTTGAACAAAACAGGAGAAAAGGGATCGCCTTGTTTCACTCCTCTCTTAATTTGAAAAGAAGGACCCTCCGATTCCAGTCTTATTTTTGCACTGCTATTTTGGTATATTTTTCCGAGCGTTTCAACGTATTTCGGTTCAATGCCTTGTTGTTTAAGAGCTTTAAGTAAGTAGTTTTGGCTTATGGTGTCGAATGCTTTTGTGAAATCGATAAAGCAAATATATAAAGACTTGTTCCACTCCGTGTATTTCTCGATAAGCATATTCAGTGCATGTAGGTGGTCCGTTGTAGAAAACCCTTGTCGAAATCCTGCCTGATCTACGTGCTGATTTTCGTCAATTTTTTTATTAAGTCTATTCTTAAGCACCGTCATAAATAGTTTGTAAAGACTACAGGACAATGTAATGGGTCTATAGTTGCTTATATCTTTTTGGCATCCTTTCTTATGTAATAAAGTAATGATAGAGGTGTGCCATTGCGTTGGGAGGAGGCCTGTTGTTAAAATTGAGTTGAAAATTGTTTGGATAGGTTCCAGTAGTTCATCTAAATAGCACTTTAGGATCTCATTAGTGACATGGTCGTTTCCCGTAGCTTTTTTATTTTTTAAGTTTCCTAAGGCAAATCTTATTTCGGACTTGAGAAACAAAGGCACGTTTTCTTGTTTGTCTGATATGAATTTCAAACTCGTAGCTTCTGTAGAGTCATATAAACTTTTGTAAAATTCGGTAGCTACTTTCAGTAAATCCTTTCGTGTTGTTGTGTTTTGTCCTGTCTTGTCAAGTAGAGTTGGAATTATATTTTTGCCTTGAGATTGACGTTTCGCTATTTCTTTTATTGATCCAGTAGTGCCCATTATTTCTTCTATCATTCTCATGCTAAAGTTGTTCATGTCTTCTTGTATACTTTTCTTTGCTTCTTTTTGTATATTTTTGAAGAACTCTGTTTCTTCTTTGGTTTTGTTTGGTTTCCATTTGATTTTGTCTCTTTTTGCAATTAATTTCTTCGTTTCTAAAGTTATAATTCTGGGTTTAATAATGTATGTATAAATGAATTGTTTAATTATTAATTAATAATTATTAATTGTTGTAATAAAATCAGTACATCACGAATTATTTATAACATGTATGTACTCGTACCTATATAAGAGGTGAAAAGGTTACAAATGAATGTATCTCAATAACAGATGTCCGACAAGGCTAAATCTGTGCTGGATTGAATTGGCTACCCAATTCCGAATCAACAGTCAACACTGATATAGGGTAACATTTCACAACTGCCATGAGACGTCACTCATGTTGTACTGGTCAGATTATTGTTCTTTTTGACTTAGTACTAATTAATGGAAAGTGAAATGCAGTAATTACTATCCCTAAGATAAAAGTGTACACCTCAACCTCACGAGATTGTGTTCTTAGCCTGAAACGAATTTAGTAACTTATTCTTGACACTTCATACAATAGTTGTTTAGATTGTCCTCGTAAATCACGTAGAACCCCTATCAACTATCTGCGGAAACATGAAGCTATGACTTTGTTAGCAATTTTATGTAATTTATTTTATCAAACAAGTTACTCGTGAACATGAGAGACCCCGACTTTCCCACTTTAAAATTGCGAACAAAACGGGCCTTCCGAACGTACAAGGTAAAATAAACCTAAACTTGATGGCCTAAGAACCAAACAGAGTTCAACCAAAATGTCAAAACTTCCAAGCCCCACACGACAAAAAATTCAATGTTTAATTTAGTATAATATGTAACTTTATAGGTTTAAAGCAACCGACACTGAATTCCCGTACATTTGTTGGTCTTTTTTAACAAAAGTTTTACAATTTTGAACAAACTGCAACTGGAATCTACAGTTGCCTTTTTATTATGTTCTCTTTTAGGAGGAAATTGAAAAAATGCACTTTTGTGACACCGCAACTAAAAGTTATCAGTTAGCAGATATGTGGGCAATAGGCTCGTTACAGATTTTATTGAAGATCGTAAAAAGTCGGTGGTTCTAAAAGATAAATATGTGATGGACGTATACAGACGTAAGGACTATTTAGTAAAAAAGTACATTTTATCATAAAATATTAAGTTCAAAATCAATAAATGTAAAATAAAATCCTCAAAACTTTGTAACAGGTTACAATAGCTCCTTCTATTTAAGGCTATGTACAAAATAAGTGTTATTGCTCAAATTGCGTCAGTGAACCCCCCCCCCCCGCTATGAAAGGCTATATACCTATAAACGTCCGTTACGCATGCTGATGGTGACGATGACGTCACACTAACAAGAATTTGATCGCAAAACCGGTCAAAATATGGAAGTTGATAGTTGAGATTGTCGGCACTTGGTGGAATTTATCAAACATTGTTGTGATAAGAAAACACTTGTACTTTTCCACAGATAATATTTAATTCTACACTACCCAACCGGTTTCACTATATAAGCATCATCAGGGGCTTTTTAATTACATAATTTTATATATAATTATTTATTTAAACAATCTTTCTGTTGCTAGATGTCCGTGCAATAAACGATAAAGTGTAGAATTAAATATTATCTGTGGAAAAGTACAAGTGTTTTCTTATCACAACAACGGTCAAAATATGCCTGTAACTCTCTAAAACAAGCTATTCCTAGAGAAGGCGCGTTAAACTTGTGTACGTAAGTAATTCAAGTATTCTGTTACAGGTGCGTTTCAGGTTCCACTTCGTCTTCAGAATTAGGCTCATTTATCAGTGAGGAGGTCCTCAGCGGAATTTACCGGCCGTTTTAGTTTATTATTATTTGTTTAGAGAGCAGGCGCGCTGCGGAGCCGGGGCCGGCTACGGTGAGCGAATTGATTCAACAAATCAATGTTGCTTCAATTTGTTACTTTACTCGTTCCTCGGGAACGGACCGATTTAAAGTTTTATTCTGAAATCTCGTTTATTTATTCTTACTCTCTGTCAACGTCGGGAATGATAAAGTTCGAGAGATACGTGGTTACTATTGTTTTTGTGAGGTAGTTTAACTTTTATATTTTTATGTAGGTAGGTGCACATTATTGTCCCTGCCTCCCCTTCCATTTTGAACAGCCAGTGCGTGCGCATCGCTCCGTCGTAAATTCATCATTTTAATGTAAAACCCGTGTGTGCAACATTTATTTACGAGTGTGGATCGATCCAAGGACTATTGTTTTTAGAAAGAAACAAAACTATAAGCGAGTCAGCGAATTTATAGTGCGCGGGTGCAAGGCGTGGGACGCGTCAGACTTTTAGAAGAATTCCACGTAAGTACTGGCTTCCCTACCTAGCCTGCCCTTTTCCTACCTAGCCTGTACTTTGAGGAAACAGCATCGACTTTAAGCATTTTGGTTGAATTTGTTATCGTCGGTATCGTCTTATACCTAAAAGTAATGAATCTCGGATGAATATTAAATAACATATTGAAAAAGCTACACACGATGTTAATACATCAGATTAAGTCAGATTTCGCTTTATTCAGTTTCACTGTATTCGTATAGTTTCTTCGGAGGCAAACATGGTTTGAATACAGTGAAATCTGACTAATACATCGTGAGTAGCCGTTTCAATATCAATATAGCATCTGAATATTAAATAACCTTCATTTATGTTTTTATTTTCATGTTTTTATGAAGACTTATATTTTTATATTGACTTTTTATAATTATTTTGGCATTTCTTTTTACATATTGACATGAAAATTTTATAACTTAGCATTTATTAGGGTACATATACAGGTAGATGATGTTTTGCTTAGTATTTTAACTTACTACTTCATTAGACAGGTAGACTAAGATGTATTTTTTCCTCATGACACAATTTCCTTCTGTCTTTTCTATTTTTACCCTTTAGTTATTAAAGTTAAACACCTTGTTTAGTATAATAATTTTATATAACATAACATAACATAACATAACATAAATACTCTTTATTGTGCACCATAATGAAACAAATTACAAAACATTTTAACAGAAAGGGTACAATGGGCGGTCTTATCGCATAAGCGATTTCTTCCAGACAACCTTTGGGTGGAAGATAATGTTAAATAGAGAATCAGGTGTAGGTGGTGTAAAGATAATATCTACGTATTAAATAAACTAATTAAACTAGTAACCTAAATACAAAACAATCTACATATCTATATACATAAGAATACACGATATATCATATTATATATACTAATATATATTCATAATACCATAATCAGAGAGGGATGAATATACCTACGAATATACTCGTATCTTAATTATGTGAGGAAAAATATTCTTTAATTTGTCTTTTGAAAATAGCCAAAGAAGGAGAAGATTTTATAGAAATAGGCAAAGCATTCCACAAATGCACAGCTTCAACTGTAAACGATTTGCCATAGAAAGTCGAGGAGTGTGGTGGTGTTTTTAATTGAATGTTTTCAGAAGATCGCAACGTTCGTTCATGAGATTGGTGAAGAAACTCAAAACGTTCCTTGAGATAGGAAGGAGAAGAAGGATTAAAAAGAACAGAGTACAGGATGGAGAGGATATAAACATTTCGACGTGAGCGAATAGAGAGCCAGCCAAGCTGGGAGCGAAATTTCGAAACGTGATCAAATTTACGGAGTCCAAAAATGAATCTTATACAAAAATTTTGAAGTCGCTCAAGTCGTCCGAATTGTTCTTGAGTGTGGTCGAGGTAGCAAGAATCAGCATAGTCAAGGAGGGGTAAAAGGAGAGATTGAGCAAGAGCAGTCTTTGTAGCAATTGGAAGAAGGTTACGGAGCCTTCTCATTGAACCTGCAGAAGCAAACAGTTTCCGACTAACCTCTTCCAATTGTGGCACCCAGGATAAACGATTGTCGATAAAAATTCCAAGATTCTTTACCTTATTACTAAAAGGAATATATGTTCCATCAAATAATATCTGTGGTAAAGTTTGCAAGTTCACTCTTGACACAAAATAAGGGCTACCAATTATTATAACTTGTGTCTTTGTGGGATTAACTTTGAGTCCATATTGAGTGCTCCAGTCTGATATGCGAGCTAGATCATTATTTGTTGAATTTATAGCAGAAGGAAGATCCTTGAGTTCAGCTTGAGTGTAAATTTGGAGATCATCTGCATAAAGGTGGTAGGAAGAAGATATAAGATTGGATATATTATTTATGAAAATTGCAAAAAGAAGTGGAGACAAGACGCCACCTTGTGGAACACCGGCAGTAGTGTCACTCCAATCGGATAGTGTATCATCAATGCGAATGCGCTGCCAGCGTCCAAGTAAGTAACAACGAAACCAGTCAATTACCGTTGGAGATATGTTAAGAGAACTCAAGAGAATCTCTCTAAGAGAATCTCTCTAAGAGAATCTCAAAGTCCACAGTATTAAAAACATTACTGAAATCCAGCAGTGTCCGTACAGTTAGGTGACCTGAATCCATACCTAGCCGAATGTCATCAGTAATTTTGATTAATGCTGTGACGGTGCTATGACCAGGACGGAAACCGGACTGAAGGGGGTTTAGGAGTTTATTGTTGGTTAGGAATTGACTTAGTTGATAATGGACTAGAAGTTCAAGAACTTTGGATAAAAATAGAAGTATTGAAATAGGACGGTATTCGGAAAAGGAAGAAGGATTTGCTTTTTTGGGCAAAGGGGTGATCTGGGCGTCTTTCCAGATAGTAGGAAAGATGCCTGAGGAGAATTATTCAGGATATTGGTGATTACAAGAGTTACAATATCAATGATAGGTACAATCATATTGCGACTTATGCAATCAGTACCCACGGCATTGGATGATATTGACAGGATATGTTTCTTAACATCACAATCAGTAAATTGACTCAAAATTAAAGGAGGGTGGTCCGGTGTTGGGAGAGAAGAAAGATAATTCAAGGTATTGGTTTTCGTATCACAATCAAGTGTGGACTAAGAAGAAAAATGTTGATTCAGAGAATTTAAATTCAAATGTTTTGGAATAGTATCTTGGCGTGATTTACCAACACCCAATGACCTAAGAAATTTCCAAACTTTAGCTGGATTACCATTTTCAACAGATTCATGAATGTGGCGTCGTTGTGCATCCCTACACACCTTATTACAGTGATTCCGAAGTACAATATATTTATCCCTATTTTTATCAGTTGGACGTTTTTTAAATTTGTACGTAGCGAGAACCTTTTTTAACATCAGATCTTTAATTTCATCCGTTAACCATGGCGCTGGTAGATGCTTTATCTTATCGCTCGTACAGAAGCATGAATATCATACAGCTGTATTAAAAAAGAGTTAAAAAGAGATATTTACTCATCTACCGTATCCAATTTATTTATCCGGGGCCAATCTATACCAAGAGCATCTTTCCGAAGAATCTCCAGATCCATTCCATTAAAGTGACGCTGCATGAGCACTCTTGCTTTTGGTTTGGGAGGGCGGATTTTGTAGGAAATAAAAATAAGGTCATGATAAGAAAAGGCATCGGCAGAACACTGACCGTGCTTGACAACATGCTCTAGAGAGGATACTATAATAAGATCAAGAAGAGAGGGTCGACAGTTGGGGAAGTAATGAGTTGCATTTGACGGAAGAATATGCAGGTTATTGGCGTTGATGATGGATCTTAAAGATAAGGAACGAGAATCATTTTTAAGGAGGCAGGTGTTGAAATCACTCAAAATAATGGTATGTTTTTATAACGGGACTAGGGATTTAAGTAGATTCTCAAAAGAGGAAAAATAATTAACTGTCAGATCTGGAGGGTAGTAAACGCCAAGTAGAAGCTTAGTACGGGAAAGTGTAACCTCAATGAAAAGATCATCATCTTTAGGCGGAGGTTGGGGATACATACTTAATACGGTGAAGGGGATATGGGATCGAAGGTATATAGCGACACCACCACATCTAGCTCCAATGCGATCGTTACGGATAGGGTGGAAGCCAGGAAGTGAGTAAGAGGTGGAGAGTAAGCAAGGTTTCAGAAAAGATTCTGAGATAAGTATGGCATGAATATTTTGAACATCGAACGTAGCTAACATATCAGGGAAATGTTGTGGAATGCTTTGTGCATTTATATGAACGAAATTGAAGTTTTTCTGACAGTCCGAAAAACCTGAGGTAAGTGTGTCATGGAGAGAGGGCAAACTGTGAAAACTACCATCAGTGTTGTTTGATTCTACAGAAGACGAGGAAGAGCAAGCAAGGAAATCATCATCACTCTGACTATTATCAGTACCAAAAAGGGTACTTAACATAATTTATATAATATATAAATACTTATAAAATACCTAAATATATTCCTTAAACGTAAAAGATTAATAAAATTTAAGATTGAAAAGAAAAGTGTTCCACCTGCCAGTTGAATGTTACAAAAAACGAAAATAAACTACGTGGGCTATAAATAAAAAGTACAATAATAAGTTTGATATACAGGTATGATTCATTTTGACAGTTTTACGTAGCATTTCAAATTTTAATATTATATTATTACAAACAATAAAATAATGCTTGTGTAAAGTTGCGACTCAAGTCAATGTTGCATGTCTTGATGTTTCTTTACCAACGTGAGCATATGTAAAAGCATGTAATGGAACGTTGTACTGAAAAGGAAACGTCATGCAAACGTCATCTGTCAAACAAAGCGATAAACAAACAGAACAGAAACAAGTGAAGGGAAAATAAAGAAAAGTGAAGTTGATAGAGGGTACCCAACCTATTCGCGTAGTAATTATTGCCCTGAAACACTAGTAAACAAAATTAGAACTTTAAACGGGAAGTCATCAATTCTTCTTGGTCCGCACTCTTTTGGTAGCAATGTTTGCTTCTTACATAAGTTAAAAAGACTAATAGTATTAAGCCATATGATGAAAAAAAAAATATATTGATAAAAAAAGACATGATCTTGCTAAGTTTCTTGCCCTTCTTCTTAGCAAGATTAATCGAATGGGCTGATTTAGGCATTATATCTGTTTATAGTTTATTTATCTATTAACTTATTTATTCATTGCTTATGTAGGTATATACAATATTTTATTTTATTTATTCAGTTTATTTATCAACTTATTTATTAATTGCATTATGTATAATAATATTCTTATTCCAATAAGTCTTTATTTTATGTATATGCATAACTTTATTGGGCCAACTTAAGTATAGTTTTTTTATTTCCCGTATTGTATTTGTCAGAATCAGAATCAGAATCAGAAATATTTATTTGTGAACATGGGTATAAATGTTAGGTACAAATAGTTGTTAGTAATATTTTATAAGAGCGCCATGATCTGCCTTACGGCATACAAATATTAATTTAATTACATTTATAATTATTCATACAGTGTGACAAAGTAATATAAATAAAGATCATAAAGTAATAAAAAATTAAATTACAGTCAAAATATTGTCATTTAAAAATTTGTCGATGCTATAATAACATTTTTGAATTAACATAAAGAATAATTTATGTTTAAATTGTACTAATTTTAAATCTTTTATGTCATTAGGGATTTTATTATAAATTTTAGGTGCCATACAATAGATACTTTTTTTCATTAGAGCAGTTTTTGATTCCCTTATACACAAGTGATGCCTAAATTGTTGTCTAACATCTGTAAGTTTAACTTCGGAAAGTTTAACAAAGAGCGAGGGGTTAGTCTTTACAAACACAGCCACTTCGAATATGTATAGCGATGGTACAGTAAGTATTTTTAGAGACTTGAAGTAAGGTTCACAGCTCTGTCGTCGTGTCAGACCACACATTGATCTAACACATCTCTTTTGGGCTTTGAATATGGTTTCCCTCATTGTGGAAATCCCCCAGAAAATAATACCATATCGCAGAACTGATGCAACAAGGCCGTGATAGGCTGTTAAAACGACGTCATTGTTGACGATTTGGGAGAGTTTATATAAAAGATATGCTGATTGTCCAAGTCTTTCACATATTTTTGCTGCCTGAGCCTTCCACGTTAGCTTATTGTCAATTAGTAATCCAAGAAATTTGGTAGTTGAGACATTTGTTTCATCATATAGTATCGTTTTTATAAAGATTAGGTAACGACATGTAAAACGTACACTTTATGTATCTATTTTACAAATAAACATTTTGAATCTTTGAATCTCGTGACCATTTTGTAACTTCATTTCAAATTATCTCAGTCCTCAGTAACTTCAAAACTAATAAATAAGTAGCAGTTCAACCCCGACAACCTTCAAGCAACATTACCAAACTCAGCGAAGTACAAACCCATTATGTACACAACTGAAATACAGACCGTAACTAAAAGGCTATTTGTCTATTATCTGCGAACAGATTCCCTCTTGCAGTTACATTGCCATTCGAAAATAGCCTTTCGGAACTGAACGTAAGAGTACATAGTTAACAACATCAGCCTGCGGTGGCTTTACTAAACTACTAACATTCAGTAATCTGACAAAAGAGCAGAGCGCGGTGAGCGCGGCGCTTGATCCGCCGTTACCTAAACAATTGACTAGACGCGTCGGCGATGTTCACGAGAATATCGGATTACTTGAACTGCTGGCGACGGCTTCATCCGACCTCTGAGTCTTCACCTCAAGTCAGTCGAGAGCAGAGGAGTCAAAATACACAGTTTAAACTTGTACTGACAGTACATCGTCACGACATGAGTCCCCGAGGGGGTGACCAATAGGTGTGCTCCTGCGTGATTTGAACCGGTGGTCAAACACTCGAACGACTGGACCACAGAGGCGGTCTCTACTCCACAAACTGAGTCCTTGTTTCGATGATACAAAATAATATATTAGAAAAAAACATTTTTGCGCTAACTCTTTTTTCACCTTTCCATAGAAATTTAGTTACTGTTTGAACCACTTTGTTTATTATTCAGGTTTATGGTTATCAACCATAAACCGAACTTTACCATAAACATTGTCTTGTGTTATTTACCAAAATAAATTAAAAATAAAAAGAAAACGAGATTTAAATAAATAAGGGTTAACCGGTTCTCCTGTCTCATTAGTTTTGTGGTTATTTAGCGCACAGTGCTAAGTGTAAATAGCCCCGTCGGTGAAATTATTGATATCAATTGCATATACATTATACATATAGCATGAACTGCGATTCTACTAAATTCATGTAAGTAAGTTCATTATTTCATGAACTTTTGTTGCACATTTGAAAGTAAAACGCTTATTTCAAACTGCAATTTTTCCATAATTATTTGACATAAATATTGACAGACCAAGGGGTTGCAGTGCAACTTCCAAAATAATGGAATTGCATTGACAAATTCCGTAATTTAGCCAGTAAAAGTAAATATACACAGACGCGTTTAAAAAAAAGTTATTGCCATTTGAATTTTTTAATTTTTTACTTTACCAAAGTGCAGTATATAGGTATAATAAGTTAATAAGAAACCCGTAGGTACGACGCACACAACAATGCAGCCAAGACGGGGTTAAGGTGGTAAAACCGAATCTCGGTGCAAAATGCAGATCATGATATAGTTTTCCTTACTTTTTAATAAAAAGTATGCGAAAATTGCGTTTTAAAGCAATGAGCGGAAATTGATTACTAATAATAGGGTTCTCGCATTTAAATTGTGTTATATTGTGCCCTACATTTTGATGACATGATAAATACGTTTTTATGTTTGTTAATCGAATGCAATCAAAATGTTAATCATAAAATGATAGAATTTGAATGTGAACCCTAATTTATTATTGATCAATATCCGCTAATTGCTTTAAAATGCAATTTTTGCATACTTTTTATTCAAAGGTAAGGAACGCAATATTATGTTGTGCATTTTGCACCGAGATTCTGTTTAACCACCTTAGTTGAGTGTCGATGTTGTGACGTCATAACTCGCCGCAAACCGCTCCGTGATGGAGGTACGATTTGATCCGTCGTGCAAGTAGAGAATTCAATTTGATTCAGGGGCAATTATAACCGGCTAGGATTAGGTTTAGTTTATCTCTATTTATTACATATTTTTCGGTTCATTAGTTTCGGAAATAAGGGGGGAGGGATTTTTTTTGTGGTGTTTCAAAGATTTCTTGAAATCGGTGCCAGTAAATATAAATATAGTAAAAGTATATATTTTTATAATCAGCTCTTTAATATTTACAATTTGATACCCATATTGTATTTTTAAGAATTATTTTTTTATTTTTCACATTTTTGTACTGGAAATATTTTGAAAAATTTTTTTTTTTTTACCCTATTATGTAGGCGAGTGAATGCTATTCTTTATCTTTAACGGTGCTTAAGTTATGAGGCTGTGACATACGGACGGACGGACGGATAACGGAGACTCCTGTTAGGTACTACGGAACCCTAAAAAACGCTTCTATTTAAAGGATAGTGACCTGCTGAGCTGTTGGGCGAACAACATCAGTTGCTGCGGAGCGGCTGGGCGAGCAACACATCAGTTGCTGCGGAGAAGCCGGGCTAGCAACACATCCCGAGGATGCCTCGTTCAGAGGCGAAACACGTGTCGATAAGTTTTCTTGCTTGTTATTTAAGATTGCTTTGCTTGTATCGCTTGCTTGTTGCATGTTTTTATGCGGGCGGGCGGGCGGTGCACGAGTCTGCATTTTGAATAGCACGACAAGAATTGTTTAGCGGAATATTGCAAATTATATTCATATATCCTTTACTTAGTGATGGACTTCCGCAAGGTAACGCCTATTTCAATTAACGCTTCTATTTTATAAACGTAGTGGATTTCAATGTAGTGTTCACGATAATTTAAAATATTTCACAAAGTTATCATTAGTGAATAAATGTAACCACAGTGCGACAAGGCACACGTTCTTGACACGTCGTGGATGACAATCACAGGGAGGCGTTTAGCAACGGCGTTAGTTCCGATTTTGGCCACAACCAATCCACGCGCCAAGAGTCTTGTCGCACTTTAGATAAATATTGATATTTCGTAAGTCAAGATAACATTAATGTACACATATAATAATGTTTCGTAAGTCATCAATCTCCAGGGGTTGAGGTGAAGGCCTAAAAAGTAAAATATATTTTTTACGAAACATTATATATCTTGTAAATATATAACGCAAATAACGAGGTTGTTATTAAAATAAAAACTCTGTATTTTTCTCGTTAAGTCAATAAAACCCTCAAGTAATTTATACAAGAGCCTTCTTATTACTCAACGGGAAATGAAATCTCTTCACATAATCATTACGCGACAAGTTGCCGAATTCATTACGCTTCACCGTCGCGTCGCACAGAGTAGCCCAGCTACTGAACCACACAGTGGGTATAATAATACACGAAACAAATACAAATAAACATTTTGAATCTTTAACAGTTAACTTGCACGCCCTCGTCTATTTATACTAAATCACAGTATACTATGACTAAACGGTCGGCCCATTAGAACATTAAGGGATACATCTACATCTTAGAATGGTCTAAGATCTACATAGACGAGGAAACTAAAAAATTATTGTGAAAGAAAAGTTGTTCAAAAAATGTACTATGGATACAAATACTGTTTGTGTGATTAACTTAAGGTTAGACGGTAAATCTTTCGCGCGCGAGATTTGGATTTTCCCAATTGTTATAGCTGTTTCGGTCACTCGCGGCCGGCACGAGCGCGCCCTCCCCGCGCGCCCCGCACTTGTTCATCTTGTACCCACAGCTTGGACCCAAACCAGTACATCCTTTCTTACCTTCGTTTTTAGTGCTTTTGATTGTTTAATTCAAAATAAACAAATGAATGATCTCCTATTCGGCTTTGACTAAAGAGTTCAATATAATAGTTTCAAACGGACGAATGTAGGATACTAAAATATGTAAAATATTTTGGAGAGTTACTGTGTGGTCAAAGGAGGAAGTAAATTGATATTTACGCGGTAGTACTCCTCTAACGAACAATTTTTATTGTAGAGCCAATCTTCGAATCGTGAAAAATAATCATATATTACCTACTCGCCCAAAATGTTACTCAACATTATTCTTTTGTATGGAACACCTGATTTTTTTTGTGATTTTACTGTTGTTTCCATAGTAAAAGTTGTTACTATAGACGAGTACTATCACCAGTTTGCGTTTCCAAAACCATTTCACCGCGTATTTTGTGCTCTTCTTCTTTATAGAACTATACAGGCTGTAAACTTAATTATGTACTTCTCATATTATATGTTTTGACCGTTGACAGAAAGAAAAGTGAAGTAAATTGAAAAATATGTTATGTGAAGTATGTATACATAATTAACTTTTAAAAGACAAATAAAACAAAATATTCATTATCCAGATATTATTGCACGTTTTAACATCGTAATTTTGAAAAAAAAAATATTTGTGTGGAAGGTAATCTCTTGTAATTTTTTTATGCGGAGCCATCCAGATGTTTAGTTAAGAAAACGTAGTTATGGGATATTTCGTGTAAATTCCAAGAAGTGCAGACAATAATTACAATGATAACACAATATATTAAAAATGTGATGTTATGATGTTTTTTTTTTCTTTATTTTATATTTTAAATTAACTAATAGCAATACGTTCTCTAGCAGGCATATTTCTCGGTACTCTAGGATCAATCAATTCTGGAATAACACACTGCATGTAAAAATTTCTTAGAGGTGTTTGCATTTTTTCGTGATAAAATGCGTCATTTCTATTGATTTTTTGGTAAAGCAACCCATGTGAACTCCAAACAATAAAATAGCAATAAGCCCTTTGCGCCACATGAAGTTGACCTTGGACCTGATAATAATGGTTATGCTCTGTTTTCAGTTCTATGCCTTGAGTCGTCACCTTACAAAATGTGATCAATCCCTTTTGAATTGCGTCTGCAGGACTCATGTCCGAGGCTACAAATGGGCATTTTATTTCTACAAGTCCTTCATTTCCTATGAGTCCATCCGGACTAGCTGCCAGAAAGCTATCCACAGGATCAACAAAAAGACCACATCGATCTACCTTTAGACCGGTATGCTTTTCAAAGTCATGGATGGCGCGATCTTCATTTTGTTTACCATACATGGTCGCTTCATTGCCTTGGAATGTTGTATACAACAATTCGTTGATGGTGGACCCTACTGATGTTGACTTTCTCATTTTGCAGATCTTTCCAAATGATGAGGCAGTAATCCTCTTTCGTCTTTCGTTAAGCCATTGAGGACATTCAGCTTGTTTGATTGTGGCTTTTTCTAATGCTGCAATTTCTGGATTTGTTATCGTTATCGCCGTTATCACGATGTCATCGGCAAAGCGAAGATGTGAAATGTACTTTCCGTTTACGTTTATGCCTCGTCCATTCCAGTCTAGTGTTTAGTATAAATATTAGAATTAAATTTTTATCATAGACTTTATCTGCATATTTACCTAATAAATATTTACCTGTTTATATTTTGATCTAAACGTTTCAATATCGGCCTTACAATGCTTCGGTTGCCTGAAATTCAATGTGATGAGCGTTAATAAATGTTTAGGTATCCGCATCAAAAGCTTGATCGGTAGGAAGAAAGGCTCCATACTTCAGAGGTTTTTTTCAGGAATTCTATCTTAGTTTAATATACAATACATATTTATACTCACTTGTTAATTTTATTACCCCTTTTTTTTCTTTTTGCCGATAAACGTAGCTTCCTTTTCCATAGTAATGAAATTAAGTCTCAGTATTATTTATCTGAATGTTACTTATGTTTCCGTATTTCACTGTTTTGTATAAAATGATCTGTTGATTTGACAGAAAAAAATCTCTCAAAACCGACGACATAACTATTTTAAGAGCACTGTAGTCGATCGATGGCTTGAATTCAGTCGCGCACGGGGTCGATATACTTGTTATTTCATTCTACATTCAAGTTCGGGTTATAGAGCACTGACTGACTGTTATTGGTTGACCCGAACGTTCATTTACCGAGCTCGTACGGAACTAATCTAACACGCTGTGAGACGCAAGCTAACGCGAGACAAAATTCATGTTTTGAAAAAACTCGAGAATGGTTTTGGGTCTTCCTATGAATTCAGGAGAAATATCCCAAAAACCGAAATGAAAAAACAATTTTTTTGAATAGTATAAAATATACTATGCGGTGAACTTAAAATCATTTGATTTGTTCTATCGCCTCTAGGACATTACTGTACATAAACATTCATCAAAATATGTGTAACATTCAGGACTTTTATACGCTTGTAACTTTTGTATGTATTTGATTTTGATAAATGTTTTAGGTTCAAGTCGTGGATGATGTATGTTGAAAAAGAAAAAATAATAGGCAAGTACCTTTATATAAGGATATTATCAGCGAACTGCGCTAGTATGGGAGTTGGGGCGAATAGAGTACCCTTAACTTCTGTATAGGGTCAAGTTATAAAGTGTCCTTATGTACATTTAATATTGAAATTTTTCGTTTATGCTTATTAATATATTCAATATTTCTTTAAGATTATAATTTTATTAATTTTTTTTACACCAATTTTTTCCTTTGCAGTTAAACGAAAATCTACTTTTGAACTTCACCGATCATCCGTAATAGATACTTAAATTAAGGCCAACAATACGAAATAAATAATGTAAACACACTTTCAGGCTTTCAAAACATTTTTATTTTATTAAATTTTATATAAATTTTGAACTTCCTATTCTAATCCTTGTCGTCTGTATGGGGCCGTTCAAGTATTACGTAAGCACTATGGGTGGGGGTCTTTGTTTTGCTTATTTTCGATGACATGGGGGGTAGGGGAGTCTAGATGATGATTACGTCATCGGTATATTTTTGCCCCTTACTCTATGTTGAATACTGTATCAGTAAAATCTAATCTCTATCCTAAATCTATTTTCTTATTTTTAAAATTATAATTATAACATTATAATATAAAAAAATATATATTTATAATTGAAAAATGTTTACGTAAGCATGGGGGGAGGGGGTTAGAGCTTTGCTTACTTTTGCTGACAAGGGGGATGGGGGGGTAAATAATTGTAATAAATCTGCTTACGTAATACTTGAACGGCCCCTATAAAACAAAGATGATTTGTCGAAAGAGTCCGAAATAGCCGTACTTATGAAAAAAAAATGTATTATCATATCAGTCATGTTGTCAATCAATCAAAAATCAACAAGAAAAACTAACAGTAACGGATTAATAATAACAAAAAACTAAACAAACACGTAAACGAAATAATATCACTTCGAACGCAATCCAAATAGGAATGAACTTGTTCACAAAATGGCGGACCAAATATTGGTAACTGCAGTACTGACTGCTTACACAACCACGCAACCCACGCAACAACAGCTGTCGTCGACCAACTGACGTCATTATTCTCAGTAACGGTCCGATTGTTTACGTATTTCATCTCGTCTCGTTGGCCATACTTTAGTTATTAAATTTAGCCCCAATATTAATTTTAACTGAATGTTACTTTTATTTCCGCAGTTCCCTTTTAGTATGTGATCTATTAGTTCCATGGAATAATCTCTCAGAATAAGAAGGGACTACATAATTATTTTTACCCCTGTATAAAGTAAAATTATTTTGCAAACCTAAAACAGAGTTTTTGTAATACGTAGGGGCTTAGCGAAATGCAATACTTTTTAGTTGCCCACCTGCCTCTTTTTTTATAAAAAAAAAACAAATCGTAAGTACTCAACAATTTTTGCAAGAAAACTCTGTCCACCACACTCAATACTTTTTCCACTAACCTACACGTAAAAACTCTTTGATAAATCAATTGCACCTGTATCAAGCGAGTAAGGTGAGTGAAACGAGTATAATCGCTCGTCCCGTGATCCCCCCGCATGTCTTCCCCACCCCTGATGCGACAGAGTACGATGCCGGATTTATGTAATTTGCGCCCGCGATTTCGAACGGTAGAGCATAGCTAATTACTGAAATCCTATACGTTCTATATACGAAATGATTGCATTTTACAAATATTTATGAACCAACACGAGTCCTATTTTAAAAAAAATACGATTTTGCTTGAGATATGCTTAAGAAAATCGAATATGAAAATGGAATATTTTGGAGCTTAAAACACAGATTTTTAAGTGCTTGTATTTCTTATGCGTGTTTATTATCCGAAATTTAAAGTTAAATAGGACATGTAGGTTGTGCAAAAGATGAAGTAACTTAAAGTTTTGTGTGATTTAATGCATTAGCGTACAAATGAGAAGCTATCTCGTTTTGTATGGCCGCGGAGTCTATCGCTCTTCCCTTAACTTTATAAACAACAGCTCCTTTTCTACTGAGTTCAATAATTTGACTGACTAGACAATTTATTGTGGGTATCATAATAATAAGATTTTAATACACAATTTATAAAAGTATTTGGGTACAGTTCGGGTAGTTTTTAAATTCACACTGCGTAGAATTCCAGAAGATAAGCTTGGAAACGTGATTAATGCTAAAGATTTTTTTTAACAGACGTATAAATCTTTTCCTACATTTTTTATACAAAAATCATATTATCACGACATGAATCCCGAGGACGGGTCAGAGATGTTCCCGCTTGTGAGTTCTGAAGTGTAACGCAAGCTACATTATTATAAGAACGCAAGTCACAGTCCACACTTGCACTTGGTTTATCCGCTTTTCACCGATGATTATATCGTCCCAAACGTGATGTGTGGTGAGCCCTATCGCCATACGTCGGGCACAAATGGACTAAACATGCCTTCCGAAGAACGCAGACCGAACACACATTAATGTGCACCGCGGGGATTGGTCCCCCGACCTCTGATAAGTAATGGATATGTGAGTTTGAACTGAAAAGAGCTAACGATCAAACAGAAAGTAACAGTAGAACAAAGTACAGAAATCACTACGCCACAGATATTCGAAACCAATTTGCGTGTGACGTCACAGCGCCGGTGGTTGATGGCACCGATCGACGGCGCCATTATGAACATCGCTCATCCGACGACATTCGTGGAGATCCTACCGTTGTTGTACTGACGGAGACATTCCTCAGGCCCACTTCTCGTCCGTATTGTAATGCTGATGAGAGCGAAGAGTGGATTAGCGGCAATTTCTTCAATGGTGCACATTTAGTGTAATTGTTTTTGATGGAACAGATTACGCAACGGCTGAAAGTACGCAGCAAAAATATTATACCGTAAAAATCAGACGGTAAATAAATATAAAAAATAAAAAATATGAGTTACATCGTCGTAGGTCGTAAAGTTAAAAGCATTTTTGCGGTGTGTTTCACACCGAGTTTAGTGAGAGAATGTAACTAGTTATATAGGTAATATGCATTTCGTCGTACGATGGTAAAACCTCTCTACCATTACATAATGGGTCGCTCCGCTTCGCTCGGCTTAGTTACATGTAAACCTAACATGGTGCGCTTCGCTTTGCTCGTCGTCGCACTTGTTTTTAACTAGTTTTACCTATTCAAGCATTTCGTCGTACGATGGTAAAACCTCTCTACCATTACATAGTGGGTCGCTCCGCTTCGCTCGGCTTAGTTACATGTAAACCTAACATGGTGCGCTTCGCTTTGCTCGTCGTCGCACTTGTTTTTAACTAGTTATACCTATATATGTATTTCGTTGTACGATGGCAAAACCTATCTACCATTACATAATAGGTCGCTCCGCTTCGCTCGGCTTAGTTACATGTAAACCTAACATGGTGCGCTTCGCTTTGCTCGTCGTCGCACTTGTTTTTAACTAGTTTTACCTATTCAAGCATTTCGTCGTACGATGGTAAAACCTCTCTACCATTACATAATGGGTCGCTCCGCTTCGCTCGGCTTAGTTACATGTAAACCTAACATGGTGCGCTTCGCTTTGCTCGTCGTCGCACTTGTTTTTAACTAGTTTTACCTATTCAAGCATTTCGTCGTACGATGGTAAAACCTCTCTACCATTACATAGTGGGTCGCTCCGCTTCGCTCGGCTTAGTTACATGTAAACCTAACATGGTGCGCTTCGCTTTGCTCGTCGTCGCACTTGTTTTTAACTAGTTATACCTATATATGTATTTCGTTGTACGATGGCAAAACCTATCTACCATTACATAATAGGTCGCTCCGCTTCGCTCGGCTTAGTTACATGTAAACCTAACATGGTGCGCTTCGCTTTGCTCGTCGTCGCACTTGTTTTTAACTAGTTTTACCTATTCAAGCATTTCGTCGTACGATGGTAAAACCTCTCTACCATTACATAATGGGTCGCTCCGCTTCGCTCGGCTTAGTTACATGTAAACCTAACATGGTGCGCTTCGCTTTGCTCGTCGTCGCACTTGTTTTTAACTAGTTTTACATATTCAAGCATTTCGTCGTACGATGGTAAAACCTCTCTACCATTACATAGTGGGTCGCTCCGCTTCGCTCGGATTAGTTACATGTAAACCTAACATGGTGCGCTTCGCTTTGCTCGTCGTCGCACTTGTTTTTAACTAGTTATACCTATATATGTATTTCGTTGTACGATGGCAAAACCTATCTACCATTACATAATAGGTCGCTCCGCTTCGCTCAGCTTAGTTACATGTAAACCTAACATGGTGCGCTTCGCTTTGCTTGTCGTCGCACTTGTTTTTAACTAGTTATACCTATATATGCATTTCGTCGTACGATGGTAAAACCTCTCTACCATTACATAATGGGTCGCTCCGCTTCGCTCGGCTTAGTTACATGTAAACCTAACATAGTGCGTTTCGCTTTGCTCGTCGTCGCACTTGTTTTTAACTTATTATACCTATTTAAGCATTTCGTCGTGCGATGGCAAAACCTCTCTACATAGTGGGTCACTCCGCTTCGCTCGGCTTAGTTACATGTAAACCTAACATGGTGCGCTTCGCTTTGCTCGTCGTCGCACTTTTTTTTAACTAGTTTTACCTATTCAAGCATTTCGTCGTACGATGGTAAAACCTCTCTACCATTACATAATGGGTCGCTCCGCTTCGCTCGGCTTAGTTACATGTAAACCTAACATGGTGCGCTTCCCTTTGCTCGTCGTCGCACTTGTTTTTAACTAGTTATACCTATATATGCATTTCGTCGTACGATGGCAAAACCTCTACCATTACATAATGGGTCGCTCCGCTTCGCTCGGCTTAGTTACATGTAAACCTAACATGGTGCGCTTCCTTTTGCTCGTCGTCGCACTTGTTTTTAACTAGTTATACCTATATATGCATTTCGTCGTACGATGGCAAAACCTCTACCATTACATAATGGGTCACTCCGCTTCGCTCGGCTTAGTTACATGTAAACCTAACATGGTGCGCTTCGCTTTGCTCGTCGTCGCACTTTTTTTAAACTAGTTTTACCTATTTAAGCATTTCGTCGTACGATGGTAAAACCTCTCTACCATTACATAATGGGTCGCTCCGCTTCGCTCGGCTTAGTTACATGTAAACCTAACATGGTGCGCTTCGCTTTGCTTGTCGTCGCACTTGTTTATGACTTTTTTTGAAAGGTTTTCGGAATTGTTTTAATCACGCTTTTTCGTGAAATATCTGCTTTTTGAAGAAAAAGAGGAATAATTTCGTATGATTGCGTAACAGGACTGTGTTTACGCCTCATTTCAGTTTTTACGACAGAAGCTTTTTCGCAAAAGAACAGATTACACTGTGACATCCACATTTACGAAGTGGATGCTTTTTTGTTCGGTTTTTATAGAAGGGGGGGCATGTTCAGAACTTATACGTCACTTCCGGTACGACATGTTTACCGAATTTGATTTAATTTAATTTTCGCGCACGAGGGGTTCCGTGCCATTAGCTACCTATATAAAAACGGCAAAAAAATCATGTCTTTTGTATGGGAGTGCGCAGGTCCGACTCGCACTTGGCCGGTTTTAGTATTTGTTGTTATAGCGGCAACAGAAATACATCATCTGTGAAAATTTCAACTGTCTAACTGTCACGGTTCATGAGATACAGCCTGGTGACAGACGGACGGACGGAATGCGGAGTCTTAGTAATAGGGTCCCGTTGGTTACCCTTTGGGTATGGAACCCTAAAAATATAGTTCTCATGGACAAAGCCAATACAAATAGAAAAAAAATATACTGGCTTATGTATAATGGTTATGTATTTTTGTATGGTTAGTTAATGTATGGTTATGTATGGTTAGTTAAAAATATGTATGCGGCGAATTATTTATTCGAAAAAACAATTAGAGGACAACATTAAAACCCTCTTGTGTGGAGGCCCCTGGGCTTCAGCCCCGGTTGCCCTTCCCTGAATCCGGCGCTGTATTTATGTTATACGTAATTCGGTGACAGAGAACTATTTTCTGTAAACATAAGTACTCGTAGAGTTGGTCGGTCGGTGTCTTTGGCACTGAACTGAATCCTAAAGGCTTTAAATATGTATGTATGCGGCGAATTATTTATTCGAAAAAACAATTAGAGGACAACATTAAAACCCTCTTGTGTGGAGGCCCCTGGGCTTCAGCCCCGGTTGCCCTTCCCTGAATCCGGCGCTGTATTTATGTTATACGTAATTCGGTGACAGAGAACTATTTTCTGTAAACATAAGTACTCGTAGAGTTGGTCGGTCGGTGTCTTTGGCACTGAACTGAATCCTAAAGGCTTTAAATATGTATGTATGCGGCGAATTATTTATTCGAAAAAACAATTAGAGGACAACATTAAAACCCTCTTGTGTGGAGGCCCCTGGGCTTCAGCCCCGGTTGCCTTTCCCTGAATCCGGCGCTGTATTTATGTTATACGTAATTCGGTGACAGAGAACTATTTTCTGTAAACATAAGTACTCGTAGAGTTGGTCGGTCGGTGTCTTTGGCACTGAACTGAATCCTAAAGGCTTTAAATATGTATGTATGCGGCGAATTATTTATTCGAAAAAACAATTAGAGGACAACATTAAAACCCTCTTGTGTGGAGGCCCCTGGGCTTCAGCCCCGGTTGCCCTTCCCTGAATCCGGCGCTGTATTTATGTTATACGTAATTCGGTGACAGAGAACTATTTTCTGTAAACATAAGTACTCGTAGAGTTGGTCGGTCGGTGTCTTTGGCACTGAACTGAATCCTAAAGGCTTTAAATATGTATGTATGCGGCGAATTATTTATTGGAAAAAACAATTAGAGGACAACATTAAAACCCTCTTGTGTGGAGGCCCCTGGGCTTCAGCCCCGGTTGCCCTTCCCTGAATCCGGCGCTGTATTTATGTTATACGTAATTCGGTGACAGAGAACTATTTTCTGTAAACATAAGTACTCGTAGAGTTGGTCGGTCGGTGTCTTTGGCACTGAACTGAATCCTAAAGGCTTTAAATATGTATGTATGCGGCGAATTATTTATTCGAAAAAACAATTAGAGGACAACATTAAAACCCTCTTGTGTGGAGGCCCCTGGGCTTCAGCCCCGGTTGCCCTTCCCTGAATCCGGCGCTGTATTTATGTTATACGTAATTCGGTGACAGAGAACTATTTTCTGTAAACATAAGTACTCGTAGAGTTGGTCGGTCGGTGTCTTTGGCACTGAACTGAATCCTAAAGGCTTTAAATATGTATGTATGCGGCGAATTATTTATTCGAAAAAACAATTAGAGGACAACATTAAAACCCTCTTGTGTGGAGGCCCCTGGGCTTCAGCCCCGGTTGCCCTTCCCTGAATCCGGCGCTGTATTTATGTTATACGTAATTCGGTGACAGAGAACTATTTTCTGTAAACATAAGTACTCGTAGAGTTGGTCGGTCGGTGTCTTTGGCACTGAACTGAATCCTAAAGGCTTTAAATATGTATGTATGCGGCGAATTATTTATTCGAAAAAACAATTAGAGGACAACATTAAAACCCTCTTGTGTGGAGGCCCCTGGGCTTCAGCCCCGGTTGCCCTTCCCTGAATCCGGCGCTGTATTTATGTTATACGTAATTCGGTGACAGAGAACTATTTTCTGTAAACATAAGTACTCGTAGAGTTGGTCGGTCGGTGTCTTTGGCACTGAACTGAATCCTAAAGGCTTTAAATATGTATGTATGCGGCGAATTATTTATTCGAAAAAACAATTAGAGGACAACATTAAAACCCTCTTGTGTGGAGGCCCCTGGGCTTCAGCCCCGGTTGCCCTTCCCTGAATCCGGCGCTGTATTTATGTTATACGTAATTCGGTGACAGAGAACTATTTTCTGTAAACATAAGTACTCGTAGAGTTGGTCGGTCGGTGTCTTTGGCACTGAACTGAATCCTAAAGGCTTTAAATATGTATGTATGCGGCGAATTATTTATTCGAAAAAACAATTAGAGGACAACATTAAAACCCTCTTGTGTGGAGGCCCCTGGGCTTCAGCCCCGGTTGCCCTTCCCTGAATCCGGCGCTGTATTTATGTTATACGTAATTCGGTGACAGAGAACTATTTTCTGTAGAGTTGGTCGGTCGGTGTCTTTGGCACTGAACTGAATCCTAAAGGCTTTAAATATGTATGTATGATTTTCATGCATTTTATTTCAGAGACATTTTTATATCTCTAATAAAAATAGTTAATAACGATAATAAAGGACAGAAATCAGAGAAAACGAATAAACGTACATAGGTAGATGTGCAAACAGCTTTTACCGTAAAACAGCAACTATGTACCTATAGTTCCTATAAAGATTTGCACCCAAACCTTTGACGGCAGTATACCGACTATTAGCACACAAACACGACATAAAATCAGTGCGCAATCTGTGTGCCATTCCGGCCGTTCTGTGCGTGTGACGTCACTCTTAATGGCGGCCGGTACAAAATGGCGTCAGTCACGTGACCCACTGCCGTATATTATTGTCCTGCTGAATACAATACCAGTTCGGAAAGGTCAAGTCGTTTAGAAAACTGACGCGCGACGGGTGCGTCCGCATTTGTCACGAGAATAGCCTTCTGATAGCCTATCACTCGCAGAAAAACTAGGATAAGCTTTTTGTGCAGAAAAATGAGGAAGTCCGGAGGAAATTGAACACGCTTCAGCGTCGGTATTACACTATGATGAGAATTTTTTGTATCTGTCCTGATCTTTTTGTGATGACGACGAAATTGGCACATATTGTAGATGTAACTAAAGGAATTCAATTAAGGTCTACTAAAGTTTTGTAGATGTACAACTCAGTACAACCTACGACTGAAACCTAATCAAAATGGTAAACATATTGTTCATATTTTTAATTACCGCTTCTAAACCACCAGGGGGCGCCACTAAGCGTAATAAAGGGGTTATAACGGCGAGTTAATTCTCAATGTTATAATCAATCTTATCGCGCCACAGCCATAAAACACACCCATCAACCCGGATTCGGTCGGAGACTGGAATAAAATCAGTCGATTTAAGAACTCAATTGCAATTTTTGGGTCGTTCATTCAGTTTCTTGGTTAGACAATAGGGACCCATACATGAAGCAACGTTATTTATAACCACCCATTATAAAGTTTGAACTACGAAGCCAGGGCCGGCGCGGCGGCGCGGTGGAGGGGAGTCCAAACACCCACAGAATATTTTCTCTAAAGCGGACGATGTGAAATGTTTAATATCGGTCCTTACTTAGAGATGATCTCCAAGTAGACGGGCCAGGGGGTGTGAGGCACGCACCCCGCGGTGCGGGGGGTTTACGTGGAGCTATTTCCGAACGGACCCGGTGCAAGTTTATTAATCTACGAAGGTAACGAATACACCGGGGATGACGCGGGATGAGAAAGTTCCCACAAAGGGCTACGGTTATTAAGAAGTTGTTTGGGAAACAGATTAGTTCGAAATCGCAGTAAGTTTAATTATCAAATCAAATCAAATCAAAATATTTATTTTGTAAAATAGATACATAAAGTATACTTTCTACAAGTCAAAGTTAATCTTTACAATAAAAAATATCTTTATATTAAAAAAATAAAAAAAAATAATATGTATTATATACTAATAAGGGAAATACATGCAAAAAATATTTAGTTTGGGCTACAAAAAATTAATTATACACCTACATAAAAAATAGAAATCTAGGAATAAAAATATTATATATAAATGATGCAACGAACAAACAAGTTGATAAATAAATACGGGAAATACATCCAAAAAATATTAAGGTTGGGCTACTAAAATGTAATAAAGTTATAAACCTGCATAAAATAAAGAAATATAGGAATAAAAATATTATATATACATAATGCCTAACCATCCGCACCATTCGATTAGTATTGCTAAGAAGAAGGGCAAGAAACTTAGCAAACATGATTTTTTTTTCATTTGTAACATAAACTTAATCTATACAATTTTCTTGTACCTACTTAAGTAAAGGCAAATATAAAACCATAGGAATTATGTCCAAGAGAAAAAAATATATATATTGATCTTAGTCAATCTGTCTTACATTGTCTATTACCTTTTACAGCAAAGTCAGTTTACATATTAATTAACTATAAAGGGCTTAAGATTAGCCTTTAGAGGAATGAAACATTTCGTATTATAATTTGCTAATTATTACTTACAATTTTGATAAAGATTATTATTATTTATTACACCATGCTTCATTGTCGTCCAGATAATCATTGATTTTTTAATAAGCTTTTTTAAGTAGTCCCTGCTTAATGTATAGTTTAAACTTATTTTCAGGCAAACCCAGGACCTCCTTTGGAAGTTTATTGTAAAATCTTATACCATGTCCTACAAAAGAGGTACCTACTTTGGCAAGTCTTAATTTTGGAAAAGCTAGTTTATGTTTGTTTCTGGTTTCAACAGAGTGGTGCACACCAAGCCTCGGGAGATTATCAATATTTTTTCTGACATATCTAATAACTTGATAAATAAATTCACATGGGACCGTAAATATATTAATTTCCTTGAACTTTTCTCTTAATGAATCTCGATACTTCATGTTATAAATAGACCGAATTGCTCTCTTTTGCAAGACAAAGACTGCTTCTATATCCGCGGCTCTACCCCACAAAATTATGCCATATGACATAATGCTGTGAAAATAACTGAAATATACTAATCTAGCAGTATCTTCATCAGTAATCTGCCGTATGAGTCTAACACCGTATGCGGCTGAACTAAGTCTACCACAGAGAGCTTCTATGTGGGGACCCCACTGAAGACGAGAGTCTATAGTAATACCCAAAAACTTAGTTTCGTTAACTAACTCCAGCTTGGACCCCTGCAAAAATAAACTGACATCTACTTGAATTACATTTGGTAAAGTAAACTTTATACATTTCGTCTTTTTTGCATTTAGAACTAAATTATTTGCAGTGAACCAATCAAGAATCAGAGAGAGAGTTGAATTCGCGTCATCAAGAATATCGTTATGTCGATTCACTTTAAAAAAAGTGACGTGTCATATGCGAATAGAACTATCTCAGATAAGTCTCTAACTAAGTAAGGAAGGTCATTTATGTATATTAAAAACAATAGGGGCCCCAATATGGAGCCCTGCGGAACACCCATTTTGACCAATGCTCCAGATGACTTTACTCCATTAATGTCTACCTTTTGAATCCGGTCACTAAGGTATGACTTAAATAACGCCAAAGATTTACCCTTAACTCCATAGTGATCTAATTTACATAAAAGTGTTTCATGATTAACGCAATCAAAAGCTTTTGAGAGGTCACAAAATATACCGAACGCATCCTGCTTTGCTTCCCAAGCGTCAAATATGTGCTTGACTTAAGCAACTTCTGCATCAGTGGTTGACCTCCCTTTAGTGAATCCATATTGTTCACTGTGAAACAACTTATTTAAGTTAAAATGAGATAATAATTGATTAAAAACAATTTTTTCGAAAATCTTACTAAATACTGGTAAAACTGAGACCGGTCTACAGTTGGAAGGGTCTTCATTGTTTAAAAAGAGGGATCAATTTACTCAACTTCATTAAATCAGGAAAGACACCATCATCTACACATTTATTAAAGATTAAAGCTAAATATGGAGCTATTAAATCAATAATACAGCTTACAACCTTAACAGATAGGCCCCACAAGTCCTCGGTTTTTTTTAAGTTAAGAGATTTAAATGCTTTAATGACAGTTTGTGAATTAATATGCTTAAAAGCAAATACAGAATGGCACTGAGGCACGTGATCACTCAAAAGATCCTGTGCAAGTCTTGGACTTGAATTTAAGCCTTTAGTTGTCAAGGAAGGAATGTCAGTAATGAATTATTCAAAGGCCTTCGCAACTTCTTTATCTCCTGTAAAAACTTCATTGTTAATATTCAGTTTTAGTTCATTATTCCGTTTGTTACTCTTCCCAGTTTCAGTATTTATGATATTCCATACTGCTTTTACTTTGTT
The DNA here is from genome assembly GCA_910592155.1 of Ypsolopha scabrella. NCBI lineage: Eukaryota > Metazoa > Arthropoda > Insecta > Lepidoptera > Ypsolophidae > Ypsolopha > Ypsolopha scabrella. Next base: position 23,944,381 of record OU342982.1, read on the forward strand.
ATCGGTCATTTTAAGTTTTTTATTCAGAAATATACTTTTTGCTTTTAAACACACTAATTTGAAAGTATGCGAGTATATTTTCAAATGTTCAATAAATCCAGTATTATTATTGTAGGATTTTATGTCGTACAATACGTATAAATGATTTCTGCTTTCGGCGTTGCCCAGTCACTAAAAGTGATTTTATTACTGTTATTAAATCATTTATTATTACAATGTGAGTAAATAGATACGAAACCAGAAGTTCTGCTGATCAATTAAACTTAACAGTTTTTGAAATATGTCGTGTTTTATTAACTTGTATGGTATGTTTATTTAGGGAAGTAGTTCAGTATGATCTGTTAAACATGTGGTTTCACATAACCTGTCCATTTAAAGCTGGTATGCAATATCTAGCAAAACTTAACACCTCATTTTATAGAACTTTGTCTTAATAATCATACATAGTATGTATCATACATAGTATGTATCATACATACATAACTCATGCCTGTCTTCCAAAGGGGTAGATTTTCATCTGCTACAATCCTAACACGCTACTTTCGCTTCTTTCATATCTATCAAGATTTTATAATATTCCTTTTGACGTTGCCCTTATGTAGGTATGTACAATATTTATTTTTTTAGTTATGTTAGTATATATTTGTTTAGGCATTATAGTTATTTATTTATTAAATTATTTATTGATTTCATTATTTTATGCATTATGTATATCAGTACTAACGCAACTTAAATATAGTTGTTTTTTTATATTTCCCGTATGATGTTTGTTTCATCATATAGTATTGTTTTTATAAAGATTAGATAGTGACATGTAAAACGTATCTACACTTTATGTATCAATTTTACAAATAAACATTTTGAATCTTAAATCTTTGTATCTTGAATCCTTCTTCAGTATGTCATCAATTTAGCCAGCATATGTCCTTCTAGAACGGCCTGGGCTAGCTTTAAGTTCCATTTGCGCACCATAATTTATGCCTACACCAACGAAGCATACCTTTTTCTATTCCATTCAGTACATCTTCTTTCAGGCCGCAACGATTCCTAACACCGATATTTTTCACTCTGTGATTTAATGTCAAACCACACATGGAGTGTGAAACGCATTTCCACTGCATTCACTTACTCTATAAAGGGCTCCAGTCAAATTATTTCCCGCATTCACTCCTCTTTCACTGTCACCGTTATAATCATAACATATCATAGTTCATGTGAATAAAATAGAAGCGCATCACTACACCAATTCCGTATTATAAAATAGCCATGCGATTTTAAATAACCTGAAACTAATTCGCTAACCCTAAAATTAAGCACACCTCTTTCCTACCTTCACGGCCATTAAATTTAAACAAACGAACTACCCTCAACTATTACCCCGAAGTAAAACCCGTTCGTCGTTCATTAAACGGTACACACAGATAAATGAACCTGGTGCCGCACGGTGAGAGGGCTACACTCGCGGGCCACCTTGTGCGGCTCGACCACACGCGGGGGCAGGAACCGACAATACTTACTTGACACTGTCACAGCTCCATGATTCATTGATCCATGTTCTGCGTTTTTACATTACAAATAAAAGTAAAAATTCCTGCATAAAAAGTGCAATAAAATAAATAAAGGAAACCGCGAAAACTAACTAACTATGTACTAAAATAGTTTTTAAGTGCGAAGAGGATCCGCACGCACCGAAACACAACTTGTAAAATATCTTCTTACTGCGTTGATGTTTGTACGGAAGTATGCTACACTATTTACAACACGTTGCACCCCTTCCTCCATGGAACTGCCTTTATCAATAAGATTTGTTGTTTCAACGGCATTATACGAGTCAAAGACAAGATAGCCAATAGACTGGTCATAACAGGCGGCCGATTTCTGCTCATTCGACAAATACGTCTGATAATTGACGTATATTTGTCACAAGAAGTCGTCCTGCATTTTGTTACCATTGAGTTCATAATTCGCCAAAGCTCTCTAACATAGAACTTCTAAGAAGTAGGAATGGCAATACCTATACATGTAGGTAAGTATCAACATGTTTTTCTCGAGTCCTATATACGTTAATTATATTATTCTGTTTTTGTAACTAATACAAAGAAATTCCGATTTTGATATTCTGATAAGTACATAAATATCTTCTGATGACACCATTACACTAATATTAGAAATGCGAACGTTTGTGTGTGTGTGTGTGTGTGTGTGTATGTTTGTTGCTCTTTCACGCTGAAACGGCTGGGCGGAATTAGATGAAATTTAGAATGCATATAGCTTATACCTTAACTTAACACATAGGCTACTTTTGATCCCGGAAAAAAGCATGTCGTTAAACTGAATAACACGCGGGCGGAGCCGCGAGGAAAAGCTAGTAAGAAATAAAGCTCTCCATATTTCACAAGTAGACAGGTATAATGTTTAATGCAGAAGCCCGACCGAGTGTCGCCGGCTGATCTTAGCTTTGTACGTGAGGTGAGCGCTTGTCATCTCACACGTTTGACGTCACTCGCTTATTCGCTGCTTATCGCGAGCTAACCATATCGAGCTCGATAGCGCTTGATATAGTGCTCTGTCTCACTCTGTTGATCTACCTTAAGAAGGGCAGGCAGTGGTATATCGAGCTGTCAAAGCTTGATGTGGTCTACCATGCTAGGTACTGTAGGTAGAGAGGAGAGGAAGGTACAGACGCCAACATGACAGGCTACATATCAGCAGTTCTTATTTCGGGTTCATAGACGCTAATGTCGTTCACCAATAAGGAGCTTAAACTGCAGGCATCTGTATTAAAGTGATTTTTAGGGTTCCGTACCCGAAGGGTGCCAAACGGGACCGTATTATATAGCCTTCGCTGTCTGACCGTCTGTCACAGGGGTATACTTATACTATAGCTTCAACCGTAATAGGTAGAAAGTTTAAATTTTCGCAGAATACATGTTACTACAGCCTCTATTAATTCACGACAAATAATAAAATATTCAAAAAATTTAATTCAGGTGGGTTCCCTACGCAATGAACCTCGAAAAAGGTGCATTATTTTAACGTTATTTGTTTTGGCTCTTACTTAAAGACGGTAATACATACAAGCTGTAAAGGTGAATGGCAGGTCTAGTACTGAACTTAACCTGGTGTTATTTCCATGAATCCGTGATGTCCAATAAATGAAATAAAGTTAAATGTATAGGATTTTGCCGAAATAAAAGCTGTATCAAAACCATGAATATCTAAAAGTATGGAGAAACGAGATATTTGCGTTTTTGTGACATTCTCTATACATGAATTTGTATAAAGTTATTCAGCTTGTTCAAAGTTACACAGCTGAATTGCATGTAAAGTACGCAACCATTATAAGCATGAATCGAAACGATAAAGTAATAAATAAATAATGACAACTCATTGGTCAATCATAGAGTCCTCCCCATCACTGAAGTCCGATAGATTAAGGCATTTGGGTTCATATTCCAAAGCCAATAAAAACTTCGTCGCAGGACTTCAGCGGTGGCGTGAACTCTAGCCATCGACAGTTCTCAAGTCATTCGTACGTTCAAAACCATTTATTTGGATAAATTTTTCAAAAAAACTTACTTTGTCCCACGGACTTTAAAAATCATGCAATTTTTTCCAAGATACAACTTTTTGCGCTTTGTATAATGCACGTACTTTGATTTCTTGAACATGCCGTTAAAACGAGAAAATTGCGGGCCGCCAACTGCAATGAACCTTTGTAGGACATACTCAAAAATAAAGTAAAAATAGGAAAAGGCTACAATTTTATCAGCTTGTTTTTTGTAGCCTTGATGTCGCTTGGTATTTACCATAATGTTTTAAGGATTCCGCACCCGTATTGTGGTATACCCGTTCAATTGGTCCTGTATAGCTAAAGCGGCTTACGAACTCTTTCTAAGATTCGCCGGTTCTAATTCTCCTTAGGTGCCTTTTTTAGGTTTCCATACTTAAAGGGTGTCAAATGGGACCCGATTACTAAGCCTCCGCTGTCTGTCTGTCACAGGGGTCTACAGCTTCAGCTGTAATAAGTAGACAGTTGAAATTTTCACAGGATATGTAATACCATGGCCTCTATGTTGTTTTTTAATAATTTAATTTATTTTTTTATATGAAGTTACTCAATTTCTGGCCTGATTATCCGACTTTCTCTTGTCCTGTACTTTCTATCTCTTTACTAAAACAATGGGGTATCAATAAAATAATGATGATCGAAAAAAAACAAAAAAAAACATGATCTTGCTGAGTTTCTTGCCCTTCTTCTTAGCAAGACTAATCTGATGGACGGAGTTAGGCATATATTTAGGTATATACTAGCTTTTGCCCGCGTTGAATGGATTTTCGTGGAAATAAGGAAAACAAAAGAATATTGTTTTTTGAACGACAATATGCAGCGGTCACCATGTTTTTATTAAAGTGCTAATAAAGACCAATCAAATAAGCCCAAACTCAAAGGGTCTGCTGTTGTCCGTTGAGGATATTAAAAAGGATTATTAGAGAAGTGCTTAGATGAATTTGCTGTCCCACTTACCATCTTGATTAATAAAAGTTTTGAAGAAGGAATATTTCCCGACCGACTGAAATTTGTAAAACCAGTTCACAAGGAAGGCGACCTACCCTCTACTCCCGAGCACTACCGACCAATAGCCATATTACCTTCATTTTCAAAGGTTTTTGAGAAAGCGATGTCAAACAAAATCTATAAATTCTTCGAAAAATATAAAGTTTTTGATGAAAGCCAAAACGGTTTTAGGAAAGCAAGATCCACTACAATAGCTGTCTATAAATATATCCAAGCTGCACTTAACTATATAAATGATAAAAAATACGCTCTGGGAATACTTATTGAATTAAAAAAAGCCTACGACAAAGTTTCATACAAAATATTATTGAGCAAATTATGTGGCTCTGGCATTCGAGGACCAGCTTACTACTGGTTTAAGTCTTAGATTCAAAAGATTCAAAATGTTTATTTGTAAAATAGATACATAAAGTATACGTTTTACATGTCAAATCTAATCTGTATAAAAATAATATTTTATAATGAAACAAATATGATACTTACGGGAAATATATATAAAAAAACAACTATATTTAAGTTGGGCCACTAAAGTTATACACATGCATAAAATAAAGACTTATTGGAATAATAATATTATTATACTTAATGCAATTATCTTGAAAAAAGAACGCAGCTAGTCCAAATTGAAAACTATAATGAAAAAACGCACGAATTAGAATCAATCAATCCTGAATTAAAACCACACACCTGCTCGATACCACAGGGAAGCGTACTGTACTTGTCCTATTCTTAATTTATATAACGACCTACCAACAATTTTGAATACGGAAATTACAAGCGTACTTTTTGCAGATAATATCTCATTACTAATAAAATGTGAAAATAGTAAAACTGCTACCAACATTCTAAAAGACACTTTAACAACAGTGAAGACATGGTTAAATGAACATAATTTAATTATTAACTTGAAAAATAAAACGAAATTTTTGTTACAGCTCTATCTTAAAGAAGGTAATACATACAAGTTTCAAATTTGGACAGATTGTTGTACATACTCTAAAGTAAAAAATATAAACAATAAAAATTGGGGTTCCCTACTAAAAGGAACCGAATTATTTGACAAGCGCAATACTTGTTGTGCGCCTGTTTTTGTCGTCTTTATGTTGCTATGGTATCTATATTTCTTTGATCATGTTTTTAGGGTTCCTTACCCGTTTTGTGCGGTGGTATGGAACCCTTTGCACGCGAGTCCGACTCGCACTTGGCCAAGTGTCGCCTTCAGATCTAATAAACATACGACTCATGGTAGTCGACTTGTGAAGTCGGGGTACTTCATCTCAGTCGGGCCGCAGGTGCACACACAGACGGACAGATAGACAAATGTAACGATATTTCATGCCGGTATTCATTACGTGTATAAGCTATGAAATATCCCCTGGGGTCTGGGGTCTGGGGCACCGCCGCGATGTAGGACGAGTACCTGCGTACGTCGCGTTGTTGATATTATTTTTAAAGCCTATTCGGTTATTTTTTAACAAATTCTAGATTGCAAGAGTTTTTAGGTATTAAGCACATAGTAGTTACTAAACGGTGAAGGGATACACTGTAATGTAAGGTAAACCTGCATGCCTTGAAAGCGTGTTGCTCGTAAAACTATTACGTGTTATTAACTTTCAAAGGGAGCTTCAGTCCCCCCCCCCCCAGTACCCGCTACTGGTCGTGACAATATGTTTCCGTTTTGTTTAGAACCATACATTACCGCAGCGTAAACACAAATTAATATTCTACCTCTTGGTAAAACACGGAAATTGTATACTTTTGGAATTTTTACAATAATAATAGCAAAAAGTTCGAATGTAAAAAAAATGTTAGGAACGTGAGTTTCATGAGACGCGTTATACAAATCTTGTTAAGAAAAACATGAGCATTCATCAGCTGGAGAGTTTGGGGGCCAATAACTTGAAATTTATTCAAATTGATCTTCCGCCCGAGCCAACGTTATGTTCAGGTAATTAGAGTTCAAAGTTGCGTGCGCAATGTGCCATAAAGGCGCCATGAAAACTAAACTTATTGCGGTCGAGCATAACTTCATCTGCACAGTGAATTGCTCTACTATTTAATATTAATTAATACTATTTAATAGTAGAGCAATTTACTTAACGTCTTCGCTTAATAAAACCTCGTATTTCAAAACCTCGTTAGCAATAAAAAGGTCGATCGCTTGTAGAGTAGGTCCCATCGGGGAAATTTCCGTTGACCTACTTTTCTTTGTATTTTACTATTGCTAATGTATATAATTGCTAATGTATATAATTGCTAATGTAATATAGGTGGTAGAGCTGATGCCGGGCTCGACTGTGGAGGTACCACCATCTTACTCGCAAATCCTCCCGAGGTTATTCGGGGGAGAGTAAGAGAACAGCTCTCAGGCAAAACCAGGCGGCCCACCATTGCCTGGGACCGATGGATGGCGGTATATCCATCCCCAATTGCCGAGCCTTATATAAACAGACTGGTGACGGGCAGCGGCGTCACTGGTGCCCAGCGTGTGTGAGTATGGGCATTTCTTCCAGTAATACCGCCAAGAGTGGCGAAATCCTGGAAAGGCCTATGTCCAGCAGTGGACGAAACAGGTTGATGGATGGATTGCTAATGTGGGTGAAAAGTGGGTTCGCGGAAATCACCACAATGGTACATATCTCAAAAGAAATAGCAAAGGTATTATATTCCAAGCATGCACCACAACACACCGGAACTCCCCACATATTGTAAATTAGCGCTCTCTTTTATCGACACCACATCCCTCGCCTCCCCCCCCACGTCTCGGAGATTCCTTGACAATCTTATTATCTAACTTCACTAGAGTCCGACCGAAAATAGAAGTTCGGCTTTTTGTGTTTGGCCGAAGCTGGAGCCTAAGTAGAAGGTTTGATTTCGTGGATTATTCTTATACAATGCTTCGTGTATGTAATTGTAGTAGAAGGTATATTTCAAAAGCTCATTAATATGTAATAACTTTTACTACGGAGCTTAAAATGAAATTGCGAAAAAGAGGCTGTAGACACAATTTATTAAAATCTATTGACCATGTTTTGGTTTTTATAAAATCAGCCTCGAGATTCCTTTGAGCATTTTACGATATTCCCTATAGCTTCAGATTAGGCTAGCCACGCCAACTAATCCTGTAATGTAAGTAATTACCGTCATTCGCTTTCTTTCGGCTTCGGCCAAAGAGTCGGTAAATTTTTAGTCGTAGCCGAATGTTTATCCGAAGATGTCTTTATTGGCCGAAAGTGGCTGAAGCTTCGGTCTGCCAGTAATCTCCACCCGGGTATAGGGGCGCGCGGCGCGTGTGAGCCCCAATCACTGACCACATCTCTACTAAACGTTACACGATACCGGGTGTCTCCCTCGCGTCATCTTTGTCCGTGCACCCTCTCATCTCAATAAGTAGGCTTCGTAGGTTAATTCCTTACACAAAAATAACCCTCCTTTTGGCTTCGTTGAAGTCGAATAAAAATCTACCAAGCTTCAATAGCGCTTTTAGAAGAAAGATTCGGTGTTAAATGTAGATTTAACACGAAAACATTCTCGTGTATTTGTACCCTATGAAATATTAGGTTGCAGTTGCAGATATTTCCTGTAATCTGCTACACGATGCTGATACACTTATTTAACGTTCGTAAAGAGAACATCGGTATCAGTGATTTCACAAAGAACAATGTACGTACACTGCATGTTACTTATTTATTATATTAGACATCAGAGTTTTATTCGAATTAAGATTGGCCACGGTGACACACAGTTTTTTTATTGATATTGAATGTTATTTTTCAATAATATTCACAAACGCAGCTTTAATTAGGAGTCTATACTCTTTAACAATTTGCGTAATTCTGATCGCTCTGTTAAATGTAGATTTAATACGAACACATTCTCGTGTATTTGTACCCTATGAAATATTAGGTTGCAGTTGCAGATATTTCCTGTAATCTGCTACACGATGCTGATACACTTATTTAACGTTCGTAAAGAGAACATCGGTATCAGTGATTTCACAAAGAACAATGTACGTACACTGCATGTTACTTATTTATTATATTAGACATCAGAGTTTTATTCGAATTAAGATTGGCCACGGTGACACACAGTTTTTTTATTGATATTGAATGTTATTTTTCAATAATATTCACAAACGCAGCTTTAATTAGGAGTCTATACTCTTTAACAATTTGCGTAATTCTGATCGCTCTGTTAAATGTAGATTTAATACGAACACATTCTCGTGTATTTGTACCCTATGAAATATTAGGTTGCAGTTGCAGATATTTCCTGTAATCTGCTACACGATGCTGATACACTTATTTAACGTTCGTAAAGAGAACATCGGTATCAGGGATTTCACAAAGAACAATGTACGTACACTGCATGTTACTCATTTATTATATTAGACATCAGAGTTTTATTCGAATTAAGATTGGCCACGGTGACACACAGTTTTTTTATTGATATTGAATGTTATTTTTCAATAATATTCACAAACGCAGCTTTAATTAGGAGTCTATACTCTTTAACAATTTGCGTAATTCTGATCGCTCTGTTAAATGTAGATTTAATACGAACACATTCTCGTGTATTTGTACCCTATGAAATATTAGGTTGCAGTTGCAGATATTTCCTGTAATCTGCTACACGATGCTGATACACTTATTTAACGTTCGTAAAGAGAACATCGGTATCAGTGATTTCACAAAGAACAATGTACGTACACTGCATGTTACTTATTTATTATATTAGACATCAGAGTTTTATTCGAATTAAGATTGGCCACGGTGACACACAGTTTTTTTATTGATATTGAATGTTATTTTTCAATAATATTCACAAACGCAGCTTTAATTAGGAGTCTATACTCTTTAACAATTTGCGTAATTCTGATCGCTCTGTTAAATGTAGATTTAATACGAACACATTCTCGTGTATTTGTACCCTATGAAATATTAGGTTGCAGTTGCAGATATTTCCTGTAATCTGCTACACGATGCTGATACACTTATTTAACGTTCGTAAAGAGAACATCGGTATCAGTGATTTCACAAAGAACAATGTACGTACACTGCATGTTACTTATTTATTATATTAGACATCAGAGTTTTATTCGAATTAAGATTGGCCACGGTGACACACAGTTTTTTTATTGATATTGAATGTTATTTTTCAATAATATTCACAAACGCAGCTTTAATTAGGAGTCTATACTCTTTAACAATTTGCGTAATTCTGATCGCTCTGTTAAATGTAGATTTAATACGAACACATTCTCGTGTATTTGTACCCTATGAAATATTAGGTTGCAGTTGCAGATATTTCCTGTAATCTGCTACACGATGCTGATACACTTATTTAACGTTCGTAAAGAGAACATCGGTATCAGTGATTTCACAAAGAACAATGTACGTACACTGCATGTTACTTATTTATTATATTAGACATCAGAGTTTTATTCGAATTAAGATTGGCCACGGTGACACACAGTTTTTTTATTGATATTGAATGTTATTTTTCAATAATATTCACAAACGCAGCTTTAATTAGGAGTCTATACTCTTTAACAATTTGCGTAATTCTGATCGCTCTGTTAAATGTAGATTTAATACGAACACATTCTCGTGTATTTGTACCCTATGAAATATTAGGTTGCAGTTGCAGATATTTCCTGTAATCTGCTACACGATGCTGATACACTTATTTAACGTTCGTAAAGAGAACATCGGTATCAGTGATTTCACAAAGAACAATGTACGTACACTGCATGTTACTTATTTATTATATTAGACATCAGAGTTTTATTCGAATTAAGATTGGCCACGGTGACACACAGTTTTTTTATTGATATTGAATGTTATTTTTCAATAATATTCACAAACGCAGCTTTAATTAGGAGTCTATACTCTTTAACAATTTGCGTAATTCTGATCGCTCTGTTAAATGTAGATTTAATACGAACACATTCTCGTGTATTTGTACCCTATGAAATATTAGGTTGCAGTTGCAGATATTTCCTGTAATCTGCTACACGATGCTGATACACTTATTTAACGTTCGTAAAGAGAACATCGGTATCAGTGATTTCACAAAGAACAATGTACGTACACTGCATGTTACTTATTTATTATATTAGACATCAGAGTTTTATTCGAATTAAGATTGGCCACGGTGACACACAGTTTTTTTATTGATATTGAATGTTATTTTTCAATAATATTCACAAACGCAGCTTTAATTAGGAGTCTATACTCTTTAACAATTTGCGTAATTCTGATCGCTCTGTTAAATGTAGATTTAATACGAACACATTCTCGTGTATTTGTACCCTATGAAATATTAGGTTGCAGTTGCAGATATTTCCTGTAATCTGCTACACGATGCTGATACACTTATTTAACGTTCGTAAAGAGAACATCGGTATCAGGGATTTCACAAAGAACAATGTACGTACACTGCATGTTACTCATTTATTATATTAGACATCAGAGTTTTATTCGAATTAAGATTGGCCACGGTGACACACAGTTTTTTTATTGATATTGAATGTTATTTTTCAATAATATTCACAAACGCAGCTTTAATTAGGAGTCTATACTCTTTAACAATTTGCGTAATTCTGATCGCTCTGTTAAATGTAGATTTAATACGAACACATTCTCGTGTATTTGTACCCTATGAAATATTAGGTTGCAGTTGCAGATATTTCCTGTAATCTGCTACACGATGCTGATACACTTATTTAACGTTCGTAAAGAGAACATCGGTATCAGTGATTTCACAAAGAACAATGTACGTACACTGCATGTTACTTATTTATTATATTAGACATCAGAGTTTTATTCGAATTAAGATTGGCCACGGTGACACACAGTTTTTTTATTGATATTGAATGTTATTTTTCAATAATATTCACAAATGCAGCTTTAATTAGGAGTCTATACTCTTTAACAATTTGCGTAATTCTGATCGCTCTGTTAAATGTAGATTTAATACGAACACATTCTCGTGTATTTGTACTTTATGAAATATTAGGTTGCAGTTGCAGATATTTCCTGTAATCTGCTACACGATGCTGATACACTTATTTAACGTTCGTAAAGAGAACATCGGTATCAGTGATTTCACAAAGAACAATGTACGTACACTGCATGTTACTTATTTATTATATTAGACATCAGAGTTTTATTCGAATTAAGATTGGCCACGGTGACACACAGTTTTTTTTATTGATATTGAATGTTATTTTTCAATAATATTCACAAATGCAGCTTTAATTAGGAGTCTATACTCTTTAACAATTTGCGTAATTCTGATCGCTCTGTTAAAACTGAATAAACACCCATTTTGGCGTTTTATTTTCTGCAAAAAATACAACATACTAAATTATGGATTTGGTTGAATGATATTGGTTCTCATATAATAAACAACAAAATATACTATATTCCTAGTCCTAAATTAATTCATTTTGATTTAACATGGTTCATATTAATTACTTGTTCAAGCAATGTTAAAAGTTGATACTACTGCCAACTCATCTCATTTCAGTGAAAACGATGAAAATTTCACGATGTCTGCTTATTGTAGTGTTTAGTAAATAATTTAACAAAAGATTTATGTTTTATTTTTGGATCGCATTATACTTTTGCTCTTAAGAGGCATCTTACACTTTCCTGAAGTAATCTCAATTTTCAAGCGCCTAATTTATCATCTTAGGAAAGATTTTTATACTGTTTAATACGTGATAAACATAGACCAATCTTTCGTATTGTGTGTTAATTTACCACAATTCCAAATACTACTTTGTATTTTTTGTAGTGATCAATCTCCCACACCTCGTTTACGAAAAATTGATCACATTGTCAACTTTAAGGATCTAATTCTGTCTATGAATTTCAATAAATTTGCTAAAAAAAAATACCAGTACATCAGACATATAAATTTGTTGTGACATCATTTACCGGAATATGTATAAATAATCACATTATCCCCAAAAAAATAAAAGAATTCCGTCAATTTTCCCAATTAATGTAGCCAGTATACAACGAGTTTTTGTATTGAATACAGCTTATTTTACATTCAAAATTGCATTTCAAAATAGCCTATGACTTTGATCAATTGTATTCTGTAATTTTGTTGACATTCCTTTTATTTAATTAGACTCAAAAACATCATTATCTTTACTCCAAATTCCAATAAATTACGATGCACAAACGCGCACCGATCAGTACCGCGCGAGCGCTCATTCAGGTAGGATCTATGTCAGTTTTTTCCCGCTATACTGCGTCTCGACTCTCTGTACGCGATACTCGTATACGATCGCAGAGTTTTGATCATTGATCGACACTTTTTCGTACTTCAATTTTGTTTGTTGTCAAAAATAATAGTACTTATTTCGGAATATTTATAATCTTATATTTTGGTGTTAGTTTAAATGTATGTTTATTTGCTGTATGGACTGGCTCGGATTTTCCGCTGAAAGTCTTAAGGATACTCAGAGATGATGTTTTTTGGCAGGAAAAATGCTTCCTAAATTGACTCGGTTTTACCATGATTGCGTATTGCAAGAAATCATAGACCCTAGAAAGACAAGATCAATGCCCTTACGGCAAATATATATATATATATATATATATATATATATATATTTACATCCTGGAGCACTTTTGGCGTCATGCACGTTGCGCATCATTACGGCGTCCCCCAGTTCCGCTGACATTTTTTTACATTTCTCTGTGAATGTTGCTTAGTTTTTTAATTTCGTACGGCGTGGTGTACATTATTTTTCGATAATGCTGTTTTCCACGATATTCTTCTTGCAGTCGGGCACAAACATTTTTGAACTCCGATTGGTTCTGGTGTACTCTTGGCTTCCTCAACATACAGACCATGGTACCAACTTTCTTACGTCCGATGACCTTGTGCATAAATGCGACGTTGCCAGTTTTAAGCTTGGCGGACAAATATTTTGTAATGTTAGGGTTTGAATGAAATCTGTTACTTAGCGGGCGCGGCGCGATCGCTGGCTTCGGTGACGGACGACTATCGGGCCGATTTCCGCCTTTACCGCCTCCGTAGGTTTCGACCTTTTTATATAATGTACCGATTGTGTTGATAGGTGACATAGGTAGGAGGTATTGTGGCGAACCAGGTTACTTGATGCAAGCCTTTTTTAAATCTAAGAAAGTGCAATAGACTTTTCCCTTTCTAAATACTGCTTGTACAGTCGACAGCACGTGAGACTGTACATTTTCGTTGCAAAGTCGCCCGTAACGTAACGGGGTAGAGTGCAAGCGTGTAAGGGTTTTCGTGCTGTCGACTGTACATCCCATATTTGTAGAATATTTGGGGCAGGGATCTTTGCGTACAACTTTTAACTTTAAATAAAAGTGGTAAGTCAATGTACAGTCGACAGCACGACAACTTGTACATGACGATACCAGAAAATTTTTACCACCTTAAAGATCACAATTGCCTGACACATTTGAGTCATTACATTGTGTTATTAGTATAGGTATTGTACCAGTATCGGTATTGGTATACACAAACATACAAACAAATAAATGCAGCTTTCGCAGTACCTATACTTACATACATACAAACCAGAACTCGTCAATAAACACTCCTAATTCAAATTCAAATAGTTTATTTGTAAAATAGGTACATACTGTATACTTTTTACATGTCAAATCTAATGTATACAAAAGCAATACAATATGATAAAACAAATATAATTCGGGAAATAAATAAAATCTATATTCAAGTTGGGCTAATAAAATTGTACACCTGCATAAAATAAAGGAATATTCGAGTAAGAGTAATAAATTTAGGTACATAATGCATAATGAATAAATAAGTTGATAAATAAACTAAATAGACTATAAATTAAAATAAATATAGGTAATGCCTAACCAAATATATACTAACATAAGTAAAATATTAAAATATAGTATATGCCTACATAATGCAATGAGTAAATAATTTCATAGATAAATAAACTATAAATAGATATAATGCCTAAATCCGCCCATTTGATTAGTCTTGCTAAGAAGAAGGGCAAGAAACTTAGCAAGCTCATCTCTTTTTTATCATGTTTTATGGCTTATGCCATTACAATATTTTTAACCTATGTAAATTTATTGTACTAAACAAAGTATTAAACATCAGGTTAAGGGAAAAAAAATACAAGACAACAGGAAATTATGTCATGAGGAAAAAAAATATATATTTGTCTACCTGTCAATGAGATAGAAGGTTAAAATACTAAATTAAATATCATCTGCCTGTCCCGTATAATTAATCACTCTTCACAGTTAACTTATCTACTAATAAACGCTAAGTTGTATAATGTTCCTGTCAAAATGCAAACAGAAATGTCAAAAAAAAATATATATATATATAAATATTAGTCTATAAGAGAACAAACAATATGAACAACCAAATTATAAATCAGTTAGAAAATAAACCAGCAGTATTATTATGGCTAAGGTTCTCATGACACCACGCATCACTATCGTTCAAATAGTCATTGATTTTATAATATGCTTTTCTCAAGAGTCCCTGCTTAATATATAATTTAAACTTATTTTCTGAAAAACTAAGGACCTCATTTGGAAGTTTATTGTAAAATCTTATACCATGTCCTACAAAAGAGGTGCCTACCTTTGAAAGTCTAATTTTTGGAAAAGCCAGTTTATGTTTCTTCCTTGTTTCTATAGAGTGATGCTCACCGAGCCTCGGGAAAGTATCGATATTTTTTCTGATATATCTAATTACTTGATAAATAAATTCACAAGGAACCGTTAAAATATTAATTTCTTTAAATTTGTTTCTTAATGAATCCTGGTGCTTCATATTATAAATAGCCCGAATAGCTCTCTTTTGCAAAACAAAAACTGCGTTTATATCCGCGGATCTACCCCACAGCAACATACCATATGACATAATATTGGATGGATTCGATTGATGGTTCTTGGTGGAATATCATCTTGAATAAATTATACACAAAAGTACAAGAATTTGTGTATAATTTATTCATATGACATAATGCTGTGAAAATAACTGAAGTACACCAACCTAGCAGTATCCTCATCAGTGATTTGCCTCATTCGTCTAACAGCGTATGCGGCTGAACTAAGTCTACCACAAAGGCCTTCTATGTGGGGACCCCACTGAAGACGAGAGTCTATAGTAATGCCTAAATACTTCGTTTTGTTGACTAACTCTAGCTTGGACCCTTGCAAAAGTAGATCAGCATCTACTTGAACAACATTTGGTAATGTGAATTTTATACATTTTGTCTTTTTTCCATTTAAAACTAAATTATTAGCAGTAAACCAATTAAGAATCATAGACAAAGTTGCATTCGCGTCATCAAGTATATATTTATGTCTATTAACTTTAAAAATAAGTGACGTGTCGTCTGCGAATAGAACTATTTCAGATAAGTCTTTAACTAAATAAGGAAGGTCATTTATGTATATTAAGAACAATAAGGGCCCCAATATGGAGCCCTGCGGAACACCCATTGTAACCAATGCTCCAGTTGATCTTACTCTGTTAATGTCTACCTTTTGAATTCGGTCACTAAGGTATGACTTTAGCAACGCCAAAGATTTAACCCTAACTCCATAGTGATCCAATTTGCATAAAAGGGTTTCATGATTAACAAATAGACTGTCTCTGTCTAACATGCTTAGAAAACGGAAGCGCGTTCACACAACCATTCCTACACACCCATACAAAGAACCCATACAAAATTAAAACCGGGCGGTGACGAGCCGGGTCCATGCGTAGCAACGGTTTCGTCCGAACGCTCCCTCATATCTAGTCACAAATTTCGTGTTTATAATATTACCTAGTAGAATAACCGACCCCGTAAACCGTGATGTCAGGGCTATAGAACCGGCCAAGGACTCTGACATGGCTCCTTTAAAGAGGTGTGAAAGTAAAAAATAACAACAAATAAAGATTAAGGAACTTATTTATTACAAAATTTAATTTATCTACCAAGCTGGCAACGTCGCATTGGTGGACGCCAAATACGCTATCCACTGTCTGCGATGTGCACGCGATATACTCCTGAGAATATACGCGCGACAGGAGCGCCATACGGTTGCTGCGGGATCGGTCGGAACGAATGAATATATTTTTTCAGTCGTTGTGCCGCTTTTTTGAATTCCACCTATTTTTGGCCTACAAGCTCCTAGGACCACAAGGGCCTAAGTGAACGGTTCAAACAAACTGGCGTCCGGTATGTGGACGCCAAATGCCGGGGGACGCCACTTTGAATGCACTTTTTTCTTCAGGGGACGTTTGATTGCTTATAGGATGTAAATATATATATATATATATATATATATATATATATATAATGAAATTAAATCAACCGACCAAATTCATACTGGAGACTCGGTTAGTAATCAATAACTAGGTTCAGTAATCCTTTTAGCCAATTTCGAAAAACACATTTTTTGCTCCCTTACATGTTGGACTACAATTCCTAGTGCAGGCACTAAGGGGCAAAAAAAAATTTTTTCGAATTTCACCTGGTGGGTCATTAAACCTTGTTTCTGATGACTAACCGAGTCTCCAGTATGAATTTGGTCGGTTGATTTAATTTCACCCAGTATAGCGTAAAATTAAACCATTTGTTGACTGTGGTACCAATATATTTTTGTTCCAATGTATATTTTTATAAATTAAAAGTTTCGTAAGATGTACATTTGTGTTTTTTTATGAACACTCAATACACACTTCCTTCCGATAACATTTTCAAGAAAATACGCTACACCTGCGCCCGTACACTTTGTTTTCATTTCTTACCATAAGCTCACTTTATATTTTTGTTGTAAACTGTTTGTTATTTTTTTAAAACATTACAAATACTCTATCTTTTAATATTTTTTATAAACAGAATAATATATCACTAATATATAATCACATCACAACCTTGACAAAAATTATCCATTAATTTCACTACCCCTTCACTCCCACATCCTCACCTTGTAGGTAATACCTACACCTACACAATAGGGTAAAAAAGAACCGCGTCCAAATCCATTGAGTGGTTATCGGGTTTAAACGGTACCAAGATTCAAGATTAAAAATATTTATGCGTAAAATATATACTATAATAAATTATACATATGCATGAAATAAAGTCTTATTGGAATAAGAATATTATTATACATAATGTAATTAATAAATAAGTTGATCAATAAACTGAATAGACCATAAATAAATATAATGCCTAACCAAATATATACTGACATGAGTAAAAAATTAAAACATTGCAAGTATATACCTACATAATGCAATGAATAAATACATAAGTTAAGTTAAAGACAGGCCGACAAAAATAAAAAAAATAGTACAGTAATAAATACTAACAAACAACCCACTTTATTTAAAATTTTGAAAAATCATAATATTTATAAAAGATGCAAACATCAATACGTCTAGGTCGCGCTATTCGCAACATCGTCGCATCGTGCTCGAGGGTCATGAGAGGTCACGCAGCGTATTTACCGAAACTTCGATAGTGTCATTTTGTGGACTGGCTCTTAAAGATTCAAATATTTATTTACAAGATTTTTGGTACAAAATAAAGATTACAAATACATATATCGAAACCAACAAAAATCTGCCCGTTCAGGCGTACAATTTCAAAGTATTTACAATCATCATAATCATAATTATAATATCTACAAAATTTACACTTAAATCATATTTTTTTAATGTCACTATCAGTATAAAGTTAATTAGAATTTTTGGTTTGGTTAAAGTATTCACCAATGAAGTAAAAGCAGTTGCGTAACAGCCAACATATTGAAGCTTCTTCTTAAATCGGGTAAAGGGTAGCTCTTTTAAATCATCAGGCAGTTCATTATAACCTGGACTGCCACTTCGTATACATTCTACTTGGTAAGGGACAATTTGCATGGTGGTACCACAAGTCTATTCATTATCCTACCTCGGAGTTGTTTTTTGCAAACTTCCCGGACCTTTCGAAAAATCCCGGGATTTTGTTTTACGAACAAGCAAATTTGTTTAATATACAAACAAGGCAAAGGCAATATTCCTGTCTTTTTAAATAGTGGCTTACAGTGATCCAACCATTTGGCACCATACAAGTAACGAATGCATTTTTTTAGCTTTAAATGCTCTTTCAACGTTGGTTGAGTTACCCCAAAACAAGAGGCAATACTATAATGTAATATAACATAATATAGTTCTATGATGGTATATGTAAGTTGGAAAAGAATAAATAAATATTTAAACTAACCTTCGAATTGCTTTTTCAAGGCATCATCAATTAGTTCAACACGAGTTTATTTAGGGCAAACCAGATTTACTTAATCATCCACCTGTGCATCGAAGATTTCTTTTATCACTTTCTTTCATCCTTCTATTCTTTTGTGTAACCTACACCGTCTTTCATACCGTAACGTTCTCTTAATTTAACCACATATATGAGTGTGTATATAGAGCCGTCTCCTGCATCACGTATCATGTCCTTTTCTACCGTAAACCAGGCGCAGAACGCATGCCAATATCTACCCTCATTTTTACTTACTATTGTGACATGAAAAAAACAAATATAGCTTCTATACTCTTCCGATAAGAGTCCCGTGTGAAGTCAAAGAAGGACTCGACAATATTGGCAATTATTTTCATGTTGTGGCTCTTTTGTCAACAGATTACAACCTCTGGATGTAATCTTATGTTGACACATGTCGTCTGAGACATGTAGCATGCATGTTGTATCTGCCAATAAACAGAGTGTAACGATATATTTCAAGAAATAACCATTTTTTTGTATTTCATAATCAGTGGAATCGGCAACAGAATAAGGACACAAAATAGCGATATCCATTTTCGAAAATGTATTGAAATACGGAGCTACCGGCCGAGCGAACAAAACGCAACAGAATATTTTATTAAATCTGCTAAGCCTCTTTTCAGCTGAGCTGAAAAGCTTTGAACAAACAAACAGAACGCACAACTGAACGACATCTGCGGCATCGTTTTTTTTTTTTTTATTTATTTATTCAATTTACAATTTTTTTGACTTATTAAATTTTAACATAATAATGAGCCACGGAATCCCGAAGGATTATCTGTGGTTTATCAGATCACTCTTAATTTAAGCCTAAATAATATTTCTTAATGACTAATCTTACTTTTACTTTCCCTTTAATTTGATTGACAATATTAATTGGAATTTCATTTAAAAATTTTGGTAGCATGAATTCCCATGTTCGCACACCGTATACATTTTTATGTCTCGGTAACACATAATTAAGGTAGGTAAGATAAAGTACGTAAATGTTGGCATCGCTCTCTTTCTTTTAAATTACTGATGTTATCGCTCTCTTTACAAACAATGGCGAGTCTGATTTTTTTAAATACATCAATAACTTTACAATATTTAAATAGGCTAGTATTATCATCCTTAAACTGGTGTCTTATGTTTGAAGGTACAATGTTTTTAGTATGCAACTTTGTAATGTAAAATTTTTATCTAAATAGGTATTAAATGTTCGACCGTAACTGCTTAAGCCGTAGCTTATTACAGAATCAGCTAATGACATATACAGTAGTAAATGGCAATTTATACTTAAGTATTGTTAGTTTAGCAAGGATAGCCCTTAACTTTTTACACACATTTTCAATGTGGGCACCACAATTGAAGCTTTTGTCTATCACCAGACCCAAATATTTATGTTTGTCTACCAGCTCAAGCAATTCACAGTTACAGTTAACGACATTATTTTTGTGAAAACAGGTGTGAATATGAGACACAATGCGCGGTTCGGTAGATGCCTTTAGGTATGGTGAGTGTATATGTAGCATTTTAGTTTTTTGTGCATTTACTACCAAACCGACATCGTGTGCCCATTTACATAATTGATCATAGTTATGTTGTAAGGTATTTTGAGCCTCAATAATGTTTTCGTGAGATGCTAATAAACATGTGTCGTCAGCAACTTGAAAATATTGCACATATCATTTACGTAAATTAAATATTCGATCGGCCCAAATACGGAACCCTGGGCAGTGCCTTCGTCGGTAGGAATAGCGTCACTGAGCGCTCCGGCGATGCTCACTGATGTGAGCCTGTCTCTATGATAGTCTTTAAACCATTCAAGGAATGGACCCTGCATACCATTCTGCTGAAGTTTCAGGTAAAGCGTTTTGTAATTTAGCATATCGAAAGCCTTGCTGAAATCTATGAAAACAGCAAGTACATGTTTCTTAGAGTTCAGGCATTTGTTGACCTCATTGGTAAATTTTGACAACAATTGGGTACCTAGTGTTTTTATTTTTCTGAAAGCCGAATTGATTAGGGTTGATTATATTATTACAATTTAGGTATTTTTGTGTTTCAAATCCGAGATATTTTTCTGTAATTTTGTCAATACATGATAATATTGTTATAGGCCTATAGTTATTTATGTCTACATGGCTACCTTTCTTATAAATGGGTCTGACAATGCCTTCTTTTAGTTTGTCAGGGTACAGCTTATTGACAATACACGCATTAATTAAGTGAGTTATCACAGAAGTGATTTTAGGAGCAATACATTTTATAATATATTTTATAATATATATTCAGAATGTAGGGTAGTTTACATCTCCACGCGAGACAGTCGCGAATAAAAAAAAATACACGTTTGGAATATTAAGATTAAAAAAAAATACCAGAAAATAATTAACAAAAACACTGACTCAAACGAGTACGACTTTAGGCAATTAAAAACTCGTTACGGCAGTAAAAGTTCGGTACACGAAAATGACGTTCAATTATTAGACGTGGGACCGGAAACTGGAATGTTAATATTAACCCTCTCACAAAGCACCTGAACACAAAAACAAGTCCCTCGTGTTTTCTTTACTTTTAATTCAACTTTAACATCAGGCATGCAAGGCCCGTGCCGACTGCGGGTCTATTCTTTATGGAAATATTAAATGGTTTCTTTGATCAGCCTCCAGTGGGTAGCCTCAGCTACTCTGGAGCTCGTGTTGGAATAAAAATTCACTTCATTGTGATGTTCTACCCCTTGTGGGGTGCCAAGTGATGAGAGATTGTGGAACTGCAATTCAACTTTTTATATCTATTTTATATTTTGTCAATCAGGATCAACTAGAAAACAAAGATTTAACATTAAACTGTAACATTTAATTCTGAAAACTTTCAACAATACTTCTGAAAGTTTTCGACTTAAAATACTTGAGCTTAATTTAAAATGACAGATCGATATTCTTCAAATATCTTATAGAAAATACTGATTATCTGAGTTTGCATAGGTTGGTCTAGTTACGTGAATTACTTGCTAATATAATACAAACAATTTTGGTTATCCATTTTATTCACATTTTCAACAAAGAGGCACAAGAAAAGTGCAACTTATAACAGTTTCGAAACTTCTATAGTTATGAAAACCGCTTCCGTTTCTTTGTAGGCCTCCCACAAATATCTCTACGCAAAAATTATACATAACTTGCCCTCGAGCGGCAAAAATAAAAGGAAGGACGCTTTTAGAATATTAAAAACAGGGGAAAATAATTCGTAATTAAGTAACTTAACACTTGGGGTGATTTTAAACGAATTTTGACAGTACAACGATCGATGGGGTTCCTTTACAGAGACGTTTGTTGTCAGGCTATTCACTATAATAAAGCTCTGCTTATTCATGCTACATTTAATGTTTTATGCTAAATCACAATAGAATATGCTTTCTTCTTGGTTTTAAACAAGCGTCTACAAATACAAGGGTTAAAATTCATGGCGTGATACAATTTTAACATCAGATCTTTCATCGGATACCCGCAAGGAGTACAAGACAAACCTACAAGGTAATAGCGCCTTCACCTGATTGTTACTTATGATAGAGTTCTTAAAAGATTATAAGCCCCATTATTTATGCAGTAGTGAAAAAATTGCGATAGCGTGCAGAAGTTCATTGCAGCACAGCAAATAAAGAAAGAAGTTTTGATAAGGGAGTGAAACCCTGCTTGTGTAAGTTTCAGTCACGAAACTTTTAACAGCAAGATGAACAACGGTAAAGCAATCTGGCTTCAAAGATTCTTGGCACGTGAATAAAACTTAAATTAGTTTTTACATAAACTGTAGAGAAGTTGGCAAAATGAACAATTGAATGAATGCTAAACTGAATTTCAACCAATTTACCAATTTGTAAGTAATAGCACAAAATTGAGGATTGTTTGACCGGTTTACGTCAATCCATAAAAAAGTATTTTATGTCCGGACATAAAGTTATCCGTAACCGACGGGCTCAGCATCCGGAATACATAACGAAACAAGAACGCCTCAAGGCTTTCTTATTTATGTAATACCGATATTCTTTTCATCCTGTTGCATAAAATCGGATAACTTTTTTAGGAATGTATTTTCAACAGCAAAATAAAAAGATTCTGGTGTTAATATCAGTCCCAGAGGCCCAAATAAAGGTGTAAGTTATAACAGTTACAACGAGAACCGCAAGTTATAAAAAAGTTCGTGAATTACCCCTCCCCTGGGCCGCTCACCCCGCACCCCGTTCAGACCTCCGTTGTGCTATTATTGTAAAGAACATCTGACTTACGGCCGAAATATTTACAGATATTTTGATTTCCAGCAGAAGTTGCTGTAAAATATAACAACAAGAGATATGTTACATGTTAGATTCTATTTTGGTTGAAATCTATCAAAATAAACGGAAAATGATAGTTATATTTGTACAGGAAACTCGTCTTACTTGTATATCACGTTTCTAAGGATCGATCTAAATGATAAATTCCGAACGCTCAGTTTACTGGTACAATAAGTAACAGTTCCAATTCAGCATCTTCGCTCTGACTGACCTTGACCTCACCCTTGCTGCCGACAGATGAGACCCGGTATTTATAAAATGGTCATTAACATATCACCATCTACCATGAGAGAAGATCTCAGTCCCTATAACAAGTGGGAGCTGACTTGTATCACTACGCGGCTGATGATATTGTAAGTAGAGATTAGAGAGGCACTTCTCGAACGACGGGTAACTGAAGCGTTGCCTGAAATGTTTCTAGAGGGCTATCTTGTTCGTATAACAAGATTCATTAAATACCCTTTCAGGCACAATATTGACATTGAATTCATTAATCAACATTTCCAGAAGGTCCTAAAACAACAACAATATAGGTTGGGTAAGTGTTGTGGGTTTGATTTAAAAGCTTTTATTTATTCATTAAAATAACACCATCCGTTTTGAAAATTTTAAAACAATCCTTACAGAAGAAAGCCGACCCTAAAACCGCTTGAACCGACGCAAATGCCACCGTAAGGCATAAACTTCCGGATAATAGTGTTCATTGTATATTGCAGTCGAACAGAAGGGGCCCCTCTCTCGAGACGCTGTCGAAGGTTACTGCATCAGAATAAGTGCCTCCCAGCGTAAGTCGTGGATGATTCATTTTCAATCGTATTTCGATGCAGCAAGTTTCAATCTAAGTTGTCAAAGATATCCTGGATAGCTTCTGAAGGTAGACGGGAGGGTGACAGATGAACCTCTGAGGAAGGTCACTGCCAATATTATTATTATTCCATACGGCATTGAGGATACTATCGAAGCGCTAATGAACTAAACCAATTGCCAGGTTTTTGTCGGAATTAAGTTCGCGTGGGGTGTGTGATTTAAGGTACAGTCGATTAAGTAAAATTTTCATTTGACTACGGTGTTTGTTGATAATGTAAACCAAGACAGCTAGTATGTCGGTTATTGCCTCATTCCACGCTCTCAGGAAAACGACGAAACTCACTTATAGGTAGTCTCAAAAAGTTATAGATGGCGGGCAAATTCACAAACTTTTCTTTCTGGAATCAGAAAAGAAAATTATGCAAATTCTTGCGGAGCCTGGCTTCGATATCCACAACTGTTTGTGAGTACGAGTCACTTGGAATCTCCCGAAGTCCGTCCCTGGGACGAATTTCAATAGAAAGCAGCCCTCCGCGAGAAAAAATGCGTTTTTGTGATGATAAATGAAAAAAGTTCCTTTATTATAGACTTACGAAAGTTTATGTAATATATTTGGTGAACTCATATGTTGTCCATTTATTATTTTACCTTTCTCTATGCTATTTTGAACAATATATAACTTAATTCACAAATAAAAAAATAATTCTTTAAAAATCCGCGAAACCGTCTAAATCTGTGCAAACTTCGTTAACATAATCTGCATTAAAACGAAACATTTGCATACCTCTAAACTTCGAACCAGCCCTTCACTCACAGAACGTTCGGTCACGTGACTGACACACTATTCTCAATAAACACTGCACTAGAACTCACTATCTCACACTGAAAACAACCACTGGTATGCAAGAATCGAGTAGAGTACGGCAGTCAGCCGCGCGTGCCCGTCCCGCCCGCCCTAGCCACCAGTCCACATAGTTTGGGCGCCCAACGCTCACTGAGCGCCCAAACGAAAGGGAAATCTACCCTTACTGCACCTGTCCTTGTCCCACTCGCAGTGGAACATATCTCTGTCGCGAACTGACTTTTCCTGGCGGAGGTTTTCAATGTTCCACAGTTCCATTGACGCCTCAGTAATAACGTTCCGAGTTAACGGGAGGTATTTTTTATATTTCTGCTCGTTCGTTTTTGTTGCGATTTTTCTCGTATACGAGCATGTTCAACAGTGAAAAGGTTTCAGATTTTAATGAAAAAATATGCGCGGGGAGACTGTTTGAGACATTGTTTAAATAACGCAAAAGTATATTGAATGTTGCGAGATTTGAGATGACGTCAATTTCTAATTATTTAGTTATTTTTAAATTACTTTTCCTTAAAACTCGATTGCTAATTACTAAGCATTACTCATTTAAAATCTAATACACGTCACAAGTTATCAGCAATGAAGAGATAAGGAGCAGCGGCGACGCCCATTCATAAATCTATGTGACTCATTAATCATAATTTTATCTCCCGCCGTCCAAGTTACTACGTGACTCTTGAAGATCATTTCTTGACATCGGGAACTTGAGCAGCTTCTGTCTAACGTCGGTGTGATACTCGCATATCGGTAGGTACAGGAAATGTCTCCGATATCAGTCAACTTTGTGTTCTTGGTCTCATGACCTGAATCGTAATCTAGAAGTCGCAATATTATATTTACTTTTTAACTATCAAGAATTTAATTCTCTTTAATATCAGAGTGTTCAGTTATAATTATCGGGCGAGGCTTCCCCAGGGACGCCTCTGCGCGGGATATACTGCGTTGGATCCGCTGGTTCAAGCATCGCTCCAGTGAAAAGAGACCGTTCGCAAACTTGTTATTTGAACCATGCGTAAAGAAATACAAGAGTGAATCAAGAAAACCGCAGCTCCCCATTCCCCGAGCCGAGGCGCGTGGACCAGAGAGATAAAGCGATCTGGGTTCCGAAAGACCCAGTCCCGAGGCGGGTTCACCGGGAGATATGATTTATGGAGCAGCTGGAGATAACTTGTCGCGAGGATCTAAACTAATGTTGTCACCTTTTTATGGTTATATTCATTGACCGTCTCTGTGCTCTCATGGTTTGAACATCTCGACAACTTATTTGAGTTCAAATCTTGTAGGGGCACATTTGGGTTGGGCCTCGGGTTCCGGAAAGCACATTAAGCTGTGAATTCATATTTGGGCCCAAAGCACGGGGGTGCTTACGCTGGGACGTAATAGTCGTCAGTGAGACGTGGGTGTACGATTCATGCCGTGACGGTATTATTGCTTTCCAGGAGGGATATCTGGCCTGGCACTATTGTTCACTCACTCGCTCTATCAGTTACTCGACCATGTTTACAGTATGATAAATCCTTCATCAAATAAAAAATGTAAGAAATCTTTCCTTTAGGTTTTCATTTAAAAAAAATCAACACAGATTCGTAAAAAATGCTTATTAAAATTACCAAAAATCTTCCTTAGCAATTTTTGCGCACGTGCCGGAATATCCGCCCTGGTTTACAATAAAAACTGTATCCAGTTTTTCCCAGTAGTGCACAATGCTAGACTGCTGCTAGAGAGCATCCTGGCAAAGGTGAAACTAGTTTATTTTATGGATTTGAAAAAATAGAACAAGCCGACCCTCCAGCTACATGACTACCGCCCGCTGGCTCCCCCCTAGCCGACACGTTTTGATGATGCGTCTCAATGACACTCATTTTTGTCTGCTCTGAAAGTTACAGTTATTGGACACAATTTTTAAAAGATCGTATATATAGGTACATGTAATATGTAAGTTGAAGACAATGAACACATTCCAAAGATCTATGTCCAATTTATTCTGTGGAGAGAATAAATTTCGTTTCCTGTTCGACCCAAAAGGCAATTGCCTCTGTCTAAAACCGAATCGAATATTGGGTCCTCAATAAAAGAAAGTACGAGTATTCCTTACTATAGAATGTATACGGAAATCATTTCCTTTGAAGTACAAGTAGTCATGAAAAAACTCATTTGCGACTGACAACATTTTCTTCCCATCATATTTTATTGCGTCCCCTCCTCCCCTCCTGGTATGGTATATTATTTTCAAGTCAAATCACAAGATTCCCGCGTATTCTCCACATTCCTACACCTTGCCATGTAAGTACGAAATATATGTGCTTCCACAACACACACAGGGACGCGTCAGACGAGTCGAGTGTCCTTGAGATGCCCCCCCCCCCCCCACACTCGCGCCTGAAGGTAACGCACTTTCTGCCTGTAGCGTCCGTCATAATTTAAATACTTCTCTTTTTCAATATAGAAACTAAACGAATATAGAATTAGGAAAAGTTGGACTTATGCACAATGTTATTTCGTAGCCGGATGCTCAATGAACTACTCATGTTTATTCATTTATAAGATATATTTATTTACATAAGCGGTGGTAGCTCAGGGGTAGAACGCTGACCTCTCAATCTTTGAGATCCAGGTTCGATTCCCGGCCGGGGCGTGCACCAATGAGTTTTTCGGAATTTATATGCAGAGTATTTAATACTTACCACCTTGCTGAATGGTAAAGGAAAACATCGTGAGGAAACATGCATACCCTAAAAAGCGTGTATTTGTGCCCGAAGAACGGCGATAGGGCTCACCACCCTTCACGTTAAACGTAATAATCGTCGGTGAAACGCGGGTGTGCCGAGTGTGGACTGTGACTTGCATTTCACAGTTCACACCCGGAACACCTCTGGCACCCTCTCGGGGATTCATACATGTCGTGACAATATATTTATATTATTATTTATATATTTTTTTATGTTTAGGATAACTAGCGACTATACAATTAAGATACGCAACTTGCATGAGATTGGTCAGTCATGAAATTTTTCCACACAAAGTATTAGAATACACTAAATATAATGGAGTTGATGCTCGTGATTGTTGGCACTTGGTGGAACTTTTGAAACATTTTTTGTTTGATAAACACTTGTACTTGTCCACTTATTTATATTAATTTCCCTTACCGGTTTCGCTGTTAAAGCATTATCAAAGGTTATTATCAGCGAAACCGGTAAGGGAAATTAATATAAATAAGTGGACAAGTACAAGTGTTTATCAAACAAAAAACACTAAATATAATCTTTAAAAACATATAAATGGTATTTAAGTATAGAACACGTAAGAAAAACTTTACTCGAAAAATATGTTGCTTGACTCCAGCTTACAAAATGGCCAAAATAATGTATTAAAATTGTGTTTGAAATTGTTATATTCAGCAAACGTGTGGACAGAAGGGCATTGCCTGGCGAGGTGAGTTAGCAGGCCGGGGCTTGCCGATTAACAACCTTAATTTAACATATTAAATTTATATCATTGCGGTACAGAAAATCAGAAAAGTAAATCTGGACGTGAGGAGCTCTGAACTGATATTAGAACCCAGGACCCCTCGCTCGAGATTAGCCACATGTAAATAACGATTAAGGAGTTATTTATGTATCGTTTATTGCACGGACATCTAGCAATACAAAGATTGATAAATATATTTATTTACTTTAATTTAAAAGCCCGTGATGATGCTTACTTATTTACTTTAATTTAAAAGCCCCTGATGATGCTTAAATCATTTACTTTAAAAGCCCCTGATGATGCTTACATCATTTACTTTAAAAGCCTCTGATGATGCTTACATCATTTACTTTAAAAGCCCCTGATGATGCTTACATAATCTACTTTAAAAGCCCCTGATGATGCTTACATTATTTACTTTAATTTGAAAGCCCCTGATGATGCTTAGATAGCGGAACCGGTTGGGTAGTGTAATATTAAATATTATTTGTGGAAAAGTACAAGTGTTTTTCATCACCACTCACGCGTGCATCACCGAAGATTACTACAGTAGGATTTGCGCAGTGTGGCACTGCTACATTATTTATTATTCCGAAGGCTCGAATGTGACACACGTGCTATGCCTTGGGAAAAGAGGGCTGAAATATCTATGTTGCCAACAACAAAAAATAATAATGGGTTTGTTAGAAAGACTCCACGAATTCGCTAAATACCTTAATCATATTTTAATTATCAAAGTTGCCCCCGATTTGGAAATCGCCCCGTTTTACAGAAATTCAAACCTTTTTGAAGACGTTTTTTTAATTTATTAAGTTACTTTATTTTACACACGTATAAACTATTCAGTTATGACTTTTTGCCCTCCCATAGCCCCACGCATGACCTATTACCTACAGAATAATATAGGATTTGTGCCATAAAAATAACGCGAGATAAACCGACACCATTAGGCACACACTACAAACTCCCTCATTCTCATAAATCTACCAGGTATTAATAACATCCACAATAAATAAGGAAACACATAACAGACAGCTGCTGTGTACTAAACGGGTTAATAACACAGAGACGGCGCGAGGAGGTTAACTATAAATCTAAAGTTTAATTTCCACATTCCTCGTCGGCTCCCGGCTCCCGGTCTCATTGTGTCGACACTCGTCTCCATCACCTGGGCCCTGGTGCGAGATGGAACCAGGATCTGGCCCTCCAGTGCATGGGGGCATATCAATCTTACACATACATAGGACAGCAAGAAATAAGACATATGACAGCTGTGTTTAGTGATTGATACAAACACAAATATATTTGTATCTATACATACCAGGCAGTTAGAACAATAAAGAGGGTGCATCCGATTTAAACACGTGATGGGGTATATTTCGATTTTCGGTAAAAATAAAAATCAAGGTTGTGTTGAGTTACTAAAATATTGATTTACACGTAGACGTCATACAACACGCGACACAATAATACAAAAGGCAAATGTGACAAATCTGCTTGCAGAGGGTGCATCCGATTTAAACACGTGATGGGGTATATTTCGATTTTCGGTAAAAATAAAAATCAAGGTTGTGTTGAGTTACTAAAATATTGATTTACACGTAGACGTCATACAACACGCGACACAATAATACAAAAGGCAAATGTGACAAATCTGCTTGCAGAGGGTGCATCCGATTTAAACACGTGATGGGGTATATTTCGATTTTCGGTAAAAATAAAAATCAAGGTTGTGTTGAGTTACTAAAATATTGATTTACACGTAGACGTCATACAACACGCGACACAATAATACAAAAGGCAAATGTGACAAATTTGCTTGCAGAGCAGCC
This sequence comes from Ypsolopha scabrella, assembly GCA_910592155.1. Taxonomy (NCBI): domain Eukaryota; kingdom Metazoa; phylum Arthropoda; class Insecta; order Lepidoptera; family Ypsolophidae; genus Ypsolopha; species Ypsolopha scabrella. Next base: position 23,974,573 of record OU342982.1, read on the forward strand.
ATGAAGTCTACAAAGTGGCCGGTTTATAATTGTGTGCATGATATAATTAAACTACAAAAAATAGTTTGGTAAGAAACGGAGCCGTACGATTTAGGAGAATAAAACCTTAAATTCATTGATTACAATTCAGCCACAAAAAAAAACCCGTAGAATTGTCTTTAATAGTCAATCTCTTGAGTTTTGAAATAATGAGAAGCTTTTGCCGTAATGACTTTATACTATAACAATTCTATTGAATAACAGCAACATGAAAATCAAAAAATAATGACTGAAACGAGTAGTACAAGTACATCACTAGTTGTCGATAGCAACAATGAAGTATTAGGTACATTGTTTTATTGAAACTGAAACCTAACTTACTCGTAAATAGTTATGAAACTTGGTAGACATTTAAACGTGATAGGTGCCATCTCTCGGTGACCCTAGTTTAAATACTTACGCATTCTACCTGAGTTAGGCTATTTTATGTGCGGCTATGAGTATATAAAAAGGTCAATAAGGTATTTGATTAATAATAGTTGGAAAATTAAATACTTTATATTTTTGTAAAATTAACAACTTTGTGAATTTGTGTAGAATACGCCCGTACAACTCTGGATACCACAGTTTTTTGAGCCGGATCATTTTATACGTATATTACTTTATTTACCCACAGAACGGACTATGTTATTAACAAGTTTTATCGTAAATACCTCTCGATAGACATAGAAACCAACGCCGAGAGTTCTTCCTGAAGCTGGACGCGATGATCGCGGAATTGCTCCACATATAAAGTGGAAAAGTTCCACCTACGGACGTAAAGGTAACTCGTAAAAGCAGGGTCGTGTCTCCCATCCACTCTTGTATTGCGAGCTCATCTATAATTGAAGTATACCTTACGAGTACGAGATACACAATAATGTAAACCTGAACCCGAAGATATCAGTCCCATTTCAAAACAAAAAGTAACGAAGTTACAAACTTGGCGAGCAGCTTGCGGAAAGTTCAACAAAACTTCGTAATGAAAAGACAACTTCATACTTAGCCAAACTAAAGTTAGAATAGTTCAGTTGTTGCATGACGCGGCCCCGAACCGCTGAAGGCTGAAACTGACACAAATTCAGGTGTTTAATTAAGCAGCAGTCTCAACTATACCCATAGAACATGGGACGCAATTCCGGCGAAACAGTCGAAGCGGGATTTTCAAAACTCGATCATTAAATGTGTGGAGTTCCACTGATAAAATGTCTTTTTACGATCAATCGAGAATAGGCGTACTGTTAGTTCTAGTCTGTGAACTATGACCTGCATCCCGAGGAATATAGCCTATTTCTATTTACTTTACTGAGTCAGAAACTTGGGATAGCGCAAGTAAGATAAAAGTCTAGTGATCAATATCGGACACTGAATCACAGCAAATGACTGACTCCTACACTGAATACATCGTCTTAAGTGGGCTAAGGAAGTTATATCTACGGCTGATGTTAGGCAACTCTTGTCAACATCTTTGTGAATATCACGCTCTTTCTTTCAACGCAATTTCGAAGTATGCGAGCTTTCTATGTAAATGTATGTATACTACTTACTCACTGTTTACAGAGAGCTGAAAGCAATAGCGTCGCCGTTTACATCGCACTGTGAAGGTGAAAGTTAGAGCTGTCACACAACTAATGGGTCGAGCGATTGGAGCGAAAGTTTTCGTGAATCGATCATATTGTTGGGGACCGATTCGGATATTGTTTGCTGGTAGTATTGTTCCGGCTATAAACAGTAGGTGGATGCGTGTGTGACAATCCCGGGATACAAGTCGAGATAATGCGTCTCCCGGGACTACCGGTAGAAACAAAACATTTTCCAATAAAATCGTTCGTCTGTTTACTCTTCCGACAAAACCCGGATATATTGTTGTTGTTCGATAGACTACGAGCGTATTATTAGATGTAGTTTCGTAATTACAACCAATCTAAAATTTAACTCTTAAGGGTTCCGTACAGCAAATGAATAAACGGAACCCATGTACTCGTTTATTATAGAGTTAGGTATGACTCATTATTTACTCTATGTAATTTACTATACTTTATTTTACATTTACATGTTCCCCTCTATATTTTTCTTTCACATCTCCTATTCCACCCAAAGGGTGCCTGGAAGATATTGTTATTAGCAATAAGTGCTGCCTTTGTACAATATGAAATTACTATGTACCTATGTTATATTGTGTGTAAATGTACATTAAGTGTAATAAATAAATAAAAACCCTTATACGATCACTTAGTTGTCCGTCTGTCATGCTTGACCCTTTTTCTCGGGCTCCGTTAAAGATATCAAGTTGAAATTTATACCTCCTACAGAAGTCTGCAGCCCCATGGTGCTGTCAAAAAAACAGGATTCTAAATCAACGCGAAAAAAAGTAATTGCCTTTTACGTGATCAATTACAAGATGGGTCACCATGAAAACCTATAGGGTACTTCCAGTTGACTTAGAAACTTGACATTCCGTTTGCAAGTAGGTCGTACGTATAGCACAGGTATAAGAACTAATCGAAAAATTACTAACACTTAAACATTCACAGAGATATTTGTGTCTAACCTAATTGGACCCCTTGGATATATACAGTTTAATAGATCGTAAGTGTTGGTATTCATAGCATCATGGGGAATAATAAGTTTGTGTTTTAAACGGTATCTACGGAACCCGCAGTTCACTGCGCACTGCAGCCACTCGCACTTGACCTGGTTTTTTGTACATACAATGATGCCTTTGAGAATATCATATGTGTTTAATTACTCTTCATTTCGAGACATTGCATACAGCCAGACAGTCTCAAATTTGGGTCAGGAATATTTCGGCAAATTGACAAGAATGAGAACTCGTTCAGTATTATTGTTTTTATAGGGCATGGTTTACGAAAACTACTAAATGACTAAAGGCTTAATTTTAAGAAGATTATGCTGACTACATCTACCTTGAAAATCCAGCAAACTGCAACCTGCACTAAGATCTTCTTCAATTCTACCAAATACTTCGTTTACTTAAGGCATTTATAAAATATCGAATAGCTTCATCTATCAATAGAGCGCTAGTTTGAAGATAAACGCCGAGCTTTCTACAAATAGTTCAGCTTCTAAAATATTCATTTTCAACGAATCGAAATAATCGCATTTTCTAAATAACAGCTAAGTTTGCAACGAGCGGTAAGCGCGTAGAGTCTAGGCCGTAGACGTTCGTAGCTGATGTCGTAGCATGACGTAGACGTTTTTAGCGGAGCTCGTAGCATTACGTAGCACTACATTTCATCCATGATTTACCTACGGTTTAGTTATGAATTGATACTGTACTTTGATTATCTTTTTGGGTACTTCCGATAATTCCTGAGTACGGCATATGCCACTTTATGTATGTATGTACCAAAATAAAATATATTTAACTTTTGAGATTTAAAGATATGTAAAATGCTAGAAGATCAGCAAAAGCCGTAGTTTTAGGGTTCGTTTTAATCTCGCTGAGTGGCGGGTTCAAACATGCAGAGCTCATCCTGCCGCTGCGATACTGAACCCGCTCTGAGTACTGTCGGCTTCCAGCTCACTTGATACAGGCTGAAGTGGTGGCCATATCGTAGAACCATTGAACCATTGTCGATGCGTCTACGCATAATCTGGTCGACAATATCGTAAAGTATTAAATAACAAAGTTACGATAGGCTTACAACAAAAATACAAAAATGGTTGCTTGTAATTATGAATTCGAGAGCCAAGCGAAGCGGAGCGTAACCTCTTTAATTTTTACTGATGTCATGGTATTTGATCAGATCATGAAATGATCAATTTATTGTACAGTATAGCCAAGACATATACACGAGGGTTTACAAGCGGATGGTCTATCGTTTTCAATCGATGGCGAGTACAAAATATGTAATTGACTGAACGTTTAATGAATACCCCTGTTTACACAGACCACGATAAACTGTTTATTGTACAAACATCGAGCCGAGTGTACAGCGCGATGTTGCCGACAGCAACTGCAGAGCTAATATTTGCACAAATACCGCGCACGGACCGACCGACATCCCGCCGGCCGACTAATACTAATAACTACCCTTACCCGATCGATACGTCATAATAACAGGTACATACCTGGAAAAAAAACATACAAATAAAACAGGGGGAAATAAATATAGCAAGAAACACAAACAAATTATAGCGATACAAGCAAGTGTATGTAACACTACAGGTTGGTGCATTATTGTACAAGAAGCGATGATGAATGACTCATGCATATTAACCACGAAGGGAAAGAAGAGCGTGTATTTCTTTTTTCTTTTCGTTATTATAAGCTTTGAATGCACGAGTTGACTTTATGGGCAGATATTTACATGCAAATCGGGACACAACGAATAATGCTCTCGTTCAGCTTGCTCCATACGTTTTACTAAACGACAAATCGCCAAAGTCGAATCGGATCATTTACACCTTCAAACAACTAAACAATTTTTCATTTTAATTCTTTCGGCTGGTGGGGAAATAACCTTATTTCAATTTTATTTATCATAATATGAATCTGTATTAAGAAGTATTTATATGCTCGGATCGGCAATTGATAGGAGACGCCAAGTATCAATTTGTTGCGCGGGATGCAGGAAGGTCTCGGAGACCACGAGGGTCTGTAAATGACACCCATTCTGGTGACAAAACCTGTACCACATGGATTTTTAAACTATACCTGTAATATGCGAATCGCAGGTATGATTTAAATATGTCAATTCATTCACAGTGCCGCCCTGGATGTAATTATCTAGATATGGACGTTCTTCAGGAAGTATTTATGAAAACATACGTTTTCAAATGTTTACTTTGTACTGAAATCGCGAAATACAGGTCTTTTAAGGCAAATAAGAGCGATGTAAAAAGTTTATAGCACAGTTTTTTTTACCTTAGTATACGCTTCAATCCACCTACACATTACTTTAGCATGCATATTTTCACGCCTGTCTCTCAGAGGGATAGACAGAAACTACAGATTTCCATTTGCTACGATCCTGTCACACCTCTTCTTGCAAGATTTAGTCTATCAAAAAATATATATATCCATAGCGCCTCTGTGAATGAACGTTAGATGCATACGTATTTCCGCGATTTACATACATTGTACAGATTTGTATCCTATTTCCTGCACAAAAAAGAGATATTTGTCATGCCCGTCAAATGCAGATCTAACCATACTCGTATACGGGTCAGTACAGGTTCTCATCACAGCGGTTTTTATCGACGAACCGAAAGTCTAATTATTTCGAAATGAAAGCTCTAACACCAATATTCCAAGCCAATTCATGGACAAGATACTTTTTACAAATTCAAAAATGCAGTGTAGGCTTTGAAAGAGCTAATATTACAGTGATACATTAGGTTCTGGTCGGGGGGCACGAGGGGCGAGGGGGTGCTATAATCGGGCGACACATTACAGCGATGTAATCACAGTTTGTGGCAAATGGACGAGCTTTTAGATCGTCACGCTTCCGGTAGGGTTGACGAGTTCCGTTCACTTTCCACACTCACTCATATTGATGTTCCGGACGCTTAAGCATGTGATCTTTTTGGTTATAAAAGCCAAATACAGAAAGAATATGTAACTAAATTAGTTGCAGTATTCATCAGTCAAAATATGTTGAATTTTTATTTCAGCAAGGGCATTTTTTGAAGAATTAAGGCTCAGAATAGTGACGCAGCAAAAGTTTCAATCAGACAATCTTATGGGAAAAGATAACATAAGAATATAATCTTTCACTTTTCTTTCCGCGATTTGACAACCCTCTTTTCCTTGTGAACGTCGCGTCGGCAGGAGCCTCACATTGTGGTTGCGTCGTGTCATTGTGCTGGCCCGAGTGGGTGCCACCGTAACCGCGGCGGTCGGTGCTATCCGTGACGTCACCACTAAGTGACGACGATAGTGGGACAAAGTTCTAAGTCCATTTTCGAGGACACTAACCAAGAATCCTGTTTTTTATTTATAAGTTAGATATAACGTTTCCTTTTTTATTTATGTATTTACATTTTCATTTAATTCGTTGAGATTTTCGCTCTTTTTAAGTCCAGTAACATAAAATAAAAATTAGAAACGTAGAAAAAAAAAACACGAAAAAATACGTGATAAATTCACGAATTTCGTTTTTATGTCTAATGCGTGCCGATATGTTTAGTGATACATATCATGCGAGAATAATAGTACATTATATCCGAGGGGTGGAAACAAGGGTATGACGAGGTGCGTTGTCAGACCATGGCTTGCTTATTTCCATTGAATTACTTGTTCTTTTGCGTTTGTAATAGATAAAATGTTTAAAAAAGAACTGTATTGAAAAACGAGTGGTTTATTAAATAAACTTTATTGCTCACAAACAAAGACATGGTCCCAAAATTTGCCGCCCTAGGCTCAACTCAAGCCTACTTAGCCTGCTGTTACCACTGGGCGACTTGGCTGCATGGCATTTTGTTCTTCGTCCCTATTTATAAAAAAAAAATCGTTTGTATACCCCTGGGGCGAAAATGGATTTCCATGTATTTGTTCCACTAGAGCAAAAAAGAAACCCTTCCTCTCTTCTTTTTTTTCCAAATAATAGCAATTATTGGCGAGCATGTTAGAGAAAATAGTATATTATGCAACTAGTGAATAAAGGACGGATTTAAAGCGAGGGCCATAGATGAATCACGAGCAAGCATTGATTCTAACGACTGAATCACGACCGCAGGATGATTCATGATGATTGAGTTAGGAGCGTAGCTCGAAAGCGTAGCGAGTGATTCAAGTGTTAGAATCCTGAGCGACGCGAGTGATACATGGCCCTCAATATAAATCCGTACTTTATTTAAGAGTTGCATACTATACTTTATACCATGACTACGAGAAAAAGAAATAATTTAAGCGAAAATAGACATTTAATCGACAGTTAATTAAAATAAGTTAGGAAAACAGACTCTGAAAATGTGCTCAAAGCTTGATTTTCTTTTTTCCATTTGGAAAACTCATTATAGGCTTTGATGTAAACGAGCTGTGATTTGTTGGGTAGCAAGTTTTTTACTATATCGGCCGCCCTCTTTTTCATAAACTCAGGTGTTAACACATCTTCTTCATCACTTGAATGCATATTCAATCGATTTATTATAAAGTAACACTAAACTTTGTGTTCGTACAACTTACATACAGTACAGAAAATGGCGCCAATTTACTTTTTTTTTTCTGTACATAATAGCAGGAAAGAACACAAAACAGTTTTTATTGTAATGCTAAACTCCTTGTCGCAAATATCGACCAATCAAATCTCGAGGAGTTATTTGCCCAAAGAGTTTGTATGTCGAATATTCCTTGCGCAGAGTTTGTATCGAGTATTTTTTCGCAAGGAGGTTGTATAAGCATTAAGATGGAGTTCGAATATATTGGTGTGTTCTAAATTCAAACACCAAAATAGTGATTAAAAGGCTTTTTTATTCACTGTTTTCAATGAATAAAATAAGCTTTTTAGAGTGGGAATGGGATAAATGATATATTATTATTGTATATTCCACGCGGACATTATTCGATGCGACAAACAATCCGAACCTATTGTATCTGGAAATTCTTAACTACAAGCCACCAAAACATAGCAGACAGCGCAACATAGACTTTGTATGACATAGATAAGGTTGTAAATGCTTTCTGAAACCATACCGCAGTTGTGACAAAGTTCTCGCTCAATAATAGAATAGTGTACTTTAAAACGAAGGCAGAAGAGTGTAAAATGAGTTTTGGCTCCGATGTACAAACGAGAAATTCTTGGCTTCCTTCCATAGCAATTTCAAGTGCCTACTTAGACATAAGCCCAACATTTTTCAATATACTCCTGAAAATGTGCGCTCCAAACATTTTTCTGTGCTTTATCATTATTTAGTTTTATGTCCCAGACCACTGCGCCAAGATACTATCTTATTGTTTGGAACGAGCTTTTAAAGAAGAAATATATCTAACAAAGTATATACAAAGGTACGTATTTCCACGAAAAAATTAAATCGCACATCACGTAATAAACAGTACTTGCGATTACGAGTAGGTCCTATAAATAGGCAATCGAACGATAACTTAGGAAAATACTAATACCCTTTGTATGGAAGGAAATCTTTAAGGTATTAGAAAAATATGCTGTGCGAGTACAGGACGAACTTATCTACAGTCGAACGGGAGTGAGCAAGTTAGACATAGTATACAAATTTAACGTAAGCGATAATCTGATTGAATTTAACCCTTAAATGCATCTTGTATCGAAAATGATAACAAAGGTTTTTGATTTATTATATACATAATTTCAATTAAAAAATTATAATTATATGATTATATGAGCTAATATGTTTGGCAACAGCTTTGAATTTTTTTAACTTTAAAATTCTCTTATTTTATTTTTAATTGTTTTTTTGTATTTTCTCGCATTTTGGCCGGAAAATAATCAGAGTTTTTGAAAAAAAAAATCTAATGAATATTCTGCTTGCATATATTTTGTGTTTTTTATATATTAGAGTCAAATGAGTTCAGCTTCATGAGTAAGTAATAAAAAAAAGAAAAATTAAAAATTAATAGCAAAAATTATTTTTTTCTTGTTTCCATATGTAATTATTTCTATCAAAAAATATATTTTTTTTCTTTTTTTCATATTTTTTAGGTATTTTTCTATCACTGTTTTCAATTTTATGCAAAAATGAAACCTCATGCATTTAAGGGTTAATAAAACAGAATATCTTAGTATCTCGTAGTCAAAAGATGGATACGCGAAATATTCGTATCATGTTTTGTAATAATGCCATCCACACTACAGACATAAAACGTGATAAATACAATTTTCTGCGGTTTTTCTTCCATTACGTGAATGATTCAAATCACGATTTTAAGGTAGTCAAAAGATTTCTCATATCTTCGAAAACAACATTCTGATAAACGTGTATAAAGTTCTATATCCCAAAGCCCACTTCGCCTAAAATTAACCCACATTAACTACTGATCATACTGACCCACTTTCCCAAACACAAACCTGCGAAAATGGTTCACATCAGAGAACCATGTAAGATCCACACATTCGTACATGATTAGCGGGCAAATCGTACACATTGAATGTTTAAAGGCTCTCTCATTTTATTCGCACATAAACCGTTTGGCCTCTCCCCGAACAATTTGCGGAATTGCACTTTTGGCCGCGAATGATATTTTACCGTGGACCTGGTATTCGAGTTCACACAAGGTAATGGCTAGAGATTGCAACGATCGCATTTGTATAAGCAGACGTGGTTTTCTTCCTATTTGTGTTGAATTTTAATTGATCAATTTTAAATCAGTTATATTTGCGCTCAATCGTTTAGTAAGTTCTGTAGTGAATACAGTTCACTGGCAACAAATAACTGTTTACTTAGTGAGTCCTGTGAGGACCCAATAATGTTGGTGAACAGTTGTTGGGCACATGAACCCCCCGCACCTCTACAACAGCTGCATCCCCTTGCTCGTCCGGCACTACTGAGCTTTGTGCTGCAATCGCTAGGGTGACCATCAGGCTACTTAACTAATGAAGTAACGTTATCTGTACTCATACATTGGACAACTGTTTCTACTGGTAAGTACCGTGTTGTATGAATAGATCGATGGACGAAGAATGTAAGCTGAAAAATGTATCTGCTGATAAATATTGAATGTCTATATCAATGAACTAGTTTTTTCAGGACAGTGACACATTGGCTATGGATTATGAAAATATTCTTATGACACACGGACTATGTCCCACTTCGCGGAATCCAACCAGATGGGAAACTGTCTTGAGCATTTTATCGCCAGGCCAAAAAATAAAATTAAAAGACTTACGATCAGTACAGACACAAACTGATCATTCAATAATGATTATAAATAGTATTGACTTGAATACACCAAAAAAACATCGCAGCAATACTACTAAAACCAAAATTGATTTCCAAGCTTTAACGAAGCTCTAAGCTCTACAGATTGGGCGGATACAATAAAAGAGACAAACGTAAATACCTACCAGTTTATTACAAAGCTACAATCGTTCATACTAAAAAAAGCTTTATTATTATTATTACTAAGACTATTGCTCGTCCACACAAAGTCCACTCTGTAAAGCCATGGATTACTGAATCTCTTGTTAAATAATGAATAGATTTGATTGATGGTTCTTGATGGAACTCCATTATAGCAATGAAAAGTGTTACTTGTACTAGATCCACAGTGTTAGCGACCGGTTTCGTTCTTTAATTTGCCTGAAGATGTTGTTAAACGAAACCGGTCGCTAACAGAGGAGAAATAAACACTGTGGAACTAGTACAAGTAAGACTGTTGCTCTTGTTAAATCTATAATAAAGAGGGACTTACTTCACAAGGTAGCAAGTGCAAAATAAAGTTGGTCGAGTATTGGGGAACGCAAACCTAACATTACAGTTTCCAGTATTTGTGGTTTAAATACAGTATACGATATGACAAATAATATACAAAAAAAATCCTAACTACGTTACTTTCTCAGATTTTATTTAGTTATTTATTTCCAGTTAGAAAAACAACATTTTTACAGATAATTCCGTACCATAAAACCACGTTTGATTTGTTTTGGTCCTGGAGTCTACTATCTAAAAGAATTGATTAGAATCTAGGGAAAAGCACTTACAAAATACTTAAATGTAATGAAAAAGTTTACATTTATAAATTCACAGAAGTTTTTTTTCGTTATTATTCGAAAGCTTGTCTTGTTGAGATGTATATGAATATATTTATTTAGCAAAAGACATACTGTTTTCTTTACAATATTGAAGCCAAACTGCGTAGCAGTTTATCGGCTGTACTCTCGGTAGAAGTCTGTTTTCATTAAACACTATTATAATTTATTTACGTACAGGTAAGTAGCAGTAAGACATAGTTTTAAATTGAATACATGAGAAGGTCTAGATAGGCCCCGTAATAATAATAGTCTAAAACTGACAACTTTGACGGCCGCCCATGTTTTATCTTTGAATTGAAAAATATACATATTATGTGTACTGTACTCAATGAGCTTTAAACAATGACACCCCACGTGCGAGCAAGATACAAATATTTTTATAATAGTCTCAATCCGAAAAAATATTTAATTTAATTTTTTTAATCAACATGTTGTTTTAGGTCAACAATTTTACACAATATATCGAATATTCAGATCTGTAACTCATTCTGTCTACGAGCTAGAGACCCGTAACATACAGACGGACTGATTGAATTTGGAAAATATTTTAGACATAATGACAAATATTAAATGACTTCACATTTTGAAAATGTATAAACTACAATGATTCAGTTAGCAAAAAAAACGTGGACGGTAGTTAAAGAATTCAGCAGTCGCTTGGTCGCCCTACCGGTCCACAATAACCAAAGACCCCGGTATTGTTTGTGCACCCTTTTCACTGAGACTCCAGCGATAAGTAGGCCGCGTCTCTTTCAGTTGTCGTCGACTTTTTCTTTTCAGTTTTGAGGAAATATGAGGAGAAAACAGTGTCACGTGTTCGGTGGAGACCCAAGTCGTGAGCCTGCGGATGATAGTTCGGGTATATTTCGTACGAGATGAACTGGAGTTGTGTTTGTCCCCGTTTGAAGTAAGTAGGCCAATCTCAAAAGCCGCACTTGAAAAGCTTGTAAGTTTCGAAGTAGCTACGAAGGCATTCCGTCGGGTAATATAACAAGATAATTTAGAGAATGTGCCGTCAAAGAGGCTTCAAACAGCGGCGATGAGGCCCTCAAGGGCGGGGGGCGTGCGGAGGGGAGAGGCGAGGGATTCTCTGAGAGACCTACGGGTTCCGTACAGAGCAGTGCCGCACGTCATAGAAAACTTGCGAGACCTGAGAGCTGAGTAGAACGACAGCCTCATTGCTTCAATAATCGAACAAGCTAAAAGGTAGAGGTTATTGTTTAATATTCACGATGGGTTTACGAGTGGCTATTACCACGCCGGATGAAAAGCGTCCATGTGACTTAGAATGAAGGGCGTTCGCCCAAAAAATTGGAGAGTGAGAGAAAATCGACGAAATTCGGTAACGGTCGAATGAGTGATAGTATGTAACTGTCTGCAACCACTCCCAGCATGGTCTCGTATGAGCGTGGTGACGAGCCACCATCGACACTACCGCCAGTTGGAGTAAAGGATTAGTCAGTCATTTAGGTCTTCATCTAACTGTGTAGGGAGCGCCGGGCGTGCTTGTAATCAGTGGTTGTATGTCGGGAAGGCTCCTCACATGCACCCTAAAACATGACCTATATTTAGTGTACAACCGTTGCTGCAGGATCTATCGTTTAACGGCTGCTGTGCAGTGCCGTCTGCCTCGTGTTTGTTACGTCTCGCACCACGGCACACACACTAAAGCATGCGGAGATGTGTGTGCCGATGTACGGCGGATTGTTCCAGTACACTCCGAGAGACGATGTGTGCTAGAACATTGCGGGTCATGTCACCGTGCTATTACAACTTCCAAAGGCATTCACGAGTCGTAGGTAAATGAAATTTGCATTTGCTCCGAGGATTTATAACTATATAATCGCCTTCATGCACTGATGAATGGACATATGGTTCTATGATTCGGATCCAAAGCCATATCGGATGATTTGATTCATAAAGATAATAATTCAACCACGGACTGGATCAATGCACAACCGCGCGCCCTACAGGGAACTATCGTCGCTACACGAATCCGCAACGACGTGTCCGTACTTTCCGAGTATGGGCTCAGAAATGTAAATCACTGCACACTCGTACACCCACGTTTCACGGACGATTATTGTGTCCCACCCAACGTAACGGTAGCGAGCCCTACCGCCGTATATTCAAGAACAAATGTGGCGATGAGAGCCAGAGTGGCCTATCTTTTCCAGACACAATTAATAAAATCATTTGTGCCTGGAAAAGATAGGTTGCTCTGGCTCTCATCGCCTCAAATATAGTAGGTAATATACATATATGTGCCCTTCGAAGCACGCAGAACAAACACAAATGTACCGTAGGGATTCGAACCTCCAATCCCTGAACTAGCGGTCGAGATGCAAACTGAACTGCGAGCAACGTGAACAATTCGACAAGGTGCAGGTGTTCAGTAACAATTCAGTAACAAGTACGAGCTGCTGTAAGATATTTCCGGCTGCAATCTACTTCTTATTTAGTGAAGTAGCACTAACTTCGCGGGAGACATTGTGATGTATCAGTAAAGGATCAAATCAGAGGACAAAATAGGCTACATATTTACATTTTTAAAGCAATGTCTTTGCCACAAAATTCAAAGGCATTTCCATATTGCTTAAAATAGTATATTTAGATATGATTAGCTAAAATATATGCCTCTAAATATGAATTAAATTTAAATATAATAATCTAGATTTTCCTGAAGATGATTATTACGCCCGGTTACCATCTGAGCTTACAACTCTTCACAGCTTCGGCTTTCACTTTTTACGCACAATAAATACAACAATATTATTAAACTTCGTCGCCTTCTATTGCCCATTCTTTACCCCTTTTTCTTAAAAAAATGTTAATCTTTTAAATTAAAAGTGCTCGTTGACATTTGGTGCAGCAAAAAGCTTTACTAGCAACATCTGTACCAAACGGCCCGCAATGTGATATCCTGCATAGTTTTTATTCGTCGCATGCAGTTTGTGTGACAGCCAGGGGGAGGGGGGACGGGAGGGAGCGTGTTTATGACGTCACACTGCAGATAAGTGATTTGTGACTATTGTGACGTCACCATCTTGTTGTACTCGTAAAAGATATTGCTACATATGTACAGTACAGGGGCGAGAACGGGTAAGGTCTGAAATAAACACATTCTACTTATACCTAAACATTCGCTAAGCGCTCAGCAAATTGCAACTAGCTGTAGCAGCTTCTCAGTATTTGTGACCTCCGGGTTCAGTACACAACTATAGGGTCAGGAACTTCGCTCTGTGTGTGAGGAGAGGTTAACGAATGTTCGTTCGCGGTAAGTAAGCCATTATTGTCACCTGCTGTGCACAACTGAATTGGGGGGGCGGGGCAGTCTTTAACAAAGTAATGTCACTTCCAGGATCCTGATATCAAAATTCTTTTTACTTTTTCCTACTTGCCTGTTAAGTGGACCTACGGCTGGCTAATTAGTTGAGGTCTTCATGTATCATTCAGTCAGCCATGGCTGTCATGCGGACAAGGCAACTTAGTTTGGCAGACAGGGTTACAACCTTAAGGGTACCCACACTTAATGATGAAGATGAATCGTTTCGTTCCCTTTCTCTTATGTATTAATTGTCAGAGTTTAGTTTATCTAAATAGGTATATTTGTTAAATTTGTGTGTACAAAAACTTTTGGTGTGAAAATAAATTACGTCTTATGGTTATCTCGTGTACCCAATAGATTCCACAGTGTCCAAAAGGAGCTAAACGTCCACACACCAACATGTACGAGAGGGCTCGGTACACTTACCGATCTCTACCACGAACAACGCCTATTTGCGAAACAAACAGACTAGAGTTGGGGCTTCAACAAGTACGGAGAAGAATGTTTTTGTTTACGTTGTAGTTTTCACAATAAATCTAAGCCACCGTGTCAAAAGATACTCCGTGAAGGCGTGTAGCGTACTGCTTAGCAGAATTATGCAAAGAATTGATAAGCATTAAAACATGTTTAATCTATTACAGTCCTAGAGCACAATGCTCATACAGACAATGCCGCTATACTGTAATGTTATGGATAGTCACACGTCATCGTATAGACGAGACGTACTTAGAGTAAACCTACAAGTAAGTGGTCACAAAGGACCATTGTGCCGTCCCACGTACAGAAGCTTGTACTGAGCGCGCCTGTGGCCTGCTAGTTCGAGTGTTCACATCCGTCTGCGTGCTCCGCGTGAAGCTGTGTGTCCAGTTTGTGCCCAAGTAGGGCGATAATCGTCGGTGAAACGCAGATATACGAGTGTGGATTGTGACTTGCATCTCACAGTCTATACTCGGAAACACCTCTGACACCCCTTTGGAGAATAATGCCGTGACGATGTATGTGCGAGTAATACTTTAACGCAAGCAGTTTCATAGTATAGTCACAGTATAATTAAACTAAGTAGTATTACGTCTTCATAGAAAAGGCCGAGTGGACGCGCTCCCAGATCTCGGTGTAGTACGGTACACGACGGTCGCGAGTGCGCCGCAGTTACGTACGGACGCGACGCGGACAGTGTGAGACGCTACAGCATTGTTTACGTAAATTATGGCACGAAGTGATGATAGTTTAGAGTATGGATATTTAAATTCGTCTATAATAATTTTTGACTGTTATTTATGCAGCCAAATTCTTACTAAAGACACAGTAAGTGCTCAGTAAAAAGGTTTGATGACCCTTTTTGTGAAATTCGTAAATTATTCTTTTCGTGTTCCTTACAAACGCAAGTCCAGCCCCGGGTCAATTACTGCGGTATTTTAAGATTTTATTTTGCGAAATTAGCTTAGAGTGTTATCTATCCGTGTTACAGATCACTTACTAAGCCTCCAGAACGAGTTTGGCTGCATAAATTATAGTCACCGAACCAGAAATAATCCAAGAAAGACAGTCAGTGGGCAGCCTTAGTGCGTGTTTACGTACCTAGCGACCGTAGGTAATTATTTCAAGGAAAGCATTGAGACAAAATACTGCTTAGTTTATTTATACTGTGGTATAATATGAATAATAATGGTTATTACACTCAGCACGCAACATTGAAGGTTTTTTTTTCTTCAGATCATTCCGGAATTCAGTTAACTTCACTACAACTGTAGTGAGATAAATATTGAATATATTCATTATTTTTCATTATATTAATCATTGTCCAATTAAAGTTTGCGCGTTTATTGTATTTATTGGAGATTGTTTGTTTTTACTAGGAAATGTTGGATTAATAGTGGAATTTATTACATTTTATTTATTGTCGGCTATATCTTAGTGCAATCGTTCATCAATATACGTAATTTTAGTGCATTCCCATATCCACACATGCAAAATCGACGTGACCAAGTAGTCGCTCAAACACTAATCTTATACCGATTTAAATGCATATTAAATAACTGCTTTAACACTCACATATTATCATTGTTGAGTATATGCCAAATGTTTCACCGAGACAATTTCAGCATTTTAAAGGAGAGTGTCGTTCTTAGTATATATTATAGTCAACAATAATAATACGTGAGTGTTAAAGCCGGTATTTAATAATAATACAATACCGATTGGTCAAAGAGCAACATGTTAGTGAACGCAGGTGGATTATTGTGTTAGTGAATTAAACTAGCTGTTAGTTCTCAACACTTTATTTACAGACATCACAAACTACACTACGATTAATAACAATCACATTTTAGTATTATTTAGTTTTCATATCACACATTTTCAACCCGCCACCGCAAAGACTAATCCTGACCGTGTCGCACCATGACCCTTGTGATCGATACGAAAAATATAACTTTACATGCTGAACGTTAATAGCGAGTCCATCGGCGATCGTAGAGAGACGGTCAGGATGATCCTTCAACGATCCGACACCCACAAGAGAGTCCATCACCACTCCCAACAACTCACCGCTGGCGGAGCTGTCGACGGAACTCTTCCGCGAGGCTTCGCCTTCCGAGGACCGGCGCTCCTCGGGCTCCGAGCCCGCCCGAACCGCGCCCGACGTTACCCGAACGACGACCGAGGACGCCCGAGCGGCAGATTCGTTCGAGTCGGGTGTGTTCGCGATCGCGGGCCGCTCGGCGTCCGAACACAGCGACGTCACGTGCGCCCAGTCCTCTTTCAGCTTCAACACTCGCTCCTTTATCTCTGGAGATACGGTCTGTTTCGCGACGACGCACTCGCGCTCGATGTTGTTGTAGTTCTCGAGTATATCCTTGATCTCTGACTCCTTGTCCCGTATGGTGCTCTGGAACAGAGGGAAATGGTAATATTAATGGTTTTTAAAACGCAAAATTTAGCATTACATAACAAATGTCTAAAAATTAGTGTGTTTTACATTGATAGATGGTTTTTATTCTGTTTAATTTTAGAAATAATTGCTTCAAATTGAAAAAAAAATTAAAAATCACCTTTAATGCGATTGTTTTAATTTTATCAGAAATTTACAGGCTAATTTTGACCGAATTTCCTTAGGTCGTTGCTCGATATTAAATATTTATTTTATAACATAAGAACACACAAACGCTTAATTAAGGCTTCGGTTTAAAATTTTAATCAAAGTACAGTGTATTTTTTTTCCTTAGTGTTATATCTTTTTAAATGTCAAGGACTTCATTATGCCCGACTTGGCCCAAACTGGCGCACTGTCTCATGGCGCACTGCAGGCGCCGAGTGTACTTGTGTAGCGCACTTACCGCGACAGAGTCTCGCATGTTGTCCCGCTCACGCACAGGCAGGTGCTGCGCGAGTGCGAGCTGCGCGCGCGCCTCCATGGCGCACTCGCCGGCGAGCTGCAGGCGCAGAGTGTACTTCTGTAGCGCCGACAACTTTGCGTCGATCACCGACCGGTGCGACGACAACTCGCCTTGAGTCTGTCGAATGTACAACCAACTATTCACTTCTGTCTCTCAGAACAAAAATATAATTGAGCAAATCTTATCATTAATTTAACGTCAAAAGATTTACAAATATTAATTTGGGATCATTTAGGATACAAACAGCGACGAGAGGATAGGCTACAGGATAAATAAGAACATCGGTGTACATCGCCGACCTGAGTCCGAAACCAGCCCCCTCATTCTGTATCGTATAATTAGTTGCCAAACTAAATGCCTATCGTCGACAACATACATACCCGCTTATCTAAGGATACGTTCGCACTTGAAATGACGTCACAATTCGTAAATAATTCAATACCCATTGATGGTTATTTTGGAAGTTTAATTTTTTATCTGTTTTTGGTGAATAGCAACATAGTTGACAACCGATTCAAAGATACGTAATAGGCCCGCAGGACGCGTACACGTTCGAGATCCGATAGCGACCGGAACAAGCGCCCAAAAAAATAGACAAACTTACGCGACTGAGTGAGACAACCCTCCCTCATCGCACACAAGCCCGTTCTTCCCACCACCCGCCGCCGGCGCCGTGACAACTACAGATCTCCATCAACTTACAAGGTCTTCTGTTCTTCTACACTTTGACTTGAAACCTCCCCAATATGTCGCAAATTCGCATCGCGTTCCGTGTCAAAACATAATCGATTACTCGCGTCTACTGTCATTCCGAGTCACTGTTAACCCGATAATGATAACCAAAATGGTTGTTATGACGTCATGAATGACATCACCAAGGCCGCCATGTTGTGCTATCACCGCCCATGCTTCTGAGCGTTAGCACTGCGTGAGTGATCTATCAAAAGTGAAAGACGGCCAGCGGCAATTTTAAAAATAGGTTATTTTTAGTTTAGGAGTTTAATAATAGACGATGAATCAGAGATTTTAGTTCGCTTCGTGGACCTAACTTTATAGTACCAAATAATTACGAGCCCAGAAAAAAGGATTTTTGCCGAAAGAACAAACCAACACGTAGGTAATGATTGCTCTCAATGAGGCGCAAATAACTCTTGCACAACAACGTAGGTAAAGAATACCCTTTTTTGGTATTCACGTAACGTTAACAAATTTCTACAAATTGTGAATAAGGTTAATTTTTCTGTCACTGACAAGTGTCATCATCATCTACGTCATGTCCAAAAGAGTTCCGAATGGATCATAAGATTAAGCAGTGATGGACGCCATTTTCCATTCGGAATGACTTGATGGGCGTGAGTAGTTTAAGCACTGCTATCTCCATTAGGAACGCTGTATTTGTCGACATACGTCCTTCTACATACAGCGGTTAGGTACCTACAGCTTTACTTTTATATACAAATGAATTTGTTAACCTATATAATAATAAGTTATAAAAAACAAAAATGAAAACGAAGCTCTAAAAGTTAAACATTTATTTAATATTATTGGATGATTACATATATACATGAGAGTGGAATAACATATCCGCTATTGCATACATAGACTGGCCGAATAGAAAGTCTTCGCGCGCGCTTATATTGCATAAGAGAGTGTGTTAGAGAAAATGAGAGATCTTTCTCACACGCCTGCCGCCCGCTCCCCGCGCGATTCCCTTTAGCGTCCCTGTAACGTCGCGCGCGACGCCTGACTTGTTCGGTTTGCCTATGGTTCAACAGTTTACACTACCGTGAGCTTTTATATTCATTCCAAATTTTTTGAAAAATCTGTAAAATAATTCGATTTTTAAAACAATAACATTTAAGGTTTGCAGCAAAGCTGTAGGTAAGTTAGTTACGGACCGAAATGTTCATCGGAGAGACAAACTAGAGTTAGGGCGTTAACTAGAAGCCATTAGGAACTTGAACTAGTCACCTCACAACTATCCAGTGCCACTTCGTAATTGCAGGAGAGAGGGAGCGACGTCGCGACGCGACAAACGTCAAACAGACGGTCCCTGAGCTTGTTTAACCTTTGGTTAGTTAGTTTAGTTGGTAGTTGAGTTGGCACGCTACATGCGACTCTCATCTCCACGGTGTTTATTTACTTACTAGTAAACCAATCTTGCCTGTAGCCTACTTTAACTTTGTGTAAGAGTTGGTGAATAGACAACGAGTGGAGTTTTCTTTGTAGGAGAAATGAAACAGAACAAGGGTAAGAAACTTCCGAACAACTTCAACTATAAAGTAATGCAAGTTATAAGCCTGAGAGCGACCGCGGCTCTAGAGCTCTCGAGTAGTGCGGTGTGACGTCACAGCTCTTTGTGCACAACTTAGTGACGTCACAGCGGAATACACTCTATGTGCAACTTGCCAACGCTGCCTGTCCGCTGATAGCGAACTCTTGCTCTTTGTTCTACTATAATTAATTGACTGTCACATACTTTCAATAACTTTTAAACGCCGTGTTTGCTTCATAAATAGAGTTTCAAATCAAATCAAAATATTTATTTTGTAAAATAAATACATTAAGTATACTTTCTACAAGTCAAAGTTAATCTTTACAATAAATATCTTTAGAATAAAAAAATAAAATGTATATACTAATAAGGGAAATACATACAAAAAATATTTAGGTTGGGCTACAAAAATTAATTTATACACATACATAAAATAGAGAAATCTAGGAATGAAAATATTATATATAAATGATGCAACGAACAAAGAAGTTGGTAAATAAATACGGGAAACACATCCAAAAAATATTAAGGTTCGGCTACTAAAATGTAATAAAGTTATAAACCTGCATAAAGTAAAGAAATATAGGAATAAAAATATTATATATATATATATACATAATGCCTAACCATCCGCACCATTCGATTAGTATTGCTAAGAAGAAGGGCAAGAAACTTAGCAAACATGAATTTTTTATTTGTAACATAACCTTAATCTATACAATTTTCTTATACCTACTTAAGTAAAGTAGTAGTAGTTTAGTATAATGTTGCAAGGTTTCGTCTTGAGAAATAAAGTATTAGCTTATATTCGACTTCCTTTTTGAACGTCGTTCAGATTTCAGAAAAGCGACATTATTGAAAAAAAATGTAGTTACCGTTTTTTCGACAATTTCGGAAATAATAAAAGCCGGTGCATTAGGTCAGAGCTATTTTTCATCTTATGGTCGGAAAAGCAAAGAAGTGACTTTTAATTTGGGGCCACTATCGATCGATCTTCTTGACTGATTGTCCTGGTATTTGGATTGCAAGAATCCTCGACAGTTGAAGATTTCTGCGAAGTCGGACCGCCTAGGTTCAGAAATGAGGGATGCCTGAGGAATGAACTACGCTAGTCAGTGTGCTACGTGTTTTCTATCTCATAGCGTGGGGAATCGTTGGATGGGCCGTTCAAAAACATTGTGGGTGTGTGAAAACCATTTTTCGATTTAGGAATCCGTTGGTGAATTATTAAGCTTTAAAGTGAAAATTTTAGTCAGAGAGGAGCGTCCCCCCCCCCCCCCTCCCTGCCGGCTAAACGATTGTTTATAGAAATGTGAAAAAAATCATAGAAGTAGTATATATACCTAGTCGGTTCTTAAATACTGTCACTGGCCATTTATTTTAAAAATAGAACACCTAGAAAAAAAAATGAAATGGTGTTCAATTTCCAAATATTTTTTGATTAATAATCTGCCAAATCACAATTACATTCATTCATTTTTTACGATGGAGTGGACTCGCAAAGAGGACCGAGTAGCAGTAATTGCATTGCATCGTTGCGGCCATCCACCGAAGACAATATTCAACTTGCTTCAAAAATTAAAAATCACGAAGATGTTCGTGTACCGTACCATCAAGAGGTACAATGAAACCTCTAGTGTCGATGACGAGAAAAGAACTGGCAGACCTCGTTCCGTTAGGATACCAGGGGTCATCAAAGCAATCAAGGCGCGTATTGCAAGAAATCCCGTCCGCAAGCAGAAACTGATGGCTTGAGAGATGGGATTAACCAGAAGTACCGTAAAAAAAGTACTCAATGAAGACCTGGGACTACGAGCTTACCGAAAAAAGAGTCATCTCCTGAACGCGCGTCTGATAGCTATGAAAGCCAAAAAATGCAAAATTTTGCTAAAGCGATACGCAAGAAACAGACACCGCGACATCCTGTTTACAGACGAGAAAATTTTTAATATCGAAGAGAAGTACAACAAACAAAATGACAGGGTGTACGCTACCAGCTCTGCGGCCGCTGGAAATGCCATTCCTAGAGTGCAGCACGGCCTTCATCCATCATCAGTCATGATTTGGTTGGGAGTGTCCTACTATGGCCCTACTGAAGTGCATTTTTGTGAAATAGGTGTCAAAACCAGTGCAAAAGTGTACCAAGACACGGTTTAAGATCGCATAGTAAAAGATCTGCCCCAGACACTCTTTGGAGGACGGCCATTTGTGTTTCAACAGGACTCCGCACCTGCTCATAAGGCCAAAACAACTCAGGAGTGGTTCGAGCGCCAGAATAT
This sequence comes from Ypsolopha scabrella, assembly GCA_910592155.1. Classification (NCBI taxonomy): domain Eukaryota; kingdom Metazoa; phylum Arthropoda; class Insecta; order Lepidoptera; family Ypsolophidae; genus Ypsolopha; species Ypsolopha scabrella. Next base: position 23,996,559 of record OU342982.1, read on the forward strand.
CGAGCTAATAAGGCATCAAGATTGGACCTCATCTAGCCCTGACCTCAATCCACTGGATTACAAAATTTGGCAGGAATTGGAGGAGGTCTGTTCTAAACCTCAGAAAAATTTGAGCAGCCTAAAGTCATCATTGATTACAGCAGTGGCGGATATCGACATGAATATGGTCCGTGCTGCTATTGATGATTGGCCGCGATGATTGAAGGCTTGTGTGAAAAATGGTGGCAATCATTTTGAATAAATTTTGTGTTTAATGTAAGCTAATTAAATTACCTTTTTTTAGAAAATAACTTTTTTTGAATATCATGACTAGTTTTCATTTTATAGCCAATTTTGTTTGTGACAGAATTTAAGCACCGACTAGGTAATGAATTTAAAAGGAAAACTATCACAGCTAAGTATTGTATGGGACCAGAAGTTTGCTGCGGTCTGTATTAGTAGACCAACTTATATGTACCGGGCAACTACGGAACCCTACATTACGCGTGGCCCAACACGCACTTGGCCGGTTTTTTATTAACAGGGATCTGTCTAAATTTCAGGTGGGATATTTACTTTTGTTAAAGGAGTTACAATTTCGCCGGTAGGCAGTCATCGGAGAGCTACGTTCATCGAGGATAACTTTACCATCTCTTCGGCAGCAGTCGAACGCAGGTTCTGTCAACTTGCAGTTAGATTCCGCACAGATAATAATATCCCCTAGTGCGTTATTGGGGTTTTCGATTCGAAGTTATAAAAATTAGATTTAAGGGTACATTTATCAGAGTTCTAGACTCACAAAAAAAAGAAAAGCTTTGGGTAAAGGGCAAGTTTGAAGGAACCGAGGTCTGGTTAATAAATGAAGTTTCAAGTGTTGTTATAGCATCAAAGTAGTTAAATTAATGTAACACGTTTAGCTGTGTTACGCTTCACATTTTAGAAGTCCGAATGGGCCGGGTGTATATTAATTAATAATTGTTAAGGAAATACAATATAGAAATGCAGTCCACAATCTTGGGTATTCCCTTTCACAGTAACAAAAAGGTTATAACTTTCACGAATTAAGCCGAGCTGGTCATGGAGTGACAAAACATATTAATTACCAGCAAAACTTAAACCTGCCGCGAAGAAACTTGAGCATGCTCGATAATATAAGAAAGAGCTTTATTTAAAAACGGTAAACCGTACGAAACTATTCAAGACAGATTGTACACGAAATATATTAAAAGTGCACAGGCTCGCATCGCCGAGCCTAATGTCCGTGAGGTGACGGTATGTAACGCAGCCGGACAGTCCGGACACAGATCAATTACAAAATGCACGTAACTTCCCGCCGCAGTCAGACAATAGCAGCAGTAGGCGGCAGATGTAGGAGTGCGGCGCTCATTGTGTATGTCAGTGTAATTACCGGCGCCCTTGTCTTGATGGTCGTTGTGTCTAGCCGCCGCGCCGGCGCGAACAGGCCCCGTACAGTTAGGTACAGCCCCTCTAGTTCATACCATATCGGTAAATCCACTTTCTACTACTTTTTGGTACTGTTTGGTTGCTCTTTGCTGCAACCCTAAACGATGTCCGGGCCCAGGATTCCACGGGAAGTGGGGGGAGGGGGTCCGCGGACAATTTACTAAAATTTAGACTCGTTCCGGCCACTGGTTATGTGACAAACTAGGGACAGAGCCTGCATGCCGTTATCTGGAATTTTCCTGACAATTGACTAACATTTACAACAACAATTTTAGAACTAGGAAAAAGTGGAAACTCTCTGAAGTAACAGTTAACTTATGCACATAATAAAACGCCCTTGATTTTTTTGCGAAGTCTTGCGCACATACCTATTATAAGAATATAATACAGCAAAAAGGTACCCCTTGCGCACAGAGTACATCGTACAATAAATGGCTCCCTACTTCACCTTCCGATACATCGCCGTTACCGATACTTCTGACAAGAGGGTTTGTGCAAACGTTTAGAAGTTATATTGTTTTTGTTTACATTGGTATCGGTTCTCGGTTGTTTATTCGAGGTTTCTCCGTACTGTAGTAATAATTTATTTACCTGAACTGCAACTGCCTTTCAGTCTCCACAACTAAATGTAAAAGGAAACAAGGGCATCAAGGGTTGTTTCTTGGATCTCATTAAGACTATTCAGGAGCGCGGCACACGCCCCCCCTCCCCCCCTCCCCCGGCCGCAGGGCTCAATTCGAGGGTAAGTACTATTTGTAACATGCAAATATGTGTGCATGTCTGAGCCCCAACTACTAAACATTAGCGGATAGTTCACTCGAGGCGCAGCTGATATGAGGCTCGCCGAGGGGAGGGGGGACTTGACGCACATTAGAGAGACGTTTAGCGCTCGTTCACGCCTAATGGCTCACGAGTTAAGGTTCGAAATGAGGCGAATGAACGATCTCAGGAGTGTCTCGGGAGTTGACGGATAATGCAGGTATTTACAGCGGAGTACCCCGAACAAACAATCACTTCGGGATGACTCCTGGATATTAAACCTAAGATGGAGAGATCCGACGTCGGGTGAGTCAACGGAGCCAGGTACATTGAAGAACACGTCAAGTTATACACTTGCAATACGACATTACTATCTAATAGTGATGGACATAAGATAGGTATACAGTCCAATATGTATAGCTTGATGAGTTTTTCATTGTACTGCTTGTTCGTTAACATCTTTGGATATGAGACAACTTGTGGTTCGCACACGAAAGCAGCGAAAATTTCCAGCGCACTATGTCAAAACGATACCAAGAAATTATATTAGTAGGTACGTAAGGTCTTACGTAGCTTCTTTTAGTAATGAAACTGTTGGGTTGTGCTGGGAAGCTAGTAGTTGCACCTTATTGTGTGAGCTGCACACAAACACACACACACACACACACACACACACACACACACACACACACACACACACACACACACACACAGTGTAGTACCGACCTGGTACAGTTGCTGCAGCACGCTGGCGACGTGCTCGCCGCGGGGGGGAAGCTGCTTGTTCTTGCGGAGCACCTCCATCTCCTGCAGCTTGTTGCTGAGCTCTTCCTCGCGAGCCTGAGTACAACAAAAACAACATTATAACATACATAATTCATGACAACACAAATCAGAGTTATAACGAAATCACAGACAGACAATAGGCTTGTAGACAGGGTAAACAAAATATTATTCTATTTAGTCCGTTATTTAGATTATTTAAAAAATTGGGCACATGTTTTTTCTTTTGGCAATCAAACAAAAAATGACAGAGATAAAGCGCGTCAAAGTTTGGGAGTGGGGGAAAATGACGTCACTTTTAAGTAAAATTGTACCTAGATGTGACGTCACGCGGAACTTCAGCGGGCCTTATCTTCATCATTTTGTTTAATTGGAAAAAAAAAATACGTGTCCAATATTTTCTGATAATCTAACTGACGGACTAATACATTTTTTTTCGTCGTCATGCCTATTATTGCAATGTATGTGGAAACATTCAATATTCTTAAAACGAAACACATTTCATAGACAAATTTCGTCAGTGTGTGGACTATTTCAAGATGTCTTCTAGTCTGTGATTTAAGACTAATGCTTACTCAAACTGCGATATAAGATCTCTCTTCAAAGGCTTACTTCTCCTGTACAGGTAGTCCAAATACTTGAATAAACAGGCATAATACAGTAAAAAAATCATTAATTGTTTAAAAAAATTCTTCTTGTTACTTTTCACAAGAAAAATCGAAAGTAATCGAAAGTTTCCTATGATTTACGCTAGAATTTCTCCCGAACGCCTGACGCGATTTAGATGATTGTTTCCCCAAATTATAGCCAATTTATAGTTCTATAAAAAAATATTTTCCGTCCATCGAGTATAAAAAGTATTTATAAAAGTATCATGTTCTTTCGATATCTATTCCGACACACATCGAGTTGCTAATTAAGTGGACATCGACTGGAACAGCGCTCAAATCTGACCCGAGCCAACAGTTCGGCACGCGTCGTCGGTGCGTTAGTGACGTCTAACCCGACAGTGCGTGCGTCTTGACTGGACAAGTTTGGAAATATTGTAATGGACAAACGTGAACCCACTCAAGTACCTAATTGTCCTTTTGTCTTGCTTGTATGGACTAGAAAAATGTACAAAAAATTGATTATACTAATGATATTATAAGGACCTAGTATAGTGTAGTATATACAATTTACTAGTCCCTTTGTATATTAAAATAACGTAAAAAGCCAAATTACTTCATCAAACCGTTTTCAAGCGTTTTTGCTCGAGCGTAGACCGCTCAGCTTTGTGGTGCGTCCACTTAGTCCAGGACATGATTCTAGTCTTCGCGCAAATGGCACCACATTTAGGAGAGAGCTATTATTACTACACAAGATTCTCAGGCTTCACCATCTCGTATAAAACCAGAAATATCTTTGAAATGTAACCCGGAACCGCTTCGTGAACTAGCAACTACATCACTACGGCACATTAACGTACGGTTTAGATGTTTGCCCCATTTCCTTAATATTCGTTTCTCCACAAAACGCTTTGAACAATACGTGAATACTATCTCCAAACCGCACCGACATGTCTCCCGTACACAGAGTACCCCGAGACATTGCTCAATGTAATGGAGAGCCGACCAGTCTCGCTGACGACCTACGGTCCCTGCAATAAGGTCCAAATTCATTCAGTGATGCACGCGAATGTTCGTGGTCGCTGCGTGGAATTAATCATAAATAATGTTCTGTTATCTGTGGCCCGCAGACCGCCGCGCACCGCCTCGCCTCACCTGTACACTTATTTGTTTTCGTGCAAATTGAAACCTCAACTAGAAATTGGATCTTCTACTACATTTACAATGAAAGTTTCATAATAATCGAGGAGTAATAAACTGTACTTGGATGCGTGTGGCTCCCCGCGTCTTGTTCCAACAAGATAACAACAGCTTTAGTCTATATTGTCAGTGTGAAGTTGTAACATTGCATTGTCTGCACACACAGATTGTGAAGCGACACCTGTCCTTACATTATACACACATCCATACTTAAACTAGTTAGATTTATTAGTCGCTGAAAAGACAAAAACTAGAAATAGTACTTCTAAAAGCTGCCGGTATGCACGACGTGCACGACGAATGAATATTTTTCGTCTCTATCTGTGTAAAGTAAGGCGCCTGCGAACACTTGAGAGCTCTCCACAAGGTCCGCGGTGAAGGCGCGAGGTGGAGAACATCAATCAGCCACAGAAGTGCTGAGTTCACGCGCCTCTAATAGCCTATTACCGGTCGCGAGCCGCGCTCTGTCTGACGCGGCGTGCCGAGCTCGGGGTCACTCACGAGCGGGCGGTTTTATTACCTTATTTAGTACATTTATTGTAAGGCGCCTGCGAACACTTGAGAGCTCTCCACAAGGTCCGCGGTGAAGGCGCGAGGTGGAGAACATCAATCAGCCACAGAAGTGCTGAGTTCACGCGCCTCTAATAGCCTATTACCGGTCGCGAGCCGCGCTCTGTCTGACGCGGCGTGCCGAGCTCGGGGTCACTCACGAGCGGGCGGTTTTATTACCTTATTTAGTACATTTATTGTAAGGCGCCTGCGAACACTTGAGAGCTCTCCACAAGGTCCGCGGTGAAGGCGCGAGGTGGAGAACATCAATCAGCCACAGAAGTGCTGAGTTCACGCGCCTCTAATAGCCTATTACCGGTCGCGAGCCGCGCTCTGTCTGACGCGGCGTGCCGAGCTCGGGGTCACTCACGAGCGGGCGGTTTTATTACCTTATTTAGTACATTTACTTATTTTAGGTGGTAGAGCTAATGCAGGGCTCGACTGTGGAGGTACCACCATCTTACTCACAAATCCTCCCGAAGTTATTCAGGGGAGAGTAAGAGAACAGCTCTCAGACAAAACCAGGCGGCCCACCATTGCCTGGGACCGATAGATGGCGGTATATCCATCCCCAATTGCCGGGCCTTATATAAAACAGACTGGTGACGGGCAGCGGAGTCACTGGTGCAAGGGTTTCGGCACCGCGCTCTCCAACCCGACCTGTCCAGCATGTGTGAGTATGGGCATTTCTTCCAGGAGGACCTGGAAACAAATCCTGGAAAGGTCTATGCCCAGCAGTGGACGAAACAGGCTGATGGATGAATGGATGGATTTAGTACATTAAGAATGTAAGATTCTGGTTTTAATCGCGTTATATATACCCACTGTAATAGGTATGTTCTTTACGTTTCGACACTTTTGTAGGCTGTCGTAGTCACAAGCTTACTGGTGAGATGTAGCTGCAGCAGAAAAATGTTCTTGGCGAGCCGCCGGTAGTAGGAAAACTATTGATCTTCTTCTATCGCACTTTGTCTTTCGATTATAATATATGTATTACATAATGTGTGAAATCCCGAAAACATAAAATTGACTATTAATGAATTTCAGAATCATTGGTAGTCGTAAAATAAGAAAGTATTTAATGCTTCAATGATGTTTCGTTACACTGAGTTTTGGAGCTTTCCGAAAACTTCCACAAACACCTCGTAAACGTTTCAACACTTTGTAATAATGGTTGCACGCAATCTCTACATCAACCAAACAACTTTGAGTACCTCGGTACATAACATTTATATTTGTTGACGGCACGTTTTTCACTTTATACGTGGGGCGCACTATAAGTTTCCGGAATGAATATGAAAAAATACTATTAAAGATACAAAATTAATTTATTGTTTTTCAAAATAATCTCCCTTGGCGTCTATGCACTTTTTCATTCGATCAAACCAGTTTTGAAAACTTTTGTGCCACTCCCCTGTGGTGACCTCTGAAACGTGTTTTTCATACTCCTCGACAGCCTCTTCTGGTGATGAAAATCGTTGAATTGGTTCTTAATTTTTGGGAACAGAAAAAAGTCACAAGGTGCCAGGTCGGGACTGTATGCAGGATGACTCATGAGTTCTACATTTTTCGTCTTCAAAAAGTCGTTTGTCTGTCTGGCCGTGTGAGAACTAGCATTGTCGTGGTGCAGGATGATACGGCGTTTACGGTTATTTTTACGGAGTTCGTCAATAACTTCCGGCAAACAAATGGTCGTGTACCAGTCACTATTCACGGTACGACGATTCTCTAAAGCAACAGTAGCCACGTGTCCAGTTTTATTAAAAAAAGAAGCAATCATCCGCTTAGATGCACTTTTCATGCGCGCCACTTTGGTTGGTTTCGGCTCATCTTGAAAGACCCATACGCTCGATTGCTGCTTTGTTTTGGGATCGTAGCAATAAATCCATGTTTCGTCACCTGTTACTATGTCCCACACCAAATTTTACGCACCTTCGTTGAATCTGGTAAGCATGGCACTGCACCAAGTAACGCGGTCCGTTTTTTGAGCCTCGGTCAAGTTGTGTGGGATCCACCGCGAGCACAGCTTTCTCACACCCAAATGTTTGTGTAGGATTGATTGTATTTGACTCATGCCTATTTCTAAGGATGCGCGAATTTCATGGTAGGTCACATGCCTGTCTGTTTCAATCATACGGCGCACAGCATCGATGTTTTTGTTGGTCACAGCGGTGGACGGCCGACCATCGCGAGATTCGTCACTGAGATTGATACGACCACGCTTGAATTCTGCAAACCAGCTATAAACAGTCGTCTTGCATGGTGCTTCATTGCCAAAAGCTGTTTTAAGCCGAGCGATGCTCCGTTGAGCTGTCAAATTACACTTAAAATCGTAGAAAATCATACTACGAAAATTTTCCCGAGTTAAATCCATGTTGATGCAGACACACAATTTTTTAAATGGCGCCACAAGGTAAAAACAAAAGACAGTCAGATGAAACAAACTGCATTCTACAGCCAAAGAGTTCTATTTTCAAATGTTGCAATAAATTTTTAAATATTGTTTATGTAAGTGGCCAGTTCCGGAAACTTTTAGTGTTACCTATGTACTATAATATAACAACAGTATTTGGTTCTTGCTCCAGTAGGTATCATTTACAGTTTGACAATGTAACAACAAGGTAAGTATATGTCGACCACTACAAACAGTGGTTCGAAATGACATTGTACTTGTAAAACAATCAATGTTGCTAACTCTTCTACTAGAATTTTCCAAAAGTGGCGTCATTAAATAGAACTCTGGCTTTGTTCATACAACAAAATCCGGTCAATTGCGAATTTATTTCATTAAAATAGAAACGTGCATTTTTTAAAAGCAGTATGAGGCTATACATGTATAGTATGAAGCTATAGTGTCTAAGAGCGACACACAAAATGCAAGAAAGTGATCCTATATAGGTTATGTTTATCCATGAGGTACGGAACCCTAGAGAGAATACTCTCATGGGCGTCGGAAGGGGCCGTCCACATATTACGTCTTCGATTTTTGCCGATTTTCGCCCCCCCCCCCCCCATCCTACCGTCATTACTTTATGACCCCCCTCTCACAAAAATTGACTTCATTTCGATTAACTACCACAAAGTACCTTTCCGATATGGCTACTTATGAACCTATTTTGTTACTGTTCCGAAAATAATTTTTCTATAATTGATAGTTTTGACAATTATTTTCATATGAATATATTAAATAAAAAATATTTTAACAATAACACACAACGTTGTGGGTGGCGGCTGGATGAGGATGACGGAGGAGCGACATGAGTGGCGAATTTGGGAAAGGCCTATGTCCAGCAGACGACGAACACGGGATAGATGGATGGAATAAAATAAAAGTTTTAATCTCAAATCGGGAAAAACCATCTTTGCCTTATATTTTCTCTGGTTTGATTACAAAATGATACATAAAAAGTACCAAAATAGTAACAAAAGATGCACATTTTGCCGTTAGTTATATAATTTTGCTCAGGAGTCTTCAACCTGTTTTAGCTCGAGGACCAATAATCTATTCCAGGTCTGTAAAAGGGCCACATTGCAGCACGTTAACATACCACCTCAACAATAATTTAAATAGTAAATAAGTTAGTTAAAATTTTCTTTATTTGTTCAAAAAATAATAATAAACAGATCTATGCGAGGATTGACACTGTTTTCCTTTCACCAGATTGTCGATATTTGCTTTTATTTTTATGGTCATAACCCACAGACTACCTTCCAGGTGTACATCCGTAATCCTTGTCCTGTTAAATATTACTTTTATGCATGATAACATAGTTAATAACTAATCAAATCAACGCTTAGTCTGCGTTTTTTTGTCTGATTTTCACTGTGGCGTGCATAGAACTTTTTGCTGGAAATTCAATGAGACAAATATGAAAAAAATCACTTTAAAAAATCATTATGACGCCAGGGTAGGCAATGCCTATCCTAGAGTGCATGATTTTATAGAATAAATATTTTTTGAAAATTGTTTTTAATTTTTTCCATGTTAATTTTATCGTCAAACTTGACCTTCTCATTGCTTTACCAAACAAAATTTCTATTTTTCATGCATTTACAAGTAACAAAAAAGAATTTTTACTCCGCACTTGGCTGGTATCTTTTTTATTTTTTCCCTAAAATAAATCAAATATCTATTATTAATCATAGATTTGTCTATCTGCACTGGATGTATAAATTATACAACTTTTTTATTTTTAGTCGAACATTTTAAAATGCTCAGTTACGAAACTTGATACCTTATCTCGTTTAGTGTGAATAAAGAAGTAATGCGCGAAACTGTGGTTTATTGGTTTGTCCTTCTTTTACGCACCAACGAAGCACCGGATATATTGTTTTTTTTACTGGACAGTTTATGGGCCGAACAGGCTACTTTTTATCCCCGAATAAAGCTAGTAAGTGTTTGTAATATTTCGGGGTTATAAGGATGACGTCAATTTTGGCCAGCCCCCCATCCCCTCCCGCGTCATACTATCATCTTCCGCAGACCAGAATCCCCCCCCCTAATTTTAAATGACGTAATACGTGGACAAAATGGTACTAAAGTACACATAGAGCAGACATACGAGAGATAAGACCGATAAGCAGCTTTTGTTTTTCATCCATAAATCCCGTTGATATTAAAAGAGGTCGCCCCACCCTAGACTTTCGTCTTCCGACCCGTGAATACTTTCGTCGTCCATCCCCAGTTTATTTAGCTAACATATACTTAGGTCTCGGAAGACGATGGAAAGCTTCGTTCCTGATACAGAACTAAGATTCATCTTACAGTTATTAAGGGAATTTAAATAATATCGATTGATGAAAATATGACCAGGAGTTTTAATACAGGTATGTTACTATTTAACGATAAATTTCACAGTAGTATAAGTTTAACATAAAACCAAATACGAGTACCACTTGTTTAGTGTTCGTCTGTGGTGGAGTGATACGGACTTCACAGTAGTGAGCAGTGACACTGTAGTTCGACACGACCACTACCGCGGCAATACCGACCCTAACTCCACTGTCCAAGGTTCGATATCGCTCGTCATGCAGCACGTTGCGTTAGTTTGACGACAGACGACATAAACTCGGCTTTACGAGCGACGACGCGACGGCCGCGACACGGCGCGATCGATTCTTGTCGCATCGTCACCTGCATATTGCAATATGCAGGGCGTCTTCTGAATCCTTATAAAAACTAAAAATCCATACACACACAAACCTTGTACGGAAACAAACATTGCCATGTTATTGAAAACACTGCAAAGTAAAATAATAAAAGCAGCGAGACTGCAGCGTAATTTGTAGCGCCTGTCCGAGCTAATTTTGTTTGCTTGCAGTGCTATCACGCGACATCGTTAGCCTTTTTTTGTGTTAAAGTTTAAGTATTTATGTTGATAGAATAATAGAGGTAGTCTTAGGTCATGTACATATTTCTCCTTGAAGTGAAATGCCCGTCCTTAAAATCCCCGACGGAAACAATTTTGATGGAATTAACGAGTTAAATTTCGCTGCTGCAGTGGCGTACCGGTCGAGTATCGCCGAATGTCATCGAGCTGCGCAAGAGGGCGCGTCGACGTTGTTGCACACTGTGTACTTGTCCGTACAGCGACTCACTGACCACACCTCGCACCGACTCCCTCATCATCACGCACCGACTCCCTCATCATCACACCGACACACTACACGACCAACCCACGACCAGACGTCCGCGTCAAAACTGAACAATGAACACAATTCCATCACGCCACCGGACCTGGGATAGAGAGAAAACCATTCAGCGGGGAAATGAATTCTCGACATAATGATTCACAAAAACCAAGTAACTGATGAGCGTACCGCATCGTAAACGTCTAAGATTTAATTGCTACCAATTACAACGCTCCAGATCGGAGCGGCGTTACGAGTAACGTATGAGTAAATATTGTCGGAGTTAATAGTAGGTATTTACAGAATCAATCTTGTAGAAACATTCCCGCGGCCGAAGTGTCGGTAAATCAACTCGTGCGCACTCACCGGACTGTGCAGAAGCGCGCCGGCACTCAAACAAACAACCGCGGAAATGATCGAGATCGCACTAACCCAAGCCCACCATTTCTACTTTATAAATGTGCTTCTGAATCAGCCCAAATTCACCTTCGACTCTAAACTAAGATGATTAGGGTTTATAATGCGACGTCGGTGTTTAAGACAGTTCGCAGTTAGGACGTAAACAACGATGGGACACAAATATTTTCATGGAGTCAGAAATAGAAACGCGCCGCCCGCACGAATCTACATACTGCACATATCTCTCATTTTGGATTAGATTATTTAACTTCCTTGTATGGTTATGCGCTATTGTTGATATAATTAAAAAAGAAAATATCAAAATGTATGAGAACTTTACGCGTTCACGATATCCTTTATATTTCAGTCTGGCAAGAGCTTTAGCAATTTCGCTTTAACTCGCTGCTCGCGTGAAACAGGTTCGGTTTCTCTCGGTCCTGTGGGAATATTCTAAAACCCCTTAGCGGATGTCTACATTATACAAGAAATTGAACTTTCATGTCCCTAGGTCCAGCTGTTTGGTCTCGGTGCAGATAGATCAGTGATACAGTCAGGGTATTATTCTTTTAGAATATACAGAGTGTTAAGATGATGTTGCGGAAGCCGCAAACTGGCGATAGTACAGGACCGTACGAACAAATATCAGTGAAAAAAATATTTCACCAAGTGCGAGTCGAACTCACGCACAAAGGGTTCCGTCATCCGTGCGGTAGCCACAATGTACGACTATTTTAGGATCATAATAAAGCTGATTCTGAAAGCTTTAATTTTAGTTTAGAGCCGTCAAAAAATTAAATTGCTCTTCATTCCAAAATAGTTCTTTGGTGTTAATAACAGAAGTTATATTACTTCAACCTTCAGAATCAACTTTAATAACTACCTTAAAAAATATTCTAAAAATACAATATGGATATCAAATTGTAGATATTAAAGAGCTGATTATAAAAATATATACTTTTACCATATTTACTGTCACCGATTTCGATAAATCTTTGAAAAATGTCCGAAACTGGTGGACCGAAAAAAATGAAAAAAATTATGATTATAGGCCATAACTGGCCAATTACAGGAAAACTATGGCGAATAAAAAAAAGTTGAACACAAATGACAAATATAAAAATGAATGTAAAATAAATAAAAAACATATTTTATAAAAATACAATATGGGTATTGTGGATAAGTACATGAGTTATAAATAAACATAATGTGTATTAATTTCCACCAAGTGCCAACAATCACAAGCATCAACTAAATATTTGACTAATTGACATAATGACTAATGAATACATTGGATTTTGCATGTCTGAACAAACTTAAAGAAACATTAAAAAAGTTAATGAAAACTTTCCAATAATGTAGCATCGAGTCTAAAGCAAACGCGAACATACAAAAGAAACAAACACACACGTCCTTCTGACGACGTATCTGAACAAGGAAGTGAACTAACTCCGATGAGCGAACATCTTCGACAGGCGACCAACAAAACTTGCATTCCTGAAAGTCCTGGCGCGACTGCTCCGGCCCTTAGTGCGGCCCCGGTGCCACTACCCTCACTGAGATTACGCTCAAATCCCTATGCAGATGCAATAAACTTAAATTTGCACAAGTGTCCTGAAAAGGAACATCGCATACCTAATGACCTTTAAATCTTGGGGAACAAAGTTCAAATCCGAGTACAGCGCCGATGAAATAATGTTAGCCCAAGTTTAGCCGACTGCAGTATCGGACAACTGTCCGCGAGAGACCGGTAGTCCGTATTGCCGGTACATAGAGTTCAGATTCCATTTCCGTTTGTGTTTCGATAAGTTTCAGCCAATAAGTTCAAGAGCTAGGGGGCTATTGCTGCATCTCGATACTCTCGAGATAAAATCTACATAATGTAGGTAGATAGATACTTTTGTCTGGCTCCTTTTAAATTAAAGTTATTAAGAAACCGCATTAAATTCGTGTTTCATCTAAGTTCGGCAAAAAATTCGGGCTAAGATTTTATTTTATTTTAATCTGCACATACTTACACACACGCAGCTTTGTTTGTATTGATGCAAATTTTTTACAGAATTCCATGAAACTCATCTGCTGTCATTCTTTAAGAATTAAATATTATATATATACTACAAAATTAACGTTGTTATTATATTAATAAACATTAACGAATACCTACAATGATTCTCTGAACCCTATCGTATGCTAGTTAGTAATGCGGAGACAGTGATAGTCCCGCAGCTTGGCCTCTCGCCAGCTCGCCCCGCGCCCCATCCCGCGCCCCGCTGTCGCATACATCACCCGCGTCGGTACACAGAGTACACAGCATGGCGCACCGGTCCCTGAACACCGACACACCGGGTGTAAATGTGCTGGTATCTTTATTGGAGGCGCATCTTTCATTTGTCATACATCCATCCATCAGCCGTTTCGTCCACTGCTGGACATAGGCCTTTCCAGGATTTCACCACTCTTGGCGGTCCTCCTGGAAGAAATGCCCATACTCACACACGCTGGGCAGGCGGGTTGGTGAGCGCGGTGCCGAAACCCTTGCACCAGTGACGCCGCTGCCCGTCGCTAGTCTGTTTTATATAAGGCTCGGCAATTAGGGATGGATAAACCGCCATCCATCGGGCCCAGGCAATGGTGGGCCGCCTGGTTTTGCCTGAGAGCTGTTCTCTTACTCTCCCCCGAATAACTTCGGGAGGATTTGCGAGTAAGATGGTGGTACCTCCGCAGTCGAGCCCGGCATCAGCTCTACCACTTAAGTGTCATACATAACGGAAAAAAATCTCAAAGAACCATCGCCCGCCGGAATGAATAAAATACCTACCTAACTACTGTAAATTTTATACAAATACTTATTATGGTATGTTTCTTTCGGAAAGTTGTGCAGTATGATCAGTAGAGTATGTGGTATAGAGATCAGTCTATAACGGCCGGTAGGATGTGTCCGGTATGTGGAGGGCCGTGTGCGGCTCGCGTTGTGTCCCACAAACAAAACAGCGACGCAACAATAAATCACACGCCATAACCCCCAAGTCGCGCATCGCATGCGATCATCGCAGTTCGCAGCAACTGAACAACGACTCCAAGGGAACATGGATCGTTTTAGACAATCAATGTTTTTTATTCAATCTCCTTAAATCTAAAACTCCTTCATATTGATATAAGAAATTATTATGGTTATCCACATCTCGTCGAAAAATACTCAAGATTCCTAAAACTACTCTTGCCAATACCAGGGGCTGCTTCAAGATAGCCGCATCTAAATGCTGGAATGTAATACCACCACCAGTATCAGACGCCAAGTCATTAGGCTCTTTCCGCGCTAAGTGTAGCAGATGGCTACTCTCGAAGCAGTCTCAGGCCCTGGGTGTTCCTTCTAAAATACTCAAGATTCCTAAAACTACTCTTGCCAATACCAGGGGCTGCTTCAAGATAGCTGCATCTAAATGCTGGAATGTAATACCACCACCAGTATCAGACGCCAAGTCATTAGGCTCTTTCCGCGCTAAGTTTAGCAGATGGCTACTCTCGAAGCAGTCTCAGGCCCTGGGTGTTCCTTCTAAAATACTCAAGATTCCTAAAACTACTCTTGCCAATACCAGGGGCTGCTTCAAGATAGCTGCATCTAAATGCTGGAATGTAATACCACCACCAGTATCAGACGCCAAGTCATTAGGCTCTTTCCGCGCTAAGTGTAGCAGATGGCTACTCTCGAAGCAGTCTCAGGCCCTGGGTGTTCCTTCTAAAATACTCAAGATTCCTAAAACTACTCTTGCCAATACCAGGGGCTGCTTCAAGATAGCTGCATCTAAATGCTGGAATGTAATACCACCACCAGTATCAGACGCCAAGTCATTAGGCTCTTTCCGCGCTAAGTGTAGCAGATGGCTACTCTCGAAGCAGTCTCAGGCCCTGGGTGTTCCTTCTAAAATACTCAAGATTCCTAAAACTACTCTTGCCAATACCAGGGGCTGCTTCAAGATAGCTGCATCTAAATGCTGGAATGTAATACCACCACCAGTATCAGACGCCAAGTCATTAGGCTCTTTCCGCGCTAAGTGTAGCAGATGGCTACTCTCGAAGCAGTCTCAGGCCCTGGGTGTTCCTTCTAAAAATTTATACTAGTAGTTTTTTGTGTTCTGTTCTTTATAAAAATTTATAGTCTTTTCATTTTTTTTTGTTGTTGTTAAGTATTTATTGTAATTTTCTTATTTTATCATGTATTTCTTTAGTTATTACAAGGCTAAGCTGAAAATCGGCGGCTGTCTGCATGCGTGTCAGCTAGCTTTATGCCGAGCTTAGACCTTTTTGTCTTTCCACTTCCATTTTTGTAAGTAATATTGTATTCGTAATTTTGTATGTTAGTTTAGTAAGACAAATAAAGTATCTTTTATTTTATTTATTTTATTTTTTATCTACACGCGGTCATTGTAAATGCAATCTCACGGAAATATCGCGAAAATAAAACCGTGGTAAGACCTCGTTAAATGTTTTGTTACGAGGGTTTCTTGCACTCTTCTATGACACTTTGTTTCGTGTTTCGTCCAAACAGCCCCTCTTATAAGTAACTAGATCGATTATGCTGAAATCGCTTACGTAAATAAACTTGCCCCCTGATTCTGTATCGTAAAATCAGTTGTCAAACCGAGTGCCTATCGTCGAACACATACATATCCGCTTATCTAAGGATACGTTTGCACTTGAAATGACGTCACAATCCTTGTCCGGGACCACCACTTCGATGTGCTTGAATATGGAATGGCGCCGCACAACCTTAAGTTCTTCAATTTCATAGCTATGTTCGGGGAAAACATTTATGGTAGAAAGACTAGAAAGTATGGTAGTTTTGTAGTTTATAGATTTTTAAGTGAAAAATTTTTAAGTTGTAAAATACCGTAAACTGATTTTTTATGAAAAACCGAATCATGTCGTAATGGATCATACGAAATTGTTCCACTTTTTCGCGAAAAATCGAGATTAAAACAATTATGCAAGTCTTTCAGCAAAAAATCAAAAATAGGTCAATTGAAAGGGCGTGTTAGGTATACGTGTGAATAAATTTGGGGAGCCGAGCAAAGCTTGGCGACCCCCCTTAGATTTAACAGAATATAATTTTGTATGATCGCGTAATGGGTTTTTGTTTATGGCATAATTAAGTTTTTCACTTGAGCTTGAGGCTTGAGTATTCAGCACTCATTACCGATTCATCGCCATCGAGTCTAATCTAGGGCAGCTAACTGGTATTCGGCAGAGCTGTCCCAAATGTGGTTGCAGTACTCCAAGGACGAGCGAACTTCAGCTAAGATAAAGGCAGTTTTGGTGCGACGTACTGCCTCACCTAGAATAAGTCGTCCAGACGAGTGTTGCGGATGTACGGATGAAGTGCGTTACCTTGACCAGACTGAGCCTGATGGAGAGCGAGGTGAGGTCGGAAGGGTTGGCGCTGCACTGCAGCAGCTCCTCGACCTGCCGCAGCTGCCGCCCGGCGGCGCCGAGCCACGCCGCGCCGCCCTCGCGCACCAGCACCGTCGTCTCCTGCGCCGCGATCCTGCCGGCCGATACACATGTAGCGAGATGTCTGCGCGCGTACACAACATATTACCGAGGGCGTTAACGCTTATAATATTCACTTTGACAGCAATTTCGGATTTGGAACGCAGCTGAACGATATTCTAACCACACGGTGGTTAAACGGCTGAAGCGTTAAGTGAGCTTTCAGTAGTTACGGCGTGAAAGAGTAACAAACATCCATCCATTCATAGGCTACTTTTTATCCCATAAATCAGTTCCCATGGGATGGAAATGAGCTTTCAAATTTCTGTAGAAAAGTGATGTGTCACCCTTTCACGCCATGCTTACGAAACCGATTAGGCTGAAATTTTGCATAAATGTAGTTCTAGACTTTGAATAGGACAAAAACCCATTTTTCCCTTTGTTCCCATGGAAAAACTATAAAAGAGAAACACAAAATGGGAAACAGAGGCGCATAACACACACACTTCACCAGCTGTGTTTACTGTAGGTAACAGTCCGAATAATATTGACTGATTTTATAGGAGTACACAAAAACTAATTCAACGCGGGTGAAACCGCGGGCAAAGGCTAGTCTATAATATTTTCAGTAGGTGTATTAAAAACGTCGTTTGATACACGTGCGAAAGTGTTGATATTTTACAGTGGAATCAAAATGTACAATTCTATTGGGTAGACTGACTGACCTGTCGTTGAGCGCGTGCAGCCGCGTGGCGACCTGCAGCCAGCGCTCGTTCAGCACGTCGAGCTGCTCCTGCACGTCACGCGCGAGCGGCGCCGCACACGCGCTCACCACTGCGCGTCCGGCTCGTCGCGCCGCCTGCAGCTCGCGTTCACGGCTCGACATCTATACGGAAACCGCTTGTGTCTCGTATTTAACATTTACAAGGCAATCGCGGCAAGCCTGCCCGTCACAATAACATTTAGCTCTGTAACGTACTGGATTTCAGTCACAAGAAGAACAAGTCCAGAGGGCGCTTGTGTCGCGTGAGTTTTGGACCAACAACTTATGGACTCTTTAGGAATGTGTCGTGTAGCTAACAGATTATCGTTTTTTGGGTTCCGTCCGTACCACAATATATTTGTTATCGCTTATAAGATTCCTTTGATGTTCGTCTGTCAAGACCCTCGTTAAAGGTATCAAACTAATACTTTTAGTTAATACGGCAGAAGATTACAGCCCCATAGCCCCATCAGACTTCTAACTTATTGCCAAAAATGCTATTGCCCTCTGCGTTATCAATTTCATACAAATTGGCTCACCATGAAAAAATGTAGGGTACTTCCAGTTGACTTAGAAACTTGAAACTCCGTCTACAAAAAAAATATAGGGTACTTCCAGTTGACTTAGAAACTTGAAACTCCGTCTACTATAAGGTCACATATCACACGTCTCGACGAAAATGGGAAATTACCGATATTTAATTATTCAATATATTATTTATAAATATTTCGTAGACCTGTTTATTTACAATGCTCAGCGTTTTTTCATAATAGCCGACCGCTGGGACAGACACAAACCTGCTTGTCGAGATCCCTGGCCTTCTGCTTGAGATCCTTGTGCGGTAGGTCAGGCGCCTGCGCATGGTCGAGCGCGCGCGCCGCGCTGTCCAGCCACGCGCCCACCGCCTCTAGCACCGAGTACAGCTCCGCCCACACCGCCTGGCACTTGCTCCATCTGGGGACCAACACTACTTCTATACGTTCACTGGTTCAGTTACCGACTATCGCAGCCTTCTTACTTACTGGCTTTAACAATCTGATTACTCCAAATACGGCGCACCCTGGACAGTTGGACAAAGACCGCACTAGCTGATAACTCCCTTCACTTTAACCGGTAACTTCGGCCAAGCAACTCGTCGAGTTTCGGCATCGGCATGTCATGAGAAACAGAGTAGTTACAGGCAGCTGTGTACTTTCAGACTTCCGTAGGGTTTGTGGCAGTCCCATTGACGCTTTCTATCAGGCGCGGTAGGCAGGCGCGGTCGCAGCTCAGAATTTTGGAGGGGATGGGGTCATTCTGGCTCAAGAGGCCAACTTTAACAGTAAAACAGGTCAAGTACCGTAGACCACATTCACACGCTAAGGCAGGTTATACAGAAAACTCAAGAGTTTAATCTCAAGAGTTTAGTTATAGCCCTTATGGCGAGTTTGTGGACTACGAGAAAGCCTTCGACTCCATCGAAACTTGGTCTGTTCTGCAGTCCTTGCAGCGATGCCAAGTTGACTGGCGTTACGTGGAGATGTTGAAATGTCTGTATGACTCCGCTACGATGTCCGTCCAAGTACAGGGTGTACAAACAAGACCGATACATCTTCAGCGCGGCGTGAGACAGGGAGATGTTATTTCCCCAAAACTGTTTACCGCCGCGCTGGAGGACATCTTTAAAACACTAGACTAGAATGGATGAGGCATAAACGTAAACGGAGAGTACATTTCTCATCTTCGCTTTGCTGATGACATCGTGATAATGGCGGAATCGCTGCAGGAACTGGAGGTAATGGTGCGCGGCCTTAGCGATTCTTCGAGACGAGTGGGCCTGCGGATGAATTTGGATAAGACTCTTCTTAAGATGTATGGCTTTTAAAATAAATAAGATTTTAAAAAAAATCATATCCAACTGTCACGTCATCCAAAGTCCACTAACCGTAGACAATGTCAGCATCGAAGTTGTTCAAAAATATTATTACCTGGGTCAAGTTATACAGCTGGATAAAAGCAACGTCGACGCCGAAGCTGACAGAAGAATATGCTTGGGTTGGACAGCATTCGAAAGTTGCGTCACATATTTACGTCGTCAATACCGCAGTGCTTAAAAGATAAGATGTACAACCAGTGCGTCCTTCCTGTGATGACGTATGGCGCTGAGACGTGGTCTCTTACAAAGGGCCGATTTAATGTCGCTAAGGTCGCTCAGCGAGCTATGGAGCGGGCTATGCTTGGGGTATCTCTGATGGATAGAATTTAAAACGAGGATATCCGTCGGAGATCGAAAGTAACCGACATAGCCTGTAGAATTAGTAAGTTGAAGTGGCAGTGGGCAGGCCATATTTGTCGCCGACATGACAGCTGTTGGGGCCGAAGGCTTTAGAATGGTGACCACGTACAGCAAAGCGTAGTGTGGGTCGACCTCGTGCTCGCTGGACCGACGACCTGAAGGATGTTTTGGGTGGCGGCTGGATGAGGAGGACGGAGGACCGACATGAGTGGCGAAATTTGGGAAAGGCCTATCCAGCAGTGGACGAACACGGGCTAATAGATGCATGGTTGGAAAGTGTTTATTTTTGTAAACATCCTATAAATACAATTCTAACTATAATAAAAGCTTTAAGCAAGTAAAGGTATCGCCACTGGAAGTGTCAATTTCACCAAATTAGAATATGTTTTACATATTTTTATGTTTTGCTTTAATTTAATTGTAATGTTAAGCAGAGAAGTAATTAAATTAATAAATTAAACTGATGAAAAGCTGAATTATATTTTATTTATTTATAAGGTTTGCTAACAGATATTACACTATGACATATATAAAAATAGCTTAAGCGATTTGCTTAGTTAGAGTACATACCCAATAAGAAGCAGACACAACATACATAAAAATACTGCTACATAAGAGAACATGTATCGCATATCGTAGTTAAAATTTAAACTACAAAGCAATACAAACAACTAATACTCAAATTTAAAATTAATTTAAAAGAAAACAATAAAAAATAATACAAAATTAAATTAAATTATTTCTAAAGGTTACACACACACGCGAAAGAAAAATTTTTGTTTACCCTTTACGAGTTAAAAGATGTTAATAAAATTTATTTTTATATACTCTAGAACAAAAGGCCTATCCAAAAACATTTTTTTACTTGAGCATACCTTCAGTGTTTAACAATAGGTAAAGATTTTCGAACTCAAAATCAGATCCGTTTTATACGTTTTTTGCTAAAATCTTTATTTTTTTCTATGGTTGAGTGCTAATTTTGTTCCATAAATGAATCCTCGTCTCCGAATTATGCGAAAATGACACCAAACTCGATCTAGTTGCTTAATGTATTCAGATATTTAGCTCGGGAGACGCGGCGAATGCAGTTTCCCCTGGAGGAGGGCCTCAAGGTCACCTACATAATACCTCCTCATGTCTACCGGGCTAAATCAGCTCGGAACACTCCTAGCTACACCTGTGCCAAGCGGTTTCATACGTTGAAAGTTTGCAAGGTTCCTACCGAAATATCGCATTAACAAGGCCGCTACAAGAGAATGTGAGTAACCTGTCATGTCTCTCCTTGTACGCCTTGTTGACGAGGTGCCACTCGTCCCGCAGCTTGTCGGCCACACGCCGCAGCTGGTCAGCCGGCGCGCCACTCTGCACCTTGCGACACTTCTTGAGCAGCGCGCCGCACTCGCGCTCTGTCTCCTCCACCGCGGGCTGCAGCTCCGCCAGCGACGACTTCACCTTCTGTGGCGGGACGTCGGGTCACTATCACGAGTTTACTGTGCACGTCGCCCAGCGGGGCGCGATACTAGCGGCTCTGGGACATTTCAATTTAGTAATTCTTATAAAGTAACAAACAACATAAATTTAGATGAGCATGCGACTATAATTTCGACGCCCCTGCCTTAACATTTAGTGACTAGCCACGGGACACGGACTCGCGCACACCCCCTCCAGCCCGTCCCGCGTCAGTAACATAGTCACAGAGAGTGTACAGTACCGCGAGCTTGTCCTCCTGCAGCGGGAACTCGTCGTAGTGGTTCCCAAAGAGCGGCGGCGCGTGCAGAGCGCGCGCGCACGCGGACACAGACTCGCGCACCACGTTCACCTTGCGCACCTGCTCCGAGCACACCCCCTCCAGCCCGTCCCGCGTCAGTAACATAGTCACAGAGAGTGTACAGTACCGCGAGCTTGTCCTCCTGCAGCGGGAACTCGTCGTAGTGGTTCCCGGAGAGCGGCGGCGCGTGCAGAGCGCGCGCGCACGCGGACACGGACTCGCGCACCACGTTTACCTTGCGCACCTGCTCCGAGCACACCCCCTCCAGCCCGTCCCGCGTCAGTAACATAGTCACAGAGAGTGTACAGTACCGCGAGCTTGTCCTCCTGCAGCGGGAACTCGTCGTAGTGGTTCCCGGAGAACGGCGGCGCGTGCAGAGCGCGCGCGCACGCGGACACGGACTCGCGCACCACGTTCACCTTGCGCACCTGCTCCGAGCACACCCCCTCCAGCCCGTCCCGCGTCAGTAACATAGTCACAGAGAGTGTACAGTACCGCGAGCTTGTCCTCCTGCAGCGGGAACTCGTCGTAGTGGTTCCCGGAGAGCGGCGGCGCGTGCAGAGCGCGCGCGCACGCGGACACGGACTCGCGCACCACGTTCACCTTGCGCACCTGCTCCGAGCACACCCCCTTCAGCCCGTCCCGCGTCAGTAACATAGTCACAGAGAGTGTACAGTACCGCGAGCTTGTCCTCCTGCAGCGGGAACTCGTCGTAGTGGTTCCCGGAGAGCGGCGGCGCGTGCAGAGCGCGCGCGCACGCGGACACGGACTCGCGCACCACGTTCACCTTGCGCACCTGCTCCGAGCACACCCCCTCCAGCCCGTCCCGCGTCAGTAACATAGTCACAGAGAGTGTACAGTACCGCGAGCTTGTCCTCCTGCAGCGGGAACTCGTCGTAGTGGTTCCCGGAGAGCGGCGGCGCGTGCAGAGCGCGCGCGCACGCGGACACGGACTCGCGCACCACGTTCACCTTGCGCACCTGCTCCGAGCACACCCCCTCCAGCCCGTCCCGCGTCAGTAACATAGTCACAGAGAGTGTACAGTACCGCGAGTTTGTCCTCCTGCAGCGGGAACTCGTCGTAGTGGTTCCCGGAGAGCGGCGGCGCGTGCAGAGCGCGCGCGCACGCGGACACGGACTCGCGCACCACGTTCACCTTGCGCACCTGCTCCGAGCACACCCCCTTCAGCCCGTCCCGCGTCAGTAACATAGTCACAGAGAGTGTACAGTACCGCGAGCTTGTCCTCCTGCAGCGGGAACTCGTCGTAGTGGTTCCCGGAGAGCGGCGGCGAGTGCAGAGCGCGCGCGCACGCGGACACGGACTCGCGCACCACGTTCACCTTGCGCACCTGCTCCGAGCACACCCCCTCCAGCCCGTCCCGCGTCAGTAACATAGTCACAGAGAGTGTACAGTACCGCGAGCTTGTCCTCCTGCAGCGGGAACTCGTCGTAGTGGTTCCCGGAGAGCGGCGGCGCGTGCAGAGCGCGCGCGCACGCGGACACGGACTCGCGCACCACGTTTACCTTGCGCACCTGCTCCGAGCACACCCCCTCCAGCCCGTCCCGCGTCAGTAACATAGTCACAGAGAGTGTACAGTACCGCGAGTTTGTCCTCCTGCAGCGGGAACTCGTCGTAGTGGTTCCCGGAGAGCGGCGGCGCGTGCAGAGCGCGCGCGCACGCGGACACGGATTCGCGCACCACATTCACCTTGCGCACCTGCTCCGAGCACACCCCCTCCAGCCCGTCCCGCGTCAGTAACATAGTCACAGAGAGTGTACAGTACCGCGAGCTTGTCCTCCTGCAGCGGGAACTCGTCGTAGTGGTTCCCGGAGAGCGGCGGCGCGTGCAGAGCGCGCGCGCACGCGGACACGGACTCGCGCACCACGTTCACCTTGCGCACCTGCTCCGAGCACACCCCCTCCAGCCCGTCCTGTGTCGGTTACATATTACATACACATCTCGAATATAAGTATGACAGGAGAATTTGTTCATGGCATTTTTTTTTTACTTACAATCGCAATGAAAAAAATGTAATACAATAAGTTGTGCTGTTGACTCGAGAGATGCAAGTAATACTGACGGGTTTAGCCTTCTTCTCGTTGGCGAGCAGCGCGTCGTACATGTCCTTGACCCTTGCCCAGTGCGCGTGCAGCTCGGCGAGGCTCTTCTCCGGGTAGCCCACGTGCAGCGCCTTCAGCTCCTTGCACAACTGCCCCACGCGCTCCATCTGCTGCTCGCGCTCGGCGTACTGCTCCTGCGGTGCGGGGAACGGTTGTCACGACACGACAGGGGCGGTCGCCGAGTCTGTACTGTGAACGCAACTCACGGCCCACACTCGTACAATCATGTTTCATGCGTTTCCCTGATATTATTATTTTTTATTTCCCCTTATTATATTTAGTAATATTGTTTTTTACCTTAGAACTACATTGTAATAAGTGCATGATGTAAATATATTACAGAATAAATGATTTAATTTGGTTAGCCCTATCGTCGTACTTCGGGCACAATTAATGGACCTTTGCTTAGCGTTCTTTCCGAAGAACGCAGACCGAACACAAAAAGGATTTAAACCTGTGATCTCCGAAGTGGTCAAGATCGAACTGCTCAACCACAGAGGCGGTTAAAAGTAGCAGAACTTATTTATTCCGTGACACAATTTTAGCTCCCAAGATCGAGATTCGATTTGGAACTTGATAGAAATCTATGCGCAATTTTTATTCTTTAAAAAAAACAAATTTGTCTTGTGTTACTAAAACATTATCGAAATAAAAATGTTACGAATAAGAATTGTTTTCTTGGATATTTAAAGCTGGCGATGAGGATGGGATGTCGCTAGAAACAAAACCAACCTACCAAAATTACATTACATCACTGGGATGAACCAACCGCAACATGGCAAAGACTTCACATAGACTTTGCCGGGCCCATGGCTGGTCACCATCTTTTTTCATAGTTATTGATGCCTTTACAAAGAGGGTAGAGATAATTTTGATAAAAACAGCTACAAATACATAGTGCGTCACTAAACCTCGAGAGCATAACTGTAGCATATTGTATCTAATAACGGAAGAGAGTTTACTTCAAGGGAGTTCGAAACTGCCATAAGAGAATATGAAGTGTTACATAGAACCTATGCTCCAAACGATCCACGAACCAATGGACTAGCCGAAAGTTCTGTGCTAACTGTAAATAAGGCACTACAAAGCATGCAAAACGAACCCGGTAATCTTCAAGATAAGATACAATGAGCCGAGTTTTTCGGTGTTGATTATCACTTGCTGAACGTTTACGAACACTGTAAGGTAAACTTGCAATAATTGCATGCCTTGAAAAAACGTTTATTTCTGCCCGAAGCAGAGCTAAGGCCTATCAAGTTGGAAAGTAAAAATCGTCGGTGACAAGAGGTTGTACTAGTGTTGACTGTTTCAGTGACATTCCACATCCGAAAACACCTCCGAGACCCCCTCGTACAGTGATCGCCAATCATTTAGTCGCCTCTGAATGAGTTACGAGTGCAAGCTTGCGCAGGTACAGTCAAGGAAACAATAATATCAACGGTTGATTATTAAATGTTTACTTTGTGGGAAGGTGTATTTTGTTGTACCTACCTATTTCATTACCTTTGTTTATTATTTGAGTGCAATGTTAACTATATAAATAAAACGCATTAATATTAAAAACAAGTAAATGTATAATCTACAAATGTAGGGATGTTACTTTATTTACAGAGGTGATACACCATCTATAAACACTGCTTCCCTACTTGAAGAAGGAAGATTTTCGTCGGAATCACTGTCGTCTGTAGAATTTTGGTCCTCCTCGGTGTCGTCGTCAGGTCCATTGTCATTATCACTGACTTCGATAATAATTTCTTCCGTCAACCTATCAATAACGACATCACTCTTCTTATATTCCTCTTCTATTTTTTTAATTTTACCACACAATGCACCCCATTTGTTCTCACCCATTGCATTGACTTTTTCTTCTACCAGGTTCATCACAGTGTTAATGTTGCAGTTTACATTTTTTTTAGCAACGTATCCTTTAATTGCTGCCCAAGCCATTTCTATAGGGTTCAAGTCCGGGTGGTAAGGAGGAAGGCGTAGCACTTTGTGGCCATTTTCTTGGAGTATGCGATCGATGTTATATTTTTTAAATCTTTCTTTGTTTAAACAAACTAGCTTATAAAGTTGAGGCTTGAGCATTGTGGAGCTAAATTGTATTCCTTTCTCTATAAGCCACGATTCCATTTCGGATTTTCTTGAATTTGATGTTGGTGCTGCATCTTCCAATTTATTGTGGTAAGGAGCGTTGTCTACCACGACAACTGAATTTTCCGGTAGATTTGGGATCAGCTTAGTACGAATCCATTTTTCATAATTATCGTAATTCATGTTGTCGTGGTAGTCCCCAGATTTCATACCCGCTTTAAACACGAGCAAAGCGTTAGGGACAAAACCTGCTTCCGATCCGGCATGTACAATAACTACACGTTGACCTTTGGATATATTTTTTTTTAATCCCTTCGTAGTACCGTCACTCCAAGACTGCGACTCCGTATGTGAGGAATCCACATAGGATTCATCAGTATAAACTATAGTTTTACCTTCCGCCCGATACCTCGTAATGTTTTCTAAATATTCAATTCTTTTCAGTCGAATATTCATTTGTTCAATTAAAACCTTTCGATTGTCCTCAGTTCTCTTCCATCGAAATCCTAGTTCTTTCAAAATTCGACGCAGACTTGTTGCTGAACCTTGGAAGTTTAGGTCTGCTTTTAATTTCTTTAAAAGTTGGTTTATTGTGGGTAATTCTTTTTCGGTTATATGAAAGTTATGTACACACCGTTTAATCACACCTTGATCAAAAGAGTCAATACCAGTCACCCTCTTTTTTCCGGACCTTTTCTTGCCGGGTGTACGGAACACTGCTACCATACCCGATTCCGGTTTATTTACGGCCTGAATAATTCTTTGAACAGTTCTCGTTGTGACACCTGTAGCTGCTGCAGTCCGTTTTTGTATGGCCTTGAGATCATACTGAATTCCTTCTTGAGCTTCTTTGGTCATGAATTTATGTACCTCAAACACCATTTTCCTACACTGTCGCCTTAAAACGTTATAACGTCCGCGAGTCATAACAATAAACTTTAACAAACGAAATTAAGAAAAGCAATAAACTATAACAAACAAAATCAACGATAAACTTAACAAATCAGACCCACACATAGAATTTTTTACTCGAAAGTACTTCTCATTCAATGCTCGCGTGTGTAGTGTACGGATGTAGCACTCACACTGACGCATAATGTCGACACCTGCCAGATGGCGAGCGGGGGGTGTGGTGCGGCACGCAGGCGGGTGTGCACCGCGCCCTCGCTCCTGTAACGTCCCCCTGACACCGTAAAAGGGCTATTGCGTCGCCTATTGCGGCTAGCTTCAGAGGCGACTAAATGATTGGCGATCACTGTATGTAGAAACAAGGTTCGCCACCCGTACGCTGGAGTGTAGAGCAACCTTGTGGTCCAGGCCGAGCGGCTGGTCGCTCGGCACTCGGCGCAGCCAGGCGGCGAGCTCGTCCTGCAGCCGGCCGACCTCCTTGAGGTCGTCCTCGGCCTTCATCGCCGACACGCGCCTGCTCTCGATCTCGGACATCACCTGCGACCACTTGTTGCGCAGCTTGTCCTGACACAAACAATTCCCATATTATTATAAATAAAACCAATATTTTATATCACATTTTGTTTTAAAATGTACGTTTCAATTTTACATTAAAATTGGCGTGTAATAAAATAAGTACAGAAATATTAGTATTATTGACTAGCTTTTGTCCGCGGCTCCATCCGCGTTTATTCGTTTTCTGCCTCGTTTTCGACTTGGGCTTTACTTTATGATCCAAATCCGTTGAATGCTTCTCGAGTTAAAAAGGAACATACATACAAACAGAGACAAATAATTAAAAAATGATAGCTTTGGCTTCACTTCAATACTTAATAGCACAAGTCATTTAAAATTTTGAAAAAATATTAATTGTGCAGAGTTAGCAGTGCCTGCGCCACACGATCCGCCGACGCAGCACTACACGTGTTGCCCTGATACCAAGAAACCACTGTTCCACATAATTATGCATTACTGTTTCCGATAATTGTTTGTTAACTTGAAAGCCAGTCTTGTACCAGATTTTGAATTGATTACATCTTTATTAATTAATAATTAAATCTTTTTAAAAAACCCTTTTCCCGTTCGCCCCACACGTAAATGCAGACACGACTTTTTACTACTTTGTCATTAGTACGGATATAGATTGTAGTTACAGGGTTTCAATTGTATTTTCTTATGTCTTAAAAATAAGCCTTTTCCTTTAGTTTGCCATATGACATCACTTCAGCTAGTCTAGCATAGCAAACCATATCGAGCTCGATAGCGCGTGATACAGTGCTCTCTCTCACACTGTGGATCTCCCTCGAGAGGGACAGACATTCCTGTATCGAGCGGTTAAAGCTTGATATGATCTGCTGTGCTAGGCCCCCAGAACTCGATCTTTATAAGAGACACTATCGGATGGGGCATTAATATAGAGAGAGTATTTTATTTTTGAAAATCAACCGGGTCGATTCCTGGTTAGGGAAATATTTTTTTCAAATCTAATGTTTCAGTTTTAGTTTTCATCAAAATCGGCCTCGAGACTTCTTTGAGCATTTTTCGCTATTCCTTATAGTTTCGGATTTAGCCATCCACGCCCGCGTGATAAACGAAACCTGTATATTTTAAATTCTAAAAATGTAGCGTCACCAGTCGAATCAAGTAATACAATCTTCAGTTTCAGGTAATCGACGATGAGTCACAGTCACTGGGAGTTGATTATTTCAAAGGTTTTTTCACAAACAAGTAATCTCTTATAGCAACGGTGTTTATGTTCGTCCGTTGTCTAAGAGGTTCAAATTTGTCAAACGTTTTTATTCTTGCCAGTTCATAATACAAATAGGTCACGTTTATCACACAACATATACGTAATAGAATAGAACAGCATTTGTGATTTCAAACTAGATAAATTGCGGTTAACTCTAACCGTAATATTGTACCATTTCTATCGCTGTCGATATAAAAGTTCGTGCTGCTATCTGCCACTACAGTATTGCGTTCAGACTTCATACTTCACTTTGCGCTCATAAAACGAGTAAAATGCATTCGAAGTCACTCTGGAGAGCCGCCCGACGTCCGAACTACGCGACGAACACCGACAAAGTGTATCCGTACTCGGAGGTGCCGTTCCTCGGAGACTACCACCTGGTGAGGATACCGCGCGGGGGGGAGTTACTGGAGCTCGTCGACTACTGGGGGGAGGGGCGGATCGAGACCGCGCTCGGCGCCAGCGGGTTCCGGGACAGCTACTGCGTCAACCACCAGCACCAGCTCGTCAGCAACGGGCCTGACACCGACCGCAAGATCCCCAACCGAGTGCCCGTCCTTAGCTACGTGGACTGCGACACTAGCGGCTACATCGCAGACGATTCGGTGAAAGTGGTGACGGTGATGGGAGCTCCCATCAACAGGAGCTGCGCGGCGGACGTGGCGCGGATGGTGAGCGCCGACCGAGGGAAGGTCATCGTCTACGGGTTCAGCGAGACCGCCGCCGATATCAGGAACTTGGAAGCGGCACTCACCCTGAAGGGGCTCGTGTTCTGCTACGGATACAGCTGCGAGGAATTGTTCAAGGAGCCGACGTTGTTCGATAGTTTCAGGGCGTACTTGAATGCCAAGGAAATCGCTACAGAGTTGTATAGCAGCGTCAAGCACGCTCAGTACGACAAGGCAGTCAAAATATCTAAAACTTTGGACAACGGGGTGGGAAGTATCATCGCAGATGTAGTAGAAAATCTACTGAAAGATGGGGTCAAAAATACAATGCATTACTCATATAAGCTATGGAACGGGGGTGCAGACAATATCGTCAAGAATTACTTCCCTCTTGCTTTCAGACTGATTTTGAACGAAGATAAGGTAAAACTTATAAATAAAAAGAGTTTGGAAACCTTAAAATTGGAAGGATATTCGGAGTGGAAGATAACTCCCGTTAGGGAGTCTGATGAAGTACAGTTCAAGATAATGGACATCGAACGTAGTATGTACCTAGGTTTAGACGCGAAGGCTGACGTGAATGGAGAAAGACAAGCATTCGGCTTCAAGACCGAGAGTGACGATAAAGTGTACCGATGGCTGCTGGAGCCGATGAAGCGAGACGATGACATATTCTTCAATATCACGAACGTGGAGTACAACCACCGGGTCAAGTTCGACGCGGACCTGTCGCGGGCCGGCGGCAACAACAAGTTGCTCGCTCCGACGTACAGCGAGGGAGGGCTCTCTGACGCATTCGGGTGGTTTATTGCTCCGTCGGAATAATTTACCTTTGTAGTGCTATTAATACTCATGTCAGCTAACATACTAAAGTATTATGTATGAAACGGATGTTTACTTGGGTATTATTGTTGTTGACTACACGAATAGTCAACAATCGTTTGTTTAATAATAATTTACTTTTGCTCAACAAATAAAATTACTTCGATGTTGTTATCTGTTTTATTGTAATGAATTTGGAAGTGCATAATCCGAATCGTGCTCGCTACCAGCTCCTGGATTATGCATCTTTCGAAACATCGAACTATCGAATTCCGATTATCTAAGGATACGTTCGTACTCAAAGTAACGTCATAATTGTAAACCGTTCAACTGAACAAAGGCAAGTTCAGTTTTATCAATGTTTTTAGTGTTTTGCTACCGATACAACGTTACATGATAGGCCCGCCGGGTGTACCTGGTAGTGAGCCTGTATGTAGTCGGCCAGCAGCGGATTCTGCTTGTGCCGCGAGTACACGAGGCTGTCACCGCGCGAGATGAGCGCCGCCGCGTCCGGCGCCAGCGCACCTAGCTGGTTCTTCAGGATCTGTTACAAGTTATTGCGATGAAGAGAAGTTGAATATCATCACGAAAAGTTACATTGAGGATCTGTCACAGACACGCATGTTTACTTTTAAATCCTAGATGTGTAGTTAATAATAGATCAATCAACAATTTTCGTGCTGAGTATAAATATCTTATTAATTGACAAAGAAAATGAGTTTTTTTTATTTAATTAGTTGAATAAGTTTTCAAATTCAGGCTATCTGGTACAATAAGTATGAGTAGCGTGGGGTAGCGACCTCGAGCCGCTTGCCGGGATCCCGCTCGGCGGCGACCCCGCCCACAGTGACCAGCGCCACGTCGAGGCGCCGCGACATGAGCGTCGCCGCCTCCTCCCACTGCAACAGCTCACTGTCGCACTCCGACGAGAAGCGCGCGCGCAGGTCCGAGGGGGCGGGGGAGGCCGGCGCGGGGGACGTCGGCGGGGGGGACACCTGAGGACAACACAACACATGGCTTCATTTCCAATTCAGTAGAGAGACATTGGTCACTTTAGTTACACCAGAGCGTCTTCCGCCTACTTGTTCTGTCTCCAAATTATTTTCCCAAAATCAATATCTATGTATATATTGGATGGATTCGATTGATGGTTCTTGGTGGAATATCATCTTGAGTAAATTATACACAAATTCTTGTACTTTTGTTCCACATATATTTATTTTTATTCTAACTTCGGCTACTGGTTTTGTATTACACATCATCGGGCCAACAAATTATTAATTATTTAACACGACAGAAAGAAAACATTTTTAACAAGCAAATATAAAATAAACAGAGGTGAATCACCACAGCTTGCGTTTCAAAATGGTTACTGGTACTCTGTTTATTTTATATTTGCTAGTTAAAAATGTTTTCTTTTGTTTTCTTTCTGTCGTGTTAAATAATTAATAATTTGTTGGCCCGATGATGTGTAATACGAAACCGGTAGCCGAAGTGAGAATAAAAATAAATATATGTGGAATAAAAGTACAAGAATTTGTGTACAATTTATCTATGTATATAATAGAATTCCCTGATCGATTGATAGATCTTTCGACACCTAGACCAAGAGACTGGACACAACATGTTAGTAACATGAAATTTAGTCTATATTTTCCTTGTACGACATAGGCCTAAGAGTTTTTGGAATTTTCCACGGGATCGGGAGAAACTGGATCCACATGAGCAACACTGCGAGGCCTTTGCTAAAATAAAACTACAAAGAATCTTCTATACCTACGAGGTTTAAATCGGTCCAGTAGTCTTAAACAATGCCTCAGACAGACAGTAAGCAAATCATCGTAATGAGCGTTTCCGTTATCTTTACACAAACTTCAAACAAAAATACCTCGTCGGTATCGTCGGTGCGCTGATACTTCCCGGCGGTGGCGCGGCGCTCGCGACTCACCGGGATGTGGCTCTTGGTGCCGAGCTGCGGGCTGGGGGGCGCCGGCTTCGGTAGCGGGCTGGGCGGGGACTTCTTTGGTTTACCTTCTTCGGAGACTAACTGGAATAGTTTAACACGAGAAATGAGGATCTGGACGACTATTGTAGCACGTGCGAATAAATTGCTTAGGCAGATTTCGAGTTTAAAAGGGATTTCCTTCGGATGTGTATTGTTATATTTGATTAAAAATCTATAGTGAGCAGTCTTTATATTCCATAGCTTTTATTTAATGAGGCTTTGTGACTCCAATTACATCGGTTTATCATACTGTAAACAAAAGCCGAACGACTGATATTGCGAGTGAAAAACAATGTCTCAATATATTTATTTAACCTAAAAGTACGCCTACTCGAAATAAGTGAAAAAAATATTGTCCGGATCGAAGTCGCCGACCGGAGTGCCAATAAAACTGGCGGCATTACCTCGTTGGGTGATGAGACACTCGCTTTCGACATCAAACACCACGAACATACGTCCTTCCCTGTTACGACTTCTAAGTTTTAAGAGGTCAAGTTGCTGAAATGTGAAGCGATAACGGTACCACCTTCGTTGGTAGCGCACGAAAACTTCAAAAAATGTTTGACGTGGAAAAATCTAGTTTTGCAGTAGAGATAGCTGACTGGATGGCAGAAAAGGGTACAACTTGGTTGATTTTATACCAGATTCCCACAGTACTCCAAAATTTGGAGCACAGGGAAGGATAAAATGCCTAGTTGTACCGTGATCTGCCAATTTCATGGTCCTTCGACTGTCAGTTCAAAATTGAAAGTTACAGTGATGTACCCTTATGAAATATAATCGTTTTTTTTTTAGTATCGAGAAAGTTAACAATGGCTATCAAATAGATTTTTTATTTGATTGATCTTTGATTATCCAAATTACTTTTTGTTAATTACTAAATTAATTAAATTAAACGAAGCAATAACTCCAGAGCTTGAGAGTTCAAAGATTTCTTTTTGTTTTCAAAAAATCAAAAAAAACTGTAACAAACGTCAAAATAAATAGCACGTGAAGCAACCGCAACGAAAACACAAACCGCATTCAAGATGCACTCATACTCACGCGATCCTATAAGATGGCCGCACCGATTCATCGATATATTTTCGATTATGTTATGTCAGTGCCTATGGGTTAGCGTTCCGATCCACGCATTACGTAGCAAAAAGACATTATTATTTACTGAATCTTTTCTTCGTTAAATTTAACGAATATACTGAGATTTTTGTTCCGATTTATAGAGGCATATTTACATTATTTCTAAAACCTATTATTTTCTTTTATGCCTGGGTGTATGTAGTATTGTGTGAGTAGTATAGGTGAAACGGAAAATTACGAACTGTCACCCATATCATAATATCTTGGACAGCCTATAAGAGAGGGCGACACTGAAGATCGGAGTTGTACGCTCTTTGAGAGAGAGGGCGCAACTGGAAAACAAACGTCAATGATAGATCGCTGTCATTGTCAAGTAGCGCAAGTGTGTGAGTTTCATTGAAGTGTGATTGTGACGTAGTGGGACAAACTGTGAGTATAAATTTGAACTTTTGGAAACATGTAGTGTCTCAGCTACCTCATTCAGGAGCTTGGCAAGTAGCACTGCACCACACAGCTCTAGTCGCAGGATTGAGACTTGCTTGTCAGTTACCACACGGGTTTCTTATTAATTAGTTACAATTCTGAAGAATTGCCCCTCGAGTCTCGCGACACCTAGCTGTTATATGAGCGCACCTTGTCATCCCCAGGGGCGGGGTGCGCGGGTGGGTCCCGGGCGCCCAGTTTGGGCGACATGGCGACCACGTGCACGGGCTGCTTGCCGCGCTCCTCCGGCTTCATCGGCGTCGATGTGCTTAGCGGCTGGCTGGCTTCCGGGTCCGAGAGTGACGTCACACGCGCCTGGGGGCGGAGCATACATACAGACATCTATCTTCATATGCAATTAGTTCATGAAATGGACTATGGATGAAATTGTTTTAAGTGCTTGAATATTTGTCTGTTGATAGGAATAACCTTTCCCATAAACTGGAAAAAAACTATTTCGGTTGATGATAATTAAAAAATTAGAGCATTAAAATTTCAGAAATTCGGTCTTTATACAGCTGTGTACGAATATAACCTTTGCCTGCATATAAAAAGAAAAATATATTACTCTGTGGTAATAATGACATTGACCATAGATAAATACTTAAACTGAGTAATGATAGTTTTGTTTTTTAACATGCCTGGTCTGGAAATATTCGTATGCAGCTGTAAAAAAGTTATGTTTTTATTTTTTTTATGACCGTATTTAACGCTACCAAAAAATCTGCATTTTCTTCCTGTTTGTGGAGAAGGTTTTTACTATCAACAGAAAAATATTCGAACACTTGTGATAATTTCGTCCACTGCCTGTTGACATTTTGACGACGCAACATTTTTATGAACCTTATATCTATTGATGATGTTCTACCTGCAGTTACTATGTCTTTAAACTATTTCAAAACAATGTCTACCTGAGGAGAGTCTTCAACTTCAGTGTAGATGACCTCCTCGTCTCCGACACCACTCGTGCTGGATTTCTTCCTCAGTCTTTCTGAACTCATTTCAGCGTCTGGATTTTGGACGGGTTCAACAATATTTTCATCTCTTTCTTTGAGTTCAGGTGTTTCTTTATGAGGCTCCATCTTTTCATCTTTGGTATCTACAAGTTTGGCGTCGCTAACTAGCTCCGTGACGGAGGGTTCAGGCAGCGCCGCTTGGTCTTTGGGGACTTCGTCCAGAATCAGGTACTCGTTGACTTCATCTCTGAGCAGGTGTTTCTGAGACTCTTTCTGTCTGACGGCCAGATCGTACAGCAGCGGACACTCCGTTTCTCCCTCGTCCATCGGCGTCGGCGGCGGCGTGGACATAGACACGTCGTGCACATCTCTCGGTTTCTCGGTGTCAGGTATTATATCCGGCACGGCGTCGATCGTCACTTTCATCACTTTGTGCTTCTCGTCAGCGGACGAATTCTTTCGTTTGAGTATACCGAGCGTCGGCTTCATTCGTTGTTCTAGTTTCTTAACTTCTACTACAAAAGTCTTAGGTTCGGTTCCTAGGTCTACTGACTTTGGTTTTTGAGCTTTATCTTCGTTGTCAGAGTCATTCCCCGCATCTCCTGTCTCGACGAAGTGCATCACATTGCAGTCGGGAGTATCGGTCGCGAGATCCTCACTGGTTACACTAGACTTAACTATTTCGTGCTCCTTCACTTCCACTACGTGGCAGGCGGGCGATTTTGGTTTCTTATGTTTGGTAGGAAGCTTTGGTACTATCTTGTTTTTGGATATTTGCGTGAACAGGTCACTGTCCTGGAGCAGATTGAAAGTGCTGCTGTTCTTTCTGGGCGAGTCCGGGGTGACGGGCAGGGAGCGGGGCGTCGAGTCGGCCGACTTGTTAGCGTGGTGCCTCCTCCGCTCGCGCTCCAGCGACGAGCTGCGCGACCCGCCCTGCTGCACCTCACGCCGGATTGGGACGGGGCTCTTCAGCGCGAGCGGTATCTTTGACTTCTTCAGCTCGGCCGGACGCTCCACGTCGGGAGATTCGAGCCGCTCCGCGTCGGGAGAGTCGACGGGACTCTCCAGTCGTCTCTTTATCGTATCGGTAACGTTCTCGTACCCGACCGAGGGGGACTCCCTCGCCCTGCTCATATCGGTCTGGAATGATAAACCTTTCGTCATTTTTAGTCTCTTTTACTTATTGTTATAACAACACCAAAACTGCTAATATTACAAGGCATTAGAGTCGGTTATGTACATGTTAGTGATCACTCGATGGTTGGTACGTGTCGTCTACACGCGTCCCGATGATCGATGTGATGCAACGACGAGTGTGAACCCATAAAGCGGTTGTGTTGATAATTTTGATGGCGAGAATGATACCAAGCGTGATTCCTGCCAATGCGTGTCCAAAGCCGCGATGTTCTAGTCGATGTATGTATCATGGACTCGATGCCGTGAGATATAAAGCCCGTTTTCACACCACACAACAGTTTAAACCGACACCAAATCGCAATTATATACATTTTTATTTACAAACACAATTAGCTGTGTCGTCTTTAATTATTTTTCATAATATTTTTGTCGTCCTGTGTCATGTCTTCAAACACACGTTATTTGATTACATGTTTAGTACATTATGTCGTCACTCTACACACTTCAACACCAATATTATATTCACAACGATGACTACAAAATGCAAATAACTAAGACTTACCACAACGTAAAGCGGTCATGTGCGATATTTATAAACAGTGATTCTTACAACTAAAAGCGACACCCTCGCATGTCATCCGACAAGGAACAAGCACTCACCGTGATCCTCTCAAGCAGTCCCTCCCACTGCGTGTGGAGCGCCTTGTTGTCTACAGCGTCGACCTCGCCCGCCCGCCCCCGCACCTCACTCTCCAAACCTCTCAGCCTCTCCGGAGACGCGTCCTTCAACTGCTGCTCCACTTCGCTCAGATAGTGCTGCAGCGACTCTGCGTCTCCCTCTCTCTTCGCGTTGCCGTGCTTCTTGAGGTGTTCCCATCTCTTGTTGACGGCGTCGACCTGGTCCCGCAGCACGTCCAGGTAGACGGGGTCGCACAGCTTCGCGAACTCGACGTGGTTAGCGTTCAGCTTGTCCTTGATGGCCTCCATCCGGGACATTTCCAATTCGAGGGTCTGCTTGCCGACGGTGCCGTCGAGCCCGTCGAGCCAGGAGGTCAGCGACTGCAGGTCATTCTGCAGCTCGCGCGCGGTGATCAGCGCGTTCTCGAGCTTGGTCTTGGAGTCGGTGATCTGCGCGCCGAGCTTGTTGTAGAGCTCCTTCAGAGCGTCGATCTTGGTGGAGAACTGCTGCGGCTCCGGCACGGCCTTGTCCTCCACCAGCCGGCGCCCCGTCTTGATGATCGACTCCACCTCCGACTTGATCTCGCTCAGAGTGCGGTAGAACCTCTGAAACATACATAAGTATATATTGCAGTGAATTATGGAGCAACTAGCGGTTGGCCCGCAGCGTTGTTTGCATGGATCTCGTTTTTATTTTGTTTTGTGTGTCGATGAGTTAATAAAAGAAGCGATTAGTTTAAATATATACAATAGGATTAAATTATGGATCGAATCGTTATTTATATAGTTACACAGATCAGAGAGGAGGAGAGGTTTTAACAGATTGAACCACAAAGATAAGTGATATAATGAGAACTTACGAGCCATTTGTACAGCGCAACGCTGATAATGAGGACCAGATACATCGAGTCCCAGCCCATTCTGTGCAATATCGAATCACAATTACGAGAACTAAACAACAATAAACAGATCGGCAACGGAACAGAGTGAACCGCGATCACTGCGGGGAACTGCGGCCGGCGTATCGACCACATCGAGCCACGAATGTAGATCAACGTGACATTCAATATGACACATTGCTAACATTGTTGCAAATATTCACACGATAAATTATAAAAATGTGAGCAAAACAATGAACGTGTGATATTTTTATTGTTTTCAACTTGTTAAAATGCCTTCTCCATTGTGATGTGCGTGCTCAGTGGACAACAATAAAGTATCATCACAGAATCCTTTCAATGTTGGCCGGTGCTGACAGCACTGTGCGTTAATAAAATAAATCCTTTCAATTCAATTACCGTTACATTTTATAGACAACGCTATCCTCTAGCCTGGTTTGATAATGAAGGTTTCGCGAGGCACATTGAAAACCTTTGAATGTTTACTCGAATTCAATACTAAAGTAAATACAACAAATAAGTTACAGTCGTCTTGGTCGACGCATTACACCGATTCCGGAATTAATCTGAACGTGATGAGATTTACATAATGTATCAGTTAGTGACCGGCGCGGCGGGAGCGCGTGACGTCACAACACTCCGGGCGGTGGTTTACTCATGCACTGATACATGCAGCTACCAACGTTTCATCACCAGTTAGCCATTGGAGTTATTAAAGTGATATAATGTAAAACAGTTCACGTGTTTGTATCAAGATGACGACAATCGCAACTATTAATACGATTTTTGTGATGAAAAACACTTCTACTTCACTATGTAAGCATCATCAGAGGCTTTTAAATTAAAGTTAATGCATTTTTTCTGTATTTACTTTAAAATCCCCTGATGATGCTTACATAGTGAAACCGGTTGGGTTGTGTAATATTAAATATTATTTGTGGAGAAGTACAAGTGTTTTTCATCACAACAATGTCCGATAAATTCCACCAAGTGCCGACAATGTCAACAATCAACTTCATTAATACGATTATTGATTTGTTGCATACGATTTACAAATGAGGGTTGGATTTATAAATCAGTTAAGACATTCAGTAGTACAATATTCTACAAACGGAAATCGTCCAAGCCCATTGACTAAAAGATTGCACAACATTTGTGAAACATTTATTAATTGTGGCAAGCAAGCACAAATAAAAGAGTCCGTGGCCGCCGGAGCGTGGCGTCTGGTATCGGATATCTGGGCCAGTGGAGGTATCTGGGCTCTATACCGCCGCCGCCGCCGCCGCTGATGGAAATTTAATGTAAAATTGATTGAAGAGTGAGTGTCCGCTCATGCGAGAATATTTATCGTTATCAGTTCGGATGGCCATCCTTTGTTTTGATCAAATTATATAATTGGCTCACGTTCATAGTAACATACGCGCTATTACGATTCAATATTGGATTCGTTGACTATATGTACTATATCTTTTGTACCACTTCTCGGATTATCTGTTATCAAAGATGTAAAGATAAAAGGATTTTTGAAATTGTATGTTTTCAATTTCTCATACAGTATATAA
Organism: Ypsolopha scabrella; assembly: GCA_910592155.1. NCBI lineage: Eukaryota > Metazoa > Arthropoda > Insecta > Lepidoptera > Ypsolophidae > Ypsolopha > Ypsolopha scabrella. The sequence continues at coordinate 24,035,420 of OU342982.1, forward strand.
TTTGAAAAAATAACGTAGCTTTGGCCGTCATTGTCATAGTTAAAACAATGTACGAAAACTTTATACAGACCCTGTTGTAGTACAATAAACTAAGATTGTGCTACAACATGTTGAACATTATTATCTGAATTAAAACACCCGATAAAGCTGTTAACTCCTTAAAAGAAACCGGTCAAGTCCCATTAGAACTCGCACCTGAGGGTTTTGTACGATTCTATGAAATTACAAACATACAGTACCTTACAGTACCTAGAATATTATATGTCAGGTTGGGACTTTTGGTATCACGATTTTGAATTAAGTATGGTTAAAACGATGGTTAAAAAAATGTTTGTTTGTCAAATCAAATCAAATTATTTATTTTGTAAAATAGATACATAAAGTACACTTTCTACAAGTCAAAGTTAATCTTCACAATATATATATTTAGAATAAATTATATATATATATATACTAATAAGGGAAATAGATACAAAAAATATTTAGGTTGGGTTACTAAAATGTAATTAAACACTTGCATAAAATAGAGAAATCTAGGAATTAAAATATTATATATACATAATGCCTAACCATCCGCACCACTCGATTAGTATTGCTAAGAAGAAGGGCAAGAAACTTAGCAAACATGAATTTTTTCATTTGTAACATAAACTTAATCTATACAATTTTCTTATACCTACTTAAATAAAGGCAAATATAAAACCATAGGAATTATGTCACAAGAGAAAAAGAATTGATCTTAGTCAATCCGTCTTTTCATCTTATATTACCTTTTACAGCAAAAGTCAGTTTACATATCTTAAGATTAGCCTTTAGAGGAATCAAACATTATTAAAATTTGCTAAATATGACTTACAATTCTGATAAAGATTATTATTATTTATTACACCATGCTTCATTATCGTCCAGATAATCATTGATTTTATAAAAAAGCTTTTTTAAGTAGTCCCTGCTTAATGTATGGTTTAAACTTATTTTCAGGCAAACTAAGGACCTCCTTTGGAAGTTTACTGTAAAATCTTATACCATGTCCTACAAAAAAATATGGTTTGACAGCCATACTACGTTACTCAACTTAGTGATATTAACTTGTTTTGGTAATTTCAAGGAGCATTTTAGAGCTGCCATTTGATTAAATTAAAAAAAAAAATAGTTTGTTTTAAGAGCGTTTAAAAGTCTTGCTCATTTTAGTTGGGTGCCTTTCAGAAAAGCAATATATAGTTCTGTCACTTAAAATTACGTTTTTAGTAAGTTTCTTAGCTTAAAATTAAAACCTTCAAAATCGGCTTTATAGTCACATATTATAGGTATATTAAAGACCTGCAACACAATCCGATTTTATTGATAATGATGATTTACTCGAATTCTCGACTAAATTAGATGATGTGGAAAGTAGTTCAATCAGACTAAAGTTCTTGCCATGAAAGAAGTCCCTTGTGGAAGTGCCTTGTTAATGAATAAATACGAAAATGCCTTAATCCACTTAATTCTTTCGTAAAAATTATATAGTTAAACTGGTCGAAAAACTTTCCAAAATTCTGAATTGTTCACTTTTTTCCATGGAATATTGTAATTCACAAGAAAGAAGCATAAGTCTAGATAAAAATCACCACCAATATTGCTGCATATTTTTGGTGAGCCTGACTATTAATATGTTCTTGTATATTCTGGTTTTTAGTTTTCAAGTTAATGTCACACGCAGAACAATAAATGTTTGACTTGTCTTGACTTAGTATTAGTTCTTTGTAAGGTTCTTCTATCCAGCTTTGTATAATACTTTTTCACCACAATTATTTTGATGAGTTTGATGACAGACGCTATTTACATGATTCAACATTAAAAGCTTTTTTTGATAGTTATATGCACATCACATGAGGAACAAAATACTTTACATTTTTCTTCGTCATGTTTTAAATCATATAGCTCTAGCTCTAGCCAGGAATTAATTTCACAAATAGTGGGATCGTTCATTTTAAATATCACCAATTAGTTATTTTAATTGACAAAATACAATTATCGAAAATAGTATTTCAATTGGAAAGAGTCAGTTTATGTGTCAAGATATCGCTGTTGAACTTCCGTAAAAAGTTTGTACACCAAAACTTTTGTATTGGAATTTTACTTTTTACGGAAGTTCAAATATACAATTTATATGAATAATATTATAATTCATAGCACGATAAGATAATAAAATAAAACACTCACCGTTTATAAAGCCATGATAAAATGACATAAATCATATTACTTAGTTACATATAAAAAAATACTACAACAAATAGCGACTCCATGATACTCTAGAACCACAGCGTGATACCAAAAGTCCCAACCTTAATTATATGAAACAAAATTGCAAAATAAAATTCCCAGCTAGTTTAGTTCTTGGGATAGATAGACCACATAACAAAAATGGTCTAAAATTTACAACTCTCATCGCCTATTTCATTATTTCTGGAGATTTAAAAAAATGTATATTCATATTCTACTAAATGAGTTCTAGACAATGATCCCCCCCCACACGCCGGGGTAAGAAAGATATTATTCGACTCCTTTTTCATGTAAGTATGTAATTAAATTTTTAATGAAATATTCAGATTTGGGTGAACATTTTACATAACATATCCAAATATCAGGTCTGTGACTGATTCAGTCTGCAGGCTAGAGATCCGTGACATACGGACGGACAGCGGCAGAGTCCTGCTCTTTGGGCGCGGAACCCTATACACGAAGAAGCTCAAACCAACTCTACCGAGACACGCAGAAAATATGAATATTATTGTAAAAATTAACTTTAGATGTGTGTAAAAGTGAAGTTAGAAATAAAGGTTTTCAGAATTTGTGTGAATATTTGTGACTGATGCCGGACCCAGGAGAGGGCCCGAAATACTCGTATATCGCACTTTCAATTTTTATTTTATTTTATTCATCGGTGTAGCTATATGTTAACTTTATAGTTGAGACAGACGAGTGGATTAATCATATATTAGTTTATGGCCATCACTGTAGTCAAAATATGAAGGTGTATTTCTTCATCATCGGCACACAATACCTACACTGTTCGGTTTAAAAGCGTTCGAAACGCACAAGTATGTGTAAGACACTTCATTTTATTGGTATGGCAACACGAGTTTAAAAAAGAGAAGTGTCATGGACCTTTTTCCGGTTTTACTGTCATAACTTTGGGCTCAAGGAGCTATACGTGTTTCATGTCAACCAGTGTTGAAAAGATAGATAAATATTTCAAGGATATAACCTGTAACAGTGAAAAAGTGGTGAAATAGTCCAATTGATAAGTATCAATTGTGATCCGAATATAATAACCTTACATAGGTTATAATACAACTTTGAATTGTTAAAATTTGTTTGTTTTGGAGTATGTTTAGTCTTTAACAAGTGTTTAATGTGATTACATACTTTCAGGAGCCAATTACCTTTGGATATACTGTTAGTTTGTGCTACAGTTTGTGTTTATATTGTTTATTTTGAATGAAAACTTCTTGACACCTTCGGTTAAAGCTTGGACATAGTTGTGTGTCAAAAGTGTAATATAAATGTACGTAACTGGTTTGTGTTGTATGGATTATATATATATAGCAGCAGAAAAGGTCTGTCTGTCTGTTCATAAAGTTATGATATTGTGTTTGTTTGTACACATTTGAGTATTAAAAATTAGTTTTTGTTGAACTCGCATAATTAAACAACAGGGTTGTATTGTGTATTAATATATTGAAATTAACATACTGACTAGAGTCTAGTATATTTGGGTCTACAATATTATTGTATACGGGGACGTTTGTGATTCGAGCCAGCGTTAGTTCGGTTTTAAATTGTTGTTATTTTCTTTGATTTCCCGGTTTAACGCAATGGCGAAGCAAACTTCGAGGAAGACTTTGGCGAGTCAACTGCGGTGGTTTGTTAGCGTTCAGGGAATGCTGTCCAGGACGGACCGGGACGGGGCGATTCTCGAGCGCTACGAGCAGATGTCGGATCGCTTCGAGACTGCTGAAGCGGCGGTCGCGGATCTCCTGGATGGAGACCAGGATCCAGAGGTACGGACATCCATTAATAATGACATGGATCAAATAATGGACATTTATAACGAGGTCACACAGGTCGCCTGTCTCATTAAAGAGCGACAGTCAGGTGTTTCGAGCACGCCTGATGTAGGTCGGGTAGCGCACGGTCCATCGCTGCACAGTAGGCTCCCCACTCTGGAGTTAGGGCACTTTGATGGTACCATGGAGCTATGGGTGGCATATAAGAATATGTTCACCTCTGTAGTTGACAGTAGGCAGGATTTAACCAATGCACAAAATATGGCATACTTGATGTCCACTTTAGAAGGTGAGGCAAGGAGCATAGTGCAACATTTACGAGTAGAGGACGACCATTACAGTATAGCCTGGGAACTATTGAATAATAGATATCAGAATGTCCGTCTGTTGGCCGATGCTCATACGAGCCAATTGTTAAGTTTGCCTAGGGTAGGTAATAAGGCTCAAATTCGAACGCAGTTACTGACCCCGGTTACAGTAGCATGTAACGCGTTAAAAATGTTAGGTTTGCCCGTGGATGAGTGGTCGTTCTTGTTGGTACACATTATTTTGGGTAAGTTACCGTCTGATACTCGTTCACGTTTCGAACGTGAGACCGCGGAAAGGGAGGACAAGGCTCTTCCTACTTTCGCTGAGTTGATGAGGTTTTTAGAATTTGAGGCTAGGGCCGTGGAATCGTCGTCGACTTCGGAGGTGGCGCCACCTACCGGGAGTTTTAGGGAACCGGTAAATCGGGGCGAAGGGGGCCACAGGGAGTGCAACCGCTTCGGGGACGCGTTGCTGCACGTCTGGCTGCACTGGCCGCTGTTGCTGAGAGCCCAAACTGCTACCAGTGTGGGCGCTCAGGACACGCGTTATCGCAGTGCCATGATTTTGCTGCATTACCGGTAGTGGACAGACGGCGATTAGTTAAAATTAATAGACTGTGCTATTTTTGTTTAGAGGACCACTTAGCGCGCGAGTGCTCCAGGCAGCGCATGTGTAGAGAATGTGGCAGGCCGCATCATGATTTAATTTGTGCGAACAGGTCTGGAGCATACGGTCAAGCTACGGGCGGGGGAGGCGCGTCACAGTCCACATATCAGTCACGTCCGTCGAGTGGCCCCTCTCAAGGACGAGGAGCGCATCCGTCGGAGAGTGGAGAGAGCCTTTGCGTGAGTCGTGCTCAGTTTGATAGTGGTGTGGATCGCGCGCCTGCGGCACGAAGCTATACTGCGGGCCCGAGGAGAGGACCCCTCATGGGGGGGGTTCATCGGGTCAGGGCCGTACTCAACCTTGGGATTTGTAATGCGACAAACTGCCAAATTCAGGGACCCACGTCCCGCGATTATGCTTTATAATGCATATATACGTAGCTGTCTCGAGTACAACGCAGTCGTTTGGGATCCACGAGAGACCACATATAGTCTATTGATGGAAAAAATTCACAAAAAATTTAGCCGGTACATTTATAAGAAATTATATGGGTATTATCCGTTTCGTTACCCATCTCTTTATGTGACGGGTATGATCGGACTTGACACCCTAGAACTTAGGCGAAAGCTGCAACTTATAGTTCACTATTGCCTCTTACTACGGAATGTAATCGACAATCCATCAATCCTGGAGAGTGTAAAGCTCTATGTCCCGGGGCAGGCACACCGAGGCGGCAACGCCGGGGAGGCCCCGCGGCGCCGGCACCGACTGCTAGCGGAGTCGACCGCGCGTACGCAACATGGCAACAACGAGGCAACAGTACGCGCTCCCGCGCTCCTCAACTCACTACTCGACCACTCGCCAGATTTAGATTTATTTGCTGACCCCATTAGGAAAATTAAAACCACTAGCAGTAATTTTTTATGTGAAACCTTATTTAGGATAAGCACTGCGTGCGACTAATAACATCTGTCTGTTCTATTCATTATTAATTTTTCTGTTAAAATTTATTTGTAAAATAGCAAATAAGCGTTTTGGACATATTTAGTCTGTAAGTTTATCTTGTTGTTTATTGAAATAAATGATTCTAAATGATTCTAAATGATTCAGGATATTAGGAGTGGACCCCATGTTTCCGCGACAGCGGGCCCGAGTAGGGACCCCCCGAGGGGGGGGGGGCGGGCTCCACGGGCGGGGGCCCCACTCAAGGTTATATGAGTGGACCCCAGTTTGCCGAACCAGTGCCTGCGCCCACTGTAGGACAGTATAGCAGGGCGGAGCCACAGCGATACTCTCCGCCGATGCACGAGTATCCGCGGTTAGAGTATCACCCGCCTTATTTTAGATATGGTAGGGCAGCGGGTTACGCACCATCCCGGATGGCATTGTGTACACGCTCACCATATATGGGGCCATGGACGCACCCTGGATTGGAGAGGCCGGGCTCCCAATAACTAGTCTGCCCCTCTACCAGTGCGGAGCCGAAGACAGTTCTTCTGCCCACCGCAATAGTTAGTATCTGGGGCCCCCGTGGTGATTCAGTTAGAGTAAGAGCTCTTCTAGATTCTGGAGCCCAGGGCTGTATGGTGACTACACGGGTAGTTGATAGGTTGTGTTTGAACTTGGAGCCTTCTTCAGTACCGCTACTGGGGATCGGTGGTTTAGAGGTCAAACGTTTAGCAGGCCGAACACATATTAGATTTTCTTCGGTACGTTCCTCCACCATGAGGATTGCGGCTACAGCCATGGTCATGGACAATATAGTTGGCTGGCAGCCCTCTTCAGATATCTCCCCATCTGTACTATCGTGTACGTCCCATTTAGATTTAGCTGATCCTCTCTTTTATAATCCCGCCCCAGTGGACGTCCTCTTGGGCTCGGATGTATTAGGATGGGTTATTTTAGGTACCCAGAAAGTGCTAGGTCCTTCGTCACTGTTGGCAGTGTCCACAATTTTTGGATATGCTGTGCTGGGACCAGTCTTCGACGACTGTACTCCGGATGAGTCAAGGGTCGTTAGTACAGCATCTCTTGCTAAGACAATGCATAAATTCTGGGAAGTAGAAGAGCCTCCCATGGTTCCTAGGGCCAACCCGGAACATGCGGAATGTGAGGCTTTCTACCAGGCCAACACGACGAGATTAGTTTCTGGTAGATTTGTAACAAGATTGCCCTTTCTTCCTTCCTTCCTCTCCTGTTTTAGGACAGTCCAGAGCACTGGCGGAGAAACGACTGGTGGCCATGGAACGGCGCATGCAGCGTGACCCAGTGCTCCGTGAGAAATACATAGACTTCATGCGTGAGTATGAAGCCTTGGGTCATATGTCTCCGGCTCGAGTCGATTGGAGCTCCACTGAGCACTACTTCCTACCTCACCATGCGGTCTTGAAAGCCTCTACAGGCAAGCTGAGAACGGTATATGACGGTTCGGCGCCTACTTCAACAGGGGTTTCGTTGAATCAATGTTTGCATTCCGGGCCAAAGTTACACCGGGATGTTATTGACATAATTTTAAATTTTAGGAGACATCAGGTGGTGTTTGGAGCAGACATCAAGATGATGTTCCGGCAGACTGTCATTTATCCGGATGACAGACGTTTCCAGTAGATTCTCTGGCGAGAGCACCCGGATGACCCGGTGACAGTCTACGAGCTCAACACCAACACATATGGTTTGAAATCTAGTCCATACATTGCAATTATTGTTTATTAGAGTTGGCGGAGCGGGAGCGGACCCGCTACCCTCGCGCGGCCGCTGTGTTAACACGCGATCTTTATGTAGATGATGTGTGTACCGGGGCCCAGTCTGTCGAGGAGGCGCTTATACTCCGTGATGAGTTAATCGCTATATTAGCGGCGGGAGGTTACGAGCTAAGAAAATGGTTGTCGAATGAACCCCGTCTGCTAGAGGATATCCCAGAGGATCACCAACAGAACCCTTATCTATTTGCTGACGTGGACGATCCAAATATGATAGCGGTTTTAGGTATGAAATATCAGCCGGTAAATGATATTTTCACGTTTCAGGTGGTGCTGGAACCGCAAAAGGTGTGGACCAAGCGGACGGTGCTGTCCACGATTGCACGCATGTTTGATCCAAACGGTTGGATCAGCCCGGTGATCTTCTCAGCTAAGTGCCTGATGCAACGGCTTTGGATGACTTGGACGACTGGCTGGAGCTGATTTCATCGTTGGAGGAAGTCAATCGAGTTGCCTTACCTCGCCGAATCTTGCCGCCAGGAAAGTATCACGCTTCTTTGCACGGCTTTTGTGACGCCTCCGAACGTGGATACGCTGCGGCTGTATATATACGAACGATTGATGGTCAGGGACACATCAATGTTGTATTACTTTTAGCAAAGAGCAAAGTTGCTCCCATACGTACTCGTCTTACAATTCCTAAATTAGAATTGAGTGGAGCTCATCTTTTAGCAAAGTTATTGAACCATGTACATAGCGAGTTAGCTTCCACTGTTGAATTTCAAGACGTGTATGCATGGTCAGATAGTCAGGTTGCGCTAGCATGGCTACGCGCGTCCCCACATACTTTAGAGATTTTTGTAGGAAACCGGGTTTCATAAATTCAGAATATTTTTTTTTTTTTTTTTTTATTTATTTACTAATAACTAAACAATATTATGACAGGTTAACCTAAAGCAATATTGTTAAAAATTAAAAAAGAAGAATCTGAAAACCTATGATCTTAACAGACATGAAAATATAAGCTACATAAAAAATATTAACTAAATCACTTATTACATATCATCTACTTAACCTATTTACATAACAAACACAGTGCTACTCTTGTAAAGTCAGTCAGCGAACAGTAAAAAACGTCAATATCTGTCTCCTGATCAATTTTATTCAAAAATCGGATAGCTGTCGTAACTGGTGCCTCCTTCAGCATATTTGTCCGCACGATAGGCTCATAGAACAGCTTGTGGGTTCTTGCTCTTTGGTAATTATTCGGCACAAACAGCCCTATCGACAGTAACACCTGTGGATTATCTTGTTTTCCACGAATAAGTTTGAAGAAATAGACTACTAGCGCCAGGTTTCTTCTCACTTCAAGCTTACTGTATCCAACCATACCCAAAATAAATAGGGTTGGATACATAAGTGGAAAGAAAGGGTAAACTCCATATAATTTAAAATACACAAACCTTATAAATTTATTTAAAATTTTCTCCAGCATGTAGTTATATTTAGCTTCATGTGGATTCCAAATAATTGCACTCGTTTCGATTCGGCTCCGAACAAGAGCATTAAAAAGGGCTTTTACAGCCTCGATATTTTTAAAACACTGAGCCTGCCGCAAAATGAATCCTAACTTTTTAAAAGCTTTCTTACACAAGTCTTCGATGTGATTACGAAAGTTTAAATCATGCGTCATGCGTACCCCAAGATCGCGTACCTCCGATACGCGAGGCATTGCTGTCCCGTCTACTTCGTAACAATAGTAACGTGGTGCATGCAAGCGGGTATACGTCATTGTCGCACACTTCGATACGTTGAAGTACAGCTTATTCCTGCGACTCCATTCCACGACACGATCTATGTCACGCTGCAATGCCGCGCAATCTGCGTCATCCTTAACGGTGCAAAGCAACTTGAGGTCATCCGCGAATAACAAGCAGACGGCATCCTTGACCACGTTCGGAAGGTCGTTTATCATTATACTAAATTCCAGAGGTCCGAGGTTACTTCCTTGGCTAACACCCGAATATGTGCAATACGTGTTTGAAGCATGTCCAGCATACTGCACGTACTGGCGCCTGTTTCTCAAGTAGCTACTAAAGAACTCAAGAAGGCGCGGAGTGAAGCCGACGCCAGCAAATTTCTCAAGAAGCACGTCATTATCGACAGTATCGAACGCCTTCCTGAAATCAAAGTAAGCAACGTCGACCTGCCCCCTTGCGTCCAGCGACGGCACCACGTGCGACATGAAGCACAGTAAGTTAGTGGTGGTGCTGCGGCCCGGTCTAAACCCATGTTGCGCGTCCGAGAGTTGAGAGCGCATCTGTAAGTAAATTGACCTCTGCAGACTAGACTCGAAGACCTTCGCGAACGTTGACAGTATCGCCACCGGCCTGAAATCACCCACGTCTGACCCCGAGCCACCTTTTGGCACTGGTATGACTTTTGTGACCTTCCATGCATCGGGATAAGCGCATTCTGAAAGACATAAATTAAAAATATGCAGTAACGGCTCATCTAGTACCCTGCGAGCATCCTTTACCAGGTAGGGTGGTACCCCATCAGGTCCGGCAGAGCGCTTGGGCTTGAGGCGAGTGAGCGCGTGGCGCACATCTTCCAGCGTGAGCTGCGGCACATGCACGCGCGCGCCTCCTCCTCCACCGTCCGCCACCCGCGCCGCCGCGCGCGCGTCCAATTGAGGCGGGGTGGAACTATACACCGAATGGAAGTAGGATGCAAACTCCTGTGCACATTCATCGTCCGCTAACATATTGCCATTTTTTTTAATACGACTGTAGTTACTACGTTTCTCGCGTTTTGACTTTATAAAGTTCCAAAATGAACTCGGATCATCCGCGAGTCTCGATTGAACCCTATTTTGATACTCATCGTAAGTTGCGGTTATCTTAGATTTAACTAGCGCCCTGCAACGAGAGAACAGTTCATAATCACATCTAGATTTACTTTTTTTATAGGTTTTATGTAAAATAGCTTTTTCCTTAATGTCACGTATCAAGTCAGCCGTGTACCATTCTGGATAACAGTATCGAGGATCCACGGCCCTACGTTTTTTTCTGGGAGTGCAATTATCGATAACAGAATTGACAATATTATAAAATAGATTTAAAGCGTCCTCAGCATTATTAAGTTCATACAATGGATCCCAATTTACTGTAGCCAAAGTGGCATACAAATATTTAAAGTCCGCCTTGTTAAAGTTCCACAGCGGCCGAGTATCACTGTCTATGAGAGACGTTTGCGCGGAGAGGGGGGGCGGGCAGCGCGTGAGTCCTCTCTCACATCGTACACTCACGCTTAGCGGCGGGTGTTGTGCGTCCACACTCACGAGCGCCTCCGACTCGAGTTCGACACTCACTTTGCTTTCCGCGAAAGTTGTAAACACCAGATCTAATTGCCGATTATTACAGTTCGGGATAAAGTTACGCTGACTGAATCCACAAAAAGTAACAAAATACTCATAATAATTTTGTATTATAACCGATGTTGAACTCATGTTAAAATCACCTAATATCAGAACATGTTCATATGAAATACTAAGTTGTTCTATTATGTGAAACATATGTAAGTATTCCTTATCTGTACTTTTAGGGGGAATATACACGACGCTGCACATAAATAAACATTTATTCCGATGGTGAACTGTAGCGCATATTATTTCAAACGCCGCCTTCGACAAATCACCATCCTCGGGAAGAGTTATTCGCCTCAGCTCGAAGCCCGGGGCTGCCACCAGCATGGCACCGCCGTGCTTACGGCCGTCCATCCTGTCGCATCTCAGCAAGCTATAGCCGCGAGGAACCAGCTCTCCATCATGCGTGGAATCATTAAGACCTGTCTCTGTTATCGCATATAGGTCCGCCGAAGCTGAAGCTATACCTTTATAAAAAGTATTCAACTTAGTCCGTAGACCACGAGTGTTTTGATAGTATACTTCAATACTGATGTCTTCCGGAGTACGAGTTATTTGTTGGTCTCCGAAACCAGACCCATTCACTGAATTCAGCATTTACTGGCCAAGCATCCTTATGACAAACTTTTTCATAGTCCTTTTCAGGAATTCCAATTCGAAAAGAAGCATAATTCCGCTTTTGCTTATGCTTAATCTTTTCTACTATTATATCTTCATTACCACACACAGCTTTTACGTGTTCAGCTATCATTACTTCGGTAGTTTCGGGACTCAAGTACCAAACGTGCAGGTTATTTTTACGTTCACTCACAATTGCTTTTAGAGTACTCAGCTCAGCGTTGCCACCTTTTTGCACTTCTTTCAACTGTGTGTTCTTTCCGGACTTCTTATTTTTTACTATTGTCCAATCCTTATGAATGGTTTTGTTGTTAACGGCAGTTGACTCACTCTCCTCGTTTACAACAACAGCACCAACAATCGATGATGGTTGTACGACTACATTCATCTCCTTGCTCTGACTTGATGCCTGGTTAGGTTCTCTCTCTTTCGCTTTTCGGGTACGTTCAGTGCAAGTATCAGCCGCGCTGTTTCGTGTAGTTGCTTCACGTATTTCCTTCGCTGACGGAGCTCTAGCCTTACTCTTATCTGCGTACGATGTTGCACCCAAAAGTACCCCGGAAGAATTTACTCTGAAGGAAAGTTCTTCGATGACCTTTGTTTGCTCATTAATCATTTTTGACTGTTCCTCGATCTTCGTATTCTGCTTCCCAATCAGAGTAGTTTGAGCGTCAATTTTAGTTGTTAATAAAAATAGCTTTTCCTGTATCTCACTTAAAGATACTGCCATACATACTTCCTTATCGCGACAATCGTTACATTGAACCAGCTCCTGCTGTTCTTGTTTGGTTGGTGAGTTATCAGCTGTTTGTGTGTCTCCTAGAGAGCTGATATCCAACGGAGTGTCAAACATGTCTCTATTTTTAGATTCATTTGATACTGTAGATTGTGGTCGCGCCTTCTTTCTTAGGGTAATATTTTCAGTAGTATTAGGAGAGCTATCATTAGTTTTGGGTGAGCACATGTTATTTGTAACTGACTTTGGTCTAGGTGTACAGGATAAACATCGCCAGCTCCGCTTAAGATTGTTGCCTTCTCTATACTGCGCTGATGTAATATTAGCGCAGAGATAATGTTGAGTACAGTTGCATATCATACATTTTATCACCTCATTCGTTCTTACGCCTTTATTGCAGGCGACACACAACATAATGAAGCCAAATAAATGGTATATGTATCTAGTTTACGTTCCTTGATATTTTGATGCTGACGTCCAAGTAGGAACAAAACTAATCTTTGTCCAGTCACCAGTGCATGGCTTGTTATTTTAGGGACTACTTCCGCCCTCTGTTGCAAAGAATATAGTACTCTTGCTCTGTTGTAATAGCGAGGTGAACGGAAGTGGATGGTAGACGGATGTTTCTCCGTGTTCAATGATGGTGGAGCTAGTACGTCGATTTTATGTTAGATGGCGGTGTAGTGCAATTTCGCTTTTAATTCGTAAATTGTTGTAATATGTATTGTGGATACTTTCTTTTATTTTAGGTTATGTTTTCGAACAGAACAATATTCTTCACATTAATTTAACTGTTAATAGGTAGTCATTTCTTAGTAAATCACGTTTGTTGTTACCTTAATCACTATCCCAATCCTTTTTCTCAGTTGTTTTCATCACTGAAAAAACAGTTTGTTGTAAGAAAGTTTTTATGGTTTTAACACTATTTTGACGGTCTAAAAGTTTTGATAACGATAATCCTCTTGAGTTGTACACTTATGTTTCCATAAAGGCTAAAATATGTGCATTTTGTAGGAAGCGACTGTATTTTTACAAATTTAAATCACGGAAGTCGTGAAGAACGTAAGAAGTCGTGAAGTCGTATTATAGTTATTCACATTAAATTAGAGGCACGTCCCAGGTGAATGTAATCCTGCAGAGTGCGCATCTAGGGGCTGCACAGCGCCGGAGTTGGTGTCGCATCATCTATAGTGGGGGCCGGAGTGGCTTAAAGAAACAGGTTTCTTGGCCTGTCCAGCAGTTGGATAGGACACCCCAGATTTTACCCGGGTTGCGTGTGCATGCTCTAGTTCTAGGGACCAAACTAGTTCCTGATTGGACGCCGTGCGTCGGGACGCTGGGCGTCGGGCTGCCGCGAGTCGGGACGCGGCGTCGGGACGCTGGGCGTCGAGGCCGCCGTGAGTTGGGTCACCGTGCGTTGAGATGCTGGGGCGTCGCGACGGTGGCGTCGGCACGGTGTGCGTCGGGTCGGAGCAGGCAAGTCGCCATCCTTTGTTGTTACCCAAGGAGGGCCTTTGATGAGGCTTTTGCTGTCCGACCGACATGTTCGTAACTCACACGCGGGATGAAACGTGTTATTGGCGATTTTACAGCGAGAGTTTTGGATTTTGTTTACTCGCCGGGTAATTCGCAATGTTCTCTTCTCCTGTGCTCCTTGTTACAGGCTGCGAGCCTCGTTGATGCAGCCGCAGATAGGAGATCTGCCAGCTGATGGGATCACACAGTCGAGACCCTTTGATGGAGTGGCTACGGACGTGCAGGGACCGTTCCTCGTCCGAACGTCTAGCCTTCGCAACGCTCGGACTGTTAAGGCGTACCTGTGAGTATTCGTGTGTCTGTCCACCAAGGCCGTCCACTTGGGATTAGAGAGTCCTCGTTGTCCACGGAGGCCTTCGTCGCTGCATTAGACCGATTAGTATCGCGTAGAGGTTTGCCTTTTTATTTAGGTCAGACAACGGCACGAATTACAAGGGTACCGCAAATTATTTGAAAAGATGTATACATTTTTAGAAGATAATTGTATTTAGTTAAGTCATGGTTATTATGTGAAATCGGCCAAGACCCACCTCCGCCGCGTCATCGGGGATGTAATCTTATTGAAAGATGCGAATTTGGAATTCTTTGTATTGGCGACGTGGTCGCATTATTAAGTTGATAGTTGGCGGGGATGACACTCCTCGCGCCGCTGAGGTGTTGGTCGAAGGTTCGATTCTGCGACGAGCCTTGGCGACTCTCTCCCGGCTCCCGGTTGATTAAGCTAGCGGTCTGATAAGGATAACAGCCCGGAGCGGGGGATTGTTCGGTTTAAAAGCGTTCGAAACGCACAAGTATGTGTAAGACACTTCATTTTATTGATATGGCAACACGAGTTTAAAAAAGAGAAGTGTCATGGACCTTTTTCCGGTTTTACTGTCATAATTTTGGGCTCAAGGAGCTATACGTGTTTCATGTCAACCAGTGTTGAAAAGATAGATAAATATTTCAAGGAAATAACCTGTAACAGTGAAAAAGTGGTGAAATAGTCCAATTGATAAGTATCAATTGTGATCCGAATCGTGTGTGAAAGGTTTTATGGATTTTTATAAACGGTGGACATTGATGCAAACAGATTTACATTTTCACGTTTGAAAGCAAGGCTTATTTTTTCTCGGGTGGCATGCCAGGGGTTAGATATTTGTGTTTAGGTAAACTCCCGAAAGCTGCTGGATGAGCCAGTAGTTCAATAAATTATACACAAATTCTTGTACTTTTATTCCACATATATTTATTTTTATTCTAACTTAGGCTACCGGTTTCGTATTACACATCATCGGGCCAACAAATTATTAATTATTTAACATGACAGAAAGAAAACAAAAGAAAACATTTTTAACAAGCAAATATAAAATAAACAGAGGTGAATCACCACAGCTTGCGTTTCAAAATAGGTCTACGCCAAGGTTAAATCAATAAATAACGGCAATAAATATGTTGTGTTTCAATATCATTTTTCTATTATATGTCAGGATACACTTCTAAAAATTAAGTCAAATAAGTTAAAAAATATAAAATATAAAATATAAACTACAATTAAACATAAAATTTTGATTGATTAATTAATAACATCATTTAAAATATGTCAGAAGTGGTGAGGAATTTAATTCTAATTGGTCATTTAAAATTCTGTCTGGATCGTTATTAATAATTTTATTTATTGTTAGGGCTTCCAAATAATTCAATTTTGCACTTTTATTAGCTTTGTGTACTATTTTCATGTTAGTTGTCGGGTCAAAGGAATGATTTGAAGAGTTGAGATGTTCCGCAAATGTTGAGTCATTTTTCTTATTTTTCCACGATCTGACATGTTCATGAAGCCTAGTTCTAAATTTTGATTTAGATGATGATGACGATGATGTGTAATACGAAACTGGTAGCCTAAGTTAGAATAAAAATAAATATATGTGGAATAAAAGTACAAGAATTTGTGTATAATTTATTCAAGATGATATTCCACCAAGAACCATCAATCGAATCCATCCAATACCAGTAGTTCAACACAGATCTGTAACGTGCCGAGGGCGACGAAGGTCAACGAGCGAACCCCTGACTTCCTATCAGCCAGGGTTGAGTCTGGCCACCCGAATGCAGTTTCGACGACCAATCAAGGACGTGGACGCAAAGGAATGGATGATGGACAACTCACAGTTCTGACCCTACTTGACTTTTCTAACGCATTTAATACAGTTGACTTTGAAATCCTACTGGGTCTGCTACGTTCTCTTAACATATCTCCAACGGTGATTGACTGGTTTCGTAGTTATCTACAGGGGCGCCGGCAACGTATCCGCATTGATGATACCTTTTCTGAATGGTGCGACACTACTGCCGGTGTTCCTCAAGGTGGCGTCCTATCTCCTCTTCTCTTCGCTATATTTATTAATAATATATCTCAGTTTATTTCTTCGTCCTACCACCTTTACGCAGATGATCTCCAAATTTACACTCAGGCCAAATTAGAAGATCTTCCAGAAGCCATAGCTACGACAAATGCCGATCTATCAAAAATATCTGTCTGGAGCAACGAATATGGTTTAAAAATCAATCCCTCCAAGACGCAAGTCATTATCATCGGAAGTCCTTGGTTCACCGATAGGATTGACTGGCAAACAGTTCCTACTATTGTATTTGATGGGACTATAATACCATACAGCAACAAAGTAAAAAATTTAGGTCTCCTATTAGATAGTTGCCTGTCATGGGACCCCCAAATAAATGAAGTTAGCAGAAAACTTTTTGCGGCTGCAGGAGCTCTGAGAAGGCTTCGAAATTTCCTCCCGACTGCTACTAAAATTGCGCTTGCACATTCCTTGTTACTACCGATTCTCGATTACGCAGATATTTGTTACCTCGATCTTACTCAGGTCCAACTTGATAAACTCGAACGTCTTCAGAATTTCTGTATTAGGTTCATTTTTGGTATTCGTAAATTCGATCACATTTCTGAATTTCGTTCGCGTCTTAATTGGCTTCCTATTCGTCGTCGTCGCAATTCTCATATTCTGTCTTTTTTGTATTCTGTATTAAATAATCCTGCCACCCCATCATATCTCAAAGCTCGCTTTCAGTTTCTTCATGGTACTCATGACCGTATCTTACGGTCCTCTCAAAATCTACTCCTGGCTACCCCAATACATTCATCGTCCTTCTATGACAATTCCTTTTCAGTACAAGCCGTCCGTTTGTGGAATGATCTTCCTCTATCTATAAGAAGAGCACCTTCCCTACCAGTCTTTAAGAGACTGGTAAAAGAACACTACCTCTCACTCTGACCACTGAACTATCTACATTCCTCTTAAAGTTTATTTATTATTTATGTAATATATGTATGTATGTATATATTTATTCATTCATGTTATTTATCTATAATACATTATTATTTTTTTTTAAATTTATTAATGTAGATTTTGTATAGTATATTTAAATATTATTTTAAAATTAGTGCACCGCCTATTCATCAATCTCCTTTCAAACCAGATTCTACCCAAAGGTTGTCTGGAAGAGATCGCTATAAGCGATAAGGCCGCCTGATTGTACCTACGTTATTTGGCTATTGTAATTTATATTATTTTTGTTTCCTTCTTTGTGGTGTGCAAATAAAGTTATATTGTATTGTATTGTATTGTATTGTGGACTTCAACACTAACGTGAGTGTTTAATCGCTTACCCTTCAGAAAGGGATTTAGTATATAAGAACCCCCCCTTTGTGTGGAAAGCCCCTTTCAGACAGAGTTTAGTCTCTCTGTACAATATCGATGGGCCCAGCACCAGACAAACTAAATCACAGCTGTCGAGAGGGGGGTTTTTCATACATACACATTTTGAATATTTAACCGTAGAAAGAGGAAATGAAATCAAAAAAAATTGTTGTATTACATATTTCAAGATAAATTGAAATAAATATAATTTGCGACTGATACCGGCCCCAAAGTGGGCCGTAATATATTTCGAAAATCAACAGAATTTTTTATTGTTATTTTTATACTAAAATATCTAAACATATTTTAAGGTAGTGATAAAACAAAAAATGTTGAAAACATTTTATTCCCCTTGGGTTTCAACTTTTATTATTTATCTAAATAGGGGCAATAGTAACACGTATTATGTGGTTTCAACGGCGGAGCCTTAGTAATAGGGTCCAGTTTGGCACTCTTGGGGTACGGAACACAAACAACCCCAACTGTGTATCATGTTAGGACACCTTACAGAGAACATGGTAGTATACGGAACATACCGGTGGATTGTATCTGAAGTTGGTGCGACTGTGCAGCTAACTTCACAGCTATGTGTGAACCTGACCGTGACCTTGGTCTCTCTCATAGAATTGTCACGGACGTAGCACAGTTGTATCCGGCGGTTCTAGTGGCTCGCTGTATTGAGCTGGAGCCCCCGAGTACTCAAACGACCCCGTGATTGTGTTCCGACCGCGCCGGGCTCATCCGTTATACGATCAGGAAATACCGATGTATTTGTGCCGCGTTGTGTGTCCAGTAGTAGACCAAGTGGATCGTTTACCGAGTGTTGTGAACCTTAATTACTTTTATTTATTTATTTTATTAAGAAACATACGGTCACTTATAAGAAAAAATTACAAAGTTGATAAAAATAAACTAAAATTATGATATATTAATAGACCTAGGAAATGCCAACAGCCCATTGAACTGGGAACACCCATCTGTTATTAAATACTAACAAAGGTATGGAAATGCTAACAGCCCATTGAACTGGGAACACCCATCTGTTATTAAATACTAACAAAGGTATGGAAATGCTAACAGCCCATTGAACTGGGAACACCCATCTGTTATTAAATACTAACAAAGGTATGGAAATGCTAACAGCCCATTGAACTGGGAACACCCATCTGTTATTAAATACTAACAAAGGTATGGAAATGCTAACAGCCCATTGAACTGGGAACACCCATCTGTTATTAAATACTAACAAAGGTATGGAAATGCTAACAGCCCATTGAACTGGGAACACCCATCTGTTATTAAATACTAACAAAGGTATGGAAATGCTAACAGCCCATTGAACTGGGAACACCCATCTGTTATTAAATACTAACAAAGGTATGGAAATGCTAACAGCCCATTGAACTGGGAACACCCATCTGTTATTAAATACTAACAAAGGTATG
This sequence comes from Ypsolopha scabrella, assembly GCA_910592155.1. Classification (NCBI taxonomy): domain Eukaryota; kingdom Metazoa; phylum Arthropoda; class Insecta; order Lepidoptera; family Ypsolophidae; genus Ypsolopha; species Ypsolopha scabrella. Next base: position 24,054,546 of record OU342982.1, read on the forward strand.
GAAATGCTAACAGCCCATTGAACTGGGAACACCCATCTGTTATTAAATACTAACAAAGGTATGGAAATGCTAACAGCCCATTGAACTGGGAACACCCATCTGTTATTAAATACTAACAAAGGTATTTTAACCATCACAAATTGTATTTATGATGATTGTGAGATTTAACTCCGAACATTATTTCTGTAAGATGTTAAAAATATCAATACTATCAAGTCTATCATTGTAAAGTCTACACACACGTCTAATAAAGGTATTATTTGCATAAGAAGTATTGAATTTAGAAATAGAGAACAAGTGTTTCTTACGAGCAGTACGTTCACGTCTTAGAGGAACCCGGAATTGAATATTTTGCAATAATGCGGGAGCATCGATTATAGAATTTAATATTTTATACAAAACAACGGCGTCAATGTAATCACGCCGGTGTTTTAACAATTCAATTTTATGCCTTTTTGCTGATAACGAATAGTCAGAGTAAATATTACCTGTCCTATAATCTACGGCCTTAACGAACTTCCTTTGAAGTTTTTCTATTCTATCAATATGTATAGCATAGAACCATAGACATCTTATAATATTATTCATAAAACGGATGCCAGGCTGTACAACCGAATTCCAGACGGCTACGAACAAAGCAGTTATACAAAAGTTTATAAGTAGATGAATTTGAATAGATGAAATGATGAAAGCCATCAGCGTGGAGGCCTTATTAAGCAGTTTATCTATGTGTGGTACAAAGCTCAGTTTGGAATCCATGGTGACACCCAAATCGCGAATTCCAGTAACTCTGGTTAAATTTTTATTACATAATTTATAATTTAACTCACCCACACACCCTCACACGTACACATACACACTTATCAATCTACCCACATATTCTCGCAAAAAATTCCTAGTTAGTAACTAAACACAGAGTCTTGCGTCTTTATTGACTCTAAATTTAATTGTTTAAATTTATACTTTAATTATCATGTTCCCAGTCTAAAGTACGAGTATGTATTTATTGTCTAGCATAGTGAAATCCTTTATTGGCCTTTTTAGCTGATGTTATTCTTAGTTTATATTTAATGTATTTGATGTGGATTTTTGTTCATAAATAAAATAAAATAAAATTATACATTATTGGGTTTTTCTTTCTTGTGAAAGTAATAAGGAAACATTTATCAAGATTTAAATATAAATTGTTGTTATGTTATTATGATGACGATTGGGCGTATATACGAGAATATAGAACAATTGATTTACTGGTATAGACTAAAACACATTGTTCGGTTTAAAAGCGTTCGGAACGCGCAAGTATGTGTCAGATTCTATTTTATTGATATGGCAACACGAGTTGTAAAAAAGTAGAATGCCAAAGTTGGTTTTTCCGGTTTACTGTCATATTTAAAAAACATAAAATACTAACAGTTATAAATTTGTATATATATCTAGTAGCAATTAAAATTTTTAAATCTTTAAATGAATACAAAAGAGTTTGTGACACTCAAACACATGTATTAAGAAATTGTAATAATTTAGCTTTACCTTATCCAAATTATGGCGTATTTCAACAAAATATTAATTACTCGGGTCTGAAAATTTTCAATAAACTTGATAATAATATAAAACAGTGTAATAATGTCAATGAATTTTCAAAAAAACTTAAAATGTATTTAATGGATAAACCATTTTATAATATCTCTGAATATTTTAAATGTAAGAAATGGGAAATTATTTAAGTAAATAATGTAGGAATACTTTTGTCACTTTATTTTGATCTCATTAAGTTTAATGTAAATGTCTTTTTTTTTTCTCTTGAATTATTTTCAAATAATCTCATAGTATTTTTTTCTTAGTCATTTAGTTTTTTATTTTTTATTTTTATTGTACCAATGTTTTTTGCATGCCTTAGTACATTATTTTTGTATGGCTTTACTGCAAATAAATGATCTTATGTCTTATGTCTTATTTTTGCTCAAGGAGAAATGTTTTTTAGAGAATCAACCAGTGTTGAAAGAATTATTGTATATTTCAAGGAAATAAACTGTACCAGTGAAATAATCCAATTAATAAGTACTGTTTAAAATCTGAGTTGTGTGTCCGAACAGTTTCGGAAATTAATTGTCGGTGTGAAGTGATGTGAACGGATTTCCATTTACACGTTTTAAAGCAAGGCTTATTTTTTATCGGGTGGCATGCCTGGGTTAGATATTGGTGTTTAGGTAAACTCCCGAAAGCTGCTGGATGTGCCAGTGGTTCGACAACGGTCTACAACGTGCCGAGGGCGACGAAGGTCAACGTGAGAACGTGGCCGTTCACATGACCGGAGGTGAACCGGGTTCCATTGAGTCAAGCGCAGAGGTCCCGTCCAGAAAGTAAATAATCCTAAATGTGAGTCTATGAACATTTACCCGTTCGACGGAATTTTATTATATAAGACCCCCCCCCCCCTTTGTGTGGAAAGCCCCTTTCTGGCAGAGTTTTGGTCTTCGTTCAATATATAAATGGGTCCAGCACGCGAGGTTTAAATCATACCTGTGGAGAGGGGGGCTTTTTCATACACACATTCTTCATGCGTTTGTGTTCCTGCTGAGTGGTTTTCGAGTAGGTCATTCAGACTCCTATCCAAAAACCGACCAGTCACAAACCAAGGAACGGAAGATATAAAAAACACGTGTTGTAACTCACGAGACAGTGACGGAGCTGCGCGCGCACCGCGTCGGGCTCGGGCCCCGCCAGCTGCAGCAGGCACGCGGCCGCCTGCTGCACGTCGCGCAGCGAGCCCTGCGCGCGCGCCAGTCGCCGCCCGAGCTGCGTGCCGTCCGTGTCCGCCCCCGCCCCCGCACCCGCACCGAACCGCGCCAGCAGCTCCTGCGCCGACGTGAAGTTGCGCTACAACAGGACAATCCACTCGTCAAATACAAGTAACGAAAAAAAAATGTACTAGAAACTTTTATTTTGGCTGTGATACGAATTAGCTAACATATTTTAGTACAGTTTGCCCGCGTCGCGGTACGTGTACACGCGTGTGACATACTCACAGAGATGAGCTCTAGTTGGTCCTGCAGTCGCGCGGCCGCCTCCAGTTTGCCCGCGTCTCGGTACGCCTGCACTTGTGTCGTCACTTCCTCCAACACGGAGCGCTGCGACTCGAACTCTTCCGATAGACGCTAAACAATACGAATCGCGCTCGTTTATCACAGAGAACAAATATAATACGTTTTTAATATCATAGAATTAAATATGAGTAGAGTTTTGCAGGATGATCTATCACATAAATCATTACAGGAAGAGTAGAGGACGAGTTCAGTGAATTTCAAGCAGTTTTATGGTAGGATTTCAGTCACAACATTTCTATGCAAAGGAAATGGTTCGCCCTCTACCGGGAGGATCACCAAGAGTGGCGGAATCTCGAAAAGGCCTACGTCTAGATGTGGACGAACCGAACCAGGCTGATGGATAGAAAGGAAATAGATAAGATATTATGAATTCACATAAAACAGCAAATTTTCAACCCTTTTTACAGACATAAATATAGGCCGACCAGTATCTGATGGCTAATAGGAAAACTGGCTGGTTGCTCAATACGCAAAAAGATTTTTTTCATATTCATATTTATTTATTCAGTAAAGTATGTGTACAGAGTACAGGCCAATTTCCTCAATGTGTATTATGGCAAAAGTTTATGAGTTCCTCGTTTGTCCCATACTAACACATAATTTAAATCCTCTTTTAATCAAAGAGCAACATGGTTTCCGTAGGCAAATGTCAGTAATGTCTAATTTATCTTGTTATGTGTCTGAGCTTACACAAGCTGTAGATCAAAGTCTTCAGGTTGACTCTGTATATACAGACTTCAGCAGGACTTTTGGCAGAGTTGACGATGGTTTTCTACTTGCAAAGCTTAGGGGGTTCGGTATTCACGGCAGCTTGCTTGAATGGTTTGATTCGTATTTATCAAATCGCTCACAAAAAGTGGTGCTTTGTGGGTATGAGTCTTCAAGCTATGCAGCGCCCTCTGGCGTTCCTCAAGGCTCACATTTAGGACCAATGCTCTTCCTGGCATTTGTTAATGACTTGTCTTTCTTTAGAAATAAAGAATTCAAGATTTTATATGTTTGCAGATGACCTTAAAGTCTTCAAAATTATGCAGAATTCAATAGATACAATAGCTCTCCAAGAAGACTTTGGCCGAATATGTGACTGGTCCTTGCAGAACAAACTGCCACTAAATGTAAAAAAATGTGAACATATCAAATTTATTAGGAAGCGTCTGCCCTTAAATAAATCATATAAACTCAACAACATATGCCTTGAAGAATACGACGTAATAAGAGACTTGGGAGTTATCATGGATAGTAAATTAAGTTTTAGACAGCACATAGACACAATAACAAATCTTTCAAAATGATAGGTTTCCTATGGCGAACTTGTAACAAGTTCAAGAATATTGTAACTTTAAAATTAGTTTATTTCGCTTTGGTTCGTAGCGTATTAGAATATTGTTCAAGTGCTTGGAATTCTACAAAATCATATTGAATGTGTAGAAAAAATACAAAAGCGATTTTTATTATTTTTAACCGTGCACCAAAATAAGTTGGCAGAATTCAACTGTTCTAGAAGTCGTTCAATATATTTTAAAATGGTTTCTCTTGAAGACCGCCGACGGGTTTCCGATTTGGTGCTATTGTACAAAGTTTTGAGGGGTTATATCGATAGTAATAGTAGTAATTTTAGAATAGCAAATTACAAAATATTCACCATTAATTAACAGATCGAAAACTAATCTTGGTCGTAAGACTTTCCAGAGTCTGCAGTGACTACGAGTATAATTACTTACATAAGGTTTGTGAGCTTGATGTATTTTCTCAATCTTTAGCAAGGTACATAAGCTGTATTATATAATTTCGTTAACTTGAAGTATTGTTTAATCCCAGTTTATGAGATAAAGTTAAGTAATGTGTTAGGTTAAATTTTTCTAAATTATTTTCTAAATTGTTGTTTGTATTTACTAGTAACTTTTATTAGCACGTAAGTAGTCGTAGTTTTGTATACAGCATGTTGAGTTTACCTTTTACTGGATGTACACTATAATTTTATTATTTTTCCATTTATTTATACATGTAAGTGTGTATGTATATTTGTTAATAGACCTGAAAAATAAATAAAAAATTACATCGTCAAGTTTACAAAATAGACAAGGTATTTTTAAGTTTGTACAACAATAGTATTAATTAATAAGTTATTAAAATACGAGTAATACATTCAAATTGTAACAAATAAAATGCAAAAATCAAACCATATGCTTACTAGTTTATGTTAAATTTGTATTTACAGAAAATATAAGTCTAATCATCGGCAGTTTACGTTTTTACATCAAAAGCGCAGATCGGTTTGCGACAGTAACCGAACACGTAAACACTAGACAATCTACCTATATAATGAAATTTATTTGCAAGATTCAATGTCAGCGTATTCCTTGCTACAGCTCTGTCCCGCTGACATGGTTCGTACACTGTCCAGCATGTCCATGACTCGTGCAGATCTTTCACAGTTTATTTACCTCTAAGCCAATCAAGGTTTTAGCAAACTAAATTAGCAGCCCGATGTGTGACGGTGCAAATATCAACGGAATTAACTTTTAAAAAAGGTTCATATCAACGAGAAATGCAAAATGGCTGTTACGACGATCTTTGCCTCGCCGGACAGCGCAAATATAGAAAATGATACGTTTTATATAGGATAAATTAGATATTCAAAAGTTTTAAACATCATAAAGTTAGATTTTTGTATTCCTTGCGTGTGTGTGCACATTCCTAGAGAAAGTTTAAATTAATTCAAAAACGTCTCTAAACGTAGTTTAGTTTGTGAAGCCCCTTAAGTATCGGACACAGAACAGCTGTCAGGGGTAAATAAACTGTGAACGATCTATAATGTGCCACGTACTCTACTTTGCCAAACATTGGTGGATCGAAGTTTCCCTAAAGTTGGTCTACTGCGCAGGTACATCGCCAGGGCTTACAATTTAGGCAAAACTGTACATTTATTTCGTCCGTATCCTTTGCAATTCCGTAACGTACATATATATATATATATATTTATATATTTATGCAAGAGTTTGGTGTAAGAAGTTATTCTCTGCAAATCTTGAAGTTGGAGGCTATAGATTTCTGTTTTGTTTTATACGAATGGGCAACGTTTTTCTCGGTATGGTAAGCTAAGGTATAACTAAATAAAAAATAAAAATGTTTTATTTCGGACAACTTAGATCCATAGTATGTTAGTAAGACTTAAACTAGCTTTTGCCCGCGGCTCCACCCGCGTGTTATTCGGTTTAACGACATGCTTTTTTCCGGGATAAAAAGTAGCCTATGTTAAGTTAGGGTATAAGCTATATCCATTCTAAATTTCATCCAAATCCGTCCAGCCGTTTCAGCGTGAAAGAGTAACAAACACACACACACACACAACGCACAAACTTTCGCATTTATAATATTAGTGTGATGAGTTAGTAACAAAGAAAAGAAAAATAAAATACAAAAACCTAACAATTATAACTCTACAAAAATACAAAACAACTTAGGCGCTCCGCACCAGGAGCGATCAAGGAGATGATGAGGTCTCCATGATCACTTTCCGCACAAAGCACCTCCATAGTGGTATACTACGGTATGGTATGGTATAGTCCGGTATGGTATTGTAAGTTATGGTATGGTACGGTAAGGTTATGATATAGTACGGTACGGTATGGTGTGGTAAGATGTGGTATGGTATGATATGGTACGGTACGGTATGATATGGTACGGTGCGGTATGTAGTCTGTACCTGCTGATCCGGCGGCAGGTCCGCGGCGGTGAGCCCCTGGTGCAGCCGGTCGTTGAGCAGCGCGGTGACGTCAGCGAGCCACTGCTGCAGGTTGTCGATGGACACCTCGCTGCGGCTCGCCTCGTGCGCCGACCGCTCCAGCAGGCGAGTGCGCGTCGCCGCCTTAAGGTGGAGGGGGGACACACATGATAGTTAAGCTTTTTCGCTTTGAAACACCGACACAAAGGGCCTCACGACTCGTACCGAAAGGCGACTTCGGCTTCTTCAGACATAGCCCTCTGCCCGCGCGTATGATTCAAAGCTTTACAAAATATATGGAATACAAAAATATTGTTTTCTTCCAACTTTGCTTTAATTTGGGCATTACTAGCCTAAATAGTGTGCATAAAGCTGCACTTTTCTGCTCCAAAGCAATATAATGAAGAAAAGTATATATGAAAATCCATTATTGCCCTGAAAACAATGCAATAATGGATTTACATACATACTTTACTGCCGCGTCACCACTGAAGTCCCGCGTCAGTATTTATTTTCTCTGGAACATGAATCAAAATGCTTAAGACTTCAGTGCTTCAAGCTGCGAATCCCAAGTGATCCGTACATAGAAAACTAGTTTTAAATTACCCTATCATTGGCCAATCAGTGCCATTTTTATTTTCGCAAACAATATAAAGTAAAGAAAACTGATGAATGAAAACGTAAACCATAAACAAAAAAAAAAACTTGAGCTAGCGTGCCAGTATTTTTCATAATCGAGAACTAAATTCTCGAGTGGTTTTATAAGCAAACGATTTGGTTGATATGTATATAAAACTAGTTTGAACTACCCAATTAGCGCGCCGATAATAAGTCATAGGCCAATCAGCGCTATTTTTATTCCTGCAAACAATTTAAAATAAAGAAAACTGGATAAATAGACGTAAAACCATGTACAAAAAAAATTTCGGCCAAAAGGCGCAAATTTACACATATTTTGTGAAAATTTGATTGTGTTTCTTGAAAATGAATTTTAGTAGCGAAAGTGACGACAAATCAACACCTGAAGAAATAAAAAATGTGGCAAATGAAAGTAATGAGTATTTAGATAATCTATTGCCTCCAAAATCCAATGATAAATATTTGAAAATCTATGGAAATTTCATCACTTGGAAAACCGAAAAACGGGTGAAATCATTTTCCGAGAGCGTATTTTTGGCTTATAGTGAGCTATCGAATAACGTTTAAAAACTGTACGAACGTAACTATTCATTTTTCTAAATAAACATTTTTTTGATTATTTTGACTTCAGTTCTTTATTTGGAAGTTGAAAGAAAAGCAGATTATGAACCTCGAGAAAGTGACTTTTTACTGCACCGAGTATTAGTTTGGAGCCCGAGCTTTAGCGAGGATCAACAATCTACTATTTCGTATTAATTTTTTGTTTTGTTTATGGTAATATGCAAGAAAAATAACGTAAGCAAATTCTGGTGTGTTTCAAGGTTATACAAGTTTAATATGCTACGTGGGTCGCACTATAAGTTTCCGGAATGAATATGAAAAATACTATTAAAGGTACAAAATTAATTTATTGTTTTTCAAAATAATCTCCCTTGGCGTCTATGCACTTTTTCATTCGATCAAACCAGTTTTGAAAACTTTTGTGCCACTCCCCTGTGGTGACCTCTGAAACGTGTTTTTCATACTCCTCGACAGCCTCTTCTGGTGATGAAAATCGTTGACCGCGTAATTGGTTCTTAATTTTTGGGAACAGAAAAAAGTCACAAGGTGCCAGGTCGGGACTGTATGCAGGATGACTCATGAGTTCTACATTTTTCGTCTTCAAAAAGTCGTTTGTCTGTCTGGCCGTGTGAGAACTAGCATTGTCGTGGTGCAGGATGATACGGCGTTTACGGTTATTTTTACGGAGTTCGTCAATAACTTCCGGCAAACAAATGGTCGTGTACCAGTCACTATTCACGGTACGACGATTCTCTAAAGCAACAGTAGCCACGTGTCCAGTTTTATTAAAAAAAGAAGCAATCATCCGCTTAGATGCACTTTTCACGCGCGCCACTTTGGTTGGTTTCGGCTCATCTTGAAAGACCCATACGCTCGATTGATGCTTTGTTTTGGGATCGTAGCAATAAATCCATGTTTCGTCACCTGTTACTATGTCCCACACCAAATTTGACGCACCTTCGTTGAATCTGGTAAGCATGGCACTGCACCAAGTGACGCGGTCCGTTTTTTGAGCCTCGGTCAAGTTGTGTGGGATCCACCGCGAGCACAGCTTTCTCACACCCAAATGTTTGTGTAGGATTGATTGTATTTGACTCATGCCTATTTCTAAGGATGCGCGAATTTCATGGTAGGTCACATGCCTGTCTGTTTCAATCATACGGCGCACAGCATCGATGTTTTTGTTGGTCACAGCGGTGGACGGCCGACCATCGCGAGATTCGTCACTGAGATTGATACGACCACGCTTGAATTCTGCAAACCAGCTATAAACAGTCGTCTTGCATGGTGCTTCATTGCCAAAAGCTGTTTCAAGCCGAGCGATGCTCTGTTGAGCTGTCAAATTACACTTAAAATCGTAGAAAATCATACTACGAAAATTTTCCCGAGTTAAATCCATGTTGATGCAGACACACAATTTTTTAAATGGCGCCACAAGGTAAAAACAAAAGACAGTCAGATGAAACAAACTGCATTCTACAGCCGAAGAGTTCTATTTTCAAATGTTGTAATAAATTTTTAAATATTGTTTATGTAAGTGGCCAGTTCCGGAAACTTTTAGTGTTACCTATGTATAAGTGCGGAAACGAGGCAATAGCTTACGAGGACGATATGAAACACGAGCGAAAAGCGAATGTTTTAAAAGTTACGAGTAAGTTATTGTCTTTAGCCACGTGTATCATACTACGTTTTTCAATGCATAGTGGAAGTAAATAAATGAAACGTAATTAAAGAAACTAACAAACAATAAGTCCTCCAAATGAACTTTAGGCGAGCATTCGTTTTCTTTGCACGCAAGTTGCCGACTTGACGGAAATAAGCTGCTTTCAGTTTAATGCCTTCGTGGCTCATTTCTGTCAATTGTTTTTTAAAAATGCTCCAAATGAGAAATTCTCTAAGGTTTTATTAAATTTTAGACATGTTAAGTTACGTATATTTTTATGTATATATTGATTATGATTTATACACCAATAAAACTACAAATTCTTCCTTCCATTTTGTAAAGCTTTGAATCAAATGCCGTTTGAATCAAATGCGGGGGTAGTAGTCCAATTATTTTTGTTTTATTTTATTTTGGCTCTATAGATCTCCACTATTACAAAAGGAAATTCGAAAAAAGTGGAATTTCGAGACACCCTATAGGTACATATAGACACGCACTACCGCGTACCCTGACACTTTTATATAAATACTCACATATACCGGGTGTAAATAGAGTGCGACCTTTAATTAAAACCACATACTCTACTGATACTAAACAACTTTCTTAAGAAAAATACCCGCGCAAATCTTCAGAGAAGATATTCAGCTGTAACTTAAAGACTTTATTGCGTAGGGAGAAGGTCTATTTTAGAACGCCGCAGCTGTAACAGCTGTTTTACGGAAGACGCTGTTTCAAAAAACGCCTTTATATCTGTGCGTTAGATTTCACGCATTTTTGTTTGAAAGTCAAATATTTCCTAAACTTATGGTTAGCGCGGGTATGTTTCTTGAGAAAAGTGGTTCAGTAGGGTCGGTAGAATATGTGATTTCATTTAATGGTAGCACTCTATTTATACCTGGTTTTTACAAAGAAATACTTAGTATAGGAATTTATTCTATTTATGTAGCTTTTCTTTAGATATACATAACTTTAATACAACATTTAACTTTGGCAGAAAAGGCGGGTCTCCCTTAACACAGATTGTCAACCTTAAAAGGACATTCACATTTTATAATTTTGACCTTTCACGCTAGGACGTAATATTCGTCGATAAACGTGAGTACCCGACTTGCAGTTTACAGTTCGCTTGGGATTTTTCAGTCAGTGTTGGTGTTAGTGAGTGCGAGGGCGATAGTCACCTCGGCCTGCAGCGTGGTCCATGTGTCGACGAGCTGGTCGATCTCCGCCTGGATCCAGCGCGGCATGATCTGCGCGTCGATCAGCTGCCGGCCGATGTCCTGGATGCGGGACAGCCGCTCCGAGCTGTGGTTGCCGATGTAGCTCTCCAGGTCCTGAGGAACGTGCTGCTTGTACACTCGTTACGTGACATGGTACCTCTATACGAGAACGTAGTAAAGTAGTCACGTACGTATAGGTCGGTGGTGATCTCCTCAATGTCGGCGGGCGCGTTGGGCGAGCGCCGCAGCCGCCGCCGCAGCCCCTCGAGCCAGGCCGCCTCGCGCGCCAGCCACGACCGCAGCTCGCCCGACTCCAGCCACGCCTCCGCCAGCACCCTGACACAGGACATGCTATCTGTACACTCTGTGCTCGGTCACTCTAAGTGCTTCGGAACCTACGTCAAGATATAGCACGTTCACAGAGCGCTGGGCCGTAATTATCGTCGGTGGAAAGTGTATGTAGGAGTGTGGACTGTCACTTGTTCTTACTCGGGAAGTCTCTGATAGCCCCTCGAACATTAATTTCATGTCAATGTATTTTCTTTAAATGTAAAGGTTGACTCCACCAACAAAAGAACAGCAAAATTTGTCAAATTTAAATTTAAAAAAAACACACCAAGAAAATCCATCATATTAAAAAAGCATCACATAATGTACAAAAAAGACAGTCACATTTGATGACATTCGCTATTGCTTAGTAAAATCAAACAGTCTCGACCCAAAGTAATTGAGTACCTTCTCCATATCATTACGGTAAAGAAAGGCACATAGTTTAATTTGTTAGTTGTGTTGAAGCTCAGATAAATAGCTAAGCAGTTGCTCAAACTACCAGAGAGCGATCTCCCGGTAAGCGAAAGTTCCTGGGATCGAACCCCGGTTCAGAGCTTATCAAGTCCAGATTTACGTTTCATCTGCGTTTCTGTACAATAAAATAATAAAAGAAAAGTATCTTGTTCGTTCAAATAAAACCCTAATTTTGGGCCGTATCAAAAACAGGTAAGCGCAATAAACCATATGATAGAGAAACCAGTGTTAGTGCTACAAACCCCTTACAAATGCGATGATGCCAGAGCTTCATCAGATCCAGCCCTCTTGTCTAACTAACATCCATCGCTATCGTGATTGGCCGAAACTGATGTGTGATGTCATGGATGGATTGCGATGGATGTCATAAGGCCCCAAGTGAAATTTAAATAGCGGTTCACTTTGTGCGATTATTATATCAAATCATATACCATTCGGTAGGGATGTTTCTTTAGGAAAGTATTTCAGTATTTAGTTTCATTAAACGGCCCCAGTCCGTCTACACGGGGGATGCCACCTCTACGGTACGACTGTGTAGTCACGCATGCACTAACTTGTATCGCTCGTAGACGAGATGCGTGACGTGCGTCCACCGCGCGTTGAGCTGCGTCAGCCGCTTCGACAGCAGCTTCGGGGGAGCGTCCTCCGCCGCCAGCAGGATGTCGTTACCTGCAACATTGTACAACTGTAGCTGGTGCCGTGTGCGAGTGCTGCGGCGTGCTCCTAGAGAGAGCAGGCACCTTGCTCGTTGAGGTCCCGGAAGTGCGCGGTGCGCTCGTCGCACTTGTCCTTGAGCGCCTGGAAACGGCTCTTCATCCGGTAGAGCTCGGCCGAGTCCGTGATGTTGCACTCCTCCTCGCGCGGCATCGACGCCTCCGTCTCCACCAGGAACGACTCTGGAAGACGACACGATCTGCTTCTAGTTCCATACGAGATATTGTATTGTGTAGCTAAAACTCACAAATAGTCACCGGATGGTATATTTATAGAGAAGGAAACATGTTAACTGTAGGTTTTTTGTACGATATAGACATACGCTAAGAAGGGATTTGAGGAGTTTCCCCCGGGATCCACTTGAACAAAGGCTGGTACAAGTATAAACGTGGTGTGAACTGACCGGTCTCTTCGATCTGCCGGAACACGGTCTCGGTCCGCTCGAGCGCGCGCCGCAGCTGCTCGTTGCGCTCTCGTGCCGTCTCGCTCGCACTCTCGAAGCGGCGCCGCAGTTCGTCGCGCGAGTGCCGCAGCGCGCCGGCGAGCGACTCCGAGCAGTCCTCCAGTATGGCGGCCGTCGTGCTCGCTATGTCCTCTACGTGCTGCTTGTACGTCGGCTTTTCTTCTTCCAGTTTCTGATACAGAGGAAACATGTATTACAGACATTATAGGTGGTAGAGCTGGTGCCGGGCTCGACTGCGGATCTTACTCGCAAACCTCCCAAAGTTATTTAGGGGAAAGTAAGAGGACAGCTCGCAGACAGGCACAACCAGGTGGCCCCCCATTGCCTGGGACCGTTTGATGGCGGTATATCCATCCCAAATTGCCGGGCATCATAAAAAGTAGACTGGTGACGAGTATTGTCAACATTTTTTCTTCCAGGAGGACCGCCAACAGTGGCAAAATCTTGCAAAAGCCTATGTCCAATGGACGAAACAAGCTGATGGATGGATGGACATACATTATTATATTATTTGTATGAATATAAATATAGGAACGTCTCCAAGCGCTCCAGCCACGAGCTCGTCGCGCTACACTACGCCCACTAGCAGTATAGTATATGTGATTGTACTGACATTGCTGGAATAGTATATGTGATGTACTGACATTGCTGGTTTAGAATATATGATTGTACTGACATTGCTGGTATAGTATATGTGAGTGTACTGACATTGCTGGTGTCGAGCAGCAGCTCGAGTCGCTCGACGTCGCCAAGCGGCACGGGCGTGCTCTCCTGCAGGAATGTCTCCACGCGCTGCAGCCACGAGCTCGTCGAGCTACATCGAGACTCCACACGCTCCACCTCTTCCAGACCTGTCAACATACAGTGACGATACATCGACACCAGCACATTACTAGTTGAACAAAGCGCGTCCAGTGTAGGTAGCACGATACTGATCGTACGTAGCATCAATGAGGATGGCTTTATTTCGAATATTTTCTCTGTTAGCTCTATTTAAGAGACCCAACTGATTCTTGTGCTAATAATATAAATATATCACAAAGACAAACAGACACAGAAGCTAGGATATTTGTACATAATAAACTCAAGCGTTTTTTTGGGCTCATAGTAAATCATGCAACGAACCTCGCTCCAACTTTCCGATCTTCTGATCCAAAATGGTCTTCGTGTCGCCAAACCTGAATACCAAATTCTCCAAACTGCTTCTCAAACTGAGTTCCTCGACGCTTCCCTTCTCGTATTTCTCTCTCCTTTCGTTCACAACTCCGTCGTAAACCGTCCGCAACTCCTCGAACTCACGGCGAAGGGAGTGCAAGTCTTCTATTTTCTTCTTCATCTCTTCGACGGAGCTCATCATAGCGTGCTCGGACACTATCTGCGTCTCCATGCTCTGTATCTTGCTTTGTAAACTCTTGAACTCTTCCTCGTGCTTCTCTCCCGGTCTCTTACTGACTGCGAGTTTTATTTCTCCTTCTCTTTGTGTGAGAAGTGTTAGTAGTTGTTCGTAAGCGTCGTTGATTCGTTTCGAGTCTGATTCTATGTCGTTTTTGTGCGCGTTCGATATCGGCTTCGTCATTAATATAATCGATTGTGCGTTCAATTCCTTTAGCTTCATTTCTAGTTGTTTCAGATGTCTGATTTTGTTTCTCAAGTGTATCAGCTGGTTGTTGGTGGGTTTCTCTCGGAGCATCTTCTCCTTCCAAGCGTATACGTCGTCTAGTTCCGCCTGAAAGGCTCGGACGTTCTTGTAGAAGTTGTCTTTGTCCTCGAGGAGGTTCATGGTGTTCCGTAGGTCGAGGGAGCCCTGCTGGATGCGCTCCCAGCGTTTCTTCAGTTCCTCTATACTTTGTGCGTGCTGCTTCGCCTCCTCTGAAAGTTTAGTATAATACGTTCAACTGTGAACTACGATACTAATATTTTAAAGATGTGGTGTTTGTACAACGCAACATACATTCACACCTAGTTGTCTGGGCCAACCACAAACAAAGGTACTATCTCATGTTAGAGTAAATACAAGGATAAGTCAACAAAGAATCTGCATGAAACTTCGTGGGAAGTATCCAAAATATTCGCTGATGTATCGGACATGATTGATTCTGAATAAGGTTGGATACAACAGGACAAACCATTAACCTACAACTGCTCAGCAAGATCCACTGCTGTATCGTTATTTAATTTATACACGGTATATTGTAAATGTTTGGTGGAATATTGCGTTGTCCTAGCTGCTAAGACAGTGTCGTATAAGTAAACGTGTGAGAGCAAGTCTAGTGACCTTCCAGGCCGAGCTCGGAGGAGAGTCTGCGCTGTATCTCCTCGACGTGCGCGAAGTCGGCGCGCTGCGACTCTATCTCGTGGTCGATCTGATCCAACGTCGCTGTTGTCTGCTTCCTGTTCGCTTTGTTCCCCTCCAACTCAGTCTTACACTGGAAAATATTTATTTATTTATTGGTTTGCCAACAGACATACATCTTAATCGATAATTTATTTAAGGATATACAATGTAGTTTTGAGATGTAGCCCAATTACAGGCAAACACAGCTTGTTAGTTTATAAAAACAGTATCGCTCGATAGTCGATACTACAACTACTATCTGGCTCGACAAAACGTTACTTAACCGTTACTTAAACGTTAATTATAAAATTAATTTGATATAGGCACCTTTGTGGAATACAAGATATGTTTGAATTTGTTAAACGAAATACTAAAAATATCAATGCTTGTTGAATTAAACAAATTATTGTGGTCGCGGTTTAACCTGGGCAGTACACTGTGGTGTCCCAAATTGGTTCTAAATCTCTTAACATTAAATGGTTTGTAGTTGACAATTCTGGAATTAGTTCTGAGAACTACTAAACCTATCTGAGCCAACAAGGTAGGGCAATTCATATGGCCTCTAAGAATCTTGTAAAAGAAAATCTGATCTGATATCCAACGCCGATTCTCGAGGGTTGGAATTTTAAATTACTAATCGCCAAATTTTTTATTTACGTTTTTGAATTCTTTCGAGCCGATCAATACGGGTTTGATAATGAGGTTTCCATATGCTAGAGCAGTATTCCAGAGTCGAACGAACCAAGGCGTTGTATAATGCCTTTAAAGCTTTGTTATTTTTGAATCCTTTACAATTCCTCGATATAAACCCCAGCAGCCTGTACGACCTTTTAACAATATTGTCAATATGATGGGTAAAAGTCATCTGACTATCGAAGATGACTCTGAGGTCTCTGATTTTGTCAACCTCCTCCAGAACAGCATGATCTATGTTATGGGAAGACGCAATAGGTGATAGTTTTTTTGTGAATTTCATGTGTTTGCACTTATTAATATTAAGAGGTAAGTTATTGTCATTAGACCATGCTACAATACAATTTAAATCTTCCTGTAACAAAGCTGCATCCCCCGAACAACTGACAGTGTGGTACATTTTTAAATCATCGGCAAAAAGAGAGTACTCAGAATGTAAAATAGCTTCAGATAAGTCATTAATAAATGCTAAGAAAAGAAGCGGCCCCAAGTGAGATCCCTGCGGAACCCTTCATGTCACAGCATAAGGATTAGATTCGTGACCGCAAACCGTAACCCTCTGATTTCTGGAAGACAGATAAGAAGCAAACATTTCATTATATTGTCATGAATCCCGAGATGTTGCAGTTTGAGGATCAGTATACCGTGATCTACCCTGTCAAATGCCTTGCTTATATCTGTATATATTGCATCTATTTGCTGACCTTTATCAACCGCTTCGGTTAGATAAGAAGTATAGACTGCCAGATTTGCCAAGTACTTCAGGAGCTTCAACCGTGTAACGAACGGAAACAGAAAATCAAAGTGTACAAACAAATATTTCGGAAAACGTTGTATGTCGCGAAGAAAATAAGGTATGGAAATAGGATCAAAAAAACAGAAAATAAAATCAAAGAAACCTGGAAAGTAATAAATGAACAAGTACAAAATAAAAAGAAACCAAAAAATGACATTGAGGAAATTAAAAACAAAACAGGGATTAGAGTTACAGATGCTCAAGAAATGGCCACTATATTTAATGACTTCTTCAGAAATATAGCAAAGAATATATCTAAAAATATCCAGACAGATATTGGACAAGTGCGAGATTTTTTTGCGAAATGTTAAAAGACCTGTAACAAGTATTAATTTCTTTTCCATAACAATGAATGAACTAAAACAAATTTTAAGAGATTTAAAAAACAAAAAGTCAGAAGACATTTACAAAATTAACTGCTTGCATTAGGAAACAACATGGTTCTTGAACTGATTTTATTAGTTTTGAATGCATGCCTACAAGAAGGTATATTTCCTGACGCTTTGAAACCGGGTAAAGTAGTGCCATTGTTCAAGAGAGGTGACAGTACTGAGCCTGGGGACTATAGACCCGTATGTATTTTGCCAGTTATGTCGTAAATTTTAGAGACCGCCATTAAAACTAGAATAGCAACTTTTTTTTAAAGTAATGATCTTTTCACTGAATCACAGTTTGGATTTCGTAAAGGTAAATTTACTGAAATGGCAATAAGCAAGGTAGTTTACTACATGCTTGACGCTCTGGATACATCAAACAAATGTTCTAGTATATTTTGTGACCTATCCAAGGAGTTTGATTGCTTACGTCATGACGTTTTGATACACAAGCTTAAACACTATGGTTTCGAAGGAAAAGAGTTAAAATTGTTGTCCACATACTTAGAAAATAGAACACAGGCAGTCAGTGTCAACGGAATATTGTCCTCGTATGAAATCAATGACATAGGGGTACCTCAAGGCTCAATATTGGGCCCTATATTATTCCTAATATATATGAACGATCTACCTAGTATCTTACCTAGTTGGGCATTTGTCACTTTATTCGCGAACGATACACATGTGGATGTTAGGGACAAAAATCAGGCATCGTTAGAAATAAAAATAGAAACTGTAATGTCAACTTTGCAGGACTGGTTTGAAGCAAATGGTATTGTTCTGAACGCAGATAAAAGTGTTGTGTTAGCATATCAGACACGCAAAAATAAGTCCATCATAGTAAAAAGTAAAGAGACAACATTTCTTGGGTACGCTATACATCACACATTGGTCCATTCACTTCACATAGAGAAACTACGGAAAAAATTGTCCAGCGCAAACTATGCTCTATTGAAGCTTAAACCGTTAGTAAATAAAACTACCCTTACGAGTGTATATTATGCTTACATACAGTCAAAGTTGAATTATGCCTTAACGGTACGGGGAAATGCTGCGGAGGTCAAGAAAATCTTGATCAGCCAGAAGCGCTCCATCAGAATTTTAAATCGACTTCACAGACGCTCTTCAGCAAGAGAATATTTTAAATTAAACAAAATTATGGCGGTAATATCACTATACTTGTATAAATCATTAATAGAAGTTCATAATAACAAACATAATTTACCTAAATGTATGGACCGACACAACTATGTCACCCGTAACAAAGAGAAAATCGTTTTACCAAAAACAAGACTATCGAAAACGCAAGAACAAGGACTGTTTAATGAGGTTAATATGTACAATAAATTGCCACTAGAAATCACTAGACTTCCTCTGATTGATTTTAAAAAGAAATTCAAATATTTTTTCGAATTAAATCCATTTTATTCTGTGAATGAGTACCTGACTATTGACTATTTTTGACCAAGCAGTTTAATAAATGTTCATTCTCTCTATAATTTAATTGTTATAATTTTGTCTATAATACGAAAGTGTGTATCATAAAATCATAATCATACCTGACAATTTGTTTTTCAATGACATAAGTTTTATATGTACCTAATGTTTTATTTGTATTATATAAATTATTTATTTTATCAATAAGATATTGTGAATATTTTATGCTGTAATATTTGACATGCCTCATGTAACATTCTCTGTTATAATGGTCAATAAAGAATTACTGATTACTGATTTGACATGTTGACATTTTTCCGCGAAAGCCATGCTGGTGGAGTGTTAATATTGGTCTCAAATGATTGGCAAGGTAAGGGCATACAAGTGATTCGAAAACCTTGCTGCAATTATGTAGAAGTGAAATTGGTCGGTAATTTTGTATATTGAAGTGTCACTACTTTTTGGTATAGGAACAACACTTGCCGTTTTCCAGACTTGTGGGAAGACACCGGTACTTAATGAATGGTTAAAAATTATACTTATTGGCCTAGATAGATATTTTCTGCAATTGGCCAAAACTACTGCTGGAATCCCATGCAGGATATAACAAATATTGCTATTTCAAGCTTAATTTTTAAATCAAACATAACACCTTCATGACGAAACCGAGTCGCCAAGCGACTCATCGTGTTCCGGCGTGACGGCATTCGACAGAACTCGGGCGAGCTTTTTTTTTAAAGGATGCAACGCGTTATTTAGTTTATAATGCTTCGCGTGCTCTTAATTTCTGAGCAAGCCCGTTTTGTCATAGATCTCCAGGTGCAGTATTGACTAATGTAAGCCCATTGTGTATTGAAGTTGTTGTCCATATAATCGAGAGGTTACCTTATCGAGCTTGTCCTCGGCGGCGTCGGCCCACTCGCGGAACACGAGGTACCCGGCCTGGAAGTCCCCCCCCGCGGACAGGCGCCGCTTCTTGTGCGAGCTAGGGGGCGAGCGCGGGGGCAGGGGGGACGTCTGCAACCACACACCGACACAATCTTTACATATATCAACGAGTACCCTGACTGACTGATCTATCAACGTCTAGACGTACACATCCGCTAACAATGGGTTTTACAAAATTTCCAGAGAAACTGGATCCACGCTAGCGGACGGACGCCCGCTAGTGTATTTATAATTACTCATCCCCATATTCAAAGAAGGTAGCATAGGATATAAGATATGTACAAGTATAATATTATTATATTTATATCCAAGATAGGCTGCCATTTTGTGATTTTCGTGAAGTTAGTTTGGCCCTCCCATAATACTACTACGGCAGGCCAAATTGGCGATGTACTGAAGATTTGCCAAGAGAGCACCCAGGATAGAAGAACTAATATCACTTGATCCATCGATATGAAAGAAGCGAAATGGGTGTGAAAATCGTAATAGATGTAAATCTGTGGTCTCTGCCAACCCCTCTGGGACATGTATGTGAAGTGAATGAGTGTGGTACCGGTTGTGAGAGCGTCATCGTGGTGGTCGTAGTCCTGGTGACCTCCACGTCCATGGCGGCGGGGGAGGGCGCGGGGGCGGGGGAACTGCTCGTCTCCTCCACTGTATCGATGTTCACCTCGAACCCCAGGGACTTGATCTGGAACATTTACACGATCATTACATACACACCGAACACAAATATTATACGTAGTGGTGTGGATACGGTTAACGATTGCTGTGTACCGAAATTGCTGATAGACTCCACCGATTACTGAAGCGTGTTGACATGCATCATGCTCAAACTTACAAACAAACGCAAAAACAACGTTTTGAAGTGTATACGGAATGTTTTTATTATTATTTTAGGCTGACCCAGAGAACATTAGCCATTAGAACCAGAAATGGAAAATTTTGAATCATATCTTAACAACAAACCCCTAAACGGAAATTTGACAGTCTTTGACTACAAGTGTAGCCGAATCTTTAAATCAGGTGATAATGCAGACCGTTCTAATTATAGACCAGTGTCAATTGTTTCAAATCAATTATTATCTTATTTTAACTTAAATAAGTTGCTTCATTGTGAACAATATGGATTTACTAGAGGGAGGTCAACTACAGATGCAGGAGTTGCTTTAGTCAAGCACATATTTGATGCTTGGGAAGAAAAGCAGGATGCATTCGGTGTTTTTTGTGACCTCTCTAAAGCTTTTGATTGCGTTAATTATGAAACCCTTTTATGCAAATTGGCTCACTATGGAGCTGAAAATAAATCTTTGGCGTTATTAAAGTCATACCTTAGTGATCGAATTCAAAACGTGAATTAACAGAGTAAAGTCAGTTGGAGCATTAGTAAAAATGGGTGTCCCGCAGGGCTCCATATTGGGGCCTTTATTGTTCTTAATATACATAAATGACCTTCCTTATTTAGTTAAAGACTTATCTGAGATAGTGCTATTCGCTGACGACACGTCACTTATTTTTAAAGTTAATAGACATAAAGATATCCTTGATGATGCGAATGTAACTCTCTATCTATGATTCTTGATTGGTTTACGAATAATTTAGTTTTAAATGGGAAAAAAACAAAATGTATAAAATTCACATTACCAAATGTAATTCAAGTAGATGCTGATCCAAGCTAGAGTAAGTCAACAAAACGAAGTTTTTAGGAATTACTATAGACTCTCGTCTTCAGTGGGGTTCCCACATAGAAGGCCTTTGTGGTAGACTAAGTTCAGCCGCATACGCTGCTACACGGATGAGGCAAATTACTGATGAGAATACTGCTAGATTGGTGTATTTTAGTTATTTTCACAGCATTATGTCATATGGTTGTTGCTGTGGGGTAGAGCTGCGGATATAAACGGAGTCTTTGTTTTGCAGAAGAGAGCAATTCGAGCTAT
The DNA here is from genome assembly GCA_910592155.1 of Ypsolopha scabrella. NCBI lineage: Eukaryota > Metazoa > Arthropoda > Insecta > Lepidoptera > Ypsolophidae > Ypsolopha > Ypsolopha scabrella. The sequence continues at coordinate 24,075,958 of OU342982.1, forward strand.
TTACAACATGAAGCACCGGGATTCATTAGGAGAAAAATCCTAAGAAATTAATATCATACCAGTTCTTTGTGAATTTATTTACCAAGCTATTAAATAATATATCAGAAAAAATATCGATGCTTTCCCAAGGCTCGGTGAGCATCACTCTATAGACACTAGGAAGAAACATAAGCTGGCTTTTCCAAAAATTAGACTTGCAAAAGTAGGCATCTCTTTTGTAGGACATGGTATAAGATTTTACAATAAACTTCCATGTTCCGGTCCTTAGTTTTTCAGAAAATAAGTTTAAATTATATATTAAGCAGGGACTCTTGAGAAAATCATATTATAAAATCAATGACTATTTGGACGATAATGATGCTTGGTGTCATGAGAATATTGATCTTAGCCATAATACTACTGTTCGTTAATTTTCTAACTGATTTGTGTTTTTCAAATCGGTAGTTTTTATGTAGACTAATATTTTTATATTGTTTTTTTATTATTATTTTGACATTTCTTTTTACATATTGACATGAACATTTTATACATTTTTGATTGAAAAACACTTGTACTTGTCCACTTATATATTATTTCCTTTACCGGTTTCGCTGTTATAGCATTATCAAAGGTAGCATTATCAAACAACCAAAAAACCTTTGATTATGCTATAACAGCGAAACCGGTAAGGGAAATAATATAAATAAGTGGACAGTACAAGTGTTTTTCAATCAAAAATGTATCAAAAGTTCCACCAAGTGCCAACAATCACGAGCATCAACTCCATGAACATTTTATAACTTGGCATTTATTAGTAGATAATTTAACTGTAAAAAGAAAAAAAAGTAATAAACTATATGAGACAGGTAGACTAAGATGTATTTTTTTTTCTTATGACAAAATTTCCTTCTGTCTTTTATATTTTTATCCTTTAGTTATTAAAGTTTAACACATTGTTTAGTATAATTTTATATAAGTTACACACAAAATTATTTAAAATTATCCGTAATCCTAGTGATTGTAATGAATTACAACTTGACCTACTTAATTTTGAAAGATTTTGTGTTCAAAACAACCTATTTTTAAATCCAGGCAAATGTAGTGTAATTAGTTTTAGTAGGAAAAAGCAAACGATTCTTTACGATTACAAACTATGTAACACTAATCTTAAACGGGTAACAGAAATTCGTGATCTCTTTGTGATTATGGACTCTAAACTTACTTTTGTGCCACACATTGATACAATACTCAGCAAATCCTACAAACAATTGGGTTTTATTTTGAGAGTTGGAAAGCCGTTCAAAAACCCGTTAACATATAAAATTCTGTAAAATAGTTTTGTTCGTAGTAGACTGGAGTTTGCCTGTTCAGTTTGGCATCCATTTTATATGACTCATATTGATAGACTTGAGAAATTACAGAAAAAGTTTGTGAAGGCCCTCGACTACAGAACAGGTTATGCTTATCTTGACTATTATACCTCAGCTGATAGACACAAAGTTCAACTTCTATCCCACAGGCGAGACTACACTGACGCTTGTATGCTTTACAAAATAATTAATAATAATTTGATAGATACCCCGGATTTATTACAAAAAATCAACTTTAGAATACCTCGCAAATGTGAACGTGCATGTCATACAAAGAATTTGTTTAGTATTGCTTCTTGTAAAACGCGCTATGCAAGAAATAGTTTCGTTAGGCGTGTTTGCCGATTATATAATGACCATTTATCAGATGTCGACATGATTTGTGTATCTTTTTCCACCTTTAAAAAATCTGCCATGAAAAAATTTCTTGTAGATAGATATTTTTAACTAACATTATTTGTTGCTTATATTTTGTAACTATAGTATGTTCGATTTATCATGATATGGGCGGCAGTTCAAAGTTGGCAGTTATAGTTATGTGCCCTAACGAAATAGAATCGATTTTTTTAAGTATCGAGAACGTTAACAAGGGCTATCAAATCGATTTTTATTTGATGGCTCTTTGATTATCCAAAGTACTTTTTGTTAATTTCTAGATTAATTAAATTAAACGAACCAATAACTCCCGAGCTTGAGAGATCAAAGATTATTTTTTGTTTTTCTTGGCTTTTTACCAAAAACAAACAACAAAAACAAAACAAAAATCAACAAAAACTGTAACAAACGTCAAAACAAATAGCACGTAAACCAACCGCAACGAAAACACAAACCGCATACAAGATGCACTCATACCGACGCGATCCTATATGATGGCCGCACCGATTCATCGATGTATTTTCGATTATGTAGTGTCCGTACCTATGGGTTAGCGTTCCGATCCACGCATCATGTATCAAAAAGACATTATTCTTTTCTGAATCTTTTTTTGTTAAATTTAACTAATACATTGTGGTTATTGTTTCGATTTATAGATAAATAATTTATTGTATTTTTGCAATGATGATATACATTATTTCTAAAACCTAATATTTTCTTTTGCACCTGGGTGTATGTAGTATGGTGTGAGTAGTATAGGTGAAACGGAAAATTACGATCTGTCACCCATATCATGATAAATCGAACATACTATAGTGTATTACTTACTTATGTTTAGTTAACGTCACTTCTTATTAGAAATATACATTTTTGTAAATTAAGGAGACTTTAGGCTTAATTTGAATATTTTCACTTGTAATAATTTGTATATGTGGCTGTTTGTTTCTTAAATAAATAAAAAAATAAATAAATAAGTTAAAAAGACTGTTATAGTATTTAGCCATATTGAGAAAAAAATATACTGATAAAAAAAGACATGATCTTGCTAAGTTTCTTGCCCTTCTTCTTAGCAAGATTAATCGAATGGGCGGATTTAGACATTATATCTATTTATAGTTTATTTATCTATTAACTTATTTATTCATTGCACTATGTAGGTATATACAATATTTAAATTTTTTACTTAGGTTAGTATATACGAGTATTTGGTTAGGCATTATATTTATTTATGGTCTATTCAGTTTATTTATCTACTTATTTATTAATTGCAATGTGTAGTTATAATAATATTCTTATTCCAATAAGTCGTTATTTTATGAATGTGTATAACTTTAGTAGCCCAACTTAAATATAGTTTTTATATATTTCCCGGATCATATTTGTTTCATCATAAAATATTATTTTTATACAGATTAGATTTGACATGTAAAACGTATACTTTATGTATCTATTCTACAAATAAACATTTTTAATCTTTGAATGTGTTTTCATTGTCGTAGATAAAATCAAAAAAATTATTCTAATTTCACATCGAAAATATAATCTAGATAAATTTCAATCATTACTGTGTTTGAAAACTTTCACAGTATTGTCGAAATTTTGTTTTCCAGACACACATTTTGAATATTATTGAAATTGTAAAAAAATCTAATGTTTTTAACACGTTTTCAATTTTGTTACCGCGAAAAATGTAATGTAAAATCTAGCTGTAATTTGTCCACAGTTTAACTCAGCCTGCTCTGATATGTAAAATGTTACGACAGACGCCTCTCAGTGTATTATTATGTATTTTTTTCGGTGCACAATAAAGAGTATTTGTTTGTTTGTTTGTATTGCATGACGAGAACGAATGACCGCAGCCCTACAGATCCATATGTTACAGTGTCAGCGCTCACCCTCTGCGCCTGCACGTCGACGATCATGAGCATCGCCTCCAGCCGGTCGGCGAGCGCCTCGACCCGCTCCACGTACTGGTCGCCCCCCGCGCCGCCCCCGCACTCGTCCAGCAGCTCCCGCACGTCGTCCAGGTGGTCGGCGAGCGCCTGCTGCTGCAGCGCGATGTCGTGCTTGATCTGCTGCAGCTGCTTGATGCGCGTCAGCACCTCGCCGATCTCACTCGCCGGACTCGCTTCCATCTGGAAACGGGATATAGCTCTTTTACACCCAATGGGCTCTCACTTGGCCACCACCGCGTCCGATGGAAAGCGTGCAGTGAAAGCAGGTGCGCCGCATTAATCAACCCGTGAAGGGACTGTGAATGACTGATGCAACGCAACAGCCTGTAATCATTCATGTTTTTAGTGTTGGGTGTCCAGAGTGCACCAGGCATATGTGCAGGTTGCACCTCAGTTTACGGCCTTAACGAGGCTCTTTTAATGTACCCTATTACATCTGTCAAAAATATCAAATTCTACTGGTTTATTTCTTTTTAGTTCGTTAAATGCGCTAACGCTCGGGACTGAAAGGCAAAATATTTGTCTATCTACTTGAAAAATTAACGTGACGGTGAGCAGTGCGTGTACCTGCGTGAGCTGGTGCTGTCTGTCCTCCGTCTGCTGCAGGTAGGTCTGGTACTGGTGATCCACGTGGGTCCAGCGGGCGTGCAGCGCGCGCAGCCGCGCCACCTGCTGCAGCGTCCATGAGCAGGTCGTCGACCAGCGCTCGCCCAGCGCGCGCAGCTCGTCCTCGATCTCACTTATGTCTGCAACATTTATACCGCTTCCAAGTAGCTGAACGACCAAACAAAACGGATGAGGTCACCAGAAGAACGAATGTTTTAAAATCTTTCTATAAATGGAAGGGGTAGGTGTTTTTTTATTAAACTTTGGAAAGTTCAAAGTCTATATCATTCAGCGGGCACGCACACTAGTATAACAAGCATATACATGATTAGTCGAAGACTACAACATAGGTACAGACCCCGCGGCATAACTAAAGTTAGGCTCTTCGCTGTCTCTAATGACGCAGATAGTTCTTAGGAAGAGAAAGAAAGAGAGCGAGCAGGCCGGCCAAGTGACACCGCGCGATCTGCAGGTGTAGTGTACTGACTATCAGGTTGCGCGTCATCGTCGACAACGACGACGCAGTCGGCGAGCGCATCGACAAGCGGCTGGTGCGCGCGCAGGTCGTCGTGCAGCGCGCTCACGGCATGCAGCTGCTGCGCGAGGCGGTGCGGCGCGCCGGACAGCGCACCGAGGTGCGAGATGCGGTCCTCTGTTTGCGTCAGCCATTGTCTGCGGAGACACCCTCTACGTCACACTCCTCTAACATACCAACATAACATAACAAACTCGGATCTTTACGGCGATAGGGCTCGTTACGCATCACATAAACCAATCTGGTCCAAGAAAAAGTATTGTTTATTTGTTGCCTAGCAATTTAAAAAACAAATAGCTTTCATTCAAACTATTTTTCTGCAAGAAATTCATTTCTACACAAGACAGGTGATTTATATACACAACAAATAAAATGGCACTAAAATTGAGCCCTGTGGTAGTCCTATTTTAATAAAATAGCCAGTACATTTGAGATCGTTTATTTCCACTGCTTGAGACCTTTTGATTCAATAAGACAGCAATCTTTATAGTACTCCATTCTTTACTCCATAATGCTGTAGTTTACGTAGCGGGGTCCCAATATCAACGCAATCCAATACCATCATAATGTCGCAAGACTCCGAGAGCATCGTGTGACCTTTCGCACGCGGGAATGTTAACTACCTGAACCGCTCCCGGTGCAGCTGCTGCTGTCGCTGGAGCGTGGCGTGCACGGCGGTCTGTCTCGCGAGCGCGGCGCGGCGCAGCGCGTCCCACCTGCCCCCAAGCAGTCGCATCTGCAGCCGCACCTCCCCGGCCTCCTCGCTGCTCAGCCCCCCACCCGCCAGCAGCCGTGCGCCCTCGTCGAGCGCGCCACCCACACGACCCTGCTGCTCAGACAGCTCCAGCAGGAATTTCTACAATACATGCTTTACATTTAACGTGATACCTTATTGCATTTCCCATTGATGACACCAAAGAGATTTCTGTGTGTTCATGACAATTCTTTAAAACGTATAGCAGATGGTGCGGGATGTAATTACATCGCGATATCGTTGTATTACAGTCCATCTATGGGGTTTCGAGTTCAAATAATTACAGGATCATATAGACTTTACTGTACATCATTGCAGTGTTAGTTCTATCCTACCTACAGCCCACCTTCCCTACCTACTCTCCGACTAAAGTTGAGGAACTCTATAAAGTACGCGTTTAAACACTGTGTTTTTTTTTACAAGTACAAAGCTCACGCAACGCATCAGCAAATAGACTACTAATGTGATGTCATAAATGCAACATTAAATCCACCCATTTAAAAATGTACACAATGTCATAGTAAGCATGCTTTAGAGAAATCTCTTGTACACCACCCAGGCTGGTCGTCTAAGAAGGGATATGTAGAACCTCGTGAGTGTGGAAGTGCTGCTTGATCAGGTCGAGGTCGTGGTCGGGCGGGTCGGGCGCGGCGGCGAGCCGCTCCTCCGCCTCCAGCAGCCACGTCAGCACGTCCTCGAGCGCGGCGCCGTAACCGCCCAGCTCCGCCGAGCCAGTCGTAGCCGTCGACACCGGCCGGGACCCCGCCGTCTGACGAAAAGTAAATGGACACGTACATCTACTGATCATACTCAACAAGTTTCTTGAAGTAACAACTGCAGAAATTAAATAGTACATCGTTATACAAGGCAAGTGAGTAATCAATAACACCCAAAATATTCAGGGGCACGAGTCAGCGAAGTGGGAAAAGGTACTTACAGTTCGAAGGTGTAATTGATCACTTACACCCGAGTTGAACACTCTACTTTTCATCAGGAAAAAGAGATTAGATATAACAGATGTTTTTCACTGCCATTAAATTAGATATGTGAGTGTTAAGGTTGCTGTAACACCAGGTGAAGACTTGTTACTTTCATTATCATCTGAGAAGACACAAATCTTGGCATACATCTAGTGGTTGCGAGGCGGGAGGCGTGGCGCTCTCCGCCTGCAGGGTCTGCTCGATGTCGCCGACGTCCTCGCTCGAGTGCGGCAGGGATTGGAACAGGCACATCAGGTACATCATTATCGACTTCTTGTCCGGGTGAGGGCAGTTCACGTCTGCAATATGAACACAATGGCCGGTCAGCTCGGGCATGTGGAGGACGGTGAACAAGGCGAGGACGTGTAGAGTCACCTTCAGGGTCGAGCAGCCTGTCGATGCCGAGATGCTGGTGCGCGAGACTGAAGGCGTGGTCAAGCCGCGCGGCGGGACTGCGACCCAGCACCGAGTTGTAGTCGAACAGGTGCGGCCGCCAGCGGTGCAGCAGCGCGTTGAACGCGAGCCCGTCCGACCACGAGCTCGTGAAGTTCGTCACCTTCACGCCCGAGTAGTTCTGTAACATTTCTCACGCACTTAACGTGTTCTTTAAGTATTATGAGCAGGGTTTGAAATTATCAAGATAAATATGCCCTCTGATAATTATCGCGATATTTAACCGATAATTATTAAACAGATATAAGCCTAGCAATCATTTTTTAACTGGTATCACATATTAACATCTACGTTAGAAGCAAGTAGTTTAGTAAATAAATTATACACATTTTACAATTAAGGTAATCTTTTATAAATTTTTTGTGAATATAAACTTGCAAACCAAAATACGAGAAGATAAATTAGAAACAAATGTAAAGACAAGAATTTGAAAAAAATCCTCGGGCCAGGATTCGAACCTGCGACCTCTTGTTATCAAGACAAGTGCGCTAACCGACTGCGCCACCGAGGTACCTAGACCGTTGAATTTTTCCACCATACTTGTCCACCGAATATTTTTTTTTTTACTATTTTATCTAACTAGCTTGTAATGCACATACTGAACGCTCACGAGGGCGTTATGTGATTTCACGCCTCGTTCTTAGGAACAGATGGCGCTGTCGTCGCTACAATATGTAATATTTAGAGTATTCCAAAGCGATAAAATATAAAATACGAGAAGTTAATCAACTACCATAATACTTTTATGAGTGGAATATCAACCTCAACTGCGTTAACTGAATAGGGATTGTCTGAATCTGAAGAATTTAAATTGATGAGTGGAATATTATCCTCATCAGTGGCAAATATTCAAGATTATACGTATTAAAGATAATATAATTATCAACTTAAATTTATCTTGATAATTATGAAGAATGATAATTATCACTTCGAACCCTGATTATGAGACCACCTTACATTATAATTTAACATGGTCGAGTAAGAAAATTCAAATGCCAGGCGGCTGCAATACTGGTCCACACAAAATGTATTTTGTACAATAAAGAATTGTATCATTATAATTATGTATGAAAGCGTGTTTATGTCGGTACCTGCGTGTTGAGCCGGCACCAGGCGAGCAGCGTGCGGTCGAGGTTGGTCTGCTGCAGCTCCGACATCAGCTCCTTCAGGTGGTACTGCACCTGCCAGTGCAGGATGATGCTCCACACCAGACCTGACAATCATCTATTACTTCAGAACATACTCTTGCGAGTATTACCAGGAGTACGAGACTAACCTAGGTGGACTTTTTAATGTTCAAGAATTATTTGAAAATGTGTTTTCCTTGACGTATCAGGTGTCACGTTCGTCGTTTTCATCCTGTGTCCCGTACCCGTCATAACGTCATAGTGATTGTGCAACCCTTCAATCTCATTATTTATTGCTGCTAGATGAACATTTTAGCATAAAGGATCGTGGCAGGTGATGGCCTGTAATTTTGTTCTTTTAAACTTTAAAATTTAAGGGCATTTTTATAATGCGCTCCATGCCTTTTTAGGGTTCCGTAGTACCTAAAAGGTACAAAAAGAACCTTTATGGTGAGACTCCGTTGTCCGTCCGTATGTCACAGCCTCATAACATAACTTTAGCACAGTTAAAGATAAAGACTTACATAACATGTCTACATAACAGGGTACATAAAAAAATCAAAATTTTGATTTTGTTCAAAATATTACCAAAACAAAAGTGAGAAAAATTCAAAATAAATTCTTGAAAATACAATATGGCTATCAAATTGTAGATATTAAAGAGCTGGAGAAATGTAAAAATTAAAGTAAAATAAATTTTGTTTTTTAATATAAAATAACAATATGGATATCAAATTGTAGACATTAAAGAGCTTATTATAAAAGTATATACTTTTAATATATTTACTGGCACCGATGTCGAGAAATCTTTGAAAAACCACAAAAAAATGCCCCCCCTTAACTTCGTAACTGGTGCACCAAAAAATATAAAAAAATGTAAAATAAATAAAATACAATATTTTTTTTAAATACAATATGGGTATCAAATTGTAGATATTAAAGAGCTGATTATAAGAAATATGTACTTTTACTATATTTACTGGCACCAATTGCGAGAAATCTTTGAAAAACCATAAAATAATGCATGTCCCCCCCCGCCCTTATTTCCGAAACTAATGAACCGAAAATATGATAAAAATCATGGCATTTTGGCATTACATAAAGATTACAGGAAAAATATAGCGGGCGCAATTCACGACACCAAAATAAAAAAAAAATTTTTCATCCACGAGTTTTATTTCGAGTACGGTATAAAAATATTTGAGTCTCTCTTTTGTGGTACAATCGATTCTTTTTTAGAGTTCCGCAGTTCGACAAGGAACCCTTATAGTTTCGCCATGTCCGCCTGTCCGTCTGTCCGCGACTTAGCGCAGAAACTATTAGTACTAGAAATTTGTTTGCTGTAATTTGGCATGGATATAAAATAAATATGAATCACGCCGACAAAATGGTAAAACAAAATCTTAAAAAAATTTTTTTTAAGGGTAATTCTCATACAAGTTTACTGAGGATGAATTTTTGTTTTCTCGTCTATCCCATAGTGTGGGGTATCGTTGGATAGGCCGTTCAAAAACATTGTAGGTGTGTGAAAACCATTTTTAGATTTAGGGATCCGGTTATGAAATATTAAGCTTTAAAGTGAAAATTTTAGTGGGGCGCCCCCCCCCCCCCCTGCTGGCTAAACGGTTATTTATGATAGAAATGTGAAAAAATTCACAGAAGTAGTATATATTATATAATGAATATAAAAGGAAAACTATCATAGCTAAGTAGGCTTTACAGGTTTATGAGTACAGGTCGCGCAAAACTTTTAGTCCCCTCTAATGTATGGGACCAGAAGTTTGACGCGGTCTGTATTAGTAGACCAATTTATATGTACCGGGCAACTACGGAACCCTACATTGCGCGCACTTGGCCGGTTTTTTTAGTTATTATAAACAGTTATGGGCAAGATTTTAAATACTTTCTTCCTGACTGTTCATGTTGTTCAGTACTAGACCTTAGATGCAGCCGGTTCAACATTGGGAGGGGGGCGGAGGCATTGACAGTGAGTGTAAGTGCGGTACCGAGTATGAGCTTGGGGTTCCCGTCGACGACGTCGCAGCCGGCGATGTTGACGAGCCGCACGCCCTGCGCCTCGAGCGCCGCCAGCGCCGTGTTCACGTTGTTCAGTACTAGACCTTAGATGCAGCCGGTTCAACATTGGGAGGGGGGCGGAGGCATTGACAGTGAGTGTAAGTGCGGTACCGAGTATGAGCTTGGGGTTCCCGTCGACGACGTCGCAGCCGGCGATGTTGACGAGCCGCACGCCCTGTGCCTCGAGCGCCGCCAGCGCCGTGTTCACGTTGTTCAGTACTAGACCTTAGATGCAGCCGGTTCAACATTGGGAGGGGGGCGGAGGCATTGACAGTGAGTGTAAGTGCGGTACCGAGTATGAGCTTGGGGTTCCCGTCGACGACGTCGCAGCCGGCGATGTTGACGAGCCGCACGCCCTGCGCCTCGAGCGCCGCCAGCGCCGTGTTCACGTTGTTCAGTACTAGACCTTAGATGCAGCCGGTTCAACATTGGGAGGGGGGCGGAGGCATTGACAGTGAGTGTAAGTGCGGTACCGAGTATGAGCTTGGGGTTCCCGTCGACGACGTCGCAGCCGGCGATGTTGACGAGCCGCACGCCCTGTGCCTCGAGCGCCACCAGCGCCGTGTTCACGTTGTTCAGTACTAGACCTTAGATGCAGCCGGTTCAACATTGGGAGGGGGGCGGAGGCATTGACAGTGAGTGTAAGTGCGGTACCGAGTATGAGCTTGGGGTTCCCGTCGACGACGTCGCAGCCGGCGATGTTGACGAGCCGCACGCCCTGCGCCTCGAGCGCCGCCAGCGCCGTGTTCACGTTGTTCAGTACTAGACCTTAGATGCAGCCGGTTCAACATTGGGAGGGGGGCGGAGGCATTGACAGTGAGTGTAAGTGCGGTACCGAGTATGAGCTTGGGGTTCCCGTCGACGACGTCGCAGCCGGCGATGTTGACGAGCCGCGCGCCCTGTGCCTCGAGCGCCGCCAGCGCCGTGTTCACGTTGTTCAGTACTAGACCTTAGATGCAGCCGGTTCAACATTGGGAGGGGGGCGGAGGCATTGACAGTGAGTGTAAGTGCGGTACCGAGTATGAGCTTGGGGTTCCCGTCGACGACGTCGCAGCCGGCGATGTTGACGAGCCGCACGCCCTGCGCCTCGAGCGCCGCCAGCGCCGTGTTCACGTTGTTCAGTACTAGACCTTAGATGCAGCCGGTTCAACATTGGGAGGGGGGCGGAGGCATTGACAGTGAGTGTAAGTGCGGTACCGAGTATGAGCTTGGGGTTCCCGTCGACGACGTCGCAGCCGGCGATGTTGACGAGCCGCACGCCCTGTGCCTCGAGCGCCGCCAGCGCCGTGTTCACGTTGTTCAGTACTAGACCTTAGATGCAGCCGGTTCAACATTGGGAGGGGGGCGGAGGCATTGACAGTGAGTGTAAGTGCGGTACCGAGTATGAGCTTGGGGTTCCCGTCGACGACGTCGCAGCCGGCGATGTTGACGAGCCGCACGCCCTGCGCCTCGAGCGCCGCCAGCGCCGTGTTCACGTTGTTCAACTGGTGCACGCGCATGCGTCCGCGCTCGCGTTTCTGTAACACACAAGCTACCGTCACTGACACCGCTACATCACCACACTATATCCCCGAGAGATGTATCCGAGTGAAGGCTGTTACTGGAACAATTCAACGTTATAATTTTTTTTGTGTGCAATAAAGAATTCGAATATTTATTTTCTTTATTTATTTAGTTTTAAATATGAATAAGTATACTACAACAGTAGTTTATGCTACAAGTGCGTAAAGGAGGCAATAGCTTACGAGCGATAAGCAAGTGTTTTAAACTTTACGAGTAAGTTCTTGCCCTTACGCCTCTAGCGCTCTCTCTCGCGAGGAAGCGAGAAGCTCCACAAGAAGCGCCGCACAAAGCTTGAAGTCGTGGCCGAGCCGTCAGCTCGCCAGTCCAGCAGGCACGACGTCGGCCTACACTACGCTTTGCTGTACGTGGTCTCCATTCTAAAGCCTTTCGGCCCCAACGGCCATCAAGTCGGCGACAAATATGGCCTGCCCACTGCCACTTCAACTTACTGATTCTGCAGGCTATGTCGGTTACTTTCATCGGAGATACCCCAAGCATAGCTCGCCGAGCGACCTTAAATCGGTGGATCGGGCCCTTTATAATCGAAGCACGGAATTTCACAATAATATAGAGAAAAAACCTTTATTTAAGACATGATAAATGATCGACTTAATTTGACCCTTTGAATAAACAAAAGTTTAATGGACCGTAAGTGTAATGATGGTCGTTATAACTGCACGTGAAATATGTTTATATTTCAAACAGTAGGTATGTTTATAATATTGGATGGATTCGGTAGATGGTTCTTGGTGGAATATCATCTTCAATCAATTTTACACAAATTCTTGTACTTTTATTCCACAATAAATCGTCAAGTATTACAATTAATAATTTGTTGGCCCAAAGATATGTAACCTGTAACCTAAGTAAAAATAAAAATAAATAGTTGTGGAATAGAAGTTCAAGAATTTGTGTATAATTTATTGAGTGTGTTTATAGGTCTCGACACGAGTCCTATTCACATTGGACCGGTTGTTAATGTAAGCCATTGTTTATTGCATGTGTAATTAGATTCATTTCAATGTACGTTCTACATAGGTAACACTAAAAGTTTCCGGAACTGGCCACTTACATAAACAATATTTAAAAATTTATTGCAACATTTGAAAATAGAACTCTTTGGCTGTAGAATGCAGTTTGTTTAATCTGACTCTTTTGTTTTTACCTTGTGGCGCCATTTAAAAAATTGTGTGTCTGCATCAACATGGATTTAACTCGGGAAAATTTTCGTAGTATGATTTTCTACGATTTTAAGTGTAATTTGACAGCTCAACAGAGCATCGCTCGGCTTGAAACAGCTTTTGGCAATGAAGCACCATGCAAGACGACTGTTTATAGCTGGTTTGCAGAATTCAAGCGTGGTCGTATCAATCTCAGTGACGAATCTCGCGATGGTCGGCCGTCCACCGCTGTGACCAACAAAAACATCGATGCTGTGCGCCGTATGATTGAAACAGACAGGCATGTGACCTACCATGAAATTCGCGCATCCTTAGAAATAGGCATGAGTCAAATACAATCAATCCTACACAAACATTTGGGTGTGAGAAAGCTGTGCTCGCGGTGGATCCCACACAACTTGACCGAGGCTCAAAAAACGGACCGCGTCACTTGGTGCAGTGCCATGCTTACCAGATTCAACGAAGGTGCGTCAAATTTGGTGTGGGACATAGTAACAGGTGACGAAACATGGATTTATTGCTACGATCCCAAAACAAAGCAGCAATCGAGCGTATGGGTCTTTCAAGATGAGCCGAAACCAACCAAAGTGGCGCGCGTGAAAAGTGCATCTAAGCGGATGATTGCTTCTTTTTTTAATAAAACTGGACACGTGGCTACTGTTGCTTTAGAGAATCGTCGTACCGTGAATAGTGACTGGTACACGACCATTTGTTTGCCGGAAGTTATTGACGAACTCCGTAAAAATAACCGTAAACGCCGTATCATCCTGCACCACGACAATGCTAGTTCTCACACGGCCAGACAGACAAACGACTTTTTGAAGACGAAAAATGTAGAACTCATGAGTCATCCTGCATACAGTCCCGACCTGGCACCTTGTGACTTTTTTCTGTTCCCCAAAATTAAGAACCAATTACGCGGTCAACGATTTTCATCACCAGTAGAGGCTGTCGAGGAGTATGAAAAACACGTTTCAGAGGTCACCACAGGGGAGTGGCACAAAAGTTTTCAAAACTGGTTTGATCGAATGAAAAAGTGCATAGACGCCAAGGGAGATTATTTTGAAAAACAATAAATTAATTTTGTACCTTTAATAGTATTTTTTCATATTCATTCCGGAAACTTATAGTGCGTCCCACGTATATCTAGAAGGTATCTTGTGTAGTTCAGGAGCTTTTGCAAGCAATGTAAGGAATGTATCCTTCATGGCCCGGCTTTATGTGTTTTTGTATTCAAGTTATTTGTAAGTATATAAGGTGACTTTCGTTTATGTAGCCCAATTATAAAATATATATAATATATTTTATAGCACACCGTGCGTAAAATGCCGACTTTACGCACGCTGCGCTTGCGTAAAGTCGGCATTTTCCGCACTTTTGCTATAAAATATTATACGATACTCGTGCGAGAAACTTTTTCTCGACTCGTGTGATTGCAGCACTCACCTTCGGCTCGTGCCGCAAACTCACACTCGTCAGAAAACGTTTCATCGCTCTCGTATCGTAATGTACTAATAAAAGGTATCAATAGTAATAGTAATTTTCATATATATATATTAAATATATATATATTGTGTATATAAATGTAGGTGATAAAACCAATTCTCCAGCATCCATAATTTCTTACATTTATTGTATTTATTATATTTATTCGGACTCAGCTACACACACGCAAACACACCCTCACCATCTCCCTCACACACACGCACACACCCCCACACCCCATACTCCCCCACACACCTTTAGAGTATATTGCATGCAAATTTTCATTTTTAATTATTTTTCTTTTTCTGTTATTCTTCCATGTAACACGTAAATTGTATAGTTATCGCTCCCCTGTGGGAAGGCGTTGGTGACTGTGTAACAATTTATATTACCACAGTTACCAACGGCACATTCTTCATGTTTAATTTATCCCAATATACGAATAATCTGTTTAATCTGCTTAAAAAAAAAAACTATTACTGGAGATTCGGTAAGTGGTCAAGATCAAGGTTCAAATATATTTTGTGCCTCTACATAATTAGTTCAAGGAACAACCTCGACGCAAGTTGTATAGGAAGTCTACATTAAATTTTGCGTATTTCACAGAAAGGGTCAAATTGAACTTTTTGCTGGAAATGCAATGAGAAGGTCAAGATTGACAATTAAAAAAAAAATGAAAGATATAAGTGTCACTTTTAAAAATCATTATTTGTATTATATGACGCCAGGGTAGGCACTGCCCTACCCTAGAGTACATCATTTCATTATTTTTTTTCATGTTGCTTTTCCAGTTCAATGCACGCCACTGCCCGGGTCATTGAACCTTGGTCCTGTCCTGACCTTGTATAAGTAGGTATGTTGAATGTTGACATTGCATTGGCCCACACGCGTCACGTATACGTACATATTGCTGCGCGGTGAGTATCTCGAGTAACGAGAGCAGCACCTCCCCGTCGCGCAGGTCCTCGAACAGGTCCTGCACCGGCGCCGCCCCCGTCTGTAAGTGCACGCACAAAATCAAATCAATACTTTCTACAGATCAAATCTTATCTTTACAAAAACAATAGAATATGATGAAACAAATATTATACGAGAAATATATAAAAATTCAAGTTGAGCTAGTAAAATTTTACACCTGCATAAAATAAAGAAATATAGGAATCGAATAATATATATACATAGTGCAATTAATAAATACTCGTAAGTTGATAAATAAACGAAATATACCCTAAATATATATACTCCCTGACCAAGTACACACAAACATAAGATATTATATATATACCTACACAATGCAATATTAAAATAATAAATAAGTCAATAAACTAGAAATAGATATACTTAATGCATAAATCCGCCCATTCGATTAGTCTTGCTAAGAAGAAGGGCAAGAAACTTAGCAAGATCGTGTTATTTTTTTATTATTTTTCCTTTTTTTATCTTGTGGATTAAAATTACAATATTTTTAACTTTATATGTACTTAAAATTATTATACTAAACAAGGTATTTAACTTTAGGTTAAGGGATAAAAAATAACAAGATAGTATGAAATTATGTCATAAGGAATATATATATACATATATCTTAGTCTACCTGTGTAATGAATGACTCATTAAGACTAAGATATAGGTATAATATTGAGGTAGAAGGTTAGAATACTAAGCAAAACATCATTCTCCTTTCTCAAATAATTTATCACCTTTTACAGTCAAATTATCATCAACATCATCAAACAATACATACAAAACAGTAGAAACCGCTGTGTCTGTACATTTAAGAAAAGTAATAGAAATAGAAAGGGGGTGACTAAATAAGAGTAATAGAACGCAATTCAACGACTTTCAGAATTCTTTTCTGTCTGTCTGTCTGTTTGTTCACGCACATCTCTAAAACTACTGAACGGATTTTCATGTAGTTTCCACAGCTGTACAGAGCTTAATTTGGAATAGAATATTGGCTTTATTCCATTAAAATCGAATCTCGGAAAGAAAGTTATGGTAATTTAAAGATTTTTGGAATTTACTTTTCTACTGGTAGTAATTAGAAGTTATGGTACGGGAAACATGGTGACCAGGATCTGCTGATGGAACTAGAAGGTGGGTACGGGATCTCCTCAACGGACAACAGCAGACCCTTCGAGTTCGGGCTTATTTGATTGGTGTAAAACATGGTGACCAGAGTCTGATAATGACAGACAGACAGAAAAGAATTCTAAAAATCGTTGATTTGTGTTTTATTACTCTTCTTTAGTCACCCCCTTTCCATTTCTATAACTTCTCTTCAATGTAGACACAGGAGTTTCTACTGTTTTATTATTATGTATTGATCATTAGTCTACATAAGAACAAACTTTATGAAAAACAAATATCATAAATCAGTTATAAAATAAACTAACAGTATAAGATCAATATTCTCATGACACCACGCATCACTATCGTCCAAAATAGGCTTTGATTTTTATAATATGCTTTTCTCAAATGTCCCTGGTTAATATATAATTTAAACTTATTTTGTGGAAAACTAAGGACCTTCTTTGGAAGTTTATTGTAAAATCTTATACCATGTTCTCCAAAAGAGGTGCCTACTTTTGCAAGTAAAATTTTTGGAAAAGCCAGTTTATGTTTCTTCCTAGTTTCTATAGAGTGATGCTCACCGAGCCTCGGGGAAGTTTCGATATTTTTTTCGAATATATTTAATAACTTGGTAAATAAATTTACAAGGGAAAAAAATCTATTTACCTAATCATGTATAATTATCAAATTATCTGTGTACAAAAAAGAATAAAGGAACTGTTAAAATATTAATTTCTTTGAATTTTTCTCTGAATGTGTCTCGGTGCTTCATATTATAAATGGCCTGAATTGTTCTCTTCTGCAAAACAAAGACTGCATTTATATCCGCGGCTCTACCCCACAGCAACATACCATATGACATAATGCTGTGAAAATAACTAAAGTACACCAACCTAGCAGGATCCTCATCAGTAATTTGCCTTATGCGTCTAACAGCGTATGCGGCTGAACTAAGTCTACCACAAAAGCCTTCTATGTGGGGAACCCACTGAAGACGAGAGTCTATAGTAATGCCTAAAAACTTTGTTTTCTTGACTAACTCTAGCTTGGACCTCTGCAAAAGTAGGTCAGCATCTACTTGAATTACGTTTGGTAATGTGAATTTTATACATTTTGTCTTTTTTCTATTTAAAACTAATAAGTGACGTGTCGTCTGCGAATAGCACTATCTCAGATAAGTCTTTAACTAAATAAGGCAGGTTATTTATGTATATTAAGAACAACAAGGGCCCTAATATGGAGCCCTGCGGGACACCCATTTTTACTAATGCTCCAGTTGACTTTACTCGGTTAATGTCTACCTTTTGAATTCGATCACTAAGGTATGACTTTAACAACGCCAAATTTTTACCTCTAACTCCATAGTGATCCAATTTGCATAAAAGAGTTACATCTGCAGTACCGGACATTGTCAACTACCGGAGGTCACCCCTCATCTATTCTACACTAATTTATTTGACAAATTCTCAATTTCAAAAATATTTACACGTACATCTAGATTACACTAAAACTAATGATCAATGAATGGTGCAATCTTAGAAGCAGATATTTCAGGCATATTGATAAGAAATTAAAACGGTGCGTGTTTATGAACGATTTGAAGAATTGTAATTATATCGCGAGAAACTGAATACCTGGAACATCTGCGAGCGTTACGAGGGAGTGGATGAAAGCAAACATGTGAACATGGAGACAGTGTAGTTACCTTGACGAGCTGCGAGTTGATCCATTTCGCGAACGTTTTCTTTTGGACATCTTCGCGTTCGTCTGTAACAAGAGAAAATTGTGATCAGTTTCAGAGGTTCGGACAGAGAGGATGGAAGAAAGGAGAACCGAGTCTGGATGGGAGAGTTGGAAGGGGTCGACCTCAGTGAACGAAACTAAATCAGATTTTCCAAAAATCCAACTGAAGCCTTGTACAAGGATTGTGAAGTCCTGACTGTTCGGCAATTATTTATTCTCAAGGTGTCACTCCGAGTTCACAAAAAGGCCATTGGCTCCCCTGATTATGAGGATTTACTTAAGCGCAGAGTATTTAAGGTGCCAGTTCCTAGGGTATCCACTTCTTTTGCAAATCGTTTTAGTAACATTCTTCATCCTTTTATTTATAACAAATCCGTTAAAATTTGTGATTTTAAATCAAAACGCATCCCCACAGCTAAATTTTAGGTATTTAAAGAAATGGCTTATGTCCCTAAACTATTCCGATACTGAGGATTTGCTGTATATCAAGTAGTTTATGTATTTCTTGATTAATTGAAATAGGCGTTACCTTGCGGAAGTCCATCACTAAGTAAAGGATATATGAATATAATTTGCAATATTCCGCTAAACAATTCTTGTCGTGCTATTCAAAATGCAGACTCGTGCACCGCCCGCCCACCCGCATAAAAACATGCAACAAGCAAGCAATACAAGCAAAGCAATCTTAAATAACAAGCAAGAAAACTTATCGACACGTGTTTCGCCTCTGAACGAGGCATCCTCGGGATGTGTTGCTAGCCCGGCTTCTCCGCAGCAACTGATGTGTTGCTCGCCCAGCCGCTCCGCAGCAACTGATGTTGTTCGCCCGACAGCTGCCGGGCTAGCAACACATCCCGAGGATGCCTCGTTCAGAGGCGAAACACGTGTCGATAAGTTTTCTTGCTTGTTATTTAAGATTGCTTTGCTTGTATTGCTTGCTTGTTGCATGTTTTTATGCGGGCGGGCGGGCGGTGCACGAGTCTGCATTTTGAATAGCACGACAAGAATTGTTTAGCGGAATATTGCAAATTATATTCATATATCCTTTACTTATGTATTTCTTCTATGTTTATGTAGGTATAATAGTTTGTGCATGTGTTTTTATAAGTTATGATTCTTTAAGTTATTTACCACGTTTAAAAAAATGTATTGCTGTAATGTATAGATGTATAATTTGATATTCTCTGTAAATATGCCGAGGAAATTTGTTATATTTGTCAAGATACCGCTGGCCTCCCTGGACAAGCTTGCTTAGTGTGGGGGCCGTTGTAATGTCTTAACTGTGTATTTTCATTGCACTAATCCTTATTTTGTGTTTTGCTTTGTATTGTGTATTGTTGTTTTGAATAAATTTAATTCAGTCAGTGAGTGTAATTTTTTGTAGCAAAATACAAACTTTTTACTTCTTTAAACTAGAAACTCGAATTTTTACAGCAGTATGGGGTTATATAGTCGACAGAAGAAGTACAACAAAGTGAACCTATATAAGAGTTCAGTTTATCCATGATGAGGTGCGGGAACCTAAAATCCGTGCAATGTCACCGGCATTTAAAAGAAGAAAATTATCGTTCTTCTTTAGGTCAGTCAGGAACATTCTCAACTCGAAGCTAAAATATAGTGTATATTTTGCAATGTGTCAAAGTTTGCTTTCCTATTGTATCAGCTCTTGGGGTGGCGCGGCAAAGACCCATTTTTTAGAAATAGAGCGAGCTCAACGAATGGTTATTAAAGTGATGCTTAACAAACCATTTCGTTATGACACATATCTTCTACATAAAGAAAGTGCCATATTAAGTGTACGAAGATTATTTATATCAAACATCATTTTAACATCTAGCACATCCTTAGAAATGTACGCTCCAAGCGTTAGTACACAAAGCAATAGGTCAGCAAGACTGGAAGGAAAACTTTCCGTCCCTAGAATGGGTAGTAAATTTGCACAGCGTTTCAAAAAGTTTTTGCATCCCTTTATTCATAACCAAATTTATAAAGAAATTAAGTTGGCAGACAAATCAAAATTAAAACTCCAATTAAAAAGAGAGTTGAGTTCTTGGCTTCTAGCAAAATCGTATGAGGAAGTAGAAAGTCTTTTGGATGTCATTCAGTAAACAATCATCTTATTATTATTCTATTGTTTTGTTTTGTATTTATTTATTAAAATTGTCTTAACGTTTTTGGTGTCACTTATATAAAGTAGCAACATTTTTTTTTTTTGTTAATTTAATACCTTCTTTTTGTTGTTGCTAGCATTTTATATATACTTATTTAAAATCATGTACACACGAATACACATTGTTAAATATTTATTTATTATAACATATATATTTATTTTATAAAAACATATTTAGATTAAAGTTTAATTTATTTAAGTTAGCACGGGTGGGCGCCTTCTGGCAAAAAACACTTTTGTGCATCCCATGAAACGGAGAATTCTGGTATGGGAGCACGCATATTCTATTCAGTGACGTGTATCAATTTAGTTTGTACAAAATTTTAAATATGGATAATATTTCATTTACTTAATGTGTATTTTAAGTTAACATCACATAAGATTTTTTTTAAAAGTTAACCATAGGCTAGTTTTTTTGTTTGTACCTACTAACATTTGAGAAAAATAAATTTGTATTTGTATTTGTATTTGGTTAAATCAGTCACTTAACTAAATGGCTAATCTTTTGGTTTAGATCATTCTGGGTGGTCATAAAAAAATTACCTGAGCTACCGCCTCTCTTCTGCGCTGCAGGACTTCCGAAAAACTAATTATAACCAAGTGAATGATTTAACCAAATGTCGGCGACACAATACGACGTCACACTGAAACAAATAGGTTCCTATCAAGAGGCTTGTTTGTCAATTTTGGCAGTATTAACTAACTTATTGATTGTTTCCAATGTTTAAAGTAAACAAGTTGAGTTAGTACAGGAAACTGACATCTTGTTGCGCTCATGTGTAGTTAAGATGTTGTTTACGGTTAACAAGACCTTGTTCAATATATATGTACATTTTTTTTAGTGTGTAGCGGCAAAACCAACGTAAAGGTGACGAATGTCCGCCCGGACCAAAATACTAAGACACCGACTCCGCATTCCTGAAAACAAAAATCTCCCGCGAACTTCACTGCAGAACTACATAATCTAGGGGCAAGATCAAGTGGGTTATAAAGGCAGCGCAAACTTCAAGGCGTCTGAGTGAAGTTAGCTTCGACGAAACGGATAGAGAAAGATAGACAGAGACAGACGAACTTCTTGAGTTTTTTGCAATTGGGATATTATGAAATAGGGAAAATAACGTTATTTCCACACTGTCCACACTACTGTCTACTACTGTCTAGGGGAAAATTTTGGGAAAGAAGATTTCGAAATCTATAAGTACTATTAATAAAGTAGTAAAAAAGACGTTTCTGTATAGTGAATATTTTTTCTCGAAATTTTAAATGACGTGGGTTATTATTATAAGTATTGTAATGAAGCGAAAACCATATTTTTTTTTTTTTTGTCTCTCTGTGTGTATGTATGTTCCGTTTAAACTCGAAAACCACTGAATGGATTTGCAAGCGGTTTTCTTTATTATCATCGGAGGACCCTGGTCAACACATAGGCTATAAGGGTTGTTCATAAATAACGCCCAAGCCGGAAACGGGGCAAACATTGAATAAACGCATTTAACTCAAGAACCATTCAACAGATTTGAATGCAAGTTGCATTAGTTTTTACTTTTTAAATTTATATTAAAAGTGTGGTATGTGAAAGAATGTTTGGAAATTTATATAAATATTTAGTACGAGAATCAAACAATATCCCATCTGGCAACCTTACACAAAACGCTAACTAGATAAAGTGTAAAGGGAACTTTACAGCTTAAGGAAGGACCTCAAAGATATTCAGGGTATAATACAACCAATTAGCCATGCATGTTTCTGATATATATTTTTTTAATAATTTAGTTTGAAAATGTAGACTATTTTATGAAACTAATTTCATTATTTTTTGGTTTTATTCATTGCATCTATTTAAAAACAAGAACTTAAATTTTACCCGCCAAAAGTGAACGTGACGTCACTAGAGGCGTTCCGCATGGCGCTAATAGTGCTAACACTACCATCAAACTTCTCACGCCCATCAAGTCGTTCCGAATGACAAATGGCGTCCATCACTGTTTATACTTATAATCCATTTAGGGTTCTTTTGAACGCAACATGAATGATGACAGAATTTGTAGAAATTCATTTAAGTTACGTGAATACAAAGGATATACTACTTTACTAGGTCCAAGAAGTAATTTCTTCTAATTACAATCTTATAATCATGATTTAACTAATGCTCTTATTCTTCGAAAAACCTATTTTTGAAATTGCCACCGGCCAGCTAGCACTTTTCATAGATCGCTCATAGTGCAAACGCTCTGAAGCATAGGCATATCACAACATGGCGTCGTTAAGGATTTCGTCTATGATAAACAAGGTGAAATTTAATCAATCACCCTTATTCATACTGGAGACTCGGTTAGTGATCAGGAACAAAATTCAATTATCGTTATTTTCGAAATCATAAAAAAAATTGTTTCCATACTGACTGAATAGGCAGTAGGTAGGTACGGGAGCAATTTTTTGTTTTCAGTTTTACCTTGAGGTTCATTAAACATTGTTCCTGATCACTAACCGAGTCTCCAATATGAATTCTGGCGGTTGATTAATTATCGGGTTCATAGTGACTCGGAATGATGATAGACGCGATATAATCGATTATGTCGCGACACGGAATGCACTGCATGTCAAATGTCATGTCATGACGTCATAGATAAGTCAAATGAAGTTCATTGTGTTTTGTTAAAATATCATTAAAAGTATAGATTTATTTATTAATCTGATAAGTAGCAACTGTACAGAAAACATATTTCTCGAAATGGTTTTAAGATTTCCGTTCTTGTCCAGAAAGTTAGCACCCCCAATTAAATCGTGTCAAAATACGAACCAGATGGAAATATCTGTAGACCCTGCCTCTGTAGCCTGGGAGACAGGCGTCACTGAGAATGCCGTTGTTGAAACAAACCATCACGAAAAGTTCCAATTACCTACTTTTCATTCTTATCAGAATAACTGGGTCAGACAATTCTTCCTCGATAGTACGTGTACGTGTAGAAAGCAGCCCCCCGTGACTCACCGCTATCGTCGGACCCTAGACCCCTGGCCGTCACGAACGCCTCACACGTCTTCAGCAGAGTGATCATCACATCGCCGTACACCCGCCCCAGCCACAACACACACACAAGCACACACGCGCACGCGCAAGCGACACTCACTACCGCTGTGACCATTAGTCACTTATCTCACTGATAACACGATAACTCTCAACACCTCCATCGGCGGCCGACTACTGCCAGGAACTCTCCGAAAGGTCCAACACACAAAGACAATAGTGACCAGCGCAATGTCTATCGCCGCGCCGCTTGTGAATACCAGATGTCGACTGAAACCGCTGAAAGGTAGATATGCTAATAAAGCAGAGCGTTAGTTTCAGCGTGGATACGCTCCGGCGCTCTTTATTGTACCATTGTTGGCCTCGTCGACCGGGAGCCATGGGCTCCATGACCTCCAGTCCCATCGTTTATTGACGATCTATTGTCTCGGAAGATTCCAACAAGAATTTGTTAAACTACGACCTGGTTTATATGGAAGAGTTATTAACTTGGTTTTCCATTAGCATTAAGTTTTATTGGTCATTAGAAACCGCAATTTATGATGGACTGAACTATTGCATTGTTTCCAACACAGGATAACAGATTGATTGTGTTGTACGAACGGTAAATGACGCAGACGTTTAAACTGTCGCTGCTTATTTGTAAGATAATATGACATGTTTATTTATAGTTGGTACAATAATAGGATCGCAGTGTGACGGGCCGGGTGACGTCATCTACACGGTGACCACGCGTTACACTACACGCGTGAGGCGCCGCTGGAACAGTAGCGAGGGCGGGCAGAGAATAACAATTAGACAACTTTACATTTTCCGGTAAAACTTTCCGAGTTGCATCACTGTGACTAGACTTCTCAGTTACCACTTTAAGAAATCAACATAAATCTTCATAAGACACCCCTGTCGAGAATGTGTTGGGGCTAAAAACTGGCACTCTTCATGAGCTATGGTCGATATAACCCCTTGCTATTTATGGTTACACAATAGAAGTCATGAACGTTATAAAGTAGTGAGTCGTGGGGAAGGGAAGCTATTTATTTTCAATTAAATCCTGTTGTTGAAGGGTTGGTTGCGGCGGGGCGCGGGTAGGGCCATGCGGGCCGCGTGTCGTCAGGTGCGTGGTTGTACACGAGGATGCGCGCGCGACGGTTTTGCATAACAGGTTCTTATCTGTGCCCCGCGGCGTCGGCGGCGGCGCTGTGACGATACCCAATACTTGTAACGGCGGAAAGTGAAATCTGGTAGTTGATACCTCTGAGTGATTCACGTGAGTGCGAGCACACTTACTGCCCACAGCTCAATGTGGCAAGAGTTGACCCCATAACAACGTTGTTCACCCAGCAATCGGCAACTCATCGACAGAAACGTAAAATAGGGTGGTACGACGTGAATCATCAAGGGATCGAGGTGTCAGAGGTGCGGACTGTGAAATATAAGTCATATACAATTCACACTCGTAGATACATTCAAGTTTCACCAACGATATCACGTCCCAGAGTAATGGGTAGTGCACTCTATTGCCGTACTTCGGGCACAAATTGGACGGAGCCAACACAAATGTGACCCCACGGGATTTGAATTGAACCCGCGGCCTACAGTGTAAAAGGTAATATACTAAATATGTGACAGATAGACCAAGATACATTTCTCAGATAAATAAGTAAAAGTAAAGTAAAGTAGGTAAGTATTATAAGTACTTTGTATAGCATAATCATTTGTAACTAAAATTATTGAATAGAAGAATTGGGTCACCATATAAACCTATCTATAGGGCACTATGTCTTATAGCACACTCGAAGGAAAAAATAAAAATATCAGCAATATTTCATAACTACGAGTACCTTTAGCGCGGCTCCACCCGCGCGTTATTCGGTTTAACGCCATGTTTTTCCGGGGTTAAACGTAGCCTATGTGTTAAGTTAGGGTATAAGCTTTATCCATTCTAAATTTCATCCAAATCCGTCCAGCCGTGAAAGAGTAACTAACAAACACACACACACACACACACACACACACACACACACACACACACACACACACACAACCTTTCGCATTTATAATATTAGTGTGATCAGTGTGATTCAAGGAGATATTGTTGACTAACTTAGTTAGACCTCTTGGATATGCAGACGTCAATGGACCGTAAGTGTCAAATTTTGTTGGTCAAAGTTGGTTGGTAATATTGAGTTGTAAAACGTCTATTATTTGAATTTGCCTTCGGATTTGTAGTCGATTACTCGAATCGAAGTTGTTGAGTTCCGTTAAACAGCTGCAACCTCCATAGAGGAGCCGCCATGTCTGTCAATTCACGGGAACTAATGGGGAAAATAGTAAAATCTTTGGTTCCGTTGGTCCGATACATACATCGGTGAACACAGACCGAACGAGAATCAAAGACGCAGATGTCAGATGTAATATCTTCATGAAAACTGGTGCAAGTCAGTTGTATCGTTACGGTCTAACTAATACTGTGTGTCGAATCGAGAACCGGCGCGTGCGCATTAGTATTTTATTTAGTTTATAATGACAGCCGAGCGCCTGTGCGCGACACGACCGAGACGTTACTACAACCTCGATCGTCTTCACCGTCATTGGGTTACGTAACTTCTCACTCGTCTTAAACTAAGCAACTACAAGTTCCGTAGATCTTAACGTAAACGACGACTGGTAATATAGGTGCTATCGGCGTCACACTGTAGACACCCAGATGTCGTGGATTAATTCATCCATCCATCCATCATCCTGTTTCGTCCACTGCTGGACATAGGTCTTTCCAGGATTTCGCTACTCTTGGCGTTCCCCCTGGAAGAAATGCCCATACTCACACACGCTGGGCAGGCGGGTTGGTGAGCGCGGTGCCGAAACCATTGCACCAGTGACGCCGCTGTCCGTCACCAGTCTGTTTTATATTAGGCTCGGCAATTGGGGATGGATATACCGCCATTCATCGGTCCCAGGTAATAGTGGGCCGCCTGATTTTACCTAAGAGCTGTTCTCTTACTCTCCCCCGAATAACTTCGGGAGGATTTGCGAGTAAGATGGTGGTACCTCCACAGTCGAGCCCGGCATTAGCTCTACCACCTATAGTGGATTAATACAAATAATATATATAGGTACCTTTTTGATTTGGTCAGGGATGTGTCTGTACCTGCTTCGATTACATACAATCACATAAAATAATAATAATTATTTATAAATTAATCAACGACATTTCCAGAAGAGTGTCGACATTGTCTTTGATCCCGACTGTGTACGTAGGTACCTATCCGTATTGCTAAAATTGTGACAAAACAACAGCTTCGCTGAAATTGGAAGCAAATAAAATGAGTATATTATGATGAGGCAGCGTGAGACGCGACGCGGCAAGCCAAGGCTGAGTTTGTGTCCGCAATTCGCACCTCTAGTTCCCCACAACGAGCTACACTGGTGTTGCAGGGTCACTCATGCCCGTGTGACTCTGAGACCTCAGCGGGGTCGGGATGAAAGGGAACTTCGAGTGTCCAACAGCTGTAGAGTGCTAGACCAGTGGGTTGTGACTTGTGTGTGAGCATCAACACGCTTCTCACCCTTTGTTGCAGCAACCACGCAACATTATGTTGACTCTTAGGGATTACTTTTGTTTTCTTTTTTAAGAAAACCTGACCGTAATCAGAGATATTTTTTTGTATTTCTGTATAATAATCATTTGATATTGATTTGTGCGGGAACATAAATTGAAAGTTTCCTAAATGTGACAGCGGCCGCGTGGGAGAATATTTGTCCCCGATAATGTATCTAATGAAGAAAGCTATCTCTGAGATGTACACCCACACAGCATCTTCTGGTTTATATTTTAGCAATCAAACCAATAAACTGTGACATTTATTTGTCCCGTAGCTTGTATTGTTTCTTGTTGTCTTGCTTAGATTGTCCATTATAAATATTTTAATATTAAAGTTTCGTTTTATAACTGTATTTTTTTTATTTCTACGTTTTATACTGTAGTATAATTCATAAATATGTTATATTCTTCACCTTCAACAAATTATTTTAAATAGAATGTAGACGTTGATCAAGCACACCACTCGAATGTTAAATATAATGAGGCTATTTAACCGCACACTCCCGACTCCATCAAACTCAATTGAAAGCGTTCAGCTGCAAGTGGAGGGCGACAATAACTACTAGATATACTTCTATATTTGTTGAGCTGGACACAAGGCATGCCCAATTTAATTGATCCACTAGATTCTGCAGTTGCATTCCCATTAAATTGTACTGACCCACAAGCAAATGAGTAATTCTCATGGAAAGTTATAAAATTATCTTTTTTTGTACAAAAAAATTGGGTGATGCCCGATCTCCCCAAGTTCCCCAAATCGATTTTTCATACATTCATTCCCAATGTCCCCGAAAGATAAAATTTAATGATTTGTAAAGTTCTCACTTGATCAATCCTCGTACAACCGTGTACAAAAGTGTTAGAATAAAATAAAATCAGTATGTACCTCGTTAAAAATAACCTTATTTTGGAAGATATATAAGGTCCTACAATAATAAGTGAAAATAATTCTAGGGTTAAGCTTTTTGTCCCCCCCCCCCCCCCTGCCAGCTCAAGGGTTGTTTATGGATATGTGAAAAAATTCACATACGTAGTATCTATGTATATTAATGAAGTTAAAAGGAAAACTATCACAACGCCGTTTGTTCTGTACTTAATTACCAACATTAATTATCAATTCTGTTCTTAATTATAATTACGTAAGCATTGATTCGGCGACTGTACCATTCACAACTTCGGTCAAGACAGAGTCGTGCCACTTTTAGTTAATAATAGAAGCTTTGGGGAACTTGGAACGTGGGGAGATCGGGCATCACCCAAAAAGTCGTTTTAGTTTGGTAAACTTTTTGTTAAATGTGTGTAAAAAGAAAATTTCAGTCTAGTTTAGCATGGTTAAGGAGTCTTGGAAAGAGGAAAGAAGGAATAAAAAGGAATGGTCGTCACAACGAGTGGCACGGTAGTGACTGCTGAGAGCGTGGATGTGACTGTATGCTGATATTCATATTATTAATGGAAAAACTGGGTTCAAGTGGAAAGATCCGGATGATGTTGGCAACAAAATATAAAGTTGATGTAAACAGATGTTTCACTTGATTTGATTATACATGTATTTAAAGAAGAAGTCATGACCATGCGTGCGTCAAAATATCCTTAGAGGTAAATATTGATCAGTCAGAGGTCTGAGACTGTTACTGGAACAGGCGACACCGGTACACCCACTTATCCCTGACGATCTTTACGTACAAAGTTATCGAAACGAAATTATTTAGATTTTTCGTAAAAAAGCAGATATTTCACGAAGACGCAAGTCTTCAAACAAAAAGTCAGAAATAGTAGCGACGAAGAGCGAAACGAGGAGGAGCGTGTTAGATAATTTATATTAATAATTTTTATAATAATTATTATTATTTTAGGGAGCCGAGCGAAGCGGGGCGGATTCAGGCGACGCCCCTAGGTTCAGCAGAGAATAATTTCGTACGATCGCGTAATGGGACTATGTCCGCCATCACAGGACGACACACACCCACGCCCGGCAGGAATCGAACATTCTCTCCGACGACGACGCCGACGGAACGGACGCGTATTCTCGGAAGTAGCGAGCGAGTAGCGTAGGCAGCCGAACAGCCAGGCCGACCTACACCCACGCCCGGCAGGAATCGAACATTCTCTCCGACGACGACGCCGACGGAACGGACGCGTATTCTCGGAAGTAGCGAGCGAGTAGCGTAGGCAGCCGAACAGCCAGGCCGACCTACACCCACGCCCGGCAGGAATCGAACATTCTCTCCGACGACGACGCCGACGGAACGGACGCGTATTCTCGGAAGTAGCGAGCGAGTAGCGTAGGCAGCCGAACAGCCAGGCCGACCTACACCCACGCCCGGCAGGAATCGAACATTCTCTCCGACGACGACGCCGACGGAACGGACGCGTATTCTCGGAAGTAGCGAGCGAGTAGCGTAGGCAGCCGAACAGCCAGGCCGACCTACACCCACGCCCGGCAGGAATCGAACATTCTCTCCGACGACGACGCCGACGGAACGGACGCGTATTCTCGGAAGTAGCGAGCGAGTAGCGTAGGCAGCCGAACAGCCAGGCCGACCTACACCCACGCCCGGCAGGAATCGAACATTCTCTCCGACGACGACGCCGACGGAACGGACGCGTATTCTCGGAAGTAGCGAGCGAGTAGCGTAGGCAGCCGAACAGCCAGGCCGACCTACACCCACGCCCGGCAGGAATCGAACATTCTCTCCGACGACGACGCCGACGGAACGGACGCGTATTCTCGGAAGTAGCGAGCGAGTAGCGTAGGCAGCCGAACAGCCAGGCCGACCTACACCCACGCCCGGCAGGAATCGAACATTCTCTCCGACGACGACGCCGACGGAACGGACGCGTATTCTCGGAAGTAGCGAGCGAGTAGCGTAGGCAGCCGAACAGCCAGGCCGACCTACACCCACGCCCGGCAGGAATCGAACATTCTCTCCGACGACGACGCCGACGGAACGGACGCGTATTCTCGGAAGTAGCGAGCGAGTAGCGTAGGCAGCCGAACAGCCAGGCCGACCTACACCCACGCCCGGCAGGAATCGAACATTCTCTCCGACGACGACGCCGACGGAACGGACGCGTATTCTCGGAAGTAGCGAGCGAGTAGCGTAGGCAGCCGAACAGCCAGGCCGACCTACACCCACGCCCGGCAGGAATCGAACATTCTCTCCGACGACGACGCCGACGGAACGGACGCGTATTCTCGGAAGTAGCGAGCGAGTAGCGTAGGCAGCCGAACAGCCAGGCCGACCTACACCCACGCCCGGCAGGAATCGAACATTCTCTCCGACGACGACGCCGACGGAACGGACGCGTATTCTCGGAAGTAGCGAGCGAGTAGCGTAGGCAGCCGAACAGCCAGGCCGACCTACACCCACGCCCGGCAGGAATCGAACATTCTCTCCGACGACGACGCCGACGGAACGGACGCGTATTCTCGGAAGTAGCGAGCGAGTAGCGTAGGCAGCCGAACAGCCAGGCCGACCTAATGGTACACACAGAACCGTGTGGTGTGCTGGATGATACGTGGCAAGCTGACATTACATCTACGGGTTATTAGCTGTATTTGTCTTGTCGTATTTGCTAACAGCATAGCTTGCAAAATTAACGACGCGCCAGCCTACCGCGGAAGTAAACTCCAGTGTAAAGGCCATTTTTTAAATATATACTTTAGTAAAGTTTAAGTAAAGGAAGGAATGATCCGGAAGACGTTGCGGGGCATGTCCGTCTGTATTTGTAGAGGGACAGGTACAGCTATTCCGTCAGTCCCCCGATATGGCGACAACCACGATGTGCCCATGAATTTCAATAGCTAAATATTACCTTTTGTATGTATGTATTTGCAATATAGGCACATTACACTTATTACAAGTGAGTAAAAATATAACGAAAAATACAAAATGAAAGTTATGCAAGTTTATTAAGTACTTGAAATTTCATAAAATAAGTATCCATATATAAACTAAAAAGGTAAAGGAATAAATAATATGTTATAATGCAAATATCTGTTGAGCACACTAAGTACAAAGTATTATAAATAAATAAATATATTCGCCCATTCAAGTAGTCTTGCTGAGAAGAAAGGCAAGAAACTTAGCAAGAATGTCTTTTCTGTTTTTATTATCTGATTGATGTCAAGAATGTTACAAGCTAAGGGATCAGCGAAATAGCATTCCAATATTTCGTTAATATGTATAATTAATATGACTTTGATCTTCACAATAATCCTGAAAATAATAATGACAATTTAGAGAAATTGATTTCTGGTTTTTGGTTAGCGGGACCATTGCAATTGTCCTAGGATTTTGGGAATGACAGAGGTTATTGATAAATTTTAATAGTACATTACTGCTAAGACCAGGAATTAAGCAATCCTGGACAAGTTAGTTAAAAGTCCGAGCCCAGGGCGAGGACTTTTATATATGAGACCAGGATTGCTAATTAATGGTCGAAACAAGTATAGTGCTTTTCTCAAAAATAAAATGAGA
The DNA here is from genome assembly GCA_910592155.1 of Ypsolopha scabrella. Classification (NCBI taxonomy): domain Eukaryota; kingdom Metazoa; phylum Arthropoda; class Insecta; order Lepidoptera; family Ypsolophidae; genus Ypsolopha; species Ypsolopha scabrella. Next base: position 24,107,490 of record OU342982.1, read on the forward strand.
CATTTTCATGTTTTTCATGAATAATGAGTTATATCAAATAAAATAAACTTACTAAGGTAATATTAAATGTTACTTGCTCATATTTGGGCAATTACTCATATTTTTGATATATCAATCAATAAATTTCTTCAGCAAAGCATTAGTGGAGTAAAATCTTTATCTGAGCCCTCTTCTGAACTCATTTTGTTATTTATTTGCAAAAAACACTTTCAACTAAAATATAAAGCAACAAAATTCCCGCTTTTACGTAACTTTTTTTTATTATTGCCAGCTCGGCAAAGGTATTTACCGCCATACAGCCTTTTTCATGGACAACGTCATCTAGAGAAACGCTAAGAACTAAGAAAAAAACATAACGAGAAAAACACTCATGGAGGTTAAATTTTAAGTATTCAATGGTTTTAAATATACCTTTAAAATCAATATTATAAATTATACATATTTGTTATTATTATTGCAATTATAAAATATAGCAAACATTTCCACATTCTAAAGATGAAATTGTAATACATTTTATTTTTCTTTGTAAATTCGCCAAACTCCTTAGTCTCTTAAGAACATAGAAACAGATAGTTTTAAAAAGAAAACATATGAAATTTACTCTGTGAACATATGGTATGTAATGGATTTTAATACGAATTTCCTGGACAGTTATTTAGATTTCCTAAACAGTTGTAAATACCTCGCCAGGATGAAGTATTTTCTGATAGGTCTTTACAGTATGTAATGGTAATATTACAATGTATTTTTGAGAAAATATTCATAATTTTAATAAGGCCTTTGTTGCCCAGATGTAGCAAATATAAAAAATCTTCCAAAAGTTAAGTTCTCGTTGTAAATTAAAAATTTAAGATAAATATCAGCAGCAACTTAGGGGGCAGATATAATAAAGTATAATACCTACCTGGACGGCTAAAGAGTATTCTGGCACGCGCGGAAAAAATTCTACATGGCAGATTTCAGGTGATTTTAAAAGGGATTTTCTATGAATATGTGTTGATTTATTTGATTGAAAACCTATAGGAAGCGTTCCTCACATTCTATAGTTTTTATTACGTGAGATTCAGTTATCTCCACTATACATGGCCTTTTAATCAAATTGTAAAGAAAAGTCAAACAATTGATATTGTGAGTAAAAAATAATGCCAGAATAGTCATCTCCCACCTCTACATCTGTGAAACCACAGTTTCAGATAGAAACACCAGGTTCAGGCATTAACCATATTTAAAGATAATTAATTTCCCACTGTAAATTTCAAAGCTTAAAAAAATGAACAGAACCTTAATAGTTTTAAATGGTGTATTTAGAGCGAGAAATTAATGTCATGACATCATCAGAGCGGGAACTCTTGTAATTTGTGGTTCAACTAATTTATACACTCTCACACACACACACACACTCACACCCTAGTGCCATGTCATGAGTTCATGGTGATTGTGAGCGTTTATCATCTATTGATAATGCCTTACTTGTTACTGCTGGGGACTGCTGGCTCAGTCTGAGCTCATCTTTTATTCTTGTTAGATTTTTTTACTGAATTGAATATGTTATATTCATATGAATTCTACAAATAATTGCAGGGCATCCATCACAAACACAAATGAAACTAAAAGATCTTAAAATAAATGAACAAATATTATTTGAGTAGATTAGCTACCACTAAGAAGAAAGAGTTTAATTAGATATAAACATTATTATCAAATAATAGTTTGCATCATGATAGGTACATAATATGAAATAGTTAGGTCACAATACAGTCAGTGGTCTAGTGAGAGGCAGACAGAGCTTTGGATTATTTGCTCAGGAAACCAGTTCTGTAAGGAACAACATGATACACTCTGAAACTTGAGCTCAGCTAACAATTCACAGTTGCTTTCTGACCATAACTGGTGCATGACATTCTGTAAGGCAGATACATTTTGCTGAATATTGTTTTGCTTCTTCTGAAATAGGTATCTGATTTTTTTATTAATGTTTGATTTGGCCTCAGGCGGATAAGACTTGTCTTCAGAGACAAAGTATACTGATGGTAATCTCAGTGTATGAGTTTTGTCACTACACAACACAGGTGCACTTACCTAACACGAAAAGAGAAAAGTTATCAGTCAAACTGTTATGTAATATTTACTATAATAATGTTAAATCTGTGTAAAGTAAAGGATTGTTGGTGCATCATAAACAATGTCACTACTTTGTGTACTGACTGATTCCCCAAATGTCTGTAGGCGAGTAGCCAGTATAGCTTGGGTATTACACCATGCAGCATTCATTCCATTGTGATAAGGGTTGGAATAGACAGCAGGAGGTCTCTTCTTCTTAAACTGAAATAGTTCTTTGCAGAATTGCATATTTATTTAAATACTGAAGAGTAATAATAGGACCCCTGATCTCACCAGTAGTGGGTTTTACTAACTTTAAAGTGTTATACTTGCATCTCTCTCACACATTACAAAATAATACATGTGAGGACTACCTAGTCGGTGCTTAAATTCTGTCACAAACAAAATTGGCTATAAAATGAAAACTAGTCATGATATTCAAAAAAAGTTTTTTTTTTTAAAAAACGGTAATTTAATTTGCTTACATTAAACACAAAATTTATTCAAAATGATTGTCACCATTTTTCACACAAGCCTTCAATCTTCGCGGCCAATCATCAATAGCAGCAGCGGCCAATCATCAATAGCAGCACGGACCATATTCATGTCGATATCGGCCACTGCTTTAATCAATGATGACTTTAGGCTGCTCAAATTTTTGTGAGGCTTAGAACAGACCTTCTCCTCCAAATCCTGCCAAATTTTGTAATCCAGTGGATTGAGGTCGGGGCTAAATGAGGGCCAATCTTGATGCCTTATTAGCTCAATATTCTGGCGCTCAAACCACTCCTGAGTTGTTTTGGCCTTATGAGCAAGTGCGGAGTCCTGTTGAAACACAATTGGCCATCCTCCAAAGAGTGTCTGGGGCAGATCTTTTACTATGCGATCTAAAACCGTGTCTTGGTACACTTTTGCACTGGTTTTGACACCTTTTTCACAAAAATGCACTTCAGTAGGGCCATAGTAGGACACTCCCAACCAAATCATGACTGATGATGGATGATGGCCGTGCTGCACTCTAGGAATGGCATTTCCAGCGGCCACAGAGCTGGTAGCTTACACCCTGTCATTTTGTTTGTTGTACTTCTCTTCGATATTAAAAATTTTCTTGTCTGTAAAGAGGATATTGCGGTGTCTGTTTCTTGCGTACCGCTTTAGCAAAACTTTGCATTTTTTGGCTCTCATAGCTATCAGACGCGCGTTCAGAAGATGTCCACTCTTTTTTCGGTAAGCTCGTAGTCCCAGGTCTTCGTTGGGTACTTTTTTACGGTACTTCTGGTTAATCCCATCTCCAAAGCCATCAGTTTCTGCTTGCCGATGGGATTTCTTGCAATACGCGCCTTGATTGCTTTGATGACCCCTGGAGTCCTAATGGAACGAGGTCTGCCAGTTCTTTTCTCGTCATCGACACTAGAGGTTTCATTGTACTTCTTGATGGTACAGTACACGAACATCTTCGTGATTTTTAATTTTTGAAGCAAGTTGAATATCGTCTTCGGTGGATGGCCGCAACGATGCAATGCAATTACTGTTACTCTCGGTCCTCTTTGCGAGTCCACTCCATCGTAAAAAATGAATGAACGTAATTGTGATTTGGCAGATTATTAATCAAAAAATATTTGAAAATCGAACATCATTTCATTTTTTTTTCTAAGTGTTCTATTTTTAAAATAAATGGCCAGTGACAGTATTTAAGAACCGACTAGGTATATATACTCAGTATCCACAGGAAAGTGTTATATGTTGGTAGTAGATTTCTATAACAAATATGTGCGACATTGAGCAAAGCAAGAAGGAATGTTAAAAAATTTGGGAGCTGAGAAAAGCAAGGCAGTTCCTGAAGCACTTAATAGAAGTAAAATAATCTACAAAGATCCTCATATTTGCCATCCTTCCTTAAACAAAGAATCAACTTAATTAGGACCATAGCTAGGAACAATATTGGTGAGACCAGGGGTTTAATTATTTTGTTTCAAAATAAATTTAAATTTCTGCAGATGACAAAGTACCTATACCAGAGTGGGACTACAGCCCTCTGAAATAGTGCTGCTCTATTAAAGTAATTACCCCACAGATTTAGTGGCACCAGTGAATTTGAGGTCTATAAATCCAATATGACATGATGGATGTCGCTGATATCATAAAAATATGTGACTCAGTTTAATGCTAAATATCTACAACCTACCCAAAGTACATTATTATGAACAGGATAAAAAAATAATAAGCACAGATTAAAGTGAAGTTAAGGCAGCAGTAGGTTGGTTAGTAGCTTACATTAAGAAACAGTATTAAATCTGATACTGATTCGAAAAGTGGGAAAAGCTTACACCTTTTTAGATATTTCAAAATGTAACACTATCGTAAAAGTTGCATTCATTTACTTTGTCATAAGATAGGATGCTTCATTGGGCATTCAGAGATAAAATCTAACTACATAGTTATAATATTACACCATGTAACCCTTGATCACGATGGAATTTCTTAAATTAGATAATCTTGTGGTGTATGTTTGAGAAAAAGTTTGTCATAGTTTTATCAGTAGTTTACACAAGATAAGCGGTTCGTGAGAGCCGCTGCTCGTGTAAGCGCGGGAGACGGTGTCGACTGTTGCATCACCAGACTGGCTGCGCCGTGCCCAAGCAAGCCTAGACCGAGGGTCAGCGCGCCGCCGACTCCACTTGTACACTTGTAAATCTCCACTCACCTACATAACCTGACTCCATCTTCTCAGAACACTTGTGTTCTTCCGATAAACAGCTTTTGATCAAGTTTATGTGATAAAAAGTTTTCTACGAGACATGTCAACACGCATTCACCACCACTCCCAACAAGAAACTTAGTCCAAACTTTTGTAAGCACGATAAAACGATAGATTTCTCCGTTAAACGCGAACTAAATAACTTAACTGATATTTCAGGCACTCGGAATCGACTTTCACAATTGAAATTATGACGAAAAACCACAAAAGAACCGTAAAACTGAGGAAAACATAACTGCGGGCATCAAGCAGCACACACAGACACAGACAGCTTTTTTTTAAGTGACATGCATGACAGACAGCAACTTGTCAAGCACCCACAGAAGAAGAGTGTTGCCAGAAAAAAAAAGATTTTGCTAGAGTGCCGATCAAACGGCACTCAAGCCGTTTCACGTTGTTATTACTAAAATGTATGTACAGTCAGCAAAAGATAAAGGTATACAGGCCTATCGTAAACACTTTGATCTTAATCTTGATTGATTGATTTGATTGATCTTGATTTGATCTTTGATCACTATTATTGTTCCACGATTGGATTGGGATTCAAAAGTACTGTTTGCGTAAGAGTCTTAGGTATCTACCTAAGACCATCAAGTAAAATAATTATACAATTTTTGCGTTTTATGTACCTACTTATTGATGTTTACAAAAATTTATTGATTAATAATATAGCTTCTCCAAAAAATTCAATGATCGCTGATTTAGTTGTCTGAACTGTTTGCTGAATCTATTTTCAATTGTTTTATAACATACCTACCTACATACGTAATTATACACAACAAACGAAGTAGCGTAGCACACTGACAAATAAAGAAAACAGTTTTTACTCTAGCTCATGTCATATTTTGTCACTATCTATCTTTGTTTTACTTACAGTGTTACTATCTCACTCCAACACTTGTAAAATGGCGTTAATTTATGTATATCTCACTCTGATTCATGCAATACAATATCTATCGCTCCTTTCTAAAAATTTGACTTGGCAGGCAGCTTAAACACCTGCTTCTAATAGGCATGATGAAAAAAAAATTATTAGTCCGTCAGTTAGATTATCAGAAAATATTGGACACGTTTTTTTTTTTCAATTAAACAAACAATGATGAAGATATAGCCCGCTGAAGTTCCGCGTGACGTCACATCTAGGTACAATTTTCTTTTTCCCCCACTCCCAAACTTTAACGCACTTTATCTATGTCATTTTTTGTTTGATTGACAAAAGAAAAAATACGTGTCCAATATTTTTTGATAATCTAAATGACGGACTAAATAGAATAATATTTTGTTTACCCTGTCTACAAGCCTATTTCAATTAGTTTTTGTTTGTTAATACGAAAATACCTTCAATCAAATGTGTTTTTCAAATCGTTTGTTTTTATGTAGACTTATATTTTTATATTGTTTTTTTATTATTATTTTGACATTTCTTTTTACATGTTGACATGAACATTTTATAACTTAAACTTAGCATTTATTAGTTGATAATCTGACTATAAAAAGTCATAAACTATATGAGACAGGTGGATGATGTTTTGCTTAGTATTTTAACTTACTACCTCATTAGACAGGTAGACTAAGATATATATAGGTATATATTTTTTTCTCATGACACTATTTCCTTTTGTCTTTTATATTTTTATCCTTTTTTAATATATTGTTTAGTATTATTGTATGTAAGTTAAAAAAACTGTAATAGTATTAAGCCATATTCAGAAAAAAAAACTGATAAAAAAGACATGATCTTGCTAAGTTTCTTGCCCTTCTTCTTAGCAAGATTAATCGAATGGGCAGACTTAGGCATTATATCTATTTATTGTTTATTTATCTTAAATATAGTTTTTTTTATATATTTCCCGTATCATATTTGTTTCATCATAAAATATTATTTTTATACAGATTAGATTTAACATGTAAAACGTATACTTTATGTATCTATTTTACAAATAAACAATTTGAATCTTTGAATCAAGAAAGCGAGACCTGGGAATTGCGATTGTGTGAGTAATCCCCAAAGGTACAGTCAGACAAAAAAATAGAAATAATCTTTTATTTATTTACAGTTTTATAATATTTCTACTACACTCGACATTGCATCTTGATCATCTTGAACTTCACTCTCGACTCTCGTCCAATATATCGCCTACATTTATGATGAATCGCTGTGTTCGGCCAACAATAAAGCCGATTCTGAAGGCTTTAATTTTATTTTTAGTATTGTCAAAACTATATGTGGTAGAGCTGATGCCGGGATCGACTGCGGAGGTACCACCATCTTACCCGCAAATCCTCCCGAATTTTGACAGCACTAAAACTTAAATTAAAGCCCTCAGAATCGACTTTATTATTGACCAAATTAAATTTTTGGCTGCTCAATGATTTTCGGGTTTTCACTATAGAAGCCATTTCACAAATATACACCAAAAAAATCTAAAAACTAAGCAACTAAGCGCGTTCTTATCTACTAGCGGTACCGGAAGTGAAATGCGGGGAGTGCGCGGCGGGGTAATGACACGCGCCGGGCGGCCACGGCTTCAAACCGATTGAAAAAAAACAGAAAAAACCGGTCTCGCGGACGTTCTGTGCTTCAAGCCGCTTTGCTTTCTACACTGTGGGTGTGCACGTACACAAACGCAATTCTCAGATCTCACCTTCTGGACTGTACCACTTAAGTTTAACAAGTGTTTTCATTCGAATTTCTAAGTATTTAAATATTTTTAAGGTGAGCTCCTTTTACAGTAGAATAGCAATATACTTTTTTAAAAGTAAAACGTGGCAATTGTTAATGACCTATTATTTAAAATTACTTGCCAGTTAAGCGTACTACATTTTTTTCACAGTATGAAGAGTCAAAGTATAAAAAAAATTAAACTTATAATTCGAACAAAAATGTTGTTTTTTCATTACAAACGCGTGTCAAACAAACAACGTGCGAAACAAAGATTAGAATCTTGGAATATGGAATTGTGTAGCTGTGGCACTGAAAATACTCCTCTAAGATGTCAAATGTTATTTTACTAAATTTATAAAATTATAGATAAATCGAAAACTATGGACTTTTTACAGAGGTCATATTTTGATATTCTGGACAGTCATGAGCTGGCCTATCAGCCCCCAAAAGGGTAACATTGACTTTTGGGACAACCTGTATAAGGTGACTATAATTTATCCACCCAAATTCTTACTAAATTCCAAATTTACTATAGAGTCATTTAAACAACAATATTTTTGTTTGTAAGTAAACCCATTGCCTTCGCCGTATTTTTTAATGAAATAAACATTTTTAAGTCATCTAAAAATATCCATTACTTTGAGAGATATTTACATTAAAAGATTGTAATAAAATTCATGTATCGAAAAACGGCCGGTGAGATGCACTCAAGGTCACGCGGCCGGTGTGACGTCACTATAGTTGAATCTGCTAACTTGTGTAGGCGTTATACGGCTTTGGCGTTGTTTTCCTGGTTTATCATAGTGTTTTTACTTGAAAACTTTTAAGAAGTAAATACATAGCAGCTATGCGCTTTTAAACTTTATTAAAATGACTGAAGCGAGCTTTAGTAAGGGCCAATCCGACAATCTTCCCAGAATTAGATGGCATAATGATGGTAGAATATTTTTCTACCAACATAAGATTCTTCAGTGCCGAAATCAGGAGTTTTAAAGCAGAGAGGTAAGCAAACGTTTTATAAACCTACTTACTCATATGGTATAGGTACCTAATACGAAATAGATAATATTGGTAATTATTGTTTACTTCCTTGTTCATATTACAAACACATTTTGTGTTGTGTCCAAATATTCTTCATCTTTTTTAACCAGATTAAAGGTACATTTTAAATTTAAGAAAGAGTATCTAAACCAAACATAGAAATTCAAATTTTTTTGGCAATATGTCTACCTTAAATCCTTATGAGCATGCATCGCACGAAGTCAAATACCTAGTTGGCATGGATGTGTTTTACGCATTTTACAGGCAAATTAGATGACATGAGTAGTAAGTATAGATTTGAATTAAATTAACACTTAGGTACGTCAAAATGATCCTCACACACAACAGTAAGCTGATATTTTCGGAGATAACTCTTCCCTTCTTATCACTTTCACCCATTTATTTCGGAGTTTTTTTTCCTTAGGAACAATTAGAAAAGTTTTATCCAATGTATAAATGGTTGTGGATTTACATTTTGGCACGATACAGTATTTATGCGGTTGTTGCTTAGTTGTAGACATTTTTAATAACCGTTTACTTCGCGCGCTCAATCAATTTGCGTATAGTTCAAACTAGACTCGCTGTTTGTGACGTCACTGCGGGATGTCGACCTCGCTCCGCGTTGAACCTGCCATTTTGTACCGCGCGTGATTCGAGCTAACTTTAAAGTGCTCTCATTTGGTCAATTGTTATCATAAAACAATAAAAAGTATACCAAAATATAAGTAAAGGGCAGTTGTTTTGATAAAAGTAGTTTACTTTAGTTACTGAAAATGGTATATTGCTCAGTAACAAGATTCAGTGTCTCTTTTTGTGAAATTCGTAAATTATTATATTCGTGTTCCTTACAAACGTAAGCCCAGCCCCGTGTCAATTACTTTGGAACGTCAAGATTTTATTTTGCGAAATTAGCAAAAAGTACTATCGATCCGTGTCACGGATGACTTACCCAGCCTCTAGTATGAGTTTGGCGGCATAAATTCAAGTCACCTTATATAAGGTCCTACAATAATAACTGAAAATAATTCTAGGGTAGATAACGTATCGTTAACTGATCACAATCCAGAACAAAAAATATTTTTTTGTTTTAATAATTTTTTCACTTCTCAGTACAATGTGGTTCAATCAGTTGGCAAAATTTGCATGGAAAGGTGAAGAAAAAAAATCGCGCAAAAAATATTTTTTCTCTGGAAAGGGGTCTATTGGGGATACTCTATCATCAGTTAAATTTTTTTCTCTTTGAATTGTAGGACCTTGTATAATATCGAAATATTTAAATAATCTTTTCAATAACTCCAGGGCAGTTTCATATTCCTTACAACATAGAAGAAAAAAATACGGGATGGAGGAGGAGTTTCAAAAGAGGACAAATTGAAGCCACGTGGCTTATGGACGATTCTTTACTATTAGGTCTAAAGCACACGTCTAGGAAAACAAATATAAAAGTTAATTTATACATAGAATTTAATAGATCGTTAGTGTCAAGTTCAGTTGATCGCTCGTGGAATAAGATTTGTAAATAGTTTGTTCTGAACCATCAGGGAAGTCTTATTTCACACTTGACCAGTTTTTAATTATATTTCATACATCCCAGCAGCAAGGTTCATTTCGGATAAACTCAGAGCGGTTCAGATCAGATGAATAACAACAACAACAACAACAACAACAACAACAACAACAATTTATTTATTTTAAGTTTTGGCATGCTTGCATCCTTAGCACATATTTTATGTAGATACATAATTAAAAATTATGCATGTTTCTTAATGTAGCAAGACGGTAATTTTAATTGTGAGCTTTAGATTTAAAGAGGCCTACGGCCTTTAACTAAATCTTCCGCAAATGTCACCTAGCTAAGAAATATAATAAAAAATAATAACCAAAATTCTATTTATAAGAACGCAGAGTACACAAAAGGAAAAAAGAAACCACCATCAACCATCACACAAAAGACAAGACCACAAACGCAAAGAAAATCGTACCTATCAGCTGATCGGGGGAAACCCCGATCGAATATAAGACACGTTGTCTTCCTGCATAAAAAATAAACAGTTGATTCGAAAGCACGCCGAGAGCGGGAACGAATGATAAAAAGAAAGTTTACGTTGTGCCTTTCTAATTAAGCACAATATACAATTTACACCGATTCGGAGAAATAGTTTTCTTTAGATAAAAGTTTTAGTGCAAAGTTAGCTTTTTATTCAACTAAATATATCAATAAATAAAGAAAAATTACATACCTTAGAAAATTACTGTCCAAATGATAGAAGTTTCTAAGACGTCAAACGAAATTCGATCTTATTGAAATTTGTGTTTTTTTTAGCTTCCGGATCATTTACTGAGCTCAGTATATTAAAATAAATGGCCAAGTGTGAGCCCGACTTGCGCACTTACCACCACTCAATATTATGGTAAATACATATTATATAAAACATTATGGTAAATAACAACAATATAGCTAGTTAGTTTTTATTATTTGTTTTTTACTTATGGGTATTAATAAAAATTCGGTAAAATTTGTGTTCTACCGTCTTTAAGATAGAGCAAAAACAAGTAACGTTAAAAAATTCTATTTTCGGATGTTTCTTGTAACTCCCCTTGGTTTTTAATTTTTATTACTAGCCGTGATAGTGGCCATAGTAACACGTATTCTCTAAAAAATTCAACTGATTACATATTACTGTTGAAGCTGTAGAGACATGTGATAGACAGACAGACGAACAGCGGACACTTAGTAATAGCAGATGATATAAAATATTAATCCGTAATGGGGTGCCGTTTAGCACCCTCCTGATACGGAACCCTATACACAAAGGTGTTGTTAAATGTGTGGTCTGTGTTAGATGTCAATAGGCCGAAATTAACCTGTTACTAAGCCTCTGCTGTCTGTCCGTCCGTCCGTGCCTCAGCCAGAGGGGCCACAGCTTCAGCCAATATTGAAATTATCTTATAATCCTAGTTACCATTACTTCTATCACATAAAATAATAAAAAATAAAATAAAAAGATTTTTATCAATGGAACAGTTTATTTAATTACGCGTAACATTTAGCAGTTAGTCCGTTCTCTCTCGCTGGACTATCGTTTATATCTCGCTCGGAGCGAGAGCGAGGAAGAACGGACTAACTGCTGAATGTACCTAACTATTGTAGACTATATCTAAGAGCGGAAAGATACATACTCTCTTTTCTTTTCATTAATATATTTTGCTCAAGTCTAAAGTGAAATAAATAAAAGCTTGTAAAAACAATAGAGTACCTATGTGACTTTAATTGAATGTTATTTAGTAATAGCTCTACTCACATTTACTATGGTTGACATGCTTCTCATAGGGCGCGAAGGTGTGCGCGGGCGCTTCTCCGACGTCCACGACCCACGTGACGTTGCGCCGTCCCGGCTCGATGTGTCCGGGCCACGGCGACTGCGCCGTCATCCCCTAATTCGTGATACTGCGTATATTTACACTTTGCACTACATTATGTATAGCGTTTCAACTTTGAAGTCCCAGAGAGCACGTTGCCTGGCCGTTCACTCTCGTGGATTGGCGGTCAATTTCACTTTTATTATCTTTGTTATTTCTGCATCTTGTTCACCTTGACGACTCGCTTGCAGCTACACGACTTTACAAGAGTGCTGCATTCAGATTATATCATCTATTATGGTTTATTAATATAAATAGGTAGGTTTATTTGTTATTTTGACTACAAGCATGTACTGTACATGCTAAAGTTTTTTAAGAATAAAAACGTTAACGTTTAAATACTAAATACTTCGAAAAATATAGCAGACCTTAATGTACAGTCGTAAGTTACTATTAAGGTGGTTATTTAGCACTTGGGGTAGGTCACCTTCACAAATAATATCCTACAAATATGAAATAAACTAACAAACTATGCGTTGCCCCTTCCTCCTGATTAACATTTCACTCACACAAGTCTAGTCACATTACGTACAACTAAGTATAGTATGTATAAAACTCAAGCCACGCACGCCCCACACGCGCCGCCCCGAATCACACACACACACACACACACACACACATCAAATCTAAAGCGAATGTGCATCGGAAGTAATGCCTAATTTAACTGATATAGATAAGTAGATAGATAACGAACTTCATGTCCGACGATAAAACTCTACAGGACCTGTTTGTTAGTGAATTTTTACGGTCATTAAACTCCTGCTAGGACTACCTATCCTACATTTCTTAGATAAGGTTTTGTGTTTGAGCATAAATTAATAAAAAAGAAGTGAAGACAGTAGGTATACCTACCACCTATTTTATTTAAGGCCCTTTCACTATAGAATGATCTCTTTGTTCAATTCATTATTATCAGTTCATTATCACATTTCAAAGACATGTAAATTCTTTCTTATAATGTTAAAATAGAAAATATCTATGATTTACACAATCCCCAATTTGAAAAAATCTCTATAAAAAAAAATGCAAATGAGCTCCTCAATTTAGGTACGAATTAATGTGTTTATGTAGCAAAGTTGTTCAAACAAGAGAGTTGAAACTTATCCTGAATTTTCTTCACACGTAACATGAGAAATTTGTGGAGCATTTTTCTTTTCCTTTCAATACGTACTTAGATTAATCAAGTAATCTATGTTCTAAGTTTGAATACTAACTGAATTGTTATGTCGCATGGCCAGGGCCGTTAATTCGAAGACAGGCACAAATACATTTACTAAATTAGCGAGATACATGAGGGAGGACTATATGAAAAAAAATGTCATGAAGGCGGTGCCTGTACTCCTGAATCGATTAGTGATTGCGGAAGAAGAAAGGTATGAATGATAGTTCATAGAACAGATGATCCGTAGTCCTGTATTCCCTAGGGATTCGGCATTGGTTATTGCAAAATACTAAGCGTACAATCAGATAACACCAGTCTCACTTGCGCAAATACTCGTATTGCCACGTCAAGCACTCGGCGACATGTGTGCTTGTGTAGTCAGCGGCTAGACTGCATGCGAGACCTATTATGTATCGGCTAGGTATCTACCAGCTTTACCTACAGTTACCTACTAGAAAGCGAATGGAGCGATGCACTGACGCAACTACGCAAGGTTTGGTTTGCTCATGTGCAATTACATCCTTATAGGTTTCCTGTTTTTATGACTGCTTACGATCCCAGATGTGTGATCGGTGCCTGCAGGCTATATTTTCATAAAGGTTAGAAAAGAAAAATTAGTATTTTGTTCCGCTGTGAACCAGTTTTAGCGATAAGTAAGGAACATTTAGTATGCAACGCGGGCGCATCTATGTATAATCTGACATTTGGATAAAAATAGACGGTGACTAAAAACTGTCTACACTCCGTCGTTTGTTCGTAGTATCTCATAAATAGGTTTCAAATATTGATATTGACAATTTATTATTGGTCTTTATAGGTTTGTCCTGTTTATTCATAATAGTAATAATAAACACATTTCTTAACTAAGTGCCTACTAAAGACTCGATACTTAGGCACGAATCCCTAGAGATAGGTGACGGACTTTTCGGGCAATACTTACTATAATGAAAAAGAAATTCTAAAACGTATACGAGCAGTGACTGTGAGCAGTTTTTGTTAGTAACGCACGCGCACGGAGCTAAGCGCCTCCGAGTCTAAATAACTTCACACTTGATCAGTGAAGTCGGTTAATTGATACAATTTCTCGAGCACAATTTTGTAATGTAGTTCACAATACGAGAATGAAGACCAGAGTCTATAGTCTATGAAATATAAAGTGCACGACTAGTCGAGGTCATTAGGCGTGACGCCCACCACGTGGCTCTGATTAGCATAGCTTCATGGTGCTGATGATGAGAGCTGCAGTGGGAGCTGCGATCCCACGCGACACATCTCCTTCTGCCAGGTGTTTACCACCTCTACAGGACATCTAGTCTTTATCATTCACCAGCAAGCGATATTTCATGTCGGCTTTATTGGGCATTTAGATTATCTAGGGATGTAGCCCTTGAGTTAATTATATTACATTATAATGCCAAAAATATTGTAAGGAAATCTTTTCCGAGACGATAGCACAACCCAAAACGTGATACCTATCAAAAATTCGCTGCAACAAAAAAAATGCAAAGTCAAGGTTTGTTTTTTCAACTCACAACACAATAGCCCGTTCAAACAAATAATAATAAATGATTGTTTTAAACATATGAACCTATTACCTAAATCATCTAATTAGAACTGCGGTTTTTTTCGAATTCATTAAATGGGGAAATGTGAGAATTTAGTAAAATTATACTATCCAACCTCTTCTTGATTCACCTCGCCACTCCGACACGCACTTTTTCAGATATGTTTATCTCTTTCGTAATGCAATGGACCTCCTGCGCCCTAAGTTTACGACGTACTTACGTTATGTATGAATTCCGTCATCTACATGAGAATAAGCTTCAATAGATGCCCCACACTTTCAGAACTGTGGTCTCAATCTACTTATATTCTCTACCTGCATTGTTTACTCGTGTCGTAAGAAGACGCGCGTCAAGTTTTCTGTCACCTGCGGACTCAGTGTCCCCCTGCGCTTGGATATAGGTACGGTAGAGTTGGTGACTCTTCATCAAGGTCACGCTTTTCACAAACTAACTTGTAAAAAAAGTTTCATTTTGTTTTTTTTTTAGAAAGCTCACTAATTGTGGTCCATAGGTACCAATAAATTTGACATGTCACTTTCTATCCATCCATCCATCGCCTCTCTTCGTCTACGGCTGGACATGGACTTTTTCAAGATCTCACATCTTTTGGTGATCCTTTTCGAAGTTATTCCCATACTCACACACGCTGAGCAGGCGGGTTGGTAAGCGCGGTGCCGCAATAATGCAATCTACTTGAGTACATAAATACATACTAATGCGAAAATGGTCAAGTTTTATCTAATCACAAACACACTGCTAGCCCAGTTACGTTTCGACAATATCACCAGTACTATCACTGACATTAAGTACCATAATAAAGCATAAAATACGATTCACCTTTCAATTAATTATCAGAAGTAACAAATAATAGATAACAATGGCAACGCAATCTGTAATACCTACTTATAACAATTCGTACAACTATTTGGAATTTGGAACGCAGCCGCCGCCGCCGGGAGCGCGAAATAAGCGTGTTCGCGGGCGTTCACTCTCGCACTGACTGTGACTGTCAAAAACCAAAATTGGCGGGAACGTTGTGTTGTGATTGCAGACGCGCTGCGCGCGCGGCGGGGCTACGTTATCAAACCCCTAAGAAAATGTATGGTTACTACGCCCCTACTAGACTCTTTTGGAACCTGTTATGTTTTCTTCTGTGACCCGGAGGCTACATTTTTATCACGTGCATGCTTGGAGCTAGCACGTGACTATTATCTAGACACTCGCACTGCCCCAGAATGTGAACCTCTGTTTCCCCTAGAGGAAAGTCAGGCCCATGCGCTGCGGTAGTGGAGTTTCGGCTTCACAGGATCGTCACCCCTGTATTCCCGTTGTCCCCATTAAGAGCGAGACGCCATTTATTTTCGTTCGGTTGTCCCCTTTACAGAGATGCGGCTGACGGGGACAGCTAGTACACAGAAAATTAAAATCAATAAATAATGAATAATAAAGTATAATGATGATGTTAAACAGATAACTTCAAAAATCAAGGTTAAAGGAAAAAAAAAACCGGGGACAGCATGCATTCTCAATTTCACGTGTCCCTTTTGCTGCAATATAATCGACAAAAATAACACAATAATTTATTTATATCACAGAATCAATATGGATATTTATTAATATAACAAAATCAACATGGTATCCAAGGGTTTTTACCGGATTCTATCACTCAACCAATAGAGATACCCCTATACGTCAGAAAGAGAGATGGTGACATAGCTAGGTGACTGTAATAAGCCGGTATTTTAATAATAATTTACGTGTAGTATACGCAAATCAACAAAAGCATACTTGACACGTAAATACGTAATAAGTATATATTGATAATTTTACATTATTCCGTTCACATTAAAAACACATTTGATTCTGCAAACGGGGACAATGGGCATAATTTATAATTATTTTACAACGGAAAGTATTTTAGTAATTTTATTAAAACGGGGACAGCTGGTATACATGATTGTACAATGTCATTTCTCTAAAACGGCCACTAGCTTGGTTAGAACACAGTATGTCGGTTTTAGTGAATTACTACGCTACGGGATCCACGCAACGCGAATGCTACATAAACGCAATATTTTATTTTATTTTGTTTATCGATCCGTGATATTGGTCAATTACCAAGCCTCCAGTATGAATTTGGCTGCATTAATCGATGCAAGTTTACACGATATAAGGGATATCAAGAGTTTCAAGATCCCTCCCTCACTAGAAGAGTGACGAATGTTAAATAATCAATAAAATGTTTATTTTAATTTTACGAGTATACAAGTAATAGCCCACAAACAAACATTTATGTAAGTAGGTACTAGTTTTTGCCGCGGTAACAAATAGAAACATGATTATTTCAGCAACAAACGATGAAAGGAAGACAGTTTTAGATACTCGTATAACGAGTAGGTATTAAGTTCAACTCTTCCGTGTATAGATACGACATTCATTGTTTTCCATAAGTTGCTATGGCAACCGACTCGCGACATGGCAACATACAACCGACTCGTGCAAAAAGCATGGTGATTTCAAATTAACCCCAGCAATCTTTAAGTGTTTACTCTGCGCCTTATTGATCATCATGGCAAAACAAAGGCGTTATAGAAAATTGAAGCCGCTGAAACTGTAACGGCAAATCATTCGCAATTAGTGGTATTTTGGGAATCATGATTTTTTTCCTCGGAACCACCGCTTCCGGTCATTATAACTATCTCCAGCAGATGGTTGTGCAGCTTCAATGCTCAGTTTTGAAGGTTCGATGTTTCTAAGAAGAATATGGGGACACCAATTTTTAGTTTTAATAATGATAATAAATAATTAGTCGTTCAAATACAATATAGAGGAGGGCATAGCATATAATATAATATATTAGAAATTGCTACCAAGTTGAGTTTTTGAAATAACAAAAATAGTCCAAAGCTTTTCTGGACTTTCTAACAATTGTACACATATGCCCCTGGCCCAATATTTTTTTATTTTTGAAGATAAAAAAGAATACAAATACATTTGTACTCCACTCAATGAGCTATAAACTATGACAGATAACAGATACGCCAGAAAAAAAAATTTCTGGCTCTATTTTTAATATACAACTTTCAACCATTCGTACATAATATACGTATAATATTTAAACGGGCTTACCACAATCTAAATTATCATAATATACTCACAGGTATAACCTTTTTGTGAACAAAGCACCTGACCACGACGACGTACGGGGCAGTAACATGCCTCGTGGAAACTCGAGGTCTCCGGCGAGGCGCAGTGATGGATGCGGGTGCAGGTACAGACATACGTAAGTATTTTCTTCTACCCGCACAAATGAATTGTGTAGTCTGTAAAATTTACGTTTATTTAAACTATGAAAGAAATAAACTTCGGTTTTTTAAATATTTGGCAATTTATCCGTCGAAGGAGATAACAAAATAACAATGTATCATTACAGTAAATAAAATTAGGACGTGAGGGTCTCTGAAGTGGGATTCGAACCCAGGACGTCTCAACACAACCTGCTAATTTACCATTGTGCTTTCCCATACCGCAACGATATAAACAACGGACAATAGTCTTAGACTCGTCTTAAATAAACTGGCGTCCTCTAGACGCCTAGTGGCTCACTATTAAGTGAGTATCTATATATAGGTATATCGCATCGACAAACGGATAGACGAACCAATGGACAGATTGCATGAACGGAGTGACATTAATAGTGCTAAGAACTGTATGTGATCCACATGTAACCGCTTGCCTACGGCCTCTGTATTGCGTCGCCGCCCGCGGTAAGAACAAAGTAAGAACTTGTAATAGAGCCGACCACGAGTCGACGCGGCGCGCATTGCGGAGAGTCGGGTGGAGTATATGTAAGTTAAGGGTGCATATAAGATCAGATTAAGCACCTCATTTTGCATCAATCAGAACTGACTCTACGTTTCCTTCTCGCGCTCTCAGCCTTCGCTGTTACGACCACCAAGAAACACGCGCCCACAACAATCTGCGTTTTTATTTAATAACTCAACTCCTGGGTGAAATTTTTTTAAATATTCTAAGACGAGCTGACGATGTCATTTGTTAATTTATTTTTTAATACAAATTTCAAAGCTGCATGATTTAAGGAAGGCCCTTTTACACTCGAAAAATATTTTAGAGGTAACTTCGTAGCTTTTTTTATCGAGCGAACATAAAAATTTTGCTTTCTTTCTAGGATGAATCTATCAGCCCCACAGACGTCTAATAATTATTATATGTCTGTGATCAGCGCTGTAGTCTACTTTCTATATTATTTTTACTTACACTCCTAAACTTTACAATAACTACAAATAATATACCTAAAATTGACCCCTGCGGCATGGTGGCCAGAACGCTGGCCACATTTCCTCCTTGAATGGACAAACTTATACGTTGGCCGAGGAATGCGCCAGCCCTCTGGTCACCCGATGTTTCCACTAAAAGAAGTCATAGATCTTTTACTAGTTTTTTGGCGCTAGGACCCCATGGGCCGAAAGTTTCAACCCCAAACGGCTCAAACATATAAAAGCTTCCCGAGGACTCATATTTGCGCCGTTTGGAGTTTTCAGCAGTTTCAGCGGCCCTAATGGATTGGGAGACTGGGAGCGTATCCACGCAGCATACCACACTAGCGGCCTCCCCTGTCTCCACGGTATTAAAGTCATAATTTTTATTTATTTATTTTCATTCATTTCAACTTTACCGACAATGTGGTATGCTCATTTGAAAATGTGCATATAGTCTTAGACGGAACCCTTAAAAGGAACACTATCACAGCTGAGTAGTCTTTACAAGTTAACGAGTAATAGTCGACCAACTTAATTTTGCAGTTTTGTTTCATAAATTTTATAAGTTTTTAATTTTTATTTAAATTATTTACGTCTATTAGCGTATTTAAACGATACGGAACCCTCAGCTATGATATTATTATTAGAGTGCGTTACAAACCAGCAAAGGTAAATTAGAAATAAATGTAAAGACAAGAATTTGAAAAAAATGCCAGGATTCGAACCTGCGGCCTCTTTATTCCTAATAACAAGGCGTGAAATCACATACCGCCCTCGTGAGCGTTCGGTATGTGCATTACAAGCTGATTAGATCAAATAGTTACAATCTATTCGATGGACAAGTATGGTGGAAAAGTTCAACGGTCTAGGTAAGTATATCGGTGGCGCAATTGGTAGCGCACTTGTCTTGATAACAAGAGGTCGCAGGTTCGAATCCTGGCCAGAGGAATCTTTTCAAATTCTTAATTGTCTTTTCGTTTGTTTCTAATTTATCTTTTCTGGTTTGTAATTCACTGTAATAATATTATTTAGTTAGAGTATTCCAAAGCGATGGACTTCGCAATAAAGACATATCCTCAGGTATGAGCTCTGCTCACAGTTGAATGCCTATCTCTGTCCAAGGCCAGCTGCACACCTGTCTGAAGCCCAAAATTACTATCAAAAAATAGCTCTCCATCCAATTGTTCGTCCACTGCTGGACTTTCTCTTGGCGGTCCTCCTGGAAAATAGCCCATACTCCAACACACAGAGCAGGCAGACGGGTGGTGAGCGTGGCGCTGGAACCAATCCTCGCACCAGTGACGCCATCAGTTCGGTCCCAGGCATGGCGGGTTGGGTACCTTACTCTCCTCAGCATAACTACGGGAGGGTTGGTGTTGCCTCCACAGTCGAGGTAAGCTCTCCTAATCACATTCTTTGTTAACAGTTTACTCTTTATGATGCTGTTTCTGTATCGGAAGTAGGGTACATGCTATCAGACACAGCTCGTATCGCTACAGCTATCACACGTCGTTACACATTAATCTACTGGTATGAATGTGACTCCACAGTCGAGGTCAGCTCTCCTAATCACATTCTTTGTTAACAGTTTACTCTTTATGATGCTGTGTCTGTATCGTAAGTAGGGTACATGCTATCAGACACAGCTCGTATCGCTACAGCTATCACACGTCGTTACACAATAATCTACTGGTATGAATGTGACTCCACAGTCGAGGTCAGCTCTCCTAATCACATTCTTTGTTAACAGTTTACTCTTTATGATGCTGTGTCTGTATCGGAAGTAGGGTACATGCTATCAGACACAGCTCGTATCGCTACAGCTATCACACGTCGTTACACATTAATCTACTGGTATGAATGTGACTCCACAGTCGAGGTCAGCTCTCCTAATCACATTCTTTGTTAACAGTTTACTCTTTATGATGCTGTGTCTGTATCGTAAGTAGGGTACATGCTATCAGACACAGCTCGTATCGCTACAGCTATCACACGTCGTTACACATTAATCTACTGGTATGAATGTGACTCCACAGTCGAGGTCAGCTCTCCTAATCACATTCTTTGTTAACAGTTTACTCTTTATGATGCTGTGTCTGTATCGTAAGTAGGGTACATGCTATCAGACACAGCTCGTATCGCTACAGCTATCACACGTCGTTACACATTAATCTACTGGTATGAATGTGACTCCACAGTCGAGGTCAGCTCTCCTAATCACATTCTTTGTTAACAGTTTACTCTTTATGATGCTGTGTCTGTATCGGAAGTAGGGTACATGCTATCAGACACAGCTCGTATCGCTACAGCTATCACACGTCGTTACACATTAATCTACTGGTATGAATGTGACTCCACAGTCGAGGTCAGCTCTCCTAATCACATACTTTGTTAACAGTTTACTCTTTATGATGCTGTGTCTGTATCGTAAGTAGGGTACATGCTATCAGACACAGCTCGTATCGCTACAGCTATCACACGTCGTTACACATTAATCTACTGGTATGAATGTGACTCCACAGTCGAGGTCAGCTCTCCTAATCACATTCTTTGTTAACAGTTTACTCTTTATGATGCTGTGTCTGTATCGTAAGTAGGGTTCATGCTATCAGACACAGCTCGTATCGCTACAGCTATCACACGTCGTTACACATTAATCTACTGGTATGAATGTGACTCCACAGTCGAGGTCAGCTCTCCTAATCACATCCTTTGTTAACAGTTTACTCTTTATGATGCTGTTTCTGTATCGTAAGTAGGGTACATGCTATCAGACACAGCTCGTATCGCTACAGCTATCACACGTCGTTACACATTAATCTACTGGTATGAATGTTACTCCACAGTTGAGGTCAGCTCTCCTAATCACATTCTTTGTTAACAGTTTACTCTTTATGATGCTGTGTCTGTATCGGAAGTAGGGTACATGCTATCAGACACAGCTCGTATCGCTACAGCTATCACACGTCGTTACACATTAATCTACTGGTATGAATGTGACTCCACAGTCGAGGTCAGCTCTCCTAATCACATTCTTTGTTAACAGTTTACTCTTTATGATGCTGTGTCTGTATCGTAAGTAGGGTACATGCTATAAGACACAGCTCGTATCGCTACAGCTATCACACGTCGTTACACATTAATCTACTGGTATGAATGTTACTCCACAGTTGAGGTCAGCTCTCCTAATCACATTCTTTGTTAACAGTTTACTCTTTATGATGCTGTGTCTGTATCGGAAGTAGGGTACATGCTATCAGACACAGCTCGTATCGCTACAGCTATCACACGTCGTTACACATTAATCTACTGGTATGAATGTGACTCCACAGTCGAGGTCAGCTCTCCTAATCACATTCTTTGTTAACAGTTTACTCTTTATGATGCTGTGTCTGTATCGGAAGTAGGGTACATGCTATCAGACACAGCTCGTATCGCTACAGCTATCACACGTCGTTACACATTAATCTACTGGTATGAATGTGACTCCACAGTCGAGGTCAGCTCTCCTAATCACATTCTTTGTTAACAGTTTACTCTTTATGATGCTGTGTCTGTATCGTAAGTAGGGTACATGCTATCAGACACAGCTCGTATCGCTACAGCTATCACACGTCGTTACACATTAATCTACTGGTATGAATGTGACTCCACAGTCGAGGTCAGCTCTCCTAATCACATTCTTTGTTAACAGTTTACTCTTTATGATGCTGTGTCTGTATCGTAAGTAGGGTACATGCTATCAGACACAGCTCGTATCGCTACAGCTATCACACGTCGTTACACATTAATCTACTGGTATGAATGTGACTCCACAGTCGAGGTCAGCTCTCCTAATCACATTCTTTGTTAACAGTTTACTCTTTATGATGCTGTTTCTGTATCGGAAGTAGGGTACATGCTATCAGACACAGCTCGTATCGCTACATCTATCACACGTCGTTACACATTAATCTACTGGTATGAATGTGACTCCACAGTCGAGGTCAGCTCTCCTAATCATATTCTTTGTTAACAGTTTACTCTTTATGATGCTGTGTCTGTATCGGAAGTAGGGTACATGCTATCAGACACAGCTCGTATCGCTACAGCTATCACACGTCGTTACACATTAATCTACTGGTATGAATGTGACTCCACAGTCGAGGTCAGCTCTCCTAATCACATTCTTTGTTAACAGTTTACTCTTTATGATGCTGTGTCTGTATCGGAAGTAGGGTACATGCTATCAGACACAGCTCGTATCGCTACAGCTATCACACGTCGTTACACATTAATCTACTGGTATGAATGTGACTCCACAGACTCCACACTGCACTTGGTTCAATTAAAATCAATGTACGAGTATCTTTGAAAACAATTATCGACAGTTTTTGACTTGGCGATTATTTCATCAACACCCCTTATATCCTATATGTTGACAAAGGCCACAAAAGATGACAATGAAAACCATATAAATCCGTTGATTGGTTCTCGAGTTAAAATGGAACATACAGACAGACAGACAAAAATAGTTTAAAAATATAGTTTTCGCCTCAGCACAATAATAATATTAATATATGTCAAAACAGGAACGTCAGGAACGGCAATAGGAGGGCTACCGTGGGTATTGGACATGATGAACACGCGTAGACGAACAATACAACTTTTATTGTGATCAAAAACAGTCTTACAGCACTTTGAATTACAAGGAACAAAACTACGTGGCGGGAACGGACAAGTCTCTTGGCACATGAGTTACCTCGACCCCTTTCCGAAAATAAGTCCCCAGAAAATTATCTTTTTCCTCGGAAGTCGTACGTAACCCCCGCCAAGAGCCATGTCCAAGCGCGGTAAAACTAGGCGCTTGCGTTTCCACCAATAAAATAAAATTAGGTACCAAAGAAAACAAATACTTCAGATCTGATTGGATAACATAATCAGTCCTGCCAACCTTACAATCAAACAGAACATCGTACAGACTCCTAGGTCTATGGTACAGACAATCTACCAACTTAACACAACAATTCTTTCAAATGTGATTGGGCAATTTAATCAGTTCATCCAACATTACAAATCAAAATATTTAGAACAGAATAAAGAAATAAATCACCACAGACCCACTTAATTTCTATTGGCGTATAGCGCCATCTGTCGGCAACGATTGTAAATCAAAAGAAGAGAGAACCGACCATAGATAATGTTTTCGTTCGGTTACTCATTCGATCAAACCGATTCTTAGCTCGTTCTAAAATATTCGCTGTCAACTGGTGGCGCCACACATCTCAATTCGACACGGCCATCTTGACATTTACACGCCCTCGTGTGTCTGATCTGTGGACAAAACAACCGAAAAGTAATATGCTCGGCTATCCTGCCGTACGATCTTAACAGCTATGACTATAATGAAAACAGTCTCAATAAAATCTCAAAGCTAACAGGTAATTTAGAGCTTACAGACAGAATGTTTAGCATGCTCATACAACAAACAATACACAAGGAAAAAGTTACTCTATAAGTCAATCTAATATTAAGTCAGGTCAGGACCAAACGAACAACAGGTTCAAGTTTTACAATCTCAGTAGCGTTTCAATCTAGAAACATAAAACATGGGTGGGATTACATTACTTTAAACAAACGTTATCACAATGCTTTACCAGTGCGTCGGCATTTAGCCAGTCCGTCGGCTTGTTATGATTTGCCAGTCTATCGGCAGGTAGCCAGTCCGTCGGCTTGTCACAATTTTGCCAGTCCTTCGGCAGGTGGCCACCACATCGGTTTGTCATTATTTGCCAGTTCATCGGCAGGTAGCCAGTCCGTCGGCTTGTCACGATTTGCCAATCCATAGGCACTGTGATCGTCCGCAGAAGCTAACCATCTCAGCCGCGTAAGTGCTACCCCTCGCAAAGGATATCCTGCACATAAAAAGCAGGCCACGCGCACCTCTTACATGCTCCGGCGCAACTGGAACGCTCACAAGACACACACCAGCTCATGGAGTGTACATTAAGTTTGAATAAAGTGAACCCCCTTACTTACTGACAATCACTGATAGCATCATCATTCTCATCATTATTATTGTACACGTCCAATTCGAGGGGAACCTGTTGGTCGGGTACCTTCCTGACTCTATCATGAGGGTACTTGTATTTCCTTTTTGAGGTTAACGATTTTAGCAAATATCTATCACCATCTAACACTTTGATGACCTTAAAAGGTCCTTTAAATTTAGTATCTAATTTGACTTGATTCCGTTCCTCCTTTTCAATTAGAACAAAGTCGCCAACTACGCATTTCTGGATTTTAGCCTTAGTCGTATCGAATCGCTGTTTATCGTAGTTAGCGCTTTCAACTATACCACGGGACGCTTGCTCCCTCATGAAATCGAGGTCAATAATTTCGTCATTGTCATCTACGGTCATGACGTTAAGTGGTCGAGCAACCTTACCTACTAACAACTCCAGAGGACTTGCTTTTGTGACTCGGTTAATAGTCGAATTCATGGCCAATTGAATGTCACCTAGCGCATCCTGCCAAGAATGTTCTTTAGCAGACTCTACAGCCGTCAACATACCCTTCAAGGTACTCATTACCCTTTCAACCTGGCCGTTCGCGCGACTGGCACCGGTCGCGATGAGGTGCAGCTGGATGTTGTGACCATCACAAAAGTTGGAGAAATCTTTGCTGGAAAAACAACGACCTTGGTCTGCTATGACTCTTTGAGGTGCGCCAAACAGAGACATACCAGTCTTGAGGGCCCTAATACTGCTGGAGCTGTCTATGTGCTTAGAGTGGACCAAAAGAACGAACTTTGTAAAAGCATCGATCAGTACGAAAACATACTCTTTGACGTCATTTTTTCCACTTAGTTTACCCGAAGCATCGATGTGAACTGTATGCCATGGAATCGCAGTTTTTGGGATTGGATGAAGTTCCGCTTGGACACGACCAGAATGGGTTTTGGAAACTTTACAGGTTATGCAGCTGTCAACAAACTTCTTAACGTACTTCGCCATACCTGGAAACCAATAATGATCATAGACCTTCTCGAGCGTTTTTTTCCATCCAAGGTGCATGATCGCCTCATGGACGTTGTTGATGACGGCCCACTTGAAGGCACGAGGAACCATAGGAAGACACCTAGTACGACCATTTCTCTGCACTTTACGATGGAGAATATTAGAACGAATCTCATAAGTCTTCCTGACATCCTCAGGCAGGATCTCGTTCTGTAAGTCAGACTTAATTTTGCTGATCTCTTCGTCTTTTTCCTGTTCTGTTTGCAACCAAGTATCTGAAAGAGCGGCCACATCAACCCGCTTTTGTTCAACGCAATCAGCCGGAGATTTAAGAGTGACGGGATTGCGTGAAAGACAGTCAACGTGGGACATCCTTGTACCTTCACGATGCTCAATGTCGAAGTCAAAAGATTGGAGGTAAGCCCACCAACGGTGTACACGAGGAGACAAGTCAACCTTGGTTTTTGACGCCTTTACCGAATTGCAGTCAGTAACGACTTTGAATTTTCGACCTTGTAAATATTGGCGAAAATACTTGACCGCATTGACGACAGCCAAGGTTTCTAGTTCGTGTGAGTGGTATCTGGATTCCGCTGGAGATGTACGACGACTGTAATAGGAAACAACATGCTGTTTGTCTTCAACCTTTTGAAGGATTATCGCACCATAGCCGTCGGCACTCGCATCAGTGTGAAGTTCAATCGGAAGATCGGGATTGAAGATCATTAAAACTGGCTCATTGGTCAACTTAGTGATGATTTTCTGACGAATTTCTTCGTGTGATGATTGCCAATCAAAAGATTTTTTTTTTGAACTCGTCAGTCTGAATAACGGAGCCATGATCTTGGAAAAATCACACACAAACTGGCGAAAATATGAGGCTAGGCCAATAAATTGGCGAAGCTGGGAGACACTAGAGGGGGGCGGAAGCTTCGTTAATGCCTCAATTTTACCAGGATTTGGCTGTACATGACCATCTTCAATAACGAAACCCAAATACTCAATACGCTTCTTTAAAAAGGAGCATTTGGTCAAATTTAAGGAAAACCCTGCTTTAGTCAACACTTCAAGCACGAGATGGAGACGTTCAATTCCTTCGTCTACTGTGGAGGATAAAATCAGCACATCATCGATGTAAACGACTACGAACGAATAAGCAAGATCACCTAACGCCCTCATGATCGCCCTCTGATAGACAGAACTAGCATTCTTCAAACCAAAAGGCATGGTCAAGTACTCCCATTGACCTTCTGGTGTGACGAACGCAGTCTTCTCTATCGAATCTGGTGCAACAGGGATTTGATGGTACCCACTAAGCATGTCAAGTGCCGTGAACCACTTAGCTTCTCCTAATCTAGCCACCTGATCACTGATTAGAGGCAAAGGATACCTATCGGCCACTGTGTTGTCGTTGAGCTCGCGGTAGTCCACACACATTCGGTCGGATTTGTCTTTTTTTTTGACTAACAACACCGGACTCGAAAATGGTGAACAACTTGGACGAATAACTCCTGCATCCAACAGCTCCTTCACTTTCTCGCGAACAACCGCCTTCTCTTCTACACCTAACCTGTAGGGACGTCTCTGAACTGTGCGACTAGGATTAACAAGACGAATATCCAGTTGTCCTGTAGTGACACGTGAAATAGCCACCCCAGTTGAAAATGAATTCCTAAATTCTTGCAGAACGCAAACTAATTGCTGCCTATACTCAACAGGAACGTCAGTAACGATGTCACAAAAATCAATTTTATCTACCTCCCAGTCACCTAACTCACACGCATTAACACTAACGCAACGAGTGATAGTCAATTTATCTGAAGTCATGTTCACATTAAGGCCTTGGGTTAAAATTTCACGTCCAATCATGACGTCACTTTTTAGGAATCTGTCAGGCACTACGTGAAATAAAATTTCCAAAGTCAATTCATCTATCCTAATCTCACACAAAATTTGTTCAGTACTGTACACGCATGATTGACCAATACCAGTTAAAGTCACAGTTTTATTAAGTCGCTGTCCAGGAAATTTTAATGCAATAGATTCTTTCATGAGAGAACACTCAGCGCCCGAGTCATAGTGAAATACAAAACGCTCACCAGAAATGGTTAGTTGTCCAGTAGGGTTGCTGATGCTACACAGGTCCATTCGACGCTGGTTGCCGTTGCTTGCTGCCACGCTGGTGTTGTTGCTGCCGAAACCATTTGCAGAGCCGTTGCTGGAACCATTCTTCCACGAAGTGGAGGAAGGAGCACGAGTGCATTTGTTAGCATAGTGGCCAACACTACCACACCTGTAACAAGTAACGACAGGCGCATTTGGTCGTTGCTTGGCTACACGAGTAAGGCTAGAAGGATTGGAACGATCACATGACCTTTTAGAATCCTTGGAGCGGCAGTCGGCACTGCGATGTCCCAATTTCCCACACGTGAAGCATCGTAGAGGGCTTGGAGATCCAGCAGACCTAGGGCGCTTGAAGTTTGACGATCCATCGCTTGAAGGGGCGTCATTCTTCCTCTTGAGGTAGGAACATGCTTGAAGTTCACGTTGCATTTGCTCACGAGTCTTGATATTAGTGGTGAAAGCAATGTGTTGTAACCTCCCATCAAACTGAGACACGTGGGCTAGAACCATGGCTGAAGTTATCTCTTCCACCGTCATGTCCTTGAACCGAGCCATCAATGTCGTTGAAAGTCGCGCAGCGAAAGATGCCATACTCTCGTTGTCTTTCGGTTTGCTATTATGCATGTTAATTAATGTAGCAGCAGGTGTTTCGATCATGCCATAACGAGTCAGGAAAAGATCCTTAAAATGGCACCACGTCATGCCAGCAAATGATATCTGGGATAGCCATCGCGAAGCATTTCCCTTGAGAGCTCCACTAAGCGCAATGATAAGTGCGCTGCCTTCTTGTTGTTGCTCAGACAGACATAAGTCTGAAGTAGCACACCATGCCCTTGCGTCTACGTCGGGCTTATCGGGATCAAAATCTGGTAGAATAACCTTTCGGGTACTCACGGGACGCATGGCGTTGATTAGAGCCATCATGTTCTGATTTTGTGATTCCAGCAGCGTGCGCAGAAGATTTTCATCCACACGTGGTCCATCGTTCGAAGTCTGTTCGCATCCGACTTCTGATGTCAAAACAGGAACGTCAGGAACGGCAATAGGAGGGCTACCGTGGGTATTGGACATGATGAACACGCGTAGACGAACAATACAACTTTTATTGTGATCAAAAACAGTCTTACAGCACTTTGAATTACAAGGAACAAAACTACGTGGCGGGAACGGACAAGTCTCTTGGCACATGAGTTACCTCGACCCCTTTCCGAAAATAAGTCCCCAGAAAATTATCTTTTTCCTCGGAAGTCGTACGTAACCCCCGCCAAGAGCCATGTCCAAGCGCGGTAAAACTAGGCGCTTGCGTTTCCACCAATAAAATAAAATTAGGTACCAAAGAAAACAAATACTTCAGATCTGATTGGATAACATAATCAGTCCTGCCAACCTTACAATCAAACAGAACATCGTACAGACTCCTAGGTCTATGGTACAGACAATCTACCAACTTAACACAACAATTCTTTCAAATGTGATTGGGCAATTTAATCAGTTCATCCAACATTACAAATCAAAATATTTAGAACAGAATAAAGAAATAAATCACCACAGACCCACTTAATTTCTATTGGCGTATAGCGCCATCTGTCGGCAACGATTGTAAATCAAAAGAAGAGAGAACCGACCATAGATAATGTTTTCGTTCGGTTACTCATTCGATCAAACCGATTCTTAGCTCGTTCTAAAATATTCGCTGTCAACTGGTGGCGCCACACATCTCAATTCGACATATATATGTTATCTTGTAAGTAAAGTTCTAAATAAATAACTTACGGCATAACATTTACATCTGACCCCAGACTAGTACGACTAACTTACTTCAACGAAACATTCTAAAACAAGATATCAACAGAACACTGCCATATACAAACTTCACAATAAAATCACCAAGAATATAAAAGAAAGTAGAAACAAGAAAGGACAATAAATACTTAAATAATGATTGAATACAAGAAGCATCTGCTAAACGAAGTCTAAAACAACTGAACAGAGATAAATATTCTCTATTCGCCCGAACTCTCATACTAACGCAGTTCGCTGATAATATCCTTATTTATAGGTACTTGCT
Source organism: Ypsolopha scabrella (assembly GCA_910592155.1). Taxonomy (NCBI): domain Eukaryota; kingdom Metazoa; phylum Arthropoda; class Insecta; order Lepidoptera; family Ypsolophidae; genus Ypsolopha; species Ypsolopha scabrella. Next base: position 24,137,671 of record OU342982.1, read on the forward strand.
TATTATTTTTTCTTTTTCAACATATCCCATACAATATCCATGACTTGAACCTGAAACATTTATCAAAATCAAATACATACAAAAGTTACAAGCGTATAAAAGTCCTGGATTTTACACATATTTTGATGAATGTTTATGTACCGTAATGTACTAGAAGCGATACAACAAATCAAATAATTTTAGGTTCACAGCATAGTAAATTTTATATTATTCAAAAATATTTTTGTTTCATTTCGATTTTTGGGATATTTCTCTTGAAATCATAGGAAGACCCAAAACCATTCTCGATTTTTTTCAAGACATGAATTTTGTCTCGTGTTAGCTTGTCTCCCACAGCGTGTTCGGTAAGTTCCGTACGAGCTCGGGAAATGAACGTTCGGGCCAACCAATAACAGTCAGTCAGTGCTCTATAATCCAAACTTGAATGTAGAATGAAATAGCAAACATAGCGACCACGTGCGCTACAGGGCCCATAATCAAGTAGCGACTAACTATTACTGCAACTCTACTCGACAAGACCCAGCAAAAGAAGCATGCAGCCCTTTACAATCAGAGATCAGAACCTCGACGTCATTGTATACTGGAGAGTGAAGCAGAAAGAGCAATCACCAAATTAAAAAATCGGTCAAGTGCGAGTCAGACTCGCATACCTAGGGTTCCGTAATTTGGTAGTAGGTACCTACCTACCAAGTTAATAGTACTCTTGCATTTTGTGATGGGTGATGATAGTATAGATAAGCTAATAAATATTTACTTTCGCGTAATCTTACTATGTATTTGTGGCAGCAAAAGAGAGACACAGATATTTTTATACCGTACTCGAAATAAAACTCGTAGATGGAATGTTTAATTTTGTCATTTTCTTATCGTAAATTTCTCAACCGTTATATTTTTCTGTATTCTTTACGTATTGTCTTATTACGAGTAGGTATCATGATTTATTGTTTGGTTCATTGGTTTTGGAGGTAAGGTGTTTTTTCAAAGATTTCTCGAAATAGATGCAAGTAAATATAGTCAAATTATATATTTTTACAAATGAGCTCTTTAATACCTTTAATTGAACACCCATATTGTACTTTTATGAAGCATTTTTTTATTTATTTTATGCTTTGTTTTAATCGCTATAGTTTTCCTGTAATTGGCCTCTAATGGCCTATAATCTTCATTTTTAATTTTTTACCGATCCACCAGTTTCGGAAATAACGGGGGGGACATGTATTTTTTGTGGGTTTTCAAAGTATTATCGAAATCAGTGCCAGTAAATATCGTAAAAACATATATTTTTGTAATCAGCTCTTTAATATCTAGAATTTGATACCCACATTGTATTTTTAGGATATTTTGTTCATTTTTCTGCATATTGTATTTCTCTCTATTGGAAACATTTTGAACAATTTCAAGTTTTTTACACCGTTTTATGAAGGCAAGTAAATTCTATTATTGGGGCAAAACTCAAGTCTTTATCTTTAACGGAGCTAAAGTTATGAGGCTGTGATACGGACAATGCCCCTCTAACCCCTAAGTTACGCCTATGAATATAATGTAGGCAATACTAACTATATGCAGCTGTACTGATATTGGTCTAGCAAAAATACACCTGGATTAAAACACTGCTGGGCGGCTATTCCGGCATTATTTCTCACTCGCAATGTCAATCATTAGATATTTGTTTAAAGTTTGATATATGCCATGCGGTGGAAATTAGAGTGATTAAACCACATCAAATAGAAGCCATAGGATATAAGGAATGCCTAATAAGTTTTCAATACATAAAATCAATATATATCCATACAAAATCCCTCTTAAGATCACCCGCAATCTGCCTTCGCAATTTTTAAAAACCAGCCAAGTGCGAGTCGGACTCGCGCACGATGGGTTCCGTACCATTATATATAAAAACGGCAAAAAAATCTCGTCTGTTGTATGGGAGTGCGCAGGTCCGACTCGCACTTGACTGGTTTTAAAATTTGTTGTTATAGCGGCAACAGAATATGAGATACAGCCTGGTTACAGACAGACAGATGGACAGACAGACGGACAGCGGAGTCTTAGTAATAGGGTCCCGTTGGTTACCCTTTGGGTGCGGAACCCTAAAAATGATCTGCGGTTATTTAAAAAGTGCCTGGGAGATTTTTATAGCAAAAAATGTTTATTGGATCGCAAGTAGATGGATTTTAAGGATTCGTGTGTTGTTAATTCTTTTCACACAGGCGCCAGTAGTTGATGCCGACGATAAACAAACTGTACTGCGACTGTGAGTCGGGGCTCGAACCTACATTAAAAGTACATTATCTTTAGTAACAACCAATGGACGCTATTTTGATACAAAAGATGGAGATTTTGAGGAAACTTCGTGTGTAATGTAATGATTAAAGCCAAAAACAACGGTATTTCCGGCACCGTTATTTACTAACTGGTGAAATGCTTGAAAACACTTCCCGGCTCATTAAAATATGGGTAATAAATATGAAAATAATATCGGTATGACCTTCTTCATGGTTTTCATTATAATGGGAATTTTCAAACAATTTATTAAATTTCACTGTATGAATGAACTAAGTCTCAAACATATACATAACTTTTAGCTAAAAAACAGAAAAATTATATTAAGTGAAGGAATGTTGGTATTTTCTACTTTTTATGAAAACAATATAAGTAAATATTGAAAACTAATAAATAAATCTCAAAATCCCAAGTTTTCTGAACAGCCCGCTTCCACTAAGCAGTGTAAAATGGAAGCATTGGACTAGGACAGAAGTGGCAAAAGGCACGATCGCACGAGGTCTACCATTCATATTATTATTTATGAATTAACCTTTTTCTTACTTTAGCTAGAAGCAAGTTTTCTGCAACCAAATTAGCTTCTTCTTTCTTCCAAATTATTTATCTTCACGCTGCCACTGACGCTACTTTTCTTACTAATTTTTAAAAGTATTTGTAAAACATTAAATCTTTAGAATTAGAATTAGAATATATACCACAAACTCTTAGATTAAAACCCTTTGCGCTGCACAATGAACCCGAATTAACACCTTATCAAATGATTTTAAATTTTCTGTTTTTAACCGTACACATTTTATAATAAGAAAAACCGCCTCAGATGCCGGCGCCGGCTCCTAAGCTGGGTGCATCCTGCATCATAAGTGCAAGATTTTTGCTAAGTAGGCTTTACAATCTTACGAGTACAGTTCGCGACAAACTTTTAGTGCTCTCTAAATACGACAATGTATGGGCCGTTCTTCTAAATGTATGGGACTAGAAGTTTGGCGCGATCTGTATTAGTAGACCAAGTTATAAAAAGAAAGGCAGCAAGCTTGACAAGCAAGTTTTTTATAACGGTCGAAAACTGCGAACACTTCAAAACTTCTACTCTGGGTCTTCCATCCATCCATCCAACAGCCTGTTTCGTCCACTGCTGGACATAGGCCTTTCCAGGACTTCACCACCCTTGGCGGTCCTCCTGGAAGAAATGCCCATACTCACACACGCTGGGCTGGGCGGGTTGTGTGAGCGTGGTGCCGAAACCCTTGCACCAGTGACGCCGCTGCCCGTCACCAGTCTGTTTTATATAAGGATACCGCCATCCATCGGTCCCAGGCAATGGTGGGCCGCCTGGTTTTGCCTGAGAGCTGTTCTCTTACTCTCCCCCCAATAACTTCGGGAGGATTTGCGAGTAAGATGGTGGTACCTCCACAGTCGAGCCCGGCATTAGCTCTACCACCTTTGGGTCCCACTTTATCACAAATAGAAAAAATTAACCAAGTGCTCGTTGGACTCGTGCACAAAGGGTTCCGTACCACAAAATGTCTTCGTAAATTCGGCCACATTTCTGAATTTTGTTCTCGTCCCCTATTGGTCTCCGTCGTAATGTTGCTCGATGTCCTGTCTCTTGTACCCCGCTCAGTTTATTTTTTGGGATGTTGGAGTTTTGATGCTTTTTATTTTAGTATTGTACTATTTTGGTAATTTAATAACCCCAAAACAAAAGATTCAAGATTCAAAATTCAAACGTATAACTACCTAGGTAACAGAGACGTTATACAATACAATGTCTCTGTGCTACGGTTGACCAGACTACCTATACAGATGATGGTTGGCGCTACGAGCAACAGGGGAGTGGGAAGGTAATCACTGGAGACAAGAGTACTCGCACGGATCTTAAATGTACTCGTATCTTGAATTTTTCAATAAAGTTAAAAAGAGGTAACGTTTGTATGGGAGATACCCTCCGTAATCCGACTTCTGACCGCTTCTTTCGCCGAAGTGTCAAACTTTACCCACTACTGACTCCGTTCATCCTAATTAGGTCGGGCTCTGGTAGGTCTGAGCTTTCCATCTAAGTTCGGGAACAGCGCCCCCGCCGCCACCGCCGCGCCCCGGTGCCGCCGTGCGACATCGCTGCCTCGTCCCGCGCTGCCAGAGCACCGGCACCGCATCACCGGCCAGGGCCGGACTTGTCTACATACTGTTTAACCTGATGCTGTTGTAGTCTTGTGGTACAAGTATATAGCTAACAATAGCGTCCGGCTTAGCCGCCGTCGGCTGGGTCCAACCAATGCTATTAAAAGTAGCAGAGAGCTGAGCTGAGCAGGGACTTATTATGAAACAATTACAACTCCAGAGCTATCGGCATTTGTCTCAGCCGAGCCTAGATTGTAGCTGGTAGAGCTGATGCCGGGCTCGACTGTGGAGGTACCACCATCTTACTCGCAAATCCTCCCGAAGTTATTCAGAAGAGAGTAAGAGAACAGCTCTCAGGCAAAACCAGGCGGCCCACCATTGCCTGGGACCGATGGATGGCGGTATATCCATCCCTAATTGCCAGGCCTTAAAACAGACTAGTGACGGGCAGCGGCGTCACTGGTGCAAGGGTTTCGGCACCGGGCTCACCAACCCACCTGCCCAGCGTGTGTGAGTATGGGCATTTTTGGGGGACCGCCAAGAGTGGCGAAATCCTGGAAAGGCTATGTCCAGCAGTGGATGAAACAGGCTGATGGATGGATGGGAGCCTAGATCTACGTGTCATAGATTTTATTAAATGGCTCTGAATAAGTAGTTTTGAAGTAAAATAAATACCAGTATTAAGCCATAAGAATTGCGCAAAACAATGAAAAATAAATTGTTTTCTTCGACTTTGCTAATCTTATATGATCGAATCTATATAAGCTGAACATCGGATGAAGACAGTACGACCCTGCGCCCCGCTTCAGTACACGAAGGGATCGGTGACGGCAGTACAGCGCACGCTCGCCGCTCGCACGCTGTGTGCCGCGCCGCCCCGCCGCTCGTCCCGACCAGCCTCAGCCCCCGGCCGAGCCTCGCACGTGGCGGTCAACTGTCACGTCATCGACTCTCGTAGCTCGAGGATTCAGTGTCGACGAGGAACATGTACACTCATAGACTCTGAAGAAAATGAACAGCAGTAGGTCGGACGCATCTACTTCCACGGATGATATAAAGGTGTGTGCTGCAGCGGTACGGTAGCGTGCTGGTCATCTCCCTCGGGTCGTGAGTCGTGAGTCGTGAGTCGTGACCTTCTCTTGACTACTCACTTGTGCCTTGTGTCGCACTTCGCCGAGTAGAGTCCATACCTTCCTGCAATATGTCAGATCAGGATTAGTGTTTATGGTTCCGTAGTCCGACAAGGAACCCTTATAGTTTCGCCATGTCCGTCTGTCCGTGCTTAGCTCAGAGACTATTAGTACTAGAAAGCTCTCATGTAGATGGGTATACATTTAATCACGCCGACAAAACGGTAAATTGGGGGATGAGTTTTATTTCTCGTCTATCCCACAGTGTGGGATATCGTTGGATGGGTCGTTCAAAAACATTATGGGTGTGTGAAAACCATTTTTTGATCTAGGGATCCGTTGGCAAAATATTAAGCTTTAAAATGCTAATGTTTGAAAAAATTCACAGAAATAGTATATATTATGAATTTAAAAGGAACACTATCACAGCTAAGTAGGCTTTACAGGTATACGAGTACAGGTCACGCCAAACTTTTAGTCCCCTCTAAGCACGACAATGTATGGGCCGTTCTTCTAAATGTATAGGACTAGAAATCTGGCGCGATCTGTATTAGTAAACAAACTTATAAAATATACTGGTCAACTACGGAACCCTACACTGCGCGTGGTGCGACACGCACTTGGCCGGTTTTTTAAATATGCGTGGATAGTCAAATCCGAAACTATAGGGAATAGCGAAAAATGCTAAAAGTAGTTTCGGGGCCAATTCTGATAGAAAAACTAGGTCATTAGATTTTTTTTAAACAATTTCCCTCCCCAAGAATCGAACCCGCTGATAAAAACACATTGTGTAGTGAGCAGATCATAGAATTGAACATTTCATGAAATAGTCGACAATTTCATGAAATATTACTGTGGCGGCACAGTCTATACGTGTGTTAGATGTATAGGTAGATAAGAGATGTACATTTTGGTACAAATATGGAACCATTTATTTATATATTTAATTAACTACTACAGTGTCATACAGACCACACCTAATATATTATTAATATAAATCCTCCCACAATTACATTGTACGTATAGGTACAAGAAGCACAAACAGGTATAAAGTTCATAAGTATAATTTATAAACAGAAAAATATATTTGGTAACAACGGGAAAATTACCAGAAGCAAATAATACATTAAACATTCGAACTCGTGTCTCTGCAGTCTAATACAGTAAGAGGCTGTATTGGATAACACCAAACACTGAACACTCGTCAGTATCCTTCTTTGAGTTAACTTTCGCTTGGGACAAGTGTTGGCTAGTTCTCCAGGGCTCAGCCATTGCGATGAACGCTTCAGATTATCGTATAGCATCCATTTATTCAGAATCCCCTCATAATTGTGCTGGTTGAGGAAGGTAACGCAGCAAATAATACATTAAACATTCGAACTCGTGTCTCTGCAGTCTAATACAGTAAGAGGCTGTATTGGATAACACCAAACACTAAACACTCGTCAGTATCCTTCTTTGAGTTAACTTTCGCTTGGGACAAGTGTTGGCTAGTTCTCCAAGGCTCAGCCATTGTGATGAACGCTTCAGATTATCGTATAGCATCCATTTATTCAGAATCCCCTCATAATTGTGCTGGTTGAGGAAGGTAACGCAGCAAATAATACATTAAACATTCGAACTCGTGTCTCTGCAGTCTAATACAGTAAGAGGCTGTACTGGATAACACCAAACACTAAACACTCGTCAGTATCCTTCTTTGAGTTAACTTTCGCTTGGGACAAGTGTTGGCTAGTTCTCCAGGGCTCAGCCATTGTGATGAACGCTTCAGATTATCGTATAGCATCCATTTATTCAGAATCCCCTCATAATTGTGCTGGTTGAGGAAGGTAACGCAGCAAATAATACATTAAACATTCGAACTCGTGTCTCTGCAGTCTAATACAGTAAGAGGCTGTATTGGATAACACCAAACACTAAACACTCGTCAGTATCCTTCTTTGAGTTAACTTTCGCTTGGGACAAGTGTTGGCTAGTTCTCCAGGGCTCAGCCATTGTGATGAATGCTTCAGATTATCGTATAGCATCCATTTATTCAGAATCCCCTCATAATTGTGCTGGTTGAGGAAGGTAACGCAGCAAATAATACATTAAACATTCGAACTCGTGTCTCTGCAGTCTAATACAGTAAGAGGCTGTATTGGATAACACCAAACACTAAACACTCGTCAGTATCCTTCTTTGAGTTAACTTTCGCTTGGGACAAGTGTTGGCTAGTTCTCCAGGGCTCAGCCATTGTGATGAACGCTTCAGATTATCGTATAGCATCCATTTATTCAGAATCCCCTCATTATTGTGCTGGTTGAGGAAGGTAACGCAGCAAATAATACATTAAACATTCGAACTCATGTCTCTGCAGTCTAATACAGTAAGAGGCTGTACTGGATAACACCAAACACTAAACACTCGTCAGTATCCTTCTTTGAGTTAACTTTCGCTTGGGACAAGTGTTGGCTAGTTCTCCAGGGCTCAGCCATTGTGATGAACGCTTCAGATTATCGTATAGCATCCATTTATTCAGAATCCCCTCATAATTGTGCTGGTTGAGGAAGGTAACGCAGCAAATAATACATTAAACATTCGAACTCGTGTCTCTGCAGTCTAATACAGTAAGAGGCTGTACTGGATAACACCAAACACTAAACACTCGTCAGTATCCTTCTTTGAGTTAACTTTCGCTTGGGACAAGTGTTGGCTAGTTCTCCAGGGCTCAGCCATTGTGATGAACGCTTCAGATTATCGTATAGCATCCATTTATTCAGAATCCCCTCATAATTGTGCTGGTTGAGGAAGGTAACGCAGCAAATAATACATTAAACATTCGAACTCGTGTCTCTGCAGTCTAATACAGTAAGAGGCTGTATTGGATAACACCAAACACTAAACACTCGTCAGTATCCTTCTTTGAGTTAACTTTCGCTTGGGACAAGTGTTGGCTAGTTCTCCAGGGCTCAGCCATTGTGATGAACGCTTCAGATTATCGTATAGCATCCATTTATTCAGAATCCCCTCATTATTGTGCTGGTTGAGGAAGGTAACGCAGCAAATAATACATTAAACATTCGAACTCATGTCTCTGCAGTCTAATACAGTAAGAGGCTGTACTGGATAACACCAAACACTAAACACTCGTCAGTATCCTTCTTTGAGTTAACTTTCGCTTGGGACAAGTGTTGGCTAGTTCTCCAGGGCTCAGCCATTGTGATGAACGCTTCAGATTATCGTATAGCATCCATTTATTCAGAATCCCCTCATAATTGTGCTGGTTGAGGAAGGTAACGCAGCAAATAATACATTAAACATTCGAACTCGTGTCTCTGCAGTCTAATACAGTAAGAGGCTGTACTGGATAACACCAAACACTAAACACTCGTCAGTATCCTTCTTTGAGTTAACTTTCGCTTGGGACAAGTGTTGGCTAGTTCTCCAGGGCTCAACCATTGTGATGAACGCTTCAGATTATCGTATAGCATCCATTTATTCAGAATCCCCTCATAATTGTGCTGGTTGAGGAAGGTAACGCAGCAAATAATACATTAAACATTCGAACTCGTGTCTCTGCAGTCTAATACAGTAAGAGGCTGTACTGGATAACACCAAACACTAAACACTCGTCAGTATCCTTCTTTGAGTTAACTTTCGCTTGGGACAAGTGTTGGCTAGTTCTCCAGGGCTCAGCCATTGTGATGAACGCTTCAGATTATCGTATAGCATCCATTTATTCAGAATCCCCTCATTATTGTGCTGGTTGAGGAAGGTAACGCAGCAAATAATTTCTGATTGTTGAATATTATTAAAAAATGTTACTTGAAAATAAAATTCATGGTTATTCATGGCCATTCCGATACGGGAAAAATTTAAAATAGTCCAAAATAGTGGAATCAATAATAAAAATAACTTCACGCGATCTAATTATCTTATCTCTTCGGGTGACCATGATTTCTTTGGATTTTACGAAAATCATCAAAGTTTAAAAAATAATTATGAATATGATTTTGAACGGTTTTAATAAAACTTGTTTATATTCTTCTACAAAATACTAAATCATCGGGGTTAAGTTAAAAGTCACTGTATAGTCGAGGGAGGCTCGAGGAGCAAACTGTATCACTATTAGATTTGCTACCGTCACTGGCCCTCTTCTTGTCTAACTTCAATATCTATGGCTATAGCTAGGTGTCGTGATTGGCTAAAACTGATGTCTGATGTCATTTCTAGCCAATCACGGCGCGTTTGAAGGCGATTGCAATGGAAGTCGAAGTCAGACAATGAGGTCCCTGCTTTAGCTACATCATCATCAGGCAGTGAAGAATACTTGCGTTTCTATGCCGCACTGATTTAACTGTTAATTTGTATCTCCAAACGATTGATAAATAGCCAAGTATCAAATATATAGACATTTACTTTTTGTAATAATCGTCGAGGAAACGGGTACTTGTATTACACAGTTCACACTCGGGAATACCTCTGACGCCCCCTCGGGGATTTATGTCGTGACGATATGCTAGACCATAATGTCCTAATTTGGACCAATAGTTAATAGTTACTCGTACTAATATATTTTTTTATCAATTGGTATTAATCACGTCATATTGAAGTTCAAATCTAATACAGATAAACATGTCATAAGTCAGAACAAGAACAACATAATGGCTGTTGGTAACGATAACAAGTTATGGTAAAAACCGTGTTGATTGTTGCAGCCGCGTCCCCTTTGCCTGTTCTACTTCAGCGGTCCGTGTGGCGTGCTGTCGGCCGAGCCGCCGCGCGTGCTCCCCGCCGACCTGGCCGCCGCGCTGCGTGCCATGGAGCGTGCCGCCCCCGCGCGCGACCCCGCGCCCGCCTTCGACCTGGGCGCCGCCGCCCTGCACCGCCCCCCGCTGCACCTCGTGCGCCGCGCGCCCCCGCCGCCACCCTGCTTCACTAGGGAGGAACTCTCCTCGTCCCTGTTCTCCAGCGACGTGTGGCTCGAGTCCAGCTCCAGCTCGAGAAACCTGGACTACACGCGGAGAGTCGCCCCGAACACTCGAATACTGCCGCCCTTGGAGCTCCCGACGCCAAGGGACTCGAACGACTTCGACAGTTCAGATGACGTATGGCCTAGGAAGTATCTCCAACCTGACAAGTTCTCGCTTCCACCTCTTGACTTCCCAAAGAAAATTAAAAAGAAGGAACCAGCGGATGCAGAAGTGTGTTTCAGTGTGGACAGCAGTGTGAGTAGTGAGGTGCGGTGCGGGGTGGCGGGGCTGCGCGCGCGCGGCTGGCGCATGCCGGGCGCGGGGGTGAGGAAGACCAAGAGACGCACGAGGTTGAGCGGCATCAGGCGAATGGTCAGCTCTCTCATGCAACGGTCTGTTAAAGGTATGGAACTACATGTAGCCAGCTAGGTTAGGTTAATTCTCAGAACATTGAGACTCCCCGCCTCAACATTCTCGGTACCTATCAGACCAGAGTGAAACAACGGTATGAAGTTTATGGCATTATGTCCCTGCCTGTGGGACTGCTAATAGCAAATAGCCATAGAATGTTGGATGGACTCAGTACCACGTTGGAATACATATTGAAGATGTACAGCATTTATATCGTACGTATACTTTTATCGGTGGCCATTTTCGAGGTAGTCGTACGAAAAAAAAGTTTTGTAGGTGTCTTATTGAAACTCAAATTAAAATATATTCTTTCAACTTCCAAATAAAAAACTGGAGTCAAAATAATCCCAAAAATCTTTATTTAGAGAAATTAATATGTAGTTACGTTCGTACACTTATTAAACTTTATTTGATAGCTCACTAAGATAAGCCAAAAATTTCACCCGTTTTTCGGTTTTCTAAGTGATGAAATACTCATAGATTTTCAAATATTTATCATTGGAGTTTGGAGGAAAAAGATTATCTATTTCTTCATTTGCCACATTTTTTATTTTTTCATGTGTTAATATATCGTCACATTCGCTACTAAAATCCATTTTCAAGAAACCCAATCAAATTCACACAAAATATTTATTGCGTAAATTCGCGCCTATTGATCAAGATTTTTTTGTATAATTATGGTTTTACGTATATTAAGCCAGTTTTCTTTATTTTAAATTGTTTGCTGGAATAAAAATAGCGCTTATTGGCCTATGACTTATTATCGGCGAACAAATTGGGCAGTTGAAAAACTATAGGTACCTAGTTTTCTATTTTTCTATACATCAAGAGACCTATCGAGAGACCAACCAAATCGTTTGCCTATAAAACCACTCGAAAAGTGAGTACTCGATTATGAAAAATACTGGCACGCTAGTTTTAGTTTTTTGTTTACGTTTTCATTCATCAGTTTTCTTTACTTTATATTGTTTGCGAAAGTAAGAATAGCACTGATTGGCCAATGGCTTATCATCTGCGCGCTGATAGGGTAATTTAAAACTAGTTTCCCATGTACGGGTCACTTGGGATTTGTAGCTTTAGAGTGTTACGTAGTATACATTATGTTCTCTTTGCTTTAGAGTCAGCACCAACACTGAAGTCCTCTGGATTAAGGCATTTTGGTTCATATTCCAGAGACAATAAATACTGACGCGGGACTTCAGTATGGTGCGGCAGTAAAGTATGTGTGTAAATCCATTTTTGCATTGTTTTCAGGGCAATAATGGATTTTCATATATACTTTTCTGCATTACATTGCTCTGCAGTGCTGTTTTGTGCACACTGTTTAGGCTAGTAAAAGTTGGAAGATAAATTTATTTTTCTGTACACTTTTTACACTTTACGCCAAGAATTTCCAATGTCTTGGATATATTTTTTATCACGAATATTTTTTTTTGTATTGTTTTAATAAAAGTTCTTAATTTATAGATATCTATCTTTCTTACTCAAAATACATTTTTGTTCAATTTTATCGAAGGAAAAATTGCGTTTTCTACAGCGAAAATGAGAATTAAAAAAATTAGTTTTCCGCCAATAGTTTTTCGCATTTGCGTAATTGTTTTTTGTTTCGGAAAGGTGGTCATTATGGTCAGTGGATCACGTGGTTTCATTTAAAGACAACTGATCCGGTAAAGTGAAGTTTGTCACGTAGCCGTAGTGAGGGCGGCGCGCGGCGGCGCGCGGCGGGGCGGCAGCACGCCCGCCCCCGGGTCACGACCGAAGCCTCATTTACAACGACTGCCAGCTGGTTACATGCAGTAGCTGTGCATGTAGGTCAGCGTGCCGCTGGTGCCGCCCGCCGCGTCTCCTTACACGCGACACTTACCACTTCGCTAAAATATCTAATTGTACCAGGTGCGAGTTGTACAAATGGTTCCGTAGCACCACACAATACGGATACGGGACCCTAAAAGATAGTAAATAACAATAATATAGATGTTGTAATAACATCAAGGCGACACGACACAAGCCGCTAATATGGTAGCGCCTGAGTCCGCCTGACAAACAATACGGCCCTCGTTAAGTAAGGAACCCTAGTTTTTTATTATTTGTTGTTTTACTTTAGAACATGTACTATAAACACCAAATTTAAACTTTTTGTGTCACCATCTTTATGACAGAGTGGAAACAAATAATGTTAAGAAAAATGCCATTTTTTCGAGATTATTTGAATAGAGGGCTCCAAGGGGCATATACTTACACGTATTCTGTAAAAACTTCAACTGAATATATAGGAAAATAAAGTTTTGGTTTTTCTAATACCTACTAGGAAAACGCAATAAGAAGTGATACTTAATGAATCTTCTACCTCAAATACTCCAGCTGAAGTTATAAACGATGCAATATCGATAACACGAATGTACAAAATAATTAGGGCAAGTGTGAGTCTGCTTCGCGCACAAAGGGCTCCGTACCACCGCACAATACGGGTGACGAAGACTCTTACAATCTGACTACCTAATTTATAAGTTCTATGTATTTCAGCCAAAACCAATAACGTTTAGATAATGCAAATTTTTTGAGGTTTCTTCTATGAGACTCCCTTGAATATTTTTTAAATATTTTATTATTTATCGTGATACATGCCGTAGTAATACGTATCGTGTAAAAATATCAACTTTCTACTATAACGGTTGAAGCTGTAGACCCCTATGAATGACAAACGGACGGACAGACATACCATAGAGTAACTTATAAACTGGGAATAGAGTCATCAGTTTTATCTTGGTTTAGCGACATCTCGTGGGTAACGAAAGACTTAGTTCGTTATTGTACCTACCTAATACCTACACAGGATATATACCTCATGTATAGCCCAGCCGTACTGCATTGTATTTTATTTTTCAAATACTACATATTAGTTAAATAAAACGACATTTGAGAAATTAATGATTATTTACATGTAATTTAAGTAAACAATACATTTTAGATAATTCTAGAGTGACCTAACATCATAAGTGTTTACAAATTTTACAATTCACGCGGGTATGAAATAAGATGTTCGTTAAAGTCACATTCACTGGGGTTTAAACATAAAATTGCACAAGATAGGTATTTACCACAGTTCGGCACACAGCACAATTTTTCCCATGTCATTGTAGCAAATCGAAGTCTATTTAACATAAACAAACACGATCGTCGTAGTCCAAATAAAACACAGTCAACAGAAACCATAAACCATTGCCGGGTCGTAAGTTAATCGTCACTGATTTTGATTTATCGCAAAATCATGAATACCACAAATGCAGCTCAGAACAGAAACAGATAGACATTTTGAAATTGAAACCAGTGCTGCCAGATCAAAAACCTTAGACCATATAGCACGGGACTGAAGTACATGAACAATTTATAAGTTACCACACAACGTGACACAAAAGAAACACAAGTATTTACATTCTCAAAAATTATCAACACATAACATGACAGAAGCAACAAATTTAAACATAACAAATAAGATATAATGCTACTCTTGTGAAATCACCAAGAGAGCAGAGAAAAAGGTATGTGTGATCGTGGATCTTGTTGAGCAGTTGTAGCGCCCGTGTCAGGGGAGCCTTCTGGTGAAGGTTTGTCCTACTACTTTCTATAACGAATAGTCGGCCACTTCGCACCCTTAGGAAATCCTTGGGCACCCTCAGCTTACATTCCCTTAGTAAAACCGGATTCGTTTCCATTCCCCGACATATCTTAAATAGATACGAGGCCAGAGTAAGCTCCCACCGAACCTCCAACTTGTTGTATCCAACCATACCTAGCACGAATAATGTCGGATACATTAGTGGATATTTAGGATACACCCCATGAAGTTTCATGTAGAGATATCTTGTTAATTTATTTTGAATTTTCTCCAACATGAGTTTATACTTAGATTCATGGGGTGCCCAGACAACTGCGTTAAACTCTAACTTACTTCGAACTAAGGCGTTGTACAAATTCTTCATAGCTGTGATGCTAGTAAAGCCATTAGCCGTTCTGAGAACAAACCCTAGCGTTCTAAATGCATTTTTGCAAACATCAACAATATGCTCACGAAATGTGAGGTCTGAAGTCATCCGCACACTCAAGTCGCTTACTACCGTCACGCGTCCCATCTTGCTGCCCTCCATTGAGTACTGGTGGAGGCTTGGGGAGTGGTTCCGGCTGAATGATATGACGTTACACTTGGACACGTTAACCGGAGCCTGTTCTCATGACTCCACGCCACAACATTATCTATATCGCGCTGTAAGTGATTATGATCCTCCTCGCAGGTGATTTTAGCATAAAGCTTTAAGTCATCCGTGAAAAGTAAACACCCAGCATATTCCACTACTCTGGGCAGGTCATTGATCATGATGATGAACTCCAGCGGTCCAAGATTGCTACCCTGGCTGACTCCAGGGTATGTACAGTAGACTTCCGATACGCTGTTGCCTTACTGAACATATTGTTTCCTGCCCTTCAAGTAGCTCGCGAAGAATCTCAAAGTCTTATTAGTACAACCTGCTCTAGCTAACTTCTCAAGGAGCACGTCATTGTCCACGGTATCAAATGCTTTCCTGAAATCCAAGTACGCAGCATCCACTTGTATACCCTGGTCAACATGTGGTATTACAGGTGACATGAAATTTAAAAGGTTACTGGTGGTGCTGCGACCCGATCTGAACCTATGTTGTGCATCCGACAATTGCGTCTTGACGTCATTGTAAACAACATTGTACAACACCGATTCAAATACTTTAGCGTACGTACACAATACTGCCACCGGCCTATAATCCCCCACATCGGACCCCCCCGCTCCTTTAGGAACAGGGATGACTCGTGTAGTTTTCCATTTCTTCGGGAATGTCGCACTCTCAATACACAGGTTGTACACATGTGTGAGAGGCTCAGTTAGCACCGTCCCACAATCCCGTGCCAGGAATGGTGGTATACCATCTGGCCCCACGGAGCGCTTGGGCGGGAGGGCAGCGAGTGCACGGCGGACCTGGGCTGGCTTGAGCACCGCGAGGTGCACGCGTGCCGCGCCCCCTGCCTCGCACCCGCCACCCGTGCTCGCCGTTGCCGCTTCCGCATCCAGTATAGGGCGCTGCGAGTTGTAAACCGAGTAAAAAAACTGAGCAAATTCCCGAGCACACTCTCGCTCATCAAGGACAATGCCGTCCTTTAGGATTTTGTGTTTATTTGTATTTTTCCGCTTCAATTTTATGTAATTCCAAAAAGATTTCGGTTCGCGAGCCAGCTGTTTTTGCAATCTATTCCTATAATTGTTGTTATCTAGAATTATCATTTCCTTAACTCGCTTCCTACTCAAGGCAAACAACGTATAGTCATCTGCCGATTTACTTTTTTTGTATCGTTCATGTAAGTTTGCTTGTGTGCGCGTTTTGTGTTTGTGTTGCAGCTTCTTCACACTAAATGACATATCAATTTTTCGCAGGAGTGTGCGTGAATGAGTAAATGTCTGCTGTGCGTGTTTACCTCCCCTCCCGTGGAAAACGGCAGAATAATTTCAGTACTAAGAGTCGCGCTTTGCCAGGTCCCGTGTTAAATGGTCTAAGTCAAAAACCCCATCCAACGCTAGCAACGCTCAAGAAAGCGCTAGATTCTACAAAATTTGGAGATAAAAAAACGCCAAATTCAGTTCCAATTTTCAACAGTAAAAGACAATGTATAGAAATGAAAACATATACTAAATAAAACCGCTAAATTCTAAGCTAGGAGCAAAAACTCTAAATGCGCGCTAACCATGCGAAAAATCGGTTAGATGTAGCGCCGAAAGCGCTAAAATGGCAGCAGTGATTGAAACAACCTCTTGTAGCGCAATCTATTGAGGAACGACGAAAATAAGGCTTCGACGATGCTTCGACGTTTTCTCATACAAAGAAAAAATGGTCTAAGTGAAAACAGACAGTCGAGGCTTAGTAATAGGGTCCCGTTTGGCACCCTTCGGGTACGGAACCCTAAAAACTGGTCAAGTGCGAGTAGGATTCGTGCCTCGAGGGTTCCGTACATACCGTTTAAAACATAAACACGTTAAGGCTCATTGGCCCATGGTGCACGATAATCTTACCAAGTGATTTTGAACTTCAGTTTGTTGTCAGAAAGTTAACATTAGACGCTCGCTTCGCGCGCTGCCATGCCGGCACGCATAGTGAGTGAATTTTCGAGGTTTTTCTGGATTTTACGAAAAAGAATTTGCTGTAGGAGTTTTTTCACCTGACATCGGAAAATAAAACATGTTTTCTTATTATAGCAGTAATTTCAGACATAAAACTCGAGCCGTTTAGACGTAAAACGAATTGATAACGTAATAAGGCATCATTTTCAAAAACAAAATCTATCGAGTGATATGTGTCCAATTAGGTAATCGACCTGAAAACGGAAAGATAAAGGTCTGAAAAAACACGTGTCCAAATCTTACATTGATCAGATAAGTAGTCGACTCAGCATATTAAAACAAAAACCGTTGAAAGACCAAAGGCAAGCCCTTAAACACGATCAAAGTAACATACTAATTTATGGGTCTAATTAAGTTGGTTAAAATTCCTTCTTGCATAATTATTTAAATATCGGTAATTTTCAGATTTTTTCCTAGACGACCCAGTAATTGTAAACGGATTTTCCAGTTTTTAAGTTAACTGGAAATACCTTACAGGTTTCCATGTATGAAATTGACTACGTAAACAGCAATAAATGTTTCCGCGTTAAGTTAGAAGCCTGCAGACTTCTGAAGGAGATATCAGTTTCAATTTGATAGCTCTAACGAGGCTCGAGATAAAGGGTCTTCACAGGCGGACAGACAGACAGACAGACAGACAGACAGAAAACAAAGTGATCGTGTAAGCGATCCGTTTTTTCTTTTTGTGGTACACAACCCTAAAAATGTTTTTTTTGTGACACAAGATTTTTTGGCATGTTTAGGGTTCTATAAAACAAAGCAGTGAGAGCACTGCTGTCTGTCTGTTTGTCCATCCGTATGTAATAGGGCTCTAGCTCACAGACGGACAGTGAAATCACACTAATCACATCACACTAATCATACTATCACACTAATATTATAAATGCGAAAGTTTGTGTGTGTGTATGTTTGTTACTTTTTCACGCTGAAGCGGCTGGACGGATTTGGATGAAATTTAGAATGGATATAGCTTATACCCTAACTTAACACATAGCCTAATTTTATCCCGGAAAAAATCATGTCGTTAAACCGAATAACACGCGGGCGGAGCCGCGGGCAAAAGCTAGTTATATATATTTGTGAAGAAAGTTGACTCAACAAAACCGAATATTGTATTAGAAAATTAATTGAAAAAGGAGGAGATAATAGTACATTTTGATGCAAGTGCGAAAAGGATGATATTTAGAGTGACGATTTACTTTTTTGCCGAGACTCAGTCGATGATGAGTTGTAATTAATAATGATAAGTTTGTAATTTTTAATTGGATGGATTCGAATGATGGTCAATCATCACAAATCAAACATAAAAATACACAAATTACTGTGCCTTATATTCACACAAATATTTATTTTTATTGTTACTTAAACTATTGGTTTCGTTTTACACATCATCGGGCCAACAAATTATTAATTTTAATAACTATTTAAAACTACAGAAAGAAAACATTTTATAAACATATAATGTCCTACAATTCAAATTGAAAAAAATTTAAGAGGTGATTGAGTATCCCTAATAGACCACTTTCCAACGAAAATGAATTTTATCGCGCGAACTTTCTTTTTCACCTTTCCATAGAAACTTGAGTCAGCAAATTGAACCACTTTGTACTGGGAAGTGGAAAAATTACTTGAACAAAAAAATTATTTTTCTTCTTTATTGTGATCAGTTAATGATACATAATAATCTACCCTAGAATTATTTTCACTTATTGTAGGACGTGATATACAGGGTGTAAATGCAAAGTCAAGAATCCCTTTAGGGTATGAAAGTATACACAATTCTGATGTCATTACGAGAAAAAAAATATACCTTGAATTTTCACCAAAAATTCCATCATTTTTCTAAGCTATGGCTACGCAGCTCACCGGCCTGCCCACACACCTAATTGCACCCCGCAACCCGCACCCCTCACCCGAGTGACCAGCGAGTTTGAGTAAAGGAAATCGTCTTATTATGAGGTACTGGTACTTTATTTAGGGATCCCAGTATTTAAAATAATATCTTTACCGATCATACTAACACACCCATAAAGGATTCATGCCATTGCTTTTACACCCGGTATTATAAAAATAAATATTTGAAAAATAAAAAGTACAAGGATTTGTTTATAATTTATTAAGAGAAAATATTTTACTTAGTACAATTTTTCCTTTTTTTTGTACGTTTTAGGTAATTTTAAGATTTTAGATTGTGTAGTTAAGTTTAATTTTGTTGTAATGTTATTTTTATTTTTTCTGCTTTTACAAATTTTACAAATCACCAGTGACGCCGCTGCCCGTCACTAGTCTGTTTTATATAAGGCCCGGCAATTGGAGATGGATATACCGCCATCCATCGGTCCCAGGCAATGGTGGGCCGCCTGGTTTTGCCTGAGAGCTGTTCTCTTAATAATAAATAAGTAATAAGACTTAATCAATTTTGTAATTCATCTTCAATCTCTATCTCCATCTTCAATATCCATCTCCAATTGCCGGGCCTTATATAAAACAAAGTGCAAAGGTTTCGGCACCGCGCTCACCAACCCGCCTGCCCAGCGTGTGTGAGTATAGGCATTTCTTCCAGGAGGACCGCCAAGAGTGGCGAAATCCTGGAAAGGCCTATGTCCAGCAGTGGACGAAACAGGCTGATGGATGGATGGATGGACTTATTTATTGGCTAACTTAGTTGAATGGTACGAAACCCACAGGGCGAGTCTTACTCTCACTTGACCAGTTTCATTGAATTTTTGATTGAAAAACACTTGTACTTGTCCACCTATTTATATTATTTCCCTTGCCGGTTTCGCTGTTACAGCATTTTCAAAGGTTTTTTGGTTGTTTACGTACAATATATGAATCGACAAGTACAAGTGTTTTTCAATCAAAAATGTATAAAATGTTCCACCAAGTGCCAACAATCACAAGCATCAACTCCAGTTTCATTGAATATTATTTCTACTCCCTTACCAGGAATACCTATTGCATTTACAAATAAATGGACACTTATCGATTTTTGTGACAGTCACTTTACATTTTGCGTTTTAATTTATTTACATGGAACAAACTTTAATAAAAACGTATTTTTAATGACGGCTATGAAATTATTATTGTCTATTATTTTATTACCATGTATTAACATACAGAACCCGTATGGCGAAAACGTTTTACAATGGAGACGACATCAAGCTAGACTTACTTACTTGAAATCAAGTTGCAAGAAACCGCGAATGGACTAGCATCATGGTTCCGTTCAAACGGACTCGCTATTAATGCGAAAAAAACCCATTTTGTAAGATTCGATTTGTCGGGACACATGGATGTACCAATAACCGTCACAATGAATGGCGATAAGCTGTCCCAGGTTGGCGCGGTCAATATGGTGGGATTTAAAATTGACAGAGCGCTCACCTGGTGCACCCACATCGATGCACTCTGTGACAGGCTGGGTCGGGCCTGCTTTGCGCTGGGGCGTGTAGCGCGCGTGCTGCCGCCGGAGGCAGTGAGACAGTGTTATTTTGCAACGGTGCACTCGCTGCTTAGCTATGGAGCTGAACTATGGGGTCGAGCGGCTGGTTGGGAACGAGCTTTTGTCATGCAGAAGCGAGCGGTGCGTACCATTGTACGGGTCTACGACCAGTCTGTCACGGCGAAACCCATATTTATTGACCAGGAAGTTATGACTCTGCCTGCAATGGTCGTTTACCACTCTTGCATTTACGTCCGCAAAAATCTAGCGGACTTTCGATGTAATAAAGATAACCACAGGTATGCGACAAGGGGCGCCAACAGGCTTGTTTCGCACATCCACCGACTTGGGAAAACACACAAATGTACTCGCGTTTTCGGTGTAGCTGTGTATAACTCGCTGCCTACTGAGATCACGAACGCTCCATCACTTACTAGTTTTAAAAGCAAACTTAAAAGACTGCTAGTCGAGTTTGCGCCTTACACAGTCAAGGAGTTTATGGACAGATGATGGTACGTACTCGTACCTACATAGCATAAAAATCCTTTTTGACATAACTTGATAATTATAATTTGTTTTTATTTTTATCATGTAATTTAATAGTTATTTTTTATAACAATTATACTGTAAGTATTAATTAATTATTTTTGACATGTAACATTATTTGTTATCAATAAATAAATCTAAATCTAAATCTACACACTTGCAGTACGACATTAGCCCCTACAGAGAAGAATATAAGATAGGTACAAAGTCAGAAGTGTCTAACTTGATGCGGTCTCCACTGTACATACTCGTGAGTTAATTACGTTATACTCTAGGTCTAAATCCTATGTAGATTAGCTATTTGGTATATTTTAGCACTGTTGATATCACAGTTCTTATTCAGTGTCGGAACAGGCCGGGCTACCCGAGTGAGGCAGGCTTGTGCCATTCAGCGGGCTCGGGCTCCGTGACGCGCGCCCACCCAACCTGTCCGTCCACTTCGCTACATGTACGAGGATCGCCTTACACGGCTCGTCCTCCTGCATTACTGAACAGAGTGGAGAGTATGGCCCCAGGGTCGCCCGCTCCGGAGCCAGTCGTGTGACGTGACATCACCACGAGCGACCGGAAGCTTCCGGTCTCGTGACCTCGCACGCGCCGCACACCGGAACTAATCTGCCGAGATAGTCAACTTGTGCGATATTGGTGTGGAGGTGATCGTGACCGACTTCATTGTATCGATTTAGTCGTTGTTTAGTTCCCCAAGTCGGAGTCGCATGCAGGGTCTCAACGTCAGACAAAATAAACTGGTTTCGTGAAATATAAACACACATACTTACCACACCAACCCCGAGAGGCTGTCTGAGCCAGTCAGAGGTATTTCTGTAATGCAGCTCACAGTTGTCCACACTCATACACCCACGTTTCACCGACGATTACTACGTCCCCGCATGATAAGTGGTGAACCCTGTCACCGTACTTCGGGCACAGAGATAGACCTACAGCACGACCGCCGCCGGTCACAGGTCCATGGAGACTATATATCAAAACTCACACCTCACAAATACCTACTAGACCGGCACTTGCAGGTAAACTAAACGAAAGCTCCATAGTCTGGTGAGTGTTGTGTTCCTGCAGCCCGAAGGCCGCCGGTTCGTGTTGAGGCGGCCTGTCAGCGAGTGGCCAGTCCGCCCCGCGCCGCCGCGCGCTGCACACACCGACACAAGACGCGGTTAGAGCCACCCCGGCTGAACCGCTCCAGACACGACTCCGTAGAAATACACCACCAAGTGTGAACTCTACGCATTTCGAAATAAACGGGCGTGTGCGCGTATATAGCCCGGCAGGGTCCCGAGCACCGTCCCGAGTCGAACTTCTACGTTCTGGAAGATACACCCGAGCCTCAAATATCGAAGGATTCGCCAGAGATTCGAGTAGCTTCGGGTTCCTGGGCTCCGGTTCAGTTGGGAGTCCAAACATCAAGTAGTGTCGCAGTCGAGTGTCCGAGCAGCAGCAACACAACAAGTCTCGCGAAAAGTCAAGGAGAGCTGTAACCTGAATCCGCTAAAAGCAAGTTGGTATCGATTTTTTGTTCAACTGTTCTGTAATAATGTGCTATATTTGGATAGCGAGAGGGTAGCGAGGGTCGACCACCCCACCAGCCGCTACCACCAGACACAACTACCCTCAGACAGTACTATCACGACCAACGAACACCTGTAAACTGTAATTACACTTCACCGTATAGTACCCTTAAGATATTCCCAACTTTAACTTTTGTCAGGAATTTCTCTTAGAAATCAAAATGAGTTTCAGCTGTATCGTATATCGTGTTACTTTATTGTTGCTTTGAAATACCGACGAAAGGCAATATTTACATATGAATATTTACGAAATTATATATGTATTTATTACTTGCACTCACTGATGATGTAGATAAAGCAGAGACAGAATCTTTATCTTACGATGATAAGATATGAATATAAGATACAGTATCATGAGCACAGTGTATTTATATAAGGTGACATTTATTTATGCAGCCAAATTCACACTAAACACTCGGTAAGTGACTGAGCACTTGAAAGGACCCTTTTCGTAAAATTCGTAAATAATTCTTTTCGTGTTAGGTACCTAGGTATATGCAAGCCTGGCCCCAAATCAATTAGCAAAAAGGATACTGATTACTTACCAAGCCTCCAATATGAATTTAGCGACATACATTTTACCTTATGTACTTGTGTATACGTGGGACGCATTATAAGTTTCCGGAATGAATATGAAAAAATACTATTAAAGGTACAAAATTAATTTATTGTTTTTCAAAATAATCTCCCTTGGCGTCTATGCACTTTTTCATTCGATCAAACCAGTTTTTAAAACTTTTGTGCCACTTCCCTGTGGTGACCTCTGAAACGTGTTTTTCATACTCCTGGACAGCCTCTTCTGGTGATGAAAATCGTTGACCGCGTAATTGGTTCTTAATTTTTGGGAACAGAAAAAAGTCACAAGGTGCCAGGTCGGGACTGTATGCAGGATGACTCATGAGTTCTACATTTTTCGTCTTCAAAAAGTCGTTTGTCTGTCTGGCCGTGTGAGAACTAGCATTGTCGTGGTGCAGGATGATACGGCGTTTACGGTTATTTTTACGGAGTTCGTCAATAACTTCCGGCAAACAAATGGTCGTGTACCAGTCACTATTCACGGTACGACGATTCTCTAAAGCAACAGTAGCCACGTGTCCAGTTTTATTAAAAAAAGAAGCAATCATCCGCTTAGATGCACTTTTCACGCGCGCCACTTTGGTTGGTTTCGGCTCACCTTGAAAGACCCATACGCTCGATTGCTGCTTTGTTTTGGGATCGTAGCAATAAATCCATGTTTCGTCACCTGTTACTATGTCCCACACCAAATTTGACGCACCTTCGTTGAATCTGGTAAGCATGGCACTGCACCAAGTGACGCGGTCCGTTTTTTGAGCCTCGGTCAAGTTGTGTGGGATCCACCGCGAGCACAGCTTTCTCACACCCAAATGTTTGTGTAGGATTGATTGTATTTGACTCATGCCTATTTCTAAGGATGCGCGAATTTCATGGTAGGTCACATGCCTGTCTGTTTCAATCATACGGCGCACAGCATCGATGTTTTTGTTGGTCACAGCGGTGGACGGCCGACCATCGCGAGATTCGTCACTGAGATTGATACGACCACGCTTGAATTCTGCAAACCAGCTATAAACAGTCGTCTTGCATGGTGCTTCATTGCCAAAAGCTGTTTCAAGCCGAGCGATGCTCTGTTGAGCTGTCAAATTACACTTAAAATCGTAGAAAATCATACTACGAAAATTTGCCCGAGTTAAATCCATGTTGATGCAGACACACAATTTTTTAAATGGCGCCACAAGGTAAAAACAAAAGACAGTCAGATGAAACAAACTGCATTCTACAGCCAAAGAGTTCTATTTTCAAATGTTGCAATAAATTTTTAAATATTGTTTATGTAAGTGGCCAGTTCCGGAAACTTTTAGTGTTACCTATGTAGTCACAGTCTAACTACAATAAAAACAAACAAAAACTCGCAATTTCAAAATGTTTCTGGCAGAAAATATAATGTTCACGTTTATTGTTAAATTCAGCGCTGCCATAGTTGGGTTTATAATTTACCTATTACCTACATAATCCATTAGAATATACCATACTAGCTTTTGCCCGCGGCTCCGCCCGCGTCGAAGAGATTCTCGTTGAAATCGCGGAAACGATAGAATATGATTTTTGAACGACATAATGCAATGGTTACTATGTTTTAACAAAGTGCTAATAAATACCAATCAGTAAGTTCAAACTCGAAGGGTGTGCTGTTGTCCGTTAAAGAGATCCCGTACCCATCTTCCAATCCAATCATCAGACCCTGGTTACTATGTTTTAGCAAAGTGCCAAGAAGTGTGTTAGGATCGTTGTAGACGGAAATCCGTAGTCAGATTAAACTGATACAGTTTTCTCGTATGGGAAAAAATCAATACATAAACCTGGCTTTAATAACTTTTTCCGGTGACCTGTGGTCTTCTTCTTCTTATCGTGTGGGCTGCAAGACCTATCGGCCCAACACGCCCCAGTGTCAGAGTTTTTAAACCGCCTTCTTACGTGGTTTATGTAACGACCACTCTACTAGAAAGTGGCCGGGAACAACGGCTTAACGTGCCTTCCGAAGCACGAAATCATCTTACTTATCGGACAATCAGGTGATTCAAGACTGCAATGTCCTAACCAAACTGAGAACAATTCACAAAGCGACATACCATACCACTATGTGTTCCCCACGACCGCCGGGTTGAGAGCCCAAAGCTCTCACCACTGGACCACGGAGGTAGTAAGAAAATGTGAAACAGGCTCACGTGATACGTTATAATTATAATATCACATCAGCGCTGCAACGTTCTTAACTTATGCTGAGATTAGTGCACTAGTCCACAAACAATATATATATATATATATATTATATATCTCGATCAAATTATTAAAAAAGCTTATAAGATGCTTGGGTTTCTGTGGCGCAACTGTAAAGGATTCAAAAATACTGCAGCTCTTATAGTTGTATACAATGCTCTTGTCCGTAGTTTACTTGAATACTGCTCTACTGTATGGAATCCACACTACGCTTGCCACACTAAACGGATTGAATGCATTCAAAAGCGTTTCGTATTTTTCCTATGTGTCCACCAAAAAAAAACAAAGGAATTACTTTCCTATACCGACAGACTCTCATATTTTAAATTAAATTCACTAAAAGATCGCCGATGGTTGGCTGACAATATACTACTGTATAAAATCTTAAGAGGACTCGTTGACTGTCCACAGCTCTTAGACAAAATCAACCTATATACACCCAAAGTACCTTGTCGACCAAATAGGCTTCGTCTCTTTACCTTGACAAATTCAAGGACCAATCTTGGCCGCGAGAGTATCTTTAATAGAATGTGTCGTTCCTTCAATACACTTGCCTTGAATGATACCCATATTGATATTTTTTCCCAGTCTTTAATGGTTTACAAAAAGCACCTATTATCCATCCTTCCTATTGTCGATTAATGTGAAACCCTTAGAAATAGAAATAATTTTAATTTAATTTATTACTATTTTGTTTGTTTTCTTTTAGATTAATTTTAAATTCTTAGTTTTTATTTATAGTTTTAGTTCTGCTGATATCTTGTTGCTTTTTAGTTTTGATTTTTGTTACTATACGCGATACATGTTCACTTATATGTAGCAGTATCCTTTAAGTATGCTGTGTCTGCCTGTTATTGGGTATGCACTCTAATTAAGTCACTTAAGCTATTTTGATACATACTCGTATGTCATAGTGTAATATCTGTTGGCAAACCTAATAAATAAATAAATAAATATAATATATATATTATATTCCCTTACCGGTTTGGGAAATTAATATAAATAAGTGGACAAGTACAAGTGTTTATCAAACAAAAAATGTTTCAAAAGTTCCACCAAGTGCCAACAATCACGAGCATCAACTCCAAATATATTAATATACGGACAAACAAGCATGTGATTTTATACAATAGCGCCAATCAGCCGATCTTATCGTCTTTGCCCGCGGTTCTGGCTGCGTTTATTTCTTCTTTGACCCGTTTTTGGCTTGGGCCTTACTTTATGAACACAGCTTATCCCACTAATATTATAAATGCGAAAGTTTGGCTGTTTGGATGGATGGATGTTTATAACTCTTTCACGCCGTAACTACTGAACCGATTGGGCTGAAATTTCACATAAATGTAGTTTTAGACCTGGAATAGGACAAAGGCTACTTTCTATCCCATTTCAGTTCCCATGGGATTAAAATGAGCTTTCAAATTTCTATAGAAAAGTGATGTGTCACTCTTTCACGCCATGCTTACGAAACCGATTAGGCTGAAATTTTGCATAATTTATGTAAATCTAGACTTTGAATAGGATAAAAATTACTTTTTCCCTTTGTTACCATGGAAAAACTATAAAAGAGACACACAAAATGGGAAACAGAGGCGCATAACACACACATTTCACCAGCTGTGTTTACTGTAGGTAACAGTCCGAATAATATTGACTGATTTTATAGGAGTACACAAAAACTAATTCAACGCGCGTGAAAACGCGGGCAAGAGCTAGTAGTCTATATGTTGAGCAGGATCATTACGAGGATAATAAAAAATCACATCCGAATCCGTTGAGTGGTTTTCGAGTTAAAACGAAAAATACATACAGACAGACTGACAGACAGACAGACAAAAATTTAAAAAAGTGTTTGTTTCGGCTTCAGTACAATACTAAAAATGCATTTAATTTAAAAAAGAAACAAAAATATGCAATGCACATAGAGTATTATTATTAAAGCAGCGATTTGAATGAGGTTTTTTATTTGTAAGTATTTTTGTTTATTTGTATAGGTATATATTTTATTTTCTTTTATATTTAAGTAGGTATTACGATTATATAGTTTTTTTTTCAAGTTAAATTATGATAGAAATAGAGTTTAATTATTTTTTCCACAATAATATTATTATACAGATGAAAATAAAATATACACTTCGTCGTCAAAAACGGTACAAGCGTGTTACTGGATCTTTCGACGGCAAAGTAGGTACTTCAGTTCTTCACGGAAAATACAACAGTCAAATATGTACATACGTACAATGATTTTCAGAGAGATATTAAGTTTAAAATTCCGTAGAGCTTGCGCTGCGGAAGAAGTACCTATAGATATGGAACACTTCTTGGCCTAACTAGGAAAAAACTTCTGTTATACTCGACGGAAGCGAAATAACTTCGTTTATGTGTTAGTTAGCATAGCTCCAGTTGGGGGGTAGACAGAGTTACATAATTGTCACCTATTGGCACATTCCAGATTTGAACATTTATTTTGCAAAGGGGTGTAAATGCAAACCACTGAAATAATGAAACCTGACCAAGAATAAGTACACAATCCATATTATTGTTGCATCATTTAGCTAGCAAGTAGGTGTAAGTCGGTCCGCAGTGGGCACCTCGGAGCTCCGCACTGCCGGCCGTGCCGATAGTCGTTCAAAAACTCACACTGGGTTGGGTTTCCTACCGAGGTTGCTACACTAAACCGTTCAAAAATCAACACGGGTCGCACCACCGACCGTTCAAAATAGCAGTGTCGCTACACCGGTGTCGAACTATTCAACACCAACTCTGAGCAGGGTTCGCAAGGTTCGTATAGAGAAGTCAAAATGACAGTTATAAATCAATACGAAATCTATTGGAGATATGTGAAATGAAGTTTGGAGTGTAGAGCGATTCGGCCAAACCTGTTCATAAACTCAGTGTTGCAACCCCAGTGCTCCTACCCACCCCAGGCATTTCTGATGTGTGACGTATTGCAGTACCTGCAGCTATGAGTCACGCCGGCCCCGAGAGAGGTGCCGCGCCGTCGGGCGGCGCCGCCGCGCCGGCCAGAGCTTTCAACTTCACTCCCAGTACTTTGTTCCATGTATTATTTAATTATCATCTTATTACAAGAACGTAGGGATCGGTGCCGTTTAAAAATATTGGGTGCATCTTACATTTAAAAAGATTGAAAATCTATAGACGACTTGACGCGATGACCGAGTAAAAGTAGGCATACAATTATTTGTTTTTATTTTGTAATCTCTCTCTCGTTGTTTAGGTGGTTTTGTCCACACTGTATAAATGAAAAGCTCATTGTTGTCGGTGCCGAGGCTAGTGACGTCACTCGCGGGCCCAAGGTCACGGAAGGTCGAACACCCAGTACATATACAACTACGTGGTACATAACTAATGTTATTGAACCATTAAACTTCACCAAAAACCGTGGAACTCTTTGTTTGGTTGAGAAGTGAGTGTGACGTCATCGGAACATATAGTTCATTACTAGGTATTGCCCTTTAGGTAACCAATTTCACACAAATTGGCTCACCATGGAACCAAATCTAATACATACACAATAACACACGTATAGAAAAAATCGCAAAATTAAATACTATATATAATTAAATATTCAGAGATACTAAAAGATAATAAGGTCCCTTAATAAGAATTAAACTTAATAAGACACCTTGAATTGTTGTTTACAGATGTGGTGTCGTTAGCTCTTGGACTAAATAAAATTAAAACAGAAATAACCCAAGCACTTGTCAACGCGTTGATGTCTATTCTATTGATGATTAAACAATTGATGCAAAAAAATACTTACTCTCGATATTGGTTTATTTATTCCATGATTAATTCAAAGGGTACGTCACTTAAAGCTAAGAGCACTCTGTTGTTTACTCTTTCTAAACCAACACAGCAGCAAACTTGGCGCGTTCTCAGTCGTTATTAGCTACGTCATAGGTCAAGAGTCCAGATCAATCCTGCTCAGTAGAGTCGCTCGCGGTCCCGCATGGTGGACATCGATTACGAGTGTGAGTGAGGTACGTCAATAACTTAAGATATGGGTCCAAGTGACGCCCAACACAAAGACACAACAACGTTGTTCGGTTTCGCATGTATTCATGTCGACTTCGAACAATTTCTTGTCTCAGAGTCTCAGGGAACGGAACGATGTGCCGTGTTATTCTCGTCCACTGAAGCAGCTACGCGTCCACTGAAGCAGCTACGCATCCACAAAGGTATAAAACGTGTAGTTGTAGCACTCGCTACGCCGTAGCACCGGGGGGCCGCAATACTACAATGTGTTTAATCAAACGCTGACTTTGATGTTATCTTATTGAATTTAAAGCCTTGTCTCAGTAAAAGTAATCTTGCGGTAATTCTTTTCTTCATAGATCCACTCTCAAGTAATCTTATAAAATATGTTGTAATTTCACATCCGAAGAATTTGGGTCTTATCAAAGAAAAAAAACCCATTTGTTCGAGAAAACCTTGTGAAGTGTGAAGTTTATGGCTGATCTTGGGGTCTATTCATTTTATTTGAAACCAAATCACAAAAATAACTGTTACACCTAAAAAACCAGGTGCCAACCCAGCTAAAAAATCAATGTAAACGTGTATGTGCTTTGTAAAAACAGCATTTTCATAGTATTTTAGCTTTAAATTTACTTTTCATAACTAATGTCCTAGGACGTTTTGTAACGGGATGCACCGAACGGGATGTAAGAAAATTTTAAATTTTAATGTGGCTCCTTTACGTTCCTTATGATAATTAAGTCACTTATCTAGCTCAATGGCAATGGTAAATATCGGTTCTGTGTAATTTCTTTTTATATTGTGTTTCCCTATTTTATTTAAATATTTATTTCTTCTAATCAGTAATAAAAGTAGAGTGTTCAACTCGGGTGTGGTGTGAGAGATATCTAGGCGCACGAGTGAGCGAATATGTGTCATAGTCTACTAAAGAGCCCTGTCACTAGATAATCCGGTGTTGCATACGTACATATTTGGAATTTTATTTATTACTAGCATTTCGCCTGCTATCATTAAATATCGGCGTGATTCGGCTTGGGCGTTACTTTATTAACACCCCTTATAGCCTGTAGGTATGTATGTTGACTAGGGTTACTACGATGATAATTTAAAAAAATCTTAAAATTGTTGGTACAATACTAATAAATGACCCATGTCATTGAACATTTTGGAAAAATATTAAATGTACAAAACAAACACCACTTTTTTACTACTTTATTATTGTTATAGATAACTATAGATATGATGATTATAACTATTTGTTAGGATTTCGTTAGAACTCTGAAGATTTGCAAGATATCGGTTATCGATACAATGTTTTTTGGTCTAGGTTATCATGTAACTGAAAATTGGTTTAATTTATCTGGGAGAAAATTATTACCACGTATAGAATATAATTAAAGTCATAATATCTATATAATTAAGTATGTAACGTTACTTTGTATGTAAACAAGTCCCCCGAGAGCCTGATGTGATGTGTTCCGGCTGCCAGCGATATGTCGATCAGAGCCTCACCTTGCGTTACACTTGTACACTCGTGTCGACGCAAACCAGTCCCTGCTGCATTGTCTTTAGATCCACTACGCCATCAGGGCAGGTTGTGGGCTCTGCGGCGGTCGCCATGACTACGGCGAGGTTACCCAGTTTTTAGTACAACTTGGCTCGCTGGAGTCGAGGGGGGGGGAGGGGGGGGGGGCGGGGTGCAGGGGTAACGTCGCTGGATCTACCGTCCTGTGACGTCACCGAGGTCAACCCACACAGAATCTTATTATATTTTATAGCGCTTACTGTACGTACATCCAATCAGAAATGTTCGTTTTATTGAATATCTGCTGACGCATGTAATAGATGCTACAGTTATGAAATGTAATAGTTTGCTCAGTGTCTCTAACGGTAAATAAACAATCCGCCAGAATCTTGTCACTTATGTACTTGTTCGAGTTTCTGTGCTTTTATTTCGGCCGTTACTGGGAACCATTTATTATTGTCTGCTGAGGCTCTACATGCCATAGACATATTATTTAATTAAGGAATAGGCTAGATAACAACGACGTGATAATTATCTTTAGCTGACAATAAGCTATAAAACAGCTTAAACCTCATCTAAATTCATTTGTAAGTATGCAAGAGGTGCGTGTTCACACATGGACGCTCTAAATTGCTAATAAATAATTCCTTTTTTGGCACCTGCTCGTATTTAAGTACATATGAAATATCATTCGTAAAACTATTTTGTTTACTTACTTTGCGGACCTTTTATGGTGTAGTCAGTGATTCGTTAACGATGATATGAATGTGTTTGTACTTGTATGTATTAAAGAGGTAGTATTGATCAAACAAGGCTTGCCCTTGCTCGTATTTGCATCTTGAACACTCTTGGACACTGTTTCACTACATAGTTTAATTTATTATTCATTAACAGCCAACCGGTTTAGAATACTAATTCATATTCAAGACTTTTTAGGTTTGAAACCGCAAACCATCAGCCCCTGTTCGTCAACTGCTAGACATAAGCCTTCCACAGATTTTGCCACTCTTGGCGGTCCTCCGTTCTCCTCATCCAGCCGCCACCCACAACGTCCTTCAGGTCTTCTGTCCAGCGGGCACGAGGTCGGCCTACACTACGCTTTGCTGTATGACTCACAGCAAATCACGTACTGTGAACAATAGGTTGTCTGTTAGCCGTAACGGACGGGACACCCGTGATAAGTGAGGAGAGACGAGTGACGGATCCCGCATTATTATAAAATCCGCTGACCACTTTACCCCCACATTGTATTTGGTTTTGATAGTACATAATATTAGTTGGGTACATAACCGTAGCTGATGACAATATGAACTAGGTAAAGTTTCGTACATACACATATATAAAAAATCTCCCTGCAGGTATTAACCCGAGTAACATTTAAGCTGAAAAAAGTTCTTTAAGCCAGCTTATTAACAGCTAAATGCTTTTAAAAGGATGAACAAGGGAGTAAAAAAGTTCTTAGAGCTGTATTGTACCATAATTGTAGAGTTTTATTCAGTACATCTGGGTTACGGCTGTATAACTGTCTAAATTTATGCCTAAGGATTTAAAATAGCATTGGAAAACACTATAATACAGCGTCTAGTGTAAAAAGCGACTTTAAGCAGATTTCAAGTACGAGGGCTTGGTAATGACGGGGTAATGCTCTTGATTTATTCTTTTGTTCAGTTTAATTCTGTACAAGAGCATTGAAAGTCGTCGTCGTCGTCGCCGTCATCGGCGTCGTTTCGGAATGAAATTTGAAATATACCGTGTTTATACAATGCCTGCTTCCATCCATCCATTCATCCGCAGGCCCACGCGTCTCGAAGAATCGCTAAGGCCGCGCACCATTACCTCCAGTTCCTGTAGCGATTCCGCCATTATCACGATGTCATCGGCAAAGCGAAGATGTGAAATGTACTCTCCGTTTACGTTTATGCCTCGTCCATTCCAGTCTAGTGTTTTAAAGACGTCCTCCAGCGTGGCGGTAAACAGTTTTGGGGAAATAACATCTCCCTGTCTCACGCCGCGCTGAAGATGTATCGGTCTTGTTTGTACACGATGTACTTGGACGGACATCGTAGCGGAGTTATATAGACATTTCAACATGCCTGCTTGGTTATTGAAAATTCAGGCTTCTAGTTTTATCCACAACGTAGCTATAGGGGGTCGAAAATGGCCTGAACTGCTTCGATAAAAGTATGGTACGGCGTACCGCTTTTTAGCTCGACTTGGCGGGGGCACTACCGTGCCCCCATAACTGAAGAAGGGCAAAATAAAAACTACCCGGAATAGAAGAACTAGTATGACTAGAGTGATGAATGTAGAAGCAAAAGAGGTGTGTTAGGATCGTAGCGGTTGAAATCTGTAGTATCTGCCTACCCCTCTGGGAGACAGGCATGAGTATATGTATGTATGTATGTTATTATTTAATTTATTAGAAACTAGCTTTTGCCCGCGGCTCCGCCTGCGTGTTGTTCGGTTTAACGTCATGTTCTTTTCCGGGATAAAAAGTAGCCTATGTGTTAAGTAATAATCATTTGTATCTAAAATTAATGAATAGAAGAAGAAATGTAATCAATTTCATACAAATTGGGTCACCATATAAACCTATCTATAGGGCACTATGTCTTATAGCACACTCGAAGGAAAAAATAAAAATATCAGCAATATTTCATAACTACGAGTACCTTTAGCGCGGCTCCACCCGCGCGTTATTCGGTTTTCTATGTGTTAAGTAATAATCATTTGTAACTAAAATTATTGAATAGAAGAAGAAATGCAATCAATTTCATACAAATTGGGTCACCATATAAACCTATCTATAGGGCACTATGTCTTATAGCACACTCGAAGGAAAAAATAAAAATATCAGCAATATTTCATAACTACCTTTAACGCGGCTCCACCCGCGCGTTATTCGGTTTTCTATGTGTTAAGTTAGGATATGAGCTATATCCATTTTAAATATCATCCAAATCCGTCCGCTGTTTCAGCGTGAAAGAGTAACAAACATACACACACACACACAAACTTTCGCATTTATAATACATAGGTAACACTAAAAGTTTCCGGAACTGGCCACTTACATAAACAATATTTAAAAATTTATTGCAACATTTGAAAATAGAACTCTTTGGCTGTAGAATGCAGTTTGTTTCATCTGACTGTCTTTTGTTTTTACCTTGTGGCGCCATTTAAAAAATTGTGTGTCTGCATCAACATGGATTTAACTCGGGAAAATTTTCGTAGTATGATTTTCTACGATTTTAAGTGTAATTTGACAGCTCAACAGAGCATCGCTCGGCTTGAAACAGCTTTTGGCAATGAAGCACCATGCAAGACGACTGTTTATAGCTGGTTTGCAGAATTCAAGCGTGGTCGTATCAATCTCAGTGACGAATCTCGCGATGGTCGGCCGTCCACCGCTGTGACCAACAAAAACATCGATGCTGTGCGCCGTATGATTGAAACAGACAGGCATGTGACCTACCATGAAATTCGCGCATCCTTAGAAATAGGCATGAGTCAAATACAATCAATCCTACACAAACATTTGGGTGTGAGAAAGCTGTGCTCGCGGTGGATCCCACACAACTTGACCGAGGCTCAAAAAACGGACCGCGTCACTTGGTGCAGTGCCATGCTTACCAGATTCAACGAAGGTGCGTCAAATTTGGTGTGGGACATAGTAACAGGTGACGAAACATGGATTTATTGCTACGATCCCAAAACAAAGCAGCAATCGAGCGTATGGGTCTTTCAAGATGAGCCGAAACCAACCAAAGTGGCGCGCGTGAAAAGTGCATCTAAGCGGATGATTGCTTCTTTTTTTAATAAAACTGGACACGTGGCTACTGTTGCTTTAGAGAATCGTCGTACCGTGAATAGTGACTGGTACACGACCATTTGTTTGCCGGAAGTTATTGATGAACTCCGTAAAAATAACCGTAAACGCCGTATCATCCTGCACCACGACAATGCTAGTTCTCACACGGCCAGACAGACAAACGACTTTTTGAAGACGAAAAATGTAGAACTCATGAGTCATCCTGCATACAGTCCCGACCTGGCACCTTGTGACTTTTTTCTGTTCCAAAAAATTAAGAACCAATTACGCGGTCAACGATTTTCATCACCAGAAGAGGCTGTCGAGGAGTATGAAAAACACGTTTCAGAGGTCACCACAGGGGAGTGGCACAAAAGTTTTCAAAACTGGTTTGAT
This sequence comes from Ypsolopha scabrella, assembly GCA_910592155.1. NCBI lineage: Eukaryota > Metazoa > Arthropoda > Insecta > Lepidoptera > Ypsolophidae > Ypsolopha > Ypsolopha scabrella. Next base: position 24,172,868 of record OU342982.1, read on the forward strand.
CGAATGAAAAAGTGCACAGACGCCAAGGGAGATTATTTTGAAAAACAATAAATTAATTTTGTACCTTTAATAGTATTTTTTCATATTCATTCCGGAAACTTATAGTGCGTCCCACGATTAGTGTGATAACTTAATACATTGGCTGCGTGATATAAGATTTGGTGATTCAGTACTATCCCATGTACCCATTTTATTTTATTTTATTTTATTCCATGAGAATATAAACGTTTGATAGCTAATTTTCGGCATTGGCGGGCTAAGCAATATAATTAAAAGTCATAAATGTCGTATTTGTAATATAAAAAGTAGGTAGGTACCATGTAAGAAAGCAAAATGCCGTGTTGTACATTTTGGGTAAATGAACGCCTGATTTATTTAAATTGCTATTCCACAATACAGTTTGCTGTTAATACTTTAGCAGGCACCGTCTTCTCTGTCGTTTAAAAGGTAGAATAAAGTAGATTCTAAAGACTTTAATATTAGTTTTAGTGCTGTTAAAACTTAAATTTTTACAAAGTAACATAGCTTCTGTTGTTAACACTGTCAAGAATTATTTTGGAATGAAAAAAAAATCGTTTTTTACAGCACTAAAACAAAAATTAAAGCCTAGAATCAACTATAATACCTAAATACACAGTTCCGTAAAATTTAACAAAAAATCTTTCACATTTTCTGGTTCTTTGAATGGATATACAGGGAGGAAGCTTCAAGAGGGAATCTCCTCTGTATCCTGTGGTTGCATTCCTAATTTTAACGGTATCTATACTTCAGCTTTGTCACGAAATCGTTAGAAATATCCAGCTTTAGGTAACAATAATGTACAAACGTGTTCAGAGATAGTGTAGACACCCGTCTGGATATGTTGTTGATTAACTGATAAATAATGATCATTATTTTAATTTGATTTATGTAAGAATGTAGAATCGAAGCAGGTACACACCTCTAACCAATTAAAAAGGGTGTATATTATTATCTATTTCCAAAGGGGTGTTCACAATATCTCTAAACGCGACTGTACTAATTGCTAAATCATTATGATTTTATATTATAAGTTTAAGTGACAAGTGATGAATGATGAATGAAGTGACCATTCACAATCGAATGCACATTTTAATTTTTTAATTTACGGAAATTCTATTTGTTAAAGAATGTTTATATGACCTACCTTGTATAACGTAAGCTGTTATAATGTGGCCAATAAATTATGTCTATGTCTATTAGCTTTATATTAATTGGACTTTTAATAGTCGTGAATTTACGTTTTTTAGGAATTTGCAGCTAAATTTATGTCTGTAGACAATCAAATTTTTCTCAAATACACCAATTTACCCGTTTAATGTAAGTAAAAGGTGTACCATTGCTGTGCATTATTATAAGCCCAACATATCTTTCATACTACTTTTAAACATTTGTGAAATAGGTAATTTGGTGTATTATGGATCAATTTGATAGTCTGTAGTCGTGAATTTAGCTGCAAATTCCAAAAAAATAACGTAAAATCACGACTGTTTCTATTAAACTTTACAATTTAAATTAATGTTTTCGACATGTTTTCATCATTTTGTACCTCAAAGAAAAATCTGTCTGACAGTTTTACTTACCATGTAAGTACTGTACGTACTTATATATAGGTTAACTGTGCCTCCAATGAATAACGATTTAACTCAAAAAACCTAACTTTACAGGAGACCGAAAAACGTTTTTATTGCACAAAAAAAGTGGTAAAGAAAATCTCATTTTGGGTCTAAGTCGAGTTAAACCGTTATTACCTATTACGTTATTACATACCTACCACTATTATACATCGAAATAAAGTAGGTATGATGAAATTATTGATAAGTTATTGAAGTGACCTCTATTACTGCTAAGTCCAGTAATTAATGGACTAATTAATAGTCGAATTAGTGCTTTTCTCAAAAATAAAATGAGACATGTTCATGTTTCTATCAAATAAAATAAACTTACTAGGTAATATTAAAAGTTACTTGCTCATATTTGGGCAATCAGTCATGTTTATTGTTATTGATTTCTTCAGCAAAGCATTAGTGGAGTACAATCCATATCGGAGCCCTCTTCTGAACTCATTTTATACATATTTGCACAAAACACTTTCAACTAAAATATAAAGCAATATAAATTCCTGCTTTTACGCAACTTTTTATTGCCAGCTGGGCAAAGGTATTTTACCGCCATGCAGCCTTCTTCCATCTAGAGGAATGCAGAAACAACAAGAAAGACGCTCCATGAGGTTAAATTTCAAGTATTCAGTGCTTTTAAATATACCTATAAAATCAATAAAAATATTATATAAAATATAGCAAACATTTCTACATCCTTAACATGAAATTGTAATTCATTTTATTTTCTTTTTAAATTGGCCGCTTAGAACCTTATGATCGCCAAACTCCATAGTCCCCTTAAAACATTGACACGGAGGTAGTTTTAAAAAGCTTATGGTATGTAATATGGATTTTCATACGAATTTCCTGGACAGTTATTCAGATTTCCTGGACACTTTTAATAGCTCGCCAGGATGAAGTATTTTCTGATAGGTCTTTACAGTATGTAATGGTAATATTACAATGTGTTTTTGGGAAAAGTTGTATTAATATGTGTATTAAAGGCTATTTATAGCTCAAAAAAACTGTCATGAAAAGATTTTACTAAATTATTATAATTTGTGGTAAAAGGACTATAATATACTATTTTTATCATGCGACATCCAGTTAGGTCTAGGAATACCGTGCGGTTAGAACATTTTTAATCGGGATAAGTAGATTTAGTCTTGATATTTATTAATATAATTTTATCCTGGTTAATGAACATTTGTTGGATAGTTTTCAATATGACCGAGGTACCCAATGTATATTAGTTTTATTTGTGGTGTGAAGGTCTCAGGTACGACACTGGTTCAGGGTCTGTGAGGTAATGGGCAGATGCCAATGTACGTTGTGTGTTGTCCAGGTGGCGAGTGCGGCGCGTCGTCCCCCGCCATACAGCTAGCCCTGCGCACCCTGCGTGACGCCTGGACCGAGCGACGCGACGCCGCCGCTATACGACCGTGAGTGTGCTATTCTTATTACATTGTACATACTTTACATTATATCTTTGCGTAGTACGGAAATAATATAACTCAGATTGAGACTGAACAACTTTCTAGTGAAGTGATTGTTTTCCATTTCCAAATTATTAAAAAATGCTGTGATGATTCCACTGATGTTACTAAAATTATGCAATTTAAATTTTCTTATATGACCTTGTTGCTAAAATCAGATCATGACGCAAATCCATTTTACAGATTATGAGTTCCGTGAATACTTTGAAGATGTTTTAAATACTAAGTAACACATTTGCGCCATCGTATTACCGACTGTGATTCGCGTACCTACATGATTGTTAGAAACCGCGCGAGACCGAAGATATTTATATACATAATAATACTGAAATGAAACAACGGTAGTTGTTTAATTATCTCTCTAGATAACACATACACAATACAACATAACGGCCCAGTGTTGTACCCCAGTTTGGATATTCACACGTGAATACCGTTCATGGCACAGTAAAGCGCCGCTGTGCTGCACCCACTGCCGCGACCACCTAGCTCCGGACGAGGTGCACCCCCTCATTGTATAGTCTGCTGGATCAAGTGTATCTTCTCGGTTCACATGTGCTCGCTGCCGACCACCGTCCACCATTGAGGAACTTCTGGATGTATGCCCTATTGCTCAACCAACATACACACGCACTCAGTAGCACGTGCTCACTTGAAGATGTAGAGCGACTGTGTTTGTGTAATTAGTCCAAGCTTTACAGACCGGGACTGCGAAAATAAATAATGAATTTAGGACATCTTTTTGGCACTGGGTAATATTGTAACTTATGAGAGGTTAGTTTATCTTTCTATTTGATAGATAAAGTAATTCGTAGTGCAGAACACGAACTGGAACGAATCGGGAAACCAAACAGATGGTTTTGTTTTCAATAACATGATGGCGGGTGGCTGCAGCGCAGCGTCTCTACGGAATGTACAAGTGTACCTAATTACCTAGTTACTTGCCGTTACTCGATCGACTACACCCACGCTCCACAACATTCGATACGATGTTTGTAGATAAGACTTATCTTACTTAGTGTGCTAACGAGACTCACCTAAATACCTGACTATCTGTTAGTCATCCACTTTTGACATTGTACACCTGACTTGCGTCACTTGACGTACGTCACCTGACCTGCGTCACTTGACGTACGTCACCTGACCTGCGTCACTTGACACTATGGATCATTACTTTTTATTGATACAGTAATGATGATCCAAAGATGACGATCCATGTGTACTGTATTGTAGAGTAGAGATGTGTACTGTACAAGTGGGCCGCAGGATTGCGTGTGTCCTGTAAGTGATAAATTGCGAGCACTTAGTTGTCGGTAAACGTCAGTATCCGGTAGTCGTGCTGTGACGTCATCAGTGTATCAGCACGTAGCCGCATGTCGCCGTCGACGCCGACATTGAGAGACAAAATCAAAAGACGCTATTATACGAGTAAACAAAGCGTTTTTATTTTACTTCCCAATCGAGAAAATGCCTATTTATCTGAGAAAAGAGAGAACAAGAACAACAAAACTAAACAATCGTATTCATTTGACAGCCAAAAATGTACGATTTGAACGAAATGAAATGAATACCTTATTTCTGCAATATAGGTACATAAATACACTTATCGCACGTTAGGATTTATTAAATAGGTAATAAAAATAATTAAATTTAAAGGAGGAAATACAATATGTTAAAATAGGTTTTGGGTTTGCTTATATTTAATAAGTAAATACACTTACATGAACTAAAATAAAGTTATATTTAATGTATACAATTATGTATATAAGATATGATAATAATAATAGCTACCCATATACTAAATACTAATACGTTACATACATAAATACATGCCTAACTCCGCCCATTCGATTAGTCTTGGTAAGAAGAATGGGCAAGAAACTTAGCAAGATCATGTCTTTTTTTTCAATCATCAATATTTATATAGGTACAACAATGTTTTAGTAAAGAGATTGGGTACAGGACAAGAGAAAGTCGGATATACAGGCCAAAATTTGAGTTAAGTAATATTAAAAACAAAACGAAAATGATAGATTATCTCTTTATCCTCCTGTTCTATCACTCCTATCATCTCTTACAGTCGGAATAAATTTTATATATCTATTTATAAAATATAAATTTTGAAAACAATATATACATTTTTGTATTGCAACAATCCTTACTCTTTAAATCTATCTACAATAATTTTAAGTACATACAATATATAAAATTTGAGATGAATTAAGACCATGCATTTTTATCTTCCAAATATTCAGTAATTCTATAGTAAGCTTTCTTATAAAGACATTTCTTAACATACTTTTTGAATTTATTGTCTGAAAGACTAAGTATTTAATTTTGTATTTTATTATGAAAACGAATACTGTGACCAACAAAGGAAGTACTTGTCTTGTGAAGTCTCAATTCTGGAGCAGCAAGTTTATCTTTATTTCTAGTACCTATGGTGTGGCTTGCACCGACCCGTGGCAGCATAGTGGTGTTTTTTCTAGCATACATAATGTTATCATATATAAATTAGCTAGTTACAGTTAGGATTCCTATTTCCTTGAATTTTTCTCTCAGCGACTCACGACATTTTAAGTTATAAATAGCCCGAATTGCTATTTTCTGAAGAATAAAAACAGCTTCTATGTCAGCACCTCTGCCCCAAAGAAGAATACAATACGCCATAAATTCTCAAAGCAAATGCAGCTGAACTAAGTCTACTACATAGAGTTATTATATGTCTGTCTACAGTAATTCCAAGAAATTTTGTGTCATTTACCAATTCTAACTTGGTTCCATCTACTTTTTTTACATTAGGTAATGTAAATTGAATACATTTTGTCTTCTTTGCATTAAGCACTAGATAATTTACTGTGAACCAGTTCAGGACTTGTGATAAACAGCAATTCACATCGTCTAGAGTATTTAATTGCCTTTTCACTTTAAAAATTAGTGAATTAGTAAATAACAGAGGTCCCAATATTGAGCCTTGAGGTACACCCATCATAACTTTGGAACCATAAGATTTAACACCACTTATGTCTACTTTCTGAACACGATCAAGAAGATACGATTTTATTAAGGCAAGAAATTCACCACTAACGCCGTAATGCTCCAATTTGAGTAAAATTGTCAGACGGGCTAATTTGCTTATCTGAATAGCCATATGACAATCAATTTGAATACGATTGTCTTACAAAATTGCACCTCTACTCCCCTAACTTAACGATTACTGGACGAGCGCACTTCATCCTAGGTCCCAACGACGACGCTCACCACCAGGTGCGTTGCGGCCTTGTAAATAGTATATAAGACCTTAATTATTTGAACAAAATCTACAAACTTGTCATTACCTACAAAATTAAAATAACAAAACTGCAAAAATAAGTTGGTCAAGTATTCGGGTACGAAACCTTTAAACTATATTAAGAATTGGCTTTTTCAGTATTTCTTGTTTATATTCAGCTTAAGTTACATAATGTACGGAAATTCCAAATACCTAACTAGTTTAGTTTTTAAAATATAGATCACGCCGCCTGTAACAAAAATCGTCTAAAACTGTCAACTTTGATTTTCTTTTTCAGATAAAAAAGAACAATACAGGATGGTCCAAATAATGACGTCAAAGATTTTTTTATAGATTCCTCACACCTAGGTGTATCCGAGAATATGCCATGTATGTTCTGTGATTTTTGGTAGTTTAGAAATTATGATTTTTTCATGTGTATTTGCGAATTTTATACCGCAGCGGCTTAAAAAAATCATTACTTTTTTGTGGTGAGAATTTTGTACAATTTTTTTTTGTAACACAACTGTCTGTCTGTCTTCATTACTTAAAATAATCAGCTACAAAAAATCCATACGACTTAGGTACCAAAAAAAAGTTCAAAGTGAAATTTTTTGGATCGAGTTGGACTTAGTAAAATTTTCAAAATTCTTTTAAAATTACAAAATGGATTTTCATAGGCTCAAACCACAGATAACCCTATCTGTGGCTCAAACTAACTTTAAAAACTGTAACAACCGTTAATCAGCTTATTAAGAAATAAAAAAATGCGTCTTTACGATGATATCAGCTTCCAAAGTTAGTTAAGTAAAAAATTTGTTAAGAAAAAGTATTGTCTGTAAAAATTGTTTAAGCTATTTTTTTTATTCTTATGGCTAACATTAGTAAAAAATCACCAGAAGCATTTAAATAATGATTTTTTCAAGCCGCTCCAGTAGAATTCGCAAACACACATAAAAAATCATAACTTCTAAACTACCAAAAATCGCGGAACATATGTACATGGTATATTTTCGGATACACCTAGGTGTGTGGGGGGGGGGAATCTATAAAAAATTCTTTGACGTCACTATTTGGACCAACCTGTATATTATATTTGTACTCTACTCAATCATTTCTAGAAAACTACACCCCACATATCAAAAGGGAGAGAAAAAAACATTTTCTTCGGCTCCTTTTTGTTGTATAAAGAAATGTTGAATTGAATTATTTATTAAATTTTATTACAGGATAACTTTCATCACAAAATATTCAAATTTCAGATCTGTGACTCATCCCGTGTACAAGTTAGAGACCCGTGAGTGACTTACGGACACACAGACAGGCGGACAGAAAGCGGAATGACATTAATAGTGCTTCGTTTTGCCGTTTGGGTACGGAATCCTAAAAAGTATACAAGGTGACAGCCCAATTCATACTGTAGGCTTGGTATGTGATCTTTATGACGACACTTTTTGGCAATTTCACAAAATACTATATTGATCTCCCATAGCGAGTCAACTCGGGGCTGGGCTTGCGTTGCGGTCATCGAACTTTGATAGCGACTATATATTTACCGAGTCTTCAGTATGTAAGAATATGACTGCATAAATAAATGTCAGCCTATATACAGATTATGAATATGAATTGAGAAACAAAAGCCCCTTTTTCTCGTCTTGTATTGCGTGCGTGCTCTGATGTAATAAAATGTTACTAGTATTCGAATGTTTATATACTTAATTATGTAATGTACATGGAAACATAAAGATTATTCTTCTATTTGATTGCAATAAATACATTTTAGTAGAGCCTGTGTTATTCAACCAAAAACTTCAGACTTCGTAACATCCAGTTATAAGAAGCGTTTCCATAACGCAATGACATTGCACATTTAGTCAACAATATGCATCGATGTACCTACTCGTATATACTGCGTACGTACTCCAAAGTGACCGAGTTGATTATCTAATTATATCCTGAAACTTCAGTAAGTTGTCCAGTAACGGTCGCTCGTGCAGCGTGAGCAGGGTTGGATTTTGTACTATAACTATAGTATTTATACTATAATTTCATGCATCGTACTATATACTATCCATATCTAGGGATAGTACAACAAAATACTATAATTTCAGAACAGAGTCTATAATTGTCTTTTAGTCGAGAATTCCCATGAACCTTTTCTTTCGATACTCCACTTGTTCATACATTATTTTTGCAAATTGCGCTTTATTTTATAATGAATAGAGTTTATAATACTGTGACTTATTTATTATTCTGTTTGTACGAGTGTGCATTGAAATCATTTGAAGTAGTGTGTGAGTGAACTCTTTTTAGAAAGAATACTAAGCAAAGTCAACCAAACGAAGACTAAAATAAGAAACAAACTGGCAACACCATCTATAGACGCCATTTTGTTGTCTTGTGACGCTATTAAAGTCGGTAGCAAAAATGGGAATTGTACCGATTTTATTCCTAGTGAGGATATGCTAACGAGATTAAATTCTCAGCAGCTTGAATCTAATATGCAAGAGCTAATAGACTTAGAAGAGTAAATTTTTGATGTTAATTTTAATTATTTGAACTATTGTTACAATAGTAATAAAAAGTACTATAATTTTGTACAAAATACTATCCTTTTTGTATTTTTGTGCTATCTTTTTCAACGCACCTAAATCCAACCCTGAGCGTGAGTGAGTCAGTGGGCGGCCGGCGCTCGCTCCGGGCGGACACCTTCCATCGACAACGAATATGTACCTAACGAAACTTCACATAGAATTAAATGTGTAATAGTGGTGACATTGGAGCTGCTTCGTCCTGGACTGTCGACTGGAGAGGTGAGTGTCGTCGGTGCGGCGACATGCACTCGCTGGACTCTTCGCTAAATATAATTATCTTCAGCTCGTGCTGTCAGTCTGAACGTGTTTTTCTTCGTTTTGTAGCGGCATATGGCGATGCTTGCTTAAAGGTACTTATCTCGACTGGTTCCTACTGACTGATAGTTTATATAATGAATGAGGCGATGGCAGATATCATACTCTAATTGCCGAGATGATGCCGATGCATGTTCTATTTATTTTTTAAACGTTTACTCTCATTATCTATACTAATAATAAAGCAGTAAAAAGTCGTGTCCGTATTTTAAATATAACTCTGAAAATTTAAATTAATTGGGTTATTAGTTTTATACTGAATCAAAAACTATAATTTTTAGAATGTTGGTATGTCTGTCTCTCTGTGTAATGTATGTATATAAGGTCCCACAATAACAAGTGAAAATATTTTTGGGTTAGATCACGTATCGTTAACTGATCATCATAATGAATAAGAAACATTTTTTTTTGGGTCAAATCATTTTTCCACTTCCCAGTACAAAGTGATTCAATTAGCCGACTCATTTTCTACGGAATTGTAAAAAAAAGTTCGCTCGAAAAAAAAAAATTCGTTGGAAAGTGGTCTATTAGGGATACCTTAGGGTAATAATCTAAGAGGGATAGTCAATCATCTCTTGATTTTTTTTCGCTTTGAATTGTAAGGCACCTTATGTATAAAGTTACTTTCATTTATATAGTGCTTGACGATACGAGTATGATTAACCGTGTACATAATTTAGCATTTTTAAATTGTGTTAGGAACTTACCTTCGTGGTTAAGTTAGTCTAATTCCTTTTATTTTTTTCTTTTGTTTAATGTGCTTTGTTTGGCATTAATTTGCATTTTATTTCTTTCAAATACATACTGGAGACTCGGTTAGTGGTCAGGACCAAGGTTCGATGACCCTCTCTGTGAAATGTACTCAGCGGTACGTAAAAACGAAAGCTATCAGATTAACAAAAATACGACTTTGTTTGATAAATGCATTGGTTTTATTTTGCGAAGAGATTACGGATACTAAATAGCATTGTCTTTTTACTGAATCAAGCTCGCAGGCACTCTGGTTGACTTTCAATGAGTTGTTGCACGCGGGTTCACCTGCATCTGAATCCCGGCTGGGCCGAGCCTCCACAAGTTTGCAGATGTCACATGAACTGTGAACAAATAGCACTACTAAGTATAAATAAAAAGACAAAGGTGTGTCAGGATCGTTGAAGATGGAAATGTCTAGTCAGTTTAAACTGAAATAGTTTTCTCGTATTGCAAAAAAACATTAATTAAACCTGGCTGTAGTCACTTTTTCAATCTTAATTAATTACTAGCAAGAGGTGTGTCCGGTTCGTTGTAGATGTAAATCTGTAGTCAAATTAAACTGATATAGTTTTCCCGTATGGAAACAAATCATTACTTGAACCACAGTATTCATTTGTCTATGCTTAAGCCTGGCTGTAATCACCTTTAGAGGTCTGTCAGGATCGTTGTAGGTGGAAATCTTTAGTCAGACTAAACTGTTACAGTTTTCTCGTATGGAAAAACGACCGGTTTTATTACATTGGTCAAGGCACGCCGATAAAGCAGCTAAGCAGCGCTTTTTCTTCCAACTTGATTCAGAAATATTGAATTTTCAACTTCCTCCTCAAACCTCAACCTCTAACATACAAACAAACAAATAAACAAACAAATCTTTCCTCTTTATTATAACATAAGTGTAGCTGTAGATAATTATAATGTTTTGATGAAAAATCGGAGCGCTTTATCTTAGTTTATTTTCAAATTTAATTACTTATTTTTATGTTTCTGTAAAAGTGTACCCAATATATTGGTAAATATTAAGTTTGACTTGCTAATCTAAAACCGACATGAAGTTGTTTTTCCCGGACGGAATATCCCTGGCGAATCAACATCGAAATATCCAGTCTACATTCTATAGTCTATACTATACAAGTATGTATCATTTATGTAAGTTTGTGTATATAGTTATGTCTTTTTATACCATTTACTTTAATTTAAGTATGTTTGTTTATGTATTTTATAATATGTATAATATAATTAATAATGATGTAGTTTGTTCTTCACACAACACTTGCCGCCGTGTACACAATATTTGTTTGTTGTAAGTTTAGTTTCTTGTCTAATATTTTTAAAATGTAAATTTACGAAAGTGTGATTCGCTTCGCTCGTCGTCGACGTACCTATTTTTGAAGGTTGTGATTTGCTAGCTAGACGTGAGACATCATTTCTTTCCAATCACGATACCTCTGAAAGCGAAAGCGATAGATGTTTAGCTAATTACAAGGGTCCCAGGTAAGATTAATCAACTAGACTGCCGGTAAATCGCCGCTCGATTCACGAAGAGGCGTATCTGATTTTAAACTAGGATTTATATTGAGATAAGCTGATAAGTAACAGATATTAAACATTAAACAACAATTTACGAAAGTGTGATTCGCTTCGCTCGTCGTCGACGTACCTATTTTTGAAGGTTGTGATTTGCTAGCTAGACGTGAGACATCATTTCTTTCCAATCACGATACCTCTGAAAGCGAAAGCGATAGATGTTTAGCTAATTACAAGGGTCCCAGGTAAGATTAATCAACTAGACTGCCGGTAAATCGCCGCTCGATTCACGAAGAGGCGTATCTGATTTTAAACTAGGATTTATATTGAGATAAGCTGATAAGTAACAGATATTAAACATTAAACAACAATTTACGAAAGTGTGATTCGCTTCGCTCGTCGTCGACGTACCTATTTTTGAAGGTTGTGATTTGCTAGCTAGACGTGAGACATCATTTCTTTCCAATCACGATACCTCTGAAAGCGAAAGCGATAGATGTTTAGCTAATTACAAGGGTCCCAGGTAAGATTAATCAACTAGACTGCCGGTAAATCGCCGCTCGATTCACGAAGAGGCGTATCAAACTCAAACTAACTCAAACTCAATTTATTAATAAATAAAATTATTTACAGGTCAATTGTTAGGTCAGGTTATATGATATGACATTCGTTATTTTATTACAATAAATTATACTTAACGTTAAAAATATTATACTTAACATTTAAATCTTTAACAAATTATATTCATTATGATTATAGTATTTTACATTTTACATTATTTTCTGAAATTTAAATTTAATTAATTTTTAGTTTATTTTGTATTTGTTGAAGTGTAATATTCCTTAACACTATAGAACGATTTTTCAATTAGCCATGCTCTTAGTTTAGTTAGGAATGTTGTGGTTTCTTTACAAGATTTGATTGCATCAGGAAGCGCATTGTATATTTTTGATCCTGCTATATAGACGGACTTTGTGGATTTAGATAATTTATGTTTAGGTATATGGAGTTTATTAGAGTGGCGGGTTAGGTAGGATTGGAAAGATGCTTTTGTAGGAAAAGTAACTGGGTTTTCTCTTACAAACTTTGAAACGTTGTAGATGTATTGTGAAGTCATGGTTAAAATTTTCAGCTTTATAAATAAAGGTTTAGCGTGTTCGTCTAGAGGTACATGAGAAAGTATTCTGATAGCCCTTTTTTGCAGTATGAAAGGACGTTTACACTCGGCAGCATCTCCCCAGAGCTCCAACCCATAGCACAGCACCGAGTGGAAAAGTGAGAAGTAGCAAGAGCGTACTTCTTTAGTTGGAAGTATTACGGACAGACGACGGAGAGCGAAACAAGCTCCGCTCAGTCTTCCACAAAGCGCTGAGATGTGAGGTTCCCAAGTGAGAGCAGAGTCCACTATTATGCCTAGGAATTTTGTATGTTTTATCTGCTTCAGAGTGTCACCATTTATATTAATTGATAGAGGTCTAGGAGGGGGGCCCCCTAGGTTGAAATAAAGTAACTGAGTTTTTGATAGGTTTAGAACCAAACCGTTCACATTAAACCAGTTTTGTAGGCTAGATATATCTCTATAGATTTCAATTTCTAGGTTGGGTGTGCAGTCACCTGTTAAAATATCGCATGCGTCATCAGCAAAGATATACATATCTCCATTTACAGCGTCGGGGAGGTCATTGACTTGAACTAAGAACGATAAGTTTGCAAGGGCTGACCCCTGAGGTACGCCTATTTTAGATGTGTTTTGTGTTGACTTTATTTGTCCATTATTTAGTGCTACTTGTTGCTGTCTTTCGTGAAGGAAGTCTTTTACCAGATTAAGGGCGGGGCCTCTAATTCCCATATGTTCAAATTTACGAGCAAGTACTTGATGGTCGCAAAGGTCAAATGCGCGGGTCATGTCACATATGAGAATAGCTACATGTTTGTGGTTTTCTTTTGCTTGTAAAATTTTCCAAACCACCTCTCTGATAACCGAGACGCAAGATCTACCTTTCCTGTACGCGTATTGTTTTTCGCTGAGTTTGTTATTACATTCAAGGTAGTTATATAATCTTTCGGTTATGCCCACTTCGAAGATTTTAGCAACGGTAGGTATGACCGCGATCGGTCTATAGAACTTTAAGTCATTTTTAGGACCTTTACCCTTGTGTACAGGGACGACTTTTGCACATTTCAGTACCTTTGGATATTGACCTTGTCTAATGAGATGATTAAATATCTCGGTCAGAAAAGTAAGTAGAAATGGAAGATTGATTGATTTTAAAATTGTAGAATGATTTTAAACTAGGATTTATATTGAGATAAGCTGATAAGTAACAGATATTAAACATTAAACAACAATTTACGAAAGTGTGATTCGCTTCGCTCGTCGTCGACGTACCTATTTTTGAAGGTTGTGATTTGCTAGCTAGACGTGAGACATCATTTCTTTCCAATCACGATACCTCTGAAAGCGAAAGCGATAGATGTTTAGCTAATTACAAGGGTCCCAGGTAAGATTAATCAACTAGACTGCCGGTAAATCGCCGCTCGATTCACGAAGAGGCGTATCTGATTTTAAACTAGGATTTATATTGAGATAAGCTGATAAGTAACAGATATTAAACATTAAACAACAATTTACGAAAGTGTGATTCGCTTCGCTCGTCGTCGACGTACCTATTTTTGAAGGTTGTGATTTGCTAGCTAGACGTGAGACATCATTTCTTTCCAATCACGATACCTCTGAAAGCGAAAGCGATAGATGTTTAGCTAATTACAAGGGTCCCAGGTAAGATTAATCAACTAGACTGCCGGTAAATCGCCACTCGATTCACGAAGAGGCGTATCTGATTTTAAACTAGGATTTATATTGAGATAAGCTGATAAGTAACAGATATTAAACATTAAACAAGATTTTTTTTTATATATTTTTAGTCAGGCGTGCATATAAAATTTCAAGTGAAATGATTCAATTAGTTATTTAAATTAAATTTCAATTTGAACGATTTCATATATTTTTTCTAAATCAATAATTAATTTATATCAATAATAAACACGTTTCTAGTTTATGTGAATATTATGGAATGTTAATTTTAATTGTTTTATTTGTATTTATTTTTAAAACGCATGCAATGCAACTATATGTATATTGCTATGCCCAACAAAGGGTATCATGTTATAGAACCATTTCTTACTTGTTATTATTAACCATGCCAACATTAAGTACTACATGAATGCAATAAATGAATTATTAATTATTATCAATTTTACAGTGGAGCCATTGTTAACAAAATGTACCGTATTGGTCGGCCCTAACTTCATGCCTAGCTTTTCGACGACGACTTCGACGTCATCTGTTACGTTACGTTTCGCGAGAATCACGTATCGTCCCATACCTACTGAGCCGCGCGCCCCGCGCAGGGACCCGCTGCTAGTGAAATGAAACACTGTTGTTTTCATTAAACAAAAACTGACACTAATTAGATTTTTCAATTGCTCATATGTGTGCATAACTTTAAACGTAGTCCTTTTTGAATTTGAAAAGTTTAAACACATGATTCGTTTTATTTACGCATTTGTAAGTATTTATTTACTTAATGTAGATCAAGACTTTAAGTTTTTTCGTTTCTACAGTTACAGGGAGCATCAGTCAATAAATGTCATATATTTATTTCGAAATTTTCATCATTTTTATGATTAAAGTTTAAAACGATTTAAAAACGTCTTCAAACGCAGTTTAGATGACTGAGCAGCCTAAGATTTACTTTGTTGTTCGTCTGTCTCTTTGTCTGTCTGTCAAGACCCTATTTCTTGGCAATTTCCTCGTGGCCAAACTCTCCTTCTGAGTTATAGTTTCGTTCAATTGTAGTTACATGATGGAATTACTGCTATTTTTTTTCTCTCTTTGATACCAAAATATGATTTATTTTTGTACAGATGTCACAGTGACAGATGATTTATTTTTATCGATTATTTTGACAGCTGTCAAATTGGCAGATGATTTAATTTTATCCAGTATTTTGACAGAAGTCAACAATCACAGATGATTTATTTATATCCAGTATTCTGTCAAAAAATCTATGAAAATCTCATTATCTGTAAATTTTGATGTTAGTTAAAATACTGGATAAAAATAAATCATCTGTCACTCTGATCGTGCCTCGTTAGAGATATCAAGTTGAAACTAATACCCCCTACAAGAGTCTATGGCTCCATACGAGTTCCAATAGTGCTGTCAACAAATTAGGATTCTAACTCAACGCGAAAAATAGTTATTGCCCTTTACGTAATCAATATCATACAAATTGGCTAACAATGAACACCTACGTTGAACACGTTGGTTGTCTTAGAAATTTGAAATGATCTTATGAGCTCACGTCTATTTTAGAGAATTAGAGAAATAGAGAATAAATAAACACCAACTTCGTTAGACCCTTTGGTGTCAAGTGAAGTTGGTCATTGTAACTGTTTGTGGATTACTAGTTTTGGGTTCTATAAGGTATGTACGGAAACCTCCGGGCACGAGTCCTCCTCGCACTTGACCGTTGTTTATAGCAATATGCCTAAACAGAACTTGGTATATTTTATAATTTAATGTTGGTTTCAAAATATGTCGTCGTTGTTGCACATCAGCCTCCATGCCTATACGAGTATGTATAAATAATACAAGGTAGGAAGTGTGTAATGAAGTACAAAGGTCAGTTATTAGCTGTTTTGATGTATTTCTTGTTACTTATATTTTTTATTTTATTTTATTGTACACATTATGTTACTTTTGTAATATTCAACAAAAGTGACACTAACTAATAAAGCATAACGAGACCAAAACAAAAAAAATCTTAGCACCAAACGACTGCTTAATCGTTAAAAGAAAAGCCAAGTTTTGATGTTGCGGAGTCTTGGAAAGTTTTTATCTCTGCCTATGAAATGGATTTCCTAAGCAAAACAGGCGTCAATTTATATAAAAAGATGTTTTATCAGATTTAAGATGACTTGTTTTGTATGTGATCTCGTTGTATAGAGGGTTATCTCCATTTGTCTTATTACGATCACATACTGAGAACAAACACGTTGATTGCTTCAGGAGTAGTAGCCAGAGGCCCCCCCCCCACCAGCTACAGATCCTGGTTACGACAATGTCTACAACATTAACTTTATCTCAACAGTCACAAGTTGAAAGTTACTCGCCCCCGCAGCGTGTTATCGCAGCTCACACCAGCTGTTTTATATCAATAATTACAATATACTACCCACTTATAAAAAATAAACAAATATTTGTATTTGTATAGTCCTATTGTGCGATATTGTCCATAACTAAGGTGCCCAATCATCTAACTTATGTATGTATGGTCAGATGACGCGCCGGCGCACAGCTCACTGCGGCCGACATGACTCACAGTTCCGCAGTTCTGGTCTCGGCTCTCGCTCCTTAATCTGACTCACTGAACGAGAGGAGAATGGGGCGGGGTGAGGGGATGTACCTTTGTATATTTGTGATGAGAGTTGTTTCGTCCCGAACGAAGTTACGCAGTCGGTAGCGTGTACCATTGCTCAGTGGCGTGTACCGTGACCACAACTTATGGTAGCGGGTTCGAATCTTGCCGGTCGGAAATATGAGGCGCAATGTGGTTGAGAATGTAAGGCTGGTGTTCCAGTGACAGTCCACCTCTGATCCCTCTCGCTGACACCTGTCGTAAACAGATACATGACACTACTGACAGTTGTATGTGATGCATGAACAGTGCAGTTCTGAAACCATCACCAGATGTGCAGCAGCGGTCGGCTGGCACTCAGTTCAGTTAGCTCGTTGTTCGTCGACGGCGCGGCGACGCTCGATGGAGCTATTCCTGGAACTCACGCGCCCTCCATCTTGTACAGACACGTACTTATGTAAACGACGTCCAGATATGCATAGACGTACTAACCATATATGCCATATTCGTTTAAGAAAACTTTCTATAGTTGTTCAAAAACACCTTGTAAAAACTATTCATGCTTTATAAATTAGAAATAATGTTGTGAGTTTTTAAACTGATCAAATATTTCCAAAAGTTTCGAATTTTTCAGAGGATATATTTTTTCCGCAAGGACCGGCTAAATGTTTTCGTCAATATACGAAAACACGTTTTTTTTATTTCATACATTCACAACTTATAAATGACTGCACTACGTATTATGTGTTTTAAATACGTTTAATTATCTTTATATCAGCTATCCGTATGGGAGTTGAGAAATCTGTATAAGTACGGATAAATCCGTATAAATGGCAAGCCTGTATCATTTAACTAAAAGGCTCAGCGTCCTCTAGCCATCTGGTGAAACGTTGTGTTCAACTATTCGGCTAAGCATTGCCGTTTGATCGGATGCCGTTATTTAATTAGCAACCTAGAAGTCCAATTAAGAAGCTGATTTAACCACAGAGCGGTGGCATATACTTAGTATATAGTATCTTAGTTGACGGGAACCGTAAGTTCAGTATAATGAACGGCGACAGGCTCGAACGACTCTTATGAATAGGAAAGCCTATGCAAATATAGTAAGCAATAAAACAATAGATTTAGAAAGCGGATCTGAATTAGTAATGCACTAGTATCGTATCCACATACGACTAGAGTAGATTGTAATGCGGCTGGAGATCATTAGTCGCGGCGACTCGCGGGAACGGAATGTGCGTGCGTGCGCGTGCGTCGCGCCTCGACGAGCACCACATGCTCCACCGGCACTGGTCCTCCTACTGGACCCGGGACTCGATCACAACACAACCCGTGGGCGAGTGCTCCCATCATCAACCCCCCATATCTAGGGGCACGGCAGTACCCCCGCCAAGTCGAGCTAAAAAGCGGCACGGCCGTACCATCCTTTTCTCGAGTTCAGGCCATTTTCGACCCCCCTATAACTTCGTTGTGGATAAAACTAGAAGCCTGAATTTTAAGTCACCAAGCAGGCATTGTATAAACACGGTATATATCAAATTTCATTCAATTTGAACCAGTAGTTTAAAAATGATAACTAGTCAAAGTTTCACAATTTTGTCACTCACTGACTGACTGACTGACTGACTGACTGACTGACTGACTGACTGACTGACTGACCGATCATCAAAACTCTAAGGTACTTGATATTCATATTCATTTATTTATTGCATGTCACACTGTGGTCTTAGATCGTATGTTTATATAGTAAAATGTACGAAAATGTGATGCCCTTTAAGGACGCAGCAACTTACTATCTTATAAGTACTATAACATTTACACATAATTATTATCTACTACTCATTACATTGTACATAGTTTCTTAATTTATATCATTTTACAGATTTATATAATTATTATAAGAATATACATATTATATTAAAATCTGGTTGGTGAAATTGTTAATTATCATTGAAGAATTCGTTTATAGTGTAATAACTTTTGCCTATAAGATAATGTTCAATGTTTTTATGAATGTACTGTACGACTCTGAGTTTTTAATATAATTTGGAATAGCATTGTATATCTTAATCACCATAAAGTGGGGTCCAGACGTACACATCTTTAATTTTTTGCCAGACAAGTTTGCATGATTCTAGTATATAGATACATGTAAGTGTAAGTATTCCATACTTTATAAAGTGGGGTTTGCAAGAATCCATTTGATTTATGTTAGTTAAAATTCTATACATTTCTTTTGTAAAATAAAAATATCGTCTATATTTGTGGAATTTCCCCATAGAATGATTCCGTAGGAGAGTCGGGAGTGTGCATATGTATAATACGAAGTTAATAATGTTACCTTTTTTAAATGATCAAGTGCATAGATAAAAGAAGACAATTTATTTGATAAGTTCTGCACATGCATTTTCCAATTTAAGTAACTATCTAGGTCGATCCCTAAAAGCTTTGCTGAGTCGACTGTTTTTAAATGATCAAGTGCATAGATAAAAGAAGACAATTTATTTGATAAGTTCTGCACATGCATTTTCCAATTTAAGTAACTATCTAGGTCGATCCCTAAAAGCTTTGCTGAGTCGACTGTTTTTAAATGATCAAGTGCATAGATAAAAGAAGACAATTTATTTGATAAGTTCTGCACATGCATTTTCCAATTTAAGTAACTATCTAGGTCGATCCCTAAAAGCTTTGCTGAGTCGACTGTTTTTAAATGATCAAGTGCATAGATAAAAGAAGACAATTTATTTGATAAGTTCTGCACATGCATTTTCCAATTTAAGTAACTATCTAGGTCGATCCCTAAAAGCTTTGCTGAGTCGACTGTTTTTAAATGATCAAGTGCATAGATAAAAGAAGACAATTTATTTGATAAGTTCTGCACATGCATTTTCCAATTTAAGTAACTATCTAGGTCGATCCCTAAAAGCTTTGCTGAGTCGACTGTTTTTAAATGATCAAGTGCATAGATAAAAGATCACAATTTATTTGATAAGTTCTGCACATGCATTTTCCAATTTAAGTGACCATCTAGGTCGATCCCTAAAAGCTTTGCTGAGTCGACTGTTTTTAAATGATCAAGTGCATAGATAAAAGATCACAATTTATTTGATAAGTTCTGCACATGCATTTTCCAATTTAAGTAACTATCTAGGTCGATCCCTAAAAGCTTTGCTGAGTCGACTGTTTTTAAATGATCAAGTGCATAGATAAAAGATCACAATTTATTTGATAAGTTCTGCACATGCATTTTCCAATTTAAGTAACTATCTAGGTCGATCCCTAAAAGCTTTGCTGAGTCGACTGTTTTTAAATGATCAAGTGCATAGATAAAAGATCACAATTTATTTGATAAGTTCTGCACATGCATTTTCCAATTTAAGTGACCATCTAGGTCGATCCCTAAAAGCTTTGCTGAGTCGACTGTTTTTAAATGATCAAGTGCATAGATAAAAGATCACAATTTATTTGATAAGTTCTGCACATGCATTTTCCAATTTAAGTGACCATCTAGGTCGATCCCTAAAAGCTTTGCTGAGTCGACTGTTTTTAAATGATCAAGTGCATAGATAAAAGATCACAATTTATTTGATAAGTTCTGCACATGCATTTTCCAATTTAAGTGACCATCTAGGTCGATCCCTAAAAGCTTTGCTGAGTCGACTGTTTTTAAATGATCAAGTGCATAGATAAAAGATCACAATTTATTTGATAAGTTCTGCACATGCATTTTCCAATTTAAGTGACCATCTAGGTCGATCCCTAAAAGCTTTGCTGAGTCGACTGTTTTTAAATGATCAAGTGCATAGATAAAAGATCACAATTTATTTGATAAGTTCTGCACATGCATTTTCCAATTTAAGTGACCATCTAGGTCGATCCCTAAAAGCTTTGCTGAGTCGACTGTTTTTAAATGATCAAGTGCATAGATAAAAGATCACAATTTATTTGATAAGTTCTGCACATGCATTTTCCAATTTAAGTGACCATCTAGGTCGATCCCTAAAAGCTTTGCTGAGTCGACTGTTTTTAAATGATCAAGTGCATAGATAAAAGATCACAATTTATTTGATAAGTTCTGCACATGCATTTTCCAATTTAAGTGACCATCTAGGTCGATCCCTAAAAGCTTTGCTGAGTCGACTGTTTTTAAATGATCAAGTGCATAGATAAAAGATCACAATTTATTTGATAAGTTCTGCACATGCATTTTCCAATTTAAGTGACCATCTAGGTCGATCCCTAAAAGCTTTGCTGAGTCGACTGTTTTTAAATGATCAAGTGCATAGATAAAAGATCACAATTTATTTGATAAGTTCTGCACATGCATTTTCCAATTTAAGTGACCATCTAGGTCGATCCCTAAAAGCTTTGCTGAGTCGACTGTTTTTAAATGATCAAGTGCATAGATAAAAGATCACAATTTATTTGATAAGTTCTGCACATGCATTTTCCAATTTAAGTGACCATCTAGGTCGATCCCTAAAAGCTTTGCTGAGTCGACTGTTTTTAAATGATCAAGTGCATAGATAAAAGATCACAATTTATTTGATAAGTTCTGCACATGCATTTTCCAATTTAAGTGACCATCTAGGTCGATCCCTAAAAGCTTTGCTGAGTCGACTGTTTTTAAATGATCAAGTGCATAGATAAAAGATCACAATTTATTTGATAAGTTCTGCACATGCATTTTCCAATTTAAGTGACCATCTAGGTCGATCCCTAAAAGCTTTGCTGAGTCGACTGTTTTTAAATGATCAAGTGCATAGATAAAAGATCACAATTTATTTGATAAGTTCTGCACATGCATTTTCCAATTTAAGTAACCATCTAGGTCGATCCCTAAAAGCTTTGCTGAGTCGACTGTTTTTATCTCAGTGTCTTTATATTTATAATTTATTTGTAAAGGTGTTCTTTGGTGAGGCCGGAATTGTATTATTTTTGTTTTATCAAAATTAATCTTAACATTATGGTATTCTAGCCAGTCTCCTATTCTGTTTAAAGTTTCATTCAGTTTTCCCTTCAACTCTGTAACTTCCGAACAGGTTAATAAAATGGAAACATCATCGGCAAATAACATGCATTTTTCATTCAGTACTGTTGGTAGGTAATTTATGTAAATGAGAAATAAGATGCATCCTAGGTCGCTACCTTGTGGGATAGAGTCTGAAACCGGTATTAAGTCCGACCTCACATGTGTTATTTTTCCCGTAGAAAATTAGTATTTTCGATTTCGACAAATTGTGCTCTATGCTTGAGGTAGGACATAAACCAGCTGTATGTAACTCCTCTAATTCCCGTCTTATGAAGTTTGTTGGATAAAATTTTGTGATTGACTCTGTCATATGCTTTTCTCATATCAAGCAATAGTCCAACAGCATATTTCTGATTATTTATAGCCTCTAAGATCATTTGTATGTACTTATAAACGGCCAGTGTTGTTGAGTGTTTTTTTAGAAATCCGTGTTGAGAATCGCTGAAGATGTGGAATTTTTCATAAAATGAGTAGAGTCTCACAACCATGGCTGTTTCAAATATTTTTGATGAAGTAGTTAACTGAGCAATAGGACGGTAGATAACGGGATCTGATTTATTTCCTTTTTTGTGAATAGGTTTTACTAATGCAATTTTAAGAGCGTCTGGGAAAGTACCTTCAGAAAAAGATTGGTTTATGAGATTAGTATAGGGAATGGCCAGTTGATTTACACACTTCTTAATTAATGTGGCAGGGATTTCGTCTATTCCTGAGCTATTTTTATTTTTAAGGTTGTTTATAATCTTTTTTACTTCTATTGGCTCTACATGGCGTAGGAAAAGGGTATTTTCTACTGTATTTGTGAGATTTGTTATGTTTTATTATGTGAGCAAATAGTTTGTGTGTTGTCTATTAAAGTGAAAAAGTTATTTGCTATTTCTCTTGGTTCGACCAGAAGGTTATTGTTTATTTTTAGTCGGATGTTATTTTTACTGTAGAAGGGTTTTTATTTGTTTCATGTTTTACGATTTGCCACATAACTCGTGTTTATTTTCCTTACTTTTGAATTTACGTATAGTAACGCATAGTTTTTAGATTTCTGTGCTGCTTTTTCGAGAATTTTACAATAAGATTTATAGTGGTTTTGTATAATAGTGCTTTTACATAGTTTGAGCGGATAGTAACTTTAGTAATCGTTTGTTTCGACATGATAGTTTAAGTCCAGTTGATTTTTATTTGTGTTCGCGGTATGCACATATTAAGGATGTTTTTTAGAGTCTCATTATAAGTATTATAGTTTTCATTTAAGGATTTGTTTGGACTAATTTTTTCACTCCAATTTATATTTGCGAGTTCAGTTTTGAATTTTATTATATTATTTTCAGTAAATAATCTCTTAACTACGAAAAAATATGGTGTAATCGGTAAAACATTTGGCATAATGAATATTACTCCCCTATGGTCAGAAAAGCCCAATTCTTTTACATTTACGGTAGAGTCTTTACCATGAAAGTTTACAAAGATTAAATCAAGACACGTGGAGCTAGCAGGCATAGAAGCTTCAAAGGAACAGATGCAGGCTGTAGCTCAGAATTTTAGTGACATTTAATTACATAATTCTGAAAATATTTTACCATAAGATTCGATAGCTAAATGTGTGATATTCCTATTTGTTTTCGTCAGGGCCGAGATTTTTTATCCCAAGGATTTCTCCAATTTGGATATACCCCAGGATGTAAATACATTCTTCAATAGTGTTATTAAACTTCCATGGCCACTAATGTCTGATATTGCTATTTCTTTTTTAAAAGGGGCGAGTTTTTTAATCTTTAAGATATCCCCGATTGGGATATACCCGACGATGTAAACTAAATACATTATTATTATTAAATAGCAATATCAGACATTAGTGGTCATGGAAGTTTTATAATATAACACTACATATTGAATAATGTATTTAGTTTACATCGTCGGGTATATCCCAATCGGGGATATCTTAAAGATTAAAAAACTCGCCCCTTTTAAAAAAGAAATAGCAATATCACACATTAGTGGCCATGGAAATTTAATAACACTTTTGAATAATGTATTTACATATC
Source organism: Ypsolopha scabrella (assembly GCA_910592155.1). Taxonomy (NCBI): domain Eukaryota; kingdom Metazoa; phylum Arthropoda; class Insecta; order Lepidoptera; family Ypsolophidae; genus Ypsolopha; species Ypsolopha scabrella. The sequence continues at coordinate 24,196,934 of OU342982.1, forward strand.
CATCAGTACATAATGTAGCTGTTAACATTTTTAAAGTAGCTATTTTTTTTCAGAATATATAATTAATTGCGGACAAGGAATACTGACTTAAAGAGAGATAGGCAAAGGTGTCGTGAATTAAGTGGATACATCAGTCGAAGAAGAAGGAAATAATGGCAGTCATAGATATTATAATGCGTAACATACTGAAAGAAGAAGTTCTAACGCGAGTCTATTACTCCTTGACACAGTCGTTATTAATGTATGGTATCATGGCTTGGGGAGCTTGTGGTGACATGATAATGGATAGGTTGGACAAAGCTCAGAAATTAAAATTAAAAATGATGAAAAGAAAACATATTAGATTTTCAACTGAGAAACTATTTGAATTGGTCAAAGTACTTACGCCCAGAAAACTATACATATACCAAACTGTGGTATTTATGTAAATGAACCAGCACGTTTTTAAACCTGTAGAAGTATGTACCCGTTTACGAGCAAATACTAGATGTAAATTTTCAATACCTTTTCGATCTACTACCTTTGGAAGAAAACATTTTACAGTTACTGCGCCTAGAATATATAAATTACTACCGTTAAATATCACACAACCTATAGATACAAATAATATGTGAACAATCAAAAACAGAATTTAGAAAAAGGAGGGTCCTAATGGATTCAAGTATTTAATACTAGCTTTTACCCGCGGCTCCGCCCGCGTGTTACTCGGTTTAACGACATGCTTTTTTCCGGGATAAGAAGTAGCCTATGTGTTATGTTAGGGTATAAGCTATATCCATTCAAAATTTCATCCAAATCCGTTCAGCCGTTTCAGCGTGAAAGAGTAACAAACATACACACACAAACACAAACATTCGCATTTATAATATTAGTGTGATGAATACGGTTGTATTTTATCTTCTATTTTTGCTTTGGATTTTTTTTGTATCAAGAAGGGATTAAAATTCATTTAATTTATATCATAACTAGCTTTTGCCCGCGGATCCGCCCGCGTCGAAGAGATTTTCGTGGAAATAAGGAAAAAAAAAATAGATTTTTTGAACGACTATATGCAACGGACACCATGTTTAAGCAAAGCGCTAATAAAGACTAATCAAATAAGCCTAAACTCGAAGGGCCTGCTGTTGTCTGTTGAGGAGATCCTGTACCCATCTTACAGTCCCATCATCAGACCCTGGTCTCCATGTTTTACCAAAGTGCTAATAAAGGCCAATCAAATAAGCCCAAACTTGAAGGGTCTGCTGTTGTCCGTTGAGGAGATCCCGTACTCATCTTCCAGTCCCATTATCAGACCCTGGTCTCCATGTTTTATCAAAGTGCTAATAAAAACCAATCAAATAAGCCCAAACTCGAAGGGTCTGCTGTTGTCCGTTGAGGAGATCATGTACCCATCTTCCAGACCCATCATCAGACCCTGGTCACCATGTTTTACCAAAGTGCCAAGAAGTGTGTCAGGATCGTTGTAGATGGAAATCTGTAGTCAGATTAAACTCATACAGTTTTCTCGTATGGGAAAAAATCAATACATAAACCTGGCTGTAATCACTTTTTCAAGCTAAATATTAGCAAGAGGTGTGTCCGGATCGTTGTAGATGTAAATCTGTAGTCAAATGAAACTGATATAGTTTTCTCGTATGGGAACAAATCATTACTTAAACCATAGTATTTAATGTATCTATGCTTAAACCTGTCTGTAGTTACCTTTTCAAGCTAAATATTAGCAAGAGGTGTGTCAGGATCGTTGTAGATGGAAATCTTTAGTCAGATTGAACTGATACAGTTTTCTCGTATGGAAAAACAACCGGTTTCATCACGTATAACTAACCATTTGGTCAAAGCACGCCGATAAAGCAGCTAAGCAGCGTTTTTTCTTCCGACATGGTTCACAAATATTGAATTTTCAAAAATAAAATATAGCCTATGTTACTCAGTAATAGTATAGCTTTTTATAAAAGAAAGAATTTTTAGAATCGGTTCAGTAGTTCCAAATTTTACCTCAAACATACAAACAAACAAACAAATCTTTCCTCTTTATATAGAGATAGTGTAGTGTAGATAGTGTAGATGTAGGTTGAACTATTTAGAACTTCTATTAGATTGTATATATAATATGTATGTTTATATTCTTTGCATGCTTTATGTACCTATGTATGTAAACTTTCGTCTATTTAAATTCATTTTGTATTTAGATATGTAACTACATATCTTATTCATATATTTTGGTCTTAAATATATGACCAGCTCATCCTTACAATTAAACAAACAAAAACATAATAGTCCTAGCACAGACTGTACGTCTATCTGGGCTTTTATTGAAACACCAGACTCTTATTGACATACTACACCTATAGATTTAAGTTATCTGCTGCATGGTTTAACATAATTGTAAGCTTTGTGAAAAAACAAAATAAAAAAATGTATACATATAAAAAGATATACATATGTCAGTGACAGCAGCGCCATTCCTAACCAGATAATTGTTTTATTTTTTATTATTCCGATCATATAAACATTAACTTATCTTGAAATATAACCAATAATAAAATGTACTTATTATCAAGTACTAAATAGGAAAATGAAAAACGTATACCCCTTAGTAAAGTTTTCGAAAATAAATTTTAAATCAATTATTATCTTATTTTAACTTAAATAAGTTATTTCAGTGTGAACAATATGGATTTACTAGAGGGAGGTCAACTACAGATGCAGGAGTTGCTTTAGTCAAGCACATATTTGATGCTTGGGAAGAAAAGCAGGATGCATTCGGTGTTTTTTGTGACCTCTCTAAAGCTTTTGATTGCGTTAATTATGAAACCCTTTTATGCAAATTGGCTCACTATGGGGTTAAATTCACATTACCAAATGTAATTCAAGTAGATGCTGATCTACTTTTGCAGGGGTCCAAGCTGGAGTTATTCAACAAAACGAAGTTTTTAGGCATTACTATAGACTCTCGTCTTCAGTGGGGTCCCCACATAGAAGGTCTTTGTGGTAGACTAATTTCAGCCGCATACGCTGTTAGACGGATGAGGCAAATTACTGATGAGGATACTGCTAGATTGATGTACTTTAGTTATTTTCACAGCATTATGTCTTATGGTTGTTGCTGTGGGGTAGAGCTGCGGATATAAACGCAGTCTTTATTTTGCAAAAGAGAGCAATTCGTGCTATTTACAATATGAAGCATCGGGATTCATTAAGAGAAAAATTCAAAGAAATTAATATTTTAACAGTTCCTTGTAAATTTATTTACCAAGTTATTAAATATATCTGAAAAAATATCGATAATTTCCCTAGGCTCGGTGAGAATCACTCTATAGACACTAGGAAGAAACATAAACTGGCTTTTTCAAAAATTAGACTTGCAAAAGTAGGCACCTCTTTTGTAGGACATGGTATAAGATTTTACAATAAACTTCCAAGGGAGGTCCTTAGTTTTTCAGAAAATAAGTTTAAATTATATATTAAGCAGGGACTCTTGAGAAAAGCATATTATAAAATTAATGACTATTTGGATGATAGTGACGCTTGGTGTCAAGAGAATATTGATTGATACTACTGTTCGTTTATTTTCCAACTGATTTGTGTTTCAAATCGTCTGTTTTTATGTGGACTAATATTTTTATATTGTTTTTTATTATTATTTGGACATTTCTTTTTACATATTGACATGAACATTGTATAACTTAAACTTAGCATTTATTACTTAGTTGATAAACTATATGAGACAGGTGGATGATGGTTTGCTTAGTATTTTAACTTACTACCTCATTAGACAGGTAGACTAAGATATATATTTTTTTCCTCATGACACAATTTCCTTCTGTCTTTTATATTTTTATCCTTTTTTAATACATTGTTTAGTATTATTTTAAATAAGTTAAAAAAAAACTGTAATAGTATTAAGGCATATTCAGAAAAGAAAATACTGATAAAATGACATTATCTTGCTAAGTTTCTTGCCCTCCTTCTTAGCAAGATTAATCGAATGGGCGGATTTAGGCATTATATCTATTTATAGTTTATTTATGTATTAACTTATTTATTCATTGCATTATGTAGGTATGTATGTACAATATTTTAATTTCTTACTTATGTTAGTATATATTTGGCTAGGCATTATATTTATTTATGGTCTATTCAGTTTATTTATCAACTTATTTATTAATTGCATTGTGTAGTTATAATTATATTCGTATTCCAATAAGTCTTTATGCATTTAACTTTTGTAGCCCAACTTAAATATAGTTTTTTTACATATTTCCCTTATCATATTTGTTAATCATAAAATATTATTTTTATACAGATTAGATTTGACATGTAAAACGTATCCTTTATGTATCTATTTTACAAATAAACAATTTGAATTTGAATTTTGAATTAGGGTAACTATCGTTTTTGATCAAATTCACCCTATTTTCGTTTGATTTTACGAGAGGAAAGTAGAGAAATCTATTTTTACTGTATTAAACAGTGTTTTTCGGAGAAGATATACCCCAAGCCTGTCATTTAAAGTTGTGGTCTTTGTAGGTACATGATTTAAGCCAGATCCTATTTAAGACGCGCGAAGAAACATACCGTCCTAAACGCGATTACACTGTTCTAAGTCCAATCCTATCCTAATTAGGATGCCTATAAATCGGATGGTGTAATCGCGGTTATACTCGTATTTCTCGGATAATGAACCGAAAAACAGCGAATAATTAAACATTTCGTAATAGCGTCCCAAAGCATTCACTTAAAATCTGTAATGTTATCTAAATATGTACGATGATGTACGCCCATGCCAATACATGATGAAGAGTAATAATGTAACATAGGTTTAATTTCAGACCTGCTGCAACGGACGAGAGTGAGCGAGAGGAAAACCACGAGCGAGACGGCAACAGGGTGTCACACAGCGACGCAATGGTGAAGCACTCAGTGTTAGTGCAACTGCCGCCGCGGCCGGACGCCTCGCCCGGTTTACTGCATCGCCGATACTCCGTGCCAGAGACCATTATGAGAAAGTAAGTGTATTAATGCAAGGGCCTTCTCAACCCAGGCCGAGGCACCAGGGGCGTCTCGGCGCTTTATTCTACACGTTCCATCAATTCTACACACACGAACAATAGTAAAAAAAAATGTTTACTATCAAATTTTGCCATTTAATACTATCACACATTTTTTGTAGGTGGTAGAGCTGATGCCGAGCATAGTCGATTCACCATACTTATTATTCCTACTTTGGCGTTGAAGTCCCCTATAACAACGGTAAAATGTGTCTTGGTGGTGTTATGTCTGGCCTTTAATAATGTCATCATAGACGGCCTTGACTACATCATCAGAGTCGCTCGACGGGGGGCATACACTTGAATGACTATAAGAGAATATCTATATCTATCTACGAGTATATTAAGTCCAAGAACAAGATATGCCACTCAAGTAGAGACACTACCGATTTCTAACACGTTGTTAGTGAGGACTTTGTTGACCAGCATGCCAACTCCACCGACAGACAATTGATCGCCCTCTCTATAATATAATAGGTGTCGTAAATCTAAGGTTATCGTGTCCTCTCCTGCTCATCAGACTTCCGACAACCGCATAATACGCCAGTTGATTCGACCTAGCTGTGACTCGAGCTCAGCGAGGTGTCTGTCTTCCCGTAGCGTCTATGTGTAATACGTCGCCAAAAAGATTCGCTGGTGTTGGTGGCCATTCCATCGGGGATTCTTAGCAGCCCCTGCCTCATCGTTACCGTGACCGCCACCATAGTCGGGAATAGTGGGGCTGCCGGAAAATAGGGGGCGTTTCTTTGTAGCTTACTGGAAGAAAATGCCCATACTCACACACGCTGGGCAGGCGGGTTTGTGAGCGCGGTGCCGGTTCCCCTCGCAATAGTGACGCCGCTGCCCGTCACTAGTCTGTTTATTTAAGGCCCGGCAATTCCGGATGGATATACCGCCATCACACGGTCCCAGGCTGGATTGTGCCTGTCTGCGAAATGTTCTCTTACTCTACCCTGAATAACTTCAGGGGCGGTTTGCAAGTAAGATAGTGATACCTCCACAGTTGATCCCGGACCCTTTTATAGGTAGGTTTTACACCTTTATAGTGTATAAAAAGTATTAAATCGATTTTAGATGGGCAATGTTATTGCTTTTCAACAAAACTACTGTAGATAACGTTGGAGAATCAGCAGTTGTCTCGACCCCAAACGGCGCAAATATGTAATTGTTTCTGAGGGCAGCATACTTGTGCTGCTTGTGGCTTTCAGGGTGGTCCGCTGCCGCACCAGCAACCTTACTAGTCTGGCATACATAGGAGCCTGCCAGTGTGTTGACAAATGTAGCATCTCACACCAGCGCCCTCCCATTCTTCCAAGGAACCACTGGTTCCGAACCAGAATCAATCTATCAGGTCTATTGTCATCGTCACGAGGGATTCCCGTCGGTTCAAATACCGCTGATACGTTGATGATGACAAGAGCCCTTGGGATAATATCATTAAGAGCTGCATGTCGCTAAATACCGATTTACAAAACTGCAGGCTAAAAAGGAAGTTTCAAATACGCAGCCGCCAAGATTTGGAACGACCTTCCACCGCCTTTGCGTAAATTCATGCGTTCTGCTACTTTAAAAAAACACCTCAGACTTAGCATTCTCAACAAGCAGTAATATGTTAACTAGTGCTAGGTACTTCTTAATAACTATTATTAGGCTGATGTTTGAATTGTTTTATTCCATTTTGTTTTTTTTTTCTAAATTAGACTGTATATGTGCAAATTCCTTTTTTATAACTTTTTAAATTTTTTATTTTTGTGTGACAAGTTATGTGACAGTTTTGATTAACTTATGGAATTTTTAATTATTTGTTCTATTTAATTCTATTCCTTACAATTATTTACAATCACTCATGACATGAATCTGTTTCCTACCTACCTGCAATTGTATTTTGTTTTATATGTATTAAAATGGGGCAAACTGAAAATCGGCGCTGCAAGTTGAATCCAACTTGTGGCATCTGCCGAGCTTGCTCCTTTTTGCCATTATTAATTTATTTATTGATAGATTTTTTTTTCTTATTGTTTTTTATTTTGCATGTTTGTTTATATTTCTATTTTTTTTTGTATATCTTTTGTGGCAAATAAATTCATTTCACTTTCACTTCACTTTCACTAAAAACGACCGGCGCGCTGCGTTGGCTTGAGAGTCCGTGGTGCCCCAACCGATCGATGTGTGATCCACAGGGGCAGCGACGTGGCTCATTGAGGGTCAGACCTACTTAAAAAACCGGACTCGCATACCTAAGGTTCCGAAATTCGACAGTTTTGGGAACAGTCAGGAAGAAGGTATTTAAAATCTTGCCCATAACTGTTTATGATAACTAAAAAAAGAATTGATTGTAACACAAAAGAGAGACTCAAATATTTTTATACCGTACTCGAAATAAAACTCGTGGATGAAGAATTTAATTTTGTCATTTTGCTATCGTGAATTACTCACCCACTATATTTTTCCTGTAATCTTTTGGTATTCTTAAATTACCATGATTTTTTTCATATTTTTCGGTTCATTAGAAATGAGTGGGGGGGAAATGAATCGGTGCCAGCTCTTTAATATCTATAATTTGATCCCCATATTGTATTTTTTTCATTTATGTTTCATTTTCTTATATTTCCCATTTGTTATCAACTTTTTTTTCATCGCTATATTTTTCCCAACTGGCCAGCTATGACCTATAATCGTCATTTTTTAAATATTTGTCGGTCCACCAGTTTCGGAAATTCAGGAGGAGGACATGCATTTTTTGTGGTTATTCAATGATTTCTCGAAATCGTTGCCAGTAAATATCATAAAAGTACGTTTTTTTACAATCAGCTCTTTAATATCTACAATTTGATACTCATATTGTATTTTTAAGAATTTATTTTTCTCACTTTTGTATTGGAAATATTTTGAACAATTACAAATTTTTCAATTTTTTTGTACCGTATTATGTGGGCAAGTGAATGCTATTTTTGTGGAAAATTTGTTCCTCAAATTGGCGCCATTAGTAAGACAATGTTTGGGGCTTACCACTCGCTCAAGCGGCTGCAGTTCTTTCTTCCATTCCCAAACAAAGTTATGCTGGCACAGTCTCTACTGCTCCCAATTCTCGATTACGCTGATGTGAGCTATCTAGACCTAACAGAGGAGCTACTGAGCAAACTTGAACGTCTCCAAAACCTGTGCATTCGTTTTATTTACGGATTGCGGAAATATGATCATATCTCTGATTTTCGTGCTCGCTTAAGGTGGCTCCCAATTCGCCTTCGTAGGAATACTCAAAACTTAATTCTTCTATACAACGTTTTATACGATCCTTCCGCTCCTGAATATCTTCATAGTAAATTTTAACCCTGGATATATGAATATAATTTGCAATATTCCGCTAAACAATTCTTGTCGTGCTATTCAAAATGCAGACTCTGTACCGCCCGCCCGCCCGCCCGCATAAAACATGCGACAAGCAAGCAATACGAGCATACAAGCAAAGCACGACAAGAATTGTTTAGCGGAATATTGCAAATTATATTCATATATCCAGGGTTAAAATTTACTATGAAGATATTCAGGAGCGGAAGGAATTCATATATCCATAGTTTAGTGATGGACTTCCGCAAGGTAACGCCTATTTCAATTAATTAAATTTAAACTCGTCAGCTCCTTACGCTGCAGAGAAAATTTACTTCTGAATTTTCCCAAGCACAAGTCTGTTGCTTATGGGAAATCCTTTGCGGTCAAGGCCGTTCGTCTCTGAGATCCGTATATCGCCTTCTCTAGAGATATTTAAGCGAAATATTAGGTCTCATTATGAAGACTCGTTGGGATGGTAGTCATGGCACTTTATCACTCAGTCTATTTGTATTATTCATTACATTCATTGTATTATATTCATTACAGTGATTTATACATATGTATATGTATTATATATATATATGTATGTATGTATATTATGTATTTATTATCTATGTAAATGGCATTTATAACTATATACATTTATACCTATTTGTTATTTTGACACTATAGGTATATAAACAAGTAATAGTAAGATGTAGATTTAGTTATTTAGATTCACTTTATTGGTTATTGTTTTCTTTATCAAATATTTATTTATTTGTCCCACCTGTACATTTTATTAATAATTATTTCCTCGCCTTTGTACAATACTGTGTATTCTTTACTTTTTATTCTTTATTTTTATTTCGTGTGTACAATAAGGTGTCTATTCATTCATTCATACTTTGGCCACCTGTCTGAGACTGGGAGCCACATCGCTGCCGTTGTGGTAGAGCCGTCGATTAGCTTGGTCATCATGGCCTTTCGTGCCAGCACAATGCCGGTCGCTTGCCGCGTCATGCCGCTCTTAATAACGTCACCCGTAGGGCCTTAGCCAATGCCAGTGTTCCGGCCATTTTGGAACCAAATGGCATCATACGCGAAGACGGCAAAAGGCCCGACGGAATGACGATCATACCCTGGAAGCATGGGAGGTCGCTGGTATGGGACGCTAAATGTGTCCACACGATGGCAGCGTCTCATCTTCAAGCGACCTCAGTCAGAGCGGGCGCGGCTGCGGCATCTGCAGAGGGCTCCAAGAGGCGCAAATATGCGGCCTTAGGAGAGGGCTACATGTTTGTGCCCTTCGGCGTAGAGACTCTCGGGCCATGGGGACCAGAAGCGCGACAACTCTTTAAGGAGATCTCGTCGCGCCTGATCGACGCTTCCGGTAACCCAAGGGCTGGGGCATATTTTGGTCAGCGGATTAGCCTCGCGATCCAGCGAGGCAATGCCGCCAGCCTTTTGGATGCCTTGCCCAACGACGACGGTAGCAATCTGGTCAGCATATTTTATAAATGCTATTAAATAGGTGTCCAAAATTTCCTGTTTTTATTTTTTTGTGTAATATTTAAATTGCTAGGTATTTTAAATTTTTAATTTGTTTAGTTTAGATATAAATTGTTATTTAAGTATTAGATTACTGTAATGTTATACATTTTAAATTTTGATTAAGATTATTATCTGGGGCCACGGCAGTGCCCCCGCCAAGTCTAGCTAAAAAGCGGCACACCGTACCATCCTTTTCTCGAAGCAGTTCAGGCCATTTTCGACTCCCTATAACTTCGTTGTGGATAAAACTACAAGCCTGAATTTTTAGTAACCAAGGAGGCATTGTATAAACACGGTATATTTCAAATTTCATTCAATTCGAACCAGCAGTTTAAGAATTATAACTAGTCAAAGTTTCTCAATTTTGTCACTCACGCACTCACTCACTCACTGACTGACTGACCGATCATCAAAACTCTAAGGCACTTCTAGCAGACATATATGTTTCAAATTTGGAATACAGTTAGTGTTTGGTGTATAAATCAAGGAAAAACTAAAATATTTTGCAATTTCGGTCCAGTGCTCTAGATACACCAAATATATATGATTACAAGGTTACATTTTCAGTTGTAAGTAGAAGGTACCGGAAAGGAAAAAAGTATGACCATCTACAAAAAGAAATGAGATGCCATCAAAAACAAAACTTGTAAAAAAAACAAGTCTCGCAACTAAGTTCTTCTACCGTAAAAATTTGTGAGATCCATGTAAATCCAAGTCGATAAATTTATTCAGTCCCTACTTAAGGACCATCTGTCTTAAGTTATTGAATAATAAGCTAACCTAACAACATCTTATAGTGACCATATTAATATTAAAAATCTTTTATGTTTTAAATAAATAGATGGACTTGGCAATTTATCAATTTCGGAAAAGCTAGTTTATGTTTGTTTCTGGTTTCAACAGAGTTCATGTCCAACTGTCACGTTATCCAAGGGCCACTAACCGTCGACAATGTCAGCATCGAAGTTGTTCAAAAATATGTTTTTCTGGGTCAAGTTATACAGCCGGATAAAAACAACTTTGACGCCGAGGCTGGCGGAAGAATATGCTTGGGTTGGGCAGCATTCGGAAAGTTGCGTCACATATTTACATCGTCAATACCGCAGTGCTTAAAGGCTAAGATGTAAAACCAGTGCGTCCTTCCTGTGATGACGTATGGCGCTGAGACGTAGTCTCTTACAAAGGGCCTGATCCACCGATTTGAGGTCGCTCGGCGAGCTATGGAGCGGGCTATGCTTGGGGTATCCCTGATTGATAGAATCCGAAATACAAAGATTCGTCGGAGATTGAAAGTAACCGACATAGCCTGCAGAATCAGTAAGTTGAAGTGGCAGTGGGTAGGCCATATTTGTCGCCGACATGATGGCCGTTGGGGCCGAAAGGCTTTAGAATAGAGACCATGTACAGCAAAGGGTAGTAAAGGCCAACCTCGTGCCCGCTGGACCGACGACCTGAAGGACGTTGTGGGTGGCGGCTGGATGAGGAGGACGGAGGACCGCCATGAAAGGCGAAATTTGGGAAAGGCTTATGTCCAGCAGTGGATGAACACGGGCTGTTTGATGGATGGATGGATGGACATTCACACATGTGATAAGATGTTCATTGATCTTTAAATGTGAATCACTACTAACAGAGTTCGACAATATGGCAGTAACCAAAATTCTAAATTGCCTAATTACATACAAGTCCTGGCTCCAGGCCTTCTTACTGATCCGACTTGGAGGCCTGGCCTGGGGATAAGATCAACAAAGAGCGTTCCGGTTTCGGCCTCTTTGTCATCTGTCCAATGTATGTAATTGTTTCATAAGAAAACGATTCACCCATCCTCGAGTGATATTGAGATCTAGTGCTGTGGGAAAGTAATCGTTGCAAGCTTGCCAGAGTGATGATACATCCCAAAAATTAACAGTTCAATGGAAATGGAGACGTGCCTTTCTGCAAAGTTAAACAAATACAACAAATGAGATCAAAATTCTAGGATTTTGATCAAAATACTAGTTACATCAAAATTCTGCGAGATATATACAGTCTATCAAAAAAGTGTTGAAATTAATATTGAAGAAACTATTTTTCTTTCGCCTGGTTACCCCAAAAAAATAAGTACAAAATCTGTTAAATCGAGATAACCGCGTTGTTATTTCATAAATATATTACCTAAACTACTTGAACGTTTAAAGTCCAATAAAGTTCATAAAAGTTTCATTTTCATTTCAACAATTTTTTGACAGACTATACTAGCGCGTTGAGATGGGGCAGTATGGGGAAAATCTAAATTAAAGTGTGTTTCAACACCTACTTGAATTTTAAACAAATTTTGTTGTGTCAAACATAGAACACGGTTATTTTGCAGTTGTAATCAGCGAAGTTTAAGGTTACTTAAGTCATGAAGCGTTTTTCAGTCGGAAAACGCATAGAAATTGTGAAAATTCACTTCCGAAATGTTGTAAAGTTTACAGAAATATCAATGGCAACGACAACATATCCGCGTTCCATATCCATTCGAAATTCAAGTTGGTTTTGAGACACCCATTATAAGAAAGACAATTTTACTTGTAGGAATTAGTCATCGATTTTAGAGAAAATAAAAACTGCATTATTTGATTTTTGAATAATCTTGCCCGGGTATTAAATCTGCTCGTTTTGGAAAAATATATATATTTCTGTATTATAACATCCGGAATCAATAGTATTTCTTGTTAAGTCTTGCAAAAAAATATTATGTATCAAATAAATGGAAATTTATTTTCTTGAAGTTGAAATAATTGTTGGACAATGAAAATCAAATAAAAATGGACATACTAGCAACTCACCATAACGAGAAGGATTTCCGGAGCTTTTGAAACTGGAAGAAACTGGAGGCTGGGAAGGGTGTTCCCGCAAGTGTAGAGGGAGGGTCAATGTCAGCCTAGTCAAATTGCCAAAATGTTCAAAGAACATTTTCAAGTCAAATCTCTTCTGGGACCAGTGCAGCAGCAGCAGAAGCTCAATGCTGGGACTGTGTCAGGCGGTGAATATTCTCGCTTTACCGCTAAGGATATTGCGCGGGTAATTAAAAATATGACGCGAGGTAAATCACCAGGGCACGATAGCCCCAGTATCGAGCACTTGCAGTACGCGGGTGTACATCTACCGAGGGTGCTGGCCATGTTATTTAATTTCTGTATAGGTCATGCATACTTACCTTCATGAAGCACAGTTTGGTTTTAGACCAGGACTTTCAACAGAAATGGCGATACTGCGCCTCAAGCACACTATCCATTACTATGTTACGCGAAAAACGCCGGTATATGCCTGTTTTTTCTTCATTCTATGGGATAAACTCCTGAGGGACACTAGCACACCCAAGGAGTATATCGAGATTTTAAAATTTTGGTACAATAACCAAATGAACAGTGTAAGATGGGCTGGCTCATACTCAAAGGAATATGGGTTGGAGTGCGGGGTGAGACAGGGTGGCCTAACCTCTCCACGTCTCTTTAACCTCTACATAAACGGTCTGATCGAGGAGCTCAGCAGGGCGTGTGTAGGATGTTCAATTGATGGTGTATTTGTTAACAACATCAGCTACGCCAATGATATGGTGCTGTGAGCCCCTCGGTGAGGGCTCTCGAGACTCTAATAGTTCCATGGCCTGAGGTACAACTGCAAGAAAAGTGAACTGCTCATATTTAAGGCGGGTAACAAACTGCTCAAATTTGTCCCTCCAATTAAACTTGGAGATAGTGAGTTGAGCAGAGTCACTAAATTCAAATACCTGGGGCACTGGGTCACCGAGAACCTCTCTGATGATCTTGATGTTGAGAGGGAGCGCAGAGCATTGTCGATACGGAGCAACATACTCGCCCGCAGGTTTGCACGATGTACAAGAGAAGTTAAAATCACCCTTTTCAAGGCATACTGCCAGACATTTTACACGTGCAGCCTGTGGGTTGATTGTACTCGCAAATCGCTCAGTGTTTAGCGCGTCCAATATAATAATGGACTGAGAATGTTGATGGAACTGCCCCGCTTCTGCAGCGCATCATGCATGTTTACAGAGGCTCGTATTGACAGCTTTGAGTCGATAGTTCGCAAAAGAGTAGCCTCCCTGATACGGCTCGTGAGAGACGGTCCCAGCAGCCTTCTCAACACCATATTGGATCGGATGGATTGTCCAGTTGTGCGGCACTGGAACTTCATACATATGGGGTCCAGAGCTGTAATGTTCAATGTAAAATGAATATTTCAATTGTTAGTGTGTGTACTAATATAATTTTAAGCATTTCTGTTACTAACAAAATATGGACTTAGTCTGAATTAAAATTATATTACTATTATTATTATACCACTTTTTACTTATGGTAGGTAAAAGACATTGTGAATATGGCCATTCACGCCCACTTAAAAAGATAACCCTGTATATAGCTTTCTGTTCCCGCCAATTGTTGATCAGATGCGATCATGCGACACAACATCAGTGAATCGCTGATCACTCAGGGGCATATAGGTGGTAATCGCTAGTTGTTAAAAGATGCGCATAGTTGGTCGCTGAATCAGAAATACAATAGACAAATCCCTATTTATTAGTTGTTGGGTGAAATAACACCCATTATGCATACATTTTGCAAGTTAGTGCATTAGCATTTAATAAAACAATATTTTTGTATTTTATTTCAGATATAAACTGGCGCAGCAAAATGTTGAGACCGAGGAAGTGGCAGCCCCGTCAATAACGTCACGCGCTTCATCCCCGGCGCCCTGCTCGCCCCCGCGCGGCTCCTGTGCCTCCCTGTGCGACGCACCACATCGCTTCCAGCGCCGCGACCGTGAGGTCATGCGCAAGTCAGCCTTGTTACGTCGTTTGTGGGGTCGTGCACCGCCTGCTTGTGCCTGTCGCGAAGCAAGGTCTCTGGATGCCTCGGCCACTGAGTTGCGGCCTCTCAGCGGTGACTGGCATGTACCGAGCCCTCCCACCCCACCTACGATGCTACACGATGATAAGGAGTACTTTTCCGACTGCACCTATCAATCTCACCGTGCATCACGTCGCGCGCAGCGCTCGCCAGATACGCGTCTAAGTGACAGCTCCGCGCAAGCTGCGTCGTCTCCCGCACCTGCCTGCAGCCCTGCTGTTCGCGAATGTCGTTGCTGTCCGCGCCCTACCTGTCCTGAGACCGCAAACACAACCACTGACACATCTTCTACTTTACCGCCCGGCGCCCGAGGCACAACTGGCTCAATAGATACTTTTCCGGACGTTCGAGATTCAAAGTCAGCTCACATTGACGTGCGATTTGACGAGTCTTCCGAAAATGTTGATAATGATGAAGTCAATGTAATCCGCTACGAAGAATCTGTCAATCTTGAGTCACCGTCGTATGAGGTTCTTGAAATAGTTGTATCGGAGACACTGAACTCGTCCGCTTTTGATAATAACTCAACGCCAGCTTTAAGACACGGATCACCAGATAAGTTGTCGACACAAAACACGCATGTAATACACGCCGTTCCAACCAAAATTAATACGATCGATATCGACCAATACGTTTCGAATATACTAGTAGAAAGTCTTAACTCTCTAACAGACCAGCTTGAAAGCATGAACGCATCTATAGGCAGCGAACGAAAAATCAGCATCGTTGAGAAAGAGATTAAAGTGAAGCTTCAAAATACAGGCGTTAATACCATCGTCCATTTAAGTCCAACTTCTAATAATCAGATTATATTTGGAAATGAAGAACTTTATAACCGAGAGGATGGAAAGGACGCTTGCAATAACCTTGCTATTGTAACTGATACTATACGCGAAGAAATGCCAAGCGCCGAATCTAATAATAACTTTACGGCATCAGCAGATACTCTACATGCTCACAGCGACGAATATCGCAACAACAACTACGCAGACGGCGTGCAGCACGACAACGTCAACAAAGCGGTACTACAACAGATACAGAAGCTTTTTCAGGAGGAATTACAGTACATTGAACCTGAGCTGAGCTATTCTATTAGCAGCCTGCCCGGCGTCTCACATGTTGAGATCTCAAATGTTGACGTGTATATAGACGAGCATAACGGATGCGGGCCTGGTGATGAGTCACATCACAGTCAAGATGCCATTAGCGGAGTTGGTGCTGGTAACTATTATGAGCCAACAGAATCTGCTATCGTGCCGCGCCTCTCCGCCTTTCCGCACACCGACTCTATGGAGGTAAACACTTCATCCTCAGATGACGCCGAGGCTATCGGCTCAGATTGCACGAGTCTCGTGGATAGTCTGGACAACTCACCACGCGGGCTGATGCTGCGCCGCGTGTTGCCGGCGCGAGGGCAACTAGTGCGCTCCGCTGTAGACGTACTGGAGCTGTTGCCAGAGAGTGCGCGCTCCGAGCGCCGAGAGCCAGAAGCGTTTTTCGTGCGCATCAGTGATGACGACTGTGATTGTAACAAAGAGAACGTGGTCGTTGCAGAGCGACTTCCAGAACGTATCCGCGCTCGACTGACGCGCCGTCAGCGGCGGCGTGAGCAACGCATGCAAGGCGCTCGGTACGATCGCGACCAGAGCGCACGCAACTTAGAGAGGCACAGACATAACGAAGCTGCCAAAGAGCGGCGTCGCTTAGATCTAGAATGTATGTCGGTCATCAATGCTCTTATCGATGAGGTAATCACCAAAATCGCACAAGAGGAATACAAATACATGCGAATCAAGCAGAAAACGAGCGATGCGGCAGAACGTGCCAGCGAACGGAACCTTGCGAGTTCCAAAAAGAACTTTAAAAGATCAGCAGAGAAACTACAGGATATAGAATCATTTAAAATAACAAAAAACGGTGCTGTACGTTTCTGCCATGATGAGGTTCTAGATGACCGTGCAGCTCGCGTCCATGGTCGCTTGTCGCTGCGGCCAACTGAACCCGAACGATCAGGTCCTCGAAGAGTCTATCAAAAATCAGAGATTCACGAGGGGAACAAATGTATAGAAATCTTGGAGATAATTGAGTATGCAGACACGTCACAGAGCTCCCCAGAAACGACCAACTCTGATGATAATAGTCAATGCCGCAATGCAATAAAAAGAAAATCAAAAATTCCGATACCGATATCGGAGAGAAGACCCAAACAGAGGTCCCGTCGGATTTCACGGAGCCTGGCATATGGCAGTGATACGGCTCTGGCGGCGTGTGGTAAAGAAGAGCGTATCATGCCTAGCGCGTTGCTAGTGGCACTGAACGCGAGTCCACCACGTCGCCGCGCCTCGGTCCCTGCGCCCGAGCCGCGAGAGCGCTCCAACTCGTTGCGCTTCCGGCAGGTGTTCGATATAATCCCCGAGGAGAAGAGCAGCCTCAGCATCGAGTCGTCGGCGGAGGATGGCGGCCGGCGCGTGTCTCTCCCGCCACCGGACCCGCCGCCTGCCCGCGCGCCCGCCCCCGCCCCTCTCACTCGCAGCGCGTGCACATCCCCGCTCGCCGTTACCCCCCCGCGACTGCGTGACAAGCCGACGATGACGTCGCCGCTGCGTCGCTCGGCGGCGACGAGCCCGGCGAACGCTTGGACGCGCGCCGAAGGTATCGCGGCCTGAATATTCGTCGCGCCCGCACGCACGCTACCTACCTCGATATTTACATAGAACATTCAGCAATAAATTGCACCAAATTGCACTTCATTTATTTGGTCGACTTGGTCATAATGTAGTTATTGTTGTTTTTTAGACTGAGATATTTAAGTCGTTCACTAAATTTGCACATGTATGTTAGAGTTATTTATTTGCATTGTACGAGCTATGTATTTAATGTGATGGTAGATAGCGCATCCATGATTGTTGTATTTTTTAAATATGTAGGCTCAGTAACGAGTATGTTATTAGGCATCTATTATGAAAGAGTTGAACAAAATAAATATCTTTTTAAATTGCTTGTTTGTTTTATTGATTCTAAGGGTCCAAGGAGAGCTCTAAAAGCAAAGGAAGTGAGGAGAGAAAGTCAACGTGGACTCAATACGATGTCGAATCCAGAGCGGCCAGTACCGTGCGCACGATACAGAGCGGCAAGTCCGACACCATCATTGTAGGGAACGGCAACTCGAGGTCGAACGGCAGAGCGCGCCCTGACACTGAGTGTCGTGACAGAAAACGGCCCGATTATAAAACGGTTAAAAGAAGCAGAGAGAAAGCGGAATCGCAAAAACTTACAAAACCAAAAGAGAAAAAAAAAGGCAGAGATGAGTTGGTTCGATCAATGAGTGATCTTCAAAACAACGAGGTGTCTAAAAACAAACGACAAGCTCAAGATCGCAAGACGTCCGTGGACGGGGAGGTATCGCGAGGGGGTCAGTCTCGAGGTGAGGGGGACAGGGAGCGGAGCAGCTCTAGCGAGTCCAGCGGCAGTCTGCTGTGTGCGCTGGCGCCGCGCTGGCTGGCTGGGCGACGCGCTGCTAAACGGCGCGACCGGTCCGCGGACCACACGCAGCAACTGAGTGAGATTCGTTTTCTATTTTTATTTATTGGATAGTTATACAAGTAACCTACCACTTTTACTCGTCTGTTGCATTAATCCAGACTTTTTATAAATAAATGTAGCAACAGTAAAAATTATATTTGACTGACGCAGAGACAACAACCACAAGCGGGCCGAGTGGCGCTCCGGTGATCCAGACGGCTGGTGGGGAGGCTGCTGTAGACGGCGCGGGCTGGTCGGTGACGCTGTGCGGCGGCGTGCGCACTGTGCTGCCGCGAGATGTGGAGATGCGTCTGCGCTTCCCCACGCCGTCTACCCACGCGTCGTGCGCCAGCTCGCCGCCGCAGGACGTGCCACCGCAGCTGTGTGCGTGCCAACACTGCCCCCCTCCCCCCGCACGTATGTCACTACCCCCCGCGCCCGCGCCGCCGCCGGGCGCCACGCTCACATTACGGAACCAGTCCACTGGTAAGCCTCATCATTAGTATAGTGCTCGCCTTGTTAAAAGAGCGCTGGAACCGATTGGTTTCCACATGGGTATACTCGCGCACGAAATTACTAGGCCTATCTAATATATTTTTAATGTACCTACCAATAACCATTATACGAAGCCGCAAGCGAAACGCAAGTTCAAAAATAAAACAACAGGCCTAGTAATTTCGTGCGCGAATATACCCATGTGGAAACCAATCGGTTCCAGCGCTCTTTTAACATGGCGAGCACTATACCGCATGTAGCTACGAAGAAGAAAGAAAGAAATCATTGAAGTAAAGAAAGTTTATAATAAATATTAGTTTACATTGCGTACTAAGTCACGTAGATATGCGTTTACTCGACACATTTTCTAGCATCAAGCCTGATCGTATTCCGTGTTCAATTTCCAGATTCTTCTATTCTTGCATCGAAGAGTACGAAGAAGTCGACGGAGACGTTGCCTGAAGTCGAGACGTACAGAGCTTCCAGAAGTAAAACGAAGAGATCTGTCAAGGTAACGACTATATCTTACTTAAATCCCCAAGGGGATGTCAGAGGTGTTCCGGATGTGAACTGTGAAATGCAAGTTGCATCTGTATGAAATACCCGTACTCCAGCCAGCGTCTGGCTGTGCGCAGATCTTCACCGGGCCCAAATTAAAGATTCGAACCAGTCTGATTGGAGAATGGGTATTCAGACAAGGAACTTGTATACTAATTAAAATAAAAAGGTTATTAAGCACTCACAAATGTTCAGTGTTCACCTTCATGATACCTTCTCACTGACGCGACCTCGGCGTGGTCAAGGTCACATCCGCTGCGTGGCAGATGGAAGGGCACGGTTCAACCAGCAGGTGTGTTGACGCTCTAAACACAACCTAGCCCAAAGCCAGCTCCCCAGAAACCCCAAGAAAGAAACTTACTCTATGTGCACTTTTACACGAGGTCTTTACTGCGTCAAATGTTATCGACCGAGTGCCCCGTTATTCGGTGCCCCGCACGAAAAATAACACCACTTCAGTGTCCATTTACAGTTTTAAACGCAATTTAGATCCACAAATACCATTACGTCTCGCCCCCACAAAATCTAAATTGACAAGAGAAAATGGCAGCTGTGACACATCTCGGTGTTGTCCGCCTGCACTCTAACAATATCACGTATTTCGACATCGGCGTTCAGATACATTTTAAAACGAACAACGTCCCTATCGCCGTTCTTCGCGCACAAATACACGCTTTTTAGGGCATGCAGGTTTCCTCGTGATGTTCTCCTTCACCGTTCAGCAAGTGGGAAATATTAAATACTCTGCACATACCTAAGTCCGAAAAACTCATTGTTGTATGCCCCGGCCGGGGATCGAACCTGGATCTCAGAGATTGAGAGGTCAACGTTCTACCCCTGAGCTACCGCCGCTATTAACCACTAAGTAACCCGGGCACCGTCCGCAGAGCCCTTATTCACATTCACACCCCTCAGGCGGTTGTTTCAGACGCGACGAGCCTGCTCCCTGCACTGCTGGCTGCCACCAAGCGCTCAGCAGCCGATCAGGTCAGTTACGTACATCTATACTTCGACAGCCTGACCAAGTGATTTAAATTCTTCCCAGCTCTCAAGATAACGATTTTTAGTGAATCCCATCCCACTAGCCCAATAGTACTACGTAAAGTTTATATGGATGACAGATGGATGGATGTATAGATATTATTAGGAGTCCGGGACTCTCAATGTTTGTTTGTTATGAATGAAATGAATACTTTATTTTTGCATCGCACGTTAGGATATATTTAATAAGTAAAATAATTAAATTTAAAAGAAGTAAATACAATATATTAAATTAGGTTTTGGGTTTACTTATACTAAGAAAGTTAATACGCGTACATAAACTAAATCAAAGCTATATTTAATGTATACAATAATATATATATATATAATATAAGAACCATCAAAAACAAAACTTGTAAAAAAAACCAAGTCTCGCAACTTAGTTCTTCTATCGTAAAAAGTTGTGAGATCCATGTAAATCCAAGTCGGTTAATTTATTCAGTCCCTACTTAAGGGACCTTCTGTCTTAAGTTATTACATAATTAGCTAACCTAACAACTCTTATAGTGATCATATCAATATTAAAAATCTTTTATGTTTTAAATAAATAGATTGACTTGGCCATGGCCATCGCAAGAAGACACAATGTATCTCACAAGTAATACATATTACATTAAATTAGATTATTTAGTGCGATTGCCAAGTCAATCTATTTATTTAAAACAAAAGATTTTTAATATTGATATGATCACTATAAGAGTTGTTAGGTTAGCTAATTATGTAACTTAAGACAGAAGGTCCCTTAAATAAATTAACCGACTTGGATTTACATGGATCTCACAACTTTTTACGATAGAAGAACTAAGTTGCGAGACTTGTTTTTTTTTACAAGTTTTGTTTTTGATGGCATCTCATTTCTTTTTGTAGATAGTCCTAATTTTTTTCCTTTCCGGTACCTTCTACTTACAACTGTAAAATGTAAAATGTATTTTTGGTATTTATTTATTTTATTTTTATTTTATCGTTTATTTGGACTATAGTGCGGCTTGCATTGACCCGTGGAAGCACATTGGTGTTTTTTCTAGCATGCAAGATGTTTTCATATTTAAATTGGCTAGTTACGCTTAGGATTCCTATTTCCTTGAATTTTTTTCTTAATGACTCAAGACATTTAATTTTCAAGTTGTAAATAGCTTTAATTGCTCTTTTTTGAAGAATGAAAACAGCTTCTATGTCAACGCCTCAAAGAGCATTAAGCACTAAATTATTAACTGTAAACCAGTTTAGGACTTGACACAGAGAACAGTTCACATCGTCTAGAGTATTTAAATGTTTTTTCACTCGAAAAATAAGTGATGTGCCATTTGCGAATACTACTATGTTAGTTAAGTCCTGCACTAGATATGATAAATCGTTCACATCTATTAAAAATAAGGTCCCAGTATCGAGCCTTGAGGTACACCCATCTTAACTTTGGAACCCGAGGATTTCACACCATTTATGTCTACCTTCTGAATTCGATCAATAAGATACGATTTTATTAAGGCTAGAGATTCACCACTAATGCCGTAATGCTCCAATTATCGTAAAAGGGTTTTATGATCAACTCAATCAAATGCTTTATACAGGTCACGGAACACAACAAAATCACCCTGTTTCCCCTCCCAAGCATCATAAATATGTTTTATGAGAGCAACGCCAGCATCAGCGGTAGACCTTCCCCTAGAAAATCCAAATTGTCGACTGTGGAGGAGTTCTTTCTAGTTGAAGTGTGATAGTGTTGTTGATTTAGAATGATATTTGCAAACACTTTACTCAAAACTGATAGTACTGATACCGGTCTAAAATTTGCTGGATCTTCAGTCTCACCAGCCTTAAACAAAGGAACCAGGCTACTATATTTCATTTCTAAAATTTGCTGGATCTTCAGTCGCACCAGCCTTAAACAAAGGAACCAGGCTACTATATTTCCTTTAGTCCGGGAAAACCCCAGCATCAATGCATTTATTGAATATTGCCAATAAAACAGGTGCTATCGTATCAATCACAGAACTAACTACTTTAACGGAAAAACCCCACAGATCTTCGGTCTTTTTAAGATTGAGTGAATTAAAAACTTTTACAACAGTTGTAGGAGAAATATGTCGAAAGTTTAAGTGTACATAACATCTTGGAATGTGACTTTTCAATATGTCTTCAGCTGCTTCTGGAAAGGAATTTAAATTTTTTGTTGTGGTTTCTGGTATATAAGTGAAGAATTCCTCAAAAACATTAGCTACTTCTTCACTTTTTGATACAATTTGATTATTTTTTTTAAAGTTGATAACTTCATTTCTCTATCCTGTACCCTAGCTTTACACATTTCATCAGTGTTTATAATATTCTATACAGTTTTAATTTTGTTTTCAGAAAACTTAATCTTTTCTTTTTATTAATATAGAAACATTTATATACTTTGGACATTATTGCAAATAACTTTGAAAACCTTTGAATGTTTCTTAACAAACACAGATAAAATTTATATAATTTATGTATGATTTTTTTTCGTACAATTCTTATAACTCGTTTCTAGTTTTACGACTTTTACGAAACGGCCTGGGGTCGCCCAATCGTTAAAAGTTAACTTCACACCTGATACGAATTTTTCAAATTAAAAGTTTTTTCAAATTATACTATTACTATATACTATTTAAAATTAAAATAAGTCACTATGCAAAGAGTTGGGATCACTTCGTAAAAAGTTCAAGGCCAGCAATTTTGTGTAGGTATAGCTTGGTTTTGTAGCTTTCTATTCTATGAGTTGTAATTGGTCGACAGTACATTTCTTTTGTACTTTTTACAAAAGCTCCCCTAAAAGTTATACTTTGACCATGATGGTCAGATGGTAAGCGCTTAAATATAATTTTATTTGAGTATTCTACGTTACAGAAAACATTGTCAAGATAAGTCAAGGATGTAGAGGTGATTCTGGTTGGCTCAAGAAATACATTAAAATGAAACTGAAGTTAAGAATAAAACTATTCTTGTCAAAATAATGTAAATAATTTCTGTGAATCGCAGTCATATTGTACATAAATGTATTGAGGATACATACATGTCGTTTTTGCACCTCTGTCATGGACTCTGAATATGGAAAGGCGCAGGTCAATACTTTTTGTACATTGCAATTCTCTAAATGATCAAAACATCTGACCATATCAGAAATATCAACATTTAGGTTATTTCCTACCAATATTACAACTGGTATTTTTGTCGTAATTCCTACTTATTATAGAATCTACAATTTGTATGCGGCATTTAGCATACAAACATTAGTCACATTCTGACTTAGTTTGTACTTCAACATACTACCTAACCCTATACCTATCCTATTAGAAAACATCAAGGTCCGGTACTGTTCTTGGCTGGCTGCTGGGCCATGGCCCTCTGCAGAGTCAATTGGTTGTTCTTCTACTGCAAGTGAAGACAGTATGATGGTGCCCAACATTGTTGAAAGGCTCTGTCCGGGCATAGGGATTGGTACTTCTCGGGGGTTCATTGGTAACGAGGGTCCTTGAGGTATAGTAGCCTCTCGGGGTCTCAGGAATGAAAAAAGGCTCAGTCTAGGCAAAGGTATGTTCAAAAGGCGTTCTGTCAGGGACAGAGTATACAGGGGTTTTGGGATCGTTGTAAGCGAATAAGGGTCGTATAGAAGCACGACAACGTGGGCGTCCACCCTTTTTAGGAGCTGAACTGGTACTATGTGATGTGTCCATACGGCTTTACTCGCCGTTAGGACGTCCACGCTTCCCAGGAGGACAAGGAGCTACCGGAATTGTAGTGTTAGCATTATTTGTTGGTGCTTGAGAGGCCTCAGGTTCGTCTTGCAATGTATCAAGGGCTTGGCGTTGGCGAGCAGCCCGGTGACGGCGACGACGCACCATTGAGGGACTAGATGCAGCCAACTAATCCTCCCTGTCTGCGGTGCTTGACACTTTGTCCACAGAAAGCCAATCCCTTGGCGCTGTTGTCTCAGCAACCTTTTTTGAAGGCTCTACCAGCTTTATGATTGACTCCAGTATTTCACCATTGCAGTCAATCATTTGATCCAGAGTCTTGCAAAGATCACTTAGAACACTCAGGTTCATTTCCACAGCTCCATGGGTTCAATCTCTTCACCGGAAGGTCTACTTGTGTCATCGCTTCCAATCGTGTACAGTGGCCCTCAATTATTTCATCCATATCCAGACTTATTTTAAGCATTTCCTTCATGTCTATGCAGTATTCATCAAGTTCTTTACTTGTTGCACTATATTTTACACTGATTGATTTTTTTCAGATACAACTTCACTATAACATCAACAACTTTTTTTTTTCTAATGTATTCACTTCATTTTGCAACTTTATTATATTTTGTTCATTATAAGTCCAACTTTATGCAGTATGTTTGGTCGTATCTGACTGCACGTTTTATCAGTACTTCAATGGAAAAGTTGACGCACCAACAAAGCGCGCTTTTCGTGTACGAGAACTGTTTTACGCCATAACTTGGTTTTTTCACGAAAAAGCGTGACTTTTCGCGAAAAGGAAGTTAGCATCATCGTACGACAACATTATACACAACGAGCTATATAGGTCGTTGATTATACATACTTGATCGCAATGTATTAAAAGTTTCGAAATATAATTAAAAACTCTTTATTTATGTGACATGTACATTTTTTTTTTTTTTTTTTTTTTTTTCAATTCAAAAAACGTTTATTCTTATAAATACAAAAGGAAATTAATTTCATAGCACCGCCAAACTGCAGGGCAGTTTATTGGCAGTTGATGCTCTCATTAAACTTTACAATTGAGGTACTTCTATCTATAATATTATGGTTTAACAATTAGGGGAACACTTAATTTTATTTTAATAAACACAACGCTCTAATAAGGAATTTGTTACTTTTTTCTTAAACACAGGTTTGGTAAAATTATTATTTCTAATATCGGTTGGAAGATCATTGAGAATTTTTGGAACTAAATATTTTCTGGTTCTTGAGCCATAGTAATTACATATTTTAGGAACAGCTAACTTATTGTTAATAATATTTCTTGTAGTTATTTGGTGCGAGATAGGGGTTTTATACTCATTATTATTAAACTCTTCTAACAGTATAAGTAATTTAACGTTTTCATGGACAGGTAAGATTTTACAAACAGTATACAGTCTATCATAATCATGGCGACATTTATTCTTTGTCTTTTTATCAATTAATAATTTCATTAGTCTTTTCTGCACGGCATTGATCTGATCTAGATACGTTCTGAAAGTACAACCATAACTACTCAAGCCATATGATACGATCGAGTCTGCGAGTGCATAGTAAACAGAGTACATTGTAGCTCTGTTCACTACACCTCGCAGCTGATAAAATTTACATAGGACAGATCTCAACTTAGCGCATACATTATTCACATGTGTTTTAAATGACATGTTTTGATCTATGGTAAGCCCTAAATACTTATATTGATTTACAAATTCAATTTCGGGACATTTACAGTCATTCAAGCAGTCATTATGGAAACAATCATAACTATGCCCAGTTATCTGCAGGTTATTCATTTCATTCATTCATTTTCAAAAGTCTTTATTTAACGGAAAATATATACATAATACAGTTTCAAGACACAGTCAAGAACGCATAAACACAAAAGTACATACATTTCGCAGGCTAGAAGTACCTCTTGAAATTTTTAACATGTAAGGTAATGTGATTTCAACATAAGTTTGTGACTCTCAAAATTATAAATGAGAATTAACTAACATGTACTTTTGAGTGAAGACACATTTTAGGCTTATATAATTAATTAGTACAACTAAGGGACATAGCATAGCTATCTACATCGACTGAACAATACACTGAAGGTTGACAAGTAAATACAGTACATAACAAAAGTATGATGTAGGTATGATACATAAAAACGCGAAGCATGCGAACACTGATTTTTCAACCTACCTCCAAATAATAAAATATGTTCGCTATAGTGACAATAAACTACACAAAATGTAAGGTTATTCATTTTAGGTTTATTGTATGGCGAAAATATATGCATGCAGTTTGTTTTTGATAGATTAATAATAATGCCATTATCGTGTGACCATTTGATAATATTGTCAAGGTCCCTTTGTATACAATTTTGAATAATATTCAAATCTTTATGAGCATATAGTAAGCACGTATCGTCGGCGTACATAAACATTTTACAGTGCTTAACTACATTGCAGACACTATTAACATGCATGATGTACCCGACCGGACCGTACACGGAACCGGTGGGAACACCATACCTTATATTGGCCTTTGCACCCTTTGTACCATGTACTGATGTCTCCATAGTTCTATTTTTTAAGTAATTCTGTAGCCAGTTGTTTAAAGGTCCTCTTATTCCACATTCGCTCATTGCTTGCAAAAGCTGGCTATGGTCCAGAGTATCAAAAGCTTTTTTTGAAATCAATAAAAGTACGTGGTAATATGTGTTATAGTGTATCAGTTTATTGTTTATTACCTAACGCTCATGCACATAATCAAATTAATAAATTCGTCTTTAGACATCTCAGGAGTACGCAATACCGTGTATAGATATCCGGGTGCCCCCGCCCCCGCCCCCGCCCCCGCCCGCGCTAAGATGGCCGCCCTTACAGCAGCGGTCAAGATGTCGATATTATTAAATGTTGTGTTGTAAGTGTCAAGCAGCCGAGCAAGGACAGAGTTCCTACCGTAGTAAGAGTGACAGGTAACATGGAAAGTCTTAGATGCCGCGTGTCTCATACGTCGCTTAGGTGTCCAAAAACCAATACCTGAAAGTAATTCTGAACAGTCACTGTCTGTGTCACTGCAAACATGGTACACCCATTTTTTACCGAAAACTATAACGTTCCAAACGTGATGGGTGGTGAGCCCTTTCGCCGTACGCTATATTTATAGCTGTTGATAATAATCAACTCATACGCATTCTGCTACCAACAAAATGTATGAAAGACCCTGCTACCTGTCTGGCCTACACAGAGAGTAACTCGGCTGGGCCCAATACGAGAATAAGCAACACCAGCGGACAGTAACAAGGTTTTTCATATGAACAATTTAATAAACAAACAGGACACTCACATAAATCCAGTAAAATAGTGACTGCGTCAAAATACCTCCAGAAGTCCAAAATCTGGGGTCCTCTCTCTCTGCTGCTTGGCCGTTATTGAGGAGGGGAACTACAAGGCAGGGATCAGCAGGAAATCAAGGAAATGTGGCCACGAATGCTGCTTACGTGTCACCAGATTCTGACGCAATCTTGAAAGTATTTTTCTGGAATTAGCCCGGCTTCTACGAGCACAATTCCTCAACACGGTTTCACTAGAAGACCTTCACTTTTATATACAACTGGCCCTAACGCAAGAATCTATTAAAACCCGTTAGGCACCCAATTTTCACAATCAAACCCAGGGGAGCAAAATTAACAAGTCATGTCTGTCAAAAATCATAGACAAGAAGCAAAATTAAAAACAAACAAAATGAATACACCACCGCAAGCGGTCTACAAAAAATAGATTAGCACAATGTGAACGAAGCGCGTTCAACTTGAGTGTTGCACGAACAATCCCCCGCTCCGGACTGATGCCCCCATCAGAACGCTAGCTCAATCAATCGGGAGCCGGGAGAGTGTTGCTACAGCTCGTCGCAAAATCGAACCTCCAACCAACACCTCAGCTACACGAGGAGTCCCATCCCCACCGTATATTAACTTGATAATGCGACCCCGGCGCCAATGTAGAGATGCCAAATTTGCATCCTTCAATAAAACTAAGTCTCCTTCTTTCGGAGGTTCGGTCCTGTCTGTCCACTTCACCCGCTGCTGTAACAAATGCAGATATTCCAACGACCAACGATTCCAGAAGTCCTGGCCCATTTGTTGCAACATTTGAAAACGTGACAACCGGGTTGTACGTTCTTCCCTCCAGGGGTATTCCGGCAGGGCAGTAAGAGGCTGCCCAATCAAGAAATGGCCAGGAGTCAAGACCTCGAGGTCGTTCGGATCAGATGACAGGGGACAGAGAGGACGAGAATTGAGGACGGCCTCAACTTTACAGAACATAGTGACGAGCTCCTCGAAGCTTAAAATGGTCTCCCCGATGACACGGCGGAGGTGGGTCTTGGCTGACTTCACGGCGGCTTCAAAAATCCCACCCCAGTGTGGACAAATTGGCGGGCTGAACCGCCAAGTTATCCCCCTCTGGGCGCAGATATGACTTAAACTAACACAATTATTTTCTAAAAATTTATACACATCTTTCAAATAGTTTGAGGTACCCTGGTAGTTTGTGCCATTGTCAGAGCGGATCAATGAAGGTAGACCCCTACGCGAAACAAAACGGTCTAACGCAGCAACGAAGGCCTCCGTGGACAACGAGGACACTAATTCCAAATGGACGGCCTTGGTGGACAAGCACACAAATACGCACAGGTAAGCCTTAACAATCCGAGCATTACGAAGAGTGGAGGTCTTGACCGAGAACGGGCCTGCCATGTCCGTGGCGACTCCTTCGAATGGTCTCGACTGGGTGATCCTGTCAGCAGGCAGATCTCCCATCTGAGGCTGCATCAACGAGGCTCGCAGTCTGTAACAAGGAACGCAGGAGAAAACTACATTGCGAATTACCCGGCGAGCAGACAATATCAAAAACTCCCGCTGTAATATCGCCAATAACGCATTGCGTCCCGCATGAGAGTTACGAACATGTCGGTCAGATACCAAAAGCTTTACCAAAGGACCCTCCTTGGGTAACAGCAGAGGATGACGGCTTCCGTATGGCAGGTCAGCTTTCCGAAGTCGACCTCCAACACGCAGAAGTCCCTGAGAATCCAAAAAAGGATTTAATCTAGCGACCGCTCCCTTCAGCTTGGCACGTTCATCGCGAAGGATCTGCAATTCAGACTTGAAACGGTCCGCCTGCACTACCTTGACCCAGTGAAGCAGTGCATCTCGACGCTCCTCGGCACTCACCACTGGCGACAACTGTTTATTTCGGGGGTTACGACAATTATTTATAAAACGCTTAATCCAACTAGTAACCGCCAATAATTTGTCCAAACTACTATATCTCCCAGTCAGCCAATCAGGATCTAAATCGGTCTCTGCAACTAAAGCATGCACACGCAGCCCTGGTAAAATCTGGGTCGTCCTATCTACTTGCTGAACAGGCCAAGAAGACTCAGGTCCCCTGAGCCACTCCGGACCCCACCATAAAGCATGTGACACCAACTCCGGCGCTGTGCAGCCCCTCGATGCGCAGTCTGCAGGATTACATTCACCTGGGACATGCCTCCAATTAATATGAATACCCATGTTCTGAATTTGCGAAACCCGGTTTCCTACAAAAATCTCTAAGGTATGCGGAGCCGCGCGCAACCATGCTAGCGCGACCTGACTATCCGACCATGCATACACATCCTGAAAATCAACATTGGCAGCTAACTCCCGAGATATATGATTCAGTAATCTAGCTAAAAGATGAGCTCCGCTTAATTCCAATTTAGGAATAGTAAGACGAGTACGTATGGGAGCAACCTTGCTTTTCGCTAGAAGTAACACAACATTGACGTGTCCCTGACTATCAACGGTTCGTAAATATACGGCCGCAGCGTATCCACGTTCGGAGGCGTCACAAAAGCCATGCAAAGAAGCGTGATACTTTCCTGGCGGCAAGATCCGGCGAGGTAAGGCAACTCGATTGACTTCCTCCAACGATGACATCAACTCCAGCCAGTCGTCCAACGGAGACCCGGTGAGCGGCTCGTCCCACGACACGCCCAGGATCCACAGCCGTTGCAGCAGACACTTTGCTGAGAAGATCACCGGACTGATCCAGCCGTTCGGATCAAACATGCGAGCGATGGTGGACAGCACGGTCCTCTTCGACCATACTCTCTCTGGTTTCAGTTCCACCTGAAACGTGAAAATATCATTTACCGGTTGATACTTCATTCCCAAAACCGCTATCATATTAGGATCGTCCACCTCAGCAAACAGGTTAGGGTTCTGTTGGTGATCCTCTGGAATACCTTCTAACAGACGGGGCTCATTCGATAACCATTTTCTTAACTCGTAGCCTCCCGCTGCTAGTATAGCAATTAATTCATCTCTGAGTATAAGAGCTTCCTCAACTGTTTGGGCCCCAGTACACACGTCGTCCACGTAGAGGTCATGTGTCAGTACGGCTGCCGCACGCGGGTAGCGGGCCCTCTCCCGCTCCGCCAGTTCTAATAAGCATCTTATAGCTATATATGGACTTGATTTCAAACCATATGTGTTGGTGTTGAGCTCGTAGACTGTCACTGGGTCCTCTGGGTGCTCCCGCCAGAGGATCAACTGGAAACGCCTGTCGTCAGGATGAATGACAGTCTGCCGGAACATCATCTTAATGTCGGCTCCAAACACCACCTGATGTCTTCTGAAATTTAAAATTATATCTATGACATCCCGATGAAGCTTTGGCCCAGAGTGTAGACACGAATTCAACGAGACTCCTGTTGAGGTAGGCGCCGACCCGTCAAACACGGTGCGCAGCTTTCCTGAAGAAGCCTTCAATACTGCATGGTGAGGTAGGAAGTAATGCTCAGTAGAGCTCCAATCTACTCGAGCCGGTGACATATGACCTAGTGCTTCGTACTCACGCATGAAGTCAATATATTTCTCACGTAGCACTGGGTCACGCTGCATGCGCCGTTCCATAGCCAGCAGTCGCTTCTCTGCCAGTGCTCTGGATTGTCCAAGAATAGGAGGGGATGCTGTAAAAGGCAACCGCGTTACAAATCTCCCTGAAGCTAGCCTCGTAGTGTTGGCTTGAAAGAAGGCCTCACATTCTGCATGTTCCGGGTCCACCCTCGGAACCATGGGAGGCTCTTCTACTTCCCAGAACCGATGCATCGTCTTAGCCAGGGATGCTGTATTGACGACCCTCGACTCATCCGGAGTGTAGTCATCGAAGACTGGTCCCAAGACAGCATGTCCAAAAATGGTGGACACCGCCAACAGTGATGGGGTGCCTAGTGCCTTCTGGGTACCTAAAAGAATCCATCCCAATACATCCGAGCCCAAGAGGACGTCCACTGGGCCGGGAACATAAAACCTGGGATCAGCTAAATTTAAATTAGACGTACACGATAGTATAGTTGGGGAGATATCTGAGGAGGGCTGCCAGCCTACGATATCATCCATAACCATAGCTGCAGCTGCAATCCTCAAAGTGGAGGAACGTACCGAGGAAAACCTTATATGAGTTCGGCCTACCAAACGTTTAACTTCTAAACCCCCAATACCAAGAAGGGGCACCGAAGAAGGCTCCAAGTTCAAACCCAACATATCAACTATCCGTGTAGTCACCATACACCCTTGTGCCCCTGAGTCCAGGAGGGCCCTTACCCTAACCGAATCTCCACGGGGACCCCATATGCAAACTATTGCAGTGGGCAGCAGAACCGTCCTCGGCTCTGCGCTAGTAGAGTGGCAAGCTAGCTATTGGCTGGTCGGCCTCGCCAACCCAGGGTGAACCCACTGCCCTACATATGGTGAGCGAGTACACATCGCCATCCTAGGGGGGGCGTAGCCTGCCGCTCTCCCATACCTAAAATAAGGTGGGTGATACTCTACCCGCGGGTACTCATGAGACGGCGGCGAGTATCTCTGCGGCTCCTCCCGACTATACTCCTTTCCAGTGGGCGCCGGCACTGGCGCGGGAAATTGAGGTCCACTAACCGGTGAAGTGAAGCCCCCGCCCGTAGGGCCTTCTTCCCTCGAAGAGTCCCGAGACGGGCCCGCAGTGGCAGAAACGTGGGGACCACTTCCATAACTTTGAATGGGCCCCTCACCCGTGGAGTACCCCCAACCCCGGGGTCTCCTAGCCGGGCCCGCAGTATAGCCCTGTACCGCAGGTGCATGCTCCTCAAAATTATTAGGGTGTGCATGACTCACCCGAGAACTCTCTCTCCACTCCGACGGGTGCGCGCCTCGTCCTGGACGAGGGCCCCTCGACGGACATGGCTGCTGTGCGGACGGTGAGGCTGCTCCCCCGCCCGTAGCGCGACGCTGGTGCTGCGACGTGGAGACTGCTCCCCCTCTCGCAGCAGGTCCGCGCTGCGGTGCCGGAGCCGGCGCACCAGACCTGTTAGCACACAGCAGTAAATGGTGAGCTCTTCCACATGCAGAACAAGTACCTTGCTTGGAACAATCGCGCGCGAAATGATCTTCCATGCAATGGAAACATAAGCGCTTGGCTTTTACCAAGCACCGCCTTTCGCTGACCGGCAGCTCAGCAAACTCAGGGCACCTCCGCAAAGCATGTCCCAAACGCCCACACTGAGGACATGTTGGTTCCCCCACGGCAGCAGTCAGCGCAGCCAAGCGAGCTGCCACACGTCCCCGGGACGGCGGCACTCCCTGGGCGTCACTGCGTCGCGATGTGCCAGCGGATCTTCCCAAACTCCCGCTAGGTGGCGCCACTTCCAACGGAGACGACTCCACAGCCCTAGCTTCAAACTCCAAAAATCTCATTAGGTCCGTAAAGCTAGGCAAGGCACTGCCGTCCCGTTCTGCCATCTCGCGTTCAAACCGTGAGCGAGAGTCAGCCGGCAACTTGCTCAAAATTATGTGTACCAACAGATACGACCATTCATCCACTGGTAGTCCCAACATTTTTAATGCGTTGCACGCCACTGTAACGGGTGTGAGTAACTGAGCCCTGATATGCGATCGAGAAGTAACCCGAGGCAGACCTAACAGCTGACTCGCATGCGCGTCTGCTAACAACCGGACGTTCTGATATCTGTTGTTCAATAACTCCCATGCGATGACGTAGTTATGCTCCTCAACCATCAGATGTTGTACCAATGATCTAGCCTCCCCTTGTAGACTGGACATCAAATACGCCATTTTCTGTGCGTTAGACAGATCCTGTCTACCGTCTACCAAAGAAGTAAACATATTCTTAAAGGCGACCCATTGCTCCATACATCCATCAAAGTGACCAAGCTCTAAGGTAGGCAGTCTGCTATGCAACCCTACCCCTTGACTACTGGTGCCCAATTTGACATCCGGACCCCCAGACTGCAATCTCTTAATCGTACATGCCACCTGCGTAGTCTCATTATAAATGTCCATTATCTGCTCCATATCACTATTAGGGCTAGCCATTACCTCCGGTGGCAGCTCCTGGTCCAACAGCTCCATGAGCGCCTGCTCAGCTTTCTCGAGGCGGTGCTCCATCTGTGAGTACCGCTCCAGGACTGCATCGCCCCGATCAGCTCGAGCCAACAAGCCTTGAACGCTGACAAACCAGCGCAGCTGGCTGGCCAAGATGTTCCTCGGAGAAGTCTTCGACATTGTAGACCGGGAATTGAGAAATACAAACAATTAAAGACGGAACTGACAATGTCACAAACCACAAAGCGCCCCAATGTATACACTCAAAGAAGTTGTCACAGTAACTCGGTAAATACAAAATGTTATTAATATAAATAAACTAACTGCCTTGTAACAGTGCTCTCAAACAAGCCTACAATAGGTCGTTATATTATATTATAACCAAATATCTTATATAAACACAAACAACCGAGTTATAAAGTTACACCAGCAAGGTCTAACAATTACAATTTAAATCTGTGTACAACAACCTAAACAGCGCTAAGAAAGTTATATGTTTATCCACAATACAAACATATAATATAATACCTAAAGCTAAAGGAGCTGTGTAAATATCCTTCCAGCTTACATAAACCTATTCATATACACAGTCCGAGTACTGTAGTATGAGAAATAACAAATATTCAATTTGATCTCGCTTTAGGTTACAAAGTTACAAACTACCTACCTAAAACAAAGTATAATTCACAAATTTTCTACCAACGGAGCTACAATTTCGGTTCGGCTTATATAAACAGAATATATCTTGGTCCGGGGTTGCTTAATATCCGATACTAAACAACTTAACCGCGCTCTGCTACCAGAAAATGTTGATAATAATCAACTCATACGCATTCTGCTACCAACAAAATGTATGAAAGACCCTGCTACCTGTCTGGCCTACACAGAGAGTAACTCGGCTGGGCCCAATACGAGAATAAGCAACACCAGCGGACAGTAACAAGGTTTTTCATATGAACAATTTAATAAACAAACAGGACACTCACATAAATCCAGTAAAATAGTGACTGCGTCAAAATACCTCCAGAAGTCCAAAATCTGGGGTCCTCTCTCTCTGCTGCTTGGCCGTTATTGAGGAGGGGAACTACAAGGCAGGGATCAGCAGGAAATCAAGGAAATGTGGCCACGAATGCTGCTTACGTGTCACCAGATTCTGACGCAATCTTGAAAGTATTTTTCTGGAATTAGCCCGGCTTCTACGAGCACAATTCCTCAACACGGTTTCACTAGAAGACCTTCACTTTTATATACAACTGGCCCTAACGCAAGAATCTATTAAAACCCGTTAGGCACCCAATTTTCACAATCAAACCCGGGGGAGCAAAATTAACAAGTCATGTCTGTCAAAAATCATAGACAAGAAGCAAAATTAAAAACAAACAAAATGAATACACCACCGCAGCGGTCTACAAAAAATAGATTAGCACAATGTGAACGAAGCGCGTTCAACTTGAGTGTTGCGCGAACAATAGCTATTGTATATTTGCAGATGCAGTAACGGGTTGTCGGTGCTGGGCTGCGGCATCGTGCCAGAGTTGCGCCCAAGGCGGCGTCAGCGCTAGCGGCACGATTGCTATCTATTTAACAACAAGCAACAGCCACAGCTTGACAATGAATTTCGCCAAGTGACCTTAATTTCTTACTTTAATGTAAGAAACGTGTAGGTACTAATGCGTTACACTACGAGTGCCTACATACATAGAGTAATAGCTATTGTAATCAGCCCGTGTGATTTATCAGAATTTTGTATTTTTATTCACCTAATTTAACTGTTAAAATATCGATGCGCACTCGAAATAAATAATTATTTACCACACGATACATAATCAATTCCCATTAACTTCGTGTTTTATTTCAAAAAGTTCATATTTTTTATTGAATTTAAGGGTGCAATGTAAGTTATAAAAAGGGGTGGTTGAAGACCAGAGCGTGAAGGTAAGAATGTAAATAAAAAAAATGCTTTCCGACAAGACCGGAGTAAAAGGTTGAATTTATTTAGTTACTCAGGGTTTAAAAGTAAAGAGGGTTTGTGCACTCTATGGTTTCACTCGAGGTCCAGTCCTGTCCTGATTGTCCAGCAGGAACTGGCCCTCGAAGCGTTTGGACCACGGCTCGGAGAGATGTCCGTTGCAAGAACGTTGCGGACCCGATGAGATGACGCGCCGCAAATAGAAGTGCGTCAGAGATTGGTGTAGGATGATCCCGCCGGAGGTCCCGAAGGAAGGGCGTATGGATCGCGCAGGGTTTTTATGTCCGTGCCTGGAAGCCTGGAATATGCCAGACAAGGTTGGCATTTAGTGGTGGTCCAACACGACTCCGTAGGATGTGTACACAACTGGAAAAATCAGGATTTCCCTACGATGCTGTTGTGTGCAAATTCTACTGAACGGAGTTTATAAACACAAAAGATAAAAAAATACATGCCGCTAAAGTTAAAACATCACGCGGCTAATGAGGTCACGTTAACGTAACAACAAGATGGCGGCCGCGTGAGCTCGGCCCACTAAGAAACCGTTAGCGCCATGCACTGAAACGCAAAGAAAAATCTTTACTAATGAACAATAAGCATTACGAAATATTAACATCGATCGTTCGAACACTGGACGATCAAACACTTCAGAATAACTAATTTTATTTATCCACAAAGAAATCTAAAAGTTGTAATACAAAAACGGTCACACATTATGGTCATGGTGATCGCCCGTTACACAAAGGTCAATACGATATAATTCATAACAAATGAACTAAGAAACTACTAGGATTATTATGATAATAAATTATTAATCTCCAAAGTTGTGCCAGAAAGACGGGCGCACATTATCATCGCACATATTAACCGACTTGGATTTACATGGATCTCACAACTTTTTACGATAGAAGAACTAAGTTGCGAGACTTGTTTTTTTTTACAAGTTTTGTTTTTGATGGCATCTCATTTCTTTTTGTAGATAGTCCTAATTTTTTTCCTTTCCGGTACCTTCTACTTACAACTGAAAATGTAAAATGTATTTTTGGTATTTATTTATTTTATTTTTATTTTATCGTTTATTTGGACTATAGTGCGGCTTGCATTGACCCGTGGAAGCACATTGGTGTTTTTTCTAGCATGCAAGATGTTTTCATATTTAAATTGGCTAGTTACGCTTAGGATTCCTATTTCCTTGAATTTTTTTCTTAATGACTCAAGACATTTAATTTTCAAGTTGTAAATAGCTTTAATTGCTCTTTTTTGAAGAATGAAAACAGCTTCTATGTCAACGCCTCAAAGAGCATTAAGCACTAAATT
This sequence comes from Ypsolopha scabrella, assembly GCA_910592155.1. NCBI lineage: Eukaryota > Metazoa > Arthropoda > Insecta > Lepidoptera > Ypsolophidae > Ypsolopha > Ypsolopha scabrella. The sequence goes on from OU342982.1 coordinate 24,233,794, forward strand.
ATTAACTGTAAACCAGTTTAGGACTTGACACAGAGAACAGTTCACATCGTCTAGAGTATTTAAATGTTTTTTCACTCGAAAAATAAGTGATGTGCCATTTGCGAATACTACTATGTTAGTTAAGTCCTGCACTAGATATGATAAATCGTTCACATCTATTAAAAATAAGGTCCCAGTATCGAGCCTTGAGGTACACCCATCTTAACTTTGGAACCCGAGGATTTCACACCAATTATGTCTACCTTCTGAATTCGATCAATAAGATACGATTTTATTAAGGCTAGAGATTCACCACTAATGCCGTAATGCTCCAATTATCGTAAAAGGGTTTTATGATCAACTCAATCAAATGCTTTATACAGGTCACGGAACACAACAAAATCACCCTGTTTCCCCTCCCAAGCATCATAAATATGTTTTATGAGAGCAACGCCAGCATCAGCGGTAGACCTTCCCCTAGAAAATCCAAATTGTCGACTGTGGAGGAGTTCTTTCTAGTTGAAGTGTGATAGTGTTGTTGATTTAGAATGATATTTGCAAACACTTTACTCAAAACTGATAGTACTGATACCGGTCTAAAATTTGCTGGATCTTCAGTCTCACCAGCCTTAAACAAAGGAACCAGGCTACTATATTTCATTTCTAAAATTTGCTGGATCTTCAGTCGCACCAGCCTTAAACAAAGGAACCAGGCTACTATATTTCCTTTAGTCCGGGAAAACCCCAGCATCAATGCATTTATTGAATATTGCCAATAAAACAGGTGCTATCGTATCAATCACAGAACTAACTACTTTAACGGAAAAACCCCACAGATCTTCGGTCTTTTTAAGATTGAGTGAATTAAAAACTTTTACAACAGTTGTAGGAGAAATATGTCGAAAGTTTAAGTGTACATAACATCTTGGAATGTGACTTTTCAATATGTCTTCAGCTGCTTCTGGAAAGGAATTTAAATTTTTTGTTGTGGTTTCTGGTATATAAGTGAAGAATTCCTCAAAAACATTAGCTACTTCTTCACTTTTTGATACAATTTGATTATTTTTTTTAAAGTTGATAACTTCATTTCTCTATCCTGTACCCTAGCTTTACACATTTCATCAGTGTTTATAATATTCTATACAGTTTTAATTTTGTTTTCAGAAAACTTAATCTTTTCTTTTTATTAATATAGAAACATTTATATACTTTGGACATTATTGCAAATAACTTTGAAAACCTTTGAATGTTTCTTAACAAACACAGATAAAATTTATATAATTTATGTATGATTTTTTTTCGTACAATTCTTATAACTCGTTTCTAGTTTTACGACTTTTACGAAACGGCCTGGGGTCGCCCAATCGTTAAAAGTTAACTTCACACCTGATACGAATTTTTCAAATTAAAAGTTTTTTCAAATTATACTATTACTATATACTATTTAAAATTAAAATAAGTCACTATGCAAATAGTTGGGATCACTTCGTAAAAAGTTCAAGGCCAGCAATTTTGTGTAGGTATAGCTTGGTTTTGTAGCTTTCTATTCTATGAGTTGTAATTGGTCGACAGTACATTTCTTTTGTACTTTTTACAAAAGCTCCCCTAAAAGTTATACTTTGACCATGATGGTCAGATGGTAAGCGCTTAAATATAATTTTATTTGAGTATTCTACGTTACAGAAAACATTGTCAAGATAAGTCAAGGATGTAGAGGTGATTCTGGTTGGCTCAAGAAATACATTAAAATGAAACTGAAGTTAAGAATAAAACTATTCTTGTCAAAATAATGTAAATAATTTCTGTGAATCGCAGTCATATTGTACATAAATGTATTGAGGATACATACATGTCGTTTTTGCACCTCTGTCATGGACTCTGAATATGGAAAGGCGCAGGTCAATACTTTTTGTACATTGCAATTCTCTAAATGATCAAAACATCTGACCATATCAGAAATATCAACATTTAGGTTATTTCCTACCAATATTACAACTGGTATTTTTGTCGTAATTCCTACTTATTATAGAATCTACAATTTGTATGCGGCATTTAGCATACAAACATTAGTCACATTCTGACTTAGTTTGTACTTCAACATACTACCTAACCCTATACCTATCCTATTAGAAAACATCAAGGTCCGGTACTGTTCTTGGCTGGCTGCTGGGCCATGGCCCTCTGCAGAGTCAATTGGTTGTTCTTCTACTGCAAGTGAAGACAGTATGATGGTGCCCAACATTGTTGAAAGGCTCTGTCCGGGCATAGGGATTGGTACTTCTCGGGGGTTCATTGGTAACGAGGGTCCTTGAGGTATAGTAGCCTCTCGGGGTCTCAGGAATGAAAAAAGGCTCAGTCTAGGCAAAGGTATGTTCAAAAGGCGTTCTGTCAGGGACAGAGTATACAGGGGTTTTGGGATCGTTGTAAGCGAATAAGGGTCGTATAGAAGCACGACAACGTGGGCGTCCACCCTTTTTAGGAGCTGAACTGGTACTATGTGATGTGTCCATACGGCTTTACTCGCCGTTAGGACGTCCACGCTTCCCAGGAGGACAAGGAGCTACCGGAATTGTAGTGTTAGCATTATTTGTTGGTGCTTGAGAGGCCTCAGGTTCGTCTTGCAATGTATCAAGGGCTTGGCGTTGGCGAGCAGCCCGGTGACGGCGACGACGCACCATTGAGGGACTAGATGCAGCCAACTAATCCTCCCTGTCTGCGGTGCTTGACACTTTGTCCACAGAAAGCCAATCCCTTGGCGCTGTTGTCTCAGCAACCTTTTTTGAAGGCTCTACCAGCTTTATGATTGACTCCAGTATTTCACCATTGCAGTCAATCATTTGATCCAGAGTCTTGCAAAGATCACTTAGAACACTCAGGTTCATTTCCACAGCTCCATGGGTTCAATCTCTTCACCGGAAGGTCTACTTGTGTCATCGCTTCCAATCGTGTACAGTGGCCCTCAATTATTTCATCCATATCCAGACTTATTTTAAGCATTTCCTTCATGTCTATGCAGTATTCATCAAGTTCTTTACTTGTTGCACTATATTTTACACTGATTGATTTTTTTCAGATACAACTTCACTATAACATCAACAACTTTTTTTTTTCTAATGTATTCACTTCATTTTGCAACTTTATTATATTTTGTTCATTATAAGTCCAACTTTATGCAGTATGTTTGGTCGTATCTGACTGCACGTTTTATCAGTACTTCAATGGAAAAGTTGACGCACCAACAAAGCGCGCTTTTCGTGTACTAGAACTGTTTTACGCCATAACTTGGTTTTTTCACGAAAAAGCGTGACTTTTCGCGAAAAGGAAGTTAGCATCATCGTACGACAACATTATACACAACGAGCTATATAGGTCGTTGATTATACATACTTGATCGCAATGTATTAAAAGTTTTTTTTTTTTTTAATCTTTTATTTTAAAGAGAACTTGGTACAAATTTTGACCATGTCGTCCTCATAGGACCATCTTAATATAATTTACAAACAACTTAAGATCTAACACTTAAACCGAACTTAACTAATCTGTAAAGCATTCTGGCCTCATCAGAACACGGATGGGACAGAGTACTGTTACATCCTCCGACATCACAAAAAATATTATTATTACTAATTTGCCTCCTCAAGTTCTCATTCCGAACACACTCCACCAAAATATGGTAAACATCCTCAACAACACCACATTCGGTGCAGTTGGGAGAATCAACCTTACGCATTAAAAATGCAAATTTATTTAGTGGAATGTGTCCCGAACGAATTCTGAACGCGTTTACAAGATCCTGTCTTTCCATATTACAAGAGTCAAACCAAGGATATCTAAAAGGGTCACATTGAATGGTTTTATACCATATGCCTTTACTTACAGATAATTCATTAAAATATTCTTTCCAAAGTTTAAAAACTTCCTCCTTCAAATATGTCAAAAGATCTGTGTAATACGGAAGAAATGAAATAGGGTCTCCATCGGTTAACGCTTCCTTAGCTAGAACGTCTGCCTTGTCATTACCATACAGACCTATGTGAGATGGGATCCATTGTAACTTTACTATTTTGTTATGAGACTGTAATTTTAACATAGACTCTATAATAGTATAGGCTATCGGTGCTCCTCGAAAAGTCGAGGTGCAACGAGCCACGTGTTGAAGCGCACTTTTAGAATCCGTCAATATAACGAAATTATTATAATGTACTATGTCAATATAAGATAGGGCTTCGGAAATCGCCACCAATTCTGCAAACATTATCGAAACATTTGAGACAATATTAAATTTCATCGATATATTAGCCTGAGGATCAAAGAAAGCCGCGCCTGTGTAATCCTTCTCTTTCGACCCATCTGTATATATTTTATAAAAACTACTATAACTACCGCTAATTAACTCAGTGCACTTATCATGTAAAAAACCAGTTCCTAAATGTCGTTTAGACTTTGAAACTCCCTCGACGTGAAATTCGATTTTCTTAGTCAGATCAATATTTTGTACCCACGTATTTAAAGAATACATCTCCAGCAAAGGAGAAGAGTGCACAGGAAAAGAATTAAACGAGTTATATATTGTGGTTAACAAAGGTTTCTTCTTTCTCGACCAGTACCGTTGATTTTGACATTGACTAGAAAGCTCCTCAATGAGTGTGATACTATTATTGTTCTTAAACGACCGACTTCTAAACCAAAATTTGCCAGCAAGGTAATATCGCCTCAAGTGGAGGGGTGGGAGACATAACTCACTTTCCATAACGTGAATAGGAGTACTTTTTATGAAGCCACCAATGACCCGCATAGCTTGATTCTGCACCTTGTCTAGCTTATACAAATGACTTTTTACACTCGTATCATACAAAAAACTACCATAGTCCAATCGACTTCGTATGATTGATACGTAAAGTCTACGCAAATGCTTAGGGTGTATGCCCCAACTAGACCCCGCTAAAACTTTAAAAACATTAAGGAATTTTTGAGTCTTTTCACATGTTTCGTTTATACGTGGGACGCACTATAAGTTTCCGGAATGAATATGAAAAAATACTATTAAAGGTACAAAATTAATTTATTGTTTTTCAAAATAATCTCCCTTGGCGTCTATGCACTTTTTCATTCGATCAAACCAGTTTTGAAAACTTTTGTGCCACTCCCCTGTGGTGACCTCTGAAACGTGTTTTTCATACTCCTCGACAGCCTCTTCTGGTGATGAAAATCGTTGACCGCGTAATTGGTTCTTAATTTTTGGGAACAGAAAAAAGTCACAAGGTGCCAGGTCGGGACTGTATGCAGGATGACTCATGAGTTCTACATTTTTCGTCTTCAAAAAGTCGTTTGTCTGTCTGGCCGTGTGAGAACTAGCATTGTCATGGTGCAGGATGATACGGCGTTTACGGTTATTTTTACGGAGTTCGTCAATAACTTCCGGCAAACAAATGGTCGTGTACCAGTCACTATTCACGGTACGACGATTCTCTAAAGCAACAGTAGCCACGTGTCCAGTTTTATTAAAAAAAGAAGCAATCATCCGCTTAGATGCACTTTTCACGCGCGCCACTTTGGTTGGTTTCGGCTCATCTTGAAAGACCCATACGCTCGATTGCTGCTTTGTTTTGGGATCGTAGCAATAAATCCATGTTTCGTCACCTGTTACTATGTCCCACACCAAATTTGACGCACCTTCGTTGAATCTGGTAAGCATGGCACTGCACCAAGTGACGCGGTCCGTTTTTTGAGCCTCGGTCAAGTTGTGTGGGATCCACCGCGAGCACAGCTTTCTCACACCCAAATATTTGTGTAGGATTGATTGTATTTGACTCATGCCTATTTCTAAGGATGCGCGAATTTCATGGTAGGTCACATGCCTGTCTGTTTCAATCATACGGCGCACAGCATCGATGTTTTTGTTGGTCACAGCGGTGGACGGCCAACCATCGCGAGATTCGTCACTGAGATTGATACGACCACGCTTGAATTCTGCAAACCAGCTATAAACAGTCGTCTTGCATGGTGCTTCATTGCCAAAAGCTGTTTCAAGCTGAGCGTTGCTCTGTTGAGCTGTCAAATTACACTTAAAATCGTAGAAAATCATACTACGAAAATTTTCCCGAGTTAAATCCATGTTGATGCAGACACACAATTTTTTAAATGGCGCCACAAGGTAAAAACAAAAGACAGTCAGATGAAACAAACTGCATTCTACAGCCAAAGAGTTCTATTTTCAAATGTTGCAATAAATTTTTAAATATTGTTTATGTAAGTGGCCAGTTCCGGAAACTTTTAGTGTTACCTATGTATGCTTACCCCATTTAAGTGACCGATCTAACCATAAGCCCAAATATTTGACACAATCTACAAGATGTACACTAGTACCCTCCAAATTAATACTTACATTTTGTCTATTAACACCTTTACGGAATAAACAAATCTTAGTTTTCTTTCTAGAAATTTCTAATCCTAGTCTCTCAATAATCTTACAAAAAACATTCAAGGCTAATTGGAGGTTCCACGAACCTTCATTAATTTTCTTACAGGATACATATAATACAAAGTCATCCGCATATTGCGATATAAAAGCATTGACAATTTCATGACATACGCGCATAGTGACGACATTAAATAACAATGGGGACATAGGATCCCCCTGAGCAATACCACGCCCTGTGGTTCTCGATAGACTGTATTCGTCCTGAGAGTATATCGACAATTCTCTGGCACATAAAAATTCCCACAAGTAATTGCAAATTTCCAACCCCACCCCAAGATTGTCCAACATCTTTAACAAAATTGTGATGTCTACATTATTGTAAGCACTGTCAATATCTATAAAACAACACAAAGTAAAAAAGTTTTTTGAAAAATTTAATTGTATAGTAGATACAAGACGAGTTAGACTATCGAGACCCGAGCGAGATTTTCTGAAGCCTACGTTATTCTTAGAAAAACAGCCTTTCTTTTCTAGGTACCATTCAAGTCGATGTTTTATGATTGTATGGAATATTTTACATGGACAAGACATAAGAACAATAGGTCTTACTGCTACAGATTGTGTATTGTTACCAGGCTTCGGTACAGGAACTATTTTCATTCTTCTCCACTGTATAGGAACTACACCCTCAGCAAGCAATTTATTATATATATCAATTAGCGTTAACTTACCAACAGTGGGAAGATTAAAGATCATAGAATAGGAAATACCATCATCACCTGGAGATGTATCTTTCCTTTTTATGGCTTGCTCCAGCTCCTGCATCGAAACCGGAGCAACAAGTAAATGATTGGAAGATAAAAACACAGGCATCTTGGGAGTTACATAATCTGGAGACAAACTATGAATCAGTTTATTGGCCTTATTCTCATCAATGTGGAATTTTGGTAATCTGTAGCCTTTCATCCACTTCATTTGTCGCCACATATCACTAGAGGAAGACGTGTTATCTATTTTACTACAGAATTCATGCCAGGCTTTATTTTTGGCTTTGCGAATAAGTCTTTGAGCAGATGAAACTTTAACTTGAAGTGCTATTAAGTTTTGAGGAGTGGAATTTTTCCTAAAAGCAGTGAGTGCTAGTCTTCGTTCAGCCACTGCACGAGAAATTTCTGTGTTCCAATATGGTTTAGGGGTGAATTTTTCGAGACGCAGAGGGTCTTGACATACTTTAACAGTAGGGATATGCTCATCAGCAGCCGAGTTCATAGCTTCAATGAACTGGTCGTAAGCTTCTTGGTGGTCACTGGGCGAAGTAACGTCAGAGAACACATTGTGGAGAAAACTTTTGTACTGGGGCCAATTTGCTTTCTTAAAGTTTCTTTTTCTGAGGTGTTCAGGACGCGGTGTGGTATCAATTTTAAGTTTGATCAAAAGATGGTCACTACCTAGGTTTTCGTTTGTAACTTTCCAGTCAAACCTCAGAGCTATATCCGAAGAAGCTATAGAGACATCCGGAGAAGTTTTTTGAAGTCTGCCATTAACTAGCTTGATACGAGTTGCCGATCCATCATTGAGGGAAACGAAATCATTGTCTAGTATGGCATCATATAATTGATTGCCTCTTGTGTCAGTTTTACAGGACCAGATACTGTGATGAGCATTGAAGTCTCCTGCTATTAGGGTTCTCTCCCCAAGTAGAGCAAAGACTGAATCCCAGTCACTAGCAGAAGTATGGACGTTTGATGGGCAGTAGATAGCGATGATATTATTAATGTGTGAACAATTTAGCAGCTTAACATGAAGGATCTGAATCTCAGGATTTATGTTATGAACTTGAAGTAATTGCGCTCTTACAGAAGAATGAATAACCACTGCTATACCCCCATAAGAATCTTCGCGGTCTTGCCGGTAAACATTGTAGCCGCTTAACCTTAGATCTCTTTCAGGATCAAGCCAGGTCTCGCTCAGTATTGCAATGTGTATCTTTTCCTGTGACAGCATTTGTTCAAATTCAATTAATTTTGGGAGGAGACTTTGGCAATTCCATTGGATAATGTTAACTGTTAATTGTGTAGAGAGACTAGTCATTTTGGAAAAATGATTTAATCGCAGTCCACTGTGGTATATAGTCTACTAAAGCGCTTAGGACCCAGTCCAAAATTATTTTACTACACAGCTTTAGTTTAGCCTCAAATGACATTCTGCTCATAAATATAGTTTCTTGTATTTTAACAAGCAACTGCCGAAAAGAACATTTATCCATTTCCTTAAGTTCCTTGTGTTCATTATTTTTTTCCGTATCAGAATCAGAGTTATGTTCCGACAGATCCTCTTCCTGCGAGTGCCCTCTATCTCTCTCCCTCACTCTGACTTTCTTAATTTTCTTATCTTTCTTTTTTGGTGTTTCGACGGCTTCTGGTTTTTTTTCATTGTGAACCACTGCTGAGACTCTTAACACCTGTGCATATGAAACACTCTGACCCGTAGAATCAGATTCTTCATCTACATTAGTAATTGATTTGGCAATCGGAGGAGATGTATTGCGGGAAGGATGAGGTGAGTTTTGTGGTGAAGGTGCCACATATAGTGTCAGTGATCTTTTATATGTGCAATTGAACTCAGCCATCAATTCTCGTAAGCGTCTTTCTTTTTTGTAAACTGGACATACCTTGGCCAAAGCCATATGTTTCCCAGAACAATTCACACATTTAAAAAATGAAGATTCACAGTTCTGATGATTATCTCCGCATTTAGGGCAGGTTATTTTGTTAGCCGGACATACTTTCAAGTTATGTCCGAATCTCCAGCATTTCGAACATTGGGTTACAGGAAATATGAACGGATCTACCTTTATTCTAGTATCATGTGTGAAAATATACAAAGGAAGTGACGGCCCCTTAAAACATATCTTCACCGACTCACTATTTTCCCAATTACCATTAAATAGGTTGCGTCTTTGTAGTCTTTTAACATTAATTATTGGAATGTCACTGGTTAAGTTTTCTACGATCTCATCATCTGTTAATTCCAAATCAATATTTTTTACCACTCCAACAGACATACCAACTTCAAATGTTTTTTGAAATTTATACTCCTTGTCTATAAAGTACCTGCATTGTAATAATTTTTCAGCACTTTCCTCATTAGTAAACTGTAGTAATACTTTATATGGATTTATGTATTTAACCCTAGCGACATCCATTATTTGCTCTGATTTCAGCACGCGTGCCAAACCAATTTGCTTGGGTAATTTCTCATTTTTTGAAGTCATACTAATCTCAATTTTTTCCTCCGGTATTCTTGTCAAACTGTCACTATTGTCACTACGAGCCAATATCTTACCACGTCTCCCGACCTCCGACCATATCTCATCCTCATTCACCTCCCTCGTTCTCTTCCCAACACGGTTCGAATTTACTTTTTCGCTAAGATGCTCCATATTTTCCATAAAAGTATGCTCACTATCTACGTCGTTATTATCAATGATATTACACTCCCGCTCGTTGTCACTGGGTATCGTTTCACTATCCATTCTCAATAAACAAAATTGGCAACATAAACATAGCAGGTAGGTAGAAGCTAATAAGCGCGATACAAAGGTGAATAGGCTATACGTCCTACCGCCACGAAAACCGTCGCTGAACTGTATTAAAAGTTTCGAAATATAATTAAAAACTCTTTATTTATGTGACATGTACATAAAAGTACGTGGTAATATGTGTTATAGTGTATCAGTTTATTGTTTATTACCTAACGCTCATGCACATAATCAAATTAATAAATTCGTCTTTAGACATCTCAGGAGTACGCAATACCGTGTATAGATATCCGGGTGCCCCCGCCCCCGCCCCCGCCCCCGCCCGCGCTAAGATGGCCGCCCTTACAGCAGCGGACAAGATGTCGATATTATTAAATGTTGTGTTGTAAGTGTCAAGCAGCCGAGCAAGGACAGAGTTCCTACCGTAGTAAGAGTGACAGGTAACATGGAAAGTCTTAGATGCCGCGTGTCTCATACGTCGCTTAGGTGTCCAAAAACCAATACCTGAAAGTAATTCTGAACAGTCACTGTCTGTGTCACTGCAAACATGGTACACCCATTTTTTACCGAAAACTATAACGTTCCAAACGTGATGGGTGGTGAGCCCTTTCGCCGTACGCTATATTTATAGCTATTGTATATTTGCAGATGCAGTAACGGGTTGTCGGTGCTGGGCTGCGGCATCGTGCCAGAGTTGCGCCCAAGGCGGCGTCAGCGCTAGCGGCACGATTGCTATCTATTTAACAACAAGCAACAGCCACAGCTTGACAATGAATTTCGCCAAGTGACCTTAATTTCTTACTTTAATGTAAGAAACGTGTAGGTACTAATGCGTTACACTACGAGTGCCTACATACATAGAGTAATAGCTATTGTAATCAGCCCGTGTGATTTATCAGAATTTTGTATTTTTATTCACCTAATTTAACTGTTAAAATATCGATGCGCACTCGAAATAAATAATTATTTACCACACGATACATAATCAATTCCCATTAACTTCGTGTTTTATTTCAAAAAGTTCATATTTTTTATTGAATTTAAGGGTGCAATGTAAGTTATAAAAAGGGGTGGTTGAAGACCAGAGCGTGAAGGTAAGAATGTAAATAAAAAAAATGCTTTCCGACAAGACCGGAGTAAAAGGTTGAATTTATTTAGTTACTCAGGGTTTAAAAGTAAAGAGGGTTTGTGCACTCTATGGTTTCACTCGAGGTCCAGTCCTGTCCTGATTGTCCAGCAGGAACTGGCCCTCGAAGCGTTTGGACCACGGCTCGGAGAGATGTCCGTTGCAAGAACGTTGCGGACCCGATGAGATGACGCGCCGCAAATAGAAGTGCGTCAGAGATTGGTGTAGGATGATCCCGCCGGAGGTCCCGAAGGAAGGGCGTATGGATCGCGCAGGGTTTTTATGTCCGTGCCTGGAAGCCTGGAATATGCCAGACAAGGTTGGCATTTAGTGGTGGTCCAACACGACTCCGTAGGATGTGTACACAACTGGAAAAATCAGGATTTCCCTACGATGCTGTTGTGTGCACATTCTACTGAACGGAGTTTATAAACACAAAAGATAAAAAAATACATGCCGCTAAAGTTAAAACATCACGCGGCTAATGAGGTCACGTTAACGTAACAACAAGATGGCGGCCGCGTGAGCTCGGCCCACTAAGAAACCGTTAGCGCCATGCACTGAAACGCAAAGAAAAATCTTTACTAATGAACAATAAGCATTACGAAATATTAACATCGATCGTCCGAACACTGGACGATCAAACACTTCAGAATAACTAATTTTATTTATCCACAAAGAAATCTAAAAGTTGTAATACAAAAACGGTCACACATTATGGTCATGGTGATCGCCGGTTACACAAAGGTCAATACGATATAATTCATAACAAATGAACTAAGAAACTACTAGGATTATTATGATAATAAATTATTAATCTCCAAAGTTGTGCCAGAAAGACGGGCGCACATTATCATCATGGCCTCTTTAGCCTTCGCACAGGTGTACACAATAGTTTCCACAACAATTTAATAAGGAAACTTACTACAAAAATTATGATCAAAATTACTAATCTCAAAAATAGTACTCGAAAAACAGTTGCACATTATGATCATGGTACTCGTATTTCTTGTCTTCACAAAGGGGAACACAATAAATTCGCGGTATAGCATATATGTAGCTAATAATCAACTCATACGCATTCTGCTACCAACAAAATGTATGAGAGACCCTGTCCGGCCATACTAAATATACGGGATTCTACATTGGGCCCATAGAATATCAGAAAACCATATACCTGGCACGAAATTAGTATGCAGACAGAGTCCTCACCCAGATTACTAAATAATACGAACTCACAGTAGTTCTGCTGAGACTTCCCAGACGCCGGCTGCCCTCGCAGATCTCAACTGATGCTCGAGTGCGCCAAGCTGTCCTGCCTTTCTTCCACGTTAATCCCGACGACCAAATCTAGGAAGGGATTGAAAGGGCGGATGGGATAGAAACGGGAATTTGGCCACAGGCGTACACGTGGCGTGTCAAAGGTTAGGCCGATCTTGCTTACTGCCCCGTGCATGTAAAGTCTAATCGACGCTTTCTTCACTTCACTGTTCAGCACTTTTGTATCGTCCAATTAAATACTGTCCCGAAACACATAAACTAGCCCTGGAACGAATCCGATTCTCCAGGCGCTGTTCCCGATCTGAACGCAGTGAACGCGATAAACCCACTTTTCCTGGAATTAGCCCGGCTTCTACGAGCACAATTCCCCAACACGGTTTCACTAGAAGACCTTATTTTATACACACATGTCCCTGAAGCAAGAATCTCTAAAAACCCTTCAGACGACGTTTTATTTCACAATCAAAACCGGGAGCCAAAATTAACAAGTCATTTCTGTCAAAAATCATAGACAAGAAGGCAAATTAAAAACAAACAAAATGAATACACCACCGCAAGCGGTCTACAAACAATAGATTAGCACATTTTGAACCAAACAATCCCCCGCTCCGGACTGATACTCCTATCAGACCGTTAGCTTAATCAACCGGGAGCCGGGAGAGAGTCGCCAAGGCTCGTCACAGAATCAAACCTTCGACCAATCACCTCAGCGGCGCGAGGAGTCTCATCCCCGCTAATTATCAACTTAATAATGCGACCACGTCGCCAATACAAAGAATTCCAAATTCGCATCTTTCAATAAGATTACATCCCCGATGACGCGGCGGAGGTGGGTCTTGGCCGATTTCACATAATAACCATGACTTAACTAAATACAATTATCTTCTAAAATGTATACATCTTTTCAAGTAATTTGCGGTACCCTTGTAATTCGTGCCGTTGTCTGAACTAACTAAAAAAGCAAACCTCTACGCGATACTAATCGGTCTAATGCAACGACGAAGGCCTCCATGGACAACGAGGACTCTAATCCCAAGTGTACGGCCTTGGTGGACAGACACACGAATACTCACAGGTACGCCTTAACAGTCCGAGCGTTGCGAAGGCTAGACGTTCGGACGAGGAACGGTCCCCCCACGTCCGTAGCCACTCCATCAAAAGGTCTCGACTGTGTGATCCCATCAGCTGGCAGATCTACTATCTGCGGCTGCATCGACAAGGCTCGCAGCCTGTAACAAAGAACACAGGAGAAGAGAACATTGCGAATTACCCGGCAAGTTGACAAAATCCAAAACTCTCGCTGTAAAATCGCCAATAACGCGCTTCATCCCGTGTGTGAGTTACGAACATGTCGGTCGGACAGCAAACGCCTCATCAAAGGCCCTCCTTGGGTAACAACAAAGGATGGCGACTTGCGTGCTCCGACCCGACGCACACCGTGCCGATGCCACCGTCGCGACGCCCCAGCGTCTCAACGCACGGTGACCCAACTCACGGCGTCCAATCAGGAACTAGTTTGGTCCCTAGAACTAGAGCATGCACACGCAACCCGGGTAAAATCTGGGGTGTCCTATCCAACTGCTGGACAGGCCAAGAAATCTGTTTCTTTAAACCACTCCGGCCCCCACTATAGATGATGCGACACCAACTCCGGCGCTGTGCAGCCCAGAACAAAGTACGCATGAGAACAGCAAATTGCGAATTATCGTCGAGCAGACACAATCCAAAACTCCCGCGGTAAAATCGCTAAACTGCGTGACCACCCGCGTGCACGTCACAAATATATCGGACACCACAAGCTTCACCAACGGATACTCAAACAGCTCGAACAACTCGAATAGCTAGTACAGCTTGAACAGCTCAAACAGCTCGTACGGCTTAAATAGCTTGTAGAGCTCGAAAAGCTTGTACAGCTTGCGCAGTTCGTGCAGCTTCAAAAAAAATCGTAAAGCTCCAAATGCCAGCTGCACCGAACCTGCCGCTTGTGACCTGGGCCGGCCGCGCCGCACACCACCGTGTCTCACCCGCCGCCACGGGTGTAACCCGCGTGTGTGCCCGCGCCGCGTGTCCCCGCACCCGTGTGTGCGTCGCCGCGCACGTCGCGCGTCTCGCGTCCGTCGCGCGTCGCCGCGCCCCCACGTCGCGCCGCACCTGTCGCGCCGCGCCCGTCGCGCGTGAACGCGCAATCAATCTCCCTGATCCCCGATTCAAATTACAGGAGAGAAAACAATAAACGGTAACCGGGTTACATAACTATCAAAGATGCTGCATTGACGACCTTCGACCCGTCCGGAAAACAGTCCTCGAAGTCTGGTCTCAAGACAGCATATTTATTTATTTTAATATAATATCATAGAATGGTGGATACTGTCGGCAGTGAAAGGGGACCTAGCACCTCCACCCTACATATTAACTTAGCAAATAGTCATTATACCTATTTTGGCCTCTGTTTTCAGGAAGGCCTTTAACCTTAACTGAAACCCCACGGGGGGCCTCCCAGAAACCATTGCGATGGGCAGCGTCCTCTGTTCCCTGGCAGAGAGGCAGCTATACACCGACTGCCCGGTCTCTCCAGCCAAGGACGAGCCCATTGCCCTAGACAATATGGCGAGTGAATATACAACGCCATCCTGAAGGGTCTGTAGCTCGCAGCCCTACCATATTCATCCAAAAGCGGGCGATACTCCAACCGTCGATAATCGTGAAACGGTGGCGAGAATCGCTGTCGCCCCGCCCCGCTACACTGTCCTACAGTGGGCACAGGCACTGATGTGAAAGATGGGGCCCACTCAGATTTGAAGTGCGGCAACCGCCCGTTGCCTCCCCCCCCCCCGGGGGAGGTCCCTGGCCAGGCCCGCTAATGCGGAAACATGGGGCCCACTTCCAAAATCCTGAGTGCGGCCCTGGACCCGTTGGCCCCCACCCATCAAGGGGCCCCCTACCCGGGCCCGCAGTACGGCCCTGTACCGCAGGTGCGTGCTCCCTTATATTATTCATAGTACACGGGGCATGACTCACCCCTGCATCCGGTGACATGCCCCTCGTAATACTCTCTCTCCACTCCGACGGGTGGCCCGGACGAGGGCCCCTCGACGGATGTGGACGCTGTGTGGACGATGAAAACGCCCCCCCGCCCGTAGCGGGACGCTGCCGCCGCGATGGGTACACAATACTCCCATCCGAAGCACGTA
Source organism: Ypsolopha scabrella (assembly GCA_910592155.1). NCBI lineage: Eukaryota > Metazoa > Arthropoda > Insecta > Lepidoptera > Ypsolophidae > Ypsolopha > Ypsolopha scabrella. The sequence goes on from OU342982.1 coordinate 24,249,333, forward strand.
GCCGCTGCGGTGTCATACCAAGCACGTCTGACCTGTTTACACACAACAAGAAATTATGTGAACAGCCACATTCGCTACACATATTATGTTGCCCAAAACAGTCGCGTGCGTAATGTTTTCCTAAACAACAAAAACATAATTTATTACGTTTCACAAAACGTCGTCGCTCAATAACCGGCAACATAATAAAATCACGGCATTGCAACAATGTATGTTCCAAGTGCCCGCACCACCTACATTTCGGGCTACTCGCGTCAGCGGCGGCCGTCAACAAGCAAGCCGCAACGCGTTCTTTTATTCGTTGCCTTTCTTGTGACAGTTCGCTTCCCGCTGTGTCGGAAGATCCACTCACATTTCCGCTAGGGGGAGCCACTAAATCCATACTGGTGGATCTGCCTAAATTGTCACCAGAGGGCGCCACTAGCTCAACAATGGTGGACCCATTCAAATTCCCAACCAAGGGTGCCATCGATTCAGTGCTGGAAGACTCCCCGAACAAAGTATTCAATTCAAGTGCGGGCACCCTACTATGACCTTGACTTACATGACCCGTACTTACAGCCGGGGTCCCGGACTGTCGTCTCTTAATCGTACACGCAACCTGTGTGAGCTCGTCATGTATGTCCATTATTTGGTGCATATCATTAAAAAATCCAGCCATTACCTCGGGTGGCAGGTCCTCGTCAGTTAGCTGCGTCAAGGCTGTTTCGGCTGTCTCGAAGCGAGGCTCCATCCCTTCGTAACATTGGACGATGACAGCATCTCGGTCTTTCCGAGACAGCAAACCCCTGACGCCAACAAACCATCTCAACTGACTCGCCAGTACCTTCCTCGGAGACAGTCTCGCCATCGCGTTGGAACCGGGAATTCAGAAACAATAACCAATTAAGACGAGTTCGACAATATCACAACCTGGCACCCCTATACAAGTGTACACAATTCTACAAATTATAAAATAAGCCAGTTTTATTATATTGTGACCAAAATATCTTTATATAACGCAAACAACAGAGTTATAAAACTAACCAACTTGTGTTAATATAAATGACCTGTTTAAATGTCTTGCACCAACAAGCATGTACACTACTATACTGCTATATACTATTATTCACAAACATACATATGTATATCCATACAATATAAACAATCCATGGTAATATGTTACTCAAACATTACCATCTAAAAGAACTAATCGAGCCAAGTGAATAACAAATCGATTCAGCCTAAATAATTCTATTATCCTGAACAAGACAAACCCTGATTTTCTATTTCTCAAAGAATTCAAATGTAAATTACCCACATATTTGTAATCACAATAATAATTTACATATCCTAGCTGTAATGAATCTAATATTTTATCTATTCACAAATATAAAACCTAGCCGTATATCTACTAACAAATAAATCTTTTATTATCGCAAAGATGTGCCGTTCAAAGCTTCAACTTCCGCGATAGAAAACTAGATGGCACAGCTTGCATCTACATCGCGGTATCGTTTGCTTGCATAGCCGTGCTAGTACCTAAGGCCTACAACGAACAATACTCTGTTGCTTAACAAATTATGAGAACAGAAAAGAGCCACACCGGGTTCAACAATCCATAAAACCAGGGTAAATTCACAACAAATTATTCTACTTTTGGTCACAAACTAATCAGCAACTACCTAACTAAACCAAAGTATGATTCACAAATTATCTTATAAGACCAACGGAGCTACTATATCGGTTCGGCTTATAAAAACAGAATATCTTGGTCCGGGGTTGTTTAATATCCGATACTAAACAACTTAACCGCGCTATGCTACCAGAAAATGTAGCTAATAATCAACTCATACGCATTCTGCTACCAACAAAATGTATGAGAGACCCTGTCCGGCCATACTAAATATACGGGATTCTACATTGGGCCCATAGAATATCAGAAAACCATATACCTGGCACGAAATTAGTATGCAGACAGAGTCCTCACCCAGATTACTAAATAATACGAACTCACAGTAGTTCTGCTGAGACTTCCCAGACGCCGGCTGCCCTCGCAGATCTCAACTGATGCTCGAGTGCGCCAAGCTGTCCTGCCTTTCTTCCACGTTAATCCCGACGACCAAATCTAGGAAGGGATTGAAAGGGCGGATGGGATAGAAACGGGAATTTGGCCACAGGCGTACACGTGGCGTGTCAAAGGTTAGGCCGATCTTGCTTACTGCCCCGTGCATGTAAAGTCTAATCGACGCTTTCTTCACTTCACTGTTCAGCACTTTTGTATCGTCCAATTAAATACTGTCCCGAAACACATAAACTAGCCCTGGAACGAATCCGATTCTCCAGGCGCTGTTCCCGATCTGAACGCAGTGAACGCGATAAACCCACTTTTCCTGGAATTAGCCCGGCTTCTACGAGCACAATTCCCCAACACGGTTTCACTAGAAGACCTTATTTTATACACACATGTCCCTGAAGCAAGAATCTCTAAAAACCCTTCAGACGACGTTTTATTTCACAATCAAAACCGGGAGCCAAAATTAACAAGTCATTTCTGTCAAAAATCATAGACAAGAAGGCAAATTAAAAACAAACAAAATGAATACACCACCGCAAGCGGTCTACAAACAATAGATTAGCACATTTTGAACCAAACAATATAGACGGGGAGTTATTTTAGACTGGTTTTACCTCAACGGATGTTTTTGAGCCATTTTGGCAACATAACATTTCTGAAGTAGAATGGCCAGCTGAATCTGATTCTGAATGTTGCCAAGCCGAATTTTGGCTCCTTTACTCAAAATTTAAGATGGTGGCTAAAATTTCAAAAAACGTATTTTGACTCGAATCCTAGCATGGGTTTTTGGGGTCGGTGAACTCAATTTTAATAACCGAAAGTCCATCCGGGTATCGAAAGTGGCTAAAAACATGATGGCAGCGATTTTGGAAGAATTTTTTTTTTTCACCAAGGCCTAGTGACTTACTCTGAGGTGTAATTTCCGAGGTTATCGGAGCAGGGAGACTCAAAAATTGACATCGGAAGTACCTCTAGATGGCGCAGTATGTATTCTAAATCATGGAATAGTTCTGAATAGACTGAATTTAATAAGAACCCTACTCAAAGGATATTTGGAACAGACGTCAGTTGGCTACATGCCTATTAATGATAGATGATAGAAACTAGATTGGACTTAGAATACGTTTTTTGAAATTTTAGCCGCCACCATCTTGAATTTTGATTGAATTTTTGCCAAAATTCGGCTTGGCAACATTCAGAATCGGATTCTGCTGGCTTTATTAGGTACTTCAGAAAAGTTGTGTTGCCAAAATGGCTCAAAACACGCCGTTGAGATTGAAAAGGAGAACGATTTTTAGGATAAGCTCCCCGTCTAATACCATGTCGACTCGCGTGGAAGATGGGATATACAGCGACAAGAAATAACAAATCAGTTTTTACATATTCCTTAGGATGAACAACCTACCTTCATAACGCATGCAAATTATTACTTGTAATATAACACATCTACGAAATTAATCTATAGCACGTAAAATCAAGGATTATAGTTACGTGGATTAATTTGGGATGCAAGAAAATTACCACATAGAAACGATCAAAATGGCCTCTAAGCAAGATGGCCTAACATAAAAACAGCGTGTTCAAAAACTTACCATTAATTCGGGGGAATCCAGAAATAATGTTAGCGCCGGCTAGCCAAAGGTGGCGGACGTCAAAACTCTAGAAAACAGGGACTCGATGCCTCTTATTAGTTATGAATAAAACAGAATACAGTTTCCAACTGTTATCTGAAACAGGCTATAGAAGCGATCTGCCTTGCTCGAGGTCCGCCGTGAAAATGAGTTGGAACGAATCTTGAATGGACCATTCGTGCAGTGTTGCCAGATTGTATTTGTAAAAATCTGTAGGTTGGTCCTAAAAAATCTGTAGAAATCTGTAGAACGACGTTTTGAAAATCTGTAGATCAACAGATTTATTTAGAAGCTATTTTAACACATTAATCAGTAACAGAAAATGGTTTTGTATGTAAATGTTATCCTAAAACGAAAAATAAATAAATAAAACAAATGTGAAATTTTATACGTTTTCTATTTCTGAATCTGTGTCACTGTTTGTTTTGTCGTACATTATAGAATTAAATAATTTTAATGGTTCTTCTGACGGTTGTACCTTGTAGCACACGGTTTTAATTGCACTTTTAGTATAAAGCAGGCCTTTTATGGACTGTGTACTGAGTCTGTTTCGTACTTTGATCTTCATAAGTTTTATGGCTGAAAAGAGGCGCTCAACGTTTGCACTACTATGTGGCAAGCAAAGTAGTAATTGTACAAAATTTTGTAAAAACGGAAACATCTTCGTGCCATCTCCTTTTTTCATGTTAGAAATATGACGCCAAAAGTCTGCAACATTGACATTCTGCTCTGAAGAAAATGGCAAATCAACATTTCTTAAAAATCGCCATTCACGGTCTAGCTCAGTGACATTTTTTGGACTAGTTGCTGAAAAAGATATACATTATTCAGTATGTAAGTAATTGCAAAAAAGTCCAATTTAGTTTTTTAAGGTGCCAACCTGGAAATAAAACAGCTTGATTAGCAATCGATGGTAAATTTAGTTTCAATGTAGTCTAATAAATTATCTGGATTTAAAAATTTAAGGCTTTTTAGTTGTTTCCTTTCCTGAAATGGGAATCTAGCTTTAACTTGCCGAAGAGTTTCTATATAGAAGTCTAGACATTTCTGTTTGAAAAGTTGAATACTCTCCATCGATAAACTGTTTCCTTGAATTTCAATGGTTGCTGCAATGTTGCCCCCTAAGTAAATATCCCCCAGATCTAGATGATTTATTTCGTTTTCAAAATCGATGTTTATTATTTTTGTCTCTCATGCATCCTCTTCAGTAATATTAATTCTTTTTTCATGTTCCATCAACTCAAAACAGTCAAGTTTAATAAAACACCAAACACTCTAACAAAGTTTTATAAACAGTAAAAACTTTTTCACATAAAATGTGAAGTTTTGGCTGTTCCGACTGCATTTCCTTATTAAGGTCATTAAAGAAAGGCAGAACAAAACTTAGGAATTCTAGATATAACTCTGTGGTTGGTTCTGTGCATTTATCTAATATTGACTGTGCTGCAAGCAAACGATCAGTCAAAATTGCACTCTGAAAGTACAACTTAAGGGCAGGTAGTTGCTCCAACAATCTTTGAACAATTTGTAATAAAGATAACCATCTAGTTTGTGAGGTTGTACATTCACAAATTCTTGAAAATCTTTGTAGTCACCTGTTCTTTTGGGACTGTTTTGGATGTAATTATAAACGTCGCGGGCAAAATCTTCTACACCCCTTGGAAGTTATTGACATGCATAAGAGCAGCAAAGATGAAAGCTGTGGCATATACATTTCATTTTGAATAATTGTGGTATATCTTTTGACAATAATGCTGCTAGTGAGTAATGTTTCCCAAACATTGTGCTAGCTCCATCTGCAGCAAAAGCAATTAAGTTCGTCTTATATGGAATAGCTTTGGAATTGAAGAATTCTACTATTTTGTTGTAAAGTGTGGTAGCTGTCCCATCAACAACTGGTATGAGAGTCAAAAATCTGTCTTCTATCTTAAAGTCCTTACAAGAAAAGCCAAGTATTTAGTTTTCGACTTATCTGTACTTTCGTCTACTATCAAAGCAAATTTATTGTCCTTTAAAATCTCAACTAAGTCATTTTGAGCAGCTTTCCCGGTTACGTTAGTCATAATAGCTCGCGGTTTTGTCCTCTCCAGTGTAAATTCCTGTGCTATCTTAGAATCTGGACATGATTCTTGTATTAAACATTTTAAATGGCCAGCTAAATCAAAACGTAAATTATGCTCTGCCAGAAAGCTGGTCATTTTTATTTAACCAGCTTTAATTTTTTCTCTAAACGTGTTGGAAGTTGTTGTTGGTAACACTGATGTTATTACTGGCTGCAGCGCAAGAGATGAAAAATATAAATATTTTAAAAATAATGGACGTCTGGCAACACTATTCTCTCGAATTATTGTCTAGCTAGGCTTAACAGGACTCGTATCTAGAGCTGTTAAAATAATAATAAAAATATCAAAAACAAAATTTTAAATAATTTTCTTTTGTTTTATAGATCGAACACATGCATGACACATGACACAAACACACTAGCGTAACCGATACCGATGCCATTTAAAGTTCGTTTAGTCGATTAGAATACAATAAAATACAGGTAAATATTATAAGAAGTTATAGGTTAGGATTCAAACCTTTCGCATGCGACAAGTGTTTTTTACTGGATGCGAGTCTAAGCAAATCTGTTTTACCAGCGCCACATTTCAGATCACACATACATGCACTGAAATAAGCATAATCCTCTCCTTTTTTGCCTCTTTTTACCCAACCATAGCTTTTCTCCCACGCAGCGGAGTACTTTTGATTATAGCGAATTTTCGCTTTTTTTCTTAAATATGTATTTCGGAAAAATAAACAAACTTAACAAACGCACTTATAAAAAACAACTCAGTCAAAACCAAACAAACAAAACAAAAGTCTCCATTAGTCTCCAGTTCTCTGTCTCTCTCTGTTCTGCTCCGTCGTTCCCAATTCGTTCATCTCTTGAAAACGCCGCCTCGCCGCCGTGTGATCGGATTGATGATTTACAGACATAACATATTACGTTGTTCGTAACAAAACGCAGTGAGAAAGATAAACAAACCAACCAAAAAGAAAAGTCAACTTTGGCTACGTTCTATTTAATTTAAAACTGCTGCGTTCATTTGTTTTTGGCACTATGGGATAAAACAATTGAAAAAATCTGTAGATTTGAGAGACTTTTCTGTAGATCTGTAGGCTAGGCTGAAAATCTGTAGATCTACAGATTTATCTGTAGGTCTGGCAACGCTGCATTCGTGTATCAATCACGTTTGGTCTCAATCCGACGGCGGTGATTCCGTTTTACGTAATGATCTAAAAATCTTATATTCCCTAACATTATTAAATGCAACGAAATATTTATTTAAATTTAGTTTTAGAACTCGATGTAACGTACTAAACACTAAACCATACTAAACAACACCAACACTAAACTGAACAACCCTTCGATCGATCCTGCCATAATGTTAGAACTAAAGGCCCAATTACAGGCATCCATCGCTGAAGCGGTTAAGGTCTGTTTTCAGAAAGAGTTTAAGAGCATTCGCGAAGACCTTGAGATGCTCAAAGGTTTGAAATCCACTGTTGAATTTCTGAGCGAAGAAGAAGAAGAAAAACGTTTATTAATATATACAGTACATGAGCGCTGATTATGATACTGTGAAATTAGAGTTGAAAGCGGTTATGGAAAATATTACCGTACTGCAGAAAGAGAATGAAGTTCTTTTAACAACGGTGAGAGATCTTTCTTCTACATTATTATTAGCTGATCAGTATGCTAGAGATTCCAACGTTGAGATAAACGGCGTACCTGAAAATAATGCTGAGAATTTATTATCTATACTGATCCAGCTTACCACAACCATCAGCTGTCCCATTAAAGACTCTGATATACTGTCTTTCACCAGAGTCAGGAAAATGGATGCTAATAGCCCCCGACCTCGATCTATAATCTACAAAATGGCTAGCCCAGGGATTCGTGATTCCATACTTGCTGCTGTTACCGTCTTCAATAAAAATAACTCCGAAGACAAACTGAACTCCAAACATCTTGGCTACGGCGGCACCAAGTCTGCAGTTTACGTGTCTGAACATCTGGCTCCTTACTTCAAATCACTGCACGCCGAAACTCGTAAAATTGCTAGAGAGAAGGGGTTCAAGTATGTGTGGATAAGGAATGGCTCTATCCGAGTTCGCAAGGAAGACAAGTTTCCTGCCATAAAAATCAAGTCCTATGCCTCTTTAAAGTCATTAATGTAACTGTCTCATCCAATATTATTGTTAAGATTCCCTATTAATTTTAAGTAAAATTCAATATTTACTACCAAAATTGCAGAGGTGTTCGTACTAAATTATCTGATATTTATCTTCAAAGTCTTAGACAAAGTTACGATGTCATTGTTTTTACAGAAACTTGGTTGAATAATAGTATTTTTGATAACGAGCTATTGAACTCGAACTACAACATTTACCGCAGGGATAGATGTACTTCCGGTCTCTCAGGTAGTGAGGGGGGCGGCGTGCTTGTTGCAGTTTCCAAGTCCATTGAATCTCGACGTATTAGTCATTTTGAAAGCACTCATGAAGACATTTGGATTTCTATGAAGGCTAATATGAAGACCAAGCGAAACCCTTCAATTTATGTGCAGTTTACTTGCCATCGCCTGTAGCGCCTAATACTTTGCAGTCTTTTCTTGATAATGTTAACTCTGTTATGTACGCTTGTGATTGTAACACTATACTTATTGGCGACTTCAATTTATATTTTATTGAATGGGTACTATCTAAAACTGATCAGTTGATGTTGATTGGTTTTTCGTGTCTCTCCTTTTAGTTTACACCTTGTAAAACCCGACGAAGATCCAAAAATTCAAAAACATCTATTTTAACTTCCTGTTTGTTTAAATTTTATTGAAAATATATTTGTTATTTAATTACTTGTAAATAATTTATTATGTTGTCCAGAAACATACGGTGATTCTTCAGATAAATATAAATAATAATTTTTCAGGAAAATTTTGGTGTTGACAGTCTGACAGTTGACAGGAGCTAGACACTCAGTGGCATCTTCTCTGTCATCCTGCATTAGAAAGGTAATAGAGAACAACGATAGAAATAGTTGGGAGTTGTTTCTTACATTTTCCTATCGAACACTTCATGTTCAAAGAGGCAGAGACAAAGGTGGCTCCCTCACCCAAAAAATAAAAGATAATTGTAAAAACCCAATAGACTTAAGTCAAAATAACTTGAGTGATAAAAGAAATCAAGCATATAACATCTGTAAAAAAATTGAATCAAAAGTTAACGACGGGGACATCAAGGGAGCCGCTCAGCTACTGTTTTCCGATGACGCTGTCGCACCTGACACACCAGAGACTTTAGCCTCCCTGCAGTCAAAACATCCGCCTCCAGCAGCGACTACCCAACTGCCTGATGCGCCTGATGCCAATGCACGAACTCCTGAAGCTACAGCAGAAGAGGTACAAGTTGCGATTTCTTCCTTCAGAAATGGTTCGGCTGGCGGTCTCGATGGATTAACCCCCCAACATTATAAAGACCTTATCTGCGGTACAACTGGAGAAGCCGGCCGGACACTGCTGGAGCAAGTAACGCACCTTGTCAACCTGATGCTCTCTGGCAAAGTGTCAGAAGATATAATTGATATTCTTTACGGTGCCAGTTTATGTGCCCTTAAAAAGAAAGACGGCGGCATCAGGCCAATTGCTGTTGGGAACACTATCCGCCGTGTAGTCTCAAAAATATGTTGCAGACACATCTTACCCGACCTATCCAATAAATTTGAACCGATCCAACTTGGTTTTGGGACCAAGGGAGGATGTGAAGCCGCTATGCATGCGGCTCGCACCTTCCTGACACACGGCGGAGGTGAGGTGCTGCTGAAGGTAGATGTTAGGAATGCGTTTAACTCAGTCGACAGGTGTGCCTTGCTGTCACAGATCAAAGAAAACATCCCAACAATATACAACTATCTATGGCAGTGCTACAGTCACCCATCGAAACTGATTTACAAGAACCATTTAATACACTCCTCGGTTGGTTGCCAGCAAGGCGACCCTCTCGGACCGGCGATTTTTAGTTTGGCTATACATCCACACATCGCAGACCTAAATTCAAAATTTAATGTCTGGTACTTGGACGACGGAACACTCGGAGGTGATGCAAGCTCAGTTCTTTTAGACCTCGAAAACATTATAAATAAGTTTAAAACTATTGGCTTAGAACTAAATTTCTCAAAGTGTGAGCTTTATTTGAGCGGAATTCTGCCACCCCAAGAACATAATAATGTGTTGGCAAAATTCAATGATCTAGCTCCAAATATAAAAATAATCGACAACGATTCACTTCGCCTTCTGGGTGCTCCGGTTCTAGATGATTCAATTTCTGGTTTCATTGAAGAACAAATATCTAAATTTGAAGAATCATCTAGACGTCTAAAACAAATAAATCCCCATATGGCCTATTTCATAATTAGATATTGCCTCTTTGTTCCAAAATTTACATATGTTCTACGCTGCACAACCATTTGGAAACATCAAAATTTACTCACACTTTTAGATGACGTAATTCAGTCGACTTTGACAGAAATCTTAAATTGCTCGTTTGAAGAAAGGAATTGGACCCAGGCAACACTTCCTATCAGATGTGGAGGTCTGGGTATTCGAAAAATAAGCAGCGTAGCACTACCAGCCTTCCTGTCATCAGCCTATAGCACGATCGACCTCTTCAATCGAATAATAAACCCATCACTTGGTGGTGTTGAGGTCGCGTGCTTGACGGAGGCCAGGGACGTTTGGTGTACAATCGCCGGTCCCGACGAAAGTGTCCCGATTAACCTGGCTTCGCAAAAGCTTTGGGACGGGCCGCTCTGCAGTCAGGTTCAAATGAACCTACTGGAAACTTCAATAAACCCTGCGGAGCGAGCCCGTCTTCTAGCAACTAGCGAGCCAGAATCGGGATATTGGTTAAATGCATTACCATCTGCCAACATCGGGACACTACTGGAGAGGACTACTTTCAGCCTGGCAGTCGGTCTGAGAATAGGAGCTAAAATAAATGAGCCACATCGCTGCCGTTGTGGACACAGTGTCGACCAATTGGGCCACCACGGCCTATCTTGTCAGTATAGTGCTGGACGTCTGCCGCGCCATGCAGCCTTGAATGACGTCATTCGTCGGGCCCTTGCCAGTGCGAGTGTGCCGGCTATATTAGAGCCAAAAGGCATAGCACGTGACGACGGCAGGCGGCCCGACGGAATGACGCTCATTCCTTGGAAAAACGGGCGTTCACTGATATGGGACGCAACATGCGTTGACACATTGGCACAGTCCCATGTCCAAGTGACCGCAACAAAGGCAGGCGCGGCAGCCGAAAAAGCAGAAGGTGTAAAAAGGCGCATGTATGGAGCCCTTGGCGAGGGCTTCATATTTGTGCCTTTTGCTGTTGAAACTCTTGGGCCGTGGGGTCAAGAAGCGCGACAACTTTATAAAGAAATTTCATCACGTTTGGTCGACGCTTCAGGTGACCGAAGGGCTGGAAGCTACTTTGCCCAAAAAATAAGTTTGGCCATTCAACGTGGTAACGCTGCCAGCCTTTTGGGCACCCTTCCCAACGATGGTAGCGATCTGGCCAGCATTTTTTATTTGTTATAAATATTTAAATTTTTAGGTTGTATTTGTTAGGTTCCTTACTTAAGATTATTTTTAGTTAAGTTTTGTAATGTTATTTAAGGTCTTAACACATTAATAAAAATTATTTAGTTAAAGTTGTATATGTTTCTGTTTTTTTCTCCTTGAATAAATAAACTGATAATAGTCTAATTCCAAATAATTATAGCAATACACTTGGTAACGCTCTTATAGACTTTATGTCTTATTATAACTTTTCACAATTTAACCACATAAAAAACAGTAATTCCAGAATTTTGGATCTTGTTCTTTGCAACTTTTATGGTGTGACAATGAACGATCTAAGTTGCGACCCCATGAGCAAGATAGATGCTCATCATCCCCCAATAGTAATTGACTTTGAGTTTTCCAGCCCTCCTGTATTAATAAGTAAACCATGTGCGACTCATAATTTTAGAAAGGCCAATTATACATTAGTCAACGAAAATGCTCAGTAAAGTTAATTGGACTGGCTTGCTTCTTTCATCTAGCGACAATGTCGATGTCATGGTGGCTTCGTTTTATAAAGTGCTCTACTCTGTAATCGAGGAAACTGTTCCCAAAACAAAGTCTAGGAATATTAAATACCCGGCATGGTTTACAAAATCGCTGATAAGGCTCTTATCTGAGAAAGAAAAGATAAGACGTAAATCTAAACTTTACAATAACCCACGTGATAATATTGAACTAAAGCTTTGAATAAGCGTGCTAGGGTAATGATGTCAGAGTTTTACAAGTTTTATATTAAAGATATTCAAAACTCCATTAAATCTAACCCTAAAAGCTTCTGGTCATACATTATGAATCAGAGGAAAGATTCTTGTAATATACCAGCTACAATGCACTTACTGGATAAAACTGCTCAGTCTGGTAGTGAAATTTGTAATCTGTTTGCAGCTCAGTTTTCATCAACTTATTCCCCTGTAAGTAATAATAGTACAGATAGTGACATCAGCGCCCTTACCTTATTTCCACCTCGTGACTGCTTTAACAATCTTAAAGTTGATGAGCGTAAATTACTCAAAATACTTAAAAGTATTGACGCTAGTAAAGGGGCTGGCCCGTACGGTATTCCTCCTATTTTTGTTAAAAAGTGTGCTAAAATGTTAACATTACCTCTTTTTATTATCTTTAATAAGTCTTTTTCCTCGGGAATATTTCCTACCACTTGGAAAGAGGCTAGTAGTTCCAGTTTTCAAAAAGGGCGACAAGGATTTAGTCAGCAACTACAGACCCATTTCTATAATAAGCTCATTTGCAAAAAATTTTGAATTAGTAGTTGTGCCCGCTTTGGTCAGCCTGCTTAAACCTGTTGCGATCAAGTACCAGCATGGATTTATTTGGAATAGGTCAACCGTCACAAACCTTTTATCGTTTACATCCGATATTTCCGAAGCAGTAGATTCTTGCAAACAAGTAGATGCAATATATACTGACTTCAGTAATGCTTTCGATAAAGTTGACCATACGTTGTTGTTGAAAAAATTGGCTGACTATGGTATCCATGGTAATTTACTGAGTTGGTTGTCTTCTTACCTTCAGGGTCGAGTAACCGTCTGTGGTTATAAATCCGCTGCTTACAGTGCCTTATTAGGCGTTCCCCAGGGCTCTCATATCGGTCCTATCCTCTTTGTTTTGTTCATTAATGACATTGGTGACTGCATCAAGAATTCTAAATTCTCTCTATTCGCTGATGACCTCAAACTCTACACAGTTGTGAATTCAAAAGACGACATGTTGCTTTTACAGCAGGACATAGATGCTGTTAAAATGGGTGTCCCGCAGGGCTCCATATTGGGGCCTTTATTGTTCTTAATATACATAAATGACCTTCCTTATTTGGTTAAAGACTTATCCGAGATAGTGCTATTCGCTGACGACACGTCACTTATTTTTAAAGTTAATAGACATAAAGATATCCTTGATGATGAGAATGTAACTCTATGTATGATTCTTGATTGGTTTACTGCGAATAATTTAGTTTTAAATGGGAAAAAGACAAAATGTATGAAATTCACATTACCAAATGTAATTCAAGTAGATGCTGATCTACTTTTGCAGGGGTCCAGTTAGTCAACAAAACGAAGTTTTTAGGCATTACTATAGACTCTCGTCTTCAGTGGGGTCCCCACATAGAAGGCCTTTGTGGTAGACTAAGTTCAGCCGCATACGCTGTTAGACGGATGAGGCAAATTACTGATGAGGATACTGCTAGATTGGTGTACTTTAGTTATTTTCACAGCATTATGTCATATGGTTGTTGCTGTGGGGTAGAGCTGCGGATATAAACGCAGTCTTTGTTTTGCAAAAGAGAGCAATTCGTGTTATTTACAATATGAAGCATCGGGATTCATTAAGAGAAAAATTCAAAGAAATTAGTATTTTAACAGTTCCTTGTGAATTTATTTACCAAGTTATTAAATATATCAGAAAAAATATCGATAATTTCCCTAGGCTCGGTGAGCATCACTCTATAGACACTAGGAAGAAACATAAACTGGCTTTTCCAAAAAATAGACTGCAAAAGTAGGCACCTCTTTTGTAGGACATGGTATAAGATTTTACAATAAACTTCCAAGGGAGGTCCTTAGTTTTTCAGAAAATAAGTTTAAATTATATATTAAGCAGGGACTCTTGAGAAAAGTATATTATAAAATTAATGACTATTTGGATGATAGTGACGCTTGGTGTCATGAGAATATTGATTGATACTACTGTTCGTTTATTTTCTAACCGGTTTGTGTTTCAAATCGTCTGTTTTTATGTAGACTAGTATTTTTATATTGTTTTTTTATTATTATTTTGACATTTCTTTTTACATATTGACATGAACATTGTCTAACTTAAACTTAGCATTTAGGTATTACTTAGTTGATAATCTGACTATCAAAAAAGTGATAAACTATATGAGACAGGTGGATGATGTTTTGCTTAGTATTTTAACTTACTACCTCATTAGACAGGTAGACTAAGATATATTTATTTTTTCCTCATGACACAATTTCCTTCTGTCTTTTATATTTTTATTCTTTTTTAATACATTGTTTAGTATTATTTTATATAAGTTAAAAGAAACTGTAATAGTATTAAGCCATATTCAGAAAAAAAAATACTGATAAAAAAGACATGATCTTGCTAAGTTTCTTGCCCTTCTTCTTAGCAAGATTAATCGAATGGGCGGATTTAGGCATTATATCTATTTATAGTTTATTGGTTAGGTGGTAGAGCTGATGCCGGGCTCGACTGTGGAGGTACCACCATCTTACTCGGAAATCCTCCCGAAGTTATTCGGGGGAGAGTAAGAGGACATCCCTCAGGCAAAAACCCAGGCGGCACACCATTGCCTGGGACCGACGGATGGCGGTATATCCATCCCCAATTGCCGGGCCTTATATAAATCAGACTGGTGACGGGCAGCGGCGTCACTAGTGCAAAGGTTTCGGCACCGCGCTCACCAACCCGCCTGCCCAGCGTGTGTGAGTATGGGCATTTCTTCCAGGAGGACCGCCAAGTGTGGTGAACTCCTGGAAAGGCCTATGTCCAGCAGTGGACGAAACAGGCTGATGGATGGATGAATGGATAGTTTATTTATCTATTAACTTATTTATTCATTGAATTATGTAGGTATGTGTATACAATATTTTAATTTTTTACTTATGTTAGTATATATTTGGCTAGGCAATAAATTTATTTAGGGTCTATTCAGTTTATTTATCAACTTATATATTGATTGCATTGTGTAGTTATAATAATATTCGTATTCCAATAAGTCTTTATTTGATGCATTTAACTGTTGTAGCCCAACTTAAATATAGTTTTTTTATATATTTCCCGTATCATATTTGTTTCATCATAAAATATTAATCTTATACAGATTAGATTTAACATGTAAAACGTATACTTTATGTAGGTATCTATTTTACAAATAAACAATTTGAATTTGAATTTTGAATTCATTCCTGGTGTCGTCGCAATAAGATGATTTTAAATGTGAATAAGTGCCTCCATATTAAATTCACTAGAAAAAAAATTATCCTACCTTCAACGTATTCGATTGATGGTTCTCCTTTACAGGAGGTCAGCACTGTGCGTGACCTTGGTATCCTTATAGACGGAAAATTAACATTTAGAGACCATACAGATTCTGTAGTTAACAAAGCACTTAAGTTTCTTGGTTTCATTAAAAGGACATGTAAAGATTTCACCCGTTCTGACACTATGATTTGTCTCTTCAATGCACTTATCCGAAGCCACCTAGAATCACCTCTTCTGTTTGGAGCCCTTCCTATAGAGTTCATATTGATAGACTTGAAAGAGTACAGCGTAAATTTACAAAGTTCCTCGCATATAAGGATCGTCTTTGCCCCTATCGATGTAGTTACAATAATCGGTTAAAGCATTTTAAGTTGTCCTCTCTTGAGGATCGTAGGACATTAATAGATATGACGGTACTATACAAAACATCAAACAGCATAATAGACTCACCTGATTCACTAACTCAGATTAATATTTCTGTCCCTCGCCCTACCACCAGACGGTCAAATCGTAAGCCGTTTGCGACGCCTCGGTTTAACAGCAATCATGGTAAATTTATGCCATTAACGCGTATGATGACAACGTATAACAAGTTATCTACTGTTGATGATGATTTGGACATACATTTTGTTAGTCTTCCATGTTTTAAATCTAAGATACTCGAGTGTTTAAGTCATGGATGATCTCATGTTCTGTTGAGTTAGTGTATGTTTAAGTTACTTTTTCAGAATTATTATCATAATTTGTTACTTATAGTTTTAATTTAAGGATCACATAAATTAAAAAATTTGAAATAATGAAATAAGGCAGATTACTGATGAAGATACTGCTAGATTAGTATATTTCAGTTATTTTCACAGCATTATGTCATATGGCATAATGTTGTGGGGTAGAGCCGCGGATATAGAAGCAGTCTTTGTCTTGCAAAAGAGAGCAATTCGGTCTATTTATAACATGAAGTACCGAGATTCATTAAGAGAAAAGTTTAAAGAAATTAATATATTTACGGTCCCTTGTGAATTTATTTATCAAGTTATTAGATATGTCAGAAAAAAAATTGATAATTTCCCGAGGGTTGGTGTGCACCACTCTGTTGAAACCAGAAACAAACATAAACTAGCTTTTCCAAAATTAAGACTTGCCAAAGTAGGTACCTCTTTTGTAGGACATGGTATTAGATTTTACAATAAGCTTCCAGAGGAGGTCCTTAGTTTGCCTGAAAATAAGTTTAAACTATATATTAAGCAGGGACTACTTAAGAAAGCTTATTATAAAATCAATGATTATTTGGATGATAATGAAGCATGGTGTAATAAATAATAATAATCTTATTCAATATTGTAATTAATAATTAGCATATTTTAATACTGTACGATTCCTCTAAAGGCTTAAAATTAATTAATATGTAAACTTACTTTGTTAAAGGTAATAGACAATATGAGACGGGTTGACTAAGATATATTTTTTTTTCTCGTGACTAATTCCCGCAGTCTTATATTTTTTTATGCCTTTACTTGAGTAGGTATGTATATGATTTTGTATCATATGTTTTATTTTGAAAAAAGGAATGTTTGCTAAGTTTCTTGCCCTTCTTCTTAGCAATACTAATCGAATGGTGCGGATGGTTAGGCATTATGTATATACAATATTTTTATTCCTATATTTCTATATTTTATGCAAGTGTATAACTTTATTACATTTTAGTAGCCCACCCTTAATATTTTTTTGTATGTATTTCCCGTTTTTATTATTTCTTCATTGTATTATGTATATATAATATTTTTATTCCTAGATTCCCCTATTTTATTTATTTTTTATTTATTTATTTATTTAAAAACTTACGACTATCATTTATTAATGCAGGTGTATATTTTATTTCCCGTATTATTATATATTTTTTTTATATTCTAAAGACATATTATATTGTGTAAATTAACTTTGACTTGTAGAAAGTATACTTAATGTATCTATTTTGCAAAAATAAATATTTTGATTTGATTTGATTTGATTTGATATGTGTGCACCTGTAACGTTACAACACACGGATTTAAACCCTACCTACTATTGTTATACTATTTGTGTATGCACCACTGGTGCTCCAAATAAATAAAAAAATAAATAAATTATACAACCGTAGCATCGTGTACCTGTCCGGCACCGCCAGCGCGCAACCCTCGAGGGCTGTGGGGTTGTCCACTTTGTTGTGTAACAGCAGATAATCATCTCTAGGGTGTCTATCCCTACCATTCCCGTTACGAACATAGGCGGAAATAAGTACGGATAATACCCATACATTCTCTTATAATATACAAGTAACGTGCGAATTTACGTTGGACTCATCACCATGAGCTTGTATTTATTCTCATGTGGGTCCCAGATGATTGCGTTAAACTCTAATTTGTTCCTAACAAAAGCATCATATAGCTTCAGTATTGGTCGAATATTTGTAAATCTAGCAGACTGCCGCATGACAAATCCTAACGTAACCTAAAATAAAAAATTGGTTAGATTGCAATAACCTAGAACTAAACTTCAAAAAAACTAAATTAATTCAATTTAAACCGTATCAAAAAAGGCCATTACAAATGGATTACAAATACAAAAACACAACTCTCGAATCCGTAAAATCCGTAACTCTACTGGGCATAGACCTCGATACGGATACAAACTGGAAACCTCATATCCAGAAATTGACAAATAAACTTTCTTTATTTATATATGCTTTCTACCGATTAAAGAAGTTGAGCAACTTTGAAACAGCCTTATCAGCATATTATGCATATGCCCATTCTAAACTTTCCTACGGTATAGCCCTATGGGGAAACTGTAGTGATATAAATAAAATATTCATACTAAAAAAAAAGTGTATAAGGATACTAGCCCATATCAGTAACTTTGAATCATGTAGGCCTTATTTCATAAAATACAACATACTGACTCTTACATGCATATATATCTTGAAATCATGCAAATTTGTTAATAAACACCCAAACCTATATTCTCCTGTAGATAGTTCTAATGTCAAACGCAACAATCGAAACCAAAATAAAATGAAAAGCTCAGTAACAAAATTAAAAATAGTATCATCAGGACCACATTCAATGGCTTTAAAAATATATAAAAATTTGCCAGATTATATCAGGAATATAGAAAAAACTACAGTATTCATAAAAAAGACGAAAGAATTTTTAATAAGTAAAAGTTATTACAAAATAGAAGAATACTTTAACGATGAATGTATGGGACACACATGAACTTTATGACAAATTGGACGTTAGGACCACTCTGTAACATCTAGTGGCTGTAACTTCTGAAGGCTCGTTGTATCTCTATCAGTGGCTCTAACCTCTATTATGTGTCATTTTTGTTTTTGTCACATAAAAATAAATTTAATAGAAAAATTTCTTGTTCATTAGGTAGTTAAATAGGTAGTGGAATTTGTTATATTGTGACTATGAATTTGACTATTAAATATGATAATGAATTTAATAAATCTAGAAATTAAGTTTTAAAATATTGCTACGCCCTAACAGGGTATCACATGAAACCGTATTACTTTTCCACCTGTACCTTACACTGTGATATGCAATAAACAATCTGAATGTGAATCTAACGCCTTAAAGGCCCTTTTACAGGTGTCATTAATATGGTCGTTGAATGTCAATCTACTGTCCAGGGTCAGTCCCAAGTCACGTATCGCCGAGACTCGTGCAAGCGGAGCTCCGGCTATGGTGTAGTCTCGGTCTGGCGGTGTGAAGGACCTGGTGAATGTCATAGTTTTGCATTTGGAGCTGTTGAATTCCAAATGATTGCATTCACCCCACTGCACAACACAACACTGCACAACACTGTCGATGTCTTTCTGTAGCGCCTCAGAGTCGCTTCGATCACCTACGCTCAAGTATAGTTTGAGATCGTCCGCGAACATCAAACACTGAGGCGCTCCAACAACCTCAGAAAGATTGTTGATCATTATTAGGAACTGCGTCGGTCCTAGCATACTACCCTGGCTTACTCCAGAATATGTCTCGTATAATCCAGAACAGATGCCTGATAATTGCACATATTGTTGCCGATTGGTAAAATAGTTAGCAAACAATAAACCCTATGCTTGAAAATTTTTCCAAAAGGACGTCATTGTCAACACGGTCAAACGCCTTTTTGAAGTTAAAGTATGCCACATCAACTTGGCGCTTTTTATTCAAAGATGCAGTGGCGTAGTGGACGAAGTTTATGTAGTTAGTTGCTGTGGACCTTCCTGTTTAAAAACCATGTTGACTGTTTGACAAATGAATTCTGACTTGTTGCGTTATTTTCCGGTTAATAATTGATTCAAGGATCTTCCCGAAGACTGAAAGAACTGCTATAGGCCTGTAGTTACCTACTTTAGATCTCACACCATCTTTAAACACAGGTGTGACACGGGAAGTTTTCCATATCCTCGGATATACAGAGAGTTTAATAGATAGGTTGTAGATTACAACAGTGGCTCTTCAAGTGCAGCTAGACAATCCTTAACAATGAACGGAGGTACTCCATCTGGACCCGGTGAGGAGCGCGCTTTCAGTCTCCGAACTGCAATCCTGAGATCTGCGGCTGAGATGCATTCAATGGAAACGCGTGCCGAGCTTACACGAGGGCACGCTCTCCACTCGAGAGTCCAGTGTCAGTCTGTCCGGGAGAAACACTGACTGGAAGTATGATACAAACGCATTTGCTACGTGCACCGTCTTCCCCTCATGTTCATATTCCTCAAAAGTGTTAGTTATTTTCTTGCACTTAGGCAGTCTCGCGGCGCACTCACATAGGTAATGTGATTTGCAGCGGTTATTATACGACTAAGCACAATAATTTTACAATATTTTAGTTAAACACTATCTTTAAATATAACACAGTGACCACTCAGTGAATTTTGCTTAGAAATCTTCTGTGAAAGTTCCTACCGAGCCAGAATTAATCAGTCTGATGAACTGGCTGCTGCTTGCACGCATTTTGGACTGAGATTTTCAGGTCTTCAATACACTTAGCATATTGTTTTGAATGCTTGATGGTGGCCCGGGCTCACGTAACTTTACTGAACAGCCGTCGTGGACGTTCCGGTTGCAGTTTTGCGGCACAAGTTGTTGATTCCCAGTTTTTATTCTGAATTCATTTTGCTTTCCACATATATGGAATGGAGCAGTGTTTCAAGGAACTAAGCATCATTCAAAAACTGCTCAATTCCATACATCCATTAACCGGATTCGTCTATTGCTGGACACAGGCCATTCTAAGAATCCGCCGGTGGGTTGGTGAAGCCGCTGCCCGTCACCAGTCTGTTATAAATAACGGCCGGCAATGGAGATGGATATCAGTCCTAATGTCCTCGTACTCTGTTCGGCGGGGTTGCGAGTAAGATAGGAGCCTCCACGTTTCCGGCGTCAAAATCACGTCTAGGCGCTGATACAGTAGGCGGTGGTGATACCAAATCATCTATAGGGGGGGCGGGGGGGGGGAGGGAAGATGGGGTGGGCTTCTTTGATTCAAGTGGCCGCAATTAGCCAGGCTCCCTTCCGAGTAAGACATTACTTACTTAAGTCAAAAGTCCATATTCGCCACTTTTGATCTAGACTTATTATCAAACGCAAATAATTAATTAAAAATACAACCGCGCATGACGGTCGTCGCTGACTGTAGGTTGCTTGCTGGAGCCCTAACGATTATAGGGATTTCAGATTTCAGGATTTTTGCATTCCTTCACAAACAATAATATTACAACTAGGATTGTTTTGTAAGTATTAGCAGCAGTAGATTTTTTGCCATCTATCTTTAGCGCTACCCATTTCTCCATCAGGTTTTTAATCTATGGTGTCTACAGTGGAACCGGAAAATGTATGACTGCCCCTTAGAGTATACATAAGCAACCCTAAGGACTGCCCCAATTGGTGTGTAAATATTATAAAATGTTACAAAGAGCTTAACATTTTCGTCAACAGTCTTATTTAAAATAATGGATCTGTCTAGTTCCCAGAGATTCTTCCTAAAGCAGTTTAGTCTATACTTTTTAAAATTGCGTTGCACGATGACTTTATTTAGTTATTTAGCGAGGAGGGCGATATTTACAAGATAGATTTATTTATTTATAAAGTATTTTAATACTGTTTTCCATTGAACTCGGTTAGTTAGTGGTCACTAATTCCACCACATTTCACAAGCTAGTGTCCACATTCAGTGAAGCGGCGGCGGAAGGAGGGTGGCATCGTCGGTGTAGTCGTGCGGCGGCACGTGGTACTGTGAGTCTCGGGTGGGACGCGCGCGCGCCGTGGCCACCGCCGCGCACCACGTGCCGTCCCCCGCACCCTCCGCACGAACCCACAGCGCCCCGTGCGCCGCGCTACCGCCGAGCTGCCAGCGCGCCACGTAGCGCAAGTAGACGCGTCCCCCGCCCACCCCCGCTGCCACCGCCAGCCGCCGCGGCTCCGCGTTAAAAGACGAGTCACCCACCCACTGCGTCTCCACTTCTAACGTCTCATCTGTAAAACGACATATTTTCACTTGCGTTTCAGTGAAGCAAGTAAAATATAGAGAGGTGACACTAACGGTGTGTGTGCGTGATGGTGAAGTACGTCTTGCGCGTATCTCCATCAGACACGAACTCGAAGTCCTGGTGCTGCGGCCGCAAGTACAGCGATGGGAACAGCAGCTGTACACACAGCGGCACCACCTACACACACATCACATGTTACAGCTTCACACACGACAAAGTATTCAGTACAATGATCAACTGGTTAGGTAAAACCTGAATAATTTCAGTATCTCGGTAGAAGGTGAGCTCGCTGCGTATGGTGTGATGGCGTGGTGTGGCGTCCGTGTCGGTTTCGGGCTCTTCCATCGCGGAGGTGGAGGGCAGCGGGGCCTGCACGGGCGCGGGGGGCAGGGTCACCGGCATCCACACTTCCGCCTCCACGCACACCTGAGGACCCGACCATTACCCTTTACATACTTCGTCACTGAGTATGGCTTGCGACTTTTCGGATATTGGGGAGATCACTCAACCGTACTCAATACAACGTCAAATAGGTGTTTTTTTTTATTGTTATTATAAGAGTATTCATTTTTCGTCTCGGTCTATGCAGCAGTCTGTGAGTATTATGTATTTGTTACGGCGTAATCGCATCTTTACAATTTCGATAGTGTGAAGAAACGAAACAAGTGTACCTTAGTACTGGCCCGTGCCGGTAGCAGGAGGGGCAGCTGGCAGCCCTCCGCGCCAGCACCGCCTGCTCGGCCCTGCACGAGACGCCAGGGCGGAGTCACAGCAACTTTTAGCGCCAGTGGACCCGAGCCCACGTTCCGCACCACAAACTGCTCGAGAATTCTGTAAGATCCATGACATTTTTATAATTCTTTGGCGTCCATTCTGATTAATCGTAAATCATCGGATAGTGACCCCTTGGCACGACCGTATCGCTTGTGCGACCTGCGTCTTGCATTGACGACCGCAGAGAGAACAAATGTACGAAGATGTTTAGAGCAGACCACCAGTCACCGCGACGCGAGTGAGGCGAGTCGTGGGGAATCACTCGAACAACCCCGTCCGGTGTAAGCGTGGGAAAGCGCACGGCTCGAAGCCCAGCGAGCGCAATGAACGAGTTTCTTGCTTACTAGGTGAGTGAGTGTCGAGCATATTGATTCAAATAATTTGTGCACAGAACTTTAATCTTATCTATATCTGTAAAAAGGTTTTGTATTGTACATACAAGAAAACTAGTGTATTCAATTGATCATGTGTTAATTCTTCGAGTACAATTATAAGAAATGACAAAGCGCACGCTAGAGTTCGCTTCACCGAATCACCGTTGGTCAGTCCTTCCTCGGGTCAGCCCCCTATAGCCTCCTTAAACCTCTCAGGTTTACGATAAGCATTACATTTCCAACATATCCCCCCACGTTGAAAATCTCCCTTTAAGACCTACTTGCAGTTTTCAAGGGATAGAGGACATATTTAATTGAATGCCCTCTTGATAATGCCTTTAGATGTTTGAATTTCTGCTACTCTATTTATTCGGTCCTTTGTTGGATACATGTCGACAATATGTCCAAGGGACCATTTTATAACTGGTATGGATTCTTCTTTTATCACGACTAATCTGCCCTTCTCGAGACTGCCCTTTGAGGATGTCCACTTCGTCATAACTTGCAGCTCTGAGACATTTTCCTTCCGCCATCGCTTCCGGAAATGCTGTCGCAGTTGTTCGACTCTTTCCCACCGTTGCAGCCTGTTTATGTTTTCATGGGACGTCCGACCAAGAAGTTACCAAGTGTTAATGGATTCAGATCAGAAGGATGTGTGATCTCGAGTTGAGGATAGCTTCGATTTGGACAAGTGTGGTATAAGTTCTTCAAATATTTAAAAAAACTCTATTCAAATGTAATATAAATGATTTAACTGATGCCCTCCACAAAACTCTAAAATGTGGTGTATATACCGTTATAAACTTGAAATCGATGCCGCCATGCTTTCAGTCAACGTGTACCTACGTAGTACCTATAAACAATAAAAGGTTTGAGATGAATTAACACCATGCATTTTTATCTTCCAAATATTCACTAATACTATAGTAAGCTTTCTTATACTTCTTATACTTTTCTTAACATGTTTTTTAAATTTATTTTCTGAAAGATCAAGTATTTCCTTTGGTATTTTGTTATAAAACGTCTGGAACAGCAAGTTTATGTTTACTTCTGGTACATATATAGGTATATAACCCTAACTAGCCATTCCTATTTCCTTGAATTTTTCTCTTAGTGACTAACGACATTTTAAGTTATAAATAGCCCTAATGGCTCTTTTTTGAAGAATGAAAACAGCTTCTATGTCAGCACCTCTACCCCAGAGTAAGATACAATGCGACATAATACTATGGAAGTAGCTAAAATACACAGTCGTGCTGTGGCTATATCAGTTAATTGTCTAATTCTTCTAACAGTAAATGTAGCTGAACTAAGTCTACTACACAGTGTTTTTATATGTAAACTCCATTGTAGTTTATTGTCTACAGTAATTCCAAGGAATTTCGTGTCATTTACTATTTCTAACTTGGTTCATTATATTTCTGTAAAAATGATGGTCCAGTCCAGTAAAGACTTAAATTATCATTTTCGGAAACTAATACTGCGAATGAGTAAATCTGATGGGTTTTCATGAGCACGAACATGACGCCATGTATGAGATTCAGTCAATTCTTAAATGTCAGCAACACGATTTTTAACAAATAATTTCAATTTATTGATTTTGATTTTGGGTTCTGTTTTAAGCCAACTTAATACAATGGAGGTGGTAGAGCTGGTGCCGGGCTCGACCGTGAAAGTACCACCTTCTTACTCGCAAATCCTCCAGCTCACAGAGAGGTACAACCAGGTGGCCCACCATTGCCTGGGACCGTTTGATGGCGGTATATCCATCCCAAAATGCCGGGCCATTTTATTATTAACCATATTAACCATATTTTGGTTAAAAATAGTTGTTTTAGTAGAAGGTTTTTTCTTAATAATTATTAAACATTTTTCAGACTATGTAAGGAAGAAAAAGGTTTTTTTCCATGTTTATCGGCGGGGTTTGGGTGGTCTGAAATGACAAAAGGTCGGTATTCTTTTATATTGATTGAAAGTTGGATTTATGATTTTTATAATTTTATTTCAGGGTTTCTTTTTATTATGGAGTTTATCCTGAAGTGTTGTTTCCTGATGGTAAGGCGTTAAGCCTGTTGGACCACTGTGTTCATCGATCTGATGGCTGGGAGGAAAGTGTGCTTGTGCTGGTGGCGGTAACGGTACCATAATGACCTGGAGGTACTGATATATCCACGCTAAGTCGAGGTTAGATGTTTGTTTTTCCGATTTTGATTTCGCAGACCGGGATTATTCTTCTTTAACATGCAGTTCAAATTTTTATTACGACACTTTTGTTGTAAGGCAATCTGATGGTGTAGATTGAATAATAAGTAACTAATTTAATACAAGTTTAAAATGTGTTGTCAACAATTTGTGAATTAGTGGCGGGTAGTTGGTGTCTTTGCCATGTACCGTTAGTTGGTAACGACAACCAAAGTTAATTTAATTTAAACCTATTCTAAAACTAGATTCAGAAAAAAGAATTCACGCTACTCCCTTGGCTAGTGTATGTACCGGGAATAATCCTAAATTATTTCCGGATTATTTGTTTTAATGTAAGATAAATTTTATGTTTAAAACAATTTGTTTTGTGCAGTGTGAAGGTATAAATTTATTTTGTCTAGGGTGTGATTCGTTTCTCTAATTGTGTAAAAAATTTCATTCATCTTAAATGGTTTTGTTGCAGATAGTCGTGCCGTAACAAGGTCACTTATTCTTATAGTTTTCACGTGTGACTGATTAGTTTATTTGTAAAAAAATCTTATGTAACATTAGACCTGTGATTACAAAAACTATTACGAATTGATTTTAAGTAATTTTCCCAACGTTCATTACAGATTTTTCTATAAATAACGGATCATTACTAGTTCCACCCTGACGTGTTAAATCGAAATTAATATTTTAATGAATGTAAATAGTCCCGTTCACACTGGTTATTTATTTACTTCCTACCCACTTCGGAATAATCGTTTATTAGGTAGTTAGTTACAGTATTTTCTTTACTTTTCTTTGAACTGGATGGAATCTGGAAACTCTCTGGCAACCCCCATTTCCATCGGATTCAGCCACTTGTAGGTCCGGATACGATAAAACCTAATTTAGTCTGCTGTAAGACAGGACTATGTTTGCCTAGGCGTATTTGACCTTGATCTATCAGATCCCAAAATATGTCTGCGCCTAATAAAACATCGATACTTGACGGACGGTTAAATTCTGGATCTGCTAGTATATGTGTTTGGGTATTTGTATTGTCTCCATGTTTCTAATGCTGTTACCATCAGAAGCTATGCTGAGTAAGACTAAAAATGACATGTTGACTGTAAATGGATTGATTTTTGATTGAATTGATGTATTGCAACGTTTTGTTATCTGTGAAACTGCATTGTTTATTCCTATGACGGACGACTTT
Source organism: Ypsolopha scabrella (assembly GCA_910592155.1). NCBI lineage: Eukaryota > Metazoa > Arthropoda > Insecta > Lepidoptera > Ypsolophidae > Ypsolopha > Ypsolopha scabrella. The sequence continues at coordinate 24,275,769 of OU342982.1, forward strand.
GTATAAGTTGGTTTAAGTTTGAGTTTCTTCATTAACGACTCAGTCAAAAATGACATAAGTATAAGATGAGTGTAAAAGAGCAGTCAAAGCAAGACTTGCTCTGCGTGAACAGCTGTGGAGAGCACCGTTGCACAATCGTTGACACGTGGCTGCTGTATGGGGTTTGTACTGACTGTGTCTTCATGAAGCAATGTATTGTGTGGTGAGTTACATTTTTTGCACGGACCTGATCTGCAAACGCGAGCGAAAGCAGTTCATGTATATTGATAATATCATAAATAGAGCTCACAAAAACCTTAGTCTCATTCTCAGATTATCAAAGTCTTTTAAACGTGCAGAAACACTCAAATCAATATACGTTGCCTATGTTCGCAGCATTCTGGAGTTTCGTAGTACAGTATGGAACCCACAATATGCGTCGCACACTGCTAGAATTGAGAAGATCCAAAACAAATTTCTTAAATCGTTAGATTACCGTACTGGCCATTATTTCCAAGACTATGCTTGCACTGGCAAGCGTCATAAGATTCCATCCTTAGAAAACAGAATAAAATATCTTGACGTTTTATTTCTTTATAAAATCATACACAATCAAATTGACTCTGAAGCACTCTTGGAGAAAGTAACTCTTAAAATTCCTCGCGTTTCTTCACGATCAAAGGACACCTTTTGTACTCATTTATGTTCTACAAATATGGCAAAACGTTCATTTTTCTGGCGAACCCTGGATCTATACAATAAAAGTCTTGGTAATGTAGATATTTTTAGTCTTTCCTTGGGCGCATTTAAAAATAGGACAGGCGAAATATTGTTTAACGTTTAGTGTACCTCTATGTTATCTGTGTGTCTTTAATGTTTAATTTATTGATATCTTTGCTTTTAGTAATCGTCCCGTTATTTCTTATTTCTATGTTTTAAATTATCTTTAAAGGAACTGTAGGGGTGTTTGTGCCTCTTGTATACTGTTATCTGATATGTTTGTGACTAGAGATGGGATTTGACCCTTAATAACTATCGGCCTATTGCTATTCTTACTTCACTTTCCAAGGTTTTTGAACGCCTTATAAATAATAGACTAATTGGATATCTCGAAAGTAACAATCTCTTGTCCCCTAATCAATTCGGCTTTAGGAAAAACAAATCAACAAATGATGCAGTACACGAAGTTGTAAATCACATTGTTAGCAACCTCAACAAAAATCAAAAAGTTCTTACTATATCTCTTGACATTTCTAAGGCGTTCGACACCGTTCATATCCCACTACTTTTACATAAACTGGAAAAAATTGGCATAAGAGGTCTCCAACTCGATCTCTTCCGAAGCTATCTCACAGGACGAACACAGATGGTTAAAATAGCTAATAATTTGAGCAGTGAACTCCAAACGTTGCATGGCATTCCACAAGGAAGTATTTTGGGACCTACTTTATTCTTTGTTTTCATAAATGACCTCTGTAACTTTATAACACCTTCAGGTAAAATTACTTCGTTTGCTGATGACACCGCAATAAATTTTTCATCGTCGTCCTGATCAGACCTTCAGGAAAAATCCCAACAAGGTTTTAATTATATTTTTGACTGGTTTCTTTCCCACTTCTTAACGCTAAATACTTCTAAAACAAAGTTTATCACCTTTTCAATTTCGTCAACTTCACAACCATCATCTCCCCTTTCACTCTTTGCACACTCTTGTTCTAGCCCACCATCAACTAACTGTAACTTTCCATCCATCTCACCTACCGATTCCATAAAATACCTTGGTATTATTTTAGATAATCATCTAAATTTTAAGCCCTACATTAATCTCCTTACTAGTCGAATACGAAAACTTATCTTCATCTTTAAAACCATTAGACATGTTGCCAAACCTTCTGTCATTCGCACTATTTACTATGCCCTGTGTCAATCTATTTTATGTTACTGTATCACCTCTTGGGGTGGTGCAGCTAAAACAAGGTTAAAACCACTTGAGATTGCGCAACGTGCTATTTTAAAAGTTGCTACTTTTAGTCCTATCCGTTTCCCAACAACTGAATTATATAATCACGTCCAAGTACTAAATGTAAGGCAACTATTTATACTTCAAACCATTCTCCATCAACACCAAATAACACCTTACAAACAAATAACGCAACGCCGTAAAGACAGAATCTGTTTTATTCCCAAAACAAAAACAGAATTTGCCAAAAGATTTATCTTCTATCTCGGACCTTACCTATATAATAAAGTCAACCTACGTTTACCCATACTTGGATTACCTCGATATCAGTGCAAGAATATTATAACCTCTTTCCTTTTAAAGAAAACATATCAAAAAACAGCGAACTTTATAAAAAATCTATAACACTTACTTATACTTTTCTTTTTATATAAACAGACCGCCTATCTATACATTTTTACTGTACTCTCATCTAGACACCCTTTCACTCTCACCTTTTATGCATCGTCTACAACTTTTTTTCACAGAAACTTGAACGCATACCGCACTCATATACATACCCCCCACACACTCACGCAAACACCTTTTCAACACTTACACAAACACCCTCACACACCCTCTCACACACACACACCCTCACACACACACACACCCTCACACACCCACACACACCCTCACCCTCACACACAAACACACACACACAGTTATACTTATATAAAGCACGCTGCGCTTGCGTAAAGTCGGCATTTTCCGCACTTTTGCTATAAAATATTATACGATACTCGTGCGAGAAACTTTTTCTCGACTCGTGTGATTGCAGCACTCACCTTCGGCTCGTGCCGCAAACTCACACTCGTCAGAAAACGTTTCATCGCTCTCGTATCGTAATGTACTATTTTACCCCATTGTGTTTTTCCAAAGAAACGGGGCTGTTATTCCTTTCTACAGGCGTAAAACCCTATTTAGGATAACAGCAAACATTTATTATTTATACTACATGTACCTACATCTTATATTTTAAGCTCTGTGTTTTTATAAGTCTCTTGTATCCCTTTTTTACGTAATAATAATAAATTATATTCTATTCGATAAGATTCCCATTGAAACCACCCGACGGGTACTTATTCGGGTATTAACGTTTTTCACTACTTTTACGTGGTATATTAGGAGTTATATCACGGTTTTATATGAAACTTGGGACCATCTTAATGTATTACAGTTCATTATTACATGCTGAACAATAAATTGGAAAAAAAGTCATTTATGTGATTTGTGGTAAAAATTTACTACGATCAGTTTTTTTCAATCTGTTTTATGTGATTTGTCAAAAAGTATCTAGGTGTTTCTTTTTGATAATAAAATTTTACGGTCACCCATCCCTAAAATAACCGTGACGAGCGTTGCTTAACTTGAAGCAACAAAGATCATAAATATTGAAATGAACTCAAATGCTCATGCGCACGTGTTAAAACTTGGATTTGAAGTATTTTAAAATCATTATATCCTTTTATTTAGTAATAATGAGTGTAAGTAAAGAGATTAAATAAAAACTACAAAACTAAATATTTAGAGTCTAATACGTGTCAAGAACTCATTTTATATTTGTTAATTGATTACACTAAATATGATTTCACCCGCATGTATACCCATTTCGGGTTGCAGCCCAGGTTGCTACCCATTTTAAGTTATGACCCAGAAAGATTCCCAACGTCATCAAATTTAGAAAACAATGGTTCCATTTTTGAAGTTCTAATTTTAAGAGGGGTTAACCCGATTTCGTCTCTTTTGAAATTAATTTCAAGCCAATAAATAACGAAGATAAAATTTTGTAAAAAATATATGTTATATTTTACTCTTTTTTCTTGATATTTCGGCCGTTCGATACACAATTAATTACACTGTACCTGAGAGCAAAAAGACCTCAACTCCATTTTTTACCATTTTCGTTTTATGCATATTAAAGATGGCAAAATCTTGTTCTTATTCGATTTTTCTCCTAAAAGCAACCTAACGGCTTATAGTATTTGCCAAAAAGTATCATGTCCAGTTTATGTTGCGTGAAACAAAGCCGTATGTAAACATAAGGTTTCTTAACACGGAGTTGACAAGAAATCATTTTTCGCGGGAACAAAATAGCAAACATGAGGTCGTTTCACCCGCACTCTGCGGGATGAAGAGTTATTTCAAACCGCTTTCGTCCACTTAGGCCGCTTATTTTCTGTTCATTAACCGACTTCAAAATAAGGAAAGGTTCTCAATTCGAATGTATTTTTCTTGTATGTTATTCCATATCTTTGGCATATATTAACGGATATGAAATTATTTTTTGTTCGAAAGAATCTGCTTTTAGGTAGTTTCCATTTTAGTTTGGTCGTCAATCTGATGATATTCTTTAGAGATAGGCCGTGGAAGTCCTCAATGGATGAGAGCATATCAATCACCCGATATTGCGAGAAACGTTTTGTACCAGGATGCCTATTGCAGGGTGTTACTTGAAAATTGACATATACCCATCTGACCTTCGATCCTGCGGGCCTATCATGTAATTTAGTTTCGGTTGCCATCTATGGTTGCTATTCCCCAAAAACATATAAACAATGAACTTCCAAAATAACCTTCAATGGGTATTGAACTATTTACGTCATTTCAAGTGCGGACGTATCCTTAGATAAGCGGTATGTATGTTTTAGACGATAGGCACTCGGTTTGGCAACTGATTTTACGATACAGAATCAGGAGGCTGGCCTCATAACCAGAGAACTCTTAAACGGATGACAGTAAATAACTTGAGATTTCGGGAATCACTTTGTATTAGTGTGTTCATTGCTGGATATTACTTGAAAATTGATATTTTTCTACCTGACCTTCGGTCTTGGCCTCATCACCATAGATCTCCTAAACGGATGACAGCACATAACACGAGATTTCGGGAATCACTTTGTATTAGTGTGTTCATTGCTGGATATTACTTGAAAATTGATATTTTTCTACCTGACCTTCGGTCTTGGCCTCATCACCATAGATCTCCTAAATGGATGACAGCACATAACACGAGATTTCGGGAATCACTTTGTGTGAGTGTGCTGATTCTAGGGTATTACTTGAAAATTAACAGTATGCCCACCTGACCTTCGATCCTAGTCTCCTCACCTTAGAACTCCTCAACGGATGACAGCACGTACCTAACTCAAAATTTCAGCAATTGCTTCATTGCAGGATATTACTTGATAAATTGTCATGATTTCACGGGACCTTTGAATTTGAAACTCATCCATGGATGACAGCACACCCGTCAACATTAAAAAGCGTGAAATAAATGAACTTTTAACAAAAAAAAAAACTGACTCAAATATTATAGCAGACATGCACTAAAAAGTTTGAAATAATTACATACTGGCAGGAGGTACCAAAATAACACTTTTGCCAACTTATTTCTTCCTGAAACATATGTTATCTATGTAGAAGTCGGCGCATGGTATAGAACACAAAAACCAACATGAGAGCGCCGACTTCTAGAGAACATTATGTTCCAGGAAGAAAGAAGTCGGCAAAAGTGTTAGTTTGGTACAATCGTCAGTATGTAATTATTCAAATCAAATCAAATCAAATTATTTATTTTTGCAAAATAGATACTTAAAGTATTTTTTGGGAATGTCTGTAATGATATTTGAATTTTTATTAGCCTAACTTAAATATAGATTTTCATCTTTTTCCCGTATTGTATTTGCTTCATAATATTTTATTGCTTTTATAAAGATTAGATTTGACCTGTAAAATAAACGACTTTATGTATCTTTTTTACAAACAAAACTATTCGAATTTGAATACTATTCCAATCGTAAAATAAAGCATAACGCCAATGTCAACTCAAACATTTAGGGACTTACAAAAAACTCTTCAATTGATACCAACAATATTTCACATTAATTATTTTAATCAAAATCTGCCACATGAGTCAACACAAAGTGATTTAACAGTCATTTAGATTTAAAAACAAAGCAATCTTTAAAATAAAACAATTTTTCAAATAGGTAGGTATGTACTTGTGCGTATGGTATGTGTTGATTATAAATGTTGTTTTTAAAGAAAACTTTCATGTTTGGTTCAATAATTATAAAAATAAGATACTTCGAAGTTTATAAACATATAATAAATAAATTCATGTAATTAAAGACAAAAAGTAATAGGATTTGTTTTTGTTACTTAATTTTCTAGTAAATCTTAAAAATATAAAAAGTCTTTATTTTATTTCAAAATGTTTGATTCGTAAATGATTAAAAACAAAACATTATACATAAACTTTTAACAAAAAAATAATAACCGACATCAAATATTATAGTAGACATTCACTATAAAATAATTACCTACTGACCGGTTTTTGACGGCTTCTTTCTTCCTGAAACGCATGTTCTCAAGAAGTCAGCGCTCTCTAATTGGTTTTTGTGTTCTATTCTTTGGGAAATGCGCCAACTTCTTGAGAACATGCGTTTCAGGAATAATGTTCGGCGATCGTTGTGCGGAGAGAGTAAATGATAAATTGTTAATTTGTTTTCACTGATTTAATTGATACGAATGTACTCGACTGCTGTCCGATAGCACACTGAAGGACTGAGCCACGTGGCACATGCCGCTGTGACGTCAATGGTGTTCGGTGACAAGAATTGGCCCGAACATGCTCCGGGGCCAGAAAAGATACAGATGATTTTGTTAGTTAGAATGATACAAGGTGATCCAAAAATCTTAATGTTATTGTTAATAGAAAATGATTAAAATTTAAAATGTCCAACTATTTAATCATTATTAAACTCCCGATTCCTCTTGGAATAAATGTCTCTTGTTTTCCTTTGGGGAAGTTGATTTGTCTATTTTACGCTTACTAAGCCGAATATCCGATAACTGATTAAACACACGCGCACTAACACTCTCAATGTTTTCACTGACTCTATGCTCATTGTCTAACACGACACACACATCGTTGCTGGAAACCGAAGTGGCTGCGGCGGCGGCGGGGCGACGCGTGCAGCTCCAGCCTCCTACACGATGACGACGCCTGTATAGCCACACCAGTATAATGCTGACTGCTATGCCCATTGCCCCGTAGCCAATCGTATACTGATGTATGTCATGAGATGATAACTGGTCCATGTCTACTTCACTTGTCTCTGCTTTCAGACCTTCTATGCTTTCTCCAATCTGTGCTAAAGTTTGATTGATAATGCCTTTATCATCTTGAGCTTCACTTCGTGATATAGTTATGTTAATGATATGATTAATTTGATCGATTTTTGGAGTCTCAATGTTTGGTGAAATGTAGACCTTATTTGATTGAAGTTGTTGTGAATGTAAAGTGAACTCTTTCCCTTTTACAATAAAGTTCTGATTCAATGTAATGATACCCGCTCCGGTCAGCTGCTTCACTGTAATATGATCACCACACACTATCTTCACTGTGTAGGTGTCACAACAAAAATATAAATATTGAGACGGTGTGTTTAGCTCTTTCCATTGATTTTTACAAATATTCTGATTTACTTTGCATATTTCTGTATTCTTGTTTGTGTTTACACATAGATCTTTGTCATTTTGTAGATAGTTAACAGGCTTTTGCAGTTGACAAACGTAAGTATCTTCTTGTAATAAACATGCTTGCAGTTCATTTATGTTCATAATAATATAGGAGTCTCGATGTAAGTTGATAGCTACGTATTGTGATATAGGAGTAATAGTCAGCATGTTGCTCTGATACTGACTAGGAACTGCAATTGCTTGATACAGCTGATAGGTATCACGAGATACGAGCGGAAATGTTATTTCGAAGATGACGCATTCATTAGTTACTCTAGTCTTGAGTCTTAACAATTTGTATAGTTGTTGTATATTGGATTGTAAGTTGCTAATAGGTAATGTGAGCTCCTTAGGTGCTTGCATGCTGATAATTTGAAGTTCTGCTTTTAGTTGCGTGGGCGTTAGGATATGTGGGCTTATTCGTTCATTGTAAATATCCGTGATAGTATCCAATAAAACGTCTTGCAGTTGCTTTAATGTTTGCAACAGATTGCTTCCAGCAAGAGCCGTTAATGTAAAATCTTGAATGTTGCTAAGGTTTCGAATTTCGGTCTGTAATATATTAGTGGCGGCTTCTAAGGAGTAAAGTTGTTTGTGTATTAATTTGTGTTGCTTTTCAATAGAGTTCTACATGCGTTTTAGTAAATTGGACTCTGCTTCAACGACAGAAGTTTGATTTTGCCACAATTTAACTAGATAGCGTTCATTGTCTCGTACCGACTTGATGTCTTGAGTGTATTTTTCTGCGAATTGGTTGTCCAGTACTCCGAACAAGGTGTTCGCTAGGTTCCCGACTGCGTTGATAAGACCTCGGCGCCGACGCTGTCTGGCGTTCTCGTTGAAATGCTGACGTAGCAAGCGCTCATTGTAGTATTGTAATTCTTGATACGTTTGATGTAATTGCAGTAAGATTATATTGCAATTAATTTGTTGCTCGATTTTTGAACAAGTGCTGTTGAGATATACTGATAATTTAGAGTAAGCTTCGACGCCGGTCCAATATGGAGACATATCATAATAAACAACTAATGTCCATTTGTCTCGAATGATCTGTATCTTTGATATTGGGTCAAAATATAGACCTTGGTTAATCGGAAGTTGCGTTAAGCTAAACTGCTGTCCTTCCGACGATGAAATTATGGTCATGAAAAATATTAACGAGATAGCCATTGATACGAAGTTTGTTACTTTCTGCTTGACACTTGATGATTTGGCTTTTTTATTTAATTCTTTTGGGCTCTGGCTAACAGCTGATGTGTGTGTATTTTCAAGTGGCAACAATGATAACTTTGACACGGGTCTTTTAAAGTAACCATTTTTCGTCTTTAAAGTCACAACCCTGACGATACCATCTGCTCCAGGATGTACTTCGGTCACTCTTTCCATTGCCCATTTACCTGCTGGTAAATTCTCTTCGTGTATGATGACGATATCTCCCACAATCATATTTTTCCGTGTTTTCAGCCATTTACTTCTTGATGATAGTTGTAGTAAATATTCCCCTTTCCATCTATTCCAAATGTCTTGGAATAATCTATTTATTAGGTGCCATCTTGTTCTGGCATCTTCCCCTGTTTCTATGATTGTTGTTCCTGCTCGACCATGTAGAAAGTGGGATGGTGATAAGAAATCGATATCATCCACGTCTTCTGATAAAGCACAAAGTGATCGCAAGCTTCTATCTGTGATAATAAAGTGATGTACTCCTCAAAAGTCAGCTTTTGCTCTCCGACCACTCTTCTGAGGTGGTGCTTGAGACTTCTCACTGCTCGTTCCCATAGGCCCCCGGCCGAGGCCCAAGTTGCGGCGTTGAAGTGCCATTCAATGTTCATCTCGGCAAGCTCCTGATAAAACTCCTGATTGAGACTGGCCATGATTTCCTGGTACTCTTCTGATAATACTCTGTTTGCTTTAGTGAAGTTGGTTCCATTATCACTATAAATATGTGCCGGAGCACCTCTCCTAGCGGACATCCGACGAAGTGCTGCTAAGAACGCGGAGCTACTTAAATCTGATACTAGCTCTAGATGGACGGCTTTAGTGACCATGCATATGAATACTGCTATGTAACCTTTGGTCGTCGCAACACCTCTTCCTCTGTTTAGCTTGACATCTACAAAACCCGTGTAGTCAACTCCTACATGATAAAACGGTGGAGCCGGGTTAGTGCGTGATTCAGGTAAGTCACCCATCAATTGATTATGCATTTCCGGTCTGTTTTTTCTGCATACTACGCAATTCCGTAGCTTTTTCTTAACCGCTCGATTTCCTCCTATTATCCAATACTTCTGTCTGAGGTTGGCAAGGGTTAACCTGACTCCTCCATGATAGGTTAAGTGATGAGCATCATTTATCAATAATCCTGTAAGTTGACTTTCATGTGGAATTATTACAGGACATTTTTTCTCGAAGCTAATATCTGCATTAGCTAATCTGCCCCTCGCACGTAAAATGCCTTGCTCATCAAGAAACGCATTCAACTTTAATAAGTCACTTTTCGCTGTCATTGTTTTGTGTTTTTGTAGGTATTCAATATCTTGTGCAAATACACTCCTCTGTGCATGTTTGATTAAGACTGATTTTGCTTTGTTCAGTTCTTGCAACGTGATATAGCTCGGCTTTTGTTTACTTCTCGGTGCACATGCCCTTAATATCCACGCCAGTACTCGTACTATTTTTCTTAATGAATTATGTTTTAATAATAACTCACTGATAATGCTTGGTTGAGAATCGTTATTTTGAAGCACAAGAGTTTGTCTGGTTTTAAGCTCCTCTTCGGTGTTGTGCTGAATGTTTTTCAGATTATTATTCTGACTAAATGATTTGAGCCATTGAGGTCCTTGCCACCACAATGCGTGTTTTTGTAATTGAGACGCCAAAAGTCCTCTGCTCGCTGCGTCTGCTGGATTCTCACTCGTGTTTACGTAACGCCAATTATCGGATGACGTTACTGCACATATGCTTTTAACTCTATTGGCAACGAATGGTTTCCAACGGCCTGGGTCTCCCTATATCCAACCCAGGACTACCATTGAGTCGCTCCAACAGTATAATTGTATATTTTGAGCTTGTAAACAATCTTTGATTTTTGCAATTAATTTTGACAACAGCTGTGCTCCACTTAGCTCCAACCTAGGTAACGATACTGCCTTTTTATTCGGCACAAGTCTTGTTTTCGCGGCGAGTAGCGTGATTGAAGTTTGATCTTGATACCTTGTGAGTGCGTAAACCACACAAGCGTAGCATTTTTCTGACGAATCTGAAAACCCATGTATTTCAATGGTGCCGTTTTCTCGGCTGCCCATCCACCTCGGTATATTCATCTGATTTCTGCAATCTATCTCACTTCTGATTTTCACCCACTCATTGTAACGACACCCACGACAATCTTATGGAATTTACAGAAGTTTTAAGTGAAGTGGCGTCTATTGTGGATAGCAGTGATACAGAAGCTGTCTACATTCTAGGCGATTTCAATGCACATCCAGGTGAACCCTTTAGTGGTGAGTTACTAAACATTTGTACCGATCAAGACTGGGTTTGTGCGGACTACGAAAAGCTAGGAATAGACTCTGGGACATATACGTTTATCAGTGATGCTCACGGATGTAAACGATGGCTCGATCATTGTATAGTGACGAGATCTGCATGGCAAACCGTCGTGAATGTTAGTGTGCGACAAGATGTGTATGTATCGGACCATTTCCCTTTGGTTGTAGATTGTAACTTAGAACTAGTTAGGCCTAAGAAACCGATGCTTGGTACTGGCATAAATAGAAAGCCTAAGATTTTGTGGGGAGAGAGAAATCCTAATGAAATTGAATTGTACCACGACCTATGTAATGCCAGGCTTAGAATGGTTGATTTCCCGACGGCATTCGGGACATGTTGTGCTGGATTATGTCATGATGTTGAGCATAGGAGTATTTTGGATGATATGTATTCAAATATTGTGGCAGTGCTAAGTACAGCTGCTGAACAAAGTCATACGGGCTCCCGTAATGGCAGGAAGAAGCAAAAAACTGTTGTAGGATGGAATAAACATGTTCGCGATGCTCACGGAGAGGCCAGGCTTAGGTTTGAGACGTGGTCGTTGCACGGCAGGCCATCCAGTGGCACCATCTACAACGAAATGTACAAGGCTCGTAAGATATTTAAATCTTAACTTAAGTGGTGCCAAGATCACGCAGAACAGCTTAAGATGAACATAATTGCATCTTACCACGCCAAAAACAAATTCAGCAAGTTTTGGAAAGCCACGAACAAACTTAATCTTAGGCCTGGTCTGCCTGTGAGTATAAATGGCATCAGTGATCCTGTGGAGGTGGCCAATATGTTCCGAGACCACTTTAGGGTTAGCTCTCCTCTTGGGCCTTCGCGGAAAAGGGTGAACAGTGCTGAGACCCGTGGTGACCGGAAACTGGTTCGGTTCTCTGCGAAGGATGTTGCAGCGGTTATAAAAAACATGCAAAAAGGAAAATCTCCGGGACATGACGGGCTCAGCATTGAGCATTTGAAGTACGCTGGCGTCCATCTGCCTAGAGTATTATCTATGTTTTTCTCACTGTGCATTGTTCACTCGTACCTTCCGCCAGATCTAATGAAAACCGTCGTGGTGCCAATTATCAAGAATAGAACAGGTGATATATCGGACAAAATCAATTACAGACCGATATCTCTCGCTACTACAATAGCTAAGGTGCTTGACGGTTTACTTGACGCTCAGCTTAGTGAATACGTTAAATTACATGACTCGCAGTTTGGTTTCCGTGCCAGACTATCAACTGAGAGCGCAATTCTGGGCGTGAAGCATACCGTCAGGTACTACACCGACAGGAGTACTCCGGTATACGCCTGTTTCTTGGATTTATCGAAGGCGTTCGACCTGGTGTCTTACGATGTACTGTGGGGAAAGCTCGAGGAGACTAACCTTCCCTCGGAACTGCTGTCTGTATTTCAGCACTGGTACTCTAACCAGGTCAACTATGTTAAATGGGCAGATGGAGTGTCGGAGGAGTACACAGTGGAGTGCGGAGTGAGACAAGGGGGCTTAAGCTCTCCAAGGCTCTTTAACATATATGTAAACGAGCTCATCGCTGGTCTCAGTAGCATGCGTGTCGGGTGCCACATGAATGATGTGTCAGCAAATAATATCAGTTATGCTGATGACATGGTGCTGCTGGGACCGACGGTGGGTGCACTCCGAAAACTCCTGGCAGTCTGTGAGGCATATGCGGGGTCACACGGCCTAATATATAACGCAAAAAAAAGTCAATTTATGCTTTTTAAGGCAGGTAATAAATGCCCTAGTGTGATTCCGCCTCTGACTCTCAACGGTACGATGCTCGACAGGGTCACAAAGTTTAAATATCTGGGCCATATTATGACAGACGACCTCAAGGATGACGAGGATATAGAGAGGGAGCGTAGGGCGTTGGCGGTGAGAAGTAACATGATTGCCCGGAGGTTTGCTCGATCTACACAAGACGTCAAGATCACGCTCTTCCGAGCTTACTGTCAATCATTTTACTCGAGCAGCCTCTGGTGTAAATACTCTCAAAAATCGCTGAGCGCCTTACGCGTCCAGTACAATAACGCTTTCAGAGTGCTGTTGAGGCTGCCCCGTTTCTGCAGTGCGTCGGGAATGTTTGCGGAAGCACGCGTGGACGGATTCCCGGCCATAATGCGCAAGCGGGCTGCGTCGCTTATACGCAGAGTACGGGCCAGTGACAACGGCATTCTGCAGGCGGTGGCGGACAGCTGCGACTGTCCTGTGCTCTGGCACTGCATACAAGTGGCCTGTGGTCAAATTATTATTTAATTTAATTTTAATACTAATTTAATTTACTAATATAGTTTATAAGATCATTGTTACTAACACTTATGGATCAATGTTATCTGAAATAAATGGATATTATTATTATTATTATTATTATTATTGTATACCTCGTCTGATACGGTGTCGTCCCATGTTATTTTCGACAGCCATACATTTTGAAATAATAGTTTTAGTTTGGTCGTAATCGGTGCCAGCCACCCTAGCGGGTCAAAAACTTTTGAAATTTCGGCTAGTAGTTTTCTCTTAGTGAGTCTGCTAGGGGTTTCTTTTGACATCGTACACTCAAAAGTAAACATATCATCTGTTGGACGCCACTGTAGGCCTAATGTCTTTGATGTATCCTCTGATTTAAAATGAAAAATGAATTTTTTATCTGATGCGTTGTTTTGTATGTTGTCCAATAACTCAGGTGCGTTTGAGGCCCACTTTCTCAGTTTAAAACCTCCTGATTTAAGTAGAACATCTATGTCCTTTATGATCTGTTTTCCATCCTCAATCGTATGACTACCATGAACAAGATCGTCACAATAGAAGGACTCATCTACTACTCCCGCAGCTGCTGGGTACCTCTGACGTTCATCTGCTGCTAGTCTCTTCAACGTCATCATAGCCAGGAAGGGTGCTGCCTTTGTCCCATACGTTATTGTTGTCAATTGATACGACTGTAATGGTTGATCTGGAAATTCTCTCCAGATGATTTTCTGGTATTTCTGATCCACATCACTGATAAATACCATAATAAACATCTTTTCAACGTTTGCTGTATATCCATACTGATACTTTCTCCACTTTAGTAATAGAGACTGTAGGTCTTGCTGTAAATTGGGACCTTTATGCATTAGATCATTTTGGATGTATACAGACGATGTCTTAAAACTACCATTGAACACGACACGAGTTTTGGTCGTAATGGACTCTGGTCTTTGCACTGCGTGATGAGGCAGGTAACAATCTGATGTGGAGTCCTTGACGGAAGGCTTCATGTGCTGTAACGTCTGATATTCGTTCATAAATGCTCTGTAATCTTCTGCTAATGTTGGTTGTCTCATGAACTTATTCTCCATATTCTTAAATTGGGCAATAGCCATTTGCTTAGAAGGCCCTAACTTTTTTTCAAAGTCATCTTGAAAAGGCATGCGAACCTCATACCGTCCGTCCTGCCTCCGTATCGTGGTAGAGTTGTAATAATCAATACACTTCTGTTCATCTGATGACACGTTGGGCTCCTTGGTGATGTCTTCAATTTCCCAAAACTTGTGAATGTTCTCAACATGATTCAAAATAACGTTGCATTGGAAAGTAGTTTTTATACTGCCACACAGAAGCCACCCCAGATGCGTCTGTTGTGCTAAGGGTTGTGTTGCGTCCTCAGCCTTTAAGATCCCGCCTAACATTATAGTAGAGTAAATATCAGACCCAGGAACTGGTCGACTTATGAAGAACTCAGGGTCAGCTAACTTTATGCTCTCTATGTATTTCCATGAAGGTTTCAGGAATGATTTACTCGGTAAATTTTTTATAAGGTTGTTCATGATTTTTACATCTGAATTAAACGTGAAATCGTTATGCATAGAGGTACAAGTTATGTTCATCATGCCTTTGCAGTTATTCTGCTGTTCTCCCACGCCAAAAATAACACCCCTACACTGTTTTCTCTTCAAGCCAAGTTGCTGTGCGGCACTTTCTTTTATGAGAGATATTTGGGAACCCCCATCGATTAGGGCCCTCATCACATGCTGACTTCCATCTGATGCTGTTACTTTCACTAATGCTGTTGATAAGAGAATCTCTGCTAAGTTTTCTTGTGCCACGTGGGACGTGATATTCCCTTTTTCTTGATTTTTCGATGAAAATGATGGTTTCGAAACATTTGCGCCGAAACCGGATGATGTCGTTTTCACAATGGCGTGATGCAATAAAGTATTGTGATTTCCGAAGCATTTGCGACATGTCTTGCTTGATATGAATGTTTTTCCTTGATGACTGTACAAGCAATTTACACACACATTCAATTTATGTATGGTTTTCAATTTCACCTCGTCTGATAATTGCAAGAATTTATTGCAAAAAAATAGGCCATGACGTTGATTGCAAAATGGACAGGCGTTTGCCGACACGTGAAATGATTTTCCATATGGTTTTGGCGTAAAGTTGTTTTCATACTGATAACTTTTCTTGGTAAATGATTGATTTTGATGGTTATTTGATTTGCTTGTTGAAGGATTTTCTTGTTTGCTTCGCGATGTTTCAAGCATTGTGAATTTACTTTCCAAATATTCAATAAATTCCTTCAACACGGGCAGCTCCTTTTTATTTTTGAGTGACTCTATATAATCTTCGTACGTCTCTCTGTCAAATTTTTGGGACAAAATGTGCACTAAGATGGGGTCCCAAGTACTGGTATCGACGCCAAGGTTGTTGATAGCGTGAAGACATTCTAATGTAGTGTCATGAATTTTCTTTATCTGACCCCATGCCTGCTGTTGCATGTTAGGTAGCCCCAAAAGTATGTTGGCATTCGTAGTGAAAATGAGCTTTTTGTTTCCAAAACGATTCTTTAATATTTCCCAACATTTTTCATAATTTTCAGAGCTAATCGGAAGATGTTGAATCAAACGCTCTGCTTCGCCCTTAACTTTGCTTTTTAAGAACTGCATTTTTTGAGCGTTTGATAATGAGGAATTTTTGTGAATTGCCTCGTTAAAGAGATCTCTGAAAGAGACCCATTGGAGATAATTGCCGTGAAAAACTGGTATCTCCATCTGAGGGGTTGCTTTTTCACGATGCACCACGGAAAACATTTTGGAGTTGATATCCTTTTTCAGTTTATTGTATGTCCTTTCATGTTTAGTAAATGTTATCTCATAATCCATATTATCTCCGTTCAATTCGTTATCGATCTCCCAGTGCAGAGAATCAATAACCGTCCATCGATTTTGTAAGCATCGAAGTGCATCTTCGAACTCCCACTTGTCTGTTATCTGATCAGCATCTATACTTTCTACTGTTCTGATAAAAGCTTTAAAATTTATCGCCTGCTTTTTCAGCATCTCATCTGATTTGCTCAAAGAAGCACGAGACTCGGTATTTTTAGACTCATCTCTGACTATTACTTGCTGATCTCGTTTCAACTCGTCTGATAGTTTACTACCTGTTAACTTTTCTGTCTGTTGTGAAACACTCGGGTTGGTATTTTTACTCTGCTCTCTCATTTGTTTTTCACGTAATTGTTCTTGAAAAGTAGACTTAATTGTTTCATAATAGTCCTTGACTTTTTCAAATTCACGAGCCGCAAAATAAGGGTGTCGTTCGTCCTTATACTCGCATATTTTGAGGTGATTTGATTGATACTCGCCCCAATATCCTTCAAGAGTATTCAACCGTCTTTTAAAATAATCGACCGTCTTACGTTCTTGCCAATCTTTTTTGAAGTTGGAAAAGAGCGTTTTCAAAGCGTCGAAGATTTCGCGTTGACCGACATAAAGATCCTCCAATGATGACATTTTTGAGCAAAATATGGAAAGATCTTACTTGTATTGATGTCTCTCTGCTGTTGCTGTCTGTTCTGATAACTTTTAGCAATGTTTTGCTAAAGGTTCCCTGCCGCTTGTCCTCTGTTTACTGCTTTGTTTGCTAGCGAGTCTAGCTCAGCCAGCCAATGATAAAATATACACTCCCCACACCCGATTTCCAACACCACACTGATAAAAAACACTGCACCGGTTCCTCTCACTCAACAAAAAAAAAAATATATCCTTTCGATGTGCAAGAGTCTGTAACTTTCGTAGGACCAAAATGTTCGGCGATCGTTGTGCGGAGAGAGTAAATGATAAATTGTTAATTTGTTTTCACTGATTTAATTGATACGAATGTACTCGACTGCTGTCCGATAGCACACTGAAGGACTGAGCCACGCGGCACATGCCGCTGTGACGTCAATGGTGTTCGGTGACAAGAATTGGCCCGAACAAATAAAAAAGTCAGCAAAATTGTTATTTTGGTACCATCGTCAGTGTGTAATTATTCAAATCAAAACAAATCAAATTATTTATTTTTGCAAAATAGCTACTTAAAGTATACTTTCTACAAGTCAAAGTTAATTATAACAATATAATATATCTTTAGAATATAAAAAAATATTTAATAAATCTTTTTAGTGAATGGCTGCTATAATATTTGAATTCGGTTGTTATTTTTTTGTTAAAAGTTTATTTATTTCACGCTTTTTAGTGTTGACGGGTTAAATTGTGAAAAATGGGTAGACTACAGTGAGCACTCTGATTGCCTCATTTGAGGAGTTTCAAATTCAAAATTCCCGTGGCATAATGACAATTTTGAAGTAATATCCTGCAATGGGCACACTAACACAAAGCGATTGCCGTAATTTAGAGTTATGTGCTGTCATCCGTTGAGGAGTTCTATTTTGATGAAACCAGGATCGAAGTCAGGTAGCATAATGATACTTTTCAAGAAATATGCTGCAATTAACACACTGATACAAAGTGATTCCCGAAATCTCTAATTATTTACTGTCATCCGCCGGATGACATCCAGAGTTCTATGGTGATGAGGCCAGGGTCGAAGGTTGGTGGTTATATTGTAAATTTTCAAGTAATACCCTAGAATCAGCACACTCACCCAAAGTGATTTCCGAAATCTGGTGTTATGTGCTGCTGTCATCCGTTGGGGAGTTCCATGGTGATGAGGTGAGACCAGAATCGAAGGTCAGGTAGCATAATGACAATTTTCAAGTAATATTCTGCAATTTACACACTGATACAAAGTGATTCCCGAAATCTCTAATTATTTACTGTCATCCGACGGATGACACCCAGAGTTCTATGGTGATGAGGCCAGGGTCGAAGGTTGGTGGTTATATTGTAAATTTTCAAGTAATACCCTAGAATCAGCACACTCACCCAAAGTGATTTCCGAAATCTGGTGTTATGTGCTGCTGTCATCCGTTGGGGAGTTCCATGGTGATGAGGTGAGACCAGAATCGAAGGTCAGGTAGCATAATGACAATTTTCAAGTAATATTCTGCAATTTACACACTGATACAAAGTGATTCCCGAAATCTCTAATTATTTACTGTCATCCGACGGATGACACCCAGAGTTCTATGGTGATGAGGCCAGGGTCGAAGGTTGGTGGTTATATTGTAAATTTTCAAGTAATACCCTAGAATCAGCACACTCACCCAAAGTGATTTCCGAAATCTGGTGTTATGTGCTGCTGTCATCCGTTGGGGAGTTCCATGGTGATGAGGTGAGACCAGAATCGAAGGTCAGGTAGCATAATGACAATTTTCAAGTAATATTCTGCAATTTACACACTGATACAAAGTGATTCCCGAAATCTCTAATTATTTACTGTCATCCGGAGTTCTATAGTGATGAGGTCAGGATCGAAGATCAGGTGGAGATATGTCAATGTTCAAGTAACAACCTGCAATCAGCATCCTATTACAAAGCGTTTGCCGCAATATTGAGTGATATGCTGTCATCCATTGAGGAGTACTAATGCCTATCTCTGAAGACCATCATCATATCACGTCCAAAATTAAATGGGACCTACTTGCAAGCCAACTCTCCCAAACAAAAAAAAAAACAATTTCAAGTCGAATAAGATTTGCCAGAGTTATATAGTAACACCCCAAAAAAAAAATATTACAGTTGAATTGAGAACCTCCTCCTTTTTAAGTCGGTAAAAATAAAAAATAAATGTTTTTTTGTATATTTATTTCCCTTGGTTCTCTCTTTCCTAAAAATCTTATGATTATTAATATATATATTTATCTGTATAAATTCAGTAACGGTATTGTATAGATAATTCGTAACGTTATAAGTATGGAGTTAAGGTCTTTTAAACCAAGTAAATTGTAAATTTTCGAATAATTTGTGCGTGCAAAAAGACCTTAAGTCCAGTAAAAAGGGTTTACAGGAGTTTTAGAACATTGTAAAACTACACTTTGTTGTACCTTTTCCAAGTAATATAATGCTTTTCAAATGGCGGTGAAATCTCAACCCGTAACAAATTTACAGAAGTTTCAGAAATACAACACCCCGCCACCTATTTTCCGCTCTACTGTAAATTTTCACTTTTGGCCCTTAAGGTCCTTTTGCTCTCAGGTACAGCATTTTTCTCGATTCATTTAAATCGTAAAGATAGGTCTAAACTATGATCTAATTACCATTTCATTTGAGCTATGTTAAGTTTTGAACAGTAAAACTTATACTAAAATAAACGTTTTGTAAAATTTACAAAACGGCCGTCATATGAAAAACCCATTCATCTAATTCTAAAATAATAAGTAAAAACACCTCGAAACCGCGAGATTTCTGAGCGGCGCGCTTCCGCTGAGCAGGATGACCATGTGTAAAACGAAAGCGTTGGAGCAGGACAGATTTCGCCAGATAACCTCGCCTTAAGTTCAATAATTTGTAGTAAATTTAATATGGGAGGCAACGTATTAAGAAAATTAAGAAAGATAGTTAATTTTTTTTTAAATTTTCTCTGTTTTTAATTAATTCTGTGGTCGACATAGTAGAATACGTACAAACCTTTAACTTTAAATAAATTGGTTACTAAAGGAAATTACCAAAATTTAAACAAGGAAAGATACATTTTACGGTAACTCGGCTCACTAACTACCCACCTTGTATCTTATCTCGTATAGAAAACCTGTCCGGCTGGCACCGGCTGACTAATGTGTACGAGTACCTGTCCGGCTGGCATCGGCTGACTAATGTGTACGAGTACCTGTCCGGCTGGCATCGGCTGGCACCGGCTGACTGATGTAGGTACGAGTATGATTAATTCAATTATGTTGCTAACTGAATATTTATATCAATACTTTAACATCTGAGATTAATTTATGCTTTTAATGCTTAGTTGGAGAGAATTAAATATATTATTATGATTAAGGATACCAATAGCTAGTAGGTATGTACTTGGAATTATGGGGAACAGTGAATATTAATATGGACTTTTGGGAACGACTGCGTAAATGAATAATGATTAAATAATTGCGTTTCGAATATTATCTATGCATTTATATGGGATTGTATTGTGTATAGATAGGAAAATATGTATATATTGGGGTTTGGATCGAACTTACTGGTTCCGCTTGCTTTATCCTTTGTTTGCAAATAAAAACGTACTTATTGTATTCAGGGCTGTTTGGCTATGCCAACAATCACTGCACACTTTGAACGACACTTTGTATGTTCTGGATGTCCAGGATACGGGATCTTCAGCGGGATGCTACTTGGATGATATTCCGGATATTTTTCGAAATTACGATTTCGGCGATGTTCTCGTAAACAAATGAAAAACTATTCTGGTTTATCTGGATAACACTGCTTCAATCTTTTGGATGATGTTTCTGGCAACTGGATAAATTTCCGTTGGATGTTTGTATTATCCTAGGTATTCTGAATCTTGTATCCGGCTCGAAGGACCATAAAAAAGGATTGTTTTGTACATAAAATAATACTAGTGTATTCAATTGATCTTGTATTAATTCTTCGGGTACAATTATAAGAAATGACAAAGCGGACGCCAGAGTTCACTTCACCGAATAACCCTTGGTCACTCCTTCCTCTGTCAGTCCCCTTCAGCCTCCTCAGACCCTTCAGGGTTCCGTTACACGATAAACATTACATTTTCAACATATCTATACCAATAATAAAGTAATTAAACGTCCAGAGCGGCCCTAGAAAGAGAAGCGTTCGGAACTATTTGAATCGTGTTCGTCTTCGACTAGACGTTTTGAATCGAGTCGTTGAAATGTTGCGAGAATGTAAAACGTTCGTCGATTGATCGTCAGGTCGATTCACTAGTCGAACGGGCTTGATATGGCTTGGTTTTAAAAAAAGCAAAGTTGTCTATGGAAACGTTTTGGATGTTTCGAAAACAAGATAAGAGATCTCGGAGTCGATTCTCTCTTTCTTATTTCATGGCAACAAATGAGATGCATACACATTGGACACATTTTCGATGTTTAGTAACGCAGCCCCGTCGGTCGAATGAAATGAAAACAAAACAATTTTTCTCAGAAAACACCGTAGGGAAAAGCTTTTTATTAATTAAAAAGTAGAACAGATATGAGTATGTAATACGAGCCCTACCAAATGAACAGTAGTTTTAACCAATAAATGAAGGTTATAAGTATATTAAGAAATTTTAACAAAACATATCGTTATTTTAGTAAAAAATGGTAGATTCTTTCAGCAACTTCAACACGTAAAACTTCGTCTATCCGTTGACTACGCAAAAGGGGGAGAGTAAGAGAACAGGTCTCAGGCAAAACCAGGCGGCCCACCATTGCCTGGGACCGATGGATGGCGGTATATCCATCCCCAATTGCCGAGCCTTATATAAAAGACTGGTGACGGGCAGCGGCGTCACTGGTGCAAGTGTTTCGGCACCGCGCTCACCAACTCGCCTGCCCAGCGTGTGTGAGTATGGGCATTTCTTCCAGGAGGACCGCCAATAGTGGCAATATCCTGGAAAGGCCTATGTCCAGCAGTGGACGAAACAAGCTGATGGATGGATAAATGGATGGTAGGCATTCTGATGTTTACACTTTGGAATGGACGGCAGTAACTTGTTTCAAGAATGTTTTGGTATTCTACTGCATTAACATTACGTTCTACAAAATGCAGGCGACCCATGTCTTGTGCTATATTATTTGCCATATCATTACAGATCCAGAAAACTTCACTTTTCTCTTGATATGGTTGTTAATGGGATGCATCATCTTTATTTTGGAGAACCTTTTTAATATGTCACCGACAGTAACCTCAAATTCTTTGTTCCATGCTTTGTGAAAATGCAACCCCTCTTTGATAAGATCCCAGCACATAAAATGACAAACCTGTGAGAACCTGCAAGTAAAATAACAAATAGTAAATACAAATAAATATACCTACTTATGCTCAGAACTATATTGCTAATTTGAAAATTTTGTGAAGCTTCCTTTTTTGTAAATTACTAACCATTTCCAAGGATATTTTCCTTGTTCCGCGTAGTAGTGTGTGTTCTAAAAGATGATCACACATATCATAGAACATGGCTTTTGGGATCTGGTATGTGGCTTCAAATACCTATTGTAGCGGGAATGCTCCAAATTAATTGTACTCTAAAGGCTGCTCTTTTCTTCAAGGATCTACTGGTTCTTACGGAAGTGTTGCTCTGTCTGCTGTTAAAGCTGCAGAATGTTCGACATCCTTGGCCCATCACAAATTTTAATACCAAAATCCTGAAACAGCGCCAATTTGTTTAGTCACTAATACTTGCGTGTGAGTGTGACCATCGCGTGTTTAATTAAACTTCAAGAAAAGTAAGAAAAAGAATCTTCTTTGTGTTTTCTTCCTGCATAAAAAGTTTTACGTGGCGGTTGATTTCATTTCATATTTTTTGATATCAAAACAAAGTAGTGAAATATTGGTAAAATTTCAAATAAACACATGAACTTACTGTAAACACTGTAAGAACCACAAATAGTGCACTTCTTTGCACCTATTTCTCGCTCAAACCAAAGACGTTTGGAGAGTCACGACAATTTTGTTTTACGAGTCCTCCAACCGAATCGTCTTCGTCTTTGACTTGATTACAAACAACTTGATTAAACAATTGTCAAAATGTGTTTGTTTCTAACAATCTAATACACGAAAACGAATGGGCTTGCACGAATCATTCAAGCTCGTTCGGACGTTTACGTTATCGATTATTTAAGTATTTTGTTCTACGAAATACTCGTTTGTGAGTCGAATTCGTTCCTTTGACAGATAAAGACGGGACAAATGAATCGTAAACGTGTATGTTTCTAGTGCCGCAGGCCAGTGCCGGGGCACAGATTATTATAATAGTTAGGTACCTGTTTAGATAAGGAAGTCGTGGCCATGGCTCGAGTAAGTACCTGTGGGGAGGTTGGTCAAGCGGCGGCAGGTCAAGCACGAGGAGTCGCACGGTGACGCAGGGCGGTGCGAGCTGCAGCCGGGGGGGCTGCGGGGGGCCGCGCAGTGACACCAGCAGAGGGGAGCAGGGCGGCAACACGAACCTGCGTGTTATACAGGTTTAAAATGTACCCCCTAGCTATATCAAAGGAAACTGACTATTCTTTGTTTGAAATACAAAATACTCATATGTTTTGTTACTTTCGCATGCTTCATAATTTAAAAAAATATATTCACCGCCAAAGCTTTCCTACAAAACCAAATAGCGTTGTTTATATTACTATTGTTTATATTACTATATATTTTATATATTTGCCGCGTCTCTACCAATAAGGTCACAGTGTCGATAAGGAAGCACGATTCAGGGTACCTAGCATAGTAGACCATATCGAGCTTTGACAGCTCGATATACACTGTCTGTCCCTCATTAGGTAGATCAAGAGAGTGAGACAGAGCACTGTATCAAACGCTATCGAGCTCGATATGATTTGCTATGCTAGACTAGCAGGGCAGCGCCCAGGGAAAGGAAACCAGTCACGTCTCATACAAAGTTGGACACAGAATAGGAAGAGTCAGCCAATGAAAAAAAAATGTTATTTAACGATTGAGTACATCAGTTTGAGCTTATGTTACTATGACACCAAAACTAGGGAACCAATATTTTGGCTGATATTGCAGTTTGAAAAATCCAATTTCCCATACATTTCAATGGTATAATTAATGTGTATACTTTAATGATATTTAGATGTGGGCTTATTCAGGTGCATATTATGGTTGTTTTATACTATTGCGGTAATAATCTACGACCAGTCACTCAATTGTTATTGATGTCACAACTCGGACAATGGTATAATTAATGTGTATACTTTAATGATATTTAGATGTGGGCTTATTCAGGTGCATATTATGGTTGTTTTATACTATTGCGGTAATAATCTACGACCAGTCACTCAATTGTTATTGATGTCACAACTCGGACAATGGTATAATTAATGTGTATACTTTAATGATATTTAGATGTGGGCTTATTCAGGTGCATATTATGGTTGTTTTATACTATTGCGGTAATAATCTACGACCAGTCACTCAATTGTTATTGATGTCACAACTCGGACAATGGTATAATTAATGTGTATACTTTAATGATATTTAGATGTGGGCTTATTCAGGTGCATATTATGGTTGTTTTATACTATTGCGGTAATAATCTACGACCAGTCACTCCATTGTTATTGATGTCACAACTCGGACAATGGTATAATTAATGTGTATACTTTAATGATATTTAGATGTGGGCTTATTCAGGTGCATATTATGGTTGTTTTATACTATTGCGGTAATAATCTACGACCAGTCACTCAATTGTTATTGATGTCACAACTCGGACAATGGTATAATTAATGTGTATACTTTAATGATATTTAGATGTGGGCTTATTCAGGTGCATATTATGGTTGTTTTATACTATTGCGGTAATAATCTACGACCAGTCACTCAATTGTTATTGATGTCACAACTCGGACAATGGTATAATTAATGTGTATACTTTAATGATATTTAGATGTGGGCTTATTCAGGTGCATATTATGGTTGTTTTATACTATTGCGGTAATAATCTACGACCAGTCACTCAATTGTTATTGATGTCACAACTCGGACAATGGTATAATTAATGTGTATACTTTAATGATATTTAGATGTGGGCTTATTCAGGTGCATATTATGGTTGTTTTATACTATTGCGGTAATAATCTACGACCAGTCACTCAATTGTTATTGATGTCACAACTCGGACAATGGTATAATTAATGTGTATACTTTAATGATATTTAGATGTGGGCTTATTCAGGTGCATATTATGGTTGTTTTATACTATTGCGGTAATAATCTACGACCAGTCACTCCATTGTTATTGATGTCACAACTCGGACAATGGTATAATTAATGTGTATACTTTAATGATATTTAGATGTGGGCTTATTCAGGTGCATATTATGGTTGTTTTATACTATTGCGGTAATAATCTACGACCAGTCACTCAATTGTTATTGATGTCACAACTCGGACAATGGTATAATTAATGTGTATACTTTAATGATATTTAGATGTGGGCTTATTCAGGTGCATATTATGGTTGTTTTATACTATTGCGGTAATAATCTACGACCAGTCACTCAATTGTTATTGATGTCACAACTCGGACAATGGTATAATTAATGTGTATACTTTAATGATATTTAGATGTGGGCTTATTCAGGTGCATATTATGGTTGTTTTATACTATTGCGGTAATAATCTACGACCAGTCACTCAATTGTTATTGATGTCACAACTCGGACAATGGTATCATTAATGTGTATACTTTAATGATATTTAGATGTGGGCTTATTCAGGTGCATATTATGGTTGTTTTATACTATTGCGGTAATAATCTACGACCAGTCACTCAATTGTTATTGATGTCACAACTCGGACAATGGTATAATTAATGTGTATACTTTAATGATATTTAGATGTGGGCTTATTCAGGTGCATATTATGGTTGTTTTATACTATTGCGGTAATAATCTACGACCAGTCACTCAATTGTTATTGATGTCACAACTCGGACAATGGTATAATTAATGTGTATACTTTAATGATATTTAGATGTGGGCTTATTCAGGTGCATATTATGGTTGTTTTATACTATTGCGGTAATAATCTACGACCAGTCACTCAATTGTTATTGATGTCACAACTCGGACAATGGTATCATTAATGTGTATACTTTAATGATATTTAGATGTGGGCTTATTCAGGTGCATATTATGGTTGTTTTATACTATTGCGGTAATAATCTACGACCAGTCACTCAATTGTTATTGATGTCACAACTCGGACAATGGTATAATTAATGTGTATACTTTAATGATATTTAGATGTGGGCTTATTCAGGTGCATATTATGGTTGTTTTATACTATTGCGGTAATAATCTACGACCAGTCACTCAATTGTTATTGATGTCACAACTCGGACAATGGTATAATTAATGTGTATACTTTAATGATATTTAGATGTGGGCTTATTCAGGTGCATATTATGGTTGTTTTATACTATTGCGGTAATAATCTACGACCAGTCACTCCATTGTTATTGATGTCACAACTCGGACAATGGTATAATTAATGTGTATACTTTAATGATATTTAGATGTGGGCTTATTCAGGTGCATATTATGGTTGTTTTATACTATTGCGGTAATAATCTACGACCAGTCACTCAATTGTTATTGATGTCACAACTCGGACAATGGTATAATTATTTTCGGCATGCTGGTAACTCTTTTCCTCCACCCACATCCTCAAACTAGTTGTGCCAATGCGTTGGTGCCCGGCCGGAGTGAAAGAGACAAACAGACAAGCTTGGCTGAACCTTGCAAAATAATTGTATTTTTGTGCAATAATTTTTTCATAATTACTTAAATATCTATTTCTTAAAAAGTATCAGTTATCCATGCAACTTTGGTAACATCGGATAAAGTACGCCAATGAGACCCAATTAACCAGAAAACAGGTAAACAAATCACACCCTGGAACGATTTGTCGATGGGCTGTGTAAATAATAAATGGCCAATTCAAAAGAGACTTGGGAAATGTATATATTAACTGCACCTTGAAAAGCATGTCCAGTTTCTTTAAAGTTGCCGCGGCCTTGATCAATGCCTATCATGTTTTAATTGAAGACTTGAAGATGGATATACCTAACAGGATGGCGGACCTCGTCAGCAGATATAATTACAACCGACGGAAACTTATGTTTCGCCGCATATCGGCTGATCCTCCGGAACAAAACGACCTATCCAGGCTCACAGAAGAAGATCTAATATTGTTTGTTATTGGTACTTATCAACCGAAACTAGCAAGAAGTTACTAGGGGAACACATAAATATGGTGGCATATTCTCAATTGACTGGGTGACGTAATACCCGAAAAACATGCAACCGAGCTAGGAGAAAACATTTGTGTTACTCGGGGATGAATCTTATTCCGTTACTTCAGTGCTAAAACCTATAATGTTGATATAGGTTTCGATAGGACATTAAACGACCTATCCAGGCTCACAGAAGAAGATCTAATATTGTTTGTTATTGGTACTTATCAACCGAAACTAGCAAGGAGTTACTAGGGGAACACATAAATATGGTGGCATATTCTCAATTGACTGGGTGACGTAATACCCGAAAAACATGCAACCGAGCTAGGAGAAAACATTTGTGTTACTCGGGGATGAATCTTATTCCGTTACTTCAGTGCTAAAACCTATAATGTTGATATAGGTTTCGATAGGACATTAAACGACCTATCCAGGCTCGCAGAAGAAGATCTAATATTGTTTGTTATTGGTACTTATCAACCGAAACTAGCAAGGAGTTACTAGGGGAACACATAAATATGGTGGCATATTCTCAATTGACTGGGTGACGTAATACCCGAAAAACATGCAACCGAGCTAGGAGAAAACATTTGTGTTACTCGGGGATGAATCTTATTCCGTTACTTCAGTGCTAAAACCTATAATGTTGATATAGGTTTCGATAGGACATTAAACGACCTATCCAGGCTCACAGAAGAAGATCTAATATTGTTTGTTATTGGTACTTATCAACCGAAACTAGCAAGGAGTTACTAGGGGAACACATAAATATGGTGGCATATTCTCAATTGACTGGGTGACGTAATACCCGAAAAACATGCAACCGAGCTAGGAGAAAACATTTGTGTTACTCGGGGATGAATCTTATTCCGTTACTTCAGTGCTAAAACCTATAATGTTGATATAGGTTTCGATAGGACATTAAACGACCTATCCAGGCTCACAGAAGAAGATCTAATATTGTTTGTTATTGGTACTTATCAACCGAAACTAGCAAGGAGTTACTAGGGGAACACATAAATATGGTGGCATATTCTCAATTGACTGGGTGACGCAATACCCGAAAAACATGCAACCGAGCTAGGAGAAAACATTTGTGTTACTCGGGGATGAATCTTATTCCGTTACTTCAGTGCTAAAACCTATAATGTTGATATAGGTTTCGATAGGACATTAAACGACCTATCCAGGCTCACAGAAGAAGATCTAATATTGTTTGTTATTGGTACTTATCAACCGAAACTAGCAAGGAGTTACTAGGGGAACACATAAATATGGTGGCATATTCTCAATTGACTGGGTGACGCAATACCCGAAAAACATGCAACCGAGCTAGGAGAAAACATTTGTGTTACTCGGGGATGAATCTTATTCCGTTACTTCAGTGCTAAAACCTATAATGTTGATATAGGTTTCGATAGGACATTAAACGACCTATCCAGGCTCACAGAAGAAGATCTAATATTGTTTGTTATTGGTACTTATCAACCGAAACTAGCAAGGAGTTACTAGGGGAACACATAAATATGGTGGCATATTCTCAATTGACTGGGTGACGCAATACCCGAAAAACATGCAACCGAGCTAGGAGAAAACATTTGTGTTACTCGGGGATGAATCTTATTCCGTTACTTCAGTGCTAAAACCTATAATGTTGATATAGGTTTCGATAGGACATTAAACGACCTATCCAGGCTCACAGAAGAAGATCTAATATTGTTTGTTATTGGTACTTATCAACCGAAACTAGCAAGGAGTTACTAGGGGAACACATAAATATGGTGGCATATTCTCAATTGACTGGGTGACGTAATACCCGAAAAACGTGCAACCGAGCTAGGAAAAAACATTTGTGTTACTCGGGGATGAATCTTATTCCGTTACTTCAGTGCTAAAACCTATAATGTTGATATAGGTTTCGATAGGACATTAAACGACCTATCCAGGCTCACAGAAGAAGATCTAATATTGTTTGTTATTGGTACTTATCAACCGAAACTAGCTAGGAGTTACTAGGGGAACACATAAATATGGTGGCATATTCTCAATTGACTGGGTGACGCAATACCCGAAAAACATGCAACCGAGCTAGGAGAAAACATTTGTGTTACTCGGGGATGAATCTTATTCCGTTACTTCAGTGCTAAAACCTATAATGTTGATATAGGTTTCGATAGGACATTAAACGACCTATCCAGGCTCACAGAAGAAGATCTAATATTGTTTGTTATTGGTACTTATCAACCGAAACTAGCAAGGAGTTACTAGGGGAACACATAAATATGGTGGCATATTCTCAATTGACTGGGTGACGTAATACCCGAAAAACATGCAACCGAGCTAGGAGAAAACATTTGTGTTACTCGGGGATGAATCTTATTCCGTTACTTCAGTGCTAAAACCTATAATGTTGATATAGGTTTCGATAGGACATTAAACGACCTATCCAGGCTCACAGAAGAAGATCTAATATTGTTTGTTATTGGTACTTATCAACCGAAACTAGCAAGGAGTTACTAGGGGAACACATAAATATGGTGGCATATTCTCAATTGACTGGGTGACGTAATACCCGAAAAACGTGCAACCGAGCTAGGAGAAAACATTTGTGTTACTCGGGGATGAATCTTATTCCGTTACTTCAGTGCTAAAACCTATAATGTTGATATAGGTTTCGATAGGACATTAAACGACCTATCCAGGCTCACAGAAGAAGATCTAATATTGTTTGTTATTGGTACTTATCAACCGAAACTAGCAAGGAGTTACTAGGGGAACACATAAATATGGTGGCATATTCTCAATTGACTGGGTGACGTAATACCCGAAAAACATGCAACCGAGCTAGGAGAAAACATTTGTGTTACTCGGGGATGAATCTTATTCCGTTACTTCAGTGCTAAAACCTATAATGTGGATATAGGTTTCGATAGGACATTAAACGACCTATCCAGGCTCACAGAAGAAGATCTAATATTGTTTGTTATTGGTACTTATCAACCGAAACTAGCAAGGAGTTACTAGGGGAACACATAAATATGGTGGCATATTCTCAATTAACTGGGTGACGCAATACCCGAAAAACATGCAACCGAGCTAGGAGAAAACATTTGTGTTACTCGGGGATGAATCTTATTCCGTTACTTCAGTGCTAAAACCTATAATGTGGATATAGGTTTCGATAGGACATTAAACGACCTATTTAGGCTCACAGAAGAAGATCTAATATTGTTTGTTATTGGTACTTATCAACCGAAACTAGCAAGGAGTTACTAGGGGAACACATAAATATGGTGGCATATTCTCAATTGACTGGGTGACGCAATACCCGAAAAACATGCAACCGAGCTAGGAGAAAACATTTGTGTTACTCGGGGATGAATCTTATTCCGTTACTTCAGTGCTAAAACCTATAATGTTGATATAGGTTTCGATAGGACATTAAACGACCTATCCAGGCTCACAGAAGAAGATCTAATATTGTTTGTTATTGGTACTTATCAACCGAAACTAGCAAGGAGTTACTAGGGGAACACATAAATATGGTGGCATATTCTCAATTGACTGGGTGATGTAATACCTGAAAAACATGCAACCGAGCTAGGAAAAAACATTTGTGTTACTCGGGGATGAATCTTATTCCGTTACTTCAGTGCTAAAACCTATAATGTTGATATAGGTTTCGATAGGACATTAAACGACCTATCCAGGCTCACAGAAGAAGATCTAATATTGTTTGTTATTGGTACTTATCAACCGAAACTAGCAAGGAGTTACTAGGGGAACACATAAATATGGTGGCATATTCTCAATTGACTGGGTGACGCAATACCCGAAAAACATGCAACCGAGCTAGGAGAAAACATTTGTGTTACTCGGGGATGAATCTTATTCCGTTACTTCAGTGCTAAAACCTATAATGTTGATATAGGTTTCGATAGGACATTAAACGACCTATCCAGGCTCACAGAAGAAGATCTTATATTGTTTGTTATTGGTACTTATCAACCGAAACTAGCAAGGAGTTACTAGGGGAACACATAAATATGGTGGCATATTCTCAATTCACTGGGTGACGCAATACCCGAAAAACATGCAACCGAGCTAGGAGAAAACATTTGTGTTACTCGGGGATGAATCTTATTCCGTTACTTCAGTGCTAAAACCTATAATGTGGATATAGGTTTCGATAGGACATTAAACGACCTATTTAGGCTCACAGAAGAAGATCTAATAGTGTTTGTTATTGGTACTTATCAACCGAAACTAGCAAGGAGTTACTAGGGGAACACATAAATATGGTGGCATATTCTCAATTGACTGGGTGACGCAATACCCGAAAAACATGCAACCGAGCTAGGAGAAAACATTTGTGTTACTCGGGGATGAATCTTATTCCGTTACTTCAGTGCTAAAACCTATAATGTTGATATAGGTTTCGATAGGACATTAAACGACCTATCAAGGCTCACAGAAGAAGATCTAATATTGTTTGTTATTGGTACTTATCAACCGAAACTAGCAAGGAGTTACTAGGGGAACACATAAATATGGTGGCATATTCTCAATTGACTGGGTGACGCAATACCCGAAAAACATGCAACCGAGCTAGGAGAAAACATTTGTGTTACTCGGGGATGAATCTTATTCCGTTACTTCAGTGCTAAAACCTATAATGTTGATATAGGTTTCGATAGGACATTAAACGACCTATCCAGGCTCACAGAAGAAGATCTAATATTGTTTGTTATTGGTACTTATCAACCGAAACTAGCAAGGAGTTACTAGGGGAACACATAAATATGGTGGCATATTCTCAATTGACTGGGTGACGCAATACCCGAAAAACATGCAACTGAGCTAAGAGAAAACATTTGTGTTACTCGGGGATGAATCTTATTCCGTTACTTCAGTGCTAAAACCTATAATGTTGATATAGGTTTCGATAGGACATTAAACGACCTATCCAGGCTCACAGAAGAAGATCTAATATTGTTTGTTATTGGTACTTATCAACCGAAACTAGCAAGGAGTTACTAGGGGAACACATAAATATGGTGGCATATTCTCAATTGACTGGGTGACGCAATACCCGAAAAACATGCAACCGAGCTAGGAGAAAACATTTGTGTTACTCGGGGATGAATCTTATTCCGTTACTTCAGTGCTAAAACCTATAATGTTGATATAGGTTTCGATAGGACATTAAACGACCTATCCAGGCTCACAGAAGAAGATCTAATATTGTTTGTTATTGGTACTTATCAACCGAAACTAGCAAGGAGTTACTAGGGGAACACATAAATATGGTGGCATATTCTCAATTGACTGGGTGACGTAATACCCGAAAAACATGCAACCGAGCTAGGAGAAAACATTTGTGTTACTCGGGGATGAATCTTATTCCGTTACTTCAGTGCTAAAACCTATAATGTTGATATAGGTTTCGATAGGACATTAAACGACCTATCCAGGCTCACAGAAGAAGATCTAATATTGTTTGTTATTGGTACTTATCAACCGAAACTAGCAAGGAGTTACTAGGGGAACACATAAATATGGTGGCATATTCTCAATTGACTGGGTGACGCAATACCCGAAAAACATGCAACCGAGCTAGGAGAAAACATTTGTGTTACTCGGGGATGAATCTTATTCCGTTACTTCAGTGCTAAAACCTATAATGTTGATATAGGTTTCGATAGGACATTAAACGACCTATCCAGGCTCACAGAAGAAGATCTAATATTGTTTGTTATTGGTACTTATCAACCGAAACTAGCAAGGAGTTACTAGGGGAACACATAAATATGGTGGCATATTCTCAATTGACTGGGTGACGTAATACCCGAAAAACATGCAACCGAGCTAGGAGAAAACATTTGTGTTACTCGGGGATGAATCTTATTCCGTTACTTCAGTGCTAAAACCTATAATGTTGATATAGGTTTCGATAGGACATTAAACGACCTATCCAGGCTCACAGAAGAAGATCTAATATTGTTTGTTATTGGTACTTATCAACCGAAACTAGCAAGGAGTTACTAGGGGAACACATAAATATGGTGGCATATTCTCAATTGACTGGGTGACGCAATACCCGAAAAACATGCAACCGAGCTAGGAGAAAACATTTGTGTTACTCGGGGATGAATCTTATTCCGTTACTTCAGTGCTAAAACCTATAATGTGGATATAGGTTTCGATAGGACATTAAACGGTCGACACACTGTCGCCCACTACTACTGTTCGTCTATTATTTGTAAAAGGAGAATAGGGTGATATGTGCATGTTATGTGCATTGAGGTTTATAACATATGCAAGATGCAAGATATGAATCAAATGTAAGACGACCTCCTTAAGGTAAAGGTATTAGAAAATATATTAGTTCGACCGAATTAGAAATATGTTGCTATACCCTAGTAGCTTGGCCTTCATTCGCCAACGATCGGCAAACCGTTGGGTTATAGTTAGTTAGTTGGCCACCATAGAGCCAACATTGGCCCAATGATACTAATATTAGCAATATGGCCACCCGATAACTAACAATGGGCCAACCGCAACCTCTGCTACCGTTGGGTGAACAATGCTGGGATAAAGCATTGTTAACGATGTAGGCGCAATATTGTAAACCGTATGATTTTATTTGTATTAACACGAGTATTTTATAGACTGTACGTATGAAATATTGATCTATTTAAATCGAAATAGGGACATATTTTTAAAGCACTTTTATCGTTTGGTTTGGATCTACGGTTTTATTCACTTCCTCAGTTCAATACTAAAAAAATGGCTGGCAACACTATGTAGGTCACAGAATGTACAATATTTAGCGGAAAAATGCGGCGGTAGAGTGGATAGGCAGCGCGCGCGCGTGTGCTCAAGCAAGCGTCACAGCGTCACGTTCTTTCCGCTACCATTAATTAGGTACCCATTTATTGAGTAATTCGGTGCTATTCCAACCCTGGGTTAGTTCTATGTAATAACAATAAATTCTATTGTATTTATACAATGAATTATATTGTATTTATATAATTAGTGATATACAATTATACATATTTTGTGATTACATACAAATACATTTTTTTATATCTAGTCATATAGGTTGTTCATGTAAAAGTTTCAAAAACTCACAACTAGATGGCGCTGATGGTAATTACTTCTCGATGTCGTTTTTACGGTCTAACTATGGGATGTCGAAGTCAAATAGTCACGGTATATGTCACTATTGTATTAAAATTACAATGTAAGTTATTATAACCTGAGAGCTAGGAATAAATAATCCCGAGTGATCTATTACGTAAACATTATTT
Source organism: Ypsolopha scabrella (assembly GCA_910592155.1). Lineage (NCBI taxonomy): Eukaryota > Metazoa > Arthropoda > Insecta > Lepidoptera > Ypsolophidae > Ypsolopha > Ypsolopha scabrella. The sequence continues at coordinate 24,310,303 of OU342982.1, forward strand.
GAGGCATTGAGAGCAAGAAAGGCTAACATTTCCAGACACAAATAAAAGTCAATCGAACCCATTGTTGGGTAACTGTCAGTAACATATGTAGGCCTTACAATGCAAAGCAACCAGTGGCCCAACTAAAAAATAGTGGCCAAACCTAACTGTTGGCCAACTAATGATAGCTATGCGCCAACAATAAATGCTACTAGGGTATTGTAATATAATATAATATTTCCGATCTGTTTTTCTTTTTTATATTCTGTGTATAATAAAGTGTATTTGATTCATTCATTCAACAATTGAATGACTGGACGGCTATTCTGGCACGTGCAAATATTTTTAAGGGAGTTTATACGGTTATATATACCAGTATATTTTTATTAAATACCTAAAGGAAGCGTTCCTTATGTACCATAGCTTTCATTTGATGAGATTTAGTCACTCCACTTCACTTTGTATGCATAACATTTATCATTCTGTAAATAAAAGTCGAACGACTGATATTGCGAGTAAAAAATAATGCCAGAATAGCCCCGGTCGTAAATTATTATTTCCCCTATACTCAAAAATATTGAGAATGACCTATGATTTAAGTCCAGATAATATAGTAAAATATTGTCTTTAATTTTTGATCAAATGTATGGTAAATATATTTTTTAACTGTATCGCAGTTTGTAATAATTAATTTAATTATTACGTTTGATCAATTCAAATATTGATCCTACAGTTTTTGTGCCATAGTATAAAATGCTCAAATTACGGTGCCTATCACTGGTAGACCCCACTTCAGAAAAATTGATTTTGTCATGTACCTAGAGAGGTTCCAGTCTGCTGGAGCTTTCTTGCGGGATAGTCGATCGGATAGGGTATTTATTTGTGAGCATTGCACATCCGAAGTAGCTCTTTGCTCATGTTCAGTAAAGCGGTTTGTCTCCCCCCCCCCCCCCTCCTGTTTCCTTATGTACGATATGACTGTTCGATTGTCGAATTGGAGAGAGACTGTTGTTCCTTCTAGGGGACGTGTATTCGTAAACAAGGCTTGTTGCACAGCAAGTATCTCTTTTAGATTGCTGTGCCACTTTCTATGGTTTGCATCCCAGTTTCCTGAAAGTTCCAAACCGTTTAAAGCCGCTCTCCAACCCACACCTGACGCGTCTGATGTTATAAAATGCGTCAGTTGACATTGAAAGATCTAACTTGAAACGTTTAGGTAGTGGAGCCACCACTGAAGCCACTAGCACCGGTATCTTTACTCGCACTGACGCAGTTTCTAGCAAGTTGCAAGCTCTTTGCAGTTCCCGAGAGTTGATAAGGCCTAAATGGACTACGAAGGAAGCAAACCCTACTAACTCTATCACTGATTTTTGCTTCTCTCCAAGACCAAGTTTTTCTCCTTATTAGCAGTGATACTGTCAAACGAACCTTGTTATTCTTGCTTGGGCTCAGAAATGTTACATTCTTCTATGCGTTCCAGGTGATTTCGAGGAACTCCAGTTCCTTTTTTGGTGTCAGAATTGACTTCTTTGTATTTAATTGCCAGCCTAGTGATTTTAGGAAGGTAAGAGTAATGAGAGTGTGCTCTTTTAGAAGATTTGATGTTTTGATGAGCTGATAGAAAGTCGTCTAGATAGACTATTGCACTGTTATCTAATGACCTGAGGAGGTGACTGGCTATCCAGTTAGTTATGCGAGCAAAAATTATGAGTTCTGCTGAGAGGCCGAATGGGAGTGCCGATAACTGAAGGATATCTTCTCTGTAAGCGATTGACAAAAAAGTGGCGATGCTTTTCTACTATAGGAACATTTAGGTAAGCATCGGACATGTCTATCTTTGCCAAATAAATGCCTGACTGAAGAAATAAAGGAAATTTTTGATGACCTATTAAGCGAAAACGTTTCGGACGTAGAAACTGTCCATTGGGGCTCTGGTCTTTGTTTCTAGCCTCGAGATTATTTCTGAAAAAAAGGTGGTAAGTGATGGTCTTTTGACAAATGTCATCTGGAGACCTCAAATTGTTTGTATTATAGGCATAAGTGTCCTTTGTTGGAGCCATCTCTCGGCAAAGAATTTCAGCTGACCGGCTTTTTGAATGAGCCACTTTCTTCTTGTTCCCTCTGATCTGTAATTCTGAGAGCCATATTGTTGAAAATGTGGGTTTTTCTTTTCACTGTGTATGAAGGCTTTTTGAATAAAGCTTTCTTTATTTTTGGCCTGTCCCTAATGCCAAAATTTCTTCCAGTTGTGATCGCACTGAAGGGGAGCTGAATTGTTGTTTGGGAAGTATTTGGTTATGGCATTTTACTGAAGCACGCTGGGAACGTATAGCCTCAGACAAGGCATTCACCTCTTATACAAAGGAGGGAGTTGGGGGAATATTTTTCAAAATGGACTCAATATATTTGGACGATGATTATTAATGGCCATAACCTTCACTGACTCTTAATCCTTAATGACAGAATCCAAAGCCTCCTTGAGATCTTTCCTCAGCATTAACAGACCATTCGTCAGGACCGCCAGTGATTGATCGTGTTTGACGACATTTTCAACGGAGATAAATTTAGGCGTTTATACCAACTGTAGATTTACAGACAGTGAAGTGAAGCATGGCGATTCTTGCATCTTCTTCTGTGTCTCTGCATTATTATTTTATTATTCCAGCTAGTGGTTCCAAATTTCGACACTCTATCCCTTGTGCAAGCTAGTCGTCCTGGGCCTTAAGCATTGTTGGTTCTGCCTCTTTTACAACTGGTGAAAAATCAAAGGCCTGGTGAATCCTCATGTTTAAGGGTTGTCGCAAAGTAGGTAAACACCGTACTTGGCGAATATCTGTAATGATTTCTATGTCACAAGCTGGGGTAACTGATTATAAAAAAAATAATAAACTGAACACTGAATACCGCACAAGCATGTGCGATCCGATCACACTGATAAGTGACTGATAGGCTGGTTAACTGAATCTGATTACTGATCTGATGGTTTTAGGGCTCTCAACCCCTGTGGCCTCCAACCTCCCCTTTAGCCACCCCGATCCTCGATAGCAGGCCTGCTTCTGTGGCTGTCTGAACCCAGGGCTGTTCTCTGGGACTATCATTGTATCCAAGGCTGTTCCTTGGGACTGTTATGCAAGGCTGTTCCCTACGGCTATGACTGAATCCAAGGCTGTTCCTTGGGTCTGTTATACAGGGCTGTTCTCTGCGGCTATGACTGAATCCAAGGCTGTTCCTTGGGTCTGTTATACAGGGCTGTTCCCTGCGGCTTTGACTGAATCCAAGGCTGTTCCTTGGGTCTGTTATACAGGGCTGTTCCCTGCGGCTTTGACTGAATCCAAGGCTGTTCCTTGGGTCTGTTATACAGGGCTGTTCCCTGCGGCTTTGACTGAATCCAAGGCTGTTCCTTGGGTCTTTGACTGAATCCAAGGCTGTTCCTTGGGTCTGTTATACAGGGCTGTTCCCTGCGGCTTTGACTGAATCCAAGGCTGTTCCTTGGGTCTGTTATACAGGGCTGTTCCCTGCGGCTTTGCCCTAACCCTCTGTCCACGACAGTCCGACACTTTGGAACGGGCATCTAAACCCAGGCTGTTTTCTGGGACTATCCTAATCTAAACCTACCCGCAGTCTGACACATAGTTCTGATAAGGCAACTAAATCCAGGGTTGCTTCCTGGAACTGACTAATCACTGGGTCTGAATATGCATGCCTGCGTCACTTACCTAAATCCCACTGTCCACCGACAGTCCGACGCTTCGCATCGGTTCTGAATAGTTCTGATCTAACACAGGTCACACACACACACTTGTATGAAAAGTGAGCGTCACAGGTCGTATCACTCCCGCGACGTCCAGACAGCTACTGGTCGCAACTAGTCGCAAGCCCGCACGTTCTCGCCGGCCACGGTCCCCGCGCCTCGCTGCCCCCGGGCCGGTCGCTATACGTTTCACTATAGCTGCCTATATATTTCGCATTCGCGACAAGGGTCGGAGTTGACGGTGATTGACCCTATTATAACTGGTAGACACATTTTTCAGAATCCTCTTCATAGTACATATCTTTACATTCAGTTATATTTTCTCTAACTGGCTGGTCCTGTATCAACTGGTATAAAGAGTCTTGAAGTATTCTTAACTGCTCTTTCATCGAGCTAATTTCCATATTCAGATAATTTTATCTTTTTGCTTACTTGTTCAGTGACGAAAACAATGTTCACGTATATCAGTTCTCGGTAAAGTTCACCCATACAAAGATATTCACAGGAATCTGCTGACGTTACGTTGATAAACGACACGCCGGCGCCGCCGGCCACCGGCCTGCCGCGCGTCGCTGGCAGGGATTGCCATGTAGTAATAAAAAGGCGTCTCTTTCGCTTGAGCGTTTATTGAAGACTACACTTGTCATTACAAACACAAACTTAAGTTATTCTATTATCTAAGTACTCGTAGTTACTATACCACAGTGGCACACCAATCCTCCAATGCAATTGTACATGGCTTGGCACGGTAAACTGACCATAACCCAGTAGCCGCTATGATGATGACCTACTTGCTCCTCCATACGGTGATGACGGAGATATCATACACTCTATAGTAGTCACCCCAAATGAAATATCTGCACAAATAATTGATTCGAATGGTGGTTGTGGCAGTGATGGTCTCCCTGCTTTCTTTATTGTGAAATGCGGCGATGCTCTAAGCGTACCATTAAGTATACTTTTTAACCGTTCCCTCTCTAAAGGTAAATTTCCATGTAAATGGAAAGATGCACATATAGTACCTATTCACAAAAATGGTCCCAAAACAAAAGTGCCTAACTATCGCCCTATATCTATACTCAGTGTATTTAATTAAGTTATTTGAAAAAACAGTATATAACAGATTATACCCAACAATTTCAAAAGGCTGATCTCATAAACAACATGTTTTCTTTAAGAGGCGATCGACTACAACAAATTTAGTTGAGCTGGTGTCTTTTGTACTTCATAAGATGGAATCTGGCAGATTGACGTGGTCTACACGGATTTCGAAAAGGCTTTCGACCGCATGGACCACGTCATTCTGTTTCGAAAACTCCAAAGACTGCATACAAGGCGATCTTCACCGCTGGGTTACCTCGTATATTTCAAACAGAAGACAAGCAGTAGTGATTGACGGTCATCGCTCAAATTTCGTTGATATACCCTCCGGTGTTCCTCAGGGTTCACATTTGGGTCCACTATTTTACTGTGCTCATATCTATGATATTTATAATGTGTTTCATGATGCCAATTACTTGCTGTATGCGGATGATAAGAAAATATACTTAGATATTAATAATGAAACTGATTGCGAATTACTACAAGCTGATCTAGACCGACTCAGTACTTACTACAGTAAGAATATAATGAAAGTTAACGCAACTAAATGTGTCCAAATAAGTTTTTCCAGGAAGCTAAATCCTGTCCTACATTCTTACATAGCATAGCGGTAATACCATACACCGAGTAGATGTGGGAAAAGATCTTGGTGTGAGCCTTTTCTTAAAGCATCTTAACTTTAAAGCCAGATTACCAAAAATGAAATACGAAGACTCTTTTCTATACCATCGTATTTTATGGCTTGAGGATCGCCGGCTTTTGCTCGACATGACAATGTTACTGGTCGTATTAACAGCATGAGCATAGTGTCTAACTTCTCCCTTAACGCCACCTCTTATCGCAATTTATTGCCTAAATAAATAAATAAATAAATGAAAAAATAACTGTTTACTAGGCATCATTATAATGATATTATATATTTGTTTTAATTGTATTCAATGATGATGATAAATTTTGAAATATTTTTAGTAAGTAGATGATTTTGATAGAATTCTAAGTTATTGGTGTTATCATTGTATATATCGGATAAGGAGGCCCTTCCCTATTTACTATCTGCTTGATATGTAATTAATTAATCACTAATAATAATTGGACTCTACTAAAACCAAAGTAGTTCCTCAGCTGCGCGCACACACACCCTGCGTGGGATAGCCCCGCATCGCGTCTGTTTGAGTGTTCCATGTGCCGCACCGAGACTCTACTGAAACGGTGCGTGTATCGTTATCGTTTTTGTAGATTCCAAATGATGATATGATCACCATCCGACATATATATATATTTTTTTATAAATATTTAATCCTGGAGCCCTCTGTCTGCAGCTTTACGACTTGTTTGTTTTTGCCACTGCTTTCATGAGGTCGATGCAGAATTCGGCAAATCTCGGTCCTGAATTAGTACCCGCCAAGAGGGAGCTCCAGTTCAAGGTTTCTATGTATACATCGAGCTCAAGTTCAAGCTGCAACCTCTTGGCTCCGAGCGTTGGGCATTCGTTCAGAACGTACTCGACTGTTTGATTGAGGCCTGGGTCGTCACGACATTTGAAATGGTGAAGTTATTGTGCGTGTGTAGGTTTTCAATTAGGCGGCTTATATATATATTTATAGACAATCCCAAGTGAGGTGTGTGTGTGTGTGTGAGGGTGTGTGTGTGTAGGGGGGTGTACTTAGGGCATGATGCTAAAGATATTGACCAATCTGATCGATCGCGTCGGTGGTCGTCGGATACGATGTTCAGTATAAGAGTGCAGGGCGGCGTAGTGTGCGGTGGTGCTTTGCTGCGTGGCTCTCGGGTCACACTCCACGCACCGACAGCGCCTACACTCAGCGTGCACTTCGTTGGCTCCACCTGACGATGACGGGATTATATTAATACACTTTAGCTTCACTTGTATGTAACTAACAAACTAAAGTTATTTTCACGAAAGAAGTCCCTCGGATTAAGGGATTTATGGATTGAGAACAAGTTCTCTGACAGGAGACTTATTTCATGAAAAGAACTTGATAACAGGGTCACATTATCTGTGCACCTGGTGGCCGTAGATCGCTCTAATCGCGCGCCACGCGAAACAGGAGAGGGTTTACGCGTATTTTCCGATACAATACAACACAAGCCTGTCATTTTTGGTGTGAGACGAGAGAAATCATGTTATTACCAACGTTTACATATATTCGTACACCAGCAACATAATTTTACGTAAAAACATAAAGTTTTTGAATGTGTGCGTTAACTTGCATAGATTTAGAAATATATCGGTACAGGAAATCTCAATTGGCGTAAAGGACAAAAATGAGCGAATGTGTTTTCAATGCCACCATACTCCGTTTTTTTTTCTCTATTTTATTTTATTTATTTATTAGGTTTGCCAACAGATATTACACTATGACATATGTATCAAAATAGCTTAAGTGACTTAATTAGAGTGCATACCCAATAACAGGCAGACACAGCATACTTAAAGGATACTGCTACATATAAATGAACATGTATCGCGTATAGTAACAAAAATCAAAACTAAAAAGCAACAAGATATCAGCAGAACTAAAACTATAAATAAAAACTAAGAATTTAAAATTAATCTAAAAGAAAACAAACAAAATAGTAATAAATTAAATTAAAATTATTTCTATTTCTAAGGGTTTCACATTAATCGACAATAGGAAGGATGGATAATAGGTGCTTTTTGTAAACCATTAAAGACTGGGAAAAAATATCAATATGGGTATCATTCAAGGCAAGTGTATTGAAGGAACGACACATTCTATTAAAGATACTCTCGCGGCCAAGATTGGTCCTTGAATTTGTCAAGGTAAAGAGACGAAGCCTATTTGGTCGACAAGGTACTTTGGGTGTATGTAGGTTGATTTTGTCTCAGAGCTGTGGACAGTCAACGAGTCCTCTTAAGATTTTATACAGTAGTATATTGTCAGCCAACCATCGGCGATCTTTTAGTGAATTTAATTTAAAATATGAGAGTCTGTCGGTATAGGAAAGTAATTCCTTTGTTTTTTTTTTGGTGGACACATAGGAAAAATACGAAACGCTTTTGAATGCATTCAATCCGTTTAGTGTGGCAAGCGTAGTGTGGATTCCATACAGTAGAGCAGTATTCAAGTAAACTACGGACAAGAGCATTGTATACAACTATAAGAGCTGCAGTATTTTTGAATCCTTTACAGTTGCGCCACAGAAACCCAAGCATCTTATAAGCTTTTTTAATAATTTGATCGAGATGTTGATTGAAAGATAGTTTCTTGTCAAGTATAACGCCGAGATCTCTGATTGTGTCAACTTCTTCGAGGGTATGGCCAGTAATATTGTAGAAAGTAGGTAAACATTTTTTTTTCTGCTAAACTTCATATGTTTACATTTTTGTATATTCAATGGTAATTTATTTGCAGTAGTCCAAAGCTCAATGCGATCTAAATCTTTTTGTAAAAGAGAAGCATCAGACAGATTGTTAATTTTTTTATAAATTTTGAGATCATCCGCAAAAAAAGAGAATTTTGAGTGAAGAATTTCCTCTGCCAAATCGTTTATAAAAGCTAAAAATAAAATAGGTCCTAAATGTGACCCTTGTGGCACTCCTGATGTTGTTAAAAAGGTCTCAGATTCATATCCACAGACAATAACTTTTTGTTTTCTGTGAGTAAGATATGAGGATATCCAACTGAGTACTTTCCCATGTATTCCAAGGCGAGAGAGCGTAAGTAACAGGGTTACATGATGCACACGGTCGAAGGCTTTACTGAAATCTGTGTAAATTACGTCAACCTGTGCTCCTTCATCGACCAGAGCTTGCATATCAGATATATAACTAGTAAGGTTTGTACAAGTTGACATCCCGTTACGAAAGCCATGTTGATTCGGAGTAAGAACTTGTTTGAGATGGGTAGACAGTGCCGGACATATTAGTGACTCGAGAACTTTACCAGGGATGCACAAAAGTGATATGGGCCTATATTCCTCGATATCGTCAATTTTCTTGTTTTTAGGAATTGGTATGACATTAGCCAGTTTTCAAGCGGCAGGAAAACAGCCTGACGCTACGGATTTATTAAAAATAAACTGAAGAGGGTAAGAGAGATTGCGAGCACATTTCTTAAAAAATATAGCCGGTATATTGTCAGGGCCAGCCCCCAAGTTGCCGTCTAGTTTTTCCAAAGCTGTTTCTATTAGGAATGAACTTGTCGTGAAGTTACTAAAAATATGGTTATTTATTGTCTCAGTCTGATTTTTATTGCTATGGGTTGGAGAGCTGTCGTCGTTATTGACAAAGACTGAAGAAAAGTGTTTAGCGAAGCTGTTACAAATCGTAGCTGGAGAAGAGGCTATTTGGCTTTTAAGGTACATAACATTGGGAATAGTAGATTTGTTTTTCCTTTTGCTCTTGATAAAACCCCAGAATGCTTTAATGTTATTACAATTAATGGAGCTTTCGATTGATTCTAAATATTTGTTATAATTATTTTTTATCAAATTATGACACCGCGTTCTTGCTTTAATAAAATCAAGATTATCCAAAGGGTTTTTATACTTTTTAAACCTTTTCCTATATTTCTCTTTTTCTTTTATCACACGTATAAGATCTGGTGTATACCAAACAGGATATTGCCCACGTTGAAGTTTAGACAAGGGAACCGATTTCTTTATTACAGCGTTTATTTTAGAATAAGTCAACCATATCGTCAACATTAGTTAAGGAATTAAAAGTAAGGGACCAGTCAATACTTTCTAGTTCTTTGTTAATATCAGCGTAGTTTGCTTTGTAGAAATTATGTTTTTTGACACTATTTTTCGTCAGGTAATTAGGTATTAGAAATTCCATTGATATTTTCAAAGGAGGATGGAGTATGTCTATTTTAGATAACGGTTCAGCTATTAGAGTTTTTTTTATGTTTGGATTATTTGAGAGGACTAGATCGAGGACTTTACCTTTGTCGTTTAGAATCGAGTTAAATTGGCATAATTCATGTAAGCTTAAGAAGTCTATAAGGGTTTGTTCTAATGCTGAGTTTGAGCAAGAAGGGACCGTGGCTGTGGAATAGGTTGCTAGGGAATCTTGAAGTGTCCAACTTATATTGGAAAGGTTGAAGTCTCCAACTATGAGTGTATCAGAGTTATTTAATGAGGACAAAGCATGGGAGAGTGGGTGCAGATATTTTTCTAATATACTTATGTTTAATGGTGGAGGAATATAGACTGCACATATAGTTAAGCACTTGGTAACATTATTATCTCTACTAGTAACAGAAACCCAAAGATCTTCATTATTACTGCTCTCGAATTTAAACAATCTAGAAGAAGTTAACTTTTTTGAGACTGCAATTAACACTTCGCCACCATCACACTTATTGCTGGTTAATTTATTACGATCCCGACGGTAAATGATGAATTTGTCATTTAGAATTTCAGCATCGAACACACTGTCGTTCAGCCAGGTCTCGGTTAGAACTATAATATCGTAATCACAAGTAAGACTAGACAGATACAAGTCTTGAAGTTTCCCACGAATACTTCTAGTATTTTGATAATAAATTTTCAGCTTCGACATTTTCAAAACTGGGTAGACTCTAAAGGCTTGCAAAACTAAACAATATTAATAAAATTAACTAGCTAGGCACTAGTTTTTTCAACACATCGCTACTTGTCGCGAATGCGAAATATATAGGCAGCTATAGTGAAACGTATAGCGACCGGCCCGGGGGCAGCGAGGAGCGGGGACCGTGGCCGGCGAGAACGTGCGGGCTTGCGACTAGTTGCGACCAGTAGCTGTCTGGACGTCGCGGGAGTGATATGACTCACCTTTTCTCACATTTCATACAAGTGTGTGTGTGTGTGTGTGTGTGTGTGACCTGTGTTAGATCAGAACTATTCAGAACCGATGCGAAGCGTCGGACTGTCGGTGGACAGTGGGATTTAGGTAAGTGACGGAGGCATGCACATTCAGACCCAGTGATCAGTCAGTTCCAGGGAGCAACCCTGAATTTAGTTGCCTTATCAGAACTATGTGTCAGACTGCGGGTAGGTTTAGATTAGGATAGTCCCAGAAAACAGCCTGGGTTTAGATGCCCGTTCCAAAGTGTCGGACTGTCGTGGACAGAGGGTTAGGGCAAAGCCGCAGGGAACAGCCCTGTATAACAGACCCAAGGAACAGCCTTGGATTCAGTCAAAGCCGCAGGGAACAGCCCTGTATAACAGACCCAAGGAACAGCCTTGGATTCAGTCAAAGCAGCAGGGAACAGCCCTGTATAACAGACCCAAGGAACAGCCTTGGATTCAGTCATAGCCGCAGGGAACAGCCCTGTATAACAGACCCAAGGAACAGCCTATACCTATTTCAACTTACCTATTTCAACGAAAATCTCTATCGCCAATTCCCTTCTCATCCCTATTATTAACTACGCTGATACCTGTTATTTGGATGCTAAAGAAGAGCATCTCAATAAACTGGAACGCTTGCTTAACACCTGCATCCGTTTCATATTTGGCTTGAGGAAATATGACCACGTTTCAGAGTTTCGTGCAAAACTCAACTGGCTTCCTATTCGCGACCGTAGAAACCTAAGAATTGTTTGCCTTCTTTATAGTATAATTACCGATCCAAATACCCCCTCATACCTCAAGTCAATGATACATCTCTTGTCTGACAATCACGATAGAATGCTCAGATCCTCAAATAACCTTCTTCTCTCGATTCCTTTGCATCATTCCGGATTTGTATCCAATTCTTTTAGTGTGGTTGCTGTTCGTCTCTGGAACGAACTTCCCGACGATGTCAGAAAAGCCCCCTCCCGTAACTCTTTTAAGTATTTTGTGCACAGACACTACCTCTCCAAAAACACACAAATATGAACTTCTTTAATTCTTATTATTTTTTGCAGTCATGGTATGTATTTATTTATGTATTTATTTACAATATACTTATTAAAACTTGTATTTATTTATGTATTAACATATATTCTTTTTAGGTATTGTTACCTATAGTTATTAATTTAGAGTAGTATCTTCATTTAATTTGTAATTTTAAAGTTTTTACTCTTCTTGCACGCCCACCTACCTATTTATCTTGTACCATCTGTGGGTTGACTGGTAGAAAATGCTTTATGCATTAAGTCCGCCTTTTTGTACTTATTTTTTGTGCAATAAAGTATTTATGATGATGATGATGATGATGATGATGATGATGATGATGATGATGATGATGATGATGATGATGATGATGATGATGATGATGATGATGATGATGATGATGATGATGATGATGAACAGCCTTGGATTCAGTCATAGCCGCAGGGAACAGCCCTGTATAACAGACCCAAGGAACAGCCTTGGATTCAGTCAAAGCCGCAGGGAACAGCCCTGTATAACAGACCCAAGGAACAGCCTTGGATTCAGTCATAGTCCCAGAGAACAGCCCTGGGTTCAGACAGCCACAGAAGCAGGCCTGCTATCGAGGATCGGGGTGGCTAAAGGGGAGGTTGGAGGCCACAGGGGTTGAGAGCCCTAAAACCATCAGATCAGTAATCAGATTCAGTTGATCAGCCTATCAGTCACTTATCAGTGTGATCGGATCGTACATGCTTGTGCGGTATTCAGTGTTCAGTTTATTATTTTTTTATAATCAGTTACCTCAGCTTGTGACATAGAAATCATTACAGATATTCGCCAAGTGCGGTGTTTACCTACTTTGCGACATGGTGGAGGAGCTGGGATTGTACTCTCTTAATTAGACATTTATATGTTTGTGCTTTTTTTAAATGCGGGTACGCATAAATGCTGTGCATTGTTGCAATGCAAGTACGCATATTTGCCGATTAAATCAGACAGTAAGATGCGTGTGTGTGTCGAAATGCATATTTGATGTGAAGCTTATATTCACTAATAGTGCAATACCAAAGTAGTAAAGCGACCTACATTAATTCTGACCTATGGAATATACGTTTCGCGTTTACGAATCGCGTTTCCAACAAACAGGTATCATCCTATTTTGCTAAAATTGTTTTTCAGTGATACCTATTATTTTCTTCAAAAAGTGATGGTTTAAAATGGTACATATTCATATGTAATGTTGACTAGATATTTAAACTAATACGATGAAGTCTATGATGAACGCTAATGATCATTTGAACTTGAGTAAAATATCCCGAACAATACTTAATGGAAAAGTCGTACGCAGTCACATATAAGTTAGACATTGCCGCTGACCCGTTTATTGCACTTATTACTATTGATACACGGGTGGTGAGCGGACTAGCGGATTCTTCTTCGATAGTACCACTTATAAGCAAGCAGCATGAAATTTGGTTCTTACTCAAATGAAACGTGAATACATATTGTTTATACTGAGTGCAAACGTCACGTACCTATTCCTTTGGGAACGAACGATGTTTACTTTAACAACATTAAGTCTTATCAAGATTTGGCCACAAGGCATGCTTTGTTCTTGCCTTACCTAGAGGCATGGAATTGTTCTAAACATTAACGAATAATGAGGTCTCGGTGTCGAATGGCACTTGATAATAATCATTATTTGTTCTAAGCTTAACTTAGACTGCAGCGATTCCCAAAGTATGGGTCGTGAGCTGATTTTAATGGGTGGTGAGTTGTGAAAAAATTTACTCCAAACTTGTTAGCATACGTGGATATTGCAGCCGCTATTGAAGGTGATACTGCTAAGTGAAGTGGTATGTTTTCAGCAATGGTCGGTATTAAAACACACACCAAAATAAACAGCAATAATAATTACCAGATTCATTGCGATGAAAAGAAACCAAAACCAAAGCGATTATACACCTGATTAAAATGTAAATAAAACAAGCAAATTCTTTAAAATTCCTCGTAGCAGTTGGAAATATTGATAGAACAATTAAAATTGTAAATTTTTTGTTTGATCAATATATCGAGTAAATATTTGTTTGATCAGGACATTAATTAAAGACCATTCTAACCCTCTTTTCCCTGTTACAAAGCCTAAGTAGGCCCTGCACTCTACGTTTAATTTGGAGTGAGTCGTTGTTCATGGAAGTTTGGGAACCACTGGATTAGAAGGACTATAATAAATGACTTTTTATTTTCAGATTAAAAATCCATAAGTAGGTTAGTGTTAGGCTTAAAACTAGGTTAGTAAAAAAAGGGAACATGAAACAAATTTATTATTTAAATAACCCAATGGATCGTTCCATCCAGAACTTTTGGATGGGACAATCCATTCGGTCCGCAATCATCTTTAAGATGCCGTTGCCACTGCCCCGTAATCTGAGTAGCATAGAGGCAGTTTTCTTGCGCATTATGGCATAAAAATCATCTGTACGCGCCTCCGCAAACATACCAGATGCACTGCAAAATCGCGGGAGCCGCAACAGCATCCTGAAGGCGTTGTTATATTGCACACGCAGGACGTTGTAGGCTCGTTGCGTGTACTTAACCCACTATGATTTGAACCGGAAAATAAGATGGGACACTGCTATGTGATCCATATTTCAGTTTCTAGTAACTCGTATAGTAAATTTCCGTGGTTAATCAGTTTAATGGATAAAATAGTACCAAACATTTTACACGTGATCATTCTTAGAGAAATTTATACAAAATAGAAGACTTGGTCGTTTGTTGGTCAGAGCTGTTCATGGTGTTTATTATGCTCCATTATACGAAATTAACTATCTAATGATACTGATAAATCAAATGATCACTACTTTTGTGGCTGTGGTAGATACTTACTTAGTTTTTACAATTCGTACATATTTGAACTAATAACAGGTATCTACATTTATAAAATGTGAAATTATGATTCCGTTTAATTTAGTGCACTTTTACTACAAAGAGGATATAACTCTGATAAATCAGTTGACCAGTTATTTTGACAGTTTTATATTACTTTAGATTTTTCTAATTTAGACTTACATTACAAGGCCAAAGGTTTTTATCTCTTGAGTCTTATAGGTACTGTATTTAAAGACCGAAGACGTCATCCGAACCCGTTTAAAGTTATTTTACGATGTTCAGTGTGAAGTTAAGAAAGCGGAATGTGAAGCCAATTTTAATGAAGTAAAATGCCAATAATAGATTTGTTGGGGAAATTCAGAATAATCAGTTAATATCAAGTAGTATACGTCAAACCAAATTCAGGCCGAAGATTTGATATCAGAAGTACAAGTTAATGTCAGGCAGAATAACCGAAAGGGTGATTCAGATTCTACTATTGGTGGAAATATTTACTTCACGAGTCACTTACCACGAATGGAGCTCCCAAAATTTGATGGTGACGTTGTGAAGTGGTATCAATTTTGGAATCAGTTTTAGTCAAATGTACATAACCGGAACAACAGTGACGTCGATAAATTATTATAGGTACCTTCAATAGATTCTTGAGGGTAATGCGAAGCAACCTATCGTAGGACTAGATAGTACTAACAAAGTTACAGTACCTATAGCAGTCAGGACACTAAAAGAGAGGTATGCCAAACCTAGCGTTATTATTGATGCTCATTATATGGCGCTTTATAGAGTAAAACAGCATCATCCAATCAGGTCAAAGATTGCAGGCTCGTTCTTAATGAAGTTGAGAGACTAATATTAGAGTACTTAGTTCCCTAGGGGAAGATGTCAATCATAACCACCTTAGTGTTATGATTATGGAAAAGTTTCCTGAAGACCTTATTTATGAATTAAGGATAAATATGAGACAAGAAGATGAGTCAATGAGTATTAGAAAATATTTATAGTATATCAGCCAAAGAAACATCGAACAGATTAAAGAAACAGACGGTAGATAAGAATAATGTAGACTCTGCTAATAGCGAAGGCAAATTTCACATCAGGTTCTTTGTATGTTAGGTCGGAAGAAAATATAAATAATATATAATCAGCGCAGATATAGAAATTTTAAAAGAGATCCTATTAAACCTAAAGATAAAAGAAATTTTAATAAATCCAAAGTCACCTTACGAAAACTACCACATGAAAACTCTGATAGAACTAGTGAGCCACCTAAAGGGAGATTTAGTAGGTGTATATTCTGTCAACAAGATCATTACAATGACGAATGTACAAAGTACAAAACATTGCAGGAGAGAAGGTCCCGATAAAGAAATCCTTGCTACATTTGTCTCGGTGAAGGGCATACAGCTAATAATTGCCGTACCAAAATGAAGTGTAGTTATTGTAATCAATTACGAATGCATAATCGCGCATTATGTCCCATAAAACTTGCTTACACATTCGATCAGATGTCAACACAGCATTGTTGCAAACTTGCCTTGTCGAGGTTAGCAATCCAGAGACTCGGTCGAGACAATTACAAGGCAGGATTTTGTTAGACTGTGGTAGCCAGCGGTCATACATAACTGAGTCCGCTGCTAATACCCTAAATCTACCTGTTACTGAGAAAAGTATTTTGTCAATATTTACGTTCGGTGCAAAGGCACCACGCCAGATTGAAAGTCCCATAGTGAGTTTTTAAAAAATTATGACTCGAACTGTTGTATCACGCATTGTACACGCGAATGTAGTGCCCCACATTACGAATAGTGTTAGAGCATCAGTACTTAAACCACCTTGGGTATCTTCTGTTGTAATAGGAGACGATGGGTCTTGTGATGATAAAATAGCCATACTAATAGGTAACGACTATTATAACTAATTCATGTTGATTGAAAATATTGCTGTTTCTCAGGATCTTTTCTTAGTAAATTCAGATTGTTGATTATTATTGACGTTTATTGACAATAAATTAAACAAACTTGACCTGCCATTACAGGTGGACGATATCAAAACACTTTGGGACCTAAAATATTTAGGCATTACAGATTCCCCCAAAACAACGTGTGATGAAGAGGCAGTAAAACAGTTTAATGAAACTGTCCATTACAAAGACGATAGATACCATGTTAAATGGCATTGCACAGAATTTCCTCCAGATCTTCCAAATAATTTGGGGCTACCTTGGGGTCGCCTTAATAGTTTGATAAAGCTATTTGAGAGCTCAGAGATGAAATCATACGATCAGGTAATTCAGGAGCAATTAAAGAACGGAATTATAGAAATAGAACCGAATCCAGCAACTTCTCAGACACTATCTTCCTCACCATTGCGTCCGAAGTCGTGATAAGCCCGACAAGCTACGCATTGTCTAGGATGCGTCATCAGCCAAAATTTGGGCTGAGGATCATATACGTGTGAAAGTGTTAGGTTTGATATGGGACTTAAATGATGACCATCTTTATTTGAAGTCCAACCTAAATAATCACGATTTAGACACGGTTCAGCCAAAACGAGGTGTAATAAAGATTGTTGCTTCAGTATACGATCTTTGTGGTCTTGCAGTGCCGGTGATGCTCCCAGCAAAGCTATTCTTTCAGAGATTATGGAAACAGAAAACTAAGTGAGATGATAAGTTCGTGATGATTAACTTATAAATTGGCGACAGGCAGCATCCAAGTTTTCTTATGTAAAAGAAATTACTTAATATAAACCGGTATTATGTTATGCGCAAAATATTAGCAAAAACAGTAACAGTGATGGAATAACGCATGAAGTTCATTGTTTTACAGATGCTTCCATCGAAGCATACCTTCTCAGCAGTAGTTTATACATGCAGTTCTTTAGAGACTAATAAGTTTCGTCATTGGCAAGTCTAGGTTAGTGCCCCTAAAAGACCAAACTGATTTACAGATCCGAGATTAGAATTGCTGGGAGTACTTATTGGCTGCAGAATTATCAACTAGGTGATGAAGTTTTTGCGTCATAGAATTGAATCACTAATTTTATGGACTGATAGTTTTTGAATTGGTCAAAATCAGAAAAACTACTTCCATCATTTGTTTCGCGTAGAATTAGTGAAATAAAGCAGAACAAGACCCTACAGATTAGATATGTGCCAACTAAACTCAATTCATCGGACGTAGGTAATAGGGCAGAGCATGCAGACTCATATTATAGATGGCTCAGGGGTCCTAATTTTTGTCAAAGAGTTCAGAACTGTGGGCTAAGCTTAATAGTGCAGATAATTTCAGGCTCAAACTTCTTTGGCCGGGGAAGGTCTTACGAATATAACTCAGAATAATAGGTCTGAAACAAATTTAGATAGAGCGTCTTGCATACTTTAGTCAGATTTTAGCCTTATTAAGGCAGAAGTTTTGGGTTCCATACGACGAGCTATTCCATATTGTTTCTACAGTTCAGAAAGTCATAAAGAAGTGGCAACGATGCGTCAAATAGGTATTGTACCTACGATGTTTTGTCGATGTGCGATGGAAGTTCGGTCCCTTCGTTAGGAGGCTTCTATGAACGATTGATAAGTCTAGTAAAGCACAGCTTAGAGAGGATATTGGACAAACATCTCATAAATCACAACCTGTTATCTTAAGTATTATAATTAAAGAACTTGAGGCCGTTGTAAATACCAGACCGTTAACAACGGTGTGTGCTGAGTTAGAGCACGTGTTGGCTCCCACAGACTTTTTACGTGTAGGTGAATCAGTAAACACTCAGACATGATTTTTTCAAATCAGCTACAGAAATCAAGTCTAACTTGATCGAAGGTTGGAAACGTGGTCAGATTATCCTATCATAATTCTCGAAGATGTTTAGCAATCAGTAATTGAGCAGTCTTAGTGAGCGGAGCAACAAGCAGAGGCAACAGTGGTTTGTGTTCAATATGTTACCTAGAAAAGTACAGACTTTGTGGATAAAATCAGATAGGAATAGAATCCATTTGAAGGTAGGCCAGATAACAGAGTTAGTTAAGGGTTCGTATGGATAGATAAGAATGGCAAAAGTAAAGTTACTCAGAGGAAGTTTTAACACGCTCCATAGGCTATCTTTATCCATTCAAACTGGATGATGATCAGGACACAGTAACTTTCTTTCTAAATTAGTGCTAAGTGATTCCGCAATTAGAGATAATAACAATTTAGAGGAACCTGAAATAGAACAGTCTATACCAGAGCATATTGATCAGCTATTGATTGAATTGAATTAAAATAAATCAGGGCGTAGATGAAGCTCAACGCGATGGGCCTGTTATCAGTAATGAACCAGAGATGCTGGAAGTGGCATCAGCAGATGTAAATAAGCGACCAACTAGGGCATCAGCAGTCAAAGCAAGGGAGAAGGTTAAACAGTGGATATCATACAATACAATACACAATACAATATTCTTTATTGCACACCAAAAGAGAAATAAAAAACAATAAATTTTAAAATATAAGTTAACAGGGTACAATTGGCGGTCTTATCACTAAAAGCGATCTCTTCCAGACAACCTTTGGATGGAAGAACTCTTAAAAATGAAAAGGTGTATAGGCGGTGCACAGAATAACAGTTTTTAAAATAAAATAAAGCATTTTGATTAAAATGTAAATATATAATATACATAAACAATAAATAATTTTATATATATTTATAAATAAATTATATATTATATATATATAAATATGTATTAATATAGGGACAAATAGAAACAATGAACTTTAAGATCAAAGTGAAAGATAATGCTGTTTGACTAGGGTTTTGAATGACTGTAATGATGGAGCTTGTTGTATTGTGAGAGGAAGAGCATTCCACAGATGTACAGCTTCAACAGTAAATGAGTTATTGTTATACTTTTATATTTGCAGGACTTGCGTTTTCTTCACATTCACTACACACCCTACACTATACAAATAAATACATCTCAATACAATACTCCTACCATACACATCCAATAATAAAAACATCACAAACCTGCCAAAAAATCCATTCATATCTTAACGTTTCATCCACTTATCTTCTTTGCTCCAACATTGCACCTTGTGTACCTACGGAACCGTATCTATTCCTTATTTATACTATTCATATGTACAGCTACCATACACATCGTACGAAATAGATACAACGAAATTAAAATTGTTTTATCAAAATGTTCGTGGATTAAATACCAAGACCAATGAATTCTATAATAACATTTTAGTTTCTGACCATAATATAATATTAATCACTGAGTCATGGCTATCGGACAGTGTTTTAGACTCCGAGTTAACCGATAGTAGGTATAACGTGTTTCGTGCAGATCGAGGTTCACGCGGCGGAGGCGTGTTGGCTTTGTGCTCGAGTCAGCTGAGTGTGCGCGCGCGACCGGACTGGCAGCGCGATCATATCGGTGTGGAGCGCATGTGGCTTACTGTCGATAGTCGCTCCATCGGCTCACAACGTGATCTCCATATCGCCTTGGTTTACATGCCACCCGACCGCCAAGACAAGCCTCACATTACAAAACTATCACAACGTGTAAGTACACTCACTGACTGGATCAACGATGTGGTTGCATCTAGTCCAGATGATTACTTTCTTTTAACAGGGGATTTCAACCTTAATTTCGTGCGGTGGGATACAGATCCACCTACTTATTTAAAAAAGGTAAGCACTGACCTCCAAAACTCAGCTAGTAATTTAATTAATCATATGAATTATTTAGGTTTTAATCAGTACAATAAATCCCAAAACAGAGCTGGTAATACGCTTGACCTTGTGTTTTCAAATTTCTTTTTGAAACTATCCGAGTGCACTGACCCCTTAGTCAAGGAAGAAATCCATTTTCACACAACACTCAGTATGGACGCAGTCGATATTGGGTTGTCCCCACTCCCTAAAGTACCTCGCCGTAAATACCATTTTAGAAAAGGCAATTACAGTAAAATAAACGAGGAAATAGAAGATAAGGATTGGCTTAGTATTTTGTCGGCTGGTACAGTGGATGACGCTGTTTCGGCTTTTTATAGAATAATTTTCGAAATTATCGATAAACACGTTCCTCAAACGATTGTCAATACCTCAAACCGATATCCAATCTGGTATAGCCGTGCCCTTGTCAATATCATCAAAGAAAAAAGCAAAGCTCACAAACATTGGATACGCTATAAAAATCCAATAGACTATGAAACGTTTTCTTTGCTCAGAACTAGACAAAAGGCTTTACAGGATGATTGTTACTCTGCATACATTAAAAGTACACAAGAGCTTATTAGAAAAAATCCAAAGTATTTCTGGTCTTACATTAAAGCTAAGCGTAGTTCAAACACTGGTTATCCTAGTTGTATGATTGCTGACGGTAAGAACCTAACGAATGAACAGGAGATATGCGAAGGTTTCAGTAACTTCTTTGAAAAGATGTTCAAAAAACCGGCACACGATTATCAACATAATACTAACAATGCAACCAATTTCATTAACACAATATCAACCTGTCACATTACAAAAGACTGCATCCATAAATTATTGTTGAAGCTTGATGTCACGAAAGGAGCAGGGAGCGACAGTTTACCCCCATCTTTAATTGTAAAATGCGCAAACAGTCTCGTGTTTCCACTTGCGATAATCTTCAATCGCTCTATACATGAGGGTATATTTCCTGCTCAATGGAAGATTGCTCACATTGTGCCTGTGCACAAAAAAGAATCTAAGGCAAACATAGAACATTACCGACCAATATCCATTCTCTGCACATTTGGCAAGATATTTGAGAAAGTTATTTACAATCACGTGTACCCAGTTATAATGCAGGGAGTCCCTGATCAACAACATGGTTTTGTAAAGGGTCGATCCACAACGTCAAACCTCGCAGTATTTGTCAGTGATACTCTTAATGGTATGAATACACAGGGCCAGGTTGACGTGATTTACACTGATTTTGAAAAGGCTTTCGATCGTGTGGATCACGTTATCCTGCTCCGTAAACTACAAGAACTAGGTATTCAAGGGGACTTGTTTCGCTGGATGAAATCCTATGTAACAAACCGTAGGCAGGCTGTGGTTGTGGGTGGGAACAAGTCTGACTTCATTTCTATTCCCTCTGGCGTTCCACAGGGTTCGTTATTAGGTCCACTGCTTTACGTTGCTTATTTGTATGACATAGCTGAATGCTTTCAGCACTCTAAATACTTGCTTTATGCGGACGATAAGAAGATTTATTTTAACATCAAAAATATCACTGACTGTCACCATCTCCAGGATGACTTAAAAAGACTGTGTGAATTTTATGATAGAAACTTAATTAGTGTAAATATTGACAAATGTGTTCAGATTTCCTTCACCAGAAACCCAAATCCCATTAATTTCACATACAACCTAAATGGTGTAAACTTAATTAAAACTAACAAAGTTAAAGATCTAGGCATTGTCCTAGACTCTAAATTAACCTTCTCTGTACATATTGAATCGATTGTCAACAAAGCCCTTAAGAATTTGGGATTTGTCATCCGTGTAAGTAGGCCTTTCACAGACTCGACATGTATTAAAATCTTGTATTACGCCTATGTTCGTAGCGTGCTAGAATATTGCAGTCCTGTCTGGAGTCCGCAATACGCTAAATATGACAGTGATATTGAACGTATACAACGGAAGTTCTTAAAGCATCTAAACTACCGTTCACAGACAAAGTGTAGGGACTATGAGGAGTCCTGCGTTCGCCACGGTGTGTTACCACTGCGTGACAGACGTATCATCTCTGACATGTCATTACCGCTTTTGTTCAATGTGTACACTAGTGACATGCCCAGCACCCGATCGTAAAAATTCATATACGCTGATGACCTGGCCCTGGCTTTCCAAGGAAAAAAGTTTGAAGATGCAGAAACTGTGCTATGTGAAGATCTTCGTGAGCTGAACAAATATTATACGCAGTGGCGACTTCAACCAAACCCTACAAAAACTGAAGTAAGCGCCTTTCATCTCTCAAACAGCCTGGCTCGATGTGAACTTCGGGTGACATTCTGTGGAAGAATATTACGTCATAATTTTTCCCCAAAATACCTAGGTGTTATCCTAGACAGATCACTGACCTTCCGTGATCACCTGGAGAACGTCGCCCAAAAGCTGAAGACTCGAGTCAACCTAATTGGCCGGCTAGCTGGCACGACGTGGGGAGCTCGCGCTGACGTCCTTCGTACCTCCGCACTTGCCTTGGTGTACTCCACCGCTGAGTTCTGCGCTCCGGTGTGGTACCAAAGCGCACATACAAATAAAATAGATGTCCAACTAAACAGAGTGATGCGAATTATATCGGGCACCCTCAAGCCAACTCCGATACCGTGGCTACCGGTGCTAGCACACATAGCCCCACCACAGCTCAGGAGAGAGCAAGCAACTGCTAGTGAATGGACTAGAGCATTCAACGAGGCCCCACACAAAATGCCTATAAGGAAAACATTAGACCAGATACCACCTCAGCGACTTCCTTCCCGCAAACCAATCTGGATTGATGCCAAGATCAAACACCAAACTGACATCCAGACTGAATGGCGGGCAAAATGGCGAGAAGAAAAATGTTCAGAGGCGGACATCATATCTGACCCGTCTGCCACACAACCAGGTTTTAGAGAACACCGTAAGCTATGGACTACGCTGAATAGAATTCGTACTGGCGTGGCAAGGTGCAACTACAACATGCATCAGTGGGATATAGCTGACTCACCTCGTTGTGACTGTGGAGCCTCGGAACAAACTATCCGTCACATCGTGGAAGAGTGCCCCAACAGAAGGTTTTCTGGTGGGCTGGAGCAGCTACATAAGTTAACACCTCAGGCAAAAGTATGGCTATCAAACCTGGATTTAGAATTGTAGCTGTATATATAAAATAGAAAATACTAAGATAAAGCAGGATACCAAGGCCATACGATGATGATGATGATTACTGCATGATGTGTGTTCAGGTGCACTTGACTGTCCAGCTTTGGTAACAGAGATGTTACGTCTGTCAGCCCCGTTCACCCGGACTCGACATACCAAGTTATTTGCCACCCCCCTCTCGCGCACTAACTACATGTCGAATTGTGTCTTCCGCCGGCTTCCTACAACGTATAATAAGCGCTTCGCGGATTTAGATCTGTTCTGTACAAGTAAAATTACGTTTAAACGCAACGTATTCCAGCAGATAAAGGACCTAATGTAAACTACTATATTAAATGAACATTTCTTTTATGTTTAATATTCAATATTATTATATTTTATAGTTAATTAGAATAGAATAAATAAATTATTCCATGTAAACCCACCTTTATCCAAACTCTTAACCTGTTTATTAAAGCCACACGATGAGACACACACTCACACACATATATAGGTACATGCACATTAATCACTCGACACACACAACCCTTTAGTTTTTAATACGGAGTCTTGCTTGCGTCTTTTTATTTAAATTTATTCAGTAGTTATAGTTATGTTCCTCGTCTTTTAAAATATATTGTTAGCGTAATGAAATCCGTCATTGGCACTATTTCTTGATGTTATTTTTATGTTATCTTTAAAACTGTACTTGCTGTGGATTTTTGTTTATAAATAAAATAAAATAAAATAAATAAAAAATAAAAAGCGCGTAGTATGAGTTGGCACTGATAGGCGAAGATTTCCAGATGACCTCAGATTTAGGTCGTTCTTTTTAAGACGAAACACAAAGCGATCTTTTAAATAAGAAGGATATACAGGATTAAATAAAACAGAATAGAGAAGGAAAAGAATATGAGACTTGCGACGAAGACGGATTGGGAGCCACTCAAGCTGAGAACGAAATTGGGAGATATGGTCATATTTGCGTAATCCAAATATGAACCTAATAGAAAAATTTTGAAGACGCTCGAGTTTATTAAGTTGCTCCTCGGTAAGATTTAGGTAACAACAGTCTGCATAATCTAGAATTGGAAGTAGGAGGGATTGTGCAAGCGCAACTTTGGTAGCAGTTGGCAGGAAGTTTCGGAGTCTTTTTAGAGAGAAGGCAGAGGCAAACATTTTACGGCTAACCTCATCAAGTTGTGGACCCCAGGAAAGATTATTATCCATAAATATTCCAAGATTTTTCACTTTACTGCTATAGGGAACATGGGTACCATCAAAACTTATCTGCGGCAGTAAATGCCAATCAATCCTAGAAATGAAGTAAGGGCTACCAACTACGATAGCTTGTGTCTTACTTGGATTAACTTGAAGTCCATGTTGCTTACTCCAGGTAGATATTTGTGTTAAATCTTTATTTGTCATTGCGATAGCATACTGGAGTTCATCAAGTTTGGCCTGACTATAGATTTGAAGATCATCAGCGTAAAGGTGGTAGGAACATAGTTAACAATCAGACTATTCGATAGTAAAATATTGAAATAGATGTTATCATATGAGTACCAGAATCTTAATTAAATTGTTGGTTAGTCAAAATCAGTCTCTTTACTAATTTTCTTCCTTGTGGGGAATGTCGCGAATGCGAAATATATAGGCAGCTATAGTGAAACGTATAGCGACCGGCCCGGGGGCAGCGAGGCGCGGGGACCGT
This sequence comes from Ypsolopha scabrella, assembly GCA_910592155.1. Lineage (NCBI taxonomy): Eukaryota > Metazoa > Arthropoda > Insecta > Lepidoptera > Ypsolophidae > Ypsolopha > Ypsolopha scabrella. The sequence goes on from OU342982.1 coordinate 24,335,427, forward strand.
GGCCGGCGAGAACGTGCGGGCTTGCGACTAGTTGCGACCAGTAGCTGTCTGGACGTCGCGGGAGTGATACGACTCACCTTTTCTCACCTTTCATACAAGGGTGTGTGTGTGTGTGTGTGTGTGTGTGTGTGTGACCTGTGTTAGATCAGAACTATTCAGAACCGATGCGAAGCGTCGGACTGTCGGTGGACAGTGGGATTTAGGTAAATATATAGGCAGCTATAGTGAAACGTATAGCGACCGGCCCGGGGGCAGCGAGGCGCGGGGACCGTGGCCGGCGAGAACGTGCGGGCTTGCGACTAGTTGCGACCAGTAGCTGTCTGGACGTCGCGGGAGTGATACGACTCACCTTTTCTCACCTTTCATACAAGTGTGTGTGTGTGTGTGTGTGTGTGACCTGTGTTAGATCAGAACTATTCAGAACCGATGCGAAGCGTCGGACTGTCGGTGGACAGTGGGATTTAGGTAAGTGACGGAGGCATGCACATTCAGACCCAGTGATCAGTCAGTTCCAGGGAGCAACCCTGAATTTAGTTGCCTTATCAGAACTATGTGTCAGACTGCGGGTAGGTTTAGATTAGGATAGTCCCAGAAAACAGCCTGGGTTTAGATGCCCGTTCCAAAGTGTCGGACTGTCGTGGACAGAGGGTTAGGGCAAAACCGCAGGGAACAGCCCTGTATAACAGACCCAAGGAACAGCCTTGGATTCAGTCAAAGCCGCAGGGAACAGACCTGTATAACAGACCCAAGGAACAGCCTTGGATTCAGTCAAAGCCGCAGGGAACAGCCCTGTATAACAGACCCAAGGAACAGCCTTGGATTCAGTCATAGCCGCAGGGAACAGCCCTGTATAACAGACCCAAGGAACAGCCTTGGATTCAGTCATAGCCGCAGGGAACAGCCCTGTATAACAGACCCAAGGAACAGCCTTGGATTCAGTCAAAGCCGCAGGGAACAGCCCTGTATAACAGACCCAAGGAACAGCCTTGGATTCAGTCATAGTCCCAGAGAACAGCCCTGGGTTCAGACAGCCACAGAAGCAGGCCTGCTATCGAGGATCGGGGTGGCTAAAGGGGAGGTTGGAGGCCACAGGGGTTGAGAGCCCTAAAACCATCAGATCAGTAATCAGATTCAGTTGATCAGCCTATCAGTCACTTATCAGTGTGATCGGATCGTACATGCTTGTGCGGTATTCAGTGTTCAGTTTATTATTTTTTTATAATCAGTTACCTCAGCTTGTGACATAGAAATCATTACAGATATTCGCCAAGTGCGGTGTTTACCTACTTTGCGACACTACTAAGAACCCAGATTATTGGGAAGTTGTCTTCTTTTCGTAACAAAATGCGACCGTTGCGGACCCACAGGTGTTTGTATTGATGTTCTTTCTTGAAATCTCTTGCTTGAGCATGTATAGCACGATTGGCAGAAGAAAGGTGCTCGCCTATATAAATTGCTTGTTTGTCACCTGCTATGCCTAAGTGCGACGTGTTCAGCTTATCAGTAGGGTTTGATTTATTGAACTTTAGGCACGATGAGATCATTGTGTCCCGAAGACGAGGAGAAGAGAGCTTGACAATCATCGATCTAGGCCTGGATGATTTCGGGTTTTGTTTGGCAACTCTCGAGCAGGATAACACGTTTGTTTCTTCAAGTGGGCATGATACAACTTTACCCAACTGCATTACCGTAGCAACTAAGTTCTCTCCAGTGTGTTCAGGAAGACACTGAACTTCAATATTGCATTCCCGAGCGTGCTGGTCGATCTGGTTCAGTCTGTAAGAAAGATCTCTAATTTCTGACTGCATTTGAGATGTGAGATCGCGCAGCTCTTTAGTCTCAGATTTTAGTGCCGTGTTTTCTTTATAAATTTCATCATATTTACTTGAGATGAATTCCAGTGATTTTACTAAGTCGGGAATCATTTTTAGATCCGAGCGTACGGGTTCCATGGCCGTAATAATGTTTTTTTTAATTATATCTCTAATCAGATTCTCCATCTTGGACAGTAATGTGGTCTCGAACTGCTCAAGGCGGTACTGAAGAGGACTGTTCCGAATGTCCGAGTCTGTATCGTCGTCACTCGCTTTAACCGGTGTATCATCACCTTTACGCTGTGGCTTCTTGCAAATGAGACATTTCCAACAAGATTTCGCCTTAGAAGATAGTTTACTGAAATTCTCCTTCGAAAAATTCATACATACATAGTGATAACTATTGGAGCACTGAGTGCAAGAAAGCTTGTCGGTTACACTAACGATCCGGCTGCAAGCGCTACATTGACTCATTGTTTTACTGAGTACACCTGTACCATGAAACGAATTACTCCAAAACGATGTCGTTTATCTGTCGCTTATCTGTCGCTAACGCCTTAGTAGCGGGCGCTTGAATGGGTCGTTCGGCAACCAGATTGATTTTTCGTGACGCACGAGAATACGTATTTGGCTCAGCGGTCCAACGCCCAACTCGCAACTCTCCGGTCCCAGGTTCGATTCCCGCGGTCAGCCGCTTCAACACAAGTCACTTTTTCTGTTTAGGACCACCACTGCACTACACTTCCAAACTCAGTTAGAGTGAAACAGAGACACACAATTTAGTAGGAGAGCCCACGACACTAAACCTAGTTCGATAAGACTACCGGATGAGATACATATAATTAGTCACGTTAGTAATGGGGGAACACGAAATGGCGATGCTGCAATGCAAAAAACCTGGCGGCGACATAAAAAAAAAATAAATTTTTTTTTTTTTAAATCCGGTTTCTAGTACGATAAGACTCCCAATTTTTATTTGTTCCTCGTAATAGGGGAGTGATAGGACAATACGATAATGCAGTGCTGCAAGCCCCGCTGATTGGTCCAATCAGTGGCAGCAGCATGATAAGCGACTCCTCGTATCTAGGTATCTAGTACGATCGATCTCCTCAAAAATTCAAAGCTCATCCGAAAGGTTATGAATTTCTGTGTGAGAAAAACCACTGCTGCATTTTCCAAACAGTGGAGAAAGTGGTTGCTGCAGCGATTGAAGGTCGCCGTCCGCGCGGCTGCAGCCGGCGTTTTAATTTCGTTTTGTCAGCAACCGACCGGTTCCTCTCAATTTTTACCGGTCAAATACGCGTCCCACGGTCAAATATGACTAATTTTACGTGTCGTTGATTGTTTAAACAAATTAAATTTAACAAATAAGATTCTATTAATTATTCCAAGGTTCCGGATTTTCCAGCCCTTTTTTGGATATTTATTATTTCGTGTGGCACGTAAAAATCTCTTCCGCTTTATTTTTTAATCAAACCATGATACGTACTTATCATCGTGGAAATCGTGTGAACGAATGGAAAGCTCTGTACCCGAGACATGAAGATTTCTTGGCTATTTATTTCTAGCAGAAATAATTTCTAGCCGTCGATAGTACATATTGTAATCCTCCAGCTGTCCTATTATATTCACATCCATTCGAAAAAAAAAACGGGGACTATACGAAGGGTCTAGAGTTTATACCTGCTCAGTCTTGTTGTGGAAACCGTCAGTAACGGTCGGTCTTTTCGCTGTCGGTATTTTAAAATTCGACGCATGGTATTAAATTCGTGAAAAATGCGTTGTTTCGTCTGCAAAAAGACGGGGAACTTGACTGATTTTGATGAGCGTATGTTAAATAAATGTTTAACAATTATTGCGTTCCGGAAAAAAAAGTGTCTGAAATACGGCGACTCGCCATTAACCCGTGAGAATAGTGAGAATTATGGTTTTCATTATGGGTGCTACAGAAAATTCTCTGTTTTGCGACGGAAAGACCAGGAAGAATTAAACGCACTGTTTCCTTCGAATGCAAGTGTGAGTATAAAAAATATTATATGTATGAATAATGAAATAGCAGGCTTCAAAATCTCGTTTCGGTCATCTTTCGTGTGTCATATGCTGTTTACAAACGTTACAGTCCGACACATCTGCCTGTACCAAGGAACGCGACCCTGTAGAAAGAGACAGTCTAGAAACTTCGACGGCTCACAGAGACGAAGATGATTCAGCTGCTCGAAGGAATGATGTACCGGCGGTGAGTTTTTTTTTTTTCAAGTGCAATATTTAGTACGAAAAAGTAGGCAAAACTCTGTCTACTAGAATCAAACATTTCGAGTTCGTGTATATAATTAGTAAATACTAAGATAGCATTTTTCAAGTTTCTACAATAATTCGCTGCTGCGCGTAAATTGACCGCCGTGATTGATAACAATTTTCAAAAGAAAATGCAAATTTCTTTTCTCATTGTATCATTTGCGTGACTTCTTCGATAAGTCTTGATATTTCTGCTATTTTTGGTTATGAATGGTTATAAAAGACATTCGTCTTTTATATTTATTTATAAATATTCATTTTTAAATATTTATTTCATTTATTTATTCATTTTTTAATTTATTATTATTTATTTCTTTTATTTCTTTTAAATATTTATTTTTATAATAATGAAAAACAACGTTATTGTCAACAAAGTTTTGAGACACAATTTTTTTTATAACAGTTCGCGCTGGTATTACAATGACACCAAACATACTCTTACAGGAAATTGTTGAAGAATCTAACCCCGTTCCGAGTACGTCGAAATCCGCACCACAAGATCGTGCGATGGAACCTGAAATATCGGAAACCACGACGACCTTCACACCTGCGGTCTTGGAAACTGTCAATCCATCGACGCCATTGTCCGCATCTTTACCAACAGCGATGGAAATCGAAGAACCGGAGCTAGATTCGTCTCAATCGAAAGGCAGTAAATCAAAATCAATTCTGCCCTGCATTTTTTGCTCTAAGCCGAGACTAAGTGTCGGTGGTAAAAGAGTACCGACAATAATTTCCTCTTCGGAAAATACATTGAAAAATATTAGAATGTACGCGACTGCCTTGGAAAACGAAGCAATACTCAGTGGCTTGCAATCGCGGGTAGAAATCGCCTATCACAAGGAGTGTTACTCAACGATTCGAAAAAAATACACTGCCGCCGTAAATAAGTGTGAAAATCCGCAAGAACCTGGAATTTGGCACGCTACCCGTGACATTCATAAAGCCGCGTTTGAATCAATTTCTGAATTAATCGAAGAGGAAATTATCAAAAACGGAAAAATATATTTTTTTGCAGATCTCTATGCTACTTACAAATCACTCCTTATAGAATTTGGAGATGGCGTGTATTCGTCAGAAAACGCCGATGACGGTAACGCTACTCGTTTTAGCGATAAAATTCTGAGAATATTCGGTGATCGCGTCATTATAGAAGCTTCGGATACGCCACTTAGAAAGCGAATCGTTTATAGTTTGGATTTAAATATCAGTCAATTGGCGCATGATAAGGCACTCCGCGAGACAGCAGATGCCACGAAATTTGAACAAGTTGCATTCGAGATCAGAAACTCAGTGAAAACTATGCCAACGAAAAAACTTCCGAGTGAAGTAAAGGTGGAAAATATTCTGGAAGGAGAATGCGAAGTTCCGGAGAGTTTGTTCCATTTTATTTGCAATCTCGTTCAAGGTCCCAGTTATCGAAGAAAAAATTCTGATTCTGATTATACCAAAATCCATTCTTTATGCTCAGATATAATGTACTTGATAACAAAGGGTAGAGTGAAACCGGCGAAACAGTTAACATTGGGTTTAGCGATTAAATCGTTGACAAGCTCAAGAAAAGTTCTGGATATACTAAATCGGTACGGGCATACTATTTCCTACACTGCCGCAGAGGAGTTAGAAACCGAAATGACATTTTCAGAATACCAGAGTAGTGCCATGATTCCCATTGGAATTTCCAATACCCCTGGGCTCAGCACCCACGTGGCGTACGACAATTTCGATCGTTTTGTCGACACCGCCTCTGGTAAAGACACTTTACATGATACCGTGGGAATTATTTACCAGTTTCGTCCTCCGTCTCTTAGTTCTGAAGTAGTTCCTGCGCCCTCCGAAATCGCGACAACAGGTGATGATCACCGAGATCAGAGCTCATGTGCGACTTTGCAAAATCCACGAAAACGACGCAAATTCTCTGAAATTTCAACCAACATAGAGCCCTATTATAAACCAAGTAAAAACTACGTCCCATTACTGCCGTACGACACGATCAACAACCTTTTGCACGATTTTAAATTCGCTGAAAAAATCGCTCGTTCTAGGGACATGTTGTGGGCCTTGTCATTCTCACAACTTGCCAACATTCCAATGTGGATTGGATTCAATTGTATGACAACCATCGATGAAAGCGAAATTCAAGTAGTTGATTATTTGCCTCCTATCAATCGATCTCCAACGTCCCACGAAGTTGTAAACCAGACGTTGAAAAATGCTGCCGCTATTGCCAGCCACTGCGAGCAATCAAAAATAATCGTTACTTACGATTTGGCTATTGCCAAAATGGCAATGCTTATTCAGCACAGTGAGAATCCGAAATATAACGATATTTTTATAAACATGGGCGCGTTCCATTTACAGATGGCGTATTTTAAAGCGATAGGGAAATTTATCGATGCTTGCGGTATCACAGACATTTTAATACAGTCGGAGGTTTTGGCGGGTGGTTCCATCAATTCTTTCATTGATAGTAGGCACTTCAATCGGTGTAAAAGATTGCATCCACAGTTCTCTGTTGCACTTCAAACCCTGCATTTTGAGCGCTTCCTATCTGAAATTGAGGTGTCTCCCGAGATTCTGGTCGACGATTTAAATGTAGCTGTAGGAACGCCTGTGGGACCAAATGATGTTTTGAATATGTCACCTGGTATGCGTCGGGTGCTCGCACAGTACAAAGTTTTCCGCGACATGACATTGGGTGGGACACATGGAAAAACTGCGCAGTTCTATTTGATTTATGTTGAACTTATCAACGAGTTTTTCCATCTGTCTAGCGCCATTCGTACGAGCAATTTCGAATTGTATGTAACAGCAATTTTCAACATCACCGATATGTTTTTTATATTAAATCAACCTAACTACGCGAGATGGTCCCTCAAGTACGTGTGTAATTTGCTAACGTTGAAAACGACCAACTCCGATTTACTGCACGATTTTAAAAGAGGGGCGTTTGGTGTGAAGCGCACGAGCCAAATCCTAGCGCGAGCTCCCGTCGATTTGACGTTGGAGCAAACCATTAACGGAGATGCAGCAAATTCTTTGACGGGCATTAGTCATTTTACAGACTCGATATCTGCTAGGCAACGCTGGGCCATGAGCCACAGCATGAGAACCAAAGTCATATCGAAAGTGCTCGAACAAGTGGGAATAACTCGCGGGGACGACATTTCTTATGAATTGTCAAAAAGTAGAATCGAAAAAGATCGTACAGCTGTTGCCAAGATTGTTGATACGATAAAACAGAATGTAAATCCGTTCGATCGTTCAGTGGACCCCAACAGCTTATTTCACATTGCGACAGGAAGAGCTGCATCTTCGTCGGTGGCTGATTTCCTTTTGAATGCCAAATCATTGGGTAAAGAAAACAAAATTCGTTTTATAAAGGAATGTGAGGACGACGAATCACGATTTTCGAAACCCTTGAAGCGACATCCAATTATGAATTTCGCTTCAGAGAGCATGAAAAAAGCCCAGAAAAGTGCCGATGGAAGTAAGCAAGCCTTGATTAAAATGGAAAGAGACGTTTTCGGGCGTTTATTGGCTATAGCATTGGAAAAGAAAATAGACATAGCAGCTTGCCTTACTTATCCTCTCGCTCCAGCGCCTCCCGCTTTTGCCAATTACACTGGTGATATGCATGCAACCGAGAAGGCAACACTTGGAAGGCTGTTGATGTCCAAAGTTGATTCGGTACCACCCGTATTAGTTGACATTGACATCATAGATGGTTTCTATTTCTTGCATACCATCGGTGCATCCTTGCCTCAAAGCTTTGGCAAAGTCGCGGAGACAATTCTGTTCAGGATTTGCAATACAAAAGCCTCGGAAATTCACTTGATCTTCGATAGATACTTGTCTCCATCAATTAAAGATTGCACGCGCGAGAAACGGGGTGCAGAAGATATTCCCTATACGATTGTAGGAGCTGACCAAACCAGACCGACTGATTTTTTGAAAAGCTTGAGAAATCGAAAGTTCAAGGAAGCTCTCGTGAGCTTTTTAGCTGAGTACTGGGCGAATGACAGTCTAGCGTCGATCTTTCAAAATAAAAAGGTTTTCCTCACGGTCGGAGATCACTGCTTCGCATACCAAGTAATCGCTAACCGCGTCGCGAGATCAGAAGATGTAAATTACAAGTGTTCGCACGAAGAAGCAGACACAAGAATTATCTTCCACATTTCAAAAGCAGATCCGAAATCTAGAATGGTAATAAAAGCGTCGGATACGGATATTCTGATTATTCTTTTGGGAAATATTCATAAATTTCCAGAAATGAGAATCTGGATAACAAACTGTTCTGCCAAAGCGTCCGATAAACCGGTTGTCGACTGCTCAAAATTAGCAACAGCGTTGGGACCGCAATTATGTCAAGCGTTGCCCGGATTTCACGCTTTCACGGGGTGCGATTACACAGCGGCATTTTTCCGAAAAGGCAAAGCGAGGCCGTATAAAATATTAGAAAAAAACGAACGATTGCAAAAGGTTTTCGCGTCTCTAAACGATCGAACAAATTTAGAAGACGAAAATGTAGTTGACACGTTGCAAGAATTTACCTCGCAAATGTACTCCGTTAAAAATTGTAAGCGCGTGGATGTTGCCAGATTCGAGCTTTTCCAGAAGCTCTACTCAGGGAGTGGTTCGAATGAGATTTTTTTAAAAAAAATCAAAGGCTTTGATTCAAGCCTCATACCACCATGTTTTCGATCTCTAAAACAAAAAATATTACGCACAATTTATGTCACCAGCATGTGGCTAAATTCAACTTCGCCACATTGCGTAACGCTCCGTTTCGAAGAGTACGGCTGGGAGATGCGAGAAAAACTGCAGCCTCTCTGGTACAAGGGTCAACCGACGCCACTATTCGTGGACGATATTTTAGCTATGTCGGTGGACACCGAAGAAAACGGCGAAAATGAATTTGATTTCGATGTATTCGATTCGGATGACGAAAAGTAGAATAAGTTGAGAATAAGAATTTTTAATTAAGAGTAATCCTGTTATTAGTATTTTTTTCACACCTCATGTTCTTGACACGTCATGTTGTCGTACTTGCAGAATAAAAAAATATATTGATAAAATGATCAAATTATTGGAAAAACCAATCTTCGTTCTTCATTGCCCGCATCCAAACTTAAAATACCATTTCATCTCCATACTCATTCAGAATTATTTGTGTAAACAATCAACGACACGTAAAATTAGTCATATTTGACCGTGGGACGCGTATTTGACCGGTAAAAATTGAGAGGAACCGGTCGGTTGCTGACAAAACGAAATTAAAACGCCGGCTGCAGCCGCGCGGACGGCGACCTTCAATCGCTGCAGCAACCACTTTCTCCACTGTTTGGAAAATGCAGCAGTGGTTTTTCTCACACAAAAATTCATAACCTTTCGGATGAGCTTTGATTTTTTGAGGAGATCGATCGTACTAGATACCTAGATACGAGGAATCGCTTATCATGCTGCTGCCACTGATTGGACCAATCAGCGGGGCTTGCAGCACTGCATTATCGTATTGTCCTATCACTCCCCTATTACGAGGAACAAATAAAAATTGGGAGTCTTATCGTACTAGAAACCGGATTAAAAAAAAAAAAAATTTTTTTTTTTTTTATGTCGCCGCCAGGTTTTTTGCATTGCAGCATCGCCATTTCGTGTTCCCCCATTACTAACGTGACTAATTATATGTATCTCATCCGGTAGTCTTATCGAACTATATTGTACGTAAACAACCAAACAAACCTTTGATAATGCTTTAACAGCGAAACCGGTAAGGGAAATTAATATAAATAAGTGGACAAGTACAAGTGTTTATCAAACAAAAAATGTTTCAAAAGTTCCACCAAGTGCCAACAATCACGAGCATCAACTTTATCGAACTAGGTTTAGTGTCGTGGGCTCTTAGACTAATTCAAGATGGCCCCCGGCCACAAGATGATACGAGAGAGACTGATTCCAAGCACAATTTACCAGGCGAAAGTAAATCAGTAATTTAAAAATCAAATTCAATAATTAAGCGAACCACAAGACACGTCCACCCGCAGCAGCAGCGTTACGGTATTTTTATGGAATGGTATATTTAAAATAGCGCTACTGCGCTACCTTCAGAAAATTGCCCTTTACTACGATGACGTTTTGAATGCCTTAAAAAGATATTCACATAAAAAAGACATAAAAGCCATTCATATTGTCACCATTTTGGCGTAAATCATTTTATTTTAATATAACAGGGTGTAAGTGCTGATTCTGTCTCTGTAGACAGAAGACCTGTGTCTTTTACGACCTAATTACTTTCAAGTTTTAAATTGAAAAAAATAAACAGTCAAGTGCGAGTCAGACTCGTATACCTAGGGTTCCTAATTCGATAGTTTTGGAAACAGGCAAGAAAAAGATATTCAAAATCATGCCCATAACTGTATATGATCACTAAAAAAAGAATTGGTTGTACCACATTTTAAATTAACATTTTAAAACAGCATGGTATAAGAATACAAGGTATGGGGTTCGAGAGCTCATGACGTCGTCATCATGTATTTACTATGGAAATCACTATGGATGGGTGTCTGTGTGTGTGACAATAAATACTCACAAAATGACGTCTCGTTGAGCGAAGCCCGTTGTAAATGGTCAATCATCTCAGTGTAGACATACGAGCTCTCTTCCTCACTCATTCACACTAACGCAATTATGCATTATGCTATCCTGCTGTCAGTGTTCAAATTGAAATAAGCGTAAGTTTATATATTTTTTTTACGTATAGCAAATACCCTAGAATTATTTTCACTTATTATTTTACCTTATTATATGTATACCTTATATATATTTCTTTTCGCGTAATCATAATAATTGTAGTAACAAAAAAGAGACACAAGTATTTTTTTATACTGTACCCGAAATTAAACTTGTGGATGAAAAATTTTATTTTGTTATTTTACTATCGTGAATTTCTCAACCACTATATTTTTCTTGTAATCTTTATGTAATACCCCATACTTGTACCTGTATTTTTAAATAAAAAATATATTTTTTAATATTTTTCATTTGTGTTCAAATTTTTTCAATCCTATAGTTTTCCTCTAATTGGCCAGTTATGGCCTATAACCGTATTTTTTTCTTTTTTTTCTGTCCCTCAATTTCGGAAATAAGGGGAGGGGGCTGTTTTTTATACAGTAAATATTGTAAAAGTAGGTATATATTTTTAATATTATTAATATTGATGAAAAGTGGTTATTTGTGTAAACCTCTGCGAAGCTACACAATTATTTTTATTTTTATACCTAATAAAAACAATCTGACTCTATTAACAATAATTGTTTTATTTCTCTTGCTCCGCAATAAAATTCCTTGGTGCATTTGGATAATTTCAGTTCCAAATTTGTTCAATTACATCTCATCTTATGTCTTTTTTGCATTCTTTACGACACTAAACTACTTTTTTATTCATTTAAAATTACCTTTGCGACTCATCATACTGGCAGAGAATGCTAATTAGCATTAAGTTCGCCTTTGTGCATTGTATATTTTGTGTGCAATAAAGAATTTACATACATACATACATCATACGCTTTGAACATCAAAATATCAATAGGCGTATAGGGAATAATTGCTAAAACAAGCAGGTCGTAAGGGTCATTATCTGGATAAATGAATGATCTACAATAATATTGGTAAAACTGGTTAAAAGAAGAAAAGATAACAATCAGGGTCTCCATTGACATCACTTTAATACCCTATCGCATTTTGATTTAATACCTTAACAAACATAAAAGCAACATTTGTTTTTCCAGAAATATTAACGTATTTTGTTCATACTGTAAAGTTAAACGATGTCCTTTACATCAATAGAGATTTCCGGTACCGATATACGTCAATCTCCATCCATGCTGGTACCTCCACAGTCGAGCCCGGCATCAGCTCTACCACCTTAGAAATACGTCAATCTATCGAAATAATTTCGTTTGGAAACATGGCTTAGCATTCGGTCTCAGCAAAGACTTACCTGGGTATTAAACAAGAGATAAATAAATAATTACAGAGTACCATAAAACATCTTTCTAAGTAGATATTCTATACGAGGAGCCCAATGATAATTCTTGATTACGCTGATGTAAGCTATCTTGACCTAACAGAGGAGCTACTGAGCAAACTCGAGCGTCTCCAAAATTTGTGCATTCGCTTTATCTTTGGATTGCGGAAGTATGATCATGTCTCAGAATTTCGTGCTCGTTTAAGGTGGCTCCTAATTCGCCTTCGAAGAAATACTCATATCCTACATCTCCTTTACAACGTTCTAAACGATCCCTCTGCTCCCTTACATCAAATCTTTACGCTGCAGGAAGCAGCTACTGCTTATTGTCCCTAGGCACATTTCTGCTGCTTATGGGAAGTCTTTCGCGGTCAAGGCTGTACGTCTTTGGAACGAGTTACCCACTGAGATTTGTGTTTCGTCTACACTGGGGATATTTAAGAAGAATGTCAGATCTCACTATGAGAATTCTATAGGTTGGTAGTCTAGTCTAGTCTCTTATTTATGCTTAGTCTATTTATATACTAATATACAGAGTGTAAATGCAAAGTCAAGAATCCCTTTAGGGTATGAAAGTATACACGATTCTGATGTCATAACGAGAAAAAAAATATACCTTGAATTTTCACCAAAAATTCCATAATTTTTCTAAGCTATAGCTCACCGGCCTGCCCACACACCTAATTGCACCCCGCAACCCGCACCCCTCACCCGAGTGACCAGCGAGTTTGAGTAAAGAAAATCGTCTTATTATGAGGTACTGGTACTTTATTTAGGGATCCCAGTATTTAAAATAATATCTTTACCGATCATACTAACACACCCTTAAGGGATTCTTGCCTTTGCTTTTACACCCGGTATATATATATTTAAATATTCTTATTTATTTATGTACGTAACTTTATGGTATTTATTATACTGTAAGTAGATAGGCAGTATTCTTAAAATATACAAGTATTTGGATTTATATTTATATATTGACATTATTTAATTTTAACTTTATTTATTGTATTTTTAGTTCATTGTTGTCTGTTCCCATTTACTTAAGTTATTATAGTTTCTTCACGACCCAAAGGTTGGCTGGAAGAAATCGCTTTGAGGCTGCATATAATGCTACAGAAATGAAGGAATTTCCCTCCGCTTCCCCGCGACTCAACTGTAAGCGCGAGCCGAAACTTGAATGTTGTTTAGCGCAGCGAGATGCCGGTCCTTCACATTTTGAGTACGAGTTTGTACAGTATATGCAACGCTATTAGATAAAACTTTGTTCATCATGTTTTTTTTGCATAATCGTGTTCTTATCTATTTTAATATTTTGAATGTGGTTGAAAATAGTGTTAATTCTCGAGCGCTAAATAACCTTGAAAATAATGCTAAAAACGGAATAAAACAGATTTTGTTACCTTAAATTTGCTAACTATTATTGGTAGCGAGATTTGAAATAAAAATAAATGTTTTTTGGTTGTTTGAAGATTGTGCAAAGGCTATTCATTCAATTCAACATTTTGATACCCTTATTCTATGTATCACCAAGTCAGGTTTCAACCGATTCAAACAAGGATTAAAATGGTCAATAAAAACCGGAGAAAATGGCATTTAAAGACGTTGGCGAAAATTCCCTGCCTTTCTTACTACATTGCCCACAGTTGATTTTTTGATATTTTTAGGAAATTATAGACTCTATTCTTTGACAATTGAGTGGTATCTAAGGGAGATGGTCCCAACATGACACCACAAAGATATTAAGAAAGAAAAGTCACGTTTTCCATGTCTTTTTGAGGTGGGCAATGTTCTCCGACCCCGCTAGTACATTTTATGACGAGAGAAGTTGTTGAGCTAGGGTTGCTGCAACCTGAGTTATTCAGAGGAAAGAAAAAAAAGGTTTTTTTTTGTCATAATTTTATTGAACATAAACCATAAACATGACCTCAACCAACTCTTCTCAAAGAAATCTATTTTACCTACCTACGGGATATGGCGGAAGTGCGTGTGAGTACCTACATAGACACATGTCAATGTAAAATCGCCCTCGTGATATAAGTACCTACATTAAAAATTAAATCTATAAGATCACAATTCAAATAAGAAGGAACTTATTTTAGCCGTAAACCATGAAATGTTAAAAATATATTTTTTTTATATTTTGAAAAATATTAATTTTGACAGGTAGGTAGATACTTTTTTGTGTTTTATTTAACTAAAGTAGGTAATTTTTTTGCTTGAAGGATATTATAATAATTTTTTTTTTGAATAATGGTTTTAATTTTAAAACCGTTTAAACTTATTCTTTGACAAATTGAAAAAAAATTGAATTGAAAGTTTATTGCAAAATATTATGGGTACCATGTCCTACGAAACGATAGATCTATACACACACAAAGAAAAAAATCAATAATTAAAAAAGAGGGTCAATTAATTAAAAAAGAGTATCAATTCATTAAAAAAGAGGATCAATTCATTAAAAAAAGGGTCAATTCATTAATAAAAAGGGGATCAATCCACTAAAAAAGATGATCAATTTATAAAAAAAGAAGATCAATTCACTAAAAAAGAGGATCAGTTCATTAAAAAAGGAGGATCAAGTCATTAAAAAATGTATTAATCAGAAAAGACGACCGTTAAGATTAAAAAGAGTATCACTTTGCAATATTATAGGGATCATTTAAATATATGCCTAATATAATGTACTAAGGGAATTTTTATTACGTAACTACTTAGGTAGGTACTTAATTAATTTGGTAATAATTTCGTTTTAGACACAAGGATGCTTAGGTAGTTTCATCTAAGTAGGTACTTACCTTGATACCTAAGCCTAATTTCTATGGACTAGGTAGGTACCTGGTACGTACCCATCTAAACCTGACCTAAGTAGGTACCATGTAAATTAAAAAAAAGTGTCAACCCTACCATCTTTTCTCGCAGGCGCAATGTTCTCGACGTGGTGTCTTTGGAAGGGCTGATAACATTGCCTATCAAAATTTCTCGAAATCTGGGGCACTTAGAAAACTACCTAAAACAGCAAATAAACCCCTTTTCAATTAGTTGTTCACATGTACTTCAAAAATAACTTATCTGCAAGACGTTTTACGGCGACAAGATGCGAAAAACCAACACCACATTTTCGCACCACCTGCGACATGGGTGCCTTTGAACGCGTCTGGGCGATTACTGAGTGAAGCTAGAACTAGAAACGAAATAGGAACTCAGTGTTCCCATAAAAATTGACTATTTTTCACTTTCATTTGTAAAATGAAATGAATGCTACGAAGCCATATACTGCACAATGTCGTTACAAAAAGCCCAGCAGAGTACTCAGAGTCAGCTGAACACCATTTCATTGAAATTACCCTTAATCATAGAAAAAATTATATTAGGCGTTTTGTATAGCCCTTCTCTTCGCATTGATTACTTCTCCCATTTAGAAACCCCTTTAGAAGCGCTCTGTCCTTTATATGAACACACTGTCTTACTGGGGGACTTTAACACTTGTCTTTTAAAGCAGGATAGCCATACATTTAAGCTGCAGTTCCTTATCAATTCCCTAAACTTGAACATTTTGCCGCTTAGTGCTACTCATTTTCAGCCCCACTGCACACCTTCTCTCCTCGATTTAATTATAACGTCGTCTACTGATCGTGTGGAATCACATGGTCCATCATCTTGGAAACAAGCTTACGTTATCCCCCTTCCTAAAATCAGCAATCCAACGGACTTCAAAAACTTTAGACCCATTTCTATACTCCCTTTCCTATCCAAAGTCCTTGAAAAACTTGTCCATCGTCAGTTTTCTGAGTTTCTTTCTCGCAACAATCTTTTAAATCCACTTCAGTCTGGTTTTCGTTCAGGTCACAGTACAGTAACTGCCCTTGTCAAAGTCACTGACGATATCCGTTTTAATATGTAAAATCTAAATCTCACAGTTCTCACATTGCTTGACTTCAGCAATGCATTCAATTCAGTTGACTTTGATCTTCTCCTTGGGGCACTACGCACTCTAAACATTTCTCCAGCAGTTATTTCCTGGTTTGAATCTTATCTTCGCGGTCGCCAACAGTGCGTTAGAGTCAGTGATACCAGTTCCAACTGGTGCCCTCTGCAAGCTGGCGTTCCGCAAGGTGGCGTCTTATCTCCCTTACTATTTTCGATTTTTAACAACATTCTCTCCAAGCAACTATCTTCTCTCTACCACTTCTATGCTGACGACTTGCAATTGTATACTGGCACGCCTGTGGAATCACTTGATGATGCCTTTCGCACCATAAACAAGGATCTACAAGAAATATCAGAGTGGGCTAAGGCTTTTGGACTCCTTGTTAATCCTGGAAAATCACAAGCTATAGTCATCGGGAGTTCAAGAATGCTTGCCAAAGTAAACATTAGCGCTACAAATAATATAATTTTTGATAACACCATTATTCCCTTCACTGAAACTGTAAAGAATCTGGGTGTCATATTTGATAAAACACTATCTTGGGCCCCTCATATTGAATCTTTTAGCCGAAAGATGTTTGGAACCTTCCACTCACTTCGACGCTTGCAGAACTTTTTGCCCATTCGGACCAAAATCATGTTAGCCAATCCTTCCTTCTTCCAATTCTCGACTATGCTGACTCTTGCTTTCTTGATATCACTCAAAAGCTTCTTGACAAGCTTGAGCGCCTACAAAACCTGTGTATACGCTTCATCTTCGGCCTTCGTAAATTTGACCATGTCTCTGAATTTCGCACACAGCTAAAATGGCTCCCTATTCGTTTTCGTAGAAATACTCATATCCTTTCTCTTCTCTTTACTGTTCTTAACAATGGTTCTGCACCCAATTATCTTCGGGAACGTTTCATTTCCGTTTCTGATCGAGGCAGAACCAGAAAAACTTGTGTATACCTACGCATAAAACTGGTTTTTACTCCGACTCTTTTACCGTGCATGCTGCTCGGTTATGGAATCGTCTACCTGAATCTGTTCAATTCTGTCGCACTTTAAACACATTTAAAATTAAACTCAAAGCTCATTACTTTAGTGAGCTTCACTCTTAACTTGTCCACTATTTTTCATGTTCACTCCATATAAGATTATCCGTAATTTATTATTTATGTGTAAGTGTATGTACTTAATTGTCAATGCCTATTTTTTTTTATAAATATTATATTTTTTGTGTAAGTTCATGTATTCGTTTATTGTAGCTTTAGGAATGATTATTAACTCTTTAATTTGTAATTGACTTTATTTTACATTTACATGCTTCCCTCTATACTTTTTCCTTCTCATCTTGTCTCACCCAAAGGTTGCCTGGTGGATATTGCTATTAGCAATAAGTGCCGCCTTTGTACAATATGTTCTTTTTTATGTCTTGTTTTTATGTATCTTTTCTAAATGTACATTAAGTGTAATAAATAAATGAAAAATAAAATAAATAAATCACCCATAGAAAATTTACTAGACACAGTTCCGTGAAACCACAAACAACTTTGCGTTTGGGAGACAACTTTAAATAAACCCAAAAAATAACTGAAACTGTCCCTAGTAAATTTTCTATGGGTGATTTATTTATTTTACCAAAGAAAGTGAAAAAAATACAATTTTTGTGGCAACACTGAGTTCCGATTTCATTTCTAGCTTCACTCAGTGATCACCCTGACGTGTTCCGAGGCACTTATGTCGCAGGTGGTGTGAAAAATGGTGGTGTTGGCTTTTCGCAGTGTCGCTTTAAAACTTTTCGCAGATAAGTTATTTTCGAAGTACATGTAAACAACTCTTTGAGAAAGATTTTATTTGCTGTTTTAGTTTTATAAGTGCCCTAGATTTTGAGAAATTTCGGTGGGCAATGTAATCAGCCCTACCAAAGACCATCGACAACATTGCACCTGCGAGAAAAGTAGCTAGGGTTGACACTTTTTTTAATTTACTTGATACCTACTTAGGTCAGGTTTAGGTAGGTACGTAACAGGTACCTACCTAGTCCATAAAAATTAGGCTTAGGTACCAAGGTACCTACTTAGATGATACTACTTAAGCATCCTTGTGTCTAAAACGAAATTATTACCACATAATTAAGTACCTACCTGGGTAGGTACCTAATAAAAATTCCCTTCATACATTATATTAGGCATTTATTTAAGTGATCGCTATAATATTGCAAAGTGATACTCTTTTTAACCTTAACGGTCGTCTTTTTGAACAAATAAAACCTCACTTTTCATGTATTTTTTAATGAATTGATTCTCCTTTTTTAATTTTAATGAACTGGTCCTCTTTTTTGTGAAATTTTCTTCTTTTCTTTTAATTGAGTAAGTAAGTAAGTAAGTAAGTAAGTAAGTAGCGTTTATTCATGAACATGTGTCAAACAATATAATAGGTCTTAAAATTAGTTAACAGTACACTCCATGTTCTACCCATATGGGCATATGAATATTAATTAGCAGACACCCAATTATAATTAAATATTATCAAAAGAAATGAAACAAAGTCTTGGAGAATTACATACAATACCTATGTCAAAATTATTAGAATTGGATGTCAATATTATGAATAAATTAAATTGTTTTATCGTTTAAAAAGTCAATGACGCTATAATAACATTTGTCAACAAGTAGCGTAAATAATTTAGTTTTAAACAAATTTACATGCATGTCTTTAATATCGTTTGGTACCTTGTTATATATTAATGGGGCCATACAAAAAACACTCTTATTCATTAATGCAGTAATGGATTTTTGTAAACATAGTCTATGGCGATGTTGCATGCGTACACTTTTATTGTGCGTAGTGGAGACTTTAACAAAGTATTCCGGATTCAATTTTACGAAAATAGCAATCTCGAAAATATAAAGTGATGGTAATGTTAGCAATTTTAGCTTTTTGAAATACGGTTGGCAGCTATCTCTTGTTTTAAGTTTACACATTGCCCTAACACACCGTTTTTGTGCCTTAAAAACAATTTCTTTGTGTGTTGAATTTCCCCAAAAAATAATCCCATATCGCAAAGTCGACGTAACAAAACCGTGGTATGCTGTTAGAGAGTTTGCCTCGCTTAGGATTTTTGCTAGTTTTGATAATAGAAAGGCATATTTGCAGAGTTTGTCTCTCACAGTTTTTATTTGTTGTTTCCAATCTAATTTTCTGTCTATAGTTAGGCCTAGAAATTTTGTATACTGGATATCGTAAATTTTTTGGCCATTATATTCAATGTTTAAATTGCCTAGTTTTGAAATATTTTGATAAAAATTCATCATGTAAGTTTTATCTAAATTAACGGTTAAATTAGTCCTATTCACCCAAATTATTATTTCTTTTAAAGCGTCATTAATTTTGGTTTCATTGTCATCAAATTCATTGCATTCTATAATTAAAGTGCTATCATCAGCGAATAATGTCATAGGGTGTGAAACATTTTCCGGGAGATCATTTATGTAAATAATAAAAAGCAGCGGTCCTAAAACACTTCCTTGAGGAATGCCATATTTAACAAGTCTTGCATTTGATTGATATTTTGTTTCGCGCTTACTTTTCACACAAATCTGCGAAATTTCAGTCGATTGCGTTCGATCACCTTTTTTAATGAATTGATCCCCTTTTATGAATGAATCGATCCTCTTTTTTAATGAATTGATCCTCTTTCTTAATGACTGTTTTTTTTTATTTGTGTGTGCACATCGTTTCATAGGACATGGTACCTATAAGATTTTGCAATAAACTTCCAATAGAGGTCCTCAGTTTGTCAAAGAATAAGTTAAAACCGTTTAATAAGCAGGACCTATTTAAAAAGGCGTATTATGAAATTATTATAATATCCTTCATGCAAAAAATATACCTACTTTGGTTTAATAAAACACAAAAAAGTACCTAACTAACTGTCAATCTTAATATTTTACAAAATATATTTTTTTATTTCAAAACGATTCTGATTCATGGTTTACGACTAAAATAAGTTCCTTCCTATTTGAATTGTGATCTTAAAGATTTAATTTTTAATGTAGGTACCAATATCACGCGACAGGCAGGAGTGCGGGCGATTTTACATTGAAATTTACCTATGTAGGTACTCACACGCACTGCCGCCATATCCCATAGGTAGGTACTACCTATAGGTTCCTTTGAGAATAGTTGATTGCAGTCTATTATGTTCAATATAATGATGACAAAAAAATACTTTTTTTTTCTTTCCTCTGAGCAACTTAAGTTGTGGCAACCCTAGCTCAACAACTTCTCTCGTCGTAAAATGTACTAGCGGGGTCAAAGAACATTGCCCACCTCAAAAAGACATGGAAAACGTGACTTTTATTTCTTGATATCTTTGTGGTGTCATGTTTGATACCACTTTATTGTAAAACAATAGTCTATAGTTTTCCTAAAATACCAAAAAATCAACTATAGGCAATGTTGTAAGAAAGGCAGGGAATTTTTGCCAACGTCTTTAAATGCCATTTTCTCCGGTTTTTATTGACCATTTTAATCCTTGTTTAGATCAGTTGAAAGCTGACTTCGTGATACATAGAATTAAGGTAACAAAGTGTTGAATTGAATGAATAGCATTTGTACAATTTTCAAAAAACAAAAAAATGTGGGCAAAGTTGTAGGGTTTCACGGATTTAGTTATTTTTTGGGTACAGGCAAAGTTGTCTCCCAAACGCAAAGTTGTAAAGTTTCACGTAATGTTATTTATACAAAAAAAAAATTATACAACAAAAGTTTTGTGGCTGTTGTTTTTTCCATGTACTCCCGAAAAAATTACTCATACGATCCATCAGCCTGTTTCGTCCTCTGCTGGACATAGGCCTTTCCAGGATTTCGCCACGCTTGGCGGTTATCCTGGAAGAAATGCCCATACTCATTCACGCTGGGCAGGCGAGTTGGTGAGCGCGGTGCCGAAACCCTTGCACCAGTGACGTCGCTGCCTATCACCAGTCTGTTTTATATAAGGCCCGGCAATTGGGGATGGATATTCCGCCATCCATCGGTCCCAGGCAATGGTGGGCCGCCTGGTTTTGCCTGAGAGCTGTTCTCTTACTCTCCCCCGAATAACTTCGGCAGGATTTGCGAGTAAGATGGTGGTACCTCCACAGTCAAGCTCGGCATCAGCTCTACCATTTTTACCTTTCTTTATTGGAATTGTATACAAGAAAAAAGATTAAAATTATTCGACGCATCTGTCTTTCTCTTTATTAGATATATAATCAAGTGATAAACACAGATATGTGTTTTCATCAGTCGACCTATCTGTTTGTCTTTCTTTTCATTTTACTATCATATTTTACGATTATGTTTTAATCTTATACAAAGTATTATTTAATTTATTATGTAACTGAAGCCGATCCTAAAGATCGAAATATATTTTATAGACATCTGTTTGTTACTTGCTTATAAAATAAAACATTGGTACAAAAACACAACAATACAAGGAGATACTCCAGGCTGTTTTTCTAGAAACTCCAGTAAAACATTGTTTACATCAAAAATACTAACATTTATTAGAACTGTATACAATAAAAAATATAAAAATTCAGTAATAATATCTGTTTTTTTTCACCCTTACAATATTTTTACTAACGTTTTTTCTTTGATAAGTTCTATTCCCCATGTTAAACTAAACGAAACGAAAAACTGACTAAAATGAAACTAAAATGTCGCGATTGCCAGTGTTGCCAGTAGTGGTCTCCAAATTAGTACGTAAAGTACGCAATTTTTTTCCATTTAATTTCCATATGTAAATAATACTTGTTAGTAGACACGTGCACGTAATACCTATTTTTAAGGCTCGAAGTAAGGATTGAGCAAAAATTATTCAAATAAAACAACAACCTATGACCTATGTACATATACGTACATGCAACTAACAACTATGTAATATTTTTCTTAAACAAGCTTTTGTAGACTCACAAATTTTAAAGCCTTTATGGCTCACAAATTCTAAACGTTTATTTGACGTCGAATGATCTCTCTCAATTATCTAAGAATCTGATACTTCTACCTTCTTCGAAATTATCGAGGTAGAACAAGCACAATAAGGTAAAATAGAAAAGGCAATTAGAATTATCTTTTTAATTTATTGCGAGCACGGGTACAGGTAGTACACTTTGGGGGTCAAGTTGTGAAAAGGTACGAAATAGTACGATCTAAAGTAAGGTACGCCGAGGGTACGACGAACGGCAAAATAGTACGATTTTCGTATTAAAAAGTACGATCTGGCAACGCTGGCGATTGCAGAGACAAACACAGGCACCCTTCTCGACAAATCGCCCGCGACTGAGTGAGCATCGATCGATCGACGATGCGATGAAATAAAAGACACGTGCGACAGAGATGAGTTGTCCTCACCTTGTC
The DNA here is from genome assembly GCA_910592155.1 of Ypsolopha scabrella. Classification (NCBI taxonomy): domain Eukaryota; kingdom Metazoa; phylum Arthropoda; class Insecta; order Lepidoptera; family Ypsolophidae; genus Ypsolopha; species Ypsolopha scabrella. The sequence continues at coordinate 24,357,879 of OU342982.1, forward strand.
CCAGAATAAATTAACGTAAGCGCCATTTCTTAAATGTTTAATTAAAAGAAAAATAAATGAAATTATTAAAATATTGTAATACCCACATACGAGGCCATTTGTTCTCTTATTTTAAATACTAATTTCAACGTTGTATGTTTTGAGGAAGGCCTTTTAACACTCGAAAAACATGAAATTTAGAGGTTCGTAATTTTTTTCTATCGAGCGAACTTGAAAGTTAATCTTTTTTTCTAAGATCAACATATCAGCCCTATTGTCTACTGTCTACATTATTTTTACTATACCGATTAACCAAGTTACACAAAGTGATATGCTCATTTGAATTTGTGCATCTAGCCTTACACGGACCCCTAAGTGATAAGTCCGTCTTTGTGCAAAATTATGTAACCAAACTCTGTTTTTCTTTTTTAATGTCTTTTTTGTACAATAAAGTGTCTTTCATTTATTTATTAATTCATACTACTTCCTACTAATATTATAAATGTGTTATAAATAAGTTTGTGCGTGTGTGTGTGTGTGTGTGTGTGTGTGTGTGTGTGTGTGTGTGTGTGTGTGTGTGTGTGTGTATGTGTGTGTATGTTTGTTACTCTTTCACGCTGAAACGACTGAACGGATTTGGATGAAATTTAGAATGGACATAGCTTATACCCCAACTTAACACATAGGTTACTTTTCATCCCGGAAAAAAGCATGTCGTTAAACCGAATAACACGCGGGCGGAGCCGCGGGCAAAAGCTAGTAATGTTATAATGGTAATAGACAAGCCATCAAAAACAAAACTTGTAAAAAAAACCAAGTCGAAACTATAATTAATTAATTAAGATCTCTTCTTATGTAAGTGACATATTATCTTTAGTAAGAATAAAGTATCTTTAAACCTAAACCTAAGTCTCGCAACTTAGTTCTTCTACCGAAAAAAGTTGTGAGATCCATGTAAATCCAAGTCGGGTAATTTATTCAGTTCCTACTTAAGGGACCATCTGTCTTAAGTTATGACATAATTAGCTAACCTAACAACATCTTATAGTGACCATATCGATATTAAAAATCTATTATGTTTTAAATAAAAAGATTGACTCGGCCATCGCATTAAAACACAATGTATCTCACAAGTAATACATGTTATATTAAATTAGATTATTTGCATTAATTATTTTTATTGCCAAGTCAATCTACCTATATATCGTTAAAACATAAAAGATTTTTAATATTGATACGGTCACTATAAGATGTTGTTAGATTAGCTAATTATGTAATAACTTAAGACAGAAGGTCCCTTAAGTAGGGACTGAATAAATTAACCGACTTGGATTTACATGGATCTCACAACTTTTTACGGTAGAAGAACTAAGTTGCGAGACTTGTTTTTTTTGCAAGTTTCGTTTTTGATGGCATCTCATTTCTTTTTGTAGATAGTCCTACTTTTTTTCCTTTCTGGGACCTTCTACCTACAACTGAACATTCCGTTGATTGTCCATTTTACAAGTTACCTTTGAACACAATTATATCTAGGTACCTACCTATCTACACCAATTATTCCATTATCATGTTATACACATACACTGATTCATTCACTGCAAATGTAACTTTGTAATCCTATATATTTATGCAGTTGGTCTATATAATAATAATAATAATAATATCTTTATTTATCAGACAACATGGATCCATTATGTTAGTAACAATACACTTATTCTATATTAGTAATTAATAACTAAGAGTGATCTTGTCCGATCAATCAGTTTAAACATAAACGGATTGTCGAACCGATCGGATATAACACGTAGGAGGGTGTTGGGGCTGCCCCGGAGTCTGTGCAGCAGCGAGGCAGACTTCTTTCGCCATATGGCATCGAAACCGTCGGTTCGTGCCTCAGCGAACATCACCGACGCACTACAAAAACGCGGCAGCCCTAAAAGCGTTATTATACTGGATACGCAGAGCATTGTAAGCCTTTTTAGTATAACTGAACCACAGGGCCCCCGAGTACAATGATGTGCAGTAAGCTTTAAATAATGAAATTTTTACTGCATCTGTACATCTGGAGAACCTGCGGGCCAGCATGTTTGCCCGGACTGACAATGCTCTGCGTTCCCTCTCCATGTCTACATCGTCTTTCAGATCATCTGTCACTAAATGCCCTAAGTATTTATACTGATGCACCCGATTTAGCGGTGCACCGTTAAGAATAACAGTGAGAACAGATGAGGGACACTTATTTCCAGCCCTGAAGACCATGTACTCTGACTTCTTAGTATTATAAATCAACCCGTGGGAAGCAGCGTATGACTCACACAACGCGAGTAGCTGGCGGAGGGCTCCGACCGAGGGGGCCAGCAACACCATGTCGTCCGCATAGCTTAAATTATTGAGACAAATACCGTCTATATAACAGCCGACATGCGTGCTGCTGAGCTCCCCGATCAGCGCATCCATGTACAGATTAAAAAGCAGAGGAGAGCTTAATCCCCCCTGCCTCACGCCGCACACCGGTTTATATGGTTCTGAAAACTCGCCCGCCCATCTCACACGATTCTCCTGGTTTAGATACCAGTACCTCAGAAGAGAAGCTAACTCCGATGGTAGCGTTGTCTCTTTTAGTTTCTGCCAGAGAACGTCGAACGAGACAAGATCAAAGGCCTTGGACAAATCTAGAAAACACGCATATACCGGTGTTTTCCTGTCAGTGTAGTACCCGACAGTATGCTTTAAACTGAGAATGGCAGTCTCCGTCGACAACCCAGGCCGGAAGCCGAACTGGGCGTCACGAAGCTTGACATGTTTATTCAGATGAGAGTTGAGCACACTGTCAAGAACTTTTGCTGTGATGGTAGCTAAGGAAATAGGCCTGTAATTTGTCCCGTCCGATACGTCTCCGGTTCTATTTTTGACTATAGGTACCACCAGAGTCTGCATAAGCTCTGGAGGCACGTATAGACACAGGTTAAACAGGAGTGCGAGAACGCGAGGTAAATGAGTACCAGCGTGTCGTAGATGCTCGACGCTGAGCCCATCGTGCCCAGGCGACTTTCCTTTTGTCATCTTTTTTATTGCGAACCTGACATCTTTTGCTAGAATGATTGTTAAATGTTCTGCACTCTGGGATTCAGCATCGAGCTCTCGGCACGCCAATCCCAACGGTGATTCAATTGCAAACTGGCGTTTAAACATTTCGGCAATATCCTTAGGGCTGGAGATCCCGTCGACACTCACAGGAATGCTAGGCTTAGGGTTTAGCTTGTTTGTGCTTTTCCAGAAACTTTTAAAGTCTGAGTTTGCATGGTATTTTGCTATTAAATCCATTCTTATTTGCTCTTGGTGGCTTTGGCACCACTTGAGTTTTCCCTTAAAAACCTTACGTGCTTCAACCATTGCATGGAAAATTGCACCAGAAGATGGCTTTCCACACAAAGCCCACATATGAAATTCAAGCTTTGCTCTCCTGTGAGCTTCGGTCACATGATTGTTCCAGCCGATCAAAGGTTTTTTACGCCCTTTGTACCCACGTTGATAGGTGGCACTTGCACTCGAACATAAAATATTTATAATCTGTAAATACATCTTATTTATAATATTATGGTGAGATGACTTACTACAGTATTTGCCGCAACATACTTGAAACTCACTAGGCAAGTCAATGTGCTTCAACTTTGAATTACATATACTCTTATAATTATTACATTCTTCTTCATTTCTCTGCCCCCATTTTACTGTATTACATACAGGATTATTAATTACAGTCTTTTCCTTGATGACATTAAGATTGCAAGTAAGAACTAATGGCATATGGTCAGACCAATATACGTCATACCGAACGTGCACGTCCATAACACACTGCATGGCTGCGCTGGTAACAATGCAATGGTCCAGCCAGCGCTTACACCCGTGAGCCTCACTAATGAACGTGAACGTGTCTGAACTTATCTGCAAATTTGTAACGTCCGCACACGTCCAATCCTGTTCCGTCAAAAAGTCTGTCATTTTGCTGTACAAACGCTCACCAGGGTGCGCATTGAAGTCTCCTAATATGAAAACGGTCTCAATATCACTCTCATCTATTATTGCATTGATAGTGCTAAGACAGTCTGTGAATTCTGGCACATTCTCTTCGCAATCCGTAGGCATATAAACTGTTATAATAAGCACAGGCCTGTCATTCGCCAAAGCGCGTATGGCTGCGATACGCGGAGTTGCACATGAAACCACTGATACACACTGAAATACTGACTTGCGCCACAGCAGCGCCACTCCTCCGAAAGGCCTGCCTCTAAGAATGTCAGCAGCTGTGTCGACCGCGGATGTGCCCGTGCTCCCAAAATCTTCATGCACATTTGCCAGATATGACAGCTCTTGCGGCAGCAACCATGTCTCCTGCAACGCAACAATGTCCGCAAAACTGCACAGCTGTTTTATATCTTCTACAGACCTCTTAATATTTTTACAGTTAAATGAAACAAAGGTTGTATTAATCATGTTTATTTGACGAGGTTCTGTTCTCTATTCCATCACTGGCTAGCGGATTTCTATAAGGTCTGAAACGTCGGCATGTGATACCCGCCGGCCAAAGTTCATCATTTAAGAACAAGTCTAACTTTGTATTGGAGACCATTATTTTATAAGCATTGTACTCTTTCTCTGTTCTCATGCGAATTTTCTGTAAAACAACATTTTCTTTAGTTTTCAAAAACACGTACTGTGCAATATCATGGTCTGAAGTATCCTTATGAACGTTCGACACGAACAAAGGTATATTAAGATTTGCAGGCTTAAATTTATCCTCCGGCATGAATGAAGCTTTGCCTCGTACCGCCTCCGACTCTGAAGACCTATTCCTGTACCTCTTTCGCTGCATAACAGACCACACTTCATTTGTGAGGACTGGTTTCCATTTACCTTTGCGCACAATATCTGCCATTGACATGTTTTTAGTTTTGTTTACATCGGTAATAGCGAGTTCGTTAGCGCTTGCTGTCTCCGAACTTGTTTCCGTAGCCAACCGGTTATCAGATGACAATGTAGGTATCATCGCAGTAGGCGCAAGCGAACAGTCGATGCCCGTCCCACTCGCCCTCACTTGCGACTGCGTTACGATATCAGCGGTGTTGACGTTATCGGTTGTGTCGCGTGCGAAAGAGACTGCGCTCATACTCATTCTCTGCAGCGGTGACGAAAACTGGCAGTTAATACTCTCTGCTGTTTCGGGTGTGCTAGTTTTATGGGTGTTATTCGAAATATTTAAAATACTGACTGGGCTACGGTTTCGCTCATTATCTGGTACATAGGCACCCCGTTTCTTGTTTATGTACATATTATTTTCTACATTCCTCAAAGATGCAAACTTCATTTCATTAATCTCTGCTTTTAGAACGTCCACCTGATCGATTGTGGCGCAGGATTCTTTCAGACTTCTCACGTCTGACTTTAACACAACGATTTCCTTTAAAAGTGCTGTGACATCAAGGTGATTAAAACATACGGGTGGTAATTTATCCAGCTTTCTAGCCACAAAAATTGGAGTTTTATCAGGTTCTGTGTTTTTGAAAACACTAATTATGTCCTCAATATCCTTATCTTGCTTGTTCTTGCGCCGCGAAATATTGCGGGTACTTGTAGAAATGGACTGGAAGAACAAATCCTTTGCGGTGGTTATATAGGGCACTAGACCGAAATTGCAAAATATTTTAGTTTTTCCTTTATTTATACACTAAACACTAATTGTATTCCAAATTTGAAGCTTCTATGTCTACTAGAAGTGCCTTAGAGTTTTGATGATCGGTCAGTCAGTCAGTCAGTGAGTGAGTGAGTGAGTGAGTGACAAAATTTAGAAACTTTGACTAGTTATAATTCTTAAACTACTAGTTCAAATTGAATGAAATTTGAAATATGCCTGCTTGGTTACTGAAAATTCAGGCTTCTAGTTTTATCCACAACGAAGTTATAGGGGGGTTGAAAATGGCCTGAACTGCTTCGAAAAAAGGATGGTACGGCGTACCGCTTTTTAGCTCGACTTGGCGGGGGTACTACCGTACCCTAAATATGAGACGGGTTGACTAAGATACATTTTTTCTCGTGACATAATTCCTGGAGTTTTATATTTTTTATGCCTTTACTTAAGTAGGTATAAAAAAAATATATTTGTAATATGATTTTGTACCAAATATTTTAAAAAAAAATGCATGTTTTCTAAGTTTATTGCCCTTCTTCTTAGCAATACTAATCGAATGGTGCGGATGGTTAGGCATTATTTTTACTTATGGTTTATTTAGTTCATTTTTCAATTCATTAGTTAATTGTATTATGTATGTATATATATATTAATATTTTTATTCCTATATTTCTCTATTTTATGCAGGTGTATAACTTGGTTACATTTTAGTAGCCCAACCTAAATATTTTTTGTATGTATTTCCCTTATTAGTATATATTTTTTATATTCTAAAGATATATATTGTAAAGCTTAACTTTGACTTGTATGTATTTTACAAAATAAATATTTTGATTCTTTGATTCTTTAATTTTATGTCACCTTTATGTACTCACTCCCTAGGTACAGACTCTTATACTCTCTTCCACTCACATACTTGTTCATTGCACACAAACCCTAGTAGTTAACAATAACAGTTATAAGTATACACCATTTACTCACCCTCGTATAGGTACACATCACACACACCCTCTCTCGCCCTTAAATATACACATCCTCACTCATTCTCTCCACACTTACACATACACAATACACTCACTGTTAAATATATAGATAGATTATAGTTATGTCGATGTATTATAAGCTAGACTTTCCTCTGTATTGTTATAGTGTCAACTGTTAAACGTACTCTGGAAAAGACACTGACTTCTAACATACAGCTAATAACTATAGTTTACAAGTCAGAGCTTCAACTACTACTGTATTTATACTTATTTCATTAAAGAGTTATTATATTGTATTGTATCAAGTTAGATTGAGAACCTTGAGAAATGGCGCCAGCTTTACAGATGGATGCAGACTTTGAATTTGGGGTAGATGATGTTAATGACGTGTTCTAAGATAACAACAGGAACCCCAAATTTTTTCATTTATTTCAAAGTGTACTTGGTCAACTATGGCAGTAATTTCCATAAAATTGTTCCAATTTGTTTTATGCATGAAATCCGTGAATGAAGTTGGATAAAATGGTACGATCAAATCGCATCAATACACTGATGCATTAGATGCAAAAAGAAAAAAACGCATTCAGAGTAGCATCGCTAGCCGGAGTCGCGTAGTGCATGGTTCCGAGTCAGGTTATCATACTCACATTAGCGATTCAATGTTGTATTTCATATTGAGTTACACAACTGGCGCATACTACGGGTGCAGGTCGCCGTATACTATTACATTTCTATTTTAATTCTGTTTCTGTCAAAGTTATAACATCTCAGGCCTATTTGGAGTTTCTGTATAGAGTTGTGAAGTATGCTAATAAATACGTGAATTTTAAAGATGATTGAATGGAGGTCACCTTGTAGAGTGCGTCATCCTGCAGCCCGCGATCAGGGCCAAGATACAGCTGCAGCGACGTGCAGCTCGAATCTGTCGCAGCACCCCAACACAAATATTTAATTAAAATTAAGTATAAACCTCAAACCAATAAAAGTCCTGTAGCACGCTTTTAAGGTATCGCTAAAAGTGGCTGTTGGTCTATCCACATCAATACACACGTAACTCAACCATGTCTGTCTACGCGCAAATGTATTTAAGTGACTTAAACCATGTCTATCCATCCGCAGAATTTCATACATAACTCAACCGTATCTGTCTATAACAAGTGACACGTAACTCAACACTGTCTGTGGGTCCGCAACAATCCTTACATACTCAACTCAACCGTGTCTAACATCGCCAACAATCGCTACAATACATATGTAACTCAACCGTATCTGTCTATAACAAGTGACACGTAACTCAACACTGTCTGTGGGTCCGCAACAATCCTTACATACTCAACTCAACCGTGTCTAACATCGCTAACAATCGCTACAATACATATGTAACTCAACCGTATCTGTCTATAACAAGTGACACGTAACTCAACACTTTCTGTGGGTCCGCAACAATCCTTACATACTCAACTCAACCGTGTCTAACATCGCTAACAATCGCTACAATACATATGTAACTCAACCGTATCTGTCTATAACAAGTGACACGTAACTCAACACTGTCTGTGGGTCCGCAACAATCCTTACATACTCAACTCAACCGTGTCTAACATCGCTAACAATCGCTACAATACATATGTAACTCAACCGTATCTGTCTATAACAAGTGACACGTAACTCAACACTGTCTGTGGGTCCGCAACAATCCTTACATACTCAACTCAACCGTGCCTAACATCGCTAACAATCGCTACAATACATATGTAACTAAACCGTATCTGTCTATAACAAGTGACACGTAACTCAACACTGTCTGTGGGTCCGCAACAATCCTTACATACTCAACTCAACCGTGTCTAACATCGCTAACAATCGCTACAATACATATGTAACTCAACCGTATCTGTCTATAACAAGTGACACGTAACTCAACACTGTCTGTGGGTCCGCAACAATCCTTACATACTCAACTCAACCGTGTCTAACATCGCCAACAATCGCTACAATACATATGTAACTCAACCGTATCTGTCTATAACAAGTGACACGTAACTCAACACTGTCTGTGGGTCCGCAACAATCCTTACATACTCAACTCAACCGTGTCTAACATCGCTAACAATCGCTACAATACATATGTAACTCAACCGTATCTGTCTATAACAAGTGACACGTAACTCAACACTGTCTGTGGGTCCGCAACAATCCTTACAAACTCAACTCAACCGTGTCTAACATCGCTAACAATCGCTACAATACATATGTAACTCAACCGTATCTGTCTATAACAAGTGACACGTAACTCAACACTGTCTGTGGGTCCGCAACAATCCTTACAAACTCAACTCAACCGTGTCTAACATCGCTAACAATCGCTACAATACATATGTAACTCAACCGTATCTGTCTATAACAAGTGACACGTAACTCAACACTGTCTGTGGGTCCGCAACAATCCTTACATACTCAACTCAACCGTGTCTAACATCGCTAACAATCGCTACAATACATATGTAACTCAACCGTATCTGTCTATAACAAGTGACACGTAACTCAACACTGTCTGGTGGTCCGCAACAATCCTTACATACTCAACTCAACCGTGTCTAACATCGCTAACAATCGCTACAATACATATGTAACTCAACCGTATCTGTCTATAACAAGTGACACGTAACTCAACACTGTCTGTGGGTCCGCAACAATCCTTACATACTCAACTCAACCGTGTTTAACATCGCTAACAATCGCTACAATACATATGTAACTCAACCGTTTCTGTCTATAACAAGTGACACGTAACTCAACACTGTCTGTGGGTCCGCAACAATCCTTACATACTCAACTCAACCGTGCCTAACATCGCTAACAATCGCTACAATACATATGTAACTCAACCGTATCTGTCTATAACAAGTGACACGTAACTCAACACTGTCTGGTGGTCCGCAACAATCCTTACATACTCAACTCAACCGTGTCTAACATCGCTAACAATCGCTACAATACATATGTAACTCAACCGTATCTGTCTATAACAAGTGACACGTAACTCAACACTGTCTGTGGGTCCGCAACAATCCTTACATACTCAACTCAACCGTGTTTAACATCGCTAACAATCGCTACAATACATATGTAACTCAACCGTATCTGTCTTTAACAAGTGACACGTAACTCAACACTGTCTGTGGGTCCGCAACAATCCTTACATACTCAACTCAACCGTGTCTAACATCGCTAACAATCGCTACAATACATATGTAACTCAACCGTATCTGTCTATAACAAGTGACACGTAACTCAACACTGTCTGGTGGTCCGCAACAATCCTTACATACTCAACTCAACCGTGTCTAACATCGCCAACAATCGCTACAATACATATGTAACTCAACCGTATCTGTCTATAACAAGTGACACGTAACTCAACACTGTCTGTGGGTCCGCAACAATCCTTACATACTCAACTCAACCGTGTTTAACATCGCTAACAATCGCTACAATACATATGTAACTCAACCGTATCTGTCTATAACAAGTGACACGTAACTCAACACTGTCTGTGGGTCCGCAACAATCCTTACATACTCAACTCAACCGTGTCTAACATCGCTAACAATCGCTACAATACATATGTAACTCAACCGTATCTGTCTATAACAAGTGACACGTAACTCAACACTGTCTGTGGGTCCGCAACAATCCTTACATACTCAACTCAACCGTGTCTAACATCGCTAACAATCGCTACAATACATATGTAACTCAACCGTATCTGTCTATAACAAGTGACACGTAACTCAACACTGTCTGTGGGTCCGCAACAATCCTTACATACTCAACTCAACCGTGCCTAACATCGCTAACAATCGCTACAATACATATGTAACTCAACCGTATCTGTCTATAACAAGTGACACGTAACTCAACACTGTCTGTGGGTCCGCAACAATCCTTACATACTCAACTCAACCGTGCCTAACATCGCTAACAATCGCTACAATACATATGTAACTCAACCGTATCTGTCTATAACAAGTGACACGTAACTCAACACTGTCTGTGGGTCCGCAACAATCCTTACATACTCAACTCAACCGTGTCTAACATCGCTAACAATCGCTACAATACATATGTAACTCAACCGTATCTGTCTATAACAAGTGACACGTAACTCAACACTGTCTGTGGGTCCGCAACAATCCTTACATACTCAACTCAACCGTGTCTAACATCGCCAACAATCGCTACAATACATATGTAACTCAACCGTATCTGTCTATAACAAGTGACACGTAACTCAACACTGTCTGGTGGTCCGCAACAATCCTTACATACTCAACTCAACCGTGTCTAACATCGCTAACAATCGCTACAATACATATGTAACTCAACCGTATCTGTCTATAACAAGTGACACGTAACTCAACACTGTCTGTGGGTCCGCAACAATCCTTACATACTCAACTCAACCGTGTCTAACATCGCTAACAATCGCTACAATACATATGTAACTCAACCGTGTCTGTCTGTATACAACATTAAATGCGATACGCGCGATCTGTTCGTAGTAAATTGTAGGTTTAGAGTCATACATTTAAGTCCTAATTGACCATTATATATTCTTTGGATGTTTTAATTTGTATGCAATCAATCTTTACTTTTATGTATTCAAAGTTCCCCGAAGTGCCAGCCATCAACGGTATCAACACTGATACATCCATAATCTTTAATTATATTTATAAATAATTCAAAAGTATGCCTTCAAAATAGGTTTATCTAGAAACGGTCCCCGAATCGACATAGCTTATTCATGGTGAATAAATTACTAAACATTTTACTGAACTTTGGGGACATCGTGTTATATGTATGACGGCGCGATGAGAAATATTTGATTAATCAAGCAGAAGTCGCCAAAAATAGCAATCTACATAACTATTAGCCATTAAACTATTTGTTGATTCGATACTCTTAAATAATTCATGTTTTGACTTTTCACATTCTAAAATAAAATCATTTGTGATCAGCTTCCTGTAAATAGTGTTTTACAGTAAGAAATAGGAATACGTTTGACTTCTTTATTCTATTTGTAAAATAAATCCGCGCTTTAACAGAACTTCCTTTGAAAACCGGAAACACGTTTGTATTTATTGGATTAAAAGTACTGTTTTGATTTTCATTTTAAGATAAATAGGATTGAGCGCTAAAAACGTGTATCCGGTAAAAAGTTAACTTTGTATTGGAGGAAGACAGAACTTCCTTTAAAAACGGAAGCCAGTTTATGATTTGTTGAATTATAAGTAATATTTTGATTTGTGGTAGATTATAATGTTTAAGTAATTGAGACTGAGCGCCAAAAATGTATATCCGGTAAAGTTAACTGTATTTGTAAGCTATTTTTGGTGGCAGAAATTATCTGGACTTGGTTGAGGGAACAACTGTTGTAATTGTGGCCAATAAATCTAGTGTGTTAAAATACTCTTGACTTTATTCTTAGTACGTTAAAAATGGGAGCCGAGGGAACTGAAGGTCACCCTGTACAGTTAGCCGAAGATTCTACATCAGAAGTTGGAGCAGAGCTACGCCCGTCGATGGATAGTCAAGGTCAGAGTATTCAGAACCCTAATTTGTCTCAAAATGATCAGTGGAAATTAATTTTCGACGCTCACCAAAAGACTATGCTCGAATGGTTAAAAGCTATCAAAAATCCATCCCCGAAGAACGAGAAAATATGTTTGCCAGAATTTAATCCCGAATTAGAAGACGCAAATGCTCTTGCGTGGTGCAACACTGTAGATTTGTGCATGCAAGAACATCCGCTATGCGGTGGAAACCTAATTATTACAATGAGCCGTGCTCTAAAAGGCTCTGCATCTATGTGGTTGTCCCAAAATAGTTTCGAAGGAATTACCTGGCCTCAATTTAAGGACCTTTTTCTGGCACATTTTGATTCTGTTGAGACACCGGTTGCTACACTGTATAGAATTCAAAACGGTAAACCTAAAGAGGGAGAATGTTTATCAGCTTATGCTAATAGACTATTAAATTCTCTGATGCTACGTTGGAAATCTATGAATGTAGAACAAATAGCTATAGCTACAGTACTTGCCCATGTTTCCAAAATTGAACCAAGATTGCAGAGGACAGCATTTACTAATAATATTGAAACAAGGGTTAAAATGCAACAAGAACTCATGGCCCTAGCTTACAGAAAAAGACCAGCTGAAATTAAATCGAGTTCTGGTTTTGATTTCAAAACGCCAAGATTTGGAAGTTTGTTCAAGAAATGCTCCGTCTGTGACAAATCGGGCCACAATACCAATGATTGCTGGTTTCTTAAGAAAAATTACAGGCACACACCGCCAGTTTCAGGAAACGCCAATGCAGCACCAGCAACTTCCGGTCAGAGCTTCCAGCCGAGGTCACCAGCTTCAGTGACGTGCTTCCATTGTCACGAGCCCGGTCACATCTCCCTGCGCTGCCCTAAACGGCAACCTGAGTCCAGAGTCGAGCATCGTGTTAACTTATGTACCATCGAGCCAGCTTCGGATCAACTCTTAAATTCCGGTGAGAAGTTTTCATTTTGTTTAGACTCTGGTGCAGAATGCTCTCTGATTAGGGAATCCATTGCTCAAAAATTTGCGGGTAAACGATACAATAAAATAATAGACCTCTTGGGAATAGGGAAATCAAGTCTTACTTGTTCTTCGCAAATTCTAGCTAAAGTAAACATCCAGGATTATACCGTAGAACTGTTGTTTCACGTGATCCCTGATTCCTATCTTACGCACGATATCATGGTCGGTCGTGATTTGATCAACATGGGGTTTTCTGTAGAAATATCACGCGATCGAATAATTTTGAGGAAGACTAAAGTAGTTAGTGTTTGCGAGATTGGTAGCAAAGTTAAAGATTTTAATGAGATCGATACAGATGTGTCCTTGGATAACAAAAGTAAGTTGATATGTTTACTTAAACATTATTCGGATTATTTTGTGGAAGGTACTCCAACCGGGAGAGTAACAACCGGGCAAATGACACTTCGCCTTAAAGATCCCAACCGTACTGTACAGCGCCGTCCTTATAGATTGAGTCCCGACGAAAGACAGGCAGTTCGTGATAGTGTTAAAGAATTACTTGAAGCGGGTATCATTCGTCCTAGTTGTTCACCTTTTGCTAGTCCAATTATAATGGTTAAAAAACGAGATGGTTCGGATCGGTTATGTGTCGACTATCGGGAACTGAATAGCAACACCGTTGCCGATAGGTACCCTCTTCCATTAATTGCAGATCAAATTCAGAGGCTGGTAGGTGCTAATTTCTTTACGTCCCTTGACATGGCTAGTGGTTATCACCAAATTTTGGTTCATCCAGATTCTGTAGAGTACACCGCATTTGTAACGCCGGATGGCCAGTACGAATATTTGTCCATGCCCTTCGGTTTGCGAAACGCTCCATCTGTTTATCAGCGTGCAATAAATAAGGCTCTAGGAGAGCTAGCTGAAACGTTTGACATTAAACATTGATGACATAATTATCCCCTCACGCACGCCTGAAGAAGGTCTACAAAGACTCCAACTTGTCTTGGAAGCTTTGACAAAAGCTGGTTTCTCATTAAACATGAAAAAATGTATTTTCCTCAAAACTCGTATAGAGTTTTTAGGCTACGAAATTTGCGCTGGTGAAATAAGACCTAATCCAAGAAAAATCAAAGCTCTCACTGAATTGACTCCCCCAGAAACCGTCACGCAGTTACGTCAATTTATCGGTTTAGCCTCTTATTTTCGGCAGTTTGTGCCAAATTTCTCCCTTATCGCAGCCCCACTCTACAAACTTACCTCCGGGAAAGGTAAGGTTCAATGGACACAAGAATTGGAGGATGTTCGTTGCAAAATGATTGATATCCTCACCAACGAACCAGTCCTCAGTATATTTGATCCATCCCATCCAATAGAACTACACACGGACGCTAGTTCCGACGGCTATGGGGCGATACTTTTTCAAAAGGTAGAGGGAAGGCTTCACGTGATTGAGTATTATAGTCGAAGAACCACAAGCGCAGAATCACGGTACCACTCTTACGAGCTTGAGACTTTAGCTGTTGTCAACGCAGTTAAGCATTTTCGCCATTACTTGCAAGGTAGGCAGTTTAAAGTCGTCACCGACTGCAATGCAGTTTCATCCACCAAAAAAAAGATTGAGTTAACTCCACGAGTACATAGGTGGTGGGCTTTTCTTCAATCTTTTGATCTAGAAATAGAACACAGAGAGGGTAAAAAAATGGGACATGTCGATTTCTTATCTCGAAACGCACTACCAAACGAACCCATAAAAAAAAATCCCCCAAAAAAAAGTAAATCTTACGGAGATTTCGGATAATAATTGGCTACAAGCGGAACAGCAAAAAGATGATGAAATTCTTGAAATAATAAAAAAAATACAAAATCATGAGCTTGACAATGATACTGCAAACACATACGAGGTGCGACGAGGGATTTTGCACAGAAAAATAGAGCAGGCTGCACATGCGATGGAAAATAACGCGATTGTTGAAAAAAGGAAATTCGATCAAAATAAAGCTAGCGTAAAAAAGTTCTCAGTAGGTGATTTTGTTTTATTAGAACATCACGAGAGGCACCAAACAAAACTAAATCCGAAATATAAAGGGCCATTTCAAATTATTGAGCTACTCGATGGTGATAGGTATACGCTTAAGAGTCTCGACTCAAAACGGACATACAAATATGCGCATGATCGCATACACGCAATGCCTGAAAGCTATGTTCCTAACGAGCTCAATAGTGCCTTAGAAATAGAACACTATGGAAGTTCGTCAGAAGCATCAGGATGTACCGACGACGGCATAGGTATGAACATTGTTTTATTGTTATCTGTGTATTTATTTGTGTTCTAAAAATATATGGAAAATGTGTTTAATTAAAAAAAAAAATAGAAGTTTGAAACATGAAATGACATGATGTGAAAATGAAATGAAATGCAAAATAATGGTAAACCCCACTATTACTATCCGTTTAATGGCTCTCTTTGACTTTTCTCAGGTAGTACAGAATTTGAGTAAAGGATTTGCTTTTACGGGGGTCCTCATATGTTTGGACCCGCCGGAACAATCTACCTCGAAATTCTCATCGTTTACTTATCATGAGTAGTCCATGAGTTAATGTCGAAGCTCCCTTTGACTATTTTTGGGTGGTACAGAGTTTGAGTTAAGGATTTGCTTAACGGGGGTCCTTCTATATTTGGACCTTCCGGAACAATCTACCTCGTATAAACTCTCATTGTTTACGTGTCCAAGAGTAGTCCTTGAGTTAACGATATACGAAAATAGCATTAGTGTGTGGTTACTTACATATCAGCCTATGTGGCCAAGTATGAATTGAAATATTATCAATGGTTCAAGTAACATCATAAGTTAAGGGAAGTAATGAAATGAAAACAATCCATGTGACCAAGTAAAGAGATTTTTTTTTTTACTTAATTAGCCTTTATTAAAGGTTCATGACCTATAATTCACAAAGGAAATATCTTTTCAGACTGCCAGGAGTCACACGAGGACGTGTGAAGCGCAGGACGGCCGTGACGGCGCGATGAGAAATATTTGATTAATCAAGCAGAAGTCGCCAAAAATAGCAATCTACATAACTATTAGCCATTAAACTATTTGTTGATTCGATACTCTTAAATAATTCATGTTTTGACTTTTCACATTCTAAAATAAAATCATTTGTGATCAGCTTCCTGTAAATAGTGTTTTACAGTAAGAAATAGGAATACGTTTGACTTCTTTATTCTATTTGTAAAATAAATCCGCGCTTTAACAGAACTTCCTTTGAAAACCGGAAACACGTTTGTATTTATTGGATTAAAAGTACTGTTTTGATTTTCATTTTAAGATAAATAGGATTGAGCGCTAAAAACGTGTATCCGGTAAAAAGTTAACTTTGTATTGGAGGAAGACAGAACTTCCTTTAAAAACGGAAGCCAGTTTATGATTTGTTGAATTATAAGTAATATTTTGATTTGTGGTAGATTATAATGTTTAAGTAATTGAGACTGAGCGCCAAAAATGTATATCCGGTAAAGTTAACTGTATTTGTAAGCTATTTTTGGTGGCAGAAATTATCTGGACTTGGTTGAGGGAACAACTGTTGTAATTGTGGCCAATAAATCTAGTGTGTTAAAATACTCTTGACTTTATTCTTAGTACGTTAAAAATGGGAGCCGAGGGAACTGAAGGTCACCCTGTACAGTTAGCCGAAGATTCTACATGTACGTCGTGGTCGAGTCGATGTACCACTTACCAAGCGTGTACTCGGGACAGGGACATCCGCCTGCACGAATGTCAATGAAACTATATAAAAGACGAAACGGGAGTTGGTCTTCAGTGAGTTCTGAAACTGATAAAGATTAACAACAATATTAATAGTGCTCGTATAATCAGAGAGGCTATAACTGCAATATACGATAATGACCATTGATCAAATGATCAATGAATGATCAGATCACCTAAATATGCTCAATAAATAAATTGGTGGCATATCAGGGCATGCAATTTTAAGATTTTTAATATATATAATATAATATATATTCTATAAAAGCTTGAAAAAACAAAATTATTAATTGAACTTCAAAAAGTTCACATATTCAATATCATAAATCACAGAGGACTCTGTGTCATGAATGCATGAAAAATCGATAATGTAAAGGTGAATGAAGTACTGAACTCGACCCGGTGTTATTTCCATTAATCCGTGACGTTCAATTAATGAAATCAAGTTAAATGTAATGGAATTTGCCGAAATAAAAGCTGTATCAAAACCATGAATATCTTAAAGTATGGAGAAACGAGATATTTGCGTTTTTGTTACATACTCCATACATGAATTTGTATAAAGTTTCTCAGCTTGTACAAAGTTACACAGCGTAAAACATTATAAGCATGAATCGTAACAATAAAGTAAAACAGAAATAATGACAACTCATTGGCCAATCATAAAGTTCTCGCCACCACTGAAGTCCGATGGGATAAGAGGCATTTGAGTTCATATTCCAAAGCCAATAAAGACTTCATCACAGGATGATTAATTGAAATAGGCGTTACCTTGCGGAAGTCCATCACTAAGTAAAGGATATATGAATATAATTTGCAATATTCCGCTAAACAATTCTTGTCGTGCTATTCAAAATGCAGACTCGTGCACCGCCCGCCCGCCCGCATAAAAACATGCAACAAGCAAGCAAAGCAATCTTAAATAACAAGCAAGAAAACTTATCGACACGTGTTTCGCCTCTGAACGAGGCATCCTCGGGATGTGTTGCTAGCCCGGCTTCTCCGCAGCAACTGATGTGTTGCTCGCCCAGCCGCTTCGCAGCAACTGATGTTGTTCGCCCGACAGCTCAGCAGCTAGTGACGAGCCGCCGACCAAAACTCGCCTTTTATACACCGGCCTGACTAGTTGTTTGGTGGGGAAAATGGGGAGACGAAAACATGCGTAACAGTGGGGTAGTGGTAAAGTTAGTTTGTTCGTTTAGTAAATCAGGGTTATTCTTGTTTTTTAGTATTTCTAATTGTTCTAACACACACATTCTTAAACCATGTTTGCATGTTTTTATGCGGGCGGGCGGGCGGTGCACGAGTCTGCATTTTGAATAGCACGACAAGAATTGTTTAGCGGAATATTGCAAATTATATTCATATATCCTTTACTTCATCACAGGACTTCAGTTGTTGTGGCGCAGCCTCTAACCATCGATAGTTCTCAAGGCAGCAGGTATTCGTACGTTCAAAACCATTTATTTGGATTAAAGATTTCTAGGAGGTTTACGAGAGCCACGTAACGCATTGTGATAGTGCCGCAAGTCGAAGTTGGTTATCTTAATATTTTGAAAGTGTTTATGTGTGACGAATAATTGTGCGTGCCGTGCGTGATTTTCAGACCACTAAAATTTAGTTTCGTTAAAATTTAAATGGCTATGTTTTTCCGCGATAGTTTTACCTGAAACCCGATTGAAGCAAAAATAGTTTTTTGTTATAGAGTCATCAAGTAAATAGATTTATATATCAAGCATCTACATCAAGCCGACAGAAAGCGTTTATGCCATAAAATATGTGAAAGGAATAACGGACAAAATCGGAACAGCACTAGGTAAATACTCCATCAAGACTGTATATACGCCGTTTTCTAAAGTAGCTCATCATATTTGCTCACCAAAAGATGCTATACCATACATGACTTCTGGTGCCTATAAAATACAGTGCAGCTGTGGAAGTGTATTATATTGGCCAAACAAAGCGAACCATAGCTGAGAGGGTCAAGGAACACATTACAGCTGTAAAAAACAGGCAAATAAATAAATCTGCGCTTGCAAAACACCTGCTAACGGCTGGTTCAAACCACTTCATGACCCAAAAACCCTTTCTACTGACCGCCACTACTACCCGAGAATTGTGCGAGAAGCAATTGAAATTAAAAAACACCCAAAAAATTTCAATCGGGATGACGGGTTTAAATTATCTTCGGCATGGAGTTCAGTCATACAGAAATTTAAACTCCGCGATTTATCTTCGAATATTTGCCTCGATACTGTTAGTGTTGTGTGTCGTGTGTGACGAAAGAAACAATTAATTAAAAAAAGACAAAGTGCGGGTAGGAAAAAGAAAAATAATGTGCTACCTACCGCCAGCTCGCCAAAGGACATTTTTGCTGCTACTCTCGTCAGTTAGCTTGTGACCACGACAGCCTACAGAGGCGTCGAAACGTCAAGCACATATCTATTAAGGTATGTTGTTAGTTATCGCGAGTAAGACCTCAATACAAAGTTAATATAAATAAAGATATAATTGCTACCTTATATTTAGCCTTTTATTCTCTTTAAATATTGGTATTAAAATTAAAACAGAATTTTGTTTTAATTTTAATACCGTTATTTAAAGACAATACAATGTTAATAACATCTACATCAAAATTTATTGATGTAAGTAACACGTTTTTAAATTTATTCTTTATTCTTGTAGTTAATATAGGTTTTAAAGGAAATTATTTGTAGCTCTTGTGCCTCTGGCGGTAAAACATCTATTCGGTCGATATAGACTGTTTGTGGAAATTACAAGAATTTAGTGGGGACAGAGCCAGCTGGAGTTTACTATTTTGAATTTTAGGAACCAATCGGTTTAGGAACGTTGGGTTTTTGCGCATTACAACATTTAGGAGTGACCGGAATCAGGAAACCAGTAAGCCGTGGAAGGAAGCCTTGGTATGTAGCCTATGTTGAATCCTATCAGCAGACGTGGGTTGAATGACCGGGGCTCCAGGTGTTGTACCTGTGAGAGCTCTCCGTTCATTAGATAAGCATAGTAAATTAAAAAGTGACATGCCCAAGTCTTGGGAGAGACGCGTAAATGTTGTTGAAGTTTTGGAATAATTTTGTATGAATTAGTAAATTCTGACAACAGAACCGTTACTTCTTGCACCCGAAATCCTCGCTGAAATTGAGAACTTTTATGGTCAATGAGGATGACAAACGTGCACCTTTAATCCACCATTACACCGATGAACTCCCTGATGTCGAAATGGGTGAGATTATGATAGCTCTGGAACAGCTGAAAAACAACAAGGCACCTGGCGAAGAGGGCATCACAACCGAACTCCTGAAAGCTGAAGGTTACTCTATACTTGAACAGCTGCAGGATTTCTTTAATTTCGTCATTCGTACTAGAACTACGCCAAAAGAGTGGAAAAAGAGACTGGTTATTTTGTTCTTTAAAAAAGGGACAAAATCCTACTTAAAAACTATAGACCAATCGCGGTCCTGAGCTACACCTACAATCTGTTCACAAGTCTCGCCTAACGATTCGACGACTTTCAACCTCCAGAGCAGGCTGGGTTTCGAAAAGGCTACAGCAGCGTAGACCACATTCACATGCTAAGGCAGATTATACAAAAACACAAGAGTATAATCAGCCTTTATGTCTAGCGTTTGTGGCCTACCTACGAGAAAGCCTTCGACTCCATCGAAATTTGGTCTGTTCTGCAGTCCTTGCAGCGATGCTAAGTTGACTGGTAGTACTTGGAGATGCTGAAATATCTTTATGATTCCGCTAGAATGTCCGTCCAAGTACAGGGTGTACAAACAAGACCAATACACCTTCAGCGCGGCGTGAGACAGGAAGATGTTATTTAGATTTAGTTTTTATTGCGAAACCCATCGCTTTGGAATACTCTGAATATTATGAGAGTGTATTACGAACTAGAAAATGTAAATTAGAAACCAATGTAAAGACAAGAATTTGAAAAAATTCCTCGGGCCAGGATTGTAATTTAATTTAAATTAAAAAGAATTTGTTTCTAATTTATCTTTTCTAGTTTGTAATAACAACTTAACTCTTATAATATTTAGAGGTGTTATTTCTCAAGACTGTTTACCGTCACGCAGAAGGATGTCTTCAAGACACTAGACTGGAATAGACGAAGCATAAACGTGAATGGAGAATACATTTCATATCTTTTTTTGCTGATGACATAGTCATTATGGCGAAAACGCTGCAGGAACTGGAGGAAATGGTGCGCGGCCTTAGCGATTCTTCGAGACGAGCGGGCTTCGGATGAATTTAGATAAGACTAAGATCAAGTCCAATTATCACGTCATCCAAGGGCCAGTAACCTTCAACAATGTCAGCATCGAAGTTGTTCAAAAATATGTTTACCTGGGTCAAGTTATCCAGCTAGGTAAAAATAATTTTGACGCCAAAGCTGACAGTAGAATATGCTTGGGTAGGGCTGCATTCGGAAAGTTGCGTCATATGTTTACGTCGTCAATACCGTAGTGCTTAAAGGCTAAGATGTTTAACCAGTGCGTCTTTCCTGCGACATGATGGCCGTTTCGCCCGAAAGGCGTTAGAATGGAGACCACGAACAGCAAAACGTAGCGTTAGCTGACCTCGTGCCCGCTGGACCGACGATCTAAAGGAGGTTGCGGGTGACCGCTAGATGAGGAGGACGGAAGACCACCAAGAGTGGTGTAATATTAGGAAGGCCTATGTCTGATGATGGATGATGACAGGCTGATGGATGGATGGAGTAAATTCTAGAGACATAATAACAATTGCTCGTGTGAACTGTATCAAAGATCTTGGCGTCACTTTTGACACACGCCTTACATTCCACGAGCACGTGAAAACCCTGGCCGCTGATTGCTCCAAAAGGCTAGGTTTTGTTTTGCGAAACGCCAGAGATTTTAAAAATCTCAAGGCGATAGAAATTCTCTACACAGCTCTTGTCAGAAGCAAGATTGAAACCGGAGCCGTTGTCTGGGGCCCTCATGAATCGACATATATGCTTTTGCTCGAAAAAGTGCAGAAAGCGTTCCTCTGTTTTCTGTACAAAAAGAAATATGGATATTATCCTTTTATGAACCCGACAAAGTACCTTCAAAGACCGACACCGACCGACAGTACCGACAAAGTAAAGACTGTGAGCAGTTAGTCACGGCCTGTCGCATATTGCGCGGTGAATCAGACTGTCCGCAGCTCACCAGTCGAATTTGTCAACTATTTGTGCCCGACAGATATTTCAGAGCTCGTACGCATCTTCTGTTGTCAGTACCTGCGGCACGTACTGCTGCTCGTAGCATGTCTCCACTTGTGCGTGCACAATTCACTCAATGCTCTGTTGGCGATAGCACCAGACTGTGATCTATTTGCTGACAGATTGATGAATGTGGTTAGTGAATGCTTGGTGTTTTGCGAGCGTGATGTGTAACAGGACTGTCTTATTTGTTAATTACAATTATTAATTATTAATTTCTTGTACATATTGCTTTGCTTTTATTTAATTGATTTGATTGTGTTTATTATTGCTATTGTTAGTATATTTAATTTAATAATATGGAAGTATATAACTCATTAGTTTTAAGACTGTAATGTTATGCATTTTAAATAAATAAATTCTTATTATTATTATTATTAATATAGGGCTTTAATGGTGGTCTAGATTTGCGCTGGAATTTGAGATGAGAATGTGTAAGTACTTTCAGAGTTCAGTCGTAGATACAGGAGACCTTCACATACCGTGATCCTTCACGACGTACGCGTCGACGAGGAGAGGCGAGTGCGACACGTTCCTCGCTCGCAGCCAGCGTGTCGTGTCTGTTACCGAAATCCTGCAGGGAGGACCGATGGATGTACATAAATATAAACTCTTTAGTTTTGTGTATGGAGGGAGAATGTTTATCCTGGCAGACTTGGCAGTTACTCACCAGAGAATGAAGGGGTCACTGTCTGTGTGTTGGTCAGCTCGGCCTGTGACGTCAGCAGGGTTGGTCCTGGCGGCGAGCAGCTGCAGCGGCGCGCCCACTGCCTCCACCCACACGTCCAGCACGACCGAGTCGACGCGCGCCACCTGCGGTCACACATACATGCACGCATTGTACCGGCGCACCGGCACGAGGTGCAGGAGACGGAGGAGCCTCACCTGCAGCAGCAGCTGGTCGCGGTACACGCCGCAGCTGGTGGCACGCACACACACGCGCAGAGCCACGCTGTCTCCCCCGCGCACCGCACCGTGCTCCGGCGACACCCATATCTGCAGCCCCGCATCGCTCTCTGTGCACACGAGGTACTGCATGTGACGACGTGATGCCTACTTATAATTACAGGTTTACACTAACAGAGTGTACCATATCGGTGACGAAGCAAGGAGCACCGCGCGTCCCCCCCGGCCGTCGGCCAGTGCCGCACCCCCGCACTCCACCGCAGCTCCTCCACAGCCGCGTTGTGCAGGCGCAGCGGCATACTGCTCACTGGCACATTGCATTACCGTTAGTTAGTGATGTACAGTACAGTCAGCAAATGATAAAGGTATACAGGCCCATCGCAAACAAAAGTAAGTGATAAATGACTTAAGGTATACTAAATCAATCAATACATACACACATGTATTTGATCATGGATCAAATCAAGATCCATCAATCAATCAATATTAAGATCAAAGTGTTTGCGATGGGCCTGTATACTTTTATCTTTTGCTGATTGTACGTCGCCGGTCAGTGTTACTGCTACCGAGTAGAGTACGATCAGCCTGTGGTACTGGTTGAATACTGGGTATAGGCTGGAGACTAAGTAATCATACAGAATCTAAGATTCAGGGATCCCGCGCTTCCTCCCGAAAGCTGTTCACAATATAATTTGTTTTACAAATTAAACAAAGTCTTTATATTCTAAGACCAAGACCCAACCATAGTATAAAAAAGTAATAGTATTCTATCTCCATACAAACGGGCCGAAATGAACCCCCCCAAAACTCGGTACAACTCGGTTTACGACAGTCGCGGTCGCACCGCAGTTACGTACGCACGTTGTCTCTTTGACGTGACGCTCCCGCGCATTTTCGTAAATTATGGCACGAAATTACAGAGTATGTAGTGCATTGTATGGTTGCTTAAATACAACTTTTCTAATAATAGTATACCATTATCAAATACGTAAACAGTCAGTTGGCAGCCCTAGCGCGTGTTTAGGCACCGAGCGGCCGTTGGTATCGATTTCAAGGACACCGCCTAGTTTAATTACTATTGTTACCTACACTGTACTGTGAGTGACCCAACAGAGATACTATTGGATCAAAAGAAGTAAAAAATATGATATACCTACAAATTAAGACTCAACAGCTGTGTGTGTGATAAATAAGTAAATGTATGATAAAAGTGAAGGTGTGTGATAAGATAAGTATGTGTGATAGATAAGATAAGTATGTGTGATTAATAAGATAAGTATGTGTGATAATTATAAGTGAGTGTTTTGAGTGTGCATAATGATATTAGTGTCAAACAGTTTGCCTCCGAAGAAACTAGGAATACAGTGAAACTAGTCAGGCGAAATAGAACATTTTCAGCTACTTTAGACGCCCCCATAACTTATTTCATAATAGATCTATGAAGTTGCAATTTTTCATATCTATTAATGTCCCCGCATCACGGACTAGTGCTCTGTGCTAATAGACATCTTATAACATTATTCTGTGCCCCACATGTACATGTACCTAAAATTCTAAATTTTTAAAATGAAACTTTGAGTGATAGAAATATTTACGTCCAAAAATCACTATATTTGATTTGATAATTTTAACGCTTCCCTATTCTTTATCTGTTGTTACAAAAATAATAAATAAATCAATTACAGAGTCAGTCTTTCCTTCGGCATGGAAAAAAGCTTTGGTAATTCCGTTTCCAAAAAAACCAGCCGTTAGTGGGTTTGATGACTTAAGGGCAGTTAGTATACTACCAGTTTTATCTAAAGTTCTGGAAAAGGTAGTACTTCTGCAAACGGAAAAGTATTTGCAGGAAATAAACGCAGTACCCAAACTGCAGTCTGGATTTAGGAAGGATCACAGTACTTCCACTGCCTTACTGGATGTGTGTGATTTGATTTTTGGAGCCATGGACGACAGTAAAGTTACACTGTTAGTTTTGCTGGATTATTCAAGAGCGTTTGATTGTCTCGACCATGAACTTCTTCTGTCTAAATTGAAATATTACAACTTTTCTGACAAAACGTGTCAATGGTTCCACTCCTTCTTATCTGGACGATCACAACAAGTAAGGTTAAATAAGGATGATGGTTCTGATGTGAAATCTCAAATAAAACGTTTGTCTAAAGGTAGTCCACAAGGTTCTGTATTATCTCCCTGTTTGTTTAATTTGTACTCAGCAGATTCCCCTGATTGTCATCTGGATGTGCCGTATCATATGTATGCAGATGATAAACAAGTTTATATGTCTTGTAAGCCTGAAGATATAACGTCAACAGTTAGTCAATTCAATAACAGTTTAAAAAATATAAGCAAATGGTCATTAGAAAATGGTCTAATCTTGAACCCTGATAAATCTATGTTTATGATAATTGGTAGTAAGCAACAGGTGGAGAAGGTAAAGCCCATTGTCTTGTCGACTTGCCCTTTGGTATTGGATGGAAAAAAAATACAGCATGTTAATGAAGCGAAAAATCTAGGAGTCACCTTAGATAGTAACCTTAGCTTTGAAACGCACATTAACAAAAGGATTAAGGCAGCATTTATTCATTTAAAAACATTGTATAAAATACGCGAATACCTCACGGTAGAAGTGAGGCAGAGAGTATGTGATGCTTTAATACTGTTGTCTTTATTCGAATATGCTTCTAGTGTCTATGGATCAAGAATCACTCAGAAGGTCAGCAAAAAAATTCAGAAAGTTCAGAATGCGTGCACTCGTTTTTGCTATCATTTACCCAAAAGAGCTATAATAACTCCATGTCTTAACGAAAACAGGATACTCAACATGAAACACAGAAGAGAGTTGGCGCTTGCATGTCAAATTTATAAAGTAATTAACACTCATAAACCAGTATATCTATGGGAAAGGCTGTTCTGGGCAGGGCACAGTCACAATTTCCATACGCGGTCGCGTGGGCGCTTGTTGATGGGCACACCGCATCGTGGCGCGGCGTTCCGTGGCTCGTTCCGGTGCGCCGCGACGCGATGCTGGAACAACATTCCTCCGCCCATTCAGTCAGCAGCTACAGTAAAGGCTTTCAAACTTAAATACAAACAGCACCTTCGTGACAAGCAAAATAATATGTAAAAGAGAAAAATAAAACTGCAGTTGTATTCACATCTAAGTATTGGTTCTTTTTATTGTATAAATTAAGTACTTAATATTTGTTATTTAAAAATGTAAACATTAAAACATTGACGTAAAGTATATCAACGCATTAAAACCAGATTGTTATTTAAAATTGGGGGGGTTAAAGTATAGGTTTTCCGTTTAAGTTTCTTCTTTTTGACACATGACGGTATTAATAATTTGTCTTTGTTTATTCTTAATTTTTTAACAAGGGATCGGCTTAAATTCAGCGACTTCTTGAAGTCACATGCTGTGCCGGATTCCTTTTCTGCTGGAAACAATGGTTGTAGTTGTTTTCTTTTCTAAAATGTTCATTGTTAAGTGTTAAATTAAAATAAGTTAAATTAAAATAAATATTTGATAACTTTGTATCATCGAATATTGTTTTGCATTCTGAGCCATGTATTTATAATAGAAAAGTTTTTTGTAAAGTTTTTTTTCGTTTTTGGTGGAATAAAGTGTTTTGTATTTGTATTTGTATTTATTTATATTTAACACTAACTGACTGACTGACTGACTTACTTACTCATATAAAACTTAAACCAGGGGACATAAAATTTGAAATTTCACATAACGGTAGGTCATGGAGTGTAAACAATCAGAAAATTACCCTATTTAATAAAGAGTCTTATCGCATTTGACCCATTATTCCATCTTGCAATGCACTCTAATCGACACTTATTATTACCAGTACTTCAGCCCGAACTGTGAACTCGTGCTCGCCCGATTCGCGCTTGACCGATTGAGCTCATGTTTGAACTTAAATATTCTCGCTTGTCACATTCCATGGCATTCCGATCAACGATACTAGAGTTATCGTCGAACAAACATACATACATAAATACATACAAAACGCCGGATTGTCCAAGTAAACTCCCGGGGGAGGCGCGAATTGCGGTGCGGCAGGTGGCGCGACCGGGGGGGCGCGGGGGCGGCGCGCGGTGCGTACAGTGATCCCATTTGAAATTTTATCGACATAGGGCCTCAAGACAAAATATCGACTTGATGGTTTTATAAATAACTAGCTTTTGCCCGCGGCTCCACCCGCGTCGAAGAGATTTTCGTGAAATATGGTTTTTTTAACGACTATATGCAACGGACACCGTGTTTAAGCAAAGCGCTAATAAAGACCAATCAAATAAACCTAAACTCGAAGGGTCTGCTGTTGTCCGTTGAGGAGATCCTGTACCCACCTTCCAGTCCCATCATCAGACGCTGGTCACCATGTTGTACCAAAGTGCTAATAAAGACTAATCAAATAAGCCTAAACTCGAAGGGTCTGCTGTTGTCCATTGAGGAGATCCTGTACCCATCTTCCAGTCCCATCATCAGACCCTGGTCTCCATATTTTACCAAAGTGCTAATAAGGACCAATCAAATGAGCCCAAACTCAAAGGGTCTGCTGTTGTCCGTTGAGGAAATCCTGTACCCATCTTCCAGACCCATCATCATACCCTGGTTACCATGTTTTACCAAAGTGCTAATAATGACCAATCAAGTAAGCCCAAATTCGAAGAGTCTGCTGTTGTCCGTTGAGGAGATCCTGTACCCATCTTCCAGTCCCATCGTCAGACCCTGGTCTCCATGTTTTACCAAAGTGCTAATAAAGACCAATCAAATGAGCCATAACTCAAAGGGTCTGCTGTTGTCCGCTGAGGAGATCCTGTACCCATCTTCCAGTCCCATCATCAGATCCTGGTCACCATGTTTTACCAAAGTACCAAGAAGTGTGTCAGGATCGTTGTAGATGGAAATCTGTAGTCAGATTAAAGTCATACAGTTTTCTCGTATGGGAAAAAATCAATACATAAACCTGGCTGTAATGACTTTTTCAAGCTAAATATTAGCAAGAGGTGTGTCCGGATCGTTGTGGATGTAAATCTGTAGTCAAATTAAACTGATATAGTTTTCCCGTATGGGAACAAATCATTACTTAAACCATAGTATTTAATGTATCTATGCTTAAACCCGTCTGTAGTTACTTTTTCAAGCTTAGTATTAGCAAGAGGTGTGTCAGGATCGTTCTAGATGGAAATCTTTAGTCAGATTAAACTAATACAGTTTTTTTGTATGGAAAAACAACCGGTTTCATCACGTATAACTAACCATTTGGTCAAGGAACGCCGATAAAGCAGCTAAGACATGGTTCACAAATATTGAATTTTCAGATTGAAAACTTACTTTTGTTAAAATAAAATATAGCCTATGTTACTCAACATCAACAATAGTATAACTTTTTATAAAAGAAAGAATTTTTAGAATCGGTTCAGTAGTTCCAAAGTTTACCCTAAACATACAAACAAACAAACAAACAAATCTTTCCTCTTTATATAATAGTGTAGATGTAGATGTAGATGTAGATGGATATTTTTATTTCAAGTGACACCGTGATACTGATTGGTAAATTTCTGTAAAAGTGATAGTTTTCGACATATTTTCTTTTTGTATGGAGAAAAGCACATTTTATTTTTTCCTTAAAATGTTGTAACATGTCGTGAATTTGGCTTCCATATTATGAATAATCAAATATTTAACTATTTTGGTATGGAGAATGTTTTTGTTAATTAATTCAATATTTTTTTCTCTAAAAGTAATGCATATTTCAGAAAAACTACATCAGTAAAGGGTGTTTGTAAGAGCGTCAGCAGTCTACGAAATAAAAATCAGTTCGATTCCTTGACCTTCAAATTGACTTAACCCTTAAGAGAATAGGCTCCGCGAAACCATGAAAGTTGCCCAATTTATTCGTCGTGGTTTGATAAATGTAGCTATGATAAAAATAAATTCTTCTGCTAAGAATGTAATGCATAGTTATACCGAAACAGATTTATCTCAAATAATTCCAAAATTGAGAAAAAAAAAGCCAAAGATGGCTCTTAAAAGAAGGTTTCATGTTGAGGAATAAGACTATTTGAGCAAAAATCCATACATATTATTTATGGATTAAAACTTAGACAAACTTTATTAAACTTATACCAAATAGATTTTTTTCGCTCGTGAACCTGTGTCACTTAAATCACGAACGCACGTTGTTTCGGTCAAGTGAGCAGTGAATATAGGTAATAAAGAAACGATTAGGTAAAAAAAACACTGGGCAATTTGGGTGAGTATTTCAATCTTTTATCTATAATAATGATTATGTAATGCATTTTCGTGATTAAAATACCGGTTGCTTTTTTTGGTATATGAGATTATCATGCTGTTATTTTAAATAGTAGTTTATGAAACAAGTGTATAACATGGGCTTTGGTCGTAAGCTTTTCTTATAAGGCGTTTAGCAGGCGGACTGTAAAAAACCCGCCTTTTTGTAAATAAATAAAACCGAATACATAAATTGGAAATTTGCTCAATTCGCCTATTTTTTAAATATCAATGTGCTATTTTAGTCTGCTTTTTGGAATATATAGACCACTTTAGGAATTTTATTTGAATAATATATATTTTTGTATAAGTATTTTAGTATTTACAGGAAATGACGTCATCACATTAAGTTGGATCACTATTCGTATCACTCCGAGTGAAACTCACTCGTTTTGAAACGGAACCCAATACAAACGAATGCAAAGTAAAGCAGTCAAAGTGACAGACACATCAGTATCACTGTTTCCAACAGCAACAGTAATTTTAAAATTTCGACCTCGGTATTTCTTTTTTCAAAACTTCGATTCTGTCTGATAGAACTAGAGAATATAGGTACCTACCCAGCTATTATGAGTTCGAATAAAAATCATAAATCTGTATTTAACACCTAGATCAAGTTCATGATCCGACAGCCAGTACATTTCTGTTAAAATAAACTAGCTTTAATACCTATTCGTGCAACGACCTCTGTCTAACTTGAATAATTGGCCATACTAAAACTCCAATTATATAGTATATAGGTATATTCTAAAGTAAAAATGGGTTTCGGTAATTGGGGGTGCTAACTTTCTGGACAAGAACGGAAATCTTAAAACCATTTCGAGAAATATGTTTTCTGTACAGTTGCTACTTATCAGATTAATAAATAAATCTATACTTTTAAAGATATTTTAACAAAACACAATGAACTTCATTTGACTTATCTATGACGTCATGACATGACATTTGACATGCAGTGCATTCCGTGTCGCGACATAATCGATTATATCGCGTCTATCATCATTCCGAGTCACTGTGAGCCCGATAATTAATCAACCGCCAGAATTCATATTGGAGACTCGGTTAGTGATCAGGAACAATGTTTAATGAACCTCAAGGTAAAACTGAAAACAAAAAATTGCTCCCGTACCTACCTACTGCCTATTCAGTCAGTATGAAAACAATTTTTTTTATGATTTCGAAAATAACGATCATTGAATTTTGTTCCTTATCACTAACCGAGTCTCCAGTATGAATAAGGGTGATCGATTAAATTTCACCTTGTTTATCATAGACGAAATCTTTAACGACGCCATGTTGTGATATGCCTATGCTTCAGAGCGTTTGCACTATGAGCGATCTATGAAAAGTGCTAGCTGGCCGGTGGCAATTTCAAAAATAGGTTTTTCGAAGAATAAGAGCATTAGTTAAATCATGATTATAAGATTGTAGTTAGAAGAAATTACTTCTTGGACCTAGTAAAGTAGTATATCCTTTGTATTCACGTAACTTAAATGAATTTCTACAAATTCTGTCATCATTCATGTTGCGTTCAAAAGAACCCTAAATGGATTATAAGTATAAACAGTGATGGACGCCATTTTTCATTCGGAACGACTTGATGGACGTGAGAAGTTTGATGGTAGTGTTAGCACTATTAGCGCCATGCGGAACGCCTCTAGTGATGTCACGTTCACTTTTGGCGGGTAAAATTTAAGTTCTTGTTTTTAAATAGATACAATGAATAAAACCAAAAAATAATGAAATTAGTTTCATAAAATAGTCTACATTTTCAAACTAAATTATTAAAAATATATATATCAGAAACATGCATGGCTAATTACGCCTTTAGCAAGGTTTGATTTTTTAAGGATACTTGAATTTTTTGTTTTGATTGAGGTTGTGAGGTAGTTCTTGAATTCTGATAATTATCGGTAAAATACATATTAAAACAGGGTTCTTTGATAAAGTTGGTAACATTTCAAATTTGCCAGTCTTTCGAAAGCGTTCAAGAAAAAAATACGTTTTAGGATGCGTGCAATGAAAATGGAAATGTGTGATTATCACATCACTGAAGATCAAGCTAATGTCATCGCTTTTTATTCATTTAATAAATGTTATAAATGCTTATTTTACAATCTGTCTACTAAAAACAGTTCAGGAAAGCGATTCCTCGAAATGGTTTTCAATCGTAAATATTGGTGAGAACAAGAATAGACTAATTATTATTCAATTAAACCTAGGTAAGCAAATGTTAATTTGAATTTCAAATCTAATTTAAAAAATCCAATGAAACTTAGCGATGGCAGCATACAGTTGAATAATAATTTAGTAAATTTTTTTACAAAATGACATTCAGCCTGCGAAGTGGCTCTTAAGAAAAGCTTATGACAAAAGTTCGCAGTAGTTGGATTCTTCTCTGGCGCGTGCTAACTACGCAGCACTTTGTCAGGTCACAATAATTATTGATTTGTTCCATCAGATATGACTATGAGCTACGTTCCTTTTGCCTTCTCACTTAATGAGTATAATTAAGTATAGTAATGTATGGCATTTTATAAAAAATATATATAAGTGACTGTGACGTTTGAAATAAAAAATGTCATTCGTTATTCACTTTATTTTAGTACATGATCAGATTTTACGATATGTCGTTTTCAGATGTAGTCCAGCTAAGCCACTAATAAGCAAGCCACTCACTGTACAAATTAAAAATATAAATCCATCTACATCGGACAAAGAAATACACAAAATTGACGAAGCACTGGCTTTAGACAGGTATTGCATTTTTGGGGTTCCGTAGTACCTGAAAGGTAAAAGGAACCGTTATGGTGAGACTCCGTTGTCCGTCCGTCCGTCCGTATGTCATAGCCTCATAACTTGAGCACAGTTAAAGATTTGTCACAAAAATAGCATTCACTTGCCAACACAATATAATATTTAAAAAAATATTGTAATATTTGAACTTTTTCAAAATATTTCCAATACGAAAGAGAGAAATATAAAAATAAATCTAAAAAATACAATATGGGTATCAAGTTGGAGATATTAAATAGCTGATTATAAAAATATATACTTTTACTATATTTACTGCCACCGATTTTGAGAAATGTTTGAAAAAACACAAAAACAAAGGCTGCTGAAAGGGAATAAGTAGGCCGAATTCTTTCGGTGCGGAGGCTTGCCGTACCCCAAGCTGGATGGGGTTTCATCCAGCCTGGTGTTCCGTCACTTACTGAATGGGACAGCTGGGGTAGGTCTGCTGTCGTGGTCGGCGGAGCGGTGACCCTCGATGACCTGAGGTGGCGGTAACTACGCACCGGGAAAAGGTCAGACGTATCAATAGTTTTTTTGTGATTTCAATGACCAGTTAATTTTCTTTAAATTTCTTTTTGTGTTTCGGCAATTTGATGGTTCCATCAATGTAGTGAATATTAGAGTATTGATTTAGTGCAAGTTTAAAATGACACCTATTCTCGTGTAGCAAATATTAGATTTAGAGCTGCCATAATCTCAAACTTTTCATCGCAAAATGGGCTTTAACGCAGATGGATAAAAGTTAAATGAGCTTGATTATTTTAGGTTTTTAAACTCTAAATTTAAGGTTTGCTGCACAAGAATTAAGGGTTAAACAAACTTACCTATAAGTGAAGTTTGACCATAATTATACGAGACGTTGGATCCTCAAGATTTATTCACCAGGTAGTACACTCTTTAATGTACTAGGCATTGCACACATTTTAGAGTAATTAGAACAATATTTCCTAATACCAATGATAAAATCGATTCGATACACTACTTCTCATCCCTATAGCGCCCACGCATATTCGCGCGGCTCGTTCAACCGTCATTCTTTTTCAGAGCTCCTATTTCGCATTATCTTGGGAAACTATGAACCATCATAGAGAGGAGGGCGGGTAATAAATCTCTTCGGATCCAACGTCTCGTATAATTATGGTCAAACTTCACTTATAGGTAAGTTTGTTTAACCTTTAATTATACTTCAACGTTGGATCCGAAGAGATTTATTCACCAGGTAGTACACTCTTTAATGTACTAGGCATGCACACATTTTAGAGTAATTAGAACAATATTTTCTAATACCAATGATAAAATCGATTCGATACACTACTTCTCATCCCTATAGCGCCCACGCATATTCGCGCGGCTCGTTCAACCGTCATTCTTTTTCAGAGCTCCTATTTCGCATTATCTTGGGAAACTATGAACCATCATAGAGAGGAGGGCGGGTAATAAATCTCTTCGGATCCAACGTCTCGTATAATTATGGTCAAACTTCACTTATAGGTAAGTTTGTTTAACCTTTAATTATACTTCAACGTTGGATCCGAAGAGATTTATTCACCAGGTAGTACACTCTTTAATGTACTAGGCATGCACACATTTTAGAGTAATTAGAACAATATTTTCTAATACCAATGATAAAATCGATTCGATACACTACTTCTCATCCCTATAGCGCCCACGCATATTCGCGCGGCTCGTTCAACCGTCATTCTTTTTCAGAGCTCCTATTTCGCATTATCTTGGGAAACTATGAAACATCATAGAGAGGAGGGCGGGTAATAAATCTCTTCGGATCCAACGTCTCGTATAATTATGGTCAAACTTCACTTATAGGTAAGTTTGTTTAACCTTTAATTATACTTCAACGTTGGATCCGAAGAGATTTATTCACCAGGTAGTACACTCTTTAATGTACTAGGCATGCACACATTTTAGAGTAATTAGTACAATATTTTCTAATACCAATGATAAAATCGATTCGATACACTACTTCTCATCCCTATAGCGCCCACGCATATTCGCGCGGCTCGTTCAACCGTCATTCTTTTTCAGAGCTCCTATTTCGCATTATCTTGGGAAACTATGAACCATCATAGAGAGGAGGGCGGGTAATAAATCTCTTCGGATCCAACGTCTCGTATAATTATGGTCAAACTTCACTTATAGGTAAGTTTGTTTAACCTTTAATTATACTTCAACGTTGGATCCGAAGAGATTTATTCACCAGGTAGTACACTCTTTAATGTACTAGGCATGCACACATTTTAGAGTAATTAGAACAATATTTTCTAATACCAATGATAAAATCGATTCGATACACTACTTCTCATCCCTATAGCGCCCACGCATATTCGCGCGGCTCGTTCAACCGTCATTCTTTTTCAGAGCTCCTATTTCGCATTATCTTGGGAAACTATGAACCATCATAGAGAGGAGGGCGGGTAATAAATCTCTTCGGATCCAACGTCTCGTATAATTATGGTCAAACTTCACTTATAGGTAAGTTTGTTTAACCTTTAATTATACTTCAACGTTGGATCCGAAGAGATTTATTCACCAGGTAGTACACTCTTTAATGTACTAGGCATGCACACATTTTAGAGTAATTAGAACAATATTTTCTAATACCAATGATAAAATCGATTCGATACACTACTTCTCATCCCTATAGCGCCCACGCATATTCGCGCGGCTCGTTCAACCGTCATTCTTTTTCAGAGCTCCTATTTCGCATTATCTTGGGAAACTATGAAACATCATAGA
This sequence comes from Ypsolopha scabrella, assembly GCA_910592155.1. NCBI lineage: Eukaryota > Metazoa > Arthropoda > Insecta > Lepidoptera > Ypsolophidae > Ypsolopha > Ypsolopha scabrella. Next base: position 24,392,886 of record OU342982.1, read on the forward strand.
GAGGAGGGCGGGTAATAAATCTCTTCGGATCCAACGTCTCGTATAATTATGGTCAAACTTCACTTATAGGTAAGTTTGTTTAACCTTTAATTATACTTCAACGTTGGATCCGAAGAGATTTATTCACCAGGTAGTACACTCTTTAATGTACTAGGCATGCACACATTTTAGAGTAATTAGTACAATATTTTCTAATACCAATGATAAAATCGATTCGATACACTACTTCTCATCCCTATAGCGCCCACGCATATTCGCGCGGCTCGTTCAACCGTCATTCTTTTTCAGAGCTCCTATTTCGCATTATCTTGGGAAACTATGAACCATCATAGAGAGGAGGGCGGGTAGTAAATCTCTTCGGATCCAACGTCTCGTATAATTATGGTCAAACTTCACTTATAGGTAAGTTTGTTTAACCTTTAATTATACTTCAACGTTGGATCCGAAGAGATTTATTCACCAGGTAGTACACTCTTTAATGTACTAGGCATGCACACATTTTAGAGTAATTAGAACAATATTTTCTAATACCAATGATAAAATCGATTCGATACACTACTTCTCATCCCTATAGCGCCCACGCATATTCGCGCGGCTCGTTCAACCGTCATTCTTTTTCAGAGCTCCTATTTCGCATTATCTTGGGAAACTATGAACCATCATAGAGAGGAGGGCGGGTAATAAATCTCTTCGGATCCAACGTCTCGTATAATTATGGTCAAACTTCACTTATAGGTAAGTTTGTTTAACCTTTAATTATACTTCAACGTTGGATCCGAAGAGATTTATTCACCAGGTAGTACACTCTTTAATGTACTAGGCATGCACACATTTTAGAGTAATTAGAACAATATTTTCTAATACCAATGATAAAATCGATTCGATACACTACTTCTCATCCCTATAGCGCCCACGCATATTCGCGCGGCTCGTTCAACCGTCATTCTTTTTCAGAGCTCCTATTTCGCATTATCTTGGGAAACTATGAACCATCATAGAGAGGAGGGCGGGTAATAAATCTCTTCGGATCCAACGTCTCGTATAATTATGGTCAAACTTCACTTATAGGTAAGTTTGTTTAACCTTTAATTATACTTCAACGTTGGATCCGAAGAGATTTATTCACCAGGTAGTACACTCTTTAATGTACTAGGCATGCACACATTTTAGAGTAATTAGAACAATATTTTCTAATACCAATGATAAAATCGATTCGATACACTACTTCTCATCCCTATAGCGCCCACGCATATTCGCGCGGCTCGTTCAACCGTCATTCTTTTTCAGAGCTCCTATTTCGCATTATCTTGGGAAACTATGAACCATCATAGAGAGGAGGGCGGGTAATAAATCTCTTCGGATCCAACGTCTCGTATAATTATGGTCAAACTTCACTTATAGGTAAGTTTGTTTAACCTTTAATTATACTTCAACGTTGGATCCGAAGAGATTTATTCACCAGGTAGATGTTTAGAGTTGTTGCGAAATAGGCCATGAATGGAAAAAACACAAACATTTCCTTTTGAAATAAAATTTCATATGTTCTCTTAATCAACTTGCAAACTAACATAAAACATTGATTTTTCTACATAACAAAACAATTAGCAACTAAGCACTCACATAACTTATATCGTTTCATTAGAATTATTACGGTCAAAAGCGTGTTTGCACGTGCTCACTACGATTTTCAGGCTCCAAATTTGTACAATGCTATAAATTGTACAGTAAGATTAAAAAAACTAAGTAATTACCAGGTGCGTCATAGGGTTTTCCAATGGCTAAGCGACTTAACTTATGAGCAGACTGAAAAACTGTTGTAGATTATTAATTGGCTTGTTAAACCAACTATTCAGACACAAATAGCCTTCACACACACGCACTATCTTTCACTCTCACATACACTCAACCGATCTCATAATATCACTCGCAACACACTCAATACCCACCCACACCTCTCACATACAGTATAAGTACAACCTCTTTTAACTTTGTTTAGACTAATAATATTATAAGTTATATTCTAACATTTACAAACACTACTACCAATGAATGTAACTAAACGTAAACAAACCTTATCTACTTTAAATGTTGTAAATTTTAGCTTTGCTCTTTTATTTATCTTTTTAATTTAAAATAACAAAAGATAATTTCACAGTTATTATTACAATTAATAATGATGTACTACTGGTCTTAAATCATGTATAGCTATAATACTAACCCTTAGTTACAAAAAAAAAACTTTTGTACCTTTTGGCTAGATAATATATTTAAAAACTGAAATTATGGGAATGTACTGACTCCTAGCTTACAGTTTATACTTTTATAGGAGTTGGATACTCATTGTTTTATGTAAATGTATTATGGTCAATATATATATTTTATGTTTTTTTATGTTTATGTTATTACTCTCAAAATTAAATAATGCTTCAGCAAAAGAATTTTCAGTATTAACTATAACAGGCCTATTATAAAAACGGCCAAAGACATTGGATTCGCTAGTCCAGCCTGCAGCTTTTCTAATGACATCAATCGACAAACTGCGACTATCAGCCGCCGATGTCGCGGCGTGTCGGTTGCTGTGCGCCGAGAATATAGACGTGTCTACACCGCTATCGGACATCACGCGCTTGATCCAACGACTGATCGTCGAAGCGCTGGCATTATGTATAGGCTTTTTAATAGTAAGTAGCAGTCTATCAGTCTGAGAATGAGTTCGAAAACATTCTGTAGCCTCTATGTAACATATTAACGTCCTAGCGGGACAAATTTGCTCTCTATCCGGAAAAAAGGAATTACCAATCGTGGCATGGGCCGCCTGGTGCTGAAGTCTTAATCAATTCATTAATTAGAATTTCAATATGGGAGGCATTAACTTTAAAATTCGACAACCGAAATAATGATAGCGTCTGTACGCGTTGTGCAGTCGATAACGCTACAAGAGCTACTAACTTCTTCGTAAGAGAGTCCAATGACAAACTTTCATTCGGATATAATGTCGAAAGATAATTTAAGACTAAATCCCACGTAACTTGATACCTAGGAAAACAAGGCTTGCTTTTATAAACACCTTTTAGAAACCGTAATACACGATCATCGTCACTAAACTTTTTACCCAAAACTAAGGCCAGCGCCGAACGGTGAGTATTCAAACTGGAGTAACTAGCCCCTGACCCGTACTGTATAGTTAAGAATCTAAGTACGTGAGGTATATCAACATTATAAGGGTCAAAATTATTTTCAGCACAGAATTGCCACCATTTTTTATATACACAATCATACTGTTTCAAAGAAGAACCAGCTAAGGATGAAATCATGATGTCAACCGTTTCTGGAGTGAGTGACTGCCGCGTAAATGCTTGCCTGACAAATGAGCTACCACCAGGGTAAGCTGTCTCCAAAGAGGGTGTTCTGTCCTGAAAGGGGATAGTAAAAGTTCACGTTCAGGTGTGAAATAAATAATATTTTTACGAGACAATGATATGAAGAGAGGATACCACGGCTGACTAGGCCAATGTGGAACCACCATAATACCATCTGCTTTGTCTTCGATTACTTTCCGCAGACTTTTCAACATCAATGAGAAGGGAGGAAACGCGTAAAAAAAATCAGTTCCCCAATCTATAGTAAATGCATCTATATTAAATGCTTGGGGGTCTCGTTTCCATGAAACATACTCAGAACATTTTGCATTTATCCTCGAAGCAAAGAGGTCAATGTTGGGTTGACCGAGGGACGCAGTAATTTTTCTAAAAGCAACAGAAGACAAACTCCACTCAGTATCAATATTGGAGCGCCTCGATTCCTCGTCAGCTTCAACATTATCCTTTGATTTGATATATGACGCAAACACATATAACCGCCGCTCTTCACACCATTGCCAAATTTCTCTAGAGATATCACTGAGATGTTTATGTTGAACTCCACCCATCCTATTTATATATGATATTGCAGACGTATTATCGATCCGCAGTAAAATATCTACATTATTCAGGTCGCGGGAAAAACATTTTAACCCTATAAGAGCTGCTTTTAATTCTAAAAAATTTATATGGTATTTCTGCTCTTCAGCGGTCCAAAAACCGTTTGTACGTTCACCGTTACATGAGATGCCCCAACCTGATAATGATGAATCAGAGAATATTTCTAGAACATATTGTCTGTTACGCATCGAGTTACTACAAATCATGATATTATTTTTCCACCAAGTAAAGTCCGGTCCTAAATAGCAACTATCTATTGACATTAATTTATCATAATCATCATTTGCATTTTGCAACGCCAGAAACTTCTCTCTTTCAAATCGCTTAGTGTAAACCCAAGCATAACAGATAGCTGGACATGCGGAGGTAAGTAACCCCAAGAACTGTGCAAACTCGCGAATAGGCAAAATTTGTTTCCTGGAAATCTTTTCAACTAAATCTAAGATTTTTCTACGCTTTTTAAAGGGGCAATTTTAAACGCATTTCGTGAGAGTTAAACTCAAAGCCTAGAAATGTTCGTATCCGGTCAGGGATTAAATTACTTTTTGAGTAATTTATAATAAGGCCCAATCTTTGCAATAGTTCAACAGTTTCTGAAACACACTTTGTACAGTCATTTAATGAATGACCTATACACAAAATATCATCTAAGTAAGAAACTAATAATAGACCCTTATTCCTTGATAACGTTACAACTGGTTTAAGCAGTTTTGTAAATACAAAGGGAGCCAAAGATAAACCGAATGGAAGACATTGAAATTCGTATGTCCTAACCCTTTGCTCAGGTCCTTTAAATTTAAACCTCAAGTATTTTTTACTAACATCGTCGACTGCTAATAAAAAATACCCGTCTTTGATATCAATAGAAGCCATGTAACTATCTTTCAAAATTAATTTTGTGGCGGTACGATAATCCTCCATTTTAAAATGTTGAGGATCAATGAACTTGTTCAGTTGTTTCAGATTCAAAATAAATCTAAATGTACCGTCACTTTTAGGAGTTGGGAAATAATTAGATAAGAATTGATTTGGAACGTCATTACATTCTCGCACTGCTCCTAATTTACACAAGTTTGAAATGGCTGAACATAAACTATCGAGTTCGGCCCTACTGAACCTTCTTTGGATAGATTCTTTGTATTGTACAACTGGGGAATTCAACGGAATCTTTAGTCCTTCAACATAGCCCAACACTATATGGTCATTTGTGATTTCTCTCCAAGTAGATATGAAATGGCAAAGTCTACCAGCTGGGGAACTCACCATTACTGTTTCTGAGACTTCGGCCCCGCTTTCGACGTTGATTGTTGAAAACGATCTGTCGGGGTTGGTCTCCCGAACGACTGAGGTGGGTAGCGGCTCTTGTTGTTGGATTATTTCTCCTTTTCTTGTTAATAAAAATGCGCAGTTTGTTTCGCCATCTTTTTTATTAAGTCGTGTTATTTTTTTTTTGTTCAACGGTGGCAGCACTGTTGCCTGACCACAGATAAACCACAGATTACAAATATTCAATACACCCCCTCAATTACAAGAACATAAAATATGTATGTAACAGTAAAAACTTTTAGTTGAGAACTTATGTTCTTGAAATTGGCTTATAGTAAACTCTAACTTAAATGATTAAACTCTAGTATTTAACTTAAATTTAAATTCTTTATGAAAACAAAAAATATAAACTTCTTACTTCTTAATTAGTTTTACAGAATCAACTTTTTTTTCTTTTTTAACTTTCAGAATACAAATTAAGTTTAAGTTTGTATACTATTCCTTATACAGTACTAATTTAAACCTAACTTGGTACTAAAGTAAGCATGCTTTTGGTAGGGCAATGCTTTAGTAAATATGTCAGATACATTTTCATTTGTACATATGTAATATAATGAGACAATTTTCTTGTTGATAATGTCCTTAATAAAGTGAGCTTTTATGTCAATGTGTTTTGACCTTTTGCTATTCTCATAGCTTTCTATAAGTTTGATAGTGCTCTGGTTGTCAATTAGCAAATGAGTATCAATATTTTCATGGTAAACAAAATCTGATAAAACACCTCTAATATAAATTAACTCACTTACACATTGAGCACCTGCCACATATTCCGCCTCTGCAGTTGAGAGTGCGACAGTTGCTTGTTTCTTACTGAACCATGATATTAGGTTGTTATGGTAGAAAATAGCACATCCACTTACACTTTTTCTGTCGACTCGATCAGCTGCCCAATCTGCATCTGAATATCCGGTGATTTGTCTCGGTGCATCATTTTTAATATAGATTAGTCCTCTGTCTATAGTCTGCTTTAGATAACGAAGAACTCTCTTACCTGCTGTCCAAAGTTGTGATGTTGGTCTGTCAAGGAACCTGCTGAGGTATGAAACAGCGAATGTTATGTCTGGTCTGCTAATCTGTGAAATATATAATAATGATCCTACTAACTCTCTGTATGGTATGTTTATGATTTCAGCATTAGGGTCAGCATTAAAGTTTGCTTCCATTGGTGTGTTCGAGCCTTTGCAGTCATGCATGTGAAACGTTAATAAAATTTTTATAATCAATTCTTTTTGTTTTATTTCTAGTCTCTCCTGGTTTCTTGATATTTCCATTCCTAGATATTCTTTCACCTGACCTAAGTCTTTAGCCTTAAATTCTTTCTTCAGCTTGTCTACTATTTCTTTGTCTTCTCCTAAGATTAAGATATCATCGACAAAAATTAATATTTTTGTCTTCTCCTTGGTGTACAGACAAAAATCATATTTTGACTGTTTATATCCATTGTTTATTATAAAGTTGTGGAAACGTTGGTTCCAGCATTTTGGTGCCTCTTTTAACCCATATAGAGCTTTCTTCAGTTTTAATACTTTTCCTTCTTCAATTGCTAATCCATCAGGACATTTTATATATACTTCAGCATCCAAATTTCCATTAAGGAAAGCGGTTGGTACATCCATTTGTCTGACCGTCGATAGTCTTGCTACTGGTGAATAACAGTTCTCATATGTTTCTTCTTGGAAACCCTTGGCTACTAATCTCGCTTTCTTTGTCTGGTTTTGTTTTGTCTTGAAAATCCATCTAGTGTCTATAGCTCTTTTATTTTCTGGCAATAATGTTACTTCCCATATGCCTAGTTTCTCATGTGCTTCTAGTTCTGTCTTTATTGCTTTTTGCCAATCTTTTCCACTGTTAACTGCTTCATAATAATCTTTAGGATCGCCTGTACATAAACAATAGGCTGTGTAAATCTCATAGTCATCTAGGTTCTTCGGTTTGTTAACTTGTCTGCCTGATCTTGTCGTATGGTTTTCATTCTGAGTATGTTCTTCTGTCCCTTGTTCTTCAATTACTGCATTGTCTCTTTCTTTATCTATTTCTTCTCGATTTTCTCTTATTTCATCTTGTTTTTCTTTTTCAGTATGATCTTCAGGAGTTTCAGTAGTATCTTCTTCTTCAGCACTTTCATTCATCCTATATGTTCGGCTATTTTGCTTGTTGGTTACTGGTTCTTCATATTTTATCTGTGATTCATCAAATCTTACATCTCTGGAAACAATTATTTTATTTTGTGTTGAATCCCATAATCTGTATCCGTTCTTTGAATATCCCACTAGTCTCATTTCTTTTGCTCTTGCATCAAGTTTGTCTCCTCTTGGTATTGTCTTTACAATCCATGCTTTACATCCAAACACTTAAAGTTTCTTCAGGTCGGTTGATCCATAGAATATATCACTTGGTAACTTGTAATTTATTGCCTTCGATGGTGATCTGTTCAATGTGTATGCAGAACATTGTATAGCTTCTCCCCATAAGTGTTTAGGTAGGTTAGTTTCTGCTAGTAAAGTGCGGGTTTTGTTACATGGGGTCCTGTTCATCCTTTCCGCAACTCCATTTTGCTGGGGCGAGTACGTTTGAGTGTACTCCAATGAGATGCCATTGTCCCTGCAAAAACTCTTTAGCTTAAATGCAGTGAACTCACCTCCATTGTCACATCTTACTCGTTTGACTTTGAGCTCCTTGTATTTTTCCATGAACGTTATGTACTCTATTACATTGTCTGTCGCTTCACTTTTGTTCTTTAATAGAAACACCACACAAAAATGGCTATAATCATCAATAATGGTTTGGTAATACCTGTGACCTTCGGTTGTGGGCTGGAGTACTGGTCCTGCGATGTCAGTGTGTAACAGCTCCATTACTCGTCTCGATCTTGGCTTCTCAACAGAATTAAATGGTAACCTGGCAGACTTACCTTCTAAGCATGGTCCGCACACGGTGTCGCTCGTCGGAAGATTCATAATTTTAAGGCTTTTTCTGTTCAAATGACCTAACCTTTGGTGCCATAATTCACCTTCATTTACTACCATACATTGCTCATTGTTACTCATTAGCTGAAATGACATTACATATAACCTTCCGTTCATTTGTCCACATAATTCATGTGTTTTGCTATTAATTTGAACCATATTTCTACTAAACTTTACACTTTAGTCTTTTTCAAGTAGTTTTTTGACTGATAACAAGTTGTCAGACAGATTGTCAACTATCAACGCTTCTATGTGAATATCTGTACTGTTATATTTAACATTTAATTTACCTCGTTTGCTACACAGTAAGTATTCCCCATTTGCAACTGCAATTTTAATGTTTTTGTCTAAATATTGTACTTCACACATGTATTTCTCATATTTACTTTGTACAAGATGGTCCGTAGCCCCTGAGTCTATTACAAAGACTATTTCAGAATCCTGACTGCACTCATTTACATACATCACATCAGTATTATAAGCAGTAAAACTAATTTCATCACCTTGTATGCTGTTTTCACCTCTGTGTGACATCACTCCGGCAAAGCTTCCTCGTCCCGGCTGGCGTCCTCTGCTTGGCTGGCTCCGTCCTCGGAATGACCTTCTTCCTCGTCCTCTTGAATGTACGAATCCTCTACCAGACGTTGACGGTTGTGTATAATCTCGTCCTGTAGCCGCAGATGGTTGCTGCCTGCTGTAGCACTCAAATGCCCGATGTCCTTTCTTTCCACATGTGAAGCATGTTATAAATGCTTGCTCGAGTCCTGTTTTATAATCGTGTTTGTCTGTCGCTTTAATTTCTTCGTCGAGAAGGCAACAACAACAACAACAATACAACTTTATTTGTACACCATAAAAGGAAACAAAAAAGAAAAAAACATAAACATTTAAATATCTAACTTAGGAAACAAAGAAATATAACTTACTAACTTATTAGGTAAGCACAAACAGGCGGCCTTATCGCTTAAAGCGATCTCTTCCAGACAACCTTTGGGTGGAAGAAACTGTTCAAAAGAATTACTGACATGGCGGTGTACTAATTTTGTGTTAAATACATATACAAACATGTAATTGTTAAAGAACGAATTGTTAAAGAAAGACGATGAGTGCACCGGCGTGGCAAGAAGCAGATTTTGAGAGGACCGTAAAATGCGGTCATGAGTATCATGAAGAAATCTAAAGCGAGTTTTAAGGTAAGAGGGAGTTGAAGGATTATTTAAAGCGGAATACAAGAGAGACAGGATATGAGCATTACGGCGACGACGAATGGGAAGCCAATTTAATCGAGAACGGAATTCAGAAATATGATCGAATTTGCGAAGACCAAAAATAAACCTAATACAGAAAAACCTAATACGTTCGAGTTTATCAAGTTGGCTCTCCGTCACGTCAAGATAACAAACATCGGCATAATCGAGAATAGGTAGTAGCAGAGAATGTGCAAGCGCAATTTTAGTAGCAGTCGGAAGGAAGTTCCGAAGCCTTCTTAGAGCTCCTGCTGCCGCAAATAATTTCCTACAAACTTCATTTATTTGTGGATCCCAAGACAAGCAACTATCTAACAGGAGACCTAGATTTTTTACTATGTTGCTGTATGGAATTATTGTCCATTCAAACATAATATTAGGTAGCAGTTGCCAGTTAATCCTGGCTGTGAACCAGGGACTACCCATAATAATAACTTGGGTCTTGTTGGGATTAATCTTTAAGCCATATTCACTACTCCACACAGACATTCTAGATAAATTTGAATTGGTTGTAATTATAGCTTGTGAAAGATCTTCCAATTTGGCTTGTGTGTAGATTTGGAGATCATCTGCGTAAAGGTGGTAGGAAGAAGATATGAACTGAGAAATATTATTAATATATATACTGAAAAGTAGAGGAGATAGGACGCCACCTTGAGGAACGCCGGCAGTAGTGCTGCACCAATCAGAGAAAATATCATCAATGCGGATGCGTTGCCGGCGTCCTCGTAGATAACTACGAAACCAGCCAATCACCGTCGGAGATATGTTAAGAGAACCAAGCAGTCCTAGTAGAATGTCAAAGTCAGCAGTATTAAATGCATTGGAGAAATCAAGTAGGGTCAGAACTGTCAGTTTCCCATTGTCCATTCCTTTTCGTTTATCGTCAGTTATTTCCACCAAATGGTACTATGGCCAGGACGAAAACCCGACTGATGAACATTAAGGAAGTTGTTTTTGTTGAGAAAAAAACTTAACTGATGGTGGACTGCCCGCTCGAGGACCTTGGAGAGGAACGAAAGGATCGATATTGGACGGTATTCAGAAAGGGAAGTAGGATTCGCTTTTTTAGGCAATGGGGTGACTTGCGCATCTTTCCACAAAATCGAAAAGGATTCTGAGGAAATGGAGTGATTGAGGATACTAGTTATAGTGGGTAAAAGAATATCAATGATGGGGATGATCATTTTGCGGCTAATACAGTCACTTCCTACTGCGTTGGATGTAATGGCAATGATGTGTTTCTTAACATCACAATCGGTGAGTTGGCTAAATATAAATGGAGGGAAGTCGGGTGATGAGATTGAAGAAAGATATTTCAGCGTATTTGTTTTCGTAGCACTGTCAAAAGTGGTCGAACAAGAAAAATGTTGGTTGAGAGAATTTAAATTTAAATCTGTTGGAATTGAATCTTTACGAGATTTGCCAACACCCAATGACTTGAGAAATTTCCTTACTTTGGCTGGATCACCATTTTCGACAGATTCATGAATATGGCGTCGTTGAGCGTCCCTACACACCTTGTTGCAGTGATTCCGAATACGTAAGTATCTTTCCCTATTGGTGTCAGTGGGTCGACGTTTGAATCCTGACTTGGCAAGAACCTTCTTCTCCATCAGCTGTTTAATATCATCAGTGAGCCAGGGAGCAGGGACATGTTTTATTTTGACGGCTTTAACGGGAGCATGTTTGTCAAACAGTTGTATCAATAAGGAGTTGAAGGCGTGCCTTTACAAATTCTAAGTTGATGTTTTTCTCCTGCGAAAGTGTTTCGATTGACGTAATTACTTGATCGTAATCTTGGGGTAATGATGCCAGAAGATAGCACACTCTGTCCATCTCCTCTAACTTGGTGTCTGTTGCTTCAAGTTGGCTTAAAATGGCGTCGAATCTCATAAAATATTCTTGCAACTTTTCACCCGGTTGACATTTGATGTTGATCAGTTTTCTTTTAAGATGAAGCTTGTTGAAAAGACTTTTCCTCTCGAACATTTCCTCCAAAGCCTTCATCATTTCCGCAGCTGTCTTGGACTTCTTTACAATTTCCAAATACTTGTCGCACAAACATTGCACAATTAGTGACCGTGCCTTCGCGTCGTCTTTTGTATCCCCCTTTACTTCTTCCCGTACCTCTTTACTTAAAATGTGGGCCACTTGTTTTTCTTCTAACATCAATAATACTCTGAATTTCCAATGACTGAAGTTGGAAGAGTCTTGTAGTTGAGTAGCGAATTGTTGTTGGCGTTCCCTGCCGACATCTTGGAATTGTGCGACCGGAAAATTTTTCTCTTACTTGATATCTGCTTAATTTCTTTTCTTCTTCACTTTTTTCTTCTTATTGACACGTTGGGGCAACCTGGGCCCATAACCCTCTGCTGGATTATTTCTCCTTTTCTTGTAAATAAAAATGCGCAGTTTGTTTCGCCATCTTTTTTATTAAGTCGTGTTATTTTTTTATGTTCAACGGTGGCAGCACTGTTGCCTGACCACAGATAAACCACAGATTACAAATATTCAATACTTGTGCCCACCCTGTCTGGGTACCCTCTGGCCATGTTGTTTGGGTGGGCCTTTCCAGTTTTTCCTGGACGGTATACTTCTTGAAAGATGATGAACCCACATCACTCTTTCTTACCTGTAAGCCAGACTTTTCGGCTGTTTTTGTTGCCTTTATCTTTTCGCCTAAATTCTCGCCAAACAGCATAGAATCTCTTTTGATATCCATGACAACAGTGGTAAATTTTTTATTCAAACTAGCCATCAACAATTTCCTCCTTGTTTTTGTGTTTTCGAAATGCAAGTCTAAGAAAATTTGACTTACTTCGGAGAGTTTCTTAATAACGTCTATTTTGTTAAAGTCATTTTCTATCAGTGATGTAGTAAGATAAGTCAGGCCTGCAATTCCCAAACCAAGAGTATTTTGGTCCTTTTCAAGCACTTTGTCTCGGCTTCTAACTGAATCACTTAAAATCGCCGAGATTTCCGGGTTGAGAGTTGGCGCTTTAACCAAACGAAAGTTGTCAGGAACAAGGGTTTTCTCTCTTATTTCTGACTTCTGTTCCTTGGTTAAGCCATCCACCAGAATACGACCCCAACGTTGAGAGATCTCTTCTGGAATCTTCGTTCCAAAAACTTCATCCTTTCCTTTTGGATCCCCTAGGGCCTCCAAAATGTCGGCAGGTAATGAAGCTACAGTCATACCCGGAGCCACTGATATGTCAGACGGCGGCGACGGCGGCGGCGCTGCTGTGCCACACGGAGTCGACGACACAGCACTAATATTGGGGGCTGCCACTGTACTACAGTTACTAGGACCCGGCAGCGGATCATTCGTACTTGGTCCATGTGGCGTTGGTACCATTTGAACGGCAGATCGAACATTTTGATTTATGCCTGTCGAGTCTGAGTCTGATATATTAACCGCTGGTTCCTCCGACGTATATGGCAACGCCCAAGTGTCTTCGTAATAGCGACGGTGGTACTCTGAAAAGAGTATTGCCCGGTGAACGACATTGCCCAAACATGTCATAAAATACTCATGAAATGAGATATTTTTAGATTTCAACGTCACTGCGTATAATCACGTTACACGGCGGGACTAATTTGTTATCAACCAACGTGAGCACGTCACGGGGAATAACAATAGGGCATAATGGGTTTTCTGGGAAAAAATATGCAATAACAAAGGTAGGTAGAAAATAAAATGAAAGACTATCCTTCGTCTCTACTCGTACTTAAAGATTCATCAAGACGTTCCTGTAAACGTCTAATCTTTCTCTTTATTTCCCTTTCTTTACGTTTCCTTTTGCCCATGGTGCCAACTCACTTTTAAAACACTTTTTAAAAATTAACAACGCTGATGTGATGTGACAATGCCTGCACACAAAAAGTGAATGACGGTTGAACGAGCCGCGCGAATATGCGTGGGCGCTATAGGGATGGGAAGTAGTGTATCGAATCGATTTTATCATTGGTATTAGAAAATATTGTTCTAATTACTCTAAAATGTGTGCATGCCTAGTACATTAAAGAGTGTACTACCTGGTGAATAAATCTTGAGGATCCAACGTTGAAGTATAATAGGTCACAATGTGTTGTTAACAGAGTTGATGCTCGTGATTGTTGGCACTTGGTGGAACTTTTGAAACATTTTTTTGTTTGATAAACACTTGTACTTGTCCAAAAATGTTGTTAACAATTGTGAGTTAGTGGTGGGTAGCAGTGGCGAAGGGTTCATATATCACGATTCCCATCGGCTTGCTTAGGAAATGGCATCCATACTACATTTTTATAGTCCGTGCTCCTCGCTTTGTCAAACATTTACATAAATCTCAATACGAGAAATACACTTGGCTCACAGGGAGTTTCAAAGTTTATTTTTTAAATGTTTTCCTTGTTTGCTTTTCTGAGTAAGGCGATTGGCTTCGCCACTGGTGGGTAGATGGTGTATTTGCCATGTACAGTAATTGTGTGACCACGACCTAAGTAAATTTAATTTTAATCTTTTCTAAAAATACATTCAGAATATAGGACTCACGCTGCTCCCTTGGCTAGAATATGTACCGTCTGGGTTTAAGCCGAATTATTTCCGGGTTATCGTTTTTTATGTAATAATAAATTCTATGAGTAAATTCTTGTATGTATAGTGTGGACTGTTATAAATTTCTTTCATCTTAATGGTTTATGTAGTTGGGAAAGGCTGCAGGTTGTTTCACCATCACGGATAATCTGTCAATTGTATAGTTTACCAACAGTAACTGATTAGTTTATTGTAACAAATTCTTATATCACACACATTAGACCTGTGATTACAACATTATTTCAGTCTGATCATTACAGATTTTTTCCAAATCGCTCATAACAGATTTTCCCAACGGATAACCCAAGTTCCTTAAGTGTCTAAATTGAAATAAATAATTTTTAATAAGTGTAAATAGTCACGTTCTTTATTTTCTTCCTACCCACTTTGGAATAATCTTTTATTAGGTCCTTGAACTGGATGGAAATCGCGACATACTGGGTGTCCCCATTTTTCATCTGGCTTCACTCGAGGATCCTGTACTGAACCGAACCCTCTAACACATTAATGTCTTTGGTGGGACATTACGAAATGCACACGTTTTAACTTTGGCATCGATTACTAAGTGACTCGGGGTACATAAGCGTTCAATATATGTACAGAGATGAGTTTCCGACGTGTGACAAAACTTGAGCATCATCGTATTCTCATAGAACCTTGTCACACGCAGCATTAAAGTGTCGATACATGTAAAGTTAGCAAACATTTCTCATTGTTTAGCGTTACGATTTCATTTCTAGGAAATGTGTTACTCGCATTACAAACCTTTATGTAGTGGCACGCCATGAAAGTGCAAGGCCAGTCTGTCGCCCAGCGGCAACACTGGCACTGGCGAGTCCGAGCACGGGCAGCGCGAGCGCATCGCGGGTGGTGACGTCACTGCACATTAACACGAGCTGACTCTTTATACGACGTGAAATTTAAGTCATTTTGTGAACGAAAACTGGTGATAGTACTCATCCATATGAACAACTTTTACTATGGAGCCAACCCTGAAATCGCGAAAAAAATATCAGCTGTTCC
Source organism: Ypsolopha scabrella (assembly GCA_910592155.1). Lineage (NCBI taxonomy): Eukaryota > Metazoa > Arthropoda > Insecta > Lepidoptera > Ypsolophidae > Ypsolopha > Ypsolopha scabrella. The sequence continues at coordinate 24,408,007 of OU342982.1, forward strand.
ATAGAAAAGTTACCGACCAAAATGTATGAAACAGCTGATTTTTTTTCGCGATTTCAGGGTTGGTTTCATTGTAAAAGTGGTTCATATGGACGAGTACTATGACCAGTTTTCGTTAACAAAATGACTTAAATTTCACGTTGTATATATACCGGGTGTAAATAGAGTGCGACCATTAAATGAAACCGCATATTCTACCGACCATACTGAACCACTTTTCCCAACAAACATACCCGCGGACACGCGTTTTTGTTTGGAACTCAATTATTTCCTAAACTAAGGCTGTTTGCGGTATGACTCTTGGGAAAAGTGGTTCAGTAGGGTCAGTAGAATATGTTGTTTCATTTAATGGTCGCACTCTATTTACACCCGGTATACATATATAAATATATATACAGAGTGTTGATTTGGTCCACAACTTGCGTCACATAATAGTAATATATGTACATGATGAAACTATGATAGAAATAAATTTATATAATTTTTTTAACGCTTGGCGTTTTTCCGTCGCAAGGAGATAACAAATTAAATTTATATAATTGCGGTATAGAAATTCGGAAAAGTAAATCTGGACGTGAGGAGCTCTGAACCGGGATTCGAACCCGGGATAATTGTCTTACAATAATACACTAGCGTTCTCTAGGCGCCAAGTGTTGCGGTATGGGAAAGCACATGCAAAAAATTCGCAAGTCGCAAGGTCAGTAATCAGTATATTTATTTGTAAACGTAGGTAATATTAAATATTGTAGGTCTTAAAATTTTCAACAAATGATCACTATGTTTGACTCAGAAGAGCGCACAAAACATGTTTTTACAAAAATTATTGATTAAAAATATATCACAGCTAACTTTCTTTTTTGACAAAAAGTCCTAATTACTTGCATAAAAAAAATTGTAATAACACAAATCAAATAATAAAATTTCACTAAAAATGCAATAAAGTCATCAAGAAATGTCGTGCAATCATTATTATCACTTTAAAAATACGACAGGAAATTACAAATTGTCATTTGAGAATTGGTCTAATTTATAATAACATTTTTGTTTTGCTTAAATTTTTCCCCATTCAGAAATAAAAAAGATAAAAATCACTTATTTAACCAAAAAACACAATACATGAAAGTAGGTAAGTAACAAATTAAGTGTGACAGAAACAAATGTCATTAACATGTAGGTACCATTTTCTAAACTCGGTCTAACCAGTCCTTAGAAAATGGTGGTAAGTTGTACAGTTTGATATAATATATGGAGGTGGTGGCATTTTGTACTTAAAATATTTGTGACATCTTATTTAAACAATGAATAAGCTGACTTCAATTTATTTTCTAATAAGTGATCTAATAGTTTCTAAAGAAGTCTACACAAAGCCAATAAAAAGACGTAGGGTAATATTATACAAAAATATAATAAAATAGGTATGATATACATATAGTGTACAGAAAAATAGTTAATACTGTTCGATAGACACATATAATTTTGTAAACATTATATACATATTGTTTATACTTATATAGTTATATAATTATAGATACAGGATGACTTTCAAACAAACCCCGATAATACCAAAAAACAATAAAAATTAAAAGTCGAAATATTATTCAAAAACGTTACTTGGAAATAAAATTTATGGTTATCCTAGCCATTCCCATACGGAAAAAGTTGAAAATAGTTCAAAATATTGGGATCATTATTAAAAATAACTTCGCGCGATCTAATTATCTTATCTCTTCGGGTGACCATGATTACTTTGGATTTTACGAAAATCTTCAAAGGGCTCCAACTTTAAAAAATAATTGTAAATATGATTCTGAATGGTTTTAATTAAACCAGTTTGTTTTCTTCTACAAAAAACTAAATTATCGGGGTTAGGTTAAAAGTCAACCTATTTATATTATATAGGTACATTATCTTATCGTTGTTAGTAGATTTTCTGTATCATCATATGTCTGTTTTTGTAACCAATCTGTTATATTCTTAATGCAATTAAAATTATTTGAATTATAAACATTCAGTTTACCATTTAATTTATTGTTTAGCCGAGCTCTTTGAAAGCATTGGAATTTGTGCACGAAAAAAGTATTAAAACTAGTTGTTTTGCAAACCTTATGTTTTTTACGACCGTGATCCTTTTTAGGTCTGTATTTCATTGCCATGTTCTGGCGAGCCACCATTTTTTCAATAAAGAGCCGTCGAACGGTAAGCACATCACACATGAGACTGCTCTGTCGTTGGGAAATGGAAGGGCTTTTTAGACAACACTTTAGCAAAATTCTTTGAGCCCTTTCCAATTTAAGGGTAATAGTTTTGCATGCGTCTCTCCATGATGCAACGCAATATGAGATAATGAATTGTGCAAGTGCATAATAAAGTGTCTTTAAAAGCTTTGGAGTACCTAAACGTCTTAAAGTCTTAAACACAAACATTAATCACCTGACCTTCCCACTCAAGGCTGAGATGTCAGCTTTCCAGTTAAGTTGCTCATCAACAAGTACCCCAAGGTATTTAATTGTTGGAGTCCTTTCTAATACATGGCACGAGCAATCTCTATGTTGAGTGTCAGAGGCACAACCATGAACCCGGATTTTAAAGAATTTGTTCAACGGAAGATAACGACAGGTGACGTACTTTGTTATTGAGCAATTCAAATTAAGTAAATTACTATTCAGCCATCTCATCACACACGCCAAACCCTTTTCTCTCTTAGTCCTAGCCTCCTCCCAGTCACGTCCATTATATACAAGCGCAGTATCATCGGCAAAGGTGTAGATATTACCGTTTTCAATATCCATGTTACACAGATCGTTTATGTAGATAAGGAAGAGACTAGGACCAAGGACACTTCCCTGAGGGACGCCATATTCTATTTGGGCAGAATCACTTAAGTAGTTGATAATTTTTATCCTTTGTGAGATATTTTGTAAGATAGTCTCTAAATAGATTAAGTTCTACACCTCTAATTCCCAGATTCTCCATTTTTATTAATAGGTTTGGGACTGACACGGTATCAAAACCCTTGGCTAGGTCAAGGAAGACTCCCATACACTTGTTTTTCTTGTCAAAGTGTTGTGCGACAAGGTCTGTAAGAGAAATGACGGCGTCCTTTGTTGACTTTCTCGCCTCAAAGCCAAACAGATAAAGCTACTCTTTTTATAAAAATTTCAGTAATCTTTTGCACAATTTCAGGGCCAATCACGTGAAGTTATATAATATATTTTATTGTTTTATTTCATAAATAAAAAATAAAAGTAACAAAAATATAGTAACAGAACAAAGTAGGTGGTTATCTATATTAGTTATTTTTATGGCCGTTTAAAATAATCGAAAAATGGCTGGCACGTGGCGGATTGCTTAAGAAAAAACGCCCGGCCCTGAAATTATTAAGATCTTTTCTATGGGAGACTTTATACTAAGCGGCAATTTACTAAATATATCTAAAACAATTCCTAAGATACGTTTCCAGAGCATTGAAGATGTACAGCGAATAGGACGAAGATCATTCGCGTGTCGCAAATTCAAATCTTTAAATTTTGAGTTTTTAAAACAGTGGTTAGCTTTATTTTTAACAAAGAGAGCTACCTCGAAAATGTAAATAGAGAGAAAAGTGAGTAATTTGAGTAGTTTAAAGTAAGGCTTGCGGCTTTCGGTTACTTTTATTTTACAAATTGGTAGAGCTTTTGTGCTTTAAATATGATATCCATATTGGTGCAGTTTCCTCAGAATATAATTCCATAACGAAGTCTAAAAGAGACAAAGCCATGGTAAGCTGTTAAAACTGCGTCAAAATTCGCAACTTTAGCCAATTTATAAAGAGCGTAAGAGAATGAATCAAGTTTTTTGCAAATTTGTTACGATTACATTTGCCATGATAAATTGGTGTCTATATACATATCCAGAAATTGAATAAATTTCATTACCCAAATATGTAGTTAATTTTAACGTTCAAGGGTTGCGTCCTTTGTGCAAAATGCATTACCTATTTTAGTTTTCTCCAAGTTCATTTATAGGTTATTTTTGCTAAGCCATTCGATCACATCTTTTAAAGTATTATGAATCACATTTTCATATTAATTTTTATCATTTTTCTGAATTCATTTTGTACTGTCGTCCGCAAACATAACTATCGGATAAGTTTTTAATTTTGGGTAGTCATCTTCTCTATACATATAAAATACAACGTCTGTATGTCTGTCTGTTCGTTCGTTTATAACTTGAGAACCAATCAATGGATTTTGATGCAGTTTTCACTGAAAGAAAAGCATTTCTTCGGGAAGGTTCAAAGCTATGTACTATCACGCTATGACAAAAGGGAGCAGCGCAATGAGAACTTTAGTGAGACATATGGAAGGTTCCCCGCCGTAGCATAGTCGATCGTCGCGGGTTCAAACCCTGACTGGTAAAATTTATTTTCACTCTTTATTTTTTATTCTTTTACTAGCTTGTGCCCGCGGCTCCGCCCGCGTCGAAGAGATTTTCGTGGAAATAAGGAAAACAAAAGAATATGATTTTTTGAACGACAATATGCAACGGTCACCATGTTTTACCAAAGTGCTAATAAAGACCGATCAAATAAGCCCAAACTTGAAGCTTGAAGTCTGCTGTTGTCCGTTTAGGAGTTGCTGTTGTCCGTTGAGGAGAACCCATACCCACCTTCCAGTCCCATCATCAGACCATGGTCACCATGTTTTACCAAAGTGCCAATAAAGACCAATCGAATAAGCCCAAACCCTAAGGGTCTGCTGTTATCCGTCGAGGAGATCCCGTAATCACCTTCCAGTCCCATCAGCAGACCCTGTTATTTATTAACACTTTAGTAAAACATGGTGACCAGGGTCTGCTGATGGGACTGGAAGGTGGTTATGAGATCTCCTCAATGGATAACAGCAGACCCTTTCCGATATTCTTTTGTTTTCCTTATTTTCATGAAAATCTCTTCGACGCGGGCGGAGCCCCGGGCAAAAGCTAGTTAAATATATATGAGAAATAACAGAGGACCCAATACACTGCCCTTTGGGACTCCAGACAATATTTTACGAGCTATTGACCTATATTTTGTTTTTCGTTTTGAGTTGACGGGGATTCTTGTTATCTTTGGGCATTAATACCTATCACTTAACAATGACTATATTAGGTTGAGGATATTTCCTCTTATTCCATAAGCGTGCAACTTTTAAAAAGAATTTTACGATCAACAAGGTCAAATCCCCTGGTCATATTCATATAGAGAGCAATTTTTTTTTTGTCTTTCCACATTTAGCAAAACAGCTTTTATAAGATGAAATATCTATATCTATCGTGTTCTTTCGCCTAAATCCGTTGTGTTCGCCGATTAATGAATTGAATTTATCCAAGTACCTATATAATGAACTATTATAAATTATTATGAATTATTTATATAACTTTTTCAAATATTTTGGAAAGAATTGATATTAGTGCAAAAGCCCTATAACATTTTACGTTCTATTTATCTTCTTTTTTATGTATTTGTCAGTTAATAATATGATATAATGAATTAAAGCAGAGCAAAGCAGAGCAGTATTGAGCAGAGCAAAGCAGAATTAGAAAACAAGACAAGATGGAATGGAATCGGTGGAGGTAATTTTATGCACGCAAATCAGGGTCTACTTACTATATGACTACAAAAATCATACTAATAATTAATGTTACTAAAAATTGTATACATCGCTTTTTCAATTACATCCATGATCCAACTTGATAATGTAATTAGAGTTAAATTAATTATCTTGGTATTATACTTGACCGAAATCTTTCATGTATCCGACCGAACACGTCATAAGGCTTTACAATCCCGGCCCCACACTGTAACCTTGTCCTCGCTTACTTCAGATACAGACCGATCTCAACATGTCCTGGTGAAGATGGCGGCGTCACTGGCTCCCGGGGACACCGACAAATGCAATCTGGGCAAATTATAATATACGTGAATAAAGTTATTTCAAAGTCTAGTTAGTAGACAAGCGGAAATACTAATAATATCACTAAAAAATAATTGGATTATCGAGTCAAGTTTTGTTTTATAAATGGGTTCTATTGTATCGATGTTCACTTTTCTAACTGATATCGGTCGAGAACTAGATATTTGTAACTGACGTGACTTAAAGTAACTTAAAGGTAACTTGACCAAGTGCGAGTCGGAATCGTGCCGTACCAGCACGCGGAACGGGTAAGGAACCCTAAAAACATGATAAATAACAACAATGTAGATGCCATAACAATAAATATCAAGGCGTCAGTAAAAAAGCGCTAAAATGATAGCGCCTGTCAAATAATTCAGCATCCTTTAAGTAAGGAACCCAGATTTATATTATTTGTTCTTTTACAATCTAACCAAATTTGAAACTAGTGTATATAAAGATCTTTAGGATAGAGCTGAAACAAATAACCTACAAAAAGGTTTCTTGTATGAGGACGCCCGTTGGAATTCATATTTTAAAAATTTCCATTATTTGTCGTGATAGAAGCCATAGTACTACGTATTCTCTGAAAATTTCAACTGGCTACCTATAACGGTTGAAATTCTTATAAAATCATAAAGCATGCATGAGGAGGACGGAGGACCGACATGAGTGGCGAAATTTGGGAAAGGTCTATGTCCAGCAGTGGACGAACCGGGGTGATGGATGGATGGATAGTACGGTCTTTGAAAATAATTACGTATACAAAACAAAAAAAAAACCTTTAAGTTATTTACATCGTTTACAAAATATCTGTAGAGTTAGTTATACTGTCGATTAAAACCTAAAAAAGCGACTCGTAATTCTTATATTAGTTGTTGCAAACTTATTTCGATCGGATTATAGGACAGTATTAAAGAGATAAATTAGTTACTCTATAATAGTACGAGTAGTATAAGAAACTGGTACATAAAAATGTTATTAAAAACACGAGTATTTTAGTACCTAGTTATGTATAGTCTCATACACTACTTTATCTAAACTCATGCCTAACAACCTGTTTTCATAATAATCTTGATAAAATTTGTCGTTAGCCATTTTTGATTTTTCTTGTAAAAGCTCGTTCTAAAAGTGTTCGTAATTTCCGTCGTTATTCCCAGAATGTCAGGTGGAGTCAAATTATCATCACCATCAATGCTGTTAGTAATTTTAGGGCAAAATAATACTTTTGGTTAAACCCATAAAACCACAGTAAGTAATAATTTCCAAAATCCAACAGTCCACCACGCATGTATAATAGCATAGACAATGCAGGCCGAAAATTAAATTGAATTGTGACCTCCTTTGTCACGCCGCAATATTATTTTGTACGTGTTAGAGAATATTATATGATAACCTCGTTGGTATTTGATTTAAACCTCAGACATGGCTGTTTGGGCTAAGTTCCCTTTGCCTTCCTAGTTAGTATCACACCTAGTGTAATCTCAGAAAAAGTTTTTTTATAGCGTTATGTTGTTCGGAGACCTATACTATAATTTATTTTTTTTATTTTTTTAGAGACGTTCATGAAAAATATTGTTCATTATGCCAGTAGTTTTGAGTTCTTAATGAGGATTTTACGATATGATTTAGATAAAAATATTTATAAGTCAATTTCAAAACGAAGTTACGTTGAATTTGAGCACTCAGACGATCATGTTCAGCGAAGATCTCGTCACGCGTCATGACGTCACGGCGCTGGCGGGGGGTGAGAGGGGGACAGGCCGCGTCGCTCTCCTCACACGAGGGTTCCTCCTCCTTAATGTAATTACAGTAAGTTTAGGCGTCGCGTCGTCCTAATTGGGCATCGCTCGCACGATCATGCGATGCGATCGTCGCATGACCATGCGATCAAACATATCGATCTCTACTGAATGTCCTAATTGATGGTCGCGCGATCATGCGATGCGATCGTCGCACTAGTCGCATGACCATGCGATCAAACATATCGATCTCTACTGAATGTCTTAATTGATGGTCGCGCGATCATGCGATGCGATCGTCGCACTAGTCGCATGACCATGCGATCAAACATATCGATCTCTACTGAATGTCCTAATTGATGGTCGCGCGATCATGCAATGCGACCAAATTGTCCTATTTTCGTCGTGCGACCATCGACGCATCGTTAGATCGGACGGCTTATTCCACAAATCCCCTGCGATGATCCGGTGCGAAGGGGATTTAAGGACTTTTTGTCCAGAAATCCCCCTCCGGCGCTCAAGGAAATCCGTAGGGAATTTCTGGACAAAAGTTCCACAAATCCCCTTATTTAATTTGTCTTTTTAAAATCAAATAAAAACAACTAATTAAGTATTTGCAGTCTTTATTTTTTATATATAGGTATATAACTACAATTCACGACGACACTGTTTAACTGACATAAAACTGTTTTGTCTTTACTAGTTTATACATAAAATCTCTCATATATTTACAATAATAAACGAAAAATTAAAATCAGTTAAATAAGTTTTATAAAATAAGTTCTATAAAGAAAGCCTACAATGCTTAAGATCATATACCCTACTGATAATTCTTTATATGTAGGTACTTATTATATTTTTTTTGTTTTTCGTCTTGTTACGCATTTTTTGTTTTGATTTTATTTTTCTTTCATTCATTTATAAGCCATTTCTGACAATTGTTATTGTTTTTTTTTCTATTTAGTACTTAAATAAAATTTTTAACTACTCGTACTTATCATGCAATTATAACGGAGGTAGCTGAAAACCAGCGCCAAACAAAGCATGTTTTGGATGGCACATAGCTGAGCTACATCCTTTCTTTATTTTTATCTATGCATTACTCCCTACTTAAGTAAACCTTTTCTACTGTGTTAGTTTTAAGTATTATTTTTTTTGTAAGCGTGCCAAAAAATTCATTTTCTTTCAAACTTAAATAATACCAAAAATTAAATGAGTTCTATAATCACAGATAATTTGAATAGTTAAAATTAAAACTATACAAGGTACTTACGTAAAAAATACCCGTAGTGATATCACTGATTACTTACTTATTTACAATTATTTTTACAATGTGTGTACAGAAAATCTCTCATGTAATTATAATTACAATAATAAATTAAATCTTGTATTCATTAAATATCACGGAAAATAGGTTTTCTGTAATCTTCCCATAAATAAGTTATGTGATCACAGATCTTTGAACAATAATATTATACAGTTAAACCTACGAGTTATGTGAAAAAAATGTAGTAGTGGTATCACTGAAAAATATATATATTTTTGTTATCCTTCTAATATGTATTAAGTTCTATATTCAGAGTTTATTTTTATCTGTCAATAATTTGTTATAATCAACTGATGCCGGTCCCACGTAGGGCCCGTGATACTTATATCTTGAGAAGTTTTAATTGTGTACATATTTATAATTTCACTTTATATACTACTTCCCAAAATTAAATGTAAATATATGAGAGATTTTATGTCTACACTAGGGTCATTATGTCATACTGTCATTGTGGCTTAACAAATAAAGACTGTGATTGATTACCTAACTTGTTATTTGTACTCGTATTTGATTTTAAAAAGACAAAATAAAAACAAATGAATAAGGGGATTTCTGGACAAAAAGTCCAGAAATCCCCTTATTCATTCTTATTATATCTTATTTTCTTATTCCAACGCTCAAGGAAATCCGAAGGAGATTTTTTGATAAAAAGTCCAGAAATCCCCTGCGCAGGGGATCCTCGCAGGGGATTTGTGGAATAAGCCAGATCGGACAAACATGCGATCAAACATACCTTATATTTAAATCATTTTAATCAAAAGAAAAGCCGATTTTCTCCATATTTCCATGTTTCTGCGCCCGAACGTCGCTATACAAAGTTATCTGTGCGTGTGGCGCACTGCGCGCACGCACGCACACAGCCCAGTGGTGCCACCTACCGCATAGACGTCGCACTACCTACTAGCGTTAACAACATACATACACAACAAAATTATTTGACAAAGGGAGAGTGCTCAGCTGAGGTGCTGGCTACCCCGTAAGAGGTCTCTAGCGCTGATTTACAGCACCCCCCAGCTCTTATGATGTAGAACAGAGCAAATTAACAAAACAGTATTTACACAAAAACAGAAACAGTACAACAATAAAAACAAAAATAGCATGCAGTTCATCTAAGAAAAAATTGAGTTGTGTATGTGTGTGTGAGAGGGTGTAGTATATTGTGTATGTTTGTGCAATGAAAAAATGTGTATCTTGCAGTTTAAGTAAATAATAATAAAAACTATAATTTAAATAACTCTGTAATATGTCTATGAGGATGCTTTAAATTATGGGTCTGTTTTTGTCTGTTTAATAAAATTACTTTAAATTTTGTTCTAAAAGAGAATTTACCAATTTTTGAACGCAGTGGCGGTGGCAAATTGTTGCCTTTTGAAGCATAGTATTTAAAGCATCCTTCATATCCCTTGGTCCAATGTTTTTTAATGGAAGGTAAATTTTTAAATTTAGTTTACGTATTTAATTGATTGGCGTCTTTAAGCCAAGTCAATTTTTAAAAAAGGTATTCAGGATTTTGATTATAATAGTACATTATGATACAAGTGTAATATCTAATGCACACGCGTTTCATACGACGTTTTTCAACACAGTTGCAAGGAAAAATAATAAAATTTCATTGTCTTATTTTGTTAATAAAAAGTTTAATTGTTGAAGCAATTGCTGAAAGTACAATAAAATTATTGAAATGATAAGCAACAGTTTTTGTTGGCATTTGCACAGTTTGTGTTATGGTATTATTAATTATTTCATTGTTTTGATCTTGACTTGCTGTGGATGTCGGAGATAATTAAACATTCTCATAAGAGGTGGAAGGACGTTGTATTTCCTCGTTAGTAGGAGTAGGAGACACCAAAACATTATTGGCATAAGAAGTGGAGGGACGCGATTCAGGGCAAAACTTCGTAGAATCTGGCTCCAAATTGATTGTCTGTGTTATCTTGGCACCTATATTGGCCTTGTTTTGAATAGAGTCTTCAATATAGGATTCAGTGACTGTGTTAGATCGCCAACCGCCATGGCGCTTTAATGTCATTATATCGGCTCCCGAATCAGCCAGCAATGTAGCTGAAGTTCTTCTAAAGCTGTGTCCGGTGTAGGAGTCAGCATCTGGTAATCCCAAAAAGTTGGCGATTTCCTTAGGCATGGAACCAAATTTGTTAACACCGATAGGTTGACATGGACACTTTCCTCTTTGAAAGTTCAGAAAAAAGCGGTCAGTTTTTGCTTTTGTCGGACGTAGGGCTTTGTATTTATTTAAATGATCGCGGAATCTTGTTTTTAGTATTAGTTGCCGTGATTTTCTATATCTTTTGTGGTAATATTGTTTAGTTCCTAACGTCTACATGCATCCATAATACCGAATATTAACGCAACCTGAGAAGAGATTAAATAGTACTTAGTTATTATTATATGCATACAGATGTAGAGTACAATAAAATAGTAATCTCACTGTAACAACAAATAACTAGTTCAACTGACTTTTGTCGCCAGATACTGGTTATCCGGATCATCTTTCAGAAACTTTTCAACGTCGTTAGGTGACAATACCTTAGACTTCCGACTATTATAACCGTCTGAGCGTCTCTTTAGGAAGGCAGTCAGATTGGAGTACGTGATGAGTCAATATCATTTTTGGTCCGAACAGTGCTTTTTAACATGGAATAGATACACCAAAGCGAACTAGGCTTGTATTTGTTTGTCAGTTCATTGAAATAGTCCAAGGATACATCTTCAGAGAATGTCGTAGGCTATCAAGTATTTTTCTTTTGATTTAGATGGCAATAGGCTATCACTCGAATTTTGTGCCTCTCTAAGTATTTCTGGCGGTGTAGAATCTATATTTAGTTCTCTTCATTACATAAACTCGACATTTTTCAATATAATCAAAACCACAGCTATGAACTGACAATTTTCTGTGAATTTTTTTTCCCGCGCTGTTATTTTCGTTGTTAGTCTATGATGGAAATAGAGGCATTGACGCATCCGCCAAACAGCCAAATAATGCCAAACAGCCAAATATTAAATATAAACAAACTGAATATTTTTTGTATTTATAACAAACATTTGAGTTAATTCGTTGATGAAAATAAACAATTTGATAAAATGAAATAATTATTTAGTATATTTTAACTGAGACAGTTTATTTTATTCGCAAAAACTTTACTATTTCTCAAGAGATTAAAACTCTTTGCTAAGATAAAAAAAAAACTGTAATGTAAAAAGCACTAGTGCGATAATGTTAAGTAAAAAGCACGCGTGTTTAATATGCTGCATTATGATCCTAAGAACGCTGCAATAAGGGCCACTTTATAAGCATGTGTGTTGAAAATGTGTTTTAAAGCAACTCGCGGAAATAGTTTATTAATAATAAAGTCTTCACAAAAAATTACGTACTTTAATGTATTACATTTTGTTTGCATCACATTATCAAACTTAAAAGCGTGTTTACAGTTGTAATGTAATGCAGCTAAAATGTAACGCATAAAATTGAATAATTTTAATGTGATCATCCAACTATTAACAAGCAGTTTGCGCGAATTGCTCTTTAACGCATTTATTGCATACTTTTTATTCAAAAGTAAGCAAAACAATATTATGATGTGCATTTTGCACCGAGATCCTCCGTTACCACCGTAAGCTTGAAGAAGGCGGTCCGGATTTTATTACTTATATGTTTTATGAAACGCGAGTTTCGTTTCACCCACAAATAAATTGATCCAAGTCTTCGTTCATCTGTTCCACTGCCTATGAAGTGTCCTTATTGTCAAATGTAAGTAAATTTGCGTATCATCTGCATAAAGATGGCATTTAGATGTATCTATTTTCATAAACAATATCTACTACATCAGCAGTAAAAACTGTAAACAAAATTGGACTTAGAACTGATCCCTGTGGGACACCCTGAGAGAAATTACCCAGTTTAGAGTATTTTTTGTCTCCGTTTTTGCTTTCTGTTACCACTATCTGCTTCCTATCAGTTGAGAATGATTTAAACCACTGGCATGTTTCTTGGGTGAATCCGTAATATGCCAATTTAGCAAGAAGTATGGATGGGCGCGGACAGTCAAAGGCGCGCGAGAAATATAATAAAACTAAGATGGTACTTTTCCCTAAATCCGATTCTGTAATAACATCGTCAGTTACTTGTACTAAAGCTGTTTCTGTTCCATGTGCCTTCCGAAAACCCGACTGGACTTTAGGTAAAATGTTTTCCTTCTGCAAATATTTAACCAACTGCTTTTGAACCACTTTCTCTATTATTTCAGATATTGTAGGCAGAATGCTTTTAGTCCGAAACTTGGAGATTGCCATAACTACCATAAGAGACATGCGAGCAGACTGGCAAGTAGTGTAAAACATAGTGAAAAATAAGAAAACTTTAGAAATTTATGGGACGTACGGTATCCAACAGCTTACCGGAGAGTATAAAAGCCGCACCTACCGTACCTATTTTCAAAGCGAAACTTAAAAACTGGTTACTCAAGAAGTCGTTCTACACCTTTGATGAATTTTTGAATTGTTAATAGTAACACCTTGACATTAATGCCTACATATTTTAATTGACATGTAAATTGTTATAACATTTTTGTAATACAATTGAATTGACATAATATTTTTTAATTTTGTTTTTAATTACTATTAAGTTAATTTGTACATAATAATGATGTGTACCGATTATTGTACATCTACCTCCTTTTGTAAATGACATGTAATGAATATTATCAATAAATGTATGTCTATGTCTTACTTACAAACAAACAAATAAATCTTTCGTCTTTATATATAGTAGATGTAGATTTACCTCGGTACGTCGCAGCTGTCGTCCGTCTGGCAACTCTACGTTCACCGAGATTCCCTGTTGAACATACTTATTGAATAAAATGGGTTATTGTATATTTTCTGTTATTGAAAAAGCTTTCATTAATAATAATAAAAAGTAGTTCATAAAACTTGGACTTTACTCAGCTGAATGAAACACTGTGCACAGGTGTAATGTGAGCAGTTAAGTGAGTAACGATACGCTACAAAGAAATATTTTCACTTATTATTGTATGACCTTATTATGTATGTGGTGGCGATATCGTAGAATTGATAATTTCCTGATCAGGGGTGCAATAGTGAATGAAATGGTATTCAAGTTGATTGTCATATTAATTAGCCCATTTGACAATTGAAATCGTAAATTTTTGACTGACCAATGAATACGATTTTCATTTTTTGTTGTTGACAACCAAAAACGTACGATTTCAATAGCCATATGATAATCAAATCTGAATATTACATTAATTGCACCTCTGATCGCAATATCATGGAATCTTTAAGAATACTGAACCCTGACTCAGTAATCTAAGGTCTATAAACGCTACCCTTAATTTGACAGCGTTCCACACACGACAAAAAATAATATATTCAGATATTTTTTTTGTATTTATTACAAAGACATCTGTTACAAATTGGTAGATATTTTTGTGGGGTTGGCAACATTGTATCTTGTCAAAGTCGAAAAAAATGTCGGCACTTTCGGTCTTTCAAAGATAATTTAATTCTCTTTTACTATATTTATCATGAAAAGTGTTACAAATTGTGTTATTTTATAAAATAGGACATATAAAAGTACTCTTGTATTAGCAGAACGTAATTTTTCATAAATACGTAACATGCATTACGTGGGTCTCAGATTGTTTGTTCACAGTGATGAACGTTGCCAATGACATAGACATTGATGTGGTGAACCTCGCAAAATTAAGGCCAATTTTTTTAATGCTTGTTTTAATAGTTTTTTATGTTTTCCTTTACTGTTGTGACCGATCTTTTTTTACGCAGAAAAGAATTCTTACACGCAGTGCTAATATCTGTGCACTTGTGCCTGCTGAGAAAGCTCCATCTAAATGTAGTAATGCATCTGATTTTGAAGACGAACTAGATCGTTCTCCCTCATCATCTTCCTATGCATCTTTTATCCCGCCTTCGCTTGATTCTTTTCTAGAGGGAATAAATATATCAGATTCAGATCGTGCAAATTTTGACACCGATAATGAATTTAACAGCTTTTCGGCATTGTGCCACAATGGAAGATTGCCAAAATCCTACACTACAGCGTCCACTACTCAACACGATGATTCTCCCCTTGATTACTCCTATAAGTTTTTTCAAGAGACATATTTCCGGATGTTGTGGAGCAAACAAACAAATACTCAGTGTCTGTTACGGGAAGATCAATAGCACTGACTAAAAATTAACTTTGTGATTTTTGGCAATCCAATCAAATACCGTTGTAGTTTGACTACTGGAGCCATAAGTTCAGTTACCCTTTAGTGGCTAATATTATGCCACTGAAAAGGTATCAGCAGATTCACCGATACCTACACTTTAATGATAATGCCTTCGAAAACGATGATAGATTTCAAACATTGTTGTTATATTATATATCGCCGTTATGCAGGCAGAACCAATTATCTCGAGATAATTTGAAAACCGAGTTAAGACCATGGTTGGATTCGGCTTTTTAAGCTCTATCGGCTGGTAGAACCAATTTTCTTTCAAAACGCTCCGTTGGAAAGATACTAATTTGAAAACCGAATAAATAGTGCAATTTTATAAACTCTCTCCAGCTAGTTTATGTTACCTGGACATAAGTCATTGATCCCACTAATTGTCTCAAATTAAAAGCAAATATAACGATTTAACGTTTTTTGTTAGCAAGTTAATATGGCGTTTTTAGTCAACACCGATCTGGTAAAAGCAGTTTTCAGCGGATAAAATCGTAAGAAACGAAAATTACTCCAGCTAAAAAGTTGTACGAATACTTACTTGGTTTTTACAGAAGATAAATTTAAACCAAACGTTTACAAGTCTGAACACAAAAGTAAGTTAATCAAGGAACTGTATTTTAGCTGACGGAATTTCATATCGTGTTGCTGGTAAGTGCCTGCAGGTAAAACCAATTATAAGTATTTACGCACGCGCATTTGGTATTCGGCTTCTGCGCTTGACAAGTACTTTTCGTCACGCCGCGTGCTGCGACCTAGTTTTTGGATAAAAAAATAAAAGTAACTTGCTCTGAAAATGAGTGCAGATGATATAAAACGATTGTCAGTCGATCCTGGAGATGTGGATCTTCATTCAAGTAAGTATCAACTGTTTTTAACTTTGAGGTTAGGTTATGACCAGTTAAGTGTAAATAACCGGTGAAATACGTGTCGAACCACGCAATGCAAAGGGTTCCGTAGTCTATCTATCCTGGATATGTAGATCTTCATTCAAGTAAATGTATGAACTGTTTTTAATTTTGAGGTTAGGTTATTACCAGATAAGTGTAAACAACCGGCGAAATACGTGTCTAACCACTCACAGTGAAGGGTTTCGTAGTCTAGATAAACATTTTATGGTTTTAATTCAAAGTATATACTTTGTTGGGAGTAGAGTAAAATAAAATACCAATTTAAATGCTACTGTTAATATTTCAGGTACCGACAGCACTTTCAACGATGCTGAATTAGATGATAATATTATTTCACAAGCTTATGAGTTATATTTGTCACAAATGAGTCCAGCAAAAAGTTCAGAAAAAAAAATTAGGGAAATTTCAGATGATGATCTCATGACACTAGACGATATAATATCAGAATCGCTGAAACCAACTTTTCCTATTTCAACTGTTACCAATGAAAATAAAACGATGAAAAAGAAAAGCAAGGGAAATAAGAAAAGCAATGTGAACGGCAACAATGACGAAACAATGAAAATGGAGACCAAAATGGACCAGGAGAAGCACAAAGAATATGACAACAATACGTGCGAACTCATGGATGGGGACGAGGTTAAAAATAAAGAGAAAAATAATAAGAAAGGCAAAGAGAAGACCAAGAAGACGGATAAGAAGAAGGATGAAGAATCGCACATGAAATCTCCACACGGAGAGACAAATGAGGATAAGAACAATCATAACCGGAAAGCTAAGAAGGACAAAGAGAAGTGCAAGAAGACGGGTAATAAGAAGGATGAAGAATTGGAAACAACATCTCCACACGCAGAGACAGACAAGAACAAGCACAATCAGGACGGGAAAGCTAAGAATAGAAAATATAATGACAAAGAGAATAGAAATGAGACGGATGAAGGGTCGGACGAATTTTCTGGTGATAATGACTTATGCGAATCGTCTTTTATTGCAACCGTTATTTTAATGGAGATTTTTGACACGGCATGTAAGAAAACTAAATCGTTGAATCGTTGGCGGAATCCTCAACCTGGAACGTGGAAGGTCAATGTGGCAAAAAGTAGACGTGCTGAGGGATTGCCTTATGAGACTGGAAAAAAAATAAGGAATCCGAAAGTACCAAAGGCTATTAACTGTTCAAAGTGTAAATTTCATTGCACTGACAATTTTTCTGAAGAGTGCAGAATAAGTCTTTGTAGGAAATATTGGAGTCTTGAATTTGTTGGCAAAAAGAACTTCATATTGGCAAATATAGATATAAAAAAGCCGAAAACTATTCTCGTTGAAAGAAAAAGAGAAACAACAAGAACATTTTCGACTCAGTGTTTTTTTTTCTTGAACGATGAAAAAGTACAAGTATGCCAAAAATTCTTTTGTGCAACACTTTGCATTGCACAATCTGTAGTTTCAGATGCTGTTAAAAAACGAGATTTGTCTGGACAATTTGGTCTTGAACACGATCAACGAGGGCGACACGAACCTCCGAATAAGACTACTCCGGAAAAAATGGCAGAGGTGCGTAAGCATATTGAATCTTTTCCAACGATGGAGAGCCACTATGTCCGCAAGGACATAAAGAGGAGGTACCTAGATAAGACACTGTCAATTGGAAAAATGTACAGTCTTTACGCTGAATTGTGCGAGAAGAAAAACGTTGAACCTGTATCTGAAACGATTTATCGCCGAGTTTTTGGCCAGGAGTATAATTTGGGCTTTTTTATACCTAAAAAAGATCAGTGCTTGTTGTGTACGAAATATTCGAATTCAAATGATATTCGTAATGATCTATTAAAAAAAGAGTACGACGAGCATATTCAGAGAAAAGAAATCTGCAACAATGAGAAGTCAAAAGACAAAAGCAGAGCACAAAACGAAGAAAATTTTGTCTCTGTTACATTTGATTTGCAAGCAATCTTACAAATACCATGTGGTGACGTAGGATTGCTTTATTATACACGGAAATTAACTGTCTACAATTTGACCATTTATGAGAGTGCTGAACCTAATGAAGCGTATTGTTGCACATGGACAGAACTAAATGGGAAAAAGGGTAGTGCTGAAATAGGTAGTATTTTATTGTATTATCTATCAAATTGTCTCCTGCCCAATGTGAATGAAGTCAGTCTCTTTTCTGATACGTGTGGTGGCCAAAATAGAAATAAATACGTCGCCGCTCTGTTGTTGTGGGCTGTTCAAAAAATTGGCCAACTAAATATAATAGAACAAAAGTTCTTAGAGTCCGGCCATACTTATATGGAGGCAGATTCAATGCATAGTAGCATAGAATCTGCAAAACAAAACACCGCAATTTATTCCATTAATGAATGGATAAATGTATTTAAACGAGCGAGAGCAAAAGGATCCTACAAAAAGGGCAAAAAGACAATCAAGAAACAGCCTTATCATGTCAAGGAGTTCAAGTACCAAGATTTCAAAGACCTTAAGGATCTTGCTGAAAAAATCTTACACAACACAACAAAAGATACAGATGGGAGAAAAGTTCAATGGCTTAAGATTAAGAGACTGAGATTTATAAAAGGAGAAATGAAGATCTTATACAACTACGATATGAGCGAAAATTTTCGTACAATTGATACGTTACGTACCCAAACAGAACCACAGACTCAGGTGGTAGAACACGAATATGGCACTCGAACAAAAAGAAGGAAATTGACTGCATCTACCTCTACTGTGAGTACACGGAGCCCAGTGATCCCTGATAAACTTGCACAACTTTATGATGCTCCACTAACAATTAGTTTGGCAAAGAAGAAGGACCTATTAATTCTTTGCAACAAAGGCGTTATCCCAGAAGAATACCACGCGTGGTATCAGTCGCTAAAGGCTGATGATAACGAAAAAGATAAACTACCGGAGCCAACATTATCTGATCCAGATGATTCTGAGGAAGATTAAATTAACCTTTTATAAACTTATTTTTCATTTCGCATTCACTTAGTGAGCATGTAACAAATTTTGATGACATTAAATTTATATCTGTTATCATTTGAATTATAATTGACGTCATTATTTTTTACTTTTAATGTAGGTAAGCAGACTAATTTAAAGTTGCAAATAAAAAAAAATGTTGGTACCTACCTAATTTAGGCTACACTTTTCTATTGTGACGTTATAATTCTTTGAACAAAAATTGTTTGTTTGTTATGTTACTTTCTTTTAAAAAGAATTGGTAGATTTTTTCAGGATAAAGTATTTTCCTGTCCTGAGTGTTTTGGATGATTTTTATGTCTTTCAATTTATTGTAAGGTTTCACAATTGTTTAATTTTCATGCCAAATACTTTGAACAACATATTTAAAATTTTAGATCTCAAAATTGTCTCGAGGTAAAACCAAGTATCTTAACACATTTCTACTTGGTAGTATATTAAAGAAGTACTTTTTATGTATTTTCATGACTTAATTAGCATTTAATAAATAAAAGCAATAAGTAATTTCGTTGGTATTATTATCAGCCTTTTAGTTTTTCAATTATAGAGATTTTTCTCTCCCCAGGTAAAAACAAGTAAATGGGAGACCTCGTCACAGTTTTCGTCAAATTTTATTACAAAACACCAGTTTTTTGGAACTGTAAATGCACTTACTTATAGCACATGAATTAATGTACCGATAGTATATACTTTTAATATTAATAGGGTTTTCAAAAGGTCATTATTAACATACTGAACTTTGTAACCGCGATATCTCATTTTGACTTTTTAGTAAGTTACTTGGTTCTGCCTGCATAACGGCGATATATCTATCGATATATATCGTTTATTGCACGGACATCTAGCAACAGAATCGTTGTTTAAATAAATAATTATGTATATTAGTTAATTGAAAAGCCCCTGATGATGCTTATATAGTGAAACCGGTTGGGTAGTGTAGTATTAAATATTATCTGTGGAAAAGTACAAGTGTGTTTTCATCACAACAATGTTTGATAAATTCCACCAAGTGCCAATCTCAACTATCAACTTCCTACGATGATAGATATTACAAAGTTCGTCCTTTAGTCGAAAAGATAAGACAAAACTGCCTGGCTCAAGAAAAAGAAAATAGGTTCAGCATCGATGAGATGATGATCCCCTATAAGGGGATCAAAGACGGAAAACGTCGACAGTTCATGAAAGACAAGCCAAATAGATGGGGTTTTAAAAACTTCGTTCGCGCAGACATCTCGGGGATAATCTACGATTTCGTTCTGTATGATGGAGAAGACACGTTTCGTTTACATAATTTTACAGACAACGACGAAAGTACTCTTGGTTTTGGGGCCCAAATTGTAATAGCCTTGTGTCAAAGCATAAAAAATAAAACGGGTATAATCTATTGCGACAATTTTTTTTCAAGTCCAGAGGTTTTCTATATTTTACGCCAAAATTACGGAATTTTCGGGATTGGAACAATACACGCCAATAGATTGCAAAAAAGCTGTTACCAAGTGAGAAAGTTATGAAAAAGAAGGGCCGTGGCCAGTATGTTCAAGTCGTAGATAATAAAAATAGACTCGCTATAGTTCGGTGGAATAACAATAAACCGGTTACACTGATAATTACCTACATTGCAGCTGAACCTGTACACAAAATTAAAAGATACTCAAAAGAAGTAAAGGCCAAAGTGGATGTAGATTGTCTACAAATTGTTAATTGCGGGGTTGATCTGGCCGACATGTTTATCGGGTTGTATAAAACAAACTCAAATGTAAGACATATGCAATGTTTGGCTGCTGCCTCGTAAGAACTGTGAAAAACTGCAGAAGAAGATTTCTTTGAAAGATTTCAGGTATGAGATTTATGATGGTCTTATCAGAATTGGAAGAGCAACACCTCGTAAGATATCTGAAGATTGCGCTATTCAACGACCAGTGCAAGCCAGACCTGCCAGTTCTATCCGATATGATAATGTCGGTCACTTTATGACAATAACTGACCAAGGCCGTTGCCGATTTTGTAATAAAAACACTACAGTTTTTTGTATGAAATGTAATGTCCGATTGTGTTTCGTTACTGGGAAGAATACCCGAAACTGACAGCTTGAATTCCACACAAAAAAATAGGTCTCATTTCTGAAAACATATGCTATTTTGATTAGACATTGAAGGTATGTTTATTAAATAAAAAGGTGATGAAAAAGTACTAAATTTAATTCCTATAACTTCTTTGAAAGGGCAATGTTCACCACAGTGGACACTACTGAAATTAAGTGAATAAAAAATACATTTGGCGCTGTTCACTGTGGTGAACATCAATTACCTGAAAATCTGAAACTGACAGATTTTTAAAATATTTTTTGTAAGAAACGATATCAATTACAAAAAAACGCATGTTTAAAGTTTCATGTGCCTGCCAAATTAAGGGTTAATAGATTAATGTCTATTTTACAGGCAAACAGCTAAATATTTTCAAAGTATTAAGATATTTTAGTATATGTAACTTTAAGAAATTTTTTATTTGCATGTTTATGTACTTTTACTTCCAAAAAATTTGTGGTTTAGATTCATACTGATATTGAAACGGCTACTCACGAATTTAATAGTCAGATTTCGATTGACTAGTTTCAGGACGAAGTCAGGCGAGTCAGGCAGAATCGGACTATTAAAGTCGTGAGTGTTTTTTAAGTATTTATTTCTTCCAACTTACATCTATCGTTACAGGCCAAGCCTAATGCGATTAAAAAACATCAACTAGAAAATTAAAACTACTATAAAATTTATAAACTAAACACATTTATAACACACTATGTACATGGCTATTTTTGTCACTCAGAGGACAACAGAAAGGATCGATTACTTCTGCGATGAGATTAAGAGTGTGAAGCGCGCGCAACAGTGGTGCCTTGGACAGCAAGTTGGTGCGCGAACACGGCACTAGCAGCAGCGCCGGTCGCTGGCGGCGCTCCCAGTAGCGGTCTGGCACAACATGCACACCTCCCTCAATGTTACCGACTTGTGGATTCGTCCTATAATTATTTTAAACACATACGTGACCAAAGTGAGTTCTCGCCTTACTCTTAATTCATTATACCCAATGATACGCTCGGGTTCTCCAGCCAACAGGGATTCACGAATATTTAAAACACTTCTAAATATATGTTTTCCAAACACTGTTTTATTGAAATAACTTGAAATTCACATTACCAAATGTAATTCAAGTAGATGCTGATCTACTTTTGCAGGGGTCCAAGCTAGAGTTAGTCAAAAAAACGAAGTTTTTAGGCATTGCTATAGACTCTCGTCTTCAGTGGGGTCCCCACATAGAAGGCCTTTGTGGTAGACTAAGTTTGGCTGCATACGCTGCTACACGGATGAGGCAAATTACTGATGAGGATACTGCTAGATTGGTGTACTTTAGTTATTTTCACAGCATTATGTCATATGGTTGTTGCTGTGGGGTAGAGCTGCGGATATAAACGCAGTCTTTGTTTTGCAGAAGAGAGCTATTCGTGCTATTTACAGTATGAAGCATCGGGATTCATTAAGAGAAAAATTCAAAGAAATTAATATTTTAACAGTTCCTTGTGAATTTATTTACCAAGTTATTAAATATATCAGAAAAAAATATCGATAATTAGGCTCGGTGAGCATCAATCTATAGACACTAGGAAGAAACATAAAGTGGCTTTTCCAAAAATTAGACTTGCAAAAGTAGGCATCTCTTTTGTAGGACATGGTATAAGATTTTACAATAAACTTCCAAAGGAGGTCCTTAGTTTTTCAGAAAATAAGTTTAAAATATTATAAAATTAATGACTATTTGGATGATAGTGACGCTTGGTGTCATGAGAATATTGATTGATACTACTGTTCGTTTATTTTCTAACTGATTTGTGTTTTTCAAATCGTTTGTTTTTATGTAGACTAATATTTTTATATTGTTTTTTTATTATTATTTTGACATTTCTTTTTACATATTGACATGAACATTTTATAACTTAAACTTAGCATTTATTAGTTGATAATCTGACTATAAAAAAGTGATAAACTATATGAGACAGGTGGATGATGGTTTGCTTAGTATTTTAACTTACTACCTCATTAGACAGGTAGACTAAGATATATTTTTTTTTTTTCCTCATGACACAGTTTCCTCCTGTCTTTTATATTTTTTTAATATATTATTTAGTATTATTTTATATAAGTTAAAAAAAACTGTAATAGTATTAAGCCATATTCAGAAAAAAATACTGATGAAAAAGACATGATCTTGCTAAGTTTCTTGCCCTTCTTCTTAGCAAGATTAATCGAATGGGCGGATTCAGGCATTATATCTTGTTATAGTTTATTTATCTATTAACTTATTTATTCATTGCATTATGTAGGTATGTATATACAATATTTTAATTTCTTACTTATGTTAGTATATATTTGGCTAGGCATTATATTTATTTAGGGTCTATTCAGTTTATTTATCAACTTATTTATTAATTGCATTATGTATAATTATATTCTTATTCCAATAAGTCTTTATTTTATGCATGTGTATAACTTTAATAGCCCAACTTAAATATAGTTTTTTTTATATATTTCCCGTATCATATTTGTCTCATCATAAAATATTATTTTTATAATCTAGATTTGACATGTAAAACCAAAGATATAAAAATAAAGTGATATAGATAGAAAAAGTGGTAGATGAGTCATAAGCGCTCCATGAGTGGCACGTTAAAACCTGGCAAATTAGCCAACCTGAACTCAGTGTCGCGTCAGCGTGAACGGAAGCATGCCGTGTATTGGAGTCATCGTGTAGGGTCCAAAAACATTCGAAAATGCCGGGGTGTGTGATTGCGTAAATTATACCAGCAAAACTTCTAAAAGCCAAAGAATCACATATCATTCGTAAGTATTACTATTACCAAGTCATATTGAATATTTGTCACAAATCAGACATTACATTCGCAAAATATTGCGTCAGAAAATGTCGAGTATATTCGATTGCGACATAAAATACCTCCATGGCTAAGTGCGACAGAGAGCAGATATCACCGGTCAAAGACTAAGTTTATACCTAATAAACAGATGAGTCAGTCCTGCCTCAAGGTAAAAAGATGGAATATTATTGTACAAGGTGACTTTGATTTATGTGACCGAATTTATACGTTTTTGATTTTTTATGCAACTTGTATTTTAAACCAACTTCAAAAAAGAGGAGGTTCTCAATTCGACTGTATTTTTTTTAGTAATTGTTTCTACATAACTCCGTCATTTTTGAACCGATTTGAATAAAAAATTGGATGAGTCCGGAGGGAGCACGCGCGAAGTTGCCAGACTGAGCGCGCGCTTCCGGAGGCCTGACTTAGCCGACGCAACACACGACGAGTCCATCAACTTTAACAATTCCTTTGCGGCCGAAATAGAGTGAAACCGGCTCGGCTTTCGGCCTCACTTATTGGAACACAAAAAGTTTCCTTAAAAACGTGTAGAAACTGAGTTTCAAGGCAATCTGTTGAATAAACGTGAATGACAAATTTTTGACAGCTGTCAAATGTCAAAATTTGTCATTGGTCGGAAAGAACCCGTGATATCCATCATTCAAGTCCAAACCCAGAAGCGCTACCACGAGCTGTTCCGAAGTTAAAGCAATTTAAAAGAAAATGACAAAAAAATGTCAAAAAAATGACAAAAAATGACAAATGTCAAATTTTTTGTTGTCATCAAGTAGCCCTTGCCGAGCCGTTTACTATAGTTAAAACTCGGTAGCTCTAACTCTAACCGTTCCCCGAGATATAGCCATGGTACCCAAAGGGACCCAAAAGGTACCCAATTTTTTTTTGCATATTCGGGTGGATCTTGTCAAGACCTTTAAAAAAAACCCAAGAACAGAAATTGGAGAAAATGTCAGAAAAAATCCATGGATACTACTAAAAAAGTTCAAATTAAAAACAAAAACAATGGGTAGACCATATAAAAATATTAATTATAATAATATAAAATAAAATTATTAATTTGTGGATTTATTATAAAGAATGAAGAAATGAAGTTTAGGAAAAAGAATCCTTATAACATCCTCTACATGTGGTTTCATTTTCTGAACAGGTCACCTTTACATCCTGTATAAAACAGACTAGTGACGGGCAGCGGCGTCACTGGTGCAAGGGATTCGGCACCGCGCTCACCAATCCGCCTGCCCAGCGTGTGTGAGTAAGGCATTTCTTCCAGGAGGACCACCAAGAGTGGCGAAAGTCCAGCAGTGGATGAAACAAGCTGATGGATGGATGGATGGATAATAATTTTTTTTTTTCAGACCCCGGATCAAACATTTAAAAGATAAAATTCTTTTTTTTTATGCAGACATAGAGAGGGAGCGTAGGGCGTTGTCTGTTCGTGCTAATATGATAGCCCGCAGATTTGCTCGCTGCTCAATAAACGTCAAAATCACCCTGTTCAGGGCATTTTGTACGTCCTTCTACACGAGCGGCCTGTGGGTGAGTTATACGCAAAGACAGTACAGCGCGCTACGAGTCCAATACAACAATGCGTTTAGGATGATTTTGGGGCTGCCTCGCTTCTGTAGTGCATCGGGGATGTTCGCGGACGCGCATGTGGATTGCTTTTATGCAACGATGCGCGGGCGGTGCACATCCCTGTTGCGCAGGGTGCGGGCCAGCCGCAACTGTATCCTGAACGCATTTGCGGAACGGTTTGACCTGAATCATTGCAGCATGATTCATGTGCTGACAGCAGCCAAAATATTGTTTTAATTTTATATATATTTTATTGTACTAATTGATAATTGATTTTTTTGTGTATATGTGTATTAATAATTATGATCTTAATCGATCGAAATAAACGTCATTCTATTCTATTCTAAATGTAGGGTTCCGAAAATTTTGGGATCCAAAAGTCTTATACTCGACCCACTAGCCAGTAGGAATTTTTTTCCGTCTAAATATCTGAACCAGAACAGGATTTAGCGAAAATGTCAAAGAAATATCAATTATATTTGCCGTGATCAAGTAAACCGAAACGTGCACCAAGCTAAGTGTAAAAACAAAGAAACATTACGCGGCCTCACACCCCCGCAGCGCCCCGCAAACTACGACATTTCATTCATTAATTCAATAAGTACAGTGGAGACGACATCAAGCTATACACTTGCAGTACGACATTAGCCCCTACGAGAAGAATATAAGATAGGTACAAAGTCAGAAGTGTCTAACTTGTTGCGGTCTTCAAAGATACTATGCAGGTGATTCCGAGACACACACACAGTTACAATATTGTTGCACACTTGAGCATTTTCCGAGATTTTGTAATGTACGTCGTTTTGAAACGGACAATAGAACTTCATTACTCGTATATCTTTTCATGTTCTCTTGTAGTACAAGTCTGCGCAAGTTGAGTGAATCCATTGTAGGGTAACTAATTTCCATTTTTTTACATTTTGCTTCCCTAAAGCCATCTAGTTTAACTAGTTCATATTGGTTTCCTCGTTTACCCGTATTTATTGTTTGTAATAATTTTCTCTGGCGTATATGTTTATGGGTGTACTAAAGTTGATCGTATTCATGAGCAGATATACCTACCTACTTTCGCCTCACTAAGGTTTTTAACATTCAGCAATGTATGGCGCAGGCATCTGGTTAAATTCAGTGACTTAACTAAATGATTAGGGTTTTGGTTTAAATGGTGGTCATAAAAAATAACCACGAAGGTTACGTACGGCGGTCACGCCACTATGTGGCGCGACTCACCATACCTAACCTTCTAACATAAGCTACCGCCTCTCTTCTACGTGATTTAACCAAACGCCTGATTTAACTAAATTCCTGTGACATTTACATCAATACATACATTTTGTATAAAGCAGCTTATATGTTATATGTTGTTGAATTGCATGCATAGATACACTGAAGTATTACTATCTAATAAAATACTTTATTACGCTGACCACTTCTATTGGTAATTAAGTCTATGTAATTTACCCCGCTTGCCACTTCTATCTGTTTATTAGTCTGTGGTTGTACGATATACCTACGTATATACCTACTAGTACAACCATTTTGTAAAATTAAGTATGTTCCGTGTGAAAATGCCCATATTTTATAACCGGCGAATGAGGTACTAGCCAAAAGGCTAACTTTGAGATAAGTTCTAAAACTGCAGACATTTCCCTCGAAGTAGAATGTCAGATAAATATAAAAATACCTTTTCCGTATGACCCGGCCAAAGGTATTCTTAGGTATCCTCTGGTTTAAATGATATCATCTGCGTAAAGGTGGATTTTACACTGCGTGATGTTTGAAATTAGATCAGCGGTATACAGGATAAACAATAATGGACTTAAAATGGAGCCCTGTGGACATCCGCGAGTAATATTCTTTACTTCTGATTTACTCAGGTTACCCTCGTCAGTATATACCTCCACATACTGTCTTCTATTACATAAATATGAGCTGAACCATGCACAAGCATTTGGCTAACAATAGTCCAGTGTTAATGCAGTCAAATGCCCGTGAAAAGTCGAGCAGTATCAGGATACTACCCTTGCCAGAGTCAGACGCTTCTATAATTTCATCTGTAACGTGCGTAAGGGCCGTTTCAGTACCATGACCGCTGCGAAACCCAGACTGCATAACAGTAAGGATATGTTCGGCTTCCATGAATGTCGTGAGTTGTGAGCATACCACCCTTTCTACTATCTTGGACAGAACAGGTAAAACGCTTATTGGTCGCGGGTCTTTAAAATCTTCAACGGTACTTCCTTTTGGTAGTGGAATAACCTTTGAAATTTTCTAATTTTCAAGAAAAACATTAGATGTAATAGATTTGTTTATAATTAGTGTAATAATTGGAAGAGTAACATAAAGAGTCATAATAATCATTTTTATCGATACTGAATCATGTCCGGATGCATTAGTACTTATGCTCTTTATGATTTTTTCTACTTGCTCCTGTGTACATGTCTTAATATTAAATTCATCATTAGTAATTTTATTTGATTGGTAAGTATTAACTAGGTCATCATTTACAATTACGCTGCCTGGAGCATTTAAAAAGAAAGTGTTTATGTCGTTGGGGTTATTTAAATGGCAGGGTATGGATGGTAATGTTGTGTTATTTACACCGACAGTTTGCTTCAGGTTGCGCCACATTTTTTGGGGCATTTCAAATTATTATTTACAAAATTTAAAAAAAAATTCAGTTTTTCACTCTTTATTGCGTTGTTTACTAAATTCCTAAGATCTTGGTAATATCGACGGTGATGTTCGGTTTTAGTGGCGCGAGCTTTGTTCCAGGCTCTGTCTCGCAGCGACATCGTGTGTCTTACTACTTCCGTTAACCATGGACGGGGCTTTTGGTTGACTCGTCTTCTTACTAAGGGGGAATGTTTATCAAAGATAGCAAGGATATAATCGTTAAAATGAGCAACCATGTCATTCACATCATCATATTTTAGAATTTCATCCCACGGCTGACTATTAAGGTCAGTCAGGAATTCCTCAACATTGATTTTATTAATAAGACGCGTCCATATTGTGGAAACTCACTTGTTTTTTTATATTTAAATCAGTTACGACCATTGCATGGTCACTGAGCATTGGGTTATGATAGACACATACATTCTGGAACAGTTTTGGGGAGTCGGTGATGATGAGATCTAGAAGGGTGGCACTCTTTTCCACAATTCTGGTGGGTTCCCTACGTGAACTCGAAAGTTGATTATGCGAAACTTTTTACTTCGAACACGATCTGTCGACTGCCTGATTGTGCGAAGCTACGATTCTTCTAAGCCTTCTTTAGCCGATGTAACGTTACTGCGAATTTCGTTTTACCGATAGTTTTTACACCTAGAGTTTGTTATGTCGACGATTCATTTGGTGGATGTAACAATACTTCGAAATACGATAGCAAAAACTGGACAGGTGTATAGTGAAACCAACTTATCTGTAGAATGAAAATAGCGGAACTAGCACATCTGATTGGATAATATTGAATATTGGCCAATGACAAGCCCGGAATACGCTAGTTCATTCTACAGAATCCTCTTCCTCCTTGGATTTGGTCGAATACAGACGTGTGCACAAATTCACTTAAAAATTATAATTGTTTATTATACGAATTTCACCTTTACAAGTAATTCAGCAAGTACTAAAGTGACAAGTGTTTGGCGGTCCATATAAAATTGTGTTACGACCTTTTTAATTAGTAAAGCAACGCCTAACATCTACGAGCAGCTAGCAACACTTCATCTTTGAACACCTTTGTCCATGTTGATTATAATTTTGTACAAAAAGTCAAATATGGCTGAGTTAATATTCTTATTTTGTCTGAAACCGTTTTGTTCAGGTACAAGGACTTTATTTGTTTTTAAAAAGCAACTCACATAGTATCGAGTTTTCACTCTCCGATCGAGTCTTCCCTTCAGACTGGTATCGAGCCCCGTAGCCGTTTCTATATCAGTATATATGTCGCAGTAAAGTAGTTAAATCAGAGAGTTAGTTGAATCTCTAGAGAGTTAATTAAAGATCGACATTCAATCAAGCCCCGTAGCCGTTTCAATATCAGTATATACATAGGTATATTATGTACTTATTTGACAGAAATTGGTTCCACATTGTGATGTAATTAATTTTTTAGCGTAATGTAATGAGTATTGTAAGTAAACTTGTTCGAATTTTTTAAGCACAAATTTTGGTGGGATTTTTCGAAACATGCTATTTTGAAAATGTAGAAACTTGAGAAGGTATAAACAGTTTATGTTTAATAAAGTTTATGTTTAGCAGAGTGGAGCACGAATGTGTGGGGGCAGTAGATATTTCAGATGGCTCGAATACATTTTTTTGCTGGACCAAAACTGTTTCTTTATCTCAGGCATTGCCCCAAAGAGTAATCTCGTAACATGACATAACTATGATAGCTACAAGTGATGTTTTAAGGGTTCTTAGGGTTCCGTAGTCAACAAGGAACCCTTATTGTTTCGCCATGTCCGTCCGCGGCTTAGCTCAGAGACTCAGAGACAGTGTCTAGATGTGCGGGTGAAGCCGTCGGCATCAACGATGATTTGAGTTTTTGAATTCTTTATTGACATAATACATTGTTAACTTAAATAATAACAAAATTAGTTAACAGTTATATATATATAACACTTGAATGTTTTTATCAGATTGAAACACCTACGAAAAAACGTAACAACATTAGTGAGCTTGAGCTATTTAAAACATAAGATCAATAAAAGATTAACTAGTCACTAGTTATGTACGTCCTGATAACAACGAACATTTGTTGCATTAAAAACTTAAAGCTAACAACTATTTATAGAAATACAAACACATGTATTTTCTTTAGTAACAATTATAATCGTTATTGCATTTTGTACTACTTACGCAAAGTAAAGAGTATAGTCTAAGAGCCCACGACACTAAACCTAGTTCGATAAGACTACCGGATGAGATACATATAATTAGTCACGTTAGTAATGGGGGAACACGAAATGGCGATGCTGCAATGCAAAAAACCTGGCGGCGACATAAAAAAAAAATAAATTTTTTTTTTTTTTAATCCGGTTTCTAGTACGATAAGACTCCCAATTTTTATTTGTTCCTCGTAATAGGGGAGTGATAGGACAATACGATAATGCAGTGCTGCAAGCCCCGCTGATTGGTCCAATCAGTGGCAGCAGCATGATAAGCGATTCCTCGTATCTAGGTATCTAGTACGATCGATCTCCTCAAAAAATCAAAGCTCATCCGAAAGGTTATGAATTTTTGTGTGAGAAAAACCACTGCTGCATTTTCCAAACAGTGGAGAAAGTGGTTGCTGCAGCGATTGAAGGTCGCCGTCCGCGCGGCTGCAGCCGGCGTTTTAATTTCGTTTTGTCAGCAACCGACCGGTTCCTCTCAATTTTTACCGGTCAAATACGCGTCCCACGGTCAAATATGACTAATTTTACGTGTCGTTGATTGTTTACACAAATAATTCTGAATGAGTATGGAGATGAAATGGTATTTTAAGTTTGGATGCGGGCAATGAAGAACGAAGATTGGTTTTTCCAATAATTTGATCATTTTATCAATATATTTTTTTATTCTGCAAGTACGACAACATGACGTGTCAAGAACATGAGGTGTGAAAAAAATACTAATAACAGGATTACTCTTAATTAAAAATTCTTATTCTCAACTTATTCTACTTTTCGTCATCCGAATCGAATACATCGAAATCAAATTCATTTTCGCCGTTTTCTTCGGTGTCCACCGACATAGCTAAAATATCGTCCACGAATAGTGGCGTCGGTTGACCCTTGTACCAGAGAGGCTGCAGTTTTTCTCGCATCTCCCAGCCGTACTCTTCGAAACGGAGCGTTACGCAATGTGGCGAAGTTGAATTTAGCCACATGCTGGTGACATAAATTGTGCGTAATATTTTTTGTTTTAGAGATCGAAAACATGGTGGTATGAGGCTTGAATCAAAGCCTTTGATTTTTTTTAAAAAAATCTCATTCGAACCACTCCCTGAGTAGAGCTTCTGGAAAAGCTCGAATCTGGCAACATCCACGCGCTTACAATTTTTAACGGAGTACATTTGCGAGGTAAATTCTTGCAACGTGTCAACTACATTTTCGTCTTCTAAATTTGTTCGATCGTTTAGAGACGCGAAAACCTTTTGCAATCGTTCGTTTTTTTCTAATATTTTATACGGCCTCGCTTTGCCTTTTCGGAAAAATGCCGCTGTGTAATCGCACCCCGTGAAAGCGTGAAATCCGGGCAACGCTTGACATAATTGCGGTCCCAACGCTGTTGCTAATTTTGAGCAGTCGACAACCGGTTTATCGGACGCTTTGGCAGAACAGTTTGTTATCCAGATTCTCATTTCTGGAAATTTATGAATATTTCCCAAAAGAATAATCAGAATATCCGTATCCGACGCTTTTATTACCATTCTAGATTTCGGATCTGCTTTTGAAATGTGGAAGATAATTCTTGTGTCTGCTTCTTCGTGCGAACACTTGTAATTTACATCTTCTGATCTCGCGACGCGGTTAGCGATTACTTGGTATGCGAAGCAGTGATCTCCGACCGTGAGGAAAACCTTTTTATTTTGAAAGATCGACGCTAGACTGTCATTCGCCCAGTACTCAGCTAAAAAGCTCACGAGAGCTTCCTTGAACTTTCGATTTCTCAAGCTTTTCAAAAAATCAGTCGGTCTGGTTTGGTCAGCTCCTACAATCGTATAGGGAATATCTTCTGCACCCCGTTTCTCGCGCGTGCAATCTTTAATTGATGGAGACAAGTATCTATCGAAGATCAAGTGAATTTCCGAGGCTTTTGTATTGCAAATCCTGAACAGAATTGTCTCCGCGACTTTGCCAAAGCTTTGAGGCAAGGATGCACCGATGGTATGCAAGAAATAGAAACCATCTATGATGTCAATGTCAACTAATACGGGTGGTACCGAATCAACTTTGGACATCAACAGCCTTCCAAGTGTTGCCTTCTCGGTTGCATGCATATCACCAGTGTAATTGGCAAAAGCGGGAGGCGCTGGAGCGAGAGGATAAGTAAGGCAAGCTGCTATGTCTATTTTCTTTTCCAATGCTATAGCCAATAAACGCCCGAAAACGTCTCTTTCCATTTTAATCAAGGCTTGCTTACTTCCATCGGCACTTTTCTGGGCTTTTTTCATGCTCTCTGAAGCGAAATTCATAATTGGATGTCGCTTCAAGGGTTTCGAAAATCGTGATTCGTCGTCCTCACATTCCTTTATAAAACGAATTTTGTTTTCTTTACCCAATGATTTGGCATTCAAAAGGAAATCAGCCACCGACGAAGATGCAGCTCTTCCTGTCGCAATGTGAAATAAGCTGTTGGGGTCCACTGAACGATCGAACGGATTTACATTCTGTTTTATCGTATCAACAATCTTGGCAACAGCTGTACGATCTTTTTCGATTCTACTTTTTGACAATTCATAAGAAATGTCGTCCCCGCGAGTTATTCCCACTTGTTCGAGCACTTTCGATATGACTTTGGTTCTCATGCTGTGGCTCATGGCCCAGCGTTGCCTAGCAGATATCGAGTCTGTAAAATGAC
Organism: Ypsolopha scabrella; assembly: GCA_910592155.1. NCBI lineage: Eukaryota > Metazoa > Arthropoda > Insecta > Lepidoptera > Ypsolophidae > Ypsolopha > Ypsolopha scabrella. The sequence continues at coordinate 24,441,233 of OU342982.1, forward strand.
TAATGCCCGTCAAAGAATTTGCTGCATCTCCGTTAATGGTTTGCTCCAACGTCAAATCGACGGGAGCTCGCGCTAGGATTTGGCTCGTGCGCTTCACACCAAACGCCCCTCTTTTAAAATCGTGCAGTAAATCGGAGTTGGTCGTTTTCAACGTTAGCAAATTACACACGTACTTGAGGGACCATCTCGCGTAGTTAGGTTGATTTAATATAAAAAACATATCGGTGATGTTGAAAATTGCTGTTACATACAATTCGAAATTGCTCGTACGAATGGCGCTAGACAGATGGAAAAACTCGTTGATAAGTTCAACATAAATCAAATAGAACTGCGCAGTTTTTCCATGTGTCCCACCCAATGTCATGTCGCGGAAAACTTTGTACTGTGCGAGCACCCGACGCATACCAGGTGACATATTCAAAACATCATTTGGTCCCACAGGCGTTCCTACAGCTACATTTAAATCGTCGACCAGAATCTCGGGAGACACCTCAATTTCAGATAGGAAGCGCTCAAAATGCAGGGTTTGAAGTGCAACAGAGAACTGTGGATGCAATCTTTTACACCGATTGAAGTGCCTACTATCAATGAAAGAATTGATGGAACCACCCGCCAAAACCTCCGACTGTATTAAAATGTCTGTGATACCGCAAGCATCGATAAATTTCCCTATCGCTTTAAAATACGCCATCTGTAAATGGAACGCGCCCATGTTTATAAAAATATCGTTATATTTCGGATTCTCACTGTGCTGAATAAGCATTGCCATTTTGGCAATAGCCAAATCGTAAGTAACGATTATTTTTGATTGCTCGCAGTGGCTGGCAATAGCGGCAGCATTTTTCAACGTCTGGTTTACAACTTCGTGGGACGTTGGAGATCGATTGATAGGAGGCAAATAATCAACTACTTGAATTTCGCTTTCATCGATGGTTGTCATACAATTGAATCCAATCCACATTGGAATGTTGGCAAGTTGTGAGAATGACAAGGCCCACAACATGTCCCTAGAACGAGCGATTTTTTCAGCGAATTTAAAATCGTGCAAAAGGTTGTTGATCGTGTCGTACGGCAGTAATGGGACGTAGTTTTTACTTGGTTTATAATAGGGCTCTATGTTGGTTGAAATTTCAGAGAATTTGCGTCGTTTTCGTGGATTTTGCAAAGTCGCACATGAGCTCTGATCTCGGTGATCATCACCTGTTGTCGCGATTTCGGAGGGCGCAGGAACTACTTCAGAACTAAGAGACGGAGGACGAAACTGGTAAATAATTCCCACGGTATCATGTAAAGTGTCTTTACCAGAGGCGGTGTCGACAAAACGATCGAAATTGTCGTACGCCACGTGGGTGCTGAGCCCAGGGGTATTGGAAATTCCAATGGGAATCATGGCACTACTCTGGTATTCTGAAAATGTCATTTCGGTTTCTAACTCCTCTGCGGCAGTGTAGGAAATAGTATGCCCGTACCGATTTAGTATATCCAGAACTTTTCTTGAGCTTGTCAACGATTTAATCGCTAAACCCAATGTTAACTGTTTCGCCGGTTTCACTCTACCCTTTGTTATCAAGTACATTATATCTGAGCATAAAGAATGGATTTTGGTATAATCAGAATCAGAATTTTTTCTTCGATAACTGGGACCTTGAACGAGATTGCAAATAAAATGGAACAAACTCTCCGGAACTTCGCATTCTCCTTCCAGAATATTTTCCACCTTTACTTCACTCGGAAGTTTTTTCGTTGGCATAGTTTTCACTGAGTTTCTGATCTCGAATGCAACTTGTTCAAATTTCGTGGCATCTGCTGTCTCGCGGAGTGCCTTATCATGCGCCAATTGACTGATATTTAAATCCAAACTATAAACGATTCGCTTTCTAAGTGGCGTATCCGAAGCTTCTATAATGACGCGATCACCGAATATTCTCAGAATTTTATCGCTAAAACGAGTAGCGTTACCGTCATCGGCGTTTTCTGACGAATACACGCCATCTCCAAATTCTATAAGGAGTGATTTGTAAGTAGCATAGAGATCTGCAAAAAAATATATTTTTCCGTTTTTGATAATTTCCTCTTCGATTAATTCAGAAATTGATTCAAACGCGGCTTTATGAATGTCACGGGTAGCGTGCCAAATTCCAGGTTCTTGCGGATTTTCACACTTATTTACGGCGGCAGTGTATTTTTTTCGAATCGTTGAGTAACACTCCTTGTGATAGGCGATTTCTACCCGCGATTGCAAGCCACTGAGTATTGCTTCGTTTTCCAAGGCAGTCGCGTACATTCTAATATTTTTCAATGTATTTTCCGAAGAGGAAATTATTGTCGGTACTCTTTTACCACCGACACTTAGTCTCGGCTTAGAGCAAAAAATGCAGGGCAGAATTGATTTTGATTTACTGCCTTTCGATTGAGACGAATCTAGCTCCGGTTCTTCGATTTCCATCGCTGTTGGTAAAGATGCGGACAATGGCGTCGATGGATTGACAGTTTCCAAGACCGCAGGTGTGAAGGTCGTCGTGGTTTCCGATATTTCAGGTTCCATCGCACGATCTTGTGGTGCGGATTTCGACGTACTCGGAACGGGGTTAGATTCTTCAACAATTTCCTGTAAGAGTATGTTTGGTGTCATTGTAATACCAGCGCGAACTGTTATAAAAAAAATTGTGTCTCAAAACTTTGTTGACAATAACGTTGTTTTTCATTATTATAAAAATAAATATTTAAAAGAAATAAAAGAAATAAATAATAATAAATTAAAAAATGAATAAATAAATGAAATAAATATTTAAAAATGAATATTTATAAATAAATATAAAAGACGAATGTCTTTTATAACCATTCATAACCAAAAATAGCAGAAATATCAAGACTTATCGAAGAAGTCACGCAAATGATACAATGAGAAAAGAAATTTGCATTTTCTTTTGAAAATTGTTATCAATCACGGCGGTCAATTTACGCGCAGCAGCGAATTATTGTAGAAACTTGAAAAATGCTATCTTAGTATTTACTAATTATATACACGAACTCGAAATGTTTGATTCTAGTAGACAGAGTTTTGCCTACTTTTTCGTACTAAATATTGCACTTGAAAAAAAAAAAACTCACCGCCGGTACATCATTCCTTCGAGCAGCTGAATCATCTTCGTCTCTGTGAGCCGTCGAAGTTTCTAGACTGTCTCTTTCTACAGGGTCGCGTTCCTTGGTACAGGCAGATGTGTCGGACTGTAACGTTTGTAAACAGCATATGACACACGAAAGATGACCGAAACGAGATTTTGAAGCCTGCTATTTCATTATTCATACATATAATATTTTTTATACTCACACTTGCATTCGAAGGAAACAGTGCGTTTAATTCTTCCTGGTCTTTCCGTCGCAAAACAGAGAATTTTCTGTAGCACCCATAATGAAAACCATAATTCTCACTATTCTCACGGGTTAATGGCGAGTCGCCGTATTTCAGACACTTTTTTTTCCGGAACGCAATAATTGTTAAACATTTATTTAACATACGCTCATCAAAATCAGTCAAGTTCCCCGTCTTTTTGCAGACGAAACAACGCATTTTTCACGAATTTAATACCATGCGTCGAATTTTAAAATACCGACAGCGAAAAGACCGACCGTTACTGACGGTTTCCACAACAAGACTGAGCAGGTATAAACTCTAGACCCTTCGTATAGTCCCCGTTTTTTTTTTCGAATGGATGTGAATATAATAGGACAGCTGGAGGATTACAATATGTACTATCGACGGCTAGAAATTATTTCTGCTAGAAATAAATAGCCAAGAAATCTTCATGTCTCGGGTACAGAGCTTTCCATTCGTTCACACGATTTCCACGATGATAAGTACGTATCATGGTTTGATTAAAAAATAAAGCGGAAGAGATTTTTACGTGCCACACGAAATAATAAATATCCAAAAAAGGGCTGGAAAATCCGGAACCTTGGAATAATTAATAGAATCTTATTTGTTAAATTTAATTTGTTTAAACAATCAACGACACGTAAAATTAGTCATATTTGACCGTGGGACGCGTATTTGACCGGTAAAAATTGAGAGGAACCGGTCGGTTGCTGACAAAACGAAATTAAAACGCCGGCTGCAGCCGCGCGGACGGCGACCTTCAATCGCTGCAGCAACCACTTTCTCCACTGTTTGGAAAATGCAGCAGTGGTTTTTCTCACACAGAAATTCATAACCTTTCGGATGAGCTTTGATTTTTTGAGGAGATCGATCGTACTAGATACCTAGATACGAGGAGTCGCTTATCATGCTGCTGCCACTGATTGGACCAATCAGCGGGGCTTGCAGCACTGCATTATCGTATTGTCCTATCACTCCCCTATTACGAGGAACAAATAAAAATTGGGAGTCTTATCGTACTAGAAACCGGATTTAAAAAAAAAAAAATTTTTTTTTTTTTTATGTCGCCGCCAGGTTTTTTGCATTGCAGCATCGCCATTTCGTGTTCCCCCATTACTAACGTGACTAATTATATGTATCTCATCCGGTAGTCTTATCGAACTAGGTTTAGTGTCGTGGGCTCTCCTACTAGTAGTGCAAGTGCAATAGTGAAAACAAGTATTAAATAAATCATAAACAAATACTTTATTATAGTTACCTAGACAAAAATACGGTAGGTTCGCAAAATTAAAATAGGGTAGAAGCAAGATAATGAATTCGACCGCCGCGGCCGCCGTGTTGTCGGGCGAGCGCGTACGTCAAGCAAATTTGACCCGAATCGACACCACACGGTCAGGAGTAGGAAGCAACCGGTGACGAGGGGCAACTACTCATCCAACAACAAGTGATGGGTTAGACGGTAGCTGCTGTATTTATCGATGTACGCAAGATTGTGTGATCTAGTTTTGCATAATGACGAAATAAGACTATTTTGATTTTTGGGATTGGTGTACAAATAAAACTTTCGCGTTATTTTCAAATAACAATGGAACATCGTTTGTCGGCACTGATAACTTCTAGAAAGCATAGAAGTAGAGAAGCTTGTTGCATTCCTAATTTTTTTAATAATTTGGCCAAGGCTAAACGTCACTAAAGTCTCGTGTTATGCATTTTCGTATATATTCTGTGATAAAAGTAGGTCCTTTATCTCGCTTATATAAAAGCCTAAAGAACTTGTAAGGGAACTTGAGGGTTTTACTTTGGGAGTATATGAGTTCACTGATTCACTCACTGGACGAGCACTCGCACATAGTAGATAGATCAGCACGAACCTCGACAGCGACCTCCAGCAGCAGGTAGATAGGCGCCCCGCCCCGCACCACCCCGCACCGCACCACCGCGCGCCGCCGTGACGTCACTCGCACACCCTCTACCGCCACCTACCGACACATTTACACTCTCGATTATATCTTACACACTTCGAAGATCTCTTATTACCAAATGTAAGTCAACTGGAGTCACAAGTTGTTTAGCGAAACTAAGTTTTTAGTTTTGTAGATATTAAAGTTTCTAACTTAAAATAATAGGATGTTGATTACTGTAAGTTAATTATTTCCGATATAAGAAATCCTTTCACCACATTGACACAAAACATTTGTAGCATCAATCGCAAATATTGATGTGTTTAAAAGTTTAAAAGTTTTATTAGAAAGATTTTTTGTAGAAATTTTTGCACATATACAAATTAATTCAAAAGATAGACAACAAACAATCAAACGTAGTGTACAAAGGTGGCACTTATTGCTAACAGCAATATCTTCCAGGTAATGTTTGCAAGCAAATAAAAATATAATGGACGTAATACAATGGCAGGCGGAGATGCTAATCAGTAACAAGATCAAGATAAAATAACTTACATATAAAATACATACTTAAATTACAATAATTACTTAAATTAAATCAATACCTTTAAAATTTATACATACATACCTACAATAAATAAACATACAAAAATTAGTCAAAGTCAAACGTTTATTGCAAACCAAGTGTACAAAAAGATGGAAATAAAAAAAGGATCTTACAACTTAGTTTCCTTTTTCTAGGCACAGAAAATATCTCATAGATACATATAAAAACTTAAATTATGGTAACTTTCAACATTTTTTCTTACATCTTAAACACTTAATAATAGGATATAGCATATATATTTTTTGTTTAATGTTTAATGTAGTTATCATGTATATTATGTATATACGTATACCTATATTATGTTTTTTTTCTTTATAATTATTTATTTTGAATGAGTTAAATATTCATCAATTGAGTATGGGCATTTTTGTATCAAAAATGTTTTGAGTTTATTACTGTAGCTGGTCAACTTAGGTTCATTTTTTATATTTTCTGGTAACTTGTTAAATATTTTTATTGCCATATAATATGGACTGTAGTTCAGCATTGTTAATCTTGATTGTGGTAAATGTAGTTTATTTTAGTTACGAGTGTTAATATTGTGCGTATCTTTTATTTGTAAAAATATTTCACGGTTTGTAAATACGAATGTACATATGTCGTGGATATATATTGCGGGTAGGGTTAAAAGGTTATATTTTATGAAATACGGTTTGCAGCTGGTCATGTAATTAATGGTCCGGGCAATTATTATGATACATGTCTTTTGAGTTAGAAACAGATCATTAGCATCCACGCTGTTGCCCCACAATATTACTCCGTATTTAAGCCACGAATATGCGTACGCGTAGTAAGCTGATAATGCTGTTTCTGTGTTGGTGCTATTATTGATCTCGAATAGGGCGTAGGTAAATCTAGATAATTTGGCTTTCGTAAGTTTTATGTGGTTTTTCTAATTTAAGTTCGTGTCTATATTAATACCAAGTAAGTTAAAAGTATCTACTTTTTCATTAACTGTGGTTTCAAATTTTATTGTGTTTTGTAGGGTCTGAAATGCATGACTTTTGTTTTATTAAAGTTTATTTCTAAATTGTTATCTTGAAGCCAGTTTTGTATTAGTTTAAGATTTTCATTTATTATAATTTTAAGATCAGAATCTTTATCACAATTTATCAATATGGAAATATCATCTGCGAAAAGAATTGGAAAAGCAACTTTTTTATTTAGGACTTTTGGGAGATCATTTATATAAAGTAAAAATAGAACACAGACTAAGACACTCCTTTGGGGTATTGAATTTGTGAGAAGTATTTCTTCGGAACGTACTATTCTTATCTCATTCTTTTCCGGATCTAGATGTTCTATTTGTACTATCTCCGTCGATGCAAGTATGACTTGAACCACTCGTATGTTTGACGTCGAATGCCTGATGTATATAACTTATTTAGTAATATATTAAAAGACACTTTATCATAAGCTCTCGTCATATCCAAAAGTAGACCAAAACACGTTTTTTATCATTTATTTGTTGAAGTGCCATTTGTATATAGTTGTATACTGCAAATGTGGTAGTTCTGTTTTTCCTGAAACCATTTTGGCTATCATCGAGAATATTGTGTTTTTCTATAAAGTAGTATAATCGGTTGCACATGGCTTTTTAAAAAATTTTCGAGAAAGTTGGTAAAATTGCTATTGGGTCTGTAGTGATTTTGTGAGAGTTCGTCGTCTTTTTTATGGATGGGTTTTATTAAAGCTACTTTGAGTAAATCTGGGAATTGACCTTGTTCGAAACTTTGATTAATTAGGAATGTAAGGGGTACAGTTAATTCCTCTGCACATTGTTTAACTAATGTCGGTGGGATGTCATCTTTACTATAACTGTGTTTATTTTTTATTGATTTTATAATGTTTTGAATTTCTTGTTCGTTCGCAGATCGAAGAAACATGGAATTAGTAGGGGGGTTTATTACGGAGTGATCCTGATTTTGGTTAACAGATTTATTTTCACCTATCAACGCAAAGAATTTATTAAAAGTTTCTGATATTATTTTAGGACATTCCAAAATTTTATCTTCTATTTGTAATTTTATATTTTTGTGTTGCTTTCTTTTTGTTTTTCCGGTCTTATTATTAACTAGCTTTTGCCCGCGGCTCCGCCCGCGTCGAAGAGATTTTCGTGGAAATAAGGAAAACAAAAGAATATGATTTTTTGAACGACAATATGCAACAGTCACCATGTTTTACCAAAGTGCTAATAAATACCAACTAAATAATCCTAAGCTCGAAAGGTCTGCTATTGTCCGTTGAGGAGATCCCGTACCCAACTTCCAGTCCCGTCATTAGATCCTGGTCACCATGTTCTACAAAAATACTCATCAATACCGATCAAATAAACTTAAACTTGAGAGGTGTCCTAAAAAAACCATTTACCAGTGGATAATTGAAACCCCGACGATGAGACTACATACGTACCACTACGCAAGTCGTACATACCACATGATTAACTAAAAATCTTATTGAGTGCTTAAAGATTTTTTATAGTCAGTTCAGTAGTTCTAGATATTACCCATTATATGCAAACAAACAAACAAATCTTTCTTGTTTATATAATAGTGTAGACAAACATTAACGTGAGTTGATTTGAACCAGACTGCGTCAAATCCGATATTTTGAAACATGCAGCGCCATCTAGTGTATTAAAATAAAAACCATTTCAACGCCAGCTTACTGAGCCGTTATCCAGTAGCCTAAGCATGAATACATTACGGTTACATTTAGTTTGAACGTAACTCGGTTTTGTATGAAATCTGATAACGGTCAGTAGCGGAACTTATCAGAATTCCATACAAAACCGCGTTACGTTCAAACTAAACATAACTGTAATGTTTTCATGCTAAGGCTACTGGATAGCTTCACAGAGATGGCGTTTTCTAAGGAATATAATTTCATCTTTAATAATTTTTTAACAAAAGGAAATATTTTTTGAAAATAAAATAAAATAATAAAAAATAAAAAGTAAAAACAAACTTTACCAGTCGGGGTTTAAACCCGCGACGATCGACTTCGCTACGGCGGCAAACCTTCCATATGTCTCACTAAAATTTTCACTGCGCTGCTCCCTTTTGTCATAGCTTGATGATATACCTTAAACCTTCCCGAAGAAATTCTTTATCTTTCAGTGAAAACTGCATCAAAATCGATTGAGTGGTTCTCAAGTTATAAGCGAACGAACAGACAGACAGACAGACGTTGTATTTTATATGTATAGAGAAGAAGAAGATATGATGTTATTATTATTATTATGTGATTATCGGCACTTGTTGCAACAACATCAACATCTTGACAAAATACTTGCAAAGTTTCACTGATTTTAGCTTTATTATATTAAATGGAAATATAAACCCCATCAAACATATTTCATGTAAACTAGGTCACCAAGACTCAGAAGCTCATAGTGCTTCAGATCTCATGTAGAGCCAAGCCCGTAACTCTACAAGGCCTAACTTTACAATCCCTAACTCTACAGACCCTAACTCTACAAACCCTACATCTTGGTAAAAAGTATGGCATGGCCGTTTCGCGGCCGTCAAACAGTATTCCCATGGACTTATAAATTATCTCATGCATTAGTTACATGAAACGGCCATCTCGAGATATGAGAAAAAAATTTAAATAGGTGTTTAACTAATTTTAATTAAGCGTTAATGCATTGATAGCTGGATATAGGCCATTCCCAAATTTCGCCACTCATATCGGTCCTCCGTCCTCCTCATCCAGCTAACCCCCGCAACGTCCTTCCGATCGTCGGTCCAGCGGGCACGAGGTCAGCCTACACTACGCTTCGCTGTACGTGGTCTCCATTCGGTCTTCCTTTCGGCCCCAACGGCCATCATGTCGGTGACAAATATGGCCTGCCCACTGCCACTTCAACTTACTGATTATGCAGGCTATGTCGGTTACTTTCGATCACCGACAGAACTCGTCGTTTCAGATTTTATCCATCAGAGATACCCCAAGCATAGCCCGCTCCATAGCTCGCTGAGCGACCTTAAATCGGTGGATCAGGCCCTTTGTAAGAGACCACGTCTCAGCGCCATACGTCATCACAAGAAGGACGCACTGGTTGTACATCTTAGCCTTTAAGCATATGTGACGCTACTTTCCGAATGCTGCTCAACTGCTGCTGCTGCATATTCTTCTGTCAGCCTCGGCATCGAAGTTGTTTTTATCCAGCTGTATGACTTGACCCAAATAAACATATTTCTGAACAATTTCGATACTGACATTGTCGACGGTTAGTGGCCCTTGGATGACGTGACAGTTGGACATGACCTTAGTCTTATCCAAATTCATCCGCAGGCCCACTCGTCTCGAAGAATCGCTAAGGCCGCGCACCACTAGTTCCGCACCACTGTTCCTGTTCCAGTTCCTGTAGCGATTCCACCAATAACACGATGTCATCGGCAAAGCGAAGATGTGAAATGTACTCTCCGTTTACGTTTATGCCTCGTCCATTCCAGTCTAGTGTTATAAAGACGTCCTCCAGCGCGGCGGTAAACAGTTTTGGGGAAATAACATCTCCCTGTCTCACGCCGCGCTGAAGATGTATCGGTCTTGTTTGTACACCCTGTACTTGGACGGACATCGTAGCGGAGTCATACAGACTCTTACAGGCCTATGTCCAGCAGTGGACCAACACGGGCTGATGAATGGATGGATTGATAGCAAAAGCGTCGGGCGGGGTCCGTATGCCAGGACACATACCTATTGTATTTTTATAAAAGATACTGGTAAAAACAAATCTATTTGAGTTTTCCTTAATGACATAAACTGTCAGTGGTCATGTTATTCAACTCTATTTGTTTTGATTCAGTATCAGCTGTATTTATTCAGATTCAGAGGTGCTTTTGTGTAAGCCAATGGTATTAAAATTGATTGTCATATGGTTATTCGTCTAAGAAAATTAGCCCGTTTGACAATTGAAATCGTACATTTTTGGCTGTCAAATGAATACGATTGTCTTGTTTTGTTGTTGACAACCAAAAACGTACGATTTCAATAGTCAAAAGGGCTAACTTGCTTAGCCAAATAGCCATATGACAGTCAAATTTGAATACCGCTGTCTTACACAATTGCTCCTCTGATTCATTTTGATTAACCACAAGTGTTGTCTTCTGATGTTATATAGCAGATACAGAGATGAATATTTTGCGAGATGTCTTTGGTGATTTTGTTTTAATAGTTAAGGATAATAAATGCTATGCGATTAGTAAAAATGCGCAAGAAGCTCGAGGTAATGTATGTGTTACGTGAGTTACTGGCACTGACTACTCGCAGTGACCAACAACGCCCCCGTACTTGAGGCGTCAGAAAATATCCTGGATGCAAATGTATATTAATAATAATAATATATAAAAATAAATATAAAATATGTACTGGATTATCTAGTGCTTTTATCCACCAATCAAGATAGCTCTTTAGTGAATCTGAAATATTCAAATATCTGTGTTGTAGTTCCAATAATTCAGAAATTTACTCTGTTTCATCGCACTTTTCCACACAGAAAATGGTCTGGCTGAAGCCCAAACTTTCGGACAAACGAATATTTAATTAGTTCTATGTTTCCTGTCAGTCGTAAGAGTCCAATTCGCGAGTTTGTAACCATTCGTACTACACACTACACAGGAGGAAAACTAGTTAATTAACCGATGAGTTTGGCTAAATCTCTAGTTTTACAAAATTTATAAACTGAAAAATTTCGTTTGTAATTCGCATAAAGTCTTCTAGTGAAATTTCAGAAACGATACCTGTGTGAACGATAAAACCTGGGAACTTGCATAAATTTGAAGGTACAAGATTATTTTTTTCATAATTTATCATATATTTCATATCTAAGCTCTTCAAGGATTTGGCAGTCAATGTAATTTCTGCCCACCACCAGAAACAATGGAAAATATAATTCCTGCTGATAACATTTTTTTAAATTACTCTTTTCATAATTTATGATAAAAGTCGTTTAAATATAAACCAAAGATTCCTTCGGGAACTAGGATGTTATTTTTATCTATAATGGTCACGTAGCAAAGTTCTCAATCCGATATAGCCCCACTTTTGCCAGAGCAAAATACCAGCCTTCCTGTCCTCAGCCTATAGCACGATCGACCTCTTCAATCTTATAATAAACCCATCACTTGGTGGTGCTGAGGTCGCGTGCTTGACGGAGGCCGGGGACGTTTGGTGTACAATCGCCGGTCCCGACGAAAGCGTCCCGATTAACCTGGCTTCGCAAAAGCTTTGGGACGGGCCGCTCTGCAGTCAGGTTCAAACGAACCTACTGGAAACTTCAATAAACCCTGCGGAGCGAGCCCGTCTTCTAGCAACTAGCGAGCCAGAATCGGGATATTCGTTAAATGCCCGCCTCTGCCAACATCGGGACACTACTGGAGAGGACTACTTTCAGCCTGGCAGTCGGTCTGAGAATAGGAGCTAAAATAAATGAGCCACATCGCTGCCGTTGTGGACACAGTGTCGACCAATTGGGCCACCACGGCCTATCTTGTCAGTATAGTGCTGGATGTCTGCCGCGCCATGCAGCCTTGAATGACGTCATTCGTCGGGCCCTTGCCAGTGCGAGTGTGCCGGCTATATTATAGTCGCCGTCAATAGAAATTGTGGACTATGTAAACAAAGCGCCATGTTGTCTTTGTCTATGAATAGGTGAACTATCTAGAGATGGGTAAGTATGTGATTAAAATATGTTAGGTGCTTAATTAATTTTCTTTATTTGATTCATCGCTAAAATATTCTGATGAATCGTTAGTCAAATCGCCCACGTTAATTACAAATGGTTCCGTCACAGCGTCGGTGGCCGTATCTATTATCCCATCCAGTTCTTTAATTTTTTCTTCTACTTTTAGGACATTTCGCCCACTGTTCTGCCCCGATCCGCGCCAAACCTTGGTCCAACAAAATCTTCACATCGTCCATTTTGAATGTTTTGTTGTTCCTTCCAACGTAACCTTTTACTTGCGCCCATATCAACTCTTATCGGGTTAAGCTCGCAATGATATGGTGGAAGGCGCAAAATTGTCACATTTTTCCATGCCGCCAACTTAACATTTTTTTATATTTTTGCTTGTCTACTCTAGCTATCAGATTCGCTTTGATTTCGGTTTCTTGAAATTTGATTTCTTTTTCGCGCAACCAGTTTTGGATAGCTTCCTTCCGCCAACTCATGTTGGGCGCTTTTTCGATTTGACGCGAATGATATGGGGCATTGTCCATTACTATGACGGAACCAATTGGGATTTTTTCCAAAATTTTTTCGAACTACTTCTCAAAATTGTGCGCGTCCATTTCGCCGTGGTAGTCTCCTTCGGTTTTCTGGGCTTGAAAAATCCATTTTCCGCCTTCCACGAAACCATCTTCGCTTCCGATATGTGTGATTATTAATCGTTTTCCTTTCTGAGGATTTTTTAGACCAGTAGAAAGTCCTCTTAAAAAGGCATCTCTACTTGATTCAATGTCGTAATCAACCCATATGTAGCGACAGCTGTGACCTGCATTAGTCCATGTTTCGTCCATGTAAAATATTTTTTTATTTTGCTTTCTAAAATCGGCGATCTGCAAGAGATATTTTTGTCTCCATATTTGGAGATCAGGCCTGTCCAACATGATGCTCTTGCGTGCTCTCTTAACATGATTAAATTTCAATTTTTTCATCACTCGATATATTGAAGATTCAGATAACGACGGAAGACTGGAATCTTCATTAACTGCCGCAGTCACTTTCTGCACTGTAGGCAGTTCACCATCAAAATAAAATTTATGTATTTTGCGTCGAATAGCAGACAAGAGGAAATCATCAAACTGATCAATTATAGATCGATTTACAGGTCTCTCTTTTAACTTCGGAATGTTTCCCGTTTTCTCATAGAATCTAATAAGGTTGTCAATTGTACGTTCCGATGCTCCAGTTATTTTCGCTACAATCGGCAGCACATCCTTTTTTAACGGGTATGTTGCGAGAGTTTTTTCAACATATTTGTAGACATTTATCGCGACCTTTTTTTCTTTTTCTGTCATTTGAGGCGTCTTGTGTCTTTTCAGTCTTTTCCTTCCTTGATGTGCTGACGTTTCAGACGTTCCTGGCATAGCATCACTTTCAGGCGTCTGAATCATTCTTTTTTGAAAGGGTGCAGAACTTGCAGATGTTCCAGGTGTAGAAACAGGTTCACTCATTTTGAAATTATTTTGGTCGTAATTGTTGTTAATCCACTTGGCAGTATCAGAATCCGTAGTCCGTAAAGCAGGTCGTTGTTTCAAGGTAAAACACTATCCAAATCACAATGCTAGTACGATAAAATCAGTAAGAGAAGCCAAGTCGTTAGAATACCGAAAACACAAAAGATTTTAGAGCAACGCTGGAAGATCACACAGCTCTCGATAGAATCACACACACGTTTATGTCAAAGATTATAAAGTAACGCTGTCAAAAAAATGACGGAATAAAATAGCATCACAAATAAAATCGGTTTTTAATCAAATAGATTCGTACAATTTTCAAAGACAATACAGATTCGATGAGAAAAAAATATGACATAAATCTCAACGCAGTACAGAATTAACGATTGATTATATGATTTTCCGTAATTAACTGGTGATTATTGAATATTTCATGATGAAAATACAGTGAATGGCAGGTAAGACTTGATGCTTCATGATTTGGAATAATGTTCAGTGAGACTCCGTGACAGGACCTTGAGAAAAATTGAGAAAACGGTTTGTTTACATAGTCCACAATTTCTATTGACGGCGACTATAGAGCCAAAGGGCATAGCACGTGACGACGGCAGGCGGCCCGACGGAATGACCCTCATTCCTTGGAAAAACGGGCGATCACTGATATGGGACGCAGCATGCATTGACACATTGGCACAGTCCCATGTCCAAGTGACCGCAACAAAGGCAGCCGCGGCAGCCGAAAAAGCAGAAGGTGTAATGTATGGAGCCCTTGACGAGGGCTTCATATTTGTGCCTTTTGCTGTTGAAACTCTTGGGCCGTGGGGTCAAGAAGCGCGACAACTTTATAAAGAAATTTCATCGCGTTTGGTCGACGCTTAATGTGACCGAAGGGCTGGAAGCTACTTTGCCCAAAAAATAAGTTTGGCCATTCAACGTGGTAACGCTGCCAGCCTTTTGTGCACCCTTCCCAACGACGGTAGCGATCTGGCCAGCATTTTTATTTGTTATAAATTAAATATTAGCTTTTAGGTTGTATTTGTTAGGTTTTTTATTTAAGATTATTTTTAGTTAAGTTTTGTAATGTTATTTAAGGTCTTAATACATTAATAAAGTTGAGTATTTACTAAGTGCTATATTTTAATAATATCTAATCGTTCTGCCCCCCCCTACCCCAATGTTTGTCACTCCACCTAGTACAATATGCTTATATAATTTAATTTGTTATCTCCTTGCGATGGATAAATCGCCAAGTGTTTAAAATATAGAAATTTATTTCTATCATAGTTACAATATGCTCAAGGAAGTGACTAAAGGACCACTATCGGCCCTTTGATTTTTAAAATTATTGAACCGTAAATCATTATTTAGCTGTTGGAATATCTTCCTTAACCCGAACTTATAAAGTTCAATTTGCAATGTACAGTTCGAAAAGGGAAGCGATCCTTTAATTTTTTAAATTATTGAACCGTAAGTCATCGGAAAAAGCTTGGAAATTGATTTTTTCTGCAGATCGGGAATTCTGTTTAAACTACGGGGGTCGCCTCGCTCCGCTCCTTAATATGTACTTACATGTCAACGTAACCGCTCCTCCTCGCTTCGCTCGTCGCAACCTATCCATAGCGGTTAAAAATAAGGAAGCCGCTAACGGCTATTTAGACACTTCCTATGCTTAATTCTCGTACACAGTAATACCTTTATAGTCTGTTGTGTGTAGCCCTGGATTTGAACTTCATTTGGGATGAATTTCACATTAATTGGATCTTTTTCATCTGAAAAATGCAGATTTTTACATTAGAACAATTGCTTCCTTCCCCTATTAAATAAATAAAAAACCGGCCAAGTGCGTGTCGAGCCACGCTCAATGTAGGGTTCTGTTGCCCGGTACATATAAGTAGGTCTACTAATACAGACCGCGCCAAACTTCTGGTCCCATACATTATAGGTGGCCAAAAGTTTGGCGCGACCTGTACTCGTAAACCTGTAAAGCCTACTTAGCTGTGATAGTTTTCCTTTTAAATTCATTATATATTCTACTTCTGTGATTTTTTAAACATTTTTATAAACAACCGTTTAGCCACCTCAGGGGGGGGGGGGGGGGGGCGCTCCACTCTAACTAAAATTTTCACTTTAAAGCTTAATATTTCGCCAAAGGATCTCCAAATCAAAAAACGGCTTTCACACACCCACAATGTTTTTAAACGGCCTTTCCAACGATACCCCACAATATGGGATAGACGAGAAAAAAAAATTATCCCCAGTTTACGTGTATGAGAGGTCCCCTTAAAAAATTTTTTTTCGATATTTTATTTTACTTTTTTGTCGACGTGATAAATATTTATATTCATGCCAAATTACAACTTTCTAGTAATAATAGACTCTGCGCTAAGCCGCGGACAGACGGACATGGCGAAACTATAAGGGTTTCTTGTCGGACTACGGAACCCTAAAAAATACTCGCTTAAAGAGCTCATTCTAAATGGTATGACACCTTCACTTTGAATCTATTTATTTATTTTTTCTAAGAATGGTTCACAACAGGTTAACACCGAATAGATATACACAAAATACATTATTATTAAGTTTGGAATGCATGTAACCCAATTATAAGTAAACACAACATCCATTTTTAATAAGAACAGTAATAGAAAGTTAAGTCAACTACAATTAAAAACAAAATGAAAAATAAATAATATAGAACTAGAAAGCACGTACTAAAATTAAAAACCTTTTGTCTGATATAATACCCTCCTGACCGTGAAAATGACCAAGATAGACGTCAATGCAAATCATGTATAAAATCAATGCATATAAGGTGTTGTGCTCAAGACAAATTCTGGGGATGATACTAAAATAACCCAGGTTGGTCCTGCAATTTCCAGTATTGAAGGGTTTAAAATGGCTATCATTTAAATGGTCAGCAAATGAAAGAGGTTTTGGTCAGCTACAAAATACTATATTTTGTCAGCAAAAAAAGTGAGTTGAGCTGCTTCTAGTGATCGGCAAAAAAAACTAAATTGATCAGCAAGTAATGTGATATTGGACAGCTTTAAAATTGATGTCATAGGTAATTAAATGTATGTTCGGCAATATTAGTAATAGAGCAGCAAATCTTGATACGGATTATATTAATATTTGGCAAGCTGTAATATTTACTTTGATTTACTAATTAGTTTTATTTCTACAGCTACAAGTGTGCAATTTTTGCTGCATTGGATTATTGTGAAATAGTGTATTGCATTCATTAATCGGGACCGATACGCTTTAAAGCGAACAATCCCCCGCTCCGGGCTGTTATCCTTATCAGACCGCTAGCTTAATCAACCGGGAGCCGGGAGAGAGTCGCCAAGGCTCGTCGCAGAATCGAACCTCCGACCAACACCTCAGCGACGCGAGGAGTCTCATCCCCACCAAATATCAACTTAATAATGCGACCACGTCGCCAATGCAAAGACCCCAAATTAGCATCTTTTAATAAGACTAAATCCCCTTCCTTGGGAGGCTCTGTCTTGTCTGTCCACTTCACCCGCTGCTGTAACAAATGCAGATATTCAACCGACCATCGATTCCAGAAGTCCTGGCCCATTTGTTGCAACATTTGAAAACGTGACGACCGGGTTGTACGTTCTTCCCTCCAAGGGTATTCCGGCAAGGCAGTAAGAGGCTGCCCGATCAAGAAATGGCCAGGAGTCAAGACCTCGTTTGGATCAGATGACAGGGGACAGAGAGGACGAGAATTGAGGACGGCCTCAACTTTACAGAACATAGTGACGAGCTCCTCGAAACTTAAAATGGTCTCCCCGATGACGCGGCGGAGGTGGGTCTTGGCCGATTTCACATAATAACCATGACTTAACTTAATACAATTATCTTCTAAAAATTTATATATCTTTCAAGTAATTTGCGGTACCCTTGTAATTCGTGCCGTTGTCTGACCTAATTAAAAAGGCAAACCTCTACACGATACTAATTGGTCTAATGCAGCGACGAAGACCTCCGTGGACAACGAGGACTCTAATCCCAAGTGGACGGTCTTGGTGGACAGACACACGAATACTCACAGGTACGCCTTAATAGTCCGAGCGTTGCGAAGGCTACACGTTCGGACGAGGAACGGTCCCCCCACGTCCGTAGCCACTCCATCAAAGGGTCTTGACTGTGTGATCCCATCAGCTGGCAGATCTCCTATCTGCGGCTGCATCAACGAGGCTCGCAGCCTGTAACAAGGAACACAGGAGAAGAAAACATTGTGAATTACCCGGCGAGTAAACAAAATCCAAAATTCTCGCTGTAAAATCGCCAATAACGCGTTTCATCCCGCGTGTGAGTTACGGACATGTCGGTCGGACGGCAAAAGCTTCATCAAAGGCCCTCCTTGGGTAACAACAAAGGATGGCGACTTGCGTGCTCCTACCCGACGCACATCGTACCGACGCCACCGTCGCGACGCCCCAGCGTCCCAACGCACGGCGGCCCTGACGCCCAGCGTTCCGACGCCTAGCGTCCCGACGCCCAGCGTCCCGACGCCCAGCGTCCCGACGCCCAGCGTCCCGACGCCCAGCGTCCCGACGCCCAGCGTCCCGACTCCCAGCGTCCCGACGCCCAGCGCCCCGACGACCGACGCTCAGCGTCCCGACGCCTGGCGTCCCGACGCACGGCGCCCCGACGCACGACGGCCCGACGCCCAGCGTCCCGATGCACGACGGGCCGACGCCCAGCGTCCAATCAGGAACTAGTTTGGTCCCTAGAACCAGATGCACATGCATGCAGATGCATGCACACACAACCTGGGTAAAATCTGAGGTGTCCTATCCAACCGCTGGACAGGCCAAGAAACCTCTGTTTCTTTAAGCCACTCCGGCCCCCACTATAGATGATGCGACACCAACTCCGGCGCTGTGCAGCTCCTCGATGCGCAGTCTGCAGGATTACATTCACCTGGGACGTGCCTCCAATTTAATGTGAATAACTATATTCTGAATTTGTGAAACCCGGTTTCTTACAAAAATCTCTAAAGTATGTGGGGACGCGCGTAGCCATGCTAGCGCAACCTGACTATCTGACCATGCATACACGTTTTGAAATTCAACAGTGGCAGCCAACTCGCTATGTACATTAGGGTGGAGCGATTTTTGCCTATTTTGGATTTTCATTTGGGCAGGGTGCGGAAAAGTTGCTACAAGAAAACAGATAAATGAAAAAAATAGTAAAAAAAATATCTTTTAATGTTTTGTACTGCCCCAAGGGGGTTGAAGTTTAACAAAATGAATGAAAGGAAAAAAAAATATTTTGGTTTTTAATATTTTTTATATTTGTTTTAGTTAAAGCCATATAAAGTATATCACATTAAGATAATCAAAAAAATATTCGTCCATACACGAGTCTCAAATGAAATAAAAACTGTGCAAATTAATAGAATTTCCCATTTGAGGCATTTTTATCACATTTTTTTTATCTTACGACTTTGGAACGCAACAGAATTTTCATGACCTATTTTTTGTAAATTACTTACACAAGGACTTAACGGAAAAAAAATAATTAAAAACTCAATTTTCGTTTTCATTTCAAACATTTTTTTAAACTTCAACCCCCTTGGGGCAGCACAAAACATTAAAAGATATTTTTTTTACTATTTTTTTCATTTATCTGTTTTCTTGTAGCAACTTTTCCGCACCCTGCCCAAATGAAAATCCAAAAAAGGCAAAATTCGCTCCACCCTAATGTACATGGTTCAATAACCTTACTAAAAGATGAGCTCCACTCAATTCGAATTGAGGAATTGCAAGACAAGTACGAATGGGAGCCACCTTGCTCTTTGCTAAAAGAAATACAACATTGGCATGTCCTTGACAATCAATAGTTCGTATATACACTAGGCACCAAAATCTAAAAGAGCTCTTACTCTAACTGAATCTCCCCCCGGGGGGCCCCAACTACTAACTAATATGGTGGGCCGAAGAACTGTCCTCGGCTCCGCACCGGTAGAGGGGCAGACAAATTATTGGGGGCCCGGCCTCTCTAATCCAGAGTGCATCCATTGCCCCATATATGGTGAGCGTGTACACAATGCCATCCGAGATGGTGCGTAACCCGCTGCCCTACCATATCTAAAATAAGGCGGGTGATACTCTAACCGCGGATACTCGTGCATCGGCGGAGAGTATCGCTGTGGCTCCGCCCAGCTATACTGTCCTACAGTGGGCGCAGGCACTGGTTCGGTAAACTGGGGTCCACTCATATAACCTTGAGTGGGGCCCCCGCCCGTGGAGCCCCCCCCCCCTCGGGAGGTGCCCACTCAGGCCCGCTGTCGCGGAAGCATGGGGTCCACTCCTAATATCCTGATTACGGCCCTGACCCGTTGAACCGGGGTCCTCTCCTCGGGCCCGCAGTATAGCTTCGTGCCGCAGGCGCGCGATCCACACCACTATCAAACGGAGCACGACTCACACGAGGGCTCTCTCCACTCTCCGACGGGTGCGCTCCTCGTCCTTGAGAGGGGCCACTCGACGGACGTGACTGATATGTGGACTGTGACGCGGCTCCCCCGCCCGTAGCTTGACCGTATGCTCCAGACCTGTTCGCACAAATTAAATCATGATGCGGCCTGCCACATTCTCTACACATGCGCTGCCTGGAGCACTCGCGCGCTAAGTGGTCCTCTAAACAAAAATAGCACAGTCTATTAATTTTAACTAATCGCCGTCTGTCCACTACCGGTAATGCAGCAAAATCATGGCACTGCGATAACGCGTGTCCTGAGCACCCACACTGGTAGCAGTTTGGGCTCTCAGCAACAGCGGCCAGTGCAGCCAGACGTGCAGCAACGCGTCCCCGAAGCGGTTGCACTCCCTGTGGCCCCCTTCGCCCCGATTTACCGGCAGGTTCCCTAAAACTCCCGGTAGGTGGCGCCACCTCCGAAGTCGACAAAGATTTCACGGCCCTAGCCTCAAACTCTAAAAACCTTATTCTTATTCTTATTCTTTTTTGTACACAAAAAAGGAGATTACAAATATTTGAAACATTAATTTGAGTACAGCGGCGAGCTTATCTCTCAGAGAGATTTTTTATAGCAAACCGAATGGGTATAAAAGTGCTTTAAAAAATAAATAGGTAACCATATGTGTACGTACTACATGACTACTACATACTAAAATACTTACATAGGTGTATATATATATATATATATGCCACTAAAATATATCTAACATACATACTATAACTAACTTTAATATAAACTGACTGTATATAAACATGACTATATACATATAAAATGGATATGTAAGTATAATGAACATAACGATACATAATAATTAATAATACAGCAATAAATAATTAAACATATTTAGGATAGCTTAAGGATTTTCTGAATAGTATTCCTTCAGTTTCTTTTTAAAAGAGGAGATAGTGCGACAATCTCGGATTGTGTGCAGAAGAGAATTCCACAGCCTGATGGCTCTAACAGTGAACGAATTTCCGAAAGCTCCGGTATTGTTGATAAGGCATTTTAAGGAGTGTGACTGTGTGCGACCTGAGTGGTTTATTGATATCTCTGCTAAACAGGAAGTTGAAGCGCTCACGAAGATAATCCGGAGCTGTTGAACTTTTGAGGACATTAAAAAGGCAACACAACGTATGGAGATTTCTGCGCTTCCGAATAGGGAGCCACTTAAGTTCCGCGCGGTAGTATGAAACGTGGTCGTATTTGCGCAAACCATACACGAATCTGATGCCTAGATTCTGCAACCTTTCCAATTTACCCAAAAGCTCTTCATTCGCGTCAATAAAACAAACGTCAGCGTAATCGATTAGGGGTAGAAGAAGAGACTGTGCGAGAGTGACTTTAGTTACGAAGGGGAGGAATTTCTGGAGGCGTTTGAGCGAATGGAAAGTAGCAAAGACACGTCGGCTAATCTCAGTAACGTGCGATGACCAAGATAAATTGCAGTCAAAGATAACCCCTAGATTTTTCACCGTTTTCATGTAGGCAATCGGGATGTTATTAAAAGAAATCTGTGGTACACTAAATGAACTAAGGGAATTGGTCATGTATCTAGTTCCAATTATAATGGCTTGAGATTTTTTTGGATTGACTAAAAGACCGTAAGATTTAGCCCAATCATGAATGTTATTTAGATCATGGTTCATAAAAGAAATGGCAGAGTTAATTTCAGCTATGTTAAAACGGCAGTAGATTTGAAAATCGTCTGCATAAAGATGGTAGCTAGAAGAGAGAACATCAGAAATGGAATTAATGAATACGGAGAAGAGAAGTGGAGAAAGGACGCCGCCTTGAGGTACACCTGCAGTTAGTTGGCACCACTCCAAGGTAACCTCGTCCGAGCGTATGCACTGTAGGCGATCCCTCAGATAAGTATCAAACCATTCAGTAACCAGCGGAGATACGTTAAGAGAGTCGAGAATACCAAGAAGGACATCGAAGTCTACGCAATTAAAGGCACTGCTAAAGTCTAAAAGTGTCAATATAGTAAGTTCCTTATTGTCCATTGCTAGCCGTATGTCATCAGTTACTTTTAAAAGAGCGAAGACAGTACTGTGACCAGCGCGAAAGCCAGATTGAAATTAATAAGAAGTTTGTTATCAGATATGTACAAGGGTTTCAAGGACTTTAGAGAGAATCGGTAGGATGGATATGGGACGAAAATCTGAGAAGGAGGTAGGATTTGAGGATTTAAACATCATCAAATCAGCGAAAGTAGGAAGAGCTATGTTCTCCCTTTCCGCGGTCTCACGTTCGAAACGTGAACGAGTATCAGACGGTAACTTACTCAAAATAATGTGTACCAACAAGAACGACCACTCATCCACGGGCAAACCTAACATTTTTAACGCGTTACATGCTACTGTAACCGGGGTCAGTAACTGCGTTCGAATTTGAGCCTTATTACCTACCCTAGGCAAACTTAACAATTGGCTCGTATGAGCATCGGCCAACAGACGGACATTCTGGTATCTATTATTTAATAACTCCCAGGCTATGCTATAATGATCGTCCTCTACTCTTCAATGTTGCACTAAGCTCCTTGCCTCACCCTCTAAAGTGGACATTAAATATGCCATCTTTTGTGCGTTGGTTAAATCCTGCCTACTGTCAACCAACGAGGTGAACATATTCTTATATGCCACCCATAGCTCCATGGTACCATCAAAGTGCCCTAACTCCAGAGTGGGGAGCCTACTGTGCAGCGATGGACCGTGCGCTACCCGAC
Source organism: Ypsolopha scabrella (assembly GCA_910592155.1). Lineage (NCBI taxonomy): Eukaryota > Metazoa > Arthropoda > Insecta > Lepidoptera > Ypsolophidae > Ypsolopha > Ypsolopha scabrella. The sequence goes on from OU342982.1 coordinate 24,464,525, forward strand.
CTACATCAGGCGTGCTCGAAACACCTGACTGTCGCTCTTTAATGAGACAGGCGACCTGTGTGACCTCGTTATAAATGTCCATTATTTGATCCATGTCATTATTAATGGATGTCCGTACCTCTGGATCCTGGTCTCCATCCAGGAGATCCGCGACCGCCGCTTCAGCAGTCTCGAAGCGATCCGACATCTGCTCGTAGCGCTCGAGAATCGCCCCGTCCCGGTCCGTCCTGGACAGCATTCCCTGAACGCCAACAAACCACCGCAGTTGTGCCACCAAAGTCTTCCTTGAAGTTTGCTTCGCCATTGCGTTAAACCGGGAAATCAAAGAAAATGACAACAATTAAAAGCCGAACTAACGCTGGCACGAACCACAAACGTCCCCGTATACAATATTATTTTAGACCCAAATGTACTAGACTCTAGTCAGTATGTTAACTTCAATATATTAATACACAATACAACCCTGTTGTGAATTATGCGAGTTCAACCAAAATCTAATTTCTGTTTTCAAATAAACACAATATCATAACTTTATGAACAGACAGACAGACCTTTTCTGTTGCTATATATATATATATAATCCATACAACATAAACCAGTTACTTACATTTATGTTACACTTTTGACACACAACTATGTCCAAGCTTTAAGCGAAGGTGTCAACAAGTTATCCTAGAAAATAAACAATATAAACACAAACTGTAGCACAAACTAACAGTATATCCAAAAGTACTTGGCTCCTGAAGGTATGTAATCACTTTATACACTTGTTAAAGACCAAACATACTCCAAAACAAACAAAATTTAACAATTCAAAGTTGTAATATAGCATATGTAAGTTGTTATAATATTATACCTAAGCGCTCGCTTAGTTAATATGATTCACTAACAAAAACTACACATAACACATTAGCCCTGCTATGTACTTTGTAATTTATATAAGCCGAGGCTTTCAACAACTATATTACTAATAATTGAGCCTAGCTCCGCTTGCTAGCAATGGTACAACCCAAGGTTATGCTGTATGAATTTACAAAATATTATAATTCTATTGCCGGGGTCACTGTCATGACGGGTACTACGTACACCTCGCGTGCTGGACCCATATTTATATTGAAAGAAGGCTAAACTCTGTGAGAAAGGGGTCCTCCAAACAAGGGGGTCTTATATACTAAATTCCGTCGAACGGATAAATGAGCTCACTCACATTAAAGTTCCAGTTTCTCGTCCTAGACGGGTCTTCGGGCTGGCTCCGGAACTCACCCTTGGTGAACGGGAAGTCAGTGATCCTCTCGATGACTTGGCACGTCGCTGATCTTCGACAAACTACCAGGCCCAGCCAGTAGTTCTCGGATGTTATTATCTAAACGCAACCACCTAACCCCGGCTAGCTGACCCGAGAAAAATAGCACGATTTTAGTAAACGTGGAAATGGAAATCGGCTTCCATCAACTTACACCGTTAATAATAGTTCACGAAACTCTTCGCGCACACGATTCAGATCGCAATTAATACTCATTAATTGGATTATTTCACCACTTTAACAGTTCATTTCCTTGAAATATCAAATAACCTTTTCAACACTGGTTGACTTGAAAAACACAATATGTCCGAGAGCAAAAGTTTGACAATTCACCGGAAATATTCATGACACTCCTTTTTTTACAACTCGTGTTGCCATATCAATAAAATAAGATATCTGACACATACATGTGCGTTCCGAACGCTATTAAACCGAACACTATACTATAATATATATAACTATAATACTATATAACTATAATACTATACCACTAATACCTACTATTTAAAACCAATTTAAAATAAAAGTAAAAAAAACAAAATAATAAAAATATATATTTACTAATAAAATAAACAAAATTACTATTAAAATATATTTTCAAATGTTTTATTGACATGGGTTATTTTATTGGTGTTGTACTGAAGCCAAAACAACCATTTTTAGAATTTTTGTTTATCTGTCTGTTTTTCGGTATGTATTAAGTATGTTCCATTTGAATTCAAGAACCACTCAAAGGATTTAAATGCGGTTTTTTAATTTATTTTATCATCGTAGTAACCCTGGTCAACATATAGACTATAAGGGTGTTCATAAAATTACTTTCAAGCTGAAAACGGGGCGAAGATTGAATCAAAGCGGGCGGAGCCGCGGGCAAAGGCTTGTTTTTAATAAAGATATCAGTCAAAGAGGTCACAAAATAATAATAAATTAAATAATTTATTGGCAAAATTGTCAAACATCAAAAATAATTGTAAACACGTTATTTTCAATGCAACAAATCATCGAATGATAAATGCTCACACGCAATTGGCCGCTCGTGTTGCGAAACTCCGCTCACTTTAACCAATCGTTAAAACTGCGTTAATTTTAAATTGTTAGCTGTCCACAATTTTAAAATGCAGACTCTTAGAGATAATAGCTTATTACATATTATTTTTATGCTAATCGATTGTATAATTCTGCTGACCAAATAATAATTTTGTATTAGGACTATTTATTTAGCAGACACATAAATTATCAAGCTGACCAAATATCTATTATCTTCTGATAATCCTTGATTTAGTTGCTGACCAGGTATTAATAATAATAAATAAATTGCTTTATTTCAGGCAACAAGGCCCATAACAATAAATACCTAATACTACTAATACATTTGTTTTTATACTATTGCTGGTGGTTTTTTTTTATGGCCAACAAAAACATATTTTGCTGTCAAAATAACTTTTCAGCAGATTTTTCTTGCTGACCGAATATTTAAAATAAATACCATTTAATTTCTTGCCGTTTAAAATTAACAATGCGGGAGTTGGTATTAGGTACACAGTAGTTGATACGACTTGAAAGTTCAGAGCAAGCGATCATTCCACGCACAATCTTGAATAGGACTAACTCCATGTCCTATCCTCGAGCGAAGCGATACTAAAATAATTTAGAAGATCAGGGTACGAAACAAGATCTCTGTGTTTCTTGGCGTGCATTATACGAATATACTTAAAAAGTAAAACTCAACAGATTATCAGTCATCATCCTGCAGCGCTCGCACGCCTAACAGGTGAGGGGGAGTCCGCTGTTGTTCGTTGAGGAGATCCCGTACCTACCTTCCAGTCCCATCATCAGACCCTGGTCACCGTGTTCTACAAAAATACTCATCAATACCGATCTAATAAACTTAAACTTGAGAGGTCTCCTAAAAAAACCATTTACCAGTGGATGATTGAAATCCCGACGATGAGACTACATACGTACGACTACGAAAGGCGTACATACCACATGATTAACTAAAAATCTTATTGAGTGCTTAAAGAATTTTTATAGTCAGTTCAGTAGTTCTAGATATTACCCATTATATGCAAACAAACAAACAAACAAATCTTTCTTCTTTATATAATAGTGTAGACAAACTTTAACGTGAGTTGATTTGAACCAGACTGCGTCAAATTCGATATTTTGAAACATGCAGCGCCATCTAGTGTATTAAAATAAAAACAATTTCAACGCCAGTTTACAAACAAATTCAACGCCAGCTTAATGAGCAGTTATCAAGGATAGCTTCCCGAGATGGCGTTTTCTAAGCACTTAAAAATAAAAACATTTTAGTTATTGGTCTTTGCTCAGTCAAGAAATATAATTTCAGCTTTAATATTTTTTTTACAAAAGTAAATATTTTTTCTGAAAATAAAATAAAAGAATAAAAAATAAAAAGTGAAAACAAATTTTACCAGTCGGGGTTTGAACCCGCGACGATCGACTATGCTACGGCGGCAAACCTTCCATATGTCTCACTAAAATTCTAATTGCGCTGCTCCCTTTTGTCATAGCGTGTTATTTAAACCTTCCCGAAGAAATGCTTTATCTTTCAGTGAAAACTGCATCAAAATCCATTGATTGGTTCTCAAGTTATAAGCGAACGAACAGATAGACAGACAGACAGGCAGACAGACGTAGTATTTTATATGCATAGAGATTATTTTATTTTATTTTCAGAAAAAATATTTCCTCTTGTAAAAAAATATTAAAGATGAAATTATATTTCTTGACTGAGCAAAGACCAATAACTAAAATGTTTTTATTTTTAAGTGCTTAGAAAACGCCATCTCTGGGAAGCTATCCATAGCATGAAAACATTACAGTTACGTTTAGTTTGAACGTAACGCGGTTTTGTATGGAACTCTGATAAGTTCCGCTACTGACCGCTAGGGGCTAACGGCTCAGTAAGCCGGCGTTGAAATGGAAATGAAAATTTTAATACACTAGATGGCGCTGCATGTTTCAAAATATCGGATTTAACGCAGTCTGGTTCAAATCAACTCACGTTAAAGTTTGTCTTCACTATAAACAAGAAAGATTTGTTTGTTTGTTTGTTTGTTTGCATATAATGGGTAATATCTAGAACTACTGAACTGATTATAAACATTCTTTAAGCACTCAATAAGATTTTTAGTTAATCATGTGGTATGTACGCCTTGCGTAGTCGTATGTAGTCTCATCGTCGGGTTTTCAGTCATCCACTGGTAAATGGTTTTTTTAGGAGCCCTCTCAAGTTTAGGTTTATTTGATCGATATTGATGATTATTTTTGTAGAACATGATGACCAGGATCTAATGACGGGACTGGGAGGTGGGTCCTCAACGGACAACAGCAGACCCTTCGAGTTTGGGCTTAATTGATTGGTATTTATTAGCACTTTGGTAAAACATGGTGGCCGTTGCATATTGTCGTTAAAAAAATCATATTCTTTTGTTTTCCTTATTTCCACGAAAATCTCTTCGACGCGGGCGGAGCCGCGGGTAAATGCTAGTATATAATATTTTTATTCCTAGATTCCTCTATCTTATGTGTATATTTAATGTCCCGTATTATTAGATATGTTTTATATTCTAAAGATATATATTGTTAAAATTAACTTTGACTTGTACAAAGTATACTTTATGTATCTATTTTGCAAAATAAATATTTTGATTTGATTTGATTTGTTGCGGAGCATTTTGATCAGAGGTTTCCTCAGGTAGCTCGATTCTACCAGTGAAGTTTTTGAATTTATAGCAGTCTTTCCCTGCTTATTTGTTTTTCTTGATTTCGGCGAAACTAAATTATTTAAATAAAACTACAAGTAATCTGCAATCTACAAAGTACATTGGCGGATTTCAGGAAACAAAATATGGAGGAAAAACAAAGTGCCAATGGTTTTATGTACCTATGTGGAAGTGAGAAAAAGGGATGAGAATGTGAGCGAGCGAGACAATGGCTGAGCAAGGTGGCGACAGACTGAATTATATGAAAACGACGCAAAGATTGTTATTTCGAAGAATATTTTAAATTAAAGGAAGTTATTAGATTGTCGTGTTTAATTTCCCTACATGCATTAACAATGAAAGTGTTTCGCAACATTAAAGGATTAATTCTAATAAAACTAATACAAATATGAAATAATGTTGATTGCAGTTTAATATTGTACTCAAAGTTTGCGTACAAACCAGTTATGGGTTCCCAGCTCAATTCTGCCGTTAGAGGTGACACGTTGGCAAGCGTAATCCAGCACTCCACCGAGCACCCTCGATATAGCGGCGCCGCGAGACACAGCACCCCGCCTGGTAGAGTGCGCGGCCCCATGCAGCCGCTGCAGCCACTGCAGGGGTCGCAACGCGGGGTGGGGGACGCGCACACCACCACCCGCGGTGCCAGCACGCGCCACGCGACCAACGCCGCGCGCCCAGCCACCGCCGCGCCCGCACCCCCCTGCCGCACCGCGTGTAGCCTCGCATGTACCGTCTCGTCCTGAAGCGAGTCGAGAACGGTTTAAGATGTTGTAGCGTAGTGCTTTTACGTATTCCTTGAATGTTCTAGAGTCTACAAACGGAGACCGAAAGTCATTTAATCGAAGAACGATTGACCGAAAGTTCATATGACCTTGTAAATCAGAAGATCTAAAGACATTTCACCAAAATACAATTGCCAAGAATCATTTCACCTTAAAACGTATGAACGAATGTTTGTTTTTAACGATTTTGTAATGGCTTCTACAATAGATATGACGGCGCGCGGTATTAGCGCCATCCATCCGAACATGAATGAACTCGCTCCGGTGAATCATTACGTCGGTAGTGAGTTCGTTCTAGCGGAGCGTCGTATCTATGGTAGCGGGGCGGCCATTACGGTTTTGACAGATTGTCAAAAACAACGGCGGTGCACGCACCAAGTCCGCGACGAATCGCTAAGTTTCGGCTAAATCTTACGACAAAGTGCTCAAATTAATATCAGAAATTAATAAGAGCTTTCTGATTAGTCGATTAGTGCTAATATTTGTGAGAATTGTTATTCGATTTTGTGCAATTGTGAAAATTATATGCAGAGGTTCATATGAAGAGTTTTATTTTAGCTCACTGCCCTTAAATGCTAACGCCCCACAATGAGTGACCCAGATAAGGCTAATCCTGTGCCTATATCAGAAGTGGGATTCTGTGGGCAGCAAAATGAGCATAGCCAACCACGTGCAGATACAAACCCTGCTTCAAACTTGCTGAGTAACATGGAGGCGTTACTAACACGTATACTCGCGACGCCGCAAAATTTAACCGTGAGTAATACATCGCCTAAACTTTTGGAGTTTAATCCTGATGAATTGGATGCCGATATAGACGGGTGGTGCAATGTGTCGGAAGTAATTATAAAAGCCAAGCGCCTCGAAGGTGTTGACCTACTGGTCGCGCTTACTAATGCCTTAAAAGGCCGTGCAGCAGCATGCCTCTCTAAATTGAACTTGAATGAACTTACCTGGGATATTGTGAAGCAAACTTTAATCGCTAGATTTGCTAAACCAAAATTGTATCAAGATAACTTTGATGAAGTCTTGCGCTTCGAAATAGGTGCCAAAGAAACCGCATCTGAATCAGCCTTGCGCTTATGGAATTTGATCGAGCGTATACCAAAATTAGAAATGGTTGAGGAGATTACAACCAGATTTGTAATATCAGTGCTATGCCAAAAGGATAACATAATTCACCGGGAGATGAATGCTCATACTATCACCACCAGAGCTCAGCTTTTTAGAATACTTGTTGGGGTATCCTTGAAGAGACGGTTTGAAGGAAACGACAAACAAGAATCCGAAATAAAACGAGCTCGTATTATGAATGATAAATTTATTGGTAAATGCCACTACTGTGGAGTGGCAGTACATCGTCAAGCAGATTGCAGGAAGCGACGACAGGACGAGACTGGACCTACATCATCATCTTCCAATTTGCAAGAATCATCGGGCTCGAAGCGTCCTCCACCGGAAAGGACGCAAACTGTATCCTGCTACTCATGCGGCAAACCCGGGCATCTTGCACCTGCGTGTCCGGACAAGAGCAACGGTAACGGTACAGCGGTCAAAGCAGTCAGCCTCTGTGAACATCGGCCTTCGAGTGGAGCTTTGGACACATCTTCCGGTGAGCGAGTCTCCTTTTTATTTGACAGTGGATCATCTTGTTCTCTATTTAAAGGAAAGTGTCTGTCACCTTTTTCCGGGTACTGTGTGCAATTATGTGGTGTATCTTAGCGGTATCGGGGGAGACAATATAAAATGTACGTCTCAAATTCTCAACAAGGTTTCCATAGATAAAATCACGGTAGCTTTGCTTTTTCACATTGTGCCTGACAGTAGTATAACGGTTCCGGCTATAGTTGGTAGAGATCTTTTGGAGAAAGGCGTATCTGTTAACATAGATAACGATAGGTTCTCATTTTGTTACAAGGAAAAGACACATTTATGTAATTTCTCAATAGAAAAATCTTTTACCGATGTAGACACAGATTTGCAAGGCAAAGACAAGGAAGCACTTCTCAAAGTCCTAAATAAGTACTCCAATCATTTCATTGACGGTATACCTACAAACCGGGTTACAACTGGCGAGCTTAAGATCGAACTAGTAGACCCACATAAAATTGTTCAACGCTGTCCCTACAGACTAGCACCAGTTGAGAAGCAGATAGTAAGGGAGAAAATAGAGCAGCTTCTAGAAGCTGGGGTGATTAGGGAAAGCTCCTCGCCTTTTGCCAGTCCCATACTTCTGGTGAAGAAAAAGGACAATTCTGACAGATTATGTGTAGATTACCGCGAGCTCAATTCCAATACACGCCCTGAACATTACCCGTTGCCTCGTATCGAAGAGCAGATTGACCAACTTTCAGGAGCTAAATATTTCTCATCTCTGGATATGGCTTCAGGGTTCCACCAGATTCCTATTCATCCTGAATCTGTGGAGAAGACGGCATTTGTAACGCCCGAAGGACAATATGAATACTTGACGGTCCCATTTGGCTTGAAAAATGCCCCATCCGTATACCAGAGGTGTATAACTAAGGCATTACAACACCTTAAAGATAGACCTTTGATATACATGGATGACGTTTTGTGCTATTCCAGTGATGTGTCTGAGGGTTTGCAGCGTCTTGACGAAGTACTGGGCGCACTATCGCAAGCGGGATTCTCATTTAACCTGCGAAAATGTCAGTTTATGAAACAGGGCTTTGACTATTTAGGATATTCCATTAAATCTGACGAAGTGAGGCCAAATGCTTGAAAAATCCAGGCCTTGGTGGACTCTCCACAACCCAAAACAGCTACACAAGTCAGGCAGTTTCTGGGACTCGCCTCTTACTTTCAGAAATTTATTCCCAACTTCTCGCATCTGGCTGGTCCATTGTATCCGTTAACAAAACTAAAAGGAGCCATTAAATGGACTGCCCAGCACGAGGAGATTCGCAATACCATTTTGAGTATTTTAACGTCAGAGCCGGTATTGACAATTTTCAATCCAGAGTTACCCGTGGAATTATATACCGACGCGAGTTCAGAGGGCTATGGTGCAATCCTCATCCAGAAGAAGGATAACCTGCCTCACGTCATTGAGTATTTCAGCCGCCGCACTTCAGAAGCTGAATCACGCTATCACTCATACGAGTTAGAAACGCTTGCTGTCGTGCGTGCGGTTGAACACTTTCGGCATTACTTGTACGGACGCCGGTTTCAGGTATATACCGATTGCAATTCGCTGAAAGCATCGAAGTCAAAGGTAGACCTTACTACTCGAGTTCACCGGTGGTGGGCCTACCTCCAAGCGTACGACTTCGACATTATCTATCGCGAAGGACGAAGTATGGAACACGCTGACTATTTTTCGCGAAACTTGCAATCATATGAAGGTACCACTTGTAAAACGACCTCTGTAGAGACAAAAACTGTTCAGTTTGTCAAACTACATCAGGGATGGTTATCAGTCGAGCAGAAACGCGACAGCGAAGTACAAGATTTGATAACAAAACATAATAATGACCAACTACCTGAAACCGTCGCTCACACTTATGACGTTCGGGATGGTATACTGTATAGAAAAGTAGTGAGAAACAAAATAGTTTCATGGTTGCCTGTAGTTCCGCGTTCCCTAATCTGGACACTGATCAATCACATCCATAACGAGATACAACATTTGGGTAAAGACAAGACTCTAGACAAATTGTATGAACAATATTGGTTTCCCGAAATGTCAAAGTGTGTTCGTAAATTTATCGACTCCTGTATTGTTTGTAAGTCATCGAAAGGCCCGTCAGGTGCTCAACCTATCCAGCTACATCCGATTCCGAAGAGCTCAGTGCCTTGGCACACCATTCATGTTGACTTCTCTGGAAAGCTGAGTGGGAAGAGCGACCGGAAAGAATATTGTTCGGTAATTATCGATGCATTTACTAAGTATGTTCTACTTGAACACACTTTAGCCGTTGATGCAGAAAGCGCGGTAAAAGCAGTGAAAAGGGCAATTTGCCTTTTTGGAGCCCCTAAACGAATTATTGCGGACCAAGGGAGATGTTACGCTAGCACTGAATTTAAAAACTTTTGTGCTCAGCATAAAATTGACCTTCATTTTATCGCTACGGGCTCCAGTAGGGCTAATGGCCAGGTCGAGCGAGTGATGCGTACATTAAAGAGCCTGCTCACTATAGTTGAAAATGATGTTAATAAGACGTGGCGTGAAGAATTAGGAAACATTCAACTCGCACTTAACAGCACAAAATCAGCCGTGACTAAATATTCTCCAACGGAACTAATGTTTGGAATTCAGGCCCAATCGTTAGGAATAGCTAGATTAAATCCAGAATCAAATCAACCTCAAAATAGGTTAAACCTTGACGTTATTAGACAGGAGGCTTCGACTAATATTAATAAAGCCGCCACATCTGAAATTGAACGCTTTAATCGCGGTCGCGCAACGGTAAAACCATTTACTAAAGGTGACTTTGTGTTTATAAAAAGTAGTGAGCGTAGCCAAACAAAATTGGATTGAAAATTTAAAGGCCCCTATGTTATAACCGCTGTACTGGATAACGACCGATACGAATTTAAAAGCTTAAGTAACTCCCGCCGCACCTTCAAATTCGCCCATGAGAACTTGCGCGCAGTACTTACGGGGCATGAGGGTTTGCTTGAAATTTCAACTAGCTTACTCAATGAAGAGGAGACCGTGACGGCGCCGATAGATGTCGATAATGGCTTGCAAGTAGACAATAGTAGTGACACTTTGACCGCCTGTTCTGACACCATCTCTGTTGGCCGCTCTGATACACTTACTGATAGTGTCTGCTCTGATCCCGAAACCATAGAAGTGCAATGCGAAGTTGAAGTTCATGCAGAACAAGATGGTCTCGAACCATAGGTATGGTATTATTCTTTTGTGTTTCTTACACTTGTGTTTGATAAGTGGTCGAAAGGACAGTGCTGACTATGCCAGAGTCTGGCAGAAGGGAAGCACTCGTGCCGGTCCACTGGTTGAATGTGCAGGTCGTTGGAAAGTGTCATTCGAGCCAAAGAGTATTTGGTTGAAGGGATGCACTTGTCCACTCTGACCGCGTTGTGTTGTGTGTTCGTTGATTGGTCGAAGGGACAGTGTCGTCCGGTCCATGCCCTGCTTTTCATTAAGTTATCGCTGGTCGAAGGGACACACTCGTCCGGTCCATATCAATTAGACACTAGCTGTAGAAACCTGTAAATTTTAAACATTTTGGTTAAATGCTGACTTCTTAGGCTCATCAGGCTGGACGAGCGGTTAACTTGGTCATGGTATTTGGTTTATTTCAGGACCACTCGCAGAGAGACGCCCGAGGACGGTCGATAGTCAGTCCGGCCGTGACGGCGCGCGGTATTAGCGCCATCCATCCGAACATGAATGAACTCGCTCCGGTGAATCATTACGTCGGTAGTGAGTTCGTTCTAGCGGAGCGTCGTATCTATGGTAGCGGGGCGGCCATTACGGTTTTGACAGATTGTCAAAAACAACGGCGGTGCACGCACCAAGTCCGCGACGAATCGCTAAGTTTCGGCTAAATCTTACGACAAAGTGCTCAAATTAATATCAGAAATTAATAAGAGCTTTCTGATTAGTCGATTAGTGCTAATATTTGTGAGAATTGTTATTCGATTTTGTGCAATTGTGAAAATTATATGCAGAGGTTCATATGAAGAGTTTTATTTTAGCTCACTGCCCTTAAATGCTAACGCCCCACAATGAGTGACCCAGATAAGGCTAATCCTGTGCCTATAGATAGTTAAACAAAATGGTATGTTATTCTACCCCCATTCTCAGAATAAAAGTGTTCGTGTAAAATGAAATTAAGGTATTTTAACTACCATGGCATTGCCTTTACCACAATTTTTTCAAGACATTAGTGTTGTTTATTGATTTCTTTGTTTTTACAGTGGCATTGCAATATTATTTTTTTTCCTATTGCAGTTTCAGTAGAAAGTTCGTTGTTCAAATAATAAAGAAAGCCGTCGATAACTAACATGCATTTTATTTTTTCTAACTTTATGAAGAGACATGATGAAGGCAATACCATGGTGGTAAAAAACCTTTATTTTCTTTTACATTAACTAAAGTTCTTTTATTAAATTCAGAGGATCACATAATAGCTCAAACGATGGTATACGAGTGAGACATTGACATAGAAATAGCCGAATACTGTACGCAGGAGGGTAGAATAAAATACAATTTTGTTTGACTATCTATTGTAGAAGCCATTATAAAATCCAAGTATCCCAACAAAAAGAGATGTCCACGTGACGCCGGACATATGGCGTCAGCAGCGTTAACGACGCGCGCCGTAATGTATGTCTCCAAGGTCTATGGGGTATCAAAGATGTTGCCGAGTGTGAACTTATACTGAAATAGTGAACACCAGGACACCTTCCGTCTACTAGCTAGATACCCGTGACACACGTCCGGACAGACAGACGGGCGGACAGACAGACGGGCGGACAGACAGACGGGCGGACAGACAGCCGAGTAAATTAATAGGGCTCCGTGGGCGAAACCCTAAAAAACATAACTTGATCAATTAGTGACCTTCTATGTAAAACAAATTGTAACTAAACTATGAAAATACCGAAAAATTACTCCTTATACCAGTTTATTAAATCAATTTTATTTTATTGGATGGATTCGATTGATGGTTCTTGGTGGAATATCATCTTGAATAAATTATACACAAATTCTTGTACTTTTATTCCACATTAAAAATGTTTTCTTTTGTTTTCTTTCTGTCCTGTTAAATAATTAATAATTTGTTGGCCCGATGATGTGTAATACGAAACCGGTAGCCTAAGTTAAAATAAATATATGTGGAATAAAAGTACAAGAATTTGTGTGTAATTTATTAAATTTTATTGTTATATATATTTTATTTTTATTTTATGTATCTATATTCCTAATGATCTGCAAAAAGTCTGTATTTTAGTATGCATTATTCAAGTAGTCTTTTTTTTTCTTCTTATATAAAATCTCTGTGTGTGTACATATCATTAAATACCGTAAATTATTTTTATTCACACACTGTATTAGAAGTAACCTAAAAGCGCTTTTATTCACTAATTCTAATAAACCATAGATCTGTCGACGATATTCTGTAAAAGTAACAAATGGACACAATAACAAAGGCCCTCCCGAAACAAGCCTTCCCGGCTTAGTTGCGAGGACCGCCAGTCAAGCGTATTTAGATTAGATAAGCTTTCTATTTAGCAGTTTAGCAGCATTGCTTTTTTGTTATATTTTGTAATTTATTTAATGTCTGTGTATTCTTTATTATTAATAAAATAAATATTTGATTTGATTTGACCTTTATGATAATTACGATAATATCATATCTAGATTATAACAAACATCGTTCATAGGTTCTTAGGTGAAATGATCTTCTTGGCAATTGTATTTTGGTCAAATGTCTTTAGGTCTACTGATTTACAACTTTCGGTCAATAGTTTCGGTCTCCTGTTGTAGATTACTTGTTCTATGAGTCACCTTGTAAATGTGATCACATTTACTTACCACGGAATATGGCATGATTTAGCCTCATGACGTTGTCGATATTGATTGTTTATCGATCGATTCGGTATTGTTGTTTGTCGATTGGCTAATCATCGCGAGATATGGCGTGATATTTGTATTTAGGTGGTAGAGCTGATGCCGGGCTCGACTGTGGAGGTACCACCATCTTACTTGGAAATCCTCCCGAAGTTATTCGGGGGAGAGTAAGACAACAGCTCTGGGGCAAAACCAGGCGGCCCACCATTGCCTGGGACCGATGGATGGCGGTATAACCATCCCCAATTGCCGAGCCTTATATAAATCAGACTGCTGACGGGCAGCGGCGAAACTGGTCCAAGGGTTTCGGCACCGCGCTCACCAACCCGCCTGCCCAGCATGTGTGAGTATGGGCATTTCTTCCAGGAGGACCGCCAAGAGTGGTGAAATCCTGAAAAGGCCTATGTCCAGCAGTGGACGAAACAGGCTGATGGATGGATGGATGGATTTGTTTTCGAAGAGTGCTATGGGGTCAAGTTACTGATGATAGGGAAGAGTATCCGCAGAGGATTTTGAACCTTATAGTCAGGAATAGAGAGATGATTTCACCTTGGTTTCTAATAGTCTTTTGTGTGTTAGATTTGTTTTTGACTTTGAGAGTATAATTGAGTTACTTTTGGTTGAATTATTTTTTTCTAATTGTATAAACAATATCAGAACCGGAAATATAGAAGAAGGAGTTGTGTTCTTCGAGGGATGTCCAGAAGGCGGGGTTTGTCATGAATGATGATAACAAGGCAAGTATTTTTCACTAATTTGTTGAAAGGGTAATTATTTTTTTTGGATTTTCTGGTATGTGTTAATGTTTTTTTTTTTCGTTTCTTCTTATATCAGGGTTTTTAATTTTAAATTTTATTTGAACGATTTCTTATGTTCAATCAAAACCAATTCGTCCTGGTTCGCATTGCCACTTTGAGGACCATCTTCTCTGTGTGACCGTAGGCTGCGCTCCAGGTATTAAGGTCACAGCTTCGTTTTTTTGTTTGGACGGCGTTTCGCGACCAAATATACATATTATACATGTTCAAAGTTTAATTTCTTTTCTCGAATTAAATGTATAGAATTAACCGACTTCAAAAAAGGAGAGGTTCTCTATTCGACTGTATTTTTTAATGTTTTTTTTGGCTATGTTACTCCATAACTCTTGCATACATTATCCGATTTGAATTTTTTTTTGTTTGGAAGGGTCTGCTACCAGGTCCCATGTTATCCCATAGGTTTGGTCGTGATCTAATGATGCAATTCAGATATAGGCAGCAGAACTCCTCAATGGATGACGGCAGTCACTCGATATTTAGACAAATATCTCCGGCATTTCTTAACCGATTTGAAAGATTTTTGTTTTGTTTGGAAGGGTTTACTTCCATGTAGGTCCCATTTTAGATTGGTCTGGATATGATGATGGTCTTCAGAGATAGGCAGTGGAACTCCGCAATGGATGACAGCATATCACTCAATATTGCGGCAAACGTTTTGTTCCAGGATGCTGATTGCAGGATGTTACTTGATCATTGACAACATTCTGTTTTATTTTTTGTAATCCAATTTAAAAATAAAAGAAAAATAAAAAGATAAATACAAAATAAATAGAGAATTAAGTAGTTATTCAAGGTTTCTTTTGGAAATTACATTTAGTTCGTGTTTCGTAACCACAATTAATTAAATTTTATAACGTTAACTATATTAACGCTCACGCGGCATAATGAAGTGGTTATTTCCCTGGTGTGTTTTATCGGTTAAGTTCATTTTTTCCTTATCTTTTTGACAAGTTCCATAAAATTTCGTATTAAGTTGTCATGAGACGTCATTAATTTCGCAAATGCCAAAGTCGCAATATTTCTCACTAGACCTGTACATGCACTCAAAAACAAAACTTGTAAAAAAACAAGTCACGCAACTTAGTTCTTTTACCGTAAAAAGTTGTGAGATCCTTGTAAATCCTGGTTGGTTAATTTATTCAGTCCCTTTGTCGTAAGTAATTACATAATTAGCTAACCTAACAACATCTTATAGTGACCATATCAATATTAAAAATCTTATATGTTTTAAATAAATAGATTGATTCGGCGTCTCATTTCTTTTTGTAGATAGTCCTACTATATTTTTTCCAGTACCTTCTACTTACAACTAAAAATGTAACTTTGTAATCCCATATGAGCAGGACAGATTTCTCTGGATAAGCTAGCCTTAAAATTGAACATGTGTGTTAAGATACTTGGGGTGGACGATTGATTTATATATATTTTAGTGTTAAAATTTAATGTTTAGGATTTAGTTGTCGAGTAAATAAGTTATAAATTCTTTTCTTATCGTCATAGTATGTTCTTGATGTCAAATTCAGTTTACTATTATTGTTTCACTTAGTTATGATGACTTTATTTTGCATCGTCTCACCCTAACTTTTCTTCAATTTACTTTACGTTTAATAAATGTGTTCATATTGTTAACGTAATGAAAGTTTTATTTTATTACCTACCCACCTTCTAAATTATTTTATTAGGTACGTAATTGTTTCTTTTTTTGTACTAGTGGAATCTGGGACTTCCGGGTAACCTAGGTACGTTACAATGTGACCACTGACCTGCGAGGTCACGGTGCGGTACTGCAGCGCGGTGGCCATGTCGCTCGGCAGCACCCCCCGCGCCGGCCGCAGCGACTCGCAGCACCCACCGCCCTCGCGCCCACACCGTGCCGCCCTGACGCCCGCCCAGTGCCATGTCGACACTCGCCATGAGATCTTGTTGACAAACCACATTAACTTTAACAGAGATATTATTGCATGACTGATGATCGATTAATCGAATGGAAAAAGGCTTATTATAAAAATATCCTTTCGCCCGTGGCTCTCTGCCCCATTTTCAGCTTGCTCGTTATTTTATTAACACCCCTTATAGCCTAAATGTTGATCAGGATAGTAATCATAGTAATGATGAATAAATAAATAAAATTAATTAAAATACTGTACGGTGTTTCTGTTGCACACCATACATGAAAGTTAATAGAAGTTAGGGAAGATGAGGAGTCCAGAGAAAACAGTGAGCAACGAAGTAATTAGTTTTATTTTCTCTGGTTAGTTGTTTACAGTAAGGCAGTTGTTTCGTTACTAAAGTGAGTTAATAATATACATAAAACGTAAAGTAGGGCGCTGCGAGCGCAGCAGAATTATTTAGGTATACACATACGAATGTACGAGTAAGCCCGTACATGCTACGAACGAGAGAAAAGAAAAGAGAAAAAATGTGAAATAAAAAGATACAGTTAAAAAAGGTAAAACTAAAGTTAAATAGCTAAAATAATGTTTCGACGTCGGCGCGCGTGCGGCGCGGCGTGGGAGTGGTTGCGGAGCTTCGGTGTCCTCGTCCGTAGAATTCGCTGTGCGCTTGCTGTTGTTTATGTTGTAAATAGGCCGCTCGACGTTACATATTATGTAGTTTCCATTTGATGTTATGCATTGTTGTATAATATTATTGTTGTTGATGAAATGTAGGTATCTTTCTTGAAATTTATCGCTATGTACTCCGACGCAGTTTGAATTATTCTTGTTATCACCCAGTTGCAGTTTCATTTTTATCTTCTAAGGGTAAGGGAGCCAACTTTGTTATGGGCCTTTTGAAAGCACCCCCTTTGTTTTAACTGTTACGGCACGAACGTAGCCGTCGTTTCCTGGATGCAGTTCTTGCACCCTGGCTAAAAGCCATTTTCCAGGTGGTGTGTTGTCCATAATTAGGACAAGTTGACCTTCCTCTAGGTTTTTCTGTGGTTTTGCCACTTTCTGCGAGCTTGAAGTTGATGGAGATATTCGCTTGACCAGCGAAATTGCTACATATTCTTTTGAGGTCCTCACACCGCGCCTTTTGTTAGTTTTCACAGCCACATGGCCCGTGAAGTCAATTCCAGTGTGAGTAAAGGGTCTGGAAGGGGTGACCCTAGCAGTAGGAAGATCACCCATTAGCTGCACGTTTTTGTGTGGTTTAAATCTGTGACATCTTATGCACAGCCTTAGTTGTTTCTTGACAGCTCTGTTTCCACCAATAATCCAGTATTGTTGCCTCGTGTGTGCCAAAGTTAGACGGGCTCCTCCGTGTAAAGTTTGAAGAGAAAATGAGAAAGTTAATACAAATGTCAATTAAAATGTCAAAACAACAATATAAAATAGATTATACATACAAATTTTATTGTCAAATACCGTTTGAATGTCATAGATAGACACACTCTAGGCTTCATTATGATAAAAAATTAACATCATTTAAATATTCATTTATGTCATAATAACATTTTTGTAACAAAATTTTGAATAAAATCGATTTAAATTTTCCAATAGGTAAAGATTTTATTGAATTTGGAAGCTTGTTATATAGTTTTACAGACATAGCATAGATGCTCTTTCCACGTAGTTTACACTTTGAATAGGGCATTTCTAAGTGTATTCTGTGTTGCAGCCGCCTTGATACATGTTGCGTCTCTTTGAACTTTGTGTAATTAATTTTGACAAACATAATACATTCGAGAAGATAAAGCGACGGGAACGGTAATATTTTCAAATCTTTGAAGTGCTGTCTGCAAGTGTCCCAAGGTTTTATTCCAGTAATTGCCCTGATACATTTTTTTTGCATCCTAAAAATCTGTATACAGTCACTACTATTGCCCCAAAAGATTATACCATATCGGATTATAGAATTTACATATCCGTGATATGCTGTTATGGCTGCATTTATTGACGCTACTCTTGTGAGTTGTCTTAAGGGATACACAAAGCTGTTTATTTTATTCTTTAGCTTTGCAACATGAGACTTCCAGTTGCGATGCTTCAAATAACTTTGGTTAGCGCCAAGGGTTGTAGACGGGAGTGATGGTTTAAACGAGGTGTTAAGTTGACATGTTTATTATTTCGATGCCAAAATAGAGTGAACCTCTAAAAATGTACATCAATCGGTTTTATAATAACTCAAGCAGCGTGCGTCACAATGTTGCAGTCAATAGCTGCATGTCGCAGTAATATTATAAAACAACGTTTCTTCGTTGTTACTACACTTCATCTCCCCCTTAAAAGTCCCCTCATTCCCGGGGTACTGCAAAAAAAAATGTGAGGTTTTGGTTCTACTTGGTTCACATTTTTATCAAAATAGAATTTTCTTATAGACATAATTAATTTCTTAAAACGTTAATACATTTAACAGACTTAAATATTTCATTTAACAAATAATTTTGTATTATTTTTATGGGTAATATACTCTTTACCATCCCTTAAAATTTTGACATTCGGTTCCAGATCCTGTATAACTATAAAAGGACCTAAATAAATTTTATCTAGCTTACAACCCACTTGGTTTCTAATTAAAACTAAATCACCACTCTTATACTTCACAGGATTCGCATTTTTATCAAAATGTACCTTTCGTAATTCCTTGCTCATTAATAAATTATTTCTAGCTTCAAGTTGTGCTCTTTGAAGCCTGTATTTGAGTTCCAAAGGATAAGAGTCGGGATTATACAATGGTTCTACAACTGGGTTCTGTAAATTGCTCGGTAAGTTACAGACTTTTCCAAACACTAACTCGAATGGCGTGTATTTTGTCTCAGTGTGAACCGCGGTGTTATAGGAAAAACACCAAAATGGAAGCCAACTGCTCCAGTCAGTTTTGTTGCTATCGCACTGTATCCTAAGATAAGCTCCTAGATGCTTATGAGTGTTCTCTAACGATCCTAGAGTTTCATGATGATACGCGGTTGAATGTAGCTTAGTAATATTTAATAAGTTACAAATTTCCGAAAAAACTGACGACATGAACTCTGTCTCCATGTCAGTTATAATTTCTTTCGGGATACCATATCTTAAAATAAAATTATTTACAAATAACCTAGCTACGGAAACAGTATCCTTTCTTTCTAATGGATATGCTTAGACATACTTCGTCAAATCACACTGTAACGTTAAAATATATTTATTATTTAAATTATCTAAATCTACAGGGCCCATTAAATCTAAACTTACTCTTTCAAAAGCGGTGGATGCCGTAGATGTAATGACCATCGGCTCCTTTGTATGCCTATTCGAATGCTTTTGAATTTGGCAACTGTTGCACTTTTTGACGAATTCGCTTACATCGTTAGTCATTCCTGACCAAAAGTAATATTTTTTGATATTATTCAACATCCTGTTTACCCCCGCGTGGCCACTGGTAGGTAACAGATGGAAGTCGTTCATGATCACAATTTTTGTGTCTCTATCAGTTACTCTCAGGACGTCTTTGAGAATAAGTAACTTCGGTATATCATTTAGCTTTTTAATTTCCTTCAAGAGAATATTTATTAACTCTTCATAACGTTTGCATTTAATAATTACGAGCTCATCTAATTTTAATATCTTGCAAAAATCTTGTAATTCTCTCGCTAACACACTTACGGTAGGAAACGATCGAGACATTACGAATATGGCCGATTTTTCAGGCACAAAAATGCAATTACCTTTATCACTAGTGATTTGCTTCAGTTTCTGTATTTGTCTCTGAGTACTCATATTAAAACCTATAATTAATTCTATGCTGTCTGCTGGACGCTTGAGGATTTCCACTACTTTTGGTTGATCAGACCTTGGAGTAGCGGGAATCTCAGGAGTCGTAGCAGTGCTGTCACTACGCAACTTACGAGTTTGTGCTCTGGTCATGACTGATACTACGTGTTGGTGCATATTCTTTAAATCGGTGGAAGTTAATGTAATACGGCTCAATGCATCTGCAGCTGCGTTGTGCCGTCCCGGAACATAACTTATTTCGAAATCATACTCTTCAAGATAGAGTCTGAATTTAGTGAGTCGACTTGAAGGATCAGTCATGTTAAATAAATAAATTAACGGCTTATGATCCGTTTTAATATTGAATTTTTCGCCATATAAATAAGGCCTAAAATGTCTTACTGACCAAACAATGGCAAGCAGTTCAAGTTCGATTACTGGGTAACGTGTTTCGGCGGGCTTCAGATTACGGCTCGCGTACGCTACTACCTTGCCATTGCTGTTTGAGAGAACCGCGCCTAACCCAATTTTCGAAGCGTCCGTCTGTAGAGTAAACGTATTTTTATCAGAAAAATCTGGATAGTCTAATACTTTTGGGCTAATGAGTGACTGTTTGAGCTTTTGGAAAGCACACTCACAGTCATCTGTCCATACAAATGCTACATTTTTCTTACATAATGCATTCATAGGGTGGGCTATCTCTGCGAACTTTGGTATAAAACGCCTATAATAATTTGCAAACGCTACAAATCTTTTGACATCGTCAGTATTCTGTGGAGTAGGGTAGTTTTGCAAGGATTCTACTTTAGTTGGGTCGGGAAAAATCCCTTCTGAAGTTATTTTATGACCTAAATAAACGATTTCCTTACGCAGAAACTCACATTTCAGAGGGTTTAACTTTAAGTTAACTTTACGTAAGCGTTCTAAAATAGTCATAAGGTTTTTATTGTGTGTTTCTAGGCAGTTTCCTACTATAATACAGTCATCTAAGTATATAAAACAAGCTTTATAGTTTAAACCAGACATTGCAATTGTCATTAGACGAGAAAAAGCACTCGGAGATGTCTTTAAACCCATCGGACATCGTTTCATCTGGTATTGTTTATCCGTTGTAAATGCTGTGTACTTTCTAGATTGCTCTTCAAGAGATAACTGATAGTAACTTTGACTAAGATCTAGCTTTGAAAAGTATATACTATTCGATAATGAGTCCAAAATCTCTGTAATATTGGGTAAAGGGAATTTATCGTCTTTTATTCTGTTGTTAAGTTGACGATAATCCACGACAAGTCTCCATTTCTTGTCTCCTGACCTATCAGTCTTTTTGGGAACTAAAAGAACAGGACTGGACCATTCAGAAGTGGTCTCCTCAATAATGTCATTCCTAAGCATTTCATCGATCTGCTTTTGAACTTCACCTTTTAATGCATTTGGCAATCTATAAGGCTTCACGTACACTGAAGACGTGTTTTCTTTCAATTTAATAGAATGTTTAATTAAATTACTTGTGGAAAGCGTATCTCCTGGCAAATGAAAAACATCGGCATATTTAGCACACACGTTCTCAATGCTCTTTTGCTCCTCTTTATTTAAATAAGAATGCAAATCAAGTAAATTTAGCAAAGTTCGGACTCTATTAGATGTAATACTATCCTTGTCAAACTTGCAAACATCAAAGTGATTCAAGCTAATGACTTCTAAATCCGAAATATCTACCTTAATTGAATTATCTGTGGTATTTAAAATCCTAACTGGAATAAGTCCATTCTGTGGTTTCGAAATGACACCCGCTGTGTACACTCCCTTATAAATTTCCTTTGCTAAAATGACGCAATCACTAACTAATATCGTCGGGATGTGTTGAATCATTTCGCATCGTGGCGGAATTGTAAACAAGTTTCCACTTACTTGTACAACAATAGACTGGTCTTGGTTTTCCAAACTCAAAGTACCATCTTTATAATTCAACATCGCGTAATATCGCGTGAAAAAATCTTGCCCAAGTATCCCCTCTGCGGTGCAAGATAAGTTCTTGAAAATGTAGAACTTTTGTTTAAAAACCACATTCTTAATAATAATATCTAAATTAATATAGCCAACAGACTCTAAATTACCACTTATTCCTTTAATTACTAACTTATCCTCTTGAATTAAATTCAATAATTCTCTATTTTTTAATAACCATTCATACTTTAATACGCATAAACTAGCTCCAGTGTCAACCAATAAATTTAACTTGTCACCAGTCCTTAACTGGCAAGTAATAACGCAAAAGTTATTAAAACTATAAATATAATGATTGCTCTGTTTAGGCACGAAAAAACTCTAAACGCTCATTATTATTTCGAAGCCTTTCCCGACCGTCGTATTCTGACACGTTATGCTGAATACGCTGGAAACGTGAGTAGCCGCCGCCGCGTGTTTGCTGACGCTGGCCATTCTTGTATGTACCTCGAAAACCTGCACTTTTAAAGGAAGTTTGTTGACCTGTGTTATTGTCTTGATTGAAATTCTTATTCGAGTAATTTCTTCGGCCACGGAAACCGCGATTATCATAGCGTTTATGCTGGTACGGTTTGGTAGACCCAAAATGCATAGTTTGGTTCTGAGGCTGGGTGGACATAGATTGTTCGTCTATTGCTGTCCTAATAGCTTCTGGTAGCGAATCAAGCTGCCGTGACGCGATAACAGTGCTAAGTCGCTGGTCAGACAAACCATCCGCAAACCGCTATATAGCCGTTTTTTCATTAAGAGGCCGCAAAACCTCAAACTTGGACGTTTCGCCATCTGCTTGCGCTATCGTCAAATTGACGAATAACTCTTCTAGCTCTGTACCGAACTTCTCAATAGATCTACGACCTTGTGTAGTTCGAAACAACTGCGTCTGTAAAGCTACAGTGGATTTTTTCGGAATTAAAAACTTGCGAATATCGTTTACTAAACATTGAACATTGCTGTAGGTACTTTTCAGTCGCAATTTCGCGCTAGCTGAAAGTCGCGTTTTTAAAACAAACTCAATAAGCTGGTTCTTACTAGTTTCATTAATGAGAGAACTATACAACAAGATCCCATCGACGAGCTGGTTGGTCACTTGTTCCTGGCCATTCATTACAGGCAACAGGGAAATAGCTGTTTTAATATCAAAAGAGTCAGCCATTTTTGAAAAATATTTCGTTATCTTAGGCTCAATTTCTAAAATAATACCTTCCTCAGTTTGGCAACTATTATCTATGCTGGAAAGTAAACTTTTAATCTTTTTATAAGTAGAAGTTATTTCATTTATCAATTTCTGAAACAAATCGCTAGATTCAGTGCCCAGCTGCTTCTCTGTAATTTCTTGGTTCAACTGAGTCAAAATACCATCGAGCTTATTATACTCATTATCGGCCTCCTGTAACTTCTTACAAGGTATATCTTTTTTACGACATTCTGGACCAATTTTAACCAAATATTCCCTAATTAAATTAATTCTAAGATGTAATTCCTTTAACTGCTCGGACATATTACATTCAAATAACAGTTAAAATTAAGCATTCTAACTAAACAATACAACTGAATGAAAACGTTTTACTTGAAGACATTATAATGTTTGTTCAAAAACTTAAAGAAATGCGCGCAGTAGGTATGTACCGGTAAGTGATATGTAGGTCACGATGACGTTGTTTGACACGTGCTGTGGTAGGTCATCGGACTCGAACGGGCTCCCAGCTGCTCCTCATCGGACCCGTACTGTGTATCTCCCAGCGCCCTGCATATCCTTGAATCTCATATTGGGCTTGAGCATATCTCCCGGCACCCGGCGCCACCTTTTCTCTTGCACGATTTTATTCCAAAAAATATTTCTGCTACGTCGCGTTTCGGTTGTTCACGAAGTGCCAAGTTTCTAGCTGGATACTTTCTTCTTAACATTGGTGCTGTTCCTCTGGTCTTCTGTACTGTGGTGTAGGTAGGGCATCTTCTTTTTGCCTTCAGTTAGATATCAGAAAAGCTTCACAGGTAAGACTGGTATGGGTCGCCATCAAATAACTTTGGTTAGCGCCAAGGGTTGTAGACGGGAGTGATGATTTAAACGAGGTGTTAAGTTGACATGTTTATTATTTCGATGCCAAAATAGAGTGAACCTCTAAAAATGTACATCAATCGGTTTTATAATAACTCAAGCAGCGTGCGTCACAATGTTGCAGTCAATAGCTGCATGTCGCAGTAATATTAAAAACAACGTTTCTTCGTTGTTACTACACTTCATGCTTATCCAGTTGGATTCCTAAAAATTTTATACTATCCACTACCTCTATCACATTATTGTTATATTTAATATGGGTGGAATGTTTTGTGTATGATGTAATTGCATCACTTTAGTTTTACTAAAATTTATTAAAAGGTCATTATTGCTGAGCCAGTTAACTATGGAATCCAAGGTTAAATTTATTTCATGGTTTAGGTTATTTTTGTCCTTACATGATACAATAGCAGTACAATCGTCAGCAAAGAGAATCACTGGCTTTGGTACATGACTCGGTAGGTCGTTAATGTAAATGAGAAAAAGGAGAGGACCCAAAATACTGCCCTGAGGTACTCCACTCTTTACTGATCTAACATTGGATGTAAAAATTCTTTCTCTATTGGTCTTTAGGCAAAGTCGACTTATTTCACAGACTTGTTTACGGTCATCTAAATAAGACTTAAGTAGGTCATAAGCTATGCCTCTTATTCCACAATCATAAAGTTTTGATAAAAGACGCTTATGACTCACGTAGTCGAAAGCTTTTGACATGTCCAAAAAAAGAGCTACGGTTTGATGTTTTTTGTCGATGCTTTCAATCATCAACTTTAAAAAATCGTATATAGCCAGATTAGTGGACCTGTTTTTTCTAAACCCGTTTTGTTCCTTAACAAGTATATTCTGTTTGTCAAAAAATGCGTAAAGCCTTTTATATATTAGACGCTCAAATATTTTAGAAAATATTGTGATAAGCGCGATAGGCCTATATTTCGACATGTCTGTTTTACCGTCTTTTTTGTAAATAGGTTTTACTATGGACATTTTGAGACCATTAGGAAAAATCCCTTGTTCTATCATTAAATTAAATATATATGTGATTGGTTTACTTATAATTTGATGACATATTTTTATGATTTTTGTTTGGATTCCGTCATTACCTACGCTACTTTTGTTCTTCAAGTTAATTATTTCTTTTTCTACCTCATATTTGTCGGTTGGTGACAAAAAAATAGATTTGTACGTTTTTTCATTATTACTGCATTCCGGTCTTTTTTGGGTTTTGTGTTCACTTGGTCAATATAGAAATTATTAAAAGCATTCGCTATCTCTGTAGGATCAGTTATAAATATATTGTGTTTGGATTCAATTTTATCAATGTGGTTGTTATTTAGTTTGTTATTATTATTTTTAATAATTTTCCAAGTTGCTTTAGATTTACCACTAGCAGAGTTTATGAAATGTGTATTTTGAGCCTTTTTTGTCTGTTTTATTATAGTATGTAGTCTTCTAGAAAATTCTTTGTAGACTTTTTTGAACTTGTTGTGAATAGATTTACATTCGAGTCGTAGTAAACCTTTGCAGTTGCCCACAGATGCTCCAACCCCGGACACAACCGCACTAAGCTTTCGTCTTGGAAGTTTCAATCGTTGTGCAGCGTTTTCACTAATAATCGAAACTTTGCTACCCTGGTCGAGGAGGGTCCTTAGTGTTACATTTCTTCCGTGTACATCTTTCAATTGTAGTTGAGCAGTAGCCAGAGAACTTCTCGGTTGTCGTTGTTGACGTGCGTGGTAACCCGATATTGTTTTTCTGTAGAGAAGGTTGAAGGTTGAGAACCTCTGGTTGCAAAATGACCCGGGTCATGCAGTAAAGTGTGGTGTGAGTTATTGCATTCTTTGCATTTACTCAACGACATGCATTGCTTGTCGCCATGACTGAACAAACAGTTTCAACATAGTTGCAGTTTCGAAACCGTTTCCTTCCGTTTGCTGATATTCATACTCAGAAAGTTTTCGCAATACATCAACGCGTGGCCATTTTTGCAAACTGGGCAAATTCTTGCGAAAGTGTAGTAGGTTTTTGTGCCTTTTCTTGACTGCTTAAGGTTTGTTGACCTCTTAGTATATTTATGTTTTTGATTGTAGTTTTGAGCTGGAGACTTTTGTTAAGAATTTTGGCGATCACTTTTGGTTTCAAGCGCCAAAAACTAAGACTCCAGGAAGTTCATGAATTATTCGAAATCTGGTAAATCTCTTGGAGATACAAGCTTGTCTATGTAGTTTTCGTAAGTCTCTGAATCAAGTTTTTGAGACAGTATGTACACCATTAGAGGGTCCCATTTGGATGTCTCTATACCGATATTATTAAGCGCGTTCAGACACTCGAGAGTTGTGTCGTGAAGTTTTTTCATATTGGAGGCGTTGGCTTGCTGCAGGACCGGTTGATTGATTAGTGTGTTGACATAGGAAGAGAAAAGTTTTTTTTTGTTGTTATAACGATGGTTCAGCATGTCCCAGCATGACTCGTAGTTATCGGCACTGATGTAAAGATGTTGCACCGCACTAGCAGCTTCTCCTCTGAGTTTCGATTTAAGATGTTGCATTTTTTGTGTTTGGGATATTAGTGAATTAGAGTGAATTGCTTCAAAAAATAGATCTTTGAAGTTCATCCACTGATTGTAGTTTCCATCGAATTTCGGAATATCCATCTGCGGCGTAGGCTTTTCTTGGTGAATTGTTTCGTGAATTTTTCTGCTCATTTCTCTCCTCATCCTGTCGTAGGTATCCTCCAACAAAGCGTATTCTTCTTCATAGTTGGCGTTACTTCCCCGTAACAAGTTATCCAGTTCCCAGTGGGTCTTGTCAATGAGTTCCCATTTCTTTTTGAGAATACTCAAGTTGTCTTCCAGGTCCCACTTTTCTTTTACTGTGGTTATGTTTATCTTTGAAACAGATCGTTCAAAAGACATGAAATTTGCTTGTTGTTTAAGTAGCAAAATGTCTTTTTATCCGTTGAATTTTCGTCTATTTCCAGGTTAAAAAATAGACTGGTTTTTTCTGGAGTTTTGCCAAATGTTCCGCTGGTTGATTGTTTCTGTAAGGATTCTGGCATCAGCTGTTTCTTTTGTTTGAGCATCTGCTCCATAGTTTGGTTAAACAGCAGTTTTGTTTGGTTGAACTCGTCATCAATAAAATAGCTTGAGTTTTTGTTGCGGAGCTTATTAAGCTCGCCGTCGTTAAATGTGAACTCTTCCCAATGAGTTTCAAGAGCCCCGATGCGTTTTTCTAAGTAATCAAGGGTTTTTCTTTCCACCGAGTCTTTCTTAAAGTTGGTGCAAATTTTGGATATATTGGCGAAACTTGCCTCTTGGTTTGAGATAAATTCCTCCGCGTTGGTAGTCATTGTTTATGTTGATTAGCCCAGAAGATTTTTGTTGATCTCCGAGTCTTGTTTATTAGTTGACCAAAGTTAAGTCGAATGTTGTTCTTCGCCCGAAGCAAGCAGTGTCACTTGACGAAGTTGGTGTTTAGTTGAAGTGGTTGTAACAGCCCGAAAATCCAAGATGCCGTGGTTCTGGTGAATCAGTGTGCTTATAATCTCGCCTATGCGCTTTCTCAATCTGACTGGGGAGATCCGCTTGTGGAAGGCCAGTCAAACCGAATCGCTTCTCTGAGTAGACGAAAATCACAAACAACACTGAAGTTAAGTTCGAAGTACCACTCGAAGGACCACTGTGTACGGGAAAACAATAGAATATGATTTTTTGAACGACTATGTGCAACGGTCACCATGTTTTACCACAGTGCTAATAAATACCAATCAAATAAGCCAAAACTCCAAGGGTTTGCTGTTGTCCATTGAGGAGATCCCGTACCCACCTTCCAGTCCCATCATCAGAACCTGGTCACCATGTTTTACCAAAGCACTAATAAAGACCCATCAAATAAGCCCAAACTCGAACTCTGTATCCGTTGAGGAGATCCCGTACCATAACTTCTAATTACTACCAGTAGAAAAGTAAATTCCAAAAATCTTTAAATGACGATAACTTTTTTTCTGAGATCCGTTTTTAATGAAATAAAGTTATTATTCTATTCCAAATTAAGCTCTGTACAGCTGTGAAAACTACATGAAAATCCTTTCAGTAGTTTTAGAAATGTGCGGGAACAAACAGACAGATAGACAGAAAAGAATTCTAAAAATCATTGATTTGTGTTCTATCACACTTCTTTAGTCACCCCCTTTCTATTTTTATTACTTTTCTTCAATGTACAGACCCATGATTTTTACTGTTTTATTATAATAGTCTAAGAGCTAGCGACCAAATCGGTCATGTGGCTTCAGCTGTATTGAAACTCCGTTAGCTACTTCCCTGAACAACCTTCTCCCATAATCTCCGTGCTGGGAGGCTGCGGGCGGTGGGTGCGGGTGTAGTGGGGTGGGGCAAAAAAAGAAAAAAATGTGGGCTCAGCGGCTTTAATTTTTTTTTGAAACAGTTGCTCTATACTCCCTGTGCACCCAAAAAAAAATTTAAATCGATCGGGTGTTGGGAAGGGGTTGCCAGCGTTAATTAAAAGTACCAAAATAATAATAATTTTCATGTGGGCTCAGCTGTATTGGCTTTTTTTCTGACGCGAGATTAATTAATATGTGAGCCCCAAAAAATAGCCATGCAAAAATATCGGTGGGAAGGTATCGAAAAAAAGTGTTGAAATCGTTGGATTTCGTTCGAAAATGAGCTGTCTGTCTGTTAGCTGAACAAAATCGACGCGCCGTGAGCGCGCTGACGCGTTCGTCGGCTGACATCCCCTTCATGTCCGCTTTTGCCTTCTCCTCAGCTCATTTTCGAACGAAATCCAACGATTTCAACAATTTTTTTCGATTCCTTCCCACCGATATTTTTGCATGGCTATTTTTTGGGGGCTCACATATTAATTAATCTCGCGTTAGAAAAAAAAGCCAATACAGCTGAGCCCACATCAAAATTATTATTATTTTGGTACTTTTAATTAACGCTGGCAACCCCTTCCCACCAACCGATCGATTTAAATTTTTTTTTGGGTGCACAGGGAGTACAGAACAACTGTTTGAAAAAAAAATTAAAGCCGCTAAGCCCACATTTTTTAAATTTTTTTCCCCACCCCACTACATCCGCACCCACCGCCCGCGGCCTGCCAGCACGGAGATTATGGGAAAAGGTTGTTCAGGGAAGTAGCTAACGGAGTTTCAATACAGCTGAAGCTACATGACCGATTTGGTCGCTAGCTCTCCGTCTATAAGTATTGAGTATTGATATTGGTGATAATATTTTAAGAAACAAGTTCAATCCTAATCTATGTAAGTATGTAGCAATATAATGAATCGTAATCGTAACAGTAAAGATATTGCCGTAGAAATATTTCTGAACAATATTACTTAATAACCAATACACAGCGAAATACAAATATTATTATCATAACGGAACTGTGTCGGATAACATGGCTTATTTAACAGATTATTTTGTACACGGATAAATTGTATGTAGTACTTATGATGAAGAGTGTGTTGGTGTGATTTGAGTATATATGTAGGTATATCAATAAATTATATAATAGTACAATTTATAAAATAATAATAACAATGAACAAAATAAATAATTCATATATGAAAATGAGTGTTAAAAAAAGAAACCTCCACCTATTTAACGATTAATAAA
Source organism: Ypsolopha scabrella (assembly GCA_910592155.1). Lineage (NCBI taxonomy): Eukaryota > Metazoa > Arthropoda > Insecta > Lepidoptera > Ypsolophidae > Ypsolopha > Ypsolopha scabrella. The sequence continues at coordinate 24,494,144 of OU342982.1, forward strand.
AGATTTTCTGTCGTTTGATAATCAAACTCCAAGAGTCAACTTCGCACTGTCATTTCACAACTACGCACAGTCTTGGGGAATATATCAAGTATTTTATTCAATTTATTATATAGATAGTCAGCTAGGAAGATATGGTGTTTTTGCAAGAAAGCAGTGCGGGCATGAATAGTGGTGCAAACGTTATCCTTTCTTCTTGTGGAGGAATATAAATTATTATCAAATGGCAGAGTCATGTGGTGGTTTGTTACCAAGCAAAAAATATAAAGCTGACGGACTGTGAGGAGATTACAGGCAGAGTAGAACGCTCTGGTAGAATAGCGATAGCGATAAGATTTACCTTGAGGACAGATCTTTGAGCGCGTTCAATGTGATTCATTTAAGACTTACATGCACCAACCCACGCTGTTATACTATAGCCTAGAATTGATCTACACAAGTCATGACAAATAAATGTAAGTAATCCAAATGAGCTTTATTCGCGTCCAACTAGTAAGTCGATGTGAGGTTTCACCTGCCTGCTCCCTGTAACCAGCGATTTCGGGCAGACGCGCACATAGACGTGTACGTACTGTTATACCCTAGCTTTGTAAGGGTTAACGCTGACGCAGCCCTTTCTGCTATATCAGCACTTTTCCCATCAGACGGCTCATTGTCTTTCGCCCATAGTTCAGTTAGACTCCAACCTCCGCCGTGACTGTCAGACCCAAGTTAAGTCTACCTATATCTACTATTCCAATATACAAGTCAAATAAATTTGCACACTTCTTCAATATCGGGTCTAACAGTACGACGATCTCGGTAGGATTCGGTAGAATGCCAGTACGACTAGTCACGAGTGCATGCGCTTTGCGATACATGTGATGAGTAGGTATTTAAAATCAAGGTCAGCCGTAGCTGGCCTTCTCTACCTATCTATTTTGTGGCCTGGTGTTATTTGAAAATTGTCAAGAACCCATCCGTTGATCCTGATCCCATCACCATAGAATTCCTCAAGAGGATTCGATATTAAGTGTGCTGATTACTTGAAAATAATCATTATGCCTCCTGATGTTTTAATCTGAAACTCTTCAATGAATGACAATCATTTTGTCTCAGGATGCTGGTTGTAGAATACTACGAAAACATTGCCATAATACCAACTTGACCTTCGTTTCCTATGAACAACGCATAAATAAATAAACAATAATTACCCATGTTTTTCATTTTTTGTGTTGTCGGGTTAGCAATACTAAAAAATGTGAAATATATAAACTTTTAGCAAACAAAATAGTAACATACTTCAAATGGATTTTTGATTGAAACACTCTTGTACTTGTCCACTTATTTATATTGTTTCCCTAACTTCAAATGGTACTATAACATTCACTAAAAAGCTAAAAATAATGATATACTGACCAAAATAACACTTTTGCCGACCTTTTTCTCGTAAAACATCAAACCTCAGCTAATGACTATAATACAATATATGCTTCTCTATCATCAAACATTGTGAATCTACACTTCTACACTAATATAATAAGTAGATGGATGTAGGAGGTAATCTCCAGAACAAATGATTCGATTCTAAAAAGTTGCGTCGTGTAGTATTCTTTGTTATAACGGTCAATAAATAATTACTGATTGTTTTTACGTAATTACGATATATTTACTAAAACAGAATATTTTCTTAATTTCTCATTGGAAAACTAATTTACTAATAGGCACACAGGGGCATATCTTCAAAAAAAAATCTTTCTGTATCTGAGCGTTTTACAAAATATTAAGTCCACGAAGCTCAGACGAACAAACCTCCCTTTTCACTGTTTTTTTCTCCGAACCACGAAGCCAAGTATGAGCAGAAAATTGAAAGTCTTCATAGAATTTAGGTAACTCTAGCTAGCCCAATAGAAAGAAACAGTTGTACCTGTTCGTGGGTGTCATTCAGTAGATGCAAGTCAGTAGTGAGGTCGGCGCTGGGCGGCACCACTCCGAGCCAACTGCAGGGCGGCTGTAGCGCTGGATGCCGCACCGTGCTGCGCCACTGCACCGTCATGTTCACCGAACACTCACCGCTTGAAACCTCTGCGCTACATACACAATCGTTAGTGCCCACTGCGTGTTGCCAAGAGACGCTCACTGGGAGAGTAGTCGAGCATCAGTGAGAGCCTCTCCTAGACACATGCTTATACTTGGTAACTTGGCACACTCACGTGATTAACTCTGTTTGAACGTCAGGATCACTGGGTACTGGTAGCTCGATGGCCAGGTTGCCGACGGGCAGGTCCGTGAGTGACGGCGGTGGCTTCACGCGCTCTGGCACTCGCCAGTTCAGCACTATATCCTCACTGCCACTCGGAAGAGAAGCACTCACTGTCAGCTCGATGTGCTGTACCCTTTACAAAGATGCGTGATTTAATTACTTGATCCTCATTTAATGTGGTTACGTTCAGCCACCATCGCGCCTATATTAATTCGGTATACAAAGTAAATTAAATCGGTTCGTTGTCCTATGTGATGACAACATAATCAAACTTTCAACGCTTTCAAGAAATTCCCTTAACGCGGAGGAGCCATTAAACATCAGTGAAAGAACCTACAGAAGCTACGTTGTCACGGCATCTGTATTTACCTCTGTCGGTAGTCCATGGGCCAGCCAAGATATCGGTATAATTTGGGGGTACCAAATTTCCTTTTCACAGAAGTTAGATAGGTTTATTATGATGTCAAAAAACCATCATTGCCATCTCAAAATGGTAACTAACAAAAATGGCCGCCAATCCAAGATGGCGGATATAGAGTTAAAAAAAATCAACCATAACTCAAGAAACCGATTCCAAAACTTTTCTTTAAAACTAAAGCGCTTTAGGTGTGCTTGAAAGTTTGTAATGTACATTTTATCGGTAAAGTTGTGTTTTTTATTTAATTTTTGTTATCCTATTTTTTTAATCAAGTTTTTATAAAATACCTTGTCATTCCAAAGAAGTTTTAAGTCAGGCAAAGTAGTGTATTAAATTATTTTTTGATGTGTAACATGTATGGGTCTGATGACTTAAAATACATGAAAACATGAATTTGATTTTACTCCCTTTGAAATTCGCCGTTGATTAAATAACCGCGTACAGATCAAAAAGCTTCAGATAGAAATTGTAGCGTATAAAAATGATGTTTTAGTATATTTTAATAATTTTAGCATAAATTAAGCAATAATTTAGAATAATAGTAGTATGATAGTAATATTTAATTATATTAAAGATTATATTTTGTATTATATTATTAATACTTAAAAGTTAATTATCAAGCAGCTATTTGGCAGAGATGTTTGGAGAACTTTTCCGAAATACCAAATGCAGAGGATCATGGATGGATGCTGGGTTAGGTGATTCTATTATACCCATAGAAAATTGTGTTCGTAATTTGGGGCTAGTGATGGATGAAAGCCTACACTTTGAAAAGCATGTTCAGCAAAAAGTGGCTAGATCCTTTGTAATTGCAGCAGTCCCGCGCAAGCGCTGTAGCGATCGGGTGTGAATAAAATGTCGTCCGATAAAGTAAGGTGTACGCAGTGCAATATCGTTATAAGCGAGTTGTTATGTTTTGTCCAGGATAAAATCAACATAGTGGACGAGGAAAGTTTAATCCGAATATGTGCGAGTTCTTTTACCACTGCGGAAATAACCACCGCAAAGGATTTGTTCTTCCAGTCTATTTCTACAAGTACCCGCAATATTTCGCGGCGCAAGAACAAGCAAGATAAGGATATTGAGGACATAATATGTGTTTTCTAAAACACAGAACCTGATAAAACTCCAATTTTTATGGCAAGAAAGCTGGATAAATTACCACCCGTATGTTTTAATCACCTTGATGTCACGGCACTTTTAAAGGAAATCGTTGTGTTAAAGTCAGACGTGAAAAGTCTGAAAGAATCCTGCGCCACAATCGATCAGGTCGACGTTCTAAAAGCAGAGATTAATGAAATTAAGTTTGCATTATTGATGGATGTAGAAAATAATATGTACATTTTCTACATGGAACATTTCTTTTGATCCTGATGCCTGCGAAGACTCCATCGACTCCAGTTCCGTCAAGTTAGATTGTTGCATTGCCGCTTCAACGGTTCTCGCAATCAGAATTAATTTTTCCAATGTAGCCTCACCATTTTTTAGCAATTCAAATTTTATAAGTGGTTTATTTACACCGTCAATGAACTTCTCTTTCACTTGATCTTCCATGTCCTTAATTTCACACCTCTTAGCTAATTTCTTCAATTCTATAATGTAGTATTCAATTCGTTCATTGTGTATTTGGTTTCTAGAGCGAAATGCTCCTCGATCTAATGCTGTAGATGTGGACTTAGTATATCGAACTTCTAGTAACTTCAACAAGTCATTATAATCCTTCTTGATAGGTTTATGGGGTGAACAAAGATGGTTTAGAGTTTCTAACACTTTTGGGGTTAATTTTGTTAGTAATAACGGAGTTTGTTTCATTTTTGGAATGTCATTTAAGGTTATAATACACTCCAGTTGTTGCTCAAACAACTCAAAGTTGTTACCATTGAATGGCTCAATACGGCAGTAACCTGTATTCATAGTGACTTTAGAGCGTGTCTCCTCCAGTATATCGACTTTTATAACCGATTTAGCGTCCTGTTGTTTGCTTTCGCCTTCTGAGGATAAGTATGCTAACAACTTTCCACCTTTCACTAAATTCCTTAATGTTTTTCTTAAGTCGTCAATGCTAAGGTCTGCATAGGCCAATTTTAATTCTTCAAAAGTACATAATAATTCTTTTTTGTTTAACTCTTGAATCCAACTTGTCTTTCCGTTTTTTATTTCGTCAAAAAATTCTTGCGAAGTCATTTGTTTATCGATCTAACACTTTGACAGAAGACACCGACAAAAATGAGGCGTGTTTTTGCTCAATTACGTTCCGTTGCGTTTTTTTGTTTCAACGATGGAACGAAAAATGCAGTACTGCCAACGTACAGCCGCAACCGCTTCTAACTTCAGTTCCTGATTAGCTGGTCTTGAACTTTAAATATGGCTGCCCATTTATTTTCGCCTATGAATAACCAACACACGATAGCACTATTAGTTATCACTTTAATCCATTGTCCTCGTCGCCATTGTTGTATCATGAGACTCGCCTAATACTGAGGATAATTAATTAATACCACTGAATTACGGAGACTCACTATTTATTTAATAAAGATACAAAATCTAAAATAACACATTATCTTAACGGCAGTAAAGTAAAGTAAGAGAGTGAACGAGTGAGTGAACTTAACTGAATGAACTTAAAGTATAACAGCAATAAAAAAGATGACAAAAGGAAAGTCGCCTGGGCACGATGGGCTCAGCGTCGAGCATCTACGACAGGCTGGTACTCATTTACCTCGCGTTCTCGCACTCCTGTTTAACCTGTGTCTGAGTCATTCATACGTGCCTCCAGAGCATATGCAGACTCTGGTGGTACCTATAGTCAAAAATAGAACCGGAGACGTATCGGACGGGACAAATTACAGGCCTATTTCCTTAGCTACCATCACAGCAAAAGTTCTTGACAGTGTGCTCAACTCTCATCTGAATAAACATGTCAAGCTTCGTGACGCCCAGTTCGGCTTCCGGCCTGGGTTGTCGACGGAGACTGCCATTCTCAGTTTAAAGCATACTGTCGGGTACTACACTGACAGGAAAACACCGGTATATGCGTGTTTTCTAGATTTGTCCAAGGCCTTTGATCTTGTCTCGTTCGACGTTCTCTGGCAGAAACTAAAAGAGACAACGCTACCATCGGAGTTAGCTTCTCTTCTGAGGTACTGGTATCTAAACCAGGAGAATCGTGTGAGATGGGTGGGCGAGTTTTCAGAACCATATAAACCAGTGCGCGGCATGAGGCAGGAGGGTTTAAGCTCTCCTCTGCTTTTTAATCTGTACATGGATGCGCTGATCGGGGAGCTCAGCAGCACGCATGTCGGCTGTTATGTAGACGGTATTTGTCTCAATAATTTAAGCTATGCGGACGAAATGGTGTTGCTGGCCCCCTCGGTAGGCGCCCTCCGCCAGCTACTCGCGTTGTGTGAGTCATACGCTGCTTCCCACGGGTTGATTTATAATAATAAGAAGTCAGAGTACATGGTCTTCAGGGCTGGAAATAAGTGTCCCTCATCTGTTCTCCCTATTCTTCTTAACGGTACACCGCTAAATCGGGTGCATAAGTATAAATACTTGGGGCATTTAGTGACAGATGATCTGAAAGACGACGTAGACATGGAGAGGGAACGCAGAGCATTGTCAGTCCGGGCAAACATGCTGGTCCGCAGGTTCTCCAGATGTACAGATGCAGTAAAAATTTCATTATTTAAAGCTTACTGCAAATCATTGTACTCGGGGGCCCTGTGGTTCAGTTATAGTAAAAAGGCTTACAATGCTCTGCGTATCCAATACAAAAACGCTTTTAGGGCTGTGCTGCGGCTGCCGCATTTTTGTAGTGCGTCGGCGATGTTCGCTGAGGCACGAACCGACGGTTTCGATGCCATATGGCGAAAGAAGTCTGCACAGACTCCGGGGCAGCCCCAAGACCCTCCTACGTGTTATATCCGATCGGTTCGACAATCCGTTAATGTTTAAACTGATTGATCGGACAAGATTAGTTATTAATTACTAATATAGAATAAGTGTATTGTTACTAACATAATGGATTCATGTTGCCTGATAAATGAAGATATTATTATTATTATTTGTAATAGTCTTGTGCTCTCACATCTAAACTATTGTGACCCTGTGTATGGTCCATGCTTATTTCAAAAAACAGCAAAGGCTGTGCAGCGAGTCCAGAATGCCTGTATGCGATTTTGCAATAATATTCTAAGGAGGGTCCACATTTCACCCCATCTATTGGCTAAAGGGATCTTGAATATGGGTAATATAAGGGCATTAAAACTATCATGTTTTTTTATTCAATCTCCTTAAAACGAAAACTCCTTCATATTTATATAAGAAATTATTATGGTTATCCACATCTCGTCGAAAAATACTCAAGACTCCTAAAACTACTCTTGCCAATACCAGGGGCTGCTTCAAGATAGCTGCATCTAAATGCTGGAATGTAATACCACCACCAGTATCAGACGCCAAGTCATTAGGCTCTTTCCGCGCTAAGTGTAGCAGATGGCTACTCTCGAAGCAGTCTCAGGCCCTGGGTGTTCCTTCTAAAATACTCAAGATTCCTAAAACTACTCTTGCCAATACCAGGGGCTGCTTCAAGATAGCTGCATCTAAATGCTGGAATGTAATACCACCACCAGTATCAGGCGCCAAGTCATTAGGCTCTTTCCGCGCTAAGTGTAGCAGATGGCTACTCTCGAAGCAGTCTCAGGCCCTGGGTGTTCCTTCTAAAATACTCAAGATTCCTAAAACTACTCTTGCCAATACCAGGGGCTGCTTCAAGATAGCTGCATCTAAATGCTGGAATGTAATACCACCACCAGTATCAGGCGCCAAGTCATTAGGCTCTTTCCGCGCTAAGTGTAGCAGATGGCTACTCTCGAAGCAGTCTCAGGCCCTGGGTGTTCCTTCTAAAATACTCAAGATTCCTAAAACTACTCTTGCCAATACCAGGGGCTGCTTCAAGATAGCTGCATCTAAATGCTGGAATGTAATACCACCACCAGTATCAGGCGCCAAGTCATTAGGCTCTTTCCGCGCTAAGTGTAGCAGATGGCTACTCTCGAAGCAGTCTCAGGCCCTGGGTGTTCCTTCTAAAATACTCAAGATTCCTAAAACTACTCTTGCCAATACCAGGGGCTGCTTCAAGATAGCTGCATCTAAATGCTGGAATGTAATACCACCACCAGTATCAGGCGCCAAGTCATTAGGCTCTTTCCGCGCTAAGTGTAGCAGATGGCTACTCTCGAAGCAGTCTCAGGCCCTGGGTGTTCCTTCTAAAATACTCAAGATTCCTAAAACTACTCTTGCCAATACCAGGGGCTGCTTCAAGATAGCTGCATCTAAATGCTGGAATGTAATACCACCACCAGTATCAGACGCCAAGTCATTAGGCTCTTTCCGCGCTAAGTGTAGCAGATGGCTACTCTCGAAGCAGTCTCAGGCCCTGGGTGTTCCTTCTAAAATACTCAAGATTCCTAAAACTACTCTTGCCAATACCAGGGGCTGCTTCAAGATAGCTGCATCTAAATGCTGGAATGTAATACCACCACCAGTATCAGGCGCCAAGTCATTAGGCTCTTTCCGCGCTAAGTGTAGCAGATGGCTACTCTCGAAGCAGTCTCAGGCCCTGGGTGTTCCTTCTAAAATACTCAAGATTCCTAAAACTACTCTTGCCAATACCAGGGGCTGCTTCAAGATAGCTGCATCTAAATGCTGGAATGTAATACCACCACCAGTATCAGACGCCAAGTCATTAGGCTCTTTCCGCGCTAAGTGTAGCAGATGGCTACTCTCGAAGCAGTCTCAGGCCCTGGGTGTTCCTTCTAAAATACTCAAGATTCCTAAAACTACTCTTGCCAACACCAGGGGCTGCTTCAAGATAGCTGCATCTAAATGCTGGAATGTAATACCACCACCAGTATCAGACGCCAAGTCATTAGGCTCTTTCCGCGCTAAGTGTAGCAGATGGCTACTCTCGAAGCAGTCTCAGGCCCTGGGTGTTCCTTCTAAAATACTCAAGATTCCTAAAACTACTCTTGCCAATACCAGGGGCTGCTTCAAGATAGCTGCATCTAAATGCTGGAATGTAATACCACCACCAGTATCAGACGCCAAGTCATTAGGCTCTTTCCGCGCTAAGTGTAGCAGATGGCTACTCTCGAAGCAGTCTCAGGCCCTGGATGTTCCTTCTAAAATACTCAAGATTCCTAAAACTACTCTTGCCAATACCAGGGTCTGCTTCAAGATAGCTGCATCTAAATGCTGGAATGTAATACCACCACCAGTATCAGACGCCAAGTCATTAGGCTCTTTCCGCGCTAAGTGTAGCAGATGGCTACTCTCGAAGCAGTTTCAGGCCCTGGGTGTTCCTTCTAAAATACTCAAGATTCCTAAAACTACTCTTGCCAATACCAGGGGCTGCTTCAAGATAGCTGCATCTAAATGCTGGAATGTAATACCACCACCAGTATCAGACGCCAAGTCATATGGCTCTTTCCGCGCTAAGTGTAGCAGATGGCTACTCTCGAAGCAGTCTCAGGCCCTGGATGTTCCTTCTAAAATACTCAAGATTCCTAAAACTACTCTTGCCAATACCAGGGGCTGCTTCAAGATAGCTGCATCTAAATGCTGGAATGTAATACCACCACCAGTATCAGGCGCCAAGTCATTAGGCTCTTTCCGCGCTAAGTGTAGCAGATGGCTACTCTCGAAGCAGTCTCAGGCCCTGGGTGTTCCTTCTAAAATACTCAAGATTCCTAAAACTACTCTTGCCAATACCAGGGGCTGCTTCAAGATAGCTGCATCTAAATGCTGGAATGTAATACCACCACCAGTATCAGGCGCCAAGTCATTAGGCTCTTTCCGCGCTAAGTGTAGCAGATGGCTACTCTCGAAGCAGTCTCAGGCCCTGGGTGTTCCTTCTAAAATACTCAAGATTCCTAAAACTACTCTTGCCAATACCAGGGGCTGCTTCAAGATAGCTGCATCTAAATGCTGGAATGTAATACCACCACCAGTATCAGACGCCAAGTCATTAGGCTCTTTCCGCGCTAAGTGTAGCAGATGGCTACTCTCGAAGCAGTCTCAGGCCCTGGGTGTTCCTTCTAAAAATTTATACTAGTAGTTTTTTGTGTTCTGTTCTTTATAAAAATTTGTAGTCTTTTCATTTTTTTTTTGTTGTTGTTAAGTACTTATTGTAATTTTCTTATTTTATCATGTATTTCTTTAGTTATTACAAGGCTAAGCTGAAAATCGGCGGCTGTCTGCATGCGTGTCAGCTAGCTTTATGCCGAGCTAGACCTTTTTGTCTTTCCACTTCCATTTTTGTAAGTAATATTGTAATTGTAATTTTGTATGTTAGTTTAGTAAGACAAATAAAGTATGTTTTATTTATTTTATTTATAGATGAAGACGGTACGCTCAACATCAAGTGGATGACTGGAGCACCTGCACCTGAAGCAGTGTTAGAACTCGTAAGTTGCTCTTGTTCAAAGTCGTGTCAAATTCCATCGTGTACTTGTATGGTTAACGTGCAGAAGCGCGTGCAGACTGTCAAACTGTGAAAACAGTACTAAACAAGAAGGAAATCCTACTTAAGAACTATAGACCAATCGCGCTCCTGAGCCACACCTACAAGCTGTTCTCAAGAGTTACCACGAATCGTCTCGCCCAACGATTCGATGACTTCCAACCTCCACAGCAGGCTAGGTTTCGAAAAGGCTACAGCACCATGGACCACATTCAGATGCTAAGGCAGGTTATAAAGAACACTCAAGAGTATAATCAGCCCTTATGTCTAGAGTTTGTGGACTACGAGAAAGCCTTCGACTCCATCGAAACTTGTTCTGTTCCGAAGCCCTTGCAGCGATGCCAAGTTGAATGGCGTTACGTGGAGATGCTTAAATGTCTGTATGACTCCATTACAATGTCCGTCAAAGTACAAGGTTCACAAACAAAACCAATACATCTTCAGCGCAGCGTGAAAGAGGGAGATTTCAGTAGCCCGCGGAGCCCTGTGTTTGGTCGCTTGTTGCTAACGACAGAGAAAACTTCTGGCAAACATTTGGTAGTATACCATTCGGCATTGATGCTTCTTTGATCTCGTAAGGGAATTGATACCAAGTGGCCAGTCAAATTAAAAAAGCTAGCGATCAAAATCTTCCCCCCGCTTCTAGATCGCTTCACTTTGGTAGGCGTTGGTTCATTTTGAAACACCCAAACAGTCGACTGGCGCTTGGTTTCTGGGACGTATTGATAAATCCAGGACTCGTCACCAGTAACAATGTCGTAAACACGCCGAGACGAGCCTGCTTCAAATTTGTTTAGCATATCACGGCACCATTCCACCCGTGTCTGCTTTTGAGCATCGGTTAATAAAATTAAATTAAATATTTTGGGGGATGATAAAGAAGTGGTTTTGAACATAATATATCTGACTGAATTCACTATAGAGCAAAGTTTTGTAGTTTTCGAGAAATAGTATTTTTTTAGTTTTGTCTACTTTAAATTAGGTAACTACAATTAAAAACACAATTTAAAGCTAAAAATAATTATTTTATTTAAAATTATTAGAAATACACTTCAATCAAACAAAAAACAAAGTGTTCAAAAATAAGTGAAAATAAATATAAAGCTAAATAAATTACGATAAAACAAAGCGCGCTACCAATTGCACCACAGAGGTTACCCAGACATTTGATTTTTTCCACCATACTTGTCCACCAAATATTTTATAACTATTTGATCTAACCAGCTTGTAATGCACATACTGAACGCTCATGAGGGCGTTATGTGATTTCACGCTTTGTTTTTGTCTTGATAACAAGAGGTTGCAGGTTCGAATCCTGGCCCGAGGAATTTTTTCAAATCTTTTCGTTATCTTTTCTCTTTTGCAATCTTATAATAATATATAAAGTTTAAATTCATGATTTTTTACTGGGTAACCTACAAATTTTCTCGTTACAATATTTAAAGGGTCTACTGCGAGTGACCGCGGTCCAATTGACATAAAACATAAAAAGAGCTGCGGATATAAACGCAGTCTTTGTTTTGCAGAAGAGAGCAATTCGTGCTATTCACAATATGAAGCATCGGGATTCATTAGAGAAAAATTCAAAGAAATTAGTATTTTAACAGTTCCTTGTGAATTTATTTACCAAGTTATTAAATATATCAGAAAAAAAATCGATAATTTCCCTAGGCTCGGTGATCATCTCTCTATAGACACTAGGAAAAAACATAAACTGGCTTTTCCAAAAATAAGACTTGCAAAAGTAGGCACCTCTTTTGTAGGACATGGTATAAGATTTTACAATAAACTTCCAAAGGAGGTCCTTAGTTTTTCAGAAAATAAGTTTAAATTATATATTAAGCAGGGACTCTTGGCAAAAGCATATTATAAAATCAATGACTATTTGGATGATAGTGACGCTAGGTGTCATGAGAATATTGATTGGTACTACTGTTCGTTTATTCAGTTTATTTATCAACTTATTTATTAATTGCATTGTGTAGTTATAATAATATTCTTATTCCAATAAGTCTTAATTTTATGGATGTGTATATGCATAAAATGCGGCAATGTTGCCAATTATTGTTTATTTTTGGGCTAGTGTGAATCAGAAAACTGAACACCAGTGCCTGAAACTGATTTTTGACTGTATTAGTAGGACTGTGTGTTTCAAAATATTGAGCACCCGTGCCTGAGGTTTTTTTTACTGTATTATTAGGACAGTGTGTTTCAAAATATTGAACACCCGTGCCTGAGGTTTTTTACTGTATTATTAGGACAGTGTGTTTCAAAATATTGAACACCCGTGCCTGAGGTTTTTTTTACTGTATTATTAGGACAGTGTGTTTCAAAATATTGAACACCCGTGCCTGAGGTTTTTTTTACTGTATTATTAGGACAGTGTGTTTCAAAATATTGAACACCCGCGCCTTAGACTGATTTTTGACAACATTATTAAGACAGTGGGTTTCAAAATATTGAACACCCGCGTCTAAGACTGATTTTTGACTACATTATTAGGACAGTGTGTTTCAAAATACTGAACATCCGTGACTAATAAATGACTGCTTTAGTTGCATTAATTTATTACTTGATTGTGTTTCCAAATAAGCGTTGACTTTGGTGCTGTGATTAATATTAAAGCCTTATCTCAAGTTTCTGAATACAAATAATATATTTAAATAAAACAATACAATTCTAATAAAACTGTTATTTATGTCATATTAGGGAAAGTAATATAATTGTTAATTTTATATTTCCTGGAAAATTTGGAAATGACAGCGCAGAGAGCGCGCTGTTTGCAGAATGGCCGTATGGGCGCAAACCCTACATTCTTTATGTTATCATTATCAGACACTTGAAATTCGCGCCACCACCGCATGCGATACTAGCGCTTATGCTCGGAACTAACAGGTCACTGCTCAGTTCCTACTTTATTTCATACTTAATAGTAACTATGATTATATTTCTAATCATCAAAGATGGCTAGTAAATTTAAGTAAATACTTATTTTATTTTGTTAATGTCCAAAGAAATACTACAAACCAGTCAAGATATTATTTCATTAAAAAGAACTGTGTTGTGCTTATGATGAATAGGTAACTGATGTTTTATTGGTCGGCACTAGATTGTTGTTTTTGTTATTAAAATATCTAAGGCTACTTTAAATATTATAAAGTTTTATTGTTGTTAACTTTAAACGGCAGTTTACGATATATTTGTGTCTGTTTTGTATTCACCAAGTCAGAAGCGTCCGGTCGGGGCAGCGCCCCCAAGAGCGGTGGGTGGCGGCTGAGGGAACTTTGAGATGGGTTGTTTGAAAAAGAATGGCGGATTTGTTCTTGTGAGGTTGTTATGCTTTTGTTATGTTTTAAATCTTCAAGATAAGCCCCTACCGGATCTAAGTGAATTATTAAGTTCTACTCATCCTGACTTTGGCACGTGTTGTAACTTGTGACGTGGTATTTCGAAAACATCATCTTTTATTTTTATGAAGATGGGTGATCCCCCGGGAGATAGCGACAATAACAAGCCTCCGTCTGGCGCTAATTCAACGCCGAAAGCAGCGGTGGGATACCCTCTTATAAACGGCCTGCTACAAGGACTGGAAGAGACGCAGCAGGGATCCCCAACATTTACTATGGATCAAGTGTTGTCGCTTGTGACTTCCCTAACCAAAGAAGCGACTAATAGTGCAGTGATGGCCGCCATGATGAACTCTAATCATTCATCCAGGCAAATCGATTTTTATCTTCCTCCCTACGATCCAGATGAAAGATCGCATGACATTCGTGACTGGTGTGCACATGTGGATGAAACGATAACTACGCTGAAAATATCTCCGCATGAAGCAAGAATGAAAGCTATCATGCAACTCCGGGGTCGGGCGAAAACGTGGGCTGATACCTGGTCTTTACGGTCAACTACATGGGAAGACGTTAAAGAAGATCTTATCAAGAATTTTTCCAAAGAATACCGATACGCAGATGATGTTGCCAAGTGGAAAAGCTACACTTCTGACCAAGCTAGTACCTACTCCGAGTATGCTACCACTGCTTGGACTTACTTCAAGAGGGTTAGGCCCGAAGCTTCGGACAGTGAGGTAGTAGAGGCTGTAATCACAGGTATTTATCCGGACTATGTTCGTGCGGAACTATTGCGCAATACTCCAGGTAGTTTGTCGAGCCTTATAATTTCACTGAAAACTTTTCGCAAACGTAAAATTGATTACCCTGTTTCGTCTGCTCTTAAAAGACCACGTTATAATGATAACGAAACTGTTTTTAAACCAACACCAGATAGTAGCATAAAATGTTATAATTGCAATAAGAGTGGTCATCGTTCTCGTGAGTGTCCTATTAAACCTAGTACATTGCAAAACACTTCTGGTAGTGGTTCTAGTAGTATAAGGCCCCCGAGTATTGAATGTAGTTACTGTTGCAGAAAGGGCCATATTGTAACTAATTGCTATAAAAAACAAAATGATGAAAAGCTTTCAAATGATAAGAAAAGTGCGAACTACTGAACCCGAAAGTAAATATCATTCGTACGAGTTAGAAACGTTAGCAATAGTTAAAGCAATTCAACACTTCCGACATTTCCTGTATGGCTGTTCGTTCCTGGTTGTAACCGATTGCAATTCAGTCAAATCTTCAAAACGTAAGATAGATCTAATCCCCAGAGTACACCGTTGGTGGGCTTACCAACAAACGTTTCAGTTTGATATTGAATACCGAAAGGGAGAACGACTTGCCCATGCTGATTACTTCAAACGTAACCCAACAGATACTGATTTAGAGGTTTTATAATCCGGTAAAGCAAAAACATTCTCCATTAACTCCTCTACCCTTGACCACAACTGGTTACTGATTGAGCAGAAACGGGACCCTTCATTGCAGAAAATTGTATCAGATTTAAAAGGTGATTCCACGCCAAAAACTGTGGCCGATACATACATAATTTCCTCAGACAAGCTTCTGCGACGAAAGGTACAAATTGATAAAAGAACACAAAAGCTTATAATTGTCCCACAATCTTTCAGGTGGAGTTTAATTTCCCACTACCATGATAAACTGATGCATTTAAGCTGGGAAAAAGTGTTATCGAAAATTCGTGTGCAGTATTGGTTCCCAAACATGACAAAAATCGTACGTAAGTTCGTTGAGAACTGCGTAAGTTGTAGGGTAAGGAAGGGCCCATCTGGTTCTCGTCAAATTTCACTGCAACCAATAGAAAAACATTCGATTCCATGTCACACTATTCATGCTGGTATAACTGGCCGAATGAATGGAATTAGAAATATTGCAGAGTATGCTTTTGTTTTTGTTACGTTGATGCGTTCACTAAATAAGTTTATATGGTTTATACCAATGATCGAACATCTGAAACAGCAGTCAAATCATTTCAAGAATTGATATCTATCTTTGGTACGCCCAATCGGTTGATTACGGACCAAAATAAGAGCATGGCGGCGGCGGAATTTAAAACTTTCTGCAACAAACAGGGAATCGAACATCACGTCGTTGCTAAGGGTGCGAGTAGGGTAAATGGGCAAATTGAAAGAGTTATGAAAGTAATCAAAGATGCCATGTCTGTCGTTGAGATTGAGAAACCTTGGCATTCTGCGATACAAGAGCTACAATTAGCAATTAATTGTTCTGTCTCGAAAGCAACCGGTAGAAGTCCAATGGAGTTATTAATCGGTAGAAAATGCTCCCCGCCTGGTTTAAAAGCTTTAGAAATTGATGATGTAGCACGTGTCCCCAATTTAGATGAAATAAGGTCTGAATCTAAATGTGGGATGGACGAGCGAGCAGCTTAAAAAAAAAACAAGCAATGTTCAATAAAGGTAAAGCTAAGATCGTACTTTTTAAGAAAGGTGATTTCGTGTTAATGCGGCGACATGAACGCCACACTACAAAACTGGGTCCTAAGTATGAGGGTCCATTGGAAATATTATAAATTTTGCCTAATGATCGATATAAATTAAAACATGTGAATCTTCGAAGCTCTAGTGAAAAAATTGCCTGTCACTATTATTTGCGTCCTGCTCCAGTAGCTCAAGCAGATCTTTTTGATGATAATGACAATGACGCCGTGTGGGCCGATAGTGATAACAATGATGTAGATGTAAACGAAATTTTAGATGGTCATGATAACGAAGAGTCTTCTTCAAATAGCTTAACTGAATAAAGGAAAAGGAAAACAATTATATAACAAAGAAAGGAAAATGCGGCAATGTTGCCAATTATTGTTTATTTTTGGGCTAGTGTGAATCAGAAAACTGAACACCAGTGCCTGAAACTGATTTTTGACTGTATTAGTAGGACTGTGTGTTTCAAAATATTGAGCACCCGTGCCTGAGGTTTTTTTTACTGTATTATTAGGACAGTGTGTTTCAAAATATTGAACACCCGCGCCTTAGACTGATTTTTGACAACATTATTAAGACAGTGGGTTTCAAAATATTGAACACCCGCGCCTTAGACTGATTTTTGACAACATTATTAAGACAGTGGGTTTCAAAATATTGAACACCCGCGCCTAAGACTGATTTTTGACTACATTATTAGGACAGTGTGTTTCAAAATATTGAACACCCGTGCCTGAGGTTTTTTACTGTATTATTAGGACAGTGTGTTTCAAAATATTGAACACCCGTGCCTGAGGTTTTTTTTACTGTATTATTAGGACAGTGTGTTTCAAAATATTGAACACCCGCGCCTTAGACTGATTTTTGACAACATTATTAAGACAGTGGGTTTCAAAATATTGAACACCCGCGCCTTAGACTGATTTTTGACTACATTATTAAGACAGTGGGTTTCAAAATATTGAACACCCGCGCCTTAGACTGATTTTTGACTACATTATTAGGACAGTGTGTTTCAAAATACTGAACACCCGCGCCTTAGACTGATTTTTGACAACATTATTAAGACAGTGGGTTTCAAAATATTGAACACCCGCGCCTTAGACTGATTTTTGACTACATTATTAGGACAGTGTGTTTCAAAATACTGAACACCCGCGCCTTAGACTGATTTTTGACAACATTATTAAGACAGTGGGTTTCAAAATATTGAACACCCACGCCTTAGACTGATTTTTGACTACATTATTAGGACAGTGTGTTTCAAAATACTGAACACCCGCGCCTTAGACTGATTTTTGACAACATTATTAAGACAGTGGGTTTCAAAATATTGAACACCCGCGCCTTAGACTGATTTTTGACTACATTATTAGGACAGTGTGTTTCAAAATACTGAACACCCGCGCCTTAGACTGATTTTTGACAACATTATTAAGACAGTGGGTTTCAAAATATTGAACACCCGCGCCTTAGACTGATTTTTGACTACATTATTAGGACAGTGTGTTTCAAAATACTGAACACCCGCGCCTTAGACTGATTTTTGACAACATTATTAAGACAGTGGGTTTCAAAATATTGAACACCCGCGCCTTAGACTGATTTTTGACTACATTATTAGGACAGTGTGTTTCAAAATACTGAACACCCGCGCCTTAGACTGATTTTTGACAACATTATTAAGACAGTGGGTTTCAAAATATTGAACACCCGCGCCTTAGACTGATTTTTGACTACATTATTAGGACAGTGTGTTTCAAAATACTGAACACCCGCGCCTTAGACTGATTTTTGACAACATTATTAAGACAGTGGGTTTCAAAATATTGAACACCCGCGCCTTAGACTGATTTTTGACTACATTATTAGGACAGTGTGTTTCAAAATACTGAACATCCGTGACTAATAAATGACTGCTTTAGTTGCATTAATTTATTACTTGATTGTGTTTCCAAATAAGCGTTGACTTTGGTGCTGTGATTAATATTAAAGCCTTATCTCAAGTTTCTGAATACAAATAATATATTTAAATAAAACAATACAATTCTAATAAAACTGTTATTTATGTCATATTAGGGAAAGTAATATAATTGTTAATTTTATATTTCCTGGAAAATTTGGAAATGACAGCGCAGAGAGCGCGCTGTTTGCAGAATGGCCGTATGGGCGCAAACCCTACATTCTTTATGTTATCATTATCAGACACTTGAAATTCGCGCCACCACCGCATGCGATACTAGCGCTTATGCTCGGAACTAACAGGTCACTGCTCAGTTCCTACTTTATTTCATACTTAATAGTAACTATGATTATATTTCTAATCATCAAAGATGGCTAGTAAATTTAAGTAAATACTTATTTTATTTTGTTAATGTCCAAAGAAATACTACAAACCAGTCAAGATATTATTTCATTAAAAAGAACTGTGTTGTGCTTATGATGAATAGGTAACTGATGTTTTATTGGTCGGCACTAGATTGTTGTTTTTGTTATTAAAATATCTAAGGCTACTTTAAATATTATAAAGTTTTATTGTTGTTAACTTTAAACGGCAGTTTACGATATATTTGTGTCTGTTTTGTATTCACCAAGTCAGAAGCGTCCGGTCGGGGCAGCGCCCCCAAGAGCGGTGGGTGGCGGCTGAGGGAACTTTGAGATGGGTTGTTTGAAAAAGAATGGCGGATTTGTTCTTGTGAGGTTGTTATGCTTTTGTTATGTTTTAAATCTTCAAGATAAGCCCCTACCGAATCTAAGTGAATTATTAAGTTCTACTCATCCTGACTTTGGCACGTGTTGTAACTTGTGACGTGGTATTTCGAAAACATCATCTTTTATTTTTATGAAGATGGGTGATCCCCCGGGAGATAGCGACAATAACAAGCCTCCGTCTGGCGCTAATTCAACGCCGAAATATACTTTATGTATCTATTTTACAAATAAACAATTTGAATCTTTTGAATCTAAATTATAATGTGTACGAAACGCAAGAGCTTAAACATAATTAAAATACTTAACCAACAATAAACCGGTAATAGAATAGAATAGAATATTTATTTATTAAAGCAACAAAGGCTCAGTTTGTTAGTAAGACACACAAAAAATGTTAGTAACAAAATAATATGTACAATCAAATATAATAAAATTAAAATGTGAGAAGGTGGTGTGATAGTCATTTTCGCACCACCCCACCCGATGTTTCGCAGCAATGACCTATATAAGAGCAGTCCAGTCTGCTTGCGATCATATTTAGGATGCTGTTGGTGCTACCCCGCACCCTGCGCACCAGGGAAGCGCATCTTTTGCGCATTGTTGCATAGAAACAATCAACTCGCGCCTCTGCGAACATCCCTGAAGCGCTGCAGAAGCGAGGCAACCTCAACAGCACCCTAAAGGCATTATCATTGCAACACCTGTTTCATTCAGCAACCGCCACTAAAATATACAAAAAAATCTACCAAAATAGTAGAAATCTACCATATGTGGTCACACTTGTTGCCGACAGTGCCTAACGTGGGCCGTCATGGACTTAGTTAAAAGAAGTTCTAATAGATGGCGCTCGTCTTTTCTTGTATGAAAAATATTCGCAGCACTTGTTCGTTCAACCGAATCCTTAGGTACCTTTAAATCAATACCTTTACCACAACATATTTTCTAAATAATTTTATTTCTTGGGGGCCCTCCCCACGCGCTGCTTCGATTCTTAAACTGTGCTGTGCTTATGTGCAACAAACAATATATTACCAAGGACGCTTGCTGCTGCGCTTATACCAGAAGAAGGATCCAGGCCAGCTATCGGTGAGTGCATTTTAACCCTTGGCTAGTCTCCATTCTTTGTTGTGAACACGATCGCCCAATCTATAGGATATTCCATCATAAACCTTGTTCATAATAACAGCTCCGCTCCCGCTTTACCAAATATTTTATTTTTCAGGTGACATGTAGAGTATTTTTTTATGTCAAGCTAATAATAATAATGTAATCTTTATTTCAGGCAGTGCCCATAATGTAAAGATTCTATGTATAGTGATTGTATACTATGTAATTAATTGTACAATATAGAGCATGGGCTAGTTTTTTTTAAATATTCTGTCTAATGGAAGTGTTTGTTTTGTGTAAATTGATTTTGTAACAATATCTGTTTTACGTGTCATTTATGATTCTATCAGTTGTAAAGCCAAGAGTTACAGAAGTTTCGTAATGATCTTGGAATTATAAGGCATAAGGGGAAGTGTTGAAGTGTAAGTATGCCAATGTTATAACTTATAACGCTTTGCATAGCTTTGCATCTGGTGTTATCATAAAGATAATACCTGGCAACACCTCATTCTTATAGACGAGATGAAAGAATAGCTCCGGCTCACTTCCGCTTTTTCCTTCCTGTTAAAATGTCGGACCCAGCGACGCGCTATATTTCTGTTATCCATTTTAATCAATAAAGTGCATGTACATTTTATGTGAACACTACCTTTCGCCCGCAGCTGCGCCCGCGTGTTATTCAGTATAACGACATGCTTGTTTCCGGGATAAAAGTAGTCTATGTGTTAAGTTAGGATATAAGATATATCCATTCTAAATTTCATCCAAATCCGTTAAGCCGTTTCAGCGTGAAAGAGTAACAAACATACACATACACACAAACACACACACACACACACACAAACTTTCGCATTTATAATATTAGTGTGATATTATTGCTGCTGCCAGCGCCACCACTTCGTACCCGCTCCATGCAATCGATCCGCGCTACCTCTATCATTTTAAAGCACAATCCAAGACCGCGGCGCGAGTGAGCAGTGTTGCCACCTCGATTTTATTCTTGTCGCTAGATTTTTATAAGAAAGTCACCAGATTACCTAAAATTTCATTAAAATGTCGCCAAATGTATGGAATACCGGTTTGAAAAAAGTCGCTAAAATGTATGAAATGGCTGTTTTATTAAGTCGCTAAATGGACTACAATTCCGCTAGATCTAGCGACAAAGTCGCTAAGGTGGCAACACTGCGAGTGAGACAGTCGCAGCAGCTGCGGCTCGAGTGCGAGCATTGAGCAAAGTGCGCCTCTCCCCCCAGCCCTCACCACACCGCGAGCCGCGTCGCCGCCGCGCCGTACTGCATACACCTCGTAGTATCGTAGCGTCAGTTACATTTTGGCTAGTTAGAAGTAGGTGTACTATTTAGCAGACTCTCTGCTACTATTTATCCCAGGTACTCTACCAAACTCTACCAAAACAAGGCACTATAGGACATACAGACCGGCGCGAGTACGACAGTTGCAGCAGCTGCGGCTCGAGCGCGAGACGGCGCGCGCGCACCTCCCACCACACCTCAAGCCGCGCCGCTGGCACCGCGCACACCTCGCTACGCCAACCCTGCCGACCGACAAAACGTACTTATAACACCTTTAAACGATGATGAATACCGACACTAAATCAGTTAGTCCACTTACACCCAAATACTCGAAAGCCAGTTAAATATTTGAGACCATTTCAAACATTTAAGGCCTTGTTAACATATTCTTAGTCGTCAGTCAAACTCCCACTCAAAAGTTAACAGGCCTTTAAAATAACATGGATTCAAGTGCTAAATAGTATTCTTGAACGCTATTTATCGTTTGACAGCTGTTTGACAGACCTTTAAATGCGGTAACAGACTGTTATTATTGAGATTGGTCTCGACTTCTTTTAAAAGTGTATCTTCACAAAATGTCTCTTTCTTCGTTGTCTTCGCTTTCCGATGAAGATACTCATCCCAGACGCAGACGGAGAAATGAGGAGAAACTTAACGCCTTTGAAAAATACGATGATGTGGAGTTTCGGATGCGGTTTCGTCTTACTAAAGAAACGGTGCTACATCTGGTGGATTTGATCGGAGAAAAGATAAAACCTGCTACCAAACGAAGTAGAGCAATAGAACCTCTTGACCAAATCCTCATTGCCCTCAGATGTTTTTCTACTGGCACGTACCAGAGAGTCATTGGGGATATTTTCCATATTGAGCAGCCGACAGTTCACCGCATTGTGCATAGAGTTGCAGCTGAACTGGCAAAGTTGAAATCCCAGTATATAAATATGCCAAATGTCCAGGAGCAGCTTCAGGTTGCAAATGAATTCTATGCGATTGCTGGTTTCCCAAGAGTGACAGGTGCTGTGGATTGCTCTCATGTGAAAATTACATCCCCAGGTGTGTATCTATTTTCCCAAAAACTATCTTTTACTAGCCAAGATATCAAATCATGAATTATTTCTTTCAGGAGGTGCTCAAGCAGAAACCTTTCGTAACAGAAAAGGCTTTTTTTCTTTGAATGTGCACATGGTCTGTGATGCAAAATTAATAATTCGTCATGTAATAGCAAGATGGCCAGGTTCTGTACATGACAGTACAATATTCAATGATTCCCCACTGTGTGCCCAAATGGAACGTGGAGATTTTGGCAATATGTTTCTGCTTGGAGACAGTGGTTACCCTTGCAGGAGCTATTTGCTAACACCTATTCTTAACCCTACTACTGCAGCCCAAGAGGCTTACAACCGTGCACAGATTAGTACTAGGAATCCTGTGGAAAGGCTATTTGGGGTCCTGAAGAGAAGATTTCCTTGTCTTCATTTTGGTCTCGGCCTTAAAGTGCAAAATGTACCACCAATCATTGTTGCATGTGCAGTGTTACATAACATTGCAATAATGAGTAACGATAATGTAATGGGTTTCGAAGAAGAACCATATATTGAAGACATGGAAGAAGTCATTGGGCAACATGAGGTATTGCCAAACCAAATTCTGAATGAAAATTTTAGTGTGCGGACATCTATAGTTAATACCCATTTTTCAAATTCCAATTAATTTAATAGTTATAAGTGAAAATAAAAGAAGTACTGTGAAATAACTGAATTTTTATTATTTTAAACACTTACTAAATAATGTCAGGAATTAATCTATACCCTGCTACACTTCCGCATTTTCTTTAATTTAAATTTGAGGATTTGCATTTCTAGTTTGTGTTTTTCTATTTCCATTTTATTTTTATTTAATATCATTTTATTTTTATTTATTAAATACTTCTTTTCCAATTGTGCATTAAAAAGTTTTGTCTTAAAATACATTTCTTTTGTATTTGTTTTCTTCGCTTTTTTGCTGGAAGTAGGTGGCTCCAATAATTGTGCAACTTGATTAGTCTCAATGACTGTAATTTCAGCTGAAATAATAAAAAGAAGTTAATAAAATTAAAACGAAATGTAGTAAATCAACCAATCAATCAAAGCAATTTTATCTGGCTTCCTATAATGTGTCTCCGTACATTAGTTCCTCCAATATCTAGTTTTAAGTGAATAGACTCGCTGGAAGATTAAAGTTAAAATTTGGTTAACTTGAGTTCTCAATAAAATATCTAAATACAAAGAACATTACAAGTACACAATATATGTATATACAGAGAAAAATAAACATTAATACAACCGTAATATGTTACCTACATTAAATATTGAATATTATTAAAATATACCTACACAACACACTACCTATGTTACTTTTATAGTTTTATATTATTTAATCTAATAAACTTATATAAAGTGTATACAAAAGTCAGCAGAAAGCTGAAGTTAGCGGGACGGGGGATTTGTGGAGGGAGAACATCATATAAAGAAGTAGCAGTAGTAGTTGCATAGTCAAGTTGCATACTTGTTTATTTTAAATAAAATGATTGTTGTCCTGTTTTTTTCAGATGTGTCTCTGTGACAGACAGGATGTATATAAAGTCACACTAAATATAATGTTTTCTTTTTGAAAAAGGTTGTCTTCAGATCTTTAAAATGTTATTAGAACATATAAACTACATCTAAGTGATAGTTGGACCTAAAATACATCAGCAAAGCTCTTACCATCTACAATGTCTGGTGTTGGTTCAGCCTCTATTTCAATATCATCATTGATCTGTTCCTGTTCAGCCTCTATAACAATTTGAAGAATCAATAGAAGTCTACACCAAGAGGTTACACACCTATTAATGTAGACATTTACCATTGAAGTGTTGAGCAATTGGAGTATCTTCAACATTGTCTTCACCTGTAACAAAATTTGTCTTGATGAAAAATTATAGCAGGTTATCAAATAACACATTAAATTATGATAAAATTGCTATTAATTGAAATCACAGATACACTGATAATATGGAAGCGTAAAAAGTAATAGTTAGCAAGTAGTTTCCATACCAATCAAAAACAGCTGATTATGGTAGTTAGCATTATGCTACATAGGTGGTAGAGCTGATGCCGCGCTCAACTGTGGAGGTACCACCATCTTACTCGCATATCCTCCCGAAGTTATTTGGGGGAGGGTAAGAGAACAGCTCTCGGGCAAACCCAGGCGGCCCACCATCGCCTGGGACCGATGGATGGCGGTATAACCGCGCTCACCAACCCGCCTGCCCAGCGTGTTTGAGTATGGGCATTTCTTCCAGGGGGACCGCCAAGAGTGGCGAAATCCTGGAAAGGCCTATGGTCCAGCAGTGGACGAAACAGGCTGATGGAGGGTGGAGTGGATTACGCTACAATTTTATAGCACTGGTTTACTTGGCGGGTCCACAAACACAAACTGCTCCAAACTACCATAAAACATCATACTGCTGAAGTCATGACAATCAATACCAACACTCACCAAAGTATGATGCAGCATCATCATAAGGGTTCTCTAATGGTTTCACTTGCTTGGCTATTAAAGCTAGTATTTTCTGGTCAGAATCCTTTAGAATACTTGTGTAACCGCCTCCACCAGTACGTATGATCTCCTTCTGAAAAAACAAAAAAGTTAAATCTGTCTTGTTATAGAAATTTGCATAAAAACCTAGGAACTTACAAACCTTGTCATCGGATGCTTTCTTTTTTAATTCTAATATTTCGTCTTTTTTATTTTCTTTGTCCAAAAATCTCTTCCTCTGTAAATAAAAATGAGTTAAGTAAAGAGAAAATCTATGGTGTTCAGTTTTTCATATGTAGGAACCTAGCTAAAAAAATATTACCGACTATAAGAAAACAACACAAAACTCACGTTATCTATCGCAACATTCTTCTTGGTTCTTTGCTTTTGGTTTTCGTACCATTGACGAAGCTGGAACCATGTCCTTTGCCCACTCACGGCAACAGCATTAAATTGCTCAGAAATGATCTGCCAGGTCTTCCTCTTTCGTGAAATCATATTTGCATTTGTTTCCTTGTTTTCTATGATGCTGATATACCTATAAATTTAAAATGTACTCGTAATAATAATATGTACAAGCAATAAACAACAGATGCAGAACTTGAGGTAGGTTGTATGCACTTACTTCTTTACTATCTCGGTAATAATTTCTTTCTCGTATTCTGTATAATTACATCCTCTATTTTTCGTCTTCTTTTCCATCTTAATTTTATTTTCTATAGTCAGTTTTATGGGATCAATAAGGTTAGGATAATTTTTTTTACCACAGTCATAAAACAAACACTGCGTTTTTTGACATTATGGCGTTTCGTTTTACCTACGTCACTACAGATATATTTGTTTTGTTTGAGTGACAGGTGTATTAGTTTGCGTTAAACTAAACGTTGTCGTCCCAAAATATTAATTTGTAATTGAAAACAGACTTTTCATTGTAATGTTGCCAGACATCATTTATTTAACAGATGTTCAGCTAATAGGCTTCTTAAAGACGTAATCGATGTTCGAGAATTCCAGTTAAATTTAATGTCATCTCAACAGTAACTCGCCTTTAACAAACTGTAAAATTTAACTGGCTTTCGAGTATTCGGGTGTTAGACACGCTTATTAGATAGTAGATAACGAGTCTGACAGCCTTGCGTGATTGATTACTCAGTTAGTTTCACCGATTTGATCCACTACCTCGCTGGACTTCGAGCATTATAGTCGCCGTCAATAGAAATTGTGGACTATGTAAACAAAGCGCCATGTTGTCTTTGTCTATGAATAGGTGAACTATCTAGAGATGGGTAAGTATGTGATTAAAATATGTTAGGTGCTTAATTAATTTTCTTCATTTGATTCATCGCTAAAATATTCTGATGAATCGCTAGTCAAATCGCCCACGTTAATTACAAATGGTTCCGTCACATCGTCGGTGGCCGTATCTATTATCCCATCCAGTTCTTTCATTTTTTCTTCTACTTTTAGGACATGAGCTACACATTTCGCCCACTGTTCTGTCCCGATCCGCGCCATACCTTGGTCCACAAAATCTTCACATCGTCCATTTTGAATGTTTTGTTGTTCCTTCCAACGTAACCTTTTACTTGCGCTCATATCAACTCTATCGGGTTAAGCTCGCAATGATATGGTGGAAGGCGCAAAACTCACATTTTTCGATGCCGCCAACTCATCTACATATATTTTTTTATATTTTTGCTTGTCTACTTTAGCGATGAGATTCGCTTTGATTTCGATTTCTTGAAATTTGATTTCTTTTTCGCGCAACCAGTTTTGGATAGCCTCCTTCCGCCAACTCATGTTGGGCGCCTTTTCGATTTGACGCGAATGATATGGGGCATTGTCCATTACTATGACGATAAAATCAGTAAGAGAAGCCAAGTCGTTAGAATACCGAAAACACAAAAGATTTTAGAGCAACGCTGGAAGATCACACAGCTCTCGATAGAATCACACACACGTTTATGTCAAAGATATGGAAAACGCTGTCAAAAAAAAATTACGGAATAAAATAGCATCACGAATAAAATAGGTTTATATTCAAATAGATTCGTACATCACTAATTTTCAAAGACAATACAGATTAGATGAGAAAAAAATATGACAGCAATCTCGACGCAGTACAGAATTGACTATTGATTCTATGATTTTCCGTAATTAACTGGTGATTATTAAATATTTCATGATGAAATACAGCGAATGGCAGGTGGGACTTGATGCTTCATGATTTGGAAAAATGTTCAGTGAGACTCCGTGACAGAACCTTGAGAAAAATTGAGAAAACGGTTTGTTTACATAGTCCACAATTTCTATTGACGGCGACTTTAAGATATATTGTCTATTTTAGTTTTCTTGCACCATTTTATTTTGACGGCTTCTATAACCTATAAATAGTAGAGTGCTCACCTTATACTGTAACCCAGAAGTCAGTGTTGCCGTTTTGGCATTTTTAATACTAAATTTGGCATATTTTATCCTTTTTTAGCATGCGAAATTCAAACTTAGCATATTGCATGTTTTTAGCATATTTCAGAGATTCAAACATTTTGATTAAAAAAGAGTACATTATAGATAATTTATTAATTACAACCATCCGAATATGCAACTTTTTGTACACTCAGTCGCAGTACTTTAAGGGAAATCCCCTGAACTTATAGACAACTTCTTGAACTTCCATTCCGTACGTTCCGAATTTAAGATAAAGATAAAAAACTTTTATTTACCAAAAAACATATTATAACACAATGATTTATCTGTGATCCCCAAACTAAGTTGGACTTGTCCCGCGGGGACCTTACAACGATTTTATACTAATACGATTTTTGTGAAGATGTAACATAAACAGTTAAAGCACATAAATAAAATGAAATTACATTATTATTCCAACTTGAGTGAGTGGAAAATTAGACAAATTAATTAAAAATAACATTACTTAGCAACATTTTCTTAAATTGGTACTAAATCATATAATGATTTTATTAATACATAAATAATTACAAGAATAACTCGTTGAGGTTTTATATAATGCAATGGAAGAGTAAATAAGAAAATATCGTTTTCTTAAGTAAACTCTTAGAACTCTTAAACTTAACTACTTATATAATTTCTATCATAAAGATACTTTTAGGTTTGAATTTCGATTAGCGACTCGGTTTCTTCATATGAGAGATTACATAACCATCTAAAAACTTTGGTTCTTGCTTCAAAGACTGAAAGGAGCTTAAGGTTGCAATATTTATTAACAGAGTTAAAAATGTGAGGGAAAGAAAAATGGGTAAAACGGCAGGCAAACGATGTATCTATACAGGGAAAACTTGATTTAAAACGTCATTTTTCCAATAGGTTGCTAAAATTTGGACTCTTCATCAAATTTTTGTAATGACTCAAAGCGGACCTTTGAATATAAAGCTGCCGAACAGTGAGCCACTGACATTCCCTCAACAGTTCCACTGTAGGATGTCTAAAAGGTTTTCTCAACATTACTTTTAACACAGACCGTGTTTTTCCTTTCCAAGTTTATCAAAATTGATTTGGCAGCACCACCCCACGCTGAATACAATATAGAATCAGGGATTGACACAGTGATAAATAGACTGACTTGAGAAGACTCAGGTCCGCACTGTTTCGCAGAAGTTTCATAATTTGGATGATACCTCTCACTTTACTCGACAGCGCCTTTATATGGAGTTCAAAGGTGAGTTTTTCATCTACCAATAAGCCCAGATACTTTCAGGATTTTACTCTGTCTATCTTCGGACAGGCACAGATACTGTTAGGTTCACAAGAGTGGATTTTAAGTTCTTTGTTTGAGGGAGGCTGTGAAGCCATTGTTTTGTAGAAGCAGATATTGGGTTTTCGTAGCGTTGAGAGTTAGAAGGTTTCTCATAAGCCAAGTAGAAATAACCCTCATTCTATCTTCAGCCTTGGCAAAGACACTTTCCCGGGACTTATCTTTGAAAATGACTGCTGTATCGTCAGCATAATAGACAATTTCCACCGAGTCATCCATATTGAGCACTTTCATTATGTCGTTCATATAAATAATGAAAAGCGTGGGTCCTAA
Source organism: Ypsolopha scabrella (assembly GCA_910592155.1). Classification (NCBI taxonomy): domain Eukaryota; kingdom Metazoa; phylum Arthropoda; class Insecta; order Lepidoptera; family Ypsolophidae; genus Ypsolopha; species Ypsolopha scabrella. Next base: position 24,522,927 of record OU342982.1, read on the forward strand.
TATGCATAATATTCCATCTTCTAGCCCTGTTATTGGCACGGTCTATAACGTCGAGTGCACACGCATCGAACAGTTAATACCACGACCAAAGAAAGTTCTCTCTCGCTTACCTGGAGATTGTTTGAATGCGGAAGTGCGTGCTAACTCAGGACTCATCACAATTAGAAAAAGTATAAGGCCTAACCTCGATAAATTATCAACCATTAAAAATTACCCATTCCCTAAGATGACTCGAGAAAACCCCAATTTGAAAATCCCTAAGATCACTAACAATGAACCTCCTTTTTAAGTTAACTCATTTAGCACAATTTTTTACTATATTAGGATAATTTATTATATTGTTTAAAAATTTGCAGGAGAATTACTACAATATTGCTAGATTATATAGGTTAATACTTTAGGAATAGGGAGATTGTCTTTATTCTCAATTTTTCGATTATCATCCCCAAAACCTTGTTATGTACCCTTTACAAATTACCCATTATCCCGAATAAAAATTGCAAATCTTTTGTTCCGTCATTTCCATTCACAGCAATTCATGAAAACGATTATGGGTACATACTCGTAGAGACTAAATGTCCGAAGACCAGCCAATACCTCATACCCCATGACCAATAAGTCACCCATCGACTAGAAAACCAGCCTGGTTGCGTTCAATATCTTATCATCGCGCAAAGATTCGACAGCGCCTGCAAATAACTTCAGTCTTTCTTATCAAGGAAGCATTAGAGAAACTCGACGATAATCACTACACCATTGGATTTCCCACTCTCACGAAAGTACAAATGAACAGGATCAGTCCGAGATTTTACAGCGGAGCTATGGATTCTGCAGGTTCGAAAAAAAAGCAGCTTGTATACGATGTCCTACATAAAATCCACATCAACCCACATACAATTCCTGCAACATTCCCGAAAAATCTTCATGCAGATTTCGAGGAAGAGGTGTTATGTTCGCGCCGTGCCTTCAGCGGACAACCTTGCAAGCGCAGCATGTTGGTGACGAGGAAGTTGACGACGCTGCTGCTGAGTTGACACTGAGTGCGCATAGTACGTGCGGAATTTGTCTACTGTGCAGTTCTATAAATAGATTTCCATCATTATTGTATTTAATTCATATCTAATATCGATAGGGTTCAATTGTTGTAGTACCTAGTTTATTCTTTTATTATTGTAATCTTCCTGTTTCACTCGCACCCTCTGGCTGTAGCTACCTAAAATTCGTATAACAACAAAAAAAATATAAACACTAAACAAAACCAATTAAACTAAAACAAAACCAACACAAACTACCAACCTAAGAAAAAAACTAGTAACGGAATAACCAATAACCGCAAGAAACTAAAAAACACACGCCAACTAATTCCAGCTTCCAAACGATTGCAGCAGAACATCGCAGAAACAATTCGTCCTAACAAAAAAATACTTGCATGTGAAATCTCGGACCTAAAATCTACGGCAAACAGAAAAAAACCCAATGCCTACCACTTTAAAACATCGGCAAAGGAAAAACCCAATGCCTACCACTTCACCACTTCACTTCACTTCACTTCACTTCACCGCCAAAGGAAAAAAAACTAACCACCCGAACAAAGCACCGTCAGTACAAAAAAACCGAGCCACCTTCGCCACAGTATGAACAGTTTTTAAAAATTCTTGCAAAAAAAATATTCTAAAAAACAAAATGCAAAAAACAAAATTAATCACACCATAACACACACAAAACAGTTAAACTAAACACGGTAGTAACACAAAAACAAAAAAAAAACATAAAATAAAACAGCAAATATCATAATCAAATTGTTGGTGTAAGGAAAAAACACAATACTAGTTCCGATTTAACAAAAGTCCATTGACACGCGATGGAAATGGGGGTGTACAGTGGGGGGGGGGGGGGGGGGACGCTTATTCAATAACAGCAATGATCGCTCACGATTCACGATCATCACGCACAGGAACATTCGTGACGCACAGGAAAATTGTAACGAAACGGTCAATACTGACGAACAGGTCAACTGTTCTTGACTCTTATAATAATAATAATAAGATTTCTTTATTCAAGTAACAAAAAACTCATTCTGTAAGTTATGTACAATGTAATGACTTAATATTCTAGGGTTAGTTTTTACAAAAAATATAAGCATAAGTAGTTAAGTAATATTAAATATTTACATACGTTAATTGCATAAATTTATTACTAATTAGTTTATTTATTATAAATATATTACACTAGCTTTTGCCCGCGGCTCCGCCCACGTCGAAAAGATTTTCGTGGAAATTATCAAAATAAAAGAATATAGTTTTTTGAACGCCTATATGCAACGGACACCATGTTTAACCAAAGCACTAATAAATACAAATTAAATAAGCCCAAACTCGAAGGGTCTGCTGTTGTCCGTTGAGGAGATCCCTTACCCACCTTCCAGTCCAATCATCAGACCCTGGTCACCATGTTTAACCAAAGTGCTAATAAAGACCAATCAAATAAGCCCAAACTTGAAGGGTCTGCTGTTGTCCGTTGAGTAGACCCCGTACCCATCTTCCAGTTCCATCGTCAGACCCTGGTTACCATGTTTCACCAAAGTGCTACTAAAGACCAATCAAATGAGCCCAAACTCGAAGGTTCTGCTGTTGTCCGTTGAGGAGATCCCGTACCCATCATCCAGTTCCATCGTCAGACCCTGGTTACCATGTTTCACCAAAGTGCTACTAAAGACCAATCAAATGAGCCCAAATTCAAAGGGTCTGCTGTTGTCCATTGAGGAGATCCCGTACCCATCTTTCAGTCCAATCATCAGACCCTGGTTACTACGTTTTAGAAAAGTTCCAAGAAGTCTGTCAGGATCGTTGTAGATGGAAATCTGTAGTCAGATTAAACTGATACAGTTTCCTCGTACGGAAAAAAATCAATACATAAACCTGGCTTTAATCACTTTTTAAGCTAAATATTAGCAAGAGGTGTGTCAGGATCGTTGTAGATGGAAATTTTTAGTCAGATTAAACTGATACAGTTTCCTCGTATGGAAAAACAACCGGTATTATCACGTATAACTAACCATTTGGTCAGGGCACGCCGATATAGCAGCTAAGCAGCGTTTTTTTTCCGGACCTGGTTCACAAATACTGAATTTTCAAACTGAACACTTTTTTTATTAAAATAAAATATAGCCTATGTTACTTAGCAATGGTGTAGCTTTTTACAAAAGAAAGAATTTTTAGAATTGGTTCGGTAGTTCCAAAGCTTACCTCAAACATACAAATCTTTCCTCTTTATTTAATAGTGTAGATAAATATTTAATTTTAAATGTAGGCTGAAACAGTGCCCAAGATAGAATGCATCCAACCGGTTGACGAACATGCTAAGGACGCTGTTGCAGCTGGCCCGCGCCCTGCAGAGTATAAACGCACTGCGCCTGCGCATCGTTGCGTAAAAGCAATCTACGCTTGCCTCCGCGAACATGCCCGAGGCACTGCAGAACCGGGGCAGCCGCACCAACGTCCTGAACGCGTCGTTATACTGCACGCGAAGAGCGTTATACTGTCTTTGAGTATATTTCGCCCAGAGGGTGCCCTTATAGAAAGATGTGCAATAAGCTCTGAACAGTGTAATCTTAACTCTCCTCGAGCATCGGGCAAACCTCCGGGCAATCATGTTAGCCCTGACTGACAACGCTCTTCGCTCTCGCTCTATGTCTGCATCGTCCGTGGGACAAACTGACCCGGTCTCAAAGACCATGCCTTCACTCTTGCGGGCATTACCTATATGCGAGGCAGCATATCTTTTGCAGATCCTCAATAATTTCGAAAGACCGCCAACTGAGGCGCTCAGCAGCACCATGTCGTCTGCGTAGCTGATGTTATTGACACAAACTTAGACCATCGTGACCTGGGGATTTGCCCTTTGTCATATTTTTAATCGCTTAAGTTACATCCTTGGCCAACACTATGTTAACCGACTGATCACCATGCATCTGAGAATTCCTCACAGATCGCGATGGTCCCAAAGGAGACCTAATGTACTAAGAAGTTAAGTTTTACAAATTCAACCTAAGTAACGCAAACGTTCCCCATAATTTACTATATCCTTAAAATAACTAATTAACTATAAGAATTACTAACTGCGGAAAATCCGCGTGGAATCTATCAGAACTAGTATCGGCAACGTAATCAAAACGTTTACTCTACATTACACACATTACTTAATAAAGGAAATTTCCTCTGAAACTGTTATAACAACATGATTTTATAGAATTTTGGCTACTAATAAAAATGTACACCAAAATGAATTTAACACACTTCGCAAAATAAAAATATTACACCAACAATTATGATTCACATATTAAACAAACCGACGACGAGGCATTTCCGTCCGAAACAAATCCCTGGCCCGAACGTTAAATAACAATACTCTGACCTTGACGGGCGCCGGTAACCATTTCCAAAATCATCTCCCAGGACACATCGCCGCCATCGGTCAGCACACCGGTTAAGAACGTGGACCTTCGGCATTCCACCCTCGGGAACTGCCTCCCGGAACCAACTCCATTGTGTCCCTCAAATCAACCAGGAATCCAAAAAAATTAATACTCGAAATAGTGGTATAAAAATAAAAATAACAATAATAATAACCCTTGTTTGTCCTTGTCTTTTCTTTAGACAATCCGCCACCCCTTTATCATCGAAAAAACAAAATCTTCTTTTCTCACATCGATCGTCATATCAAATAAAAAATATCAATTACTGAGACAATAAATCCTCCTCGCTGACCTCGATTCCGATCTACTCCGGTCCGCCACTCATTTGCATAAGAATAGCCAAAACGAGTTAGTGTGACGCACAGAAGTATTCCGTGCGTCAAAGAAAACCCTTATAATATAAATGTGGACAAAGGTAAAATCCGCTATGCTACAATATGGTTATTCGGCTAAGGAAATTAGCCCGTTTGACAACTGAAATCGTACATTTTTGGCTGTCAAATGAATAGGATTGCCTTGTTTTGTTGTTGAAAACCAAAAATGTACGATTTCATTTGTCAAACCGGCTGATTTGTTTATCTGAATAGCCGTATGACAATCGAATTTGAATACGATTGGATTACACAATTACACCTCAGATCAATGAAACTCGGTAAAAGCTGCCAAACAAGTCATCTCAAATGGCGCTATGGTTAACACGAGGATTTTTGTATGGGGACTACCCTTGGGTTTTCCTTTTTTAATTTTTATTATTTGATATTATATTGATTTTTATTATTTCACGAGAGAGAGGCCGTAATAAAATGTATTATGTGAAAATTTCATTTTTTTGCCCATAACGGCTGAAGCTGTAGACCCCTCTGACAGACGGACAAACAGATGAACCCGTTGGGCAACCTCGGGTATAGAACCCTAAAAACTGAAGTAGTACATTTAGAACAACAAACAAAACAAATAGATATATTAATCTACAAAATGGATGGAATTGCCAATGATAAGGACTGTGAAGTACCATTGTTTAATGTACTAAGAACGAGTAAGTTGTTTGTGCGACAATGTGAGTTAAGAATCGTTTAATAACCCATTTCTCACTTTTGTGTATTCATTCACTCAAATTCAGACTTTCATTACTCAACTGGGACTCCAGGAATTACATTGACGTCGACCATTTTTTTATTCACAATCGTTGGTTCAGATCCAGGCAGGAAACTTTCAGTAGGAATATCTTGCAGCGTCAACCTGCGAGGCAATAGTAATAATGTCAAACTGTGTTCATAAACCGAGGAACTACATGATTTAACGTATGCGACAGATAGCCACGTACACCAGCACGGCGCGGTGGTCCCCGGGCGCGCCCGCCACTGTGCGCACGCGCACCGCCAGCGTCGAGTGAGCGGGTAGCCAGCCCGTGGCGGGCATGACCGACAGATGAGTGGGCTGCTGCTGCCTGCTGCCCCAGCTCTCCGTGCTCCAGCTGAACCGCAACTTTAACGAACTGAAAGGACCCTTTTTATATATCTAATCAAGAATAGCACGAAACTTGGTCCACAAATTATCATCATAAGGTGTAATTTTAAAATTTTGATAAAAGTTTGTTAACCTAAGTGAAGAAGTCAGCAAAGTGTAATCCACTAGACGTGTATTTAGTGTAAAGATTTATTGCACGTGAAACAATCGGCATACTCCCTCTTACGGTCGATTGCACGTTACTAACAAGTATAATGTGATAAACTGTTACTAGGCTGAGAGCTGAGACCAGTAGCGTGGACAAAGTTCAGTGTTTGTACTAACAAGTATAATGTGATAAACTGTTACTAGGCTGAGAGCTGAGACCAGTAGCGTGGACAAAGTTCAGTGTTTGTACTAACAAGTATAATGTGATAAACTGTTACTAGGCTGAGAGCTGAGACCAGTAGCGTGGACAAAGTTCAGTGTCATTCTCGGTCGAGAGCAGTCCTGTCACTGCATTCATTACGTATACGTCTTCAAGCCTTTAACCTGTGGTTAACGATGCGCACGCTTCGCTGAACCGTGCTGCCTGGCGCCGCAGTGCCCAGGTTTACGTAATGCTGACAGGTAAGATCTTCGGGGCTGCATATGTCGTAATTCTTGTCCTGGGCCTGCGATTTACAATAACAATATTTTGTAAATATTTACTCTATTTCTACTGAGGTAAGATTCACTGTTATCACCTAACCTGCAATGTAACATATTTGGTACTGAAATGCAGAGCTTCGGCTACGACACGGAACACGCGAACTATAGCTGTGGAACTGAGCACGCGCACCGCTGCCTCGTGTCTGCCGCCACCAGGTGCCCGACACCACACCGCCCCGCCAGCACCACCTCCCCCCCGCCAGCGCGCCGGCGTCAGCCTGAACACCCCCGCGTGCACCGCGGCGCCAACCACACCGCGCGAGGAACTTTCCCGCCACGACTCCTCCGGTAGCAACAGGAACTCGGCGTGCTGTGCGGCACAGAGCAGCTCCAGACGCGCGCAGTGCACGTCACCCAGCAGCCGCGCGCCCAGCTCCAGTGTCGCGGCGTCGGCCCTCGACGCGCCCTCTTGAATTTTAACTGTAAATGGAGAACATTTAGGCCGACTTGCAGCAATATTTAAATTTAGATTTAGCACGTAAGCTGAGTCTAATATGACAGAAATGTATTGACCGAAAGACTGAAAGCCCGATTTAGAAACAAAATCTAGTTTTAAGATTTTTGTGCAAGCCACCCTTAAAGCAACTGGGATAGTGATCGGTATTTCCTTACGAAATTTTGCACTTATTTTTAGTTGAGATGTTTCATTTCTCACAATATTCGCTCACCAATCTAACACCATTAATTATATATTTGTGTGGGCAAATGCAGTTTCTATCATCATCATCAGAGTGTTGACCTGAAGGTTCATATCAGCAGCAACCTGTAGGCCAAGGGGCATTTTGAAAAGGTATAAAAACACAATTCACAAATACTTTACGGAAAATATCTATGAGAATGTATTAGCGTCTCAATCAACAAATCAAAATATTTATTCTGTAAAAAATATACCTACATAAAGTATACTTTCTACAAGTCAAAGTTAATCCTTACAGTATTTATAGGATATAAAAAAATATATACTAATAAAGGAAATACATTAAAAAAAATTAGGCTGGGCTACTAAAATGTAATTATACACCTGCATATAATAGAGAAATCTAGGAATAAAAATATTATATATAAATGATGCAATAAACAAATACATACAAAAAATATTCAGGTTGGGTTACTAAAATTCATATAGGAATAAAAATATTATATATACATAATGCCTAACCATCCACACAATTCGATTAGTATTGCTAAGAAGAAGGGCAAGAAACTTAGCAAACATTCCTTTTAAAAAAAAAAACATTTAAAGTTTATTTTATTTTTTTAAAGGCATAAAAAATATAAGAATGCAGGAATTATGTCACGAGAAAAAATGTATCTTAGTCAATCCGTCTCATATTGTCTATTACCTCTAACAACAAAGTCAGTTTACATATTAATTAATTTTAAGCCTTTAGAGAAATCATATTCATAATAATTTTTTTAAGTTGAATCCCTTTGATATTTTTCGTAAAATCCAAAGAATTCATGGTCACCCGAAGAGATAAGATAATTAGATCGCGCGAAGTTTTTTTTATTATTGATCCCATTATTTAAAACCATAAATTTTATTTCCAAGTACCTAATATTTATTAATAATATTTCGACTTTTAATTTTAATTATTTTTACATTTAAAATGTGTTCTACCAACGTTTCTTAATAACCTCCAAAATTATCGGGGTTTGTTTGAAAGTCACCTGTATATAGGTGGCTGTGGCAGTCAAAAACTTCTATCTTCCATGTAAGTCTGGTGGCAGTACCCATCAAAAGCACAGTTACAGGTAACAAGAGTCCGTAAAACTTGGCCGAGTCAAATGATAAATAACATGCAATAGGAAGATAGATATGTATGTAAGTAAGTACCTAATAAAAATAACCACACACAATCCATTAAAGACTTCAAAATGATAAACATTACCTTGATGTTTTGTAAATCTTGACAGTTGTTGCAAGGGAGATACCGCATCTCCATATCAAATGACCAGTCGTAATATCTCGCTGACTTGCGGTCGAGAAATCTCTGTATGGAGATCGTGAGAATAGCATTTTTTGGTCTTCGGCGGAGATAAGCAGTATCTCCCCTGATATTTCGACCATGGAGATCATCTCCATACCACCGGAATTGGCCTCCTGGCATCGGCTGGCAAGGTTATGGCCTCAATATTTTGGGACTCAGAAGGGATACCGTTGATTGATTACCTGGAGCGTGGTGAAGGCTTGTATAGTACAGTACTAGAGTACTAATAAGACATCATTCCTTATAGTGAAAGAGAAAGAACTATTCAGTTCGGATCTTTTTATTCGGTCTTTTAGCACATTTCAGTCCGACAGAACGAGACGAAGCGAACGATACCCGACGAACGAAATGAAAGAGCCAGTGACACACAACGACGATCTCGATCTTGTTCGGAAATTTTGTACCTTATTCCAATAACATAAAGTTTAAATTCTTCTGAAAAGTTTAGTTATATTATTCAATGACTTGTTACGAGCTAATTATGAAGAAAGTTACTAGTTCTTTTCAAACAAACTCAGCCGTCAAATCATGTTACATTACGTTCATGAAACACTCTACAGAAAAATTGACTCTAAATAAACCTTTGATTTATCATCTTTTATATATTATGCTACTAATATTAGTGTGAAGTGTGATGAGTACAATGCTGCTGTTTGGTATCCAAGCGAAGCTAAGTACAAATTCATGGTAGAAAGGATACAAAATAAATTTGTTAGGTTTCTCTACCTTAAGCTATATGGAATTTATCCCGGATATCCACTCCTGTATCCCACATTATTTGTCCTGGGTATGGTGGGATACAGCAAGCTTGAAGTGAGGGGAGAAGTACTCGTATCTCTCGCCATTTACTTGTATAAAGTAATGCGCGGTAAACTGCATAACCCAGCCATCCTCGCAGAGCTGAGGTTTTACGTGCCGGACCAGATGGTGTCGCGGCGTCGTAGGCCGCAACTGCTGGCCGAGCCGCGCGCGCGCACCAACTTGTTGCAGAGAGCGCCGCTGTCACGCGCTCTGCGGACGCTCAACACAGTGGCTGAAGGTACAGACTTGTTCTCATGTTCGCTGGACGAGTTCACAAAGGCCTGTCTATACGTGTTTGGTTCAATTAGGATTTAAGTTGATATGCATGACTGTTTATGTAACTACTATTATACCCGTATAAGAATCTGTTAATTTTTTGAGAATATAATATTGTTAATTGTATAATGTTCAGTTATCACTACTCTATCGCATTAGGTTAACCCTGTAAAGATAGTAGTAAGTAAAGATAAATAAATAAATAAAATAACATAGCCTTGTCTAATTTCACCACAAACGATTAGATACCGCGCTAATTAGACACCTGATGTATGAAATAACAAAGCCTTGTCTTATTTACCACAAACAATAAGTAGCGCGCTAATTAGGCACCTGATTTTTCAATGATATTGATCTATCCTACAGGAACCATGCATTTTTCCGGGATAAAAAGTAGCTTATGTGTTAAGTTAGGGTATAAGCTATATTCATTCTAAATTTCATCCAAATCCCTTCAGCCGTTTCAGCGTGAAAGAGTAACAAACAACATACACACACACACACATACATACACACACACACACACGCACACACACACAAACTTTCGCATTTATAATATTAGTAGGAGTAGGATATTCAACATAATTCAATAAAATAATAATAATATACCTATAATTTGTAATTCGCGTTAATAATAATAAATCGAACTAAAAACACATGAGAAAATGTATATGTGTAATCTAATAGCAATTCGAACGAGTCACGTACTTATAGTACTAAATGAATGAACTAGTACGTTTTGATGAATGTAGGAGATCGGATCGAACCGCGCAGTGACTGAGCAAGCACAAGCCTACGTGAAACCACTATTACGGGCCAATATTATACAGCTTTAATTCCCAAGTTGAGGAATGCCATCAAAGAGAAAAGGAGAGGGAAACTTTGAAGGGGCGAGCTGTTTCATCACGACAACGCACCCTCGCACAGCTTGGCGGTTGCGATGGCTGCCATTCAGCAAGCTGGCTTCGAATTGATTGACCAACCCCTTTATTCACCGGATCTGGCGCCTAGCGATTTTTATCTTTTCCCCAAATTGAACGAATACTTGAGGGGAAACAGGTACGAAGACGATAACGAGGTGATGGATGCCGTGGAGAGCTTTTTGCAGGACCAAGACAAAACTATTTTTTGAAAGGGATTAAAGCCTTAGAAAAGCGCCGAATTCGGTGTGTAGCGAGACTCGGAGACTATGTAGAAAAATAAATTATTAAGTTATCAATAGTCATTTTATTCTATCTCATTCTTACTACTTTTTGATCCCTCCTCGTATAGATTGCTAACATTTCGTACCAACAAAATAATTTTTATAGTTGCATTTATGTTTCTGGAGGCCTGGCATGGTTCCACTTTGGCATCGTTTTGACGGTAAATTCCGTATATTTACTGACAGGTGGTGTTTGAAGCGGTGTTGAAGTGGTAACCGTGTTAGGCCTGCTGATGATATAATTGGAATATGTTTAAATTTGTATCGTTCTATAATTATTACGAGATTAGAAGCTATTCCTTTGAAGGCACGATTGGCGGTTCATAATGGAGTGTTGGCTCCTACACTTATGTATGGTAGTGAATGTTGGGTCTGGCAAGATGAGCATCGCAGTAGAGTGAATGCAGTGGAAATGCGTTTCTTACGGAGTATGTGTGGTTTGACATTGAATGATAGAGTGAACAATATCAACATAGATCATTGCGGTGGGAAAGAAGATGTAGTGACTAGAATAGAAAAAGGAATGCTTCGGTGGTTTGGGAATATAGAGGGATGAATGAAAGTAGAGTGACGAAAGGAATTTATGCTGCACAAGTGGAAGGTAAAGCTCGACCGGGCCGCCCTAGAAGGACGTATGCCGACCAAATAAGCGACATACTGAAAAAGGGCAAAGTGAAAAGTACCCGGAATAGAAGAGCCTGTATGACTAGGTTGATGGATGTAGAAGAAGCAAAAGAAGTGTGTCAGGATTGTAGCAGATGGAAATCTGTAGTCTCTGCCTACCCCTCTCGGAGACAGGCGTGAGTATATGTATATATGTATGTCCTTTTTTTGTAGCTGTCATTAGAGTAATTTTTGAAAGTGTTAAGCATAATTTTATTTCCTCATTTTAAGTTATGTTGAATTTTAGGTTATATTTTATGTTATCACAACAATGTTTGATAAATTCCACCAAGTGCCGACAATCTCAACTATCAACTTCCTATGTTATTTAAGGTTCTATTGTTATTTAAAATAAATAATTCCCAGTTATGTTGAAAATATTACAATTAGTTTTTGTAACGTGTAATGCTCTTTAATAAGAAATACTAAACTGCTGTGATTCTGATTAGGCAGTATCCGCAACACAGATATTGTCCAATGCGGGTACTGCGGATCTATTTTTATGTAAATGAATTGTTTTAAAATAAACCTTTCTTTCTTTCTTTCCTTATCATTATCGCCTTGTATCATTCATCTTTATAGTATAACGAAGGGCTTGAAATAGATATGTGGATACTTTAATTTGATCGTTCATTTTCGCTTTGTAAACGGGCAGAGTAACGCCTTATACTGTCAACAGGCGTAGCTTCCCCCTCCACTACCTTGCGCGGGCAGTCAAACTCAAACTCAAATCATGTATTGTGTAGTGTTATCTTAACGAGTTCGCAGAAGCGACTTAGCTTAGCCCCCACACCGCCTTAGTTGTAAGAGTGTAAAAATAAACCAGTCTCGTCTGGACAACCGTCCACCGAACACGCGCATTTTATTTAACAACCCTTCTGATCATTATCAACACAGACACTACGGTTAAAGTGGTGACCACCGACGTGTGCAAACTGAATTAGTGACTCATATTGAACTGAACATTCTTAGAATTTTGGACAATTTAACAGTGATTAAAGTGCAAGATGAATAACGATCCGACTCCACCCGGTTTTTCTGGCAATTATGTGCCACCTCCAAATAACATTCCCCCGATGCCGCAACAGCAACCACAACAGACGCCACAGGGATCGCAGGAGATTGCTCAACAAGTGTACATTAAGCACGAGCAGCCAGAGCTTACGGCAGTTACAATTAAAAACCGGATGCCAGAATTTTGGAAAGACATGCCCAGGATTTGGTTTCACCAATTTGAGGTAATCATAGGGGCCTCAAAAGTAAGTGACCAACACAAATATGAACTCCTTATCGCCCGTCTGGGGAAAGATGAGCTCCGACAGGTCACAGACCTACTAGAAACACCTCCTGCGACGCATAAATACGAAACGCTGAAGACAAGATTATTGACATCCTTCGAGCAGTCCGAAGATAGACAGCTGCAACAACTGTTAGAAGAAATCGTACTCGGAGATCAAAAGCCATCACACTTTCTAAGAAGAATGCAAGAGTTAGCTAGAAATAAACTATCAAACCATTCAGTCAAGCTACTGTGGATCAAGAGACTGCCTCCCACAGTACGAGCCGTTTTAACCGGTTGTGGTATTCAAGATATGGAACATTTGGCGGATATCGCTGACAAAGTCATGGATGCAACCAGCGGCAGCGAAATAGCTGCGCTAACTACTCCATACACCGCCGCAAGACCCACTGACACCGGAAACCTAGAAGGTAAAATGAACTACATCATAAATGAACTCAACCAGATCAAAAGAGGAAGACGCGACCACTCGAGACAACGTAATTCAAGACATCGATCACAGTCCAGAGGCCGTAACAGCCGATCTACATCACCTGGTGTCTACAAAAACTACAGAAATCATACAGTACAGCCCGGAGACACTAATTGGGTATGTTACTACCATTATGTATTTGGAGACAAAGCAAGAAAATGTAAAGACCAATGTACATTCACCAACCAGGGAAACTAGAGCGGACACCGGCGGTTGAGAGCGTCGGTGTCAAATCATCATCTCGTTTGTGTGTAACTGACAAAAAAAGTGGTGCACAATTCCTCATTGATACAGGTGCCGATATCTCTGTCCTCGCATGTAACAAAAAAGCAACGGCAAAGACAAGCGACTACAAACTTTTTGCCGCAAATGGAACCACAATAAACACATATGGTGAAAGATATCTAGTCCTTGATTTAGGCTTGCGTAGGGAATTCAAATGGAAATTTGTTCTCGCGATCGTGCAACGCTCCATCATCGGCGCAGATTTTCTTTCCGCACACCAGCTACTCATAGACCTACACGGACGAAAATTATTAGATAAAATAACAAACCTCAAGGTTCGAGCGCACACAACAGAAAGTTCTGAATATACGCTACGATCGGTCGACATAAATAACGAATATCATCGTATACTACATCGGTTCCCCGACATTACGCGTAAACAAATCCTTAAAGCGATTCCGAAACACGACGTTCAACACCGTATATTTACAAACGGTCCACCAGTGCATGAAAAGTCAAGACAGCTTAACCCAGCTAAATACAAAGCAGCAAAACAAGAATTCGAACGAATGATGGAAATGGGAGTATGTCAACCCTCCGACAGCCAGTGGTCAAACCCATTACATATAGTAAACAAAAAAAACCGTGAACTTCGACCATGTGGTGACTACAGGCGTCTTAATTCAATAACAATACCGGACCGCTACCCGATACCTAGGCTTCTTGATTTCACGTATATGTTAAAAGGTAAAAATATATTCAGCAAAATAGATTTACGAAGAGCCTATCACCAAATTCCTATCGCAACAGAAGACATTCCAAAGACGGCCATAATAACCCCATTTGGTTTGTTCGAATTCACGAAAATGAACTTTGGTCTCAGAAACGCCGCACAAACATTCCAACGGTTCATTAATACAGTCCTAAAAGGCTTGGATTTCACCTACGGGTACATCGATGATATTTTGTTGGCTTCCCGTGACGAAAAGCAACACCTGGAACACCTGGAAGAAGTTTTTAGACGCCTTAATACATATGGTATCACGATAAACACCGACAAAAGCGAGTTTGGTAAGACGGAACTCATATTCCTCGGCTATCACATTAACCGAGATGGAATCCGACCCGGCACAGATAAGGTCGCAGCGATAACAGAGTTCCCTCGCCCGAAAATAATTGAAGAGTTGAGACGATTTTTAGGAATGATGAATTTCAATCACCCCTCAATGCATATTTACATAACTCGAAAAAAAGGGATAAGACACAAATAGAATGGACCGACTCGGCAATCAACGCATTCGAAAAATGTAAACAAAGCATAAACAGTACAGTCACACTCGTGCATCCCGACGCCGAAGCGCCCTTATCTCTTATGTGCGACGCTTCCGGTACCTCAGTCGGCGGTGTCCTCCAGACACTAATTAATGGCACGTGGCAACCACTTGGATTCTATTCTAAGAAGTTAAGCGATACACAACAAAGATACAGCACATACGATAGAGAATTACTCGCAATTTACATGTCCATCAAACATTTCCGATACATGGTGGAAGGAAGAGAACTTACAATATTCACCGACCACAAACCTTTAACTTTCGCACTTTCCAAGAAAGTCACGCCTTCCGATTCACCCCGACGCTTACGACAAATGGATTTTATCTCACAGTTCTGCAATAAAATCGAGTATATAGAAGGAGAAAAAAACGAGGTCGCCGATGCACTTTCTAGAATAGAGGAAATCAGCGTACAAAGTATGTTCGACTTCAAACAATTATATTCGGCCCAAAATCAAGACGAAGAATTGCAATACTTGATGAAGCAAGATAACCTACAGTTTAAAACAATAACACTCCCAGACACTTCGCATCAAGCGATATATGAAACCTCAACACCACATGCCCGACTCTACTTACCGGCCCAATTCAGAGAAAAAGCAATTAAGATTATACACGAACTGAGCCACGCAGGTACGATAGCGACAAAGCGCGCAGTGAAGCAACGCTATTTTTGGAGCAAAATGCATGCGGAGATAAACAGATACGTAAAAAATTGCATTCCTTGGCAAAGATCCAAGATCAACAGGCGCACTTTTACTCCATTGGGTTGTTTCGAAAACTCTCAAAGGTTTAAACACATACACATGGATATCGTGGGACCGATCCCCCCGTCGGAAGATAATAAATACTGCGTTACAATCATCGACCGAGCTACAAAGTGGCCCGAAATTATACCCGTCAAAGATATAACTGCAGAAACAGTTACCAGAGCATTAATTGAACACTGGATATCACGTATGGGAGTCCCACAATTTATAACGACGGATCAGGGACGTCAGTTCGAATCAAACCTCTTTACGTCATTATTAAAGCGACTAGGCATTGAAAGACATCGAACGACAGCCTACAATCCGAAGGCCAACGGACAGATAGAACGACTGCATCGTACAATGAAAGCAGCAATCATGGCCAAATGTACGGACGGACAATGGACGCAACAACTACCCATGATTCTCCTTGGAATGCGATCAGCTATAAAAGAAGACATAGGATACAGTCCTGCACAAATGACATTCGGTACATCATTGAGACTACCCGGAGATTTTTTTAGCCCTACAGAAACGAATATCAACGAATCAGAATACACGAAAAGACTTATAGAAACAATGGCAGCCTTCCCCACAAACAACACGAGACAACAAGAAAGAAAAATTATATTCGTTCATCGTGATCTTAGAAACTGCAAACATGTGTTTCTAAGGAACGAAGTCAAGCGAGCCCTCGTACCACCTTACGAAGGCCCATTTGAAGTTCTCAACAGGAAAGATAAGTACTTCACGATAAAAATGGGTAACAAGAACACAAACGTCTCGCTTGACCGTTTGAAACCAGCATACGTTACCACAGATCCCATTACATACCCAGCCGTGAGACCTAGCCAAAATACAGACTCTCAGAACGCACAGAACCAAGATACGTTACCTAAAACCATAACGACAACAGGATACCTTACACCAACAACCATTAAGCCAACGACTACACGGAGCGGACGAGTCGTTAAAAAAACGGTCCGCTTCGAAGAAATCAGTTTGGCCAGGTAGTGAAAGGGCATTCATCTTTCAGTGCATCAGTCATTTGCATTCTGTTCGTACAATTGATACAACGTCCGTGAACTTATTCCAAGATGGGAAAGCCAGTCAGCAAGGAAATTATTATAGCTCAAACGGCTTCAGGCGGAGAAAACAAAGCTAACGAAGAAACAATGAGAAAGGCAGAAAACATGTCATTGGCTTCGGTAGCCCTCGTCAGCAGTGTGGTAACCCTAGCCATCCTACTGGTGTTATACCGACGGTGCAAAAAACGAGTAAAAGCGTCTATAGACAAACGAATCTTGAAACATGTTAATAGACCTGCTGTAACAATCGCAACGGTACCGACCGCCCCTGCATATCTTCCTAACCCAGCAACAGTGCAACAAGCAAAATATTAGTGCAAACGGACTTGTATAGTGAACACAAATATAAAGTGAAAGTGGAATGGACTTTAAAGTGACATGGACTTTTAGTGATTAGTGAATTTATATTGAGTTTTTTTATTCCTTTTTCTTTGTATAACTTCTGTATCTGTAACAACATAATTTTAGTTTAGATTTACGTAGGTATACCACATTAAAGTCTGTGAGGTATACTAACATGCTAAATTATGTATAAAAAAATGTACTTTCGTCTAAAAGGGGAGGATTTGTAGTGTTATCTTAACGAGTTCGCAGAAGCGACTTAGCTTAGCCCCCACACCGCCTTAGTTGTAAGAGTGTAAAAATAAACCAGTCTCGTCTGGACAACCGTCCACCGAACACGCGCATTTTATTTAACCACCCTTCTGATCATTATCAACACAGACACTACGGTTAAAATTGCAATGTCACAAGTTTAGAGGATCTTACATATTTATAAAAGTACAGGTGACGCCCTGTTGGGGCATAGCAATCATGAGAGGGCAAGTCACGTCAGCATAAGCGTAGGTTTGGCTTGACGAAGCTGGACGTGGCTTGGTTTGGCTTGGCGTCACTTGGCATTGCTTGTTACAGTAGTATAGTAACTTTTCAGCTAAAGCGAATGTTAAACATGCGTTGTTGTATTGCATCTGAGTTTTTTGGAGATGGCAGGATGTACGGGCCATATTTCTGCAACGCACATTACGGTTTTCTTTATCATTCTAACGAGTAAACTCCGATTGTATCATTATCAATAAATCTGGGACAAAAACAATAATATCCAAGGAAAAAGGAAAATTGTTTAAAACGACATTTTTACAGAAGCTGTTGCATTTCTTTAAGCGGGATGTGTTAGCATTCCGGTTTATTGGCTATACTTCTATCGACACCTTTTATTTGACGTATCGCCGCCTATGATTCGTTATTTATTATTATTATATTATTCAATTATTCATTAATTAAATAGACACAGCTGTGTCTATTTCATAATAAAATTGTATTTTATTAATTTGTGTCAATTTCAGTGGCGAAAATAATAAACACACAACCTAAAAGTTAAAATAAAATGGAGATAAGATACAGGCCACCCTTGCCGGTACGAAACCCACCGTGCAGCAGTGGCGGCCGCATGTAGCACTTGATGGGCACGCGCACGTCGGCTCCACGCAGCACGCGCACGCGCACCTCGTCACAGAAGGCACACACGTCGCGCGTCGTGCAGTGCACGTGCAGCTCGATGCTGGCGCTGGCGGTCACGGCCAGCCCCTTCGTGCTGAGAGACACGTGCAGCTCGCGACGGCGCGGTGGATACACGCTTAGCCGCAGCATCTGCCGCGACACGTTCACCAGCCGCACGCGCCGCTGGAACACTTTACTTGTGACTACCGAGGGACTGCTACTTTACTCAAGAACATGAATATGCTCCATGGACACGCCGAGGGTTCGGTATGTTATGTTATGAACATATGTATAAGTCAATAATAACTGTGAAATTATTTATTATCATCATCATTAAATTATCTACACTTCTACATCTACACTATTATAGGTAAAATTGGTTTGTTTGTATGCCACATATTGCTGAGCGACAAAGGCTATAGTTAGTTCCCCGAAGACGGGCAGCTCCCGTCGGGACACAGCCATTCATTAAATTCAAGCGGGTAATCTTTGGAACTATTGAAACAACTTTGGGAATTCTTTCATTGTTGATAATAGTTAGATTCTTCACTCGGCTATGATACGCTCGGGTTCTCCAGCCAATTCACAAGGGATTCACGAATATTTAAAACACTTCTAAATATATGTTTTCCAAATACTATTTATTGAAATAACTTGAACTGTTACACAAATGGATCACTTTATTGCTTAACACATGGCAGCGTAACAACATAGTCAGAAAGCAATACTCGAATGCCCCAACATTCGTAACACCGCTCTTTTTATACATCTGGTATGAATATCCCTTACCTACATAATACCATAGATCAAACTATGACTATTTACATGATATTTAATTAATAAATTAACAAGTAATAAATAAACCAGCAAGACAAATACTACGCTTAATAACTAAACAGTATTGTACTCGGCTGAGTTACAAACAAAACAATTAAGCGTCTTATTATCCCTCAAGGTATCATGACCAGGAAATGCTTTAATATTGGTAACAGCTCGGCCATCCGACTATAATGAACGAGTCCCCTCGTTATGAGCATATTAAACTGAAACAGTACTGAAATCATTAACATCTTAGATTACCCATTCTTATACACAATCATTACCTTAACAAAGTTTGGTCTATGAAACTGACCAGAATTGGTATTTGATCCTTGACACTGATAAAATTCCTTTGCGTTTACATAAGTTGGTAAATTGGCTTACATTTTAACTCATGAAGTTAGTCACTAAGTACAAATTACATTAAATACTTCTGATACTTGAAGTTGACCAAAGTAAGCCATTTGTCGCAAAGTAGGTAAACACCGCACTTGGCGAATATCTGTAATGATTTCTATGTCACAAGCTGAGGTAACTGATTATAAAAAAATAATAAACTGAACACTGAATACCGCACAAGCATGTACGATCCGATCACACTGATAAGTGACTGATAGGCTGGTTAACTGAATCTGATTACTGATCTGATGGTTTTAGGGCTCTCAACCCCTGTGGCCTCCAACCTCCCCTTTAGCCACCCCGATCCTCGCTAGCAGGCCTGCTCCTGTGGCTGTCTGAACCCAGGGCTGTTCTCTGGGACTATCACTGTATCCAAGGCTGTTCCTTGGGACTGTTATGCAAGGCTGTTCCCTACCGCTATGACTGAATCCAAGGCTGTTCCTTGGGTCTGTTATACAGGGCTGTTCCCTGCGGCTTTGCTGTAACCCTCTGTCCACGACAGTCTGACACTTTGGAACGGGCATCTAAACCCAGGCTGTTTTCTGGGACTATCCTAATCTAATCCTATCCGCAGTCTGACACATAGTTCTGATAAGGCAACTAAATCCAGGGTTGCTCCCTGGAACTGACTGATCACTGGGTCTGAATGTGCATGCCTGCGGCACTGCAACTAAATCCAGGGTTGCTTCCTGGAACTGACTGATCACTGGGTATGAATGTGCATGCCTGCGTCACTTACCTGAATCCCACTGTCCAACGACAGTCCGACGCTTCGCATCGGTTCTGAATAGTTCTGATCTAACACAGGTCACACACACACACACACACACACACACACACACACACACACACACACACACACACACACACACACACACACACACACACTTGTATGAAAGGTGAGCGTCACAGGTCGTATCACTCCCGCGACGTCCAGACAGCCACTGGTCGCAAGCCCGCACGTTCTCGCCAGCCACGGTCCACGCGCCTCGCTGCCCCCGGGTCGGTCGCTATACGTTTTACTATAGCTGCCTATATGTTTCGCATTCGCGACATTCCCCACAAGGAAGAAAATTAGTAAAAAGACTGATTTTGACTAACCAACAATTTAATTGAGATTCTGGTACTCATATGATAACATCTATTTCAATATTTTACTATCGAATAGTCTGATTGTTAACTATGATATCCATTGCTTAAACTTCTCCCTTGCTTTGACTGCTGATGCCCTAGTTGGTCGCTTATTTACATCTGCTGATGCCACTTCCGGCATCTCTGGTTCATTACTGATAACAGGCCCATCTACGCCCTGATTTAGTGTAATTCAATTCAATCAATAGCTGATCAATATGCTCTGGTATAGACTGTTCTATTTCAGGTTCCTCTAAATTGTTATTAGCTCTAATTGTGGAATCACTTAGCACTAATTTAGAAAGAAAGTTACTGTATCCTGATCATCATCCAGTTTGAATGGATAAAGATAGCCTATGAGCGTGTTAAAACTTCCTCTGAGTAACTTTACTTTGGCCATTCTTATCTATCCATCCGAACCCTTAACTAACTCTGTTATCTGGCCTACCTTCAAATGGATTCTATTCCTATCTGATTTTATCTACAAAGTCTGTACTTTTCTAGGTAACATATTGAACACAAACCACTGTTGCCTCTGTTTGTTGCTTCGCTCACTAAGACTGCTCAAATACTGATTGCTAAACATCTTCGAGAATTATGATAGGATAATCTGACCACGTTTCCAACCTTCGATCAAGTTAGACTTGATTTCTGTAGCTGATTCGAAAAAATCATGACCTGATGTCTGAGTGTTTACTGATTCACCTACACGTAAAAAGTCTGTGGAAGCCAACACGTGCTCTAACTCAGCACACACCGTTGTTAACGGTCTGGTATTTACAACGGCCTCAAGTTCTTTAATTATAATACATAAGATAACAGGTTGTGATTTATGAGATGTTTGTCCAATATCCTCTTTAAGCTGTGCTTTACTGGACTTATCAATCGTTCATAGAAGCCTCCTAACGAAGGGAGCGAACTTCCATCGCACATCGACAAAACAACATAGGTACAATACCTATTTGACGCATCGTTGATACTTCTTTATGACTTTCTGAACTGTAGAAGCAATATGGAATAGCTCGTCGTATGGAACCCAAAACTTCTGCCTTAATAAGGCTAAAATCTGACTAAAGTATGCAAGACGCTCTATCTAAATTTGTTTCAGACCTATTATTCTGAGTTATATTCGTAAGACCTTCCCCGGCCAAAGAAGTTTGAGCCTGAAATTATCTGCACTATTAAGCTTAGCCCACAGTTCTGAACTCTTTGACAAAAATTAGGACCCCTGAGCCATCTATAGTATGAGTCTGCATGCTCTGCCCTATTACCTACGTCCGATGAATTGAGTTTAGTTGGCACATATCTAATCTGTAGGGTCTTGTTCTGCTTTATTTCACTAATTCTACGCGAAACAAATGATGGAAGTAGTTTTTCTGATTTTGACCAATTCAAAAAACTATCAGTTCATAAAATTAGTGATTCAATTCTATGACGCAAAAACTTCATCACATAGTTGATAATTCTGCAGCCAATAAGTACTCCCATCAATTCTAATCTCGGATCTGTAAATCAGTTTGGTCTTTTAGGGGCACTAACCTAGACTTGCCAATGACGAAACTTATTAGTCCCTAAAGAACTGCATGTATAAACTACTGCTGAGGAGGTATGCTTCGATGGAAGCATCTGTAAAACAATGAACTTCATGCGTTATTCCATCACTGTTACTGTTTTTGCTAATATTTTGCGCATAACATAATACCGGTTTATATTAAGTAATTTCTTTTAGATAAGAAGACTTGGATGCTGCCTGTCGCCAATTTATAAGTTAATCATCACGAACTTATCATCTCACTTAGTTTTCTGTTTCCATAATCTCTGAAAGAATAGCTTTGCTGGGAGCATCACCGGCACTGCGAGACCACAAGGATCATATACTGAAGCAACAATCTTTAATACACCTCGTTTTGGCTGAACCGTGTCTAAATCGTGATTATTTAGGTTGGACTTCAAATAAAGATGATCATCATTTAAGTCCCATATTAAACCTAACAATTTCACACGTATATGATCCTCAGCCCAAATGTTGGCTGTAATGTGAGCCTTAAGCTCTTTAGAGTTTGAATTCCATTTGCGTAATTTCATAGACAAATGATCAAATATTTGTCTGGATGCTTCGTATCAGTATAGGCTAAGTGCGTCTGAGGTTGTCTTTGTGACGTATATATCTTCCGCTATTTGTTTCATACGGACGTTATTTGACCTCGTCAAATGGAACCTGATAGTGGCGTTCAGAACAACACCGTAAGGAACTCGAATAAACACAAGTGCACCGTATTATTTAACTATCTCCGCGACTTATATCTTTAAGCCAGAGAAATCGCGTTACGTCCCTATCGAAGTCTTGAAGTTCTAACTGCAAGAAAGCTTTCTCAACGTCAGGTGTTCTCTAAATTTAATGAGTAACCCGTTAAGGTCTTCTAACATTAAAGGCCCGCGATATAAGCATTGATTAAGACTATGACTTTCTGCATTTTTGGCTGATGATGCATCATAGACAATGCGTAGCTTGTCGGGCTTATCACGACTTCGGACGCAATGTTGGGGAAGATAGTGAAACGGATGAGTCTGAGAAATTGTTGGATTCGGTACTATTTCTATAATTCCGTTCTTTAATTGCTCCTGAATTACCTGATCGTATGATTTCATCTCTGAGCTCTCTAATAGCTTTATCAAACTATTAAGGCGACCCCAAGGTAGCCCCAAATTATTTAGAAGATGTGGAGGAAATTCTGTCCAAGGCCATTTAACATGGTATCTATTGTCTTTGTAATTGACAGTTTCATTAAACTGTTTTACTGCCTCTTCATCACGCGTTGTTTTGGGGGAATCTGTAATGCCTAAATATTTTAGGTCCCAAAGTGTTTTGATATCGTCTACCTTTAATGGCAGGTCAAGTTTGTTTAATTTATTGTCAATAAACGTCAATAATAATCAACAATCTGAATTTACTAAGAAAAGATCCTGAGAAACAGCAATATTTTCAATCAAAATGAATTAATTATAATAGTCGTTACCTATTAGTATGGCTATTTTATCATCACAAGACCCATCGTCTGCTATTACAACAGAAGATACCCAAGGTGGTTTAAGTATTGATGCTCTGACACTATTCGTAATGTGGGGCACTACATTCGCGTGTACAATGCGTGATACAACAGTTCGAGTCGTAATATTAAACTCTCACTATGGGACTTTCAATCTGGCGTGGTGCTTTTGCACCGAACGTAAATATTGACAAAATATTTTTCTCAGTAACAGGTAGATTTAGGGTATTAGCAGCGGAGTCAGTTATGTATGACCGCTGACTACCACAGTCTAACAAAATCCTGCCTTGTAATTGTCTCGACCGAGTCTCTGGATTGCTGACCTCGACAAGGCAAGTTTGCAACAATGCTGTGTTGACATCTGATCGAATCTGTAAGCAAGTTTTATGGGACATAATGCGCAATTATGCATTCGTAATTGATTCCAATAACTACACTTCATTTTGGTACGGCAATTATTAGCTGTATGCCCTTCACCGAGACAAATGTAGCAACGATTTCTTAATCGGGACCTCCTCTCCTGCAATGTTGTGTACTTTGTACATTCGTCATTGTAATGATCTTGTTGACAGAATATACACCTACTAAATATCCCTTTAGGTGGCTCACTAGTTCTATCAGAGTTTTCATGTGGTAGTTTTCGTAAGGTGACTTTGGATTTATTAAAATTTCTATTAACTTTAGGTTTAATAAGATCTCTTTTAAAATTTCTATATCTGCGCTGATTATATATTATTTCTATTTTCTTCCGACCTAACATACAAAGAACCTGATGTGCAATTTGTCTTCGCTATTAGCTGAGTCTACATTCTTCTTATCTACCGTCTGTTTCTTTAATCTGTTCGATGTTTCTTTGGCTGATATACTCTAAATATTTTCTAATACTCATTGACTCATCTTCTTGTGTCATATTTATCCTTAATTCATAAATAAGGTCTTCAGGAAACTTTTCCATAATCATAACTCTAAGGTGATTATGATTGACATCTTCCCCTAGGGAACTAAGTACTCTAATATTAGTCTCTCAACTTCATTAAGAACGAGCCTGCAATCTTTGACCTGATTGGATGATGCTGTTTTACTCTATAAAGCGCCATATAATGAGAATCAATAATAACGCTAGGTTTGGCATACCTCTCTTTTAGTGTCCTGACTGCTATATTGTAATTTTTGTTAGTACTATCTAGTCCTACGATAGGTTGCTTCGCATCACCCTCAAGAATCTATTGAAGGTACCTATAATAATTTATCGACGTCATTGTTGTTCCGGTTATGTACATTTGACTAAAACTGATTCCAAAATTGATACCACTTCACAACGTCACCATCAAATTTTGGGAGCTCCATTCGTGGTAAGTGACTCGCGATGTAAATATTTCCACCAATAGTAGAATCTGAATCACCCTTTCGGTTATTCCGCCTGACATTAACTTGTACTTCTGATATCAAATCTTCGGCCTGAATTTGGTTTGACGTATACTACTTGATTTTAACTGATTATTCTGAATTTCCCCAACAAATCTATTATTGGCATTTTACTTCATTAAAATTGGCTTCACATTCCGCTTTCTTAACTTCACACTGAACATCGTAAAATAACTTTAAACGGGTTCGGATGACGTCTTCCGTCTTTAAATACAGTACCTATAAGACTCAAGAGATAAAAACCTTTGGCCTTGTAATGTAAGTCTAAATTAGAAAAATCTAAAGTAATATAAAACTGTCAAAATAACTGGTCAACTGATTTATCAGAGTTATATCCTCCTTGTAGTAAAAGTGCACTAAATTAAACGGAATCATAATTTCACATTTTATAAATGTAGATACCTGTTATTAGTTCAAATATGTACGAATTGTAAAAACTAAGTAAGTATCTACCACAGCCACAAAAGTAGTGATCATTTGATTTATCAGTATCATTAGATAGTTAATTTCGTATAATGGAACATAATAAACACCACGAACAGCTCTGACCAACAAACGACCAAGTCTATTTTGTATAAATTTCTCTAAGAAAAACGTGTAAAATGTTTACTATTTTATCCATTAAACTGATTAACCACGGAATTTACTATATGAGTTACTAGAAACTGAATTAAGGATCACATAGCAGTGTCCCATCTTATTTCCCGGTTCAAATCATAGTCCTTCTAATCCAGTGGTTCCCAAACTTCCATGAACAACGACTCACTCCAAATTAAGCGTAGAGTTCAGGGCCTACATAGGCTTTGTAACAGGGAAAAGAGGGTTAGAATGGTCTTTAATTAATGTCCTGATCAAACAAATATTTACTCGATATATTGATCAAACAAAAAATTTACAATTTTAATTGTTGTATCAATATTTCCAACTGCTACGAGGAATTTTAAAGAATTTGCTTGTTTTATTTAGATTTTAATCAGCTGTATAATCGCTTTGGTTTTGGTTTCTTTTCATCACAATGAATCTGATAATTATTATTGCTGTTTATTTTGGTGTGTGTTTTAATACCGACCATTGCTGAAAACATATCACTTCACTTAGCAGTATCACCTTCAATAGCGGCTGCAATATCCACGTATGCTAACAAGTTTGGAGTAAATTTTTTCACAACTCACCACCCATTAAAATCAGCTCACGACCCATACTTTGGGAATCGCTGCAGTCTAAGTTAAGCTTAGAACAAATAATGATTATTATCAAGTGCCATTCGACACCGAGACCTCATTATTTGTTAATGTTTAGAACAATTCCATGCCCCTAGGTAAGGCAAGAACAAAGCATGCCTTGTGGCCAAATCTTGATAAGACTTAATGTTGTTAAAGTAAACATCGTTAGTTCTCAAAGGAATAGGTACGTGACGTTTGCACTCAGTATAAACAATATGTATTCACGTTTCATTTGAGAAGGAACCAAATTTCATGCTGCTTGCTTATAAGTGGTACTATCGAAGAAAAATCCGCTAGTCCGTTCACCACCCGTGTATCAATAGTAATAAGTGCAATAAACGGGTCAGCGGCAATGTCCTCGATGGTACTTACATATATGTGACTGCGTACGACTTTACCATTAAGTTTTGTTCGGGATACTTTACTCAAGTTCAAATGATCATTAGCGTTATTTTCATCATAGACTTTACTGTATTAGTTAAAATATCTAGTCAACATTATGAACATGTACCATTTTAAACCATCACTTTTTGAAGAAAATAATAGGTATCACTGAAAAACAATTTTAGAAAAATAGGATGATACCTGTTTGTTGGAAACGCGATTCGTAAACGCGAAACGTATATTCCATAGGTCAGGATTAATGTAGGTTGCTTTACTACTTTGGTATTGCACTATTAGTGAATATAAGCTTCACATCAAATATGCATTTCAACACACACACGCATCTTACTGTCTGATTTAATCGGCAAATATGCGTACTTACATTGCAACAATGCACAGCATTTATACGTGCCTGCATTTAAAAAAGCACAAACATATAAATGTCTAATTAAGAGAGTATAATCCCAGCATCTCCACCATGTCGCAAAGTAGGTAAACATCGTATTTGGCGAATATCTGTAATGATTTCTATGTCACAAGCTGGAGTAACTGATTATATAAAAATAATAAACTGAACACTGAATACCGCACAAGCATGTACGATCCGATCACACTGATAAGTGACTGATAGGCTGGTTAACTGAATCTGATTACTGATCTGATGGTTTTAGGGCTCTCAGCCCCTGTGGCCTCCAACGTCCCCTTTAGCCACCTCGATCCTCGCTAGCAGGCCTGCTCCTGTGGCTGTCTGAACCCAGGGCTGTTCTCTGGGACTATCACTGTATCCAAGGCTGTTCCTTGGGACTGTTATGCAAGGCTGTTCTCTACCGCTATGACTGAATCCAAGGCTGTTCCTTGGGTCTGTTATACAGGGCTGTTCCCTGCGGCTTTGCTCTAACCCTCTGTCCGCGACAGTCCGACACTTTGGAACGGGCATCTAAACCCAGGCTGTTTTCTGGGACTATCCTAATCTAATCCTATCCGCAGTCTGACACATAGTTCTGATAAGGCAACTAAATCCAGGGTTGCTCCCTGGAACTGACTGATCACTGGGTCTGAATGTGCATGCCTGCGGCACTGCAACTAAATCCAGGGTTGCTTCCTGGAACTGACTGATCACTGGGTCTGAATGTGCATGCCTGCGTCACTTACCTGAATCCCACTGTCCACCGACAGTCCGACGCTTCGCATCGGTTCTGAATAGTTCTGATCTAACTCAGGTCACACACACACACACACACTTGTATGAAAGGTGAGCGTCACAGGTCGTATCACTCCCGCGACGTCCAGACAGCCACTGGTCGCAAGCCCGCACGTTCTCGCCGGCCACGATCCACGCGCCTCGCTGCCCCCGGGCCGGTCGCTATACGTTTTACTATAGCTGCCTATATGTTTCGCATTCGCGACACCATTATAACTTTATATCGAATTACAGAGAGAACATCGAGACTATAATTATCTTTTAACTAATAAAGAAATGATAAAAATTGAATTTGATGCTTGACGTTGATCAAATATCTAATGTCAAATACTGTTTTGCGTTGATAAGACTTGCATAAATTCGGTTACTTGATTAATTAACTCTCGAAGTTAGTCCGTAAATACAATTTACTTGGATATTGCTTGACTAATATTAAATCCTTTTGATCCTTGAAGTTGACCAAAGTAATTAAAAATAATTTCACGAAGGTCGAGGTGGATAGAAGAAACCAGAGTGATATGGTTCGTACGTTACGTTTATTAAAACGCAGTACTATAGGGTTTATACAAAAATATACGAGAAGATGGCCGGGAATCCGTCCGTTCTTACGAGTATCTAACAATTGATAAACGTTCAATGCTAGTGGCTCGATTCGATACAAACACAAATTACCCTGATGTACTAAGAAAGTCACCGGTGCAATTCCATATCACGATCTAATTACGTACAGCACCATCTAGTTTTGAGATTTGGAAACTATTATTGTTGCGATACAAAGGTCGTTGGTAGCATATCATTACATCCTCCCCCTCTGTGCACGAAGTGAGGACAGGAATTCAAGATTTAGGGTATCTTTGGTGGTCTTCCTCTTGGTCTCCCATTTCCCTTCGATTGTTTAACTATGGGTTTCTTTGGACACATTCTCTTTCTCAACGGTTGTACTGCGGTTGGAGGGCAATTCTCATCACCAGTATATGGTGTCAAAGCAGACGTGTGATAGCTACCCATGGGCTGCTCAGGATCACTTGGATTAGCAAAGACGTATGTAGCAGCTCCAACTCTTGATTTGATGACATATGGTCCATCTCTACGGGGAGTCAATTTGGCGCTAACCCCTTGTGATGTTTTGCTGACTGAGTGAAGAGTAACGAGTACCAAATCTCCTGGGCTGTACCCTGGGTCTGGCCTACGAGATTTATCCGCATATTCTTTTCTGCTTTCTTCTTTGCCTTCTCTAACATCTCTCACTTTCTTTAGGGTGTCAGCTTTCGGGGTGATCTCTGGTACAAAGTTTTCTGAAAGCACTATTTGTCTTAGGTCATGCTTGGTGTCCTCAGGGGTCCTGAGTTCTTCAGGCGCCTCCCCCTGCTCTAAGACGGCACCGATAGCAAAGCTGCTAGGTAAGAATACTTCTTCATATTGAGTTATTAAGTTGACCAAAACTTGTCTCTTATCGGAATTTATTTCTCCCATATTTATGTCGTCAATAGCAAGAGAGTTCAATCCTATGTCTTCACTATCATAACCTGGGAAAAGTGTTGCTGATCGAGGCGAGAGCTCTATCTGTGAGTCTTCAATTACCTTCTTGGCGTCTTCATACATGAAGTCCTCTGAATTGGGCTGGTAACCATCAAGCATTACCGTACAAGCTCTTTTCGCTGGAGGCATGGTTGCAGTATGATGTGAAGTTTCAGAAGGGGGTTCACTTGCTTCACGGAAATAATAATTTTGTTCCATTGTTATCCTCTGTTTTGGAGCGTGAGGCTCTGAATGTGCAGGTACTGCTGGGTCAGGTAGTGTAGCTCTTGATTTAATAACACGAGGAAGTGTTACGTCGAATCCTGCCACAGAAATACCTTCTATTACTTCCAGATTCAGATCACGCATCGTTGAAGGACGATCGACGAAATGCCATGCAAGCTAGGGCAAGTTAAGCACCATACCTGCATCTTGAATGAAGCCTACTCCTAAAAGGGTCTTGTTCTCTCTAGACTCTGGGAAAACCACAAAGGTAGTAGGAACTATGCGGTCGCATACTTTTACCGGTACTCGAATTGACAGGATATTCTGTTTCCTTTTTACCCCATCTGCCAGTGTTACCGTTACAGTCTCATTGGTGAAGTGACAGCCCATTCGTCTGAGGCAAGTGTACAGTTCGTAGGATGCTACACTAGTTTTTGCACAGGTGTCTATATAAGCTGTGCCCACAATGTCATAGACCCCTATTCCGATGACCGGTCTCCGGCCGGCATCAGTTTTTACATTTATGGAGCAGAAATCCAAATTCTCCGTTTTCATTTTTGCTTGACTAGCCGCCATACTGTTAGGTAACCCATCCTTAATCACGGGATTATTCCAACCGTAGTGGATTGTTGTTTTGCTTTTGACGACATTCGAGCACGGAGAGCCGAAGGGAGTGCCAGTGTTACTGAGCCAGGTGATTGTGAAATTTGAAAGCTGCAAATACTGTAAGTAATTTTATGTTTTCATGGTCCTGTATCACTGAAACCATTCATTTGTTGTGATCGTTATTAAATTTTTGTTCTTTCGTTTTGTACAAGTAATATTACTGTTGATTTACCTACTTGTGATTTTCTATTGATGTAACAATATTTGAGTTTTAGAATAAATACATACTTGTTAATAATATCTGTATTTGATTCAGTCAATCCTTAAAAATATTCAAAGCAAAGTAAGTCTCCATTCTGATCTGTCTTACAATACAGTGAGGACACTTGCTACGCACCACTCCTGGGGCTCCACATCCGTAACAAGAAAAGGTTGGCTGAGAAGGTGAAGGGGCCTGGGTGGTTACTGTTTGAAATTTGTATTTATTATCCTTCGCTGGGTTTGCAGTCTGATTGGTCAGCATTCTTGCCTTTTTTCGACATTCTTCTCCAGTGTGTCCAAGGTGCTGACAAAAATCACAGCGTTGCTTCATTGGTTTGCTTATATCTTCGTTTCGTACTGAAGTAGTTGGCTTCCCTCTTAGAAAATGTTCCGCCCCTCTAGCGGCATTCAGCAAAGCATCAAAAGTTGTTGCCGCTTCTCGAGGCACTCTCTCACGAATGGTCATGTGTAAAAGACCATAGATAATGTCTATTTGTAATTGTTCATTTAATCCGGGGGCAGGTAACTGAGCAAGCAGTGAACGGTTGTTGGTGACGAACGTTTCAGTAAGCATGTCCCGAGGCTGCTTATTGGCGACGACCTCTTGAAAAATTACGTAACCCGGTTTTTTAGGTGCGAGTGCGTGGCGAAGCCAGTCTTCAAACTCGACCCAAGTGTTGATACCTTCCATCACGCCCTGCCACCACGTTGCAGCTTCTCCTTTCAGGATTAGAGGCAAACTCAAGATGGCATCCGAATCCGTTATACGATGAATTTTTTAAAATATGGATGCAGCCGCCAGATACTCTTCGACTTGCGTGGTGTCTCTAAGACCTTCGTACTGAAAGGTGGCATTAGTAAATGAACCGGTAGGGGCATGTCTCGATGTCGCTTGCAGTGCCGCCGTGGTGAGTGATGATACTAATTCCCGTAGTTGGTCAGAGGACATGGTAACGTTGGTCATCTTGGTCTTCTTTTTCCGAACCAATGGAATGGTAACCTTCTTCGGCCTCGGCCTTGGTCGTAGAGTGGGTCCCTTTGGTAGCTTGCTGGTACCTTCCGGTGTGTCTGCCAGATTGGATGTTGAAAAGTCGAGGGCCCCGCACGTTGAGCGCCAGTTGTAGTAAGGTCGAGGTGGATAATCCCGACGCTACGTTTCTACTTAGTTTAGGTTATAGTGGAGCGCCGATATCAACCTTACATTATAAAAGGAGGTCCTCTGTAACTTCAACTCAAATTTGACTCAAGAATGAGTTCAAGTAATCACTTTCCCACTTAAGGGCAGCGGATCGCACCGCTGATGTTATTGACTACTGTCAACTAACAACAGTACCAGTGATCGTCACGTTCTACCGCAACAGGCACAGGTCACCCGACATCGCACCCACCTCATCCGCACTCTGCCTACCTGTGTATGCAACAATAACGCCTTAAAGGGTCAAGACAGGATAGCCCCGAGCAGTACCAAGCGCTGCTCCTCCGTCGTCAAACAATATATGACATGATTGACTCAACTAAGTGTTGTTGGACCCGCCAGAGAAGCTGGCTCCCTCATTATCCAAGGAGGTACTCGGAGCTGCACGCACGCTCACCTCGCGGAATAAAATGCGCGAAACATAATTACGCCAAACCCTTGTTCCAAACGCTATCTTGACCTTGCGGCTTCGATAACTCCTACGCGGACGGGTGACCCGGACAACACCTCTAGCGTCGGGTTGTCTCCTCTAATATCCAGATAGAGTGCCGGAGATGAAGTCCTCCCACTGAAACCGCACGGTCACGCACACGAATGCACGCGTCCATACGCCAGCAGTGTTCATCGGACAACTTGAGGACAACTCACGTGCCCCGCATAACCCGTTCACATTGGTGGCCGCCCAAGCGCCGCTACTAGGGAATGCTAACTGCTCACGGAGACGAGCGTCTGGTGACAAGCTATACCAGACAGACACGTGCTCGAACCCCTGCAGTTCAAACCACTAAGTTATGCCACTACGAGTCCAAACCCATGTCAGACACCTTCCGCGAGCGTAAGCAAGCATCAGGTCGGCTCAAGTCTGACTCCCGTAGTACCCAATAAAACCCAGCCGGACCCGTAGTTCCAGCTAGGGTGTCTCCAACCCGAAAGTCAGAGACTTCTTTATAAATCTGGGTCGGATAAATAAAGAAAGTTTGTAACTCGTTTAGCACCACCCGGAGGTCACGTGTCAGGTCTCGAGGGTAAACTGACGGACGCGAGTTACGGCCAACCAAGGTCGAGGTGGATAGAAGAAACCAGAGTGAGATGGTTCGTACGTTACGTTTATTAAAACGCAGTACTATTGGGTTCATACAAAAATATACGAGAAGATGGCCGGGAATCCGTCCGTTCTTACGAGTATCTAACAATTGATAAACGTCCGGGAATACGTCCGGGAATCCGTCCGATCTACCAATGCTAGTGACTCGATTCGATACAAACACAAATTACCCTGATGTACCAAGAAAGTCACCGGTGCAATTCCATATCACGAACTAATTACGTACAGCGCCATCTAGTTTTGAGATTTGGAAACTATTATTGTTGCGATACAAAGGTCGTTGGTAGCATATCATTACAACACTGAATTGTATAGAGAACATAGTCTTTATTATCTTTTGGCTTATGGTTGATAAGACTTACATAATCTAGTAACTTGATTCACTAACTCTTTACTTTAGTCAGTAAATACAAATTATTTGCATATTGATTGACTTTAAACACTTTTAATCCTTGAAGTTGACCAAAGTAATCAATAATAACTTCACATTGAATTACCTAGAGAATAACGAGACCTTAATATCCTCTATCTTATAAATAAAATGATATTTGATCCTTGACGTTGATCAAATACAAAGTCAAATCCTTGGCGTCTAGAAGACTTACATAATCTAGTAACTTCAATCACTAACTCTTGACGTTATTGAGGAGTAGCTACGGCGTTTAGAATGCCTTTTATTTTAGTCGTTTTAATAAATGCTTTAAAAGCGAAACTTACGAGTACAAAACTCATCCCTTATTTTGTGAAGGTATTCACGATCGCCAAGATGTAAGCATTACCACGCTGCGTACGTATGAATGGACCAAATGAATGGTGTGAAAAGATATGGATACTTTTGGAATTGGGTGGAAAATCCCGAGTTTTGCTCTACTAAAACGAATTTAAATAACATTCACATCTTAAATTTTGACAACAAAAATATTCATCCCATTTATTTTGATTGGCATTTTACGAGTATGTTTAGAACTTTTATCCTGTAGTCAACTTTTAACACATAAAACACTGTTTATCTTGTCCCAACGATACTTTCATTTGTATAGCGTGTAACGTATGTGTAAATGGATATTTTTATTCTTTGAAGCCTTTACTGCTAGTGATGATAGTATTTTATTGATATGTGACCTGGAACGGTTATCTTTCTCCTTATATCTAAAACTGTCTATATTGACCAAATCTTGTCCTAACTTTACAGTCTTGAAAAACTAAACAACTCTTCAACTTCACACTCACATACTTTCTTATTTACACAGTACGTTTATACACACACTATTTTCTCGTATATATTATTTACCTTCACATTGAAACAGAAAATGTAAGAGATATTGATTTGTTTGATGATATTTTGCATAGTATTTAATTTAATATCAATTTTTTTCATTATTATTTGTATTGTATCTCTAATGCTGTTGGCCGCTTTATGGTAACTGTCACTCTTAGGTCATTGTAGTTAGCACATTATTTTATTCTATGACTTACCATGTTAGTGTTTTCTTTTTTTCCTTGGCTCAGTAAATATTTTTTTTCGTATTTTGTATTTGTAAAAAAAAAGACTTTCTAATGAATTAGTTTGCCCTTGAGCTTTTAAATTCCTTGCACCTGTCTCTGATTCTGTATCGTAAAATCAGTTGCTAAACAGAGTGCCTATCGTAGAAAACATACATATCCGCCTATCTAAGGATACGTCTACACCCGAAATGACGTCACAATTCGTAAACAGTTCAATACCCATTAAAGGCTATTCTGAAAGTTCATTTCTTAACTGCTTTTGGTGAACAGCAACCATAGCTGACAACCGATTCAATGACACGTAATAGGCCCGCTGGTACTGCGTCTTGCGGACTTGCCTCGTGGGTGGAACTGTGGCTGTGGGTCTTATCATGACGGCAGCGACTTGGCTCGTACACAGGACTCCGACTGCGACTTGGCTCGTACACAGGACTGCGGCTGCAACTTGGCTCGTACACAGGACTCCGACTGCAACTTGGCTTGTACACAGGACTGCGGCTGCAACTTGGCTCATACACAGGACTCCGACTGCGACTTGGCTCGTACACAGGACTGCGGCTGCGACTTGGCTCGTACACAGGACTGCGGCTGCAACTTGGCTTGTACACAGGACTGCGGCTGCAACTTGGCTCGTACACAGGACTGCGGCTGCAACTTGGCTCGTACACAGGACTGCGGCTGCAACTTGCCTTGTACACAGGACTGCGGCTGCAACTTGGCTCGTACACAGGACTGCGGCTGCAACTTGGCTCGTACACAGGACTGCGGCTGCGACTTGGCTCGTACACAGGACTGCGGCTGCAACTTGGCTTGTACACAGGACTGCGGCTGCAACTTGGCTCGTACACAGGACTGCGGCTGCAACTTGGCTCGTACACAGGACTGCGGCTGCAACTTGGCTTGTACACAGGACTGCGGCTGCAACTTGGCTCGTACACAGGACTGCGGCTGCAACTTGGCTCGTACACAGGACTGCGGCTGCAACTTGGCTTGTACACAGGACTGCGGCTGCAACTTGGCTCGTACACAGGACTGCGGCTGCAACTTGGCTCGTACACAGGACTGCGGCTGCAACTTGGCTTGTACACAGGACTGCGGCTGCAACTTGGCTCGTACACAGGACTGCGGCTGCAACTTGGCTCGTACACAGGACTGCGGCTGCGACTTGGCTCGTACACAGGACTGCGGCTGCAACTTGGCTTGTACACAGGACTGCGGCTGCAACTTGGCTCGTACACAGGACTGCGGCTGCAACTTGGCTCGTACACAGGACTGCGGCTGCAACTTGGCTTGTACACAGGACTGCGGCTGCAACTTGGCTCGTACACAGGACTCCGACTGCGACTTGGCTCGTACACAGGACTGCGGCTGCAACTTGGCTTGTACACAGGACTGCGGCTGCAACTTGGCTCGTACACAGGACTGCGGCTGCAACTTGGCTCGTACACAGGACTGCGGCTGCAACTTGGCTTGTACACAGGACTGCGGCTGCAACTTGGCTCGTACACAGGACTCCGACTGCGACTTGGCTCGTACACAGGACTGCGGCTGCAACTTGGCTCGTACACAGGACTGCGGCTGCAACTTGGCTTGTACACAGGACTGCGGCTGCAACTTGGCTCGTACACAGGACTGCGGCTGCAACTTGGCTTGTACACAGGACTGCGGCTGCAACTTGGCTCGTACACAGGACTCCGACTGCGACTTGGCTCGTACACAGGACTGCGGCTGCGAGTCTCGTCATGACAGCAGCGACCTGCCTCGATCAAAGGACTGGGGTTGCGGATCTTGTCATTTTGATTTTTCTCGACAAAAAAAAACAATTGTATTAATAAAGAATTATTAGAATGTGTACGAATACTTGCGTTTCTTGTGGGCGAAGTCCAATCAGTACTCCAGAACAGATTTTATCCCGCTTCTGAACTGATACGCTCGGATTCTCCAGCCAATTCACAAGGGATTCACGAATATTTAAAACATTTCTAAATATATGTTTTCCAAACACTATTTATTGAAATAACTTGAACTGTTACACAAATGGATCACTTTATTGCTTAACACATGGCAGCGTAACAACATAGTCAGAAAGCAATACTCGAATGCCCCAACATTCGTAACACTGCTCTTTTTATACATCTGGTATGAATATCCCTTACCTACATAATACCATAGATCAAACTATGACTATTTGCATGATATTGAATTAATAAATTAACAAGTAATAAATAAACGAGCAAGACAAATACTACGCTCAATAACTAAACAGTATTGTACTCGGCTGAGTTACAAACAGAAAACATTAAGCGTCTTATTATCCCTCAAGGTATCATGACAAGGAAATGCTTTAATATTGGTAACAGCTATGACTTGGCTAGGTACAGTTTTATTCCTTGGGAATGGACGGGTAGTTCCCTACATACATAGTCATTAATAACTACGAAACTGATTTTAAAAATTATTTCACCTTTTAATGGTTAGATCTTCACTGTGACAAAGGCTATAGTTTGTTCCCTGAGGTTGGGCAGTTTTCTAGAAACTATGTCATAAATTATATCGTTAGAATTACATTGAAAATTCTTTTACCCTTGTTCCCCAGGGTCAGACACTTAAAATAATATCCATTGAAAACAAAAGTCAAAGTCAAATACTTCATACGATATTATTGGTCCTAAAATAATAACAGATTCGATAGGTCTACCCAAAAACTTATAGGAGCCATGGACAAAAGCTAGTCAGTAAATATTACTACAACCATATCCAGTGTAAAACCATTGTCTTTCCCATCAGGATGGTGTTGGTGCTGGCCCGTGTAGCAGTAGAAGGAAGTAGAATCTTTACGTTTTATCGCATAGAGATCACGGGCAGCCTCAGCAGCACCCTGATACGCCAGTTGTACTGAACACTGAGAACATCGAGTCAATTCTGAGTAAGTCTAAGTCTAACCAAAAAGGCTCTTCGTTTTAAAGCTTTGAAGGGCGTTCTTATTTTAACTCCGTCAGTATATAGAAAATCTGCGAGCTAGCATGTTCGCCCATAATTTTTCTCTTGTCTAAGAAGAACTGATCATACAATTATACAGAACACAAATTGGGCTTACTGTTTGTGGCTCTCCAACAACGCAGTTCACAAATTCGACCAGTGGTGGCACCGGGACGAGCAGCTCTGGTGGCGCCGCCGAAAGCGCGAGTGGCGTGCTCGGTAGCGGCGGCAGGCGCTGGCTGCCGTCCGGCAGCATCGGCGGTATACACTCGCAATGCGACCGCGGGGCCCGCCACCGCTTCATTATACCTACGTATTGTGGATAGAGCTATGTATTAAATATATGTCGTTATTAAAGCCTCGCCGTTGGGTGCTATGGGTCTAGTATAGAGAACCAAGGAAAGAGGAACACAAACTTGTGCCTTCTATAAATCTGATTCTATTTATATTTTATCAAGTGATTGTCGTCGAAACTTTCACACTCATACATACTCGCCAAATAGGGACGAACTACAGCAATTTATATGATATAATATAATATGATCTGAAGGATGTACGGCTTAAAGCGGATATTTACGATATTTACTCCTCAAATTAGGAATAAAATACATACAAATATGAAAGTGCGATAGAGACAAACGCTATATATCGTCGATGATAATAACAAATCTGTTATGTATTCGATTTAAATTAATTGAATTAATACCCTAATAAGTATTGTTGCTAGGTTTTAATTTGACTGAAAAAATCGAACACATAATGGATTATTATCTTATATTATAGAAATATAATATAAATAAATAGAAATAAAATAATTTATGTTAGCCAAATTATTTATTCACGATCAGACTCCTCGGTTAATTCGTCATCTTCACTTTCATCCAGTAAACTTATTACGAAGCGATTGGCTATACTATCAGCTAAGTGGTCCAGCTGCAGCATCTTGTCTTCCGTTTTCATTACGTGATTCTCACAATCTTTCCACCATCTTTTTCACCATGCAGTAATCATATTCACTTCTTGCTGGAATAAATTTTTCACATCCTCTAATTTAAACGTTTTGTTATTTCTTGAAACATGCCCCTAAGCCTGTATCTATATCATCTCTATCGGGTTAAGCTCTCAATGATATGGAGGCAGCCGCAAAATTCGAATATTTTTCACATTGCTATTTGCTTTGTAATGCTATGTCTATCATGTCACTCTTTGTTGCCGTTTTTGGAAAAGTCAAATTTTTAGCATTCATCCACTCCAATATTTTCGCTTTATTCCAATTCGTATTTGGGAATGTATAAATTTTCCTGGAATGGTATGGGGCATTATCGATTACAATAACGGAACCTGGGTGTAATTTTGGAAGTATGCCCCAAAACCATTCTTCGAAGCAATCACCATTCATGTCCTGGTGGTTATCGGCCTTCCCTGATTTTGATGTAAACATCAGCGAACCTCCTTCTACAAATCCTTCTCCACTGCCGATATGTGATATTATTAATTTCCGTCCTTTCCTTGATGATGTTTGTAGCTAATAATCAACTCATACGCATTATGCTACCAACAAAATGTATGGAAGACCCTGTCCGGCCAAACTAAATATACGGGATTCTATACGGGGCCCATAAGCATATCAGAAACACCATATACCTGGCACGAAATTAGTATGCAGACAGAGTCCTCACCCAGATTAATAAATAATACGAACTCACAGTAGTTCTGCTGAGACTTCCCAGACGCCGGCTGCCCTCGCAGATCTCAACTGATGCTCGAGTGCGCCAAGCTGTCCTGCCTTTCTTCCACGTTAATCCCGACGACTAAATCTAGGAAGGGATTGAAAGGGCAGATGGGATAGAAACGGGAATTTGGCCACAGGCGTACACGTGGCGTGTCAAAGGTTAGGCCGATCTTGCTTACTGCCCCGTGCATGTAAAGTCTAATCGACGCTTTCTTCACTTCACTGTTCAGCACTTTTGTATTGTCCAATTAAATACTGTCCCGAAACACATAAATTAGCCCTGGAACGAATCCGATTCTCCAGGCGCTGTTCCCGATCTGAACGCAGTGAACGCGGAAACCCCACTTTTCGAATGACAGCTCCAAAAGTCAAAATGAATAGAATGTTGCCAGGGTGCGTTTTCACATTTTGAACCAAACAATCCCCCGCTCCGGACTGATACTCCTATCAGACCGTTAGCTTAATCAACCGGGAGCCGGGAGAGAGTCGCTATGACTCGTCGCCAGATCGAACCTCCGACCAGCACCTCAGAGACGAGAGGAGTCTCATCCTCACCAAATATCCGCTCTATAATGCAACCGGCAATACAATAGAGGACGGCTTCCACTTTAAAAAACATTGAGATGAGTTCCTTGAAACATAAATATTCTTCCCGATAACGCGGCGGAGGTGGGTCCTGATCGATCGCACGGTGGTATCAAAAAATACTACCTTCCAAGTGAGGATCAAATTGGGGAATCGAACCGCCAAGTTATCCCTCCTTGGGCAAACATTCAACTTATAAACTAACACAATAGTTTTCAAAAAATATTTAAACATTTCCAAAAATACATTAACATTTCTTAAATAATTGGGGGTACCCAGGTAAGTTGTGCCATTGTCAAAGTGGATCCAAAAAATGTAGACCCCTACGCGATACAAATCGATCCAACGCGGCAACGAAAGCCTCCTTAGACAACGAAAGTACTAACTCCAAGCGGACGGCCTTAATGGACAAGCACGCAAACACTCACAGGTACGCCTTAACACAAATCTATCGTTGTGAAGGGCGATTGCTCCGACCGAACACGGGCATCCTTTCTGTGGTGACTCCTTTATAATCAACCATAGCAGAAGGCAGATCTCTCTTCTGCGGCTGCATCAGTGAGACTCGCAGCCCAGAACAAAATACGCATGAGAACAGCAAATTGCGAATTATCGTCGAGCAGACACAATCCAAAACTCCCGCGGTAAAATCGCTAAACTGCGTGACCACCCGCGTGCACGTCACAAATATATCGGACACCACAAGCTTCACCAACGGATACTCAAACAGCTCGAACAACTCGAATAGCTAGTACAGCTTGAACAGCTCAAACAGCTCGTACGGCTTAAATAGCTTGTAGAGCTCGAAAAGCTTGTACAGCTTGCGCAGTTCGTGCAGCTTCAAAAAAAATCGTAAAGCTCCAAACGCCAGCTGCACCGTACTAACACCCGAGGCAGAGATATCTTCAACTTATTAGACGACAGTGATCTATGTCTGTTAAATACTGGATCTTTGACAACTGTAGGCACGGCTACGGCTAGACCATCAAGCATTGACATTTCTTGTGTATCTCCCAATGTTGCTCCATTATGTCATTGGACAGTTCATGACGATCCAATGGGAAGCTATCATTATCCTACTTTTATTAATATCCAAACTACTGTTGAAAAATATACAGTAGGCAATTCCCCAAACAAATTCCTCTACAATAAAGCAGATTGGTTCAAATTCTCATCTGTAACAGAAAAAGCGTTTGATAATTTAGTTTTAAATCCTGATAACCCCTGAAATAGTTATGATCAGTTTTGTGATATATTAAACAATATTAAAGAACAATGTATCCCTAAATATTGTAAAAAAGACAAACTAGTAAAACTACACAAACCTGTTCCCTGGTGGGATGATGACTGTTTAGAAGCAGTAAAAAAAAGTAAAGAAGCCTTAAATGCTTATAGATACTATCAATCAATTACAAATTATATAGAGTATAAGAAATATGATGCACTTAAAAAACGACTACTTAGTGAGAAGAAAAAAGACGGATGGCGTAAACTTTGCGAGTCATTCAATAGATACACACCTATTTCTGTCATATGGAATTACATACGACGATTTAAGAGAGCTTCCATTAATAAGACACCAAAAAATGATGAATGGATTCCTTCCTCTAAAGAAAAGTTTGCACCTGCTTTAGCACCTGAAAAAAATATAGATATTATTAGTTTAAATAACATCTTTGCAAAAAGTGGAACTGAAAAAAGCAAGTTTCTTTGTGAACCATTTACATATAATGAATTTCAAATAACCCTAAATTCCAGAAAAAATACTACTCCTGGACTTGATGACATTCCTTATATGTTAATACAAAGGTTACATAGCAATGCACAAAAGGTTTTATTAGATTTATTTAATTTACTTTGGTCTAGCCAAAGTATTCCCTCGCAATGGAAATCTCAGTGTATTATTCCGATACTTAAACCTGACAAACCA
The DNA here is from genome assembly GCA_910592155.1 of Ypsolopha scabrella. Classification (NCBI taxonomy): domain Eukaryota; kingdom Metazoa; phylum Arthropoda; class Insecta; order Lepidoptera; family Ypsolophidae; genus Ypsolopha; species Ypsolopha scabrella. The sequence continues at coordinate 24,564,429 of OU342982.1, forward strand.
AGCAATGATTACAATTCGTATAGACCCATTTCATTGTCATCTTGCATAGGCAAAATATTTGAAAATATGATTAAAATAAGGCTTGATTATTATGTTGAAACCAATAAAATAGGATACCTGCGCAACAGTTTGGATTCCGTAAACGAAGGAGTGCAGTAGAAAGCTTTTCTACTTTAATATCAGACATTAATAATTCACCACATAGTCACTCTGCTACTGTATGTGCATTCTTGGATGTACAGGGTGCATTCGATAACTTGAATCCTTCCATATTGATTTCAATCTTAGATGATATTGGAGTTCCCGGGAAGCTCTGTAAATGGATTTTTAATTTTTTATATGACAGGAGCATGTATGTTAAATATAATAATATTATTTATGGGCCACACAGCATTTACAAAGGCACAATGCAGGGTGCTACAATATCCCCATTATTGTATAATATTTATACCTGTCAAATGTCTAAATACATAACTAACAGGAACATAAAGTTTTTACAGTTTGCAGATGACCTTGTAATTTACACTGCACACAAAGATGTAAATATTGCTGTACATAATTTAAATAATGCACTATCTAATGTAAATAATTATTATACTAATAAACTAAAACTAAGAATAAGTGCCAATAAAAGTGCAGTGGTAATCTATAGTAAAAGGCCATATCAGTTAAGTAATATGATTATCTATAACAATACTCCATTATCTTTGAAGTTGATAGTTGAGATTGTCGGCACTTGGTGGAATTTATCAAACATTGTTGTGATAAAAAAACACTTGTACTTTTCCACAGATAATATTTAATTCTACACTACCCAACCGGTTTCACTATATAAGCATCATCAGGGGCTTTTTAATTACATAATTTTATATATAATTATTTATTTAAACAATCTTTCTGTTGCTAGATGATATCTAGATATGCTAGATGATAGTGTTTTTTTTTTATCACAACAATCCATTATCTTTATTGAAAGAAAAGAAATTTTTAGGCATTTACCTTGATGAAAAATTGAATTTCAACACACATATCAATTACCTAATCGGTAATGCATGTAAAGGATTAAACATAATGAGATCCCTAGCAGGGGTTCATTGGGGATCTGATCCTAAAATACTTTCCATGTTATATAAAAGTATAGTGAGAAGTCACTTTGATTATAGTTCAATTGCTTATTGGAATGCTAATTCAAAATTACTTCATAAATTGAATGTTATACAGAATAAGGCTTTAAGAATAATTACTGGAGCCATGTGTTCAACGCCTATTTATGCAATGGAATCTGAAGCTTGTATATTACCTTTGATCTTGCGACGACTTCAAATTGCTGAACGATATTCTCTAAAGTTACTCTCCTCTAATAATTATCTGGTAATTAACAGCCTCCTTCCAAATGCTGCTCTACAATTTAGGGTTGATCAGCCTCATATCTGTAGCTCACAAATATTGGCAGGCCAACTTCCTGGAATGTTGAGAATTATGTTACACATTAAAACACTAGCTAACAACATGTACAAATGTTTTCCATTACCTCTATATAATGTTGAGTTGAATGCACTTATTAATAATAAATATGAAATTTTATCATCTAATGTTGCTAATCAAACTGAGTTCTCTAATTATATGGAGGACAAAAAAAACTGTATAAAATATTTACAGATGGTTCAAAAACTTTTAACTCTGTTACATCTGCATTTTATGACCCACAACTCAAATTTAAAGTGTGTTGTAAGTTAGACAATGATTGTAGTATATTTACCGCCGAGTGCTATGCTATTTATCAGGCATTACTACATATTACTAGAATAAGTGTTTCTGAAGTATTATTAATAATAGATTCCCAGAGTGTTATATCAGCTTTAAAAATAAAGATGGGTTAATACCGATATATATTAGTATTAGCGAATATGGATATATTCGTCAAGTAATATTATAATATTTAAACTAATATGATATATAAACTAATATGTTAATATGACTGATACTGATATCGTTGACGGTTAAACGTAATACGATTAATTTGATGAATTGGAATGAAAAAAAAACATTTTCGTTTCATACCTATTTATTTTTGTTCAGTTTGATCGCTCGGCGATCAAAAAATAGAAGATAAAAGAAAATTTTAGAGATCATGGTAACAAAACTAACATATGCGCAATATAAATACACACTAATAAAAACTAAAAAAAAAGACAAAGAAAATAGCATTGTTTTACGCTCAGTTCAGATGAACTCTGTCTCATTCGCCCCGCCCGCATTGGATTAGAATAGTATTCGACCGATATTTCTCACCCAACCAATACTGCAACTGCCGAGTAATATATATTCTCCAACCGATATGGTATTCACCGAGCTAAGTTAATACCGGAATATTAGGATATTAGAATTGGTCGGATTACTGATACACTAATATACACCATATTACTAATATCTTCACGAATACTAATATATCGGTTCCACCTTTATTTAAAAAATATGGTGTTTAAATACAATGTTAACTACATAACTTATAAAATTAGGCAAATAATATATAATTTAAAAACGAAGGAAATTCATGTAAGTTTCATGTGGGTGCCATCCCATCAAGGCATCACAGGTAATGAAGAAGCGGACAGAGCAGCAAGAGGCTCATACGATGAAGACCACTCCTCATTATTGAAAGTCCCTTACACTGACTATAACCTACAAATACATAAAGAAATAAAAGAACTGTGGAAGGAATGTTGGACGTCATTAAGCCAAGAAAAGGGTAAATGGTATGCCGAAATACAGAAAAGCCCGCCCGGTATACCATGGTACAACAAAAATAAACAGATAGATAACAGAAATTTTGTTACCACAATAAACCGTATGAGGTTTGGCCACTGTAGAACTCCCTCTCACTTAAAAAGACTTAACATAATACAAGATTCCTCCTGTAATTACTGTGACTTTATAAACGCCGATTTGGATCACATCATCTTTAACTGCCCAAATTTTGGAATTCACAGATTAATACTTGTGTCAGAACTGGAAAAAATCTGTGATGACGGCGATGTTCCTACGCGACTTCAAGACTTATTAGCTGAACCAAAATTCTATATGCCTCTTTTTAATTATATTAAAAACACAGTGGATAAATTGTGAAAAGTGATTTGTATTCTAGACTTCAAAGTCCATAATAAACAAACGAATGGCTCAAAAGGACAAGAATGCAGGGCCGTAAAACAATTAACAAAAAAAAAAAAAAAAAGCAAACATGTTTACAAAACCGGCCACACGTCAATTTTGACAGCACCACGTCCTGAGTTCTTACTTGGTCCGAGGCTGGACATTAGTCTAGTTCCAGTTCTAAGATGTATCTAGTCGAATGCTTCATCGTAGACTGCCCGTCCCAACCTTTCAGCTGTTAGCCGCCTGAGACAACACTCGGTTGGTCTGTTAGTCTGTTTTATGGCTGTTCCAGATGGGGGGGGGGGGCGCGCCTAGTGGTTTAGTTTATTGGTTTTTGTGGCTTTCCTGTTTATAAATACCACATTTATTGTATATCTTTGTAATCCTAGATAAATTGTCTAAAATACAACAGTATTTTCATTAAAACACATGGAATTTAATTGTAGTATGATCGAACAGAAGGTGGGTAAACAAAGAAAAAGGTTACCCGTATTTTCAAGGTTTCATATTCAAAAGTACGAGTAAAAATCTTTAAAACATCTTTTAAATCGATTAAAAACTTACCTAGGCATGTTTTCCTCGTTTGTTGTAACACATATAACACATATTTAATTTCCACACACGACACTGCACAACACCCAACACTCCATTTTCCGCCATCTTGCGGCCGCACGACAAAGACAAAAGACAAAGACAAAAAAAAAACGACACGACACAGATAATTACCTTTTTTTAAAATTCCAAGCCTGTTTTCTTCAAACCGACTGTTTCCTATGCACATTTATAACTTGTGGAACCATTTAAAATCAACCACACCCCAAAAAATAATTTGTATACCCTTATTCGGCGGCAGTTTTTGAACAGTACTAAACGTCCATACCCAGCCGGTCACTCAGTGACCGCAACCGAATAAGCGCTACATGGGTGCGGTCGTTAAATGTATTTAGAAATAGGAAAATGCCACGTCTACGGGGGGCGCTGCATGCGATATGTATTTACGCATTCTTTAGATAAATCATAAATCGTTTTAAGGATCGAAATATGATTGTATACATATTCTACTCAAATAAAACAGAAAGTACTTAAATATTTATTTAAGCTTTCTCCACTTATGCTCAGAAGAATTGGAGGAACCTTCACGATGAGTGACACAATACAAGGAGTTAAAATGATAATAAATGATACTAACATGTTGATTGGAGTTTGACCGCAGGCTGTAGATCTGTTACGCGCACTGCGGGGCGGCATGCACACGTGCCGTGATCCGCTCGACCCCCCGGCCCGTCGCCCGCCCCCCTTCTTGGTATCTGCCCGTCGGGCGGTAGCGGCGACGTGAATAGAGCTCGTCGCAAGGCAGGTTCAATGGAACCGCACTCATCTGCACTGAGAAACACGCTCAGGGATCTTGGTAGGAGTACCGAACTTCGGACACAAATATAATTCAAATTGTTTATTTTGTAAAATAGATACGTAAAGTATACGTTTTACAAATCAAATCTAATGTTTATAAAAATGATGAAACAAACGGGAAATACATGAAAAATGTATATTCAAGTTGGGCTAGTAAAATTATACACCTGCTAACAGTTATGAATTTGTCTAAATATCTAATATCAATTTAAATGTTTAAATCCTTAAATGAATACAAAAGAGTTTGTGATACTCAAACCCATCATTTAAGGAATTGTAATAATTTAGTTTTACCTTATTCAAATTATGGCGTATTTCAACAAAATATTAATTACTCGGGCTTGAAAATATTCAATAAACTTAATAATACAATAAAACAATGAAATAATGTCAACAAATTCTCAAGAAAACTTAAAACGTGTCTACTGGATAAACCATTTTATAATATGTCTGAATATTATACTTTTTGTCAATTATGATCTCTAAATATTATTATTAGAGTGCATTACAAACCAGAAAAGATAAATTAGAAACAAATGTAAAGACAAGAATTTAATCAAGAAGACGGGAGTCTATAGTAATGCCTAAAAAAACTTCGTTTTGTTGACTAACTCTAGCTTGGACCCCTGCAAAAGTAGATCAGCATCTACTTGAATTACATTTGGTAATTTGAATTTTGTACATTTTGTCTTTTTTCCATTTAAAACTAAATTATTCGCAGTAAACCAATCAAGAATCATAGATAGAGTTGCATTCGCATCATCAAGGATATCTATATGTCTATTAACTTTAAAAATAAGTGACGTGTCGTCAGCGAATAGCACTATCTCAGATAAGTCTTTAACTAAACAAGGAAGGTCATTTATGTATATTAAGAACAATAAAGGCCCCAATATGGAGCCCTGTGGGACGCCCATTGTAACTAATGCTCCAGCTGACTTTACTCTGTTAATATCTACCTTGTTTTAGTTTCTCTATATATTTGCATTTTTCTAGTTTGTAACTTAATAAGTAATATCGTTTATCGTTACGACATCTATCGGCATCGACCAATACAAAAATTCTTTAAAATATGTATTTAAGTTAATTTAAAAGCCCCTGATGATGCTTAAATAGTAAAACCGCTCGCTCTACTATTGGTTTTTGCGTTATTTACTATAGGGAATGCGCCGACTTCTAGATAACATATGTTTCAGGAAGAAAGAAGTCGGCAAGTGTTATATTGGTTGCGTTATTGACGACGTAAATATGTGACGCAACTTTCCGAATGCTGCCCAACCCAAGCATATTCTTCTGTCAGCCTCGGCGTCGAAGTTGTTTTTATCCAGCTGTATGACTTGACCCAGATAAACATATTTTTGAACAACTTCGATGCTGACATTGTCGACGGTTATTGGCCCTTGGATGACGTGACAGTTGGACATGACCTTAGTCTTATCCAAATTCATCCGCAGGCCCACTCGTCTCGAAGAATCGCCAAGGCCGCGCATCATTTCCTCTAGTTCCTGCAGCGATTCCGCCATTATGACGATGTCATCGGCAAAGCGAAGATGTGAAATGTACTCTCCGTTTACGTTTATGCCTCGTCCACTCCAGTCTAATGTTTTAAAGACGTCCTCCAGCGCGGCGGTAAACAGTTTTGGAGAAATAACATCTCCCTGTCTCACGCCGCGCTGAAGATGTATCGGTCTTGTTTGTACACCCTGTACTTGGACGGACATCGTAGCGGAGTCATACAGACATTTCAACAACTCCACGTAACGCCAGTCAACTTGGCAACGCTGCAAGGACTGTAGAACAGACCAAGTTTCGATGGAGTCGAAGGCTTTCTCGTAGTCCACAAACGCTAGACATAAGGGCTGATTATACTCTTGGGTTTTCTGTATAACCTGCCTTAGCGTGTGAATGTGGTCCACGGTGCTGTAGCCTTTTCGAAACCCAGCCTGCTCTGGTGGTTGGAAGTCGTCGAATCGTTGGGCGAGACGATTCGTGATAACTCTTGAGAACAGCTTGTAGGTGTGGCTCAGGAGCGCAATTGGTCTATAGTTCTTAAGTAGGATTTTGTCCCCTTTTTTGAAGAACAAAATGACCAGACTCTTGCTCCACTCCTTTGGCGTAGTACCTGTGCGAATGACGGCATTAAAGAGGTCCTGTAGCTGTCCGAGTATAGGGTAACCTCCAGCTTTCAGGAGTTCAGTTGTGATGCCGTATGTACATTTATGTACATTTTGGTACCATCGGTCCGTAAATAATTATTTTAAACTTTTAGTGAATGGCTGCTATAAAATTTGAAGTCGGTTGTTATTTTTTTGTTAAAAGTTTATTTATTTCACGCTTTTTAGTGTTGACGGGTTAAATTGTGAAATATGGGTAGACTACAGTCAGCACTCTGATTGCCTCATTTGAGGAGTTTCAAATTCAAAAGTGGCATAATGTCAATTTTCAAGTAATGTCCTGCAATGAGCACACTAAAGCAAAGCAATTTCCACCATTTAGAGTTATGTGCTATCATTTGTTCAGGAGTTCTACGGTGATGTGGCCAGGATCGAAGGTCAGTGGGCATATTGTCAATTTTCAATTAATACCCTGGAATCAGCACACCCAAACAAAGTAATTGCCGAAATCTCGTGTTATGTGCTGTCATCCGTTCAGGAGTTCTATGGTGATGAGGCCAAGGTCGAAGGTCAGTTGAATTATGTCAATTTTCAAGTAACATCCTTCAATCTGCATCCTGGTACAAAGTGTTTGCTGCAATATCGAGTGATATGCTGTCATCCGTTGGGGAGTTCCACTGCCTATCTCTGAAGACCATCATCAGGTCACGACCAAACTAAAATGGGACCTACCTGGAAGTACATTCTTCCAAACAAAAAAATATATTTCAAATCGGTTAAGATATGCCGGAGATATTTGCGTCAATATCGAGTGAATGCCGTCATCCGTTGAGGAGTTCTGCTGCCTATCTCTGAAGTCCATGATCAGATCATGACCAAACTAAAATGGGACCTACCTGGAAGTACATTCTTCCAAACAAAAAAATATATTTCAAATCGGTTAAGATATGCCGGAGATATTTGCGTCAATATCGAGTGAATGCCGTCATCCGTTGAGGAGTTCTGCTGCCTATCTCTGAAGTCCATGATCAGATCATGACCAAACTAAAATGGGACCTACCTGGAAGTACATTCTTCCAAACAAAAAAATATATTTTAAATCGGTTAAGATATGCCGGAGATATTTGCGTCAATATCGAGTGAATGCCGTCATCCGTTGAGGAGTTCTGCTGCCTATCTCTAAAGTCCATGATCAGATCATGACCAAACTAAAATGGGATCTACCTGGAAGTACATTCTTCCAAACAAAAAAATATATTTCAAATCGGTTAAGATATGCCGGAGATATTTGCGTCAATATCGAGTGAATGCCGTCATCCGTTGAGGAGTTCTGCTGCCTATCTCTGAAGTCCATGATCAGATCATGACCAAACTAAAATGGGACCTACCTGGAAGTACATTCTTCCAAGCAAAAAATATATTTCAAATCGGTTAAGATATGCCGGAGATATTTGCGTCAATATCGAGTGAATGCCGTCATCCGTTGAGGAGTTCTGCTGCCTATCTCTGAAGTCCATGATCAGATCATGACCAAACTAAAATGGAACTTACCTGAAAGGAAATCCTACTAAACGAAAAAAAAATTTTCAAATCGGTAAAGATTTACCCGAGCTATGGAGTAACATACCCAAAAAAAATACAGTCGAATTGAGAACCTCCTCCTTTTTTGAAGTCGGCTAAAAACCGGACAAGTGCGAGTCGGACTCGCCCACCGAGGGCTCCGTCAAAGACTATATTTTTTACGATTTAATTACAAATGCATAGTTTTCATATTTTTCCCTATACTTGTAGTATAAGACGGTATTACTTCATAGTACTGGGTCAACGGGAAATACCCTATGAATTTTGATTAACTTGGGAGACTTGAAATGTACGTTTTTTGTGGCATAAACGGCCGTATCTTTTTTTCACGTTAGCTTGGAAATTTGATATTTTCACAGCTTCAAGAAACTGTAGACCTGAGTATATGGTTTTAATTTCAACTCGATACCTCCACGCGTTCTCGAGATAAAGGGTCTTGACAGACAGACGGACAACAAAGTGATCCTATAATGTCTTCGTTTTTTTCTATTGAGGTATGGAGCCCTAAAGGTCAAAAATAGGTGCAACGACGAGCGAAGCGAAGAGGAGCGTGTTAGGTTGACATATAAGATAAACATTGGGCGCCGGGCGAAACGGAGCGGAGCGAGGCGACCCCCGAAGTTTTGTATAACATTACCCGGGTAAACTTATTATTACCCTATCTTCTAGTATTACCCGTAACATACACACTCAATGATCTACGATTACCTGAAATTTGAAATTTATAAGTCCCCTGGAAGTAGTTTAGATTACATAGAGAATCAATCAGTCAGTGATCAAAAGACGTGAATATCTCGAGTATGTACTGTGGAGCCCGCATCAAGCTATACACTAGCTGACCTCTCATTGTACGGGAAGCATATTCAATGAGAGGTCAGCTTATACTGAAAGTGTTATCTGGGCTCCACTGTACAATGTTATTTATGAAATTTAGGATTTTGGGTAACACGGACATTAACGTATAGGTAAAATTTAGGCTCAGTAGGAAATAAGTTATGGGGGGGGGGTCGAAGGGAGTTGGACATCGCTCGTGTAATCACACGTCTGGTGCGTTGGCCTTTTCTTTTATAATTAGGCAAACAACATAAATAGCAATATCGACGAGAAATTTAATGAATAGGATAATTAATTGAAATGGGCGTTACCTTACGGAAGTCCATCACTAAGTTATGGATTAATCCATATAAGTTATGCATATATCCATAACTTAATGAATACGATTTAAAATACAAAATATTAGAGGAAACGTGTAAATTCCAGGATGAACGATTCAATGTTCTTCACGATGCGCCTTCATCAAATACCTTTACCGACGACAGCGTGATTGAACAATGAACTGTCTGTCGCATTCATTCTACGTACTTGTGAGATAATTATAATTATACATATACCCACGACAGTAGAGAGATTCCACCTATGACAGTAATAGTCTTACCTTGTGCCAGGAATTAGTGGTAAGATTGTTTCAGTATCCATGACTTGGTTCAGTGAATTGCTTCAATAAAATCGTTTGATTGTTCCGTTGACATAGAAACAATGTTAATTTGAAGCATACGTACTTTTTAATTAAAAATATTTATAATCAAACCAGCCTCAAAATGCTTTGAAAAGAAATTCTTAAACGCCAGTATGGACTATACTAAAAATATAATATAATAAGAATTATATACACTGAGAAAAATTTAGTTTTGGCTTGATTATAAAATAGCATTACACAAGTTTAAAATACGGTGAATTGTTTTTACATTTGGTGATAATAGGAAAATATTATGCTGTAATTAAAACGTTTGAGAAAATAATCGAGATTTTAAGGTAAGTAAGCTGATGTTATCATAACAGATTACCGTAAATTACAGATAATAAGATTATCATTTTGTTATTACATTATGCCTTCCCCATATAATCTTCCACATGTCCATGAAGTTATTCGGGGGAGAGTAAGAGAACAGCTCTTAGGCAAAACCAGGCGACCCACCATTGCCTGGGAGCGATGGACGGCGGTATAACCATCCCCAATTGCCGGACCTTATATAAAATCGACTGGTGACGGATAGCAGCGTCACTAGTGCAAGGGTTTCGTCACCGCGCTCACCAACCCGCCTGCCCAGCGTGATGGGAATTTTTTCCAGGAGGACCGCCAAGAGTGGCGAAATCCTGGAAAGGCCCATGTCCAGCAGTGGACGAAACAGGCTGAAGAATGGATGGATGTCACAACAAAATATCTTACGTGCTTATTACGTGAAATTGGATGATACTAACAAATAATATTATAATTTCATTTTATATTCTTATTTTTAGCTGTGCATGCGCATTGTTTTAGAAACCTCGAAGAAGACGAAAAATCATTTTTTATTATTTTATTTGCAGTTGTTCAGCTGATATATCAAATCATGTAAATAATTTTATCTAACCTCATATCGTAAAATCCTCATTAAGAACTCAAAACTACTGGCATAATGAAAAATATTTTTCATGAACGTCTTTAAAAAATTAAATTGTAGTATAGGTCTCCGAATAACATAATGCTATAAAAAAAAAAATCTGAGATTACAGTACATGTGATACTAACTAGGAAGGTAAAGGGAACTTAGCCCATACAGCCATGTTTGAGGTTTAATATCAAATACCAATGAGGTTTTTATAAAATGTCCTCCAATACATACAAAATAGTAACGAGGTCACAGTTCAAATTTACGGCGCGTTGGACTCGGTCTGTCAATTTTGTTGCGCCATAGTTTTCGAGGAAATGTATTTATTACTTACAGTGGTTTTATGGTTCAAAATATATTATTTTGCCCTAAAATTACTGACAGCAGGAATGGTGATGAATGACTCCACCTGACATTCTGGAAATAACGAACATTTTCAGAACAAGCTTTTACAAGAATAATCAAAAATGGCTGCCGACAAATTTTCAAAAATTATGAAAACAGGTTAGTAGGCATGAGTTTAGATAAAGTAGTGTATGAAACTATTCATATTCAATTCATATTCTTTATTGCACAGAAAAGTTATACGTACAAGCAGTCATAAATTAAACGTGCTATAGGCGAGCTTATCTCTGAGAGAGATTTCTGCCAGCAAAACCTAGGTGCTAAGGAAATATTAACTAAAAGTGTGTGATCAAATGTGCACACATAAAGAAACAAGTGATATAAAAAATAAAAATGTGGAGATAATATGAACTTAAAACTACCATAAATATACCTAACTTTTAAATAAATACTTACATAATAAATTAATTAATAATTACTTAAATATAAAAAGAACAAACGTACTTAAATACTGTAATATAAACATGGGCATAAACCTACATAACAAAAGTATTCACAAATATATGTTTAAAACAAGAATTTAGTATATACCAAATATAAACATAAATACATACAGTGTATATACCTGCATAAATAATAAATAAATATATATTTTAAAGGGAAAAATATTTATAAATAATGCTCTTTAAGCTTCTTCTTGAATAGGCTGATCGTAGGACAGTCACGAATCGTATGCGGTAGGGAGTTCCAGAGTCTGATGGATGTAACCGTGAAAGAATTTCTAAAAGCACCCGTGTTATGACATGGAGTTTTTAAAAGAGATACTGTGTGTGGTCTGTTCTGTTTGTCATTGGAAAGAAGGTAGTTAAAGCGTTCACGCAAATAGGGAGGGGTAGTAGGGCTCCTAAGGATATTAAAGAGGCAACATAAAATGTGAAAATTTCGTCGTTGACGAATAGGAAGCCATTTCAGCTCCTCTCTATAATGAGACACATGGTCAAACTTACGCAGTCCGAAAATAAACCGAATCCCCAGGTTTTGAAGACGTTGTAGTTTGCTAAGCAACTCTTCATTGGCATCTAGGAAGCATAAATCCGCATAGTTGATGGTTGGCAATAGAAGGGTTTGTGCAAGAGTTACCTTTGTTCTATGGGGCAGAAATCGCTGGAGACGCTTGAGGGAGTAAAAAGTGGCAAAAACTCTTCTACTGACTTCATTCACGTGAGCAGTCCACGATAAGTTACAGTCAAAAATGACACCAAGGTTTTTCACAGTTTCAGCGTATGCAATGGGGATACTGTTATAGGAGACCTGTGTCAGGGTAGATTTGTTCAGGAGGTTGGTCATGTATCTACTACCAATGATTATCGTCTGAGATTTTTTAGGGTTCACTAAGAGCCCATAAGATTCAGCCCACTTCTGCACATGACCCATATCCTCATTTATTTGAGAAATTGTAGTTTCAACTTCAGATACTACAAAGTGTCGATATAGTTGTAAATCGTCTGCATAAAGATGGTAGTTGCAAGAAAGTACTTCTGAGATGGAATTAATAAAAATTGAGAATAGGAGAGGTGAGAGGACGCCACCCTGAGGAACACCAGCAGATAGTTGACACCACTCCGAGGTAACCTCGTCCGAGCGTATGCACTGCAGTCGACCTCTAAGATAAGTATCGAACCATTCTGTAACAAGTGGAGATACGTTAAGAGAGCGGAGTATACCTAGCAGAACATCGAAGTCAACACAGTTAAACGCACTGCTAAAATCTAATAGCGTTAAAATTGTCAGTTTCTTGTTGTCGATGGCTAGCCTTATATCATCAGTAACTTTTAAAAGTGCGGTTACCGTACTGTGACCAGGTCGAAATCCAGATTGAAACTGATTCAGAAGATTGTTTTTAATCAGATAGGAGAAAAGTTGGTTGTGCACGATGGTTTCTTGGACTTTGGAAAGGATGGGAAGAATGGAGATAGGACGATAGTCGGAGAATGAGGCAGGATTAGAAGTTTTCGGAAGAGGAATAACAAGCGCCTGTTTCCAGGGCGAAGGGAATGTACAGGTAACCAAGGAGAAATTGAGGATATCAGTGATTACAGGTAACAGTGAATCAAGAATAAGTAATAGCATCTGGGAACAGATATTATCATTACCAACAGCTTTTGAGGTAATAGACAGAACCGCTTTCTTAACGTCACACTCTGTTACACAATTGAAAATGAAGGAATCACAATCAGGCTTGGGCTTTTTATTTAAGAAATTGAGTGTTTTATTTTTTATTTTGTCTTCTAAAGTGACAAGTGGTTTAGAGAATTGCAAATAAACTATACATAACTAGGTATTAAAACACTCGTGTTTTTAATAACCTTTTTATGTACCAGTTTCATAAACTACTATTAACTGAAAGATGTAAACTACATTCAGAATTAGACTCATCTCACGAAGAAATCGGGAAACTGAATTTAGAAAACAATCTGCTTAAGATAAAATTGAAGGAATATGAACAAAAGTTAAAATTATACAAGTCAGTAGGAATAAATGATTTAACTATAACAAGGAATTCTCTTGATGTTTCAACCTCAATTCCCCGCAGCAATAGAAATGAATTTACTCCAACATATAGGAAACTATTGCCTGACACTAGAAATGATTGTTCCGACTCACCTACAAATAATCAAAAAACATTGTTTCAAGGGGAAACAAGAGCACCCGAAGAACATATCTATAAGAAACATAAAGATACCTGTGTTAATGCAAGTCCCAATCATACAATTACATCAAGGGATCAGATCAACGACACGAACGTTTTAAAAGGAAGTACAAATATGGATACTAACAACCAAGAAAAAAGATCCCAAATTGAAGTCTTAGAAGCTGAACAAACAATCCAATCTTTGAACATAAACAAACAAGTGGAAACATGAACAACAAAACCAAGGGAATCATTCATATCCAAGGTAATGAAAATTTAGTCGGACTATCAAATTTAATTCTGGACACGAGAGCGGAAAAGTGGAATGATGGCTATTCGATATTCTCTATGCTGAGACCGCACGAACCAATTTCTCAATTCTTTGAAGATCTGGATGAAATAGCTAAAAACCTCTCAGATCAAGATATCGTTATTTTAGGTGTTGGTGGCTACGAATGCAATCCAAATAATATTAACTTTGATATGTCTACTGCATTTTATAAATTACGTAAATGCAAACATGTGTATGTAGTATCCGTAACTCACAACTATTATTTGAATGAAAAAATGGTAAATCAAATGCAAAAACTGTTTCTTAGATGTCATGAAAATACAACTTTTATTGAGGTAGATGAAGTTTACTCTATACGAAAGTATCTCCAGACTCTGTGTCATAAGATCAACTTTCGTATTGATTACTTCGAATACAAACCTAGATTCTTATCGTATGAACTTATCAGAAATAGATTAAAACAAACTGTAACCAAGACACGTAAACAAGAATATATGAAGATTGAATGTAAAAAGGGTACTATACAATACTATTTTCACTCAAAAAAGGCAATGTTTGTATCGAAAACCACACAAAATTCTCAAGTTCCGCAACCACTGCACACCGAAGATAATACATCTACATCATCAAATACATTTCTCATATCAGGAAATAATGCAGACTTTTTTCGTTTATAAACACATACGTGTGCTCCATCAAAATATTGATGGACTGATTTCAAAATCAGATAATATAAATGAACTTGCGAAAACTGGAAAAAATGTTGACGTTCTATGCATTACCGAACACAATATGATCCCGGGCGACGAAAAGACACTAAACATACCCAATTATTTGCTAGCATCTTGTAGTACTAGAAGCAGTAGACACGGTGGCTCATGTATACATAGGTAACACTAAAAGTTTCTGGAACTGGCCACTTACTTAAACAATATTTAAAAATTTATTGCAACATTTGAAAATAGAACTCTTTGGCTGTAGAATGCAGTTTGTTTCATCTGACTGTCTTTTGCTTTTACCTTGTGGCGCCATTTAAAAAATTGTGTGTCTGCATCAACATGGATTTAACTCGGGAAAATTTTCGTAGTATGATTTTCTACGATTTTAAGTGTAATTTGACAACTCAACAGAGCATCGCTCGGCTTGAAACAGCTTTTGACAATGAAGCACCATGCAAGACGACTGTTTATAGCTGGTTTGCAGAATTCAAGCGTAGTCGTATCAATCTCAGTGACGAATCTCGCGATGGTCGGCCGTCCACCGCTGTGACCAACAAAAACATCGATGCTGTGCGCCGTATGATTGAAACAGACAGGCATGTGACCTACCATGAAATTCGCGCATCCTTAGAAATAGGCATGAGTCAAATACAATCAATCCTACACAAACATTTGGGTGTGAGAAAGCTGTGCTCGCGGTGGATCCCACACAACTTGACCGAGGCTCAAAAAACGGACCGCGTCACTTGGTGCAGTGCCATGCTTACCAGATTCAACGAAGGTGCGTCAAATTTGGTGTGGGACATAGTAACAGGTGACGAAACATGGATTTATTGCTACGATCCCAAAACAAAGCAGCAATCGAGCGTATGGGTCTTTCAAGATGAGCCGAAACCAACCAAAGTGGCGCGCGTGAAAAGTGCATCTAAGCGGATGATTGCTTCTTTTTTTAATAGAACTGGACACGTGGCTACTTTTGCTTTAGAAAATCGTCGTACCGTGAATAGTGACTGGTACACGACCATTTGTTTGCCGGAAGTTATTGACGAACTCCGTAAAAATAACCGTGAACGCCGTATCATCCTGCACCACGACAATGCTAGTTCTCACACGGCGAGACAGACAAACGACTTTTTGAAGACGAAAAATGTAGAACTCATGAGTCATCCTGCATACAGTCCCGACCTGGCACCTTGTGACTTTTTTCTGTTCCCAAAAATTAAGAACCAATTACGCGGTCAACGATTTTCATCACCAGAAGAGGCTGTCGAGGAGTATGAAAAACACGTTTCAGAGGTCACCACAGGGGAGTGGCACAAAAGTTTTCAAAACTGGTTTGATCGAATGAAAAAGTGCATAGACGCCAAGGGAGATTATTTTGAAAAACAATAAATTAATTTTGTACCTTTAATAGTATTTTTTCATATTCATTCCGGAAACTTATAGTGCGTCCACGTATTGGTTAAAACAGTCAAAAATATACGAATATGACTGAGATATATAAATTTAATGTTCCTAATATATTGGAAGTAGCTGCAATCGAATTAGTAGAACATAAGATTATTGTTATTTGCATTTACAGGGCTCCCAAGTATACTAATGAAAAGTGGATATATTCTTTGATAAATTGATCGGTATTTTGGAGAAATATGGCCTAAACATGAACAAAAAACTAATTCTATGCGGAGATTTTAACATAAATTTACTGGAAAATAATCCACGTACAGCAAAATTTCAAAGAATTCTGCTTAGTTACGATTTGAATATAGCAATCAAAGAACCAACCCGACTAAGTAGCGGAACTTGTCTAGATAAGTGATTGAATTTGCTTTGTCTGATCACACTGCACAAGTTCTCAAATGTCCAGTCAAAAAAAGTATAACCATTAAACATTGGTTCGTTATGAACCACGACTATTCTTCTGAAAATATTGATAAATTTAAAGACTGTCAACAAGAAAATATTTTAATTTGTTTTTAAAAGATGTAATATTTCGTATTTCTTTTATTGAGTTTGGAAGTTTATTAAAGATCGTAGACGCCATGCTGAAAATACTCTCCGTAAAGTGTGTTGTTTTACGTGGGAATGCTTTTATATTATAATTGTGCCGAGTGCTTTTTAATTTGGTAAATAGGTCAAGATTAGTTTTTACAAAAACGGAAATTTCAAAAATATAAATACATGAGAGAGTAAGTAGTTTATGCTTTTTAAAAAACGGCTTGGATGTACCAAAGGGTCTAAGACAAAACATTGCTCGAATGCATTTTTTCTGTGCTTTGAACGGATGAAGTTTGTCAGTTGCATTTCCCCAGAAGACGACACCGTATCACAAGGTTGGCACTAGATGACCGTAATATGCTGTAATGACAGCGTCTATATTTACAACTTTGCGTAGTTGGTAAAGTGCATATGCAAAACTATTTAATTTTTTACATACACTTTCGATTTGTGCTTTCCAGTTCAGATTCTCGTCCATAAGTATTCCCAAGAATTTTATTACGTCCGTTTCACTAATATTGTTATTTAAATCAAATATTCAATATCAAATCTTTCCTGTTTTGTCTATGTTTAAATTGCATGATTTTGGTTTTATTTAGATTTATAACAAGATTATTTCTATTGAGCCAGTTATATTGCCTAAGGAATTATTTATATCTGACTCGTAAGTGTCCAAATTATCTCCAATAAAAATGGCAGTACTGTCATCAGCGAATAGGGTTATGGGATGATCTATTGCTTTAGGTAGATCATTTATATAGATCAGAAATAAAAGTGGCCCTAATACGCTCCCTTGTGGCACACCATAATGTATTTTAGCAGTCTCTGATTTGCAAGTCACCTCAGTTTTTGTGCGATGACAAATTTTACTAATATGGGTTTGCTGTTTTATATCGCTTAGATATGATTTTATTAAATTCAGAACATTGCCACGGATCCCGTATTTGTGTAATTTATTAATTAAAATGTCATGATCTACAAAATCGAACGCCTTAGTCATGTCCATATGAAGCGCTGAAACTGGAACCTTTTTATCCATATTTATCATGATTAGGCGTAAGAAATCATAGATCGCCATATTTATTGTTTTATTATTCCTAAAACCTTTTTGCTCCTTTGCCAAAATATGACGTTTTTCCAGATAGTTATTTATGTTATTATATATTACTTTTTTAAGTATTTTAGAAAAAATTGAAATTAGAGCAATAGGTCGATAAAAATCCATATTTTTCTTGTCTTCTTTTTCAAAGAGAGGTTTTATAACTGATGTTTTTAGTCGATTTGGATATATACCATACTCAGTACATAAATTGACAATGTGACTTATTATAGGAGAAATAATAAGGGCGACATGTTTTATTCCATTTGTAAATATATTGTCAAAACCTGTGCTATTGGTGTTCTTAAGTTTCATAATTATGTTATAAATGTCATTAGAATTGGTGGGTGGCATAAACATTGAATTAGAAATATTATTACATTATATGTTGTCAGTATTATTATTATTTGTTATTTCATTAGCATTATTTAATGTTACAATATTACTAAATTGTTCATTGAATGTCTGAGCAATTATTTTTGGATCCGTGATAACACTTCCATTGTAATTAATTTGATTTATATTTTCTTTCGGTATATTTAATTAATTGTTATTTATAATCTTCCATGTTTCTCTAGCTTTATTCGTGGCGTTTTTAATGCAGTAATTATTTTGGGCTTTTTGAGTAAGTTTAGTTATATTTCTGAGCCGTTTTGCGTAGGATTTGAATTTTACTTTGTTTTCTCGATTCGCTGATATTCTATATTTCCAGAGCAGCTCTCTCTGACGCTTGCAACACTTTTTTATGCCTTTCGACATCCATCTTGGTTTTCTATGTGTATTAATTTTCACTTTTATGAGCGGAAAGCAGAGATCATAAAAAAGCTTAAAATCGTCATTACTAAAAGCTTCGTTGGGGTCATTACTAGCAAACAACTCATTAAAGTTTAATTTAGCTAGACAGTCTTTAAATTTATCAATATTTTCAGAAGAATAGTCGTGGTTCATAACGAACCAATGTTTAATGGTTATACTTTTTTTGACTGGACATTTGAGAACTTGTGCAGTGTGATCAGACAAAGCAAATTCAATCACTGGTTAGGTTAGGTTAGGTTAGGTTAGGTTAGGTTAGGTTAGGTTAGGTTAGGTTAGGTTAGGTTAGGTTAGGTTAGGTTAGGTTAGGTTAGGTTAGGTTAGGTTAGGTTAGGTTAGGTTAGGTTAGGTTAGGTTAGGTTAGGTTAGGTTAGGTTCCCGTGGGAGTTGCTGGTCTTCTATCGGGCGCGTCCCCAGGTGGCGGATAGGGGAAAGTCTCCCAGATATGGGGGACACCGGTTTATCCGGCGCGGACCAAAACCAGCAGGGCGGGGAGTCGCTCTCCCTGTTCCTCTGTTCAGCAGAGGAAGTGGGAGATGCGATTGAGTGCGGCGGGCTTGCCCAGTATCACAACTGGCAGGTGCAGGCTTCGGCCACCGTCGGACAATCCGTAAGCCCACACATGTGGGAACGGAGGCCTTCGGGCCACGAGGAAGAAAACCTCTTTAAAATAATTACCCTAATCCCAAGGTGTCCCGTGCCGATGGGATGAATGGCTGGAAGGATTTCAGTCCCAAGTGGGAAGGGGGACCGTCCCCCTTTCAGAAAAGGCGATAGAATTTTCGATAAAATCATCCATGAAGGCGCATTGTAAAAATACACTACCCCAGGAGGGTACCGGCCTAGCCGGAGAATCCCTCCCCGAGCATAGCTCGGGCAGCCCCTCGTATTCTGGGGAGGGCAACAACCGCCAACAAAATATAGGAGACAGTGACAGTGGGGAGAGCGTTAATTCTTTTCTCTCTGTCACATCGCAAATGTCGATAGCTTCGGACCTTTCCCGAAAAAGGAAAGGGGGAAAAGTAAAGCCTGCAGGAGTGGAAAAACGCGGAAAGAAAAAGTCGGGTTTATCTGTTGAAGATGGGGTGTTCGGTCCCCCAAAAACCACGACAGCTGTAACCCGTTCCATGCGGTCCCTCCCTAAACCGGAGGACCTGGCAAGCGATATGGGGGACTTGCCAACAGCAGAGCTGGCCAATCGCGTTAGCGAGCAGCTGGCTGAGGTAGAAAAGGTTGCAAGTACGTCCGGCAACCTTAAAGGAAACTACGTACGCAGCCTTCGGGTCGCCGCTCGCACCTTGTGGGCGGCAACATCAGAATTGGAGAAGAGGACGGTCGCCTCGGTCAATGTGGAGAGGTTGGAGCGGGAGAACGCAGAGCTGCGTCTTCAACTCAATAATCTCTCGACGCGGGTGGATGAGCTGTCTAAGGAGAAGTCTCGCCTGCAGACGGAGGTAACGGAGTCCTCCCCCGTTGCAAACGGAGGACGCAGGGAAGACCATGTCACCCTAGAGCAGATCGGCTCACTTATTGAGGCTAAGTTGAGCCTATTTAGGTCGGAACTGTTCCCTGACAGGGCCCTCAGGCCCCCTTTGAGAGGTGCGGCTTTGGCTGCGACGGAAACTACTGCTCAGGTAGGAATTCCAAAGCAGCCAAAACAGAAGTCTAGTCGGCCGGTCAAGCCGGGGCTATCTGTGGCTCCCCTCAGCCAATCCGCAACGCAGCCGGCCCCGACTCCACGCGTAGAGAGCGAGTCATATGCAGCTGTGACTCGCAAAAGGGCAAAACCTGCGACTGCAAAGAAGCAGGTCACACTAGCCCAAAAGCCGGCCAAGAGAGTAGTGAGACCGCCTCGGGCCCCAGCATCCGCAGCCATCGCCGTGACGGTACCGGAGGGGTCCTCCAACACTTATGCTGAAGTGATGGCCGCTGCAAAGAGCCGCATTAAGCTGGCCGAATTTGGCATCGAAACGGTCAAGCAAAAGCGGGCCATCACGGGAGGCTTGGTGTTGGAGATATCTGGCACAGAGTGCTCCGCAAAGGCGGATATCTTGGCCTGCCGAATGCGGGAAGTACTGGCCGAGATGGACGTTCGTGTGTCCCGGCCGGTGAAGATGGGTGAGGTGCGTGTGAGGGGGTTGGATGATGCGATCACCCCACCAGAGGTGGCAGCTGCCGTGGCTGAGGCCGGGAACTGTCCCGAAGCGGACGTGAAGGTGGGAGAAATCCGCTGCTCGGCCTCCACTCTCGGATCTGTGTGGGTGAGATGCCCCGCCACGGCGATCCAGAAGATGGTGGCAACAAAGCATCTTCGGATTGGTTGGGTAGCAGCATCTGTGGAGGTTCTAGAGGCTAGGCCCCTACAGTGCTTCCGCTGCCTTGAATTGGGACACGTTCGGCTCAAATGTCCCAATAAAGAGGACAGAAGTGGCCTCTGCTACGCTTGCGGCGAGCCAGGTCACAAGGCGAGGCAGTGCACCGCGAAGGTGCTTAAGTGCCCCTTGTGCTCGGATCTCGGACGCCCAGATAATCACAGGCTGGGATCAAAATTGTGTGCCCCAAAGAGCGGAAGGACGAAGCAGGGTTCTTCTCCCGCTCCTGGCTCAGCAGCGGCTGAAGTAGAAGTGGCTTCGGGCACCCAGCCGCCACCAAGGGAGAAAATGGACACATCATCGGCCTTGTCCTAAAAGTCCTTCAGGGTAATTTGAACCACTGCCGCGGTGCGCAGGACCTGCTACTGCAAACCATCGCGGAGTGCTCGATTGCACTGGCGGTAATTTCGGAACCCTACAGCGTTCCAAAAGACCCCCGCTGGATGTGTGACGGAGCCGGCTCAGTCGCCGTGTTCTGGAGAGGCAGGGATGGAGACCCTCCCTGCAGAATCTTGGTCAGGGGGCAAGGCTTCGTTGTGGTTGAGTGGGGTCAGATGGTGGTGGTTGGGTGCTACGTCTCTCCCAATATCTCCCTCGCAGACTACGAGATATTTATTGACGGGTTGATGGTCTGCATTCGCGGATACCTCACTCGTCCGATGCTTATCTTGGGGGACTTCAACGCTCACTCTAGAGCGTGGGGGAACCCCTGGGACGATGCTAAGGGAGAGACATTGCTGGAATGGGCCGCGGGACTTGACATCCGTCTGCTTAACCAGGGGACGGTGCCCACCTGCGTGCGTTGGCAGGGGCAGTCGATTGTCGACTTGTCATGGGCGACGTCCACAGCTGAGCACATGGTGTCAAGATGGAGAGTTGCGGAAGAGATAGTCACTCTCTCCGACCATCGCCACATAATTGTCGAGGTAGCAGTCCGAATTCCCGCTCCAGGTCTTGGTAGCCGCACTCCTCCGAGGAGGTGGTCCCTAAGGCAAATGGACCGAGATAAACTTAAAGCTGCCGCTGCTGTAGCAGCCTGGCCGGAAACTTCTGGTGACGCATCCGACCTTAACCCTGAGCAAGAGGCGGTCTGGTTTCGGGACTCAATGACGATGGTTTGCGATGCTGCCATGCCCCGGGCCAGACCGGTGCAGAAGAGGTCGATGCACTGGTGGTCGGCCGAGATTGCAGAATTGCGTGTTATCTGCCTGCGGTGCCGACGCCAGTGCCTCAGAACCAGAAGAAGACGGCTTTCCACGGCAGAGGAAAAAGCTTATGCCTACGAGGAGTATCGGACTGCCACAAAGCATCTCCAGATCGCCATAACTGAGGCTAAGGCCCAAGCTTGGAATGAGCTGTTGCGAGATCTGGACAGGGATCCATGGGGTCGACCTTACAAGATGGTCATGGGGAAGCTGCGACCCTGGGTTCCGCCTTTAACGGAAACCCTGGAACCGAATCTGGTGGACACAGTGGTCAACACCCTCTTCCCCAGAACCCAGGATGACCCTGTGCCCTTGACCTCAATAGACTTGCCCATTTGGTCCGACGACCTAGCCGTGTCGGGACCGGAGTTGACCTGCGCCGTCAGACGCCTAGCAGCGCGCAACACCGCTCCTGGCCCAGATGGCATCCCGGGTCGGGCATGGGTGCTCGCCATGGTGGAGCTAGGAGACAGACTAAGGCGGTTGTTTACCAGCTGTCTCCGCTGCGGCCATTTCCCATGTGCCTGGAAAGAGGCGAGGCTAGTGCTGCTGGCGAAAGAGGGCAGAGCTCCGGACTCTCCATCCGGGTATCGACCCGTATGCCTTTTGGATGAAGTGGGCAAACTATTCGAAAGAATAATTGCCTACCGCCTAAATTCGCACCTGGCGAGAGAAGGCCCCGACCTGTCTGACAGTCAGTTCGGCTTTCGACAGGGCCGATCTACGATGGACGCAATTTTGCGTGTCCGACAATTGTCGGACCGGGTGGTGTCTCGGGGCGGGGTGGTGTTGGCGGTCAGCTTGGACATTGT